>JASDFA010000003.1:72552500-75052500 GCA_035772735.1 Datura wrightii | reverse complement strand
TTCATAAATATGTCAATCAGTACTAAATACAACTTTATTGTAAAGAGCAAGTCACTGTCGATATAGTTTATAGCCTAAACTTAGGCTTATCTAAAGACGGTCAAAAACTCGCTATTTTTCAGCGGTCCAGAAGGGAGAAATATTCACTTCACAGCTAGGAACACATAGACACTAATTTAGAGCAATTCCACTTACCTTAGCTCGGTAGCTCGACGATTCGTCGGCCGTATTTCACGAAACTAAATCCGTAGGAATGCTCTCTGCTGCTAAATACGTCGGTATCTGAGGTAAATTTGAGTTTGGACAACGTTTAGCAGCGTAATCGGACGAAAATTATATTACCTTCTTCATTCTATTTCCTTTCTCTGATGGTTTCCTCTGTTTTCTGGAAATTTCATAAGTGATTAATGATTTAAAATCGAAGTGGGGCTTTATATACTTGGGTCTGGACAAGGCCAACGTGTCACGGAGCCAACGCGGAGGCTTCACCTCCGTGACACGCTGCCATCGCGGAGGGGCTCTGCTTCGGCTCCTTCCGCGATTGTTCGACAGGTTTCTCGTCCGATCTTTTCCCGGGCCTTTCTTTAGCACGTATGGCTTTCAAATATGCTTAACCAGTGTACGAATAGGTCATTTAGGTACCGGAAATTCTACGGGGTATAACATTCTCCCCCCCTTAAGAACATTCATCCTCGAATGTACACTGCTATCTGGAGGACTACTTAACTTACTTTCTAGAAAAAATTTTGGCAGAGTTTCCCCTGTAATATGGACTATAGCAAAAACCTGAAATGCAGAAAGTCCAACGCAGGCACTGCACGTAATATTTTAAGATCCACTGGATAACTAAGTATCAATCTTTCTCATTCACACACATACAACTGTAAGGTACTGCATAAGTAATAATACGGACATACCTGTCGCCTGGCTAGGCCTAAAATAGGTGAGGGTATCTGGCTTTCATATCTTCTTCAGCTTCCCACGTCATTTCCTCTCGGTTCCTATTACGCCACAATACTTTGACAGACGCAACATCTTTAGTCCTCAACCTGCGAATCTGTCTGTCTAAAATAGCTACTGGAACCTCTTCATATGCTAACTCTTCTGTGACCTGGACGTCCTGAACTGGAACTACTGTAGAAGGGTCCCCTACGAACTTCCTCAACATAGATACATGGAATACTGGGTGAACAGATGCTAACTCTGGAGGCAAGTTCAATTCGTATGCAACTCGGCCTATTCTTTGCCGAATCTGATATGGCCCAATGAATCTCAGGCTAAGCTTGCCTTTCTTGCCAAATCTCATTACCCCTTTCATCGGAGACACCTTCAGATATACCCAGTCATTTACCGCAAATTCTAGATTTCTGCACCGCATATCTGCATAAGACTTCTGGCAGCTCTGAGCAGTCAGTAAACGTTCTCGGATAAGCTTTATCTTTTCCTCTGACTGCCGAACAATGTCTGGGCCAACCAATGCTAATTCTCCTATTTCAAACCAGCCCACCAGTGATCTACATTTTCGCCCGTATAATGCCTCGAAAGGCGCCATCTGGATAGCTGAATGATAACTGTTATTATAAGCAAATTTAATCAACGAAAGATGCTCATCCCAGCTACCCCCAAAATCTAGCACACACGCTCGTAGCATATCTTCGAGCGTTTGGATAGTCCGCTCAGCTTGCCCATCTGTCTGGGGGTGGAATGCTGTGCTCAAATTGACCTGCGTTCCCAAACCCCTCTGGAACAACTGCCAGAATCTAGCTGTAAGCTATGCTCCCCTATCTAAAATGATGGATACCGGCACTCCATGCAATCTAACTATTTCTCTGATATATAATTCGGCATAGTCCTTAGCCGAGAAGGTAGCTTTCACCGGTAGGAAATGAGCTGATTTTGTTAGCCTGTCAACTATTACCCAAATGGAATCATTTCTGTGTCTGGTACGGGGTAACCCTGTTACAAAATCCATGTTTATCATTTCCCATTTCCACATAGGCACCGTTATATCTTGCGTCAAACCGCCCGGCTTCTGGTGCTCTGCTTTCACCTGCTGACAGTTAGAACATCTAGATACAAATTCAGCAATCTCAGCTTTCATACCTGGCCACCAGTAGATGTCTTTGATGTCATGGTACATCTTCGTCACTCCTGGATGAAGGGAATAGCAAGCGTAATGTACCTCATGCATGATCCGCCCACGAAGCCCTAAAACATTCGGGACACAGAGGCGGCCCTTACAGCGTAACACATCATCCTCAGTCATTTGGAAATCTGACTCCTTACCTTTCTGAATTCTATCTCTGAGCTGGACTAAATCAGGGTCCTCGTACTGTCGTTCTTTTACCTCTATAACTAATGATGACACAGCAGAATTCTAAATTACTGCTCTATTATTTTCTGTTTCCATTACTCGAATGGCTAACCCAGCTAATTGATGAATTTCTTTGGCTAACTTCCATTTCTCAGGTCGAAAACACGCCAAACTCCCCATTGACTTACAGCTCAGGGCATCTGCTACAACATTAGCTTTTCCCGGGTGATACAGAATATTCACATCATAATCTTTTAACAGCTCCAACCAGCGGCGTTGCCGCAGATTCAACTCCCTCTGAGTGAAGATGTACTGCAGGCTCTTATGATCTGTGTAAATATCAACATGGATGCCGTACAGGTAATGCCTCCACATCTTTAAGGCGTGGATTACTGCGGCCAATTCCAGGTCGTGGGTAGGGTAATTCTTTTCATGTTTCCTCAGCTGTCTGGAAGCATATGCAATTACTCTACCATGCTGCACCAACACACAACCTAACCCGATGCCTGATGCATCACAATAGACTGAATAACCTTTTGTGCCTTCCGGCAATGCTAATACTGGGGCGGAGGTTAATTTGTCTTTCAGTTCCTGGAAGCTTTGCTTGCATGCCTCTATCCATTGAAACTTTGCTGCTTTCTGTGTCAATTTGGTTAGGGGTGCCGCAATGGTCAAAAACCCTTCAACGAACCTCCTGTAATATCCTGCCAACCCCAGAAAGCTACGAACTTCAGTCGGAGTGGTAGGCCTAGGCCATGACTTAACTGCTTCTATTTTCTGCTTGTCTACCTGTATGCCAGCATCTGACACGATATGCCCTAAAAAGGCCACTGAGTTAAGCCAGAATTCACACTTAGAAAATTTAGCATACAACTGACGGTCCCTGAGAATCTGGAGCACTGTCCGTAAATGAGTCTGGTGATCTGCTTCAGAGCGAGAATACACCAGAATGTCATCAATGAACACTATCACGAACAAGTCCAGGAAAGGTCTGAAAATACTGTTCATCAGGTCCATGAAGACTGCCGGGGCATTCGTTAACCCGAAGGACATGACTAAAAATTCAAAATGTCCATATCGGGTCCTGAACGCTGTCTTAGGAATATCTCTCTCGCGTACTCGGACCTGGTGATATCCGGACCGCAAGTCAATCTTAGAAAAGTATCTGGCTCCCTGCAACTGATCAAATAAATCATCAGTTCTGGGAAGCGGGTACTTGTTCTTTACTGTACCTTTGTTTAATTGCCGATAATCTATGCACATTCGGAGCGAGCCATCTTTTTTCCTCACAAATAAAACTGGCGCACCCCACGGTGAAGTACTCGGCCTGATGAAACCTTTATCCAACAAATCTTTCAACTGCTCCTTTAATTCTCTGAGTTCCGCAGGAGCCATACGATAGGGAGGAATCGATATCGGCTGGGTGCCTGGTAATAAATCAATAGCAAAGTCTATTTCCCTTTCTGGGGGAATACTAGGTAACTCATTCGGAAACACATCAGGAAATTCATTCACTACCGGAACAGACTGGAGTGTCGGAGATTCTGCTCGGACATCCTGAACTATGACCAGATGGTAGATGCATCCCTTAGATATCAACTTTCTCGCCTGAAGGTAGGAAATAAACCTACCTTTTGGCGTAGCGGTGCTGCCCTTCCACTCTCGCACTACTTCTCCTGGGAAGTGGAATCGGACCGTCTTGGTCCAACATTCAACGTTGGCAAAACACGGTACTAACTAATCCATACCCATTATGGCATCGAAGTCTATCATTTCTAACTCGACTAGATCTACTGTGGTCTGACGGTCAGCCACCTCTACTGTACACCCGCGGTAGATTCGGCTAGCTATGATAGAGTCACCGACGGACGTAGATACTAAGAAGGGCGCTGCAATAATTCTGGTGCAATACTAAACATTCGTGCCACAAATGGAGTAATGTAGGACAAAGTAGACCGTGGATCAATCAACACATAAGCAGGGTGTGAGCAGATAGTTAGCATACCTGTAACAACATCAGGTGACGCTTCTGAATCTTGCCTCCCTGGTAAAGCATATGTGCGGCTTAGACCCGCACCTGTACTGGAGGCCCCTGATCTGCCCCGACCCCAGCCTGCTGAAACTGAGGGCCTGCTCCCAATCGAGGATGCTGTGGCTCGTGACCCTACAGATGCCTTATCCTGTCTATCTCGGTCCTCTCGGCCTCTGGCTGGGCAATCTTTCATCAAATGGCCTTCTTGGCCACAAATATAACATGTAGTGGAACCATACCTGCATGCTCCAGGATGGCGTTGACTGCATATAGGGCAAAGTGGTAGGGTATACCTACTTTGCTCCGCCCTCCTCTGTAATGGTGAATCTGCCATCTGCGAACCTCTACCAGTCTCTAACTGCCCCCTGCGGCTGAATCTACCCCCCTGCGACTGTGGCGGAGGCGGGGGTCTGGGCGCCTGTCTAACAATCATGGCCTGGGTCTTCCCCGGGCCTCCCTCTGTAACTCAACTGGCCTGTCCCGGCGACGCTGTCCCGGATTAACCCTTCTGATCTCCCGATGTTGCTGTTTGATGCCCTCAATATTCTGGGCAAATGCCTGAATTCGAGCAATGTCCATGTCCTCTCGCAGTGTGGCCGTAATACAAGTCTCAACATATTCTGGATTCAACCCCATGATAAAGCGGTGTACTCTGGATGCCATGGTATCAACAAAGGCCGGTGCATATCGAGCCAAAGAATCAAACCGCAAGGAATATTCCCAAACACTCATGGCCCCCTGCTCCAGATGTAGGAACTGGTCTACTCGGGCCTGTCGAATCTCCCGCGGTAGATAATGATCCAGAAAAGCTCTTGAAAAGCTGGACCAGATCGGAGGGGAAACGTCTCTCCCTCGGGATCTTTCGCAGCTTTCATACCACAACACGACGATGTCCCGTAACCGAAATGCTGCCAATTCAACTGATTCTGTAGGCGTGGCATGCATAACCCTGAAGATTCTCTGCATTTGATCCAGAAAATCCTGAGGGTCCTCTGTCCGGTCCGTACCTGTAAACTGTGGGGGATTCAGAGCTAAGAACTCTCGGACCCTGGAACTACCGGGCCCTCCTGATGACTCCGCAACTGTAGACGGCATTGGCTGACGCTGAGCAGCCATCATCTGTGCTAACATAACTACAGCACTCCTAACCTCCTAGTTAGAAGGTGTCAGTATAGGGACTGCTGAAGGTAGTGTCGCCCCAAGCGGCTCCTGATGTGGTGGAGACTACTGAGAAGGCTGGGACGATGCCTCCGTAGTGCCCTCTGAACGGGCTATTTCTAAACGAGGGTGAGGCATCCTGCTGGTGCCTTCCCCTGCTGCAACATCTAAGCTCCGACCTGTGATAGGATGTCGCTGGTCTGACATTATCTGTAACTAAAGAATATAGTAAGCTTTTAGGGACTCAACCCTATATTGCACCGCTCTACAGCACGACTGAATAAGAATAAAAGACAACCATCCTATCATGCCTTGCAGCCTCCTACCCACCGTATGTGGTGCACAACACATCCATGGACATGACTCTACTTAGCACGGCTTGCAGACTCCCTGGGATACGACCTGCTCTGATACCAACTTTGTCACACCCCGCCTTGGGGGGTATGACTGGCACCTGGTGCCCTACTAGGACCTGAACTACTGAACTGCTAAGCCTGGGCACATCTGGTGCCTGGCTGGCTCTAACTCACATTTCTGGAAACAAAGGGCTATATAACGGCTGTAAACACAGCCCCCGGCCCATTGGCCTATAGACTCCTGTACCTGTACTAACAGCTGACCAGAAACATGTCAATATAGGGAAACCTATGCGGGCCGACAAGGCCACCATGCTGTCTAGTTATCTATAACTTAACCATGAAGTACTGGATAGTTACGTGACCGACAAGGTCACCATTACTATCGAACTATGGCCCCACATGGCCAATATAAGGGAAACACAAGTACTAACAGCTATACAACTGCACGGCCTCACACGACCGGCTCATCTGACCACAGGGAAATATATACAGACTGCAAGCCTCTAGGAATAACAATAGAAATGATCGGGACAGGGCCCCAACCTACCCACACTATACAACAAAAGAAAATGAAATACACCTCTGGATTTCAGTCTCCGGATTACAGGAGCTGAATACTCGATCGCTGATAGGAATCACGCGGTATCGCCTGCTCGTCTATGAGTACCTGCAGGCAAGTAATGCAGCGCCCCACCGGGCGTCAGTACCGCTGGTACCGAGTATGTAAAGTAATAACTGAAAGAAATATCTGAAAACAATAATATAACTGATGAAACTGAAGTAGAGAGAATAGATTAACTGTTTGATAATGTAAGTCATACCTTCTCTCAATTTTACTGGAAGGAGTAGGAGTCATACCTGGAGACGTATCGTTCTACTGCTGATCTACTCGTATCTAACATAACATGGCTTAACATAACATAACATAACATAGCACACACAAACCTTACCTGGCCCCCATAAGCAGGGAGGTACAACCAGCACAGAATCTATACCCCTACCCCGGTCATCCCATCTCCTATAATAACTATAAGCATCCTGCCGGTCCCCTGGGTATGCACTTGGGCTCGCTGAGCCCCTGACTATACCTATACCTGAGTCCGGAGGACTCCTGAATCAACACCCGGGCGTATCCGCTCGACAGGGGTGTGTAAGGGACGACCAAGGCACAATATGGGGAAAACTGGCATCCCATCTTCGTCCCCTGTGGGATGCCATGCCACTCCGTAGAGCGACGTATCCTTGTCCTCTGGCGGACGAGTCGATACAGCTATCAACCTTGGGGCGGTCATGGATGCTAGGTAGTCCAACCCCAAACAATACATCGGTCTCAACTAGTAATACTATCTGCATGCCCTGCATACTGAAGCTAATAGTGGTAAAGTATTTGTATATACTATATGCTGAACTAGCGATAGTAATATGTACGTACTTAATACGTGCTGAGACTGGTAATAGTATATATGCATAAATATAGTCTTCGGCCAGACTGTACTGGGGCTAATGCTGAACAAGATATAGTGTTTCTGCTGAAAACTATGTTGTATACTGAGTTTCTATAGTAACATGATTTACTATTCCTAATATGCTTTCTAACTTCATTTTAACTTATCATTCTATTTCTGAGATGTCTTACAGATGTTACATTGCTTTACTGGGTTTCAACTGAATACAATGATATCCTAACATTCTGTGTCACATCACGTACTGAGCATGCTGTGCAGTTTCTAACACTTATATTAGAATCTATATCGTGCTAGCAAGTTTCACGCAAGTTATAACTCGATGCTTCTAATATCGTACCAACATTCGTAGTAAACATCATACATGGCTTCTGAATATTCTACTGGCCTTTAAATTACTGTACTGTACCAAGATTACTAACTTGCCGAGGGAACTAGCTTGCCTTATCCTCAAACTATCCGTCTGTCGGACGAGGCTCGGCCAGTACTTCAACTATTTTCTCCCAACTGCATTCATAAATATGTCAATCAGTACTAAATACAGCTTTATTGTAAAGAGCAACGTCACTTTCGATATAGTTTATAGCCTAAACTTAGGCTTATCGAAAGACGGTCGAAAACTCGCTATTTTTCAGCGGTCCAGAAGGGAGAAATATTCACTTCACAGCTAGGAACACATAGACAATAATTTAGAGCAATTCCACTTACCTTAGCTCGGTAGCTCGACGATTCGTCGGTCGTATTTCACGAAACTAAATCCGTAGGAATGCTCTCTGCTGCTAAATACCTCGGTATCTGAGGTAAATTTGAGTTTGGACAACGTTTAGCAGCGTAATCGGATGAAAATTATATTACCTTCTTCGTTCTATTTCCTTTCTCTGATGGTTTCCTCTGTTTTCTGGAAATTTCATAAGTGATTAATGATTTAAAACCGAAGTGGGGCTTTATATACTTGGGCTTGGACAAGGCCAACGTGTCACGGAGCCAACGCGGAGGCTCCACCTCCGTGACACGCTCCCATCGCGGAGGGGCTCTGCTTCGGCTCCTTCCGCGATGGTTCGACAGGTTTCTCGTTCGATCTTTTCCCTGGCCTTTCTTTAGCACGTATGGCTTTCAAATATGCTTAACCAGCGTGCGAATAGGTCATTTAGGTGCTGGAAATTCTACGGGGTATAACAGGCTTGCAGTCTGTATATATTTCCCTGTGATCAGTTGAGCCGGTCGTGTGAGGTCGTGCAGTTGTATAGCTGTTAGTACTTTTACTTCTTTTGTGTTGGCCGTGTGGGGCCATAGCTTGACAGTAGTGGTGACCTTGCCGGTCACGTAGCTTTCTAGTATTTCATTGTTGAGTTACAGATAACTAGACAGCATGGTGGCCTCGTCGGCCCGCATAGGTTTCCCTATATTGAATGTGTTCTGGTTAGCTGATAGTGCAGGTACAGGTGGCTACAGGCCAGTTGGCCGGAGGCTGTGTTTACAGCCGTTATATAGCCGGTAGGTTTCTTGGAATAGAGCCAGGGCCAGCCAAAAGCACCAGATGTACTTAGGCTGGACCATCTAGCAGTCCAGAGTCTAGCAGGCACCAGGTGCCCGTCATACTCTCCAGGGTGGGGTGTGACAACATGTTAGTGCCAAACAACCATATTTTCTTTTTGTGTTTTTGTATGAGAGAAAATAAAATAAAACAAAAGTAATAAGAACTATCATCTATCCTAAACTAAGACAAGGAATTGTAACCATTTGATGACAAACAAGTAAAATTTCTGAAATGTGAAGCATTGGCAGTACTGGTGATACACCGACAAAACACAGAAGGAGATCCGCAAACCGTCAGTTGTTCGCCGGTTTCAAACAAAACACCGAGACTTCCAGGATCAGCCGATGAGACACCGCTGTTTTTCCAGTCTCAACTCGCATAACGCCGGTGTAATGTAGGTTTGGGATAGTGACTTAAAGCATTAAGCCCTGGCCGGCATTTTTCTAGGCCTGACCAGCGGTTCGCCGATAGATGCCTGGCGGTCAAATTCCTCCCAGTCATAGAAAAATTGTAGAACACTCAAATTTAATGCTCACCCATTCAACATAGAAACAGCAAAGCAAGTGAAAATGATAATCTACCCTTAAGAAAGATGTCACTCCATCTATCATCGGACAAATTGTGCATTATAAGCACACACGGGGTTAATCAGACTTCACCCCCAAATCAAATTCTACACACGAAGAAACAAACATTTATCAAATGACAAACCCACATTGGTATTCACATGATATCACTACCCCCACATACTCAAGAAAGAATAATAGCAAAGTATCATCTAACGTAAGCAAGAGTGTAATTGGGATATATGATTTGGGGGTATTTCGGTGGTACCAATCTCAAAAGCATTCATATTATGCCAATTGATAGTTAAAAATAGAGTAAGAATGAGATACCAAATGGATTGAAAATCACAAAGATGAGAAAGACCAAAGTTTGCACAATAAATCTTCACACAATTTGTTCTTGCTTTAGTGTAAGTGAGAGTGGAGTTGAGTAGTGAAGAAGATGCGAGATGGAATGTGGGTTTTATAGGAGAGAAGGAGGGAATGGGATTGGTTGGTGAAAGGTGTAATGGGAAAGTGTGAAGATTGAAGAAGGGGGTTTATGGGAATCTGCAGGGTTTGACCGGAGTTTTTAAATTCTCGGGTCGGGTAGATCAATTCATCAGTTAAAAATCTAAATAAATGAACTTACCTGCACCTGCGCTTAATCGGTGATCACCGATAGGGACCAGCAGTTTGCCGGTTCTAAGACCGGTGCCCACTACCTTTTGAGTTCAATGATTATCGACCGATAATTGACAGTCGAGTTGCAAATTGGAACCAATAGTTCGTCGAGCACCCCTAAACTTCTAGGTGCACTATTTTGAGCCGGCGATTTGCCAGCAGTTTATGGATTGGTATAGGCGTTCCACTGGCGAGTCGCCGGTCTCCTCTCCTTTCTCCCCTTCTTCTGTTCATGACCTGCAACAAGGCGGCATTTTACATGTTGTAACCAGTATTTCGCCGGTCTAATGCCGTACCTTCCCTATTTTTTATCTCCATTATTTGTGTATCTAAGTTACCTATAAAGTCAAAAACAACAAAACATCAAAATTCTCAAAATAAAAAACTTGGGTTTCCTCCCAAGGAGTGCCTTACACTATAAAACTAGCCAAAAAATGAGGGCTAGGTACCAACAGACAGCATTGGTCCAAAAAACCATTGGAATACCAACTCTATCTGTCGGTTTATTTCATTTTAAATTCTTTTATAGTTATTTTATTAATATAACAACTGTGTCTGTCGGTTATTCCCTGGTTATTTTTTGCAAAATTTTTCGCAAAATAGATAACCAACGGATACGATCGATATATACTAAAAAAATTAAAAAATATTTTAATTGATTGACGGATAGGGTCATTTTTTTATATAATAATTATTCATATAAAGATAATAATTTATAATTTATTTTTTAAATTTAATTCAAAAAATCAACGGATAGGATCGATTAGTCTGTCGGTTTTTCAATTAAATGAGTTGACCCAATCTTGACCAAAAACCCGACGGATTAACCTATCCTGTCTGTCAGTTTTCTCAATTTAATCGACCTAGACCCCTCCCCCTCCCCTTTCTTCCCCATTTCTCTCATTTCTCTCATCTTAGACTTCCTCTTATGATATGTTTCATAATTTACTTTCGGTTAGTTTTATGCTTGTGATTATGTTATGCATGTGTCATGGGTTAGCTTGGAGCTATTCGTGATTTCAAGTCCCGTGTTACGTATAGAGTCTATGCTTGGATAATGACAATGATATAACTAATTAATAATGAAATGATCTAAATTTGTGCAGATTATAAAGTGTTAGAAAGAATATTTAAAGGCTATCGGAATAGAAGATAAATGAGTAAAACTTAAAGAAAAGAGATGAAAAGGCTCCACATTTGTGGGAGTTATTATTTTCATTTAGTCAGATGTTGGTTTTAACGGTGAAGGAAAGGATAAATGTTACGTATATCTTCTTCTGATTGAATATATTTTTTAATTAGGATGTGTATTTATATTTTTATACAAAAATATACTTAAAGTAATATCAAGTTGAAGGATATTATAGTCACTCAATACTTTATAAGGTTATTTTCGTAATTCTAACTTTTAAATTTAAGACTTCTCATTTTTAATATAATACTAATTTACTATACGTGTTATGCATGTATATACCACATTAATTAAAAGAAGTATATATAAAATCAATAAATATATTACGTGTGGATCCCATTTTATTAAGTACACAACTCTAAAAAATTACATAAATATTACCAAGCACTATATTTGGATTAAAGAAAAAGTTCAAATTCCTGAAAATGATCATGTTGATCCAATTTAACTACCTTAATAAGAGATAATATTGCTTTTTAAAAATTATATATGAACGAATATTTAGGATTTTGAAATAAATTGAGAACTTTTTATTTTAACTTTCCTATAGCTTCTCATCCTTTTTAATTAATAAAACATAATATCATTTCATAGGTTTTAGAGTCTAAGATTGATATTCTAATTAACGAGTAGTTATTATTATAGTAAATACTCGATAAATTTATTATTTAGATAAAAATGAAATCTCTATGCTATTATGTATAGAAAATTCTAAAGGCATTTCTAAATAATTTTAGATAAGAAAAAATTTAATAATAAAATTTAGTCGATTTCAAGTCTTGAATATTAAAAAAATAATATATACATACATACACACACACATACATACATACATATACATATATATATATATATAGTTTGAATAAGAAAACTTTAATAAATAAAAGTTTGGTTAATTTCAAATTTCAGAATTTTAAAAAATAATTAAATAATTATTTTTCCAACTTATAATTTAGTTTTAGATAAAATATTCAACTGTGAGTTCAAAATTCAATTATCTGTGGAAAAATGACGTCAGTTAATGAGTACACAACATATAACAAAATCACATTATAAAAATTTGACTTTAGATAAACAAAATCATTGAACTTTCTGCTTGATTATGTCAAATCCTACTTGTTAAATATATTAAATATACAATTATTTGATAAGTGAATATTACAATCTACAACCTTAACTTCTTAATATAATATCTAGCTGGATAATGATTTTTTTAATTTACAATTGATTAACATTTGGTAGGTTACAATACATAGTTCAAATGAGAAAACATTTATATAAAGTAAAATTTAATTGATAAAAATAATTTTTTAATTTATAAATAAACTAATATTTAGAATTTTGAAATAAACTAAGAATTTCCACATTAACTTTTCTATAATTGACGTTAATGTATCACTTTTTTTCGTTCTATGTATGTGTGTGTGAAGATGGTGTGCAGCGAAGAGGGATAGGTTCAGCACTTACCAACTTATTTGGTGATCCCCACTTCCTTCATGGGGCATAGTCTTTTAGCTTAGTTTTCATAGATTATGGGTATGTCAGGAGCCGTCTCCGGTAAAATAATTTTATAATATTATGTTAGCGAATCTAAACATTTAGCTAAGTAAATTATGTCTTCATACTTTAGCGAGTCTAGAAATTCAGCTATGTAAACATTGTTAGTTTGTCTACTTATTAGCTATTTCATGATTTAATGTTTTGAATTTAGTGAAAGATTTTATATATGAAACGTTCTTCTTAAAGACTTTACTTTAGGCTATGAATATATTTTATCTTAATTCGCATGTCTCACATAAATTCATGTTAGCTTGTTAGCTCAAGTAAGTAAATACATCGGGTGCTGATTTCTCTTAGATATAGGATCGAGACATGACAAACTTAGTGTCCGAGCATTAGTTTTATGTGCCTTAGAGAGTCTATGAGACTATATCTACTAGTCCTTTTTATCAGTGTGTTGTTGACCAAATCTATAAGATGGAGGCTACACAGGCATTTAAGAATTTACCCATTCTGTTTACTCTAGATTGTTGTTACACCTCGAAAAGATTTTGATGTTTGAAAGTGTTTGAAAGTGTTTGAAAGTGTCACATCCCAACCCGGGGAGGCGTGACTAGCACCTGGTGCCCCCCTAATATGTGCATACAGAGTGCTCAAATATAAAACAAACGCCACAATTGATGATGTTCGACAATGTAATAACTATAAAATTAGAGTAAATGAAAGGCTAAAATGGAAGATGGCTCACAGAACAACCAAATAATACATAGTAGACTGCCAAGGCCATAGAATGGTAAACAATTATACAATATGGCCCACCAAGCCTACAAAAACACTATAACTGCAGCAGACGTCTACGAGCATAAATGAATACAACAATAGTAAACTGTCCAGGACCGGGTCCTAAACTACCCATAATACAAACATTTGGTAACTTTGAAAGACCTGGAGCTTTACTGACTCAGCCGAAACTCCACTCAGCAACTAAAAACTCAATCTACCGACCTTCCATCATCTGTAGGCATGAATACAGTGCATCGACTAGGGCATTAGTACAATACTGTACTGAGTATGTGTCACGACTCGAACATAGGCCTGAATCAAGATACGAGACAAAGAACCCCGAGAGGCTCCAAGTCGATCCATGACATGAACATAACAACTAAAGCTCAACATAATAGATGTGGAAATCTGAAATTTGAAATAGCGGAAGTCTGAAAATATAATAACATCTAAACAACGGAAAAAACATAATATTGATCCAAAGTTGAATACATGTTATGTCTGATAAGCCTCTACAACCTGACGATTTGATAAGACAAGACCTCAACTAACTCACTAATGACTGAAATTGAATATACTGAATACAAGATGATAAAAAGGTCCTCGAAAGATAAGGACTCATCAACTGGCTGAGTATGCTAGAACTCTGAGAATCTGGCTAGCGGTGGGACTGAACCTGAATGTCCGAGCCTGTATCATGAAATGATACAGCATAGAGTATACAGTCAGTACTTGGAATGTACTGAGTATGTAGGGTAAATAAAACTACTAAGTAGTAAAACTAAAATCATGCATATCGTAAAACATTTCAAGGTAAGATTCTGAGAGTAAGTCTTGCATGCTATTATCTGAAAACATGATTTAAACATGACTGAGTATCATAACTGATTCGAATGACCCAAAGTTGAAAATGATAATCATAAATAAAACTGAATACTGGGTCAAACCTATTTAAAACATAATATCATAACAGATGAACATGCGTAACTAAAAACCATGAGGAACAACGGGAGACTCTTTATATAACTGATATTACCAAGATAGAGTTCACGTAGTCCCGACTATTACACTCAAGTGGGCAGAGCCATCCAAAGCCTTGCAAGGGCTAAGGACGCTACATGATATCGATATCAAGCTGAAGGCCCCTTGGGGGCAGGGGAAGCTCACAAGGGAGGTCCCAAATAATTTGAACATACCTACGTTGGCACGTAGTTCTGCGCAGGGTTGAATGAACCCTTAGCCTACTCGGTGCTAGATACTACTCCCAAAACATGCATATACTCTCCATCATTTTTTAACGAAGATGAACCATCATCTTGCAACGAAGATGAATCATAATAGTACATGCATAATCTTAAAACATATCATGGGGAGCTGCGGCTCAACCATGCCACAAGCTGAAGAGTGGGAGTATAGACTCTAAAACCATATGGTAAGCTAATAATATGAAATTGAAGTAAATCATGAAACATACTTTATCGTATGGGCTTGCCCAAAACTTATACACGCTTTGAAATAGATTTGATAGTCAAATTCATAAATATAAACATGGGTAATTCGAAATCATACTGTCATCATAAATATTTCATCATACTTGAAACATAGATCATAATCTAAACTCTTCATGAACTTTCATAATTGGGAAGTATAATTTAAGACTTTGAAATCATAAATTTGTAATTGACAATATTATAAAACATGCCCATGAATCTTGAAACAAAATTAGAAACATGAATAAATTTTACCCATGATAGTTACTTAGAGAATTTCACAAATTAGATTAAAACCCCATAGATTTATAATCTTAGAATTTCATGAATTAGAAGAGGATTTGGACATGCGAGTGAAGGAATACTCTTATTCACAACCCTACATACCTAGGTACTTTGGTTTCACAACCTCTCTTGCGAATCCAAGTGAATTGAGGAAGAACCTAAAGAATCCTCTAGTGTGATCTTCAATGGACTCCTTGATCTTACATGCATGGAATGGGAGGTTTAGAATAGGTTAATCATCTCTAAAACACTTTTAACTAAGCTTAAAATGATGCAGTTTAGGACTTAGATGCTTAAGAATTATGAAAACACCCTTACAAAAATGCAGGGAAAATACACACTGCTAGTGACCACGAGGGACACCACAACTCGTGGTGTACCTAATGACTCGTGGTGACCCACTCATTGGGAACACTGCCTAAAAGTCAACATCCATGCCTGCTCCTGACCACGACCAACTCCACGAGTCGTGGAGTCACTTCACGACTCGTGGCTGCCTCTCATGGCATCTCCAAGAAATTATACCTTGAACCATTGACCACTTGACCACGACTCAATTAACGAGTCATTACCCTGACCATGACTCGTTGCTTCTCTCGTGGTAACCCCCTGACCATGGGTTCCTGCTAACTCTCCTTTCACTTCATGAGTCACTTAACAACTCGTGAAGTCTCCTCATGGGTCACTGGATGACTCGTCCTGTGAGCTGATGCAAAATTTCCTATTTTCTCTACTTGAACACTCGTGTCTGATCTTATGGACTTTCGGGGTATTACAATATGAAAGGAAGAAATAACTACAAAACTACATCAGAGATAGGGGAAGCTGCCGTTAAATATTTCCAAGACCAATTCAGTGAAGAAGGGAGTAATAGGAATTATGATATGTTGGAAAACATTCCACTGCTGATTACTCATGAGAAAAATGAAGAGACGACAAAGTTGCCTACAATGGAGGAAGTGAAGAAGGTGGTGTTTGAATTGAATAGAGATAGCACTAGTGGGCCTGATGGATTTTCAGGATTATTCTTTCAAGTATGTTGGGATATCATAGGGGAGGATATTACAAGAATGGTGGCTACTTTCTTTTGTGGATATGAGATTCCCAAATTTGTCACTCATACGAATCTAGTCCTCATCCCCAAGAAGGAAAGGATTGCAGGTTTTTGAGATGTAAGGACAATTAGTTTGAGAAACTTTGCTAATAAAATACTGTCTAGAATGTTGCATGATAGGATGGTAGGGTGTTTACCTCAGATTATATCTAAGAACCAATCTGGCTTTGTTAAAGGAAGAAGTATAACAGAGAATGTGCTTTCAGCTCAAGATATTGTCAGAGATATTAACAGGAGAGAACAGTGGCACAATGTTGTGGTTAAGTTAGGCATGGCAAAGGCATATGATAGGGTCTCAAGGATCTTCCTTACAAAGGTTCTTAGAAGATTTGGTTTCTCAGAAATCATTATTGACATGGTATGGAGATTAATTTAAAACAATTAGTATTCTGTGTTGATAAATGGGCAAAGCTATGGTTTTTTTGGATCTACAAGAAGGCTGAAACAGGGAGATCCTTTATCTGCATTGTTGTTTATTATTGCAGTAGAGATTTTATCAAGGAGTCTTAATAAATTACACAGAGATTCAGATTATAGGGGTTATGGAATGCCAAAGTGGAGTCCAGAAATCAATCATTTGTCTTATGCAGATGATACAATACTCTTTAGCTCAGGAGATAAGGCAACAGTGACGAAAATGGTGAAAGTGTTGGCAGGGTATGAAAAGGTGTCGGGCAAAAATTAATAAGGCTAAAAGTTTTTTTGACATTCATGAGAAGACACCAATGAGGGTTGGGCACAATTGTAAGAGATGGACAGGTATCAATCAAGGATCTTTTCCTTTCATGTACCTAGGTTGTCCAATCTTTTATGGTAAAAGGAAGAATTCTTATTTTGAACATTTGGTGAGAAAGATAGCCAAAAGGATAATGATGTGCCAGAATAAATTTCTGTCTTATGGGGGAAAGTTTGTATTAATTTCTCATGTATTGCAAACAATGTCAGTGTATTTATTATCTGCAATGAGCCCTCCTAAAGGTACTGTTGATCAAATTCATAAAGTCATGGCTATGTTATTTTGGAGTAGATCAGGGGAAAGTAAGGGAAAGCATTGGATAGCTTGGGAGGAAATGTGCTATCCAAGAAAAGAGGGTGGTGTGGGATTTAAATCCCTTCATGATGTATCAAAATCCCTATTTGGAAAAATATGGTGGAATTTCAGAGTTAGTATGGTTCCTTGTGGGGGAAATACATGTGGAACAAATATTGCAAAGAGTTCCATCCAATTCTTGTGAATGGCAGAGGGGCTTCTCAGACATGGAGGAGAATGTTGGAGATTAGGGAAGAAATTGAGCAAGATATTTGGTGGCAACTTAAGGCAGATACTGCTAGTTTCTGGTTTGACAATTGGACATAGAAAGGTGCTCTCTTGTACACTGAAGAGGCTAATTATGATGAAGAAGAAATGGAGGTGAGACAATTTATAAGTAATGACAAGTGCGACAGAAGTAAGTTGAGGAGAAAACTATCAGAGGAAATGACAACATACATTATAGAAAATATTTCTCCAGTGATGGGTGAGGAAAAAGATAAAGCTTGGTGGTTGGGGAACTCAAAAAGTATTTTTCAGTGAAATCAGCTTTTCAAATGATGAGACAGAAGAGAGATGAGGTGGAGTGGTTATCGAACTTTTGGGTTAAGGGATTGCCTTTTAAAATTTGTTTATTTATGTGGAGGGTCTGAAAAAAGAGGATTGCTATTGATAATAATCTCAAAAGGATGAAGATGCAGATTTTTTCTAGATGTCATTGTTGTGACATTTATCAACAAGAGTCTAACGACTCCCCTTTTTCTAACGACTCCCATAGCAAATAAGCTATACAAGCAGTTTGCTACATGTGCAGATATTGCTCTAGAAGGGAGATCACTATAGAAAATCAGTTTTAAATGGTGGGAATATACAGCTCCTACAAAGCTGAGAGGAGTATACAAAGCTATCCCAGCCATTATTTTATGGGAACTTTGGAAAAGAAGTAATGCTAGAAGACATGGAAAGGAAGTGAGTTTCCAGAGGATGCTGAACTTATGTCAACTTTATGTATGTCAGTTTATAAAGGTGCAACATCCGTGGGTGAAGATTCCTACTCAATGGGAAGAAATAGTAGCCATTTTTCAGGCTTATAAACCTAGGTTGTATTACAAGATTGTTGGATGGGAGTTCCCAAAGAATCATTGGTTAAAATGCAACACGGATGGGGCTTGTAGAGGAAATCCTAGAGAAAGTGCTTATGGTTTTTGTGTTAGAAATATAGATGGGGATTTGGTCTATGCAGAAGCTCAATACATAGGCATCAGGACAAATTTTCAAGTAGAAGTATAGGGAATGTGGCATGCACAAAAGTTTTGTGGCTCTTTGAGAGAGAATGTCATAATGGAGACTGACTCGTTGAGTCTCAAAAAGTTTATGACAAAAGAGTGGAAAATTCCTTGGGAGATAGCAAGGTTGATGGATGATATTCACAAAATAATGATGCAGATGAGGATTGAAATAAAACATACTTTAAAGGAGGCAAATCAATTGGCGGATGAGTTAGCTAATCTGGAAATAAATCAACAGGTACTTCACAGATTTAACAACTTTAGTCAACTACCGAGAAGGTGCAAGCAAATACTAAACACAGAGAAGGCATGCATTCCATATATAAAAGTTCGATCTAAACAAATCAAAATTGTTCGGTTGTTTGGAATACCTACACGCAAGTGCACGTGGTCGAACAAGTAGTAAAATGGCTAGAGTAGCCAAGTATCGATCCCACAGGGACTGGACCAAGGTAATAATCGAATCAAGCATTAATAAACTCTAACTCTAATAATGCAGGAAACAGTTTCAAGAAGATTTTTGGGAGTTTGTTTCCTAATTTATACTAATCTAAAACAAATGTACAAATTGAGTCTGAACTATAGTAATGAGCATGCTGAAGCTAAAACGAACATGCATGGAAGCAATTTATGGATACAAATTGGTTAATCTTTCCTTCGGTTGCTAGTCAAGAATTATTGCCTATGGATTAAAACTCTCGTATTTAACCCAACTTAAAAATCATGAACCTTCCACCTACATTTCTGTGATAAGAAGAAATTCATGTTCTAGCCATACGAAACCGATTCCTTAATTGACTAATACGACTTTAAGATATATTTCTATTCTGAAGGTAAATCAATTCTCAATTTTCCCAAACCAAGAAGAAATCATATCCTACCAATTCACAACTTTCCAATTTCTTTCTCTTTCGAGCACAAACGGAATTTTTTAGATATACATTAATATTGGCCAAACATTAATGCAGTAAGAACAAGAATTAATAGAACAACCATGAAAGAAAAGATGAAAAACCAAGATGATCAATAATTACATTCCACTACAAATGTTCTTAACCTCAGCAAGAAGTGAATTTAGCCACTCATTTGTGGATTAAACATCATTAAATGAGTGTAAATCATACAAATAATTGAAATAAGGAAGAAAGAGATAGAGAAGAACCCTAAGAATTTCGTCCCCTCAACTGCCTGTAACCCACGTTCTTGCTCAACCAAGTCAGAATAATTAAAAATAAACCTAAGTATGCTATTTATACTAGTTGAAATTTTTCCCGGAATAACAAGCAACGTGTCACGGAGTGCATCGCGGAGCACTGCCTCCGTGACACGCCACAAACGCGGACCCTCACTGGAATTCGGTCCTCCAGGTAATTATGCCCAACGTGCCACGGCGGCAACGCGGGGCTTGGCCAACGTGCCACGGCCCCAACGCGGACCTTCACTGTAACTTGGCATATTTTTATCATCCGGGCAGAATGCATCCGCGATGGCAGCGTGACACGGCTCCATCACGGAGCCCCTTAGTTTGCTGCATAACCTGAGCCTTTTTCACTGCTCGCTTCCGAGTCTCTTTCCGACTTCTCCCAACATGCATCTTAGCTTCCTAAAATTATAATTTTTCCTGCAAAACAACACTAATCATGTTGGTTAGTATAAATTCACATTTTACTACAAATCACATGCGAAGGTACAATTATCAATATATAAACACGACGAAATGAAGCATTTGAGTATCACTTGGGCATATAATTTAGCCCAAGATCAAAAATAATAGAGGAGTTGGACATAGAAGAATTTCACAGAGATTAATACAAGCATATCAACAAGGATTCAACTGTGAAATGAACTCCTAAGCTATGCAATGACAACTAACAAAAAGGCCTTTAAGAAAAAAGTTGTCCCCATAAAATCAGGTGACTGTTGTCGTACCCAGTGAAGAAGCACATCGAGAGGAGAACTGGAGCAACATGGATTTCCCTTTTTCTACCTCGGAGCTTAGGGGTTCACTAAGAAGGGACAAGGTCACCATCAAGATAACATTTTCACCAGAAGAGAACCTACAATCAAAGAGCAAGAAGTCAGATCTGAGACGAAAAAGTTTTATACTGTCAGTGCTTACCTCTTTGAGCTGCAAATATCCTATTGATAATGGAGAACGGTTGAAGATCCAATGGAGAAGGTAGAAGAGCTTTCTGTTAAAGTAGAGCGCCGCCATAGAGTGAACTAGGAAGCCCTAATTAATCGGGGATTAGAAAGAATTGAAAACACTGGTTTCTAAAATCAGATTTATCAAAATCATATCTGACCCATGTTGGGTCGGATCAGTGTATTAATTGGGCCACTTTTATGTGGTCATTTCAGAAATAAAATGGGCCTGACCCAAATTTAATTTAAAAAAACATCATCAATTAAGCAATGTCTGACCCTCTCTCCATTGCGCATAATTAGCAGAGTTCCATTAATCCGGGAAATCCAATTGCAATCCCAGAAAGGCTTAAGATAAACATATATGGAGCTATGAAGGCATGTACCTCCCCAAAGGTCTTGCATGTCTCAGAATGGACGAATGGGAGGCAAACTCAACTAAACCATAGGACAATTGTTCTACCCCTTGGACTCAACCGCGCTGTCGGACCTACTCTAAGTGTCGGGTATCTACGAATCGCAAGGGCCTCAATGAGCTATCACGATTCGAGTTTACACCCTAGCCATAACACGGGATAAGAGACCTCGAAAGGCTCCAAGTTGACCCATGACATAATCACAACATAACACTTAACAATATAAATAGATAATATAAACATAACTAAGCGGAAGCTAACTGTAAGGAGTCAAATTTAAAACTTAAATACATAATCTAACAAAATTTTAATACATAGACTGGATCTACTTACACATGTCTGAAAGCCACTACTAAACTGATGAGTTGCTGGGATAGGTCCCCAGCTAACTCCTAAAGTCTAAAAACTGAAATAATAACATAGACCTCGTCCTCGAGAGATGAGGACTCACCACAATCCGCTGAGATGGAAGAAAGAGCGTGTTTACCCGCAAGGCTGAGTCTGGATAACTGAATCTATATCATGAAACGATAAAGTATGTGGTCAGTACTTGGAATGTACTGAGCATGCGGGGAAACGTAAACAAAATAAACATACACTTATACAAGGAGGAAATAAACTGAGTATATCGACATGTAGATTTAGAATGCAATAACCCTGTCTGAGTACATACACATATCGATATGAACTTTTATTTGGAACTCATATTCCAAAGCATCATCAAACGCATGCATAAGGTTCATGTATTGAACATATAATGAAAGCTAAAACTAAAATTAATATAATACACTATACTAGATGTATGCTGATTACTAAGATTGCATTATGCTACATCTGTTTTAAACTGAAGTCTAAACCATATGAAACTGAGCCAAACTGATAACATAAACTAAGGGAGTCATTCTCTACTATGGAGAGTCCCAACTGAACTAGGGAAAACATTCTCAGCTATGGATAGTTCCAACTGACTGAGGGAAACATTCTCGGCTATGGAGTGCTCTTGACTGACTAAGGGAAGTATTCTCGGCTATAGAGAATCCCTGACTGGCTGAGGGAAACATTCTCGACTATGGAGAGTCCCTGGATGACTAGTACATGAGGAGTACTGATCTGACGTTATCCATCTGGTCTATGCTACCATAGCTAATAAAAAACATAAGCATTTACTGATTTCATCATACCGCATCTACTTAGAAAGGATTAAGGCTATTTTCTACTAACAACAAGACCAAAAGTCTGAAGTATCATTCTCATTCTTTATCTTCAGAATTCATATCATCATGGTACCAAATCATCATTTAATCCACACATTTTTTTACATTCACGAACATCAATAGATTCATATCATACTTTACACACCTCCACGACATTGAAGTTTTGAGTTCATAATATAGACGTATAACAATAGAGCCATGTAGGATCCATTGGTGTAATTCACACTTTAACATGTATTCATTGATTCATATATTTTATATTTACAAAAAGCCCATATAATTAACTCATACCTTAAACATTTACATCAGAGACATAATGAAAACATATACATACTTCCCATTGATCAAGCTCATAAGTTCTAATCTCATCTCAACATATCTATCAAATCATACATTCTAGTTTTTAAGGGAATTCTTACGATCTTCACCTATTTTAGACATGAATACAAGTTCTTGATATAATTGTGTGAACAATAAAAAAAATCCCAATCAAAGTTTTAAGCTACCTCACAAAGGAAATTCTATAATCATGCATTTTCACCATTAAAATACATAATTCAAGATATTACAATAACCCCATAAGCATAAATTACTTTTAATCCTAATGGGTCTTGGAATTCATAGAAGAAATCATTTATAAATCGAAACTCTAGATCATGCTTTGCTAGAACAAGGGATTCAGGTTTTAAATAAAACATTTGGGGCACAAGGATGGAAGGATATCCTTGTTGAAAAACCCACGTACCTGATTAAGAGAAATCCCACTTGAACTTGCACGTTGAAGCCTTGAGGAAACCCTTGTTGAATCCTTAATCTTCAGAGGGGAAGGAAGAAGAGTTGAGGGAATTAAAGTTTAGGCTATAAAACCCCTAAAAACATCCCTTAAAATTCCTAAAAGGACGCCATTTCAAAACTAAAAGTGTAGGACTTTACCAAAATACCTCTGGGAAAAACCTTAAATCTACCTGATCTGAGACCACGACCCTCACCACGAGTCGTTGGTCCTTACCATGACTCATGGTGACCATCCGTTACTTCAGGGGTCTTCTTCAAAGTTTCTGCATCCTTAACCAACGACCAACAAGATGAGTCGTTACTTCATCCAACGACTTGTCACCACCTCCCGTTGACTCCATTGGTTCCTCAACCTGCAATCCTTCCAACAACCGACATGATGGGTCATTACTTGATCAAACAACTCGTTAGTTCCTTCCGTCGTCCCCACTGGACAAACCCTCGAGTCCCTTCTAATGATCGACACCACGGGTCGTTGTTAGCTTAAATGGTTCGGGATAACCATCCATCATCACAGACCCGGAACCCTGAATTCCAACCAACGACTCCTCATGATGACCCGTTACGGCGACCAACGAGTCATTACTTAACTTGTCCCCTCTGAGAAGTCCAAACTACAAGCTTTCCACGATTGCATCCAATGGGTTGTTCTTTCATACAACGACTCATACCTCCTCTCGTGGCATCAAAACACTAGGCACTAGTTTCTAAATCCCTTTCCAACGACTGCCTCTAACGAGTCGTTAGAGCGACCAATGACTCGTTGGATGAGTCGTTTTGAGGCATAATTGCAGATTTTTCTGCTAATCATACTCCAAATCCTGATTTTAATCTTGGAAAGTTTTGCGGTGTTACAATATCTCCCCCTTGGGAATATTCGTCCTCAAATGTTGGCTACACATACTGAAAAGATAGGGACAGAACTGAAATCCCAAAACTGATCAATTACAATAGAAAATAATGGAGTATTTGACTCCAGCTGATCTTGCATATCTAAACTGAACATCTAAATCATACATGCATGCTAGGGCATAAGAGGGACTGAAAGACTTACTAACATGGAACCTAATGAAACACCGAGAAGGATCCTTTCCCTCTAACTAGCACTAAGCTGATACAGACTGAGCCTTCGTTCTCAATTCACTTTCTATTACGGGGTTAGAATTCATGATATCTGGTCTAACTGAAAGTAAAGGTATCATGCGCACGAATCATTCATGACATCTATAATTGAACGCATACATGAGATAACCTTATTTTACTGAGCTACTGAAGCAACTTCTAAAGCCTGAGTTTGAGCGGGTCATACTGGAAGACATGAGTTGATACACATAGTTGATTCATAACATGAGGGTAAGCATTAAGGATTTATAGAGAAAGAATGGCATTGCTGTCTGAAGCGGTTATGTAGAAATCTGGGAATCTGCACCTAGGGATGGGTATAACTTAGCTTCAACTGAAATACAAGAGAAGTTATTTGAACCTGAAGGGATCGACATACCGCAACTACTATGGCTGGAACTCCCATATCAGCATTCTCAAGATCTGACTTGCCGCACATACTTACCATCTCCCCTTTAGCTTAAAGCCTTCATTCTAAGGCTCCTGAATTTTTCTTAAGGTTGGGGCTAAATCACTAACTCCTAGCTTCTCTTTCACCTCTGACCTTCAATGCAAGCCTTACACTCAAAACTATTCACATCACATACCAAAAATCTCTTCTCAACAACCATTACAAAGCTTCTTATTCAATACTGGGGGTTTTGGGGCTAGCAACATGTAAAGAGTAACGCAAAATTCAAAACATACTTGTGGCCACTACTGGTGACTTGCCCTTATCCTGGTGTGCTTCTACAACATAGGAGTGGTTTTGACGTCGTCCGCCACCCGGGCTAGATGATGCACCCTACTGAAACAAACGGGCTATCGAACCTACTGAAAAGGTGGCCGAGGATCTACTCTCTCCTCTCTTGGCCACTGTGCAATCTCGGTGCTTATGGCCCAAATTGCCGCACCAAAAACAAACATCCGAGCCAACCATGCATTCTCCCAAATGGTGCTTCCTATAGTTGGTACACAACGGATACATAATCTCCCTTACCCTAGGTTTATATGGAGCATTGATTGTTGAAAGTGCTGGGGCTGATGATTTCTGCTAGGAATGTGAGCGGTGTCCACTACTCGTCCTCTGCGGGGAAAACTTTGAATCTCCTATCTTGGTCGTCTTGGCCTCTCTCTCTTTTTCCTTCACCTGTTCTGCTTCCATTTGTTGAGCGAATATCACCAAATGTGGAAAATCTATATCCCTGCGCAACATGGCAACCCTACACTCTTTAACCAAGGAGTCTGCCACTCCGTTCACGAACCTTCTCACTCGGGCCCTCTGGTCGACTACTATCTCCGGTGCATACTTGGACAATCGGGTGAACTCCAACGCGTACTCCTGGATAGTCATGTCGTTCTGTCTCAAGTTGATGAATTCTACCGACCTTGCCTCTCTAAACTCTCTAGGGGAAAACCTGTCCAGGAACGCATCCATAAATTCATCCCAACCTACGGGGCCTACTTCAATTCCCCGATTGTCTCTCCACTAGAAAAACCATATATATGTGACTCCTTTCAGCTGGTAGGAGGATAAGGCTTCTCTGTCAGTTTCCTTCACCCCCATGATTTGGGTGATCTTCTGGATCTCTTCCAAGAAATCATACGGGTCCTCGTCTACCTTTGACCCCAAGAATTCGCGTGGGTTCATTCTAAGGAAATCTTTTACTCTCGCCACCGCTACAATCCCACTCTGGGGAACACGATACATCGGTTGCTGATTAATTTGAGTAGTCATGGCCTGCGCCAATATATGAAAAGCTGCCCGAAACTCGGCATGAGTATCATGGTCATCCATCGGGTTCGCCGGGGCTGGTGGTGCTTGCTGGCGCCCAGTACCATTTGTTCTTCTATTCGCTTGTCTGGCAGGCATTATCTGCGAGCGCGTAAAGCACGAGTCAGGAGAGGATTTGCTAGAGTTTTATGCTCTACACACGATAGAAATCATGAAGTAAAGGGAACATTCCTAAAACGTCTCATAGCCTCTTTGTCATAAGTGTGGCGCGCTTCACACCCATGAAGAAGAATCTATTAACACGACTTTTAGACACCCTAGGACACTCTAAACCTTGGCTCTCACACCAAGTTTGTCTGAGTTTACACCCTAGCAGTAACATGGGACAAGGAACTCCAAAAGGCTCCAAGTCGACCCATACCATAATCACAGCATAACACTTAACATTATAAATAGCTAATAGAAACATAACTGATCGGAGATAACTATAAGGAGTCAAATTTAACACTTAGAGACATAATCTAACAAAACTTTAATACATAGACTGAATCTAGTTACACATGCCCGAAAGCTCATACTAAACTGATGAGTTGCTGGGATAGGTCCCCAACTAACTCCTAAAGTCTAAAAACTAAAATATAACTTAAATAAGAATATAGACCTCATCCTCGAGATATGAGGACTCACCACAATCCGCTGAGATGGAAGAAAGAGCGTGTCTACCCGCAGGGCTGAGTCTGGATACCTGAATCTATATCATGAAATCATATAGGATATAAAGTATGTGGTCTGTACATGAAATGTACTGAGCATGCTGGGAAATGTAAACAAACTAAACATACACTTATACAAGGAGGAAATAAACTAAGTCCATTGACATATAATTGATTTAGAATGCAACAACCCTGTCTGAGTACATACACATATCGACATGAACTTTTATTTGGAACTCATATTCCGTAGCATCATCAAACTCATGCATAAAGGTCATGTACTGAACATATAATGAAAGTTGAAACTGAAATTAATATCATAAACTGTATTGGATGTATTCTGATAACTAAGATTGCATTATGCTACATCTGTTTTAAACTGAAGTCTAAACCATATGAAATTGAGCCAACCTGATAACATAAACTAAGGGAGTCATTCTATGCTATATAGAGTCCCAACTAAACTATGGAAAACATTCTATGCTATGGAGAGTCCCGAATGATTAACGGAAACATTCTTGGCTATAGAGAGTCCCTGACTGACTAAGGGAAGCATTCTCGGCTATGGAGAATCACTGACTGGCTGAGGGAAACATTCTCGGCTATGGAGAGTCCCTGACTGACTAGTACATGAGGAGTACTGATCTGACATTATCCATCTAGTCGATGCTACCACAGCTAATCAGAAACATAAGCATTTACTGATTTCATCATACTACATTTGCTTAAAAAGGATTATGGCTACCTTCTACTAACAACAAGCCCAAAAGTCTGTAGTATCATTCTCATGCTTTATGTTCATAATTCATATCATCATGGTACCAAATCATCATTTAATCCACACATTTTTTTACATTTACGAACATCAATAGATTCATATCATGCTTTACACACCTCCATAACATTCAAGTTTCAAGTTCATAACATATGACGTATAACAATAGAGTCATGTAGGATCCATCGGTCTAATTCAAACTTTAACATGTATTCATTGATTCATATATTTTATATTTACAGAAAGCCCATATAATTAACTCATACCCTAAACATTTACATCAGAGACATAATGAAAACATATACATACTTCCCATTGATCAAGCTCATAAGTTCTAATCTCATCTCAACATATCTATCAAATCATACATTCTAGTTTTTAAGGGAATTCTTACGATCTTCACCTATTTTAGACATGGATACAAGTTCTTGATATAATCGAGTGAACAATAACAAAATCCCAATCAAAGTTTTAAGCTACCTCACGAAGGAAATTCTATAATCATGCATTTTCAGCATTAAGCACATAATTCAAGATATTACAATAATCCCATAAGCATAAATAACTTTTAATCCTAATGGGTCTTGGAATTTATAGAAGACATAGAAGAAATCCTTCATTAATCGAAACCCTATATCATGCTTTTCTAGGACAAGAGAATCGGGTTTTAAATAAAACATTTGGGGAACAAGGATGCAAGGATATCCTTGTTGAAAAACTCACATACCTGATTAAGAGAAATTCCACTTAAACTTACACCTTGAAGCCTTGGGGAAACCCTTGTTGAATCCTTACTCTTGAGAGGGGAAGGAAGAAGAGCTGAGAGAATGAAAGGTTAGGCTAGAAAACCCCTAAAAACGTCCCTTAAAATTCCCAAAATGATGCCATTTCAAAATTAAAAGCATAGTACTTTACCAAAGTACCCCTGGGAAAAACTTTAAAATCTTCCCCATCTGAGACCACGACCCTCACCACGAGTTGTTGGTCCTCACCACGACTCGTGGTGAGCATCCGTTGCTTCTGGGGTCTACTTCATAATTTCTGCATCCTCAACCAACGACCAATAGGACGAGTCATTACTTTATCCAACGACTCGTCACCACCTCCCGTTGACTCCACTGGTTCCTCAACCAGCAATACTTCCAATGGCCGATATGACGAGTGGTTACTTGATCCAACGACTCATCAGTTCCTTCCATCGTCCCCACTGGACCAACCCTCGAGTCTCTTCCAATGATCGACACCACGGGTCGTTGTTAGCTTAAACGGTCCGTGGTAACCACCCATCATCACTGACCTAAAACGCTGAACTCCAACCAACAACTCCTCATGACGACCCATTACGGCGACCAATGAGTCGTCACTTGACTCATCCCCTCTGAGAATTTCAAACTGCATGCTTTCCACGATTGCATCCAACTAGAGCTGTCAAAACGGGCTGCCCCAACCCAACCCCAGCGGGCCAATGAGTTTAACGGGTTAGGACGGGCTGGCTTTTTTAACAAAAGGGACTTAAAATGGCAGCCCAGCCCAACCCTATGCGGGCCACGGGTTAGGACGGATTGACCCTTTAATAAAATTTAAATGTAATTCAAAATATGATAAATGAAAAGTGTGATTACTTAAAAATCACCAATCATTATAAGACTTCATTATGAAAACAAGTGCATAAGATAATAACTAAGATGAACAAAAATAAGAAAAAATATAATTAATTAGTCACTCACTAAAAATGAAGAGATAAAAAATTCACAGAGGTTGTGACTGCTCAAGAAGAAAAGCTGCGTAGGAGCCAAAATGACGAGAAGAAAAACGTAGAATTTAGAAGAGATAAACCTAATTTTATTTGCTGGAAGTCTTTATCTTATTATTAATTTATTATATAAAATATAATTCTATTAGATATTAATAGTTCTAGACTTCTAATAGTCTAGTTGTAGTACTATGTACTGCTGTTGTACAAATGTACAATATACATCTTTTCATTTTTTTATTTTATCTTGTATTATTTTTTTATTTTCTTAATTAGTTAATATATTATATATTTAATAATTAATTATTTTTTAAGTTTTTCGGGCTGGGCTGGTCTCTGAGGCTCACGGGCTAAGCCTATGAGGCTGACAGGTCAAATGAGGCTGGGCTTTTAGGCCTCATTTCTAAACGAGCTGTAAAAAATTGTCCCAACCCACTTAATTAAAGGGTTGGGTTGGGCCAGCCTCACGGGCCAAGCCCATTTTTACAGCTCTACATCCAACGGGTTGTTGTTTCACCCAATGGGTCATACCACCTCTCGTGGAATCAAAACACTAGGCATTTCTGAATCCCTTTCCAACGACTGCCTCTAACAAGTCGTTACAGCGACCAACGACTCATTGGACGAGTCGTTCTGAGGCACAATTACAGGTTTTTCTACTAAACACACTCCAAATCATAATTTTAATCTTGGGAACTTTTGGGGTGTTACACGTATACATAAAGAAATCACACAATCGAAACATTTACAGTTAACAACAATAATAATACATGATCAAACAACCCATAACCGGCTCTCAAACCCCACCAACTGACTAACACAATATAGTACTATTCTTTCACGTCTAACCGGCCACTGATTAGCCACTAGCTTATCTAAGAATTACCATTCTAACCTGTCACGATCCGCGCATGGATCCTGGACCAATACATGAGACCTAGAACCAAGAATGGCTAGCTGATCCTTGACACATACACAACATGATTACGAGCATAACTAACAGAAAATAAAGAATGAAAACAACATAAGCAGAAGTTTGCATATCATAAAGCATAAGCGTAGACAATAAGTCCACAACATTGAACCGTCTATACATAGTTGTTTGAAAAGCCTCTAATCATATGATGAGCTGATGAAACAACATCCCCAACTAGCTCGCTAAGTCGAGAACTGAAATACATAAAATAAAGAGATATGAACCAAATTTGCCATCCTCAGATCATGAGGACTCATTAAAACTGCGATCGTACTGGATTGAAGCGGGAGCGAGCTAACGTCGGGGGTGAGACTGATCATCCAAACTTATATCTTGAGACGATGTAGCATAGAATTATGCGGTTAGTACATGAAATATACTGAGTATATAAGGTAAGTAAAATATGCTATTAAACTAGTAAAAGAAATATCATGAGTATAAGTTCGTATAAACCATGAGGTTCAAATCATAAAATCAACATGAAGGCTCAAGGTTTTCAAAACTATAATATAAAGTTGATCATGACTGAGTTCATAAGAAAAAGCCCCATAAAGCATATTTGAAACAAATCATTAAAAGTCGTAAGATCATGAATCATGAACATATATATATATATATATATATATATAAATTAAGGAACAACGAGAGCTTCTTATAACTGACATACCCCATGTGAGTGATGAGTTGTGAGTTGCAGCACTTACGATGCTTAAAACTAGGAAAATAGCATGGACTTAGGTGTGTTTATATGGATATGAGGTGCTTTTACTCTATTTTCAGGGAAAATAGATGTTGGAGCTTAATTTTGCAAAAGATAGAGAAAATGCAGAAAAGAGGCTTAGTATGGATCTTAGTACAAGTCGTACCATCCTAGTACAACCCATACTGAGAATCATGGAAAGGTCTAGGAGAAAATCATGAGGCTAAGGAAAGTTACGGCTCATGGTACGAGTCGTACGATGACAGTAGTGAAAATTTCCAAAAGAAATTGCACAGGCCAAGTATCCTAGTACGGGTGGCACCACGAGTCCTGAAACCCACCTAAGAACCATACAAAGAGACCATGGAAAAGACCATAAGAATAGATGTTTGGCAGAACTCAAGGTAGAAGAAGGAGTTACGGATCATGGAATGAAGGTACAAATCGTACCATGACATCCCAAAAGTTAACAGAAGATGCCAGCAATTGCAAGATCAAGCCACGAGAAGATTATATGACTCGTAGGTTCTTTTTACGAGTTATACCATGTCTCAACAATTAGCTATATTCAGCAGAAGCTAGCCAATGTATGAGTCAAGGTATGACACGTACAATCCTGTTACCGATCGTAGGTTAAGGCGGTGATAGTGATTGGTGGTTTCCCTGTTTACTTAGGAGAAGGTTCCAATTATTTGTATAAATACTTTTTAGGTTATTTTCAGTAAAGAGAAGTGAAGAGAGACTATTAGAATAAATTAGAAGTAATTAGATACAAGTTGTTGTGAATTTTAATTCAAGTCTTGGAGATTTCTTTCTTGAATTTCTTCTTTGTTTTTGGATTATTCAACATCAATTCTTGCAATATTCAAAGTAGGTTTTCTTTCAATCATCATTGTAAGTATTCAATTATGTCTTTATCTATGAATGTTAATAACAATCCTACAATCATGAGAGACTAAAACCTCCACAACTAGGGTTGTGAAAACTATGGTGGATTAACAAACTAGGGTTACACGAAGTGATTCAAAAATAATGCTAAACACTTGTATTGTATTCTCTTCATCATTAATGTTTCTTAACGAAGCTCAATGTTAAGACTTGCCTGAATTCTTTACTGGCTTGAACCTAGAGAAATAAATATTAGGAAAAGAGAATTACAACAAAGCCTTGATCTTTATGGGTCATTGTATAACTTGAGTTGTAGTCACGGGATAGTTAATTTGGAACAAATTGATAACGGTTGAATTGAAATCGCTCATAAGACCTAGCCCGGTGATTGAGCATAGTAATCCAATAGGGACGAACCAGTTGATTGGATGATCCCTAGTTATCAGTTCTACAAATAAGCATTGGGATAGATGTAATTCCCCGAAAACCCTAAGATCAGACCCGGGAGTTGAAATGGAGAAAATAAGATTTTCTGCACTAGGTCACAAAATGAGTCGTCTTGTGACCCGTGGGGCAGGCCACAAGTTGTGAAGTGACTTGTGGGGAAGGTGCTGGACCTGGTTGAAAAATTGGGAAATTGAGTGACCAGGGGTGTGACCCTTTCTGGTTTAGTGGCAACGGGAGACTTCACTAGTCGTTAAGTCTCCTGACGACTCGTGAAGTCAATCGTTGCCAGGTTGGGAATCCATAGAAATTCTCTAGTGCATATCACGATTGGTCACTACAGGTCGTCCCCGACCTCACAACTCGTGGAGTGCCTCGTGGGGACTGGTAGGGTCCTTTTCCCTACAAATTTCCTAGGGAGTGTTATGTAATTTCCTAACCTCCTCTACTATAAACTACGTCATTTTGGGTTTTAGTCGGGGGTTTTAGAGGGGATAACTGACAGTTTATTTCATTTCACGAATCCCCTTTAAAAATTTATACGTAGAATCTCTCTCAGAAAGACTCAGGGCAGAAGCTAGGGCAACAAACTCTCCTCAGATTTTCAAGAGATTCTCTCAGGGATTTCTATCACCAGGTATGTGGGAATTCAACAAGGGAATAGTTCTTCCATTGTGTCCCTGAAAGCTTGTCTAATTTCTTCTCTATAAGTTATAGCCCTGTAGCTTCGAAATGTGAAAAGTTTTCTGACAGATTTCTTTGTGGATTCAAAGGGATTATTTCTCATGGTTTTAAATTTCTTATTTATTCCCTATTTTTAGAAATTGTGATACATTGTAACTAGTAGCATAATTCATTGCTATTCACAGCTCAATAGAAATTATAAACTTGTGGGTTGAACTAGCTTTCCCTATAGCGTGGTTCTATTAGTTTTGGGATGCACATGTATTTAATTTATGTTAAAATCTCAGTAAGAATCATGTTAGTCTAGTCTCAAACAGATTTTTAACAATCTCAGTGTTGTCCAGAAAAATGTTAGCTGATTAGTTTGATTACAGTTAATCCTTGAGGTATTCGTGATACCTCCCAGTTATCGGTATTAGACTCAGTATCAGATTTTAGTGGATTTTTAGGAGTTCATAAAACTTTAAGATAAGAATCTGTGACTAGCCTTAGGACCCCAGCTTCGGATTACAGCTTGTTCTTTAGACAGTTATGATGCTTCCAAATGAGTAGCTCTGACCAGTCTTAGAATACCAGTAACAGAATCCAGTCTGATAAGACTCTCAAGGTACTTCCAGATAGGTATTCCTGACTTAGTCTTGGGCCCCTATTTCAAGCTATCAGCATAGTAGTCAGGCTAGGACTATCCAGTGGGAGTAGGACTTAGCACCGAGCGGACTAGGGTTCCAGCGCACCCATTTTCCTAGAACTATGTTGCCACCGTAGGATATATTTTATTGGCCTCATGGACCCATACCTATGATCACTCAGTTCATACCTTTATACCCTGGCAAGGTATATTGGGTCCTACTAATGGGGTGTATACATCAGACTCCACGTCTAGCTCACATGGTTATATGTCGGTTATAGTCTCTCCCACTAGTCAGCTCAGTTCAGTCTCAGATTAGTCAGTTCAGATAAGTTCAGTACAGTATTTCAGATCAGTATCTCAGATTTAGGACATGTCTTTGACCATCAGACAGGGTCATTTTGACCATCTCAGTATATCTCAGGTATTCAGTTTCAGTATTTTCAGTTGGTCATTGCATGTCTTTCTAGTTCAGTTGTTTTATTCCTTGTTTATGGTTTCTCTCACTTACTCAGTACATTTAAAGTACTGACACATACCTTTTTATGTTGTATCATTTTATGATACAGCTGCAGGATCTCAGCTCAGCCCCGTTAGTAGATCATTTTCATAAGTTTCCAGTTGCATCATCGGTGAGTCCTCATCTTTTGAGGATGAGGGTTATTTCCTTCTAGTTTTATTTTATTTCAGTTAGATTTGGAGTTAGCTGGGGGCTTTTCCCAGCAACTCATTAGGTTTATGGCTTTCAGACACAAACAGAGTTTTTCGTATTTTCAGTTTTGCTTCCAGTTGCATAAAACTTATGATTTAGTTCTTTCATAAAATGTTTTATTATATTATTTCAAAGCTTTAGCTATGTATTTACTCAGAATGCCAGTGTTATGATAGACCATGGGTTGACTTGGGGTTACTCGTGACTCCAAGTACCGTGTATCGTCTAGAGTATAGACTAGGAGTGTGACATTAGATCACGAGTGTAAACCCGAAGTAGTTATGAACCCATGGGGAACACTTACCCTAGTTAATTTCAAGTCTTGATAAACAATAACCAATTTTCTATCTTATTTTACAACTATTTTCTAAAACCCCCCTTCTTTGGAGACAACATACCTAAAAGTTTAAATACCTGTATTAGTCTATATCCTACCATATTCCTTGTGGGTCCGACCCCAACCTTTGTTGGGTTCTTTATTGACAACATCTGTTTCATACTTTATCAGGAGTGTGAGTTTGAGCGTTATCAAAAAGTGGCGGCAACAGTGTTATCAAAAAGTGGCATCATTGCCGGGGAATACAACTTAAGAATAGATCAATTGCTTGTGTTTAACTTTTAGTTGTTATTTCGTCATTTACATTTTCTTTTTGTTGTTGACACCCATAGGCTGTCTCTTGGTGAATGCCAAGTACTCAACGGACCGGAAACCCCCCAATTCCTCTTGATCTTGAATTAGAGCGAACACTGTGAAGAATGGAGAACTAGGAGCAAAGGGAGGCCCATCTTGCTGAAGAAGCTAGGAAAGATGCACTTCAGGAAGCCGAGTATGCTTGGGATGAAGTTGTAAATTCTATCCTCCATGGAAGGGGCAATGGAGGCCAAAGATATGCTCCTCAGGTTTTTGATGAGTATGACACAGATATTGATGAAGTCAGGTCAAATTGGAGCCATCGTACCACTACCTTTTCCTGCTGGGGAAAAGTTTGACATCACTAGCACCATGATACAATTGTTGAATATGAAAGGGATGTTTAGTGATCATGCAGCGGATGATGCCAACTTGTACTTGATGAACTTTGTTGAAATATGCAAGGCGTACGGGTTGCCCACTGTAAGTCAGGATGCAATAAGGCTGAGACTCTTCTCCTTCTCTCTTTCTGGAGAGGCCACTCTATGGTTATCGGAGTTTCCCAATGAGTCCATTACCAACTGGAGGGAGCTCAAACAGGCTTTTCTAGAGAGGTTCTTCCTACCCTCCAGGATGCTACAACTTATGGATGAGATCTATAACTTCCGATAACTGAAAAAGGAGGCACTTCATGAAACCTGATTGAGATTTACAAAGAAGTTGACCAAGTGCCTAAACCATAAAATTCCAGATGACAGTTTGTTGGAGATTTTTACAGGTTATTGAATAATAGCACAAAAGATGTACCAGATACTGTGGCGAGAAGAACACTCGTAAGTCACACGTAGGAACAAGCTGCCACTATTCTTGACAGAGTGACTACAACTAACAGGGCCTGGCACACTAGAGAAGCAGAAGCAGCTATAGGTATGTATGTTATTGCTATGAATTTAGACCAACAATAAAGGAGGAGGGCGTGATTAGGAATTGTCCCATATGTGTATATCATTAGACCTGCTCACAAAGCATATCATAGGTGTTGGGGCTAAAAAGGTAAATATAGTAAGAGCTCAGGGACAGGAATCGGGGCAGGAGCATTCAGATTCCGAGGACGAGGGAAACTTCTTGGATAACCAGGTGGCGGTTTTTTGGGCCAATACCCAAGGGTCTAGACAGGACACTTGGTTCCAAGGTTCCGAAAATCAAGGTTGTTTCCAATATCGGGAAAACTACAACCGTAATGGGTACAGGGATAGGAGCCAAGCTCGTGAGAGAGAGGGAGAATGGAGAAGGAGTGATGGTTACCACAATGACCAGACAAGATTGTATGTGCCTCCTAATGCACGTGAGGGTGAGGTTGGATCCTCAAAATTGGAGAGCATGATGGCTAAGATGCTCAAGAAGGTGAGATCCACTGAGGAGCAGCTGAAAGACATTCAGGGAGATTTATCTAGCCTGAACCAAAAAGTTGATTCGCATGCTACAACTACCAAGCAAATTGAGCAGCAGCTGGATCAACTGTCGGCATCCCTGAACCCTAGGCAAAAGAGAACACTACCTAGGAACACAGTGCAAAATCCAAAGAATGATAATCACTGTATGGCTATGATAACTAGGAGTTGAAAGACCACAATTGATTCCCCTCTATCAGTTGTAGTTTAACGCAAAGGAAGAAAGAGATCGTGATAGATTAGGATGATGAGGTTGCTGAGCAAGAGCTTAAGGAAGAGGCTAAATTGACTGAGGCTCTAATTGGTGAGAAGGAGTCTAAATCTAAAAAGAGTAAGAAGCAAGGGGGTACATAAATCTATAACACTATCCCACGACCATCGCCACTATTCCCTCAAAGGATGAAGAAAAAGGCTGAAGATGGTAAGTTCAAAAAATTTCTATCTATGCTTAAAAAGCTTCCTATGAACATACCATTGGTCGAGGAATTGGAGCAGATGCCTGGATATGCAAAATTTATGAAGGACCTTGTTACCAAGAAAAGGTCCATGAGCTATGAGCCGGTAGGTAACTTACATCATTACAGTGCCATAGCTTCACGGGTCCCTGCTCAAAAGAAGGAGAATCCAGGTTCCTTCACCATTCCGTGTATAATTGGTGATTTCGAGTTTGTAGAACCACTCTGTGACTTGGGAGCAAGCATCAACTTGATTCCATTGGCTGTGTTTAAATAGCTGGGCTTGGGAGCCCCCGCACCGACCTCGATGCAACTATTGATAACATATCGCATAGTTGAAAAGCCAGTGGGGATTCTAATTGATGTACTTGTCAAGGTGGATTGCTTTATATTCCTAGCGGACTTCGTAATACTTGATTGCGAGGTTGATTTTGAAGTCCCCATTATCTTGGGGCAACCATTCCCAGCCACTGGGAGAGCATTGGTAGATGTGGAAGCTGGCCAATTCAAGTTTAGGTTTAACAAAGAGGAGGTCACTTTCAATGTCCACCGGTCAATGAATCAGCCCAATGAGTTCAAGGTTGTATTAGCAATTGATGATAATTCCGAGTTTCTTGATGAATTCTAAGTAGTCAAGAGACTTGCATCGTGCCACAATGTTAAATTAGGCGCTTCTTGGGAGGCAACCCATGTGGTAGTTTGGTGAAGTTTGAGTAACCAGACCACCTGCGTTGTGCCACGATGTTAAATCAAGTGCTTCTTGGGAGGCAACCCAAGTAACTTAACTTTTGTGTGTTCAGTGTGTAGGTAAAAAAAAATAGGTGGGAGAAATTTCAGACCACACCAGTACTACGAGCCTCAGTATGACTCATAGGAGGATTGTACGGGGCACAACACCAATCATGGTAAAAGTCAGAGGAAAAAATTCTTGCTACGGTTGGTCACTAGGACTCGTACCAAGTTTGTACGGGTCATAGTACTCACTATAACCATGAATTGTGCTAAGTGTGGAATTTCAGAGTAAGTGACTTATGAGTTATAGTATGAATCGTACCATCATGGTACGGGTCGTACCTTGTACTCATAAGTCCCCAGGTAAGTTCTCTTAGTCTTATTCTATGAGTCGTAGGTCTAACCTACGACTCATGGTATGAGTCTTGACGGGATAAATAATTCATTTTGACTCGACTCGACCCGAATATGCAAAAATTCATCCTAAACGTATTTAAATCAAATTGCTCACTCTTCCACTCCGGCGCTAACATAAAAAGCAAACCCAAGACTCTCACCCAACATCCACGCACCCATACTCACAATCTCGATCGATTCGAGCTTGAAGTTGTGCAAAATTGCATCTGCATGCTCAAATATTCTACCCTAATCACGAAATCAAGAAGAAAGACAAGATTACACTTGAAAATCAAGTAAGTAACACTATTAAATATTGCAAAAAGGCCTAACTTGTATAAACTGTCATTCAAGCACTGTGATTCCTTGAACTCACTATCAATGGGCTGAGGAAAATGATCAGTAGCTACAGTTATTTTGATAGAATAGGTAGGAATTCACATGCTCAAACAACGGAACTAAAATTGTTTTCTAGTGAGTTACGAGGTGTGATAAATGTTGGGTATGAACTGGGTAAGCATTGATCTTGATGGTCATTGTATTAACTTGAGTTGTGGTCACAGGATAGTTAAATATGGAACTTAGTGATAACAGATAGTTTGAAACTGCTCATGAGACTTGGTCGAGTGATTGAGTATAGTCATTCAATAGGGACTTGTAAGTCATTTGAATGAACCTTTGTTATCAATTCTATAAGTAAGTATTGGTGATGATCACGAGTGTATACCTAAAGCAGTTATGAATCCATAGGGAAAACAAACCCAAGTTATCGTTTAATATTGATTCAAAACCGAACTTTTGATAATTGTTTTTATTATTGCTTTTCTTTAGAATCTTCTAATTTTGAAGTAACTACCAAATAAGTTCACTTACCGGCTATAATCTAGCTCTTCTATATTCCCTGTGGGATCGGCCCTAACCTCTAGTTGGGTTATTTATTGACAACGTCTGCTTCATACTTCGGTAAGAGGTATGGTTTGAGCATTATCATACTGCATTTAGAATCTACAATTCGCTCGGTTGGTCTTTGCATAGGCTTTAGGATTGTTGGCTAGGAAATGATCGTAGGTTATTATTGATTGATTAGTCACTTTAACCTTAATTACCCTACCAAATAGGGATGAATCCCATAATCCCAATTTTTGAGCCTTATATTGACCATTTTTCTTTGATTAACCTTCAACCTTACCCACTTTTTATAATGAACCTATTTTGGCCATGGTCCCTCCTTGGACGTTGTGATCCTCAACCCAGGAAAAATGCCTAAGTTGAGGGTGGCTAGCTATAGTAGGGGTGCATAGATTGTGGGGAGGTGAAAAAAGGAAAAGAAAGGAAAAAGGGTTAAAAATAAGGTGTAGTGTGACAAGAAAAGAATAAAAGCTGAAAAAGAAAAGTGAAAATAAAATACATGAGAAAAAAGGAATGGAAAAGCTGAAAACACACCACAGCCATATATTGCATAAACATGGAGAAGGCTTGAAAAGTGAAAAATAGGGTAAAAAGTGTAAAGTGTAGCCATAAGTATGTAGTGTCAAGGAGAGGTTTAGTCACTAAAATCTCATATTTACCATACCCATCCTGAAGCCTACATTACAAGCCGAACAAAGTCCTATAGTGATTCTAGTTTAGTTGTTCGAAGAGCCAAAGTAGAGAAAATAAAGGCAAGCCTACGGTATACGATGTGCCATAATGGAACTTCTTTGGGAGAGTAAGAGTCCCATTTGTTTAGTCCCAAGTTCATTATATTATATATCTTTGAGTTTTCGGGACTTTTTTTGATGTGAGGTTACTTGGTTTGTGCTGCATTTTACCAATTATCTGTGCGAAAAGCATTGGTGAAAACTCGATTCTCTAATGAGAGTTGGATACCATATATTGATCCCTGTATGTCAGTGGTTGTGGTTACATGTGTGCATAGCTGACTTAGTTTGAATAGAAAAAGGGCCAAAAGCTGATTATGGTTCATAGTGCAAATTTTGTTGTATTAGCTGTTGGTATTCTAGGTTTACTTTCTAATTAAGAGTCATTTTTAGTTTTGGTTTTCTATGCCTGAGGACATGAAAAAGGCTAAATTTAAGGATGCTGATGTGCTGTGAGTTTATAACACTTACGATGCTTAAAATTGGGAAAATAGCATGGACTTAGGTGTGTTTAGCATATATGAGGTGCTTTTACTTTACTTTCAGGGAAATAGATGTTGGAGCTGAATTGTGCAAAAGATGGAGAAAAATGCAGAAAAAAGGCTTAGTACAGATCTTAGTATGAGCCATACCATCCTGGTACGACCCGTACTACGAATCGTGGAAAGGTCCAGGAGCAAATCATGAGGCATAGGCAAGTTAAGACTCATGGTATGTGCCGTATCATGGCAATTGTGAAAAGTTCCAAAAGAAATTGTACAGGCCAAGTATCCTGGTATGGGTGGTACTCACGAGTCGTGAAACCTAGCTAAGACCCTTACCAAGGAACCATGAAAAAGACCAAAAGAATAGATAACTGGCAAAACTCAAGGTAGAAGAAGGAGTTACAGACGTGGAATGAAGGTACAAATCATACCATGCCATTCGTGGAAGTTAGCAGAAGATGCCAACAATTGCAAGATCAAGACATGAGAAGATTATATGACTCATAGGTTCTTTGTAAGAGTTGTACCATGTCTCAACAATTAGCTATATTCAGAAGAAGCTAGCCAACGTATGAGTCAAGGTATGACATGTACAATCCCGTTACGGGTCGTAGGTGAAGGCGGTGATAGTTTTTGGTGGTTTCCCTGTTTACTTAGGAGAAGGTTTCAATTATTTGATAAATACTTTTTAGGTTATTTTCTATAGAGAGAAGCAAAGAGAGATGATTAGAAGCAATTAGAAGTAATTAGAGACAAGTTGTTGTGAATTTTAATTCAAGTCTTGGAGATTTCTTTCTTGAATTTCTTCTTTGTTGTTGGATTATTCAACATCAATTCTTGCAATATTCAAAAGCAAGTTTTATTTAATTGTAAGTATTCAATTATGTGTTTGTCTATTAATTCTAATAAAAATCTTACAATCATGAGAGGATAAAACCTCCACAACTAGGGTTGTGGGAACCATGGTGGATTAAAAAACTAGGGTTACACGAAGTGATTCAAAACCAATGCTAACACTTGTATTGTATGCTCTTAATCTTTAATGTTTCTTAACGAAGCTCAATGTTAAGACTTGCCCGAATTCTTTACTTGCTTGAACCTAGAGAAGTATAGATTAGGAAAAGAGAATTACAATAAAGCCTTGATCATTATGGGTCATTATATAACTTGAGCTACGATCGCAAGATAGTTAATTTGGAACAAATTGATAACGGTTGAATTGAAATCACTCATAAGACCTAACCCGGTAATTGAGTATAGTCATCCAATAGGGATGAACCAGTCGTTTGGATGAACCCTAGTTATCAGTACTACTCATCCAATAGGGATGAACCCTAGTTATCAGTACTACAAGTAAGCATTGGGATAGATCACGAGTGTAAACCCAAAGTAGTTATGAACCCATGGGGAACACTTACCCTAGTTAATTGCAAATCTTGATAAACAACAACCAATTTTCAATCTTGTTTTACAATTGTTTTCTATAAACCCCCCTTCTTTGGAGATAACATACCTAAACGCTTAAATGCCTGCATTAGCCTATATCTTACCATATTCCTTGGGGGTTTGATCCAAACCTTTTTTGGGTTCTTTCTGGACAACATCCGCTTCATACTTTATCAAAAATGTGAATTTGAGCATTATCAGTAAACATACATGGAGCCCAACCTATAAAACGCTGATCAGGAGGGCGTTCATACCTTGCTAGGGGTAGAACCACTAAAAGGTGTGATATCACTCATAGGTGGGCCATTCGGGCATGGGAGACACTCTTGTGAGGACCCCATCATGGTTATGTTGGCACGTTATTCTAAGATCTGGGTGTGCTGGAACCCCAGTCTATTCAGAGCTAAATATTATTCCCAAAACATATATAGTGCCTTATTATAATCATGAAATATGGGTTTACATGGGCTAGTTTAAATCATGAAATTCTTTATATCTTGACATACGTGAACTAAATGGTGTCATAATACATAGACTTGAATTTTATGAAAATCATGCATAATTGAGTAAAATCATAACTTGTAAATCCTGGGTTCATGAGAAATTCTAGTAGATAACACAAATCATAATCATAAATCATGGATATAAGCATAGGAGAATCGAATTCATATAAGGTCATGAGAGATTTCAAAGAAATTGGGTCTAATCCTAGGATTTTCATAAAACTTGATTGAGGACTTGAATTCATGTTAGAGATAAACTTGGGCATGAGGATGGAACGATTTCCCCCATTCATGACCTTACATACCTGGATTGATGATCCCTTAACTTATCTTCAAGACCCAAGAGAAATTGAGATGAAAAAGATGATGAACTCTAGCTTGACTTGAGAGAGAATCTTCAACTTACAGATATTTGAAAGGAATGGGGATTTAGGATAAGTAAAACCCTCTAATACACCCTTTCAATAGCCCAAAATGACCTAGTTGAGGAGTTAAAAGCATAAAAAATTACAAAAATACCCCTAAAGAATCGCATCTAAAAATATGCTTGCCAGCCATCACGAGTCGCAGCATGACTCATGTTGACATACCAAGGGTTGTGGTGTGTAAATCCGTGGCTTCTGGATGGCTTAATAGCTTGTTGAAACCCATGCTACGGGTGCTTGATATGAGTCATACCTACATACCACGAGTCATACCATGACTCATGGTGACAGGGTTGGTCCCGTCCTTCAAACCTGATAGTGCTTCACTAAATTGGCCATAACATTTTACTCTGAAATTCAATTGACGCAAAGGTCGGATGCATTGGTAAGAAGACTCAAAGGGATTCAATTTTACATTTTGGATCACCCACAAACACTTCATAAAATGGGAGTTATGATCATTTAAAATTGACCCTTGTAAGAACTTATATGAAAAACTTGATCAGTAGGAAAGCTCTTAACTCAACTTTATGCTAGAGGTTCCTTATGACTTTAATTTACATCCAATACACTTCTTACACTTACAGATTAATCTTAACACCTTGTTTCCATATATCTATAACAGTTCCAAACTTATCCCGAAAGTCTGAGGCATTACAATATCTCAACTCACGATTGAAACAACGATTCTTACCTTCATATTATGACTTGTACTAAGTCTTTGTAGCAACTGATCCTTACTTCAAAAAATTCTTTAAACTTCCTTCCCTAAGGCCCTTAGGTACAACTTATCATCCTAAATACATCTTGTGACCACCAATATTACCTTCTCTGCAAAAATCTGCTAGCCTTCTGGACTTCTCATCACGAGTCCTACTATGAGTCGTACCATGCAGTTACAACTCGTACTGAGGCCTGTTCTGAGGAATTTTTCCTGTATCTTTGCATGAATAACTTCTAATCATCCGGTATAGTCTTAGGAACTTTTGAGGTTTTATATTATCTCCCCCTTGGGAACATTCATTCTCGAATGAAGGCTAATTAAGCTAGAAAGATAGGGAAAGAGATGCAATCCCGAAACTGAAAGCTATAGACTGAATACTAATGGAGTGACTGACTCTGAACTAACATACATGATTTAACTGAACTCATGAAACATGCATGCTAGAAAATGAAAGGAACTAAGAGACATGAACTTGACATGAAACTGACTAGAGTACTAAGGAGAAAACTGGTACCTCATGCTGCAACGGAGCCAAGAGGGAAAAGATGCAGGTATCTAGCCAACATATTGCTTCGGCTTTCTACGTAGCTCCCTCAACTAACTAATTTCTCTAAAAAAATCTTCACTAAAGCTACCTCCTTGTTTCTCAACTTGTGAACCTGACGGTCAAGTATCTCAACTGGAACCTCCACATAGGTAAGGCTATCCTTCACACAAATGCTCTCTACCGAAACTACTAAAGCTGGGTAACCAATGTACATCTTTAGCAAGGACACGTGGAAAACTGGATGTTCTGAAGCTAACCCTGCTAGTAGCTCTGACTCATATGCCACTTTGCTAACTCGCCTCAGAATCTTACAACGGCCAATATATCAGGGACTAATCTTCCCTTTCTTGCTAAACCTCATAACTCCCTTCTTGGGAGACACCTTCAGAAACACCCAATCATCGACCTCAAACTCAAACTCTCTCCTTCTAACATCCGCATATGATTTCTATCAACTTTGAGCTGTTTCCTTTCCCTAATAAGCTAAACTTTCTCCATGGCCTCAAGAACTGAAGCTGGTCCTATCAACATAGCCTCAACTACATCGAACTTTTAAATAGGTGATCTACACCTCCGCCCATAAGGAGCCTTAAATGGAGCCATTTGAATGCTGGAGTGGTAACTATTATTGTAGGAAAACTCAATGAAGGGTAAGTGATCATCCCAAGTATCTTTGAAATCAATCACACAAGCTCTTAACATATCCTCTAGAGTTTGAATGGTCTACTCGGCCTAACCATCATTCTGTGGGTCAAAGGTTGTACTACGCTTCACCTGAGTACCAAGGCCCCGCTAAAACGATCTCCAAAACTGAGAGGAGAACTGAGTACCCCCAATCCGAGATGATAGACAATAGAACTCCAAGCAACCGAACTAACCCCTGAATGTAAAGTCTAGCATAGTCCTCAGCAGAATATGTAGTCTTAACTAGTAGGAAATGTGCTGACTTAGTCATCCAGTCCACTATCACCCATATAGAATCATGTTGTCGGCGTGTACGAGGCAGCCCTATAATGAAGTCCATATTGATATCTTTCGACTTCCAAGTAGGAATACTAATATCCTATTGTCACAACCCGAACGGAGGCTCGGATCATAGACACAAGACAAGGGACCCCGAGAGACCCCAAGTCAACCCATGGCATACGCATACAACCAACTCACTCATAAATTGAAGAAAACATGAATATAAAGCTTAGTGGAAGTCTAATTCAACATCACATCAGAATAACATCCGAAACTGCACATACATAAGTCTGAAAGCCTCTAATTTGGACGAGTTGATGGAACAAGACCCCAACTAACTCAACAACACTAAAACTGGAAATACATAAAGGAAATGATAGTCTAGTCCTCGAAGGATGAGGATTCACCAATTCGAGCAGGTACTAACTCCGGAAAGCTGTCTAAGAACGGGGCAGAAGCTGCGAGCCGAGTCCTGTATCATGAAACGATTCAACATAGAAAGTATGTGGTCAGTACGTGGAATGTATCGAGTATGCAAGGTAAGTAAAATCGCTCTAGCAAAATAAATCATTTAAAACATTTCATAACATATCATAAGCTTTCAAATATAAGTGGATGGGCTACATGCATTCATTCTAAAATCGCAACCTTATCATAACATGACCATGCATAGCTTTATAACTTCATGACTGACTCAAATGACTTAAAGCTGAAACATAACATTTATATTGATAAGCTGAACAATGAGTTAAACCTTGCTTTTAGAACATGCATGTGTAAAATAATCATCATGAGTAATGAATATGCAAATCTGAATGATATAGACAGTGGAGACTCATCACTTAACTAACATATCACAATAGAGCTTACGTGGTCTTGAATATCACACTTAAGTGGGCAGAGCCATCCAAAATCTTACCAGGGCTAAGGATGCTACCATGATATCGATATCGAGCAGAAGGGCCAATAGGCCGGGGATAGCTCACAAGGGAGGTCCCAATAATATAACAGTGTCAACCTATGTTGGCGCATAGTTCTGGGGCACAGGGTGATCGACCCTTAGCCCGCTCGGTGCTAGACTCTTCTCTCAAAAAACATGCAATGCTCTACATCATATATAATGAAGCTCAACATCGGCTATTGACAAAGCTCAACATAGTCTATTGACGAAGCTCAAGATAAAATTATGCCTATCTCAACATCGTATGAAACGAAGCTCAACATTTCCCTTTAACAAAGCTCAATAATGAAATCATGCACAAACTCGACATCATATAAGAATGAAGCTCAACATTGTCCTCGACAAAGCTCAATAACGACATATCTCTCAATTATGAGTTTATGCATATGAGAAGCTTTATTTCAAACATACCACAAGTTCAAATATAGGTGGGAGCATCTACTCCAAATCATGTGGTATGCTACATGTAGGAATGTTTAACTCAACATACCACAAGCTAGAAATCATAAACATTTGGGAGACTTCACTCCAAACAATGTGAGAAGCTTATTTCGGAAACTCATCATTTCATATCAACATATGGGCATTTCCCAAAGCTTTATCATACTTGGGTCTACTCAATTCATTTTGAAAACAACTTCATAATCATGGGTAGCTTTAGAAACATGCCTTTCATCATCAAATCTCATCATTATCATTTACTTATTTTATGAACTTTCAATCCATGGGCATTTAGATTTCATAACTTAGAAAATATGATTTGTATTGAAAACAATTTAAAATCTACCCAAGCTTCACCATCCATCAATATAAATAGAATCTAACCATGACCATGTATATAGATTGGAGAATTATGTGATTGGGTGAAAACCCCCATACTTGATCATAGGTGATTTATCATAATTTGATAGACATTGGGCATGGGTGTAGAAGGATACACTCATCCATATTCTTACATACGTAGGAATGGAGAATTCTAACACCTTCTAATTGCCCAAGCTGAGATTCCAATGGAAACCTTGAGATTTTGCCTTGAATCTCCTATTTAAACCTTCAAACTTGCATGCATGAGAGTAATGGCTTAGGGTAGGTTTTACCCTGCTAAAAACCCACTAAAACGAGCCTTAAATGACGTAGTATAGGTCTTAGGAACTTAGGAAATTATGAGAAAGCCCTTACTAATTTGTAGAAAGTAACTACCAGGTGACCCTTACGGGTGACCTGACGACTCGTTACCAGGGCCAATGATCCATTAGGTTGCTTGTCAAGTATACTGGATGCCCTGCGCACTAGGGCTTATAATGGCTGACTTAACGACTCTTTCCCCCGTGACCATGACTCGTGGTCACCTCCCGTCAAGTAAACTGCCCTTAACATTAATGAAAATCATCCTACTTGCTCACGACTCACCTCACGAGTCATTGGGACAGACCACGACTCGCTGGGTCACTTCCGTTAAGTACACTGGTCAGCTCCTCCACTTAATTTCCCACCCCACCCCACGATTGACATGACGACTCGTGGGGGCTGACCACGAGTCATTACCTCAGTCCTTCCTTTCCCTCAGGCCTCCCCACGAGCCACTTGATGACTCGTCCTGTGCCTGCAAAAAAATCTCAAAATTTCTCCTTTTCAACTCCCGGGTCCGATCTTTGAGCTCCCAGGGTATAACGATATCTCCCCCTTGGGAACATTCATCCTTGAATGTTAGAAACACATAAGAAATGCAGAAACATGAAATCATCATATGCAAATACTAATTATTAAAATCGAGAACTTACGGAATGACTACCTCCGAAAAGAACTACCTAGCTGAACTAAATTCAGGCATTACATACATTTATCATAACATAATTCAAACTTGCGCACATGAACTGAACATGAAAACTGATTAGATAATTAGGGCAAAAACTGATACCTCAATTTGAAACTGAGTCGGTGGGGAACAGGTGGGGGTATTTAGCCATCATAGCTGCTTTGGCTTCCCACATAGCTCCCTCAACCTGCTTGTTTCTCCATAACACCTTCACCGAAGATACTTCTTTGTTCCTCAGCCTCCGAACATGACGATCCAAGATTGCAACTGGAATTTCCTCATAACTGAGGCTATCTCCCACATCAACACTTTCCACTGGGAGTACTAAAGCTCGATCACCCAAGCACTTTTTCAAGAGCGATACATGAAAGACGAGATAAATGAAAGATAATTCTGATGCCAAGTCCAATTCATATGCTACCTTACCAACTCTTCTCATAATCCGGTAAGGACCAATATAGCAAGGACTGAGTTTTTCTTTCTTTTCGAACTTCATGAATCCTTTCATGGGAGATATCTTAAGAAATACCCAATCATCAATTGCAAACTCCAAATCTCTTTTCCTCACATCCCTATATGACTTTTGATGAGTCTGAGCAGTTTTCAGCCGGTCCCGTATCAACCGAACCTTCACCATGGCCTCGTGAACTGAATCTGGCCCTATTATAGCTGCCTCACCAACCTCAAATCATCCTATGGGCGATCTACACCTTCGCCCGTAAAAAGCCTCGAACAGTGCCATTTGGATACTGGAGTGATAACTGTTATTGTAAGCGAACTCGATCAAGGGAAAGTGGTCATCCCAACTAGCTTTAAAATCCAACACACAGGCTCTCAACATATCCTCTAGAGTTTGTATTGTCTGTTCCGCCTAGCCATCCGTTTGCGGATGAAATGCTGTGCGGAGCTTAACTTGAGTCCCAAGCCCTTTTTGGAAAGACCGCCAAAACTGAGAGGTAAGCTGAGTACCTCGGTCTGAGATAATAGACAACGGCACTCCATGAAGTCGTACCAACTCCCGAGTGTACAATTTGGCATAATCATCCGCCGAATCTGTGGTTATGACCAGTAGGAAGTGTGCAGCCTTGGTCAACCTGTTGACCACCACCCAAATGGAGTCATACTATCGGTGAGTATGAGGTAGACCGGTAATGAAGTACATGTTAATCTCTTCCCACTTCCATGCAGGAATGTTAATATCCTGCAATACGCCTCCCGACCTTTGATGCTCAACTTTCACTTGCTGACAGTTCAAACATTTGACTACAAATTCTGCAATATCCTTCTTCATGTCGTTCCACCAATATATTTCCCGAAAGTCATGATACATCTTGGTAGTACCCAGATGGATAGAATACCTGAATCCATGTGCCTCATGCAATATTCGCTCCCTCAATTTATCGACATCTGGGACACATAGACGACCCTGGTACCGCAGTACACCATCTCCCCAATGGGAGAAGACCTCCATCTTTTGATTTTGAACAGCTTCCTTCAGCTTTACTAAAATCGGATCCTCATCTTGCCTAGATTTGACATCCACCACCAAGGATGATTCTGATCCATTTTGCACAACAACGCCGCCATCGATCGAGTCGACCAATCTAACTCCCAACCTCGCAAGTTGATGGACATCCTTTACCAACTCTTTCTTTCCCTCCTCCACGCGAGACACACTTTCCATAGAGAGTCTACTAAGTGCGTCCGCTACTACATTAGCCTTACCTGGATGGTAAAGGACACTCATATCATAGTCCTTAAGTAGCTCCAACCACCTCCTCTGCCGAAGATTAAGGTCTTTCTGTGTGAATACATATTGCAAGCTCTTGTGATCTGTGAATACATCCATGTGGACCCCATACTAGTAATGATGCTATATCTTCAATGCAAACACTACCGCGGCCAATTCAAGATCATGGGTCGGGTAATCCCTTTCATGAACTTTCAATTGTCTCGAGGCATAAGCTATCACTTTCCCATGATGCATCAATACACACCCGAGTCCGACTCGCGAAGCATCGCAATACACTACAAAGCCATCAGTACCCTCAGGTAGGGTCAACACTGGTGCTGAAATGAGTCGGGTCTTCAACTCTTGGAAGCTTTTCTCACAAACCTCCGACCATTGAAACTTCACCTTCTTCTGAGTCAACTTAGTCAATGGTGCGGCAATAGATGAAAAACCCTCCATAAATCTCCGATAGTAACTCGCTAGGCCAAAAAATCTCCCGATATCTGATGGGTTCACTGGTCTAGGCCAGTTCTTTACCGCCTCGATCTTCTGAGAATCTACTTTTATTCCCTCACTTGATACCACATGGCCTAGAAATGCCATCGACTCTAACCAAAACTCATATTTGCTAAACTTTGCATATAATTGGCGATCCTTGAGGGTCTGAAGCACTATTCTCAAGTGAGCAGCATGCTCCTCCTCGCTCCAAGAGTATATAAGGATATCATCAATGAACACAATCATGAACATGTCCAAATATGCCTTGAACATCCTGTTCATTAGATCCATAAAAGCTGCAGGGCCATTGGTTAGTCCAAAAGACATAACAACAAATTCATAGTGACCATACCGAGTCCTGAAAGCGGTTTTCGGGACGTCACTCTCTTGAACCCTGAGTTGGTGATACCCGGATCTGAGATCAATCTTGGAGAGACACTTGGCACCCTGAAGCTGGTCAAACAAATCATTGATCCTAGGTAAAGGATACCTTTTCTTGATGGTAACCTTGTTCAACTGCAGATAGGCAATGCACATCTGAAGCGAACCATCCTTCTTCCGAACAAACAACATCGGTGCACCCCATGGGGACTTACTTAGCCTAATAAAGACCTTATATAATAGGTCCTTCAACTGATCCTTCAACTCTTTTAGCTCGGATGAAGCCATTCTATAGGGCGGAATAGATATAGGCTATGTGTCGGGAAGAAGATCTATACCGAAATCAATCTCCCGCTCTGGAGGGAGACCTGGAAAATCATCAGGGAAGACCTATGGATACTCACGTACTACTGGTACGAACTGGATAGTCGGTATTTCGGACTCCACGGCCTTAACCCTATCTAGACGGTGCAAACAACCCTTAGAAATCATCTTTCTGGCCTTAAGGTAGGAAATAAATCAACCAAAAGGCACAGCTGAACTACCCTCCCATTCTAACACAGGCTTACCCGGAAATCCGAACTCTACTGACTGATTCCTACAATTAACTGAAGCATAGCATGAAAATAGCTAGTCCATGCCGAAAATAACATCAAAATCAGTCATGGCTAACTCTATCAAGTCTGCAGAGGAGACCTTATGAAGAACTGAGACCGGGCAACCTCTACACACCCGTCTAGCTATAATTGAGTCACCTACTGGAGTTGAAACTGAGAAGGGCTCTGATAAAACATCGGGACTGACTCCAAAGTTACTGGCCACATAAGGTGTCACAAAAGACAAGGTAGCCCTCGGATCTAACAAAGCATATACATCAACCTGAACGAGTCTTAACATACCAGTGACTACATCTGGTGAGGCCTCCTGCTCCTGACGATTGGCTAAGGCATAGAATCTGTTCTGGCGTTGCCCGCCAGCTGTGCTAGTAGATGCCCCCTGATGTGCTGTGCGTAGAGGTGGGGCTGCTGAACTAGAAGCTAGGCCTCGGCCCCCGACTTGATCTTGTCTCACAAAGGGAAAATCTTTGAGCATATGTCTTGGCTGCCCACATCCAAAACAAGCTCCTGAACATGCTAAACATTGGCCTGTGTGCCCTCGACCGCATCTGCAATAAGCTAGAATGCTGGAGTCTGCGGGCCTACTGCTTTGACCGCTCGAGCCTGACACTCGCCCTCTCTTATCATGTCTGGACCTAGATGGCACACTGAACACTGAAGATGCTGGGGTTGATGATCTCTGTGGGTCTGCTGTTGGTGCCCTCCACCGGGCCTTTGCTGCAATCTGTGGTCTTCAGTCCTGGCCCTCTTGGCATCCCTCTCCCTCGAATGTGCCGCCTCCATCTACTGAGCGTACAACACAAAGCAAGGGAAGTCCATGTCCTGATGGAGCATAGCTATCCTGCAGTCCTTATCCAAATATCCTGCTATACCATACACAAATCTACTCACCCGTGCCCGCTGGTTGGTCACTAACTCTAGGGCATACTTAGATAGGCGGGTGAACTCAAGGGCGTACTCTTGAACAGTCATCCTCCCTTGCTTCAAATTCACAAATTCATCTTCTTTCAACTCCCTCATCTCTCAAGGGAAGAATAGATCAAGGAATGCAACCTGAAACTCCTCCCACGTGACCGGACCTTCTCCAGCGACCCTGCTGTCCTTCCACTGAGGGAACCAAATATGCGCAACCCCTTTCAACTGGTAGGAGGCTAACTATGCGCACTCAACACTGCTCACCCCCATAACCTGGGTGATCTTGACAATCTCATCAATGAAATCATGCGGGTCCTCATCTACCTTGGACCCCAGAAACTCCGGCAGGTTCATCCACAAGAAGTCCCTGACTCGAGCCGCCACTGCATTTCAATTTTTTGGAACATGCATAACGACCTGCTAATTGACCTGAGTGGTCAAGGCCTGTGCAAACATCTGAATGGTAGCTCGGAACTCAGTGTGAGCGGCTGGCTCCGGTGCATGAGGCTCCTAATCTGGTAGGGCTAGCTGATGCTCATGGTCGTTTCCATTCTCTTGGCCCTCACCACCTCCATTCCTCCTTCCATTCATCCTTCGAGGATCCATGATTCTACAGTGGCGAATAAAATGAATTAGAAGGATAGAAAGGCTTTTCATCGCATGACATAGATCATGAAAGAAAGGGAACATTTCCTAAAATATCTAGTAGCCTCTTCGTCATAAGTGTGGCGCGATTCACAACCATGAAAAATACTCTACCTAACGCGTCTTTCAGACTCCCTAGGACACATCAAACCTATGGCTCTGATACCAAGTTTTTCAAGACCAGAGCATAGACCCGGATCGTAGACACGGGACAAGGGACCTCGAGAGACCCCAAGTCAACCCATGGCATAAGCATTCACTAACTTATTAAATAAACATGAAGAAACATAATTATAAACTCAGTGGAAGTTGTTCGGGGTGTATGTGATGGGTATATAGCTACACGCAAGTGCACGTGGTCGAACAAGTAGTAAAGTGGCTCAAGTAAGCCAAGTATCGATCCCGTAGGGACTGGGCTACGGTAACAATCTACTTAAGTGTCAATAAACCTTAACTCTAATAGACAACAGTGTTAAGAAAAGTTTGGTATTTTGGTTTCTAATTTTATACTAATTATAAAACGAATACACAATTTGAGTCTGAACTATAACTATGAGAATACTGAGGTTAAACGAACATGTAGAGAAACGAATCAACAATACAATTTGGTTAATCTTTTCTCTGGTTGCTAGTCAAGAATTATTGCCAATGGATCAAAACTCTCGTATTTAACCCAACTTAAGAAGCATGAACCGTCCACCTACATTTTTGTGATAAAACGAAATTCATGTCCTAGCCTTACAAAACCGATTCCTTAATTGACTAATACGACTTTCAGGTATATTTCTATCCTGAAGGTAAATCAATTCTCAATTTTCCCAAACTAAGAAAAGATCATATCCTATCAATTCACAACTTTCCAATTTCTTGCTCTCTCGAGTGAAACCGGACTTTTTAGATATACATTAACATTGGCCACACATTAATGCAGTAAGAACAAGAATCAATAGAACAACCATGAAAGAAAAGATGAAAAAACCAATTGATCAATAATTACTTTTCAATACAATTATTCTTAACCTCATCAAGAAGAGGATTTAGCCACTCATTTTTGGATTAAACATCGTTAAATGAGTGTTAATCATACAAGCAATTGGAATAAAGAAGGAGATAGAGAAAAACCCTGAGATTTTCGTCCCCTCAACTGCCTGTAACCCACGTTCTTGCTCCACCAAGTCAGAATTCTTAAAAATGAACCTAAGTGTTCTATTTATACTTGTGGGAATTTTTCCCGGAATAACAAGCAACGTGTCACGGAGTAGGGCAAGGTCTGATGGTAGCCCCTCTCCTTATGCCTGCTCCAATGTGCTGTAGACCGGGTTCCACACAAAGTGCGTCTGATGTCCGCATATGGTGGAGAGATATTCAGCTGTCGAAGCACATGGGCGTTTGTGTCCCGCGCCCCTAAGATAGCATTAAGGTGGTGGGGCTCAAAAGTGACTATTCGCCCCCTTATCTTGATGGTGTGACTTCTGAGTGTCGGGTTCCAGTTGGCGTAGAATTCCCGAATCAGGTGCAGGTTGCATTCCTTGGGCTCTTCAAAGATGAAGTTCAGCCCGGCTGCCTCGATCCTGTGGACAATCCTGGGGAACTCCTGTGCCAACGGTTCCTTGTCAATGTGTTCTTCGGGGAAGTATTTGCTTTCCTTATGCTTCGCGTACCATTTCTTCCCCTCCTCTGTCACCCATCTGGTTCCATATTGATGGCGTTGGCCGCGTGGAACCGCTGGTGCTGCTGGGACTGCTGTTCCCAGTCTGATTCTTTTTCTTCAGGCGCCTGATGTTGATGCGCCTTTTCCCTTGTCTAGCCTGCTTGCCATTGTGCCTGTCAAACCAAACAGACAGTCCCCATGTCATTCCAATTAAAATTAGCTTCGACTAAGGTTGGGTTAAGCTAGGCTACCCCACACATAGTCTTTATCCAAAATCACACATTACGGCAAGATCGTTCTTATTTCCACAAAAAAACAACAAAACATAACAATTATGCTTAGTGCATTCAGAGAATTCGACGGTATACGTTCTATGTACTACTCAGACTTCGTACAGCTAGTCACAATAATGACCATCGATAACATTTCATCACATAGCACTTAGCACGGAGAAACAAAAGAAATATTTAACTACATGAACCTATACAATTCACCCATTTCTTACATCTCACAATTTAGTTACCCCGAAAATCCGTCGGTCTTTTACCATATTAACAGTTAGCACAACCAACTCATCTTAGCCAACATACACAACCCAGTAAGAAATTCAACGTTCAACTAAATTTTTCCTTTTTAAACTCAAATTCAAGCCCTAGCTATGATTTTACAAAAATTCGATTAAGCTATGTAATTATCGAGTTCAGGCAATCACAATGATACTCCGAACGTCAATCAACAATAATTCAACTGAATTTAAGCTTAATTTCTACTTAGGGCAAGTTTTCCTCACTTCCTAAGCTAAAAATCGGGAAAAATAAGGTAAGAAATGAGATGAAGTTAACAAACATACCTTAAATTCGATAATATCGAAGAAAAGTTGATAAACTTGAGCTCCTAGGCCGTGTCACGTTGGGGAAGGGGGGATTTCGGGTTGTTTGTCGCGGAGGAGGTGAGGAATGGGAAAAAATGAGGGAAAATCAGGGTTAAAAAGGGGGGTTTTTTGTGCATTCACCCGGCGACCCGGTGTGACCCGTCGCGAAATACACCTCAACGTGTCACGGAGGGTAACGCGGAGCATGCCCTCCGTGACACGGATCCATCGTGCAGGTGTTCTGGAATTTGTAAAAATTCCAGAATTAACTTCAACGTGTCATGGAGGCTAACGCGGAGGCCCTCCTCCGTGACACGGAGCCATCGCATGGGCTCACTGTTTTGCCACTTATTATTATTTTTCAACCTCGGTTTTTCTTTTGCGATCCTTTGCATATTTATCCTCCGTTCAACCTGAAATTTATCTCACAACAAGAAATTGGTTAGACTTATAGGTTTCAATTAAAATCAAAAATTTTGTTTTCAATTATTTTATTTTTTTTTCTTTTTTTTTCTTCTATTCTATGAAATCTAATAAAATATTACACAGAAAATTCACGGGTTGCCTCCCGTGCAGCGCCTGGTTTACCATCGCGGCTCGACGTCCTTAAGCTCAGTCATCTTCTAGGGTGACAGACGTTTTCTCTTGACCACCGTCCTCACCCCAGTAGTGCTTACATCTTTGCCTGTTGGTTTTCCCAATAACTCTCGTGACTCAACTATCTGGGCAACATCAACTCGATCAATCACGTTGATCACCGAGAGTTCCTCGTACACAGTCGGGAGCTTGGTGGCCTTGTATACATCAAACACTTCCACCTTGTCGTGTGCTCGCATAGTTAGCTGCCCTACAGCTACATCAATCAGCTCTTTCCCGGTCGCCAAGAAAGGGCGTCCCAAAATAAATGGGACTTCCGCGTCTGGCTCAAAATCCAGCACGACAAAATCTACCGGGAAGATAAGGGAGCCCACTTGCACCAGCACGTCCTCCACAATGCCATCAGGTCTGGCTAACGAATGATCCGCTAGTTGCAATATCACTGTTGTTGGTCTAGGACTCCCTAGACCCAACTTCTTGAATACCGATGACGGCATCAAATTAATGCTCTCTCCCAAATCACATAATCTGCGAGCTCGGATACTCTGCCCAATTGTAATTTGTATGGTAAAGCTCCCAGGGTCCTTGAGCTTTGTGGGCAAAGTGCACTCCTCTGTGAGAGCCACCGTAGCATACTCAGTCAACTGACTTTTGTTCGCCACGATGTCCTTAATATACTTTGCATACTTCGGCACTCCCTACAAAACATCAACAAGAGGTAAGTTAATATGTACCTGTTTCAGCACCTCTATGAATTTCTTGAAACACGCCTCCTCCTTGTGTTTCTTTAATCTTTGAGGGAACGGGTGTGGTGGTCTTTCTGGTTCAGCCTCCTTTTTCTTCCCCCTTTCATCACTTTGCTCCCGCTCAACTTCTGCTGCTCCCGATTGTTGAGGTGGTCTTTCTGGTTCCACCTCTTTAAGCTGCAAACCACTCCTTGTGTCACTGCATTTACTATCTTGGGGTTGGGATCCGTGTCGCTCGGGAGTCCTCCTCTAGGCCTGGTGTTTTGGGCTCCAGCAAATTGCCCAAATTGATACTCCAGTGCCTTAGTAGCTAACTGGTTGTTCTTTACCTCGGCTGCCAATTTCACATAGTCAGCCTGCAATTGAGCTTGGTTAGCTATCATTGTCTTGAACATCTCCTCAATGCTAGGTGATGGTGGTGGAGGAGGTGCATTGTTGCTTCTATATTGTGCCTGATAGTTCTGCTGCCCTCCTTGATTCCTCTGCGCCCCCTGACTCGAACTCTACCCTTGATGGTTGTTGCTACCCCAAGAGAAATTCGGGTGATTTCTCCAGTTGGAATTGTAGCTGTTTCCATACTGTAGGTGGTTGTTCCTCTGTACATTTCCCACAAAGTTCACCGAATCAGGATTTTCTCCACAACACTTAACTGAGTGCTCACTACTCCCGCACACTTCACACCAAATTTGCTGCACTACATTCACTGGGGCTTGAGTCTGGTTCATGGTCATGTTACTGAAGTGGGTATTGAGTTGATTCTGTAACGCAGCTATCTGTGCAGCAATAGATGTAAAACCATCCACTTCTAGGACTCCTGCTGCTTTCCTTGTTCCTCCTCTTGACGAATCAGTATTCCACTCCGGATTTCCCTGCGAAATACGATTTAACAAGGTATACAGCTCCTCATAAGTTTTCTCCAATGCTCGTCCCCCAGCTGCTGAGTCTAGCAAGATTTTTGTGTGGGGTTCCAAACCCTCTATAAAAGTGTGCACCAGCATATCATTAGATTGGTGATGATGAGGACAATCCCGCAACATAGACTTGAATCTCTCCCAAGCCTAATACAGATTCTCTCCCTCTCTCTGTTTAAAACTTAGAATTTGACTTCTAAGTCTTGCTGTTTTACCGGATGGAAAAAATCGTATCAAGAATTTCCTTGCAAGATCATCCCACGTAGTAATAGAATTAGGTGGCTCAGATTTCAACCACCTCTTGGCTTCTCCCAAAAGTGAAAATGGGAATAATGTAAGCCTGACATAATCTGATGACACTCCAGCGGAGATGTAAGTGTCACTTATCTCCAAAAAATTTTGGAGATGTTGCTGTGGATCCTCATGAGGAAGACCTGTGAACTGCCCGCTGGTGTGCAGCAATTGCACCATGTTTTGTTTGAGCTCGAACATCCCTCCTGGCTCAGGTTTGTGGATGCTAGATGTGACATTGTTAGCATGTGGGATTGCCACCTCGCAAACCGGCCTAGCTGCCATTTCCTCGGGCACTAACATTGCCCTTACAACTGGTGGATTCTGTTGTTGCTCCATGATTGTTCGTCTGAGCAACTGTAGCTTTTTCTCTATAGCTTCTCTCCTTTGACAATGAAATTGTCTTTCAGGCTCTAAATATGAGTCCACCAGCTCCTTGTCTCTTGCCAGTGTTCACAGAAATTAGTATCTGCAAAATACGGGCTAAGACCAAGTTGTCAACGCTAAGAAGAAATAATAAACTAACAGTTAAGAAAAATTTACCAATTGCCAGTCCCTGGCAACGACGCCAAAAACTTTTTCGGGCTGTATGTGATGGGTATATAGCTACAGGCAAGTGCACGTGGTCGAACAAGTATTAAAGTGGCTCAAGTAAGCCAAGTATCGATCCCACAGGGACTGGGCTAGGGTAACAATCTACTCAAGTGTCAATAAACCTTAACTCTAAAAATGCAGACAACAGTGTTAAGAAAAGTTTGGTATTTTGGTTTCTAATTTTATACTAATTATAAAACGAATATACAATTTGAGTCTAAACTATAAGTATGAGAATGCTGTGGTTAAACGAACATGTAGAGAAACGAATCAACAATACAATTTGGTTAATCTTTTCTCTGGTTGCTAGTCAAGAATTATTGCCAATGGATTAAAACTCTCGTATTTACCCAACTTTGGAAGCATGAACCGTCCACCTACATTTCTGTGATAAAACGAAATTCATGTTCTAGCCTTACAAAACCGATTCCTTAATTGACTAATACGACTTTCAGGTATATTTCTATCCTGAAGGTAAATCAATTCTCAATTTTCCCAAACTAAGAAAAGATCATATCCTATCAATTCACAACTTTCCAATTTCTTGCTCTCTTGAGTGAAACCGGACTTTTTAGATATACATTAACATTGGCCACACATTAATGCAGTAAGAAAAAGAATCAATAGAACAACCATGAAAGAAAAGATGAAAAACCAATTGATCAATAATTACATTTCAATACAATTATTCTTAACCTCGCAAGAAAAGGATTTAGCCACTCATTTGTGGATTAAACATCGTTAAATGAGTGTTAATCATACAAGCAATTGGAATAAAGAAGAACGAGATAGAGAAAAACCCTGAGATTTTCGTCCCCTCAACTGCCTGTAACCCACGTTCTTGCTCCACCAAGTCAGAATTCTTAAAAATGAACCTAAGTGTTCTATTTATACTTGTGGGAATTTTTCCCGGAATAACAAGTGATCACGGGCAAAAATATATGCCCGAGATACTCTTTATTACTTAAATTAGTCTTGTTTATCTAAGTTATTGTATACATTTTCATGTAATTTTATATAATGTGGAGATATGTGCTAACCAACATGATTAGCCTTTGTTTTGTAGGTTTTGATGATGTTTGAGTAACTAATCCATGAGTTGGTGAAATAGAAGCTTGGAAACGGAATTAACACGCGAACGTCGACAAGGAAGAGGCACAAAACAGCCCACCGGCGCGTCGACAAGGTGCCACGGCAGGCAGGCCGCTCAAAACAGCCCACCTGCGCATTGGCAACGTGCCACGGCAGGTGGCCTCCGCGACCAAGGGGCTGCAACGCGCTGCCCAGGCAGCGTGACACGCTGCCAACGCGGCAGGGTGCTGCCTGGGCCAATTTCGGGTGATTTTCCAGAGAGCCTCCGCGTCCGTAGTGTGTCACGGAAGCCGTGCTCCACGATGCACTCCGTGACACATTGCTTGTTATTCCGGGAAAGATTCCTACTAATATAAATAGCACACTTAGGTTTATTTTTCAGAAAGGAGACTTGGTGGAGCTAGGACGTGGGTTAGCAGCAGTTGAGGGACGAAAAAGCTAAGAGATTTCTTCTCTTCCTTTCTTCTTTCTATCAATTGTACATATGATTTACACTTGTTTTAGGATGATCAATCCACAAATGAGTGGCTAATTCTCTTCCTTGCTAAGGTTTTGAACATGTGTAGTGAATTTTGATTGTAAATGATATGGTTTTCTTCTTCTTCTTTCATGTTGTTCTATTAATTCTTGTTCTTACTGCATTAGTGCTTGGCCGACATTAATGTACATCTAAAAAGTCCAATTTCACTCGAGAGAGCAAGAAATTGGAAAGTTGTGAATTAATAGGGTATTGTTCTTAACTTGATTTGGGAAAATTGGGTTTTGATGTGCTTTCCTGATAGAAATATACTTGAAAGCCGTATTAGTCAATTTAGGAACCGGAATTGTATTGCTAGGTCGTAAATTGCATTTGATCATAGAAATGTAGACGAATGGTTTATGATTGTTAAGTGAAATTAAATACGAGATTTTTAAATTCTAGGCTACTGTTCTTGGCTAGCAACATGAAGAAGAGGTTAACCGAACTATTATTATAATCGAATTCATTACTTGTTCTTAACCTTGGCATGCTCATATCCATAGTTTAAATTCACAGTAAATAATTGTTAATAGTTTTAGTATATATATATTTTATAAACAAAAACTTATTTAACTGTTGGTTACGCTGTTGTTAGCATAATTAGAAGTAAGATAAGAATATAGTGTACTTAGGCAATTTTACTTATCCTGAGTCTCCTTGGATCGATACTTGGCTTACTTAGCCACTTTATTACTTGTTTGACCACGTGCACTTGCGTGTCGGTTTATAATATATAATACCAACCCGAACAGAACACCGAACAAGTTTTTGGCGCCGTTGCCGGGGAGGCTAGGCGATTTGTGAAATTGTGTTAAGTGTAAATTTACTATATTTTTGTTTTATTTTCTTAAGTGTTGACAACTTGGTCTTAGTATTTGTTTTAATTCTTTGTTCATTTTAATTTTTCTCTCTTTCGAATACCCTCATTGACATGACATCTTGGAATATAAATGGTGGATACGCATATTTCGGCGAATCTTGCATGAATTGTGGAGGACCCCACTTGTGGCAAAACTGTAACACGTGCAATATATGTGGGTGTCAATATGGCCATTGGGGTGATTGTCCAAAGGCATATTCCCTTTCCCCAAGCTCCTACTATGATCCTTTTGTTGTTTTTGCTGAATATAGGCATGTTGAAAATGAGGACTTGGGACGCCAAGTTCAAATAGAGGACATGATGAAACAACTCCTGGAGCAATCAGAAGCAATGAAGGAGTCGGTGGCAGAATTGATAATTCAGCAAAAGGAGAATGCAGAGGTTGTAAGCAGGATGAGCGTCAAACTCACAGAGATGTGTGCTGAGGTTGAAGCTTGTGATAATTTGCAGGTGACAGTTTTAGCCGATATTCAAGAGGAACTACAAGAGGAATACAAGGGTGAATTTTTGGATGAAGCCCCACAATTAGAATCTCTTGAGTGTCTCCGTGATCGGCTCATACCTATAGAAATTCCATTCATGGAAGAAGAAAAAGAATATCTCCCATTTGACCTTAATGGAGAAATAGATGTCGATGTTGAAAAGGTGTACACAAGTAAGGAAGTCAAGCACAAAGCAATTTCAGAGTTGAGGTGTATTGGACCACACTCTACGCATTTTTCGACATTAAGTTTGGTTGACAACATAGAAATAGAGTCTTCCAAGTTTATAGACAAATGTCTAGAGGAGGACCAAGCCCCATATATTCTGAAATTTGCTAACTCAGAGAGACAAAATGACTTCGCTTACATAGGGGCCAATAGGTTCAAAAGAAAACATCTACTGCTTGGTCCTTACAATTTTTCACCACCACCCCTAGAGCATAAGAGGAAATTAGAAAAGAAATTAGGGGTGAGATTCATATCCTCAAGGTGGAGGAAAAAGTGGTGAAACTTGGTACGTCGTGCCGCGACGTAAAATTAGGCGTTGCTTGGGAGGCAACCCAAGGGTACCACAGGTATCATTTTAATTTCTTGCAATTGAGTTAATTTTTGTTTATTTTCATCTTGTGTTGTTTTGGTGGAAAGCTAAGCACAGATGGTGGGGAAGTCTGAGTACCCGTGGAGGAGGAAGCTAACAAGCATGGAAGAGAAAAAGTGTGGGGTTGAACACCCACTTGTGCAAAGTCGAAGAAACACATGCTATTAGCTAAGCCTAAAGGCCCCAGGGAGTATTTCGCACCCTTTGTAAATTTTAATTTGATGCTATGAGGACATAGCATGATTTAAGTGTGGGGTGAGGGAAATTTCAAGGGAAATTTCAAAATTTTCTGTGCTTAACGATTTTGGTGAATGTAATGCTTGTGCGTTTGTGAGAAATTTGAAAAATTTGAAATTTTTTGTGAATTAAGCATGACTTCATCACCCGTTGGTTTTTCTTTTCGGTTCTTTTCTGACGGGGGTCTTTGAACCGAAGAATAAAACATTTTTTCTTTGTCTGTATAAAATGTTTTTTTTAGTCATAGTTAGTGATTGTTTCCGACGATGGATGGATGACGACCGTCTTGAGGAAAATTAGTCGATAGGTTTTGGGTTTTTGAAACCATAACTAATTGGGGCTTGATGTTCTTTTTATGTGCTATACATGGTTGTAAGATGCAAGTATGTTCAGTATGAAGCATGCAAGTGTATAACTTTGTTTGAGACACTTAGGCTCTTGAATTTGACTCAATATGTTTGAAGCTTAATTCTGAATTCTTGTGATTAGCTGAGTAAGAGTCTACTGATTGTGTCTTGATTTGAGCATGTGCCAGGAGTGTAAGGTTTTTGAGTATTCTGTGCTATTATGGAATGTCTAGAACTTGCCTGGTGTGTATATAAAACGAAATGAAGGATGTGAATTGTAGGAGATGATTTACGCATTTCTTTGAATGAACCAAACTTTTATCCCTCATTATACCTACCTTGAAAAATTAATCCTAGTTAACCCCATTGAGCCTTGAGCCTATTCTTTGACAGATGCAACATAAGCTTAATCCTTTTTCTTTCATTAGCCTTGAAATTGAACCAAAACTCCTAAGCGCTTAAAGGAAAAATCCGAAAGAGTAAAGGAGTGAGAAGAGTTAAAAAGAAGGGAAAGTAGCAATTGTAAGAGTTGAGAAAGGTCGAGGGTGCACTTGCTTGAATACGGGTGAGTATTAGTAAGGAGCAAGAAAACAAATTAATGAAAAGCTACTTATAGAACTCCTTACTAATAAGCTAAAAGCGCCTAAAGAAAGGGGGAACAAAAGAGGAAAAAGAAAGATGAAAAGAGAAAAAGGTGAAGTGAGGGAAGGGAAGTTTGTAATGAAGGCGTGATGTATTAAAAGCGCTTAGGAAAGATAGTCACTATTACTGATCACAATAGTACCTACCCGCACCTGAGTTACATTACAACCTAAAAAGTCCTACTTGATCTTACATTCATACATCCTTAAATTAGTGGAATAAAACACTAAGGGCAAGCTTATGGGTCATTACATAATGCATGTGAATTCTTTGTGAGAGTGAGCGTAATTCTATTCATATACCCACACATGTTGTGATATAAAAATTGTTTTTGCGTGTGAAAATGGGTAACTTTCTTTCCGTGAGGGGCACATGTTTAATGAAGGATAAAATTCATGTGGAATTTCTTAATCAGTTAATTTACATGAGTTTGCTAAAATTGAGAGTCGACTCTTGAGTTTGCAGTGATCAAATCAGGCATGCTCTATTTTTAGCTTGTATCTTACGTAATCATTATAGCCGTAACCTGAATTATCTTGCTAAATTAGTTATGTGGGAGTCTCCATATGCATGATATGTAAAAGGTTGTTCGAGAACAAACAAGGCTTTAAGTGTGGGGTTGTGATCACGGGCAAAAATATATGCCCGAGATACTCTTTATTACTTAAATTAGTCTTGTTTATCTAAGTTATTGTATACATTTTCATGTAATTTTATATAATGTGGAGATATGTGCTAACCAACATGATTAGCCTTTATTTTGTAGGTTTTGATGATGTTTGAATAACTAATACATGAGTTGGTGAAGTAGAAGCTTGGAAACGGAATTAACACGCGAACGTCGACAAGGAAGAGGCACAAAACAGCCCACCGGCGCGTCGACAAGGTGCCACGGCAGGCAGGCCGCTCAAAACAGCCCACCTGCGCATTGGCAACGTGCCACGGCAGGTGGCCTCCGCGACCAAGGGGCTGCAACGCGCTGCCCAGGCAGCGTGACACGCTGCCAACGCGGCAGGGTGCTGCCTGGGCCAATTTCAGGTGATTTTCCAGAGAGCCTCCGCGTCCGTAGCGTGTCACGGAGGCCGTGCTCCGCGATGCACTCCGTGACACGTTGCTTGTTATTCCGGGAAAGATTCCTACTAATATAAATAGCACACTTAGGTTTATTTTTCAGAAAGGAGACTTGGTGGAGCTAGGACGTGGGTTAGCAGCAGTTGAGGGACGAAAAAGCTAAGAGATTTCTTCTCTTCCTTTCTTCTTCTATCAATTGTACGTATGATTTACACTTGTTTTAGGATGATCAATCCACAAATGAGTGGCTAATTCTCTTCCTTGCTAAGGTTTTGAACATGTGTAGTGAATTTTGATTGTAAATGATATGGTTTTCTTCTTCTTCTTTCATGTTGTTCTATTAATTCTTGTTCTTACTGCATTAGTGCTTGGCCGACATTAATGTACATCTAAAAAGTCCAATTTCACTCGAGAGAGCAAGTAATTGGAAAGTTGTGAATTAATAGGGTATTGTTCTTAACTTGATTTGGGAAAATTGGGTTTTGATGTGCTTTCCTGATAGAAATATACTTGAAAGCCGTATTAGTCAATTTAGGAACCGGAATTGTATTGCTAGGTCGTAAATTGCATTTGATCACAGAAATGTAGACGAATGGTTTGTGATTCTTAAGTGAAATTAAATACGAGAGTTTTAATTTCTAGGCTACTGTTCTTGGCTAGCAACATGAAGAAGAGGTTAACCGAATTATTATTATAATCGAATTCATTACTTGTTCTTAACCTTGGCATGCTCATATCCATAGTTTAAATTCATAGTAAATAATTGTTAATAGTTTTAGTATATATATATTTTATAAACAAAAACTTATTTAACTGTTGGTTACGCTGTTGTTAGCATAATTAGAAGTAAGATAAGAATATAGTGTACTTAGGCAATTTTACTTATCCTGAGTCTCGTTGGATCGATACTTGGCTTACTTAGCCACTTTATTACTTGTTTGACCACGTGCACTTGCGTGTTGGTTTATAATATATAATACCAACCCGAACAGAACACCGAACAACATGCAACGTGTCACGGAGTGCATCGCGGAGCACTGCCTCCGTGAAACGCCACCGACGCGGACCCTTACTGGAATTTAGTCGTCCAGGTACTTAGGCCCAACGTGGCACGACATGCAACGCGGGGCTAGGCCAACGTGCCACGGCCCCAACGCGCACGTCCACTGGAAATAGGCGTAATTTCACCATCCAGGCAGAATGCATCCGCGATGGCAGCGTGACACGGCTCCATCGCGGAGCCCCTTTAATTTGTGCCTTCAAGTGCTTTTTCCTTTGCTAGCGTCCGAGTCCAATCCCGATCTTTCCCAACATGCATCTTAGCTCCATAACTTTATATTTTTTTCTGCAAAACAAAGCTAATCATGTTGGTTAGTATAAATTCACATTTTATTACAAATCACATGAGAATGTATAAACACCAATAGATAAACAAGGCAAAATTGACACATTTGAGTATCACTTGGGCATATAAATTTGCCCAAGATCACTTACCCCACACTTAAATCCTTGTTCGTCCCCGAACAACAATCTTACACCTCATGCAATTTACACCCCATCCTGGCTACTTAGGTTCGACAATTCAAGCTACGGTCATACCGATTATTTAATACAGCAAATCATCAAGAAAACACGCATGGTCCTATCAATACAATGACCTTCAACACATTAAGACCTCCTAGACTCAAGAATCGACTCTCGATATTGGCAAACTCATGCAAATCAGCTGATCAAGATATCCGACACAAAATTTAATCTCTCGTCAAGCATGTGCCCTCACAACACAAGAGAATTTTCCCCTTTTTAATCACATGAACTCAAAAGATTACATGCAGGGGCATATAAACACAATTTCGCTCTTTCTCCCAAAAGAATTCACATGCATCATGTCATGAACCATAGGCTTGCCTTTAGTGTATTACTTCACTAATATAAGGAAATGTGATGTAGGATCACGTAGGACTTAACGGGTTGTAATGTAAGCTACGGAACTAGTAAATATTGGGCTAACCAATGATAGCAACTAGCATCCTTAAGCGCTTTTTCAATACATCCCATCAACCTTATGGGCATTGTTTCTTCCTTCGTCCTCCCATTCTTGAAGTCTGTCTTTATTTTGACCCATATCTTTAAGCACACTTGACTCAATAACAAAGAATATTTATACATCTTCATTATATTTAATTTATAACAAGTGCACCTTCGACCTTTTCTTTCCTTTCATCACTCTGCTTTTCTTTTCTTTTCACCATTCTCACTCTTTGACACGGTGGGGAAATTATTTTCTTTTCTTAAGCGCTAAGAGTTTTGGATCAAATTCACGGATAATGAAAAGAAGGGGTTAAGCTCGGTTTACACCTTTTCGACAAAAGAAAAATAATAGGCTAAAGGCTCAATGGGATAACTAGGGTGTACATTCAAGGTGGGTTCGATAATGAAAAAGAGAAACTTTCGATTAAAACAAAGAAATGCCTACATCCTTTCCTACAATACACGTCCTTCATTTCGTTTCGTACACACACCAGGCAAGTTCTAGACACTTCACAATAGCATGGAAGAAATGAAACCTCACTATACGCTCATTTCACATGCTCAACTCAAGACATATTCACAAACTCTTCAATCAGCTAATTACAAGAATTCAAACATTAAGCCTCAATCACACTGAATCGACTCTATGGCCTAGGCATCTCAACATATTTACAAAGTTGCATGCTTTCATACGAATCATCTTTGCATTTCAAATATCATGTACAACACGCAACCCGAATTTCACAACCATAAAGTAAAGACAGGTTTAGGATACAATCAACAAAAGAAAAACACAAAACTAAAACATAAAATGAACAAAAGAAATCTACTCATAACGACTACAATTCCCTTAAGACGGTCGTCATCTATCCATCATAGTGAACGGTCACTAACTACGACTTCGGTTCAATGGGACTATTCTCGGTAAAAAAACCGAAAACAAACGCCGAGAAACCCAAAAATTGAAAAATTCATTAAAAAAAAATAAAAAATATCGATCATTTCGATAAAAAAAATAAAAATATGTACAAAACCGGCTAACAACATTCAACAGCACACAACAGCGTCACATTAATTACAATACAAAACATAAATATCACAATCACAGGGTCACACTTTTTTTTTTCACAGCCACGACAACAGAACAGAAACATACATTAAAAACAACAGCAACCAACACCTAACTACTCCCACCCCACACTTAAATCAAACACTGTCCCCAGTGTTCACAAAAATTAGCATAGCACAAGAATGGGTGGTGAAACTCCCTGATCAATCAAAGTATTCCACTTCTTCATCTGGTGTTGCTGCCGCGTCTCCCATGTCTGAATCACCCCCATCGTCCTCATCTGACTCCACATCGGAGTCATCACGATGTGTCTCCTCATCAGTGGGGACATCATCATCCGTGGGCTCCACAAAAGCTGGCCCCACTCGGCCAAGAGCCCTGGCATTTTCGCCAAAAGGGTAGTCTAGCTCGAGCTGCCACAGCTCCTCATCTGTTGCCAACCTCCCGCCTAGTTGCAGCTGGAGCATCTGCATCCCGTACATACGATCCATGTACTGATCATCTCGAGCATGTCGCTCGGCTAGTGTAAGAACTGGCCCGTGAGTGGTGTCGGGTGCCTTAGTTTTGGTGACATCTAAGGCCCGCCGCTCCATCTGTGGGATGTAGTCAAGGGCCTCTTCCTCAATATCCAGGCCCCTCAGGAACGTGGTGAGTAATCCATCAAACACGTACCTGTGCCCTTGATGCAAACGGGCTCTCTTAATGGCAGAGATAATCACCACCCCCACGTTGATCTCCAGCCCATTCATCAGGGCGTATACCAAGCATACACGATCCCGGGTTACATCTGTCATATTCACCCCCGGGGTTAGGCAGGAACAAAGAATCTTCAGCCATATCATGGCTTCCCTGTTCATCTGTGAGTAGGGCAAGGTCTGATGGTAGCCCCTCTCCTTATGCCTGCTCCAACGTGCTGTAGACCGGGTTCCACACAAAGTGCGTCTGATATCCGCATATGGTGGAGTGATATTCAGCTATCGAAGCACATGGGCGTCTGTGTCCCGCGCCCCTAAGATAGCATTAAGGTGGTGGGGATCAAAAGTGACTATTTGCCCCCTTATCTTGATGGTGTGACTTCTGAGTGTTGGGTTCCAATTGGCGTAGAATTCCCGAATCAGGTGCAGGTTGGATTCCTTGGGCTCTTCAAAGATGAAGTTCAGCCCGGCTGCCTCGATCCTGTAGACAATCCTGGGGAACTTCTGTGCCAACGGTTCCCTGTCAATGTGTTCTTCGGGGAAGTATTTGCTTTCCTTATGCTTCGCGTACCATTTCTTCCCCTCCTCTGTCACCCATCTGGTTCCATATTGATGGTGTTGGCCGCGTGGAACCACTGGTGCTGCTGGGACTGCTGTTCCCAGTCTGATTCTTTTTCTTTCGGCGCCTGATGTTGATGCGCCTTTTCCCTTGTCTTGCCTGCTTGCCATTGTGCCTGTCAAACCAAACAGACAGTCCCCACGTCATTCCAATTAAAATTAGCTTCAACTAAGGTTGGGTTAAGCTAGGCTACCCCACACTTAGTCTTTAGCCAAAATCACACATTACGGTAAGATCGTTCTTATTTCCACAAACAAACAACAAAACATAACAATTATGCTTAGTGCATTCAGAGAATTCGACGGTATATGTTCTATGTACTACTCAGACTTCGTACAGCTAGTCCCAATAATGACCATCGATAACATTTCATCACATAACACTTAGCACGGAGAAACAAAAGAAAAATTTAACTACATGAACCTATACAATTCACCCATTTCTTACATCTCACAATTTAGTTACCCCGAAAATCCGTCGGTCTTTTACCATATTAACAGTTAGCACAACCAACTCATCTCAGCCAACATACACAACCAAGCAAGAAATTCAACATTCAACTAAATTTTCCCTTTTTAAACTCAAATTCAAGCCCTAGCTATGATTTTACAAAAATTCGATTAAGCTATGTAATTATCGAGTTCAGGCAATCACAATGATACTCCGAACGTCAATCAACAATAATTCAACTGAATTTAAGCTTAATTTCTACTTAGGGCAAGTTTTCCTCACTTCCTAAGCTAAAAATCGGGAAAAATAAGGTAAGAAATGAGATGAAGTTAACAAACATACCTTAAATTCGATAATATCGAAGAAAAGTTGATAAACTTGAGCTCCTAAGCTGTGTCACGTTGGGGAAGGGGGGGATTTCGGGTTGTTTGTCACGGAGGAGGTGAGGAATGGGAAAAAATGAGGGAAAATCAGGGTTTAAAAGGGGGGGTTTTCGCGCGGTCACCCGGCGACCCGGTGTGACCCGTCGCGAAATGCACCTCAACGTGTCACGGAGGGTAACGCGGAGCATGCCCTCCGTGACACGGAGCCATCGCGTAGGTGTTCTGGAATTTGTAAAAATTCCAGAATTACCTTCAACGTGTCACAGAGGGTAACGCGGAGGCCCTCCTCTGTGACATGGAGCCATCGCGTGGGCTCACTGTTTTTCCACTGTTTATTATTTTTCATACCTCGGATTTTCTTTTGCGATCCTTTGCATATTTATCCTCCGTTCAACCTGAAATTCATCTCACAACAAGAAATTTGTGCCTTCAAGTGCTTTTTCCTTTGCTAGCGTCCGAGTCCAATCCCGATCTTTCCCAACATGCATCTTAGCTCCATAACTTTATATTTTTTTCTGCAAAACAAAGCTAATCATGTTGGTTAGTATAAATTCACATTTTATTACAAATCACATGAGAATGTATAAACATTAATAGATAAACAAGGCAAAATTGACACATTTGAGTATCACTTGGGCTTATAAATTTGCCCAAGATCAGAAGTCTAACTAAACATAACAACAGAATGAACATCTGAAGCTGAATACATGTCTAAGTCTGATAAGCCTCTAATCTGGACGAGCTGGTGGGAGAATACCCCCAACTAGCTCAACAATACTGAAACATAAAATACAACCAGGATAACTGAAATTCTAGTCCTCGAAAGATGAGGAATCACCAACCAAGCAGGTAATGACTACGATAAACGACTACAAATGGGGCTGAACCTGAGAATCAAATCCTGCATCATGAAATGATGCAGCATAGAAGTATGCAGTCAGTACGTGGAATGTACCGAGTATGCAAGGTAATTAAAACCTCTTAAGTAAATAAATCATTTAAAACATTCCATAACATATCATAAGCTTTTAAGTGAAAGTAGAAGGCTACATGCATTCATTCTGATATCATACTCTTATCATAACATGGCCATGCATAGCTTTAGAACATCATGATTGACTTGAATGACTCAAAGCAGGAATATAACATTTATATCAAAAGCTGAACAATGAGTCAAACCTTGCTTTGTGAACATACATGCATAAGTAATCATCATGAGTAATGAATATGCAAATCTGAATGATATAGACAGTGGGAGACTCTTCACTTAACCGACATACCGGGATAGAGCTTACGTGGTCCCAACTATCACACTCACATCGGTAGAGCCGTCCATAACCTTTTCAGGGAGATGGATGATACCATGATATCGATATCAAGATGAAGGGCCAATTGGGTCGGGGATAGCTCATAAGGGAGGTTCCAATAATATAATAGTATCAACCTACGTTGGCGCGTAGTTCTGGGGCATAGGGTATTCGACCCTTAACCCACTCGGTGCTAGACTCTTATCCCAAAACATGCAATGCTCTACATCGTATATAACGAAGCTCAATATCATCTATTTAACAAAGCTCAACATGAAATCGTGCATGACTCAACATCGTATGAAACGAAGCTCAACATTATCTATCGACAAAGCTCATTAATGACATCATGCATAGACTCGACATTGTATGAAAATGAAGCTCAACATTGTCTATTTGACAAAGCTTAATAATGCTATACATCTCCATTATAAATTCATGCATGTGAGAAGCTTTATTTCGAAACATACCACAAGCTCAATCATAGGTGGGAACATCTACTCCAAATCATGTGGTAAGCTACATGTAGAAATATTTGCCCAGCATACCACAAGCTAGAATTCATAATAAAATTGGGAAATTTCATTTTTAAACAATGCGGTAAGCTTATGTCGGGAAAATCATCACTTTATCAATATGTGGGAATCACCCAAAGCTCTATCATAGAATCCAATCGATTCATTTAGGAAACAACATCAAGATCATGGGTAGTTTTAGAAACATGCTTTTCACCATCAACTTCATCATCATCACACATTTACTATAAATCACCTCTTCTATGAACTCTTCACCCATGGGTGTTTTAGATTCAAATTTCAGAAAAACAATGTTTAAAAGGGAAAACAACTTCAAATCCTTCTAAGCTTCATAAATCATTAATATAAATGCAATCTAATCATACCCATGAGTAGAGATTGAGGAATCATGCAATTGAGTAAAACCCCATACTTGATCATAGATAATTTATTATATTTTGATAGGGATTGGGCATGGGTGTGGAAGAAAACACCCACACATAGCCTTACATACCTGGGAATGGTGAATTCTAACACCCTCTAATAGCCCAAACTGAGATTCCAATGGAAACCTTGAGATTTTGCCTTGAAAATCCTCTTCAAACCTTCAAACTTGCATGCATGAGAGTAATGGCTTAGGATGGGTTTTACCCTACTAAAAAGCCACTAAAACGAGCCTTAAACGACGTAGTATAGGTCTTAGGAACTTAAGAAATTACGAGAAAGCCCTTACTAATTCGCAGAAAACAACTTCCAGGTGACCCTAACGGGTGACCTGACGACTCGTTACCAAGGCCAATGATCCTTTAGGTTGCTTGTCAAGTATACTGGATGCCCTGCCCACTAGGGCTCATAACGGATGACTTAACGACTTGTCCCCCCGTGACAATGACTCGTGGTCACATCCCGTCAAGTACACTGCCCTTAACATCAATGAAAATCATCCTTCTAGCTCACGACTCACATCACAAGTCATTGGAACAGACCACGACTCATGGGGTCCCTTCCATTAAGTACACTTGTCAGCTCCTCTACTTAATTTCCCATACCACCCCACGATTGACATGACGACTCGTGGGGGATGACCACGAGTCATTACCTAAGTCGTGAGAACCTCAGTCCTTCCTTTCCGTCAGGCCTCCCCACGAGCCATTTGACGACTCATTGGTCTCCTCATGAGTCTTCCAATGACTCATCCTATGCCTGCAATAAAATCTTACAATTTCTCCGTTTCAACTCCCGGGTACGATCTTTGAGCTCCTGAGGTATAACATATAACAATATCTCCCCCTTGGGAACATTCTTCCTCGAATGTTAGAAACAAGCAGAAAATAGAAACATACAATTATCATACTCCAATACTGATTATTTTAACTGAAATTTTCACGAAACGACTACCTCCGAAAGGAACCACATAGCTGAACTGAATTCAGACCTCACATACACCTATCATAACATAAACCACACTTGCACACATGAACTAAACATGGAAACTGATTAGAGAATTAGGGCAAAAATGATACCTCAAACTGAAATTGAGCCGGCAGGGAACAGGTGGGGGTATTTAGCCATCATAGCCGCTTCGGCTTCCCACGTAGCTCCATCAACATGCTGATTTCTCCACAACACCTTTACCATAGCTACTTCTTTGTTCCTCAACCTCCAAACCTGAGGATCCAAGATTGCAGCTAGAATTTCCTCATAACTGAGGCTATCTCCCACACCAACACCTTCCACCTGAACAACTAAAGATGGCTCACCCACGCACTTTTTTAAGAGTGAGACATGAAAGACGAGATGAACTGAAGATAACTCTGATGGAAAGTCCAACTCATACGCTACCTTACCAACTCTTCTCATAACTCGGTAGGGACCAATATAGCGGGGACTGAGCTTTCCTTTCCTTCCAAACCGCATGACTCCCTTCATGGGATGTATTACCTTCAAAAACACCCAATCGTCTACCTCAAACTCCAAATCTCTTCTTCTCACATCCGCATGTGATTTTTGACGACTCTGAGCGGCTTTCAGTCTATCCCTTATCATTTGAACCTTTACCATGGTCTCATGTACCGAATCAGGTCCTACCATACCTTTACCATGATCTAAAGAGCCTCGAACGGTGCCATCTGGATACTGGAGTGATTGTTGTTATTGTAAGCAAACTCAATCAAAGGCAAGTGATCATCCCAACTACCTTTGAAGTCCATCACACAAGCTCTCAACATGTCCTCGAGAGTTTGAATTGTCAGCTCTGCCTGAACATATGTTTGTGGATGGAATGTTCTGCTGAGCTTAACCTGAGTCCCAAGCCCTTTTTGGGACCGCCAAAACTGAGAGGTAACTGAGTACCTCGGTCTAAAATAATAGACAGGGGCAGTCCATGAAGTTGAACAAACTCCCGAATATACAACTTGGCATAATCATCCGCTGAATCTGTGGTTTTGACGGGTAGGAAGTGTGCAGCCTTGGTCAAGTTGTCTACTACCACCCAAATAGAATCATAGTGTCGGCGAGTACGAGGTAGGCCTATAATGAAGTCCATATTAATCTCTTCACACTTCCAAGTAGGAATATTAATATCCTACAATATGCCTCCTGGCTGTCAGCACTTGGCTACGAATTCTGCAATATCCTTCTTCAAGTCATTCCACCATATTTCCCGCAAATCATAATACATCTTGGTGTCACCTGGATGGATAGAATACCTGGATCCATGTGCCTCATGCAATATATGGTCCCTCAAATTATCAACTTGGAACACATAGATGATCCTAGTATCGCAGTACACCATCTCCCCCTTAGGAGAAGACCTCCACCTTTGACTTTGAACGGCTTCCTTCAGCTTTCCTAAAATTGGATCCTCATCTTGTCTAGCTTTCACATCAGTCACCAAGGACGATTCTGATCTATTTTGCACAACAACGCCGCCATCGGTAGAGTCGACCAATCTAACTCCCAACCTTGCAAGTCAATGGACATCTTTCACCAACTCCTTCTTTCCCCCATCCACATGGGACACACTATCCATAGAGAGCCTGGTAAGTTCATCCGCTACTACATTAGCCTTACCCGGGTGGTAAAGGACACTCATGTCGTAGTCCTTTAGTAGCTTCAACCACCTCCTCTGCCGAAGATTGAGGTCTTTCTGTGTGAACACATATTGCAAACTCTTGTGATCCGTGAATACATCCACGTCGACCTCATACAGGTAATGCCACCATATCTTTAATGCGAACACCACCGTGGCCAACTCAAAGATCATGGATCGAATAATTCTTCTCATGGATTTTTAACTGTCTTGAGGCATATGCTATCACTTTCCCATGCTGCATCAACACACAGCCAAGTCCCATTCTTGAAGCATCACAATACACAACAAAGCCATCTGTACCCTCGGGAAGGGTCAACACTAGTGCTGAAGTGAGTCGAGTCTTCGATTCCTAGAAGCTTTTCTCACAAGCCTCCGACCATTGGAACTTTACCTTTTTCTGAGTCAACTTGGTCAATGGTGTTGCAATTGATGAAAATCCCTCAAAAAATCTCCGGTAGTAACCTGCTAAGCCCAAGAAGCTCCTAATATCTGATGGATTCACTGGTTTGGGACAGTTCTTCACCCCCTCAATTTTTTGAGAATCCACCTTTATTCCCTCACTCGATACCACATGACCCAAGAATGCCACAGAGTCCAACCAAAACTCACATTTGCTGAACTTTGCATACAACTGATGATCCTTGAGGGTCTGGAACACTACTCTCAAGTGAGCAGCATGCTCCTACTTTCTCCCAGAATATATAAGGATGTCATCAATGAATACAACCACGAACATGCCCAAGTATGCCTTGAACACACTGTTCATTAGATCCATAAAAGCTGCAGGGGCATTGGTTAGTCCAAAAGACATAAACAAATTTGTAGTGATCATATAAAGCCATGAAAGCGGTTTTCGGAATGTCACTCTCCCGAACCCTAAGCTGGTGATACTCAGATCTGAGATCAATCTTGGAGAGACACTTGGCAACCTGAAGCTGGTCAAACAAATCATCGATCCTAGGTAAAGGATATCTGTTCTTAACGGTGACCTTGTTCAACTACCTATAATCAATGCACATCCGAAGACAACCATCCTTCTTCTGAACGAATAAGACTGGTGCACCCTATGGGGACTTCCTCGGCCTAATAAAGCCCTTATCTAATAGGTCCTTCAACTGATCTTTCAACTCTTTTAGCTCGGCTAGATCCATTCTGTAGGATGGGATAGATATAGGCTGCGTGTCGGGAAGAAGATCTATACCGAAATCAATCTCTCGTTTGGGAGGGACACCTGGCAAATCATCAGGAAAGACCTATGGATACTCACATACAACTTGTATGGACTGGATGGTCAGGGTCTCGGACTTCATGTCCTTAAACCTAACTAGATGGTACATACAACCCTTAGAAATCATCTTCCCGGCCTTAAGGTAGGAAATGAATCGACCTACAAGCACAGCTAAACTACCCTTCCATTCTAGGACTGGCTCACCCGGAAATTTGAATTCTACTACCCGGGTTCTACAATTAACTAAAGCATAGCATGCAAATAGCCAATCCTTGCCGAGAATAACATTGAAATCGGTCATGGCTAACTCTATCAAGTGTGCTGAGGTAATCTTATGAAGAACTGAGACTGGGTAATCTCTATACACCCGTCTAGCTATAATTGAGTCACCTACTGGAGTAGAAACTGAGAAGGGCTCTGATAAAACATCGGGATTAACTCCGAAGCTATTGGCTACATATGGTGTCACAAAAGACAGGGTAACCCCCGGATCTAGAAAAGTATATACATCAACATGAAAAACTCTCAACATATCGGTGACTATATCTGGTGAGGCCTACTGCTCCTAACGAGTGGCTAAGGCATATAATCTGTTTTGGCGCTGCCCGCCAGCTGTGCTAGTAGATGCCCCTCGATGTGCTATGCGTGAGGGAGGGGCTTCTGAACTAGAAGCTGGGCCTCGGCTCCCAACCAGTTCCTGTCTCGCAGCTGGAAAATATCTAAGCATGTGTCTGGGCTGGCCACAATCAAAACAAGCTCCTGAACCTACCAAACATTGGCTTGTGTGCCCTCGACCACATCTGTGACAAGCTGGGATGTTGGAATCTGCGGGCCTGCTGCTATGACCCCTCGAGCCTGACACTCGCCCTCTATTATCATGTCTGGGCCTAGATGGCGCAGTCAATGCCGAAGATGCTGGGGCTGATGACCTTTGGTGAGTCTGTTGTTGGTGCCCATCTCCGAACCTTTATTGAGAGAATCTATGACCCTCAGTCTGGCCCACTTGGCCTCCCTTACCCTCGAATGTGCCACCTCCATCTACTGGGTGTACAATACCATGTGAAGGAAATCCATATCCTGGTGAAGCATAGCAATCTGACACTCCTTGTCCAAACACCCTACTATACCATGCATAAATCTGCTCACCCGCGCCCTATGGTCAGTACTAACTCCTGGGCATATTTCGATAGACGAATGATCTCAAGGGAATACTCCAGCACTGTCATCCTTCCCTACTTCGATTTTACAAACTCAGCTGCCTTGATCTCCCTCATCTCCCGAGGGAAGAACCGATCTAGGAATACAACCTGAAACTCCTCCCACGTTATCGGACCAGCTCCTACGACCCTACTGTCCTTCCATTGGTGGAACCAGATATGCACAACCCCCTTCGACTGATAGGAGGCCAACTCTGCATACTCAACACTTCTCACCCCCACAACTTGGGTGATCTTGAAAATCTCATCAATGAAATTTGCGGGTCCTCATCTACGTTGGACCCCAAGAACTCCAGCGGGTTCATCCTCAAGAAGTCCAGAGTCGAGTCGCCGCTGCATTGCTATTTTGCGGAACATGCACAATGGCCTGCTGATTGGCCTGAGCGGTCAAGTCTTACGCAAGCATGAGCGGCCTGAAACTCAGCATAAGCGGCTGGCTCCGGTGCCTGAGGCTCCTAGACTGGTGGGAATGGCTGCTGCTCGTAACTATTTCCATTCTCGTGCCCTTCACCACATCCATTCCTCCTTCCGTTCATCCTTCTAGGAGCCATGATTCTACAATCGTGATTAGCATGAATTAGAAGAATGGAAAGACTTCTCATCGCACGACATAGATAATGAAAGAAGGAAACATTTCCTAAACGTCTCATAGCCTCCTCTTCATAAGTGTGGCGTGCTTCACCCCCATGAAAAAGATTCTACTTGATGCGGCTCTTAGACTCCCTAGGACACTTCAAACTTATGGCTATGATAGCAAGTTTTTCACAACCCGAATGGAGGCCCAAATTGTAGACACAGGACAAGGGACCCCGAGAGACCCCAAGTCAACCCATGGCATAAGCATACAACCAACTCACTCATAAACTGAAGAAAACATGAATATAAAGATCAGAAGAACTCTAATTCAACATCACATTAGAATAACATCTGAAGCTGCACATACATAAGTCTAAAAGCCTCTAATCTGGATGAGTTGATGGGACAAGACCCCAACTAACTCAACAATACTAAAACTAGAAATACATAAAGGAAGTGATAGTCTAGTCCTCAAAGGATGAGGACTCACCCATCCGAGCAGGTGCTAACTTCGGAAAGCTGTCTAAGAACGGGGCAGAAGCTGCGAGCCGGGTCCTGTATCATGAAATGATACAACATAGAAAGTATGCGGTCAGTATGTGGAATGTATCGAGTATGCAAGGTAAGAAAAACTGCTCTAGCAAAGTAAATAATTTAAAACATTTCATAACATATCATAAGCTTTCAAATAAAAATGGATGGGCTACATGCATTCACTCTGAAATTGCACCTTATCATAACATGACCATGCATAGCTTTATAACATCATAACTGACTCCAATGACTCAAAGCTGAAATATAACATTTATATTGACAAGCTGAACAATGAGTCAAACCTTGTTTTTAGAACATGCATGCATAAAATAATCATCATGAGTGATGAATATGCAAATCTGAATGAAATAGACAGTGGGAGACTCATCACTTAATCGACATACCACGATAGAGCTTATGTGGTCCCAACTATCACACTCAAGTGGGTAGAGCCATCCAAAACCTTTCAAGGGCTAAGTCGCTAACATGATATCAATATCAAGCTGAAGGGCCAATCGGCTGGGGATAGCTCACAAGGGATATCCAAATAATATAATACTGTCAACCTACACTGGCGCGTAGTTCTGGGGCGTAGGGTGATCGACCCTTAGCCCGCTCAGTGCTAGACTCTTCTCCCAAAAACATGCAATGGCTACATTGTATATAAAGGAGCTCAACATCGTCTATTGACGAAGCTCAAGATAAAATTATTCATAACTCAACATCGTATGAAATAAAGCTCAACATTGCCCTTTGACAAAGCTCAATAATGAAATCATGCATAGACTCGACATCATATAAGAATGAGGCTCAACATTTTCCTTCTACGAAGCTCAATAACAGCATACATCTCAATTATGAGTTTATGCATATGAGAAGCTTTATTTCAAACATACCACTTGCTTAAATATAGGTGGGAGCATCCACTCCAAATCATGTGGTAAGCTACATGTAGGAATATTTAACTCAATATACCACAAGCTAGATATCATAAATATTTAGGAGACTTCACTCCAAACAATGTGGCAAGCTTATTTCAGACAATCATCATTTTAAATCAATGTATGGGCATTGCCCAAAGCTTTATCGTTCTTGGGTCTACTCAATTCATTTTGACAACAACTTCATAATCATGGGTAGCTTTAGAAACATGCCTTTCATCATCAAATCTCATTATCATCGTACACTCATCATCATTTACTTGTTTTATTAATTTTGCATCCATGGGCATTCAAATTTCATAACTTAGAAAATATAATTTGTATTGAAAACAATTTAAAATCTGCCCAAGCTTCACAATCCATCAATATAAATAGAATTTAATCATGCCCATGTATATAGATTGAAGAATTGTGCAATCAGGTGAAATCCACATACTTGATCATAGGTGATTTATCATAATTTGATAGACATTGAGCATGGGTGTGGATGGAGACACCCATTTATAGCCTTACATACCTGGGAATGGTGAATTCTAACACCTTCTAATTGCCCAAGCTGAGATTCCTATGGAAACCTTGAGATTTTTCCTTGAATCACCTCTTTAATCCTTCAAATTTGCATTCATGGAAAGGATGACTTAGAGTAGGTTTTCCCCTGCTAAAAACCCACTAAAAACGAGCCTTAAACGGCGTATTATAGCCCCGAGGATTTAGGAATTATGAAAAGCCCTTATAAAAGCACTGAAAATAACTGTCGGGGGTCCCAAAGAGGGACCTGACAACTCGTCATGAAAGACCATTACTCGTCAAGTCATTCGTCAAGTACACTGGTTAATAGATTCTTTAGGGCTCATAACGGGTGATGTTACAATTTGTTCCTTGAGACCACGACTCGTGTTCAACTCCTGTTAGGTACACTGGTCGATCTTTCCATTTATTTCTCAACTACACTCCACGGTTAACCTGACGACTAGTGGTGGCTGACCACGAGTCGTTCCCATGCTCGTGGGGACCTTCAACCTTCATTTCATCCAGGCCCTGCAATGAGCCACCTGATGACTCGTGGGGTCTCCTCATGAGTCGTCCAACGACTCATCCTACAACTGAAGCACCATTTTTCAGTTTTTCCCAGTTTCAACTCCTGGGTCCGATCTTTGAATTCTCTGGGTATAACACCTGTAGCATACCTCCAGGTCTTTGATGCTCAATCTTCACCTATTGACAATTTGGACACTTAGCCACATATTTTGCTATGTCCTTGTTCATGCCATTTCACCAATAGACTTTCCATATATCACGGTACATCTTGGTGGCACCTAAATAGATAGAATATTGAGAGCTATGAGCCTCTCTCGACATCCACTCTCTCAAGTAACATACCTCTAGAACACACAATTGACCCTGATATCAAAGTACACCATCTCCCCCTTGGGAGAAGACCCCCACTTTCTGATTTTTGATAGCTTCCTTCAACTTCACTAAGATAGGATTCTCATCTTGTCTTGCCTTAACTTCTGCCACTAAGGAAGATTCTGACCCATTCTGAACAATAACACCACCATCCGTCAAATCCATAAGGCGAACCCTTAAATGAGCAAGCCTATGAACATCCTTCACCAATTATTTCCTCCCCTCCTTAACATGGCACACACTCTCCATAGACAACCTACTAAGGGAATCCGCCACTACATTGGCTGGTAAAGGACACTCATGTCATAGTCCTTGAGAAGCTCTAGCCATCTCCTTTGTCGCAAATTTAGATCCTTCTGAGTAATCACATACTGAAGGCTCTTGTGGTCTGTGAACACATCCACATGCACCCATACAAATAGTGCCTCCAAATCTTCAAGGCAAACGCCGCGACGGCTAATTCAAGGTCGTGTGTTGAATAATTCTACTCATGAGTCTTAAGCTGTCTAAAGGCATAAGAAATGAACTTTCCATATTGCATCTACACACACACAAGGCCAATTCGAGAAGCATCAAAATACATCACAAAACTATGGTAGGGTCAAAACTGGAGCTGAAGTGAGTCAAGTATTTAATTCCTGAAAATTCTTCTCACAAGCATCAGACCACTAAAATTGACCTTCTTATGGGTCAATTTAGTCAATGGTGCTGCAATGGATGAAAATCCCTCTATGAACCTCCTAGAGTAGCCAGCTAAACCTAAAAAGCTTCTAATGTCGGTGGAGTGACAGGTATAGGGCAGTTCTTCCCCGTCTCAATCTTCTAAGAGTCTACATGTACACCCTCACTAGACACCACATGACCCAAAAATGCTACTAGGTCCAGCCAAAACCCACACTTGGTAAACTTAGCAAACAACTAACCGTCCTTAAGAGTGTACAACACAATCCTCAAATGAGTAGCATGCTCCTCCTAACTCTGAGAGTATATGAGGATATCATCTATGAAGACAATGATGAACATATCCAAATACTTCTTGAACACCTTGTTCATCAAATCCATAAAAGCTACAGGAGCATTCGTTAGTCCAAAAGATATAACTACAAACTCATAGTGACCATACTGAGTCTTGAAGGCTATCTTTGGAATGTCACTCTCCCTAACTCTAAGATGGTGATAGCCGAATCTAAGGTCTATCTTTGAAAACAACATGGCACCTTGAAGCTGGTCAAACAAGTTATCAATCCTAGGGAGGGGATACCTATTCTTGATTGTGACTTTGTTTAACCGATGATAATCAATACACATTGGAGAGAACCATCTTTATTCTGTATAAAGAGGACTGGAACACCCTATGGGAACTTACTATGCCTGATGAAACCCTTAACTAAGAGATCTTTCAACACCTTTAGCTCGACTAGGGCCATCATGTAAGGAGGAATGGATATGGGTTGCGTGTCATGGAGAAGGTCATTACCAAAGTCAATGTCTCGCTTGGCTGCTATATCATCTGGGAACACCTCAGGATACTCTTATACAATTGAAACTGACTGAAGAGTCGGGGTCTCAAAAGTAGAATCCTTAACCCGAACTAGATGGTAAACACAACCTTTGGAAATCATCTTCTTGGCCTTAAGATAGGAGACAAAACGACCTATAGGCACAACTGAACTACCCTTCTACCTAGGATTGGCTCACCCAAAAATCAAAACTCTACTGATCGGGTTCAATAACTAATTGATGCATAGCAAGTATACAACCAATCCATGCTAAAAATAAAATCAAAATCGGTCATGTATAACTCTACTAATGCAGCAGAGGTGACTTTCTAAAGAACTATAACAGAGAAATTTCTATATACCCATCGAGCTAAAATGGACTCACCGATAAGATTAGAGATTGCGAAGGATTCTGATAAGATTTCGAGGCTGACACTGAAACTAATAGCAATATAGGGTGTCAGGAAAGATAATGTGGCTCCTGGATCCAGCAATGCATAAACATCAAGGTGAAAAACTTGTAACATACCAATGACTACATCGGGTGAACTCTCATGCTCCTAGCGTGATAATAGTGCATAGAACCTGCTCTGGCGATGTCCACCACCTACACTAGGAGATTTGCCCTGCTGTGATGAGTGAGCTACTGGAGTTGCTCAAGTGGTGACTAGGGCATGGTCTCTATTGTCACCCTGTCTGGCTGAAGGACAATCTCTAATTCTACGATTAGGCTTATCACACACAAAACAAGCATCTGAGCCAACTATGTGTCATCCAAGGTGGTTCTTACCACACTTTTTACAAGCTGGGAAAGTGCGCTCCCCTGACATGCTCCTTTGACCCTTACAACCTGATGCTCTACCTCTCCAATCACCTCTGGACATAGATTGAACACTAGCTGATGATGGAGCTGGGGATGATGACCTCTTCTAGGACTCTGGGTGATGCCCACCACTAGACATCTACTGAGAGTACCCAAAGCTCCATGTCTTGGCCCTCTTGTCCTATCTCTCCTTCTCCTTCATTTGATCCGCCTGTATCTGCTGGGCATAAATCATCAATCGGAAGATATCCATGTCATTAATCAGCATAGTAGTCCTGCACTTCTTGACTAGTGAATATGAGACCCCATTCACAAAATTGCTCAAACGAGCCCTCCACACAGCCACAACCTCTGAAGCATACTTCGACAGCTGGATGAACTTCAGGGAATACTCCTAAATTGTCATATCATTCTGCTTCAGATTGACAAACTCTGAAATGCAGCCCTAAACTCAACATGAGTCACCTGCTCATGCAAAGGATCAACTGGAGCTGGTGGGGCTGGCTGATACCCATCTTCATTGCCATTTCCATGGTCATTGCCATTTCCATTCCTTCTCCCATTGACTCGGTGAGGAGGAATACTACAAATGCATATTTGATGTCACCTAAATTACACCTCTACATTGAGATATAAAGCGGTCGATGTCAAATATAGAACCCAACGAAGGTTGAGGTCAATCCCACCGGGAATATGGAAAGAACTTGAGTTAATGCTAATGGCTATTATTATCGAGTTACTTATTTCCTACGGGGGAAAGAAATAAACTACTAAATAGGAGTAAAAACTATTAAATTCTTAAATTAAATTCGTCTTGTATTCAATCAACAACTTGACTAGGATTGTGTTCCCCAAGATTTCATAACTATAAAGCGTTTACACTAGTGATCTATTCTGGTGTTTAACATGCAATATCGGTAAGTTAGGTTCACCTAAATGGTTGGTCCCCTGTCTAGATTATTATCACCATGCAACTTGGTCCGTATACGAGTGTATGCTTAGTTAACCCTTACCCTTAATATCATATTAGCTATCCCCGGACAAGTTCAAGGTATTAGATGAGGGTTGATAGCCTCAAATCTCCGTTGTTAATCCCTTTTAACATTCAATACCTCCTTGATCCGGTAAGTAAGAATAAGGCAAGTTCTAACATTTGCAACTGTTAAGAAATATTAAAACAAAGGGAAAAACAATACATGCATTAAACCCCATTCAAGAATCACTAAATCTTTAACCTATGTGTGTTAATTCATCTTGGTTCCCACAACCCTAGTTATGGGTTTAGCAACTCATGGTTGAATAATCACAATCACAAAATATTGAATAAATCATAATGCAACTTACAAATTATTTTAGAAGAAAGCCAAGTAAATTGAATAAAACTCCAAACTTGATGAATAAGTTCCAATGTTGTTTTTGATCCTCAAATTCAAGAACAAAATTGTAAACCTTGTTTCTTGAACCAAGAATAATAGTACAACACCAAAATCTATGTGAAAAGTAGTAATAATAAATTGTATGTCGAAAATAAACCTAGACAATGTATTTATAGTTCCTAAGAAACCTTTTCCTAATTAAAATTGGAAATTAGGTCATCAGTGATCACGGGCTAGGTAACGACTCGTTAGCACCTCTGATAAGTCATGATCAATGAATTGCAGGTGTCCTCAGTGTTAATCCCAATCGTGGAAATGGGTTACCGAATGACTTGTCGTGACTGGGCATGAGTCGTTATGCCCCTCGTGGTCTAACTTCTTCAAATCTCCAGTGTATCCTACGACTGGTTCTAGTGATCTGCCAATGAGTCGTTTAGTCAGCTAAGGACTCGTTATGTCATTCGTTATCTCCACTTGTTACTTCTTCAATAATTCATCTCTCAGTCTTCACGAATGGCTTCACGATTCGTTACCAGATGTAATGAGTCGTGCCTTCAATCCTTAAGTACACTGTTCCTTCATCTTTAAAACTCGATATTTTCCCACGAACTCAGCAATGAGTCGTGCTAAGTGCCAACGACTCGTGAGTGCCTAGCAGTCTCCTGTTCAGTTGTTTTCAGCATTAATTTTCCCGTTTCACTTCCGAACCTATTTTCCTGCAACATTAAGCACAAAACGCATCATACCTACATAAACATACCCAGAATGTGCATAGTTTCTTGGTTTTAAGCGTTGAAAGTGTCATTAAATAACAACACATCAACACCCTAAACTTAGAACTTTTGCATCTCCTCAGGAAAAAACAAAAACAAAATAAACCAAACTACTTCGACGCTTCAATCAGAAGAACTCTAGGAAACTTACGACAGTCACATTTATTCGTCAAATCAAATTTGCTAACCCCTTGTTCATCATACCAACTAAAATTACTATACATATGCAAAATTTCCAACCATGACAGAAGGGAATCAAAACATGGAAAAGCATTGTCACTTGCAACAATGCACATAAATCTATAACACTAACATAGACAACTCGCAGACAATTTTGTTGACCCAATGCTCTCACCTCAAAGAAGTCCCATGCTCAAGCATGTGTATATGAGTATTTCAATGTATTTCTCTTGGGACTAGGTAAGATCTACTCTCTCTCACAAAGAAATTCTAACTGTGTGCATGCAATACCATAGGCTTGCTTTTACTTTCAATACCTCGATTTTCAGACAAGTAACCAAGATCACTATAGGACCTTTTTTAGGCTTGTAATGTAGGCTCAGTTTCGGGTATGGTACATATAGAATTAGTATCTTAACCCTCCTTGGCACTACACATGTCTTGACTCCACTTTTAACCTTTTTTCCTATTTTCTCCCCCTTTTCCTTGCTTCTTCTTTTATTTTCATTTGTAACTACGGGTGCAGTTCTTTTTCTTTCAAGAATTCATTGATGTCACATATTTTCTTTTCTTTTCTTTTCTTTTCTTGATCTTTGACAATAATTTTTCTTTCTTTATTTTCTTTTCATTATGCATACCGCACCTGCTCTTTCCTTTTTATTTTCAAATTTTTTTCATTCCACCCTACTCTTCTTAATCACCCCTATAATAGCCACCCTCAACTTAGGCGATTTGCTTGAGTTGAGGTTCACAGTGTCCATGAAGGGACCAGGGCCAAAATAGGTTCATTATTAATCAAAGCAGGAAGGTGAATTGGTGTAAACAAAAAAGAAAAGTCGATATAAGCTAAAACATTCAGATCAAGGGATATTTATTCTCTTTTGGTAGGTCTTTTAAGGCTAAAGTGAGCTCATAAATCAAAAACCGTTATGATCCTTTCCTAGTTTCCTATCCTCTATCTCGGTACGACTGACTAGGCAAGTTCTAGATTGACACACACAGCCGAATTTAACTATTAAACCTCACTCACACATAGCACAGGTCAACATCATCACTTGTACTAACTGCTAGTTCAGGTACAACCATATAATGGTAAACATGTTCATAGTTTCAGTGCCATGCAAAGATTCACAAAGGTCATACTTGTCGACTTTAACATACACATAAAACAATTTAGGAGGGGTATCAAATTATTAGTTCAACAAAAATCAACAATTTAAGCTCTTGATAGCCTTAAGTTCACCTAACTTTCTTCCGACTGACACAAACAAATAAAAAAAAACATAAAACCTTAAATGTGCCGGTTCTACTAGATATGGAACACCCAAGGGAAAAGATATCAAGCAAGAAAAACCCTCGGGTTATGTTCAGCAAAAATGCACAAAATGCATAGGTATTCCTCCCCACCCCCATAAAGAAAAGAATGTGTCATCCTCGACACACACATATATATATATATATATATATATATATATATATATATATATATATATATATATATATATATATATAAAATAGAATTAAGGAAATAGGAAACATAACTGTGCGACCTAGGTGTCAGCTACTTAGTCGGTGGAGGGTGTAACTCTGACTCCAATATTCTCTCCAATATTACTAGTTTGACCCGGTGCATTTTTAGTAGCAAAGGAGCTCATCCCTTCTCCACGAGCTCTCGCTGCCTCAATTTTGGCTCTATTTCGAGCCTTCTCTCTCAATATATGCAGTGCTCTCTCCATCTCACTCCGCTCTCGCTTTTGCTGTCGGAGCAGAGAATCATCATCTTCAAATCTTGCCTCCTCATGAGGCCTTTTGCCTTTATCTTGTGTCACTGGCTCCTCTATAATGAAATCGAACACCGGTAGTAGCTCTTCTTCACTCTCATCATCTATCACGAGAAGCACAGGTGGAGGTACTGCAGCTACCTGTTGTGAGGCCAAATCCCGCACCTCAACTCTGAGTGCTCTTAGCTCTACATACCACTTTTCCAATTTAGGCGCCTGTAACTCTGCAAGGCGCTCATCCATTCATCTCTCGAAAGCATCCAACCGACCATGCGTAGAACTCGATAGTGCCTCAAACTCCATCAACACCTAAGGCTTTACCTGCTCCATCAAAACTTTAACCTGTAGAGTCGTGTGTGCCTACTGCTTTTCGGCCTTAGCTAGTCGCCCAGCCATGTCGACCAAAAATTCCTGAGAAATCGTAATTAGGCCGACTGTAGGGGCTCGTGGAGGAGCAACTACTGGTCAAGGTACTGCTGTAGTGGATGATGACTCGAGAACATCAGTAGGTGCAGAGGTGTCCGCTGCATCTATAGCCTCAGGCTGGCTACCCGTCTCTCTACCTCAGTAGGCTCAGCTGCTAAATAAGTGAACTGTGCAGCATCGGTATGCATACCACTGCCAAATGCCTCTGCTAATATGGCCGCTCCAGCAGATGTGGCAGACTGACTCCTTGCCCTCGATACTAGGTTTTTGTCATCTCTGATCAACCCAATATCTGTAATCTTCTGTACCACTATCCTCTGGTAAAATGATGGAAACTCCGGCACTTTTGACTCTTGGCAGAGTCTATCAATCAAACATGGGTAGGGAATCATAATACTGTCATTTATGGCCCGCTCTCTAATATCTTAAGCAATGTACTACGGGAAATTGATGGTGTATCCCTCCATAATGCTAGCTACCAATGCCGTTCTATCAGGTGTGAGAATACTATCATTGCTGGTTGGTACCAGCGTATGCCGCACCATTGTCCACCAAAATTTAGCTTGAAAATTGAGTGTGGCCTTCTTGATTTGAGACTCGGTGCCAAGAAACCATTCAACCAACGGACCTCTTGTGGCAATGACGCAATATAGCTAAGTGTATTGTCTGATGCGCTCCTCACTATTCAGCTTCTTAGTCTTGACTTTCTTTTGCTTGAATAGCCTATGGTCAAACTCGGCTGTGTTCATCGGGGCATGATAGTCTGGCCCATACAGTAGCCTGGAGATGGTCCTCTCAGATATATCCACCGGTGTCTCTCGAACCAATACTTGAGTTAAGGCAAGCCTCTTTTTCCAGTCTTGACCCCCTAAAGCCAAACGTTGTAGTGTGGCTGCATAAGCTTCATAGAATTCTCTAACTAAGCAGGGGCTGTAACTTTTTGATGGCTCGATTAACTACCCAACTTGTACGTGTCAAACAAGGATTGCAGCTTTGGAAGATAGTTAAGTCCCATGGTGACCAGCCTGGGCTCCTCGTAAATGCTCCTCTTTGGATGTTCTTTATCATTTGGAGTAATGTCGCTATTATAGATAGCCCTCATAACATGAACACACCATCTTCTCATGCTCCTTCCTTGATCATTGGATGTGTGCGAGGTCTCAGTCAATTCATCATCAAAGTCCCCTCGTTAAGCATGTGACTCATCAGCTACCTATGTATTTTGCCCAGCTGTGGCGCCCTCAGGAGAAATTGCGGCTGCAGCCCTGACATTCTTATCTGTACGACTGGGCGGATCCCTTGCCAATGGACTAGGAGCATCAACTAGGGCTTTCGGATTTGTGTTTTTGTAGAGCCCTAGCCCTGGTTGATCTCTGCACTAACTGCTCTTCTGACACTTCATATTCCTCCTCCAAGCCATTGGACTCTTCGGAGGAGGATGGTTCGTCCTGAAGTCTGTGGTATGACGGTTGACTCCTCTTCGACACTTGTTTCTTTGCCGAACCTTTCTTCAGTGTACCCTTTGGATCCATTATACATGACGACTAGTCCCAACAAGTCATTACCCAAGGCAACGAGTCGTTAGGTCAGTCATTAGGTACACTGATCTCTTGATTTATTTTCCACTCAGGACGAGCTACACAACGAGTCATTTAGTGATCTCACGACTTGTGATATAGCTCGTGCTCAAGAGTTTCAGTTTACCTATCCCCCATATTGCAGTATGCTTACTATTGTTCAACTCCACAAACACAAACAATTAATTTCTCATATCACTACAAACAAGTTTATTCATGATTTTGATTATTATATGCCACCTAGGTTTGACTATCAATTTTCAAGCAAAAAAAAACAATCGATTGATCACACCTTCATGTCCATGAGAGTTCAACAAGACATTCATCAAACATTAATCAATTTCAAACAATAAAAACACTCCAATTAACTACAGAAGATTAGGCACTAAATGCTTGAGCAGAGGGGAGAGTGCGATCGTGTGTGCGTGTGAATGCTATGAGTGCAATTTGAGGTATTATAGGTGTGGTGAGTTGTAAATTCTTGTTTGAACGATCCTCGGTGAGTGCAAGATTGTGATGAGAAGAGAAGATGGAGTTTTGAGTGGGAGCACAGGTGGTGTCGTGATTGCTTGTGAGGAGAGAAGGAGAGGGACAATTTTAGTGAGTGAGTGGATGTTTGGGGAGAGAATAAGAGGGAAAATTTTGAGTGTCTAAGAAGTGATATGTTGGCGATGGGTGATGGGTTTTTGTGAAAATTTTAGGTGTTGGTCCGTTTGAAATTAAATAATAGCCCTAAGTGAACATGGGTCGAGTCGTGGGTTTTGAATCATTTAACTTCACCACGACCCACATAACGGATCGTGAGGGTGCAAAACAGTTCATTTTGAACTTTTAAGCAATTGTTTGGGAGAAATCTTACCTGGGACCTAACGACTCGTGGTGCGACCCAACGAGTCGTAAACTGAGTCGTAGGCCCTGACTTTGTTAACCCTGCAATATGTTCTTGACAGAAAACTAGACGACTCATTTGACAACCAAACGATTCATGGTTTCTCTTGTTATCACCGATTTCCACTTTTCTGCAATGCGAGGTAGTGAACTTGACGGTAGACCATACGACTCGTTATTGGTAGAGATGAGTCGTGAAGTTGACCGTTGCTCCCCTGTTTTCTGCGATTGGCTTCATGAGTGGACAGGACGAGTCGTCAGGTCAGATGAAGACTCATTCTGTGATAATTTGCAGCAGAACTGAAGTTCCAGATTTTGGGTTCCAACTTCATATTTGCCATCTTAAACACCTGCACCCATCAACAAACATAAACACTACATATTTATTACATTTACAACTTGGGTTACCTACCAAGAAGCGTTTGATTTAACATCGCAGCACGACGTTGGTATTTTGATTACTTAGACTTCACTAAAATACCACCACGGGTTGCCTCCCATGGAGCACCAAATTTAACGTCGCGACACAACGCGCTTTCCTGAAGTTACACAGACTTCAGTCAAGGTCCAAAGGTCTACCAGTTTGACTTTTTCACTTCTCCCCAAATACGCTTTCACCCGCTGACCATTCACCATAAACTGCTTCCCTTCATAGTTTTCTAGTTTGATTGCCCCATAGGAGAATACTTGGACCACTAGAAAAGGTCCCAGCCATTTAGACTTCAACTTACCAGGAAACAAACAAAATCTAGAATTGAATAGTAATACCATATCACCCGAACTGAATTCTCTTTTCTCAATTTTCCGGTCATGCTGAATTTTCATCCTTAATTTGTAAATTTTAGAACTTTCATAGGCTTTCAACCGGAATTCATCAATCTCATTTAACTGATCAAGCCTCAAGTTTGCAGCTTCATTCCAGTCCAAGTTCAGCTTCTTAAGTTCCTACATAGCTTTGTGCTCCAGTTCAACCGGAAGATGACATGCTTTTCCATACACAAGCTGATATGGAGACATACCTATAGGAGTCTTGAATGCGGTTCAATAAGCCCATAAAGCATCATCTAGCTTTCTTGACAATCTGTGCGGTTTGCATTCACAGTCTTCGCCAAGATAGTCTTTATTTCCCAATTTGTGCTTCAACCTGCCCACTTGACTGCGGATGATAGCGCGTTGCCACCCTGTGTTTTACCCCATATTTTAAGAGTGAAACAACCGGTTACAGAAGTGCGAACCCCTATCACTAATGATGGCTCTGGGAGTCCCGAATCTAGAAAATATATTCCACTTCAAGAATGTTGTGACACTCCTCTCTTCATTGTTTGGAAGTGCAACTGCTTCCACCCATTTCAAAACGTAGTCAATAGAAACAAGTATGTACTTCATCCTGTTTGAGCTCACAAATGGGCCCATGAAATCAATGCCCCATACATCAAATAGCTCAATGACCAGGATGGAAGTAAGAGAAAGCTCATGCCTTCATGATATGCCTCCTTGCCTTTGACATGCATCACATGCCTTTGCGAAATCATGCGCATCCTGATGAATGGTTGGCCAATATACCTACATTGCAGAGTTTTGTGGTTGTACGAATCCCGCTATGGTGGCCTCCAATAGGGATGAGTGGCAGGCCTCCAATATACTCAGCATCTCCACCTCAGGAACGCATCTCCGAATAACTCTATCAGCACATATGTGAAATAAGTAGGGCTCATCCCAGAAAAACTTTTGCACATCAAACATAAACTTCTTCCTCTAGTGAAAAGATAAGTGCTCCGGTAAAACATCACTAACCAGATAATTAGCAAAGTTTGCAAACCATGGGATGAGATCTTGTGAGGCCTCTAGAACCTGCTCGTCTGGGAATGCATCATTTATGTCATGCTCATCTCTAAGTGTTGCATCAGGTTCCAATCTTGATAAGTGATTCGCCACCTAATTTTTAGTCCCTTTTGGGTCTTTTACCTCAAACTCAAACTCTTGTAGCAGCAGAACCTATCAAATCAACCGTGGCTTGGCATCCTTCTTTTCCATCAAATATATCAAAGCTGCATGGTCTGTGTGGACTATCACCTTAGTTCCAAGAAAGTATGCCCGAAACTTCTCCAATGCAAAAACTATAGCCAATAGCTCCTGTTCTATCACGGTATAATTTTTCTGAGCTGCATTTAGAGCCTTGCTAGCATAATAAATTAGATGGAAAATCTTTTCATGCCTTTGACCCAACACAGCTCCTAGGGCCACACAACTAGCATCACCCATAACCTCAAAAGGCAAAGACCAGTCAGGTGCCACTATAATGGGGGCAGTGGTCAATCTCTCTTTAAGGCATTCAAAAGCCTTCAGAAGTGCTTCATCAAAAACAAATTTCACCTCTTTCTCAAGTAGTTTACACAAAGGATATGAAATCTTTGAGAAGTCCTTGATGAATCTTCTATAAAACCCTGCATGACCTAGAAAACATTGAACACCTTTTATAGAAATTGGGGGTGGTAAACTGGCAATAACATCAATCTTAGCTCTATCCACCTCAATACCCTTACCAGAAATCCTGTGGGGAAGCACTATACCTTCCTTTGCATGAAATGGAACTTTTACCAATTAAGCACCAAGTTGGTCTCTTCACATCTCTGCAGCACCTTGCTTAAATAAGCCAAAAATTCTCGAACGAATCACCCACCACCGAAAAATCATCCAAAAATACTTCAATGATGTCTTCCACCATGTTAGAAAATATGGACGTCATGCAACGCTGAAAAGTGGAAGGTGCATATAACCCGAACGACATCCTCTTAAAAGCAAATGTACCATATAGGCAAGTGAACATGGTCTTCTCTTGGTCCTCAAGGGCTATCAAAATCTGATTGTACCCTGAATAACCATCAAGGATACAATACCATCCTCTGCCTATAAGTCTGTCTAACATCTGGTCCATGAATGACATTGAAAAGTGATCTTTTTGCGTCCAACGGTTCAGCATTCTGTAATCCATGCATACTCTCCAACCGCTGACTAGTCTTAGAGAAATGATCTCATTATTAGCATTTAGGACCATCGTGATTCCTCCCTTTTTCGGTACACACTGGACTGGGCTTACCCATTTGCTGTCTGCAATAGGATAAAGCACACCTGCATCCAACCACTTTATGATTTCTTTCATGACCACCTCTTGCATAGGTGGATTCAACCTAATCTGATGCTCAATACTAGGAATAAAATCTGGCTCCAACTGGATCTTGTGAATGCATGTACCAGCTAGGATTCTAATAATATCTGCAATGGTCCACCCGATGGCTTTTTTATATCTCTTCAAGATAGAGACCAAAGCCTCCACTTTCCATTCCTCCAAGTTAGCTACAACAATGACCGGTAAAGTGCTACTGGCTCCCAAAAATACATACTGCAAATAAGACGGGAGTGCTTTGAGCTCTAATACTGTAGGCTCCTCAATAGATGGCTTGGCTAGTGGGGTCACCCGATTCTTCAAATGTAGATCAATCTTCTTTGGATCATAAGTATATGACCCCATGCCAGCAAGTGCATTAACAATCTCCTCACCCCCATAGATCTCCTCAGCACCAACTTCCATCAAAACTGCTGTTAAGTCATCAAGAATGAATAACTCCTCCATAGGCAGAATTGGCAACTCAGGTTCCACTACATCAATCACAGAGACCACCCTTATATCATTTGGTTGCTTTATGGATCTGCACACATTGAATGTCACTTCCTCATTTTTCAACCGAAATTTAAGCTGTCTAGTCTCCATATCTACAAGAGCACGTCCGGTGGCGAGGAATGGTCGCCCCAAGATAATGGGGACCTCAAAATCAACTTCATAATCCAGGATGTCAAAATCGGCCAAAAATATGAAGGACTCTACCTTCACTAGAACATCGTAGAGAATTCCCACCAGATTCTTCACCGTACGATCTGCCATCAAAAGCTGCATTGTAGTCAGTTTGGGGGCTCGCAAGCCCAACTATCTAAAAACTGTTAATGGCATCAAATTAATACTAGCACCAAGATCACGTAATGCCTTAGCAAAATTAAAGGCATCAATAGTGCACGGTATGGTGAATGCCCTAGGGTCCTCCTTTTTCTAAACAAGGGAACGAGATGTTATTGCACTGTAATGGTGCAAATTGTCTGTAGGTTCAAAATTCACAGTCCTCTTTCTAGTAACAAGGTTCTTCATAAATTTGGCATAGCCAGACATCTGCTCAAGTGGCTTAACTAATGGGATGTTCGCGGAGAATTGCTTCAACATAGAAATGAACTTATGATACTTCCCATCTTCAACCGCTGTGGAAAAGGAGGAGAGGGTCTATGGATCGGTGTGAACTTTTGTTGAGTTTCCTTCTCCTTCTCATTTCCAAATCCATGCTCCTTTGTATTACTAGGAGCAGTCTTTTCCACTGAATCTCCAACAAAAGTTGGATCCTCGAAATCTGCTATCTTGTCATCATTAATGGCTACGGGCTCTTCTGTTTCATTGATCACAACCGGCATCGGAGGATCAACTGTCGACTTCCCACTCCTAGTAGTGACCTCCATGTTGTGATTGTCATTTTTTGGATTTTGTACTGTGTTGCTAGGAAGTGTGCCTTTCTGCCTCTGATTAATTGCAATAGACATCTGACTCAGCTGCTGGTCAATCTGCTTGATGGCCACGACATGTGATTCCACCTTTCGATTCATACCAGAAATATCAACGCAGAGCTCCTTAAAATGGATATCTGTTGTCTCTATCTGCTTATGTACTTTGGACAACATGTCTTCAAGCCTTGAACCACTAGACTCTGGCTCACAGTTCCTTGGAGAAACATATAGACCGCTTCTATCATTCTTGTACTCCTCATGCTTCTTCTAGTCTCCATTATCTCTATACTGGCCTTGATAGTAATTTTTATCCTTGTAAAAGTTCCGACCTTGGTTCCGTTGACCTTGACGCGAAGAGTCTTGGTTAGACCCTTGGGTGTTGGTCCGGAAACCCGCCCTATGATCATTCAAATAGTTAGCTTCCTCTTCAGACTCATATTCACATCCATCATTTCTCGGGGCCTTACCCTGAGAACCCACAACATTAACTTTCTCAGCTCCAGCTCCCATTTGATGCTTAGCAAGCAACCCCATAGTTGTTTTAATCTCATCAATATCTTGATCATGCACTTCATCTTTTCTTCTTTGTTCTGCAGACATACCCACCGCATAAGAACCAACCGGAATCTCAGCTCTCTAGTGTGCCAAGCGCGGTTGATTTTGGTGATCCTGTCAAGTAGCTCAGCAGCCTCTGCATAAGTGTGGCTCATAAAAGTTTTGCCAGAGATAGTATTAGCCACCGCATTGGTGTTAGCATTCAGAGACCTATAGAAGATCTCCAATAATGTATCATCCTGTGATTTGGCACCCTTTTAAGCCTCTTGTTGAAACGCAGCCATGTCTCATGTAGTGCCTCGGAATTCAATTTCTTGAAGTTATATTACTCATCTTTCAGCTACAACTCTTTGGAAGGTGGGAAGAATATTTCAAGAAAAGCTCTCTTAAGCTCCCCTCAAGTAGTGATGGAATCATTTGGCAGCTCAGCCAACCACATTGTTGCCTCATTCCCTAATGGGAAGGGAAACAACCTCAGTCTGATTGCATTCTGGCTCACTCCCGGTTGTTTTTATGCCTTGCAGATACCCACGAAATTTGTGAAGTGAGTATGAGCATCATTAGTTGCATGACCCGCAAATATTCCCTTCATGTTGAGCAGTTAGATCATAGCACTGGTAATATAAAAAATTTCCCCAGTAGGCAAAGGGGGAGGAACAATAGCTCCAATGGCACCGGCTTTGTCTATATCAGCATCATCCTTCTCATCGAAATACCGGTGTCTCTGTTGTTCTGGACCTCTGTTTCTTCTAGCTCGTTCTACTTCAGCAGCTATATATTGCTCTTCAGCAACCCTAGCTAACTCACGATCTCTGGCCCAAGCTTTCTCCTCATCCAACATTCTTTTTATGGCTTGGTCCACTGTCTCCTGTTCTTGTATATTGGCCATTCTTCTTAGAGTCCTTAGTGTCTACTCAAGTTCGTGATCAACCAGGGGATTTCATTGGCTCCTAGTATTGGGCATGCAGGAACCTAAGACCTGTTAAAAATAAAAACAACAAAAGAAAAATAAAAAGGAAATAAGAACCAACAGTAAAGCAAACACAATTAACAAAAGCCTTAGCCGTATTCCCCGACAACGACGCCAAAATTTGATGTCACCAAACTTACACCTTGCAATTGAGATATAAAGCAGTCGATGTCAAATATAGAACCCAACGAAGGTTGAGGTTGATCCCACAGGGAATACGGAAAGAACTTGAGTTAATGCGAATGGCTATTCTATCGGGTTACTTATTTCCTACGGGGGAAAGAAATAAACTACTAAATAAGAGTAAAAACTATTAAATGCTCAAATCAAATTCGATTTGTATTCAATCAACAACTTGACTAGGATTATGTTCCCAATGATTTCATAACTACAAGGCTTTTAGACTAGTGATCTATTTCGGTGTTTAACATGCAATATCGGTAAGTTAGGTTTACCTAAATGGTTGGTCCCCTATCCAGATGATTATCACCGTGCAACTTGATCCGTATATGGGTGTATGCTTAATTAACACTTACCCTTAATATCGGATTAGCTATCCCCGGACAAATTCAGGATATTAGATGAGGGTTGATAGCCTCAAATCTCTATTGTTAATTCCTTTTCCCATTCAATACCTCCTTGATCCAGTAAGTAAGAAATAAGGCGAGTTCTAACATTTGCAACCATTAATAAATAATTAAAATGAAGGGAAAAACAACACATGCATTAAACCCCGTTCAAGAATCACTAAGTGTTTAACCTATGTGTGTAAATTCATCTTGGTTCCCACAATCCTAGTTATGGGTTTAGCTACTCATGGTTGAAAAATCACAATCACAAAATATTGAATAAATCATAATTATAACTTATAAATTATTGTAGAAGAAATCCAAGTAAATTGAATAAAACTCCAAACTTGATGAATAAGTTCCAATGTTGCTTTTGATCCTCAAATTTAAGAACAAAATTGTAAACCTTGTTTCTTGAACCAAGAATAATAGTACAACACCAAAATCTATGTGAAAAGTAGTAATAATAAATTGTACGTCGAAAATAAACCTAAACAATGTATTTATAGTTCCTAAGAAACCTTTTCCTAATTAAAACTGGAAATCAGGTTGTTAGTGGTCACGACTAGGTAATGACTCGTTAGGACCTCTGCGAGTCGTGATCAATGAATTGCAGGCGTCCTCAGTGTTAAGCCCAATCATGGAAATGGGTCACCTAATGACTCATCGTGACTAGGAATGAGTCTCTAGGCCCCTCGTGGTCTAACTTCTTCAAATCTCCAGTGTATCCTACGACTGGTTCCAGTGATCTGCCAACGAGTCGTTTAGTCAGCTAACGACTCGTTATGTCATCCGTTATCTCCATTGGTTACTTCTTCAATAATTCATCTCCCAGTCTTCACGACTAGCTTTGATGTAATGAGTCATGCCTTCAACCCGTTAAGTACACTATTCCTTCATCTTTAAAACTCGATACTTTCCCACAAACTCAGCAACGAGTCGTGCTAAGTGCCAACGACTCATTAAGTTCCTAGCATCCTCCTGTTTAGTTGTTTTCAGCATTAACGTTCCCGTTTCACTTTCAACATGTTTTCATGCACCGTTAAGCACAAAACGCATTATACCTACATAAACATATCCAGAATGTGCATAGTTTCTTGGTTTTAAGCATCGAAAGTGCCGTAAAGTGACGGCACATCAATATTGCATGAGTTAGAGGAATAAAGGGAATACTTCATGCATAACATAGATCATGAAAGAAGGGAAGTTTTCCTAAAACGTTTGGTTGCCTCTTCCTCATTATTGTGGCGCACTTCATACCCATAAAAGGACTCTACTTAACATGGCTTTCAAACACCCTACGACACACCTAAACTTAATGCTCTAACACAAAGTATGTCACAACTCGAGCGTAGATCCCAGACCAAGACACAGGACCTAGAATCACGAATGTCTACAAGATAACCCATGGCACATACACAACATGATTACGAGCATAACTAAGTAGAAATAAAGAATGAACAAACATAAGAGCAAGTTTGCATATCAGAAAGCATAAACATAGACAACAAGTAAACAACGTTGAACCATTTATACATAACTATTTGAAAAGCGTCTAATCATATGATGGGCTGATGGGAAAACACCCCCAACTAGCTCACTAAGTCTAGAACTGAAATACATAAATGAAATAGACATTAACCAAACTTGCCATCCTCGAATAATAAGGACTCACCAAAACTAGATGGTACTGGATTGAAGCGGGAGCGAGTTAATGTCGGGGCTGAGACTGATCACCTCAACTTATATCATGAGATGATATAGCATAGAAGCAAATGACCAGTATTAGAATGCACTGAGTATGTAAGGTAAGTAAAACATGTTATTAAATCGGGAAAAGAAATATCATAAGTATAAGTTCGTATAAATCATGAGGTTCAATTCATAAAATCTCCATGAAGGCTCAAGGTTTTCAGAACTACAATATAAAGCCAATCATGACTGAGTTCATTAGTAAAAACCCCATAAAAGCATATTTGAAACATATTTTCATAATTCATAAAATCATGAATCTTAAACATGATATATATATATATATATATATATATATATATATATATATATATATATATATATATATAAACAAAGGAATAATGGGAGATTCTTATAATTGACATACCCCACATGAGATACATGGAGCCCGACCTGTAAAACCTGATCGAGAGGGTGCTCATACCCTGCAAGGGGTAGAACCATGAAAAGGTGTTATATCACTCATGGGTGGCCTATTCGGGCATGATAGACACTATCGTGGAGGAACCCCTCATGGTTACATTGGCATGTAATTTTGAGACCTAACTACACTGGTACCCCGACCATCTCGGTGCTAAATACTACTCTCAAAACATATATAGTGCTTATATAATAATCATGAAACATAGGTATACATGGGATAGTTTAAATCATGAAATTCATTATATCTTTACATACATGAACTAGCCATAAAAATGGTGTCGAAGATCGGCTATGATACATAGAGATGAATTTCATGAAAATCATTTATAATTGAGTAAAATCATTTTAACTTGTTAATCATGGATTCATGAGAAATTATAGTAGAGAACATGCATCATAATATTAAATCATGTATATAAGCATAGGAGAATCAAATTCATATAAGATCATCAGAGATTTCATAGAAGTTGGGTCTAACCCTAGGATTTTTATGAAACTTGATTGAAGACTTGAATTCATGAGTTAGAGATGAAATTGAGCATGAGGGTGGAAGGATTTCCCCCATTCATGACCCTACATACATGGGTTTGGTGATCCCTTATTTCATCTTGAACACCCAAGAGAAATTGAGATGAAAGAGATGATGAACCCTAGCTTGACTTGAGAGAGAATCTTTAACTTATATATGTTTTGAAGGGATCTGGGATTTAGGATAAGTAATATCCTCTAATACACCCTTTTGGAAGCGCAAAATGACCTATTTTAGGAGCTAAAAGAATAGAAAATTACAAAAATACCCCTAAAGGAGCGCACTTAAAATTCTACTTATCAGTCGTCACGGGTCATACCACGACTCGTGGTGACATACTACGGGTCGTGGTGTGAAAATCCATGGCTTCTAGGTGTCTTAAAATCTTGTTGAAACCCATGATATGGGTTCTTGGTATGAGTCGTATGTACATACCACAAGTCGTACCATGACTTGTGGTGATAGGGTTGCACCTGTCCGTCAAACCTAACAGTGCTTCACTAAATTAGCCATAACTTTTTACTCTATACTCCGATTGACGCAAGGTTTGATGCATTGGAAAGAAGACTCAAAGGACTTAAATTTTATATGATGGATAAATAAAAAATAACTTTGTAAAATTGGAGTTATGATAGTTTAAACTTTACCTTATAAGAAATTATATGAAAAACTCTATCGATAGGAAAGCTCTCAACTCAACTTTATGCTAAAGGTTCCTTATAACCTTAATTTGCATCCAATGCACTTATTACTCTTAAGAATTAATCTTAACACCTTGTTTTTATAAAATTCATAAATTTTGGGTCTATCCACATGCCTAGAACAGTTCCAAACTTAGCCCGAAAGTCTGAAGCATTACGATATCTCAACTCACGACTGGGACGATGATTCATACCATAATATTACAACTCATACTGAGACTTTGTAGCTACTGATCCTTCCCTGAAAAATTCTCTAAACTTCCTTCTCTACAACCCTTATGTATGACTCGTACATCCTCCGTATGGCTCGTGACCACCAGTTGTACCTTCTCCGCCAAAATCTGCTTGTCTTCTTAATTTCTCATCCCGAGTCCTGGAACGAGTCATACCATGCACCTACGACTTGTTCTGAGGCCCGTTTGAAGGAATTTTTCCTATTTCTCTGCATGATTAACTTCTAATCCTTAGGTCTAGTCTTACAAACTTTTGGGGTATTACATAACTAGTCTATCCCCAAGCTTTACAAGCAGACCACAAGCCACTCTATTCACCACTAACAACAAGGGACACAACCAAACCAACCCAAGTGTCACCATAGCTGTCAATGTGTCATCGACATGGACCACACAATCGCCAATTCAAATATAATAAAAGATCATCACAACCATCGGCCTTAATCACTCTCAACCCTTATTCACTTGTCTATATCATCACCTAATCTTATTCACAAAAAAACCCATAACTTTCTACAAGAACCATACGCCTTACACATAGCCTCTCGGCAAGAGCCTAATAATTTGCGATGCCTACAATTCTACGCACTCGAGCCCGAGCCACCAACCAAACCAGAACTCATTTATCATCACATAGCATGCATTACAACAAGATCAATAACAACAATAGTAAAGGCTTCAAGAAAATCCAACACGCACGAGTAAACCGACAACAACGGTAACAGAATTCATGCCGACAAAGGGAGGGACAAGCCTTACATACCCTGGATTTTTGAAGAACCCGAAATAAGCTGAACCTCAAACCTTATAAGAATCAATATACTACCTAAGAACAACCCATGTTACTGCCAAAATGCAGCCAACACAACTTAATAACAAAATAAAGCAAACGAAGATTACCTGACACAATTCATACGAATTGGATAGTAGAAACTCCGAGACAACAACCTTCCGGTGTTGACACACCTATAAACAACCTCTAAAACTAAGGAAAACAAAATGAAGAAGGCTTACTAACAGCTTCACCATGAAACATCCACCAAAAGCCCGGAAAAGATACCTAACCACAAACTATACCAAGCTCCCGACTTCGCAACCTTCGGTTCAACCTTGGATTATCTTTCCTAAGCCTAAAACCATCAAGAACATGTTGGAACACATCTATTGAGATTTTTGGTCGAGGAAATTTCCAGAAATAAGGATTGGATGTGAAATAACCGCCCAAATGGACTTATATTGTCCTCCACCGCCTTATCCATTTTTGACATGCTTGTTTGCGTGGTCTCTTGAATATGCAAATATCTCTCTATATCGAAGTCGGATTGGCGAATGGTTTTGTGCGTTGGAAACTAGACTTACATAAATTTAATTTGATAGGTTGTAGGCCCCCTAACACCTTATAAATTAGGAGAAAAGCATTGAGATATTTGACCAAATTTCAGAGAATTTCAAAAAAGAAAATTGTGATAACTTTTGCTGAATTTTATTCTATAACTTGATCGATGTACAATCTTAAATATGATCATAGAGTGACTCAAATACCTCATAACACTTCCTTATTATCCTATTAAGTACTCTTAGTCCTACCTCGAAAGTAAAAATTTATCGCTCAAATTATCCGAGGTGTTACATCCTCTCACCGTTAGAAACATACATCCTTGAATGATGGATACCACACACGATTCCAACTCGAGTACTATCACAGCACAATATAGCATTACAAGATAGGTCTACAACAGACAACTCCATCAAATGAAACTTTTCATCATGCCAAGGCACGACACAACTATAACCATAGTCAAAATAGGAACCTTGCCAGTCGCCATGTCTAGCCACTGGTCGGTTATAATTTGTCAGGTTACAAGCATCTCCTGCACAAGCCAGCAAGCATGAGTTCGACTCAACTCCTACGACAGCTGAATTCTAACACGATTTTGATCCATAAAGAAGGGTAACAATCCTAAATGTCCTGTAGCCTCCTATTATATAAGTACGCTGCACAATGCATGCATAAACAAGACTTTACTTGACATATCTTATAGACTCCCTGATGAGTTGGTAAATTACCAACTCATTAGGCTCTTAAGAATGAGCTTTAGCTTAGTTTTCAAGTTATTTAGATGAATTTATGCCCTTTTTTCCTTTTTATGTACAGGTAACTGAGTTGAAAAGAAAGAGCATGAATTGGAGTAAAAAGTACGAATTCAGGTGAAAATCGGCGCTCCACCAGAGGACATTAGTGAAATGCTGGTCAATTGCAGGAAACTACTAGTTGGAGGAGAAAATGCAACCGGCGGCCCACGGACATCAACTGGAATTTCACTGGTTCCATCGCCGATATATGCTAGACTTGTTGGACCAATAAGGAAACTGATCGGCGGATTGCGGAAGGAAACTGGTGAACAACCGAAGGCATCACCAAAAGGTCCTAGAATGGCACTGGATAGTAGAATAAAGTGAATGGTGGCTCACAGATTGCAATTGGCAAACCGCCGATTTTGTCGCAAGTAAAAAAATGCCTGAACAGGGGAAATTACGTCTAGCATTGAAAAAGAGGAGATTGGTTGCCCTATTTTTGTCTATAGTCTAGAAGAAAGTACTTTTCACATATCTTGGAACATTTCTTTTTCTTTGGAAAGAGAAAAACCCCATTGGAGAAGAAATTTGAATATTGCTCTCTCTTATTTTCATCTTCCTCCTTAGCAAGTTATAACCATTGTTGCAAACATATTTTGAGTTTGATTTTACTTTCTCTTAGTAATGAAATCATTGAGTTTATGTAACAACCCGAATGTTTCTAAGATCAGATTTCAGGCTTAAAGAAAGTATTTAAAAAAAAAATTCCTCAGAACGAGTAGGGGAACGACTCGCTAGGAGACCCCAAGAGTTGTGGTTAGACTCGTGGGGAGCAGTCTAGAAGGTAAGCTAGAGTAGTGGCCATGGACAACCCAACGAGTCGTTAGGTAATCCCCACGACTTGTTAGGTCGGCCGTTAGGTGAAGTTGGGGATTTCTGGTATGGGTCTGAGGCAGTGGAGGCCATGGAACGAGGGACGAGTTGTTGTGTACCTGACGACTCGTCAAGCTAACCGTGGGGAGGGAAGAGTGAAAAAATGGACTTGAACCAGTGCACTCCACGACTCGATCCCCACGAGTCATTGCTTGGCCCCACGACTCGTGGTATGCCTCGTAGGGACTGGCAGGAGGATTTTCTCTACATTTTTCCAGGGATGTTTTTGTATATTCCTATGCTTGTAACTTCTAAACTACATCATTTTTAGTGCTATTTGTGACGTTATTAAGGGTTTCTTTTGGTCTAAACTCTCAATTTCTCAAGATACCTCTCAAACCCTTCTACATCCTCTCCTTTGAAGATTCAAGGATTTCACCAAGGTGTTCATCAAAGATTCAAGTTGTGATTTCGAGCGAGGATTCTTCTACCAGGTATGTAGGTCTTTCAACAAGGATAATCTTCCATCCTTGTGCCCTAAAATATTTTCTCCAACTGCCCAATTTCAATTATTCTAGAAAAGCATGAGCTAGGGTTTGCGTGATGGGTGATTTCGTCTATATTTCACTAATTCCCAAGATCCACTATGGTTATGAGATTAATTATGAGGTAGAATAGTTAGGTTACCTTGATGTGTTGGATGATGAGAAATGTGATATTATAGAATGTCTTCAAAAAATGACTTGAACTTATGAGGCTTTATTATTGTTCACTCGATCATCGTAATTACTTGCATCCATGTTTAAATATGTGAATATCGTATGATTATCCCTGAGAACATGAATGTGCCATTGATAGACATGTTGAGAAGAAATTAGAGTTTATGGGCTTGAATAATTGAAAGTAAAATATGTATGTCCCTTATGCTTTTGATGGAATTGATTGGTTATGAGTTAAACCTATGATAATGGCCTAATTAATGCATCCTTCTCATGAATTAGAGTAAATCTTGAAATGAGTCTTATGAAATGAAAAAGTATGCTTCTCCTGTGATCTCGTTGTGAATGTGTAAGTTATGAGTTAAGTACATGGCTTCCTGTAAATCTAGAATACATGAATCAATGTATGCATGTTAAGGTACGAATTGGATCTATGGATCATGAAATAACTCTATGATACATGTTGGATGATATGAAGTCGAAACTTAATGTGGTGGAGGTATAATGTGTGATGTGAATCAATAGACACTCACTAATATAAGATGTTTGATGAAATATTGATATGGCTCTATGATGAAATGAATTATGATGATAAAGCATGAGAATGCTCTTTTTTAGAATGTGAGGCTTTTTGTTAGTATAAAGTAGCCTCGATCCTTCCGAAATGAATGTTGTAGGATGAAAGAAGTGTATGTTATGTTTCTGACTAGCTGTAGTAGCATAAACCAGATAGATGACCGTGAGTACACCTCATGTCCTAGTTAGCCAGGGATCCTCCATAGCCGAGAATGTTTCCCTTGGTTAGCTCGGGATCCTCCATAGCAGAGAGTGACTCCCTAGTTCTATCGGGATCCTCCATAGTAGAGAGTGCCTCCCTAGATCAATCAGGATCCTACATAGAGATAGAGATTCCCAAGTTCAGTCGGGATCCTCCACAGCAGAGAGTGACTCCATAGTTCAGTTAGGTTCCTCCATAGTAGAGAATGACTCCCTTAGTTATGTTATCGGCATGATTCAGTTCTATATGAGTCAGATTTTAGATTATAACGGATTTAGAATAATGAGAATCAAGCTCAGTTACCAGCAGTGATCCAGTACAATGTGATGCTAGTTTCAGATTCAGTTCTTATTAAGCGTTCAAAACTTGACCCTTATGCATGAGTTCAATGATGTTTCATAAAATGAGATCCAAAGGAAAGTTTTATGTATATACTTTTGTATGCGAATCATAAGAGGATAGTTGCATGTTAATCAGTTATGGTGATGTACTTGGTTATTTCCTTATCGTATGTTTGCATATTTAATTATCTAAGTTATCCCGTATGCTCAGTACATTCCAAGTACTGACCGCACACCTTTTGTGCTATACCATTTCATGAAACAGATTCAGGTCTCCAAACTCAGCCTCGTGATTAGATATGCTCCATTCTCTCTCAGCTGCTAGTGGTGAGTCCTCATTTCCTGAGGACGTGATTTATGTTTATGCTTTCTTTATGTTTTAGTTTCAGATTTTAGGAGTTAGCTGGGGGCTTGTCCCAGCAACTCATCAGTTTAGTAGAAGGCTTTCAGACTTGTCTAGATAGACTCAGCATTGTATTAAAGTGTTATTGCAATTGTCCTTATGGTTCTTTACTAGATCCTTGCAGTTAGCTTCCGGTTATTCATGTTGTTGATTGTTTCTATTGCTAAGTGATGTGCTATGATTATGCCATGGGTCGACTCGGAGACTTTTGGGGTTCCTGTCCCGTGTTATGGCTAGGGTGTAAACTCGACTCGTGACAAACTTGGTATCAAAGCAAAGTTTTAGAGTGTCCTAGGGTGTCTAAAAGCTGCGTTAAGTGGATTATTTGGCATGGGTGTGAAGCGCGTCACACTTATGACGAAGAGGCTATGAGACGTTTTAGGAATGTTCCCTTTCTTCATGATTCTTATCGTGCATAGAGTATGAAGCTCTAAAGAGTTCCTTCCCTGACTCGTGGTTTATGCACTCACAAACAATGCCTCCTAGACGAGCAAATGGAATGTGAAATGGAATGATTGCTAGCAAGTACCACCAGCTCCATCGAACCCGATGGACAACCATGTTATCCATGCCGAGTTCCAGGCGACTCTTAATATGTTGGCACAGGCCGTGGCCGCCCAGATTAACCAGTAAGCTATGGCTCATATTCCCCATAATGGGAATCCAACGGCGACAAGGGTGAGAGATTTTCTTCGAATGAACCCACCCGAGTTCTTGGGGTCAAAGGTAGACGAGGACCCGTATGAGTTCTTGGAAGAGATTCAGAAGATTACTCACATCATGGGTTGACGAGAATTGAGAGCACAGACTTAGCCTCCTACCAACTAAAAAGAGTTTCTTATATATGGTTTTATTAGTGGAGGGACAGTCGAGGGATTAGAGTGGGCCCCGTAAGTTGGGATGAATTTAAGACTGCGTTCTGGACAAGTTTTTCACTAGAGAGTTGAGAGAGACTAAGCCGGCAGAGTTTAACCTAAAATTGAATGACATGATAGTTCAAGAGTAAACGTTGGAATTTACCCAGTTATCCAAGTATGCCCCTGAGATGGAAGAGGACCAGAGGGCCCGAGTGAGTAGGTTTGCGAATGGAGCGTGAGACTCTTAATTAAAGAGTGCAGGACAGCTATGTTGCACAGGGATATAGACTTTTCACATTTGGTGATATTTGCGCAGAAAATGGAGGTGGAGCAGGTGAAAGAAAGAAGAGGCCAAAAGGGCCAGGATAGGAGATTCGGAGTCTTCTTCGCCAAGGTCGAGTGGTGGACACTTCTCACTTTCCCAGCGAAAATCAACAGCCCAACATTTTTGACAGTAAGTGCTCCGTATAAAACCTAGTGTAAGGGAGAATACGTATTCGATGTTTGTACCAACTGTGGGAAGAACCACTTAGGAGACTGTATGGCTGGATCAGATGGTTGTTTCTGGTGCAGCTACTCAGGCTATAAGCACCGAGATTGAGCAGTGGAAAAGCGAGGAGAGAGTCGATCCTCAGCCATCTCTTTAGTATCTCCAATAGACCTCCCATTTTAGCAGGGTTTATCATCTAACCCGGGTGGTGGACGTCGTCAAAACCGCTCTTATGCCATAACAACACACCAAGATGTAACACCTCGAAAGTCCTAGAGATCAGACCCTAGAGTTAGATGAAGCTCAGCAGAAAAGTCAGAAGATTTGCCTCACAACAAGTCAGGTAATGACTTGTTAAGAGACCCAACAGGTCGTGGTTTGACCCATGAGGATCTGTAAGGAGGGGATGTCTAGCTAAGTGGCCATAGAAAATCTGACGAGTCGTCTTGCCTGGCAACGACTCATTAGGTTGGTCATTGGGTGGTGAAAAGTTGAAGTCGTGAAGTATTATGCAGTGTACTTGATGGGTGGACTTGGCGAGTCGTTAGAGGAAGCAATGACTCGTCATGTTGATCGTGAGTTGAGGAATCTGAAGTTCTGAAGTAATCTTCACGTGCACTTGACGAGTGGGTTCAACGAGTCGTTGGAGCTGGTGATGATTCGTTATGTTGGTCATGGTCTGAAGAATGATAAAATTGTGTGAATTTTCCAGTGTGCTTAACGGGAGAGTTGACGAGTCGTTTGATGGGATGATGACTCGTTACGTGAGCCGAGACTTCAAATTCGGGGAAATTTCCAGTTTTCTTTAGGGGAATTCTTGTAAACTCCTATGCTTTTAACTTTTAAACTATGTCATTTTGTATATTGTTTGGAACGTTTTAAGGGTTTCTACAAGCCTAAACCCTCATTCTCTCAAGATATCTCTCAAAGCTCTTATTCTTCTCTTTTCTCAAGATTCAAGAACTTCACCAAGGTGTTCATCAAGCCTCAAGGGAAATTTCGAGTAGGGTTCTTCTACCAGGTATGCGGGATTTTCAATAAGGATACTCTTCCATCCTTGTGCCCCAAAATATTTTCATTTAAAATGCCCAATTTCTACTATTCTAGAAGATGAATGACCTAGGGTTTAAATTGATGGTGATCCTCCTACAACTCTTTAAATTTCAAGATCAGTAGTGACTATGAGATAAGTACGGCGTAAAATGAATTGATTATCTAGAATTATGTGTTGGGTGATGAAAAGTGTGGAGTTATGAAATATTCTTCACGAATGATTAGAGTTTTAAATAAGGTTTTGTCATTGTTTATTCAATTATCACAAATCCCTTGTATCTATGTTAAATATGCGACGATTATATGATTACCCATGAGAATTGGAATATGCAAATGATGGATGTGATGAGGTTAAATTAGAGTTCATGGACTTGAATAATTGAAAGCAAAATATGCATGTCCCTATGTATTGATGGAATTAATTGGGTAATAAGTAAATTTATGATAATGGCTTATCCAATGCATTCTTCTCATGAATTGGAATAAATTGTGAAATGGGTCTTATGAAACAAAGATGCACCCTTCCCATATGTCTTTGTTGTACATGCTGAAATATGAGTAAGCACATAGATTTATGTAAATCTAGATTATATGAATCAATGTATGCATGTTGAAGTATAAATTGACTATATGGGTCTTGAATGTCTCTATGATACATGCTGATTAATATGAAACTGGAATTTGATGATGAGAAAGTAGTATGCATGATGTGAATCTAAAGATGCCCATTAATTTTAGACTTATGAAGATATTCTAGTATGGTTCCATGATGATAAATAATGAGAATGATAATTTCCGAATGTTGGGCTTGTTGTTAGTAGAAAGTAGCCCCGATCCTTCCGTAATGAAGGGTGTATGAAGAAAGTAGAGTATGTTCATGTTTCTGATTAGTTGCGGTAGTATAGACCAAATATATATGCATGTATAACGTCAGACCAGTACCTCTCAGATTCTAGTAACAGTCGGGATCCTCAATAGTAGAGAGTGACTCCCTAGCATTATTTGGATCCTCAATAGTAGAGAGTGACTGCCTAGCATCAGTCAGGATCCTCAATAGTAGTGAGTGACTCCCTAGCATCAATCGGGATCCTCAATAGTAGAGAGGGACTCCCTAGCATCAGTCTGGATCCTCAATAGTAGAGAGTGACTCCCCAGCATCAGTTGGGATCCTCCATAGTAGAGAGTGACTCCCTAGCATCAGTCGGGGTCCTCAATAGTAGAGAGTGATTCCCTAGCATAGTCGGGATCCTCAATAGTAGAGAGTGACTCCCTAGCATCAGTCGGGATCCTCCATATTACAGTTGGGATCCTCCATAGTAGGGAGAGACTCCCTTAATGATGATATAGTATGATTCAGTCTTGCATGACCCAACTTTTAGATTATAATGGCTTAATAAGATGATGATCAGTCTCAGTTATCAGTAATGATTCAATACAGTATGTGCTACTAATTTCATATTTGGCACTTATATATGTTTAGAATTTAACCCTTATGCATGAGTTCTAAGATGTTATACAAATGAGATTCAAAAAGAAGTTCCATGTATGTATCTGTGTATGTAAATCATAAAGAATGTGAATAGCATGATGAGGTAGTTATGTTGATGTTTTTGACTAAATCTTTATCGTATATTTGTTTTATTTAGTGTTTATTTTATCCTGCATGCTTAGTACATTCCAAGTACTGACCGCACGCCTTTTTGTGCTATATCATTTTATGATATAGATTAAGGTTTCCAGTCTCGGCCTCGTGGTTAGATATGCTTCATCCCTATTCAGCAACTCTTGGTGAGTCCTCATCCTCCGAGGATGTGATTATGTTCATATTTTCTTATATTTTTAGTTTTTAGACTTTAGGAGTTAGCTGGATGCTTGTCCCAACAACTCGTCAGTTTAGTAGAAGGCTTTCAGACTTATCTGGACAGATTCAACATTGTATTTATATGTTATTAAATTTTCTTTATGGTTCATATTAGATTCTTGTTGTTTCTTACGCTTATTCATGTTGTCGGCCGTTTTTCATGTTAAGTGTGCACTAGGATAACGCCATGGGTCTACTTGGAGCCTCTCGGGGTTCCTTGTCCCGTGTTACAACCAGGGTGTGAACTCAAGTCATGACATACTTGGTATTAGAGCAAAGGTTTAGAGTGTCCTAGCGTGTCTGAACGCCATGTTATGTGGAGTCTTCTTCATGGGTGTGAAGCACGCCACACTTATGACAAGGAGGCTACGAGACATTTTAGGAATGTTCCCTTTGTTCATGATTCTTCTCGTGCGTAGTGTATGAAGCTCTAAATAGTTTCTTCCCTAGACTCGTGCTTTAGGTACTCACAGATAATGCCTCCTAGACAAGCAAATGGAAGGGGAAATGGTAATGATCGCCAGCAGGAACCACCAGCCCCGACAAACCTGAGGGACGACCATGTTACCCATGTCGAGTTTCGGGAAACTCTTAACATGTAGGCACAGGCTGTAACCACCCAGATTAATCAGTAAGCAATGGCTCATATTCCCCTGAATGGAAATGTGGCAGCGACAAGGGTGAGGGATTTTCTCCGAATGAATCCACCCGAGTTTTTGGGGTAAAAGTTAGAAGAGGATCCGTATGAATTCTTGGAAGTGATTCAGAAGATCACCCACATCATGGGGGTGACGGGAGTTGAGAGCATATACTTAGCCTCCTATAAGCTAAAAGGAGTTTCTTATATATGGTTTGGTTAGTGGAGTGACATTGGAGGGGTTGGAGCAGGCCCCGTGAGTTGGGAGGAATTTAAGACCGAGTTCGTGGACAGGCTTTTTCCTAGAGAGTTAAGAGAGGCTAAGGCAGCTGAATTCATCAACATGAAACAGAATGACATGATAGTAGAATAGTATGCATTGGAATTTACCCGATTATCCAAGTACGCCTCGGAGATGGTAGCGGACCAGAGGGCCCGAGTGAGCAGGTTCATGAATGGAGTGTCAGACTCCCCGATTAAAGAGTGCAGGATTTCCATGTTGCACAGGGATATAGACTTCTCACGGTTAGTGATATTTGCGCAACAAATGGAGGAGGAACAAGTAAAGGAAAAGGAGAGAGAGGCCAAGATGGCCAGGAGAAGAAACTCAGAGTCCTCGCCAAGGACGAGTGGTGGACACCGTCCATTTTCTCAGCAAAGGTCAGTGGCCCCAGCATTTTCAACAGTCAATGCTCCATACAAACCTAGAGTAAAAGGGAACACATATCCCATGTGCGCCAGCTGTGGGAAGCACCACTTGGGAGAGGGTATGGCTGGGTCGGATGTTTGTTTCTGGTGCGGCCAATCGGGCCATAAGCACCGAAATTGCATAGCGGCAAAATGAGGTGAGAGTAGGTCCTCGGCCGTTTCATCAGTGGCCCTCATAGCTCGTCCATTTTAGCAGGATGCAGTATATATCCTAGATGGAGGACGTCGTCAAAACCTCTCCCATGCCAGCGCAGCACACCAGGATAAAGGCAAGTTGCCAGTAGTGGCCACAAGTATGTTGTAAGTATTGTATTATCCCTTATTAATGTCAGCCCAGTATTGAATAAGAAGCGCGGTTGTGATTGCAAGAAGAGATTGTCGAGGGGTAATGTGAATAGCTGTTAGTGTGAGGCTTGTAGTGAAGATTAGCAGTGGAAGAGAAGCTGGGAGTTTTTAAATTGGCCTGACCTTAAGGAAGATTCAGGAGTCTTAGAATGATGACTTTAAGCTAAGGGGGAGATAGTGAGTATGCGTAGTAAGTCAGACCTTGAGAATGCTTATAAAGTGGTTTCGGCCTTAGCAGTTGCAGTATATCGATCTCCTTAAGGTTTAGATATTTCCCTTGTGTTCAGTTGATGTTAAAGCTATGTCCATTCCTATGTCTAGATTCTTGAGATTTAGAGGTAACTACTTCAGACAATGATGTCATTTTTGCTCTATGAGTTGTTTATGCTCGTTTTAATGTTGTGAATCATTTATGTGTATTAATTTATGTTTTCCAACTATGGTTAGCTCGAACTCAATCTTTAGAAGCTTTTTATTAACCCAATAGAGTCAGATTATCTCATGTACATGATCCATTTTTGATGTCAGAAATAACTTGTGCTCATGAATTCTCTACCCCTAGTTAGATTAGGCATCATAAATGTTAGCTTAATATCAAGAAGCGATTCAATAACAAAGGATCAGGCTGTATCAGTTCTGTGCCAGATAAAAAGGGGAAAGAATTTTCTTTCGGCGTTCTGTCTAATTCTATGTTGGTTTCAAGTTCTTCGGCTTCCCTTGTGCCATGGTATGCATGTTAAAGGTGGTTATTCAGACTTTGTGTATAGGGTTGGTTCGGAGTTAGATACTCTATTGGTGTTTAGCTGTGATTGATTGGTATTTGGATATCGGTTTTGTCTCTATCTTATCAGTATGTTCAGCCAACATTTGAGGACAAATGTTCCCAAGGGGTAGATATTGTAACACCTTGAATGTCCTAGAGATTAAACCACGGAGTTAGATGAAGCTCAGTAGAAAAGTCAGCAAAAATTTGCCTCAGAACGAGTCAGGATAACGACTCATTAAGAGACCTAACGGGTCGTGGTTTGACCCGTGAGGAACTGTAAGGAGATGATGGCAAGCCCAGTGGCCAAGGACGACCTGATGAGTCGTCTTTCCTGGAAACGACTCGTTAGGTTGGTCGTTGGGTGGTGAAGAGTTGAAGTCGTGAAGTACTATACAGTGTACTTGATGGGTGGACTTGAGGAGTCATTAGTGGAAGCAACGACTCTGTCATGCCCCAGAACTAGGGTAGGGCGCAACTGGCACTCGATTCATGGTCGATCGAGAAGCCGGCTATATAACATCTATAAATGTAACACTAAGGCCGACCAAGCCACCTGTCACAACCAACCAGGATAAATACTGGGCCAATAATGCCTTGACAATTATAAATATGCAACCTGGAAAGCCGACAAGGCTACAACAAATCTAAAAAGAAGCAGTGAAAAAAAATCAATACAACTAAATAACCCATACTACTAAACAAACTAGTCCACATCAGCCTCTACAAAGTAAACAAACTGAAATGCACGGGATAGGGCCCCAGCATACCCATGCTGTACACAAAACTGAAAATAGTCCACATCAGAACATGGCTCCTGGAAGAGAGGAGCATACCACTATTCTGTAGAAATCTAGCTCCTTCTACGTTTGATGATCTGAGCCTCGGCCTGTACCTGTAGCATGATTGTGGGAAGGATCCCAAGATGAAGGGACGTCAGTACGAATAAAATGTACTGGTATGTAAAGGCTGAAAACTGTAAACATGTAAGATAAAAATGATATAGGCCTGAAATAAGGAGTAGTAACAACCTGAAATTCTAAAAAAACAGAAACCTGACAATAACTCATTATTGAAGTATAAATGCAACTATCTAATGCACAACAAAGACTATAACTGAAATGTCGACAGACAGCCGACCATAAACTCTATACAATCCATCCATCCAGTGTACCACACCAGGGTAAAAATAAAAAATGCCTCCAGCCGGTGTACTATACCGGGGTAAAAATAAAAATGCCTCCAGCCGGCGTACCATACCGAGGTAAACTCCGGCCGGCCGGTGTACCACACCGAGGTAAAATCAATAAGATGTCCAGTCGGTGTAACACACCGGGGTAAAATCAATAAAGCTTAGACAAAATCATACGGAGCCGATATGACTTAATACTGGACCAGCTCAATACATACAACAGAGAAATGACGAATACTAAACATGTGGCCTGTATAAGCCTCCTTGGTAATGCATAACTGGAACTAAGTACATATAACATGCAAAGATTAAAAAAAAATAACTTAAATGCATTTATTAAAAACTTGTATGAATCATAAGGAACTACGGATAGCCTAAGAGTTTCAACAAAATTTGTGGATCGTCTCCACGGGACATTAGAGCTCAGAAACCCTCTAGCTTGTCGTTCGGCTTAAGGGAAAGGAATTATGAAATATCCCCTTGGCCTGACATATTTCATAACATAAACATAAGATAAAGGACAACCATAACCAGGTAATCCTAATTCGGTAAGCTCGTTTACCCTCAATAGCTTGCGACATCTTTACGTGGCTTAAAATCGTTTACACGTCCTCATCTCGGCTCTTTCACCAATTTCAGTTACCAACCAGACATTTAAACACTTTTAACATCACATATATATACACATGACATACAGTAAGGACCAGCTAACAATGCCCACGCTGAGGCGTGTCCAACTCAATGTACAACTACGACAACAATCAACACAATATCACACTTTAGGTATCTCCCTTCGGCTAGGCATAATCTTAACATTTATCCTCAATAAAACATGGGACTTTAAAGCTTAAATGAAGCTTAACATACTGACTCAAGACTTTTAAAAAGGTTGCTGTCTCATTCTATTCACATCACACGAATCGTGCTTGAAAGAATGATAGACGGGGCGCCTTACATACCTTCCTCCGATGGACTTTTCTCTAGCCGATTTCCTATCTCAATGATCAGACTTCAACCCCATTAATCCAGTGGTTTTATAGGCCAACAACAAGATTAATCTATATAAAAAAAATGCAGCCAACATAACAAATCAGAGGCAGTCGAAATAGCAACAACAACACATGGCAACATCAACAACATTAGCCATTTTCTCAACTAATTTTCACTAACTTTTGAGGGAGAAAACAGAGAAATTTTACCTTAGTTTTTCTGTGGTTATACACCTCAATATGAAGTACAATTCCAGAAAAATAAACAGCCAAAAAGCCGAAGGAAAACGAGCAAAACTCAGCTAACAAACAGTCCATTGGCAGCTCACTTGGCTGCCAATTTTCAGATTTTCGTTTTGCAATTTGAGAGGTTTAAAAGGGGCGAAATCCTTACCTTTTCTCCTGATTTCAACACCTACTCAAAGATTGATATATAGGCAGTCCAAATAGATTTTGAAACGCATAAAAACTTCTTCAAAACCTTGCCAAAACGAGCTCCAAAACAGCCCCTAACATACTTGGCAAGGTAATCTCAACTTATCTTGTGATTTTCTTGAACCTTGCTTGATGTTCCTCCTTGATTTTCTTTGTCCTAGCTGCTGGAATTGAGAGAGAAATGGAATCCTTAGCAAGCTGGTAGATTTATATTTGGTTGGAAATGTTTTATACAAGGGAAAATCAGATTTTAAAGTAAATAGGGCGGTGGAGGCGCTAGGGCGTCATGCCCGCGTCACCGTTCGCGATGGTTCGGTAAAATGCCCATAACTTTTTACTCCGAAGTCTGATTGACAAGCGGTTTGATGTTATGAAAACTAGACTCAAAGACCTTTAGTTTGATAAGTTTTGGGGATTTTAATTCATTATATATTGGGAGATATGGTCGTTTAAAGTTGACCCTTACTTATGAATTTCACATACTCTTTATTTTTTTTGATCGTACACATTTCCCTTGACACCTACGAGCAATATACAACCCGTACTTTCCCTAACCTAGAATAAAACATCAAATAGTTACCAATAAAAATGTTGGGGTGTTATATTCTCCCGCCCTTAGGAACATTCGTCCCCGAATGGCAATTAATTTCACTTAATATGCATCAAAATAGATACTCAGTAACTTAAGTATCAAACACATACCTTAACATCACGTCGACATCATAAATAGGTGAGGATATTTATTCTTCATTTCCTCCTCATCCTCCCATGTCACTTCCTCAATGTTATTACTTTGCCATAATACTTTAACTGAGGCGACTTCTTTGGTTCGAAGTTTCCTGACTTTCCGGTCAAGAATAGCAACTGGAACCTCGGTGTAGGTCATCTTCTAAGAAATTCGAACATCATCGATAGGCATAACACGAGTTGGGTCTCCTATACACTTCCGCAACATCGATACATGAAATACTGGGTGGACTGCCGCTAACTCCGGTGGCAACTCCAACTCATAGGCCACTTTTCCTATCCTGTGGATAACTCTGTAGGGTCCAACATATCTAGGACTCAACTTGCCTTTTCGGCCAAATCACATGACGCCTTTCATAGGTGACACTTTCAAGAAGACCCAATCATTAACAGCATACTCCAGTGCTCGACGGTGTACATCTACATAAGACTTCTGCCTGCTCTGGGCTGTCTGAAGTCGATCTCTAATAAGTTTCACCTTGTCAATAGCTTGTTGCACTAAGTCTGGCCCCAATAACTCTGCCTCACTGAGTTCAAACCAGCCCACTGGTGACCTGCATTTTTGCCTATATAAAGCTTCATATGGAGTCATCTGAATACTTGTCTGGTAGTTTTTATTATAGGCAAACTCAATCAAGGAAACATGATCATCCCAGCTTCCGCCAAAATCTAAAACACAGGCACGCAACATGTCTTCAAGCGTTTGAATGGTGCGTTCAGCCTGTCCGTCTGTTTGAGAATGAAATGTAGTACTGAGGCTTACCTGAGTGCCCAGGCCTTTCTGGAAAGACTTCCAAAAGTTTGCTGTGAACTGAGCACCTCTGTCAGAAATAACGGACAAGGGGACACCATGTAGGCGAACTATCTCTCGTATATAAAGCCTAGCATAATCCTCTGCAGCATATGTGGTCTTAACTGGCAAGAAGTGAGCTGATTTAATTAATCTATCAACAATTACCCAGATAGAATCATGCTTCCTGCTCATTCTAGGAAATCTTGTAATAAAATCCATATTAATCACCTCCCACTTCCAGGCTGGAATTTCTATGTCCTGCACCAAACCTCCAGGCCTCTGGTGCTCAATCTTTACCTGTTGGCAATTGGGACACCGAGTCACAAGACTGGTGATGTCCTTTTTCATGCCATTCCACCAATATAGCTACCTCAGGTCACGATACATCTTTGTGGCACCTGGGTGTACTGAATATCGAGAATAATGAGCTTCATTCATAATTTGTTCCCGTAGTTCACCCACATTAGGTACACATAAACGGCCCCGGTTTCTAAGAACTCCATCGGGTCCACAATCAAATAAGCTCTGCTTCTGTTGCGGTATACTGTCTCTCAGTAAGACTAACCCTGCATCATCATATTGTCGTTGCTTAACTTCCGTTACCAAAGACGATTCTGCTGTGTTTTTGACAATAACACCCCCATCTTCGGCATCCAGTAACCGAATTTGTAAGTCAGCCAACTGCCGTAGAGCCTTCATCATTTCAATCCTGTCGACCTGAATATGACTCAAGCTACCCATAGACTTGCGACTTAGCGCATAAGCTACAACATTTTCCTTGCCCGGATGATACATAATGCTAACGTCATAATCTTTCAGCAATTCTAACCACCTTCTTTGGCGTAAATTCAACTCCTTCTGCTGAAACAAATACTGGAGGCTCTTATGATCTGTGAAGATATCAACATGTACTCTGTATAAGTAATGGCGCCAAATATTCAATGCAAATACCACTGCGGCCAACTCAAGATCATGGGTAGGATAATTTTGCTCGTGCTTCCTCAACTGTCTAGAGGCATAAGCAATGACCTTGCCGTGTTGCATCAGAACAAAACCTAGCCCAACTCTCGAAGCATCACAATAGACCACATAACCCTTGACACCCTCTGGAAGAGTCAGGAAAGGTGCTGAAGTCAGCCTATCCTTCAATTCCTGAAAACTTCGCTCACATGCCTCTGTCCACTGAAACTTAGCTGCTTTATGAGTCAACTTTGTAAATGGTGCAGCGATAGTAGAGAAACCTTCCACAAATCGGCGATAATAACCTGCTAACCCCAGAAAGCTACGAACCTCTGTAGGATTCAAGGGTCTGGGCCCAGTCTTTACTGCCTCTATATTCAGACTATCCACTCTTATACCTTCAACTGTAATTACATGACCAAGGAAAGCCACGGATGTTAGCCAAAACTCACATTTAGAAAATTTAGCATATAACCTGTGCTCCTGTAGAGTCTGTAATACTGCTCTCAAATGACCTGCATGCTCAGACTCAGATCGCGAGTAAATCAGAATATCATCAATGAAGACGATCACAAATACATCACGAAAAGGCCTAAACACCCGATTCATCAGGTCCATAAAAGTTGTTGGGGCATTAGTAAGACACAAATGACATCACTAAGAACTCATAATGGCCATATCTAGTCCTGAAGGTAGTCTTGGGGATATCAACTTCCCTAACCCGTAACTGATGGTACCTGGATCTCAAATCAATCTTTGAGAAGAATCTGGCACCCTGTAACTAGTCAAATAGGTCATCAATCCTGGGAAGTGGGTACTTATTCTTAATTGTAACCTTATTTAGCTGCCTATAGTTGATACACATTCTTAACGACCCATCTTTTTTTCGCACAAAGAGCACTGGTGCACCCCAAGGCGATACACTAGGTCGAATGAATCCCTTCTCGAGCAGATCTCTCAGCTGCTCCTTTAATTCCTTTAGCTCTGATGGAGCCATTCTGTAAGGAGTGATCGATATAGGCTGAGTACTTGGAAGTAGATCAATAGCAAAATCTATCTCCCTTTCAAGAGGAATTCCAGGCAAATCCTCTGGAAAGACCTTAGGGAACTCATTTACAATTGGAATTGACTGGAGAGTCGTAGGCTCACATTCCAAGTTCTTACCTGAACCAAGTGAGAAATACAACCCTTAGATATCAACTTTTGAGCCTTAAGGTATGAAATAAACTTACCTTTAGGCATAGCGACATCACCTTGCCATTCCCGGACTGGCTCGCCGGGAAAATTGAATCTGACAACCTTAGCCTGTAATCAACATTAGCATAGCATGCCGCCAACCAATCCATACCCAAAATTACATCAAAATCTACCATTTCAAGCTCAACTAGATTAGCTAAGGTTGGTCTATCACATACAAATACTATGCATTTTCGGTAAACTCGTCTAGCTAACACAGATTCGCCAATTGGCGTAGAAACAGCAAATGGTATAGATAATAACTCAGGGACTGTCTCAAACTGACTTGCAACCAATGGTGTGACATAAGAGAGCGTAGAACCAGGATCAAGTAAGACATATACTGCACGAGAATAAATAATAAAAGTACCTGTAACAACATCAGGTGAGGCCTCCTAGTCCTGTCGACCGCCCGAAGCATAAAATCGATTCCGGGTTGCCCTAGAACTAGAAGCCTCTCTCCCTCTGCCTCTACCATGGCCTGTTGCTAACTGAGGATCAGGTCTGGGAGGTCGAATGGAGGATGAAGAAGCAACAGCTGATCACGCCTGATCCGCCTTGAGCCTATCTGAACAATCCCTCATAAAGTGCCCTGGCTTCCCACAATGATACATTCTTCCCCTGACGACACTGACCTGAATGAGATTTCCCACACTGGGGACAAGGCGGCAATGGTGGTAGCCTCTGCCCCGCCCACTCCTGTCGTCGAGAGCTAAAATGGAGCTAGGCCTTGGTCCCTTCTCTATCCCTGAAACTGAGATGGGGCACCCCCTATTGGCCTAACTGATTACCTGGATGACTGAGCCACTGGGTCACCCTGTGGCCCTCTATAAGGACCCACAGACCTAGCTCTCTTCCGTTGCTCATGCTGTCTCCGATTATCCCGTGAGTGATGAACCAAATCCTCTGCCCTCTAGGCAAAAGCTTGAATTCATGAAATGTCCATGTGCTCCTTAGTAGATACCCCCAAGCAATCTCGAGCTATATGAAGCCCCAACCCCAACACGAACCGATGAACTCTATCCTCCATTATCTGAACCATGTGAGGAGAATACCTGGAAAGAGAATTAAACCGAAGACAATACTCACGCACACTCATACTTCCTTGCTCTAGGTGCAAGAACTACTCAGCTCGAGCCTGTCGAAGCTCCCGGGGTAGATAGTGGTGTATAAAGGCCTCGAAAAACTCTTCCCACTCGGCTGGCGGTGCATCGGCTCCTCTGGATTGAGCCCAAGCCTCATACCAAAATATGGCAACATCACGTAGTCTGAAGGCCGCCAACTCTACTTCCTCAGTCGTTGTAGCTCACATCACCTTTAACACCCTATAAGTCTGATCAATAAAGTCCTGAGGATCCTAGCTCGGGTCTGATCCGGTGAATAAAGGAGGGCTCAAACTCAAGAAATCGTGGGCCCTGGAACTATCAATTGTCTGGCCTCTATGTCTCTCCATCGCCTCCAACCACCGCTCTTGACCTGCGGCTATATGAGCCATCAACCGAACAGCTCCCTCAAGACCCTGTCCTTCCGAAACAATTGGAGGTACCACATGCGTGGGAGGGTCTGCCACTCTACTACCCTCAAGTACTGCTGGTGCGGGAGAAGCTGGAGGTCTATCTGCCATTGCTCCGGCCGGTGCGGGAGGAACTGTAATACCTGGGGCGGGAGATTCACTCTGAGCCTCTTACATGTCTCTCCGATCCACTGGAGGGAGACTAGTACCCTCCCCAACGGCTGTGCCAATCAACCTTGTAGTCATCTTCCTTGTCACAGGCATACTCTGAAACAATAACACGATTTAGATATCACAGTACTTATGAGCTCGACCTATAGCACGAACTATTAGTAGAAGAAGTGAAACAATTCCTAAATGTCGTGTAGCCTCCTGATTATAAGTATGGCGCACAACATACCCATAAGCAAGACTCTACTAGAGATGACTTTATGGACTCCCTAGGACACGACTTTTCTCTGATACCAAGTCTGTCACGCCCCAGAACTAGGGTAGGGCGCAACTGGCACTCGATTCATGGTCGATCGAGAAGCCGGCTATATAACATCTATAAATGTAACACTAAGGCTGACCAAGCCACCTGTCACAACCAACCAGTATAAATACTGGGCCAATAATGCCTTGACAATTATAAATCTGCAACCTGGAAAGCCGACAAGGCTACAACAAAGCTAAAAAAAGCAGTGAGAAGAAATCAATATGACTAAATAACCCATACTACTAAACAAACTAGTCCACATCAGCCTCTACAGAGTAAAAAAACTGAAATACACGGGATACGGCCCCGGCCTACCCATGCTGTACACAAAACTGAAAATAGTCCACATCAGAACATGACTCCTGGAAGAGAAGAGCATACCACTATTCTATAGAAATCTGGCTCCTTCTACGTTTGATGATCTGAGCCTCGGCCTGTACCTGTAGCATGATTGCGGGAAGGATCCCAAGATGAAGGGACGTCAGTACGAATAAAATGTACTGGTATGTAAAGGCTGAAAACTGTAAACATGTAAGATAAAAATGATATAGGCCTGAAATAAGGAGTAGTAACAACCTGAAATTCTAAAAAAATAGAAACCTGACAATAACTCATTATTGAAGTATAAATGCAACCATCTAATGCACAACAAAGACTATAACTAAAATGTCGACAGACAGCCAACCATAAACTCTATACAATCCATCCATCCAGTGTACCACACCAGGGTAAAAATAAAAAATGCCTCAAGCCGGTGTACTATACCGGGGTAAAAATAAAAATGCCTCCAATCGGCGTACCATACCGGGGTAAACTCCGTCCGGCCGGTGTACCACACCGAGGTAAAATCAATAAGACGTCCTGTCGGTGTATCACACCGGGGTAAAATCAATAAAGCTTAGACAAAATCATATGGAGCCGATATGGCTTAATACTGGACCAGCTCAATACATACAACATAGTAACGACGAATACTAAACATGTGTCTGTATAAGCCTCCTTCATAATGCATAATTGGAACTGAGTACATATAACATGCAAAGATAAAAAAAAAATAACTTAAATGCATGTAGTAAAACCTTCTACGAATCATAAGGATCTACGGATAACCTAAGAGTTTCAACAAAATTTATGGATCGTCTCCACGGGACATTAGAGCTCAGAAACCCGCTAGCTGGTCGTTCGGCTTAAGGGAAAGGAATTATGAAATCTCCCCTTGGCCTGACATATTTCATAACATACACATAAGATAAAGGACAACCATAACCAGGTAATCCTAATTCGGTAAGCTCATTTACCCTCAATAGCTTGCAACGTCTTTACGTGGCTTAAAATCGTTTACACGTCCTCATCTCGGCTCTTTCACAAATTTCGGTTAGCAACCAGACATTTAAACACATTTAACATCACATATATATACACATGACATACATTAAGGACCAGCTAACAATGCCCACACTGAGGGGTCTCAAACTCAATGTACAACTACGACAACAATCAACACAATATAACACTTTAGGTATCTCCCTTCGGCTAGGCATAATCTTAACATTTATCCTCAATAAAACATGGGACTTTAAAGCTTAAATGAACCTTAACATACTGCCTCAATACTTTTAAAAAGGTTGCTGTCTCATTCTATTCACATCACACGAATTGTGCTTGAAAGAATGATAGACGGGGCGCCTTACATACCTTTCTCCGATGGACTTTTCTCTAGCCGATTTCCTATCTCAATGATAAGCCTTCAACCCCCTTAATCCAGTGGTTTTATAGGCCAACAACAAGATTAATCTATATCATAAAAAATGCAGCCAACATAACAAATCAGAGGCAGTCGAAAGAGCAACAACAACACACGGCAACATCAACAACATTAGCCATTTTCTCAACTAATTTTCACTAACTTTTGAGGGAGAAAACAGAGGAAATTTTACCTTAGTTTTTCTGTGGTTCTACCCCTCAATATGAAGTATAATTACAGAAAAAGAAACAGCCAAAAAGCCTAAGGAAAATGAGCAAAACTCAGCTAACAAACAGTCCATTGGCAGCTCACTTAGCTACCAATTTCCAGATTTTCGTTTTGCAATTTGAGAGGTTTAAAAGGGGCGAAATCCTTACCTTTTCTCCTGATTTCAACACCTACTCAAAGATGGATATATAGGCAGTCCAAATAGATTTTGAAACGCAGAAAAACTTCTTCAAAACCTTGCCAAAACGAGCTCCAAAACAGCCCCTAACATACTTGGCAAGGTAATCACAACTTATCTTGTGATTTTCTTGAACCTTGCTTGATGTTCTTCCTTGATTTTCTTTGTCCTAGCTGCTGGAATTGAGAGAGAAATGGAATCCTTAGCAAGCTGGTCGATTTAGATTTGGCTGGAAATGTTTTCTACAAGGGAAAATCAGATTTTAAAGTAAATAGGGCGGTGGAGGCGCTAGGGCGTCATGCCCGCGTCACCGCTCGCGATGGTTTGGTAAAATGCCCATAACTTTTTACTCCGAAGTCTGATTGACAAGCAGTTTGATGTTATGAAAAATAGACTCAAAGAAATTTAATTTGATAGGTTGTGGGGCTTCTAATTCATTATATATTTAGAGGTATGGTCGTTTAAAGTTGACCCTTACTTATGAACTTCACAAACTCTTTATTTTTTTTTATCGTACACATTTCCCTTGACACCTACGAGCAATATACAACCCGTAATTTCCCTAACCTAGCATAAAACATCAAATAGTTACCAATAAAAATTTCGGGGTGTTATAGACTCGTCATGTTGATCCTGAGTTGAGGAATATGAAGTTCAGAAGTAATCTTCCCGTGCACTTGACGAGTGGGTTCAACGAGTCGTTGGAGCTAGTGACAATTCGTTTTGTTGGTCGTGGTCTGAAGAATGATAAAACTATGTGAATTTTCTAGTGTGCTTAATGGGAGAGTTTACGAGTCGTTTGATGGGACGATGACTCATTACATGAGCCTTGACTTTAAATTCGAGGAAATTTCCAGAATTCTTCAGGGGAATTCTTGTAAACTCCTATGCTTTTTACTTTTAAACTATGTCATTTTGTATATTGTTTGGGACGTTTTAAGGGTTTCTACAAGCCTAAACCCTCCTTCTCTCAAGATATCTCTCAAAGCTCTTCTCCTTCTCTCTTCTCAAGATTCAAGAACTTCACCAAGGTGTTTATCAAGCTTCAAGGGAAATTTCGAGCAGGGTTCTTCTACCAGGTATGCGGGATTTTCAACAAAGATACTCTTCCATCCTTGTGCCCCAAAATATTTTAATTTAAAATGCCCAATTTCTACTATTCTAGAAGATGCATGACCTAGGGTTTAAATTGATGGTGAATCCTCCTACAACTCTTTAAATTTCAAGATCAGTAGTGACTATGAGATAAGTACGGCGTAAAATGATTTGGTTATCTTGAATTATGTGTTGGGTGATGAAAAGTGTGGAGTTATGAAATATTCTTCATGAATGATTAGAGTTTTAAATAAGGTTTTGTCATTGTTCATTCAATTATCACAAATCCCTTGTTTAAATATGTGACGATTGTATGATTACCCATGAGAATTGGAATATGCCAATGATGGATGTGATGAGACTAAATTAGAGTTCATGGACTTGAATAATTGAAAGTAAAATATGCATGTCCCTATGTATTGATGGAATTAATTGGGTAAGAAGTAAATTTATGATAATGGCTTATCTAATCCATTCTTCTCATGAATTGGAATAAATCGTGAAATAGGTCTTATGAAACAAAGATGCACCCTTCCCATATGACTTTATTGTACATGCTGAAATATGAGTAAGCACATAGCTTCCTGTAAATCTAGATTATATGAATCAATGTATGCATGTTACAATATAAATTGAATATATGGGTCATCAATGTCTCTATGATACATGCTGATTTATATGAAACTAGAATTTGATGATGAGAAAGTAGTATAAATGATGTGAATCTAAAGATTCCCATTAATGTTAGACCCATGAAGATATTCTAGTATGGTTCCACGATGATATGATTTACGATGATAAAGAATGAGAATGATAATTTCCGAATGTTGGGCTTGTTGTTAGTAGAAAGTAGCCCCGGTCCTTCCGAAATGAAGGCTGTATGAAGAAAGTAGAGTATCATGTTTCTGATTAGCTTCGGTAGTTAGACCAGATATATATGTATGTATAACATTAGAACAGTACCTCTCAGATTCTAGTAACAGTCGGGATCCTCAATAGTAGAGAGTGACTCCCTAGCATCAGTCGGGATCCTAAATAGTAGAGAGTGACTCCCTAGCATTAGTCGGGATCCTCAATAGTAGAGAGTGACTCCCTAGCATCCGTCGGGATCCTCAATAGTAGAGAGTGACTCCCTAGCATCAGTCGGGATCCTCCATAGTAGAGAGTGACTCCCTAGCATCAGTCGGGATACTCAATAGTAGAGACTGACTCCCTATCAACGGTCGGGGTCCTCAATAGTAGAGAGTGACTCCTTAGCATCAGTCGGGATCCTCCATAGTAGAGAGTGACTCCCTAGCATTAGTCGGGATCCTCAATAGTAGAGAGTGACTCCCTAGCATCAGTCGGGATCCTCCATAGTAGAGAGTGACTCCCTATTACAGCTGGGATCCTCCATAGTAGAGAGAGACTCCCTTAATGATGATATCAGTATGATTCAATCTTGCATGACCCATCTTTTAGATTATAATGGCTTAATAAGATGATTAGTCTCAGTTATCAGTAATTATTCAGTACAGTATGTGCTACTAATTTCATATTTGGCACTTATTATATGTTCAGAATTTGACCCTTATGGATGATTTCTAAGATGTTATACAAATGAGATTCAAAAATAAGTTCCATGTATGTATCTGTGTATGTGAATCATAAAGCATGTGAATAGCATGATGAGGAAGTTATGTTGATGTATTTGACTAAATCCTTATCGTATATTTTTTTTATTTAGTTGTTATGTTAACCCACATGCTCGGTACATTCCAAGTAATGACCGCACGCCTTTTTGTGCTATATCATTTTATGATATAGATTAAGGTTTCCAGACTCGACCTCATGGTTAGATACGCTTCATCCCAATTCAGCAGATCTTGGTGAGTCCTCATCCTTCGAGGATGAGATTATGTTCATATTTTCTTATGCTTTCATTTTTAAAACTTTAGGAGTTAGCTGGGGCCTTGTCCCAGGAACTCATCAGTTTAGTAGAAGGCTTTCAGACTTATTTAGACAGATTCAGCATTGTATTTATATGTTAATAAATTGTCTTTATTGTTCATATTAGATTCTTATTATTGCTTCCGCTTATTCATATTTTCAGTCGTTTCTCATGTTAAGTATGCGCTATGATAATTCCATGGGTCTACTTGGAGCCTCTCGGGGTTTCGTGTCCCATTTTACGGCCAGGGTGTGAACTCAGGTGGTGACACAAGATAAGGGCAAGTCACCAGTAGTGGCCACAAGTATGTTGTGAATCTTGTATAACTCTTTGTATGTTTCTAACCCCGCAACCCCAGAATTAAATAAGGATTTTATGGTTATTGTTGAGAAGAGGTTGTCGATGTGTGACGTGAATAGCTATTAATATAAGATTGGTTGTGATAGTTAGAAATGAAAGGGGGAGCTACAAATTGGTGAATTAGTCCCTACTTTGAGAAATACTCAGGAGCCTTAGAATGATGACTTAAAGTTAAGGTGGAGATGGTAAGTATGTGAGCCTAGGAGGATCTTAGATTTGATAGTAGGGGAGTTCTAACCCTAACAATCATGACATGTCAACCCCTTCAGGTTCAGATAATTTCTCTGGTAGTTTAGTTGAAGCTGAGATATACCTATCCCTAAGTGTGGACTCCCAGAAGTTATAGTTAACCACCACAGGCATTGATGTCGATCTTATTTCACAAATCCTATAGGTTCATTTCTGTGTTATGAATTGGTTATGTGTGACAATTCATGTATCCCAGTATGATCAGTTCGAACTCAGTCCCTAGAACATGCTTAGTGGCTCAGCAAACCCAGGTCATCTCATGTATGTACTCAGTTTTAGATGTCATGAATGATTCGTGCTCATGAGACCTTTAGTTGAAGTCAGATTTGATATTATGAATTCTAACCCTGTAACAGAAACTGACTTGAGAACGAAGGCTTAGTCCGTAGTATTTCAGTGCCAGTTAGAGGGGAAGAATCCTTCTCAGTTGTCCACCTAGTTCCATGGTAGTCCATGTCCTCCAGTCTCTCTTGTGCCATAGTATGCATGACCAAGTTAGCTATTCAGTCCAGATGTGTAAGGCCAGCCCAAAGTCAGATGCTCCATTGGTTTTAGCTGTGATTGATTGATTATGGAATCTCAGTTTCCTCCCTATCCTTTCAGTATGTTTAGAAAAAATTCGAGGATGAATGTTCCCAGGGGGAGATATTGTAACACCCCAAATGTTTCTAGGATCAAATTTCAGGCTTAAAGAAAGAATTCAAAAAACAATTGCCTCATAACGAGTAGGGGAACGATTCATTAGGAGAGCTCACGAGTTTTGGTGAGACTCGTGGGGAGCAGTCAAGAAGGTAAGCTGGTGTAGTGGCCACAGATGACCCAACGAGTCGTTAGGTATTCCCCACAACTCATTAGGTTGGCCGTTAGGTGAAGCTGGGGATTTCTGGTGTGGGTCTAAGAGAGTGGAGGCCACGAAAGGAGGGACGAGTCGTCGTGTACCTGATGACTCATCAAGTTAACCGTGGGGAGGGAAGAGCAGAAAAAGGGACTTGAACTAGAGCAGTTCGCGACTCGATCCCCACGAGTCATTGCCTAATCCCATGACTCGTGGTGCGTCTCGTGGGGACTGGTAGGAGGATTTTCTTTGCGTGTTTCTAGGAATGTTTTTGTAAAGTCCTATGCTTGTAACTTATAAACTATGTCGTTCTGAGTGCTATTTGGGACGTTATTTAGGGTTTCTTGTAGTCTAAACTCTCATTCTCTCAAGATACCTCTCAAAACCTTCTTCCTCCTCTCCTCTCAAGATTCAAGGATTTCACCAAGGTGTTCATCAAAGCTTCAAGGTGTGATTTCGAGCGGGGGTTTTTCTACCAGGTATGAAGGTCTTTAAACAAGGATAATCTTCCATCCTTGTGCCCAAAAATGTTTTCTCAAAATGCACAATTTCAACTACTCTAGAAAAGCATGACCTAAGATTTGTGTGATGGGTGATTTCGTCTATATTTCTCTAAATCCTAAGATCCACTATGATTATGAGATTAATTATGAGGTAGAATAATTAGGTTACCTTAAACTATGTGTTGTATGATGAGAAATGTGATATTATAGAATATCTTCATAAAATGACTTGAACTTTGAATGAGGCTTTATTATTATTCACTCGATCATCGTAATTATTTGCATCCATGTTTAAATATGTGAAGATTGTGTGATTATCCCTAAGAACTTGAATGTGCCATTGATAGACATGTTGAGAAGAAATTAGAGTTTATGAGCTTGAATAATTGAAAGTAAAATATGTATGTCCCTTATGTTTTCGATGGAATTGATTGGGTATGAGGTAAACCTATGATAATGGACTAATTAATGCATCCTTCTCATGAATTGGAGTAAATCTTGAAATGGGTCTTATGAAATGAAAATGTATGCTTCTCTCATGATCTAGTTGTGATGTGTAAGTTAGAGTTAAGTACATGGCTTCCCGTAAATCTAGAATATATGAATCAATGTATGCATGTTATGGTACGAATATAGATCATGAATAACTCTATGATACATGTTGGAATATGAAGCTGTAACTTAATGTGGTGGAGGTATAATGCGTGATGTGTATCTATAGACACTCACTAATGTAAGACGTTTGAAGAAATATTGATGTGGCTCTATGATGAAATGAATTATGATGATAAATATTAAGAATGATTTTTTTAGAATGTTGGGCTTGTTGTTAGTAGAAAGTAGCCTCGATCCATCCGAAATGAATGTTGTATGATGAAAGCAATGTATGTTATGTTTCTGACTAGCTCTAGTAGCATAGACGTGATAGATCACGTCAGGTTAACACTCCTCATGTCCTAGTTAGCCAGGGATCCTCCATAGCCAAGAATGTTTCCCATGGTCAGCTCGGGATCCTCCACAGCAGAGAGTGACTCCCTAGTTCAATTGGCATCCTCCATAGCAGAGAGTGACTCCCTAGATCAGCCGGGATCCTCCATAAAGAGAGATTCCCTAGTTCAGTCGGGATCCTCCACAGAAGAGAGTGACTCCCTACTTCAGTCAGGTTCCTCCATAGTAGAGAATGACTCCCTTAGTTATGTTATCAGCATGATTCAGTTCTGTATGAGTCAGAGTTCAAATTAAAACAGATTTAGAATAATGAGAATCAAGCTCAGTTACCAACAGTGATCCAGTACAGTGTGATGCTAGTATCAGATTCAGTTTTTATTAAGCGTTCAGAACTTGACCCTTATGCATGAGTTCGATGATGTTTCATAAAATGAGATCCAAAGGAAAGTTTCATGTATATACATGTGTATGCGAATCATAAGAGGATAGTTGCATGTTAATCAGTTATGGTGATGTACTTGGTTATTTCCTAATCGTATGTTTGCATATTTAATTATCTCTGTTATCCCGTATGCTCAGTACATTCCAAGTACCGACCACATACCTTTTGTGTTATATCATTTCATGATATAGATTTAGGTCTCCAAACTCAGCCTCATGGTTAGATACGCTCCATTCCCTCTCAGCTGCCAGCGATGAGTCCTCATTTCACGAGGACGTGATTTATGTTTATGCTTTCTTTATGTTTCAATTTTAGATTTTAGGAGTTAGCCGGGGGCGTGTCCCAGCAACTCATCAGTTTAGTAGAAGGCTTTCAGACTTGTCTAGGTAGACTCAGCATTGTATTAAAGTGTTGTTGCAATTGTCCTTATGGTTCTTCACTAGACCCTTGCAGTTAGCTTCTGGTTATTCATGTTATTGATCGTTTCTATTTCTAAGTGATGTGCTATGATTATTCCATGGGTCGACTCGGAGCCTTTCGGGGTTCCTCGTCCCATGTTACAGCTAGGGTGTAAACTCAGTTCGTGACAGTTTATTTATGAATATGCTTTTCAGTTTCTTAATATGACTAGCTAAATCATTAGCTAGAGGTATGTGATGATAGGTGTTTAATTAGATTGGGTATTGCGAGATTCATCTTCATATTGCTTAATTAGTGTAAATCTGTTGAGTTCTCTTCAAATTATAATTGATTACCCACAGTTGCTAATATGAGTTTGGTTTTCTTACTAGATTTTGGCTTTAAAAAGAAGAATTAAGTATTGGGGGAGAATTTAAAGTGGGAATGGATGTGATTGTGGGGGGGTTTGGCTAGAAATAGCCAAAACCTATATTAATAATCCTAATTAGTGATTGATGGCTAGAAATAGCTCAGCTACTAACCCAAACTATTTGGGCTAATTGAATTGTGTCTTGAGGTTCGAAAGGACTCGAGAAAAAGGGCAGCCAAGAGGTTGAAAAACATCGGGTTCCATCTCGTTCAAAGTTATTTACACTTATTCACAATAATTTGATGATCTAGCATATCCTCATTAGATTAACACCCCATCTACACCACACCTCTAGTCTTCACTCATCATTATCTCTCAATTTTGGTTATTTTGTTATTTTAACTAGTTGAGTTAGAATCCACAATATTATTGACTTTATTTTCCCCCCAAAAATTTATTGTTTTATTTCCCTTGATTTGGTGTGAATTAATTCAAATTTCCTAAACAATGCTTGTGCAAATCATTCGTTAGTCTATGTGGAGTTCGACCCCGACATCCATCGAGAATATTTGTTTTGAGCAATGACCATGTACGCTCTCTTTTCAAGAGGGGTGTAGTTTGGACGTTATCAATAATGGTGCCGTTGCGGAGGACTAGCGCTTGATATCCTTGCGTTGTTTGCTAATTTGAATTGATCTTGCATCTTAGTTTTTGACTTTGTTCTAGTTGTTGGTCCTTAGGGTGAATTCATATAAGCCAACACTCGCAAGCAGGAGATAGTTTGGCTGAAGGAAACATAGAGCATGATGAGGATAACCCCGTTATGCGTAAGGTTGCAGGGGTCATTCTCCTACCAGCTACTATGGGGAATGTTGTGTTTCACATCACTCTTTTAACATAACAAATATAAGTCAAGAGTCTACCAGGTTGAGGCTCTTCCCATTCTCCCTAACAGGAGAAGCAACTCTATGGTTAGAGGAGCTACCCCCAGGTTGTATTATCTCATGGAAAGAGTTGATAGCAGAAGTTTTGGATCGTTTTTTCCCTCCCTCAAAGATGTTGTAGCTGATGGATGATATTACAAACCTTAGAAAAGAGCCAGGTGAGCCTTTGCATGAAGCATGGCTGAGATTCAAGAAGAAAGTTCCCTAACCATGGTCTCCCCGATGGAGTGCTCCTTCAAACCTTTTATTGAGCTCTAGACTCTATCAACAAATCCGTTGCCAATAATCTAGCTAGAGGATCAATCATGGATTAGACATATGGTTTAGCTAAAGCCCTCTTGGATAGAATGACGAACACGAATAGGGCATGGCATACGATGGAGACTCATTTATCACCACATGATGTTGGTTCTGGTGTGCTAACAGCTGAAATGAGAAAAAGATATGAAGAGCGAGATGAAATCTTGCTAAAATGATGACTCTGTTTGAGTTAATGACTAAGCATGTGATGGGAGCTAGACCTAATGCTGTGGGAATGCAAGGTCCAATGCATTTTAAATAGGAATCGTTTCCACCACAATATTAAAATGAGTGCCAATATATGGAAAATCAAATGGGGGGTTCTCGACCTGAGTATCAAGGGACTAATCAAGGCCCTTGGCACCCACGAGAAGAGAACCAAGGTTGGAAGAATCGTGATGCACAAGGGTGGCTCAATCAAAATGAGAGATGGGTTAATAGAGAGAAAACTGATGAGGGGGACCGCAATCATAGAAGCTCGAATCTGTATGTTCCCCCTTTTGGAGCAGAGAACGCCCAAGCTCAACCGGGTGTGAGCGATATAGGGAATTCAAAAATTGAAGAAATGTTGGCAAGAGTTCTTAAGAAAGTTGAATCAACGACAGCGGGGTCAAGGAACTAAAAGAGGAGGTGTCAAACCTTGCCCAAAATAGCAAGTTCAAACTCAGCTTCCATCAAGCATTTGGAAGCCCAAATGAACCACTTATCCTCTCAAATGAACTCCTGAATTAAGGGAACACTTCCTAGAGATACAATGCCAAATCCCAAGAAGGATAGTCAATGCATAGCCATTGTCACGAGGAGCAGTAAGATGCTTGGAGATGCAGGCGTTAAGCCCAAGGAAGTTGTTTCCCCTAAGGCAAGTGATGCAAAAGAATCAGATGTTGTGCCATAAGAACAAATTGGTTGTGATAATGTTGCGGATGAAGGTGAGGGAGATGTTGATGAGATTTTCTCAAATGATGAAGAAGGAGATACAAGCATGAAGGCCTCTAGTGAGAAAGAACAAGAACCAAGAGTTTCACTTCCTTATCCACAGTTGTTGGCCAAGAAGAAAAAGGATGATCAATTCAGCAAGTTCATCAACATGTTTAGCAAATTGTCCATAAATATACCTTTGGTGGATGCTTTACTTCAAATGCTCGGATTTGCAAAGTTCATGAAAGAACTGTTGAAGAAGAAGAAAGTTGTAGATGTGGGAACTAGAGAGACAACACATCATTGTAGTACTATGATGATAAGCAACCTGGCCCTAAAATGGGAGGATCGAGGAGCCTTCACAATCCCTTGCACTGTTAGGTTGTGTGTGTTCAAGAAAGACCTTTGTGATCTTGGGGAGAGTATAAATCTGATGCCCCTCATAATCTTCAAGAAATTAGGGCTTTGGAACACCAAACCTATGTCAATGAGATTGTTAATGGATGATCGCTCTATCAAGAAACATGTGGGTGTTTTGGAGGATGTACTAGTGAGGGTAGATAAGTTTATTCTATTAGGTGACTTTGTAGTTCGTGATTGTGAGATAGATGTGGAAGTTCCAATCATTTTGGGGAGACCATTGCTCGCCACGGGTAGAGCCATGGTATATGTGGAGCTAGGTGAGCTCAAGTTTCGGGTTGGAGGTGAAAAGGTTACCTTCAAGGCGTGCCAATCTGCTGAACCTCCTAATGAATGCAAAGTAATTGGAATATTGATTGATGGGAATGAGTATGGAGGAGTTGATATGGAAGAGGTTGAGTCAGAGGATGATCCTTCGGAGAATATATTCTGAACGAGAGATATGTTGTGCCACAACGGTAACTAAGACGCTTCTTGGGAGGCAATTCAAGTGTTTTCTTTTGAATGTTTTAATATCATTGCTGTTTTTGGTTTTGTAGGACTAAGTAGGTGAGAAGTAAGGAGGAGGATCACAAAACAAGGCAGGCACTGCTAGAACGACAAACCGCTGGTCCAAATGCGTGAATTGCCGCCTTCTTAAGTCATGGAAGCAGAAACCTGGGAACAAAATGGTCAAATAAACGAGTCACCGATGAAAAGCCTACACCAGTTCGTAAACCACCGCTGGACCGTTGGCTCAAGTTAGAAAACCTAAGACATGAGAGCACGAACTGTAATCCACCAGTGGAACACAAAACCCAATTCGCAAACCGATGGTCAACCTCCGGTCACAAAGTAGAGAACTAGGCACAAATTCAGGTCCGTATTGGTAAGGCGGCGAACCACCACTTCTAATTGGCGACTGCCGGTGAAACGCTGGTACAGGTATGTGCCTTGTTCTGAAAATCTTGACCAAACCTTTGACCGACTCGGCCAAGATTTCTTTTTTAGCCTCCCAAACCTGATTTATTCCCTTTTTATTCTCCCAAAGGCCCTGTTTTCCCACTTTTTAACAGTTCCCCATACACCTTTTCATCTTCCCAATGCCCCACCTTTTCATATTCCAACAATTCCCTTTTCCCACTCCCTCTATATTTAAATCACCATTAAACCCCCACCTTTTCCCCAACCAATACCATTTATTCCCCTTCACCTATAAAAACTCCCATTTCTTTCACCTAACTCTCACTACACTCTTCACTCTCTACTAACAAAGTTCCCATCTTCTCCATTGTTGAGCTAATTCAAGTATCCATATCTCTCATCTGCTCTCAAGATTTATGCCTTGGTAAAATGATCCTAACACTTTAATATTGTTACAAGTTATAGTCTTGGTGCATATGAATTTTATTGAGAGCATGTTTCTCCCTTCTTTTACTGCCCCCTTTCCCCCAACATTTCCATTATTGTGCTTATACATGATGAATTTGGTTGATGGTTACAATGTGAAATTTATGGGCTAGTAGGGGCCTAATGCTTAAATGGGTATGGGGAAATGGTTACTCTTATGTAGTTGGGGGGGCTAAAGTCTCAGTAACCCCAAGTGATGACAAGGACAAAATTTGCCCGTTGATAGATCGGGTGATGCCGTTCTTAAGGGTAAATCATCATTTTGTCCTTTTTATTTGGGTTGGTAATGCTTATAGCAGGTGTGAGTATGTGTTTATTTTAGAGTTGATATGGGATGCATTTTGAGGCAATGGGGATAACGACCATTGGCTTCTCGCTGGTCAGGTCCAATGAAATGCTAATGAAATGCTAGTTCGGGTAAAAAATGGCTTCAGACCACTGCCTCGATCCTGCATCACATCGGCGTTTCGCGGATCGATAGTCCATGGACCACCTCCTGAGATTCATCGGAATTCCACCGGTGCTGCCAATTCTTTCAGGCTAATTCCTCCTCTTATTACTCATTTAATCTTTAGAGTATTTGTTGGTTGTTTTCATTGTTATCATTAGAAAAATACAAAAAGAAATATTGTGGGTTCCACTAAGATCGAGTTTGCAGAAAATGACTTCATCCAAGAACCCCAGCAAGGGCAAGGCTCCAGCCTCCTCATCCACAAAGGGAAAAGGAAAAGAAAAGGCATCCACAACACCCACCAACTTTCGAAAACCCATAATGTTCTGTGTGCCTTACATGAAGGGGTACTACACTATTTGCAAGGATCGTTCGATCACCGTGGAGAAAAGATTTGATTTGGTGGGGCTGCGAGGTGATTTTCCCAACATCACGGGCGTAGTTTATTTACAGGAAATGACATGCTTTCACCAATCCTCTCTAGATTACTATCCCAGCTTAGTCCTAGAGTTTTACGCCTCCTACCAGGCTAGGTAGGAGAGCATGCACCCCAAGGGCAAGGTGGACGAATTTCCCTGTTTGCCTTCAGTTATGGTGTGAGGGGTGGAGGTTGACATCACTCCTACAACCATCAATTATTTATTTTGGGAGGACGATCTTGACACCGGCTCAAAATATATAGCCAGAATTTCTGACAAGGAGAATCAATTCTCATGGACAGCCCCTATCATTACTGCAGACACATCCTTTTGGGCAACTATGGGCGGCTAAATTTCTCACCATGATCTCAAATTTGAGGCCAAGCTATGTCTAGACTTCATCTGCAAATGGATCATGCCTTCAAAGAACGAGCAACGGGTTAGCTTGGAAGAAGCTATCCTTATCGTTTACATCATGAAAGGGGTCCATGTTAACTTTCGGGAAATTGTGGCTCTACAAATGAAGAGGAAAACAAGGAAAACCAGCACCTCCATGCCATACGTTGTGTTCATTTCTCAACTTTTCTTGTAGGCCCAAGTGCCTTTGTTCCCAAATGAGACCCCTAGTCCTGCTCCGGGTGCAATCATAGTAGATCGCAAAAGGGATGCAGATGCACCCAAGGTGAAGTGGAAGCAGATGCAGGCCTTTAATATGCTAGAAGGTTCTTTATCTCATGGTTCTGAGCAGTCTCCACGAGCCCCAAATTTGAACATACCTCACCTAGAAGTATCGAGCCAAATCTCTGGTGACATACCTCTTAGGTGAGCATCACCCCCTCCAACATCCTCCTATCCAAGTGGTCTCCACAAGCTTGTGGAAATTACCAACTCTCATGAGAGCCAGCTTTAAAAGTTGGCTAAGAGTCTCCCTACCCTTATCGCCAAAAAGGCAAAAAGGGAAATGAAGTCTTTGTACGAGAGTCTTACCACATTATGCAAAAGGGTAGATATTATGGAGGGAGTTTTCACTTCTCTCCAGACTAATGTAATGCAGTGGAGAAGTCGGACATCCATGGAGGTTCCTGATTTGAGTTCTCTTATTGCTGCAATGGCTGCCCCTTCTACAGTTCGAGGCCCTATTGATGATTTTTTCGAGGGCTTAGGAGATAATGCAGAAGATTTAGGTGAGGATGGTATTAATGGAGAAGCAGGAGATGGTTCTGCTGATGATGTATATGAAGAGGAGTGACCTACTCAGGGAGTTCTCGCCCCTTTTATTTCGCATGCTTACATTAGGGACAATATAATATTTGAGTTAGGGGTGGGATGAGTGTTTTTCTGGGTGGTCATTTGTGATTTATTTTGTTTATGAATTGATGTAGCCCTTGTCGGGCTTTTGTTTTAAATCTTGTGAGGAGTTGTGAGCCTTTGGGCTCATTTTAACAATGTAGATTATTGCCCTTGTCAGGCTATTTGTTTTGATAAGATTATGAATGGATAAAATGATTAGTCTTTTGATGTTAGTGCTATTGAGTGGGTCCTTATTCTGAGTGGCTAAATTTGTGACCCATACTTTATTTTATTCGCCCATGTAAATAGTTGATAGTAATCAAACTCCAAGAGTTTTCTTATACCACCGTTCTTTCTCCAGGAGCAGTTTTCTTTTAATTTTTCTTTTTGATTGTCGAACTAGGTTGACATTTCTCAATGATAGATTGTGAGGTGACTTTCTTAAGGGAATATGCCATGTATTTCTTTGAGTATTTTATGGAGCTGTTTTGAGAGGTACCACACAAATATTTTGGCATGTGGCAGGATAATGAAAAATTGGGCATTTGAAATTGGAAATGTAGCACTCACTCTCTTATCATACATTGTAGATTCCCAGTTTGGCTTGTGAATTTGCATGTTCTCATGTCTTGAATCTAAATCTTGTGATGATAATGACTTGTGTGGACTCTTTGGGTGTGATGCCTTGTGTGGTAAGGATCTTTGTGAATCTCATACATCTCTTCTTGTTTAGAACTTTCCCTAAGTGTGACTCAAGGAGAAATCCTAAATGTAGCTGCACTTAGAACATGATTTTAGGCTTTCAGTTGATTAGTCACTCTACCCAAAATGACCTCCGAAAATGTCTTCCTTTGCTAGATAATGTGTAGCCTTTTGGACTGTTCATTCTTGGAAACCACATTACAAGCCAATCCCTCTTTTTGATCCCCTCTTCTTGGCACCCATCCTCCCTAATTGCTAGTGGTGAGCGAATGAGAATAATGGGAGTTGAAAACCCAAAGACATAGGGAGAGATAAGGAAATCAGTGAGAAAGAGGCAAAGAGCCTAAGTTTGGGGGTTTTCAAGAAAGGGTACAATATGAGAAGCCTAAATTTGAGGTAGCACCAAATGGTGAGAAAAATGAATGAAATGATGAGTTGAGAAACCTTAAGGTACCAAAAGAGAAAAGAAAAGTGAAATGTTGTTACCTCTTTCTTAGACAAGGATTAATGTGATAGCCAAAAGAGCTTCAAGAAAGGTCTTTGAGAAATAGAAGATGAAAATGGTTGTAAAAGGAGGAATAAGGTGGAGTGATATAAAAAGTTTGATGGGAAGGGTTAAAGTGTTCACATAAAGGCATTAGGGAGGTTCTAGTCACTAGAGCCAAATAATTGTCCGACCATTACCCCTAGCCTTCATCATGACCCGCAAGTCCTAATTGATTTTGAGTGTAATTTCTCTACATTAGTGGTGAATTACATGAAGGGAAAGCATATTGGTCAAGTTGTGTGCATGAAGATTTCTTTTGGGAGAGTAAGTGTGATCATATTCTTCTATAATCTCTTACGTGTGCATTTATTCATGGTAAAGAAAAGGGATTCTATCTTGAAGTGAGTGGCATCATTCCCTTTTGAGGACACACTTGCATTGAGGTAAAGGTATGATTGAGGCATTAGAAGTGTGAGATCTAAGGCAAACTTTGAATGTGCATTGATTATGAATTGAGATTCTATGTGTATTTGATTGGATAATCTATGCCCTTGTATTGCAAAATGAAGTCATTAGTGAATCATGCCTTTGAATTGTGGTAGCTTCTTGAAACTTTTCAACATTTTTAGGGGGAAATTGCTTCTCCTTTTCTGTGAATTGGTGAGCATTTTTGGGTTGTCTTAGGTTAAGTGGTCATTAATGCATAAACTCTTGTGGAGTGGCAAGTCATTCCTTTTTCTCGACTAATAAGAATTGCATTACTTGAGGACAAGCAATGGTTCAAGTTTAGGGGTTTGATGAGTTGGTAATTTACCAACTCATTAGGCTCTTAAGCATGAGTTTTAGCTTAGTTTTCAAGTCATTTAGATGAATTTATGCCCTTTTGCCTTTTTATGTGCAAGTATCTGAGTTGAAAAGAAAGAGCATGAATCGGAGTAAAAAGGATGAATTCAGGTGAAAACCGGCGCTCCACCGGAGGACACTAGCGAAGCGCCGATCAATTGTAGGCAACCACTGGATTGAGGAGAAAATGCAACCGACTGCCCGCGGACATCAACCAGTGACTTGTCGGTTCCATTGCCGACAGATGCTGGACTTTCTGGACCAAAGAGGAAACTAATCAGTAGATCATGTATGGAAATTGGAAAACTGCCGAAGGCATCACCGAAAGGTCTTGGAATGCCACTGGATCGCAGTAGAAAATAAACGGAGGCTCACGGATTGCAACCGGCAAACCATCGATTCTGTTTCAAGTGAAAAATGTTTAAACAGGGGCAATTACATCTAGCACTGAAAAAGAGGAGATTGGTTGACCAATTTTTGTATATAGTATAGAAGAAAGTACCCTGTACAAATCTTGGAACATTTCTTTTGCTTTGGAAAGAGAAAAACCCCATTGGAGAAGAAATTTGAATATTGCTCTCTCCAATTTTTGTTTTCCTCCTTAGCAAGGTATAATCATTATTACAGACATATTTTGAGTTTGATTTTGCTTGCTCTTAGTAATGAAATCATTGAGTTTATTTATGAATATGCTCTTTAGTTTCTTAACTATGAGTAGCTAAATCATTAGCTAAAGGTGTGTGATGATGAGTGTTTAATTAGATTGGGTATTGCTAGATTCATCTTAATATTTCTTAATTAGTGTAAATCTATTGAATTCTCTTCAAATTATAATTGATTACCCATAGTTGCAAATATGGGTTTGATTTTCTTACTTGATTTTTGCTTGAGAAAAAAGAATTAAGTATTGGGGAGAATTTGATAGTGGGAATGGATGTGATTGTATGGGGGTTGGACTTAGCCAAAACCCATATTCGTAATTCTAATTAGTGGTTGATTGCTAGAAATAGCTAAACTATATTGGGCAAATTGAATTATGTCTAGAGGTTTGAAAGGACTCGAGAAAAAGGCACCCAAGAGGTTGAAAAACATCGGGTGCCATCTCGTCCAAAGTTATTTACACTTAGTCAAAAAAAATTGATGATCTAGCATATTCTCATTTGATTAACACCCCATCTACACCACACCTCTAGTCTTCACTCATCATTGTCTCTCAAATTTTGTTATTTTGCTATTTTAACTAGCTGAGTTAGAATCCACAATATTATTGACTTCATTTTTCCTCCAAAAATTTACTGTTTTATTTCCCTTGATTTGGTGTGAATTGATTCAAATTTTCTAAACATCGCTTGTGCAAATTATTCACTAGTCTCTTGAAATTCGATCCCGACATCCATCGGGAATATTTGTTTTGAGCAACGACCGTTTACGTTCTCTCGTCAAGATGGGTGTGGTTTGGATGTTATCACTCCCTAGAACAAAAACTGCTCCAATACCAAGTCTATCACACCCAAACCTAGGGAGGCATGACTAGCACCTGGTGCCACCCTTGATATGAGCAGATGCAACGCCCAAATTTAAAACAAAGGCCACAACCAATGAGGTTCGACAATACAACAACTATAAAATAAAAGTAAACGACAAGCTAAAATGGAAACTAGCTCACAACCCAACCAAAAAATACACAATGGGACACCAAGGCCACAGAATGGAAAACAACTACAATATGACCCACCTAGCCTACAACAACACTATGACCACAACAGACGTCTGTGAGCCTCTTCGAATAGCCCTATAGGCAATTATCCGAGATGGGGCTACAAACTACCCATAATACAAACATTTGGCAACTCTGGAAACCTGGAGGTTTACCAACTCAGCTGGAACTTCATTCAGCGAGCAAGAACTCGATCTATCGACCCGCCATAACCTGTAGGCATGAATGCAGTGCCTCAACTAGGGCGTCAATATAATAATGAACCGAGTATGAAAGGAAGAAACAACTACAAGACTCAGATTAGAGATCAATAGACATATCAAATATCAAAGGAAGAGAAACTCAATTTAGGTAATCATATAGAACTTACCTGGCCCCCTAAGCTTGGCAAGTATTAGCAAATACACAAACAGAACCTACCTAGCCCCCACAAGCCTGGCAAGTCCAAAAAGTAAACAATAACATGTGGCACCTAGCTGACACAGCTCACCTATCATCACCTGCAGACCTTTCAACGGCCTCAGCTAACACCAGCCAATATCTAGCATTCGCTGCTATCAGATAATAGATAACACAAGAAACAATCACAATACAATTCCAAGAAAATCAAAAGTAAACACCACTCAATCAACATCATCAATCAAGCACTGCCAGACCCTCTCTCGGCTACGCATAGTTAGCACAGCTCCATCTATCCGAGAGAGCCAATCGTGATCCTAGGAAGACTCAGGACAAACATATATGGCACTATAAAGGCATGTACCTCCTTATAGGTCATGCATGTCTCAGAATGTCCCTATGGGAGGCAAAATAAACTCAATCATAGGTCAATTTTCCTACCATTTGGACTCAACCCCACAGCCGGACCCATTTTCAACATTAGGTATCCACGAATCCCAAAGGCCTGAACACACACACACAAAAAAACGACAATCACACAATCACAACATTCAAAATCAAAAACAATAACAATACATTTTCAAATATCCCAAAACCATCTCTCAAACCCCACCAACTGACTATCATAACATAGTACTATTCTTTCACGTCTAGCTGTACATCGGCGAGCCACTAGCCGAGCAAAGGATTACCATCCTAACCAGTCTATCTAAAAGATTTAAAAGAATCCCACAAGACCCTCTATACAAAATCAACAACAAGGGATACAACCAAACCAAATAAAGTGTCACCACGACCGTCAACATGTCATCAACACAACCGACACGATCGCCGATTCAAATATAACAAAATATCATCGCAACCATGGACCTTAACAACTCTAAACCCTTACCACTTGTCAGTATAATCACCTAATATTATTCACACAAACAGCCCATAACTTTCTACAAGAAACAAACACCTCACATACAACCTCTCTATACAAGCCTAATAATTTGCCATGACTACGATTCTCCACACTCAAGCTTAAGCCACCAACAAAACCATCACCTCATACACACATTTATTATCACATAACCAGAACTAAAACAAGATCAATAACAACAGGATTCAAGGATTCAAGGCTTCAATAACAGCCAACATGCACGAGTAAACCGACAACAATGGTAACGGAATTCATGCGGACAAAAGGGAGGGATAAGACTAATATACCTTGGATTTTGGCGAACCCAAACTAAGAAAAACCTCCACCCTTATAAGAATCAATATACTACCTAATAACATCCCAAGTTACTAACAAAATGCAGCCAACACAACTTAATAACAAAACAAGGCAAATGAAGCTTACCCGACATGATTAGTAGAAACTCTGAGACAAAAAACTTCCAGTGTTGACACAACATTAACCAACATAAAAACTAAGGAAAAACAAAGGAAGAAGTCTTAACAATATCTTCACCATGAAACAGCCACCAAAAACCCGGAAAAGACACCAAACCACGAGCTATACCAAGCTCCCAACTTCCCGACCTTCGATTCCACCTTGGATTATCTTCCCTAAGCGAAAATCATAAAGAATATGTTGGAACACCTCTATGGAGATTTATGGTCGAGGAAATTTCTAGAAATGAGAATTGGATGTGAAATAACCGACCAAATGGACTTATATGGTCCTCCACCGCCTTAGCCATTTTTGACGTGACTTCTTGCGCGGTCTCACGAAAATGCAAATATTTCTCTATTTAGAAGTTGGATTGGAGAACGGTCTAATTATTTGGAAATTATACTCATATATATTAAATATGATAGGTAGTAGTCCCCCTAACTCCTTATAGATCGGGAGAAAAGCCTCAAGACATTTGACCCAATTTCGAAGAATTTCCAGAAAGAAATTTGCAATAACTTTTACTGAATTTCATTCTACAACTTGATCAACATCCAATATTAAATAAGATCATAGAGAGACTCAAATAACTCATAAAACTTCCTTCTTAGCCTATTCATTACTCTTAGTCCTACCTCAAAAGAACAAATTTATTGCTCAAATTATTCGGGGTGTTACGAAAAGTATCGTGAGTATGTTGATATTAATTGTTTAAGGTCATTGCACAATTATATCAAGAAAATTAAAGCATATGAAGTGTAAATGATAGGAGGTGTCAAGGATCAAATGCATAGATGACGCGATGGACGAGGTCAACTAGGTATGGGTTGGCCAAGCAAGGCATTGGCCAGTGAGTCACTGAGGTAAATCTTTACAGTGGTCAACGTGCCACAGAGCTATAACCGCAGCCTCAACTTTATATATATATGTTTGGAATTATCTTGATTCATTTCCATCCTTTTCCAGAATTAAGCAACTTTTTCACACTCCTTGTTCTCTCTACTTTCGAGCAACACAATTAAGGAAAACTATCAAGAAAACTTCACTAAAAATCACAACAAAAAAATAGCAACTTGGTTGAGAAGGAAAGAACTTGTTGGCGAAGTTGTTGTGTGTTGTTGTCACATTGTGTAACACCCCAATGTTTTCTAAGACTAGGTTTGAAAAGTTGAATATATTCAGTAGCGAAGTCTACAATTTTCTCTCAATACGACTGGTGGTATGGGTCGTGGTCATAGGATGACCGTGGTAAAGTTTAGAGGCTCATCCCCTAGACCATGATTCCGCACCATGAGTCATAGTTTAGTGGTATGATGACTCGTGGTTACGGAGTCGTAGCATGCTACTGAGTTGCCAGGTTCTGATTGTACGTTTGATTGTACGACTCATAGTAGGGCACTATGGGTCATGGTAAGAGTTTGTAGAAATAATTAGAGAGTTGGAGATATTGGATTGGCTATCCATGGGAGGAAACCAAGAGTCATAGGTTGGTGGTACGGTTCGTGGTATGACTTGTGGTGGCTGGCAGTGACCCTTTTACTTAACAAATCATTAAGGTCATTTTCATAATTCCTGAGCTCTTAACTTCCTAATGATGTCGTTTTAAGACTTGAGAGGAGTGTTTTAAGATGTTTTATATCCTAAGCCATTAGACCCCCATGCATGCAATATATTGAGATTCCCCTTCAAGATCAAGCTAGAATACTCCCCAATTTCTTTCCCAATTCTCTGAGGCTTTCAAGGCTAGTTTGAAGATCAGATTACTCAGGTATGTAGGGCCATGAATGAGTGATTTCTTCCACCCTCATGCCCAAATTTCACTCTAATTCATTAATTCATGTTCCTAATCAACTGTATTGATTTCTAGGTTTTTAACCCAATTCTACGGAATTATCTATGTTATGTTTATGGGTCCAATCTCCCCATCTTCTAAAGTATGATTTAAGTCTAATGGGCAAATTTTACACTCGATTTGATTATACATTCATGTTCTCAAGCTATTAAAAAGTATGCCCTATTATGCCTGTTTTAAGAAAATTCAAGCCTATGATTTATGATTTCGATTATGATGAAGTAAATTATGTTTTATGATTATAATGCATAATTTTCACAAGGTCCCTTCATGAATTTTATGGATTTTAGAATACTATGATTCCCTCAAGTATGCATGAATCTTACAAGTATCATGATTATGATCATGGCCAACTCACGGGCCTATTTCATGGCAAGTTCACGTATTTCAAGCATGTTATGAATCTAATGATTTCAACTAGCCCATGTACATCAAGTATGTTTCATCATTATGATATGAGCAGTATATATATTCTGGGAGTAGTATTTGACATTGAGTAAACCGAGGTTCCAGCACATTGCGGTCTCAGAACTACATGCCAACGTAGCCACGATGGGGTCCTCCACGAGAGTGTCTCCCATGCCTCTATGGGCCACCCGTGAATGATAACACGCCTTTTCATCATTCTACCCTTAGAAATGTATGAACACCCTCCTGACTAGGGTTTTATAGGTCGGGCTCCATGTATGCTCATGAGGGGTATGTCGGTTATAAGAATCTCCTATTGTTCCTCATGCTTTTATTTACTTATGTTCATATATTATGATATTATGTTTAACATCATATTTGACCCATTGACTAATTTTATAAGTTTTCACTTATGATTTCATGTATGGTACACTATATGATTTTTATTTCTAAACCTTGGGTCATTATGTTTAGCTCAAGATGCATATTGCGTGATCATGATTACTTCAGGAATATAGTTTTCAGCATGCTTTCCTTACTCTCGGCGATCCTTTTAGCTTGTATGCATGATTTTATACTAACGTTTTACTGGCGTGTTTTACTTATCTTATATACTCAGTACATTTCAAGTACTGACTACATACTCTATGCTATATCATTTCATGATATAGGTTTAGGTGATCCAGCTCAGTCTTGCTAATAGATTGCTCTCATCTCAGTCTAGTTCTATCCTTGTTTTGGGTGGGTCCTCATCTCCGAGGATATCTATCATTTCAGTTTTATTTCAGTCTTGGAGATAGTTGGGGGCTTATCCCAGCATCTCAGCAGATAGTAAAGGCTTTTCAAACATAGATTAGTATGTTCAGTTTGGAGATTTAGCACAGTGAGGTTATTGTTTCATATATGCTTTACAATATACAGACATCTGCTTATCTATGTTTAAGTTAAGTTTTCGCTTTAATTTATTCTCTTGTGTTGCTATGCACATGTCATGGGTTGACTTGGAACAATTCGTGGTTCAAGGTCCCGTATCTCAATCTAGGGTCCCAGCTCGGGTCGTGATAAACTTGGTATCAGAGACAAGGTTTAGGTATTTCCTAGGGTGTCCGAAAGTCCCGTTAAGTAGAGTCTTCTCCATCGGTGTGAAGTGTGCCACCCTTATGGGGAAGAGGCTACAAGATCTTTAAGAAAATTTCCCTTCTTTCATGATCTATGTCATGTGATGAATTACCTTTGTATTCTTCTAACTCATGCTATATGCATTTGCAGAAATATGCCTCCATGTCGAGTTAATGGTAGAAGAAACAGCCATGATAATTGCAATGGATACGGGCATCAACAAGCCCCACCAGCACCAACGGATCATTTGCCTGAGCAAGTCACTCATGTTAAGTTCAGAGCGATGTTTCATATGTTAGCATAGGACATGACCGCTCAGGTCAACTAGCAGGAAGCGGCCCGTATGCCCCAGAATGGGAACACAACAATAGTTGATGAGTTGATAATTTACCAACTCATTAGGCTCTTAAGCATGAGTTTTAGCTTATTTTTCAAGTCTTTTAGTTGGATTTTATGCCATTTTTTCTTTTTTATGTGCAGGTATCTAATTATAAAAGAAGGATGTAATTCAGGTGAAAACTGGTGCTCCACTGGAGAACACCGGTGAAATGCTGGTCAACTACAAGCAACCACTGGCTTGATGAGAAACTGCAACCGGCAGTCTGCGGACAACAACTAGCGATCTGCCGGTTCCATCCCCGACATGTGCTAGATGTGGCTGTACCAATGATGAAATTATCGGTGGCTCATGGATGGAAACTCGAGAACCACCGAAGGCATCACTAGAAGGCCCTGGAACTTCACTGGACCACGAGCAAAGCAACCGGTGAACTGCCAATTCCATCGCAAGTGAGGAGATGCCTGAACAGGGTAAAAGCGTCAAAGCCTGAAAAAGAGGAGAATGTTTGCCTTATTTATATAGATATATTAGAAGAAAGTACTATGAACATATCATTGAATATTCCCTTTTACTTTTTGAGAGAGAAAGAACTCCATTGAAGAAGAAAGATATATTTGAATATTGCTCTTTATCTTCATCATCTTCTTCAGCAACGTATAACTATTACTGTAGAAATATTGTGAGCTTGATTTTTCTTACTAGTAACGATGAAATTATTGGGTTTATTAATGAATATTCTCTTGTGTTTCTCAATTATGAGTAGCTGAATCTATAACTAGAGGTGTATGATGATGGGTCTTTAATTTGATTGGGCATTGCTAAATTTGTCTTGTTATTACTTAATTAGTATAAATCTATTAAATTCTCCTTAAGTTATAGTTGATTGTTCATAGTTGCAAATATGGTTATCGTTTTGTTACTTGATTTTAGCTTGAAATAGAAGAATTAAGTAAAAGGAAAGAATTTAATAGTAGATTGGGATTTGATTATCTGGGGTTGGGCTAGAAATTTCCAAAACCCATGATCATAATCTCTTTAGAGGTTGATGGCTAGATATACTCATGTTATACCCCGTAGAATTCCCAGCACCTAGACGACCTATTCGCACGTTGGTTAAGCATAATTGAAGGCCATACGTGCTGGAGAAAGGCCCGGGAAAAGATCGGACGAGAAACCTGTCGAACCATCGCGGAAGGAGCAGAGGCAGAGCCCCTCTGCGATGGCAGCGTGTCACGGAGGAGGGGCCTCCGCGTTGGCTCCGTGACACGTTGGCCTTGTCCAGGCCCAAGTATATAAAGCCCCACTTCGGTTTAAATGATAAAAACATTTAAAATTTCCAGAGAACAGAGAGCAAACGCAGAGGGAGAAAAAAGGAATGAAGAAATTATATAATTTTCGTCCGATTACGCTGCTAAACGTTGTCTAAATTCAAATTAACTCCAGATACGGAGGTATTTAGCAGCAGAGAGCATTCCTACGGATTCAGTTTCGTAAAATACGGCCGACGAATCGTCGAGCCACCGAGCTAAGGTAAGTGGAATTGCTCTAAATTAGTGTCTATGTGTTCCTAGCTATGAAGTGAATACTTCTCCCTTCTGGACCGCTGACAAATAGCGAGTTTTCGACCGTCTTTCGATAAGCCTAAGTTTAGGCTATAACCTATATCAAAAGTAACGTTGCTCTTTACAATAAAGATGTATTTAGTATTAATTGACATATTTATGAATGCAGTTGGGAGAAAATAGTTGAAGTACCGGCCGAGCCTCGTCCGACGGACGAATAGTTCAAGAATAAGGTATGTAAAGCTAGTTCCCTTGGCAAGTTAAGTAATATCGGTGCAGTATAGTAATTTACAAGCCAGTAGAATGTTCTGAAGTCAAGTGTTACGTTTATTGTGAATGTTGATACGGTATTAGAAGCATCAGGTTGTAACTTGCGTGAAACTTACTAATACGACGTAGCTTCTAACACAAGTATTAGAAACTGCTCAGCATGCTCAGTATGTGATGTGATACGAAATGTTAAGATATTATTGTATTCAGTTGAAACCCCGTAAAGCGATGTAATATCCGTAAGCACCTCAGAAATAGAATGGCAGGCTAAAATAAAGTTTAGAACGCATGTTAGGAATAGTAAATCACATTAATACAGAAACTCAGTGTACAACATAGGTTGCAGCAGAAATACTATTTTTCGTATAGCATTTGCCCCAGTACGGTCTGGCAGGAGTCTATATTCATATATACATATTTACCAGTCTCAGTACGTATTAAATACGTACAGATTACTATCATTAGTTCAGCATGTAATATATACGATACTTTACCCCTATTAGCCTCAGCATGTGAGATACGCAGACAGTATTATTAGTTGAGACCGTTGTATTGTTTGGGGTTGGATTACCTAGCATCCATGACCGCCCCAGGGTTAATAGCTGTATTGACTCATCCGCCAGAGGACGAGGATACGTCGCTTTACGGAGTGGCATGCCGTCCCACAGGGGACGAAGATGGGAAGCCAGTTTTCCCCATATTGTGCCTTGGTCGGCCCTTATACACCCCCGTCGAGCGGATACGCCCGGGGTGTTGGTTCAGGAGTCCTTCGGACTCAGGTCCAGTTATAGTCAGGGGCTCAGCGAGCCCAAGTGCATACCCAGGGGACCGGCAGGATGCTTACAGGGGTTATTGGAGATGGGATGACCGGGGTAGGGGTGTAGATTATGTGCTGGTTGTACCTCCCGGCTTATGGGGGCCGGGTAAGGTTTGTGTGTGCTACGTATGTTATGATATGTTATACTATGTTACAGTAGATACGAGTAGATCGACAGTAGAACGATAAATCCTCAGGTATGACTCTTACTCCTTCCACTATGATTAAGAGAAGGTATGACTTACATTATCAGACAGTTAATCTATTCCTTCTACTTCAGCTTCATCAGTTATATTATTACTTTCAGATATTTCTTTCAGTTGTTGCTTTACATACTCAGTACCGGTCGTACTGACGCCCGGTGGGGCGCTGCATTACTTGCCTGCAGGTACTCATAGACGAGCAGGCGATACTACGTGATTCCTATCAGCGATCCAGTATTCAGCTCCTGTCATCCAGAGACTGAATTTCAGAGGTGTATTTCAGTTCCTTTTTGTTGTATAGTACGGGTAGGTCGGGGCCCTGTCCCGATCATTTCTATTGCTATTCCTAGAGGCTTGCAGTCTGTATATATATTTCCCTGTGGTCAGATGAGCCGGTTGTGTGAGGCCGTGCAGTTGTTTAGCTGTTAGTCCTTCCGTTTCTTTCATGTTGGCCGTGTGGGGCCATAGCTTGACAGTAGTGGTGACCTTGCTGGTCACGTAGCTTTCTAATATTCTATGATTAAGTTACAGATAACTAGATAGCATGGTGGCCTTGTCGGCCCGCATAGGTTTCCCTATAGTTGCATGTTCTGGTCAGCTGTTATTACAGGTACAGGAGGCTATAGGCCAATGAGCCGGGGGCTGTGTTTACAGCCGTTATATAGCCCTTTGTTTCCAGAAATGTGAGTTAGAGCCAGCCAGGCACCAGATGTGTCTAGGCTTAGCAGTCCAGTAGTTCAAGTCCTAGTAGGGCACCAGGTGCCAGTCATACCCCCCAAGGCGGGGCGTGACAAACTTGGTATCAGAGCAGGTCGTATCCCAGGGAGTCTGCAAGCCGTGCTAAGTAGAGTCCTGTCCATGGATGTGTTGTGCACCATATACTATGGGTAGTAGGTTGCAAGGCATGATAGGATGGTTGTCTTTTATTCTTATTCAGTCGTGCTGTAGAGCGGTGCAATATAGGGTTGAGTCCCTGAAAGCTTACTATATTCTTTGGTTACAGATAATGTCAGACCAGCAACATCCTATCACAGGTCGGAGCTTAGATTTTGCAGCAGGGGAAGGTACCAGCAGGATGCCTCCCCCTCATTTGGAAACAGCCCGATCAGAGGGCACTACAGAGGCATCGTCCCAGCCTCCTCAGTAGTCTCCACCACGTCAGGAGCCACTTGGGGCGACATTACCTTCCGCAGTCCCTATACCGACACCTTCCGACCAGGAGGTTAGGAGTGCTGTAGTTATATTAGCACAGATGATGGCTGTTCAGCGTCAGCCAATGCCGTCTATAGTTGCGGAGTCATCAGGAGGGCCCGGTAGTTCGAGGGTTCGAGAGTTCTTAGCCTTGAATCCCCCATAGTTTACAGGTACGGATCGGACAGAGGACCCTCAGGATTTTCTGGATCAAATGCAGAGAATCTTCAGGGTTATGCATGCCACGCCTACCGAATCAGTTGAGTTGGCAGCATTCCGGTTACGGGATATCGCTGTGTTATGGTATGAAAGCTGGGAAAGGTCCCGAGGGAGAGATGTGTCCCCTTCCACCTGGTCTAGCTTTTCAGCAGCTTTTCTGGATCACTATTTGCCGCGAGAGATTCGACAGGCCCGGGTAGACCAGTTCCTACATCTGGAGCAGGGGGCCATGAGTGTCCGGGAATATTCCTTGCGGTTTGATTCTTTGGTTCGATATGCACCGGCCTTTGTTGATACCATGGCATCCAGAGTGCACCGTTTTATTATGGGGTTGAATCCAGAATATGTTGAGACTTGTATTACGGCCACACTGTGAGAGGACATGAACATTGCTCGAATTCAGGCATTTGCCCAGAATATTGAGGGCATCAGGCAGCGACATCGGGAGATCAGAAGGGTCAATCAGGAACAGCGTCGCCAGGACAGGCCAGTTGAGTTACAGAGGGAGGCTCGGGGAGGACCCAGGCCACGATTGTCAGACAGGCCGCCCAGGCCCCCACCTCCGCCACAGTCACAGGGGGGTAGATTCAGCCGCAAGGGGGAGTCAGAGACTGGCAGAGGCTCGCAGATGGCAGATTCACCATTACAGAGGAGGGCGGAGCAGAGTAGGTATGCCCTACCACTTTTCCCTATATGCAGTCGACGCCATCCTGGAGCATGCAGGTATGGTTCCACCGCATATTATATTTGTGGCCAAGAAGGCGATTTGATGAAAGATTGCCCAGCCAGAGGTCGAGAGGACCGCGATAGACAGGATAGGGCATCAGCAGGGTCACGAGCCACAGCATCCTCGACTGGGCGCAGGCCCTCAGTTTCAACAGGCAGGGGTCGGGGCAGATCAGGGGCCTCCAGTATAGGTGCGGGCCCAAGCCGCACATATGCCTTACCAGGGAGGCAAGACTCGGAAGCGTCGCCTGATGTTATGACAGGTATGCTAACTATTTGCTCACACCCTGCTTATGTGTTGATTGATCCAGGGTCTACTTTGTCCTACATTACTCCATTTGTGGCACGAAAGTTTAGTATTGTACCAGAATTATTGCAACAGCCCTTTTTAGTATCCACGCCCGTCGGTGACTCTATCATAGCTAATCGAATCTACCGCGGGTGTACAGTAGAGGTTACTGACCGTCAGACCACAGTAGATCTGGTCGAGTTAGAAATGATAGACTTCGATGCCATAATGGGTATGGACTGGTTAGTACCGTGTTTTGCCAATGTTGAATGTTGGACCAAGACGGTCCGATTCCACTTCCCGGGAGAAGCAGTGCAGGAGTGGAAGGGCAGCACCGCTACGCTAAAAGGTAGGTTTATTTCCTACCTTCAGGCGAGAAAGTTGATATCTAAGGGATATATTTACCATCTGGTCAGAGTTCAGGATGTCCAAGCAAAATCTCCAACAATCCAGTCTGTCCCAGAGGTGAACGAATTCCCTGATGTATTCCCAGATGAGTTACCTGGTATCCCCCAAAAAGGGAAATAGACTTTGCTATTGACTTGTTACCAGGCACTCAGCCGATATCAATTCCTCCCTATCGTATGGCTCCTGCAGAACTCAGAGAATTAAAGGAGCAGTTGAAAGATTTATTGGATAAAGGTTTTATCAGGCCGATACTTCACCGTGGGGTGCGCCAGTTTTATTTGTGAGAAAGAAAGATGGCTCGCTCCGAATGTGCATAGATTATCGGCAGCTAAACAAAGTTACAGTAAAGAACAAGTACCCGCTCCCCAGAATTGACGACTTATTTGATCAGTTGCAGGGAGCCAGATACTTTTGTAAGATTGACTTGCGGTCCGGATATCACCAGGTCCGAGTACGTGAGAGATATATTCCTAAGACAGCGTTCAGGACCCGATATGGGCATTTTGAATTTTTAGTTATGTCCTTCGGGTTAACGAATGCCCCAGCAGTCTTTATGGACCTGATGAACAGTATTTTCAGACCTTTCCTAGACTTGTTCGTAATAGTATTTATTGATGACATTCTGGTGTATTCTCGCTCCGAAGCAGATCACCGGACTCATTTGCGGACAGTGCTCCAGATTCTCAGGGACCGTCAGCTGTATGCTAAATTTTCTAAGTGTGAATTTTGGCGTAACTCAGTGGCCTTTTTAGGGCATATCGTCTTAGATGCTGGTATACAGGTAGACAAGCAGAAAATAGAAGCAGTTAAGTCATGGCCTAGGCCTACCACTCCGACTGAAGTTCGTAGCTTTCTGGGGTTGGCAGGATATTACAGAAGGTTCGTTGAAGGGTTCTCGACCATTGCGGCACCTCTAACCAAATTGACACAGAAAGCAGCAAAGTTTCAATGGATAGAGACATGCGAGCAGAGCTTCCAGGAACTGAAAGACAGATTAACCTCCGCCCCAGTATTAGCATTGCCGGAAGGCACAGAAGGTTATTCAGTCTATTGCGACGCGTCAGGCGTCGGGTTAGGTTGTGTGCTTATGCAGCATGGTAGAGTGATTGCATATGCTTCCAGACAGCTGAGGAAACACGAAAAGAATTATCCTTCCCACGACCTGGAATTGGCCGCAGTAATTCATGCCTTAAAAATGTGGAGGCATTACTTGTACGGCGTCCATGTTGATATTTACACAGATCATAAGAGCTTACAAGACATTTTCACTCAGAGGGAGTTGAATCTACGGCAACGCCGCTGGTTGGAGCTGTTAAAAGATTATGATGTAAATATTCTATACCACCCCGGAAAAGCTAATGTTGTAGCGGATGCCCTGAGCCGAAAGTCAATGGGGAGTTTGGCGTATTTGCGACCTGAGAAACAGAAGTTAGCCAAAGAAATTCATCAGTTAGCTGGTTTAGCCGTTCGAGTAATGGAAACAGAAAATAATAGAGCAGTAATTCAGAATTCTGCGGTGTCATCATTAGTTACAGAGGTAAAAGAACGACAGTACGAGGATCCTGATTTAGTCCAGCTCAGAGATAGAACTCGAAGAGGTAAGGAGTCAGATTTTCAGATAACTGAGGATAATGTGCTACGCTGTAAGGGCCGCCTCTGTGTCCCGAATGTTTCAGGGCTTCGCGGACGGATCATGCATGAGGTACATTACACTCGCTAATCGCTCCATCCAGGAGCGGCCAAAATGTACCACGACATCAGAGACATCTACTGGTGGCCAGGTATGAAAGCTGAGATAGCCGAATTTGTATCTAGATGTTCTAACTGTCAGCAGGTGAAAGCAGAGCACCAGAAACCGGGCGGTTTGATGCAAGACATAACGGTGCCTATGTGGAAATGGGAAGCGATAAACATGAACTTTGTAACAGGGTTACCCCGTGCCAGACGCAGAAATGATTCCATTTGGGTAATAGTTGACAGGCTAACAAAATCAGCTCATTTCTTGTCAGTGAAGGCTACCTTCTCAGCTGAGGATTATGCCGAATTATATGTCAGAGAAATAGTTAGATTACATGGAGTGCCGGTATCCATCATTTCAGATAGGGGAGCACAGTTTACAGCTAGATTCTGGCAGTCGTTTCAGAAAGGTTTGGGAACGCAGATTAACTTGAGCACAACATTCCATCCTCAGACAGATGGGCAGGCTGAACTTACAATTCAGATGCTCGAAGATATGCTACGAGCGTGTGTGCTAGATTTTAGGGGTAGTTGGGATGAGCATCTTTCGTTAATTGAATTTGCGTATAATAACAGCTACCATTCAGCCATTCAGATGGCGCCCTTTGAAGCATTATATGGACGGAAATGTAGATCGTCGATTGGTTGGTTTGAAATAGGAGAATCAGCATTGGTTGGCCCAGACATTGTTCAGCAGTCGGAGGAAAAGGTAAAGCTTATTCGAGAACGTTTACTGACTGCTCAGAGCCGCCAGAAGTCTTATGCAAATATGCGACGCAGAAATCTAGAATTTGCGGTAAATGACTGGGTATATCTGAAAGTGTCTCCAATGAAAGGGGTAATGAGGTTTGGCAAGAAAGGCAAGCTTAGCCCGAGGTTCATTGGGCCATATCAGATTCGGTGAAGAATAGGCCGAGTTGCATACGAATTGAACTTGCCTCTAGAGTTGGCATCTGTTCACCCAGTATTTCATGTCTCTATGTTAAGGAAGTTCGTAGGGGACCCCTCTACAGTAGTTCCAGTTCAGGATGTCCAGGTCACAGAAGAGTTAGCATATGAAGAGATTCCCGTAGCTATCTTAGACAGACAGATTCGCAGGTTGAGGACTAAAGATGTTGCATCTGTCAAAGTATTGTGGCGTAACAGGAACCGTGAGGAAATGACGTGGGAAGCTGAAGAAGATATGAAAACCAGATACCCTCACCTATTTCAGGCCTAGTCAGGCGACAGGTATGTCCGTATTATGACTTATGCAGTACCTTATAGTTGTATGTGTGTGAATGAGAAAGATTGGTACTTAGTTATCCAGTGGATCTTAAAATATTGCGTGTAGTACCTGTATTGGACTTTTCTGCATTTCAGGTTTTTGCTATAGTCCATATTACAGAGGAAACTCTGCCGGAATTTTTCTAGAAAGTAAGTTAAGTAGTCCTCCAGATAGCAGTGTACATTCGAGGACGAATGTTCTTAAGGGGAGGAGAATGTTATACCCCGTAGAATTCCCAGCACCTAGACGACCTATTCGCACATTGGTTAAGCATAATTGAAGGCCATACGTGCTGGAGAAAGGCCTGGGAAAAGATCGGACGAGAAACCTGTCGAACCATCGCGGAAGAAGCCGAGGCAGAGCCCCTCCGCGATGGCAGCGTGTCACGGAGGAGGGGCCTCCGCGTTGGCTCCGTGACACGTTGGCCTTGTCCAGGCCCAAGTATATAAAGCCCCACGTCGGTTTTAAATGATAAAAACATTTAAAATTTCCAGAGAACAGAGAGCAAACGCAGAGGGAGAAAAAAAGAACGAAGAAATTATATAATTTTCATCCGATTACGCTGCTAAACGTTGTCTAAATTCAAATTAACTCCAGATACGGAGGTATTTAGCAGCAGAGAGCATTCCTACGGATTCAGTTTCATAAAATATGACCGACGAATTGTCGAGCCACCGAGCTAAGGTAAGTGGAATTTCTCTAAATTAGTGTCTATGTGTTCCTAGCTGTGAAGTGAATACTTCTCCCTTCTGGATCGCTGAAAAATAGCCAGTTTTCGAACGTCTTTCGATAAGCCTAAGTTTAGGCTATAACCTATATCGAAAGTAACATTGCTCTTTACAATAAAGCTGTATTTAGTATTAATTGACGTATTTATGAATGCAGTTGGGAGAAAATAGTTGAAGTACCGGCCGAGCCTCGTCCGACGGACGAATAGTTCAAGAATAAGGTATGTAAAGCTAGTTCCCTCGGCAAGTTAAGTAATATCAGTGCAGTATAGTAATTTACAGGCCAGTAGAATGTTCAGAAGTCAAGTGTTACGTTTATTGTGAATGTTGATACGGTATTAGAAGCATCAGGTTGTAACTTGCGTGAAACTTACTAATACGACGTAGCTTCTAACACAAGTATTAGAAACTACTCAGCATGCTCAGTATGTGATGTGATACGAAATGTTAAGATATTATTGCATTCAGTTGAAACCCCGTAAAGCGATGTAATATCCGTAAGCACCTCAGAAATAGAATTGCAGGCTAAAATAAAGTTTAGAACGCATGTTAGGAATAGTAAATCACGTTAATACAGAAACTCAGTGTACATCATAGGTTGCAGCAGAAATACTATTTTTCGTATAGCATTTGCCCCAGTACGGTCTGGCAGGAGTCTATATTCATATATACATATTTACCAGTCTCAGTACTTATTAAATACGTACAGATTACTATCATTAGTTCAGCATGTAATATATACGATACTTTACCCCTATTAGACTCAGCATGTGAGATACACAGACAGTATTATTAGTTGAGAACGTTGTATTGTTTGGGGTTGGATTACCTAGCATCCATGACCGCCCCAGTGTTAATAGCTGTATCGACTCGTCCGCCAGAGGACGAGGATACGTCGCTCTACGAAGTGGCATGCCGTCCCCTAGGGGACGAAGATGGAATGCCAGTTTTCCCCATATTGTGCCTTGGTCGGCCCTTATACACCCCCGTCGAGCGGATACGCCCGGGGTGTTGGTTCAGGAGTCCTTCGGACTCAGGTACAGTTATAGTCAGGGGCTCAGCAAGCCCAAGTGCATACCCAGGGGACCGGCAGGATGCTTACAGGGATTATAGGAGATGGGATGACCAGGGTAGGGGTGTAGATTATGTGCTGGTTGTACCTCCCGGCTTATGGGGGCCGGGTAAGGTTTGTGTGTGCTACGTATGTTATGATATGTTATACTGTGTTACAGTAGATATGAGTAGATCGACAGTAGAACGATAAATCCTCAGGTATGACTCATACTCCTTCCACTATGATTAAGAGAAGGTATGACTTACATTATCAGACAGTTAATCTATTCCTTCTACTTCAGCTTCATCAGTTATATTATTGCTTTCAGATATTTCTTTCAGTTGTTGCTTTACATACTCAGTACCAGTGGTACTGACGCCCGGTGGGGCGCTGCATTACTTGCCTGCAGGTACTCATAGACGAGCAGGCGATACTACGTGATTCCTGTCAGCGATCGAGTATTCAGCTCCTGTCATCCGGAGACTGAATTTCAGAGGTGTATTTCAGTTCCTTTTTGTTGTATAGTACGGGTAGGTCGGGGCCCTGTCCCGATCATTTCTATTGCTATTCCTAGAGGCTTGCAGTCTGTATATATATTTCCCTGTGGTTAGATGAGACGGTCGTGTGAGGCCGTGCAGTTGTTTAGCTGTTAGTCCTTCCGTTTCTTTCATGTTGGCCGTGTGGGGCCATAGCTTGACAATAGTGGTGACCTTGCTGGTCACGTAGCTTTCTAATATTCTATGATTAAGTTACAGATAACTAGACAGCATGGTGTCCTTGTCGGCCCGCATAGGTTTCCATATAGTTGCATGTTCTGGTCAGCTGTTATTACAGGTACAGGAGGCTATAGGCCAATGAGCCGGGGGCTGTGTTTACAGCCGTTATATAGCCCTTTGTTTCCAGAAATGTGAGTTAGAGCCAGCCAGGCACCAGATGTGCCTAGGCTTAGCAGTCCAGTAGTTCAAGTCCTAGTAGGGCACCAGGTGCCAGTCATACCCCCCAAGGCGGGGCGTGACAACTCAGCCCCTAATCCAAATCATATTGGAATAGTTGATTTATGCCTTGAGATTCGAGAGGACTCAAGGATAAGGAACCCAATTGATTGAAGAACATCAGACTCCATCCTTTTCCAAGGTTATTTACACATGTTAGTAATAATTTGATTATCTAGTAAATCCTGATTTGATTGACATCGATCTACACCACACCTCTAGCCTTTGGTCATTATTTTTTCTCAATTTTGGTTATCTTGCTCTCTTGGTTAGCTAATTTCAGAATCTACAATATTTTTGCCTTCACTTCCCACAAAATTTACATTTACATTTTCATTTCTTGGATACGAATCAATTCAATTCACTAAACTACTCTTTTGCAAATCATTCTCTAGTCCTTGTGGGATTCGACCCCAACACTCGTCGGATTATTTTTTTTGACACAACAATCACTTACATTCTCTCTAAATGAGGAGTGTAGTTTGAGCATTATCAGTGCGAGGGTATGAAACTTTCTCAAGATAAACCTTCCTGAGTTTCTGGGGCCAAAGGTGGATGAGGAACCGCATGAGTTTATTGAGGAGGTGCAGAAGATCACCCAGATTATGGGGGTGATGGGAGAGAAAAGTGCAGACCTAGCCTCCTATCAGCTGAAAAAGTTGTTTATATATGGTTTCGACAGTGGAAGGATAGCAGGGGAATTGGAGTAGTACCCATGAGTTGAGATGAGTTCGTGACTGCCTTCTTGGACAGGTTTCTTTCCCTATAGAGTTGAGGGAGGCAAAGGCGGCAGAGTTCGTCAACTTGAAGTAGAGCCATAAAACAATTCAAGAGTATGCCTTGGAGTTTATCCAATTGTCTAAATTTGCACCGGAGATAGTTGCAAATCAAAGGGATCATATGAGCAAGTTTGTCAATGGAGTAGTGGATTCGTTGGTCAAGCAATGCACGACCACCATGCTAAACAATGACCTAGATTTCTCTTGGTTGGTCATTTACGCTAAGCAGATAGAGGCGGAGCAAATGAAGGAGAAGGAGAGAGAGGCTAAGAGGGACAGGCCAGGGAGTTACTGGGAGTTCCAATAGAGGTCCAGTGGTAGACATCACCCTCAATCCCACTAGAGGTCGTCAGCCCCAGCCCCATCTTCAGCTACTGTTCCATCCAGACCCAGACATGACAAGAGGGGTAGAGCATCAGGCTTTAGAGGCCAGGGGAGCATGGCAGGAGAGCGCACTTTTTTAGGCTGTGCAAAGTGCAGCAAAAACCATCCTGGGCTATGTTTAGTTATCTTAGATGCTTGTTTTGGGTGTGGAAAACCTGGACATAGACTCAGGGATTTCCCTTCAACCAAACAAGGCGATGATGGGGTCCGTACCCCAGCTACCAATTTAGTAGCTATCACAGCCCGCCCATCTCAGCAGGGCACATCTTCTAGTGCAAGTGGTGGCCAGCATCAAAGCAGGTTCTATGTGCTATCTTCTCGTCAGGAGTAGGAGGTCTCTCCCGACATGATTATTGGTATGTTACAAGTATTCCATCTAGATGTGTATGTATTGTTAGATCCAGGGGATACTCTATATTTTGTGACTCCTTATGTTGTTGTTATTTTCAGAGTCAATTCTGAAATCCTATCAAAACCCTTCTCAGTCTCTACTCCTGTCGGTAACTCAGTTTTAGCTCGACGAGTGTACGGAGATTTCCCTGTCACAGTCGTTCAAAAAGACACCTCAATTGACCTGCTGGAGTTAGATATGACGAATTATGATGTTATATTTGGTATGGATTAGTCACATGCATGTTATGCCTCAGTCAATTGTGGACCCGTACGATGGAATTTCGATTTTCAGGTGAGCCAGTCCTAGAGTGGAAGGGTAGATCACTTGTGCCATTATGTTTCCCTATTTCTTATCTCAACGCCAAGAAGATGATCTCTAAGGGATATGTGTATCATCTAGTTCGGGTCAAGGATTCAACATTTGAGACCCTGACTCTTTAGTCAGTTCCCGTTGTATGTGAGTATCCTGAGGTGTTTCTAGTTGATTTACCAGGGGTCCCACCCGAGCGGGATATTGACTTTGGTATTGACCTTCTCCTTAAAACGCAGCCTATATCCATTCCTCCTTACAGAATGGATCCAGCCGAGCTAATGGAGTTGAAAGAGTAGTTGAAGGATCTCCTAGATAGGAGCTTCATCAGGCCTAGTAAATCCCCATGGGGTGCTCCCGTTCTATTTGTTCAAAAGTAGGATAGTTCCCTTAGAATGTGCATTGATTATCGACAGTTGAACAAGGTCACAATCAAGAACAAATAACCCCTCCCTAGGATTAATGACTTGTTTGACTTGCTTCAGGGTACTAAGTGCTTCTCAAAGATAGACCTCAGATCCGGCTATTATCAACTCAGAGTTAGAGAGAGTGACATCCCGAAGACATCCTTTAGGACTCGGTATGGTCACTATGAGTATGTAGTTATGTCTTTTGGACTAACGAATGCTCTTACATCTTTTATGGATTTGATGAAAAAGGTGTTTAAGCAGTATTTAGATATGTTCGTGATTGTCTTCATAGATGATATTCTCATATACTCTCGGAGTAAGGTGGAGCATGTTGCTTATTTGAGGATTGTGTTACAGACCATCAAGGATCGCCAGTTGTTTGCTAAGTTCAGCAAGTATGACTTTTGGCTGAACTCGGTAGCAATTTTAGGCCATGTGGTTTCTAGCGAGGGTGTGCAGGTGGACTCTCAAAAGATAGTAGTAAAGAATTGGCCTAGAACAGTTAGTCCTTCGGATATTAGGAGCTTTTTAGGTTTTGATGGCTACTATAGGATATTAGTTGCAGGAGTTTCATCCTTTGTAGCATCGTTGACTAAGTTGACCCAGAAGAAGATCAAATTTCAGTGGTCGGATGCCTGTTAGAAGAGTTTTCAGGAGTTAAAGACTCGACTCACTACGAATCCAATATTAACCTTATCAGAGGGCGTGGATGGTTTCGTTGTATATTGTGATGCCTCTAGGATTGGTCTTTGTCGTGTGTTGATGCAGCATGGTAAGGTCATTGCGTATACCTCTAGACAGTTTAAGACTCATGAGAAGAACTATTAGACGCATGACCTAGAGTTGGCAGCTGTGGTGTTTGCATTGAAGATTTAGAGGCACTACTTGTATGGGGTGCATGTGGATGTATTCGTGGACCATAAAGAGCCTTCAGATGTGTTCACTCAGAAGAACCTGAACTTGCAACAAAGGAGATGGCTAGAGCTTCTCAAAATCTATGATATGAGTGTCCTTTATCATTCGGGCAAGGCCAATGTAGTGGTGAATTCTCTTAGTAGTCTACCCATGGAGAGTGTGTCTCATGTGGAGGATGTAGGAAGGAGTTGGTGAAGGATGTCCATTGGCTTGCTTGTTTGGGGGTTCGCCTTATAGATTTGGCAAATGATGGTGTGATTATTCAGAATGGTCATAATCTTCCTTGGTGATGGTAGTTATTTCTAGGAAAGATGAGGATCCTATCCTAGTGATGTTAAAGGAAGTTTTCTGAAATCAGAAGGTGGAGGTTTTCTCCCAAGGGAGAGATGGTGTACTCCGATATCAGGGACAATTGTGTGTGCAAGATTTTGATGACTTAAGAGAGTGAATGTTGTCAGAAGCTTATGTCTCTCGATATTCTATCCACTCATGTTCCACCAAGATGTTCCATGATCTCTATTGGTGGAATGGCATGAAGAAGGCCATAGCGGAGTTCATGGCTAAGTGTCCGAATTTTCAATAGGTCAAGGTTGAGTATCAGAGACCTGGGGGTATGCTTTAGGATATTATCATTCCTACTTGGAAGTTGGGAGAGATTAATATGGACTTCATTACAGGTTTGCTTCATACTCGCCGATAGTACACCTCTATATGAGTGATTGTGGATAGGTTGACCTAATCAGCTTACTTTTTACCAGTCAAAACCACTGATTCAGCTAAGGATTGTGCTAGATTGTACATTTAGGAGCTGGTTCGGTTGCATGGAGTTCATTTTTCCATCATCTCAGATAGGGGTACTCAGTTCACCTCTTAATTTTGGAGGTCGTTTCAGAGGGTCCTTGGTACTTAGGTCAAGCTTAGCACAACATTTCAACCGCAGACAGATGGTCAGGCCGAGCAGACCATTCAGACTCTTGAGGATATGTTGAGAGCGTGTGTGATTGACTTCAAGGGTATTTGAGAGGATCACTTTCCTGTCATCGAGTTTCCTTACAATAATACTTATCACTCCAGCATTCAGATGGCTTCGTTTGAGGCTCTTTGCGGGCGGAGCTGTAGATCACCTATTGGATGGTTTGAGGTAGGTGAGGCTATGTTGATATGGCCACGTTCAGTTCATGAGGCCATGGAGAAAGTTTAGCTTATTAGAGAAAGGCAAAAAATAGCTCAGAGTCATCAGAAATCTTATACAGATGTGAGAAGGAGAGAGCTTGAGTTTGAGGTGGACGATTAGGTATTTCTGAAGGTGTCTCCCATGGAGGGAGTAATGAGGTTCGAAAAGAAAGGGAAGCTTAGTCCCTGATATGTTGGTCCTTATAGGATTATGAGGGGAGTTGGCAAGGTGGCATATGAGTTAGATCTACCAGCGGAGTTAGCTTTGGTACAACCAGTTTTCTATGTATCTCTATTGAAGAAGTGCATTGGTGACCTAGCTCTAGTTGTTTCGGTGGGGAGCATAGGTGTGAGAGATAGCCTTACCTATGAGGAGGTTCCGGTTGAGATCCTTGATCGTCAGAATGGAAATTGAGAAACAAAGAAGTAGCTTCAGTGAAGGTTTTGTGGAGGAATCATCTTGATGAGGGAGCTATGTGGGAAGCTGAAGCAGATATGATGGCTAGATACTCGCATCTTTTCCCTTCTGGCTCAGTTCAAGCATGAGATATCAGTTCCCTCCTTAGTACTCTATTCATTTTATGTCAAGTTCATATCTCTACGTTCCTTTCATGTCATTTCTTGTATGTATGTTTCACGAATTCAGTTCAATTATGTATTTCATGTTTGAAGTAAGTCTCTCCATCGGTTTTCAGTCCATAGCTTTCAGTTGTGGGATTGCATCTCTTTCCCTATCCTTCTAGCTTAATTGGTCTCCATTGGAGGATGAATGTTTCCAAGGGGGAAATAATGTAACACCTCAAAGATTCCTAAGACTAGGTTCGGGAAATGGAATATATTCAACAGAGGAGTCTGCAATTTTCTATTAGTACGATTGGTGGTACAGGTTGTGGTTAGCTAGTATAGATTGTAGGAATACCCGTGGAAAAGTTCATAGGCTCATCCCCCAGACTATGAGTCTAAATCATGGGTCGTGGTTTGGTGGTACAACTGGTGGTCACGGAGTCATAGCATGCTACTGAGTTGCCAAGTTCTGGTTATACGTGTGATTGTATGACTCGTAGTAGGGAACTTTAGGTCGTGGTAGGCGTCCATGGAATTAATCAGAGAGTCATAGAAATTGGACTGGCTAGCCATGAGAGGAAACCACAAGTTGTAGGTTGGTGGTACGGCTCGTGGTACGAGCCATAGGTTGGTGGTATGACCCGTGGTACGAGTCATGGTGGCTGGCAGTGACCCTTTTTCCAGATGAATCTTTAAGGGTATTTTTTTAATTCTCGAGCTCCTAACTTCCTAATGATGTTGTTTTAAGCCTTAAGAGGATTGTTTTAAGAGGGTTTAGTCTATTATAAGCCATTAGACTCCCATGTATGCGAGATATTGAGATTCTCATTCAAGATCAAGCTAGAATTCTCCCCAGTATCTTCCACAATTTTCTTGGGCTTTCAAGGCTAGTTTGAAGATCAGATTACCTAGGTATGTAGAGCCATGAATGAGTTATTTCTTCCATCCTCATGCCTAAATTTCCCCCCTGATTCATGATTTCAAGTTCTTAATCAAGTGTTTTGATTCTTAGGGTTTTAACTCAATTCTATGAAATTATCTATGCTATGTTTATGGGCCCAATCTCTCCATGTTCTAAAGTATGATTTAAATCTAATGGGATGATTTTACACTCAATATGATTATAAATTCTTGTTCTCGAGCTATGAGAAATTATGCCTAATTATGCATGTTTTAAGAAAGTTCAAGCTTATGATTTATGATTTCAAGTATGATGAAGTAAATTATGTTTTGTTATTATAATTCATGATTTCCACAAGGTCCCTTCATGAATTTTATGGATTTTAGAATATTGTGATTCCCTCAAGTATGTATGACTTTTACAAGTATCATGTTTATGACCATGGTCGACTCACGGGCCTATTTCATGGCTAGTTCATGTATTTCAAGCATGTTATGAATCTCAATTTTAAATAGCCCATTTATATCAAGTATATTTCATGATTATGATATGAACTCTACATATGTTTTGAGATAGGTATTTTAATCGAGTAGACCTAGGTTCTAGTATACCCAGGTCTAAGAACTACGTGCCAATGTAACCATGATTAGGTCCTCCACGAGAGAGTATCCCATGCTCGTATGGGCCACCCATGAGTGATATGCCTTTTCATGGTCCTACCCTTGGCAAGGTATGAACACCCTCCCAACTAGGGTTTTACAGGTCGGGCTCCATGTATGCTCACATGGGGTATATTGGTTATAAGAATCTCCTATTTTTCCTCATGTTTTCATTTATGTATGTTCATATATTATGATTTTATGTTTAACAGCATATTTGACCCATTGACCAGTTTTATGAGTTTTCACTTATGATTTCAAGTATGGTACACCATATGAGTTTTATTTCTAAACCTTGGGTTATAATGTTTAGCTCATGATGAATAGCACATGATCATTATTACTTCAGGAATATGGTTTTTAGCATGTTGTCCTTACTCTTATGATCCTTTTGATTTATATGCATGATTTTATGCTAATGTTTTACTGGCATGTTTTACTTACCTTACATACTCAATACATTCCAAGTACTGACTGCATACTCTATGCTATATCGTTTCATGATATAGGTTCAGGTGATCCAGCTCAATCTCCCCGATAGCTTGCTCCCATCTCAGTCCAGTTCAATCCCTATTTGGGGTGAGTCCTCATCATTCAAGGACTTCTATCAGTTCAGTTTTGTTTTTCAGTTTTTTCGGTCTTGGAGATAGCTGGGGGCTTGTCTCAACGTCCCATCAGATAGTAGATGCTTCTAAGACATAGACTAGTATGTTCAGTTTTGAGATTTAGCATTGTGATGTTATTGTTTGATATACGCTTTATGATATTCAGACTTCTGGTTATTCATGTTTAAGTTTTAAGTTTTTGCTTTAGTTTATGCTCTTGAGTTGCCATGCACATGCCACGAGTTAACTTGAATCCATCCACGATTCTAGGTCCCGTATCTCGATCCGGGGTCCCAGCTCAGGTCATGCCACATTGCTGCTGCATTTTGGAGGCAGTTCTTTTAGTAGAATTTGAGTACAGTGAAAAGGTAAGAGTTATTACTTATTAAAAATACCAAAATTCTTAGCCAAAACTAGGAATTGGAAGCTAAGCAAGGTTGTTATTTTAGTGAGTTTTTGCTGAAGGTTTTTACCAGTTTTTGGAGGTTGGTGCAACTATTTTTAGCTAGGAACATACTCCTGTTATGGTGGGTATTGATCACAAGAAAATCTAGGTAAGTTCTCCATTTTATTTCCCCTTAAAAGTTATGAAACAAGCTAAAACAAAGTGTTGAAATATTGTCTTATTTGGCTGTGTTGTGACTGCCGCTAGTGTGACATTTTGGCTGGGGAACTTGGCTAAAATAGCCTTATCTTATAGTTGTAATCTCAAGGAATTGAAGAAGGCCAAACATTAGTTGTTGGAGAAAGAATCGGTTAAACAAATAGGTCAGAACAAGGTATGCAAAGGCATCCCTATCCTTGTTTTTCAAGCACGACTTTATACCTGTAATACCTCAAAAGTCCCTAAGATCTGATCCTAGACATGCAATAGACACCAGTGGAAATCTTGCACTAGGACATAGAATAACTCCTGCAATGGGTCGTTGTTCGACTCATCCTGAGGAGGTCCTTGAAGTGGTGAAATTTTCCTCTAGGTCTAACGAGCGTCAGGATGACTCGTTAGTCCTTTCAACGAGTCGTTAGGATGAGCCGTGGGATGTGTTTTAGAAACTGTACAAGTTTAGCTGTTGTAACCACGAGAGAAGTAACGGACCGTAGGTTTAAGTAACAACTCGTTCTAATGATTTGTGGGATGAATGATCAGGAAATGGAAATTTTGGGGGGACAAATAATGGATGATCACCACTAGTTATGGTGACAACCAACAACTCGTGGTGTGGCTCGTTGTCACTGTCATGCAGTTTTTTATTACAATTTCCTAAAGGTATTCCTGTTGTTTCCTAAGCTTTTAACTCCTAAGTGAGGTCATTTTGGGTTTCTTAAGGGGTGTATTAAGAGGTTTCACTTAGACTAAGCCCTCATTCTCTTCAAACACCATAAGTTAAAACTCAACTCTCAGGGAAAAGCTAGGGTTCTTCACCATCTTCATCTCAAATTCTCTTGGGTCCCAAAATTAAGTTAAGGAACTCTTCAAACCAGGTATGTAGGGTCATGAATGGGGGTGATTTTTTACACCCTCATTTTCATTTCAAAGAAATTTTATGAATTCAAGTCTCCAATCATTATTTATGAGAATTCTAGAGTTAGGCCTAATTTTGATGAAATCTCTCATGATCTTCTACGAATTCAATTTTATTATGATTCAATCCACGATTTATGACTATGATTATATGTTTTATACTAAATTCTCTTATTAATCTATATTTTCAAGTTATGATGATTTATTCCACTATGCATGAATTTCATGAATCTCAAGCTTATGTATCATGGAGAATCAGCTACATTATTTTAATAGCTAGTTCACGTATGTCAAGTATATTTATGAATTTCATGATTTCCAACTAGACCATGCAAAACCAAGTATGTTTCCTGATTATGACTATGAGCACTATGCTTGTCTTGGGAGAAGTATTTAGCATTGAGTAGGCCAAGTTCAGCACACCCAGGTCTCAAAACTATGTGCCACCATAGGTATGATTATGATAGTGGTTATCTCCAAAGATTTTTTCCTTCGCCCGAATGGGCTCATGAGTGATATCACGCCTTTATCATTCTTTTCCTAGCAAGGCTCAGGATGCCTCTGCCAATTTGAGCGAGATAGTTGGGCATCATGTGCTCATTCTTGATGGTATCAGTTATGAGAATCTCCCATTGTTCCTGATGTTTAAGTTGTTCATGTTTAGTATTTACATTATCATGTTTTATAGTATATTTGACCCATTGATCAGTTTATGAGCTTTTACTTATGATTTCAAACATGTTAAGCTATATCATTTTACTTTCAATATTTTGGGTCATTATGCTTCAATTTATGATGAATAACTTATATTTATGACTATCTCATGATCATGATTTTTGCGTATTTTCCTTACTCTCATGTTTTACTTATCCTACATACTCAATACATTCAAAGTACTGATCGCATATTTTTGTGTTATATTGTCTCATGATATTGGTTTAGGTGACCAGCCTCAGCCTCATTGCTAGGTTCTATCTGGCTCTAGCTTCAGTAGTTTTGGTGAGTCCTCATCATCCAAGGACGTCAGTTTTGATGCTTGTTCTCTTTATGCCTTTCAATTTTCAGACTTTAGTGGAGCTAGTTGGGGTTTTTGTCCCTTCAACTCATCATATGACTAGAGGCTTTCAAACATAGTATATAGACATTCGGTTGTGTTATTTTGTTGACTAAGTTTGTCTTATTATGATATTTTAGACTTCCACTTATGTTATGTTCATGATCTATTTCCGCTTAGTTTCGTGCTCCTGACTATGCTATGTATGTGCCATAGGATAGCTTGGAGCCATTTATGGTTCTAGGTCCCGTGTTATGATCCAAGATCCATGCTTGGGGTGTGACCAACTTGGTATCGGTGCATTAAATTTAGGCATGTCATAAGTTGTCTGAAAGCCGCGTTAAGTAGAGTCTTTTTCATGGGTGTGAAGAGTGCCACACTTATGAAGAAGAGGCTACAAGATGTTTTAGGAAGATTTCCTTCTTTCATGATCTATGTCATGCAATGAAGTTCAACCTTCTATATCCTTATAACTCATGTTATACACGTTTGTAGAAAATGTCTCCCTATAAAGTCAATGGAAGGAGAAACAACACTGCCCACGGAAATGGAAATGAAGATGGGCATCAATTAGCCCCACTATCTCCAGCGGACCCTTTGAATGAGTAGGTCTCTAATGCCGAGTCTAGGGCTGCTTTTCAGATGCTGGCCCAGGTTATGACGGCATAGGTCAACTGGTAGGAAATTTCACCCATGAACCCTAACGGGGGTGCTGCTGCAGCGAGAGTGCGAGACTTCACCAGAATGAACCTGCCAAAGTTTCACGGTTCCAAGGTGGATGAAGATCCACAAGAGTTTATTGAGGAGATCCAAAAGATTACCCAACTTATAGGGGTTTAAGGAGAGGAGAATGCAGATTTGGCCTCTAATTAGCTGAAAAGGGTATCTCACATTTGGTTTTGACAGTGGAAGGCAGGTCATAGGGAAGGTGCAACTCCTATCGACTGGGACTAGTTCGTGACAGCCTTCTTGAATACATTTTTTCCTCGAGAGATAAGGGAACCCAAGGTTGTTGAGTTTATCCATCTGAAGCAGAATAGCATGTCGTTCAGGAGTATTCTTTGAAGTTTACTCAATTTTTGAAGTATGCTCCGGAGATGGTTGTCAAGCCAAGGGCTCAAATAAGTAAGTTTGTGTCAGGGGTCTTAGATTTAGTGGTGAAGAAGTGTAGGACCGCAATTCTCATCAGTGACATGATTATCTCCCGACTCATGATTTATGCCTAATAGATCTAGAAAGAGAAGCTGAAGAGGAAGGAGAGAGAGGATAAAAGGGCTAAGACTAGACACTTTGAGTACTCCCAATAGAGGATTGGTGTTGGACATCATCCATAGTCTCAGCAGAGATCATCAGCCCTAGCTCCATCATTAGCCAATGTTCCAGCTAGGCCCAGAGGTGATTAGAGAGGTAGAGCATCAGGCTCTAGAGGTCATAGGAGCATGTCAGGGGAGCGCACTTTCCCAGTTTGTCCGAAGTGTGGTAACCACCTGGAGAGTGCTTGGTTGGCTCAGATGTTTAATTCAAGTGCGGGAACCCCGGACACATGTGTAGGGATTGTGCTTCAGCTAAACAGAGTGATTCTAGAGGTTGTGCCCCAACTACTTCTTCAGTAGCTCACCTATCCCAATAGAGCGCATCATTTAATGTTGGTGGCGGTTAGCACCAGAACTACTTCTATACCCTTTCTTCACGCTTCGGATGTGGTTACGGCTATATTATGAATCTTCTATCTTGATGTTTATGCATTGGTAAGTCTAGAGGCCACATTATCCTTTGTGACTCCCTATGTTGCTATCAATTTTGGTGTCAGTATCAAAATCTTATCGGAACCCTTCTCAATCTCTACTCCTGTCGGTGAGTTAGTTATAGCTTGATGGGTATACAGAAACTGCATGATTACAATTCTTTAGAAATTCACCTTAGCCAACTTAGTAGAGTTAGACATGATAGATTTTGATGTTATTTTTCGGTATGAATTGGCTATATTCATGTTATTCCTCGATCAATCATAGAACCCGATTAGTAGAGTTTCGATTTCTGGGTGAGCCAATCGTAGAATGAAAGGGTAGTTCAGCATTGCATGTATGTCACTTTGTCTCCTACCTTAAGCCCAAGAAGATGAACTCCAAGGGTTGTGTATACCATTTAGTTTGTGTATATCATTTAGTTTAAGTTAAGAATTCTAAGTTCGAAACCTCGACTCTTCAATCAGTTCCTATCGTAGGTGAGTAACCAGAAGTCTTCCCAGATAATCTACTAGGAGACCCTCCCGAGGGGGAGATTGACTTTGGTATTGACCTTCTCCCTGATATGCAGCCCATATCCATTCCTCCTTATAGAATGGCTCCATTCAAGATAAAGGAATTGAGAGCAGTTGAAAGATCTCTTGGATAAAGGTTTCATCAGGCCTAGTAAGTCTCCATGGGGTGCTCCCATCCTCTTTGTTCAAAAGACAGATGGTTCTTTTTGGATGTTGATTGATTATCACTAATTCAACAAGGTCAAAATCAATAATAAGTATCCCTGCCCCAGGATTAATGACTTGTTCGACCAGCTTCAAGATACTAAGTACTTTCCAAAGATAGACCTCAGATTCGACTATCATCAGCTCAGAGTTAGGGAGTGTGACATTCCAAAGATAGCTTTTAGGACTCGAAATGGTTACTATGAGTTTGTAGTTATTTCTTTTGAACTAACAAGTGATCCTGTATCTTTCATGGATTCAATGAATAGGGTGTTCAAGTAGTACCTAGAAATGTTCGTCATTGTTTTCATAAATGACATAATTGTGTATTCTCAGAGTGAGGAAGAGCATGCTGCTCATTTGAGGATTGTGTTGCAGACTCTTAAGCACCGTTAGCTATTCTCTAAGTTTAACGAGTGTGAGTTTTGTCTACATTCAGTTACATTTCTTTGCCATGTGGTGTCTAATGAGGGTGTTCAGGTAGACTCTTATAAGATAGAGGCAGTAAAAAATTGGCCTAGACGTATTAGCCCTAATGACATCAGGAGCTTTTTGGGTTTTGCTGGCTACTACTAGAGGTTCATGGAGGGATTTTCATCCATTTTTGCACCTTTGACTATGTTGACTCAAAAGAAGGCTAAATATTTGTGGTCTGATGCTTGTGAGAGGAGCTTCCAGGAGTTGAAGACTCAACTCATTTCATCTACAGTGTTGACCCTGCCAAAAGGCACAGATGGCTTTATGGTATATTGTGATGCTTCTAGGATTAGCCTTGGGTATGTATTGATGCAGCATAGGAAGGTCATCTTTTATGCCTCAAGACAACTTAAGACTCATGAGAGAAACTACCCGATGCTTGACCTTGAGCTAGCAGAGGTGGTGTTTTCCTTTAAGATTTGGAGGCACTATTTGTTTGGGGTGCATGGGGATGTGTTCACGGATCACAAGAACCTCCAATATGTGTTTACTCAAAAGGACTTGAATTTACGGAAAAGGATATGGCTTGAGCTTCTCAAAGACTATGGCATGAGTGTCCTTTACAATCCCGGGAAAGGCAAATATAGTAGTTGATGCTCTTAGTAGGTTATCCATGGAGAGTTTGTCCCATGTTGAGGATGGGAGGAAAAATTAGTGAAAGATGTCCATCAGCTTACATGCTTGGGGGTTCGCGTTACTGATTTAGCAGATGGTGGTGTTATCATGCATAATGGTGCAGATTCTTCTTTTGTGTCAGAAGTTAAGGCAAGACAAGATGAGGATCTGACCTTAGTGAAGCTAAAGGACGCTGTCCAAAATTAGAAAGTGGAGCTTTTCTCCCAAGGGGAAGATGGTGTACTCCGATATCAGGGATGATTGTGTGTTCTGAATGTGGATCACTTGAGAGAGCAGATATTTAGATAGGCTCAGAGCTCTCAGTATCCTACCCATCTAGGTGCCACCAAGATGTACCATGATTTACGGAAAGTCATTTGGTGGAATGGCGTGAAGAAGGACATTGCAGAATTGTAGCTAAGTGTCTAAATTACCAGCAGGTGAAGGTTGAGAATCATAGGCCGAGAGTTGCTTCAAGATATCAATATTTATACTTATAAATGGGAAGATATCAATATGGAATTTATCATAGGATTTCCTCATACGCGCCGACAACATGATTCTATATGGGTGATCGTGGACCGGATGACCAAGTCAGCACACTTCCTACCAATTAAGACTATGGACTCAGCTGAGGATTATGCTAGATTTTACATTCAGGAGTTGTTCAGGTTGCATGGGGTTCCATTGTCCACCATATCATATAGGGGAACTCAGTTCACTTTTCAATTCTAAAATTCATTTCAGAAGGGCCTTGGTAGTTAGGTAAAGCTTAGCACAACTTTCACTCGCAGATAGATAGTCAGGCTAAGCAGACCATTCAGACTCTTGGGGACATATTGAGAGCTTGCATGACTGATTTCAGGGGTAGTTGGGATGATCACTGCCCATCATGAAGTTTGCCTACAACGACAGCTACCACTCTACATTCAGATGGCTCCATTTGTGGCTCTTTATGGGAGAAGATGTAGATCACCTATTGGATAGTTTGAGGTAGGTGAATCTACCTTGATAGAACCAAATTGATTTTTTGAGGCTATAGAGAAGGTTTGGCTCATCTAAGAGAGGTTGAGGACAACTTAGAGTCGTCAGAAATCATATGCGGATGTTAGGAGGAGAGAGCTTGAGTTTGAGGTCGATGATTGGGTGTTTTTGAAGGTGTCAACCATGAAGGGATTATTAAGGTTTGACAAGAAGGGGAGTTTAGTCCCTGATATATTGTTCCTTAGAGGATTCTAAGGTGGGTAGGCAAGGTGGCTTATGAGTTAGAGTTGCCCACAGAGTTAGCTTTGGTGTACCAGTTTTCCATGTATCTTTGTTGAAGAAGTGCCCTGGTGATCCAACCTTAGATTTACTGCTGAAGAGCATTAGGGTGTAAGATAGCCTTACCTATGTGGAGGCTCTGTTTGAGATCCTTGGTTGTCAGGTTCAGAAGAAGACTGCCTCGGACATGCCTTGCACCTGCTGTAGCTAATTGGTATGTAGAAGGGTTGAAAGAAGAATGCCTTGGATCTTCTTTGCACCTACGGTAGCAAGTTGGCATCCGTGAAACACAGGTGCCAGCGAAAGTGAGTTGCATCTCCTCTGAAGGGAAAAATTGTATAGTGATCTTGGGCAGATTTATATGCCCAAGTGATACTCAAACGTATTATTTTCGCCTTGTTTGTGTGCAATATGTATATATTCTCATGTAATTGGTAATAAAATGTGAATTTATACTAACCAACATGATTAGCATTTGTTTTGCAGGAAAATATGATTTTTAGGAGCTAAAATGCATGTTGGAAGTATATCGGAGTTGGACTTGGATGCGAGCATGGAAAAGACATTGGAATGCACAAAGTATAGAGGCTCCGCGATGGAGCCGTGCCACGCTACCATCGCGGAGGCACACTGCCTGGAGGGGAAATTAATTGCCAAATTCCAGTGAGGCCTCGCGAAAGCTCCGTGGCACGGAGATAGGCCTCCGCGTTGGCCTCCGTGCCACGTTGAGGCTATAATCCCGGACCCTGGAATTCCAGAGTGGGTCTGCGTCCACGCCGTGTCACTGAGGCAGTGCTCCGCGTTGGCCTCCGTGACATGTTGCTTGTTATTTCGGGAAAAATTTCCACTAGTATAAATAGCACTCTTAGGTTTATTTTAATTATTTCAGACTTGGTGGAGCAAGGACGTGGGTTAGAAGCAGTTGAGGGACGAAAAAGCTAAGGGATTTCTTCTCTTCCTTTCTTCTTTCAATCAATTGTATGTATGATTTACACTTGTTTTAGGATGATTAATCCACAAATGAGTGGCTAATTCTCTTCCTTTCTGAGGTTTTGAACAATGGTGATGAATTTTGATTGTTAATTATATGGTTTTCTTCTTCTTCTTCCATGTTGTTCTATTCATTCTTGTTCTTACTGCATTAGTGTGTGGCCGACATTAATGTACATCTGAAAAGTCCAATTTCACTCGAGAGAGCACGAAATTGGAAAGTTGTGAATTAATAGGGTATTGTTCTTAACTTGATTTGGGAAAATTGGGTTTTGATGTGCTTTCCTGATAGAAATATACTTGAAAGCCGTATTAGTCAAATTAGGAACCGGAATTGTAGTGCTAGGTCATAAATTGCATTTGATCACAGAAATGTAGACGAATGGTTTATGATTCTAAAGTGAAATTAAATGCGAGAGTTTTAATTTCTTGGCTGATGTTCTTGGCTAGCAACATGAAGAAAAGATTAACCAAATTGTGATTATCGTCAAATTCATTGCTTGTTCTTAACCTTGGCATGCTCATATCCATAGTTTCAATTCACAGTAAATAATTGTTAATAGTTTTAGTATATATAATTTATAAACAAAACTTATTTAACTGTTGGTTACGTTGTTGTTAGCATAATTAGAAGTAAGATAAGAATATAGTGTACTTAGGCAATTTTACTTATCCAGAGTCTCCTTGGATCGATACTTGGCTTACTTAGCCACTTTATTACTTGTTTGACCACGTGCACTTGCGTGTCGGGTTTTAACCCATATACCCTAAGCAAACCACCCGAACACATAGGAAGGCCAGCATGTACTTGAAGAAGCTTCTAAGGGCATTTTTGGGTAGCTGCAAAAGGGAATTTATACTGATTTTCTTCCTCATTTTGTACAGAGAACATATCAGAGAAAAGAGAGAGTACAACATAGAGAAATTGTAGAGAGTGGTAGAGATAGTACATCTTTTGATTTTATTCTTCATTCTCTTTGAAAAAACACCATTGTTGAAGGCTAAAAAGCTGAGTATACATTTTATTTGCTAATGATGAATGGAATTGAGGAATTTTCCCATGGTATAATTTCTCTTTCCTTAATTGTGAGTAGTTAAATTCCCTTGTAGGGGTGTATGTGGATGATAGATGTTTATATCTAAGTAGATATTGATTAATTGATCTTAGATTTGAGTAAAAAGCAAAGGATCTATTGATTTCTTCAAGTTATAATTGGATAAGTAATGGTTGCAAACATTAATTAAGCTCTCTTACTTTTCTTATGTTTGAGAAAGGAAATTGAAGTTCGGTAAGACTTCAATAGTGAGGAATTGGAGTTTTTGATCTATGGGTTAGAGATAGAGATAGTTTAAACCCAATTCATACTCCATTAAAGGGTTAGAGCTAGAAATTGTCTAAACCCTTAATTAAGCATTGTTTGGTTGTGTAGTAGATTTTGGCTTTGGGATTTGAAAAAACCAAAAGTAGACACACTTTTTTGGTTGAGAAACTTAGAGTGCAGTCTAAAGCCAAGGCTATACATTCACTAATTCAATGTAAGGCTCTTAGTCAATACCTATCAAATCGATGCCCCATCAAATGCACACCCCTGGTCTCATCTTGTTAGGCACAATTATTTCACCCCTTGCTTTGATTTAAGTGTAAATTTGAAGTTGTTCAACATATTCCCCCAAATTTTATTTTATTTTTTGGACATAATTGCATGCTTGTGTGAATTAATTTACGATGCTTGGTGAATCTAACCTCCAATCCTTGTGGATTCGACCCCAACTCTTTGTTAGGTTACTTATTTTGTGATGATCGTATCCACCTCCATAACAGGAGTTGTTTTGGATGTTATCAAAAATGGCATTGTTGCCAGGGATTGAAATTTGATTTCCATTTGTTGTATGTTGATTCACATTCATGTTGTGTCTTGTTCTTCTTTTACATTGCTTCATTGTTTTGTTTTCTTGGTATGTTACTATGGCATCATGGAATGAAAAGGGGTTATCTTGATGACCAATATCCATATTGTGGAGGACCCCATTTTTGGAAAGATTGTTAATATGCCCCCATAATAGATATGAGTGCATCTTCTCACTTCTATGATGGATATAATTTCACTTTATGTGGTGATCATGGTGGATATTGGGGTGATTGTCCCAATTACATCCCTTATCAACCCAGTTGCTATAACAAAAATGCTAGTTGTGCTTTTGAGTTTGACAGGAATAATGACATGGTGTGTGAAGGACGAAGCCCGATATTATAATGCCCTGGAATTCCCTAAGATCAGACCAAAGGGTTGAAACCGAGAACACAGGAAATTTCACACCAGGTCACAGAATGACTTGTCAAGTGACCCATTAAGTCACCTGACAGTTCGACCAGTGACCCGTTAAGTGTGTGCTAAGTTGGAGGAACAAGATTTTTCTAGGACATGATGGGTGGGGTGATGAGTAATCGTGTCACCCAATAAGTTGTGGTGTCTCTTGTTAATTGTACGAGGGAGGGATTGGAAGTGTTGGTAGTGTTGGCAATGGTTGGAGGGACGAGTCGTCATGCACCTAACAACGCGACAAGTGACCCGTGGGGGGAGGAAGTTCAGAAAATGAAGATCACTCCTAGCGAAGGTAAGGAGTGAGGACCACAAGTCGCTAGTGGACCCAATGACTCATTAAGTCCCTCATGATGACTGGCAATGTCAGTTTTCCTGCAAAATTAGTAAGGGTGTTTTCATAAATCCTATGCTTCTAAGTCTTAAACTATGTCGTTTTAATCTCTGAAAGAGGTGTATTAAGAGGGGCTAAGCCTATTCTAACCATTTTCCTCCCATGCATGCAAGCCTATACCTCTCCATTGAAGATCAAGCCTAGAATCCTTCAACTTCCCTTCAAAATCCTTTGGGATTTCTAGGCAAGTGTAGATTCAATTCTTTCAGGTATTTGAGGCCATGAATGAGGATTCTTTTCACTCTCATGCTCATAATTATCCTCAATTTCATGAATCAAGTCTCAATTCAAATTATGATCAAAATGGAATTTCAATCTAATTTCATAGAATTCTTACAACTTATTTATGGGTCAATTTCCTCTATGTTTTAAAGTATGTTTGATGAATCGTAGGAAGAGTTTTTACATGTTTTGGTTATAAATTCATCAGTTCAAGATTTAGAAGATTTTTCCCAAATTATGCAAGTTCATGAAAAGTCTAGTTTATGATTCACGATTTCAAGTATGAAGAGATATCTAGCATGATTGAATGTCTACAAATTACCCATGTATGAATCTATGATTTTGACCTGTGAAGTCTATTTCAAGTATGCATGATTTTAATATTTGGGCAAGCCCATACATTTTAAGTATATTTTCATGATTCAGTTTAGTTTTATAATATCAGCTTACCATATGGTTTGGTGTGATACTCCTTATTTTTTGGCTTATGCTATGTTTGGAGCCAAGACTCCCCGTATTCAAATTTCAAACTATGCATATAATTACGTTATCATCTTCATTAAGAAACGATGGTTTCAACTTCATTGAAAAATGATAGAGAGAACTTTGCAGGTTTTTGGGAGTAGTGTCTAGCACCGAGTAGGCTAGGGGTTCATGTAAACCCTGGGTCTCAGAACTACGCGCCAACATAGGTTTATATATTTACATTGGACCTCCCTCGTGAGCTTCCCCTGCTCCCAAAGGGCCTTCAGGGTGATATCAATATCATGGTAGCATCCTTATCCCTAGCAAGGTTTTGGAAAACTCTGCCCACTTCAGTGTAGTAGTTAGGGCATCATGAAAGCTCTATCGTGATGGTATCGGTTATGATGAGTCTCCCATTGTCCCTCATGAATTCAATTATGCATGTTTATGACTTATGATATTATGTTTTCAGCAGGTTTGACCCAATGATCAATTTATAAGGTTTGGAGAGTGTTTCTCATGCGAAAGGTGAGAGGAAGGAGTGTATTGGTGGAATGGAATGAAGAAGGACACAACGAAGTTTGTGGCTAAGTGTCCAAATTGTCAACAAGAAAAGGTGGAGCATCAAAGACCGGGAGGTGCGCTACAAGACATCAGTATCCCTACTTGGAAGTGGGAGGAAATCAATATAGATTTCATCATAGGGTTACCTCGTACACGTCGATAGCATGACTCTATTTGGGAGGTGGTAGACAGGTTAAAGTAGCCCATTTTCTACCAGTCAAAACTACCAATTCAACGGAGAACTATGCTAGATTGTACATCCGAGAGTTAGTCCGATTGCAGGGAGTGCCTTTATCCATCATCTCATATAGAGGTACTTAGTTTACCTCACAGTTTTGGAGATCGTTTCAGAAAGGACTAGGTACTCAGGTCAAGCTTAGCACAACTTTTCACTCGCAGACAGATGGTCAGGCTGAGCGGACCATTCAGACTCTCGAGGATATGTTGAGATCATGTGTGATTAACTTAAAAGGCAGTTGGGATGACCATTTACCTCTTATTGAGTTTGCTTACAATAATAATTTCCACTCTAGTATCTAGATGGCTCCGTTTGAGGCTCTTTACGGGCTGAGATACAGGTTACCTATTGGTTGGTTTAAAGTAGGTGAAGCTACGTTGATAGGACTAGATTGTGTTCATGAGGCCATGGATAAAGTGCAACTTATAAGGGAAAGGCTAAAAATAACTCAGAGTCATCAAAAGTCATATGCGGATGTTAGGCGGAGAGAACTCGAGTTTGAAATTGATGATTGAGTATTCTTGAAGGTGTATCCCATGAAGGGAGTGATGAGTTTCAGAATGAAAGGGAAGCTTAGTCCCCTATATGTAGGCCCATACAGTATTTTGAGGCGTATTGGCAAAGGGGGACTATGAGTTGGAGCTACCAACGGAGTTAGTGTCAGTGCATCCAGTTTTTCATGTATCGCTACAGAAAAAGTGTATTGGTGACCCGACTTTGGTTGTTTCGATGGAGAGCATAGGGTGAAGGATAACCTTAGCTATGAGGAGGTTCCTATTGAAATACTTGATCGTCAGGTTCTGAAGTAGAGGAACAATGAAGTAGCTTCAGTGAAAATCTTATGGAGGAATTAGCTTGTTGAAGGAGCTACGTGGGAGACCGAAGCAGATATAATGGCTAGATACCTGCATTTATTCCCTTCCAACTCAGTTCCAGCAAGAGGTATTAGTTTCCTCCTTAGTACTCTATTCAATTTCATGCCTAGTTCATGTCTCTCAGTTCCGTTCATGTCAGTGCATGTATGTGCGATTCATGAATTCAGCATAGTCATGTACCTCAGTTCAAAGTCAGTCACTCCATCAGTTTTCAACTCCAGATGTTCAACTTTTGGGATTGCAATTCCTTTCCCCAGCTATTCAGTAGGTTTACCCACATACGAAGAGGAATGTTCCCAAAGGGGAGATATTGTAACACCCCAAAAGTCCCTAAGATCAGACCCGAGGGTTGAAACTAAGAAAGCAGGAAATTTTGCACCAAGTCACAGAATAACTCCTCAGGTGACCCATTAGGTCACCTGACGGATCATCTAGTTATCCGTTAAGTGTGTGCTAAGTTGGAGGAATGAGATTTTTTCAGGACTTGACTCGTGGGCGGTGAGTCATTGTGTCACCCCACGAATCATGGTGTCCCTCATTAAGTGTGTGAGGGAGGGATTGGCAGTGTTGGCAGCGGATAGAGGGATGATTCATCGTGCACTTAATGACTCATCAAGTGACCCACGGGGGAGGAAGTTCAGTACATGAAGATTACTCCTAGTGAAGGTAACGAGTGAGGACCACGAGTCATTAATTGACCCAATGACTTGTTCAGTCCCTCGTGATGACTAGCAGTGTCAGTTTTCCTGCGAAATTAGTAAGGGTTTTTTCATAAATCCTAAGCTCCTAAGTCCTAAACTACGTTGTTTTAAGCTATGAAAGAGGTGATAAGAGGAGTTAAGCCTATTCTAACCATTCCCCTCCTATGCCTGCAAACCTAGACCTCTCCATTAAAGATCAAGCCTAGGATCCTTCAATTTCCCTTCAAAATCTTTTAGGCTTTCTAGGGAAGTGTAGATTCAATTCTTCCAGGTATGTGAGGCCATGAATGAGGTTTCCTTTCACTCTCATGCTCATAATTCTCTTCAATTTCATGAATCAAGTATCAATTCAAATTATGATCAAAAAGGAATTTCAATCTAATTTCAAAGAATTCTTACAAATTGTTTATGGATCAATTCCCTCTTTGTTTTGAAGTATGTTTGGTGAATCATGGGAAGATTGTTTACATGTTTTGATTATAAATTCAAGAGTTCAAGATTTAGAAGATTTTTCCCAAATTATGCAAGTTCTTAAAAAAGTTTAGTTTATGATTTATGATTTCAGGTATGAAGAGATATCTTGCCTATTGAATGTCTACAAATTACCCATGTACGAATCTATGATTTTGACTTGTGAAGTCTATTTCAAGTATGCACGATTTTAATATTTGGGAAAGCCCATATATGTTAAGTATATTTTCATGATTCAGTTTAGCCATATGGTTTGGAGTGATACTCCTTATTTTTCAGCTTATGGTATGTTTGGAGCCAGGACTCCCCGTATTCAGGTTTCAAACAGTGCATGTAATTACATAATTAGATTTGTTGAGGAATGATGGTTTCAGCTTCGTTCAAAATGATGGAGAGTACTTTGTATGTTTTTGGGAGTAGTGTCTTGAACCAAGTAGGATATGGGTTCATGTAAATCGTGGGTCTCAAAACACGCGCCAACGTAGGTTTGTATATTTACATTGGGACCTCCCTTGTGAGCTTCCCCTACCCCCAAGGGGCCTTCATCTTGATATTAATATCATGGTAGAATCCTTAGCCCTGTCAAGGTTTTGGATGGCTCTGCCCTCTTGAGTGTAGTAGTTGGGGCATCACATAAGCTCTATTGTGATGGTTCAATTATGACGAGCCTCCCATTGTCCCTTATGAATTAAGTTATGCATGTTTATGACTTATGATATTACGTTTTTAGTAGGTTTGATCAAATGATCAGTTTATAAGCTTTTACTTACGATTTCAGCTATGGCAAGCCATATGATTCTATTTTTAGCTTTGGTCATTCTATTAAGATATGGAAATTCAGTTTATGACTAAATGTTTTCAGATATCAACATGCAGTCCTTACTCTCGTGATCTTATGATTTATGTTATGTGCATGATTTCAATTATACTTACTTAGCTTATTTTACTTTCCTTGCATACTCAGCACATTCCAAGTACTGACCGCATACTCTATGTTATATCGTTTCATGATACAGGTCCTAGTGATCAGACTCAGTTGCGCCGTTAGTCCTTCTCCCGCTCCAGTTTAGACCCTGCTTTGAGTGAGTTCTCATCCTCTGAGGGCATCTATCTTTCAGTATCATTATGTCAGTTTGTTTCAAATTTAGAGATAGCTGGGGGCTTGTCCCAGAATCTCATCAGTTAGTAGAGGATTTTGATCTTGGGCATATTTACATGCCCAAGTGCTATTAATATCTACTTTTTAGTCGTGTTTGTCTATTTAATTAATAGAATTCTCATGTAATTTTATATATTTATGTACCAAAACTAACCAACGTCATTAGCCCATTTTTGTAGGTGAAATACACTAAGGAGGGGAAAATTTGATGTTCAATGCAAAAGATGAAAGGATGGAGTGAATGCTAAAGAAGGAAAAAATGATATCGCGAGAGAAAATGTCTACCAGCACATGCCAGCGTGCCACGATAGGCGGGCAGAGTGCTAGGCACCGTGCCACGCCGTGCATGCATGCGAAATGACATGCCAAGGTAGGAGGCCTGTGCTTCCAAGTCGTGCCATGCCCGTTCATCAGCGCACCAGGCTCCACGCCACACTAGGTAGGCTGCGCGACAAGCACCGTGCCATGCCCAATGGCATTTTCTAGGGACCATGCCACACGCCCATTCTAGTAGTTGTGCGCAACTAGTCCATGTCATGGAGGCTGTGCTATGTGATAGGAAGCATGATACGGAGTTGGTCCGTCGCAAAATTTGAAAAAACTTACTTTGTATAAATTAAACACTTTGGATTTTTATTTCATTATCACTATTTTATATTTTGGAAAAACACCAAGGAGCGAAGGGAGAACAGAGGAAACTCTAGCTAGGGTTTGATTTCTTTTATTCTCTTTTATCCATTCTTGTAATTACATGAATTCAACCATATTTTTGATTTTGTGTATGAATATGAGTTGCTAAAACCCTTCTTCTAGGGTTGAGGCCACATGACATGAATGCTTTAGCATAATTTCATCATTGGTTCAAGTTTTCATTTGTGTTTGTCTTGCATTATTGATTTTATTTGTTTTAATACTTGATCACCATTGATATGCACTCGTTAAGCTTAGGCTAAAGAACTCGTAAGAGCAGCCCTAGGTTACAGCTAAGAATGCAGGAAGTAAGTTCAAAGTCTTCAGGACTTGATTCACGGTTAGAATAGAAATATACCTAATTCGCCTTGCTTGGTTCTAAAATGGGAAGATAGCTAGACTCCAACTTGGAATTGTCACATCACCGCTCATAGAAGTAGTTGTGAACCCAAGTTAGGTTAAATGGTTAGAGGTTGGAAAATCCATAACCAAGGGAATTAACCCCATGAACCACTCCACAAAAATAATTGCTTATGAACTAGGTTGTCACATCCCCGCTCAATGATGTAATTGTGAGGCTAGTTCGTCTGTGTTTAGAGGCTCGAAAGACCATGAACATGGAAATTAACTTTGTGAGACAACCAATGGAATTTCATACTTGAACCAATGTGAATGTATCATTACATGATTGTTAGGCCTTAACTCTAGATGCATCTTATTATTGTTTTCTGAATATTTTGTGATCACCTATATATTTAGACAAAAAATCCAAATCTTGAAACTTTAACACCTGCGAAATTGGACTTAGCACTTGAATTTTTAAATTTTCTGAGATTCTCCAGTCCCTGTGGGTTCGACATCCGGCTCTTAAGAGTCACTATATTACTTGTACGACCGCATGCACTTGTGTGCGCCCGAGGCGGAATAAGTTTATGGCGTCGTGGTCGGGGACTAGCAGCTTTTGGTGGATTTTTAGTTTTTGTGTTATTTTTGTTTTTTGTAAAGTGTTAAAAATCTTGGTCTTAGTATGCTTATTTGTGGTAACAGGTTATCCTTGCAGCAAGCTGGCAAGGAATAAAGACTTGGTGGAACCCTACTTGGAGCTTGAGCGACAGTTACATCTGTTGAGGAGGGAAGTGCTTCAGAATCCCATTCCACTAGTTCCAGAGGCCCCACTGGAAGAAATTCCACCAACTAAGAAGGAAGAAGAGTTAGTAGAAAGAATAGCAGCAAGGCCAATTTGAGAAGTGGCAATCCCACTCGCGACAAAAGTGACCTTCAGCATATGAAAACCAGAGCCTAGAGGTACTTTTGAGCTTAAGCAAAATATGGTGCACTTGCTGCACTCGTGTCAACAATTTACAAGCATGACACATAAGGACCCACAGCAGTACCTGCAGAACTTTTTAGAGATTAGTGACACCTTCATCCCCACCGGAGTGTCAACTGATTATGTGAGGCTCATCTTTTTCCCATTTTCACTTTTGGGAGAGGCAATGAGGTGGTTGAAGGTAGAGCTGCCAAATTCCATCACTACCTAGAATGACCTAGCAAGGAAGTTCCTCATCAGATTCTTTCCCTCAAGTAAAATACCGAAGCTGAGAAGTGAAATACTTAGTTTCAAGCAAAGACCGGAGGAAAATCTCTACTTGGCTTAGGAGAGGTTTAAGTCTTTACTGAGAGACCGCTCGCACTATTAGCAGTCTAATGAAGTGTTAGCCCACACTTTGTGGAGAGTCTAGACCCTCATACTAAAATTCTACTAGACTCCACATAAGGTGGGCAAGCACTTGAGAAGACTTATGACAAACTGTACACCCTGTTGAACAGGATTGCACAAAGGAATCCAGAGGGGCATGCAAGAGAGAAAATGGGCTTATTGAGGTTGATAGTGTTAATGCATTGGCAGCCCAGTTGGCCTCATTCCAGCACCAAATGATGACCCAGTTCAGCAAGCTAAACTTAGCACACCGCAATCACAGGTTAATGCAGTTCAACCAGCTCCTAGTTGGTGTGAGATATATGGAAACAGCGACATGGTCAGACTCATGTGGAGCCAATCCAAAGTCAGTCAACTTTGGAGGTAATGTGCCAAGAGGCGATAAAAACAATGGGAATACCTACAACAAAAACTGGCAAAATCACCGTAACTTTTCTTGGGGTGGAAATTAGAAGCAAAGTCAAGTGTATCAGCAGCCACAACAACAGTAGTACCAGCAACACAATGGGTAGAATAGTGGCCAGCCTAGCACATTGAGGAGATATTGCAGAAAGTCATGGCAAATTAGACTAAGATGGTAGCTGAACAGGCAATGATGACCTCAGATCTTAAAAATCAATAGTTGGACACCAGAAACCTGGAGAAGCATGTGGGTCAGTTAGCAGTAGCTCAGCATAATAGACCTCTAGTGGGTTCACCTAGTGAAACTAACACAAACCCGAGGTAGGTGATCTTGGGCAGATTTATATGCCCAAGTGATACTCAAATGTATCATTTTTACCTTGTTTGTTGTGCAATGTGTATATAATATCATGTATTTGGTAATAAAATGCGAATTTATACTAACCAACATGATTAGCATTTGTTTTGCAGGATAATGTGATTTTTAGGAGCTAAAATGCGTGTTGGAACTATGTCGGAGTTGGACTTGGATGCGAGCGTGGAAAAGACCTTGGATGGCACATTTTACACTGGCTCCGTGATGGAGCCGTGCCACGCTGCCATCACGGTAGCACACTGCCTGGGCAGGAATTAATTAGGCAATTTCCAGTGTGCCTGCGCGTCAGTTCCGTGGCACGGAGATAGACCTCCGCGATGGCCTTCGTGCCACATTGAGGCCAATTATCCGGACCCTGCAATTTCCAGAGAGGGTCCGCGTCCACGCCGTGTCACGGAGGCAGTGCTCCGCGTTGGCCTCCGTGACACGTTGCTTATTATTCCGGGAAAAATTTCCCACTAGTATAAATAGCACACTTAGGTTTATTTTTAAGGAGTTTTTTAGTTTTTAGACTGAGTTCAGAAGTGGAGAGCAGGAACGTGGGTTTGTGGCAGTTGAAGAATAGAAAAGATAAGAGTTTTCTTCTCTTCCTTTCTTCTTTCCTTCAATTGTATGCATGATTTACACTCATTTTAGGATGATTAATCCAAGAATGAGTGGCTAATTCCCTTCTTTGCTGAGGTTTTGAACTTGTGTAATGAATTTTGGTGATAATTGATATGGTTTCTTCTTCTTCTTGCATGTTGTTCTATTAATTCTTGTGCTTACTACATTATTGATTGGCCACCATTAATGTATATCTAAAAAGTCCAATTTCACTCGAGAGAGCACGAAATTGGAAAGTTGTGAATTAATAGGGTATTGTTCTTAACTTGATTTGGGAAAATTGGGTTTTGATGTGCTTTCTTGATAGAAATACACTTGAAAGCCGTATTAGTCAATTTAGGAACCGGAATTGTAGTGCTAGGTCATAAATTGCATTTGATCACAGAAATGTAGACGGATGGTTTATGATTCTAAAGTGAAATTAAATACGAAAGTTTTAATTTCTAGGCAAACGTTCTTGGCTAGCAACATGAAGAAGGGGATGACCAAATTATCATGATTATCAAGTTCATTACTCATTCTTAACCTTGGCATGTGCATATCCATTGTCTAAATTCAAAAGTAAATAGTTGTTATTAATTGTAGTATATAAATAGTTTAGAAACAAAAACTCACTCAACTCTTGGTTGGATTGTTGTTAACATAGTTAGGAATAGAATAGAGATATAGTAAACTAGGCAGTTTTACATATCTAGAGCAGCCTCATTGGATCGATACTTGGCTACTTAGCCACTTTATTACTTATTTGACCACGTGCACTTGCGTGTCGGTTGATAATATTTAATACCAACCCGAACAGCAGACAGAACAAGTTTTTGGCGCCGTTGCCGGGGAGGCTAGGCGATTTGTAAAATTTTGTTTAGTGTAAATTTACTGTATTTGTATTTTTATTTTCTTAAGTGTTAACAACTTGGTCTTAGCCTGTATTTTGCAGATTTTTATTTCTGTGAACACTGGCAAGGGACAAGGAGCTGGTGGATTCTTACTTAGAGCCAGAACGTGAATTGCACAGTCAACGTAGAGAAGCTCTACGGAAGAAGCTGCAGTTGCTTAAACAGTCTATGATGGAGCAACCAAATCCACCAGTTGTGCGGGCAGTGTTAGTGCCTGAGGAAGTAGCAGCCAGGCCGGTTCGCGAGGTGGCAATCCCACACGCTAATAATGTACATTCCAGCATCCGCAAACCAGAGCCTGGAGGGAGATTTGAGTTAAAGAAAAATATAGTGCAACTTTTGCACACTAGTGGGCAGTTTACCGGTCTCCCTCACGAAGATCCGCAACAACATCTCCAGAACTTTTTGGAGATAAGTGACACTTACATACCTGCTGGAGTGTCACCTGATTATGTTCGGCTCACCTTATTTCCATTTTCCTTACTTGGTGAAGCCAAGAGGTGGTTAAAAGCTGAACCACCCAACTCTATATCAACGTGGGATGATCTTGCAAGGAAGTTTTTGATCAGATTTTTCCCTTCAGGTAAAACAGCTAAACTTAGAAGTCAGATTCTAAGTTTTAAACAGAGGGAAGGAGAAAATCTTTATCAAGCCTGGGAAAGATTCAAGTCCATGTTGCGGGACTGTCCTCATCATCATCAGTCAAATGAGGTGTTGGTACACACTTTTATTGAGGGTTTGGAACCCCACACTAAAATTTTGTTAGACTCAGCAGCTGGAGGGCAAGCGCTGGAGAAGACTTATGAGGAGCTGTACACTTTGCTCAACCGAATTTCACAAGGCAATCCGGAATGGAATGCAGATTCTTCAAGAGGTGAAGCAAGGAAAGCAGCGGGAGTGCTTGAAGTGGATGGATTCACAGCTATCGCTGCACAGATAGCTGCTTTGCAAAATCAGTTGAACACTCACTTCAGCAATATGAATTTGAACCAGCCTTCAGCCTCAGTCAATGCAGTCCAACAGATGTGGTGTGAAGTGTGTGGTAGTAGTGAGCATTCAGCTGAATGCTGTGGTGCAAATCCTGATTCTGTCAACTTTGTGGGCAATGCACAGAGGAATCAACAGCAGTTTGGTGGTGGCTACAACTCGAATTGGAGGAGTCATCCGAATTTTTCGTGGGGTAGCAACAATCAACAAGGCCAAGGTTCAGGGCAGGGTATGCACAGAAACCAAGGAGGGCAACAAGGCTATCAGAATCAGTTCAGAAATCACAATGCCCCTCCTCCACCACCATCACCGACTATTGAGGAAATGTTCAAGACCATGATTGCCAACCAGGCACAATTGTAGGTTGACTATGTCAAATTGGCAGCCGAAGTAAAGAACAATCAATTGGCAACCAAGGCTCTTGAATATCAGATTGGGCAATTTGCTAGTGCCCAAAATACTAGACCAAGGGGAGGACTACCTAGCGACACGGATCCCAATCCTAAGAAGGTGAATGCAGTGACCACGAGGAGTGGTTTACAATTAAAGGAGGTGGAACCGGAAAGACCGCCTCAGAAGTCAGGAGCAGCAGATGTTGAGGGAGAGCAAACCTCAGATACGGGGAAGACCAAAGAAGCTGAACCAGCAAGGCCTCCACCCCCGTTCCCTCAACGACTTAAGAAACACAAGGAGGAGGCGTGTTTCCAGAAATTCATGGAGGTACTTAAACAGGTACATGTTAACTTACCTCTTGTTGATGTCTTGCAGGGTGTGCCAAAATATGCGAAGTATATCAAAGACATCGTGGCCAACAAAAGTCGCTTGACTGAGTATGCCACGGTGGCTTTAACGGAGGAATGCACATCCCGTATTCAGAACAGGTTGCCCACTAAACTGAAGGATCCTGGAAGTTTTACTATCCAGCTGATGATTGGGAAAAGTATCCGAGCTCGTGGGTTATGCGACTTGGGGGCAAATATAAATCTGATGCCATCTTCGGTATTCAGAAAGTTAGGACTAGGGAGCCCTAGACCTACAACAGTGATCTTGCAGCTAGCAGACAGGTCTTTAGCTAAGCCGGATGGCATTGTTGAGGATGTGCTAGTGCAGGTAGGCTCCCTCATTTTTCCGGTAGATTTCATTGTTCTGGATTTTGAACCAGATGCGGAAGTCCCATTTATTTTGGGATGACCCTTTTTGGCAACCGGAAAGGCATTGATCGATGTAGCTGCGGGTCAACTCACAATGCGAGCACACGACAAGGTTGAGGTGTTCGACGTGTACAAGGCACCTAAGCTCCCGACTATCTATAAGGAACTCTCGGTGATCAATGTGATTGATCATGGGAATGCGAATGGATTGAGTGATTCCCGAGAGTTACTAGGTAGGCCACCAGACAAGGTTGAGAACTACTGGGGAGATGACCAGGATCGGGACAAATCGTCCATCTCCCTAGTAGACACGTGAGCATAAAGGCTGTCGAGCCGCGACGTTAAACCAGGCACTGCACGGGAGGCAACCCGTGAAAAATATTTTTTCTTTCTTTAGTGTAAAGTTTTTCTTTTATTTTATTTTATTTTCTTTTTCGTGACTAGGCTTAGATTTGCATTTTATTTAGTAATTTAGTAAAAAAATTTTTATTTTTAGTAGGGAATTTATTAATTTAACCAATTTTTGTTTAGTGAGGTGATTTTCAGGTATACTGGAGGAAAAATACTTGGAATCGAGGAAACGAAGTGAGGTATGAAAAATAAAATTTGATGGTGAAACAGAGCACTGGCGCGTTGGCGCCGTGTCACGGAGGCAATGCTCCGCGTTGGCCTCCGTGACACGTTGAAGGCAAATCTGGATTTTTCAAAATTCCAGTAAGCCAACGCGTTGGCTCCGTGTCACGGAGGAGGGGCTCTGCGTTACCCTCCGTGACACGTTGCCTTTATCCAGTGCCGGGTCACACCGGGTTTCCGGGTGACCCGCGTGTTTTCTTAATAAAAACCCCCGATTTCGCCCCTATTTTCCCCATTCCCTCTTCCCTCCGCGACCAAACACCCATTCCCCTACCCCCAAGCTCCGTGCCACGTTAATAGGCAAGGAAAACGTCAAGTTTTCGTCGATTCTTCAATTCCAAGGTATGTTTTCATCGTCTATCTCAAATTTTTGGCGATTTTTGTCAATTTTGGGCATGTGAGGTGAGATATATCACCCTAGGTAGAAATTAAACATGATGTGAATTATTTTGTGATTGATTATGTTCGGATTATTGTAGTTGACGTTTGAACTTATCGATTGATTGAATAATTCAATTTTGATTGTCGAATTGTATTCTAGGGCTTGGGGTTGTTGAATTTTAACTTGGGTAACTTGATAGTTTGACGAAATTGATGCCGGGGTGTGTTTATTATTTGAGATAAGTCGTGGTAAATATTGTATAATTGTTGAAAGACGACTAATTCTCGAATTTTTGTGGGAAATTGCGTAATATGTGAATTGGTTGAATTGCTTAGATTAGTTGTATATAAAATGTTTGTATTGTTGTTTCTATTTTATTGTTGTTATTGTTGCTAAGTGCTATGGGTGAATAGCTGTCGATAGTAGGATTGGGTTAGCTGTATGAAGTCTGAGTAGTTCGCTAGCCGTTATGCTGTCGAATTTCTGTGAACGCACTAAGCAATATGTTTATAGTTGATTGTTTTTGGGGTGTAAATAGAGCTATCCTTGCTAAAATGTTGTAAATATTGTTAAAGACTAAGTGTGGGGTAAATTTTGTTTAACCCGACCTTAGCCGAAGCTAACAAGTTTTTAGCTTAACGTTGTTCTTGTTTGTGTAAATTGACAGGTACAATGGCCAGCCGACAAGATAAAGGCAAGGGTGCTTCAACCTCAGGCACCGGCAGAAAGAGAATGAGACTGGGCACGGCTGTCCCAGCTGCACCTGCTGTTCCACGCGGTCAACACCGCCGATACGGAACACGATGGGTTACCGAGGAAGGGAAGAAGTGGTACGCAAAGCATAAGGAGAACAAATACTTCCCGGAGGAACATATTGCAAGGGAACCACTTGCACAGGAGTTCCCTCGCATCGTACAGAGGATTGAGGCAGCTGGGCTCAGCTTTATCTTTCAGGAGCCCAAGGAGTGCAACCTTCACTTGGTCCGGGAATTCTACGCCAACTGGAACCCGGCCATCAGGAGCCACACTATTAAAATCAGAGGGCAGATTGTCACTCTGGAACCCCAGCAGCTGAATGCCATCATTAGAGCGCGGGACACAGACGCCCACGTCCTCCGCCAGCTAAACATCACCCCACCGTACGCCGACATCAGACGTACGTTGTGTGGGGCTCGATCCACAGCCCGATGGAGTAGACACAAAGAGAGGGGTTACCACCAGACTCTGCCTTATTCGCAGATGAACAGGGAGGCCAGAATTTGGCTAAAAATTGTATGTTCGTGTTTGATCCCGGGAGTTCATATGACAGACATGACCCGGGACCGTGTCTGCTTGGTGTATGCCCTTATGAAAGGGCTTGAGATTAATGTGGGGGCGGTCATAATATCCGCCATGAAGAGAGCCAAACTACACCAGGGCCACAGATATGGGTTTGGCGGACTCATCACCACCTTCCTCCGAGGCCTCGACGTTGAGGAAGAAGCCTTGGATTACATTCCGCAGTTGGAGCGGAGGGCCCTCGATGTGACAAAGACCAAGGCCCCCGACACTACACACGGACCTGTGCTGACTCTGGGCGAGCGACATGCTCGTGACGACCAGTATATGGCCCGTATGTTTGGCATGCAGATGCTGCAGCTACGGATAGGTGGGAGACCAGCCACCGAGGATGAGTTATGGCAGTTGGAGCTGGACTACCCCTTTGGCGAGAACGCCAGAGCTTTATGCAAGGTGGGGCCAGCCTTTGTGGAGCCGACTGATGACGACGTCCCTACTGATGAGGAGACACGTCGTGAGGACTCTGATGTGGAGTCCGATGACGACGATGGAGCTGATTCAGATATGGGCGACGAGGCCGCAGCACCGGATGAGGAAGTCGAATATTTCGACTGAGCAGGGAGTTCCACCACCAATATGTTGTGCTTTGTATTGTTGTGAACACTGGGGACAGTGTTCGATTTAAGTGTGGGGTGGGGAGTAGTTAGGTGCTGGGTCATAGGCTCTAAATTTGCTGTATAATTTTTCCTTGACGTTTATGTATGTCTGTGCTTTCCCTGTTGTTGTGAACTGATTTGTGATTTATGTGTATATATTTGTTTGTGGCTAATGATGTGTGTTTTTGAAAGTTATGGTTGCCTTTGTAAATATTTTGTAAATTTTGTAAATATTTTTTTTTCTTTATCGATATGATCGATATTTTTCAAAATTTTTGCTAAACTATTTTGCACTTATCAAAATATTTTGTAAATATTTTCTATCGAAATGATCGATGTGTTGCAAAAATTTTGAAGTTTTATTTTTGGGTTTCTCGGAGTTTGTTTTCGGTTCTTTTACCGAGAATAGTCCCATTGAACCGATGTCATAGTTAGTGACCGTTCCCTATGATGGATGGATGACGACCGTCTGAAGGGAAATGTAGTCGATAGGAGTAGATGTTTTGTTTTTAGTTTCTTTGGTGGAGTGCATCCATAAACTGTAGTTGCTTATGGTTGCTAAAATTTCGTTGCGTGTTGTAATTGATGTTCAAAATGTGAAAATGATTCGTTTGAAAGCATGCAATTTTGTAAATATGTTGAGATACCTAGGCTATAGAATTTGGTTCATTATCATTGAGGCTTAATCTTGAATTCATGTAATTGACTAATTAAAGAGTCTGTGAATGCATCTTGATTCGAGCATGTGCATGAAGTGTGACTGAGGTTTTGTTATTCCATGTCATTGTGAATTGTCTAGAACTTGCCTGGCGTGTATACAAAACGAAATGAAGGAGGTGTAGTGTCGGAAAGGATGTAGGCATTTTTTTGTTTTAACCATTAGTTTCCATTTTTTTCTTGTCAAATTCTACCTTTTTATATGTTGTATACTCTAGTCAGCCTGTTGAGCCTTTAGCCGATTTCTTTCTTTTGTCCAGAATTGTATGAACTAAGCTTTATTCCTTCTTTTCATTAGCCTTAAAGTCTATAAGAAGCTGTTAAGCGCTTACAAAGAACAGAAAATGTTTCCCAAAGTGTTAAAGAGTGAAAAGAGTGAAAAGAAAAGAAAAGCAAAGTGAGGAAAGAAAAGATGATGTTGAAGAGGCACTAGTTGTAATTAAATGATAGTGAGGGTACATGAAAACCCTCTGTATTGTGTCAAGTGTGCCTGATGAAATGGGTTGTATGAAAGTAAACCAGCATGAATGGGAGAAAAAGAGAAAAGAGAGGAACAATGTCCATGAGTCGATGGGAATGAGTTGAAAAGGCGCTTAAGGATGCTAGCGACTATTATTGGCTAATCCAATATATATATACTAGATCCATAGCCCAGTTAAAACCCATTAAAAGTCCTATTTGATCCTATATTGCATTTCTTTATATTAGTGGAATAATACACTAAGGGAAAGCCTATGGGTCATGACATGATGCATGTGAATTCTTTTGGGAGAGAGAGTGAAATTAATTTTTATATGCCCCTACTTGCATGTTTGGGTGCTGCACGAACATAAAGGGGAAGTTTCTCTCGAGTTGTGAGGGTACATTCTTGATGAAAGATTGATTTTCGTGTCAGATTTCTTGATTAGTTGATTTTCATGAGTTTGCCGATATCAAGAATCAATTCTTAAAAGTCTAGGAAGCCTTGATGTATTAAAGGTCATTGTATTGTACGACCAAGCATGTTTTCTTGATGATTTGCAAAAATTGAATAATCGGTATGACAGTAGCGTAAAATGTTGCACCATAGTGACGAAGGTTGGGATGTAATTTGCATGAGTTGTGTATGTGTTGTTCGAGGACGAACAAGGATTTAAGTGTGGGGTAAGTGATCTTGGGCAGATTTATATGCCCAAGTGATACTCAAACGTATCATTTTTACCTTATTTGTTGTGCAATGTGTATATAATATCATGTATTTGGTAATAAAATGCGAATTTATACTAACCAACATGATTAGCATTTGTTTTGCAGGATAATGTGATTTTTAGGAGCTAAAATGCGTGTTGGAACTATGTCGGAGTTGGACTTGGATGCGAGCGTGGAAAAGACCTTGGATGGCACATTTTACACTGGCTCCGTGATGGAGCCGTGCCACACTGCCATCGCGGTAGCACACTGCCTGGGCAGGAATTAATTAGGCAATTTCCAGTGTGCCTGCGCGTCAGTTCCGTGGCACGGAGATAGACCTCCGCGATGGCCTCCGTGCCACGTTGAGGCCAATTATCCGGACCCTGCAATTTCCAGAGAGGGTCCGCGTCCACGCCGTGTCATGGAGGCAGTGCTCCGCGTTGGCCTCTGTGACACGTTGCTTGTTATTCCGGGAAAAATTTCCCACTAGTATAAATAGCACACTTAGGTTTATTTTTAAGGAGTTTTTTAGTTTTTAGACTGAGTTCAGAAGTGGAGAGCAGGAACGTGGGTTTGTGGCAGTTGAAGAATAGAAAAGCTAAGAGTTTTCTTCTCTTCCTTTCTTCTTTCCTTCAATTGTATGCATGATTTACACTCATTTTAGGATGATTAATCCAAGAATGAGTGGCTAATTCCCTTCTTTGCTGAGGTTTTGAACTTGTGTAATGAATTTTGGTGATAATTGATATGGTTTCTTCTTCTTCTTGCATGTTGTTCTATTAATTCTTGTGCTTACTACATTATTGATTGGCCACCATTAATGTATATCTAAAAAGTCCAATTTCACTTGAGAGAGCACGAAATTGGAAAGTTGTGAATTAATAGGGTATTGTTCTTAACTTGATTTGGGAAAATTGGGTTTTGATGTTCTTTCTTGATAGAAATATACTTGAAAGCCATATTAGTCAATTTAGGAACCGGAATTGTAGTGCTAGGTCATAAATTGCATTTGATCACAGAAATGTAGACGGATGGTTTATGATTCTAAAGTGAAATTAAATACGAAAGTTTTAATTTCTAGGCAAACGTTCTTGGCTAGCAACATGAAGAAGAGGATGACCAAATTATCATGATTATCAAGTTCATTACTCGTTCTTAACCTTGGCATGTGCATATCCATTGTCTAAATTCAAAAGTAAATAGTTGTTATTAATTGTAGTATATAAATAGTTTAGAAACAAAAACTCACTCAACTCTTGGTTGGATTGTTGTTAACATAGTTAGGAATAGAATAGAGATATAGTAAACTAGGCAGTTTTACATATCTAGAGCAGCCTCCTTGGATCGATACTTGGCTACTTAGCCACTTTATTACTTGTTTGACCACGTGCACTTGCGTGTCGGTTGATAATATTTAATACCAACCCGAACAGCTGACCGAACAGTAGGCCATGGCCATCAATATGAGAAGTGGAAAACAGTTGGTTGATGCACCAGGAAAAGAGAAGAGAAATGAGGTGCAGCCAGAGTTAGTCAGACCGGGTCCATTAGCTATGAAAGGAGAGAATCAGAGTGCTGCAGCACATAACTCAAAATCATCATTGCAGCTATTACAGAGACCACCATCACCATTCCCACAAAGGCTCAAGAAAAGCAAGGAGGAAGCTTGTTTTCAGAAGTTCTTTGATATCTTCAAAGAACTTCACATAAATCTGCCTCTATTTGATATTTTGCAGGGAATGCCTAAGTACGCTAAGTACTTGAAGGACGTGGTGGCCAACAAAGTGAGGTTGGTGGATGTCCAGACTGTGACACTCACTAAAGAGTGTCATTTCAAGGTGACGAGCAAAATGCCCAAAAATCTCAAAGACCCAGGGAGTTTCAGCCTCCCCATACGAATAGGTGAAACCAGTATAATCAAGACCTTGTGTGGTTTAGGGGCGGCAGCGAATTTGTGTTATAACCAGGGAACCCAAGGATCATACCCGGGAGTCAAACAGGGAAAAAAAATTTGGAAAATGTTGCAGCTGTGCAGGACAAGTCGTTAGATGACCCGTGAGGAGACCCCACGAGTCATCAGGTGGCTCGTGGGAAGGTTGGAATAGGCGGAGGAGTTGAGGTCCCTACGGGCGTGGGAACGACTCGTGGTCAGCTACCACGAGTCGTCAGGTCAATTGTGGATGATGTTGAGGATTAAATAGGAAGTATGACTAGTGTACCTAACGGATGGGACCCCACGAGTCGTGGTCGGTCCCAACGACTTGTGAGGTAGGTCATGAGCAAGCCTATGGAATTTTAATTGAGGATGAGGGAGTGTACTTGACGGGCGACATGATGAGTCATTGCCCGTCCTGACAAGTCATCAGGTCACCCGTTAGGGTCACTTAGCAGTTACTTTCTGCAAATTAGTATAGGCTTTCTCGTAATTTCCTAAACTCCTAAGGCCTAAACTATGTCGTTTTAAGGTTGGAATAGGGTCTTTTAAGGGGGATTAGTCCATGTTAAGCCTCATTTATGCATGCAAGAGTTAGAGAGGGGAGTAGAAGGTGATTCAAGTGGTTCTTACTCAAAATTCTCCAAGTTTCCATCAATTTCTTTATGGGTTTTCAAGGAACTTAAAATCAGTCCATTCCCATGTATGTAAGGTTAAAAATGGGTGCATCCTTCCACACCCATGCCCAAATTTCAATTTAAATCATGAATTTTCCCTACAAGTTCTATGGGGTTTTACCCCAAATGCATGAAAATGTGATTTCTCTTTATGGGTATGATTTAATTGAGTTTTAATTACTGAATTGTGAATGATGGGAAGATTTTATATTATTTTCTTTAAGATCATGTTTCATGATTTTTAAATCTAAAATGTCCATTAATGAAGGTTCATGAAAGTTATGATTTATGATGAATATTCAATACTTTGAGTTTATTGATGATGGAAAAGCATGAATTCAAGTTCCCGTGTTTATGAGCATACCTTTGAAAGAATCTAGTATGTTAAAGTATATTGCCCACATGTTGAAGAATGATTTACGATTTATGAAACGAATTACATGATTTACCGATTTATGATGTTGGATGAGAAGGGCCTTAATTCTTGGCTAAGCGTGTTTGAAAGGGTATGATGATAAATGTTATATTTTAGACAATAAATCTTAATGCATGATGTTATTGATTTACGTATGAACCTATATGCATGTTTTTGGGAGCCGTGTCTAGCACCAAGCATCCCGGCGTTCAAAGGACTACGCCGGTGTCTCATAACCATGTGCCACCGTGGGTTTCTAATGATATATATTGTATTGATAATGATCCCCTCAAATGTGATATCACACCTAATGCACGACCCTCACCTGGCAAGCCAGGTTCGGCTCTGCCAACTTGAGTGAGATAGTTGGGCATCATGAAATGCTCTACCATGATGGTGTCGGTTATGAAGAGTCCTCCCATTGTTTCGCATGTCTTATGCATTGTTATGTTTACGTTATTGGATCAAGTTATGTCTTGATAAACATTTACTTACGATTATGATTATGAATGCTTTATGAATGACTTGAAAGCCTTGAGCCTTATGTTTCTGTACGAAGTTTATGATACAAGCATTATGTCCTTATTCTATGTTTATTTATGAGTTTATTTTACTTTTAAATGTCCTTTTTACTTACCTTGCATACTTGGTACATTCCACGTACTGAACGCATACTTTCTATGTTGTATCGTTTCATGATACAGGGTCCGCATCTCAGGCTCATCCTTATCATTAGTCCATCACAGTTCTCGCCCTCAGATTATTAGTGAGTCCTCATGTTCCGAGGATCTTTTGACAGACTTTCATGTTATCTTGTGCTTCAGTAATGGTCGGGTTAGTTGGGGATGTTGTCCCATCAACCCATCGTATGCAGTAGTGGCTTTCAGACAGTATGAAGTACTCAACTTATGTGTATGTCTAGTACTTTCAGATGTTACACTATGGTTATGTTTCTATTATGTTTTTATGCAAAGTATTCCGCTTTATTGAATGAGATTAGTTGTATGCATGCGCCATGGGTCGACTTAAGGTCTCTCGGGATCCCTTGTCCCATGTCTACGATCCGGGTGTACGTTCGATTCGTGACAAACTCATTCTCTAATGTTAGAAACATACATAAAACTCATAAACAAGTTATCACCATATACAAATACTGATCATTTAAGCCAAAAACTAACGGAATGACTACCTTAGGAAAGGACTACATAGCTGAACTGAGTTCAGACACCACATACATATACCATATCATAAAACAAACTTGTACGCATGAACTGAACATGAAAAATTGATTAGAGGTCTAGGGAAAAACTAATACCTCAAGCGGAAACTGAGACGGCATCTAGCCATCATATCCGCTCCGGCTTCCCACATAGCTCATTCAACATGCTAATTTTTCCATAATACTTTAACTGAAGCTACTTCTTTGTTCCTCAGCCTCCGAATCTGACGATCTAAGATTTGAACGGGAATATCTTCATAACTAAGGCTGTCTTTTACCCCAATGCTGTCTACCGGGACTACCAAGGCTGGATCACCCAAACACTTTTTCAAAAGCGATACCTGAAATACAGGATGAACTGAAGATAACTCCGATGGCAAGTCCAACTCATATGCCACCTTACCAACTCTTCTCAAAACCAGGTAGGGACCAACATAGCGGGGACTGAGTTTCCCTTTCTTTTCGAACCGCATGACTCCCTTCAGGGGACACCTTTAGAAATACCCAGTCGCCCATATCAAACTCTAGATCCCTTCTCCTCACATCAGCATACGATTTCTGACAACTCTGAGCGGTTTTCAACCAGACCCTTATCAACTGAACCTTTACCATGGCTTCATGAACCGAATCAGGTCCTACCATGGCTGCCTCACCAACCTCAAACAATCCGATGGGTGATCTACACCTTCGCCCGTAAAGAGCCTCAAACGGTGCCATCTAGATGCTAGAGTGATAGCTGTTGTTGTAAGCAAACTCGATCAAGGACAAATGATCATCCCAACTACCTTTGAAATCCATAACACATGCCCTCAACATATCCTTGGGGGTCTAAATTGTTTGTTCTGCCTGGCCGTCTATTTGCGGATGGAAAGCTGTGCTGAGCTTAATTTGAGTCCCAAGTCCCTTTTGGAAAGAGCTCTAGAACTGGGAGGTAAACTGAGTACCTCGATCTGAAATAATAGACAAGGGCACTCTATGAAGTCGAACTAACTCCCAAATATACAATTTAGCATAATCATCCGCTGAATCCGTGGTTTTCACCGATAAGAAGTGTGCCACCTTGGTTAACCTGTTGACCACCACCCAAATAGAGTCGTATTGCCAGTGAATACGAGGTAGATCTGTAATGAAATCCATATTAATCTCTTCCACTTCCAAGTGGGATGCAAATATCCTGATGTATGCCTCCCGGTCTTTGAAGCTCGACCTTCACTTGCTGACAGTTAGGACATTTGGCTACGAACTCTGTGATATCCTTCTTCATACCATCCCACCAATAGATTACCCGCAAGTCTCGGTACATCTTCGTGGATCTCGGGTGGTGAGAATATTTGGTACCATGTGCTTCATGCAATATCCAAACCCTCAAATTATCGACATCCGAAACAAATAGTTGACCCTGCTACCGTAGCACACCATCTCCCTCTTGGGAGAAAACCTCCACCTTTTGACTCTGCACTGCCTCCTTCAGCTTCCTCAAAATTGGATTTTCATCTTGCTTAGAATTGACATCAACCCCAGGACGATTCTGATCCATTCTGCACAACGACACCGCCATCGATCGAGTCGACCAATCTGACTCCCAACCTTGCGAGCCGGTGGACATCCTTCACCAAATCCTTCTTTCCCTCATCCATGTGGGACACACTCTCCATAGAGAGCCTACTAAGCGCATCTGCAACCAAATTAGCCTTGCCCGGGTGGTAGAGGACACTAATGTCGTAGTCCTTTAGTAACTCCAACCACCTCCTTTGCCGAAGATTTAGGTCACATATTGCAAGCTCTTTTGATCCGTGAATATGTCCATGTGTACCCCATACAACTAATGCCGCCATATCTTTAATGCATACACCACCGCAGCCAACTCAAGATCTGGGTCGGATAATTCTTTTCATGAACTTTCAGTTGTCTCAAGGCATATGCTATTACCTTCCCATGCTATATCAACACACATCCCAGTCCGACTCTAGAAGCATCACAATACACTACAAAGCCATCAATACCCTCGGGTAAAGTCAACACTGGTGCTGAAGTGAGTCGGGTCTTCAACTCTTGGAAGCTTTTCTCACAAGCATCCGACCATTGGAAGTTCACCTTTTTCTAAGTCAGCTTAGTCAAATGTGATGCAATATATGAGAAACCTTTCACAAACCTCGGGTAGTAGCCAGCTAACCCAAGAAACTCTGAATTTCTAAAGGGTTCACCGGCCTAGGACAATTCTTCACCGCCTCGATTTTCTGAGAATCTACTTTTATGCCCTCACCTGATACCACATGGCCTAGAAATGCCACCGAGTCCAACCAAAACTCACATTTGCTGAACTTTGCATACAACTGATGATCCTTGAGGGTATGAAGCACTATTCTGAAGTGAGCGGCATGTTCCTCCTCGCTCTGAGAGTATATAAGGATGTCATTAATGAACACAATCATGAAAATGTCCAAATATGCCTTGAACACCCTGTTCATTAGATCCATAAAAGCTACAGGGGCATTGGTTAGTCCAAAAGACATAACAACAAATTCATAATGATTATACCAAGTCCTGAAAGCGGTTTTCGGGATGTCACTCTCCCGAACTCTGAGCTGGTGATATCCGGACCTTAGATCTATCTTCGAGAAACACTTAGCACCCTGGAGCTGGTCAAATAAATCATCTATCCTAGGAAAGGGGTACCTATTCTTGACTGTGACCTTATTCAGCTGCCCATAATCAATACACATCTGAAGGGATCCATCCTTCTTTTGAACAAAGAGAACTGGTGCACCCTATGGAGACTAGCTTGGTCTAATAAAGCCCTTATCCAACAGATCCTTTAACTGACCCTTCAATTCCTTTAACTCGGCTAGAGCCATCTTGTAGGGAGGAATAGAGATAGACTGCATATCGGGTAAGAGATCAATGCCGAAGTTGATTTCCCTCTCAAGAGGAACACCTGGCAAATCATTGGAAAAACATCCGGATACTCACACACCACCAGAACTGATTGGATAGTTAGGGTCTCAGATTAACATTTTAAAACCTAACTAAATGATACATGCAGCCCTTAGAATGCATCTTCCTGGCCTTAAGATAGGAAATAAATCAACCTTCTGGTACCGCTGAACTACCCTTCCACTCCAAAACTGACTCACCTGGAAAACGAAATTCCACCGTACGGGTCCTACAATTAATCGAAGAATAACATGAAAATAACCAATTCATGCCAAAAATAACCTCAAAGTCAGTCATGGATAACTCTACAAGGTCAGCAGAGGTAACCTTATGCAACACCGTGACCGGGATTCTCTATATACTCGTCTAGCAACGGCTGAATCACCAACAGGAGTCGAAATGGAAAATGGTTCTAACAAAGTCTCGGGGCTAACTCCAAGGCTACTAGCAATGTAAGAAGTCACAAAACTCAAGGTAGCTCCCAGATATAGCAAGCAATAAACATTAATATGAAAAACACACAACATACCAGTGACCACGTCTAGAGAAGTCTCATACTCCTAGCATGAGGCAAGGGCATAGAATTGATTTTGGCGCTGTCCACCACCTCCACTAGTCGATGCCCCTGGCGGAGAGGAACGGGCTGGAGTTGCTGCTATCCTGGTGGCCTATGAACGACCCCTGTCATCACCCTGTCTAGCATATGGGCATGCTCGGCGCATGTGCCCAGATCTATCATACCCATAGTAAACATCTGAATTGAGCAGACACTCCCTGGCATGACTCTTGCCGCACTTCCCACGGGATGGAGAGGTATACTCTAACTAGGTGCCCCTCTATTCCCTTGAACCTGAAGCCTTGCTCCTCTGATCACCCCTGGGTCTGGATGGAACACTAGCTAATGATGGTGCTGAGGCTAGTGATCTCTGCTGAAACTGTGGACGGTAGCCACCACCATACCTCTAATGCGAAAACCCACGGCTATCCGTCCGAGCCCTCTTTGCCTCCCTCTCCCTTGCATTATCCTCCTCCATCTGCTGGGTGTACAAAACTATGCAAGTAAAGTCCATATCCTGGTGAAGCATGGCAGTCCTGCAATCCTTGTCTAAATAGCTAGCCACACCATGAACGAATCAGCTCACCCGCGCCCTCTGATCCATCAATAACTCTGGGGGAGTACATTGACAAACGAGTGAAATCAAGCGAATACTCCAGCACTGTCATCTTTCCCTACTTGAGGTTCACAAACTCAGCAGCTTTCAACTCCCTCATCTCCCGAGGGAAGAACCTGTCGAGAAAGGCCATGTGGAACTCATCCCAGCTGATAGGGCCCGCTCCCGCTGCCCTGTTGTCCTTTCATTACTTGTACCAAATATGAGCGACCTCTTTTAGCTGATAAGAGGACAAGTCAACACACTCCCCATCCGTCACTCCCATAACCTGAGTGACCTTCAAGATCCCTTCAATGAACTCGTGAGGATCCTCGTTCACCTTTGATCCCACAAACTCAAGAGGGTTCATCCTCAAGAAGTCTCTAATCCGAGCCGTGGCTGCATTGCCATTCTTTGGGACCTGTGCAATAGCCTGCTGGTCGACCTGAGCATTCAACGCCTGCTCCAACATCCGTATAGCCGCCCGAAACTCAGTGTGGGCAGCTGGCTCTGGTTCTTGGGGCTCCTAAATAGGTGGGGCTTGCGGATGCCCATGGTCATTTCCACCTCCGTGGCCTTCATCATTCCCATTCCTCCTTCCGTTCATTCTTCTGGAAGCCATAATTCTGCAATCACGAATTGCATGAATTAGAAGGATGGAGAGACTTTTCATCGCACGACATAGAATCATGAAAGAAGGGAACATTTCCTAAATGTCAAGTAGCCTCTCCATCATAGTGTGGCACGTTTCACACCTATGAAAAAGAATCTACTCAATGCAGCTTTCAGACACCCTAGGACACTTCAAACTTATTGCTATGATACAAAGTTTGTCACAACCCGAACATACACCCGGATTGTAGACACGGGACAAGGGACCCCAAGAGACCCCAAGTCGACCCATGGCGCATGTATACGACTAATCTCATTTAATAGAGTGGAATACTTAGCATAAAAACATAGCGGAAATGTAACCATAGCGTAACATCTGAAAGTAATAGACATACACATAAGCTGAGTACTTCATACTGTCTGAAAGCCTCTACTACATATGATGGGTTGTTGGAACAACATCCCCAACTTACCCGACCAATACTGAAACACAAGATAACATGAAAGTCTGTCAAATGGACCTCGGAACATGAGGACTCACCAAATATCTGAGGGCGAGAACTGTTATGGACTAAGGATAAGCCTGAGCCTGAGATCCAGACCCTATATCGTGAAACGATACAACACAGAAAGTATGCGGTCAGTACGTGGAATGTACCGAGTATGCAAGGTAAGTAAAATGGACATTTAAAAGTAAAATAAACTAATAAATAAACATAGGATAAGGACATCATGCTTGTATCATAAAGTTCATAAAGAAACATAAGGCTTAAGGCTTTCAAGTTATTCATAAACCGTTCATAATCATAATCGTAAGTAAACTTTTATCAAAATATAACTTGAGCCAATAACATAAACATAACAATGCATAAGACATGTGGAACAATGGAAGGACTTGTCATAACCGACACCATCATTGTAGAGCCTTTCATGATGCCCTGACTATCTCACTCAAGGGGCAGAGCCGACCCTTGCTTGCCAGGAAAGGGTCGTGCATTAGGCGCGATATCACATTTTAGGGGATCATTATCAATACAATACATATCATTAGAAACCCATGGTGGCATGTGGTTATGAGACACCAGCATAGTCCTTTGAACGCCGGGCTGCTCGGTGCTAGACACGGCTCCTAAAAACATGCATATAGGCTCATATGTAAATCAATAACATCATGCATTAAGATTCATTGGCTAAAATATAACATTCATCATCATTGATCCCCTTTCAGATATACATAGCCAAGAATTAAGGCCCTTCTCATCGGCCAACATCATAAATCGATAAATCATGTAATTTGTTTCATAAATCGTAAATCATTCTTCAATATGTGGGCATTGACCAATACTTTGACATACTCAATTCTTTCAAAAGTATGCTCATAAACATGGGAACTTGAATTCATGCTTTTCCATCATCAATTAACTCAAAGTATTGAATATTCATCATAAATCATAACTTTCATAAACCTTCATTAATGGACATTTTAGATTTAAAAAGCTTGATACATGATCTTAAAGAAAATAATATAAAACCTGCCCATCATTCACCAATTCAGTAATTAAAACTCAATTAAATCATACCCATAAAGAGAAATCACATTTTCACGCATTTGGGGTAAAACCCCGTAGAACTTGAATAGGGAAAATTCATGATTTAAATCAAAATTTGAGCATGACATGGGTGTGGAAGGATTCACCCGTTCTAAACATTGCATACATGGGAATGGATTGATTTCAAAGTTCCTTGAAAACCCACAAAGAAATTGATGGAAACTTGGAGAATTTTGAGTAAGAACACTTGAATCACCTTCTACTCCCCTCTCTAACTCTTGCATGCATAAATGAGGCTTAACATGGACTAATCCCCCTTAAAAGACCCTATTCCAACCTTAAAACGACATAGTTTAGGCCTTAGGAGTTTAGAAAATTACGAGAAGGCCCTTACTAATTCGCATAAAATAACTGCCAGGTGACCCTAACGGGTGACCTATGACTCGTTAGAACGGGAAATGACTCGTCATGTCGCCCGTCAAGTACACTACCTCATCCTCAATTAAAACTCCATAGGCTTGCTCATGACCCACCTCACGACTCGTGCGGTCCCATTTGTTAGGTACATTGGTCAGACCTCCTATTTAATCCTCAACCTCATCCCACGATTGACCTGACGACTCGTGGTAGCTGACCACGAGTCATTCCCACTCTCGTGGGGACCTCAACTCCTCCACCCATCCAGCCTTCCCACGAGTCACCTGACGACTTGTGGGGTCTCCTCACGAGTCGTCTAATGACTCATCCTGCACTGCTGCAATATTTTTTAGATTTTTTTCCCGTTTGACTCCCGGGTCTGATCCTTGGGTTCTCGGGTTATAACAATTTGATAACCCTATCTCTGTTCAATACACTTGGGTTGGGAAAATCAAGGCCAACAAGAGTGATGTTGCAACTGGAGGACAAGTCAATGGTGTCCCCAGAAGAGATTATTGAGGACTTTCTCATTAAAGTAGGTAAATTTATCATACCTGTTGGCTTTATAATTTTTTATTATAAGGCTGATGACAAGGTACCTATCATCTTGGGAGAGCCATTCCTGGCTACTGGTGGAGCTATAATTGATGTAAGAGCTGGCACCCTAAAAATGAGGGTAAATGATAATGAGGAGCTTTTTAGAGTATATTAGGAGATCAACCCACACACGCATTACAGAGATCTTTGGAAGATTAGTGTTGTGATAGATGCCAAGTGTGGGGTGGTGGATTCCATGGGGCCACTTTGCAGGACATCTTAACAATTGAGCCCAAGTTTTCTAGGGGTAATAATTTGAATGAAGTGATGGAGGTAAAGAGGGAGAGTCTGGAGGTTTTTCCCTCTATATGCAAAAAGAAAAGGAGATGGCTCCCAAAAGGGAAAAATTGTTTAAGAATATCCTAAAAAGGATAGTTCACATCGTGCCATGACATAAAATCAGGCGCTTTTTGGGAGGCAACCCAAGGGTACCACAGGTACAATTTTATTTTTCTTTTGTTTTTTTATTTTTTTTTTATTTTCACTTGTGTTATTGTTTTTGTGATTTGAGAATAGATTTAGGGAAATTTTGTGTACCTATGAAAGTGAAAGCTAAGGAGTATGATAAAAAGATGAGTGGGGGGCCGATGACCCAGGAGATGAAAAATGGATAAAACATGCTACTAGCTAGGTCTAGAGGCCTCAGGAAGTATCTCTCACCTTGTGTTTTAAATTCAATTCATGCTTTGGGGACATAGCATCTTTTAAGCATGGGGTGAGGGGTAATTTCAAAATTTTTGAGGATGATTTAGGATGAATCTTATGCTTGGTCTAAAAATCTATATGATGTGAAGTTGGAGTTTAGCACAATTCACCCACTCTTTAGTTTTACTTTTTGATTCTTTTCTGAAGGGGGCCACTTTGAACTGAGAATAAAGATGTTTTTTGTGACTGTACATAGTGCCTTAGTCATAGTTAAGGTTTTTTCCCGACGATTGATGGATGAAGACCGTCTTGAGGGAAAATTAGTCAGTAGGTTTTTATTTTAGAACCCTTAACTAGTTGATTTCTTGATGCTCTTGTTGAGTGCTGCACATAACTGTAAGAGGCAAGAGAAATTGTGAATCATGTGGAACAATTATATGACTTTATTTAAGACACCCAAGCTCTTGAATATGACTCTGTATGATGTATGCTTAACTTTGAATTCATGTGATTAGCTGTATTCAGAGTCTGTATGGGTCTGTTTCGAATTGAGTATGTGCTGTGAGTGTAAGGTTTTTGTATAATCCATGCGATCATGCAGTGTCTAGAACTTGCCCAGTGTGTTTGCAAAGCGAAATGAGGAATGTTAATTATAGGAGATGAATTTAGGCATTTCTTTGAATAAGCCTATTTTCATCCTTTGTTTTACCTGCCCTTAATGCATAATCCTAGTTAACCCCATTGAGCCTTTAGTTTATTCTATGTTAGCCACATGAGAAGCTTAATCCTTTTCTTTCAATAGACCTGAATTTGATTCAAAACTTCTTAGCGCTTAAGTGAAAGATGCATAAGAGTAAGAGGTGTAGGAATATTGAAAAGAAGGGAGATAGTTGGGTATTGTCATGACCCTACTTTATACTCAAGACGAGACACGGTACTTGGAGTCACAAGTAACCCCAAGCAAACCCATGTTCTATTATAACACTGAAAAACTGAGTAAACATAAGTGGAATCTTTAAATAGTTAAAAATTATTTAAGCAAAATTGAGTTACAAAAGTCCATACATTTGAAAACAATAATATCTGAGTCTATCTCTGAAAGCCATCTACCAATGACGAGTTGCTGGGACAAGCCTCCAACTAACTCTAAAGTGTAACTGAAAGAAAATAACTGAAAAAAACTATCATCCTCGAAAGATAAGGACTCACCAAAAGCTGCTGCTGGTATCGTCTGAAAGAATCTACTGACCATGATGGGGCTGAGAACCTGCGCTTGTATCATAATATGATACAACATAGAAGGTATGCGTCAGTACTTTGAATGTACTAAGTAAGTGATCGATATAATAAACATGAAAGAAAATAACTGAACTGAAATGACATGAAAATGAGCAACTTAAAAGCTGTAATGTGATATAACTGAAATATAACAGATATGTCAATAATGATCTTGGCTGCTGGTCATAGACATGTCCTGAATATGAAATATTGATCTTAAACTGAACTGAACTAAATTGAGCTAAACTGAAACTGTACTGACTAGTGGGAGAGTCTATAACTGACATATAACTATGTGAGCTAGACGTGGAGATAACCAACAGGTCATTGGTATCTCTCGTTGTAACTGGTAAGGAAAATGTAACACCCCGGAAGTTCCTAAGATCAGTCCCCAGAGTTAGATGGAGTTCAGCATAAATACCTATAGGAATTTCCTCAGAACAACTTGTCCAATGAGTTGTTTGTCACTCTAACGACCCGTTAGATGGAGCCCTAGGAAGGGTTTTTAGAAATAGTGCAAGAGGATTTTATACTACGAGAAGATAGCACGAGTCGTCGTGGGAAACAACGACTCGTCAATTGTAACCATGGTGAGAAGGCAGACCAGGCCTCTCAAAGGCGATAAGTCAGGTGATGACCCGTTGGTTGTTGTAACGAGTCATGTTGAAGAGTTGTTGGTTGGAGTTCAGGGTTCTGGGTCAGTAACGACGGACGGAGACAACGAGCCATTACATGGAGCAACGACTCATCGTGTTAGTCATTGGAAAGAAATTAAAGGTTGGACCAATGGTGATGACGGAATGTGATGACGAGTCATTGCATGAAGTAACGACTCGTCCTATTGGTTGTTGGTTGAGGAAGAAGACACTGAGAAATCACTTCTCCAGTGGCAACAGATGGTCCCCATGAGTCGCGGTGAGGACCAACTGTCCGGTGGTTTGGTATAGGTGTTAAAAACCGACATGCAAGTGCACGTGGTCAAACAAGTAATAAAGTGGCTAAGTAAGCCAAGTATCGAACCAAGGAGACTCTGGATAAGTAAAATTGCTTCAGTATACTATATTCTAGCTTACTTCTAATTATGCTGACAACAACGTAACCAAAAGCTAAATAATTTTTGTTTATAAATTATATACTAAAACTATTAACAAATATTTACTGTGAATTTAAACTATGGATATGAGCATGCCAAGGTTAAGAACAAGTAATGAACTTGATTATAATCATAATTTGGTTAATCTTTTCTTCATGTTGCTAGCCAAGAACATTAGCCTAGAGATTAAAACTCTCGTATTTAATCTCACTTTAGGATCATAAACCATTCGTCTACATTTCTGTGATCAAATGCAATTTATGACCTAGCAATACAATTTCGGTTCCTAAATTGACTAATACGGCTTTCAAGTATATTTCTATCAGGAAAGCACATCAAAACCCAATTTTCCCAAATCAAGTTAAGAACAATACCCTATTAATTCACAACTTTCCAATTTCGTGCTCTCTCGAGTGAAATTGGACTTTTTAGATGTACATTAATGTCGGCCACACACTAATGCAGTAGAAACAAGAATTAATAGAACAACATAGAAGAAGAAGATGAAAAACCATACAATTCAATAATCAAAATTCATCACCATTGTTCACAACCTCAGCAAGGAAGAGAATTAGCCACTCATTTGTGGATTAATCATCCTAAAACAAGTGTTAATCATACACAATAGATTGAAAGAAGAAAGAAAGAGAGAAAAACCCTTAAGCTTTTTCGTTCCTCAACTGCCTCTAACCCACGTCCTTGCTCCACCAAGTCTGAATTTATTAAAAATAAGCCTAAGTGTTCTATTTATACTATTGGGAATTTTTCCCGGAATAACAAGCAACGTGTCACGGAGGCCAATGCGGAGCACTGCCTCCGTGACACGGCGTGGACGCGGACCCTTACTGGAAATCCAGGGTCCGAGAATATAGCCTCAACGTGGCACGGAGGCCAACGCGGAGGCTTATCTCCGTGCCACGGAGCTGTCGCGAGGCTTCACTGGAAATTGCCAATTAAATCACCCTCCAGGCAGTGTGCCTCCGCGATGGTAGCGTGGCACGGCTCCATCGCGGAGCCCCTTTACATTGCGCATTCCAATGTCTTTTCCATGCTCGCATCCAAGTCCAACTCCGATATTGTCCCAACATGCATTTTAGCTCCTAAAAATCATATTTTACCTACAAAACAATGCTAATCATGTTGGTTAGTATAAATCCACATTTTATTACCAATTACATGAAACTGTATACACATTGCATAACAAACAAGGCGAAAATGATACATTTGAGTATCACTTGGGCATATAAATCTTCCCAATATCACTTACCCCACACTTAAATCCTTGTTCGTCCTCGAACAACACATACACAACTCATGCAACTTACATCCCAACCTTCGCCACTATGGTGCGACAATTTATGCTACGGTCATACCGATCATTCAATATTGTAAATCATCAATAAAACATGCATGGTCTTAACAATGCAATGACCTTTAATACATCAAGACATCCTAGACTTTAAGAATCGACCCTCGATATCGGCAAACTCATGCGAATCAGCTAATCAAGATATCCGACACGAAAATCAATCTTTCATCAAGCATGTGCCCTCACAACTCAAGAGAATCTTCCCCTTTATGTTCATGCGACACACAAACATTCAAGTAGGGGCATGTAGAAATTAATTTCACTCTCTCTCCCAAAAGAATTCACATGCATCATGTCATGACCCATAGGCTTGCCCTTAGTGTATTACTCCACTAATATAAAGAAATGCGATGTAAGATCAAGTAGGACTTTAATGGGTTGTAATGGAAGCTATGGAACTAGTATATATTGGATTAGCCAATCATAGTCACTAGCATCCTTAAGCGCCTTTTCAACACATTCCCATCGACTCATGGACATTGTTTCTCTCTTTTCTTTTTTTTTTCATCTCATCCCATTCATGCTTGTTTACTTTCGTATGGCCCATTTCATCAAACATGTTTGACACAACAACAAAGGATTTTCATGTACCCTCAATATCATTTAATTATGATGAGTGCACCCTCCACCTTTTTCTTTTCTTCCCTCACTCTGCTTTTCTTTTTCTTTTCATCCTTCTCACTCTTTGACACTTTGGGAAAATTTTTTTCTTTTCTTCTTAAGCGCTTAAGAGTTTTGTATAGACTTTACGGCTCATGAAAAGAAAGAATAAAGCTTAGTTTATACATTTTGGACAAAAGAAAGAAATAATCGACTAAAGGCTCAACGGGCAGACTAGGGTATACAGTCACATAAAAATGAGAGTATGACAAGAAAAAATAGAAACTCTTGGTTAAAAACAAAGAAATGCCTACATCCTTTCTAACACTACACCTCCTTCATTTCGTTTTGTACACACACCAGGCAAGTTCTAGACACTTCACAATAGCATGGAATAACAATACCTCACTTCACACTTCATGCACATGCTCGATTCAAGATGCATTCACAGACTCTTTAATTAGCCAATTACATGAATTCAAAATTAAGCCTCAATCACACCGAATCGAATTCTACAGCCTAGGTAGCTCAACATATTTACAAAATTGCATGCTTTCAAACGAATCACTTTTACATTTTGAATATCAGTTACAACACGAAACCAAAATTTCACAACCAGATAGTAACTACAGGTTCAGTGATGCAATCCACCAAAGAAAAAAACTTAAAATAAATTAAAATCACTACTTCTACCGACTACATTTCCCTTAAGACGGTCGTCATCCATCCATCATAGGGAACGGTCACTAACTATGACATCGGTTCAATGGGACTATTCTCGGTAAAAGAACCGAAAACAAACTCCGAGAAACCCAAAAATAAAAATCGAAAAATTTTGCAACACATCGATCATTTTGATGGAAAAGTATTTACAAAAGATTTTAATATGTACAAAATATTTTCACAAAATTTTGAAAATTATCGATCATTTCGATAAAGAGGAAAAAAAAACTATTTACAAAATTTACAAAATTTGCACTGGCAACCACAACCTTTCACAACACACATCATTTACCACAAAAGTATATACAGATACAACACAAATCAGTTCACAACCACAGGGAAACATAAAAAACATACATGCAAAACAAAGGAAGAACATACAGCAGATTAGCCCAGGTCCCAGCACCTAGCTACTCCCCACCCCACACTTAAATCGAACACTGTCCCCAGTGTTCACAAAAATTAAAAATCACAAAAATTTCGGGTGGTGGAACTCCCTGATCAGTTGAAATATTTGACTTCTTCATCTGGTGCTGCTGCCTCGTCGCCCATGTCCGAGTCTCCTCCCTCATCGTCATCGGACTCCACATCGGAGTCCTCCCGACGTGTCTCCTCGTCCGTGGGGACATCATCATCAGTGGGCTCAACGAAGGCTGGTCCCACTCGGCACAAAGCTCTGGCGTTCTCGCCAAATGGGTAATCCAGCTCCAACTGCCATAATTCATCCTCCGTGGCTGGTCTCCCACCAATCCGAAGCTGAAGCATCTGCATACCAAACATTCGTGCCATGTACTGATCGTCACAAGCATGTCGCTCGCCCAGTGTCAGCACTGGCCCGTGTGTGGTGTCGGGGGCCTTAGTTTTTGTCACATCAAGGGCCCTCCGCTCCAACTACGGGATGTAGTCCAAAGCCTCTTCCTCAACGTCGAGGCCCCGGAGAAAGGTGGTGATGAGTCCGCCGAACCCATACCTGTGGCCCTGATGTAGTCGGGCTCTCTTCATGGCGGATATGATAACCGCCCCAACATTAATCTCCAGCCCTTTCATAAGGGCATACACCAGGCAGACACGGTCCCGGGTCACATCCGTCATGTGAACCCCCGGGATCAAGCACGAACACACTATTTTCAGCCATATTCTGGCCTCCCTGTTCATCTGCGAATAAGGCAGAGTCTGGTGGTAACCCCTCTCCTTATGTCTGCTCCATCGGGCTGTGGACCGAGCCCCACACAAAGTGTGTCTGATATCGGCGTATGGTGGGGTGATGTTCAGCTGGCGGAGAACGTGGGCGTCAGTGTCCCGCGCTCCAACGATGGCATTTAATTTCTGGGGTTCCAGAGTGACAATCTGCCCTCTGATTTTTATTGTGTGGCTTCTGATGGTCGGGTTCCAATTTGCATAGAACTCCCGGACTAAATGTAGGTTGCACTCCTTGGGCTCCTGAAATATGAAGCTGAGCCCAGCTGCCTCGATTCTCTGCACAATACGGGGGAACTCCTGTGCTAGTGGTTCCCGTGCAATATGCTCCTCAGGGAAGTACTTATTCTCCTTATGTTTAGCGTACCACTTCTTCCCTTCATCGGTCACCCTCCTCGTTCCGTATTGGCGGCGCTGGCTGCGGAACAGCTGGTGCAGCTGGGACTGCAGTGCCCAATCTCATTCGTTTTCTCCCGGTGCCTGAAGTAGAAGCACCTTTACCCTTATCCTGCCTACTCGCCATTGTACCTGTCAACATAAATAAACAAGCAAAATGTCAAGCTAAATACATGTTAACTTTGGCTAAGGTCGGGTTAAACTAAGTTTACCCCACACTTAGTCCTTAGCTACTTTTACGATACTACGGCAAGGATTACTTTATTTACACTAAAACAAACAACTATACAATTTATTGCTTAGTGCGTTTACAAAAAAATTCGACAGTATAACTTTTAGCGTACTACTCAGACTTCATACAGCTAATCCCAATCCTACTATCGCTAGCAATTCAACCATCGCACTTAGCAACGAAAACAACAAACAAAAACAACGACAAAAATTCTATATACATACGAATCCAAATAATCAAACCAATTTGAACAATTTTCACCTTTTCCCAAAAACAGAGAATTCGTCGTCTATTACCTTCAAACAATATTTACAATGACTTATCTCAATTCACAAACACACCCCGGCATATAATTCACCAATTTAGCAAGTTACCCAATTCGATTTCAACAACCCAAGCCCTAGAATTCAATTTTACAATCAAATTCGAATCATTCACGCAATCGACAAGTTCAAACGCTAATTACAACATTCCAAACATCTATCAATCAAAGAATAATTCAATATCATGATAAATTGCTACTTAGGATGATTTATCTCACCTCCCATGCTCAAATTCGATTAAAATCGACAAAAACTTGAGAGAAACGAGGAAAACATACCTTTACGTTGAATAACCGAAGAAACTTGACAAATTGTTTGCTTAGTAGCATGGCACGTTGGTTGGGAGAGGGAACTTAGGTGTTTGGTCGCGGAGAAGAGAGAAAATGAGGGGAAAAAGGGGGTTTTCGGGGTTTAAAATGAAGAAAAACACGCGGGTCACCCGGCAACCCGGTGTGACCCGGCACTAAATATAGGGCAACGTGTCACGTAGGGTAACGCGGAGCCCCTCCTCCGTGACACGGAGCCAACGCGATGGCTCACTGGAATTTTTTTAAAAATTTCAAATTTAACCTCAACGTGTCACGGAGGGTAACGCGGAGCCCTTCCTCCGTGACACGAAGCCAACGCCCCAGTGCACTGTCTCTTCATTTTATTCATTTTTTCATACCTTGCCTTTTCCTTCCCGATTCCATGCATATTTTTCTCCGGTTGACTTGAAAATCACCTTACTAAACAAAATTGGTTAGATTAATAGATTTCACTAACTAAAATAAAAAATTCTAACTAAAACGAAAATTCTATACTAACTCAAGAAAAAGAAAATTAAAATAAAAACTATTTACACTTTACTGAACAAAAGAAAAGAAAAAAAAATATTTTTCACGGGTTGCCTCCCGTGCAGCGCCTGGTTTACCGTCGCGGCTCGACGTCCTTTATGCTCAATTATCCACTAGGGTGATGGACGATTTTTCACGATCATTGTCCTCCCCCCAGTAGTGCTCAACCTTATCAGGTGGTCTTCCTATCAACTCTCGGGATTCACTCATTTGATTAGCCTTCCCATGATCAATAACATTGATCACCGAGAGTTCCTCATTTACCATCGGGAGCTTGGGTGCTTTGTACACATCGAACACTTCTACCTTGTCATGTGCTCGCATTGTAAGTTGACCCGCAGCTACGTCAATTAATGCTTTTCCGATTGCCAAAAAGGGTCATCCCAAAATAAATGGGACTTCAGCATCTGGTTCAAAATCGAGAACAATAAAATCGACCGGAAAAATGAGGGAGCCCACTTGCACAAGCACATCCTCAACAATGCCATCCGGCCTAGCTAAGGATCTGTCTGCTAACTGCAAGATTACGGTTGTAGGTCTAGGACTCCCTAGACCTAACTTCCTGAATACCGAAGATGGCATCAGATTTATGCTCGCCCCCAAGTCACATAATCCACGAGCTCGGATACTCTGCCCAATAGTCAGCTGGATAGTAAAACTTCCAGGGTCTTTTAGCTTCGTAGGCAGTCTATTTTGGATCCGGGAAGTGCATTCCTCTATCAAAGCCACCGTGGCATACTCAATCAGACGACTTTTGTTGGCCACGATGTCTTTAATATATTTAGCATATTTTGGCACTCCCTGCAAGACATCAACAAGAGGTAAATTAACATGTACCTATTTAAGCACCTCCATAAATTTCTTGAAACACGCCTCCTCCTTGTGTTTCTTGAGTCGTTGAGGGAACGGGGGTGGAGGTCTTTCTGATTCTGCTTCTTTGGTCTTCCCCCTATCAGAACTTTGTTCCTCCTCAACATCTGCTGCTCCTGACTTTTGAGGCGGTCTTTCCGGTTCCACCTCCTTCAACTGCAAACCACTCCTCGTGGTCACTGCATTCACCTGCTTCGGATTAGGATCTGTGTCGCTAGGCAGTCCTTCTCTGGGTCTTGTGTTTTGGGCACTAGCAAATTGCCCAAATTGATACTCAAGAGCCTTGGTCGCTAATTGATTATTCTTCACTTCGGCTGCCAATTTAACATAGTCAGCCTGCAATTGCGCCTGATTAGCGATCATGGTCTTGAACATTTCCTCAATGGTAGGTGATGGTGGTGGAGGAGGGGCATTGTGATTTCTGAATTGAGATTGGTAGTTCTGTTGCCCTCCTTGATTCCTGTGCATACCCTGACCCGAACTTTGGCCTTGTTGGTTGTTGCTACCCCATGAAAAATTTGGATGGTTCCTCCAATTTGAGTTGTAGCCACTACCAAACTGCTGTTGATTTCTTTGTGCATTGCCCACAAAGTTAACCGAATCAGGGTTTGCTCCACAGCACTCAGCTGAGTGCTCACTGCTACCACACACTTCACACCACATTTGCTGGACCGCATTGACTGAAGCTGAAGGCTGGTTCAAGTTCATATTGCTGAAGTGGTTGTTTAACTGATTCTGCAAGGCAGCTATCTGTGCAGCGATAGCTGTAAATCCATCCACTTCAAGCACTCCTGCTGCTTTCCTTGCTCCACCTCGAGATGAATCTGCATTCCATTCTGGATTGCCCTGTGAAATTCGGTTGAGCAAAGTGTACAGCTCCTCATAAGTCTTTTCCAGCGCTTGCCCTCCAGCTGCTGAGTCTAACAAAATTTTAGTATGGGGTTTCAAACCCTCAATAAATGTGTGTACCAACACCTCATTGGGCTGATGATGATGAGGACAGTCCCGCAACATGGATTTAAATCTTTCCCAGGCTTGATACAAATTTTCTCCCTCCCTCTGTTTGAAACTAAGAATTTGACTTCTAAGTCTGGCTGTTTTACCAGAGGGAAAAAATCTTATCAAAAACTTCCGTGCAAGATCATCCCACATTGATATAGAATTTGGTGGTTCAGCTTTTAACCACCTCTTGGCTTCACCAAGTAAGGAAAACGGAAATAGGGTGAGCCGAACATAATCAGGTGACACTCCAGCGGGTATATAAGTGTCACTTATCTCCAAAAAATTCTGGAGATGTTGTTGTGGGTCTTCATGAGGGAGACCGGTAAATTGCCCGCTTGTGTGGAAAAGTTGCACCATGTTCTGCTTTAATTCAAATCTCCCTCCAGGCTCTGGTTTGCGGATACTAGAATGTACATTGTTGGCATGTGGGATTGCCACCTCGCGAACCGGCCTTGCTGCTGCTTCGTCGGGCACTAACACTGCCCTCACAATCGGTGGATTTTGTTGCTCCATAATAGACTGTCTGAGCAACTGCAGCTTCTTTTGTAGAGCTTCTCTGCGTTTACTATGAAATTCACGTTCAGGCTCTAAGTAAGATTCCACCAGCTCCTTGTCCTTTGCCAGTGTTCACAGAAATCAAGTCTGCAAAATACAGGCTAAGACCAAGTTGTCGACACTTAAGAAAATAAAACAAAAATACAGTAAATTTACACTTAACACAATTTCACCAATTGCCTAGTCTCCCCGGCAACGGCGCCAAAAACTTGTCCGGTGGTTTGGTATAGGTGTTAAAAATCGACACGCAAGTGCACATGGTCAAACAAGTAATAAAGTGGCTAAGTAAGCCAAGTATCGAACCAAGGAGACTCTGGATAAGTAAAATTGCTTCAGTATACTATATTCTAGCTTACTTCTAATTATGCTGACAACAACGTAACCAAAAGCTAAATAATTTTTGTTTATAAATTATATACTAAAACTATTAACAAATATTTACTGTGAATTTAAACTATGGATATGAGCATGCCAAGGTTAAGAACAAGTAATGAACTTGATTATAATCATAATTTGGTTAATCTTTTCTTCATGTTGCTAGCCAAGAACATTAGCCTAGAGATTAAAACTCTCGTATTTAATCTCACTTTAGGATCATAAACCATTCATCTACATTTCTGTGATCAAATGCAATTTATGACCTAGCAATACAATTCCGGTTCCTAAATTGACTAATACGGCTTTCAAGTATATTTCTATCAGGAAAGCACATCAAAACCCAATTTTCCCAAATCAAGTTAAGAACAATACCCTATTAATTCACAACTTTCCAATTTCGTGCTCTCTCGAGTGAAATTAGACTTTTTAGATGTACATTAATGTCGGCCACACACTAATGCAGTAGAAACAAGAATTAATAGAACAACATAGAAGAAGAAGATGAAAAACCATACAATTCAATAATCAAAATTCATCACCATTGTTCACAACCTCAGCAAGGAAGAGAATTAGCCACTCATTTGTGGATTAATCATCCTAAAACAAGTGTTAATCATACAAACAATTGATTGAAAGCAGAAAGAAAGAGAGAAAAAGCCTTAGTTTTTTCATTCCTCAACTGCCTCTAACCCACGTCCTTGCTCCACCAAGTCTGAATTTATTAAAAATAAGCCTAAGTGTTCTATTTATACTATTGGAAATTTTTCCCGGAATAACAAGCAACGTGTCACGGAGGCCAACGCGGAGCACTGCCTCCGTGACACGGTGTGGACGCGGACCCTTACTGGAAATCCAGGGTCCGGGAATATAGCCTCAACGTGGCACGGAGGCCAACGCAGAGGCTTATCTCTGTGCCACGGAGCTGTCACGAGGCTTCACTGGAAATTGCCAATTAAATCACCCTCCAGGCAATGTGCCTCCGCGATGGTAGCGTGGCACGGTTCCATCACGGAGCCCCTTTACATTGCGCACGCCAATGTCTTGTCCATGCTCGCATCCAAGTCCAACTCCAATATTATCCCAACATGCATTTTAGCTCCTAAAAATCATATTTTACCTACAAAACAATGGTAATCATGTTGGTTAGTATAAATCCACATTTTATTACCAATTACATGAAAATGTATACACATTGCATAACAAACAAGGCGAAAATGATACGTTTGAGTATCACTTGGGCATATAAATCTGCCCAAGATCATCAACAACTCATGGTGAGGGTTGTGGCCATTGATGGGCAGATTTTTAGGCTTAAATCCCAGCGGTATTTTGGTAAAGTCCTATGCTTCCAGTTCCTAAATGGTGTCATTTTAAGTATTAGAAGGGACGTTTTTAAGGGTTTTTCTTAGTCTAATCACTCACTCCCTCAAAATATCCTCTCAAACTCTTCTTCCTCCTCTCTCTCAAGACTAAGGATTCAACTAGGATTTCTTCAAGGCTTCAAGGATTAAGTTCAAGTGGGGATTTCATTGAATCAGGTATGTGGGTTTTTCAACAAGGACATCCTTCCATCCTTGTACCCCAAAATTTTTATTAAAAACCTAAATCTTTTGTTTTAGAAAAGCATGTTTTAGGGTTTCGATTTATGGACGATTTCTTCTATGCCCTCTATGAATTTTAAGACCCATTATGATTAACAGTCATTTATGCTTATGGGATTTCTTTCAATATCTCAAGTTATGTACATAATATGGGAAATACATGATTACCATGAAATAGCCTAGAACCTTAAATGGAATTTTGTAATTATTCACATGCTCTTATTATGAACTTGCATCCATGTATAAAGTATAGGAAGATCGTATGAACTCTCTTAAACCTATAATATATGATTTAGTATATATGTTGAGATGCGATTAAAATTATGGCCTTGATCAATGTGAAGTATGTATATGTTTTCACTATTATTTCGATGTAAATGTTTTGGGCATGAACGGAACCTATGGTAATGGCATGATTATCAGACCTTCTTCATGAATTAGAGTAAATTTCGAAATAGGGTCCATGAAATATTCATATGCTTCCACCATGATATCATTGTACATGTTAAAGTATGATTTGAATTTGTGGATCTTACATGAATCTAAGATATACGTCATATGCTATACAATTTGAATTCGAGATTTAAATGTGGTGGACATGTTTGAAGTATGATTTGATCATATCAATGCTTAATGAAAGTAGAATGTATGTTTTAAACAATGACTAGGGACTATGATGATATGAATTATGATGATAAAGCATGAGAATGATCCTTCATACCTTTGGGCTTGTTGTTAGTAGAAAGTAGCCTTAATCAATTCTAAATGATTCAGTATGATTATCAGTATGATGTAAATAGTTGCATGCTCATGACTCTGATTAGCTGAAGTTGCTTATACTAAAAGAATGACGTCAGATCAGTGACCTCCATGTTCTAGTATTCGGGACTCTCCATAGCTGATAATGTTTCCCTTCGTCAGTCAGGGACTCTCCATAGCCGAGAATGCTTCCTTTTGTCAGTCAGGGACTCTCCATAGCTGAGAATGTTTCCCTTATTCAGTAAGGGACTCTCTATAGCCGAGAATGTTTACCTTAGTTAGTCAGTCAGGGACTCTCCATAGCAGAGAATGTCTCCCTTAGTCTACGATATCAGTTCGGCTCAGCTCCGTATAATTTCAAACTTCAGTTGAAATTAGTTTAGTAGGATATAGACTCAATTATCAGCAAAGAATCATAAAAGTGTATGATATCAGCTACAGCTTTAAATTCTCAATATATGTGTAGTACATGACCCTTATGCATCAGTTTGATTATACTACGGTAATATTTTCAAATAAAAGCTTAATGGAAATCTATATATGTATCTCAGATAGGGTTGTTGTATTCCAGTTCAGTTCCATGTTGATGTATCTAGTTTACTTCCTTCTTGTATATTTGCATGTTTAGATTACTTATGCTTCCTGCATACCTAGTATATTCCAACTACTGATCGCATACTTTATGTGCTATATCATCTCATGATATAGATTCAGGTTTCCAGACTCATCCGCGTGGTTAGATATGCTTCATTTCCCTCTCTGTTGTTTGTGGTGAGTCCTCATCTCCTGAGGACGCTATCTATGGTTTCTATTTTCATTCATGTTTCAGTTTCAGACTTTAGGAGTTAATTGGGGGCTTGTCCCAACAACTCATCAGTGTAGTAGAGGTTTTCAGACTTGTGTAAACAAATTCAGTGTTATGTATCAGAGTTTTATTAGCGTATGCTTTATGTATCAGTTGGCCTCCATTCGGTATGATTTTTTTGTTAGTTATTGTCTAGTTAAAGCTATGTTATGAACATGTCATGGGTCGACTTGGAGCCTCTCAGGGTTCCATGTCCCGTGTCTCGATCCTGGCCTATGTTTGGGTCGTGACAAACTTGGTATCAGAGCATTAGGTTTAAAGTGTCATAGGGTATCTGAAATTCGCATTAAGTAGAGTCTTCTTCATGGGTGTGAAGAACGCCACACTTATGACGAAAAGGCTACGAAACATTTTAGGAATGATCCCTTTTCTTCATGATTCTTATCGTGCATAGAGTATGAAACTCTAATAGTTCCTCTCCTGACTTGTGCTTTACACGCTCGCAGATTATGCCTCCTAGATGAGCGAATGGAAGAAGAAATTGTAATGAGCGCCAGCAACCACCACTAGCTGCGGCAAACTCAATGGACAACCATGTTACTCATGCCGAGTTCCGGGCAGCCTTTCATATGTTGGTGCAGGCCATGACCGCGCAGATTAATCAGCAAGCGATGGCTCGTGTTCCCCGGAATGGAAACATAGCGGTGGCGAGAGTGAGAGACTTCCTCCAAATGAATCCACCCATATTCTTAGGGTCAAAGGTGGACGAGGACCCGTATGATTTCTGGGAAGAGATCTAGAAGATCACCCAAATCATAGGGGTGACGGGAACTGAGAGCGCAGACCTAACCTCCTACCAGGTAAAAGAAGTCGCTTATATATGATTTTGCCAATGGAGAGACAGTCGAGTAGTTGGAGAACCCCTCGTAAGTTGGGATGAGTTTATGATTGTGTTTTTGGACAGGTTTTTCCCTAGGGAGTTGAGGGAGGCAAAGGCGGTAGAGTTCATCATCTTGAGACAAAACGACATGACTGTCCTGGAGTATGCGTTGGAGTTTACCCAATTGTCCGTGTATGCACCGGAGATGGTAGCCGACCAGAGGGCTCTTGTGAGTAGATTCGTGAACAAAGTGTCAGACTCCTTGGTCAAAGAGTGCAGGACCGCCTTGTTGCACAGGGACATAGACTTTCCACGTTTGGTGATATTCGCTCAACAAATAGAAGTGGAACAGATGAAGGAAAAAGAGAGACAGGCCAAAATGGCTAAGACAGGAGATTCAGAGATTTCCCCTCAGAGGCCAAGTGGTGAGCACCGCTCATGCTACCAGTAGAGATCATCAGCCCCAACACCTTTTACAACAGTGTTCCGTATAAACCCAAGGTAAGAGAGATTATGTAACCATTGTGTACGAGCTGTGGGAAACACCATTTGGGAGAAAGCATGGTCGGCTTGGATGCTTGCTTTTGGTGCAGTAAGATGGGTCATAAGCACCGGGATAGTGTAGTAGCTAAGCGAGGTGAGAATAAAGCCTTGGCTACCTCTTCAGTAGCTCCGATAGTCCATCCATTTCAGTAGGGTGCATCATCTAGCGCAGGTGGTAGACAGCGTTGAAACCGCTCCTACGCCTTGGTAGCACATTAGGATAAGGGAAAGTCTCTAGAAGTAGTCACAGGTATGTTATGAGTTTCTTGTGTTACTCTTTGCATGTTGCTAGCTCTAGAACCCCAATACTGAATAAGAAGCTCTGTGATGGTGGTTGAGAGGAGATTGTCGATGTGTGATGCGAATAGTTCTGAGTATAAGTCTTGTAGTGAATGTTAGAAGTGAAGGAGAAGCTAGGAGTTAGTGATTTAGTCCCGACCTTAAGAAAGATTCAGGAGCCTTTGAATGATGGCTTTAAGCTAAGGGGGAGATTGTAAGTATGTGAGGCAATTCGAATCTTGAGAATGCTAATAGGGGAATTCCAGCCATATTAGTTGCGGTATGTCAATCCCTTCAGGTTTAGATAACCTCTCTTGTATTTCAGTTGAAGTTATACTCTACCCCTTTCTTATGTTCAGACTTCCAGAATTTCTAAGTAGCCGCTTCAGACAGCGATGCAGGTCTTACTCTATAAATCCTTAAAGCTCATCTTCATGTTATGAACCAGGTATGTGTGTTAACTCATGTCTTCCAGTATGTTTAGCTCGAACTTAGTCTTTAGAAGTTGGTTTACTAGCTTGGAAGGTTAGGTTACCATGTACGTGCTCAGTTTTAGATGTCACGAATGATTACTGCTCATGAGTTCCTTACCTTCAGTAGACCATATATCATGAATTCTATCTCAGTACTGGTTAGGGGAAAAGAATCCTTCTCTGTGTTCAACCTAGTTCCATGTCAGTTTCATGTCTTTCAATCCCTCTTATGCCTTAGCATGCATGTATGATTTAGATGTTCAGTTCAGATATGTTAGATCAGCTGAAGTTTCATACTCCATTGGTTTTAGTTGTAATTGATCAATTTTGGGATTTCAATTCCGTCCCTATCCTTTTAGTATGTTTAGCCAACATTTGAGGAAGAATGTTCCCAAGGGGGAGATATTATAACACCCCAGAAGTTCCTAAGATTAGACCCCGAAGTTAGATGGAGTTCAGCAGAAAAACCAGTAGGAATTGCCTAAGAATGACTCATCCAACAAGTTGTTGGTCACTCCAATGACCCGTTAGAGGGAGCAGTGGGAAGGGTTTTTAGAAATAGTGAAAGATGATTTTATACCACGAGAGGATAGCATGAGTCATTGTGGGAAACAATGACTCATCAGTTGTAACCATGGTGAGCAGGCAAACCAGGCCTCTCAGAGGCAACGAGTCAGGTGACGACCTGTTGTTTATTGTAACGGGTCATCTTGAAGAGTCATTGGTTGGAGTTCAGGGTTTCGGGTCAGTAATGATGGACAGAGACGACGAGCCATTGGATGGAGCAACGACCCATCGTGTTGGTCGTTTGAAAGAAATTGAAGGTTGGACCAGTGGTGACGACGGAAGGTGATGACGAGTCATTGGATGAAGTAATGACTCTTCCTATTGGTCATTGATTGAGGAAGAAGAAACTGATAAATCACTTCTCCAGTGGCAACGGATGGTCACCATGAATCGTGGTGAGGACCAACGACTCGTGGTGAGGGTTGTGGTCACTTAAGGGTAGATTTTAAGGCTTAAATCCCAGGGGTATTTTGATAAAGTCCTATGCTTCCAGTTCCTAGGTGGTGTTGTTTTGAGTATTACAAGGGACGTTTTAAGGGTTTTTCCTAGTCTAATCCCTCACTCCCTCAAAATATCCTCTCAAGCTCTTCTTCCTCCTCTCTCTCTCTCAAGACTAAGGATTCAACAAGGATTTCTTCATGGCTTCAAGGGTTAAGTTCAAGTGGGGATTTCTTTGAATCAGGTATGTGGGTTTTTCAACAAGGACATCCTTCCATCATTGTGCCCCAAACTTTTTATTAAAAACCAAAATCTCTTGTTCTAGTAAAGCATGTTCTAGGGTTTCGATTTGTGGACGATTTCTTCTATGCCCTCTATGAATTTTAAGACCCATTATGATTAACAGTCATGTATTCTTATGGGATTTCTTTTAATATCTAGAATTATGTACTTAATATGGGAAATGCATGATTATAGAATTTTCACCATGAAATAGCCTAGAACCTTAAATGGGATTTCGTAATTATTCACATGCTCTTATTATGAACTTGCATCCATGTCTAAAGTATAGGAAGATCATATGAACTCTCTTAAACTTAGAATATATGATTTAATAGATATGTTGAGATGTGATTAGAACTTATGGGCTTGATCAATGTGAAGTATGTATATGTTTTCACTATGATTTATTTGTAAATATTTTGGGTATGAGCTCAACCTATGGTAATGGCATGATTATCGAACCTTCTTCATGAATTAGACTAAATTTCAAAATGGGGTCCATGAAATATTCATATGCTTCTACCATGATCTCATTGTACATGTTAAAGTATGATTTGAATCTGTGGATCTTACATGAATCTAAGATATATGTCATATGCTATATAATTTGAATTCGAGATTCAAATATGGACATGTTTAAAGTATGATTTGATCCTATTAATGCTTAATGAAAGTAGAATGTACTTTTTAAATGATGACTCGGGACTATGATGATATGAATTATGATGATAAAGCATGAGAACGATCCTTTAGACCTTTGGGCTTGTTGTTAGTAGAAAGTATCCTTAATCAATTCTAAATGATTCAATATGATGTAAATAGTTGCATGCTCATGACTCTGATTAGATGAAGTGGCTAAGACTAAAAGAATGACGTCAGACTAATGACCTCCATGTTCTAGTATTTGGGACTCTCCATTGCCGAGAATGTTTCCCTTAGTCAGTCAGCGACTCTCCATGGCCGAGAATGCTTCCCTTAGTCAGTCAGGGACTCTCCAAAAGTTGAGAATATTTCCCTTAGTCAGTCAGGGACTCTCCATAGCCGAGAATATTTCCCTTAGTCAGTTAATCAAGGACTCTCCATAGCAGAGAATGTCTCCTTTACTCTATGATATCAGTTCGGCTCAGCTCCGTATATTTTCATACTTTAGTTGAAATTAGTTTAGCAGGATACAGACTCAATTATAAGCAAAGAATCAGAACAGTGTATGATATCAGTTAACTTTAAATTCTTAGTATATGTGCAATACATGACCCTTATGCATCAGTTTAATTATACTTCAGTAATTGTTTTTAAATAAAAGCTTAATGGCAATCTATATGTATCTCAGATAGGGTTGTTGTATTCCAGTTCAGTTGCATGTTGATGTAATTAGTTTACTTCCTTATTATATATTTGCATGTTTAGATTACTTATGCTTCCGGCATACTCAGTATATTCCAAGTACTGACCACATACTTTATGTGCTATATCATCTCATAATATAGATTCAGGTTTCCAAACTCAACCACGTGGTTAGATATGCTTCATTTCCCTCTCAGCTGCTTGTGGTGAGTCCTCATCTCCCGAGGATGCTATCTATGCTTTCTATTTTTATTTGTATCTCAGTTTTAGACTTTAGGGGTTAGCTGTGGGCTTGTCCCAGCAACTAATCAGTGTAGTAGAGGCTTTCAGACTTGTGTAAATAGATTCAGTGTTATGTATTAGAGTTTTAGTAGCTTATGCTTTATGTATCAGTTGGCTTCTGTTCAGTATGATTTTTTTGTTAGTTATTGTCTAGTTAAAGCTATGCTATGAACATGCCATGGGTCGACTTGGAGCCTCTTGGGGTTCCATATCCCGTGTCTCTATCCGGGCCTATGTTCAGGTTGTGACAGAATATCTAGGCCCTAAGACAACGGGCAACACTACGACTCATTAGTAGAACAAACGGGTCATTGCATCGATTCATGGTCAACACTGTTAGGACCTGGGACTTGGTTACAGGTGGAAGCAATGGCTCGTTTGTAGGAACCACGAGTTGTTAGTTCCACTCATTGTTTCTGGGAGATGTTAGGTAGGTTTTTGAACTTGGGATGCAATGATTGACAGGACGGCTCATTACTTCTTCCAACGAGTCGTCTTATGCCTCGTTGGTTCCCGGAGGGAAATTCTGCCAAGCTAACAAAGACTCAGACAACGGCCCGGTAGAGTGTCCGCGATCTGTTGTCTGGGTCGTTTTGTGATAAATTTTCTGGTTTCCCCTGGTTTTTCTTGCGAGGTCTGAGTCTGGTCCAGGAAATATTTGGGGTGTTATAGGTGTGGAAGTTGAAGAGAATATTAGAGGTGTAATGTTCAAAATGCAAAAGTGTTTGCAGGGAGGACAAAAGAACAAATGAACGAAAAAGTGTCCAATGCTTAAGTACTCCCTACTAATAACATAAGTTGCTTAAAGAAGTGGGGAAACAAAGAGGAAATTGAGAGTTGAAAAGAACAAGAAGTCAAGTAAAATAAGAAAAGAAAAGGATGTGCTTAATGAGAAAAAGTGATGTATTAAAAGATCTTAGGGGAGATAGTCACTATTACTGGCCAGAATAGTACCTACCCGTCTCTTAGCCAACATTACAACCCATAAAGTCCTATTTGATCTTACTTTAAGATGTTCCTAGATTAGCGGAGTAATACACTAAGGGCAAGCATATGGGTCATTGCATATTGCATGTAAATTCTTTGTGAGAGTGAGCTTGATTCTTATTCATATAACCACACATGTATAATTTGAAAAATTGAGAGTAAAAATGGGTATCTCTCTTGTTGTGAGGGCACATGCTTGAGGAAAGATGAAATTCATATTGGACTTCTTGATTGGTTAAATTGCATGAGCGTGCTAAGTTTTAGAGTCAATTCTATGAGGCTAGGAGGTCTTAACTTGGTTATATGTGATTTTAGTTGGTTATATATATAACATGCTCTATTTTACACTTGCCATCTAAATCAATCATAGTAGCCTTAACTTGAGTTGTCTTGCATTAATTGGTGAGGTCGAGTCCTGCTTGTGCATGAGATGTAATAGATTTGTTCGAGGAAGAACAAGACCTTAAGTGTGGGATAGTGATCTTGGGCATATTTACATGCCCAAGTTTATCAATTTAATTAATAGAATTCTCATGTAATTTTATATATTTGTGTGTCGAAACTAACTAATGTGATTAGCCTATTTTTTAGGTGAAATACACTAAGGAAGGGCTAAATTTGATGTTCAATGCACAAGACTAAAACATGGAGTGAATGCCCAAGAAGGAAAAAATGATGTCGCAAGAGAAAACGGCTGTCAACACATGCCAGCATGCCACGCTAGGCGGGCAGCACGCTAGGCATCGTGTCACGCGTGCATGCCGCGCAATGACATGCCAAGGTAGGAGGCCTGCACGTTTAGGTCATGCCACACCCATCCATCAGCGCGCTAGGCTCCGTGCCACACTAGGTAGGCTGCCCGACAAGCATTGTGCCATGCCCGATGGCACTTTCCAATGACCATACCACAAGCCCATTCCAATAGTTGTGTGTGACCAATCCATTTCACGGAAGTTGTGCCATGCGACAGGAAGCAGGACACGGAGTTGGTCCTTCACGGGCAAAAATTTGCAAAAATTTATTTTGTATAAATTAAACACTTAGGATTTTTATTTCATTATCACAATTTTATTTTTTGGGAAAACACCGAGGAGCAAGGGGAGAACAGAGGAAACTCAACCTAAGGTTTGATTTCTTTTATTCTCTTTTATCCATTCTTGTAATTACATGAATTCAACCATGTGTTTAATTTCGTATATGGACATGAGTGGCTAAAACCCTTCTTCTAGGGTTAAGGCCACATGACATGAATGTTTTAGCTTAATTTCATCATTGGTTTAAGTTTTCATTTGTGTATGTCTTGCATTCTTTATTTTATTCATTTTAATGTTTGATCACCATTATAATGCACTCGTTAAGCTTAGGGAAAAAAAACTTGAAAGAGCAACCCTACGTTAGAACTAAGAATACAAGAAGCAAGTTAAAAGTCTTCAGGACTTGATTCACAGTTAGGATAGAAATACACCTAATTCTCCTTGCTTAGTTCTAAAATGGAAAGATAGCTAGAACCAACTTGAAATTGTTACATCATCGTTCATAGAAGTAGTTGTGAACCCAAGTTAGGTTAAATGGTTAAAGGTTTGAAAGTTCATAACAAAGGGCATTAACCCCGTGAACCACTCCACAAAAATAATTGCTTATGAACTAGGTTGTCACATCCCCGCTCAATGATGTAGTTGTGAGGCTAGTTCATTTGTGTTAAGAGGATCGAAAGAACATGAACATGGAAATTAACTTTTTGAGACAACAAATGAAATTTCATACTTGAACCAATGTGAATGTAGCATTACATAATTGTTAAGCCTCTAGATGCTTCTTATTATTATTTTCCGAATATTTTGTGATCACCTATAGATTTAGACAAAAAATCCAAATCTTGAAACTTTAACACTTGTGAAATTGGACTTAGAACTTGAATTTGTAAATTTTGCCTAAATAGTCCAATCCATGTAAGTTTGACATCCGGCTCTTAAGAGTCACTATATTACTTGTACGACCGCGTATACTTGCATGCGTTCAAGGCAGAACAACTTTTCAAACATAGATTTGTGTATTCAGCTGTAACATCCCAAAAGTGCCTAAGATTAGACCCAGGATTTAAAATGGATGTTGGCTAAAAACTGGGAAAAATCCCACAAGACAGATGACCCAACGGATTGTTGGTCCAATCAACAACCCGTGGGAAGCAGTCATGGGAAGGACTAGGCCTTGTGATAGTGGAAACAATGAGCGAAGTAATGACTCATTGTTCGTTATTAAGAGTCGTCATTTGGAGTTGTGGTGGGTACCAGACCTCAACTTAAGGGAAGGTAACGGGTCATCCTACGACCCGTCGTGAGAAGTAAGGGGTCATGGTCACCAGTCGTTGTATGGGGATAACTATATTTTCCAGTAGACCTAATGGAAGGCAACAACAACTCGTTGGAGGATGTAATGAGTAGTGGTGAGGCTTGTTGGAAGGAGTAGGACAAGACTTGAAGGAGGAAGCAACGGACGAAACAATGACTCATTGTTTGATAGGACGACTCGTCCTGTCGAGTCGTGAGTTCGAAATTGAGATCAGGGATTTTGGTAGTACAGATGACGGATGGATACCATGAGTCGTGGTATCCTCCAACGACCCGTTAGTTCACCACTTCAGATTTTTTAGGGTTTTTTATTAAGGGCATTTTCGTTATTTCTACGCTCTAAGGTCCTAAACTACGTCGCTTCCTAATGTATTAAGATAGGTTAAGCCCTTCTAGCCTTTTCATTCTCATGCATGCAAAGATTAAAGGATTGCAGAGGTGATCAAGCTTGTCTTCAAGGTTTTCTTCATTGATTTCCATTGGGCTTTCAAGGAGTGGTGAGATTTGATTTTCCCCAGGTATATAGGGTTATGAATGGGTGAATCCTTTCACACCCATGCCCAATCTGTTTCAAATTCATGAAATTCCTATCAAAACTCTATGGGGTTTTACCCAATACCTCCTGAAAATTCAATTTCTCTACATGAGTTTGATCTAATTGAGTTACTATTATGGAATTATGAATTATGGACAAGTTTTATGTTATTTTTCATTAAAAATCATGTTTCATGTTTTATAATTCAAACTTCCCATTTATGAAAAGTTCATGAAATTCAAAGTTTATGATAAATGTTTTAAGTATTATGAATTATTGATGATGAAATGCATGTTTTCAAGTGACCCATGTTTATAATCATGTTTTCCAATGAATTGAGTAGTTTCAAGCATGGTAAAGTATTGGGAAATGCCCACATGTTCAAGGATGATTTGTGATGTATGAAATGGATCCCCTGATTTATTGATTTATGATGTTGGCCGACTAAAGGGCCTTTGATTCTTGGTTAATCATGTTTTAATGGGGATCAATGAATGATAAATGTTTATTTAGCCATGAATCTTAATGAATAATGTTATTGATTTATAAATGAGCCTAATGTCCATATTTGTGGGAGTTGTGTCTAGCATCGAGCAGCCCAACGTTCAAAGGACTACGCCGGTGTCTCATAACCACGTGCCACCGTGGGTTTATGATGATACATTACAATGATAATGATCCTTTCTTTTGTGATATCACATAATGCACGTCCCTCGCCTGGCAAGTCAGGGGCGACTCTGTCCACTTGAATGAGACAGTTGGGGCATCATGTAAGGCTCTACCATGATGGTATCGGTTATAACGAGTCCTCCCATTGTGCCGCATGTTTTATTCGTTATTGTATTTATGTTATTGGCTCAAGTGATGATTTGATAAAGTTTTTCTTATGATTATGATAATAAATGGTTTACGAATGATTTGAAAATCTTGAGCCTTATGTTATCCTATGATATTTATGATATGAGTATGATGTCCTTCTCTTATGATCATTTATGAGTTTTTATGTATTTGTAAATATTCATTTTATTTACCTTGCATACTCGGTATATTCCATGTACTGACCGCATACACTATGTTGTATCGTTTGGTGATACAGGCTCCGATCTTTAGATCCAGCATCGTCATTAGCTGGTTAGGAGTTTCGCATCCAGCTTTATGGTGAGTCCTCATTCTCCGAGGACCATTTGATTCAAACATTGATGTTTTCTTTTAGTTTCAGATGAAGGGTTAGTTGGGGATGTTGTCCTGTTAACACAAAGGTTGGGAATCTCAAAACTAGAGTATGAATTTAAAGCAAATGCGGAAGAAAAACTAGGAAACTAATTGAAAGACTAAACAATAACTAAAAGATATATATTTGACAAGATTCAAGTAACAACGAATTGGCTATAGGTAAACAAAACGCCTTTACTTGAGAAACTAATCAAGTTTAGAATCGGATCTTGACCGCTTCGTGAGTAACTTCAGACAATAATTAGTAAGTATACCAATCTCCTTCTAAGAATACCAAGAAGAAACCAAAGATTTCAAGAAAGAAAATTATCTTACTACCATAAACTATGAACTAGTTAGGTTGCAATTGCTCCTCTTTAGCAATTGCCTGATTTTTCTAAGTCTTTTGAGGTTGAATATGATGCCTCTAGAATAGAAATAGGTGTTGTTTAAATGCGGGATTCCAATCCCGTTGCAACTTTAGTGAAACGTTGAGTGGAGCTATATTGAACTACTCAACTTATGACAAAGATCTATATGCTTTGGTCAAAGCTTTAGCTACATGGCAATACTATTTGTGTTCTAGAGAGTTTGCGGTTAAGACTGACCATGAATCCTTAGATACTTGAAGAGCCAAGGTAAGCTAAATCGTAGGCATTCAAAATGGGTTGAATTCAATGAAACTTTCCCATATGTGATTGCTTACAAGAAACAAAAAGAAAATGTGGTTGTTGATGCACTTTCAAGAAGGTATGTCTTGGTCTCTACTCTTACTTCTAAATTGATGGGTTTTGATCAAATCAAGGGCCTTTATGCTAATGATTCTGATTTTGGAAAGTTTTGCAGAGTGTAAGTTGGGTCCTTATAAGAGGTTCAATCTTCAAGATGGATTTCTTTTTAAGAAAAATAAGTTGTGTATTCCTAATAGCTCTTTGCGTGAATTATTTGTTAGGGAAGCACATTGTGGTGGGCTCATGGGACATTTTGGAGTTCCCAAAACTTTGGATATACTTTTTGAACATTGTTTTTGGCCTGGCATGTGAAAGGATGTTGAGAAAGTGTGTTCCCAGTGTCTTGACTGTAAACAAGCCAAATCAAAAGTGTTACCATATGGTCTTTATACTCCTTTACCAGTTCCTACTTGTCCTTGGATTGATATTTCCATGGATTTTGTGTTAGGCCTGCCTAGAACTAAACATTGTAAGGATAGTATATTTGTAGTGGTAGATCGATTTTCAAAAATGGCTCATTTTATTCTATGTTTGAAGACTAACGATACATCACATATGGCTGATTTATTTGTGAATGAAGTGGTTAAATTACATGGTATACCTAAAACTATTATTAGTGATAGGGATGCTAAGTTTTTAAGTCACTTTTGGAGAGTTCTTTGGGGAAAAATTGGAGACTAAATTGTTACTTTCTACATCTTGTCACCCGCAAACTGATAGGCAAACAGAAGTAGTTAATAGGACTTTAGGGAATATGTTAAGGGGTGTTTTAAAGGGAACACTAACCTTTTGGGAGAAACATTTGTCCATGGTAAAGTTTGCCTATAATAGAACTATCCATTATTCTACTGGTAAGTCTCCTTTTGAAGTTGTTTATGGATTTAATCCCCTCACCCCCCTTGATTTGCTGCCTTTTCCTACTAATGATATTGTTAATTTTGATGATAGGAAGAAGGCTGAAATGATGAAGAAGATTCATGAACAAACAAGGCTTGAAATTGAATGGAAGAATGAACAACTACCTTAAGAAGAAATAAGGGGCGAAAATCTGTTATTTTTAAGCCTGGAGATCTAGTGTGGGTGCACTTTAGGAAGGAAAGGTTTCCTACCAAAAGAAAATTCAAGTTACACCCAAGAGGAGATGGTCCATTTGAAGTCCTTGAAAAGATTGGAAACAATTCTTACAAACTTGATCTTCCTAGTGAACATCAAGTTAGTGCTACCTTTAATGTTACTGATCTTTCTTTATTTGATGCAGTAGTGGATTCGAGGATGAATTCTCTTGAAGAAGAGGGGAATGATAACATCCATGGCAAGTAATCATAAACTAAGGAAGCTTTGGAAGTTCCAAGAGGACCCATGACAAGATCCCAAAAAAGAAAATTTGAAGACCAACTTAATGAGATGAAATTAGCTATTAAAAAGTGTCTTTTGATGGAAGAACATCTCAAGTCCAATGAAGATATTTTCTCCAAGTCTTACATCTATTTGAAGGCCCAAATTAAAGTCCAAGGGGAGATGAAATAGAGCCCAAATAAGCCCCTAAATGGAGAAAATACTGCAACATTTTTTAATTAGTTTCTCACGAGTCGTGGTCACTGACCATGACCCGTTAAGTCACTCGTGGTCAGGCCTTAGTTGGGAATATTTTACTTGACCAGTGTACTCAATGAGTGGGTGAAACAAGTCGTCACCTGTGGCAATGACTCGTTAAGTGACTCGTTATGGGACTTAGCATTAAATCTCCAGAAATGAGACAGTGTGGTCCACGACTTGTGACCACGAGTTGTGGTCATAGATAACGACTCGTTAGGTCCCTCGTGGTGACCTACTAATGATCCCAGGCAGTGTACCTAATAGGAGTGACCACGAGTCGTGGTCAGTCACCACGACTTGTTAGGTCACTCGTTAGAGGCACTTGACAGTTTTTCCCAGCGAATTTCTAAGGGATATTTAGTAATTTTATGTTCTCCTAAACTCTAAACCATGTCATTTTAAGCATAAATTTAGACTTATTAGAGGGTTGGGATGGTTCCTTCCCTCATTCGCACATTATTTCTCAAAAAAATCATCGGAGGCTCTCTCAAGAAACTGTCAACCAAGCGTAGGGTTTTACTCCAATGCAGCAGTTCAAGTTCTCTTCTCCCGGAGAATATTAGTTAGGTATGTGGGATTTTAGTAAGGGGATTGTCCTTCCTTGTGTCCCCAAAATCCTCCTCAATTTTCTGTATCAGTTTTTAGCCCTGAGTTTTCGAGTATGAAAAGGATTCACGTTTATGTTTGTTGATTCCACTTGGAATGTTGTTCATGTATATTGTTGATAGAATTCCCATAAGTTTTTACTTAAATTATCGAGGTTCTTGAGATAGTGAATTTAAGCCCTAACTTTCGAGTAATGATTCTACTTATTAAATCCCATCTAGTGAATAAATAATGTTTTGGGCTGGATGTCCTAGAAAATCTTACTATATATTTGTGGAGCAATTATCTCATTGATAAGAATGATTTAGTCTTGAAAAATGAGAATTATTTAATTCTTGAATTGTTTCCATATTATGAAATTCCCATATTGTTGGGATAAGTTGAGTTCTCTATTAGCTGCTAGTAGTTCAGACTAGTTAGAATGTAAAGTCTCTTCAGAATCTTTTAGAAAATTGTCAACTGATCAGTTTGACTTCAGTCTTTTCCTGAGGTGTCAATGGTGCCTCTTAGTTATTAGAATCAGACTCAGATTATAGCTATTTGGTCCATTAGGTGGTCATGACATTCTAGTTATATAGCTCTGACAAGCCCCAGGACCCCAGTTCAGTTACAGCTTCTTCTTATATGGTTACGACGTTTCCAGATAAGCAGCTCTGATTAGTGAAGAACCCAGTTTCAGAATCTGGTCTGATAAGACTCTTAGGGTACATGAAATTATACGTGCTTGACTAGTCTTGGACACCAGTTTCGAGCTATCAGCTTAGAAGATTAGTTTAAGTTTTTCAGTGGGAGTAGAACTTAACACCAAGCAGGCTGGGGTTCCAGCGCACCCAGGTTCCCAGAAGTACGTCGCCAGCATAGGTTACAGATTATTGGCCTGATTGGCCCTAAACATTTGTGATCACTTAGCTCATGCCTTTATAACCTGACAAGGTATATTGGTTCCTATTGGTGGAGTGTATACATCGGACTCCACGTCTAGCTCACGTGGTTATATGTCGATTATAGACTCTCCCACTAGTCAGTTCAGTCTAGTTTAAGAATAAGTAGCTCAGTTCATTACAGTATCTCAGATTTCAGTGTCCCAGACTTAGGGCATGTCCTAGACCATCAGACAGGGTGATCTTGACCTTTTCAAATTATATCAATAGTTCAGTTCAGCTCACCTGTTGGTCATGGTGTGTCATTTTAGTTCAAATTTTATATTCAGTTGTGTTCTCCCACTTAGTCAGTACATTCAAAGTACTGACGCATGCTTTTATGTTGTACTATTTTATAATACAGCTGCAGGTTCTCAGACTCAACACCGTTAGTTGTCACAGATCAGATTCTCTGCCTCAGCTGTGAAGTGTGAGTCCTCATAATCCAAGGGCATTATTTCTTCCTTTTAGTCATTTATTAGTTTTAGTTAGACTTTGAGTTAGCTGGGGGCTTTTCCCAGCAACTCCTCAGTTATATGGCTTTCAGACAGATATGGTTTTCAAATTTATCAGTATAATTCAAAATGTTTTAAACTTTATGTTCTCAGATTCATTTTTTCAATAAATGCTTTATGTTATTACTTTAAAGTTCTGTTGTGCATGTTTATTCAGAGTGCTAGTGATTGGTAGACCAAGGGTGGACTTGGGGTGACATGTGACTTCAAGTACCGTGTTACGTTCAGGGTGTAGGCTGGGGGCGTGACAAACTTGGTATCAGAGTTCTAGGTTTAGAGTATCCTCGAAATTTCTGAAAGCCGCGTCGAGTAGAATCCTTCTAATGGGTGTGAAGCACGCCACACCTATGATGAGAAGGCTACGAGATGTTACTAGGAAAACTCTCTTTTGTTCATATTATTATTCGTGCGTTAAAATTCAATTTCAGAAATGCCCTTCTAATTTGTGCTCTGTTTCATTTTAGTGAACTATGCCTCCCAGACGTGGTAATGGAAGAAGGGCTGCTAATGTCAATGGACTTGCCCCATCAGCCCCGGCAGCTCCTCAGGATGAATCCCTATCCACCGCCTAATTCAGGGCGGCCATTCAATTGCTGGCTCAAACAGTCACCAACCAGGTGAACCAGCAAGTGGTTTCAGTAGCCAAAATGGGTCTGCAGCTATTGCTCGGGTGAGGGATTTTACCTAGATAAACCTTCTAGATTTTTATGGAACGAAAGTGGGAGAGGACCCACAAGGGTTTGTAGATGAGATTAGAAAGATCACCCGAATTATGGGTGTCAGTTCCTGTAGATGTGTTGATTTGGCTGGCTACCAGCTAAAAGGAGTAGCCCAAGTCTGGCATGACTAGTGGAAGGAAGGAAAACCAGCGGAAGAAGGACCAGTGCAGTGGGAAGAATTTCACACAACTTTCCTAGACAGGTTTTTCCCTCGAGTGCTGAGGGAGGCTAAGATGGCGGAATTTATGAATTTGCGTCAAGGAAATAGAATAGTGAAGGAATATGCTCTAGAGTTTACCAGACTATCAAAGTATTCTCCAGAGATGGTAGCTGAGCCAAGGGCTCGCATGTCAAAGTTCATAAATAAAGTATCTAATCTGGTCCTCAAAGAGTGGAAGACGGCAATGCTAATCAAGGATATGGACCTCTCTAGCTTAAATGTGTATGCTCAGCAGATTGAGGCCGAAAAACTAAAAGATATGGAGTGTAAGAACAAATGATCAAGGACTGGCCAGTCAGATTTCGGCCATCAGAGGTCTAGCGGTAGTAGCCGCCCACAGTAACAACCTCAGCAGCAACAACAGTAGAGAGCCCCAGCACCTAGTTCAGCCAGCACCCCAACCTTTCGGTCCCACCAAGATCGTAGGGGTGGGTCATCCAGCACTCAGTTTCAGGCTCACAGTACCGGGAACAAGTATCCAGCTTGTCCCAAGTGTGGTAGGAATCACCCAGGAGAATGCCTTCAAGGACGAGGGCTACTTTGGGTGTGGATAGCTTGGACACAGGCTTAGGGAATGCCCGTCAGTAGGGCGAGGGAGATCACAATCCACCACATCATCAACTCCAGTAGGTTGACCAGCCCAGTAGCCTAACACATCAGGTACAGATGGCGGTCAGTGCCAGAATCATTTCTATGCTCTATTTTCTCGTCAGGATCAGGAAAGCTTACCTAACGTAGCTACTGGTATGTTACGTCTCTTCCACCTCGACGTATATGCCCTCTTAGATCCAGGAGCTACTCTTTCCTTCATGACTCTGTATATAGAGGTTCAATTCAATATAAGTCCAGAGGTCCTCTCAAAACCATTCTCAGTCACCACCCTAGTTGGCAAGTCAGTTAAAGCCAGTCGGGTGTATAGAAATTGCCTAGTCTCAGTCCTAAACAAAGTAATTCCAGCTGATTTCATAGTTCTAGACATGGTCAACTTCGACCTTATTCTCGGCATGCATTGGTTACGCTCCTTCTATGCCTCAGTTGATCACTGAACTAGATTTGTCAAGTTCTAGTTTCCTAATGAACAAGTTTAGGAATGGACGGGCAGCAGTTCAGTGCCTAAGGGTAGGTTTATTTCCTACCTTAAGCCCATAAACTCATTTCCAAAGGATGTCTATATCATATGGTTCGGGTTAAGGATTCCAACTCTGACACACCAACCATTCAGTCAGTTCCAGTTGTCAGCGGGTTCCTAGATGTATTTCTTGAGGATCTTCCCGAAGTTCCCCCTGAACGGGAAATAGACTTTGAAATAGATCTCCTCCCAAATACTCATCTCATCTCCATCCCTCCTTACAGAATGGCTCCAGCCGAGCTTAAGGAGTTGAAGGACAGCTAAAAGATCTTCTTGACAAGGGTTTTATCAGACCTAGCATCTCTCCCTGGGGTGCTCCAGTTCTATTCGTGCGTAAGAAATATGGTACCCTCAGAATGTGCATAGATTACCTTCAGCTGAACAAAGTCACAGTTAAGAACAGATACCCCCTACCTACAATTGATGACCTATTCAACCAACTTCAGGGAGCCAGTTGTTTCTCCAAGATTGATCACAAGTCAGGATATCATCAGTTAAGAGTTAGAGAGAGTGACATACCGAAAACAAAATTCAAAACTCGGTATGGTCACTACGAGTTTGTGGTGATGTCCTTTGGGTTAACAAATGCCCTAGTAGCCTTCATGGATTTGATGAATAGGGTTTTCAAGCAGTACCTGGATATGTTCGTCATTATATTTATCGACGACATTCTGGTGTACTCAAGAAATGAGGAAGAGCATGGCCATCACCTAAGGATAGCATTACAGACCCTCAGGGATCGCCTCGCCAAGTTCAGAAAGTTTGAATTTTGGTTGAAGGATGTGACATTCTTGGGTCATATGGTATTGGGTGAAGGAATACGAGTAGACCCTTATAAAATAGCAGCAGTAAAAGATTGGCCCAGACCTACCTTTCCTATTGAAATTAGGATTTCCTGGGCTTAGTGGGTTATTACCGACGGTTTGTGGAAGGTTTCTCATCTATAGCACCCCCTATGACCAAGTTAACTCAAAAAAGTGAAATTTCAGCCTATATCTATTCCTCAAGACATAATGGCTCCAGCTGAGCTAAAGGAGTTGAAGGAAAAGTTAAAAGACCTGTTAGATAATGGTTTCATTAGACTGAGCAAGTCCCCATGGGGTGCACCAGTCTTATTTGTCTGAAAGAATGATGGTTCCCTTCGGATCTGCATTAACAACCGGAAATTAAACAAAGTCACCGTCAAGAACAGGTATCCTCTGCCCAGTATTGATGATTTATTTAACCAGCTTTAGGGTGCCAAGCATTTTTCAAAGATAGATCTCAGATTCGGCTATCATCAGCTCAGAGTTCGGGAGTGCGACATCCCGAAGACAGCCTTTAGGACACGTCATGGCCATTATGAGTTTATAGTTATGTATTTTAGACTAATGAATGCTCTTACAACTTTTATGGACCTGATGAATAGGGTGTTCAAGCCATATTTGGATATTTTTGTGATTGTGTTTATCGATGACATCTTGATATACTCTAGGAGCGAGGAGGAACATGTCACTCATTTGAGAATAGTGCTTCAGAACCTTAAGGATCGGCAATTATATGCCAAATTCATCAAGTGCGAGTTTTGGTTGAACTCCATAGCCTTTTCGGGCCATATGGTAACAAGTGAAGGTATAAGGGTGGATTCTCAGAAGATAGAAGCGGTAAAGAATTTTCCTATACCGGTGAATCCTTCAGACATTCGAATTTTCTTGGGTTTAGCTGGCTACCATCAGAGATTTGTTGAGGGTTTTTCATCTATTTCAGCGCCCTTGACCAAATTGACCCAGAAGAAGGTGAAATTTTAATGATCGGAGGCTTGTGAGAAGAGTTTCTAAGAGTTGAAGACTCGACTTACTTCAGCACTGGTGTTAACTCTACCGGAGGATACTGATGGATTTGTGGTGTATTGTGATGCTTGAAGGATCGAACTTAGGTGTGTGTTGATGTAGCATGGGAAGGTTATAGCATATGCTTCTGGATAGCTAAAAGTCCACGAGAAGAATTACCCGACCCATGATCTGGAGTTGGCCGTGGTGGTGTTCGCCTTGAAGATATGGAGAAATTACTTGTATGGGGTCCCCGTGGATGTGTTTACAGACCATAAGAGCTTACAATATGTGTTTACTCAGAAGGATCTCAACCTTTGACAAAGGAGGTGGTTGGAGCGACTCAAGGACTATGATATAAGTGTGCTTTACCATCGGGGTAAGGCCAATGTGGTAGCGGACGCACTTAGTAGGCACTCTATAGAGAGTATGTCCCATGTGGATGAGGGGAAAAAGGAGTTGGTGAAGGATGTGCATCGACTCGCAAGGTTGGGAGTTAGGTTGGTTGACTCAACCAATGGTGATGTTTTGGTTCAGAAAGGATCGAAATTGTCCTTGGTGATTGATGTAAAATCCAGGCAAGACGAGGACCCAATTTTGGTAAAGTTAAAGGAAGTCGTTCAGAATCAAAAAGTAGAGGTCTTCTCCAAAGGGGGGGATGGTGTGCTTCGGTACCAGGGTTGCCTATGTGTTCTAGATGTTGATGATTTGAGGAGCCAGATGTTGCATGAGGCTTATGAATCCATGTATTCTATACATCCAGGTGCCACCAAGATGTACCGTGACTTACGGGAAATCTATTGGTGGAATTGCATGAAAAAGGATATTGTAGAATTTGTAGCTAAGTGTTCGAACTGTCAGCAAGTAAAGGTTGAGCATTAGAGACCGGGAGGCGTGCTTCAGGATATCAGCATTCCTACTTGGAAGAGGGAAGAAATTAATATGGATTTCATCACGGGTTTGCCTCGTATTTGTCAAAAATATGAATCCATTTGGGTTGTGGCAGACAGGTTGACCAAGACTGCTCATTTTCTACTGGTGAAGACCACGGATTCGGCGGAGGATTATGCCAAGCTATATATCCGGGAGCTGGTTCGATTGCATGGGGTTCCCTTATCCATTATTTCAGATAGGGGTACTCAATTTACCTCTCAATTTTGGAGGTCATTTCAAAAAGGACTAGGAACGCAAGCTAAGCTCAGCACAACATTCCACCCGCAAACGGATGGTCAAGTGGAGCAATTCAGAATATTGTTTCCTGATATCTCAACTGGTCGAACAATTTAGACTCTCGAAAACATGTTCGTGTGATAGACTTCAAAGGTAGTTGGGATGATCACTTGCCCCTGATCGAGTTTGCTTACAATAACAGCTATCATTCCAATATCCAGATGGCACCGATCGAGGCTCTCTATGGGCGGAGGTGTAGGCCACCTATTGGATGGTTTGAGGTTGGCGAAGCAGCGATGATTGGACCAGATTCGGTTCACAAGGCTATGGAGAAGGTTCAATTGATAAAGGACCAGTTGAAAACTTCCCAGAGTCACGAAAAGTCTTATGCTGATGTGAGAAGAAGAGAATTAGAATTTGAAGTCAATGACTGGGTATTTCGGAGGGTGTCTCCAATGAAGGGAGTGATGAGGTTTGGAAAGAAAAGGAAACTTAGTCCCCGCTACGTCGACACGTACCAGATAGTGAGACGTGTTGGCAAGGTGGCTTATGATTTGGAGTTGCCTTCCGAATTAGCTTTTGTGCATCTTGTATTCCATGTGTTACTCTTGAAGAAGTGTTTGGGTGATCCAGCTCTAGTTGTCCCAGTGGACAGTGTTGGTGTGAAAGAAAGCCTCAATTATGAGGAGGTTCCGGTTGAAATACTGGATCAATAGATTCGAAGGCTAAGGAACAAGGAAGTAGCTTCAGTTAAAGTGTTATGGAGGAATCAGCATGTTGAGGAGCTACGTGGGAAGCCGAAACGAATATGATAGTTAGATACCCACATTTATTCTCTACCTGCTCAGTTCCAGCTTGAGGTATCATATTTTTCCTAAAAAACTATTTAGTTTTCATGTTCAGTTCATGTGATCAAGTTTCTTTTATGTATATGGATGTGTATGGGAATCATGAAATCAGTTCAACTATGTGGTTTGAATCGGAGATAGTCGTTCCGTTAGTTTTCAATTTAAATGATCAGTATTTGATGTAAGGATTGCATGTAATACCCCGAAAGTGCCTAAGATTAGACTCGAGATTTAAAATGGAAGTTTCCTGAAAAGTGGGGAAAATCCCACGGGATGGACAACCCAACGGATCATTGGTCCAACCAACGACCCGTGGGAAGCAGGTCGTGGGAAGGACTAGGCCTGGTGACAGTGGAAACAACGAGCAAAGCAAAAACTCATTGTTGGTTATGATGAGTCATCGTTTGGAGCCGTGGTGGGTACTGGACCTCAGCTTATGGAAAGGTAACAGGTCATCCTACAACCCGTCGCGAGAAGTAATGGGTCGTGGTCACCAATCGTTGTATGGGGATAACTATATTTTCCAGTAGACCTAATGGAACTGTCACGACTCGAATGTACACCCGGATCGTAGACATGGGACTAGGAGCCCTGAGAGACCCCAAGTCGACCCATGACATGAGCATACATCTAATTCAATCACATGAGCGGAAGTCTTAGCATAAGGAAAACGTTATCATGACATAATAAAGGAGAAAGCCAGTACAAGAATCATACATAACGATTGATAACAACACGTAGTCTGAAAAGCCTCTAATCATGAAAGACGGGTTGATGGGACAACACCCCAACTAACCCAACAATTTCTAAAACTAAAAGAAAAGCATAGAGTCTGAACATATGGCCCTCGAAACATGAGGACTCACCAAATAGGTTGATAATAATCTCTGAAGCACTACTGAGGAGGGTGAGCCTGAGAGCCGGGTCCTGTATCATGAAACGATACAGCATAAAGAGTATGCGGTCAGTACGTGGAATGTACCGAGTATGCAAGGTAAGTAAAACGGATATTTAAAATATATATAACTCATAAATAATCATAGGAGTAGGACATCATGCTCGTAATATAACGTAAGGTCCAAGGTTTTCAAAACATTCGTAATGCTAACATAATCATAATCAGAAGAGCTTCACTTAACATGACTTGGGCCAAAATACATAATTGTAACATGCATAAATCATGAGGAAAAATGGGAAATTCTCTTAACCAACATACCCCATATGAGCACACATGAAGCCCGACTTATAGCCCTAGTCAGGAGGGTGTCCGTACCTTGCGAAGGGTAGGACCATGAAAATGTGATATCACCATGAACAAAGGGTAATTTGGGCTGGGGACAGTCATGAAAGGGGTCCCAACATACCTTTGGCGGCACATAGTTCATGAGATTCGGGGCTTAACCTGAGCCCCGAACCTACTCGGTGTTCGATACTACTCCCAAAACATATATAGTGCTCATAGTATAACATGCATGAATTCATGGGCTACTTAAATCATGATAATCATAAACATACTTGTACATATGTGAACTAGCCATGAAACAAGGCCCGTGAGTCGGTGAAAACATAATTCATGATGCATAAGCTTCATACATACTTGTAAATCATGCATATAGCTTGAAATTCATAAAATAATGATGGGTAATATCATAAATCCATAATTTGAATCATAATTCATGCTAGACTTGTAAATATCATCAATGAAAATAGTAGATCACAAATCAATTTATCATGGGTCATGCATAATTAGGCTTAATTTCATAGAAATCAAAATTGATAGAATTATAAATGATTTTTGTAATAAAAACTGATCAAAACCCATAGATTATGATGAGATTCTAAAATGACAAAATCCATTATCAAATCACTAGACTTTTACATACATCATCTTCAAAACCCCATGAGTTTTTAATAAGTTTTTTGTAAAAATCATAGAGGATGGGAATGGATGTGGAAGAAATCACCCATTGATAGTCTTACATACCTGGGAATAACTGGTTCTAAACTTCCCTTGAATGCCCAAGAAGGAAATTGGAAGAACTGAAGAGAAAAGCCTCGAATCACCTTTGATTACCTCTCTATGTTCTTGCAGGCATGAATGAGGACTTAGAATAAATTATCTCCCTAAAAACCCACCTTTCATAAGCTAAAACGACATAGTTTAGGGTCTTATAGTGTGAAAAGTCGAAAATGCCCTTAATGAATCTGTCCTGAAAACTGTCCAGGTTGGACCAACGGACGAAACCAACAGGTCATTGGAAAGAACGACGACCCATTCTGTTGCTCGTTGTTTGCACTGCATGGGACTTGCCTTTGGATCTGAACGATGAACAGACAGGACGACTGTTGTTTCCCTTTCACAAAAGGTGAACTTTCTTACCATGAGCCTCACCATGACTCGTTGTTTCCTCTAACGAGTCATGGTCACAATCCATCACATACACTAGAAATTCTTGCACCCAAATAATGACCGGAACAACGAGTCGTTACACCCCACCACGAGTGGTTGGAAGACCCGTTCTATGCCACCTGCTGAACCCAGCCTCCTCCAACGCCTGCTGACAATGGCTCGTTGCTCCCAACAACGAGTCGTTGTGTCGTCCGTTGTCTCCACTGCCACCCAGCCTTCCCTAACCAACGACTGCATACAATGACCCGTGGTTTGATACCATGAGTTGTTCCATGGCCCGTTCTATGCAGTTTTCCCTATTTCAGCAGTTTTCAACTTTTAACCTCCTGGTTTATTCTCAAGCACTTTCGGGGTATTACAATATCTCCCACTTGGGAACATTCGTCATCGAATGTAGGAAACAAGAAGAAACAGAGACATCCAATTATCATATTCAAATACTGATCATTTTAACCGAAACTTTATGGAATGACTGCCTCAGATTCATATCACATAACTGAACTGATCTCATGCTTCACATACACATTCATACACATAAAAGAAACTTGAACACATGAACGGAAAATGAAAACTAAATAGAGTCATAAAGAAAAACAAATACCTCAAGTCGGAACTGAGCTGGTAGAGAATAAATGCGGGTATGTAGCCATCATATCCGCTTCGGCTTCCCATGTAGCTCCTTCATCATGTTGATTTATCCATAGAACTTTAACTGAAGCAACTTCCTTGTTCCTTAGCTTCCGAACTTGGCGATCCAATATTTCCACTGGTACTTCTTCATAGTTGAGGTTGTCTTTTACATCGATGTTGTCCACCGGGACTACTAGAGCTGGATCTCCCAAACACTTCTTCAAAACCGATACATGAAACACGGGATGTACAGAAGATAACTCTGAGCGCAAGTCCAACTCATACGCTACCTTACCAACTCTTCTCATGATCCGGTAGGGACCAACATAGCGGGGACTGAGTTTTCCTTTCTTCCCGTACTGCATGACTCCCTTCATGGGAGATACCTTTAGAAATACCCAGTCGCCTACCTCAAACTCCAAATCTCTTCTCCTCACATCAGCATATGACTTTTGACACTCTGAGCGGTTTTCAGCCTGTCCCTTATCAACTCGAACCTTCACCATGGCCTCATGAATCTAATCAAGCCCTATCATAGCTGCCTCTCCAACCTCAAACCATCCAATTGGCGATCTACACCTTCGCCTATAAAGGGCCTCGAATGGTGCCATCTGGATGCTAGAGTGATAGCTATTATTATAAGAAAACTCGATCAAGGGAAAATGATCATCCCAGCTACCCTTGAAATCTATCACACATGCTCTCAACATGGCCTCGAGAGTCTGGATTGTTCATTCTACCTGGCCATCCATTTGCGGATGAAAGGTTGTATGGAGCTTAACTTGAGTCCCAAGCCCCTTCTAAAAAGACCGCCAGAACTCGGAGGTAAATTGAGTACCTCGTTCTGAAATAATAGACAAGGGCACTCCATGAAGTCAAACCAACTCCCGAATATACGATTGGGCATAATCATTCGCTGAATCTTTGGTTTTGACAGATAAAAGGTGTGCATCCTTGGTCAACCTATCTACCACCACCCAAATGGAATCATAATGTCGGCGAGTACAAGGTAGGCCTGTAATGAAATCCGTATTAATCTTTTCCCACTTCCAAGTAGGAATGTTAATATCTTGAAGTACTCCTCCCAGCGTTTGATGCTCAACCTTTACTTGTTGGCAATTTGGACATTTGGCTACGAACTCTGCAATATCCTTCTTCATCCCATCCCACCAATAGATTTCTCGTAAGTCCTGATACATCTTAGTGGATCCCGGATGAATAGGTATCTGGTACCATGTGCCTCATGCAATATCCGACCTCTCAAATCATCAACGTCTGCAACACACAGACGACCTTGATACCGAAGCACACCATCTCCCCCATGGGAGAAAACCTCCACCTTTTGACTTCGCACAGCTTCCTTCAATTTCCTCAAAATTGGATCCTCATCTTGCCTCAATTTGACATCAACCACCAAGGACGATTCTGATCCATTCTGTGCAGCAACACCACCGTCGGTTGAGTCGACTAACCTCACTCCCAATCTTGCAAGTCGATGGACATCTTTTGCTAGATCTTTCTTTCCTTGTTCCACGTGGGATACACTCTCCATAGAGATCCTACTAAGTGCGTCCGCTACCACGTTAGCCTTTCTCGAGTGGTAAAGAACACTCATATCATAGTCTTTGAGTAGTTCTAACCACCTCCTTTGCCGTAGATTGAGGTCCTTCTGCGTGAACACATATTGTAGACTCTTGTGATCCATATATATATCCACGTGGACTCCATACAAATAATGCCGCCATATCTTCAATGCTAACACCACCACTGCAAACTCTAGATCATGGGTCGGGTAATTCTTCTCATGAACCTTTAAATATTGGGAGGCATATTCCATTACTGTTCCTCGCTGCATCAATACACATCTGAGTTTGACTCTTGAAGCATCAAAATATACCACAAAACCATTCGTACCCTCGGGTAGAGTCAACGCTGGTGCTGAAGTGAGTCGAGTCTTCAGCTCTTGGAAGCTTTTCTCTCAAGCCTCTGACCATTGAAACTTTACCTTTTTCTGAGTCAACCCTGTCAATGGTGCTGCAATTGATGAAAAGCCCTCAATGAATCTCTGGTAATACCCTGCTAGGCCCAAGAAACTCTGAATTTCTAAAGGATTCACCGGTCTAGGCCAATTCTTCACCGCTTCAATTTTCTGAGATCTACCTTTATGCTCTCACTCGATTCTACATGGCCCAAAAATGCTACCGAGTCCAACCAAAACTCACACTTACTAAACTTTGCATACAACTGGCATTCCTTGAGAGTTTGCAGCACTATCATCAAATGAGCGGCATGCTTCTCCTCGCTCCAAGAGCATATAAGGATATCATCGATAAACACGACCACGAATATGTCTAGATATTGCTTGAATACCCTGATCATCAAGTCCATGAAAGCTTCAGGGGAATTGGTCAGTCCAAAAGACATAACAATAAATTTGTATTGACCATACCGAGTCCTGAAAGCGATTTTCGAGATGTCACTCTCCCGAACCCTGAGCTGGTGATACCCAAACCTGAGATCTATCTTTGAGAAACATCTAGTACCCTGAAGCGCTCAAACAAGTCATCAATCCTGGGTAAGGGGTACCTATTCTTGACAGTGACCTTATTCAATTGTCGGTAATCAATACACATGCGAAGGGAACCATCCTTCTTCCGGACAAATAACACTGGTGCACCCTATAGAGACTTGCTCGGTCTGATAAATCCCTTATCTAACAAGTCCTTCAACTGATCCTTCAACTCCTTTAGATCAGCTGGAGCCATACTATAGGGAGGAATAGAGATGGACTACATATCGGGTAAGAGATCAATGCCAAAATCAATTTCCCTCTCAGGAGGAACACTTGGCAAATCCTCAGGAAAAATCACTGGATATGCACACACCACCAGAACTGATTGGATAGTCTAGGTCTCGGACTCCACATCCTTAACCCTAACTAGGTGATACAAGCAACCCTTAGAGATCATTTTCCCGGCCTTAAGATATGAAATAAACCGAGCGGCTGGTACAGCTGAATTTCCCTTCCACTCCAAAACTTACTCACCCAAAAATCAGAATTCCACCGCACGAGTCCTACAATTAATCAAAGCATAACATGCAAACAACCAATCCATGCCCAAAATGATACCAAAGTCAGTCATAGCTAACTATACTAAGTCTGCAGAGGTGACCTTATGCAATACTGTAATGGGGCAACCTCTATACACCCGCCTAGCTACAACTGATTCACTGATTGGAGTAGAGACTAAGAATGGTTCTGACAGGATTTCAGGGCTAACTCCAAAACTACTAGCAATATAAGGGGTCACAAAAGACAAAGTAGCTCATGGATCTAACAAGGCATAAGAATCAATATGGAAGACTTGCAACATACCAGTGACCACATCTGGCCAAGCCTCCTGCTTCTGGTGGGGTACTAAAGCATAAAACCTCTTTTGGCGCTGACCACCTGCTGAACTAGTAGGGGCACCCTGCTGAGGGGGACGTGCTGCTAGAGTGGCAGTATTGGCTGCTTTCACACGGGCTCCACCAACCCCTAATCTAGCTAAAGGGAAATCTCTAACTCTGTGTTGGGGTTTTCCACACCCGAAACAAGCATCCGCACCGACTAGGCACCTCTTGAGATGATTCTTGTCGCACTTCGCACAAGCTGGGAAAGTGCGCTCCACCTGCATACTACCCTGATCCCTCGAGCCTGAAGCCCTGCTCCTCAATCTCCTATGAACCTAGATGGCGTGTTGGCCAATGATGGAGCTGGAGCGATAGACCTGTGGTGGGACTGCTGACGCTGTCCACCCCCCGTCCTGATCTGTGAAGTCCCATAGCTGTCGGTCCTGGCCCTCTTGGCCTCCCTCTGCCTCTAGTAGATCAACTCCATCTATTGTGCATGCAAAACAATACGGAGAAATTCAATATCCCGATGAAGCATGGCGATCTTGCAATCCTTTTCCAAGTAATCCGCCACACCATGCACAAAACGGCTCACCCGAGCCCTCTGATCTGCCACCAATTCCAGAGCATACTTGGATAACCTGGTGAACTCCAAGGTGTAATCCTGAACAGAAATATTACCCTGTTTCAAATTAACAAACTCTGCCGCCTTGAGCTCCCTCATCTCCCGAGGGAAGAACCAAATCTATAAATGTCACATGGAACTCCTCCCAAACTATCGGGCCTGCACCTACTGCCTTGTCATCTCTCCATTGCTCAAACCATATATGAGCCACCCCCTTTAGCTGATAGGAGGCCAAGTGAACACACTCCCCATTGTTCACCCCCATAACTTGGGTGATCTTCAGAATCTCCTCAATGAAATCATGTGGGTCCTCGTCCACCTTCGTCCCCGTGAACTCAGGAGGGTTCATTCTCAAGAAATCCCTCACCCTAGTTGCCGCTGCATTCCTATTCTGAGGTAATGCACCACTATCTGATTCTGAACCTGGGCAGACATGGCCTATGCCAACATCTGAATCGCTGCCCTAAACTCAGCGTGGGAGTTGGCTCTGATGCATGCTCCTCATGAACGGGTGGGGCAAGCTGATGCTCCTCACCATTGGTTCCCTCATGATCATTACTGTTACCATTTCTTCTAGCGTTCACTCGACGTGGAGGCACGATGCTGCAAATGTGAATAGCACGAATTAGAAGGGTAAAGGACCTTCATCGCACAACATAGATTATGAAAGAAGGGAACATTTCCTAAATGTCTAGTAGCCTCTTCTTCATAAGTGTGGCGCGCTTCACACCCATGAAAAAGACTCTACTTAACGCGTCTTTAAGAAACCCTAGAATACTTCAAACCTATGGCTCTGATACCAAGTTTGTCACGACCCGGACATACACCCGGATCAAAGAGAGGGGACGAGGATCCCTGAGAGACCCCTAGTCAACCCATGGCATGAGCATACATCAAATTCAATCACATGAGCGGAAGTCTTAGCATAAGGAAAATGTTGTCATGACATAATAAAGGAGAAATCCAATACAAGACTCATACATAACGATTGATTACAAAACGTAGTCTGAAAAACCTCTAATCATGAAAGACGGGTTGATGGGACAATACCCCAACTAACCCAACAATTTCTGAAACTGAAAGAAAAGCACAGAGTCTGAACATATGGCCCTCGGAACATGAGGACTCACCAAATACGCTGATAATAATCTCTGAAGCACTACTGAGGAGGGTGAGCCTTAGAGCCGGGTCCTGTATCATGAAACGATACAGTATAGAAAGTATGCGGTCAGTACGTGGAATGTACCGAGTATGCAAGGTAAGTAAAACGGATATTTAAAAAATATATAAAACTCATAAATAATCGTAGGAGTAGGACATCATGCTCATATCATAAACATCGTAATATAACGTAAGCCCCAAGGTTTTCAAAACATTCGTAATGCTAACATAATCATAATCATAAGAGAAGAGCTTCACTTAACATGACTTGAGCCAAAATACATAATCGTAACATGCATAAATCATGAAGAACAGTGGGAGATTCTCTTAACCGACATACCCCATATGAGTACACATGAAGCCCGACTTATAACCCTAGTTAGGAGGGTGTCCATACCTTGCCAAGGGTAGGATCATGAAAGTGTGATATCACCATGAAGAAAGGGCCATTTGGGCTGGGGACAGTCAAGAAAGAGGTCCGAACATACCAGCGGCGGCATGTAGTTCATGAGATCCGGGGCTTAACCTGAGCTCTGAACTTACTCGGTGTTCGATACTACTCCCAAAACATATATAGTGCTCATAGTATAACATGAATGAATTCATGGGCTAGTTAAATCATGATAATCATAAACACACTTGTACATACGTGAACTAGCCATGAAACAAGGCCTGTGAGTCAGCCAAAACATAATTCATGATGCATAAGGTTCATACATACTTGTAAATCATGCATATAGCTTGAAATTCATAAAATCATGATGGTCAATATCATCAATCCGTAATTTGAATCATAATTCATGCTAGACTTGTAAATATCATCAATGGAAATAGTAGATCACAAATCGATTTATCATGGGTCATGCATAATTAGGCTTAATTTCATAGAAATCAAAATTCACAGAATTATAGATGATTTAAATAATAAAAACTGATCAAAACCCATAGATTATGATGAGATTCTAAAATCACAAAACCCATTATCAAATCACTGGACTTTTATATAAATCATCTTCAAAACCCCATGAGTTTTTAATAAATTTTTTATAAAAATCATAGAGGATGGGCATGGGTGTGGAAGAAATCATCCATTGATGGCCTCTCAAACCTAGGAATAAATGGTTCTAAACTTCCCTTGAATGCCCAAGAAGGAAATTGGAAGAATTGAAGAGAAAAGCCTTGAATCACCTTTGATTACCTCTCTATGTTCTTGCATGCATGAATGAGGACTTACAATAAATTACCCCCTATAAACCCACCTTTCATAAGCTAAAACGACGTAGTTTAGGGTCTTATAGCATGAGAAAGTCAAAAATGCCCTTAATGAATCTTCCTTGAAATTTGTCCAGGCTGGACCAACAGACGGAACCAACGGTCATTAGAAAGAACGGCGACCCGTTCTGTTGCTCGTTGTTTTCTCTCCTTGGTACTTTCCTCCAGATTTGAATGACGGATGGACAAGACGACTCATCCTCTGAGAAAACTGGTTTTTACATCGATCGTTGTTTCCCTTTCACAAAAGTTTAACCTTCTTATCACGGGCCTCACCACGACTCATTGTTTCCCCCGATGAGTCGTTGTCACGATCTGTCACATACACTGAAAATTCTTTCACCTAAACAACAACCGGTACAATGAATTATTACACCCCACCACAAGTCGTTGAAAGACCCGTTGTATGCCACTTGTTGAACCCAGCCTCCTCCAACGCCTGCTGACAATGGCTCATTGTTCCCAACAACAAGTCGTTGTGTCATCCATTGTCTCCACTGCCAGCCAGCCTTCCCTAACCAACGACTGCATACAACGGCCCATGGTTTGATACCACGAGTCGTCCCATGGCCCGTTTTGTGCAATTTTCCCCATTTCAGCAGTTTTAAACTTTTAACCTCCAGGTCTATTCTCTAGAACTTTCGGGGTATTATAGGAAGGAAACCACGACCCATTAGAGGATGTAACGAGTCGTGGTGAGGCTCATTGGAAGGAGTAGTATAGGACCAGAAGGAGGAAGCAACGAATGAAACAATGACTCGTTGTTTTATAGGACAACTCATCCTGTCGAGTCATGGGGTCGAATCTGAGGTCAGGGATTTTGGCAATGCAAATGACGGATGGATACTATGAGTCGTGGTATCCTCCAATGACCCGTTAGTACTCCGTTAGTTCACTAGTTCAGATTTTTTAGGGTTTTTTATTAAGGGCATTTTCGTCATTCCTACGCTCTAAGGTCCTAAACTTCATCCTTTTAAGTTATTTTCTAAATGTATTATGATAGATTAATCCCGTCTAGCATATTCATTCTCATGCATGCAATGATTAAAGGATTGAAGAGGTGATTAAGCTTGTCTTCATGGTTTTCTTCGTTGATTTCCATTGGGCTTTCAAGGAGTGGTGAGATTTGATTTTCCCCAGGTATGTAGGGTTATGAATGGGTGAATCCTTTCACATCCATGCTCAATCTCTTTCAAATTCATGAAATTCCTATCAAAACTCTATGGGGTTTTACCCAATACATGAAAAATCGATTTCTCTACATGGATTTGATCTAATTGAGTTACTATTATGGAATTACAAATTATGGGCAAGTTTTCTGTTGTTTTTCATTAAAAATTATGTTTCAAGTTTTATAAATAAAATTTCCCATTTATGAAGAGTTCATGAAAGTCAAAGTTTATGATGAATGTTCAAGTATTATGAATTATTGATGATTAAAAGCATGTTTTTAAGTGACCCATGTTTATAATCATGTTTTCCAATGAATTGAGTATTTCAAACATGGTAAACTATTGGGAAATGCCCACATGTTCAAGGATGATTTATGAGGTATGAAATGGGTCTCATAATTTATCGATTTATGATGTTGGCCGACTAAAGGGCCTTTGATTCTTGGCTAATCATGTTTTAATGGGGATTAATGAATGATAAATGTTTATTTAGCCATGAATCTTAATGAATGATGTTATTGATTTATACATGAGCCTAATATGCATGTTTTTGGGAGTCGTGTGTAGCACCGAGCAGCCCGGCGTTCAAAGGACTACGCTAGTGTCTCATAACCATGTGCCGCCGTGGGTTTATAATGATACATTACAATGATAATGATCCCCTCTTTCATGATATCACATAATGCATGTCCCTCACCTGGAAAGCCAGGGGCGACTCTGCCCACTTGAGTGAGATAGTTGGGGCATCATGTAAGGCTCTACCATGATAGTGTCGGTTATGAAGAGTCATCCCATTGTTACGCATGTTTTATGCATTGTTGTGTTTATGTTATTGGCTCAAGTGATGATTTGATAAAGTTTCTATTGAGATTATGATAATGAATGGTTTACAAATGATTTGAAAACCTTGAGCCTTATGTTATCCTATTATATTTATGATATGAGCATGATGTTCTTCTCTTATGATCATTTATGAGTTTTTTATGTATTTTTAAATGTCTGTTTTACTTACCTTGCACCCTTGGTACATTCCACGTACTGACCGCATACCATATTGTTGTTTCGTTTTATGATACAAGCTTCGATCTTTAGATCCAGCATCATCATTAGCTTGTTATGGAGTTTCGCATCCAGCTTATTGGTGAGTCCTCATTCTCCAAGGACCATTTGATTCAGACATTGATGTTTTCTTTTAGTTTCAATTGCCAGGTTAGTTGGGGATGTTGTCCCATCAACCCATCTATTACGTTAGAGGCTTTTAGACTATGTATAGTACTCCGTTGTTATATATTTAGTCCGTACTGACTATCATGATATACTATGTTAAGTTCATGCTTTTGATATGCCAATATGTTAAGTATTCCATTTGATGATATGAAGTTAGATGAATGTTCATACCATGGGTCGACTTGGAGACTCTCGGGGCTCCTTGTCCCGTGTTACGATCCGGGTCTACATTCGGATTCTGACATCAGCTTTAGCCTCAGTGTTATGATATTACCGATTGCTAGACATTTTGTTATTCAGACTTTCGCTTATTTATGTTTAAGTATCAAATTCCACTTGATATAATGTTCTATAGTTGTCATGTTCATGTCGTGAGTCAACTTGGGGCCATTTGTGGTTTTGGGTACCATGTCTTGGTTCGGATCTATGTTCGGGTCATGACAAGCATATGAACTCATGGAAGCTATGCTCCATGGTTTTTTGGATAAGGATGTTAACTCCTCAATGCCCGTAGAATCGTCTACTCCTCAAGAAGAAATAACTGAAGAAGAGATTTCAAGCTCTAAGAATGAGATAAAATATCTTTATAACCACAATGAAAATTGTGGAAGCAAAGAAGAGCACCAATTTGAAGAAGAAGTATCTAATTCTCCAAAAGAACAAGTTGAGGAGATATCGAGAAGCATAGCAGGGAGGAATGAACAACAGGGACGAGTTCTGACTAACTGGTGGGAAGAAGCGCCACATGATGATAAGGAAGTAATCCAAATATAGATTTTCCCATGGGAGGATGTTTACAAGACTTACAAAATTCCCATCATTAAGCAAAACTTGACCAACCTGAACAAAGTCAAGAAGTGGAACTACTAGAAATTGCTACTCAAAAAGTGGAGGTCAAATTAAACAATGTTATGATGCAGACATGCAATGTTCAACATCAACTGGCCATGTATGGTAGTTTTGAGTCAGCTTCCAACAAAGAAAAGGTCAAGACGGACAGTGAAGAGTTAAGGAATATTTGCCAACCAACCAACCCAACATTAATGCAAGATGCCAAAATTGAAAAAGTGACACTAGAGTTGCAAAGACAAGTCCATCAAATCATTTTTGAGGACTCTAGTGCAATTGAGAGGGAGGAGGTTAAGAAAGAAGCATGCTTGAGAATGTAGCAACTTAGACCGCACTCCTAGCATTTTTTAACATTGTACTTGGTTGATGATAAATTAAGGCAATCAAGTCTATGGAGGATTTTGAAAAGGAACAGCAAAGTAATTTCATTTTAAAGTTTGGCTGGTCCATAAGGCATAATCACATCCCTCATTTAAGTTCTAAGAAGTGCAAGATGTGACATGTATTGCTTGGTGCCTCTATTTTTACACCACCAGCCCTCGAGTGGAGTAGAAAAGTAGAAATGAAATTTGTAATTCATAAGTTCAAAATGGAAAGAAAAGATATCAACATGAACTATCTTAGGAAATGTCTGGAGAGCATCTACGGAGCAGATGTAAGATGCATGTGAGGTTATGTGGCACGCATGTTTGGGCATGTGCTAACCAGAATACCTGAAAGAAAACTATCGATAAATTGTGCATCTACGCACCATATGCGAAACGCAGGCCCAAACATGCTATACACAGGTCCAGCGCATGTCCTCAGACAAATCATTGAAGCTCCCAGTGCACGAATTACCTTTAACACCTGCATTGGTATGCTACAGCAAAAACTAACCCACAACACATAGCCTCTACTAGTCTAGGGAGTTCTTTCATCTATTCTTTCCTTATTTTGTTTAATCTTGCGCATTGGGGACAATGCATTATTTTCATTAGGGGTGAAGTCTGAGTAAGCCACTCGTTAGTGATACATGATTTGATCATATGATAGAGTTGGAAATCATCATCACTTTCTATTTAACATTGCTTTGTAAATAGTAGTTAGTGAATAAACTCTTAAGATTTTATTTATACCATGATTCTTTCGCAAGGAGCAAAATTTTTCTTATCTTAATTTTGTGTCAAACCGGGTGACATTTCCCAATGATGGATTGAGAGGCAACTTTCTTAAGGGAAAATGCCATATTTTAGTGTCATTTTGATTCTTTGTGCACTTATCTTGAGAGGCACCACCAAGAATTTTTCTCTTGGCAAAGAAATTTAATTTTTGAGAAAAGAGGGATAATTGGACTTAATAATTCATTCTCTTGTCATGATGCCTACATTCTTTGTTTGGCTTTTTGATTCACAAATGAGTTATCTGGAACTTGGAATAACTTGTCAAAAGTAATACTTTTCAATTGATTATGAGAATAGTTAGACTCTTTGGACTTGTGATGCCTTGAGTGGTAAGGTTTTTGGTTGTTCTTGTGTATGCATATTGTCTAGAACTTGCCCTGAATGTGATCCAAGGCGAAATCCTAGATGTGCCTGAGCTTGGAAAATGACCTTAGGACCTTTTTGGATAGTCACTTCACCAAAACCAAGGCCTTCCTTTAACATTGATCGCAATCAACCATTTTTTAGCCTTAAACCTTTTCTTAGAAGCCACATTACAAGCCTTGACCCGTTTTTGAATCCTCTAATTTGGCACCCGTTCCACCTTAGTTGCTAGTGATAAAATGAAATAGGTGATAAAATCCCAAGGTTTGGGGGAGAATGAGAAATAAAATATTGATGTAGGCAAAAGCCTAAGCTTGGGGGTGTGCACGAAATGGAAGAGGAATGAGCTTTAATGCGTGGCACCGATTAATGTAAAAACAAAATGGCTGGTTGCAAATCTTTGATCAAAAGAAAATAGAAAAGAATTGAATGGTGTTATCTCTTGTATAGAGGAGGCTTAGTGTAGAAATCTAAGGTGTTTAACAAGGTGGGTTTTTTGGGAAAATTTGGATTGTGAAAAGGAGAGATAAGGTAGAGTTGACTCTATGATATGAGCGGGATGTTTGATTTGTATCACAAGAGCGTTAGGGAGGTTCTAGTCACTTGATCTAAATGATGTCCTACCCTTACCTCTATCCTACATTATGACCCGCAAGTCCTTAGTGATTCAAGCTTGGAGACTCTACATCAGTGGCGAATTACATGAAGGGCAAGCTTATGGGTCAATGTATGTACACTTGAATATCTCTGAGAGAGTGAGCATTTTTTCGATCATCTTATAATCCCAATTGTGTGAATTTCATAATTGTGAGTAGGATTCTCTCTTTTGGTGAGTGGCATTACATCGTTGGAGTAAATCTGAAATTCTTAATCTCAATTTAGAGGTATGAATGCAACAAGTTGTGCAGTGAGCTTTTAGGATAACCTTGAAGGTTGGATATCAATAATTTGAGATTCTTGTTGATTTTGGTTGAAATGAAAATGCCCCTGATCTGGATTGAAAGAATGATGGTGATATTTGTCGAGTACTTATGGTTGTACCAATTGAAATTTATGCATTTGTTTGAGCCTTTTTAATTTTTGAGTCTTTTTGTGATTTTAGGGTTATTTTTAAGTCTTAGTGGTCCTGTGTGTAGCTCTCATGATATGATAAGCTTAAGTCAATTCCATTTGTGAGTGAATGTTTTGCTAATAGTTCGAGTTTGGGGGTTTGATGAATTGGTAATTTACCAACTCATTTGGCTCTTAAGCAGGAGTTATTACTTTGCTTTAATGCATTTTAGAAGGATTTTTGTCTCCTTCTTCTGCTATGTGCGGCATTTCTTTGAAACAAGAAAATGGAGGATGTGAACTTAAAATCTTCCTTGGACATGCTTTGTAGCAGATTTGGCTTTTAAGCAGGAGTTATTACTTCGCTTTAATGCATTTTAGAAGGATTTTTGTCTCCTTCTTCTGCTATGTGCGGCATTTCTTTGAAACAAGAAAATGGAGGATGTGAACTTAAAATCTTCCTTGGACATGCTTTGCACCTGCTACAGCAATTTGGCATTTGCTTTCCACATATACCATGTAAACAGAGTTGAAAGAAGACTGTCTTCGACATGTTTTGCACCTGTTGTAGCAAGTCGGCATCTACGTTCCATAGATGCCACGCCGAAGGAGTTGAAAGAAGACTGCCTTGGATCTACTTTGCACATGCTATAGCAAGTTAGCATCTGCAAAACACAAGTGCCAGCACAACTGAGCCGCATTTCCTCTAAAGGGCAAAATTGTCTAGGAAGGCCAACATATACTTGAAGAAGCTTCCAAGGGCATTTTTGGGTAGCTGTGCAAGGGAATTTATATTGATTTTTTCCCCATTTTGTAGAGAGAATATATCAGAGAAGAGAGAGGGTACAACATAGAGAATATAGTAGAGAGTGATAGAGATAGTATAGTTTCTGATTTTCTTCTTCATTCTCTTTGGAAAAACACCATTATTGAAGGCTCAAAAGCTGAGAATTGATTTTATTTGCTAATGATGAATAGAATGAGGAATTTTTTCTTGGTATAATTTCTCTTTTGTTAATTATGAATAGCTAAATTCGTTAATTATAGATGATGGGTGTTTAGATCTAAGTGGGTATTGATTAATTGATCTTAAATTTGAGTAGAAAGCATGAATCTATTATTTTTTTCAAGTTATAATTGGATAATTAATTGTTGTAAAAATTATTTGAGCTCTCTAACTTTGCTTGAAGTTGGATAAGACTTCAATAGTGAGGAATTGGAATTTTTGATCTACGAGTTGGAGGTAGAGATAGTCTAAACTCAATTCAAACTCCATTAAAGGGTGAGAGCTAAAAGTAGTCTAACTCTTCCTCAAGCATTATTTGGTTGTGTAATAGATTGGCTTTGGGCTTTGAGAAAATCCAAAGTAGACACACTCTTTTGGATGATAAACTTAGAGTGTAGCCTAATCCAAGGCTATCCATGCAATAATTGAATCTAAGGCTCTTAGCCAATGCCTATCGAATCGATGCCCTATCAAATGCACACCCCTTGTCTCTCATCTTAGTAGCAACAATCGTTTCTCCCCTTGCTTTGATTTAAGTTTAAATTTGAAGTTGTTCAACCTATTCCCCCAAGTTTTATTTTATTGTTTAGACATAATGCATGCTTGTTTGAATTAATTAACGATGTTTGGTGAATTTAACCTCAATCCTTGTGGATTCAACCCTAACTCATTGTTGGGTTACTTATTTTGCGATGACCGTAGCCAACTCCCTAATGAGAGAGTTGTTTTGGACATCATCACAAGGCGAATTTTGTATCTAATGCACTGAGCTACAAGTCTGTGGGTAGCCTGAGTCATGTTCAGATAGATAGATTGAAAAGGTAAGAGCTTTACAACAATTAGCCAACTTGCATTTTCAGTTGCTAGATGCCAGAGATGAGGGTGTTGTTTCTAGAACATAGTAAAATCGTCCTTGGTAGTTGATGTTAAGCAACGACAATATGGTAATACAGAGTTAGTCTTGCTGAGAGATAGTATACCGCACCAGAAGCAGAGCCTATTTGACTTCGGACCAGACGAAGTTTTTAGATACTAGGATCATCTATGTGTGCCTGATATGGGTGAGCATTGGGAACGGATTATGAGTGAAGCTCACTATTCTCGATACTTAGTACACCCAGGTGCCACAAAGAAGTACCATGACTAAGGTAGCTATATTATTGAAACGACATGAAAAAGGACATCACAGGTTTGGTGACTCAGTGTCCTAATTGCCAGTAGGTGAAAGTTGAGCACCAAAGGCCTGGAGGCTTGAGCAGGAAATAGAGATTCCAACCTGGAAATGGGAGGTGATTAACATGGATTTTATTGTAGGATTGCCTCAGACGAGTAGGAATTATGATTCTATTTGGGTGATAATTGACAGATTGACTAAATCAACTCACTTCTTGTCACTTAGGACCTCATAGGGAGACTATGCTAGACTCAATATACAAGAAATAGTTCACCTACAGGGCATTCCCTTATCCATTATTTCAGACAGAGGCACTTAGTTCATAGCAAACTTCTGGAAGTCTTTCCAGAAATACCTAGGCACTCAAGTGTGTCTCAATATGGCATTCCTCCTCTGTTATACCCTGAAAGCTCAAAGATCAGATCTGGGAGTTGAAACGGGAAAATTATAAAATTGATGTTTCAGGCACAGGACGAGTCGTGGGACGACTCGTGAGGAGACCCCACGAGTCATCAGGTGGCTCATGGGGAGGCTTGGAGGAAGTGAAGGACTGAGGTCCCCACGAGTGAGGGAATGACTTGTGGTCAGCCACCACATGTCGTCATGTCAATCATGGGGTGGAGTTGGACTTTTTATAGGAGGATTGTCTAGTGTACCTAACGGATGGGACCCCACGAGTTGTGGTCAGTCCCAATGACTCGTGAGGTAAGTCGTGATCAAACAAAGTGGATATTAATTGATGTTAAGGTAGTGTACCTGACAGGAGGTGACCATGAGTCGTGGTCACAAGGGACGAGTCGTTAAGTCATTCGTTATGAGCCCCAGCAGACCTGTTATCCAATGTACTTAATGAGCGACTCGACGAGTCGTTGCCCATCTAGACGAGTCATCAGGTCACCCATTAGGATCACCTGGCAGTGTTTTTCTGCGAATTTAGTAAGGGCGTTTTCGTAATTCCTAAGATCTATACTACGTCGTTTAAGGCTCATTTTAGTGGGTTTTAAGCAGGTAAAAACCTATTCTAAGCCATTCTTCCCATGCATGCAAGTTTGAAGGTTTGAGGAGGAGATTCAAGGCAAATTCTCAAGGTTTCTATTGGAATCTCAGCTTGGGCTATTAGAAGGTGTTAGGATTCACCATTCCCAGGAATGTAAGGCTATGAATGGGTGTCTTCTTCCATACCCATGCCCAATTTTTATCAAATCATGATAAATTGTCTATGATCAAGTACGAGATTTTCACCCAATTGAATGATTCTTCTATCTCTACACATGGGTATGATTAGATTATTTTTATATTGACGAATTTTGAAGTTTTGGCAGATTTTAAATTGTTTTCGATCCAAATAATGATTTCTAAATTATGAAATTGAATGCCCATGGATGGGAAGTTCATGAAAGCAGAGAATGATGTTGAATGTATGATGATGATGAGATTTAATGATGAAAAGCATGTTTCTAAAGCTACCCATGATTATGATGTTGTTTTCAAAACGAAATGAATAGATCCTAGCATGATAAAGCTTTGGGAAATGCCCACATGATGATTTAAAGTGATGATTTTCCCGACATAAGCTTACCACATTGTTTGAAGTGAAGTTTCCCAATTTTTTCATAAATTCTAGCTTGTGGTATGTTGAGTTAAATATTTCTACATGTAGCTTACCACATGATTTGGAGTAGATGCTCCCACCTATGATTGAGCTTGTGGTATGTTTCGAAATAAAGCTTCTCATATGCATGAATTTATAATTGAGATGTATGTCATTAGTGAGCTTTTTCAAAGGGCAATGTTGAGCTTCATTTTCATATGATGTCGAGTCTATGCATGATTTCATTATAAGCTTTGTCAATAGAAAATGTTGAGCTTTGTTTTATACGATGTTGAGTTATGCATGATTTCATATTGATCTTCGTCATTAGACGATGTTGAGCTTTGTCAATAGATTATGTTGAGCTTCGTCAACAGACGATGTTGAGCTACATTATATACGATGTAGAGCATTGCATATTTTGGGAGAGAGTCTAGCACCGAGTGGATTAATGGTCGATTACCCTATGCCCCAGAACTACGCGTCAACGTAGGTTGATACTATTATATTATTGGGACCTCCCTTGTGAGCTATCCCTGGCCCGATTGGACCTTCAGCTTGATATCGATATCATGGTAGCGTCCTTAGCCCTGGCAAGGTTTTGGACGGCTCTGCCCACTTGAGTGTAATAGTTAGGACCACGTAAGCTCTATCGTGGTATGTTAGTTAAGTGAAGAGTCTCACACTGTCTATAACATTCAGATTTGCATATTCACTACTCATGATGATTACCTTATTCATGCATGTTCTAAAAGTAAGGTTTGACTCAATGTTCAGCTTTTGATGTAAATGTTATGTTCAACTTTGAGTCATTTGAGCCAATCATGATGTTGTAAAGCTAAGAATGGTCATGTCATGATAAGATTCCGATTTCAGAATGAATGCATTTAGCCCTTCTACTTATACTTGAAAGCATATGATGTGCATGAAATGTTTTAAATGATTTACTTTACAAAAGCAGTTTTACTTACCGAGTACGTTTTACTTACCTTGCATACTCGGTACATTACACATACCGACTGCATACTTTCTATTCTTCATCGTTTCATGATGCAGGATTTGGTTCTCAGGTTCAACCCCGTTCATAGTCGCTTATCAGGGTTAGCACCTGTGTGAGTGGTGAGTCCTCATATTTCTAGGACTAGACTTTCAACTTCATGTCATATTTCAGTTTTCGTATTGTTAAGTTAGTTGGGGGTTTTGTTCCATCAACTCGTATAGACTAGAGGCTTTTCAGACTTATGTATGTGTCAGCTTCGGATTTTATTCCAATGTTATGTTGAATTAGACTTCTGCTGAGTTATATTGATGATTTTCTTCAGTTTACCAAATGAGTTAGTTGTATGCTTATGCCATGGGTTGACTTGGGGTGTCTCAAGGTCCCTTGCCCCGTCTCTACGATCCGGGCCTATGTTTGGGTCGTGACATACTTGGTATCAGAGCCATAGGTTTGATGTGTCCTAGGGAGTCTGAAAGCCGCATTAGGTAGAGTCTTTTTCATGGGTGTGAAGCGCGCCACACTTATGACGAAGAGGCTACTAGACTTTTTAGGAAATGTCCCCTTCTTTCATGATCTATGTCGTGTGGTGAAAAGCCTTTCTATCCTTCTAATTCGTGCTATTCGCGATTGCAAAATCATGGCTCCTCGAAGGATGAATGGAAGGAGGATTTGAGGTGGTGAGGGCCATGACGATGGAAATGGTCATGAGCATCATCCAGCCCCGCCAGTTTGGGAACCTCAGGCACCGGAGCCAGCCGCTCATGCTGAGTTCTGAGCTGCCATTCAGATGCTTGCACAGGCCTTGACCACTCAGGTCAATCAGCAGGTTGTTGCGCATGTTCCACAAAATGGAAATGCGGCAGTGACTCGAGTTAGGTACTTCCTGAAGATGAACCCACTAGAGTTTCTGGGGTCTAAGGTAGATGAGGACCCACATGATTTCATTGACGAGATTATCAAGATCACCTAGGTTGTGGAGGTAAGTAGTGTTGAGTGCGCAGAGTTGGCCTCCTACCAGTTGAATGGGGTTGCGCATATTTGGTTCCGCCAATGGAAGGACAACACGGACACAGGAGCAAGTCCGATCACATGGGAGGAGTTTCAGGTTGCATTCCTAGATCGGTTCTTCCCTCGAGAGATGAGGGAGTTGAAAGAAACCGAGTTCGTGAATTTAAAGCAAGGAAGGATGATTGTTTAGGAGTATCCCTTGAGTTCACTCATGTCACGCCCCGCCCTGGGGGGTATGACTGGCACCTGGTGCCCTAGAAGGACCTAGACTGCCATCTGGAGAGCCAAAGCACATCTGGTGCCTGGCTAGCTCAAACTCACATTCCTGGAACCAAAGGGCTATATAACGACTGTAAACACAGCCTCCGGCCAACAGGCCTATAGCCACCTGCGCCTGGAAAACAGCTAACCAGAAACATACTACTACAAGGGAACCTATGCGGGCCGACAAGGCCACCATGCTGTCTAGTTCTCTGTAACTCAACAATAACATGCTAAATAATTACGTGACTGGCAAGGTCACCACTACTGACTGGTTATGGCTGCACACGGCCAACAGGAACAGAAATAACAAATAACTATAACAAGCTGCACGGCCTCACACGACCGGCTCGGCTGACCACAGGGAAATATATACAGACTGCAAGCATCTAGGAATAACAATAGAAATGATCGGGACAGGGCCCCGACCTACCCGTACTGTACAACAAAGGAAAATGAAATACACCTCTGGGATTCAGTCTCCGGATGACAGGAGCTGAATACTCAATAACTGACTGGAATCACGAGGGATCGCCTCCTCGTCGATGAGTACCTGCAGGCAAGTAATGCAGCGCCCCACTGGGCGTCAGTACCACAGGTACTGAGCATGTAAAGCAACTGAAATACACAACTGAAATGAATAACAACAGTAACATGATATATAAGCAGAAGGTAGCTGAGTCTATCTAGCTGAGAATAACTGGGGAGAGTTTATTTACTCTATAACTAATCTGAGCGTACCTGATGCCGTGTCGTCCCACTGTCTATCAGTATCTAATAGCACAAAGAAGTATACATAATAACACACACAATACCTGACCGACCCCCATAAGCCGGAAGGTGCCAACCAACACACAATCTATTTACCCCTACCTGGGTCTAAACCAACCAAAAATAAGTCACTCCTTCTACCGATCCCCTTGGGTACGTAGCTCAGGCCTCGGCCTCTGACAATAAAATGTGTCTGAGTCCGAAGACTCCTACCTCTGGGCGCAAGTGTACACGGGGTGTGTAATAAAAACTGCCCCTGGGTGCAAGCATGCCACAGGGTAATTTTATAAAAATCTGTATCTGAAACTGCCCCCGGCCACAAGCGCACACAGAGTGTTCTGCCCCTGTAAATAGGGTGGACTGGCTCTGCGCAGAGTAAACTGAACTACCCCTGCAAGCAGGGTGGTCTGGACCGTATTATCATGGTGGTCAGCCATCATCGTCCTCTAGGCGGATGGCATCGCCCAGCTTGTGGCGGTATCTGAATCTGGTATCGACACAGCTACAACCCAGGGGCGGTGGGGATGCTAAAAGGGACACCCACATGCCACAGCAAGTCTCAACAAACAAATAGCACATATAAATAGCAAGCATGTATAACTGAAAGACTATCTGAAATCTAACTTCTTATTCTGATCTGTCTCTACACTGAACTGATTCTTACTAATTATACTGATTCTGTAATCTTTGTTTAACTGTACGGCTAATCTGCAGCCATGATACTATCTGTCTGAATGGCTAATCTATAGCCATAACAGTCTGTCTATCTGATCTTTCTTTACGGAGTTTTATTATGAAAAATCTGTTTCTTTTATTCTACTACATGCTTGCTAATCACGTAATAGGCTATACTGAATCTGAAATACTAACTTGCCCTCGGGCGCATGCTCTTCTAACTTGACTGAATACGATATAACAACACAAACTAGGTTTACTAAACTTTGCACAATACTTAACATTCAACTCCGGAAATTCTACTACGGAGTTTATTGTACTATACAAGGCTAAAGCTACTAACTTGCCGAAGGAACTAGCTTTACATACCTTATCCTAGAACTATCCGTCTGTCGGACGAGGCTCGGCCAATACTTCAACTATTTCTCCAAACTGCATTCATAAATATGTCAATTAATACTAAATATAGCTTTATTCTAAAGAACAACGTCACTTTCGATATAATTATAGCCTAAACTTAGGCTTATCGAAAGACGGTCAAAAACTCTCTATTTTCCAGAAGTCCAGAAGGGAGAAATATTCACTTCACAGCTAGGAACACATAGACACTAGTTTGGAGTAATTCTACTTACCTTAGCTCGGTAGCTCGATGATTCGTCGGCCGTATTTCACGAAACTAAATCCGTAGGAATGCTCTCTACTGCTAAATACCTCGGTACCTGAGGTTAATTTAGGTTTGGACTGCGTTTGGCAGCGTAATCGGACGAAATTATATTAACCTCTTCGTTCTTTTTCCTTTCTCTGGTTTTCCTCTCTGTTTTCTGGAAATTTTATGATTTAAAACCAAAATAAACCGAAGTGGGGCTTATATATAATAGACACTATAAATCGCATTCATAGAATGTGATTTATAAGTCGCATTCCTGAAATGCGATTTATAAGTCGCATTCCTGAAATGCGATTTATAAGTCGCATTTTGCCTTGCGACGCGCCGAGTTGGCGCTTGTCCGATCTTTCCCCGGGCCTTTTTCTAGCATGTATGGCTTCCAAATAAGCTCGACCAACACACGAATAGGCCATCTAGGTACCGGGAATCCTACGGGGTATAACATTCTTCCCCTCTTAAGAACATTCGTCCTCGAATGTAAACTACTATCTAGAGGACTACTCAAGTAGCTTAACTTGTTCTTAGGAAAATTTTGGCAGAGTTTCCCCTATAATCTAGACTATCCCAAAATCCTGAAACACAGAAAAGTCCAATACAGGTACTCCACACGATACTATAAGATTCATTCGATAACTAAACATCAATCTTTCTCACTTATATAGAAACAACTGTAAGGTACTGCATAGGTAACAATACTGACATACCTGTCGCCTAGCTAGGCCTGGAATAAGTAAGGATATCTAGCTTTCATATCTTCCTCCGCTTCCCACGTCATCTCTTCTTGGTTCCTGTTATGCCACAATACTTTGACAAACGCAATATCCTTCGTTCTCAATCTACGAATCTGTCTGTCTAAGATGGCTACCGGAACCTCTTCGTAGGCCAGCTCTTCTGTAACCTGGATATCCTGGACTGGGACTGTTCTGGATGGGTCTCCTATGCATTTCCTCGGCATAGACACATGAAAGACGGGATGAACGGACTCTAGCTCTGGAGGCAAGTTCAACTCATATGCTACTCCGCCTATCCTCCGGCGAATTTGATAAGGCCCAACAAATCTTGGACTGAGCTTACCTTTCTTGCCGAATCTCATCACCCCTTTCATCAGTGATGCTTTTAAAAATACCCAGTCGTTCACCTCGAATTCCAGGTTTCTGCGCCGCACATCTGCATATGACTTCTGGTGGCTCTGTGCAGTCAGTAGGCGTTCTCTGATAAGTTTTACCTTCTCCCCTGACTGCTGAATAATGTCTGGCCCAATCAACGCTGATTTTCCTATTTCAAACCAGCCAATTGGCGATCTGCATTTTTGCCCATATAAAGCCTCGAAAGGCGCCATCTGGATAGCTGAGTGATAGTTATTATTATAAGTAAACTCGATTAGGGGCAAATGCTCAACCCAGCTACCACCGAAATCTAACACACACGCTCGCAACATATCTTCGAGCGTCTGAATTGTGCGTTCCGCCTGTCCATCTATCTGAGGGTGGAATGTTGTGCTCAAATTAATCTTCGTTCCTAGACCTTTCTGAAACGACTGCCAGAATCTAGCAGTAAACTATACTCCTCTGTCTGAAATAATGGATACTGGTACTCCGTGCAACCTGACTATTTCTCGGATATACAACTCCGCATAATCTGGCCGAGAAAGTAGTTTCCACTGGCAGGAAATGAGCTGATTCGGTCAATCTGTCAACTATCACCCATATAGAGTCATGTCCATGTTTAGTACGGGGTAATCCTGCCACAAAATCCATATTTACTGCTTCCCACTTCCAGAGAGGCACAACTATGTCCTGAGTCAAACCGCCTGGTTTCTGATGTTCTGCTTTCACCTGCTGGCAGTTAGGACACCGGGCTACAAATTCAGCAATTTCTCTTCTCTTTTTTTTTCTAGCCACCAGTAGTTTTCTTTGATATCATGGTACATTTTTGTCGCACCGGGGTGAAGAGAATAACGGGCGTAATGTACCTCGTTCATAATCTGCTGGCGGAGGTCCGAAACATTGGGAACACATAAACGATCTTTACAACGCAGCACTCCATTGTTAATAAGATTACTGGTCAAGTATCAATTCATACTTCCCCTGACTTGCAGTCAGACCTATCTGATTCACATGACCTCTCCCCCTTTCAATATCACAACTGAATCATATCTATAATCTTGCAGGTATATCTTGCTGTCTATTAGCGTATATGGCAGACTTGGACTTTTTCTGACTCAAATTTGACTATTACTAGGCATTCATTACTGACAGGTCTTTTACCCCTGCTTCGGGTAAGCTAACAGTCTTACTTTCTCTACTGGCTTATTATCATAAGGGTTTGCACTACTCACGTAATCATAGGGGCTCTTTATACTTTCTAACACTTACTGCTTGATTTGGCAACCTCACCTCAAGTCTTATGCCCCTTACGGAATATAGTCTTTAAGTTGAATCAGGTCAAGAGGTGGGAATACCCTTTTCTTATTGCTATAATACGAATACATGGAACTGTACTACATCTGAAAAGACGGATATGGGAACCCTGCATTTTCCTCTCTTTCTTTTTTTTTTCACTTATCTGATAGTCTGATATTGTCTGATATCTTAACCAGATCTTATATATCTAATAAATAAGTCAACTCGTATGTACACTATACTTCTGACTTCCTATTCTGACGTTATCAACGTATACTGGGAATAGTACCGATAAAGGTATCACGCTGGGAGGTCTCTGGTACCTCCTCCTGCTGCTGTAGTTATCATGTAACTGGCTGATGCCCTCTTCTGTTGCTATCTTTGATCTTCTGCCTGTGATAGGGTAATGCTGATCTGCCTTTGTATATGTAATCAAAGAATACGGTAAGTTTTTAGGGGCTCAACCCTATACTGTACCGCTCTAAAGCACGACTGACTGAGAAGGAAGGGTAACCATCCTATCATGCCTCCCAGCCTCCTGCCTATAGTATGTGGTGCACAACACATCCATAGACAAGACTCTACTTAGCACAGCTTGCAGACTCCCTGGGACACGACCTGCTCTGATACCAAGTTTGTCACGCCCCGCCCTGGGGGGTATGACTGGCACCTGGTGCCCTAGTAGGACCTAGATTGCTATCTGGAGAGCCAAAGCACATCTAGTGCCTGGCTGGCTCTAACTCACATTCCTGGAACCAAAGGGCTATATAACGGCTGTAAACACAGCCTCCGGCCAACAGGCCTATAGCCACCTGCGCCTGGAAAACAGCTAACCAGAAACATACTACTACAGGGGAACCTATGCGGGCCGAAAAGGCCACCATACTATCTAGTTCTCTGTAACTCAACAATAACATGCTAAATAATTACGTGACCGGCAAGGTCACCACTACTGACTGGTTATGGCCGCACACGGCCAACAGGAACAGAAATAACAAATAACTATAACAAGTTGCAGGCCTCACACGACCGGCTTGGATGACCACAGGGAAATATATATAGACTAAACGCCTCTAGGAATAACAATAGAAATGATCGGGACAGGGCCCCGACCTACCCGTACTGTACAACAAAGGAAAACGAAATACACCTCTGGGATTCGGTCTCCGGATGACAGGAGTTGAATACTCAATAACTGACTGGAATCACGAGGGATCGCCTCCTCATCGATGAGTACTTGCAGGCAAGTAATGCAGCGCCCCACTGGGCATCAGTACCACAGGTACTGAGCATGTAAAGCAACTGAAATACACAACTGAAATGAATAACAATAGTAACATGATATATAAGCAGAAGGTAGCTGAGTCTATCTAGCTGAGAATAACTGGGGAGAGTTTATTTACTCTATAACTAATCTGAGTGTACCTGATGTCGTGTCGTCCCACTGTCTATCAGTATCTAATAGCACAGAGAAGTATACATAATAATACACACAATACCTGACCGACCCCCATAAGCCAGAAGGTGCCAACCAACACACAATCTATTTACCCCTACCCGGGTCTAAACCAATCAAAAATAAGTCACTCCACTCATCTAATAACTGTGAGCTCCTCCTACCGGTCCCCTTGGGTACATAGCTCAGGCCTCGGCCTCTGACAATAAACTGTGTCTGAGTCCGAAGACTCCTGCCTCTGGGCGCAAGTGTACACGGGGTGTGTAATAAAAACTGCCCCTGGGTACAAGCACGCCACAGGGTAATTTTATAAAAATCTGTATCTGAAACTGCCCCTGGCCACAAGCGCACACAGAGTGTTCTGCCCCTGTAAACAGGGTGGACTGGCTCTGCGCAGAGTAAACTGAACTACCCCTGCAATCAGGGTGGTCTGGACCGTATTATCATGGTGGTCAGCCATCATCGTCCTCTAGGCGGACGACATCGCCCAGCTGGTGGCGGTATCTGAATCTGGTATCGACACAGCTATAACCCAGGGCCGGTGGGGATGCTAAAAGGGATACCCACATGCCACAGCAAGTCTCAACAAACAAATAGCACATATAAATAGCAAGCATGTATAACTGAAAGACTATCTGAAATCTAACTTCTTATTCTGATCTGTCTCTTCACTGAACTGATTCATACTAATTATACTAATTCTGTAATCTTTGTTTAACTGTACGGCTAATCTATAGCCATGATACTATCTGTCTGAATGGCTAATCTATAGCCATAACTGTCTGTCTATATGATCATTCTTTACGGACTTTTATTTTGAAAAATCTGTTTCTTTTATTCTACTACATGCTTGCTAATCACGTAATAGGCTATACTGAATCTGAAATACTAACTTTCCCTCAGGCGCATGCTCTTCTAACTTTCAGACTAAATACGATATAACAACGCAAACTAGGTTTACTGAACTTTGCACAATACTTAACATTCAACTCCGGGAATTCTACTACGGAATTTATTGTACTATACAAGGCTAAAGTTACTAACTTGCCGAAGGAACTAGCTTTACATACCTTATCCTCGAACTATCCGTCTGTCGGACGAGGCTCGGCCAATACTTCAACTATTTCTCCAAACTGCATTCATAAATATGTCAATTAATACTAAATATAGCTTTATTCTAAAGAACAACGTCACTTTCGATATAATTATAGCCTAAACTTAGGCTTATCGAAAGACGGTCAAAAACTCGCTATTTTCCAGAAGTCCAGAAGGGAGAAATATTCACTTCACAGCTAGGAACACATAGACACTAGTTTGGAGCAATTCTACTTACCTTAGCTCGGTAGCTCGATGATTCGTCGGCTGTATTTCACGAAACTAAATCCATAGGAATGCTCTCTACTGCTAAATACCTCGGTACCTGAGGTTAATTTAGGTTTGGACTGCGTTTGGCAGTGTAATCGGACGAAATTATATTACCCTCTTCGTTCTTTTTCCTTTCTCTGGTTTTCCTCTCTGTTTTCTGGAAATTTTATGATTTAAAACAAAAATAAACCAAAGTGGGGATTATATATAAGTCGCATTCCTGAAATGCGATTTATAAGTCGCATTCCTGAAATGCGATTTATAAGTAGCATTTTGCCTTGCGATGCGCCGACTTGGCGCTTGTTCGATCTTTCGCCAGGCCTTTTTCTAGCATGTATGGCTTCCAAATGAGCTCGACCAACGCATGAATAGGCCATCTAGGTGCCGGAAATCCTACGGGGTATAACAACTCACCTATCTAAGTATGCCCCGGAGTTAGTGGCCGACCAACGGGCTTGGGTGAGCAGATTTGTGCATGGTATAGCAGGATATTTGGACAAGGACTGCAAGAAAGCTATGCTCTATCAGGACATGGACTTTCCTCGCATTGTGTTTTACGCTCAGCAGATGGAGGCGGCACATTTGAGGGAGAGGGAGGCTAAGAGGGCCAGGACCGAGGGTCACAGATTCTCTCAGTAGAGGTTCGAGATGGGCACCGATAGCAGCCTCACCAGAGGTCATCAGCCCTAGCGTCTTTGGTATTGAGTGTTCCATACAGTCCTAGATATGTTCAAAAAGGGAGAGCGCCAGGCTCGAGGGGTCAGAGCAACAGGCCCGCAGATTCCAGCATTCCAACTTGTCGGAGGTGCGACCGAGGACACACAAGCCAGTGTTTGGCAGGGTCAGGAGCTTGTTTTGGATATGGGAAGCCTGTACATATGCTCAGAGATTGTCCCGCTGCGAGACAAGATCAAGTTGGGGGCTGAGGCCTAGCTTCTAGTTCAGCAGCCCCTCCTTCATGTACAGCACATTAAGGGGCATCTACTAGCACAGCTGTCTTGCAGCGCCAGAACAGATTCTATGCCTTAGCCACTCGTCAGGAGCAGGAGGCCTCACCAGATGTAGTCACTAGTATGTTGAGAGTATTTCATGTTGATGTATATGCTTTGCTAGATCTGAGGGCTATCCTATCTTTTGTGACACCATACGTAACTAGTAGCTTCGGAGTTAGTCTCGATGTCTTGTCAGAGCCCTTCTCAATTTCTACTCCAGTAGGTGATGCAATTTTAGCTAGACGGGTGTATACAGATTTCCTGGTCTCAGTTCTTCATAAGATCACCTCAGCAGACTTGATAAAGTTAGCCATGACCGATTTCGATGTTATTCTAGGCATGAGTTGGCTATTTGCATGCTATGCTTTAGTTAATTGTAGGACCCAGTCAGTAGAGTTCAAATTTCCGGGTGAGCCAGTCTTAGAATGGGAGGGTAGTTCAGCTGTGCTTGTAGGTCGATTTATTTCCTACCTTAAGGCCAGAAAGATGATTTCTAAGGGTTGTTTGTACCATCTAGTTAGGGTTAAGGACGTGGATTTCGAGTCCTCGACTATCCAGTCCGTACCAGTAGTACGTGAGTATCTAGAGGTCTTTCCTGATGATTTTACAGGTGTCCCTCCTGAGCGGGAGATCGATTTTAGTATAGATTTTCTCCCCAACACGCAACCTATATCTATTCCGCCTTACTGAATGGCTCCAGCCGAGCTAAAAAAGTTGAAGGATCAATTGAAGGACCTGTTAGATAAGGGCTTTATGAGGCTGAGTAACTCTCCATGGGGTGCACCAGTGTTGTTTGCCCGAAAGAAGGATGGTTTTCTTCGGATGTGCATTGACTATCGGCAGTTGAAAATAGGTACCCCTTACCCAATTGATAAGGACAATATTGAGCTTCATTTTCATATGATGTCGAATCTATGCATGATTTCGTTATGAGCTTTATCAATAGATAATGTTGAGCTTCGTTTCAAATGATGTTGAGTTATGCATGATTTTATATTGAGTCTCGTCATTAGACGATGTTGAGCTTCGTCAATAGACGATGTTGAGCTTCATTATATACGATGTAGAGCAGTGGTCAGCGAGAACTAATTATAGGGGACAGACAGACTGGTAAAACAACAGTAGCCACAGATATGATTCTTAATCAACAAGGTCATTGCAAGTTTTGGGAGAAAAGTCTAGCACCGAGCGGGTTAAGGGTCGAGTACCCTATGCCTCAGAACTAGGCGCCAACGTAGGTTGATACTATTATATCATTGGGATCTCCCTTGTGAGCATTCCCCGGCCTGATTGGCCGTTCATCTTGATATTGATATCATGGTAGCGTCCTTAGCCCTACAAGGTTTTGGATGGCTCTGCCCACTTGAGTGTAATAGTCAGGACCATGTAAGCTCTATCGTGGTATGTCGGTTAAGTGACGAGTCTCCCACTGTCTATAATGTTCAGATTTGCATATTCATTACTCATGATGATTACCTTTTGCTTGATTGTTCTAAAAGTATGGTTTGACTCAATGTTCAGCTTTTGATATAAATGTTTTGTTCAGCTTTGAGTCATTCGAGTCAATCATGATGTTGTAAAGCGAAGCATGGTTATGTCATGATAAGATTTCGATTTCGAAATGAATGCATGTATCCCTTCTACTTATACTTGAAAGCTTATGATATGCATGAAATGTTTTAAATGATTTAGTTTACTAAAGCGGTTTTACTTGCCTTGCATACTCGGTACATTCCACGTATTGACCGCATACTTTCTATGCTGCATCATTTCATGATGCAGGATCCAGTTCTTAGGTTCAACCCTGTTCGTAGTCGCTTATTAGAGTTAGCACCTGCATGAGTGGTGAGTAGACTTTCAGCTTTATGTCATATTTCAATTTCCTTATTGTTGAGTTAGTTGGGGGTTTTGTCCCATCAACTCATCTAGACTAGAGGCTTTTCAGACTTATCTATGTGTCAACTTCAGATGTTATTTCGATGTTATGTTGAATTAGACTTCCGCTGAGTTATATTGATGATTTTCTTCAGTTTATCAAATGAGTTAGTTGTACGCTTATGCCATGGGTCGACTTGGAGTCTCTTAGGGTCCCTTGTCCCGTGTCTACGATCCGGGCCTATGTTTGGGTCGTGACACCCTCAGACAGACGAATAGGACAAATCCACTATTTAGACACTCGGGGACATATTGCATATCGGTATTTTAGATTTTGGTGGGAGCTGAGATGATCATATCCTCTTGATAGAGTTTTGTTATAACAATGGCTACCAGATGAGTATTAAGATGGCTCCATATGATGCTTTATATGGGTGGAAGTGCAGATCACCAATAGGGTGGTTCGAACTTAACAAAGTAGAGCTATTGGGACCAGACTTGGTGTAGCAGGATATTAATAAGGTAAAGCTTATTAGATACCACCTTCAGATAGCCTAGAGTAGGCAGAAGTCTTACGTAGATATACATCATCGAGCGCTACAGTTCACTGCTGGAAATTGGGTCTTCCTGAAGGTGTCACTTATGAAGGGCGTTATGCATTTTACTAGAAAGGAAAAGTTGAGTCATAGATATTTGGGCCTTATAGAATTGTCCGTAGGATCGGAAAGGTGGCCTATGAGTTAGAGTTACCACTAGAACTAGTTGTAGTCCATCATATATTTCATGTTTCGATGTTTTGAAAGTGCATCGGAGATCCAGCCTATATTATTCCTATTGAGGATGTCCAAAATTTTAGAGGACATGCCCTATAAAGAGGTCCCAGTTACAATTCTTGATCAGCTAGTCAAGAAGCTTCGAACGAAAGAAGTTGCCTCAATGAAAGTGTTATGGCAGTGTAATAATATCGTGGAAGTGACTAGGGAAGCTGAGGCAGAGATGGGGAAGAATTATTCTCATTTTCTTACGACATCAATGTGATATCGAGGTGTATATTTGATATTTAATTACTAATTATGTACTTTTAAAGTGTGTCGGGTGAAGTTAACCCTCATTGAGGATGCATGTTTCTAAGGGGGGAGGATGTTACACCTTATAAAAATGTTGATGTTTGAAGGTGTCGTAAGTAGTTGATGTTAATTGGTTAAGGTTGTTGAACATTTATATCGAGAAAAAAAGCATTTGAAGTGTAAATGATAGGAGGTATCAAGAGTCAAATGCATAGATTATGTGATGTATGAGGTCGGCAAGGCATGGGTTTGCCAAGTACGGCATTGGCCAGCGTGTCGCAGAGGCAAATCTTTGCAACGGCCAACCGGGCATAGAACTGTACCCACTGCTTCAACTTTATGTAAATATATTTGGCCTTATCTTGATTCATTTCCATCCTTTTCCAGAATTAAGAATCTTGTTGACACTCCTTATTCTCACAACTTTCTAGAAAAACATTTAAGAAAAAACATCAAGAAATAGCAACTTGGTTAAGAAGGCAAGAAGAACTTGTTGGCGAAGTTATTGTGCATTGTTGTTGCATTGCTGCTGCATTTTGGAGGCAGTGACAAGTTTGTAAAATATTCCATTTTAGTAAAAGTTGAGGACAAGAAAAATTTAATAGTTCCTAGTTATTAAACTTGCCAACAATCTTAGTTAAAAACTAGGAATTGGAAGCTAAGCTAGGCTGCCATTTTGGTGCATTTTTGTTGAAGGTTGCTGCCCATTTTGGAGGTTGCTGTAGCTGTATTTAGCTGGGAATGTACTCCATTTATGGTGGGATTTATCACAATAAAATCTAGGTTCATTCTCCCTTTCATTTCCCCTTAAAAGTTATGGAAACAAGCTAGAACAAAGTGTTGAATGTTGCCTTATTTGGTTGTGTTGTGACTGCCATTGATGTGATGTTTTGGCTGGGGAACTTGTCTTAAGACATACTTATATTATAGTTTTAATCTCAAGGAATTGAATAGGTCTAAATTTTGGTTGTTGGAGTAAGAATTGGCAAAAGAAACACGTCGGAATAAGGTATGTAAAGGCATCCCTATCCTTGTTATTTAAGCACGACTTTGTACCGATTGAAAGGACCAGTACACCTACGTGTTTGAACTCGTATTGAAGCATGTATGATTCTATACAAAGGGTTATAAATACCTGGCATTATGCTTTAATGGCTAAAAGATGTTTGGAACAATCAAATGTGAAGACACATTGTTTACAATTGTTGTTGTAGTTGTAAATTGAGTCTGAAGTCCTCTTATCATGGGCACCGTGATCTGGTCCTTAAAATTATGTTATGTATATATTATTTAAATTTGTTTAAAGGTCTGGTTGCTAAATGAAAGTGATATAAGAGTTAAGATGATGATGCATGAACGAACCTGAGTTAAGGAAACGATAACAATCCTAGTAAGGAAAAATTAGTTATCAGAATAGAAATGACTTAACATAGTTGTCTACCTTATCATGTGTGGGTTATGAGGTACACAACGCTAAGGAGATATTTCATAATCCTTCTCCCTTAAGCTGAGCGATAGGTTACCGAGTTTTCAAGCGCTAATATTCTTAGAACGTGGTCTATGAATCTTATTTAAACTCTTGTGTCGTATGTATGTTTTTGTGATTTTTATAAGTCTTTGCATAAGTGTATCTAATTTATTTGCAAGTTTTACATATTAAATCTGCCTACTTGCAGTCATATGTTACAAAAGAGGCCAATCTAGGCCACAAAATCAAAATTATCATTGTTATGCTATATGGTCTAGACTAACTTAATGTAAGCCTGATCGGCTTCATTTATGATTAAGAGTGAGATTATTGACCTACCCCCCAATGCTTTTTTCGACAGGATGTTTACCTATTGACCTAGCCCCGATGCTTTTCTTGGTGAAACATTTACCCATTTACCTACCCCTCATGCTCTTTTTGGTGGGACGTTTAACAACCCTAAAAAGTCCCTAAGATCAGATCCAAGACATGAAGCAGAAAAATAGTAGAAACAGCAGTAGAACACAAAATGACTCATCAAGTAATCTGTTAGGTGACTTGACGGATTATTAAGTGTGGTCGTTCCCAAGCTAATATAAGTTTCCAAACTTGATATTTATTCCTAGTCCCAATGAGTTAGGCCACAATTCATTAGTACAGGTGATGATTCATTAAGTAGGTCGTTATGATGGACCTTGAGGTGAGAATGAGTGAATAACAAACTTGGTTTTAGTGGAAACAATAGGACCCCCAAGTCATCAAGTGGGGTGAGGAGTCATTAAGTGACATGTTGTCATTGACGGGTCATTTAGTTGGTTACTATAGGAGATTTGTAGAAGGATTCTCAACTATTGATACTCCATTAACTAAGTTGACCTAGAAGAAAGTCAAATTTCAATGGTTTGAAGCTTGTGAGAAAAGCTTTCATGAATTGAAAACTCATTTGACCACTGCTCTAGTATTGACCCTACTAGAGGATACATATGGATTTATTGTATTTGCATTGAAAATTTGGTGCCACTATTTCTATAATGCGCATGTTGATGTGTTCACAGATCACAAGAGCCTGCATTATATGTTTAGCCAAAAGGAGTTGAACCTTAGACAGGGGAGGTAGCTTGAGTTACTCAGGAATTATGAGTATTTTCCCCAGGTAAGGCAATGTAGTAGTTGATGCTTTCAGCAGGCTATCTATGAAAAGTATAGATCATATAGAGGAGGAGAAGAGAGAGTTAGCTAAGGATGTGCATAGACTTTCACATTTGGGAGTTTGTTTCTTAGACACAAAAGACGATAGTGTGCTCATTCAAAATAGGGCCAAATCATCTCTAGTGGCAGAAGTTAAGGAAAAGTAGGACAAAGATCCCCTCTTACTTCAGTTAACTGAATCAGTCCACAAGTAGAAAGTTTTGGTTTTCGCACAAGAGGGAGTGGTGTCTTGATATACCAAGGAAGATTATATGTCCCGAGTGTAGATGGTCTCAAGGGGAGGATCATGGCAGAAGCACACAACTCCAGGTATTCTATTCACCCAGGTTCTACTAAGATGTATCATGACTTGAGAGAAGTCTATTGGTGGAGTGGTATGAAGAGAGACATTGCAGACTTTGTAGCTAGATGCCCAAATTGCTTGCAAGTTAAGGTTGAGCACCAAAGGCCATGTGGTGTAGCTCAGAATATAGAAATCTCTGAATGGAATTGGAAAATAATCAATATGGACTTTATCACCGGTCCACCAAAGTCACAAAGTTAACATGACTTTATTTGGGTGAGTATAGATCGAATGACCAAGTTAGCCCATTTCTTACCAGTTAAGACTACGAATTCAACTGAGGACGATGCTAGATTATATATTCAAGAGATAGTCAGACTTCATGGAGTTCCATTATCTATCATATCAGATAGGGGCACAAAGGTTTCTACCCAAATCATTTTAGAGAGGTTTGGGTTCGAAGGTGAACCTTAACACAGCCTTTCATCCGCAAATTGATGGTCAAGAAAGAGCGGACTATTTAGACATTGGAGGATATGTTGAGTGAATGTGTATTGATTTTAAAGGTAATTGGGATGACCATTTACCTCCAATTGAGTTTGCATATAACAATAGCTATCACTCTAGCACTCAGATGGCTCCTTATAAGGCTCTTTATGGGTGGAGATGTAGATTTCTGATTGGTTGGTTCGAAGTTGGTTAAGCAGAGCTTATAGGACCAGACTTAATGCAACAATCCGTGGAGAAGGTTAAGATCATTCAGGAAAGATTGAAGGCTACATAGAGTCGACAAAAGTCTTATACATATGTGAGGCAGAGAGACTTGGAATTTAAGGTAGATGATTGGGTTTACTTAAAGGCTTCACCTATGAAGATATCATGAGATTTGGGAAGAGAGGTAAGCTTAGTCCTTGCTATATTGGTCCATAAAGGATTTTGAGGAGGTTTGGCAAGGTAGCTTATGAGTTGGAACTGCCTACCAAACTAGCATCAGTCCATCCAGTTTTCCACATCTCTATGCTTAAGAAGTGTGTGGGAGACCCCTCACTCATTTTCCCTACGAAGAGTGTAGGAGTTAGGGATAAACTTCATATGAAGAGGTTCTAGTTGAAATATTATACTGTCAAGTTCATAAGCTAAGGAACAAAGAAGTTGCTTCTGTGAAACTACCATGGAGGAATCAGCTAGTTAAGGGAGCTACTTGGGAAGCTGAAGTAGACATGATGGCCAAGTATCCTTATCTATTCCCTCCTAGTCCAGATTCATCTTGAGGTAGCAGTTTCCTCTCATAGTATTCTTATTAGTTTCATGCTCCATTAGTTGATGTTGAACTCCTTAGAATGGTTGCATTTTGTGAATTAAGTCAAGTTCAGTTTGGTTACTCCTAATTAGATCATCTCGCGGTCCAGTTTAGTCTTTATTCGAGGATGAATAATCCTAGCGGGGAGATATTGTAATAACCCTCGACAGTTCGTAAGATCAAATCCTATACATGAAGTAGAAAAACAGCAAAAACTGCACCATAACACAAAATGACTCGTCAAGTGAGCCGTTAGGTGACTTGATGAATTGTTAAGCATGGTTGTTCCCGAGCTAAGTTCCAAACTTGATATTTTCTTCCCAATTCCAATGAGTTAGGCCATAATTCATTAGTATAGGTGACGATTCATTAAGTAGGTTGTTATGACAGACCTTGAGGTGAGAATTAGAGAATAACCAACTTGGTTTTAGTGGCAACGACTAGACCCCACGAGTTATTAAGTGGGTGACGAGTCGTCAAGTGACACATTATCACTAACGGGTCATTTTTACAAATAGGTTTTCAAGGGTATTTTCTTAACCTCTTATGTTTTTAGCTCCTAAACCAGAATGTTTTGGTATTCCTGAGTATATTTAAGAGTTTAATTAGTTTAAACGCTTATTCCTACTCATTACAACGTAAGATTCAAGATCATTAGTTCTCAAGTGGATCAAGCAAGCTAGAAAGCAATCTTCTTCAAGCTTAAGTCTAAGCTTAACTTTCCAGGCATATAAAGCTAACTAAAATGAGAATTCCTAATCATCCTTATGCCCTACATCTATATAAGAATTTATTAAGATTAAAGCTAGGGTTTTGAGCTAAATTGTTGGATTATGTTTTCCTCTATCTATATATGTTGAATTTTCATTGTTGAATCCTTCATATTGATTTGATTATTGATGTCCTTGGTTATTGATTGTAATCCTATTCTATTGATTTGTTGATCATCCTCTCTTGATTATTGATTTTGGATTGTTGAGTCGATTCATGTCTTTTATCCCATGAACTCAATTGCATAAAGTCATAATTTTGAAAAGCATTATTTTGAAATCATTATGTTTTAAAGTAAATGCATTGTTTTCATGAAGTTGAGCATATTTTAAAGAGAGTATGCACGAAGATATTTTGAGAAAGAAAGTTTGATTTTTGCATGATTTTCAAAAGCTAAAGTTAAGTCTTCTTTTTGAAACTCATGAGACGATTTTGAGAATAGAGCTCACAAGTTTCAAAGAGATGTTTTGGAGCATAAGGTCTCCCAAGTTTTTACATGATGTTTTGAGCGAAAGGCTCTTCATTGAAATTTAGAGAGATTTTTTGCAAAAGGCTCCAAAGAGAATTTAAACATTCATTATATTTATAGGTAAAGTTTTTTATAATGATGGTTTGAGTTGCCTCAAGGAAGGCATAAGAACATGAGCATTATGTTTTTTGGAGGATTATTTAGCACCGAGTTGGGTGAAAGGGTTCAGACAACCCATAAGCCCTAGAACTATGTAGCCAACATACGATAGGACCATGTCACCAATTCAGGTGACTCCTCAAAGATAGTCCCTAGTAAGGGCTCAATGTTGTGGATCCAAGATTGTGATTGTTCTATGCCCTGGCAAGGCTTTGGATGGCTCTACCAACTTGAGCGAGATAATTGGGCATCATATGCTCATTCATGATGATGTCGGTTATAAGAAACTCCCCAACCTACTATGATATATATTATTTACACATGTATTTATGGAGATGATTTATATGCAGGAGTTTTATTATATAAACTATTTTACATATTGATCCTATTATCTTATTGTGTCTTATGCATCATTCAGAGTTCCAATTTTCAGTTATATTATTTTAGTCAATTATCCTTTCAGTTCATATACTTTTGCTCAACTATTGTTTTATTCATCCTTATTACATACTGTACATTCCACTTACTAACATCATTTGGTGCTGCATCTTATATGATGTTGATTGAGGTAGACAGGATCAGCAGCAGAGTCTTTGTTAGGATCTCACATTCATATAGAAGTTGGTGAGACCTCCTACTTTCGGAGAGCCCCAGTCTTTTGAGTATTTTATTTTTAAGATCTTGAGGTAGCCGTGGGAGCTATGTCCCAGCTCCTGTTTTCAATTATAGAGGCTTCATAGACAGAGTTAGAGTTGAGTCAATAATATTACTTTATAATATTCTTTTCTGTTGCAGTTAATAAATTTTAGTTATTTATTTAGCCCATTTTATTTGTTAATTATGTTATACTTTATTGAGATCTAAACTAATAGTAAGTCAAGTCAAGGATTCACTTGGATCAACAAAATGGTCTGAGTGCCAGTTGACATCCAGGGTCTAGACTTGGGGCGTAACAAACTTGGTATAAGAGATTTAGGTTCAAAGATTCATAGAGTGTCTATGAAGCCGTGTCTAATTGTGTTCTTCTTATAGATGTGAAGCATTCCACATCTATAATAAGGAGACTACGAAGCATTAGGAAATACTTCCCTTCTTTCATACTCTAGATCGTGTTATAGAGTTCAACTCTATGAAGACTTCCTCCTAACTTGTGCATTCACGTGTTTCAAATCATACCTCCTAAACATATATCCAGCCAAAGGAACACAACTAATGTGCCTCCATATAATAGGATGCGGACTAGGAATGGTCCCGTATTCTAGTTCAGGGATCTAGTGTTGGGGTCCAAGATGGACCGACTACTAGTGGGAGAGACCCAGAGACACCAGTTCCTCAGCCTCCGAATATGGGCACTTCAGAGGCAGAGCTCAGAGGGGCTATTCGGATGCTCACTCTGTTAGTGGCTGCCCAGTCAGGTCGTCAAAACTCAACACCAGCTAGCTTCAGTTCTCATGATCGGGAGCATCGAGGATTAGAGAGTTCTTAAGGATAAATCCTCCAGTATTTATAGGATCTAAGGTTGATGAGGACCAGAACTTATTGATGGGATTTAGAAGATTATGAAAGCAATGCATGCCACAGAGACAAAGGGAGTTAACTTTTCTTTTTATCAGCTCAAGGATGTGGTTAACGTATGGTATGATCAATGGGAACAAGGTAGAGGTGAGAATGCACCTCCAGCAACTTGTGACAATTTTAAGGAAGCCTTCCCAAACCACTTCTTTTCCTAAGAGCTGAGAGAGACAAAGGAAGAGAAATTTGTGAACTTGAGATGGGGTACTATGAGTGTCTAAGAATTTAGCCTTAAGTTTATTTAATTATCCAAATTTGCTCCAGAGATGGTACCGGACATGAGAGCCAGTATGAGGAAGTTTGTGTTTAAATTGGGCATGCACGTGAAGAAAAAATGCAGCATAGGAAAAGATAAGCAGAAGGATCGAGAGGAGCATCAGAGTAAGAGAGCTAAGGTAGCACGTAATGAGACCACCCAGTCGAGGAATGGAAATGGAAATAGGTACTTTTTCAAAAAGAGGTCCTCTAGACCTACATAGTTAGCTAATTCTCCAACTTTAGGGAACGAGAATGATCAAAGGTCCCAAGCGCAACGTAACTCAGTTTAAAGATCTCCTCCACACCTACCTTGTGGTAAATGTGGCAAGGTCCACTTAGGTAAGTGTCGTTAGGATTGAGGCAGATGTTATGGCTGCAGCTAATAGGGCCATTATCTGAGAGATTATCCATCCTGATAGAGTAATGGGGGTAGAAAAGCTCAAACTACTCCCCCAACAGGCAGGACTGCCTATAGGGGCACTACTTCTGGAAAGGCAAAGGTCAAAACCATTTGTATGCTCTGTTTAGCTGACAGGATTTGGAGAACTCCCAATATGTTGTACTGGCATGTTGAAAGTCTTCTCTGTTGATTTTAATGCCTTACTTGATCCAGCTATTACTCTATCTTCCGTGGCTCTGTATGTAGCAGTTAAGTTTGGGATTTCCCCAAAACAACTCTTAGAGCCTTTCAGTATCTCCACTTCGATTGGTGAGTCAGTTCTAGCTAAGAGAATCTACAGAGAATGTACAATCTCAATCCATCATAAAGATACTACAGCTGATCTAGTAGAGTTAGACATGGTGGATTTTTATGTTATTCTAGGGATGGATTGATCATATTCCTATTATTCCATAGTTAATTGTAGGACCCGAGTAGTAGAATTTCAATTTTTTAGGTAAGCTAATCTTAGTTTGGGAGGGTAATCCCGTTATGCCTAATGGTCAATTCATTTCATACCTTAAGGCCAGAAAGTTAATATCTAAGGGGTGTGTCAATCATTTGGAGAGAATGAAAGACTCTAACATTGAGACATCATCCCTTCAGTCAATTCCAATCGTAAATGAGTTTCCAGAGGTATTTTCAAATGATCTTCCCGGAGTACCTCCAAATAGGAAAATAGATTTCGGAATCGATATCCTTCCTGATACTCAGCTTATCTATATTCCTCCATATGGAATGACTCCATCCAAGTTAAAAGAGTAAAAAGAGCAATTAAAGGACCTGCTAGATAAGGGTTTCATTCACCCCAGTGTTTCATCGTGGGGTGCTCTAGTTCTCTTCGTGCATAAGAAGGATGGTACTCTTAGAATGTGTATTGATTATCGATAGTTAAACAAAGTCACTATCAAGAATAGGTATCCCCTTCCTAGGATTTATGACTTATTTGACCAGCTTTAGGGTGCCAAGTATTTCTCAAAGATAGATTTCAGATCAGGGTATCATCAGTTATAGGTTAGAGTGTGATATTCTTAAGACAGATTTCAGGCCCCGCTATGGTTATTTTGAGTTTGTTGTTATGTCCTTTGGTTTGAATAACGTTCCAACAGCATTTATAGATCTCATGAACAGAATATTTAAGTTGTATTTGGACATGTTTGTTATTGTTTTAATTGATGATATCTTGGTTTACTCCAAGATTGAATAGGAGCATGCTAGTCATCTTAGAATAGTCCTATAGACACTTAAGGACAAGGAGTTATACGTCAACTTCTCTAAGTGTGAATTTTTGCTAAAGTTAGTGACTTTCCTAAGCCATATAGTCTCCAGCGAGGATATTAAGGTTGACCCTCAGAAGATTGAGGCATTTCAGAGTTGGCCTAGACCAATAACCCCAATTGACATCGGAGTTTCTTGGGTTTAGCTGGTTACTATAGGAGATTAGTAGAAGGATTCTCAACTATTGCTTCTCCATTGTCTAAGTTGACCTGAAAGAAGGTTAAATTTTAATGGTTTGAAGCTTGTGAGAAAAGCTTTCAGGAATTGAAGACTTGTTTGACCAGTGCACCAGTATTGACCCTACCAAAGGGTACAGATGAATTTGTTGTATATTGTGATGCATCCAGAGTAAGCATTGGTTGTGTATTAATGTAGAATGGTAAAGTTATAGTTTATGCCTCTAGACAGCTTAAAATCCATGAGAAGAACTATCCCACACATGACCTCAAGCTGGAAACCGTAGCATTTGCATTAAAGATTTCACCTCTATGGTGCGCATGTTGATGTGTTCACAGATCATAAGGGTCTACAGTATGTGTTTAGCCAAAAGGAGCTGAACCTCAGAGAGAGGATGTGGCTTGAGTTGCTCAAGGAATATTACATGTGTATTCTACCTAGTTAAGGCTAATGTAGTTGTTGATACTGTTAACAGGCTATCTATGGAAAGTACAACTCATATTGAGGAAGAGAAGAGAGAGTTAGCTAAAAATGTGCATAGACTTTAACATTTTGGAGTTCATCTCCTAGACTCAGAAGAAGGTAGTGTACTTATTCAAAATGGGACTGAATTATCTCTAGTGGTGGAAATTAAGGAAAAGCACAACAAAGATCCCATCTTACTTCAGTTAAAGGATAATGTTCACAAGTAGAAGGTGTTGGTTTTCGTACAAGGAGGAGAGGCGTCCTGAGATACCAAGGAAGATTGTGTGTCATGGGTGTAGATGGTCTCAAGGGTAGGATCATGGCAGAAGCACCCAACTCCAAGTATTCTATTCACCCAGGTTCCACTAAGATGTATTATGACTCTATAGAAGTATATTGATGGAGTGGTATAAAGAGAGACATTGCAGACTTTGTGGCTAGATGGCCAAATTTCTATCAAGTTAAGGTTGAGCACCAAAGGACATATGGTGTAGCTCAGAATATAGCAATCCCCGAACGGAAGTGTAAATAATCAATATGGATTTTATCACCGGTCTACCAAAGTCGCGAAGGTAACATGACTCTACTTGGGTGATTGTAGATCAAATAACCAAGTTAGCCCATTTCTTTCCAGTTAAGACTACAGATTCAGCCGAGGACTATGCTAGATTGTATATTAGAGAGATAGTTAGACTTCATGGAGTTCCATTATCTATCATATCAAATAGGGGCACACAGTTTACTACCCAATCTTGGAAGTCATTTCAGAGAGGTTTGGGTTCGAAGGTGAACCTTAGCACAACCTTTCGTCCACAGACAGATGGTGAAGCAGAGTGGACTATTCCAATATTTGGAGGATATGTTGAGGGCATGTGTTATTAATTTTAAAGGGAATTGGGATGACCATTTACCTCATATTGAGTTGTATACAACAATTGTCACACTAGCATTCAGATGGTTCCTAATAAGGTTCTTTATGGGCGGAGTTGTTGATCACCGATTGGTTGGTTAAAAATTGGTGACGCAGAGTGCTAACATCAAAAATATATTCTTAAATTAAAGAATATACACAGTCATTGTAACAAAACAAATAACCCGACGAGTGTCGGGGTCGAATCCCACGAGGACTAGAGAGTGATGAATTCAAGTGTTGATTGAGAAGTTGATATTAGCTTGCACCATATTGTTATACCCCGGAAATTCAAGGATCAGACTCGGGAGTCAAATGGGAAAAAAATCTAGAAAATGTTGCAGCAGTGCAGGACGAGTCGTTAGACAACTCGTGAGGAGACCCCATGAGTCATCAGGTGGCTGGTGGGAAGGCTGGAATGGGCTGAGTAGTTGAGGTCCCCACGGGCGTGGTAACGACTCGTGGTCAACTAGCACGAGTCGTCAGGTCAATCATGGGATAAGGTTGAGGATTAAATAGGAGGTTTGACCAGTGTACCTAACGGATAGGACCCCACGAGTCGTGGCCAGTCCCAACGACTCGTGAGGTAGGTCATGAGCAAGGCTATGGAATTTTAATTGAGGAAGAGGCAGTGTACTTGACGGGCGACACGACCAGTCGTTGCCCATCCTAACGAGTCATTAGGTCACCCGTTAGGGTAACTTGACAATTATTTTCTGTGAATTAGTAAGGGCCTTCTCGTAATTTTCTAAGTTCCTAAGGCCTAAACTACGTCGTTTCATGTATTTTTCTGAGTGTGATAAGATGGGTTAAGTCCCTAATGCATACCCATTCCCATGAAAGATCTTTTAGAGAGGTTTTAGGGAGATTCAAGGTCTTCTTCTCCAAGATTCCATCAATTTTTTTGTGGGTTTTCAAGGAACTTTGAAATCAGTCCATTCCCAGGTATGTAAGATTTTGAATGGGTGAATCCTTCCACACCCATGCCTAAATTTCGATTAAATCATGAATTCTCTCTATTCAAGTTCTGTGGAGTTTTACCCAAATGCATGAAAATGTGATTTCTCTTTATGGGTATGATTCAATTGAGTATTAATTATTGAATTGTGAATGATGGGCAGGTTTTATATTATCTTCTTTAAAATCATGTTTCAAGCTTTTTAAATCTCAAAATGCCCATTGATGAAGGTTCATGAAAGTTATGATTTATGATGAATACTCAATATTTTGAGTTTATTGATGATCGAAAAGCATGAATTCAAGTTCCCATGTTTATGAGCATATTTTGAAAGAATTGAGTATGTTAAAGTATTGGGCAATGCCCCCATGTTGAAGAATGACTTATGATTTATGAAACGAATTACATGATTTATTGATTTATGATGTTGGCCGATGAGAAGGGCCTTGATTCTTGGCTAAGCATGTTTTAAAGGTGATAAATGATGATAAATGTTAAATTTTATCCAATTAATTTTAATGCATGATGTTATTGATTTTCGTATGAGTCTATATGCTTGTTTTTAAGAGCCTTGTCTAGCACCGAGCAGCCTGGCATTCAAAGGACTACGCTGGTGTGTCATAACCATGTGACACCGTGGAATTCTAATGTGATATTGTATTGATAATGATCCCCTAAAATGTGATATCACGCCTAATTCACGACCCTCGCCTGGCAAGCCAGGGTCGGCTCTGCCCACTTGAGTGAGATAGTTGGGGCATCATGAAAGGCTCTACCATGATGGTGTCGGTTATGAAAAGTCCTCCCATTGTTCTTCATGTCTTATGCATTGTTATGTTTATGTTATTGGCTCAAGTTGTGTTTTGATAAAAGTTTACTTACGATTATGACTATGAACGCTTTATGAATGACTTGAAAGCCTTGAGCCTTATGTTTCCTTATGAAGTTTATGATACAAGCATGATGTCCTTCTCCTATGTTTATTTATGAGTTTATTTTACTTTTAAATTTCCATTTTACTTACCTCGCATACTCGATACATTCCACGTTCTGACCGCATACTTTCTGTGTTATATCATTTCATGATATAGGGTCCGGATCTCACGCTCATCCTCATCCTTAGTCCATCAGTTATCGCTCTCATATTATTGGTGAGTCCTCATGTTTCGAGGGTCGTTTGATAGACTTTTATGTTATCTTCTGTTTCAGTATTGGTCGGGTTAGTTGGGAATGTTGTCCCATCAACCCATCGTATGTAGTAGAGGCTTTCAAATAGTATGAAGTACTCAGCTTATGTGTATGTCTAGTACTTTTAGATGTTACGCTATGGTTACATTTCCATTATGTTTTTTATGCTAAGTATTTTGCTTTATTGAATGAGATTAGTTGTATGCATGTGTCATGGGTCGACTTGGGGTCTCTCGGGGTCCCTTGTCCCGTGTATATGATCCGGTGTACGTTCAGATAGTGAAAAACTTGGTATCAGAGCAATAGATTTGAAGTGTCCTAGGGTGTTTGAGAGTCGCGCTGACTAGAGTCTTTTTCATAGGTATGAAGCGTACCACACCTGTGATGAAGAGGCTACTAGACATTTAGGAAATGTTCCCTTCTTTTATGATTCTATGTCTTGCGATGAAAAGTCTAGCCATCCTTCTAATTCGTGCGATTCGCGATTGCAGAATTATGGCTCCTAGGAGACTGAACGGAAGGAGGAATGGGAATGATGAAGGCCACGGAGGTGGCAATGACCATAGGCATCCGCAAGCCCCACCTATTCAGGAGCCCCAAGCACCAGAGCCAGCTGCCCATGCTGAGTTTCGGGTGGCTATTTAGATGTTGGCACAGGCCTTGACCGCTCAGGTCAACCAGCAGGCTATTGTGCAGGTCCCATAGAATGGCAATGCAGTGGCAGCTCAGATTAGAGACTTCTTGAGGATGAACCCTCCTGAGTACGTGGGATCAAAGGTGGACAAGGATTCACACGAGTTCATTGAAGGGATCTTGAAGGTCACTCAGGTTATGGGAGTGACAGATGGGGAGTGTGTTTGCTTGGACTCTTATCTACTTAAAGAGGTCGCTCATTTGGTACAAGCAATGGAAGGACAGCAAGGCAGCGGGAGCGGGCCCTATCAGCTGGGATGAGTTCCACATGGCCTTTCTCGACAGGTTCTTCCCTTTGGAGATGATTGGAGTTGAAAGCAGCTGAGTTTATGAACCTCAATCAAGGATAGATGACAGTGCTGGAGTATTCGCTTGAGTTCACTCGTTTGTCAAAGTACGCCCCAGAGTTAGTGATGGATCAGAGGGCGCGGGTGAGATAATTCGTTCATGGTGTGGCAGGCTATTTAGACAAGGATTGCATGACTTCCATGCTTCACCGGGATATGGACTTTCCTTGCATAGTGTTGTACGCCCAACAGATGGAGGCGGCACATGCGAGTGAGAGGGAGGCAAAGAGGGCTCAGACGGATAGCCGTGGGTTTTCGCATCAGAGGTCCGGCAGTGGCTACCATCCACAGTTTTAGTAGAGATCACTAGCCCCAGCACCATCATCAGCTAGTGTTCCATCCAGACCCAGGGGTTATTAGAGGAGTAGGACTTTAGGGTCGAGGGATCAGAGGGGTACCCAATTAGAGTATACCTCTCTAGCCTGCGAGAAGTGCGGGCAAGAGTCATGCCGAGGAGTGCCTGTTCAGTTCAGATGTTTGTTATGGGTGTGGTAGAGCTAGGCACATGCGCTGAGCATGCCCATATGCTAGACAGGGTGATGATAGGGGTCATGCACAGGCCACTAGGACAGCAGCATCTCGATCCCATTCCGCTCTGTAGGGGGCATCGACTAGTGGAGGTGGCGGACAGCGCCAAAATCGATTCTGTGCTCTTGCCTCGCACCAGGAGTAGGAGACTTCACCAGACGTGGTCACTGGTATGTTCCGTGTCTTTTATATTGATGTTTATGCCTTGCTAAACGTGGGATCTACCTTGTCTTTTGTGACTCCTTACATTTCTAGTAGCCTAAGAGTTATCCCCAAGACCTTGTCAGAACCGTTTTCAGTTTCGACCCGTGTTGGTGATTCGGTCGTCGCTAGACGAGTATATAGGGAATGCCCAATCACTATGTTGAATAAGGTTACCTCTATAGACCTTGTAGAGCTAGCCATGACTGACTTTGACATTATTCTTAGTATGGATTGGTTGTTTTCATGTTATGTTTCAATTAATTGTAGGACCCGTACGGTGGAATTTCGTTTTCGGGGTGAGTCAGTTTTGGAGTGGAAGGGTAGTTCGGCGGTACCAGCAGGTCAATTTATTTCCTATCTTAAGGCTAGGAAGATGATTTCTAAGGGATGCATGTATCATCTAGTTAGGGTTAAGGATGTTGAGTCCAAGACCCCGACTATCCAATCAGTTTCGGTAGTGTGTGAGTATCCGAATGTTTTTCCTGATGATTTGCCAGGTGTTCCTCCTGAGAGGAAAATAGACTTCGGCATTAATCTCTTACCCGATATGCAGCCTATCTCTATTCCTCCCTACATGATGGCTCCAGCCGAGCTAAATGAATTGAAGGATCAGTTAAAGGATCTGTTGGATAAGGGCTTTATTAGACCGAGCCAGTCTCCATGGGGTGCACCAGTTCTCTTTGTTCGAAAGAAGGATGGATCCCTTCGGATGTGTATTGATTATCGGCAGCTGAATAAGGTCACTGTCAATAATAGGTCACTGCCAGGTGTTTCTCAAAGATAGATCTAAGGTCCGAATATCACCAGCTCAGAGTTCGGGAGAATGACATCCCGAAAACCGCTTTTATGACTCCGTATGGCCAATATGAATTTGTTGTTATGTCTTTTGTACTAACCACTACCCTTGCAGCTTTTATGGACCTGATGAACAGGGTATTCAAGCAATACCTGGACATGTTCGTGATTGTGTTCATTGATGACATCCTTATATACTACCAGAGCAAGGAGGAGCATGTCGCTCACCTGCAAATAGTGCTTCAGACCCTCAAAGATTGTCAATTGTATGCAAAGTTCAGCAAATGTGAGTTTGGTTGGACTTGGTGGCATTTCTAGGCCATGTGGTATCAAGTGAGGGCATAAAAGTAGATTCTCAAAAAATCGAGGCGGTGAAGAATTGTCCTAGGCCGGTGAGTCCTTCAGAAATTCAGAGTTTCTTTGGTTTAAGTGGCTACTACCAGAGGTTTTTTTGCAGGTTTCTCATCTATTGCGGCACCTTTGACTAAGCTGACTCAGAAAAAGGTGAAGTTCCAATGGTTGGATGCTTGTGAGAAAAGCTTCCAAGAGTTGAAGACCCGACTCACTTCAGCACCAGTGTTGACTCTACCCGAGGGTACTGATGGCTTTATAGTGTATTGTGATGCTTCTAGAGTTGGACTAGGATGTTTGTTGATACAGCATGGGAAGGCAATAGAAAATGCCTCGAGACAGCTGAAAGTTTATGAAAAAAATTATCCAACCCATGATCTTGAGTTGGCTGTGGTGGTGTTTGCATTGAAGATATGGCGGCATTACTTGTATGTGTCCATGTGGACGTATTCACGTATCATAAGAGCGTTGCAATATGTGTTCGCGCAGAAAGACCTAAATTTTCGGCAAAGGAGGTGGTTGGAGTTACTAAAGGACTATGACATGAGTGTCCTCTACCACCCGGGAAAGGCTAATGTGGTTGCGGATGCACTTAGTAGGCTCTCTATGGAGAGTGTGTCCCACGTTGATGAGGGAAAGAAGGAGTTGGTGAAGGATGTCCACTGGCTTGCAAGATTGGAAGTTAGATTGGTCGACTCGACCGATGGCGGTGTCGTTGTGCAGAATGGATTAGAATCGTCCTTGGTGGTTGATGTCAAATCTAAGAAAATGAAGATTCGGTTTTGAGGAAGTTGAAGGAGGCAATGCGGAGTCAAAAGGTGGAGGTTTTCTCCCAAGGGGAAGATGGTGTGCTATGGTACAAGGGTCGACTATGTGTTCCGGACGTTGATAATTTTAGGGTTCAGATATTGCATGAAGCACATGGTACCAGATATTCTATCCACTCGGATCCATGAAGATGTACTGGGAGTTACGGGAAATCTATTGGTGGGATGGTATGAAGAAGGATATCGCAGAGTTCGTAGTCAAATGTCCTAACTGTTAGCAAGTGAAGGTCGAGCATCAAAGACTGGGAGGCGTACTTCAGGTTATTAGCATCCCCACTTGGAGGTGGGAAGAGATTAATATGGATATCATTACAGGCCTACCTCATACTCGCCGGCAATACGACTCCATTTGGGTGGTGGTCGACAGGTTAACCAAGGCAGCACACTTCTTACTGGTCAAAACCACGGATTCAGTAGATGATTATGATAAATTGTATATTCGGGAGTTGGTTCGACTTCATGGAGTGCCCTTGGCTGTTATTTCATACTGAGGTACTCAGTTTACCTTTCAGTTCTGGCGTTCTTTCCGAAAGGGACTTGGGACTCAAATTAAGCTCCACACAGCTTTCCATCCGCAAATAGATGGCCAGGCAGAATGAACAATTCAGACCCTTGAGGATATGTTGAGGGCATGTGTTATGGATTTCAAAGGTAGTTGGGATGATCATTTTCCCTTGATCGAGTTTGCTTACAACAACAGCTATCACTCTAGCATCCACATGGCACCGTTCGAGGCTCTTTACAAGCGAAGGTGTAGATCGCCCATCAAATAGTTTAAGGTTGGTGAGGAATCCATGGTAGGACCTAATTCGGTTCATGAAGCCATGGTAAAGGTTCAGTTGATAAGGGACCAGTTAAAAACCGCCCAGAATCGTCAGAAATCGTATACTGATGTGAGGAGAAGGGATCTGGAGTTTGATATGGACAACTGGGTATTTCTAAAGGTATCCCCCATGAAGGGAGTCATGCTGTTCGGAAAGAAAGGGAAACTCAGTCCCCGCTATGTTGGTCCCTACCAGGTTGTGAGAAGAGTTAGTAAGGTGGCATATGAGTTGACTTGCCATCGGTTATCTTCAATTCATCCCATATTTCATGTATCGCTTTTGAAAAAGTGTTTGGGTGATCCAGCCTTGGAAGTCCCGGTAGACAGCATCAGGGTAAAAGACAGCCTTAGTTATGAAGAAATTCCCCTTAAAATCTTGGATCGTCAAATTCGGAGGCTAAGGAACAAAGAAGTAGCTTCAATTAAAGTATTATGGAGAAATCAACATGGTGAAGGAGCTACTTGGGAAGCCGAAGCAGATATGATGGCTAGATACCCCCACCTGTTCCCTACTGGCTCAGTTTCAGTTTGAGGTATCAGTTTTTTCCCTAAACCTCTTATCAGTTTTCATGTTCCATTCATGCGTACAAATTTGTTTTATGATGTGATAAATGTATGAGATGTCTGAATTCAGTTCAGTTATGTAATTCATTTCGAAGGTAGTCAATCCGTCAGTTTCAGCTTAAATGATCAATATTTGTATATGGTGATAACTTGTTTCTGAGTTTTCTTCTTGTTACTAACATTCAAGGATGAATGTTCCCAAGGGGGAGATATTGTTATACCCCGGGAACCCAAGGATCATACCCGGGAGTCAAACGGGAAAAAAATCTGGAAAATGTTGCAGCAATGCAGGACGAGTTGTTAGATGACTCATGAAGAGACCCCACGAGTCGTCAGGTGGCTTGTGGGAAGGCTGGAATGCACTAAGGAGTTGATGTCCCCATGGGCGTGGGAACGACTCGTGGTCAGCTACCACAAGTTGTCAGGTCAATCGTGGGATGAGGTTGAGGATTAAATAGGAGGTCTGACCAGTGTACCTAATGGATGGGACCCCACAAATCGTGGTCAGTCCCAATGACTCGTGAGGTGGGTCATGAGCAAGCCTATGGAATTTTAATTGAGGATGAGGCAGTGTACTTGACGGGCGACACGATGATTCATTACCTGTCCTGACAAGTCGTCAGGTCACCCACTGGGGTCACCCGGCAGTTATTTTCTGGGAATTAGTAACGGCCTTCTCGTGATTTGCTAAGTTCTTAAGGACTAAACTACGTCGTTTTGTGTATTTTTCTGAGTGTGATAAGATGGGTTAAGTCCCTAATGCATACCCATTCCCATGCAAGAGCTTTTAGAGAGGTTTTAGGGAGATTCAAGGTCTTCTTCTCCAAGTTTCCATCAATTTCTTTGTGGGTTTTCAAGAAACTTTGAAATCAATCCATTCCCGGTATATAAGGTTTAGAATGGGTGAATCCTTCCACACCCATGCCCAAATTTCGATTAAATCATGAATTTTCCTATTCAAGTTCTATGGGATTTTACCCAAATGCATGAAAATGTGATTTCTCTTTATGGGTATGATTTAATTGAGTTTTAATTATTGAATTGTCAATGATGGGCAGGTTTTATATTATTTTCCTTAAAATCATGTTTCAAGCTTTTTAAATCTAAAATGCCCATTGATGAAGGTTCATGAAAGTTATGATTTATGATGAATATTCAATATTTTGAGTTTATTGATGATGGAAAAGCATGAATTCATGTTCCCATGTTTATGAGCATATTTTGAAAGAATTGAGTATGTTAAAGTATTGGGCAATGCCCCATGTTGAAGAATGACTTACGATTTATGAAACGAATTACATGATTTATCGATTTATGATGTTGGCCAATGAGAAGGGACTTGCTCTTGGCAAAGCATGTTTAAAGGGGATCAATGATGATAAATATTATATTTTAGCCAATGAATCTTAATGCATGATGTTGTTGATTTATGTATGAGCCTATATGCATGTTTTTGGGAGCTGTTTCTAGCACCGAGCAGCCCGGCACTTAAAGGACTACGCCGGTGTCTCAAAACCACGTGCAACTGTGGGTTTCTAATGTTATATTCTATTGATAATGATCCCCTCAAATCTGATATCACGCCTAATGCACGACCCTCGCCTGGAAAGCCAAGGTCGGCTCTGCCCACTTGAGTGAAATAGTTGGGGCATCATGAAAGGCTCTACCATGATGGTGTCGGTTATGACGAGTCCTCCCATTGTTCCGCATGTCTTATGAATTGTTATGTTTATGTTATTGGCTCAAGTTATGTTTTGATAAAAGTTTACTTATGATTATGATTATGAACGCTTTATGAATGACTTGAAAGCCTTGAGCCTTATGTTTCCTTACGAAGTTTATGATACAAGCATGATTTCCTTCTCCTATGTTTATTTATGAGTTTATTTTACTCTTAAATGTCCATTTTACTTACCTTGAATATCGGTACATTCCACGTACTGACCACATACTTTCGGTGTTGTATCATTTCATGATATAGGGTCCGAATCTCAGGCTCATCCTCATCCTTAGTCCATCAGTTCTTGCTCTCAGATTATTGGTGAGTCCTCATGTTCCGAGGGCCATTTGACAGACTATTATGTTATCCTCTGTTTCAGTATTGGTCGGGTTAGTTGGGGATGTCCTATCAACCCATCGTATGTAGCAGAGGCTTTCAGACAGTATGAGGTACTCAACTTATGTGTATGTCTAGTACTTTCAGATCTTACGCTATGGTTACGTTTCCGTTATGTTTTTTAATGCTAAATATTCCGCTTTATTGAATGAGATTAGCTATATACATGTTCCATGGGTCGACTTGGGATCTCTCGGGGTCCCTTGTCCCGTGTCTATGATCTGGGTGTACGTTCGGGTCGTGACACACATAAATTTGACATAAAACATAGAAAATTGGTTGCTTACCCTTAACTAGAATTTTCTCAAACTCTAGCTGCAATTTAACACACCCGAATTGATTTGGATCGGCAACTTCACTATTCCCTGATATTAGTTGCTAATTAGGAAGAAGGAAGTAATTTCAGCCATTACTAGCTTAATTTTACAACCTCACATCCATGCCCACTACTAGATTCTCTTCCAATACTTAATTATTCTCTCCCGAGCAACAATTAAGCAAGTATAGATAGACCCATATCATCATCAATAGATCTTCATTAATAGATTGAAAGGAATCTAATAGATTTACACTCAATTGAACATTAAGAAGTTAACTCTAGCAATATCCAATCCAATTAAGTATTCATCATCACACATCTCTAGTTAATGATTTTAGCTACTCATAGTTAAGAAATTCAAAAACACAATCATCAAAAGCATCATTGAATTTAATAAGAAGAGTAAATAAATCAAAAGTACAATTATCCTTCAACTATAGCTAAAACTAAATAATACCAAAGAAGAAAGGAGAACAAAGTATCTTTTACAACTTTCAATCAAAATCCCCTTTTCTCAGCTAAAAAATGGTCTTCAGCTAACAAGGAAAGATGATGTGATGTGTACTTGGCTTATCTCTCAATCTCTATATCTTCTCCCTCTTTTTCTCCTCTCCTCTGCAATGTGCTTGTTTTTCTATTTATACCCTAAAAAGTAAGGTACTTTTCCTTCCTTTTTCAGCAATGGACAATTTTACCCTTAATAGCATCGCTCTAGAACCGGCGGTTCGCTGATGAAATCCGTGAACTGTCGGCTGCTTGCTCTTCTTACTTCAGTCATTGTCAGTTAACTTTAGCGGTTCACCCGGCATTTTGCCGATGCCAATTCGTGAATCATCAGACCTTAAATGCCAATTCCAGATTTTTCTGAGTGTCCTTCAGCGACCAAACCGGCATTTCTCCATAGGTGATTCGTGAACCACCAGTGGCATTCCTCTGCCTAGGCAGTGACCATCATCTTCTCAACCGGTGTTTCGCCGGTTAACACCTGCGTCTCACCACTTCTGCTCAATTCTTCTATTTTACCCCCATTTTAGCTCTTTTCTTCAAACTTAGGCACCTGTACACAATAAAAGCAAAAAAGGCATAAAATCCAACTAATCAACTCGAGAACTAAGCAAAAACTCAAACTTTAGAGTCTAATGAGTTGGTAAATTACCAACTCATCAAAACCCCCAAACTTGAATCATCGTTTGTCCTCAAGTAATGCAATACTTCTACTATTGAGGAATAGGTCACATTTCTTCGCAATTAAACTTCACTGACCACCTGGACTAGGACAACCCAAAAGATTCTCATAATGCTCACTGAAAAGAGAAGGAAAGACCCCAAAAGACCAAAACACTGAAGGTGTTTCTAGAAGGAAATAACATTATATCAAGTAAATCTTTGTTGAAAGGAATAATTAACCACACAAGGACAACTCTCAACCAAGTAAGACAACTAGCATCTTAAGTTGTAATCACTGAAAATTCAAAGCTTGCCTTAGAGTTTGCACTCCTTGTCCTATGCCCATATGAATTCTAAATGCTCCCTCAGGCCTAAAAGGAATGATGCCACTCACCATTTATAAGGATCCCTATTCTCTCGACATTTGACGATTTGAATGCATATCCGGGATCAATTGGAAGAGACACTCACACTCACTCTCCCAAGAGATATCTTCATGTATAAACTTGACCCATAGGCTTGCCCGACATGTAATTCTCCACTAATGTAGAGTAGTTGCTCCTAGAATCATTTAGGACTTGCGGGCTGTGATGTAGGATTAAGGTCAGGGTAGGATAAACATTTGGATATAGTGGCTAGATCCTCCCTAATGTTTTTCATGTCATGCCTTACAACACTTTTGCTCACTCAACCTCCTATTTCTTGCTTCTTTGTTGATGCCTTTCATTTCTTTAATAGTTCCCCTTATAACCCCTCTTTAGCTTCTATCACTAGCCTTATTACCTCAATTGGGAACACCACTTCATACAAATAGTCTTTTTCTTTTTTTTTTTGAATTCATCTTTTTGCATTTTGACTAAAGGTGATGTTCCCTTTTCACTATGATTCTTGTCTTCCCTTTTTGTTTTGCATACCTCCAAACTTAGGCTCTTCCCTCATTTTTCGCATTTGCTTTTCTCATCCCTTTTTCTTAGGCCTTGAGCCTTGCTTCAGCATTTATTTTGTAATCAACATTTAGGGAGAATGGGTCCAAAAGAGGTATTAAGAATGGTCTTGAGGCTTGTAATGTGGTTGCCAATGAAAAGTTTTAAGGCTCAAAATTAGCTCATAAATATTAATGATCATGGAGGGCATATGGTTGAAGTGGCTTGACAACTGAAGGCCTAAACTCATTTCCTTGGTGCAATTATATCTAAAATTTTGACTTGAATCACATTTAGGGCAAGTTCTAGACAAGATGTAATGCACAAGACTAACAAAAATATCCTTGCCACACAAAGGATCACCCTTAAGGGGTCTACAAGAGTTATTTTCCAAAACAAAACATCACATTAGGACATCACGCATGCAAACATCATAAGTCAAGCAGGGAATTTTACAACGTACGATTAAGATTACTATGCTACAGTGCCAATACTTGCTCATTCTCTTCATTTTCATGCCCTTGTTTTCAATTTTTTCATTCCAATCTAAGAAAAATAGAAAACTTTTAGTTGATGCCTCTTAAAACAACTTCACAACAAACTCAAAGAAACATGGTATTTCCCTTAAGAATGTCGCCACTCAATCCATCATCGGAAAAAGCCAACCCGGTTCGATAACAAAATTAGCCGAAATAAAAGAATGCTCCTTGAGAACCATGGTATAAAGAAAACCCTCAGAGTTTTAATTTCTACTCTACTCTATTTACAATGGAGAAAAAGAAATTTGAGATCATCTCATTCGAAACTTTTTAAAACACAATAAAATGCTTAAAATCGGAGACCCCAATGAGTCACTAATTACCACTCATAAAAACACAAATCAATTATCATTCATTCAAAACAAAACACGTCTGGCAAGGGCAATGATCAATCGAAACAGGACGACAAAGGCTGGACTTACTCAAGCTTAAGAAATAAAACAACTTAAAACACAAATACCCCCATCAGCAGCGCTCATCCCTCCCCCCACTTAAGATCATACATATTCCCCAAAGTATTATGCAAAAAGAATCAACAGGAGAAGAGACAAGAAACTCTCTGAATGGGCCACTCGTCGTCATCATCAGCCTCATCACCACCATCACCTCCGCTTGCATCACCAAGCCCAGCAAAATCATTGCCCAACCCTTCAAACAAGTCATCAATCAGCCCTCGAGCTGAACATGGAGCATTCAAAGCACTCATGTCAGGCACTTCGATCAAAGTTCGACTTTTCTATTCCTACACCTCAATTTGAAGGGATGTGACTGTCCCTTCTATAGAATCCACCCGCTTGCACAAAGTAGCGACATTCTCATAAAGCGACTTAAGTTCCTTCTTGATAGTTTTGGCAATTAGGGCCAGGAGACTCTTGGCAAAGCGTAGAAGCTGGCTCGCATGTGAGTTTTTCATCTCCACAAGATTATGGAGACCACTGGATTGAGAAGATTGAGGATGTGGAGATGCTCTGGGCTAGGGCATGTCACCCGATGATTGGCCCGACAAGTCAGGCTGGGGCATATTGACTTCTGGGCCAGTGGGAGATTGGGCTGACCCATGGGAGAGGGCTTCCTCTTGTACACCGAAGGCTTGCAGGCGCTTCCATTTCACTGTCAATGCCTCTGAATCTCTCTTTCTGTCAATAGTGATTACTCCTAGAGCAGAGGAAGGAATCTCGTCCAGAAACAGTGGCACTCCGGCTGCAGCACAAAGCTGTGAGATCAACACAGCATATGGCATGGAAGTGCTTGACTGTTGCGCCTTCTTCTTCATTTGTTGTGAAAACAATTTCGCTAAATTTGAAGGGGATCCCCGACATAATGCAAGTGATCAAGATAGCTGCTTCCATGATCACCTGCTGCTCATTCTTCGATGGGATGATGCAAGAGCAAATAAAATCCAACCATAGCTTGGCCTCAAATTTCAAATCATGGTGAGAGATTTCTCCACCCATAGAGGCCCATAAGGGAGTATCCGCAGCAATAATGCCAGTCGCCCACCTTTATTGGTCTTTCATATTGGCCACCAGTGCTATGTATTCTGTGGAAGAGTCTATCTCATCTTTCCAAAACAAATAATTGATGGCAGCCGGGGTGATATCCACTTCTACCCCACAAATCATCACCGAAGGAAGGTAGGGAAATTCATCCACCTTGCCCCTATGTTGCATGCTGTCTCGAAGGGCCTGGTAGGAGGCATAAAACTCTGTGAAAAGGCTGGGGTAGTATGGCGGCAAAGGGTTGGCAAATGCATGCCATTGCCAGTTGGTGAACTACTCCGTTATATTCGTGAAGTCCCCCTTCAACCTAGCCAAGTCGAGTCTCTTCTCTACCGTAATAGAGTGTCCTTGGCAGATGATGTAGTGCTCCTTCATGTTAAGAACACATAGAATAATAGCCTCCTTAGTGTTGTCACATGGGGGAGCAGATTTTTCTTTTCCTTTACCCTTGTTAGCAGATGAAGCATGGGCCTTTCCTTTGCCGGATGACCTAGAGGATGACGTGATTTGTGTTTTTGCAAAATGCATATTAGTGACAAGATATTGAAATAAAAATCAGTGTAAAAGAAACTAAACTAAAGAAGAATTGAGAAGAAAGTGATGATCAAACAATTCTAGAAAAATGGTACCGGCGAACAATCGACGGTTCGCCAAAGGCAATTCGTGAACCGCCGACTAGACGTCGGTGTCTAACAAAGCACTGGGGAAATTTGGGCATAATCGGCGGTTCCAGCGTCATTTTTCCACTCACATTTCATAAGCCGCCAACCCAGCGCCGGATTCACTCAGTAGCCAAGACCAACTTCAGAGTGAACCGGCGCCTCGAGCGGCGTTTCACCGAATAGGACAAGCGAATGCCCGGCTTGCCTGTCCCCAATTCTGACCCTCTTTCATACAAACACCCATTAACATATTTTGACCACAATTAAAATACCAGCAATTATACTCCATTCTTACACCTATTCATGACATTTAAGCCCTTAAGATTGGTGTCACCTGGTCTATCATTGGGAAAAACGTGATGCCTAGTGAAAATGGGTTACTCAGACTTCACCCTCTTAATAATCTCAACATAAAAGCACATACCCACTTCAATCACAAGAATAACACCTTCAAAATTTCAACAAAGAAAGCACAGGAAATAGTACACCTACAAAATCATGGAAGCACATTCAAATTAAAACAGGGGTCAAAGAATTGTTACCAAATTGGGAGACTATTTGCACACTCTTCTAGCCTCAACAAAAAGAACTAGCTTAAGATTTGCAAGAGCACCTTCAAGTGAGTATAGAGTAGATGTTGAGAGTAGAGTAATTTTGATGGTAAAATATGGATGGATATTTATAGGTAAAAAGTGGGAATGTGATAGGTGGAGGAGGGGAAGGTGGGGAGTTTAATGTGGATGAGTTGGTGGGGAGTGGGAAGGTGAAAAGGTGGGAAAATGGAGAGGTGAAAATGAGAATTTTTGGGGAATAGAGAATGTTGGGTAATGGAGAGACAAAAATGGAAAGAAAAATGTTGGGAAAAGGGAGGCTATGGGAATATTTGCAAAATTAGGGAAGCTGGAAAAGTATTTGGGATTTTGTGGGCCAGTCGTTTTAAATTCCTCATTTTACTTCAAGATGAGCCCGACCGGCGATTCACCGATCCAATTTGGCAGTTCGCCGCTACCTTGCATTTGAACTTATTTTGTACCCAGTGATCTGGTTCTATCCGGCAGTCCACGAATTGAGACTGCGGCCCGCCGGTCATCCGCTGAATCTAAGCCTTGCTTCAGGTGTTATGCTTCAGATTCGATGATACACCGACGACCCACGAATCGGGTTCCACGGTTCACTAGTATCCCATTGATGCTTCAGTTTAACACTCAGCTTTCTACTTTGGGCTCCCTTATCTTCGGCGAACAACATTTCAGGACAAGCCGCTCGCCGGTCTCTCGTTGATGCTCCCATCATGATTTGCATCTCACTTTGCTTCCCATTTCTCAAGTCCTACACAAACAAAAACAATAAAAACATCAAATAGTTCAGTAAAAACTTGGTTTCCTCCCAAGAAGCACCTTATTTATCGTCGTGGCACGACGTAGTCCTTTTCCTTCAATTCTTCATTTTCGTCTATTCATTATCTACTTTCGCCTCGCTTAGCTTCACTCCCTTATCCTCATCATCATTTTGTAATACTCCAATTACCTTGCATTCAGGTGGAGTTCCGACTGACGGGTATACCTTGAAGATGACTTCCTCACCACCAACCTCAAATTCTAACTCTCCAAGTTCCACATCTACCACTACTCTCCCAGTAGCCAACAAAGGTCTTCCCAAAATAATGGGAACTTCCACATCCATGTCACAATCCAGAATAACAAAATCAGCGGGGAGAATGAACTTGTCAACTCGCACCAGCACATCTTCTAGCACCCCACAGGTCTTTTGATTAACCTATATGCCATTCGTAGCTGCATCGATGTTGGTTTCGTACTTCCGAGGCCTAATTTCTGGAAAATGAGCAGGGGCATCAGATCTATACTTGCACCAAGATCACATAGAGCCTTCTTAAACACACAAACCCCAATCGTGCATGGAATTGTAAAAGCTCCGGGGTCTTCCCTTTTTGGGGCAAGGTTGCTTATCATTACCGCAATACAATGGTGTGTTTTCTCTTTATTTCCCGCATCAACCACCTTCTTCTTTTTCAACAAGTCTTTCATAAACTTGGCATAACCAGGCATTTGGATTAAAGTGTCCACTAATGGTATGTTTATGGACAACTTACTAAACATGTCAACAAACTTCTTAAATTGATCTTCCTTCTTTTTCTTGGTAAGCCATTGTGGATATGGTGGTGGGAGTCTTACTTCAGCTCTATCATCAACCGGGGCCTTCATGCCCGCTTCTTCATCATCCACTTGAATGTGGGTCTCATTATCCTTTTCCTCTGTTTCTTCTTCATCCTTTTCTTCATTCTCAGAAATCATTAGCATTTTATCAACCTTATCATCGTCAACTACTTTCGGGTTCTCCTCCTTACTAGACTTTCCTAGTACATCTCCAATCCTCTTACCACTTCTAGTGACAATAGCCATACATTGACCATCTTTTTTCGGATTAGGCATTGTGTCACTAGGTAATGTGCCTTTCATTCTCGGGTTCATTTGGGTTGATAAGTGATTCATTTGAGCTTCCAAATGCTTGATGGATGTCGAATGTGAACTCACTCTTTGAGCAAAGTTAGACACCTCCCCTCTTAATTATTTCACTCCACTTTCGGTCGACTCCACCTTCTTCAAAACACTTGAGAGCATGTCTTCGATTTTGGAGCTACCCGTATCACTTACTCCTGGTTGGTTTTGAGTATTTCCAACCTTAGGAGGTGGAATGTATGGATTTGCACTTCAATGGTAACGATCACCTTCTTGGTTTGGCTCTCAATGTTTCCACCTCTCATTCTGTCCGGGCCATCCCTGCTATTCATGATTTCTCCACCCTTGGTTATCATCCCTTGGGTGCCACGGGCCTTGGTTTTCTCCTTGAAAGACAGGTCGAGGCCCTCCCATTTGGTTACCCATATATTGGCATTCTTTATCATATCTTGGTGGTGAATGCTTTCTTTCATATTGCCCAGGACCTTGCAATCCCACAGCATTTACCACCTTCGGACCTGATCCCATCACATGCTTGGTCATCAATTCTAATTGTGTCATCATCATGGCCAGAGTCTCATCCCGCAACTCCGCCGCCAATGCACCTGAGCTGATCAAATGGACATACTCGTCTCCCTTGTATTCCAAGCCTTGTTGGTTTTTGTCATTCGGTCAAGGAGAGCTTTGTCTAACCCATAAGTTGGTCCATGATTGATCCCCTAGATAGGTTATTAGAAACAGATTTGTTGATTGAATCCAGGTCCCTATAGAAAATTTGGAGAAGCACTCCATCCGGTAAGCCATGATTTGGGCAAAGAGCAACCTTCTTCTTAAACCTCAACCAAGCCTCATGCAAAGGCTCTCCTTGTTCTTGTTGGAAGTTTGTGATATCATCCCTCAGTTGCAACATCTTTAAGGGAGGGAAAAACCAATCTAGGAAAGCCTCAGTTAAATCTTTCCACGAAGTAATGCACCACGGAGGAAGTTCCTCCAACCACATTGTTGCTTCTCCTGTCAATTAGAAAGGGAAGAGTCTCAGCCTGATTGACTCTTGACTAATGTTTGTGATGTTGAAGGGCTGCAAATTTCTAAGAAATTCCTCAAGTGCTGATTTGCATCTTCACTTGGCTTGCCGCCAAAAATCCCTTTCATCTGTAATAAGTGCAACATGGTGCTAGTAACATGGAACACCACATTACCTACAATCGGTGGTAGGCGAATGGTACCTACAACTTCCGGCATCACCGGATTATCTTCGTCAAGTTTCATGTTCCCCTCCACTAAGCTATCTCCTACTTGGGAGTGATGGCTCATGAGGTGGTTGGTTCCTAACAACAAGGTATAAAATTAAATCAAGTAGCTATGATGCATACTAATTCAATTTAACAATCAATCACAAGATCACAAATGCCAATCCCCGGCAACGATGCCATTTTTGATAACGTCCAAAATATATTCTTAAATCAAAGAATATACACGGTCATTGTATCAAAACAAATAACCCAACAAGTGTCGAGGTCGAATCCCACGAGGACTAGAGAGTGATGAATTCAAGTGTCGATTGAGAAGTTGATTTTAGCTTGCACAATATAAATTTGACATAAAACGTGGAAAATTGGGGGAATAAACTTTGCAAGAATTACTCAAATTTCTTTAGGGAATTCAAACTAGAAGAATCAGCTAAATTGTAGATAATATTTGTAAAATACTAGAGGTGCGGTGTAAACAAAATACTAATTAGATTGGGATGGACCAGGTTAACTTCTTATGTTTAATAAATGTAAATAATCTCATAAAATAGGTAGCCTCAGCTTCCTAGCCTATAGCCTACCCTTAACTAGAATTTTCTCAAACTCTAGATACAATTTAAAACACTCAAATTGATTTGGATCAGCAACTTCACTATTCCTAGCTATTAGTTGCTAATTAGGAAGAAGGAAGTAATTTCAGCCATTACTAGCTTAATTTTACAACCTCACATCCATACCCACTACTAGATTCCCTTCCAATACTTAATTATTCTCTCCCGAGCAAAAATTAAGCAAGTATATACCCATATAATCATCAATGGATTTTCATTAATAGATTGAAAGGAATCTAATAGATTTACACTCAATTGAACATTAAGAAGTTAACTCTAGCAATACCCAATCCAATTAAGTATTCATCATCACACACCTCTAGTTAATGATTTTAGCTACTCATAGTTAAGAAATTCAAGAACACAATCATCAAAATCATCATTGAATTTAATAAGAAGAGTACATAAATCAAAAGCCCAATTATCCTTCAACTACAACTGAAACTAAATAATACCAAAGAAGAAAGGAGAGCAGAGTATATTTTACAACTTTCAATCAAAATCCCCTTTTCTTAGCTAAAAAATGGTCTTCAGCTAAAAAAGGAAACATGATGTGATGTGTACTTGGCTTATCTCTCAATCTCTATATCTTCTCCCTCTTTTTCTCCTCTCCTCTGCAATGTACTTCTTTTTCTATTTATACCTTGAAAAGTAGGGTACTTTTCCTTTCTTTTTTAGCAATGGACAATTTTACCCTAGCATCGCTCTGGAATCGGCGAAGGCACCGACGGTTCGCCGATGAAATCCGTGAACCGCCAGTTGCTTGCTCTTCTTACTTAAGTCATTGTCAGTGAACTTCGGCGGTTCACCTAGCATTTGGCTGATGCCAATGCATGAATCGTCGGACCTTAAATGCCAATTCCATATTTTTCTGAGAGCTTTCAGCGACCAAACCGGCGTTCCGCCATAGGTGATTCAGGAACCGCCGGTGGCATTCCTGTGCCTAGGCAGTGACCATCATCTTCTCAACCGGTGTTTCGTCGATTAACACCTGTGTCTCGCCACTTCTGCTCAATTCCTCCATTCTATCCCTATTTTAGCTATTTTCTTCAAACTTAGGCACCTGCACACAATAAAATAAAAAAGGGCATAAAATCCAACTAATCAACTCGAGAACTAAGCAAAAACTCAAACTTTAGAGTCTTATGAGTTGGTAAATTACCAACTCATCACAGAGTTGATAGGACTAGACTGTGCAGCAAGCTATGGAGAAGGTTAAGATCATTCAGGAAAGATTGAATACTGCATAGAGTCGGCAAAAGTATTATATAGATGGGAGGTGGAGCAACTTGGAATTTGAGGTAGATTATTGGGTTTTACTTGAAGGTTTTTCCCATGAAGGTTGTAATGAGATTTGGGAAGAGAGTTAATCTTAGTCCCTGCTATATTGGTCAATATAGGATTTTGAGAAAGGTTTGTAAGATAGCTTATGAGTTGGAACCTCCAGCCAAACTAGCATCAGTCCATCTAGTTTTTCACATCTCTATGCTGTGTGGAAGACCCCTCAATCATTGTCCCAACAGAGAGTGCAGGAGTTAAGGATAACCTGTCATATAAGGAGGTTCCAGTTGAAATATTACATCATCAGGTTCGTAAGCTAAGGGACAAAGAAGTCGCTTCTGTGAAAGTGTTATAGTGGAATCATCTAGTTGAGGGAGATACTTAGGAAGTTAAAGCAAAACTAGGCCAAGTATCCTCATCTATTCCCATCTACTCTAGAATCATCTTGAGGTAACAGTTTCCTCTTGTAGTATTCTTATCAGTTTCATGTTTCATTAGTTGATGTTGAACTCCTTAGTTCGGTTGCATGTTCCGTGAATTGAGTTAAGTTAAGTTTGTTACTCTTAATTAGATCATCTAGCATTCAGTTCAGTCTTCCCTCAAAAGTTGTCACATCCCGAGTTTACACCCTAGCCGTAACACGGGACAAGGAACCCTGAAAGGTTCCAAGTCGACCCATGGCATACTCATAGCACAACACTTAACGATATAAATAGCTAACAAAACATAACTGAGCGGAAGCTAACTTTAAGAGCCAAATTTAAAACTTGAGGACATAATCTAGCAAAACATAATACATAGACTGAAAATGATTACACAGGTATGAAAGCCTTTACTAAACTGATGAGTTCCTGGGACAAGTTCCCAGCTAACTACTAAAGTCTGAAAACTGAAATACAAATGAATAAGAACATAGACCTTATCCTCGAGAGATGAGGACTCACCACAATCCGCTTAGATGGAAGAAAGAGCGTGTCTACCGCGGGGCTGAGTCTGGATACCTAAATCTTTATCATGAAACAATATAGCATATAAAATATACGGTCGGTACTTGGAATGTACTGAGCATGCAGGGAAACGTAAACAAACTAAACATACAAGTATACAAGAAGGAAATAAACTGAATACATCGACATGTAACTAATTTAGAATGCAACAAGCCTGCTGAGTCTGGATACGTGAATCTATATCATGAAACAATATAGCACATAAAATATGCGGTCAGTACTTGAAATATACTGAGCATGAAGGGAAACGTAAACAAACTAAACATAGAAGTATACAAGAAGGAAATAAACTAGATACATCGACATGTAACTAATTCAGAATGCAACAAGCCTCTTTTGAGTCACATACACATATCAACATGAAACTTTCATTTTGGAACTCATATTCTGAAGCATCATCAAGCCCATAATAGGGGTCAGGTACTGAACATATAATGAGAGCCGAAGCCGAAGCTAATGTCATACACAGTGCTGATAATTGAGTGTGCATTATGTTATATCTGTTTTAAACTGAAGTATGAACTGTACAGAACTAAACCCAACTGATATCATAAACTAAGGGAATCATTCTCGACAATGGAGAGTCCCAACTGTACTAAGGAAAAACATTCTCAGCTATGGAGAGTCCCGACTGAACTAAGGGAGTCTTTCTCGGCTGTAGAGAGTCCTGACTAAACTAAGGGAGTCATTCTCTGCTATGGAGAGTCCCAACTGAACTAAGCGAGTCATTATCATGCCCCGAGTCTACACCCTGGATGAAACACGGTACTTGGAGTCACAAGTAACCCCAAGTCAACCCTTGGTCTATCATACACTGGTACTCTGAGTAAAACATGCATAGAGGAAGCTTTGAAATAATAGCATAAAAGAATTTATGGAAATAAAACTGAAAACATAAAGCTTAAGAACATCTGAAGTCTGAAATTAATTCTTTGTTTGAAAGCCCTCTAACTGATAAGTTGCTAGCACAATCCCCCAACTAACTCTAAGTCTGGCTAAAAATAATGAACTAGCTGAAAGAAATGAAATAAGGCCCTCGGTGATGAGGACTCACACTTCAACTGCTGAAGAGGAGGATCCGAACCGCGGAGACTAACGGTGTTCAGTCTGAGAACCTGCAGCTGTATCATGAAACGGTACAGCATAAAAGTGTGCTTCAATACTTTGAATGTACTAAGTAAGTGAGAGATCATAAATGACTAACTAAAATGACATGCAATGACCAACTAACATACTGAACTGAACCACTGAAGTAAATTGAGATGGTCAAGATGACCTTGTCTGATGGTCAAAGACATGCCCTAAGTCTAAAAATTCAGAGTCTGTGATGTTGTACTGAACTGAACTAAACTGATAGAGTTGGAACTGAACTGAGTTGCTTATTCTGAAACTAGACTGGACTGATAGGTGGGAGATTCTGTAACCGACATATAACCACATGAGCTAAACGTTGAGTCTGATGTATACACTCCACCGGTAGGACCCAATATACCTTGCCAGGGTATAAAGGCATGAATTGGGTGATCATAAGAGTTTGGGTCCAATCAGGCAAAATAATATTTTAACCTACTTTGGTAACGTAGTTTTAGGAACCTAGGTGCGCTGGAACCCCGGCCCGCTCGGTGCTAAGTCCTACTCCCACTGGAAAACCTAGACTGAATTACTAAGCTGGTAGCTCAAAACTAGGGACCAAGACTAGTCAGGGATATATAACTGAAAGTACCCTAAGAGTCTTAACAGACCAGATTCTGGAATCGTGTTCTAGACTGGTGTGACGACCCGAACGTACACCCGGATCGTAGATAAGGGAAAAGGGACCCCAAGAGACCCCAAGTCGACCCATGGCACATGCATACACCTAATCCCATTTAAATAAGCAGAACACTTAGCATAAAACATAGCGAAAACGTAAACATAGTGTAACAACCGGAAGTACAGGGCATATACATAAGTTGATCCTGTCTGAAAGCCTCTACTACATAAGATGGGTTGATGGGACAACATCCCCAACTAACCCGACCAATAATGAAACATAAATAACATGAAAGTCTGTCAAACAGCCCTTAAAACATGAGGACTCACCAATAGCTAGGAGCGATAACTGAGATGAACTAAGGATGAGGATGAGCCTGAGATCTAGACCCTGTATCATGAAACGATATAGCATAGAAAGTATGTTGTCAGTACGTGAAACGTACCGAGTATGCAAGGTAAGTAAAATGGAAATTTAAAAGTAAAATAAACTCATAAATAAACATAGGAGAAGGACATCATGCTTGTATCATAAACTTCGTAAGTAAACATAAGGCTCAAGACTTTCAAATCATTCATAAATCATTCTCTATAATAATCCTATGTAAACATAATCAAAACATAACTTAAGCCAATAACATAAATATAACAATGCATAAACATGCAGAACAATGGGAGGACTCGTCATAACCGACACCATCATGGTAGAACCTTTCATGATGCCCCAACTATCTCACTCAAGTGGGCAGAGCCGACCCTGGCTTGCCAGGCGAGGGTCATGCATTAGGCGTGATATCACATTTGAGGGGATCAGTATCAATACAATATATAACATTAGAACCCACGGTGGCACATGGTTATGAGACACCGGTGTAGTCTTTTGAATGCCGGGCTACTCGGTGCTAGACACGGCTTCCAAAAACATGCATATAGGCTCATACATAAATCAATAACATCATGCATTAAAATTAATTGGCTAAGATATAACATTCATCATCATTGATCCCCTTTAAAACATGCTTATCCAAGAATTAAAGGCCCTTTTCATCGGCCAACATCATAAATCGATAAATCATGTAATTTGTTCATAAATTGTAAATCATTCTTCAACATGTGGGCATTGTCCAATACCTTGACATACTCAATTCTTTCAAAAATACACTCATAAATATGGGTAACTTGAAATCATGTTTTTCCATCGTCAATAACCTCAAAATATTGAATATTCATCATAAATCATAACTTCCATGAACTCTCATCAATGGGCGTTTTAGATTTAAAAAGCTTGAAACATGATTTTAAAGAAAATAATATAAAACCTGCCCATCATTCATAATTCACTAATTAAAACTCAATTAAATCAAACCCATAAAGAGAAAGCACATTTTCATGAATTTGGGTAAAACCCCATAGAATTGAATAGGAAGATTCATTATTAAATTCGAAATTTGGGCATGAGTGTGGAAGAAAATCACCCATTCTATACCCTACATTCCTGGAAATGGACTGATTTTACTCTCCCTTGAATGCCCACAAAGAAATTGATGGAAACCTTGGAGAAGAAGACCTTGAATCTCCCTAAAACCCCTCTAAAGATCTTTCATAGGAATGGGTATTCATTAGGGACTTAACCCATCTTATCATACTCATAAAAACACAAAACGATGTAGTTTAGGGTCCAAAGCATGGGAAAGTCGAAATTGCCCTTAATGAAATTTCCCCAGAAAACTACTCCAAACTAACCAACGATCGATCCAACGGGTCGTTGCACAATACCACGACTCGTGGTATCGAGTCGTTGGGTCTATTTCCTCAATACAAACCTCAAGTTCTTCCCATGACTCGTTAGGAAGAGTCATTGCTTCAATCAACGATTCGTTGGATCGACTGTCGTCAATTTCTTGACCAATCTGGCTTCCCTTACCACGAGTCTCACCATGACTCCTGGTGGCTTCCAACGAGTTGTGGTCTCAATCTGTTGCATGCACTGGAACTCTCAACCCACAAACAACGACTTGAAACAACAGTCTGTCACATCTCACCACAAATCGTGGGATGCCCCGTTCTTTCCCCATCAGCCTAAGTTCAGCCCTTCCTACAACCGCTAACAATGATTCGTTGTTCCTGACAATGAGTCATTACACCGTCTGTTGCCACCACTGTTTCCCTGAACCCCCCATACCACGACTACTTCCGATGACTCGTGGTATCCAACCACGTGTCATTGAGTCACTTGTTCTATGATATTTTTGCTAGTTTTCTGCACTTTTCAAATTCAACTCCCTAGTCTATTCTTAGGCCTTCCCGGGGTATTACAACTGGTCAGAGCTACTTATCTGGAAGCATCATAACTGTCTAAGAACAAGTTGTAGTCTGAAATGGGGTCCTGAGGCTAGTCAGAGCTATAAATCTAAAATATCATCACCGCCTAATGGACCAACAAACTGGATTTTGAATCTGATTCTGATAACTGGGAGGCACCACTGACACCTCAGGAAAAGACTGAAGTCAAACTGATCAGTTGACAAAATATGTATAATTCTGAAGAGGTTCTACGCTCTAACTGAACTGAACTACTAAGTAGCCAATAGAGAGCTCAACTTATCCCAACAATAGGAGAATTCCATAATATGGCAAATATTCCAAGAATTAAAGAAATCACATCCAACAAACAACGCTATAACGCTCTTATTCGTGCTAGGGATAAAGTCATTCTTTTCAATGGAGTATTTACTCAACATTTAGGCAATAAGAAATACTACAAAATCAGCCCAAATCACACTTCACAAACTAGACTGAATTTGATATGCAAATAATCTCCACTCGAAAATCTAGGGCTTAAATCCACTTTTGCAAGAACATCAACGATTTAGGTAAGAACTGATGGAGATCATATCAACAATAAGCATGGATATCATTCATGTGTGATTAACGAAAAACATGTAATTTCTTCGTATTCGAAAGCTCAGGGCTAAAACTGATAGAGCAACGGTGAGAGGGTTTTGGGGGACACAAGAGAAGGACAATTCCCTTGTTGAATTCCCACATACCTGGATAAAAATTCCCTTGAGGAGCAAAACTTGAATTTATGAGATGAATAAAGAACCCTGGCCCTTACTCTGAAAGTTCTTTAGAGAATCTTCGATGTTTTTTTGAGAATGAACGTGGGGAATGAGGGGAGAGGCCAATCATTCCCACTAATAGGTCTGAGTTTACGTCCAAAACAACGTAGTTTAAATCTTAGAAGAGTAGGAAGTTACTAAATAGCCCTTAGAAAATCACATGGAAAAACTGACAGGTGATCCTAATGGGTGACCTAACGGGTCGTGGTGTCTGACCATGACTCGTGGTCACACCCGTTGAGTACACTGACCGGAACACCCTGTAGGTCACTACGAGGGACTCAATGAGTCGTCACTGGTGACCACAACTCGTGGTCACCATCCATCAAGTACACTGCCCAACTCTTTAAATTCCTGACTTGGCCTGCTCACGAGTGACCTAACGGGTCGTGGTGACTGACCACGACTCGTGGGGTCTTCCATTGGGTACACTGTCTCTCCCTTATCATTTCTCAAACCACATTCCCACGACTAACCTAACGAGTTATTAGGTCTCTCAATGACCCGTTAGGTGAGTGGAAGTCACTGACGGGTGTAGATACTGAGAAGGGTTGCTGAAGCAACTCTGGTACAACACTGAATTTTCAAGCCACAAATGGGGTAACGTAGGACAAGGTAGATCCTGGATCAATCAATACATAAGAAGGGTGAGAGAAAATAGTAATCATACCTGTTACCACATCTAGATACACCTCTGAGTCCTGCCTCCCTCGTAATGCATAGGTACGGGTTGGGCCCGTACCTGAACTCGAGGCAACTGATGTGCCTCGACCCCTGCCTGCTGGGACTGAGGGCCTACGCCCTGCCGAAGCTACTGGAGCTCGCGGCCCTGCTGACATCCTATCCTGTCTATCTCGGTTAACCTGACTCCTGGCTGGAAAGTCTCTCATCACATGACCCTCCTGCCCGCATATATAACACCCTGTGGAGCCATATCTGCAAGCTCCAGTGTGGGGTCGGCTGCAAATAGGGCAAGGTGGGGGTGTATACCTGCTCTGCTCTGCCCTCCTCTACTGGGGTGAATCTACCATCCGAGAACTCCTGTCCCCAGCTACCAAATCTACCCCTCTGCTGCTGTGATGGAGGCGGGGTCTAGGTGGCCTATCTAACAACAATGGCCTAGGCCCTCTCCACATCTCCCCCTGTATCTCATCTAATCTATCCCTATGGCGTTGTTCCTGATTTATTCGTCTGCTATCCTGTTGCCGATGTCTAAAGCCCTCAATAGTCTGGGCAAAGGCCTGTACCCGAGCAATATCCATATCTTCCCGTAGCGTAGCTATCACGCATGCCTCAATATATTCTGGGTTCAGACCCATATTAAATCGGTGGACTCTAGATGGCATGGTGTCCACAAAGGCTAGAGCATAGCGGGCCAAGGAATCTAACTGCAGGGCGTATTCCCATACACTCCTCGCCCCCTGCTCCAAGTGTAAAAACTAGTCCATCCGGGCCTGTCAGATTTCCCGTGGCAGATAACGGTCCAAGAAGGCCTCTGAAAAGCTGGACTAGGTCGGAAGGGCAACATCTCTCCCTTGGGACCTCTCCCAACTTTCGTACCACAATACAACAATATCCCGCAGCCGGAATACCGCTAATTCAACCGACTCTATAGATGTCACATGCATGACCTGGAAGAATCTCTACATCTGATCTAGGAAGTCCTGGGGGTCCTCTGCCTGATCTGACCCTGTGAACTGTGGGGGACCTAGGGCCAAGAATTCTCGGACCCTCGAACTGCCAGACCCACCTGATGACACTTCTGTTACGGGTGGCACTAACTGGCGCTGAGAAGCCATCAGTTGTGCCAACATAACTACTGTAGATCGGATGGTGTGGGTAAAGGAACTGTCGGAGGTGGTGTCGTCCTGAGTGGCTCCTGGTGGGGTGCAGACTGCTGAGAAGGTCGAGATGACGCCTCTGTATCGCCCTCAGATCGAGCTAATTCTAAACAAGGCTGAGGCATCCTGCTGGTGCCTTCTCCTGCCGCGGTATCCAGTCTTCTACCTGTGACAGGATTTTGCTGGTCTACCATTTTATCTATAAACAAATAGTATGATAAGTTTTAGAGACTCAACCCTATATTGTACTGCTCTATAGCACGACTGAATATGAAGAAAGAGTAACCATCCTATCATGCCTTGCAGCCTCCTGCCTATGGTATGTGGTGCACAAAACATCCATAGACAAGACTCTACTTAGCACGGCTTGCAGACTCCCCGTGATACAACCTGCTCTGATACCAAGTTTGTCACGCCCCACCTTGGGAGGCATGACCGGCACCCGGTGCCCTACTAAGACCAAGACTGCTGGACTACCGAGCCTAAGCATTTTTGGTGCCAGGCTGGCTCTAACTCTGCGTTCATGGAACTAACGGGCTATATAACAGCTGTAAATACCGCCTCCGGCCGACTAGGCCTATAGCCACCTGTAAGACAACAATAGCTAACCAGAACAACAGTAGTATAAAGGAACCTCTGCGGGTCGACAAGGCCACCATGTTGTCTAGTTTCACTAAAAAGCTGAACTAAATACTAAACTGCTCTGCCACCGACAAGGTCACCAACTATCAACTATACAAGGAACACACGGCCATCATAAACAAACTAAAACATAAACACGGCCTCACACAACCGGTACGACTAACCACACGGAATATACAATCTGCAAGCCTCTAAGAATACTGATAAGATGGTCGGGACAGGGCCCCGACCTACCCGTACTGTACAACAAAAGAAAAGGAATAAACCTCTAGCTATCAAGCTCCGGATGATAGGAGCTGATAACTCTATGTGCTGGCTGGAATTATGAGGGATCGGCTCCTCGTCTATGAGTACCTGCAGGCAAGTAATGCAGCACCCCCAAATGGGCGTCAGTACCACTGGCACCGAGTATGCAAAGCAAAACTAAACATAAGTGAAGATAAATAGTATACTGGTACTTACTAAAATGACAGAGGATAGTTAAAACTGTCTAGAATAGCAGAATTTGTACCGAGCTTAACTGTACTGGAAAGAAGATAAGAATCATACATGTCGATACGGCGTCCTGCTATATATCAATTTAATAAGTAACATATATATATATATATAGCATATAAGAACCTATACCAGCCCCCATAAGCCGGAAGTGGCCAATCAACACGCAATCTATATACCCCTACCCTGGTCGCCATCCAAAAATAAATTCAATCCACTCACCTAATAACCACGAGCACCCCACCGGCCCCCTGTGTATGTAGCTTGGGCTCTATGGGCCCCTGACTATAACTATATCTGAGTCCGGAGGACTCCTGTAACTGTAATTTGAGATCTGTATCTGTAATCTGTTATCTGTGCCCTGAGCGCAAGCGCTCGACAGGGTATGCTATAATGCTGATCAGCCTTCTATGGGGAATGTTACATCCCATCTTCGTCCTACTGCAGACGGCATGCCACTCCTTGGAGTGACGTATCCTTACCCTCTAGCGGGCGAGTCGACACAGCTATTAACCCTGGGGCGGCAAGGAAGCTCTAAGGGTGCCCACATAAAACAATCACGTCTCTACAAGCAACAATAATCACATATAACATGTATAATAAATATGATAATACTGTCCATGATCAAATATTCTATTTTGAATCTCTTGTTGAATTAAACTGAATCTGATACTGGGTTATACTGAGTCTGGGATAATATTTCGCTGATTGATACTAATTTACTAACTTTTATTCTGAATATGGCATAATAATAATTCCAGCATGCTTACTGAATTCACACTGGACATAATACTCGGCTTTTGGAACGTTCTTCTGGAATTTACTCTATTTTACTATGCTAGAATTACTAACTTGCCGAAGAAACTAGCTTTACATACCTCAGTTACTGACTTCTTGGATAACTGGTGTAGCTCGGCCAATATCCAGCTATTTCTTCCAACTGCGTTCATATTTATAAAAATTAGAACTAAATTCATCAATATTCTAAAAGAAAACACTACTTTGAATATATATATATAGCCCAAACTTTGACTTATTGAAAAACAGCCGAAAACTCGCTATTTCTCGGAAGTCCAGAAGGGAGAAATACTCACTTTAGGGCTAGGAGTATATTGACACTAATTTGGAGCAATTCCACTTACCTTAGCTCGGTAGGACGATGGTTCGTCGGCCGAATATCACGAAACTAACTCTGTAGGAATGCTCCCTGCAGTATAATACTTCACTACCCAAGATTAATTCAAGTTTGGACCGTGTTTAATAGCGTAAACGGAAGGAATTTCAAAGAAACTCTTCGTACCCTCTGTTTTCTGGTTTGTTCTCTGGAAATTCTGATAATTATCCTTAAACACCAGAAGTGGGGGCTGTATATACTTGGGGCTGAACCTCACCTCCATGGCACATTGGCCATCACGGAGGTGAGCCCTCCGTGACACTTTGGCCATCGCGGAGGGGGTATGCCCAGCCTCCTCTTGCGATAGTTCGACGTGGCGCTTTTTCGGTCTTTCCCCGAGCCTTTTTCTAGCATGTATGGCATTCTAAAACTCTTAACCAACATGTGAATAGGCCATCTAAATATCAAGAATTACAGGGTGTAACATCCTTCCCCCCTTAAGAACATTCGTCCTCGAATGTAAACTTCTACTTGCAAGAATTTCAACTTACTTGACTTATTCTAGAAAAATTTCGGCAGAGTCTCCCCTGTAATATGGACTATCTCAAAAATCCTGAAATGCAGAAAAGTCCAATACAGGTACTCCACACATTACTATAGCATTCATCACGCAGTAGACTAGAGTCAACTATCTCATTTATACACATAACATAAGGCAATTCATAAAACAGCAATACTAACGTACCTCTTGATGATTAAGTTTGAAATAACTAGGTATCTGACTTTCATATCTTCCTCTGCTTCCCAAGTCATTTCCTCTCGATTCCTATTACGCCATAACACCTTGACAGAAGCAATATCTTTAGTTCTCAACCTACGAATTTGCCTGTCCAGTATGGCTACTGGAACCTCTTCATAAGCCAGCTCCTCCGTAACCTGGACATCCTGAACTGGGACAACTTTGGAGGGGTCTCCTATATACTTCCTCAGCATGGACACGTGGAAAACTGAGTGAACAGACTCTAATTCTGGAGGTAAGTTCAACTCGTATGCCAGTTGGCCTATTCTTCGGCGAATATGATAAGGCCCAACAAACCTCGGCTAAGCTTGCCTTTCTTGCCGAATCTCATCAAACCTTTCATTGGAGAGACTTTCAAGAATACCCAGTCATTCACATTAAATTCCATGTTTCTGCGCTGCACATCAGCGTATGATTTCTGGCGGCTTTGAGCAGTCAGTAAGCGTTCTCTGATAAGCTTTACCTTTTCCTCTGACTGATGAATAATATCCGACCCAATCAGCGCTAACTCTCCTACTTCAAACCATCCAAGTGGCGATCTACATTTTCGCCCATACAATGCCTCATAAGGCGCCATCTGGATAGCTGAATGGTAACTGTTATTATGGGCGAACTCAATAAGTGGTAAGTGCTCATCCCAGCTACCTCCAAAGTCTAACACACACGCTCACAGCATATCCTCAAGCATCTGAATAGTGCGTTCTGCCTGCCCATCTGTTTGAGGGTGAAAAGTTGTGCTCAGGTTAATCTGTGTCCCCAGGCCTCTCTGAAATGATTGCAAAAATTTAGCTGTGAATTGCGCCCCTCTGTCAGAGATAATGGACACTGGAACACCATGCAGTATGACTATTTCTCTGATATACAACTCAGCATAATCTTCAGCAGAGAAAGTAGTCCTTACTGGCAGAAAATGGGCTGATTTTGTCAGTCTGTCAACAATTACCCAAATCGAGTCATTTCTATGCCTGGTGCGGGGTAATCCTGCTACAAAATCCATATTTACTGCTTCCCACTTCCAAAGAGGCACAACTATGTCTTGAGTCAATCCTCCTGGTTTCTGGTGTTTAGCTTTTACTTGTTGGCAGTTAGGACACTGGGCTACGAATTCTGCTATTTCCCTTTTCATACCTGGCCACTAGTAGATTCCTTTGATATAGTGGTACATTTTCATCGTGCCTTGATGGAGAGAATAGCTGGCGTAATGTACCTCGCCCATAATCTGCTAGGGAAGCCCTACAACGTCTGGAACACAAAGGCGGCCCTTACATCGCAACACTTCATCCTCAGTTACCTGAAAATCTGGCGTTTTTCCTTGTTGAACTCTGTCTTTAAGCTGAACCAAGTCAGGATCTTCATACTGTCGTTCCTTTACCTCCACAACTAATGACGACACTGTGGTGTTCTGAATTACCGCTTTGTTGTCCTCTGTTCCTGCTACACAAACGGCTAAACTGGCTAACTGGTGTATTTCTCGGGTCAGTTCCCGCTGCTCAGGCTACAAGTACGCCAAAATCCCCATAGACTTACTGCTAAGGGCATCTGCTACTACGTTGGCACTTCTTGGGTGATACAAAATATTTTAATCATAATCTTTCAACAACTCCAACCAACGACGCTGCCACAAATTCAACTCTCTCTGGGTGAAGATATACTGTAGGCTTTTATGATCAGTGAAAATATCCACATGAACTCCATACAAGTAATGTCTCCATATCTTTAGGGCGTGGATCACTGTGGCTAATTCCAGGTCATGGGTAGGATAATTCTTTTCACGTTTCCTAATCTGTCTGGAAGCATAAGCAATTACTTTACCATGCTGGATCAACACACATGCTAACCTAATACCCGAAGCGTCACAATAAACTGCATAACCCTCTGTACCTTCTTGCAATGCTAACACTGGGGCGGAGGTCAACCTGTCTTTCAATTCCTGGAAACTCTGCTCACTTGCCTCCATCCACTAAAACTTTACTGCTTTTTGCGTCAGCTTAGTCAGAGGTGCCGCTATGGTGGAGAATCCCTCAACAAATCTTCTGTAGTACCCTACTAATCACAAAAAACTGCGTACTTCGGTCGGAGTAGTAGGTCTGGGCCATGTTTTTACTGCTTCTATTTTCTGTGTTTCTACTTGTATACCAGCGTCCGACACGATATGCCCCAAGAAGGTTACTTAGTTCAGCCAAAATTCACATTTAGAGAACTTGGCATACAGCTGAAGGTCCCCGAGAATCTGGAGCACTGTCCGCAAATAATCCTAGTGGTTTGCCTCTGAGCGAGAATACACCAGAATATCGTTAATAAATACTATCACGAACAGGTCCAGTTATGGTTTGAAGATGCTATTCATCGGGTCCATGAATACTGCGGGGGCATTCGTCAGCCCAAAGGACATGACTAGGAATTCAAAATGGTCGTATCTGGTCCTGAAGGCTGTCTTCGGAATGTCCCTTTCACGAACTCGAACCTGATGATATCCGGACCATAAGTCAATCTAGGAGAAATATCTGGCCCCCTGTAATTGATCAAACAAATCATCTATTCTGGGAAGCGGATACTTATTCTTGACTGTAACCTTATTCAGCTGCCGGTAATCTATACACATGCGGAGTGAGCCATCCTTCTTTCTCACAAATAGAACTAGCGCACCTCAAGGTGAAGTACTCGGCCTGATAAAGCCCTTATCTATCAGATCTTTCAGCTGCTCCTTTAGTTCTCTGAGTTCAGCAGGAGTCATACGATACGGAGGAATTGATATGGGCTGAGTTCCTGGTAGTAAATAAATTGCAAAATATATTTCCCTTCCTAGGGTAATACTAGGTAGCTCATATGGGAATTCGTCGGGGAATTCATTAGCCACTAGAATAGACTGGAGAGTCAGAGACTCTACCTGAACATCCTGAACCCTAACTATGTGGAAAATACATCCCTTAGCTATCAACTTCCTTGCCTGAAGGTAGGAAATAAACCTACTTTTCGGCGTAGCTGTACTGCCCTTCCACTCTCGTACTGCCTCCCCTGGAAAATGGAATCGAACCATCTTGGTCCATCATTCTACATTGTCATAGCACGACACTAACTAATCCATACCCATAATGGCATCGAAATCAATTATCTCTAATTCTACCAGATCTACTGTGGTTTGACGATCAGCAACCTCTACTATACACCCTCGATAAACCCTTCTGGCTATGATGGAGTCACCGACGGGTGTAGAGACTGAGAAGGGTTGCTAAAGCAACTCTTGTACAACACTGAACTTTCGAGCCACAAATGGGGTAACGTAGGACAAGGTAGATCCTGGATCAATCAATACATAAGCAGGGTGAGAGCAAATAGTCATCATACCTATTACCACATCTGGAGACGCCTCTGAGTCCTGCCTCCCTGGTAATGCATAGGTACGACTTGGGCCCATACCTGAACTCGAGGCCCCTGATCTGCCTCGGCCCCTGCCTGCTGGGACTGAGGGCCTACGCCCTGCCGAGGATGCTGGAGCTCGCAGCCCTGCTGACGTCCTGTCCTATCTATCTTGGTTACCCTAACCCCTGGTTGGATAGTCTCTCATCACATGACCCTCATGCCCGCATATATAACACCCTGTGGAGCCATATCTGTAAGCTCCAGTGTGGGGTCGGCTGCAAATAGGGCAAGGTGGAGGTGTATACCTGCTCTGCTCTACCCTCCTCTTCTAAGGTGAATCTACCGTTCGAGAACTCCCGTCGGACTCTGTCTGTCCCCAGTGACCAAATCTACCCCTCTACTATTGTGATGGAGATGGGGGTCTAGGTGGCCTATCCGGAAACCGTGGCCTAGGCCCTCTCCAGATCTCCCCCTGTATCTCATCTAATCTATCCCTGCGGCGCTATTCCTGATTTATTCGTCTGCTATCATGTTGCCGCTGTCTAAGGCCCTCAATAGTCTGGGCAAAGGCCTGTACCTGAGCAATATCCATATCTTCCCGCAGCGTAGCTATCACGCATGCCTCAATATATTCTGGGTTCAAAACCCATAATAAACCAGTGGACTCAAGATGGCATGGTGTACACAAAGGCTGGAGCATAGCGGGACAAGGAATCAAACTGCAGGGCGTATTCCCGTACACTTCTCGCCCCCTGCTCCAAGTGTAAAAACTGGTCCATTTGGGCCTGTCAGATTTCCCATGGTAGATAACAGTCCAGGAAGGCCTCTAAAAAGCTGGACCAGGTCAGATGGGCAACATATCTCCCTCGGGACCTCTCTCAACTTTCGTACCACAATACAGCAATATCCCACATCCGGAATACCGCTAACTCAGCTAACTCTGTAGATTTCACATGCATGACCTGGAAGAATCTCTGCATCTGATCCAGGAAGTTCTTGGGGCCCTCTGCCTGATCCGACCCTGTGAACTGTGGGGGACCTAGTGCCAAGAATTCTCGGACCCTCGAACTGCCAGTCCAACCTGATGACTCTACTATTACGGGTGGCACTGACTGGCGCTGAGTAGCCATCATTTGGGCCAACATAACTACTGCACTTCAAATTTCCTGAACATATGGTGTGGGTACAGGAACTGTCGGAGGCTGTTGCGTCCCGAGTGGCTCCTTGTGTGGTGGGGACTACTGAGAAGGTCGAGATGACGCAGCAGTATCACCCTCAGATCGAGCTGATTCTAAACAAGGCCGAGGCATCCTGTTGGTGCCTTCTCCTTCCGCGGTATCCAGTCTTCTACCTATGACAGGATGTCGCTGATCTGCCATTTTATCTGTAAATAAAGAGTATGATAAGTTTTAGGCACTCAACCCTATATTGTACTGCTCTATAGCATTACTGAATATGAAGAAATAGTAACCGTCCTATTATGCCTTGCAGCCTTCTGCCTATGGTATGTGGTGCACAACACATCCATAGACATGACTCTACTTAGCACGGCTTGCAGACTCCCTGGGATACGACCTGCTCTTATACCAAGTTTTTTATGCCCCGCCTTGGGAGGCATGACTGGCACCCGCTGCCCCACTAAGACCAAGACTGCTGGACTACCGAGCCTAAGCACTTCTGGTGCTAGGCTGGCTCTAACTCCGGGTTCATGGAACCAACGGGCTATATAACGGCTGTAAATACCGCCTCTGGCCAACTAGGCCTATAGCCACCTATAAGACAACAACAGCTAACCGGAACAACAGTAGTATAAAGGAACCTATGTTGGGCGACAAGGCCACCATGCTGTCTAGTTTCACTAAAAAGCTGAACTAAATGCTAAACTGCTCTATCACCGACAAGGTCACCAACTATCAACTATACAAGGCCCCACACAGCCATCATAAAAAAACTAAAACATACACACGGCCTCACAGGAACGGTACGACTAACCACAGGGAATATACAATCTGCAAGCCTCTAAGAATACTGATAAGATGGTCGGGACAGGACCCCGACCTACCCGTATTGTACAACAAAAGAAAAGGAATAAACCTCTAGTTGTCAAGCTTCGGATGACAGGAGCTGATGACTATGTGTGCTAACTGGAATTACGAGGGATCGGCTCCTCGTCTATGAGTACCTGCAGGCAAGTAATGCAGCGTCCCCAAACGGGCATCAGTACCACTGGTACCGAGTATGCAAAGCAAAACTGAAAATAACTGAAGATAAACAGTATACTGGTAGTTACTGAAATGACAGAGGATAGCTAATACTGTCTGGAATAGCAGAATCTGTACCGAGCTTAACTGTACTGGGAAGAAGATAAGAATCTTACCTGTCGATGCGGTGTCCTGCTATCTATCAATTTAATAAGTAACATATATATATATATATATATATATATATATATATATATATATATATATATAGCATACAAGAACCTATACCAGCCCCCATAAGCCAGAAGGTGTCAATCAACACGCAATCTATATACCCCTACCCAAGTGATACTCAAATGTGCCTTTTTTGCCTTGTTTATCTATCAATGTTTATACATTCTCATGTGATTGGTAATAAAATGTGAATTTATACTAACCAACATGATTAGCATTGTTTTGCAGGTAAAATGTGATTTTGGGAAGCTAAAATGCATGTTGGGAGAGATCGGGGTTGGACTCGGATGTGAGCAAAGGACAAGGCATTGGAAGGCACAAAATAAAGAGGCTCCGCGATGGAGCCGTGTCACGTTGCCATCGCGGAGGCCTTCTGCCTGGATAGGGAATTTTCGCCCAATTTCCAGAGAGGGTTCGCATTGGGTCCGTGGCACGGTGGCCTGGCTCCGCATTGTACGTCGTGCCACGTTGAGCCTGATTACCTGGACCCCCAACTTCCAGTGAGGGTCCGCGTCGGTGGCGTGTCACGGAGGCAGTGCTCCGCGATGCACTCCGTGACACGTTGCTTGTTATTCCGGAAAAAATTCCCACTAGTATAAATAGAACACTTAGGTTCATTTTTCAATATTCTGACTTGGTGGAGCAAGAACGTGGGTTACAGGCAGTTGAGGGGACGAAATTATCAGGGTTTTTCTCTCTTTCCTTCTCCTTGAATTCAATTGCTTGTATGTTTAACATTCATTTAACGATGTTTAATCCACAAATGAGTGGCTAATTCCTCTTCTTATTGAGGTTAAGAACACTTGTAATGAAATGTGATTATTGATTCTTTGGTTTTTCATCTATTCTTCCATGGTTGTTCTATTGATTCTTGTTCTTACTGCATTAATGTGTGGCCTACGTTAATGTATATCTAAAAAATTCGGTTTCACTCGAGAGAGCAAGAAATTGGAAAGTTGTGAATTAATAGGATATGATCCTTTCTTAGTTTGGAAAAATTGAGAATTGATTTACCTTCAGGATAGAAATATACCTGAAAGTCGTATTAGTCAATTTAGGAACCGGGTTTGTATGGCTAGAACATGAATTTTTGTTTAATCACAGAAATGTAGGTGTACGGTTCATGATTCTTAAGTTGGGTTAAATACGAGAGTTTTAATCCATTGGCATTAGTTCTTGACTAGCAACCGGAGGAAAAGACTGATCGAATGATATCGATAATTAATTTCTTTACATGTTCAATTAACCTCAGCATGCTCACATTCATAGTTCAAACTCACATTAGATAATCATTTTAGACTTAGCATAAAACTTAGAATCCAAAAATATCAAACTCTTGGTTACACTGTTGTCTTCATTGTTAAACTGAAAATATAGTAACACTTGATTAATTGTTACCTTATCCCAGTCCCTGTGGGATCGATACTTGGCTTACTTGAGCCACTTTACTACTTGTTCGACCACGTGCACTTGCGTGTAGTTATAAACCCATATAACAAACAGACCGAACAGTAAGTGAGCTGATTTCGTCAGTCTGTCAACGACAACCCAAATAGAGTCAAACTTACATCTAGTACGGGATAACCCTGTCACGAAGTCCATATTAACTGCTTCCTGTTTCCACATTGGTATAGTCATCTCCTAAGTTAATCAGCTAGGTCTCTAGTGCTTAGCCTTCACCTGTTGACAATTAGGGCACTGGGCTATGAATATGGCTACATCTTTCTTCATTCCGGGCCACCAGTATATCTCTTTATGTCCCGATACATCTTTGTCGAGCCAGGATAAAGAGAGTAACGAGAATAGTGTACCTCTGCCATTAGGGGTGGGCAAAAAAAACGAAAACCGAAAAACCGAACCGAACCGAATTAATTCGGTTTTTCGGTTCGGTTTCGGTTTTTTTTTTTTAAAATTTCAGTTTTTCGGTTTTCATATTTCGGTTTTTTGGTTTTTCGGTTTAACCGAAATTTTACATTTTTTTTTTTAAATTATAACTTAATTTCAAAAAAATAAAAATACTACACCCAACCCAAATCTCAAAGCACATTTACATTTAGAGAATTATTTATATAATTGATACAATTGCTTAAGTTTTTTTTACAAATAACAAGTTTTATAATAATTTTAGCATGTTAAGAAAATTCTTACTATTATTAATATGCTTTGAAAGAAAAATGAAATATATAATATTTATTTAACAAGAAATTAGGGACCATAGATTATTAAAATCTTAAAAGACCCTTAACTTTTTATTGGTTTTGTTATAAGGATATTAAGCATATGAGAAAATTTATTATCAAAAATTCAAATGTTATGTATGTACTACTAAATGTAAATCAATTGATCCCACTATTTTCTTTATTTAAAAAGTTAAAATTAAGTTTAGTTGAATTAAACTTTAGAATTCAAACTTAAAATAATTTATTTTGAATTTAAAAAGATAAAACAACTCATTTTTAATTTAAAAAGTAGCTCATTTTGTAAGTTAAAAGATAGCCCATTAATTAGGCCCATAACCGAAAAAACCGAATTAGAAAAACCGAAAAAACCGAACCGAATTTGAAAAAAATCGAACCGAACCGAATTAGTTTGGTTCGATGTTCGGTACACTACATGAAAAACCGAAAACCGAAAAAACCGAACCGAAATTTAAAGAAACCGAACCGAAAAACCGAATGCCCACCCCTATCTGCCATAGTCTTCTGGCGGAGCCCTACTGCATCTGGAACGCAGAGGCAACCTTTGTACCTCAATACCCCACCCTCAGTTATCCCAAAAGTCGCTAGTTCGCCCTGCCGAACTTTATCTCTGAGCTGTGCTAAATGAGAGTCCTCATACTGCCGTTCTTTTACCTCTACCACCAAGGACGATACTGCGTATTCTAAATTATGGCCCCATTGTCCCCTGAATCTATTACCCGAAATGCTAAATTGGCTAATTGATGCAACTCCCAGACCATCTCCCGCTTTTCTGGCCTCAGATATGCTAAACTCCCCATAGATCTGCGACCGGGGGCATCTGCTACAATATTAGTTTTCCCTGGATGATACAAGACGTTCACGTCATAATCTTTTAGTAACTCTAACCAACGAAACTGTCGCAAATTCAACTCTTTCTGCATGAAAATATACTGGAGGCTCTTATGATTCATGAAAATATCCACATGTACACCATACAAGTAATGCCTCTATATTTTCGAGACATGAATCACTATAGCTAATTGTAGATCATGGGTGGGATAGTTCTTTTCGTACTTTTTAAGTTGTTTGGAGGCATAAGCGATTACCTTCCCGTGTTGCATCAGGACACACCCCAACCCGACGCCTGAAGTGTCACAATACACGGCACACCCCTCTAAACCTTCTGGCAATGCTAACACTGGTGCTGACGTCAACCTATTTTTCAATTCTTGGAAACTCTACTCATAGGCCTCGGTCCACTTAAATTTGGCTGCTTTCTAAGTCAATTTATTCAAGGGCACTGATAGGGTAGAAAAGCCCTCCACGAACCTACTGTAATACCCGGCTAGACCCAGAAAACTGCGAACTTCTGTGGGAGTGGTAGGTCTGGGCCATGTCTTTATTGCCTCTATTTTCTGTGAGTCAACTTGAATACCATCCTCTGATACAATGTGGCCCAAGAAAGCTACAGAACTCAACCAAAGCTCACATATAGAGAATTTCGCATATAGCTGGCAGTCTCTGAGGGTCTGAAGTACTATCCGCAAATGACCCCTGTGTTCTTCTTCTGAGTGGGATATGGTTGGAAGACACTGTTCATTAAGTCCATGAATACTGTGGGGCATTTGTCAACCCGAAGGACATAACTAGGAACTCAAAATGGCAATACCTATTCCTGAAAGCCGTCTTCGAGATATTCTTCTCCCGCACTCGAACCTGATGGTATTCGGATCTCAAGTCAATTTTATAAAAATATTTTTCCCCCTGCAGCTGATCGAAAAAATCATCTATCGTGGGAAGTGGGTACTTATTTTTGATAGTCACTTTATTCAACTTCCGATAATCTATGCACATACGGAGAGAGTCATCTTTCTTTCTCACAAATAGAACCGGTGCACCCCACGGTGACGTACTTGGACTGATAAAACCCTTATCTAACAAATCTTTCAGCTGTTCTTTCAATTCCCTCAATTCAGCCGGAGCCATTCGGTATGGAGGGAAGGATATAGGTTGAGTATCTGGCAGCAAATAAATAGAGAAATCAATTTCCCTTTCTAGAGGGATGCCAGGGAGTTCATCTGGAAACACATCGTGAAATTCATTAATCATTGGGATGGACTGTAGAGTCGGGGACTCTGCTTGCATATCCCGAACCCTAACGATATGGTAGATACAACCCTTTGCTATCAACTTCTTTGCCCAAAGATAGGATATGAACTTACCCCTTGGCATGGTTGTACTACCTTTCCATTCTCACACTACCTCCATCGGGAAGTGGAATCGGACAATTCTGGTCCAACATTCTACAGTAGCATAATATGGTGCCAACCAATCCATACTCATAATCATATCAAAATCAATCATCTCTAGCTCTACTAAATCTGCTAAGGTCTGATGACCCACAATCTCTATTGTACAACCCCGATAAATTCTTTTAGCAATAATAGAGTCACATATGGGTGTAGACACTAAAAAAGGTCGTTGAAGCACTTCTAGCACTATATCAAACTTTCAGGCAACTAATGGAGTAACATATGGTAGAGTAGAGCCCGGATCTATCAAAGCATAAACTGAGTGAGAACAGACATCTAATATACCTGACACAACATCTGGTTACGACTCTGACTCCTGTCGCCCTAGTAGTGCATATGTGCAGTCCTGGATGCTACCTGAACTGGATGCCCCGGATCTACCTCAGCCCCTACCAGCTAGAGTTGAGGGTCCATGCCCTGCAGAGGGTGTTGGGGCATACAAACCTGCTGAATACCTATCCTGCTGACCTTAGCTGCTCTGGCATCTAGTCGAACAATTTCTCATCATATGCCTCTCCTGCCCGCAAGAATAGCAGGCTGTGGAGCCATACCTGCACCTCCTCAGGTGTTGCCTATGGCAAGTACTGCATCATGGCACTGCTAATTCTGTCTGAGTCGGTCCTCTCTGCTGCTGTGAGCCTGATGCCTGTGAACTCTCGTCGGGACCTGACTATCCACGACATCTGATCTGCTACCCTGCCACTGCTGGAAGGGAGCTTGGGCAGCCTATTTGATAAGCGAGGTCGGGGTCCACCCAGAAAATCCACCTGAAAGTCTACGGGCCTACCCCTCCGACGTTGCTCCTGACCTGCCCTCTCTATGGCGTATTGACGCTGCCTAAGCTCCTATATATTCTGAGAAAATTCCTGCACCCGTGAAATATCCATATCCTCTCGAAATGTGGTCATAATGCATGACTCCATATACTCTGGCGCAAGTCCCATAATGATCTGATGCACCCTACTGGCATGGTGTCAACAAATGAGGGTGCATACCTGGCTAAGGAATCAAACCTCAATGCATATTCTCTGATGCTCATTCTGCCCTACTCTAGGTGCAAGAACTGCTCTACTCTGGCCTGTCGGACCTCTTAGGGAAAGTAATGATCTATGAAAGCCTCAGAAAAAATAGGCCACGTAGGTGGAGGTGCATCTCTACCTCGGGATCTCTCCCAACCCTCGTACCATAAAACTGCTACATCTCGCAATCGGAATACCGCTAGCTCAACTGATTTGGTAGGCAAGGCATGCATAACCCTAAATAACCTCTGCAACTGATTTATAAAATTATAAGGATCCTCTCTACGATCGGTCCTGTAAATTGTGGGGGACTCAGAGCGATAAATTCACGAACTCTCAAGCTACCAGGCCCCTCAGCAGGCTTAGTGGTAGCTGGTACTACTGAAGGAGGCTGAAGCTGGGCAGCCATCATCTAAACACACGTATAAAATGCACCTCTAAGCTCCTGATCGGATGGTGCTGGAATAGATTGGGTGGTACTAGTGTATTTACTTACCTAGTGGGCTCTAAGTGCGGTGGTGAGTGTTGGGGAGATCGAGGGGATGTCTCCCTATCGCCCTCAGACCGGGTCGACTCTGACTGGGGCCCCCAACGGGTGCCCTCTCCTATCATCATATCTAAATCTCGACCGTCGCAGTCCATCATGCATCTGACATTTTTCTCTGTAAACAACAAAATAGCGTAAGCTTAGGGGATTACCCTATACAACTCAGATCTATAGCACGACTGGAGGAGAAAGAAGAGTAACCACACTATTATGTCTCGTAGCCTCCTCTCTATAGAATGTGGTGCACAACACATCCATAGACAAGCCTCTACTTGATACGGCTTGCAGACTCCCTGGGATACAATCTGCTCTAATACCAAGTTTGTCACGCCCCGCCTTGGGGGGTATGACTGGCACCTAGTGCCCTACTACGGTCTGGACCGATCTGACTGGACCTATGCACTTTAGGTGCAAACTTACTCCTCAAATCAAGAAAACAACGGCCTATATCTCGGCTATAAACACAGCCCCCAACTGACAAGGACGCATAGCCACCTGTAAAATAAAACAGCTACCCAGAAACAGATAATGATAGGGAGTCTTATGCGGGCCGACAAGGCCACTATGTTGTCTAGTTATAACTGAAATGAAAATCAGGCGACTTACACATGCTATAGCTGACAAGGCCACTACTCAATAGCTAAATAAGGCTCCACGCGGCCGTCGTCACAAAATGAAACATACATCTGGGCCCAACACAGCCAACAACAAACTAACCACAGGGTACTGTACATCTGCAAGCCTCTAGGAGTAGAATAGTGGCCGAGATAGGGCCCCGACCTACCCATAAACTGAACAATCAAAAAAGAGCAGACCTTCTAGCTACTAGCTCTGGAGGAAGGGAGCTGACCATACTGCTAACCTTGGCTGGAAGCTACGAAGGTTCTGGTCTGTGCCTATCTGCACCTGTAAGCAAGTAATGCAGCACCCACGGAGGGCGTCAGTACAATATGTACTGAATATGTAGGGCAGTAAAGTAATAACTGAATGAGAGATAAAGAACTGAAATCATCATACGGAAGGAAAAGAGTTTAACCTGAACGATTTCGCTATCTGTAGAATTAACAAGGCACACATATATACAAATAAAAACCTAACCGGGCCCCCATAATCCTGGCAGGTACAACCCATATAAGAGTAACCTACCTGGGCCCCCATAAGCCTCAGCAGGTACAAACAATATATGTTCCACTATCTGATTGCTAATGATTGTAGTATACGGTAATTCAAAATGTCCCTTACAGCCTCGATTTAATAGAACTCATTATGGCCCTCACGACCTCAATCTGGTGGGACTCACTATGGCCCTCACGGCCTCAATCTAATGGAACTCGTTATGGCCCTTGCGGCCTCAGTAAAATAGGACTCGATATGGCCCTCGGGGCCTTAGTGTCAAGGAACTCAATATGGCCCTCGCGACCTCGATATAATAGAACTTAATATGGCCCTCGCAGCCTCAATATAACAAAACTCAATATGGCCCTCGCGGCCTCAATATAACAAAACTCAATATGGCCCTCACGGCCTCACTATAACATAACTCAGTTAATCAAAATAGATATGCCTTTGACTCTTTTACTTGGACTCAAACTGTATCACAATACTAAAGAAGCTAACTTGACGAAAGAATTTGCCTTAACATACCTTAATATTCATCTTCCTCGTAACTAGCGAGTTTCAACTGGTATTCAATAGTCCTTCCTAACTATAATCGTACTACTGAGAGAATGAAACTAGTTTCAGTACTAAATTTGGCAAAAAAATAACTGTAGTACTAATATTGACTATAATTCAACTTAACAAAACACGGCCAAAAACATATAATTTCCTGAGAGTTCAAAAGGGAGAAATACTTACTTAAATCCTGTGATCGTATAGAAATCAGTTTGAAGCAATTCTGATAGCTTTTGCTCGGTGGAGTGACGATTCGCCGGGCGAATTTCCCGAAAATAACTCCATAGTAATGCTCCCTATGGGCTTAGGATTCAATACCCGAAGTTAATTTGAATATGGACGGTGTTTTGTAGTGTAAGCGGATGAAAAACTACTGTTTTCTTCGTACTCTCTCTTTTTGGCCGAAGTTGGTACATAGAAAACGATTCAACAACTAAAGGGACCTTATATATATATATACTTGGGCAACCCCATTGTGCCAAAAAAATGAGCATGTCACGGAGCCCAACGCATAAGGGGAGGGTCAATGACACGTTACCCCTTTGGCAGCCTGCTCCGGCCTTCTCCCATGCAACCTTGTTCTGTGCTCAATCGGCCTTTCCCCAGGCCCTTTCTCGCATGCGTCGTACTCTAAAACTCTTGACTAATGTACGAGTAGGCCGACTAAATGTTAGAAGTTTATGGGGTGTAACATAAATCATGATAATCATAAATATAATCGTACATACATGAACTAGCCATGACATAAGGCCCGTGTATCAGCCAAAAACATAATTCATGATTCATAGGTTTCATGCATACTCATAGATCATACATATAGCTCAAAAATCATCAAATAGTAATGAGTAATTGAATAAATTCATATTTTGAATCATAAATCATGTTGGGCTTGTAAATATTATCAATTGAAGCAAAGATCATAAATCGACCTATCATGGATCATGCTTAGATAAGCTTAGTTTAATAGAAATTGAAGTCGATAATTTTATTAGTAGAAATACGTTGTAAAACCTAATCAAAATCCAAAGAATATAATGAGATTCATAAAACATAAAAGTTCACTAGTAAATCATTAGGTTTTCATAAAATTCGATTTTAAAACCCCAATAGATTTCCGATAGATTTTCATAAATTCGTAGAGATTGGGCATGGGTTTGAATGAAAGCACCCATTCATAACCTTACATACCTGAAGATAGCTGAATCCTACTCTCCCTTGGATTCCCAAAAAGGAATTGAAAGGAATTGAGGAAGAAAACCTTGAATCACCCTTTGATCACCTCTCTATTCCCTTGCATGCATGAATGAAGACTTAGGATAGTTTTTCCCCTCTAAAAACAACCTTTCATAGGCTAAGACAATGTAGTTTAGGATTTAGGAACTTAGGAATTACGAAAAGGCCCTTACTAATTTGCAGAAAAATAACTGCCAGGTGGTCCTAACGGACGACCTGACGACTCGTCCTCACCGGCCACGACTCGTTATGTCGATCGTCAAGGACACTGCCTAGCCTTGTCTCCTAGGCTCGTAATGGGTCACATCATGACTCATCAGGGGTGACCACGACTCGTGGTCACCAGTCGTTGAGTACACTGCTCAACTTCTTCATTTCTTACTCACCTCTGCTCATGACTCTCACCACGACTCGTTACTTCCTCCAATGAGTCGTGGTCAGCTTCCTTTAAGTACACTACCAACCCTAAAGTAGATCGGTATTGACCATATAATAAAAGCAGATCTTGGTCCATGGAGTCCCAAGAAGGTAAGAACTCATAGACAACATCAACAATAGATGCTTCGTTAGGATCTCACATTCATCTAGCAGTTGGTGAGGCCTCCTACTTTCGAAAAGTCCCAATCTTTTGAGAATATTATTTTATAGATCTTGAGGTAGTCGTGGGAGCTATGTCCGGCACCCGTCTTCAGTTATAGAGGCTTCATAGATAAAGTTAGAATTAAATCAATAATGTTACTTTATAACCTTCATTTTAGTTGCAATTAATAAATCTTAGTTATTTCTTTACCCCATTGTGGTTGTTACTTCCGCTATACTTTATTGAGATCTAAACTAATAGTACGCCAGGCCAAGGGTTCACTTGGATCACTAAAGTGGCCTAAATGTCGGTTGATGTCTAGGGTATAGACTTGGGGCATGACATATTTACCCATTAACCTACCCCTCGATGCTCTTTCCAATGGGACTATTACCTTATGGATGGGCTGGCCGCTGGTAATTCAATTGTAGTGTTTCTTGTGTACTACTTGACTATATTTGCACTTCAGTATAGAATTATTGTCCTGTGTCAGTTTCTAGAGTTGCAGGTTATTACTATTTCTTATTTCTGGCTCAGTTATCAATGTTATCTTATATATTTACAGTTTTCAACCTTACTTACAATTACATTTCATTCGTACTAACGTCCCTTCGCCTGGGGAACCCTTCCTATAATTTTGTTGTAGGTACATGTAGAGGCTCAAATTGACAATCGCAGTAGGAGCCAAATTTCAGCAAAGTAGTAGTATGCTCCTCTCTTTCAGGAGCCCTGTCCTAGTTTTGATTATTTTGAGTTTTGTGTACAATATGGATAGGTCGGGGCCCTATCCTATGTATTTCAGTTTGTTTACCCTTTAGAGGCTTTTATGGGCTAGTTTGTGTAGTTAGACTTTTTGTATTGCCTTATCGGCTTTCCAATTATTTATTCATTTTTTTAAGACCTTATAGATCCACTATCTATTTTAACTGATCGTGACAAGTGGCTTGGTCGGCCTCAGTGTCACAGTTATAGACGTTATATAGCTGGATTTTCAATCTATCTAGAGTCAAATACCAATTGTGATCTACCCTAGTTTTGGGGTGTGACAATAATGATATGAAGCTTAGATAAATAAGTAACCTTCTCTTTTGATCAAATTTCACATGTACCAAATACGCAAGCGGTGAGAAGAAATTTCAAAGGTCCAAGGATATCACCCATTTGGGGATAATTTTCAAGTGTTTGTTCATGATGAATGAGACTTGAGATGATATTGAGTATGAGTATATGACATAAAGTGTATGTTTCTGAAGAAAGGAAAGTGGTAAATGGATTTGAAAGTTAGAGTTTAGAAATGGGAATCCTTTTCATATCCTATCAGCAAGTATTGACCATCTTTTATTTGAGATTTATTTGCTTCTTATGGTGTTGCATTGGAGGCTAAAATAAAGGGACAAAAGCTTTTTTAATTTGTGCGTTTCAGGTGAACATCATTAGTAAGACCATTAATCATTTTTACTTAAGTGAAGACAACAAAGGGCTTAAGAACACCGTTGAGTACGACCACAAATTTGAGAACCTAGAGACTCAGCGGAGTGGTTGCCACTATGATAGATTGAATTACTCCAATAAGTAGAACTGAGAGATCATGAGCTGATGTGGTTGTCTTGCTATGCTAGACCACTTCTACCTGTGTAGCACCAGAAGGGAACTAACATTAGTACCGGGGCATGCAAGAAAATGAGTATCCATAAGTGAAATACAAATATCTATCTTTAACTTGTCGTCCTCTTCCCAAGGTATGCCTCTCACTGTGAAATCATTTGTGATCTCCTTCAGATTTCCCTCATTTTTCTCTTAACCATTATCCCCCATTTGTCTCTTTCTAGGATTATAAGTAGGAGAATTTCGGCTAGTAGCTTTAAAATAGGTTGATACAAGAAAAGTAAAGGATATATAACTAGACAAAATATTGGATAAAATAAGCAACCTTTGTTAATGAACAAGGACCTAAAATTCACAAATCCAATAAGTACCAAGTTCTTAGGAAGTCCTCAAGGAAAATCAATTACCCTTACAACCTTTCTTTCTACATAAAGTCACAATTCGAAGCTTTAGACAAGCTCACTACACTAAACATCAATATTTGTTCAAAGTCATCCATAATCTGCTATGAGAATTAGATGAACTCCTATTTATACTAAATAAAAAGCAAATGGAAGACAATTATAAATACCCTTAATGAGTAAGGGCCTTATTTGGGTAATCTTTCTTTTCCTTGAAATCAAAGAATGGCCAATTTCACATCTAGCCACCTTCTTCATTCTCTTGCCCATCTTGTGCTCGTTCATCCATCATAAGTTATGATCCAAACATGTCACCTTTTGGATTGCATCATTCTCCCCTTTTTGAAAAGTATTTGTCTCGAATATAAACCTTGCAAAAGCATAGAGAAGACAAACAATAACAAAGGACCTCATAGCATGAGGCTTAGCACAAATGTAACTAGGCCTAACAACACACATACATACAAAGGGCTACCAGGGTCAAAAGGAAATGATATTCATACATCTTGATCAAAACCACAATCAATAGTCTTAATAAAATCCCCTCCCTCACTAGGCCAAGCCCTTAATACAAGCATGAGTATCATCATAAACAAAGAGATAATAAAGAAAGGTGTCGGACAAGGCAACTTTATTCAAAGTGTCCCCATATGTAAGATTATCATTAGATACAAAAACATCATCAAGCACATTATCAAAAGTTGGGACACTCAAAGACGAAGTACCTATTTGATCATGAGTATCACTTTCTTCATCAACATCCCATAGTGCATTACGGTACAAGGTATATCCGTGGAAAATAGCTACACTACTATCATGTAGAACAATACTATACCCGACATTAGAAATTTTCATCATTATCAAATTAGACATTATACTTGAAGAGAGAGCAATTAAACAAAGACGAAGAGTCAAATCATGCAATTTCATTCTCAAAAGGACCAATGTCATCATTCAAAGTATTGTCAAGCACATGACCTCTATGAGTTAAGCAAGTAAGAGGATCCATAAAAGATATACTCAAAGAGTCACACTTATTTAAGTGATCAACATCAAAAGTAAGTTGATCAACACAATTTTCACATGAAAATGTAATAGCATTCAAACCATAAGTTCGACACTAGGTGGATGCAAATCAATCTTGCAAAAAGAATCAATTCGGTCATCAAAAGGATCAACTAGTGTTTGGACACTCTCAACATTAACATTATCAATACATGGAAGGGAATCAATAAGCCCATATGAAGACAAGATATTGCTCACACTTTATTCATTTAAAATATTTGAAGTGTTAAGTTTAGCTATTGTACCTTGAAGTTCACAAAAAAGATCATCCGGGTTGCTTTCATCCTTAAAAGAAGGAGTAACTTTGATGGAGGTAATACTCATGTCTCAACCCCCATTTTTGCCTTGGAATCTTTTATCCCCATAACGATCATCAATAAGGTAATCATCGTGATAACAGCCATTGTAGTCATCTCTTCCATGGTAACCTCCATGCCTACTCATTTGAGGGATACGACCGTGTCTACCTCCTCTTCCATGATGAGGACCTTGAAAATGCATATGTGGTCCCCTTATTCTATTATGATAATCATTGGATACCTCATCAAACTTCTCTAGGAACTCTTCATGGAATTTATCATCCAAAAGTTGGATATTTCAGATTGATCGGACATTTAGATTGGTTGGTGGATATTTTGTGGAGGAAAAATCATATATGGTTATGGTGGAGATATATATGGTGGAGGTATGTAGTGGTGGTGGAGGGACATATGGTAGGATAGCAGTAGATAATGGAGCGATAAAAGATGGTAGTGGAGTGGTGAAGGTAGAATTGAACATTTCATGACCAGGGTGATATAGTGAAGAGGATTCATGACGAACTCCACTTGTTTACCATGGTAGTGACAAAAAAGAGTAGAAAAAGAGTCTATTTCGTGTTTCAAGGTCCACCAAACAATTATCCATGTTATCCAACTACCCATCAAGTGGGGAAGATAAAGAAGAGATCATATATATCAAATCAAGCTTCGTGGGGTCCCCGGTATGCACCCAATTCTCCTCTTCTTGATTGGCCATTATACCTATCAAAATGCTAATATAGTGAAAAAAACTCATAATCGCTATAGGAATGTTCATTTTATGTGTCCACACAATTGTCACGATCAAGGATTGTAGCTTGTGTAGTCCATTGAGTTACAAGTGTCCAATTTCTATTTGAGGTCAAGAATAGATTCTTGTTTGACTCAATAAATAAGGCTCAAGCTAATGTAAAGGAATCAAGAAGTTTCGATGAGAATAAAGAAGAATGATGGTATAAGAAGAAGCACCAAAAAAATCGGACTAAAAAAAAGCTAAGATACAAAAAGTAAGATGAATTACTTGATGTTAAGTAGTTTTTGGAAATTAATGAGATGAAAAGAGGATGAAGAACTAATTAATAAATAATTTAAATTGTTAATAGATGTTAACAAAAGTAGAAATCGAAAGAAAATTAAGTGTGGAAGAAGAACTGTGAAGTTTGGACACTTCAAAAAATTTTGGGGTCTATAAAAGTTCCAACACTTAGAAAACTTTAACCCAAAAAGCCAAAAACCTACAGGTTTGCTCTCTGACAGTGTGCCTCATATGCGCTTGCTGCTACTAGGGGAGGCAGGACGCACCCGACGTTGTGCTGGCAGCTCACTAGCACTGATGTGGTGCCTATTGGCACTAAGTTATTAGCCGCGTAGTTATGGAGGTGGCTGCAGCGTAGCTGCTGCATGGCACCCGCATGACAAATTTTGCTGGCGTGGCTATCCACGTGAAAATTAATTTTATTTTTATTTTTTTCAAATAGATTGTTTTTTCAAATTCAAAATTTTTGTTCAACTAATAATTTATACGAGTGGATCCACTAACACTTCATTATAAAAATCTAAGAGAGAAGATGGATCAAATGTACCTTGGTGTCATCTTCTTCACCTTGAAGATATGAATGTCTTCAAGAAAATTCAAAACATAAAGAACAAACTCTTGGCCAAACTTCTCCAAATCACCTCAAAATTTAAGATTTTCTTTCCCCTTGAAGTAGAGAACAGAACCCAATTAAAATTAAGCCTACAAATCCCCTTCCACCAACAAGACCCAATTGCCAATTTCTTCAAGTCTTCAAGATTCAAGGTCTTTAATGGTGGAATCAATTCCACAACTCAAATTTCAAAAAAAACCTAATATCTAGACACAAACAACACTAGAGAACACAATTCTAGTGTCAAAAACAACAAGAAATCAAGAAAAAATTTCTGAATTTTTTGAATTTGTTTGGAATTTCATTTTTTTATTCAATACCTAAATCCCAAGATTATAGTTGTAAGAACGACACTAATCACTATATTTAATACTAAGTGATACAATAAAAGTAAAACGATAGTGATGTCGCCCAAGCGAACATAAACACATGTGGCCGTCAAATAATATACGATAGTAAAATCCCGATTATCGATCCCTCAAAGACTTGTCAGATTATTGCTCAAGGTTAAAACATTATTTCACTATTCTAATAAAATAGGTAAAAATGGGGAATGGTTTGGGAATTATACTACTAAACTTAAAACGTAAATTTAACTGAAGAATTGAACACAAATTAACAAATGTTGCAATTCAAATGATGATAGAATCTAGGTATTAGCACTTTAGCTTCAGGTTGAGTTTTAAGACTTGAATACGCTAGACTAATTCTTCCTAAGGTTGCCAATTGCAAGTTACTATCCCATTTCTTGTCATTCTCCCGAACATCCAAGAATTATACCATGAACCCTAACGTCTCTATCCCTATGATCACAGGAGAAGCATGATATGACGGTTGTGGCTACTTTTATTCAACTGAATAGTGTTGACGGGTATATTCTTATCCTCAACAATGAATTCTATCTTGAACCCATGAGTTAAGAGTCTTTAAAACCTGTTTTTCACTTACTTTTTACCCTCTTGGTTCCCTCTCCCGAGTTCAACCAACAGCTAACAGATATATTCGTAAGGGGATCAAGCTAACGAATAAGCAATTAACGTAAGTATAAACAACCTTTAAGAGGAATCAAGAACTAGCATAAACAAAATTTCAAAGATCAACCATCTGCTATGGCCAAAAACCTAGAATAAGAGCTTAGCCACTCATGTTCAAGTGTAAAACTAAAGAGTTCATCATTTGAATCAAAAACATAAGTTAAAGAAGAAACCTAGAAAATAAACTTGTCTCTTCCTCTAAGAACTGCATACGAACTGATCAATATGATGAATAAATCCTAACAAACTTCCCTAGATGTATATTTATAAGAAAGGCATCCAATGACTCTTTTGCCCTTGAGAAGTACAGCATTTAAACTTAAATATCAGTCCCGGAATGGCCCTAGTGCGTCGCACCATCCAACGCACCAGACTGTAACTGGAATTTCCTCTGAAGTTTTGCCTCTGGCATGCCATGCCACCAAACATGCCAAGGTGTTAGAAAAACTTCTGCAGTCTAGTGTCTGGTGTGCCACGCCAGCCATCTCGCTAGAGTGTTAGAATTTTTCTCAGACAGAAATTTTGTCCTGGTGCACCATGCTAGCCATCTCGCCAGAGTGTTAGAATATTTTTCTGCTGAATTTTGGGCTGTGGTGCACCACGCCAGCCAATGCATCAAGGTGTTAGTCAAATTTTCTCTGAAGTTTGGTGGTTGGCGCACCATGCCAGCTATCTCACCAGGTCAACTTTTTTCGAATTCTTCTTTCTTCACACCTTGGGCCATTTTTGAGTCCTTTTCCATTTATTACCTGCTAAAAACACTTGTTAACTCAAAAGACACACATAAACGTAAATTCATGCATTTCATAAGGATTATAATCTAAAAACATGGTAAAAATGGGTAAAAACATGGCAAATGGGAATAAGAATATGCCCAATATTACCACCTACACTTAAGCCATTGTTCATCCTCAAACAATCCTTACTTGTGTGCATGAACGCCATTTCTCACCACTTATCGCCCCTATCAATCCCACTCAATTAGCTAGCACAGAGCACATGCATCAGTGGTTCATCAATTCATAACAACCCATATCAAGCACACACAGAAGTTTTCACATTCAAAACTATGTAGCCTCTATAACTGACTCATCTTTTAAAATAGGGAAACATGATTAAGTATGAAAATGCAACACATAGTACACCGACTTTGACAATCTTATGCCCTCACTTATTTAGTGATGTTCCTTTCCTCATGTTATCAATTAAATCTTGGAACATAATAAACAAGACACACTCACTCTCAGAAACGATGTATCACACACATGTAACATACCATAGGCTTGTCCCTCATGTATATTTAGACTACTTAGTTGCTTCAACAATAGTAAAATCATAAGGACTTTCCCTGGTTGTAATGTCAGCTAAGGGACGGGTAGGAATGATTTTCTTTAGTAGTGGCTACCAATCCTAAGCACTTTAAGACAATTTTTTTAATCTTTCTTGTCCACCACTTTTTCTCACTGCTCACCTTTTCTTTCACTAATTCCCTTTTCTATTCTCATGCCCCTTTTTCATACTACTTGACTGCTAGTTTCTACTTATAAGTTTACAAGAATGATCAACTATTAAAATCTTTTCATTTATGTTCTAGCAGTAAGTAGACAACATCTTTTTGTGGGCACCCCTCTTTCTATTTTCTCTTTTTGCTATCACTATTTTTTTCTTTCTTTCCTTTTCCTTAACTTTTTCTACCTTGGTGAACCCTCATTCTTAATCCTCAAAGTGCGTCAGACTATCTTGGATTAGAAATTCTGAAGGTCACACAACAAAAAGGGATAGGCTTCTTTTGTGGCTAAGAAGAAAATTAAGGCTTGAAGCTCAAAGGGGTTAACTAGGTATAGTCTTAAGGAAGGTACAACAACAATGGACAAAATGGGCTTTTCAGAGAAATGCCTTAATCACATCTTACTTTATTCGCAACCAGCTATCCTATACACACTTAGGCAAGTTCTAGATGTTACATTATGTACAACACATAACAAATCAAGCTCACCTCTCATGGAATCATGATGTAAGTCGGTTTTCTATGGCTGCATATCCACACAATCAAATTGAATGAATTCTTTCATTATTAAGCCCTAAAAAAATTTATTGAGTCAAGTTAAAGAACCTATGTGTCTCTCATAGAATTCTAACTTCTTATGCATTCACGAAGATCATTTCATTGCTTCTAGCTTAGCTTCTAAGTGGAATATCAAGAGCACACAAGCGGTGATTTTAGACTCTATAACAAAAAATAAAAATATGACTAATTTTACCTCAAGACGATCGTCAACCATCCATCATAGGGAAAAGCCTTTTCTTCTCCAAAAAAAAAATTAACTATCCTTAAAATGAAAAATTTACCTGGTTCTAAGGTCTCCCACTTCGGAAAAGAACCGAGGCCATAAGAAAAATCGAATGATAGGTGAGATATGCCATTTCAAAAATTTTTAAAGAAAAACTTGATGGCATACTCACCCTTAATATCAAAATTTTGGAAGACATCCCCTCACCCCACAGTTAAACCCATGCTTTGTCCTCAGAGCATCTATAAAATAAAATAAAACATGAGTGAGAAATACTCCCTAAGGCCCTCTAGGACCTAGCTAGCATCATGTCTCTTTGATTCATGGGTCGCACAATCCCACACTTAAGCTCAAGACGTGGCCCTTAGCTTTGATTTCAGTACTCAGACTTCCTTTCTCTGCACACAAAACAAAAGATAAAAGTGACACTATATAAAAATTAATAAAAACTACACTATTACAAATTGGGTATCCTCAAAACAAGAGCATGATTTAACATCGCGTCATGACGCCATCAAGTTTCACCATTTTTCCTTTCATTTTGAGCCTAAAAATTTCACTCCTGATTTCTTTTCCAATTTTTTTTTACGCACAAGGTGCGGTGGTGTAAACATGAAGGGACCAAGTAATAAATGTTGCATCTTGCCCTTTTTGGCACTTAGATGAGGGATGTCATTATGTCTCTTTGGAATAAGAAATTTTAGAATATAGAGGCATTGTTCCTCATCTGCACATCTCTCCATAGGCTTGGAATGCTCTATTTTTAGGTTGCCAACCAAACACAATGTCGAAAAGTGTTTAGAATGAGGATCAATACGCCCTAACTCCAAGACTGAATTATGATTGACATCCTTACTTTTATCCACCTCCTCAACATCAACATCATCCAACAAAGAATAGTCTAATGGTTGGGATTCTTCTTTATTCCTTGCATTGGCTAGTAGCCACAATACTTTGTAATTGGGCCTCAAATGCCACAACTTTTTCATTCAAAAGAGCCTGCAGGTCATGTATACTTGAGCCAAATTAGTTTATCTCTTTTCTAAGCTTCTTTTCTTCCACTTAAGGTTCCTCTGGAGTATTGTCTAAGACCGTGACTTGCAAATCATTACAAGTTGTGGCCTCTGCCATCATCTATGTGAGCTTGGCTCTCATCCTTTCTAAGGCTTTTCCTTGTTCAGTAAGCTACTCCCTCATTACTTTCATAAGCTCCAAGATCAGTTTTTCCATATCGCTCATTTGAGCATGATGTTCCTGCTCTTCATTACTCTTATAAGCATCAAAAACAATAGGAGGATCATAATAGGGGTTTGGGGAAGGGGAATAAGATTTTAAGCAGCTACTCCAATAGCCATCTAGACCACTACATATACCACAAGTATGATAGTGTTGCTACAAGTAGGGTCCTCCATAATTCAGGCACGGATCACCAAAATATGAATACCCGTCATTCGACCCATTTATATACCAAGATTTCTTGTTAAGAAAAGTGGTAAAATACCATTAAAAAAAGAAAAATAAAAATTTATATAATATACTTACAAGAATTAAATACTTGAATAGTGTAATAAAAATCCTAACAAAAAATAATTAATAAATATTCAAGTCCCCAACAACGGCGCCAAAAATTTAATGTCGTCCAAGAGCACGCAAGATCACATGGTCATCAAGTAATATAGGATAGTGAAGTATCGATTATTGATCCCTCAGAGACTTATCAGATTAATTGCTCAACGTTAACACTTTATTTCACTATTCTAATAAAACATGTAAAAATGGGGAATGGTTTGGGAATTATACTACTAAACTTGAAAAGTAAATTTAACTAAAGAATTAAAACACAAATTAACAAATGTTGTACTTCAAATGAAGATAGAATCTAGGGTATTGGCACTTCCACTTCAGGTTGAATTTTGAGACTTGAATGCGCCAGACTAATTCTTCCTAAGGTTACTAGTTGCAAGTTACTATCCCGTTTCTTGTCATTCTCCCGAACATCCAAGAACTTCCCATGAAACCTAACGCCTATATCCTTATGGTTGCAGGAGAAGCATAAGACGATGGTTGTGGTTACTTGTATTCAACTGAACAGGGTTGATGGGGATATTCCTATCCTCGACAATGAATTCTATCTTGAATCCATGAGTTAAGAGTCTTTGGAACTTGTTTTACACTTACTTTTAACCCTCTTGTTTCCCTCTCCCGAGTTCAACCAAAAGACAATAGTTATATTTGTGGGGTGATCAAGCTAATGAATAAGCAATTAACATAAGTAAGTATAAACAACCTTTAAGAAGAATCAAGAACTAGCATAAACAAACTTTCACACTTCAACCATCTTCTATGGACAAAACCTTAGAACAAGAGTTTAGCCACTCATGTTCAAGTTTAAAACTAAAGAATTCATCATTCGAATCAAAAACATAAGTTAAAGAAGAAACCTAGAAAATAACTTGTCTCTTTCTCTAAGAAATTGCTTACAAACAGATCAATACGATGAATGAATCCTAACAAAATGCCTTAGATGTTATATTTATTAGCAAGGCATCAAATGACTCTTTTTCCCTTGAGAAGTACAGCTTTTATACTTGAAAATCCATCCCGGAATGGCCCTGACGCGTCGCACCATCCAATGCACCAGACTGTGACTTGCATTTCCTCTGAAGTTTTGCCTCTGGCACGCCATGCCACCCAATATGCCAAGGTGTTAGAAAAAATTCTGCAGCTTAGGCTCTGGTGCGCCACGCCAGCCATCTCGCCAGAGTGTTAAAATTTTTCTTAGACAAAAAGTTTGGCCTGTTGCACCACGCTAGCCATCTCGCTAGAGTGTTAGAAGATTTTTTTGTTGAAGTTTGGGCTCTGGTGCACCATGCCAGCCAACGCACCAAGGTGTTAGTCAAATTTTCTTTGAAGTTTGGTGGTTAGCGCGCCACGCCAGCTATTTCACCAAGACAACTTTTTTCGAATTCTTCTTTATTCACACCTTGGGCTATTTTAAAGTCCTTTTCCATTGATTACCTGCTAAAACCATCTAAAAACACTTGTTAGCTCTCAAAACACACATAAACATGAATTCATGCATTTCATAAGGATTATGATCTAAAAACAAGGTAAAATATGGGTAAAAATATGGCAAATGAGCATAAGAATATTCCCAACATCAAATAGATAACCAGATACAATATTGGATGAATTAAGTAACCCTTGTAAATGAACAAGAACCTCAAATTCACAAATCCAATAAGCACCAAATTCTTAGAAAGACCTCAAGGGAAATTAGTTACCTTTGCAACTCTTCTTTCTATATAAAGCCACAATCAAAGCTTTAGACAAGCTCACTACACTCAACATCAATACTTGTTCAAAGTCATCAAAAAACTGCTATGAAAATTAAATGACCTCCTATTTATACTAAATAAAGAGAAAAGAAGACTATTACTAATATACCCTTAATAAGTAAGGGTCTTGTTTGGATGAAGACCTTTTCCTTGAAATCAAGGAATGACCAATTGCATATGTAGCGACCTTCTTTGTTCTTTTCCACCTTGTGCTCCTTCATCCACCCCAAGTTATGATCCAAATATTGCACCCTTTGGATTGCATAATAGGTAGCAACTAAGGATCTCTCCTACTTTCAGAAGAGTAGTGGCATTAAGTATGCTTAGCTCCCTAGACGAAATCACCTGAATGTCAGACTTTATATGAGTTAGGTATGCCTAAATATCTTTCAAATCATCACTTGGAGCTTTTTTATCGAGCTCAATCACACATCTCTCAAGCCCATGTATTCTTACCATCATTTGTTGTTGTGAATCCACAACTAACTATAGCAAAGGCTTCATGGATTTGACGACCCAAATTGCAGATCGTGCAAGCACCTACTCGACTATAGTTCAATAAATGAACCCCTCTTTAAACATGCTTTAAGCTGTAAAAAACGTCATTTCAAATAATCACTATTCATATAGGGAACATTAATTTTTAAACCTCTTCAATAAATAAAACATATCTTTAAAATGGAAATTCCCAAAACCAAATTCTTCCCTAAGAATCTAGTCTAAACATGTACTCTCTAAACAAAGAATCAACAATAAAAAGACACAACTTCTCTTGAGGAAGAAAATACAAAAATTGATGCAGAGTGTCGTCACTTCAATTATAAACTTCATAACCTATCACAAACCTACACTCACAAAAGGTGTAACAAGAGTAGTATTAGTACACCACACGTACTGATAAGCACCATCATCCGACTAAGATTAGTTCACATAATATAATGCAAAATCAATATCCATAGGTAATAATTAAATTAGGTAATAACACGTCATTCAATAAATGTGGAAATTATTCACAACTTGTCATACTATCACTAACCTCCTTACATCTCAATCAATCCCTTGCTATAAGTCGTACACAATATTCTAGACCACCATCATTGCAGCAGTACTCCGACCGCTATGGCGCTCTCATTGCAGCAGGAACTCCACACTACAGTGGTACCCCTATCAACCAGTAGCTTGGTATGAACTAACACTCTTCCTTTTTGAAACATCTATTACCTCGAGACATCTAATATCCTTTTTAATATATAGCGACCCAATGATTAATTATATATACTATACAAGGTACCCAAGTCGATTTTTAACTACCAATGATTTATTATGACTCAGCGTAGAATTTAGGAAGCCTATCATTTATTTAATAGCTCATCTATAAATATCAACTTACCACCAATTCATATCACGTATCCTAACCCTATCCTTGTTGACAAAACTATTCCGACAGTCAGGACCAACCCAGCCCCAAGGCTTAATAGTGCATACACCAATCAATATGGATAAAAAGAAATCAACAACATTCAGAAAAACTAAATCATACTTGGACAAGTCATGTCAACCCATCATAGAAAACATGAGTCTTTAACAAAGATAACAGAAAGAATCACAGTTATTTTACAATCATGAGGCAACTCAATCAAGACAATGAAATTATGGCCACTTAGAAGTACAAGTGTATAATCTCTGTAACTCTTTAGTTCCACTCTGCATTAAACCTGATCACATGTCAGTCTCTTAATGGTATTTAATCGGGTTATGTGTCTGTCACATCTCTATCACACATCTATACACACATGCCAGAGGGTCTTATGTTCGCCCTTCCAGTCATGACCTATAGAGAACTCTAGAAATATATATACTATACCGGTGTTGGTACCCACTCTGACTCATCTGCTTGTCCGAATGCTCCCTTCGGGAAGAGCAAATCATATCATAACCAATCGCCTGGATGCTCACCTTAGGCACAAGCCACTCATCTTAGAAGAATTATGTATTCCTCAATCGACACATAACTGCTCGCCCAGAAGCTCACCTTGGGCACGAGCCTCTCATCTCAAGATACAGATGTATTATCCAACATTCATCAGCATAATTCAACATGCTATTACATAATCATCACATAGGACAATTCATAAGTACACGTTGATTATCACAATTCACTTTAAAATTTATGAACCATATTCACAATCATATACAAATTCAGAACTCATTCGCATAGCATCACTATCATCGATTTCAAATCAACTGTATACCACAAGGTAACTTTCATAATTTATCAGTTCAAATTCTCCAACCTTATCAATTAAGGACCTAACAACTCGTCAATTGCACTCAATATGAATTTCTCACACTTATCTTAAAAGTTTCTATTTTAAGTAATTTACTCACGCCACATCATCAATAGCAACAAAAAACAAAAAAAGAGAATAATCATATCAACATCATATACAACTAGGTCTTATTACCTTTACGTCTTATCCTTGTTGATATCCATTACGTTGACTCTAAAAATCACCTTATCCCATAAGATATCATCCTATTACGCTAGACTTAATTAACTCAAGATCTTCTACAAGGATATACGAGTCACTAATTAATGTCTAAATCAAGGTAAGTTATAACCTACCTGGGCGCCAAGCTGTTGTCCTGCAACTAATGGAGTTCCATTTTCGCTCCAGTCTATCATTCTAGAATAAGGTCATCCGGAGAGGAAGGTGGAGTCTTGTTCTATGAGAGCCACCCTCTTGTTTTTTGGTTATAATGCCCAATATTTTACCCCCAAAGTGCTTTTGTTAATTAATCCTTGATAGAATAGGAACTCAGTCTTAAAATAGACTGAAATTAGGAGTTTTGGTCCGCGTCATCTGTTGTAGTAATGAATTTTTCATTGCAACAGTCCCACTATATTAAGGAATCATCCACTACAATGGTGTGCCTGCCTGGACCACTTAAAATTTTAACTCTATATATTTTATACCAATCTTTCTCAGACATTTTTTAATTACAACTATTAAATCATTCTTATGGAAATTTTTAATTTTACACTTGTAGTGTTAATTCTTTATAACAATTGTACATGTTGTTACATCTGATACCAATTAAACAATCATTCATTCCCAAATGGCTCGAGGTGGTCTGGTGATAAAAGATTCCCGTTGCGTTGAAGTCAAGGTTGTAACAATATTGTTTCCATAGATATTTCACTATATGGTCATCTTACCTTATTCACTTGTTTCCACAGATGTTTCACTATATGGTCATCTTACCTTACTCACTTGTTAACATACCTAGGTTAGATGGTTTTCATACCAAACCTTTCCATCGAGGTCTTAAGGATGCTAAGGGTACAGCATTCGAATATTGCACATGAATTTAATTATTCAACCTTTGTATCCCTATCTAAATGGAATTTTACGTCAAAAATTTACTCAACGATTTCCTTACTAGGACTTAATAGATCCATCCCTGGGCCTTTCGTATTTCCCATTGTTGAAATTTTCATTCGCTTCTTTATCGCTTAAGCCACCTCCTGCATTAATGTTACCTCCCATAGGACCTTTTTTAATCAAGAACTTAGGACATTTTCTGACCCTCGTAGGAGTAGGATTTAAACATCAGAGCATGTGGTTATAATTATAGCATTGGACACATACTCGATCGCTGCAATGATGGGGTTCTCGCTGCAATAGTCTCGCTGCGGCAGGATGCGATCTGCTATAGTGAAACACCTAGCAGGTTAAGAGGGTAGAGGGACGGTTTGGATTCACTTCCACATCCTCAACTTTGGACTCACAATTTCTCTTTGCAACCTTGCGGTTCTACTAGATTTTCCTTAGGTAATCTTTGTCCTTACAACTTCATTACATTGTTTATTCTACAATGGTTACTTTTTCATGCCCAAATGCTTGGATTGCATTGATAATGGGGCGGTGAGGGTAGTTTTTCATTTTTTCCTTGTGGGGTTTGATTTTCACAATAGGCTTGTTCTATTTACGTGCCTAAGTTCCTTGTATCACTCTCTTCGTACTATTTACCGCTTTCATAGGGGTTTTACACTCAAAAATGTGGTGATTGGGTTGGGTGGTATTTTTAACTTTTCGAGCCTTTAGGGCTTGAACTTGATTATATCTAGGTTGGATAATGGGTTGTGGGGCTCATGGATGTCCTCCCTTTGCCCGATCTAGGCCAAAATTAGGGAAATTGTATGGTTGAAACATGATGGCCATTGTTGGGGCCAGATATTTCTACTAGGGAAGACGACTTCCACTACAGCTGACTCATTGTAGCAGCTGCATTCTCGCTATGGTGGACTCTTCATCACGGACCTATGCCCGTTGTGGTAGGCTAGTTACAGCAAAAGTCTATCTGTTGAAGCAGAAGCCCTTGGCAGAATACTAAGCTTTGACTATTTTAATTTTAGCTTAGTCCTTTGTTTTCTCTTATTGGGGATTTGTCTAACGTAACATCTTTTATAGGATTGTTATCTCACTATGTCTTCTTATCATCATGCCCCGCTCGACTATATCAAGTTTGTCAATGGTCAATGTCAACGGAGGTGCATCAAGCAAGGGCGAAGAAATTTATACATGAGCAGGGTTTCTTAATGATGGACATGGCATAGAGGGTGCTCGAGTTCTAATCCTGGCTCCAGGAAATAAGGTGAGGGCCAATGGTCACACAGCCCTGCTCAATGAATGAGCAATGGGTAAGGAAGTTATATGCCCACCTCCCCATGCTGAACTGGTCCCTCCCAGACCCGGTCATTTATGTCTAAAGGGTGACCTTCAACATTAGTGTTGCCCCCAAAAATAGGTGCTGGGTTACCTAATCCCCCAAAAGATGAGTTTCGATCCAAGGACACAGAAGGCAACGAGTAGTGGCTCATGGATAAGCTAGTGGTGGAGGACAAGAGGGCTTCAACTACTTGGGGCATCACCTGTATCGTCATCAAGGGTACCCATTTCACCATGAAGGCTTAGAGGTGGCTGAACCTCATATCACAATAGATTCTCCCTTCTACCAATGTCGACGACATGATCTTCCATCGGGCCTTGGTAGTGTCCTATATTATGGATCAGGTATTGATCAATGTGGAGGTGTAGATTGCAGAGGAATGAATGTACTTATCGGCCAAGAGCGTATCCAATTTTCCCTTCCCTTCTATCATTAATGATATGTACACGAGAAGGAGTACCCCAAGAGGCAGAGAACCATATAATTGAGTGCAACATGCCTTTCGACCCCTTTAGGGTGAAGGGTGCGCCTAGGAGGGATAATAAAAAGAGGAAGATGAACTTAGATGATGAGAGTGATGGCTAAGGTGGCAGCACGGTCGAACCCTCTAGGCCTTTTGGTCCCTTTGAGCGGATGGAGGAGCAATTGACCACCATGAGAGAGTTGTTGGATGGGTTTCCCAGACCGCCCCAGGTGGCAGGCTATCCAGTGCAGCTATCACGGATCTTGAGAATTTATAAAGGGTTATTGCATCTCTAGCCTAGGCCTATGTCGAGCTTCAGGAGGATTTGGAGGCGGAGAAGAGGAAGGGATACTCCTGGGACAAGATGTTTGTCTTCCTATCGAAGGGGTAAAGAAGATTCTCAAGACCCTCTCTCCCTACTTCAGGATGCCCCAAGTGTCCAGGAAGGTTGCCCAGCATTTCTCCTTCCTCCGCGGGTTTGAGGATGAGGAGTCTGATGAGCTTCGCAACTGCAGTGATGAGGCCTCCAGTTAGATTTTGCCCCAGTGTATCTATCTCCCTCGATCCCCTTAGTTCATCTTGGTTTTTGCCCTTGTTGGGGCTTTGTCGAACAATTTGCTTTTCCTTATATGATATGGTTATTTATTTTTATCAGTTGATGTTGTTCCTTAACCTTGATGTACGGATGCCCATATATGGCATCCAATAGACAACTGTCTTTGTTTTGGTCCTGCTATTTATGTTATTTTAATCATTCCATAATTTTCATACCTTACGATCTTTTTATAACCTGCCGATTAATTTTGAAACTTTTCCAAAATAAGGGATCTTGATTATGTTTAGCACATGTCCACTGCTTCAATTGCATTTCTACTGCAGCGGATGTGTTATGGCGACTAATGCTCGCTATGGTGAGCCCGCGACGGTAAGATCCCTCCCATTTCAGCGAAATTTGTTGGGCAATGATGCACCCAGAAACTGCTCACTTTCCTTCTGTAACACCTCGTGTAGTTTAAGCAACAAATCTGTACTTTGAGGTAATACTAAGAGTACTTAATATGCTAAGAAGTAAGTGTTTTGAGATATTTGAGGCACTCTATGATCGTATGTTAAGATTGGACGTCGATCAAGCTATAGAAAGAAAGTCGGTGAAAGTTATCATAAATTTTTTCTTAAGCTTCTCTTAGATTTGGATCAGATATCTTGGAGCTATTCTCTTAATTTATAAGGAATTAGGAGGTCCACAACCTATAAAATTAAAGATCTATGAGCCTAGTTTCCAACGCATTAAATAGTTCGCTAATACGACTTCAGAGTAAAGAGATATTCGTGTTTCGTAAGACCAGGCAGGTAGGCGGCGAGGACCATAGAGGCTCCGCAATGGCTCAAGCCACCAAATCAATGCATTGCGTAGCATTACATATTGCTACTGAGGTGGTGGCTACCTATATAAGCTACTTGGTCGGTTGTTTGAATTATTATCTAAAATTTCCAGAAGAGTTTCGTCCCAAACTCTCTCCTAAGCCTCATTTACTTGTTTTAAGTAACTATAATAGAAACCTTGTCCCAAGATAATTTTGGTGCCAGAAAAGTTGATAGCTATGTATAGTTGTTGTTTTGCCAGTGTTTTTGTAAATTTTAGCAGTTGCCTCTTCTTGGACTTCTTGGACTGGTTGGTAAGCTCCTCTACTCTTAGTTTCTAGTTGTTTAGGATCACTAGGAGTGTGTAAGTATTGGTGGGTCATTAACTAGGAAATCCTACCGTTAAAATCCATATAAAATTGTAACACCCTAAAAGTCCCTAAGATCTTACCCGAGGGTTGAAATGGAGAAAACAGGAAATAGGGCACCAGAGTCACAGAATGACTCAAGGGATGAGCCATTGAGGGGAACAACGACCCGTCGTGTGCCTCATGGTAAGCCCCAGTCAGGATTTCCAGCAAATAATGAGCCAAGTGATGACTCATTGTTTCATTTAATGGGTCCTCCTAAGGGGTCGTTAAGTGGAGTTCAGAAAAAAGTACATATTTGATTTAGTGACAATGGAAGGATGCAACAACCCATGGTGGAGAGTGACTACTCATGGTATCGATCCATTGAAAGGACTTCAGAAACTGTGTTAGGGTAGAAGAGGCAACAACTAGAGGAATGATGAGTCATTGTTGCAAATAACGACTCATCCTTTCTGGTCGTTAGTTGGAGAACCAGAAGAGTATCAGAAATACCCCAGGAGACAACAGATGGTCCAATGGCTCATCAAATCCTACAACGACTCATTGGATGAGTCGTTGTAGCTGGTAGTCTGAATTTTTTATGCGATTTCCTGGGGGTAGTTGTGTAAATTTCCAAGATCCTAACTCTTTAATGACATCATTTTAATCCCTAAATGAGTTTTTTAAGAGGGTTTATCCTAGCCTATGCCATTAGGCTCCCATGCATGCATTGAATTGAAGTTCTCTTCCAAGATCAAACTAGAATTCCTTCTCAATTTCTTCCTCAATTCTCTTGAACTAGAATTCCTCCTCAATTCTCTTGAGCTTTCAAGACCAGCCTAGAAATCAAGTTACCCAGGTATGTAGGGCTATGAATGGGGGATTTATTCCATCTTCATGCCTAAATTTCCCCTCTAATTCATGAATTTAAGTTCTTAATCAAGTGTATTGATTCTTAGGGTTTTAACCCAATTCTATGAAACTATCTATGCTATGGTTATGGGTCCAATCACCTTATGTTCAAATGTAAAATTTAAGTCTAATGGACAGATTTGACATTCAATTGGATTATAAATTCATGATTTCAAGTAATTAGAAAGTATGTCGTGTTATGCAAGTTTTATGGAAATTTCAAGCTTATGATCCATGATTCAAGCATGATGAATTATCTAGTATGCATGAATATTTATGAACTCTCAACTTATGATTCCATTATTTTGACTTATGAAGTTTATTTCAAGTATGCATGATTTTATGATTTGGGCAAGCCCATGCAAGTTAAGCATGCTTATTATGATTTTGGCCAAGGCTAACAAGATCAGTTTATGATATGATTTGGAGCTAAGACTCCCAATGCAGTTTATGATATGATTTGGAGTCAAGACTCTCAATGCAGTTTATGATATGATTTAGAGTCAAGACTCCCAATGTTAGGATTCAAGCTATGTTTTGAGAATATGATATAAGCACTATGCATGTTTTGGAAGTAGTGTCTAATACCGAGTAGGCTTGGGTTTCAAGGTTCCCCAGTCTCACAAACTATACGCCAACATAGGTATATATTTAGGACCTATCAAGGGAGTGCTTCCCCCGCCTGAGGATACACCGTGATATCATACCTTATTCGTCCTTTGCCTAGCAAGGCTTAGGATGGGTCTCCTCCACGTGGGAAAGACGTGGAATTATCATGTGCTCATGCAAGGTGGTTTTCCGTTATGATGAGCTCCGATTGCTCCTCATGATTTCAGTTACTTATGTTCGTGATTTATGATATTATGTTTTATAGAATATTTGACTTAATGATTAGTTTATGAGCTTTTACATATGATTTCAGATATGACAAGTCATATGATTTCTATTTTAAAATTTTGGGTCATTAAGTTTAGCTATGATATCCAACTTATGATGATGTATATCTCAGATATGGCTTTTAGCATGCAGTCCTTACTCTTGTGATCTATTTGATATATATGCATGATTTCAACTAACATTTTTCAAAGCATGTTTTCTTACCTTACATACTCAGTACATCCCCGGTACTGACCACATACTCTATGCTATATTATCTCATGATATAGGTTCGGGTGATCCAGCTCAGTCTCGCCGATAGCTTGCTCCTATATCAGTCTAGTTCAGTCCCTGCTTTGGGTGAGTCCTCATTATCTGAGGAAATCTATCAGTTTAGACTTGTTATGTCAGTTTAGTTTTAGACTTGGAGTTAGCTAGGGGTTTGTCTCAGCATCTCATCAGATAGTAGAGGCTTTTCAGACATAGACTAGTATATTCGGCTTTGAGATTCAGCATTGTGATGTTATCGCTTGATATACATTTTATGATATTTTAGTCTTCTGATTATTCATGTTTATGTTATTTCTGCTTGATATTGCTTTAAAGTCATGCTATGAATGTACCATGGGTTAGCTTGGAGTCATTCGTCGTTCTAGGTCATGTGTCTCGATCCAGGGTCCCAACTCTGGTCTTAACAAAAATCTTGTCGATTAAGCTTCATTTTGTGTTTTTTTTTCTTATCAAATCTCACAGATGCATTTCGGACATTGAAAGGATGCTCTAAGGCAGATGTTCTTGATAGTTGTAGCTTGAATTTGGCTTAGCTTAGGGTTCGCTAAATTAAGGTATGTTAAGCTTCCATTTCTCCGTTTCGGCGTGATTTTCATCTCAATTGTATTTTTCTTGTATGGTTTGAGTTTGTCGTGTTGTAGTTGTTATATAGATCTTTGCATATCTGTGTTTGGAGTTTGTTGGGGCCGTAGTCCTTCCCTCACAATTGAGGCCGTAAAGTTAGGCATTAGTTAGTCAGTGGTCGTCCGATGATAGTATGTTGTAAGGTGTCAGTTGTAGTTGCGTCATAGGGTTGGTTGGGACTCTACTTGTCTTGGTTAGCAGCTATCCTTTTTGCGTTATCTTCAAGGGATTGATGTTAATTGTGTTATCAATTAGTGACATATATAAAGCTCGGGGGGGTAGAGTTGCTAGGATATGATCTTTCAACTATTCAGTATTCTAATAAGGAATAAAAAGGCACCTAGAGTTTAAGAATAAAGTTTATAATAACGGTAATTAGACTGGGATGTTTTGTGTTGCCAAATGTGTGGCTATCTTGTTGTATGTATGTGTTGTGCTCTATTTGTCAATATGGTTGCCTCTGAGGACTCAACGGTACCCATGGTTGTCGAGTTTAGTCCAGCATAGGGGTCGAGCCTGAGGCATATCCAACCAAAATGGTTGTGGTAGCTGACTTCGTAATGATTGGGCTTGTGTTGGATTGTACATGTGAGTGTAGTGGCTGTTGAATTGTTCTAGCATATTTGAGCCTTGTACAGCTTATTGTGAGACTAATGTATAGTTGTTGAGTGCTTTCCAGCGCACTAGTGACTGTACTGCGAGTGTGGGGCCGTTAATAGTTTTCGGTGCATCTTTCTAGTAAGTGTTGTTAGACCTGAAAGACAATGAGGTGTTTCCCCGGCAAGGTCAGGTTGTGGAGTGGTATATCTATTCGTACATTATTAATTTATGGTTGTTGTTCTGTATTGTTGCCTTGAATTATGTTTGTTTGATAGCTATGGATGCTAGATGTGTTGGTGATGGTTGTGTTTATTTAGGGGCCTAGAGTCGACTCAGGTAAGACGTTGGATGGATCATGTGTGGTACAGGTGGTTATGTCACGACCTGAGTTGGGACCCCAGATCAAGATACGGGACCTACAATCACGGATGGCTCCACTCAACCCATGGCATGTGCATAGTAACTCAAGTGCATAAACTAAAGCGGGAACTAATATCTTAAACATGAAAAAGCAAAAGTCTGAATAACATAAACATTTATCAAACAATAACATCACAACGCTAAATTTCAAAGTTGAACATAATAGTCTATGTCTGATAAGCCTCTACTATCTGATGAGGTGTTGGGACAAGCCCCCCAACTATCTCCAAGACTGAAACAAAATTGACAAAATAAATCTAAATTGATAAATGTCCTCGAATGATGAGGACTCACCCAAAGCAGGGCTGAACCGACTACGATGGGAGCGAGCTATCAGCGAGACTAAGCTAGATCACCTGAAATTATATCATGAAATAGTATAGCATAGATTTTGCGATCAGTACTTAGAATGTACTGAGTATGTAAGGAAAGTAAAACATGCTTAATAAATCATTAGCTAAAAACATCCTTGTAAATCGAAAGATCATGAGAGCAAGGACCGCATGCTAAACTGTAACTGAGATAAAAATAGTCATAAGCTAGTTAACATGACTGAACGTAATGACCCAAGATTTAGAAATAGAAATCATATGACTTGTCATATCTGAAATCGCAAGTAAAAGCTCATATACTGACCATTGGGTCAAATCAGTTGCAAAACATACTATTATAATATATGAACATAAATAACTAAAAGCATAAGGAACAAAGGGAGACTTGTCATAATCAAAAACCATCATGTATGAGCGCATGATGATCCCATGTCTTGCCCACATAGAGGAGAGCTATCCTAAGCCTTGCTAGGGCGAAGGACGAATAAGGTGTGATATCACGGTGTGTCCTCGGGCGGGGAGCACTTTCTAAGAGGTCCCAAATATATATATATACACACACACCTACGTTATCGCGTAATTTATGAGATCAGGGAACCTTGGTATCTATGTCCTACTCGGTGCTAGACAATACTTCCAAAACATGTATACTGCTTATATAATCATCATATCAAAACATAACTTGAATTTGAATAGTGGGGAGTCTTGACTCCAAAATATATCATGACTAATCTGGTTAGCCTTGGCTAAAATCATAATAAACATATTTACTTACATGGGCTTGCAGAAATCATAACATCATGCATACTTAAAATATACTTTATGAGTTAAAATCATGGGTTCATAAGAGAAGAGCTCATAAACATTCATGCATGCTAGATATCTCAACATACTTGAAATCATGAACCATAAGCTTGAATTTTCATAAACTTGCATAATAGGGAATAATTTCTAACAACTTGAAATCATGGATTTATAATCAATTTGGTGTAAAATCTGCCCATTAGACTTAAAATATACATTAGCACATGAGGGAATTAGACCCATAAACATATCATAGATAATTTCATAAAAATTGGATTAAAACCCTAGAAATCAATACACTTGGTTTAAAACTTGAATTTATGAACTTGAGGAGAAATTTGAGCATGAGGGTGGAAGGAGACCCTCATTTCATAACCCTGCATACCTGAGCATGAAGAATCTATAACTTTACTTGAAGACTCAAGAAGATTTGATGAAGATGAAGATAATGAACCCTAGTTTTTTCCTTGAGAGTTGTGAGGGAATTTGATCTTCTAATTAGGGTGTGAGGAAGAGAATGAAGGTTGTAGGGTGGATATTTTTGATTATTTTTTTGGGGGATATTTTTGATTTTTTTTTTTTTTCAAAATTATAACTTATAAAGTTAATAACTTATGAAATTTTAAATATTTTAAATAACTTATTAAATATTTTAAAGTTAATACTTATGAACTTTTTTACAAAACTAACTAATTGTTTTTACAAAAGTCAAAACTAATTAAATTTGTAGCTTATTAAAGTTTTGGTAAAATTGAAAATAGTAATAAATTTATGATATAACTCGGTAAGTTACTAAGTTAGCAAATCAAATATAAATTAAATTTTAAGTAAGTAATACTAAGTATTTATAAAATGAGTTACATTAAATAAAAGACAATTATTAAAAAAATTTAAGGCAAATAGCTTAAAAATTTATTCAAATAAATAAAATCGTACATGTATTACAAAATATTTAGAAGACTAAAAGAGTACCTAATCTACACAACCATCTTCTAGGAAGGGTTCTGTTTTAATTAGGTCTCTATTATTATACTAAATAACTAAAATCTATAATCTCCAAAATGTTGTTTTCGTAACTTATTTATCACGTCCTCTGTAATATTTTCTGGAGTTGGTACTCTTCCTTGTTCCTTCATTGCGTCCATGTCGTCATCACTATTTTCCCCAAATATTTCATCTATTTCATCTTCAATTTGGGCCAATAACTTTGGCAGTCCAAAGTTTCTTCGTTCAGCATTTATCCAATCTCTGAATAACACCGATATTTCTAAACTATCTTTTTTCAAAGAATATCGGTGGTCTCTAATAATAAATCTTCCCACGCTAAAAGCTTGCTCTGAATCTACGGAAGACGCTTGAATGGCTAAGACATCTCGAACCACCCTTGAAAGCCTTGGATATTGTTCCATATGGTTCTTCCACCACGCCAAAAGTTGCGGCTCTCCATTTGCATCTCTAATGCTATCTCGTTCCTGTGAAATATATGAATCAAATTCATTACTGTTAGATGATTCGAGACTAAGATAATCATCCATCAAGTCATCAACATCGTCTACTCTAGGCCTAAAACTAACATGTCGCATCGGTGGAACACTTTGTTCGATTATTCTATATACATTATATAAGTTTCTAGCTTTAGGTATTATACTACTCTTACATATCTCAAGGGTTGGCAATTCATCCGATTGAATTTCTAAATTTTTATAAATAGCTTCAACCATTTTTTCAGCACCTTGAGCTTTACAAAAAGGGTTGAATAAAGTAGCAGTCAAATAAATTTGGGGAATAGGAAAAGAATATTTTTAAAATTTTTCAATCATATATTGAATAGGCTCTTTAAACATTTTAATTTTATAAATTTACAAATTCCCTTGAAATAACAGTAATATTTACTAACACCGAAGAAATGGTTGGATAATATTGACCAGATACTGCATTTTTAGTTGTATAAAAAGTTTTCAAAAATTTAATAATTTCATAAACTTGAGTCTAATCATCATCACAAAGTCTTGAATAAGTATCCGCATTATGAGCATTATAAACTAATTATATAGGCATGCGATAAACATAAGCTACTTCATTAATCTCATATAAAGAGTTCCATCTAGTAGACACTTCGTTTGGAACTTTTCTATATTCAAGTTGGCATTCTACACAATGATTTTTATATTCAACAAGTCTAGCCTTTATTTTTGCTTTAACAATCCAAGCACAAGCAAGTCTAACTTTTTGACAACTAAATCCAAAAGTATCAAGACCATCTTTTACAACTAAATTAAAAATATGTGCAACACATTTAACATGGAAAAGCATCATTATCAATTGGACAAAGTCTAGGTTTTAAAAACTTAACTGCTTTCAAATTATTAGAAGCATTGTCTAAAGTGACACCCATTATTTTATCACAAAGATTAAAATATTGTAAAATATCTCCTATTGTAAAAGCAATGTAAGAATCGGTTTTACTTTCTTCTACATATTTATATCCTATTATTCTTTTTTGCATATTCCAATCATGATCAATTCAATGAGCGGTAATAGTAAAATAATCATTACCATTAATACTACGACCCATATCCGAAGTAATTGATATTCCACCATCAAAATATACAAAGAGACAACGAAGATAATGACAGTGTTTAGCTTGATATTTAAAAATATCATTTTTAATTGTGTTTCTAGAAAAACCTTGAAAAGATGGATTACACACCTCCCCAATATAATGAATAAAACCGGGATGTGAAGGAAAACTGAAAGGTAAACCACAAACAGCTACCATTTTAGCTAATTCTCGACGATCTTTTTCCTGACTATATGTGATGTTTGTTCTTGGGCCAGCCGGGTTAGTCCTATTTAAAACAGTTTGAACCATGTTAGACCCTCCTACTCCTATAGATCCTTCAGGCAAAGGTCTACCATTTTTTTTAGCCTTAGAAACAGCTTCTAGGCGAGCAAATTCTTTATTACACGATCTCAAATGTTTAGTTAGCAACCCCGTCCCACCTTTTGATCCCCCAGTCAAATGTTTTAATACTTTCTTACATTTTAAACAAGTAGCAGTAGTTTTTTCGCTATTTTTCTCCATAAATTGCCAAACTAATGACCTTTTAGGACGTTTGGCCCTAGTGACCCTAGTAAATATAGGTAATTTTGTAACCGGACTAGTAGGGATAGGGGTCTCCTCTAACTCTTCTTCTTGTATCTCTTGAGAATCCTCTAAGTCTTCTCCAAAATTAGTATAAATTCTATCAATGGTATCATGGTCTAATTTAGTAGTAGAATTAACATCATAAGATTGTTGACGTGGTAAGTAAGTTTCATCAACATAAGTTTCATCTAAGTTACTAAATCTAGGTGGTGGCGGTGGTGGTAATGATCTAGCACTATTTCCACGTCTCCTATTAGTAGCACCCATAATTCTTTTACCTCTACTTTGTTTACCGGCATTCATATTTAAAATATAAAATAAGCAAATAGAGATATTAAATAAATAAAAAATAAATAACAAATTAACAAGCAATATAAAATTAGAAATATAACAACAAAAAAGTTATAAGTAAATAAATAAGGAGATTAAAGTTGGAACGAATGTACCGAAAACGCAAACGTTAAAAGTCGGAATTGAGAGATGACAATTGAAGCTTGCAAATTGCTTCAAAAAAATCTCCTAACTCCAATTACCTAATACCACAAAATATAAAATTAAAATATTAGAGAGTAGAAACAAGAGAGAATTTGTGAGTTTGAGTCTTTGAGAAAATAATAGAAAGAATTGAAGATTTTGTGAGAAACATAGGATGAATATGGGATATATTTATAGTGTAGAGGTGTTAGGGGGGTAGGGGGTGTTTGGAGGGGAAAATAACTGTTAGGAACCGTTGGTGGGCCCCACTACCCATTGCCAAACGGCTCCCAACGGTCACTACCAAAAAAAATTAAATCTGACCGTTAACCGGTACTGAAACCGGGTCTACCGGTATCGGGTCAACCAGTAAATTTCCCCTTTCCGCACTAGTTTCCCTACCCGGTACCCCCTATACCGGTTTATACCGGACCTACCGGAACCGGGTCTTATCGGTACCAGGTCCGTTATCGAAACTGGACCAGATTGGGTCGGACCCGGTTCCCTTGCCATCCTTACTTGAGATAGGAAACAAAGCGAGCTACAGGAACAGTTGAACTATCCTTCCACTCTAGGACTGGCTCACCTAAAAAATGAAACTCCACCGTACGAGTTCTACAATTGACTGAGGCATAGCATGCATGTGACCAATCCTTACCGAAGATAATATCAAAATCGGTCATATCTAACTCCACTAGGTCGGTTAAGGTGACTTTTTGAAGGACTGTGACAAGGAAATTTATGTATACCCGTCGAGCTATAACTGACTCACCATCTGGAGTAGAGATTGAGAAGGGTTCTGATAGGATTTTAAGACTGACTGCGAAATTAACAGCAACATAAGGAGTCATAAAAGATAAGGTAGCTCATGGATCTAAAAATGCATACACATTAAGATGGAATACTCATAACATACTAGTGGCCACATCGAGAGAGGCCTTCTGCTCCTGACGAGAAGATAGTGCATAGAATCTGTTCTGTCACTGGCTGCCATCTGTACTAGACAAGGCGCCCTGGTGAGATTGGCGAGTTGTTGGGGCTGCTAAAGTAGTAGCTGGGGCACATCCTCTACTGTCACCTTACCTAGACAAAGGACAATCCCTGTGCATATGCTTGGGCTTCCCACACCCAAAACAAACATCCATATCAACCATGCACTAGCCAAGGTGCCTCCTGCCACACTTCCCACAAGCCGAAAAAGTATGCTCCCCTGACATGCTCATCTGCCCCTAGATCCTGACGCTCTGCCCCTCTGATCTCCTCTCAATCTGGATGGAGCACAATCTCTAGCACATACTTAGACAGTCGCGTAAACTCTAAGGCATCCTTTTGGACAATCCTATGGTTCTGCTTTAAATTGATGAACTTCCCCGCCTTTGCCTCCCTCAACTCTCTAGGGAAGAACCTGTCCAAGAAGGCAGTCACGAACTCATCCCAATTCATGGGAGCTACTCCCACTGCTCTACTCTCCTTCCACTGGCGAAACCATATGTAAGCAGCCCCCTTCAGCTAATAGGAGGCTAAGTCTGCACTCTCCTCTCCAATCACCCCTATAATCTGGGTAATCTTTTGTACTTCTTCAATGAACTCATGTGGGTCCTCATCCACTTTTGACCCTAGAAACTCAGGTGGATTCATCCTGAGAAGGTCTCGCACTTTTGCCGTTGTTGTGTTCCCATTCTAGGGAACACGGGTTATCGCCTACTGGTTGACCTGAGCGGTCATGACCTGTGCCAACATCTGAAATGCCGCTCTGAACTCGGCATAAGTGACCTGCTTGGGCAAAGGATTCACTGGTGCTGGTGAGGCTTGCTGATACCCATCTCCATTGTAATTGCCATGGCCATTTCCGTTTCCATTCATTCTACATTCACTCGGCATGGAGACATATTTCTGCAAATGCGTATAGGACTAGTTAGAGGAATAGAGAGGTACTTCATCGCATGACATAGATCATGAAAGAAAGGAAATTTCCTAAAACGTTGTAGCCTCTTCCCCATAAGTGTGGTGCGCTTCACACCTATGAAAAAGACTCTACTTAACGCGGCTTTTAGACACTCTAGGACACATCTAAACCTGGCTCTGATACCAAGTTTTGTCACGACCCAAGTTGAGACCCCGAATCGAGACACAGGACCTAGAACCGCAGATGAGGAAAATACTTCAAGGAACGAACTTGCAGGCCTTACCTTATACCTTACCTCAACGAAAAAAGCTAAGGAGAATGACGATTCCATGCCTTCAACCCATGGCATGTGCATAACAACTCAAGAGCATAAACTAAAGTGGGAACTGATATCTTAAATATGAATAAACAAAAGTCTAAATAACATAAACGTTTATCAAACGATAACATCACAACGCTAAATCTCAAAGCTGAACATAATAGTCTATGTCTGAAAAGCCTCTACTATCTGATGAGGTACTGCGACAAGTCCCCTAGCTATCTCCAAGACTTAAACAAAACTGACAAAACAAAACTGAACTAATAAATTTCCTCGGATGATAAGGACTCACCCAAAGCAGGACTAAACCGGACTAAGATGAGAGTGAGTTATCGGTAAGACTGAGCTGGATCACCTGAACCTATATCATGAAACGATATAGCATAGAGTATGTTGTTAGTACTTGAAATGTACTAAGTATGTAAGAAAAGTAAAACATGCTTAATAAATTATTAGTTGAAAACATGCTTGTAAATCAAAAGATCGTGAGAGTAAGAACTGCATCCTAAACTGTAATTGAGATAAACATAGTCATTAGCTAGTTAACATGACTGAACGTAATGACCTAAGATTTAGAATTAGAAATCATATGACTTTTCATATCTAAAATAGTAAGTAAAAGCTCCTATACTAATCATTGGGTCAAATCTGCTGTAAAACATACTGTCATAATATATGAATATAAATAACTGAAAGCATAAGGAATAACGGGAGACTCATCATAACCGACAACCTTCATGTATGAGCACATGATGATCTCATGTCTTTCCCACAAAGAGGAGAGCCATCTTAAGCCTTGCCAGAGAGAAGGACGAATAAGGTGTGATATCACGGTGTGCCCTCAGGCGGGGAAGCACTCTCTTGAGAGGTCCTAAATATATATATACCTACGTTGGCGCGTAGTATATGAGATCGGGGAACCTCGGAACCCCTATCCTACTTGGTGGTAGACACTACTCCCAACATATGTATATTTCTCATATAATTGTAATCTCAAAATATAGCTTGAATTTGAATAGTGGGGAGTTTTGACTCCAAAATATATCATAACTAATCTGGTTAGCCTCAGCTAAAATCATAATAAGCATATTTACTTGCATGGGCTTTCCCAAATCATAGCATCATGCATAATTGAAATAGACTTTATGAGTTAAAATCATGGGTTCATAAGTGAAGAGCTCATAAATAGTCATGCATGCTAGATATCTCAGCATACTTCAAATCATGAATCATAAGCTTGAATTTTCATAAACTTGCATAATAGGGCATATTTTCTAACAACTTAAAATCATGAATTTATAATCAATTTGGGTGTAAAATCTGCCCATTAGATTTAAAATACACATTAGCATATGAGGGGATTAGACCCATAAACATATCATAGATAATTTCATAAAACTTGGGTTAAAACCCTAGGAATCAATACACTTGATTTAAAACTTGAATTCATAAACTTGAGGAGAAATTTGGGCTTGAGGGTGAAAGGAGACCTTCATTGATAGTCCTACATACCTGAGCTTGAAGAACCTACAACTTTACTTGAAGACCCAAGAAGATTAATTTGATCTTCTAATTAGGGTGTGAGGAAGAGAATAAAGGTTGTAGGGTGGATAATACCCTTAAAACACTCTTTCTCAAGCTTAAAGCGATGTCATTAGGAAGTTAGGAGCTTAGGAATTATAAAAACACCCTTAGTGATTTGACAGAAAATTGGACACTACTAGTCCCAACAAGTGACCTAACGAGTCGTTAGGTCCTCTGACTACTCGTGGTCCTCACCCGTAGCCACCACTAGAAATTTCCATTTTCTGATCTTCCTCTCCCCACGGTTAGTTTAACGAGTCGTTAGGAGACACAGTGACTCGTCCCTCGATCCATCCCAAATCACTGGAATTCAACCTCTTCTGCACCACTACACACTTGACGGGTCGTACAGTGACTCGTGGTGAGTCTTGATGACTCGTCATTTCATCTATTACCACTGCCTGTTGAAATTTTATTCTCAAACTTGGCACTACTTAATGAGTTACTTAACAATTCGTTAGGTCACACCAAAGTCACTAAAAGACTTGTTCTATGACCTGGTGTAGATTTTTCTGCTTTCTCCATTTCAACCTCGGGTCTAGTCTTAGGGACTTTCGGGTATTATAGGTTATAGGTAGTTGTATCAGCTAGGTGTCGACTAATTGTCTATTTATTTATTTATTTTATTATGTCAGACTTTCCAAGCTTATGGGGGCTAGATAGGTTCTATTCATTTACTTGATTTGTTACTTTCTTCCTATTGATATTTGATATGTCTATTGATCTGTATTCTGAATTATGTTATCTTTTTTGTCTTACATACTAGATATATTTCCGTACTGACGCCCTAGTTGGGGGTGCTTAATTCATGCCTACAGGTGTTGATTGGTAGGTAGATTGATTTTCTAGCCACTGAGTGGAGTTCCAGCTAAGTCAGTAAAGCTCGAAGCCTTTCGGGGTTGCCAGATATTTGTATTATGGGTAGTTTGGGGCCCTGTTTAGGACGGTTGACTATTATCATATTCATAGAGGCTCTTATACATCGTTGTGGTTGTAGTATGGTTATTGTAGGTCTAGATGGCCACTTGTTTAGGTTATATTCTTATTCTACCCCGTGGCCCCGTCGTCCTATTGTATATCTGTTGTGTACTCTTAGTAGATTGTCTTGTAATGTCGAACCTCATTGGTTCTAGACTCTTATAGTTAGGATTATGGCAGGGTGTGCTTGATCAGGTGCGGCACAGGGTGCCAGTTATGGCCTCTGGGTTCGGGGCATGACACCTTCCATCTTATATCTTGTTTACACTGTTTCATTTACACAATTCTAGTCAACGTTCTAACGAGACTCATATCGGCAGATACCAATTGGAATCTCTCAAATACCAATTAAACCCATCGAGATACCAATTGGAGTCCTCTATATGCCAATTGGACTCAATTTAGGCGGTACATAAACTCGGACAACACGATAGGGAAGAAATAAGCGAAAACTTCCTAGATGCCTTATAACTTTTCAAGGATTAAACGTGGACGTCTATTCACCAATCCATGGAACTCTACTTAGCATTTCTCCTATACTCGTGAGACAGGTAACCTAAACGCTCTGATATCAAATTTTCACGATCCAAACAAAAAGATAGTGCAAACACCTACTCAACTGTAGTTCCATAGGAGAACCTCTCTTTAAACATCCTTTAAGCAGTAAAAAACGTCATTACAGATAATCACCATATAGGAAATATTAATCTTAAACCTCTTCAATAAATAAAACATACTTTATAATGAAAATTCCTAAAATCATACTCTTTCCCAATAATCTAGTCTAAACATGTAGAAGAGCTCTAAACAAAGTATCGACAAAGAAAAATGACACAACTTCTCTTGAGGAAAAAATGTCAAAGCTGATATGGAGTACCACCACTTCAACCATGAAACTTCATAACCTGTCACAGACCTACACCCCATAAAAGGTGTAGCAAGAGTAGTATCAGTACATCACACATACTGGTAAGCATTATCAGCTGACTAAGATTAGTTCAATCCATCCTTAACTATAAGCCCTACATAGTATTTTGGACCACCACCATTGTAATGGTACTCCAGCCGCTATAGCGGTCTTGCTGCAATGGGAATTCCAGCGGTGTAGCGGTAGCCTTTTCAACCAGTAGCTTGGTATGAACTAACACTCTTCCTTTTTAAGACACATATTACTCTAGACATCTAACATCCTTTTTAAAATGTAGCAATCCAATGGTTAATTACATACACTATTCGGGTACTTAAGTATACTTTCAACTATCAATGATTTATTATGACTCGACATAGAATTTAGAAAGCCTATCATTTATTTAATAGCTTATTTCTAACTATCTATTTATCACCGATTCATATCATGTATCCGAACCCTATCCTTGTTGAAAAAACTATTCCCACAATCAGGATCAACCCATCCCCAAGACTTAATAATGCATACACCAATCAATATGGATAAAAAGAAATCAATAATATTTAGATAAGTTAATCCTAATCGGGCAAGTTATGTCAATCCATTATAGAAAATATGAGTCTTTACACAGACAACAGAAAGCATCACGATCATTTTACAATCATGAGGCAACTCAATCAAGACCATGAAATTATGGCCACTCTGAAGTACAACTGTATAATATCTGTATCTCTTTAGTTCTACTCTGCATTAAACCTGTTCACATGACAGTCTCTCAATAGTATTTAACAGGGTCACGTGTTTGTCACATCTTTGTCACGCATCTATATATACATGCCAGAGGGTCTTATTTTTTTCTTCTAGTCATGACCTGCAAGGGCCTCTAGAAATTCATATACTGTATATGTGTGATACTCGCTCCCACTCATCTGGTTGTCCGGATGCTTCCCTCGGACACAAGCCACTCATATCATAATTGCTCATCTAGGTGCTCTCCTCGGGGATGAGCCACTCATATCATAACCGCTCGCCCAGATGCTCACCTCAGGGACGAGTTGCTCATCTCAAAAGAATGATGTATTCCTCAATCATTACTCAATCGACATACAACCGCTCGCCTGGAATCTCACCTCAGGCATGAGCCTCTCATCTCAGGATATAGATGTATTATCCAACATTCATCAACATAATTCAATATGCTATTACATAGTCATCACAAAGGACTATTCATAAGTACACATTGATTATCACAATTGCACTTTAAAATTCATGAACCATATTTACAGTCATATACAAATTCAGAACTCATTCACATAGCATGGTTAGCATCACTAATCATCGATTTCAGTCAATTATAAACTACATGTTAACCTTTATAATTTATCAGTTTAAATTCTCCAACCTTATTAATTAAGGACCTAACAACTCGTCAATTGCACTCAACATGAATTTCCTCACACTTATCTTACAAGTTTCTATTTTAAGTAATTTACTCAGGCCACATCATCGATAGCAACAACAAACAAAAAAACAAGAGTAATCATATCAACATCAGATACAACTAGGTCTTATTACCTTCACCTCTTGTCCTTGTTCATATTTATTAGATTGACTCTAAAAATAACCTTATCCCATAAGACATCATCCTATTATGCTAGACTTAATTAACTCAAGTTCTTATACATGGACAAACCTATATACATATTAATTTCACATACGTATACGAGTCACTAATCAAAGTCTTGCTCAAGGTAAGCCATAACCTACCTGGGCGCCAAGCTGTTGTCCTGCAACTAATGAAGTTTCATTTTCTTCTCGATTCTAGCATTCTAGAATAAGGTTGTCTGGGGAGGAAGGTGGAGTCTTGTTCTTTTAGAGCCACCCTCTTCTTTTCTTAGTTAGAACTTCCAATACTTTACTCTAGGGCATTTTTATTAATTAATCCCTGTTTGAATAGAAACTGTGTATTAAAATAGACTAAAACTCAGAGTTCTTATATGCGTCATCCACTACAGTGATAACCTCCTTGCTGCGGCTGTCCTGCTACGGAGAGAAATCATTTGCTGTAGCCATCTGCCTGCCTGGCCTACTTAGAATTTTAACTCTGTCCATTTTATATCAACATTTCTCAGACATATTTTTAATCACAACAATTAAATCATTCTCATGAAAATTTTTAACTCTTATAATTGTAGTGTCAAGTCCTTATAATGATCGAACTAGTCGTTATAATATCTATCTCAATTTCTAGGCTTACAATCTCAGGGAGTTCATTCACTAGACTGACAATTCACTTGTGGACATGCTCCACCTTATAGGCAAATCTCGTGAAACTGTCTCTAGTAAGAGTGAACATGAGAGTAACACTGGGTGGCACAACTATAGATGTGATAGGAGCAACAGAGGAAGTAGGACCTACTGGAGAAGCAGGATTTGTTAGAATGGAAAGACCATAGGTAGTGGTTCCAACAATGGAGTCAATCACAAGCTCATCCCGATCCTTCATATGTACGAGCAATGCCTCAATCATGGAACACTAGTAAGATGAGTTCTTGATATTCTTGATGGAAGGATTAGTCTCATTATTATTCTTGGTGATGATAACAATCTGCAATGCCTCAGTATAATAGTCTTCTTTGGGAAATGGAGGGACATAGGACAATTGACTCAACTGGGTGATAAAGTAAAGGAATGGTAAAGATGTGGCTAATTGTGTTGCTTTTCATTCATATCCAGGACAATGAGTTTTCCTGCATCAATAGGGACTTTGATATGATTGATGCAACAAGACTCACCCAATTATAGTGAGGGTATTGTCATTCTTTGTTGGAAAAAGCCGACTAATGACAACGCTTAACCAAAACTTGGCCACAAGTGTGAGGTCTCTTTTGTAGATGGATGTTGATGGATCTTGGCGTATTCAATTGCACTTTGAGGTGATTATAACTATTACTATTTCATAACTTTTAGAGAAAGAAATTTAATTGGTATCTTAACGTGTAGTTATCATAGAAAATAATTGAAAACTATTTTTATTAAATATATTAAGCTTTATAAACTCCTCTCTGAATATTAGGATTTCAGTTTAAATCATGAAAGATTTAATTAAAGTCTTAATTATTATGAAAATAATTAAATTATAATTGTTATTTAATGTGAAATTATTTAAAAGATTAAATTTTTTTTAAGTGAATTGGATTAGAGTTTGGCAACGGTTATTTGTTCACTTCTTTAACTCATAAAGTAAAGAGCCTAATAATATTTGTGTGACCATGCCAATCAATGTTTTGTTTCATTCTTTATTCTCTTGTCGAAGTTCTCGATATAACTCTAGATGAATAAAAATATGATAGACTCGAATGAAGAGCATGCATCGAGAGCAATTTTGTGACTGACTTATTTAGAAAATTGGTCATTGGTGGTTTTGGCTAAGCAACATGCTTGTAGAGCACTATTGTTTAACAGTTCCATAAGAAAGAATCTAAATTTTTATTAAAATTAACTTGAGAAAGAAACTAAGGTGCTAAATATAAGAAAAATAACTCATAGAAAGAAATGTAAATATTATAATGATAGTTTTAGAGAGATTCGTGAATCTTAATAAAATTAATTTCAAGTCTTTAGATAATTATAGAAAAACTCTAACTATGATAAATTGAAGTTTCTATTTGATGGTAATAAAATTATTTAAGATAATGTTTTCTTTTACTACTAACTAACGTTAGTATCCTTGTTTTAAGAAAAAATCAAATATGTAAGGACAATTTTACTTGTTTTCTAAATAATTGACTTTTTAAAAATAATTTATTTAAGAATTTTTAAATTAATTTTAAAATTCTAAATTTCAACTACACAATTCAGATAAGGGAAGGTTCACTTAAGGCTATATAATACTAATTGATCTTTAAAAAAATTAACAATTTAAACTTTCTGTTCACATTTTCCATGGGATCAAGATTCCCACAATTGACAGTTCACCCTGACATTTTGATTTCATCTATTAAATATATAAAATATAAATATAAATAAATTAAAATACTATTTTTTTAGAGTTTTGTAATGCCTTATTTTGCGTGGCACTTATACCTATTTTGTATGTAAACTACCTTTAAACTTTTAGTAATATTTAAATTAAATAAAGAATATAACTTCTTGTAAGGATGATGTAGTATTCTTCCTTGTGTCTTTGTTCTAACTTTCTCTTTGTTAATTTTAATTTTTAAAGTTCTAAATAAAAACATAATTTAGTAAAAGAAATTTCCGTACTTTAGTGTTAGAAAGCTTTTGAATTAAAAATATAATTTATTATTAATTTTTTTAAAAAATATTTATATGAGATGAATTTTAATAGATTTTAAATTTCTAAATATTAGAGATTCTTATATAATTCAAATAAGGAAATAAAGTACTAAATAGTAGGAGTTTTTACATTTCACAAATAACTTAATAGCTATAACTTCAACTAATTTAAAAATTCTACATATTAAATTAATAATATTTTTTAAAAAATGACAATTTTGTACTTCCCTTCGTTTCGGTGTTTTAGTATTTTGATTTTGTTTCAAAATAAGTGGTGTTTTACATAATCAAGAAAACATTAATGATATTTTTTTAATTTTACCCTTATTTAAATGGAAAAAGTTTTATATAACTAAGAAATACTAAAGAGTTATATCTTTTTTAAGATATTAATTAAGGGTAAATTAGTAAAAATATGTTATACTTTCTAGGAATGAGTAGTTTTTTTAAGGGGTGTGCCCAAGTTAAAAACACCTATTTATTTTGAAACGAGGGAGTATATTATAGAATCTTTTAATACAAAAAGTAGAAGTAACCTTTCTCGGTGTCTTCAGTATTGCCGAGTCTTAGAGTCTGTTTGAATTGATTTATTTAAAAATATTTTAAAGTTAAAATAACTTTTAAATATTTTTATAATATTTAAATAAATTTTAAAAATACTTTTAAATATTTATTTTAAAATAAAATAATAAAAAATAAATAAATAATTCAAACTTTTAATTTCAAACCAAAGTGACAATTATTCCACAAATCTTCTCTTGTTTCTTTTACCTGCCCCTCTTTTTTTCCCTTCTTAGGAGTTCTGACTTATGAGATGAGGATAACGAAATAGGAATTTGCTGTGCACACATGCGCGCCGCCTCAGCCTTTGAAATCTTGTGGTTGCACACACATCAATGTCTCGCCTTTCCCCCTCCATTCTCATTCTTTGCTCAACCCCACCACCTCCACCAACCCACCAAACCAGTAAGAAAAAAGCAAGCCCACAAAAAGAAGAAAAGAAAAGAAAAGAAAAAGAGAGGACCAAGAGATTTGAAAAACAAGTGATTTCTGCAGCCAACCGGAGGTATGCTTTTTTTTTTTTTTTCTCGTAAAGTTTTTGTAAAAATATATTTCCACAAAAGGTTTTTGGATCTGTTAAGTCCATTGCATTTCTCACTGAGATCTGCTTCTTGGCTTGATGCCTATTTGTGCATGTAAGTGAAAACATCATCGTAATATCTGATACTAACGTTTCTGCGGAAGGGTGTGTTCAGAAATGCTCTTTTCGTCGATGTTATGTATTGCTTTTTTCCTTTTGTTTTAAAGAAATGCTTGGGAGCTTTAGCTGACGAAAATGTCAGGGAACATGTACTTCATTCGATGGTCGAATCAACTATTGAATTTCGAAACAGCTGAACAGGCGAAGTTGACAAATTATGGAATTCTTGAAGATGTCGTATCTTTTTGGCTGCTTGTTAGTTATTCGACACCGCCAACAAAAAAAGGGAAGAAAAAACAGACAACTTTATGACTACCCTGTCTTTAGATGAGTTGTTCAAATTGTAGATAGTCTTAAAATTTAGTAAGTGGAATTGACCTATTTCCTTTCTCTTCTTTTGTTTTTTCATGGAATGAACATGGACGTTTGTTGTTCTATCCTCGTTTAGAATCCCTAGCATGTTTTGTTTACTGTTGAGCCATGTAATATGTTGTTTCAAGTATATGTATTCCCCACTTTGGTGTTGACTTGAAATGAGTCTGTGCAGTATTTTTGCTTTTCATTAGTTTTCCTTTACTTGCTATAGCAGAATTGAATGACTGAAAGTATTTTGGCAGTTTGCCTTTAGGGGGAATGGAGTTATGCATCTCTAAGAGAGCAAAGGGGAAAAAATAAAAACAAAAACTTTTCTTGGCCCTCAAGCACCTTGCTTTCTTCCTGAAAGCCTGCTTAATTTAAAAATTACTGTCTACCTTTAAGATCAGTATAATTGTTGTTATGATAGGAAGTTTATTTGAACTATAAATTTTGTTGTCACCAATGTCTCGTGAACAGTCCAGAATTCAGAGGAACTGAAAGACTCTCTAATTATATGTCAAATTTAGTATCTGGGCAACTTAACTGACTATTCTCTGGAAGAGATATGATAAGAGTGTGTTTGCAAGTACCTGTTAACTTTTTGCTAAATCATTCTAATCATAATGTTCAGTCTTGTTTCCTAGACTGTGTGCCTTTGGTTTATGTTGCCAAGGAAATGTGACATTTGAATGTCTTAACCATAAGCCATTTCGAACACTGTTTAATTATCACTTGTGAAGTGATCGATTTAGCATTTTAGACATCTCTGACTGCCACATTTTATGTTTTGCAGAGGGATTTGTTTTATGAACCTGTGGTTTAGCTCTACAAGCATAAATGAATTCTGCCATTTGTTCATCATCATCATTTATGATTGCCTCTTCCTGCTGCCAAAATCTTCCAAGCAGGAAACACTATCTTTTAGCACCTGAACCTTTTGCGAGGATTGGTGACTCAAGTATGATTGATGCACTCCAAAAATATAACCGTAAGGAAAGGAAGGTACTAATTTCAAGTCATTTGGTGCCTGGACATTTGGATGCATCAGGTACAAGAAAAAAGTTTTTACATGAGCCAGTTCCGAAGTTAGAATTTGTGCGTACGCTGTTAATTGACAACTATGATAGCTACACTTACAATATATTCCAGGAGCTCTCAATCATTAATGGAAGTAAGCTCTCTCTATCATACATTCTTTACGAGTTCTCACATATAACTTTAACCATCAATTCAATTACAATAAAGAAAACTTTAACTATCAATTCATGGAGCCTAGCATAGCTTCCTTGTCTTGAAGTTGAAATAAGTCAGTTTCCCTATATTGACTCATTCTAATCATTTAAATATCTACTCCTTAAAATGTGGTAGTACGTCTATTCCTTCTGCCTTTTCTTTGGTCTGCATTTAGCAATCACAGTTTGATGTCTCTTTATTTTGATACATATAAAAGGCTTCCACGTTCTCTGTAGATAAAATGTAATTCTCATGGACAAGAACCATTCTTTGACCAGCTTTAATTCATGAAGTGGAAATTACTACTTGAGCAAACCTATTGCTAAATTTATGCTTGTTCCCTTCAGTTTCTTCTTGAGAGACTCCCCACCCCTAAGACAAGTATCATTAGAATTGTGCTAATGCAAAACCAGATGTCCCCAGAGATTTGGTGCTGTCTTTCTCCCTCAGTATAAAACTAGCCTAGGAGTAGATCTCTGTATCTAAGACACGATACATAGAGTTCAAGCAAATGTGGCAACAACTATATAGTAATGTGAGCTCTGAAGCTGTAGGTGATGTTCTTCATCTGTTCTGCAAATCAAGCAACATTTCATATAATTCCTTCTTTGTTCAATTTCGTTGCTTGTAAAATAAATAAAAGAAATAAGAAATTTGAAAAGGAACAACTCTTTTAGTTCCATTTGTGTGAATCTATTTTGTATTACATTCACGAAGTAAAGGTAGGATTTGAAAAATCTTCTTTCTCTTTCGCACCTTAAGTTGCTAAGCCTCCCCTCCTGGCTATCTGTGATAAGCCTCAAGTTGGTTCTAGCTTGAATGTTGTCAGCAGAAGGACTGTTGTTTTTTCTTACGACATGGAACGGCCACCTTTTATCTTTTCAGAACCTTGAGAAAGAAAGTTCCTCATCTCTCTTCTATTCGTTTTTACTTTTCCCCCTTCTCTTGAGAAAAACTGAGAAAGCATGACTAGCAATTCTGTAATTCATTTGTTAGTGATCTATATGCTTTACATCTAGCTGTTAAAAGCAATAATTTCTGGGAGCCGATCATTTTGTAATTATGAAGTTCAGTTAGTGAGGGCTTTTTGTATTGTAAGCTGTAAAATGGGAAATATGCTTTAGGATTATATGATGAGAATAACATGAACAAACTGTAATATGAGGGTTTGGACTTTACTTCCATAATAGTAGTAAATATCTGCAAATTACCTGTAGCTGGCCAGTTTTTACTTGATTCAACAGATTTGGATTCTCTTTAAGCAACTTTTTAGATTCTCAAATTTAGCTTCTTTTTTTTCTTCTCTTTTTCTGATGGCTTTTCCTGATATAGGGTTGCTTCTAGATTGTCTGAATTTGATAAGTTGATGACCATTGCCGATATGCAGTTATTAGAACAAAAACACTAAGTTTTAGATTCCTTCGTGTTCTGTTGTATTTTGGAAATTTTGGTTGTGGGTTTGCACTTGCATTAATCATCTAGCACAAAGTCATCTTTGAGTGTGCAATTTTCCAATCTTTTCCTGAATTTCACGGGATTGACATGAGTTTTGATGTCTGACATTTTTTTTTGGGTTATGTTAGTGCCTCCAGTGGTGATTCAAAATGATGAGTGGACATGGGAAGAAGTTCATCATTACCTGTACGAAGAAAGGGCATTTGACAATATTGTTATATCACCTGGTCCTGGTTCTCCAACATGTCCATCAGATATAGGTTTGACTTGGACTTCTGAAATCCAAATGATCTACTCCTCTTTCGTTGTGTAGAACTAGATAAATCTTGTTATTACCATGCACTTGGATGCATTAACTTGCTGGGATCAGCATATTGGTCATCCATCCTTGCCTTAGAAACCTGATTTTGAGTGCCTTTTATTCAATTTCTTATGCATTTTTCTTCATTCTAAATAGTGACTTGCCAATGTGGCTTCTTTTTGTCCTAGATGAGGTAACACATACAAGAGTGTGGATAGTTCTTCTTATGTTAGAGCTTGACGTCATTAACTTGAAAACTTTTCAATCTGTTGGTATCATAATATTGGTGTGGATGTTGATCTAAGTTTTGTTTAGCTTCAACTTTACTTGCTTGTTATGGTTATCTTGAGTAGCTTTTCATGCCTTATACCTATTTTTTAGGAATTTGCCTGAGGCTCTTGCTTGAATGCATTGATATCCCGATACTAGGTGTCTGCCTTGGTCACCAGGTAATGTATCCATCTATCTATCTTTAATATTTTTCATTCTTTGACATATGATTTTACATGAAATCTGTTTGATCAAGTTTGCACCTGCAACCTTGTGTAGCCTGTCTTGCTGTTCTGTTGTCTCCTTTGGTACTTTCCATACCTTCACCAAAATGTGATTATTGTTGATTTTAGTGACGAATTACAGTTTTATATGAGATAAAAATTTTTAAGTAGTTGATAGTTAATTGTTGCCAGGAAATAAACTTATGGGAACTGGTATTTCAGAAGTCTTATCACTTTATGTAATGGGAAAACAACTCTGGATGTCATTTCGCAATATAGGAAGTAGTTCACAATACGAGGATTGGCTATGGTTGCATAATATTTTATATGTAATTAAACAGTATATTTATTTGATCTTCAAATATTCTGCTTCTTGCATGTTACTCCAAATTTCTTTACCAGCAGGCTAATAGTGCTGTTTATAGCTTTATGTCAGTTATTGATGGTAAAGGCCTAACAACCTGATATTAGTTTAAGGTGCCAATCGCAGCATGTTGTCAGCTAGATATCATTATTGACATGTCACATGTGATAATTCTGGTTTTCTGCATAAGCTACAATCTATAAGGGAATATGTTGCAAAAAGCTTGCTATGTTGCCCCTCTTTACCAACAAATCAAGTACTAAATCAGTATGTGGATTGACTACCCTAAGGCATAGAAGTCAGGCTTCTTGGTCGGCAATCCTCTTGCAAGTATGTTTACATTGATCTGGTCCTTCATTTCTTCTTTGGGCTTGAGGATGCCAGGTCCTCTGTTGTGTCTGTATAAGATATTGCCTTATCTTTATTGAGGTAGATTAAGTAATAAGTGCCGAGTGATGTTCTCCTGTCCTTCATACTTGAAGGAAAATTAAACTTGTAAGTTGCAATGACGTGATTTTCTCATTTCTGTGGCAAATATGATGGGCAAGACTTATCGTTCTTACAATTTGTTTGTAGACAATCAAAAGCTCACTAGATAGTGCAGAATATTGGAATACCATCTTTCTTTAATTAGCTTTTGCTTCTGTAATCTTTTTGTAGATTTTTCTAAAGGATCTAAAGAGTGTACTTGAGTTTTACTTGATTAAACAGGCATTGGGATACGCGCATGGTGCTCAAGTTGTACATGCATCTGAACCTGTCCATGGTCGTTTGAGGTAGATGATCTGTGTTTTAAGTGTTCATGTGTTTTTCTTTTTCTTTTTTTTGGTTTTATTTTCTTTTCTTTATGGTATTACATTAATTGATGATCATTTGAAACAAAAAATGCAGTGTCCTTAAATATGCATATAAGATGGTGATATGCAGAGACATCATAAATTGAAACCAAGATATTAATAGTTTGTTGAGAAACTGATAGTGCTAACTCAGCAGTGAAGGGTGTTCAAAGTGAAGGTCGTTGGTCCAAATCTTGCGTAACGCTTGTGCTACCTTACCTATAAAAAATGGTTTGTTGAAAACACTTACAGGTTCCCTTCTAAAGAAAACACTTATATGTTGTGGAGACATCACAAACTGAAACCAATATATTAATAATTTGTTGAAAACACTTATAGGTTTCCTTCTAAAAAACACACATATAGGTCTCCAAGAGAAGGTTTTCTGGTGGCCGGAAATCAGAGTTAGGAGCTTAGCATTCTTACTCCTCATTTTGTGGTTTTCATGTTAGTAAAGACTTGATTAAAAAATTTTCTGCTGGATAATATGATCCTTTTTTGGTCACTCATACATTTTTCGTTTCCAAATGTCTTTCTTTCTTTAACTTGCAGTGATATTGAGCACAATGGTTGTCAATTATTCCATGAAATTCCTTCAGGAAGAAATTCCGGATTTAAGGTCAGTTTGATATGAATTTGTTGTTCAGTTTTTCTGTTGTGTTGACGTTGTGATGAACTTGTAAGCCTATTTGAAATGATCTTCACTTCTTTTTTCTCAAAATTTCTTTTGCTTTTTAGATTTTAGAAGACTATAAAATATCATTTCAATGATAAACTTCAAATAATACGGGGTTCATGGGTGTTTTACCAACACCCATATGATTGGTCATCCACCATATGAGTGAGTAAGAGCTTTACTCAAATTCTGTTTTGTTGTTTGCGGTTAGACATGCACAGGGAAGCATACACATTCTCATGGCTGTCAGATTGGCAGCTATGGGGGATCAGGACTCATGCCTTACATGCGGACGACCATGATACATTTAAGGTATCCTAGATAATTAAGGTAGAGACAAGGAGGAGGATGAATCCTAGTTCCAACTAAAATTGTTAGAACTTGGAAACACAATGTAACAAGAAGTTTCTCATCTCTGAGTATTCATTGTATTGGTACTTAAATGTTAAAAATGAAATTTGAAGAAACAGAAAATGAAAGATGCTTTCAAAAGGCTTCTATTGGTATTATTGGATATAGCTTGGGGGTGTCAAGTTAAACTTCTAGTTGGGTTAAATGGAAGTTCAGTCACTTTATTTATTATTCCTTTAATACCGACAAATGAAGAATTTGCGGCCCATCATTACTGCTGGTGTTGTCTGTTAAAACAACAGCTAGACTTATCATTCCGTTCATTTATCTGTATGGGAAGGGAGGTGTCAGAGCATATTATTCTAGTCCTAATAATCATAAAAGACAAACATTATGTGCTTTAAAAGTGTTCGAAATAGAAGTATCCAGGGTGTGGCCAAATGGTCTATGAAGTGGGTGCAAACCTTGGAGACCAAGGTTCAAATCCCAGCCAAAAAAAGCAACATTAGCTGATTTATTTCCATCTGCCTAAGCATTGATAGAGTTACTCAATATTTGTGTTGGTGGGAGGTAGCAAGTACTGATAGTCGAAGTGCACACAAGTGATGAACACCGTCGTTAAAAAACGTTTCTGAATAGAAGTGTTAATATTCTTCAAGTGGTGGGTTGTGCTAGTCAATGCTTTTGAAAACGAAAAGCCCAAAAACGGACAAGACTCCTGGGGCTTTAAGCAGAGAAGCAAGTTAGGAAGCAGTTGCTTCTTTGATGTAATGCACAAAACCTACCGAATATACAAAAAATATCTACCATATGGGGTTATAGTTTGCATTATATCAAAATTGCAGTTACATTACTTATTTCAAACTCTAATATACAACAAAAACCAATGTTAATTGGAAGAACTCAAATTAAATATCATTTAAAATCAACAAGCCCGCGAAAAGATAACTTCAATCACAATAGTGACATTAAATGTTTACTCAATTGGTCAAGTATTTCAGTGCTTCATAAACAATGCTGAAATTATTTGTTACCTTCTCAGAAAAAAAAACCTGAAATTAGCTTTAATTGAAAAGAGATGCTTCATTATTTTTTAAATAAATTAATAAATTCCATTAAAGTTTGGGCGAAAGGCTCCCATATATAGGAAGTATCTGAAGAAGTAGAGAACCTACAAAAAAATATATGATTTTCTACTAATGACACCCAATCTTCTATAACATAAAGGAAACTCATGGGTGCATCGAAAAGAAACAAAGGATAAGAGGTTGCTCCTTTTTAATTTTTTTCCATCGCTACTTCCTAAAAAATTCTCCTATTTCTTCTCTCCAAAAGATCCACATTGACATACGTACTAGTGAAGCAATATTCCATGCCTTGTGTTCTCCTTCGTCTGCCACAATTTCCAGTAGGATATTACTCCTTTCCCATGCCTGCCATCACCCAAAGGGTACCAAACCATCCCAAGATTTCCCACTATGATATCGAGGCTACGGAACAATGTAAAGGAGATGGTTGACATCTTTACTCAAGCCGTTGCACACAAACAACCAACAAACTATGTAACCTTTGTCTTCCTAAGATTTGTAAGACCTTATATTTTGCTATCACCTGCCTCCTAAAGACATTTTCCTTTGTCCGAAATCTCCGTACTCATTTTTCCAACAAGGCCTTATTGAACACCCTTAGATCCTTAATTCCGAAACTACCTCAACACGTTGGAAACGTAACAGTCCCCCACTGCACCAAATGATACTTCCATGCCCGTCTATCGAATCTCATAAGAAATTCCTTCGAAGTCTTTCCAACTTCCGTGAGTCAGATGAAGCATGGAGTCCAACTTTTTACAAAGATGGAGCAAGGAAAAAGGACATGCAATATGTGAAGATGCTCCATAATGTGCTCTTAATAAGAGCTTTCCTACCTCCTTTGGATAAATATCTCTTTTGCCATGCTGCAAACTTCTCCTCAACCCTCTGTAGAACCAGGTTCTGTATGTGAGATACTTTATTATTGTCCTATGTTTAGCCTATAAATAAGAGTTGGAGTATTAATAGAGAACAAACAAGAAAAGGAGGAAAAAAATAATCGTTGACATCAAGAAAGATTAGGATAGAGAAGCTGAAGAGAAGCCTTAAACTAAAGTAATAGAAGTAAAAGTTACACAGAGAAGAAGAATGAGCCGTCTTGAAGAAGAAATCAATAGAAATGAAGTAAATCAAGAAAACTATTAGAAGAGGTGCTGTAAACGGGAGAAGCAAAACATACCTAAGCAGGAATCGTAGTTTCGATATAGCAAAAGACAATATTTTCTTGTTTTTGGATTTTTTAGCCTTTCGAAGTCAAACTCAAAGAAGCAATTGGAAGATCGGATGGCTATGTGCCTTACTATCTAAAGCGCTCGTTTCTTCTAAGTTGCTTTGCTTCACCCACATGAAATGAAACTCCCACTTCGCATCGATTCATCGCTTTAACTGACTGACTGGTTGCTTTTATTAATGCCGGTGCTAGTATTCGTGAAGTATTGGAATTTTGGCTACCTGAAGGTTTATGTTAATCTTTAAATAGAACAATCTTTATGTTTCGGTGAATTGGATAACAAAGAGAAGATGGAAACTGCAGAAGTAAATCCAGCATAAGTAGTAAATTTTGTCTTGGTTGAACTTTATTGACACATTTCAGGTGGTACGGTACCATTCTCTTGTGATAGACCCAAATTCACTTCCAAAGGAACTCATTCCCATAGCTTGGACCTCAACGGTTGAGACACTCCCTTTCCATGGTGTCGGACGATCCAATTCATTCTTTCATGCATCCAAAGAAGTAGAAGATATTTTTGATGGGATGTCAGAGTTATCATATGATTCAAAGGATGTGCAAGGTGGAAAAGTCCTCATGGGTGTCATGCATTCTAGTAGGCCGCACTATGGATTGCAGGTGATTTTGGTCATTCACTTTGCATGAGATTTGCTCTTATTTCACTAGTATGTAACATTGATTTTGTCTCTGTTACCAGTTCCACCCAGAAAGTGTTGCAACATGTCATGGAAGACAGCTTTTCAAGAATTTCCGGAAAATCACAATGGATTATTGGCTCCGGTTGACGTCAACCTCCATCAATGAAAAAAGGGTTCATTATGCTGGTAACTGCTCTATAAATAGAGATAATTCAATGGAGCTTCCTATTTAGTCTCCTATAGTCTCTTTGAGTCCTTTTCACGGCATTGAATTATATGTTTATTTAGAGAACTTTAAAAATAGTTTTCTGTCTAAAAGATGTCTGGATTATCTATCACTTCTCAAATTCATCAGATGGACTTGCTGCTGTAACTAGTTTTGAGGTTCTCTTGTTTTCTATTTATCATTGAGTGACTCCTAAATCAGCATCTAAATGCGTTTGGCCTTTTCTGTTCTGTTTCAGTAGAGTGACCCCACATTTACTCTGAGCGGTAAAATTTACTTAGCATGCATGCAGGTGACTAGTGTAGAGCAGCTGTCCCAAAGTGTTGCAAGACATGGGTATCTTCTGAATAAATTGATTGAGCAGAGAACTGCCAAAGTGGATGGAATCTTAAATCTATCACATCCAGGACACTGTGTTAAATTTTTGAAGATGACATGGAAAAAACTTGCTTGCTCTGCCAGCCAAGTTGGTGGAGCAGATAATATTTTCTGTGAGCTATTTGGAAATCAAAAGGCTAAAAACAGTTTTTGGCTGGATAGCTCTTCAATAGAAAAGGTCTTTTCCTCTCCAGCTTTCAGTTTCAGCACCATACCTGATAACTGTTTTTGGTTATATCTGCATTTGGGAGCATTTTTCAAGTTGCCTCAAATATGTCATATCTTTCTTTCATTTTGTTTAAGTTTCTTCTTTGTTGCTCTCTCAGGTTCTGTGTCCTCTACCTACTTTTATCAATTTTACATCTCTTCCCCTCCCTCCAAAAGAAAAACAAAACAAAAGCAATTATGTCCATGTTTGTGTCAATTTGAAAGCAAGGAAATCAGATGGAGTAAACTTTTTGACAATGGTAAAAGTGTATTCGTATTAACAGGATACTTACACAAGCTGTGTATGTTCCCAGATCACAAAAGGGATTACAACAGGGAGACAAAAAGCTTTGTAGACTAGAAAGTTAAATAGATCCTATGCTCTCAAGACCTAGTTGTTTACACCAAATATAGTGAAGCCCTAAACAGTTCAACTTAATCTTCTGAATGGAGTTCTCTTTGTCCTCAAAGCATCTTTGATTTCTTTCCTTCCATAAAGTCCACCAGATACATGCAGGGTAATTTTCTATCTCTCTTTCTGAATTGTTAGGCTGCCTTCTCTGTTCCAACTGATTTAGGACATCAGTTAGCCCTTGAGGCATCACCCGGCTGATATCCCTCTTGTTGATGAACATTCTCCATAGTTGATCTGCCCAATTACAATGTAAAAAGAGATGCTTGATTGTCTCTGCTTTCTCTCCACATAAGAAGCATCTGGAGCAAAGATGAAAGCCCTTCTTTGCTAAGTTGTCCTGAGTGAGAGCTTTATTTGTAGCCAGTAACCACACGAAACAAGCCACATTGTGAGGAATTTTAACTTTCCAAATCATTTTCCATGGCCAGCCCACTCTCACTGTGTTTGATGTGTTTAATTCTTTATATGCTGATTTGACTGTGAATAACCCCTTGCTGTCCTTTTGCCAAACCAGGCAATCTTCGCATATAGATAACCCACTGAAATGCGTCTGCCATTCTACCAATCTCCCAATCATTGAGGAGTCTTCTAAACTGAAGTTCCAGCCCTGCTCAGATCACATTTCTTGCGAGGTAGCTTGTTGTTGTTGGCATAAGTCATAAATATCTGGGTAAGTTTGCAATAAAGAAGATTGCCCAAATCCACCAGTCTTCCCAAAAGGATATTTTCTTGCCATTTCCAGCTTTACATTTTGATCTGCTGTGGATGATAGGCCAAAGGCTTCTGATGGATCTCCACACGCTGACTTCATATGGTCTGGTTACCTAGTTTGTGGTCCATTTGTTTTCTTCCCCATATTTTTGCTTTAATGACCTCTTTCCATAGTGATCTCTCTCCTGATTCCTGAAGCCATTCTTCAATTCCATTTGCTAAGCAGGCTCTGATTCTAGGCTTTTATATTGCATATGCGTAACCCTCCATCTTTCTTGTTCAACAGAAAATCCCATTTCACCAAATGGAATTTCGTCTTGTCAGAGTTACCTTGCCAAAAGAAGTTTCTTCTCATAGCATCAATTCTCTTGGTAATTTCAGTAGGTATGGGGAATAGTATCATCATGTAAGTAGGCAGAGAATCAAGGACATTGTTGATTAGAGTCGGTCTTCCCCCAAGGGATAAGTATTGGCTTTTCCAGTTTGAGAGTTTCTTTTCACACTTCTCCAATACCCCATTCCAGATTCCCATTGATTTGCTCTTTGCTCCCAAAGGCATCCCTAGATGGAGTAATTAATTGTGATATTTGTTGATTTGATTTACGAAATGAAAAGTAGAGGGTAGGATTCTTGTTGAGACAGCATAAAATGAATCTCTCTCGTCTTGTGAATTCTCATCTCATAAGTTGTCCTTTTCTTTATGGAGGTTGGCTTTTCTTTATGAGATTCCCCTTCCCCCCCCCCCCCCCCCCCCCTACCCACCCACCCACACACAATTTTTTCTCCTTCTAACCATGATACGCCTGTGGTATTCAGGGAAGGGCTAGATTTTCCTTTATGGGGGGAAAGGGTGGCTCCCTCTGGAAGCAACTTACTTTTAGATTGTCAAATCGAAGGTGAAAATCTCTTCAAATGTTGCCTGAGTGCCTTAATTAAGATCTTGTCGTTTCTCAATCAATCTTTGAATGCTACATTGCTTTTCAATAATAACATGTCATCTTACATTTTCAGTGATAGAACATGTAAAGGAGGTGGCCATCTATCAGTTGAAGATGCTAATGGTCATGTTAATTGTACATTTTTGGAAGATGGATTTTTTGATTATTTAAATAAGGTAAGTGTATGGCAATTATCTTTGTGTTTGCACCCGTCATTCGTTTTTATGTAAATACAATGTCGAGCTCCTCCTTTTTGTTCCGTTCAGGAGAGGCTTCTTGTCCCCTATCTATAAGGATTTTATGTTACACATTGGTTTACTGATTAACTCCTATATCTCTGCACCAGGAGCTCCTATCATTTTGTTTCGATGAGAAGGATTATGAAGGATTACCATTTGATTTTTATGGTGGTTACATTGGTTATATCGGGTATGTAGTGATTTTATTTCAAATGATCTGACCCCTCCTCCTACTCTATTATGTTAGTTCTACACGTTTCAAGGACTTGCCTTGTATGTTCCGAAGTTGTCTTTCCTTCTTTTTGCTGAATGATTGATTGTTACATGTAGGGGAATATCCTTTGCTCATGTATATTATAGGTCAGGTTTCTTTTCATGGTAAGTTTCATGGCATATAAAGTCATGCATAGCAGAAAGCTTTACATTCATCTGTAGTTTTTTCTATGTTGGATGTGATTTGGATATAGCTGATGTATAGAAGGTTGGGTTGTTAAATTCTTCCATTTTATGTGTGGCTGGAGGGAGAATTGTTTCTCATTACTAGATCTTCTTGTGGTTTGACGTGTCTATTCCTGATACAGGTATGATCTTAAAGCTGAATGCGGTGTGGCATCTAACCGTCACAGATCGAAAACACCAGATGCTTGTTTGTTCTTCACAGATAACGTTATTGTCATTGATCATCAGTGTGATGACATATATACTTTGTCGCTACACGATGGAAACACAAGTACTACTTCTTGCTTGGATGATGTGGAGCAGAGGCTGCTCAACTTGAGAGCTTTTATGTCCAGAAGGTTACCACTACAGGCATCTCGAGGATCGGCAGGAGTCGAACTAAAATCAGGTTTTTCTGCTGAAAAATCAAGAGAGGAGTACATCAAAGACGTTGAGAATTGTCAAGAGTTCATAAAAGGAGGAGAAAGTTATGAGTTGTGTCTTACAACTCAGATGAGAATGAAGTTGGGGGAAATAGATTCTCTGGGACTTTATCGTAATCTCAGAGAAAGAAATCCCGCACCATATGCTGCCTGGCTTAATTTTTCAAGGGAAAACCTAAGCATATGTTGTTCTTCACCTGAAAGGTTCCTACGATTGGATAAGAATGCAATTCTGGAAGCAAAACCTATAAAAGGGACTATAGCTCGCGGTTCCACCCCAAAGGAAGATGAATTTTTGAAACTGCAATTAGAATACAGGTAAAGAAATCGAGTTATCATAGTACCAAAATATCAACTGACATTTATTACCCTCAGGAAGCTTTGACTATTGACTTTGTGTTACTTGCGTCTTATAGTGTTCACCTTTTATGTCTAAAATTCATTTCTCCCAGAAGTTCGAGTCTTTGATGCTGTTGTTGTTCATTTTTCCAGACTCCAACACTTCGATCCCCCCCTTTTAGCCTCTAAATACTGGCGGGCTCATCCCATCAGCCACCTTTAGTTATCTGCCTAAGTTAAGTTTAGTCCTTTATTTAGCTTTTATATTCACCTTATTGTATCTGAATTATCTGTTCCCTCTACAAAATGGTTGTGTCATGTATGTCTTGGAACAGACTCATGCTTAAATGATCCTGACCAAGTTCCTTGTACTTTGTGACAGTGAAAAGGATCAGGCGGAAAATTTGATGATTGTTGATCTGTTGAGGAATGACCTTGGGCGTGTATGTGAGCCTGGCTCCGTTCATGTTCCACATCTCATGGAAATTGAATCCTATGCAACAGTTCACACCATGGTCAGTACAATTCGGGGAAAAAAGCGATCAGATGTAAGTGCAATTGATTGTGTTAGAGCTGCATTCCCTGGTGGGTCAATGACAGGCGCACCAAAGTTGAGATCAATGGAACTTCTTGATCATCTTGAAAATTGTTCCAGGGGCATATACTCAGGCTGCATCGGCTTCTTTTCTTATAACCAAGCATTTGATCTCAATATCGTGATACGGACTGTTGTCATACACGAGGGAGAAGCTTCAGTGGGAGCAGGGGGAGCCATCACAGCTCTTTCAGATCCCAATGATGAGTATGAAGAAATGATTTTGAAAAGTCGAGCACCAATTAAGGCTGTTCTTGAACATCAGAGCAGCAGCTTCTCAGCAGACACACAGAAGTGACATGACCACTTGAAATGTCCAGTGCAGAAATAGTGGTATAAACTCTCTCAGTTGTTTCTGGAAAAGGTGGGAGCAATTGCTGCTTCTAGTAATTAAAGGAGGGGAAACAGTGGATGAAAGTAGCAGGTAGCCTATATTATTCATGCAAATATTTGTCATGACCGCATTCCGTTAGCACAATCTATTCGTTCTTTTGATCGTGGTGTTTGGAAAATATAGTCACGGTAGCATACAGATGTACACTGACCTGCAGCAACAAAAATACTGTACATAGAATATTCTGAAAGACCTGCAGGAAATTACAGAAATGTTTGTGAACTTGTAATAGCAGTACTGAATTGATAGTTCACATGGACTAACTTTTCCAAGTTCCAATTACTTTTTGACTGCTCAGTATGCTTGCGCTATTAGTGCTGTAAATGGGAAAATGAGAAGTTTTGACCCCATAGATGTGAGGTCATTTTGATCTTTGATCAAGCAGTTTTTCATGCATAACATTGAGGAACTGAACTTGGGATGATCTGGTTGGCTATTTGTCATCATTGATACGCTTAAATTACACTTAAGAAGTATGAAGCGGTCGCTGTCTAATATAAAATCCAATTAGGTTGGGGTTGAATCCTGTAGGGAATATGGCGAGAAATAAATGTTAATAGTGAGTATTGTAGTCAATATTTCTAAGGGAGTTTGTAATTTAAATTGTGATGTTTAATAATTTGTTTGCATCCAATCGTAGGAATAAATTAGGACTGATTTTCTCTTGATTTTATAACTTAGCAGGTTTATTGTAATAGTGATCTATCTGGTAATATTCATGCAAAATTGACGATTAAGTTTATCTAACATCTCTCGACCTGCATAGATGAATGTTACTCTAAATCCTCTCGGACTTTAGGACTTCATATTCTTTTCCCTCGTCATCAATCTTGGATTGACTTTCCTAATTAGAGCTCAAGTCAGAGATGAAGGTTGGTAGTCTCAAATCTCCATTATTAATCCCTTTCCCTAATTTAAACTTTTTTGGTCAAGCAAGTTACGAATTTAGACAGGTTTTAACGTTAGCAATCGTTAAAAGCAAATTAAAACGAAGAGAATAACAATACATTCATATTCACCGTTCAAGAATCACTATTATGTTTATCTATGTTCGTTATTCCATCATGATTCCCACAATCCTAGTTATATAGTTTAGCTACTCAAGGTTGTAGAAATAAGAACAATATTAATTTCTACAATATTTGCATAAAAATTCATAGCAATCAACTTACAAGAATAAAAATTGTCCAAACAAATCTTGATAAAGTAAAGTAGAATCAAAGAACCAATTATTTTTCTTCTATCTATGATATGTAATGATACGTTCTAAGACTCAAAACTGCTCGTGAACCCATAATACAGACTTCCTAAGTGGTATTTATAATAGTGGGTTGGTTTGCATTATTTTTGCGTTGACTAGGATTTGACTTGGAAAAGCTTTGGCCAAACCACCCAACTACGCGACGCACAACTCAAAGCATAGGTACTACTCCGAGACACGGAGTCCCTTGCTGACTGCTAGCTCCACAACGCGGAGCTCATGGCGGAGAGTGGTTGAAATGCAAGTACTCTGAAGTTTCCAAACAGGTGCGACACAGAGCTCCTTGGTTAGGCTTGGCTCTGCGACGCCCACCCCTCTTTTGCTCTGAAAAAGACTCCTTTTGGATCCCTGGTCATCCACACTTGCTTCTTTCAATCATTTGGATCAAATCTTAGCATGTTTTCAACCTGAAAACATCTAATCATGCATGTTAGCTCATTATAAAGAATAACACATAAAATCAAGGCAATACACATGACTTTTGTTCTTAAAACATAGACAAATGTGGGCAAAATTGTTATACCCGTAAGATTTCCGACACCTAGATGGCCTATTCGCACGGTGGTTAGGCATATTTGAAAGCCATACGTGCTAGAGAAAGGCCCGAGAAAGGATCGGACGGATAACCTGTCGAACCATCGCGGAAGGAGTCGAGGCAGAGCCCCTCCGCGATGGCAACGTGTCACGGAGGTGGAGCCTCCGCGTTGGCTCCGTGACACGTTGGGCCTGTCCAGGCCCAAGTATATAAAGCCCCCACTTCGGTTTGTGAGGTCATATCTCTTACTTAATTTCCAGAAAACGCAGAGAAACAGAGTGAGGCGAAGAGAGGTAATATATTATCGTTCGATTACGCTGTCAAACGTAGTCCAAATCTAAATTAACTCCAGATACCGAAGTATTTAGCAGCAGGGAGCATTCCTACGGATTTAGTTTCGCGAAATACGGCCGACGAATCGTCGTGCTACCGGGCTAAGGTAAGTGGAATTGCTCCAAACTAGTGTCTATGTGTTCCTAGCTGTGAAGTGAATACTTCTCCCTTCTGGACTTCTGAAAAATAGCAAGTTTTCGATCGTCTTTCGATAGGCCTAAGTTTAGGCTATAATTATATCGAAAGTGACGTCGTCTTTCATAATAATGCTGTATTTAGTGCTAATTGACATGTATACGAATGCAGTTGGGAGAAATAGCGAAAATACTGACCGAGCTACGCCAGTTAGTCGGGAAATCAGAAGCGAAGGTATGTAAAGCTAGTTTCCTCGGGCAAGTTAGTAGTCTCAGTATAGTAAAGTAGTTTAAAGGCCAGTAGAATGTTCAGAAGTCGTGTGTTATGTTTATTACGAATGTTGGTACGATATTGGAAGCATCATGTTATGTATAGCATAAAACTTGCTAGCACGATATAAATTCTAATACAAGTGTTAGGAACTGTACAGCATGCCCAGTATGTGATTTAGTAAAGAATGTTAGGATATTATCGTACTCAGTTGAGACCTAGTAAAGCAATGTAAATACCTGTAAGGTATCTCAGAAGTAGAATGATAGGTTTAAATGAAGTTTAGAAAGCATGTTAGAAATAGTAAATCATGTTACTATAGAAACTCAATTATACAACATGGTTTCCAGCAGAAAAGCTATATCTTGTTCAACATTAGACTCAGTACAGTATGGCAGAAGATTATATTTATATATATACTATTATCAGTCTCAGCATGTATTAAATACATACATATCACTATCACTAGTTCAGCATACAGTATGTACAGATACATTATTATCATTAGCTTCAGTATGTGGTATATGCAGATAGTATTACTAGTTGAGACCACTGTATTGTCTTGGGGTTGGATTACCTAGCATCCATGACCGCCCCAGGGTTAATAGCTGTATCGACTAGTCTGCCAGAGGACGAGGATACGTCGCTCTACGGAGTGGCATGCCGTCCCACAGGGGACGAAGATGGGATGCCAGTTTTCTCCATATTGTGCCTTGGTCGGCCCTTATAAACCCCCGTCGACCGGGTATGCCCGGGGTGTTGATTCAGGAGTCCTCCGGACTCAGGTACAGTTATAGTCAGGGGCTCAGCGAGCCCAAGTGCATACCCAGGGGACCGTCAGGATGCTTATAGTTATTATAGGAGATGGGACGACCGGAGTAGGGGTATAGATTGCGTGTTGGTTGTACCCCCGACTTATGGGGGCCGGGTAAGGTTTGTGTGTGCTATGCTATGTTATGTTATGTTATGCCATGTTACACTAGATACGAGTAGATCGACAGTAGAACGATACATCTCCAGGTATGACTCCTACTCCTTCCAGCATAGTTAAGAGTAGGCATAGCTTTACATTTTCAGTCAAGTTTAGTCTATTCTTCTCTATTTCAGTTCCATCAGTTGTACTGTTGTTTTCAGATATCTTTCAGTTGTTGTTTTACATACTCGGTACCAGTGGTACTGATGCCCCTTGGGGGCGCTGCATTACTTGCCTGCAGGTACTCATAGACGAGGGGCCGATACCTCGTGATTCCAGCCAGCTCACAGGGTCATCAGCTCTAGTCATCCGGAGCTAGATAGCTAGAGGTTTATCCCTTTTCTTTTGTTGTACAGCATGGGTAGGCCGGGGCCCTGTCCCGACCATCTTATCAGTATTCTTAGAGGTTTGCAGTCTGTATATATTTTCCTGTGGTCAGATGAGCCGGTCGTGTGAGGCCGTGCAGTTGTATAGCTGTTAGTACTTCTGTTTCTTTTATGTTGGCCATGTGGGGCCATAGCTTGACAGTAGTGGTGACCTTGCCGGTCACGTAGCTTTTCAATATTTCATTGTTGAGTTACAGATAACTAGACAACATGGTGGCCTTGTCGGCCCGCATAGGCTCCCCTATATTGATATGTTTCTGGTTAGCTGTTAGTACAGGTACAGGTGGCTATAGGCCTAGTTGGCCGGAGGCTGTGTTTACAGCCGTTATATAGCCCTTTTTTCCCAGAAATCTAAGTTAGAGCCAGCCAGGCACCAGATGTGCTCAGGCTCAGTAGTCTAGTAGTTCAGGTCCTAGTAGGGCACCAGGTGCCAGTCATACCCCCCAAGGCGGGGCGTGACAAAAATACGGTAATTGGACGCGTAAATACGCCCAAGATTATCACTCCACAATTAAATTATTGTTCGTCCTCGAACAATCTATTATACCTAGACTAATGATTTACATTTCACCCCACGAACAGGTCTATTTACACTCAGGTCCACTAGACACTTGAATCAAGCCTTATAATCCACTCAATCCATGCATATACAATAACAATAAAGGTCATTTGTTGAAACCACATGGCCTTTAGAACTAACTCAACAAGATAAGTTGGGCCAAAATAATTATGTATAATCTAACAATCAATGATACACCAAAATCTTATCATGAGGTGTCCTCACTATTTAGAGAGATTCCCCTCACTTATAGCATGCATAACATATTCAATAAAGGGGTAGAAATATAGAAATTTCGCTCATTCTCTCAAAGAATTTCTCATGCACACACTTGACGAATCATAGGTTTGGCCTTCGTGTAAATACCCTACTAATACAAGAACATCGAATCTAGAATGGAATTAGGACTTAAATAGTTGTAATGTAGGCTAAGGGACGGGTAGAAAGCATTTGGCTAAAATAGTGACTAACCTCCCTAGGCACTTTCACATTTCACATTTCAACATCATATAGCACAATCTTCAATTTACTTCTTTTTCTTTCTTTTTCTGCCTATTTTTACTTCTTATGTCTCCATTCATTTAAACTCTAAAATCATTAGTGACTAATAGGGAGTATTCAACGATGTTTATCTTTTCAAAGTATTCATCTTTTTCTTTATTTTTCACCCTTCTTTTTCTTCTCACTACTAATACCAGATATTTTGTTCTATATTTTTCACCTTTAATCTTTTCTTTAGGTTTCCACTCTATAGATTTCCTTTTTCTTTACTTGTGCTCCTTTTCAACTAAAATGTTCAATGAAATTGCCTTAAGATTCATTTGAATCAAGAAAAAATCAATTAGAACAAAATGGATTTAGCTTCAACATGGTTGCCAAAAGTATTAGCTAACGACTCAAAATGGTCAACTAAGGATATTACATCATGTCAGGTAATTAACAAGATGAAAGTAGGCGATCAAAGAAACATCTATATCACTTTCTAGATTCAATTTTCTCTATTTCTCTTAGCACACATGCCTAGCAAGTTCTAAACATCAACATGAAGGCATGAAATATATACATCTCACACACACATGACACAAATGGTTCAATAATGACTATCAACATATCATGACCATTTTGAATGATTCACATTCTTAAGCCCATTGTCAAGCATAAGAGTCAAATTCAAGAGCCTATGTGTTTTTAAACAAAGATTTCTGCTTTTCATGCATTTTTGTGAATGGACTATTCATGATATCTAATGTTTTTTCTAAGTGAAGTACCCAATATTCGAAAGGTTATCAGCTCTTGTTCTACTACTTATGACTAATTTTCCTTAAAGACGGTTGTCATCCATCCATCGTAGGAAAAAGTCATAAAGTAGGACTAAACAGACACAATTATTAAAAAAAAATTCAGACACATCTAGTCAGTTCTAAGGGACTATCCACCGAAAAAGTATCGAAAATAAAACTAGGTGAACCTAAAACATCAAAATCAATCAACAACACAAAATACTTAACATAAACAATCACCTAAACTATTACAACAACAGAGTCACTGGATAACAAATCACAAGAAATATAAAGACCATTACACAGTTATAGCAAACAATATAATAATATCCAAACATTCCACCCCATACTTAATCAATAGCACTATTCCCAGTGCTTAAGCAATAAAGTACAAATATAGAGTGAAAGAATGAACTCCTTTGATCTACTCCTCATCGTCAGTGGGAGCATAGTTAGCATCCCCCATCTTTGAGTCTTCTCCCTCCTCCTCATTGACTCCAAGTTCGAGTCATCTGGGGCCTGCTCATCCTCAGTGGGGACGTACATCATCTAGGGGATCCTCAAACTCTGGCCCAACTCTGCAGAGAGCTTTGGCAGGCTCATTCAGCGGGTAGTCTGTATTTAGCTGTTGTAGTTGCTCATCTGTCACTCTGCTCAACCTTAGCTGGTGCATGGCTATCTCATATATATGGCTCATGTAACTATCATTTCGAGCATTTTTCTTGGAAATGGATAGTACTGGTCCATACTGAACCTCAGGCTCCTTATTCTTGGTCATATCTAGCCCCTTCACATTACATTGTGGCAAGTAGTTAACAACTTCCTCCTCTATCTAGTGCCCCCTCAAAAAAGGGTCACAAGACCCCCAAAGCTAAACCTCAGCCTTTTATAATCCTTACCTTCCTCAAATTTGACTTCAAAATCACCCGCACATTTATTGGTTTCCCAATCATCAAAGAAAACACCAAACAGACCCTTTCTCTCGTAACATGAGTCACATGCCTCCTAAAAATCAAATAGCTACAAACAACTTTAAGACAATTCCTAGCTGTTCTACTCATATGGGTGTAGGAAAATGTCATGTGATACTCCTTTTGTTGGTGATGGGTCCACTTGGCCACTGACCTTGGGCCACAAAGAGTATAACAAATTGCTCTATAAGGAGGTCTCAAAATGAGATCCCCAAATGGTCGAGAGTCCATATTTGGTGTATTTAGCAACTGGTTTAGGGCAGTGGTAGTAAAGTCTATCACTTGCCCCCTAATATTCACTTGGTTGCTTCTAGCTTTTGGATTTCGGTTAGCCAAAAAATCCTATACCAAGTTTAGGTTGCATTTTCCAGGATAATTGAAAATGAACTCTAGCCTGAGGTATTGCAACCTTTGCAATATATAGAAAATTTCCAAGGCTAGATTCTCCTTATCTATTTTCATTTCAGGAACATATTTGTCTCTTTATAACCTTTAAAACATTTCTTATCTTCATCCTCTGTGATCCAGCAGAGACCAAATCTTCGTGTTGGTTCTAGATTTGTGGAAGTATCTACTTGTGCTTGTGAGCTTTTCCCGGTGCATGAGCGCTTGATCCCCTTGCTGGTTTAGGAGCCATAGGCGATCAATTTGGTGGGAAATTAAAAGAATTTAGATATATGCATGGAGATTGGGAGTTATTTGGAGAGAAAAAGAAGTTGGCAGAACTTTTGGGAGAGAGAGGAGGGTTGTGCGCCGCAGACTAGTGGAGAATTGGAGAAACATTTAGGTTTTAACTTATATAGGGTGTCCATGGGTCAGGCTTGACCCATGAATTTTGGTACATTTTCACCTCAAAATAGTTCGTCCACGTTGCAAACCTCCATGCGGAGATATGTCCCCAGATTAGTAAGCTGAGTGCGGAGAGATGGCCCCGCATCTCGCACCTGGCAGCGGAGACTAGGCTCCACGTCGTGCACCTGGCAGCAGAGATAGTCCCTTGGCTTCTCATCTTGAAGCCTGCTTGTTGAACTATGAGCACTTCAACACACATTACATCTGAAAATTCAACACAAAACAGAATAAGAACATAAATTATCTTAGATTGCCTCCCAAGAAACACTTAATTTAACATCGTGGAATGATGCAGATATCTTGATTACTCAGACTTTATCAAGATACACCTCCTCCATTACCTTTACCTTGTGCGACGCTTTGAAATATTGCTTGACTTGCTGACCATTAACCTTGAATCTCATGTCATTTTGTGTTTCAAGCTCAATCGCCTCATGCAGGATTATTTGCACCACCTTAAAGAGGCTCGACTACTTAGACCTCAACTTTCTTGGAAACAAATGAAGTCTAGAGTTGAATAACAACATCAGATCACTTGGATTGAACTCCCTTTTCTCAATTTTTTGGTTATGATATCATTCTCTCTTTGTACAGGGTTGCACTATCATAAGCCCCTAGTCTGAAGGGCTATTGACCAACAAACCTCACCTATGGCTATCTTGTCAGCTACTAGTGACAGATTAATAGATTATTTGACGCCTTCATTGGCTATCTTGTCAGCTAATTAGTGATGGGACCTATGTCTAAGACCTATCCATGTATAGGTACCCACATATAGGTTGCCTAGAAGGGCTATTGACCAACACATCTCGCCTATGGGGCTATACTTTGCTTATAAGAGTCATATTGACGTTTACTCACATATGGGCTTTCTTTATGCCTAAGTTGGCATTACTGACCCTTAGTAGAGCCTTTTGTGCTCAGGGTGCAGTCATAGGAGCTTACAAGACTCAAGATACAGTTACAGGAGCCCAAAAAACTCAAGATACCGAAGAAGAGCAAAGTATGCTCTATTTACAATTACAGCTTGCCTACGAGGCTATAAGGATATAGAGGTATATAGATTGAGGTGTGCCTGCCAGGGCTTATGAGGGTTTAGGTAGGTAATTTTCTGTTGTTTGTATCTGCTAGGCTTATGGGGGCCCAATTAGGTTCTTGTTTGATTACTGCCTATTTAGCTTATAATATAGCTTAATAAGATTTTTTAGGTTATCCTTTTATTTTTACAGCTGTTTACCTTCATTTCTTAGTATCAGTTCAATTTCATCTTATTCTTATTGCCTTACATACTCGGTGCATTATTATACTGACGCTCGAGCCCAGGGGTTGCACTCTTGCTTGCAGGTTCTGACAAACAGATTTCGAGACCTCCTCAATAGCAGATTAGACTTAGCAGAGAGGTCAGTTCATTTCTTCTGGAGTTGTCGTACATTAGAGGTTTGCCTAGCTTTTGCTATATAGTTTTATGGTAGGTCGGGGTCTTTTCCCCGTCAATATTTTACTCTTAGAGGCTTGCGGACCTGGGATGTATAGATGTGCACTGTTGTCCCAGGTTGGCCTAGTTGTTTTGTCAATTAGTATCCTTGATGGCTTATATGCCTGTATATATATGTGTGTATATATATGTGTGTGTGTATATGTGTGTATATATATATATATATGTATATATATATGTGTAAATATATATATGTATATGTGTATATATATATGTGCTTGTCTTTAGATTTATCTATTTTAGACAGCATGGTGGTCTTGTCGGCCGCGTAGAATCGTATTATTGGTATGAATTGCTAGGTCAGTTGAATATGTTTATAGATGTCGTAATACAGCCTTATCGGCTAAGGGCGTTCTTTTAAGCCAAGTTTTGCCTATTTGCTTTCTTGTTTGTGCTGCCTATATGCACTAGAGATGCATAGGTTCTGTTAAATCAACTCAGGGTCCAGTGTGGCATTATGTGTCAGTTATGCCTCCCAAGGAGGGGCATGACACAACAAGTGGTTTCCTTATCATCAGTGAAGAAGAATACTGATCTCTTCATTGACTGATTGCAAATATTTCATGGGTTATTCGTCTTCTTAGTGACCTATTCATCTCACTATCTCTCCCTATTAGTGTCCATTGTGACAATCAAGCGGTGCTGAAAACCCCGTGTTTCATGAACAGATGTAACACATTGAATTGGATTGCCATTTCGTCAGAGAAAACTGCTTGACGGGCTCATTTACTTATCATTCACACCTTCTTCTTCCTAAATCCCTGATATCTTCACAACGGCATTGGCCGAATCACTTCATTGGCATTTTTTAGGCAAATTAGGAGTCTGTGCCTCAAGCTCCCACTTAAGGGGGGGGGGGGAGGAGGGGTGTTGACATTACCAATAGCTTGAGCTCCTCAAAGAAGAAGTCTATGGTAATCTCAAGCTTCTTTGAGAAGGAAGAAGATGACCACAGTCTAGAAATGAGCTCAGACACACTTTGGGCTGAGTTATTTTATCGTGGGCCACTTCATTCTAAGTTCAAATTGGACTTTGTTGAGCTCAGACAGACTTTGGGATGAGTTCTTTATTGTGCACCACTTCATTCTAAGTTTAGACTGGACTTTGTTTGGATTGTTTGGATTTTGATTTGGCCCAACCTGTTACTTGACTACTACTATTTAGTAGGAAGAGTATTTGCTTTATGCTACTTAGGAGTTGTATTTACAACAAACTAGTATTTGTATAATTTATCCTAGTATTTTGTATAATTTATCCTTGTATGTATTTTGATTAGGAGTTTACCAAGTCTAAACTATTGGTGTATAAATATATATTCAAATTGTACAAATACGAGTATCAAAGAAAAGTGATACAGATTTCTCAAATCCTTCTCTTTTTACAATACATAACATAAGGTTGTATATATATTATAAACACGATTAAAGAAAAGAACATTCCCTCTCAACCTCCTATATCACTAAGATCGGGATATGCATAGCTGGTATAACAAAATATTATTATTTTTCCAAATCAAAATTGTTCCTTCAATTCTTTGGAGATGTATATGTAATTGATTAACAAAAAGCTCATAAACATATTTTTCTAAATTTTTTATCCAAAATGACAGAATCTTGTGTTGATAACATGTTATAAGTTAACAAAGTAGGAAGAAGAATATTGTAGAGAAAGATAGAAAGAGAACTTATTATTTCTCTCGAGGGATGGAAAACAATTAAGGAGAATCTTTTTATTTATAGAGAAAAATTAACTTAATCCCAAAGTTACTAACCTAAATTTTTCTCTAAAAAAGCAAGAACATTTTGTTATTCTTTATAACAAAATAATACGGATACAGCCAAACCTCGTTATAATAGTCAGTCATTTGTTATAACAGTATTTCACTATAACAGTCTGATTTTCTCCAGAACCGATTTTTTATGTTATATTTTACTTCTCTATAACAACATTCTACCTATATAACGACACACTCTTTATAAAATTACCCCTTTATAACAGTCATATAATATTTTAAAAAATATATATTATTTTTAAAATAAATATTAAAATATTTATGATAATTATGATTATATAATAAATTTCAAGAATATCTAAAAGAAAAAAATTATATTTAAATAGCATCCACTAGTTATGGTCATCGTTTCACGAGGAAGACTACTAGTATTTGCCTTTTTTTACATTCACTCTCTTTTTATTTATTTATTTATTTTTGTTTAATTGGTGAACAAATACATTTATTCTTGCTACACAAAATCATTAAACTAGATTTTTGTGTACTTTTATTTATAACTGCTAAATAAGATCTAAATATTAAATACCAGTATACATATATAACAACTGATAGAATATATGCGTCCACCAAACATAGTGTAGAACCAGGTCGATTACCTGGTTCCTTAATAGAAAACAAAAACTAAATAACATAAGAAGTTTTATGTGAAATTCTCTTTGCCCAAGAGAGTAAAACCACGACCTACCCTAGTAGAATTTTCCAAACTCCACTAAACAACAGGGAAATGTTCAGATTACAACCTCTTGCAACTTAGGAATTAAACTCTTAATTTCTTTTTCCCTTACAATACCTCTATTGAAAGCCTTTGCAATAGCTATATCACAAAGAACCCAAACGGCTAACTCTAGCCTAACTATCAACGAGATTACAACTCAAAAACAAATACCTATAACAGCTTCTCTTAGTGAGGAGTAGGTTTACAAGGTTAGTACAAGAGACAAGAAATCAACAACATAGAAACAAATACAAATACAACATATTGCGGCTGGTTCTTCATTGGTGTTGATGCTTGTCTTCAAGTGTCTTTTGCAAGAGAGGAAGTGTCTTTCTTGTGTGTAGCAAAAGTGAAAACCAATTTGTCTTGTATCAAGCCTATATCAAGAGTGAGAGAGAGAATTTTTATTGCTCGGTGCTTTGGGCTACGGGTAAAAACCGACACGCAAGTGCACGTGGTCAAACAAGTAATAAAGTGGCTAAGTAGCCAAGTATCGATCCAAGGAGGCTCAAGATATGTAAAATTGCCTAATTTACTATATTTATATTTAACTTCTAATTATGCTAACAACAACGTAACCAAGGGTTAATTGAGTTTTTGTTTCTAAACTATATACTACAATTAATAACACTATTTACTTGTGAATTCAGACAATGGATATGAACATGCCAAGGTTAAGAACAAGTAATGAACTTGATAATCATGATAATTTTGGTTAATTCTCTTCTTCAAGTTGCTAGCCAAGAACATTTGCCTAGAAATTAAAACTCTCGTATTTAATTTCACTTTAGAATCATAAACCATCCGTCTACATTTCTGTGATCAAATGCAATTTATGACCTAGCACTACAATTCAGGTTCCTAAATTGACTAATACGGCTTTAAAGTATATTTCTATCAGGAAAGCACATCAAAACCCAATTTTCCCAAATCAAGTTAAGAACAATACCCTATTAATTCACAACTTTCCAATTTCTTGCTCTTTCGAGTGAAATTGGACTTTTTAGATATACAGTAATGTTGGCCAATCACTAATGCAGTAAAGAACAAGAATTAATAGAACAACATTAAAGAAGAAGAATAAAACCATATCATTTACAATCAAAATTCATTACACATGTTCAAAACCTCAGCAAGAAAGAGAATTAGCCACTCATTCTTGGATTGATCATCCTAAAATGAGTGTAAATTATACTTACAATTTATAGAAAGAAGAAAAGAAGAGAAGAAATCCCTTAGCTTTTCCAATCTTCAACTGCTACTAACCCACGTTCCTGCTCTCCACTTCTGAACTCAGTCTAAAAACTAAAAACTAATTAAAATAAACCTAAGTGTGCTATTTATACTAGTGGGAAATTTTTCCCGGAATAACAAGCAACGTGTCACGGAGGCCAACGCGGAGCCTTGCCTCCGTGACACGGCGTGGACGCGGACCCTCACTGGAATTTCCAGGGTCCGGTAATTTAACCTCAACGTGGCACGGAGGCCATCGCGGAGGCCTATCTCCGTGCCACGGAGCTGACGCGCAGGTACACTGGAAATTGCCAAATTAATTCATGCTCAGGCAGTGTGCTACCGCGATGGTAGCGTGGCACGGAGCCATCGCGGAGCCCCTATAAATTCTGCATTCCAAGGTCTTTTCCACGCTCGCATCCAAGTCCAACTCCGACATAGTTCCAACATGCATTTTAGCTCCTAAAAATCACCTTTATCTGCAAAACAAATGCTAATCATGTTGGTTAGTATAAATTCGCATTTTATTACCAATTACATGATATTATATACATATTGCACAACAAACAAGGTAAAAATGATACGTTTGAGTATCACTTGGGCATATAAATCTGCCCAAGATCACTTACCCCACACTTAAATCCTTGTTCGTCCTCGAACAACACATACACAAATCATGCAAATTACATCCCAACCTTCATCACTATGGTGCAACAATTTACGCTACGGTCGTACCGATTATTCAATTTTTGTAAATCATCAAGAAAACATGCTTGGTCGTACAATACAATGACCTTTAATACATCAAGGCTGCCTAGACTTTTTAAGAATTGATTCTTGATATCGGCAAACTCATGCAAATCAACTAATCAAGAAATCCGACACGAAAATCAATCTTTCATCAAGCATGTGCCCTCACAACTCGAGAGAAACTTCCCCTTTATGTTCATGCAACACACGAACATGCAAGTAGGGGCCTATAAAAATTAATTTCACTCTCTCTCCCAAAAGAATTCACATGCATCATGTCAAGACCCATAGGCTTGCCCTTAGTGTATTACTCCACTAATATAAAGAAATGCAATATAGGATCACGTAGGATTTTAATGGGTTGTAACGGGGCTATGGATCTAGTATGCATACATTGGATTAGCCAATAATAATCGCTAGCATCCTTAAGCGCCTTTTCAACTCATTCCCATCGACTCATGGACATTGTTCCTCTCTTTTCTCTTTTTCTCCCATTCATGCTGGTTTACTTTCACACAGCCCATTTCATCAACCACACTTGACACAAAGCAGAGGGTTTTCATGTACCCTCAATATCAATTAATTACAACAAGTGCCTCTTCAACGTCATCTTTTCTTTCCTCACTTTGCTTTTCTTTTTCTTTTCACTCTTTTCACTCTTTAACACTTTGGGAAACATTTTCTGTTCTTTGTAAGCGCTTAAGAGCTTCTGAAAGACTTTAAGGCTAATGAAAAGAAGGAATAAAGCTTAGTTCATACAATTTTGGACAAAAGAAAGAAATCGGCTAAAGGCTCAACGGGCTGACTAGGGTATACAACATATAAAAAGGTAGAATTTGACAAGAAAAAAAATGGAAACTATCGGTTAAAACAAAGAAATGCCTACATCCTTTCCAACACTACACCTCCTTCATTTCGCTTTGTGTACACACCAGGCAAGTTCTAGACAATTCACGATGACATGGAATAGCAAAACCTTACTTCACACTTCATGCACATGCTCGAATCCAGATGCATTCACAGACTCTTTAATTAGTCAATTACATGAATTCAAGATTAAGCCTCAATCATAATGAACCAAATTCTATAGCCTAGGTAACTCAACATATTTACAGAATTGCATGCTTTCAAACGAATCATTTTCACAATTTGAACATCAATTACAACATGCAACGAAATTTTAGCAACCATAAGCAACTACAGTTTATTGATGCAATCCACCAAAGAAAACTAAAACTACAATTAAAAATCCTACTCCTACCGACTACATTTCCCTTAAGACGGTCATCATCCATCCATCATAGGGAACGGTCACTAACTATGACATCGGTTCAATGGGACTATTCTCGGTAAAAGAACTGAAAACAAACTCCGAGAAACCCAAAAATCAAAATCGAAATTTTTTTTTTTCAACACATCGATCATTTCGATAGAAAGAAAATATTTACAAGTGCAAAATATTTTCGCAAAAATTTTGAAAAATATCGATCATGTCGATAGAGAAAAAAAAATTTATTTACAAAATTTACAAAATATTTACAATGGCAACCATACTTTCAAAAACACACATCCTTAACCACACAACAAATATATACACATACATCGCAAACAGTTCACAACAGGGAAAGCATAACATACATAAACAACAAGGAAAAATTATACAGCAATTTAGAGCCTTGACCTAGCACCTAACTACTCTCCACCCCACACTTAAATAGAACACTGTCCCCAGTGTTCACAAAAATACAAAGCACAAAATTTGGGTGGTGAAACTCCCTGCTCAGTCGAAATATTCGACTTCCTCATCCGGTGCTGCAGCCTCGTCGCCCATATCTGAATCAGCTCCATCGTCGTCATCGGACTCCACATCAGAGTCCTCACAACGTGTCTCCTCATCAGTAGGGACATCGTCATCTATAGCCTCCACAAAGGCTGGCCCCACCTTACATAAGCCTCTGGCGTTCTCGCCAAAGGGGTAGTCCAGCTCCAGCTGCCATAACTCCTCCTCGGTGGCTGGTCTCCCACCTATCCGTAGCTGCAGCATCTGCATGCCAAACATACGGGCCATGTATTGATCGTCACGAGCATGTCGCTCGCCCAAGGTCAGCACAGGTCCGTGTGTAGTGTCGGGGGCCTTAGTCTTTGTCACGTCGAGGGCCCTCCGCTCCAGCTGTGGAATATATTCCAAGGCTTCTTCCTCAATGTCGAGGCCTCGGAGGAAGGTGGTGATGAGTCCGCCAAACCCGTATCTGTGGCCCTGGTGCAGTCTGGCTCTCTTCATGGCGGATATTATGACCGCCCCAACATTAATCTCAAGCCCTTTCATAAGGGCATACACCAAGCAGACACGGTCCCGGGTCACGTCTGTCATATGAACTCCCGGGATCAAGCACGAACATACAATTTTTAGCCAGATTCTGGCCTCCCTGTTCATCTGCGAGTAGGGCAGAGTCTGGTGGTACCCCCTCTCTTTGTGTCTACTCCATCGGGCTGTGGATCGAGCCCCACACAACGTACGTCTGATGTCGGCGTACGGTGGGGTGATGTTTAGCTGGCGGAGAACGTGGGCGTCTGTGTCCCGCGCTCCAACGATGGCATTCAACTGCTGGGGTTCCAGAGTGACAATCTGCCCTCTGATTTTAATAGTGTGGCTCCTGATGGCCGGGTTCCAGTTGGCATAAAATTCCCGGACCAAGTGAAGGTTGCACTCCTTGGGCTCCTGAAAAATAAAGCTGAGCCCAGCTGCCTCAATCCTCTGTACAATGCGAGGGAACTCCTGTGCAAGTGGTTCCCTTGCAATATGTTCCTCCGGGAAGTACTTGTTTTCTTTGTGCTTCGCGTACCATTTCTTCCCTTCATCGGTGACCCATCGTGTTCCGTATCGACGGTGTTGGCCGCGCGGAACAGCAGGTGCAGCTGGGACTGCAGTGCCCAGTCTCATCCTTTTTCTGCTGGTGCCTGAGGTAGAAGCACCCTTGCCTTTGTCTTGCCTGCTAGCCATTGTACCTGTCAGTTTACACAAACAAGCACAACGTTAAGCTAAAAACTTGTTAGCCTCGGCTAAGGTCGGGTTAAACAAATTTTACCCCACACTTAGTTCTTAACAATATTTACAAAATTTCAGCAAGGATAGCTCTATTTACAACCCCAAACACAAACAACTATACACATATTGCTTAGTGCGTTCACAACAAAATTTCGACAGCATAACGATTAGTGTACTACTCAGACTTCATACAGCTAATACCCAATCCTACTATCGCTAGCAATTCAACCATCGCACAAGCAACAAAACAACCACAAACTAAAAACAACTAGAAAAATATTTCATATACAAGCTAATCTAAACAATCTAACCAATTCACACATTATGCAATTTCCCACAAAAATTCGAGAATTAGTCGTCTTTGAACATTTACACACTATTTACCACGACTTATCTCAAATAATAAACACACCCCGGCATCGAATTCACCAAACAATCAAGTTGCCCAAGTCAAATTCAACAACCCAAGCCCTAGGATAGAGTTCGACAATCAATTTCGAATTATTTACATAATCGACAAGTTCAAATGCCAAATACAACAATCCGAACATAATCAATCACAACATAATTCACCATCATGTTTAATTTCTACCTAAGGTGGTATGTCTCACCTTACATGCCCAAAATTGACAAAAATCGCCAACAAAATTGAGTTAGACGATGAAAGCATACCTTAGAATTGAAGAATCGGAGAAACTTGACGTTTTTCTTTGCCTATCAACGTGGCACGTTGCTTGGGGAGGGGGAAATGGGTGTTTGGTCGCGGAGGGAAGAGGGAATGGGGAAAAAAAGGGCGAAATCGGGGTTATATTTAAAGAAAACACGCGGGTCACCTGGAAACCCGGTGTGACCCGGCACTGGATAAGGGGCAACGTGTCACGGAGGCCAACGCGGAGGCCCTCCTCCGTGACACGGAGCCAACGCGTTGGCTTACTGGATTTTTGAAAAATCCAGATTTGCCTTCAACGTGTCATGGAGGCCAACGCGCCAGTGCTCTGTTTCACCCATACATTTAATTTTTCATACCTCGCCTCATTTTCTCGATTCCATGTATATTTCCTCCGTTATACCTGAAAATCACCTCACTAAACAAAAAATGGTTAAATTAATAGATTTCCCTAACTAAAATAAAAAATATTAAATAAAATGAAAATCTAAACCTAGTTAAGAAAAGAAAAAGAAAAATTATTCACACTAAAAAGAAAGAAAGAAAATATTTTCACGGGTTGCCTCCCGTGCAGCGCCTGGTTTACCGTCGCGGCTCGACGTCCTTTAAGCTTATTTATCTACTAGGGAGATGGACGATTTGTCCCGATCATGATCATCCCCCCAGTAGTGCTCTACCTTGTCCGGTGGCCTACCTAGTAACTCTCGGGAATCACTCAATCCATTAGCATTCCCATGATCAATTATGTTGATCACCGAGAGATCCTTATAAACAGTCGGAAGCTTAGGTACCTTGTACACATCGAACACTTCGACCTTGTCATGTGCTCGCATCGTGAGTTGACCCGCAACTACATCAATTAATGCCTTTCCGGTTGCCAAAAAGGGTCATCCCAAAATAAATGGGACTTCAGCATCTGGTTCAAAGTCCAGAACAATAAAATCGACCGGAAAAATGAGGGAGCCTACTTGCACTAACACATCCTCAACAATGCCATCCGGCTTAGCCAAAGACCTGTCTGCTAGCTGCAAGATTACCGTTGTAGGTCTAGGACTCCCTAGACCTAACTTTCTGAATACCGAAGATGGCATCAGATTTATACTTGCCCCCAAGTCGCATAATCCACGCGCTCGGATACTTTGCCCAATAGTCAGCTGGATAGTGAAACTTCCAGGGTCTTTCAGTTTTGTGGGCAACCTATTCTGAATACGGGAAGTGCATTCCTCCGTTAAAGCTACCGTGGCATACTCAGTCAAACGACTTTTGTTAGCCACGATGTCTTTAATATACTTCGCATATCTCGGCACTCCCTGCAAGACATCAACAAGAGGTAAGTTAACATGTACCTGTTTAAGTACCTCCATGAATTTCTGGAAACACGCCTCCTCCTTGTGTTTCTTAAGTCGTTGAGGGAACGGGGGTGGAGGCCTTTCTGGTTCAGCTTCTTTAGTCTTCCCCTTATCAGAACTTTGCTCTCCCTCAACATCTGCTGCTCCTGACTTTTGAGGCGGTCTTTCTGGTTCCACCTCCTTTAATTGTAAACCACTCCTCGTGGTCACTGCATTTACCTGCTTTGGATTTGGATCTGTGTCGCTAGGTAGTCCTCCTCTGGGTCTAGTATTTTGGGCACTAGCAAATTGCCCAAACTGATATTCAAGAGCCTTGGTCGCCAATTGATTGTTCTTCACTTCGGCTGCCAATTTGACATAGTCAGCCTGCAATTGTGCCTGATTAGCGATCATGGTTTTGAACATCTCCTCAATAGTCGGTGATGGTGGTGGAGGAGGGGCATTATGATTTCTGAATTGAGCTTGATAATTTTGTTGCCCTCCTTGGTTTCTGTGCATACCCTGCCCTGAACTCTGGCCTTGTTGATTGTTGCTACCCCACGAAAAATTCGGATGGTTCCTCCAATTTGAGTTGTAGCCACCACCAAACTGCTGTTGATTTCTCTGTGCATTGCCCACAAAGTTAACAGAATCAGGATTTGCACCACAGCATTCAGCTGAATGCTCACTACTACCACACACTTCACACCACATCTGTTGAACTGCATTGACTGAAGCTGAAGGCTGGTTCAAATTTATATTGCTGAAGTGAGTGTTTAACTGATTTTGCAAAGAAGCTATCTGTGCAGCGATAGCTGTGAATCCATCCACTTCAAGCACTCCAGCTGCTTTCCTTGCTCCACCTCTTGAAGAATCTGCATTCCATTCTGGATTGCCTTGTGAAATTCGGTTGAGCAAAGTGTACAGCTCCTCATAGGTCTTCTCCAGCGCTTGCCCTCCAGCTGCTGAATCTAACAGAATTTTAGTGTGGGGTTCCAAACCCTCAATAAAAGTGTGTACCAACACCTCATTGGACTGATGATGGTGAGGACAGTCCCGCAACATGGATTTAAATCTTTCCCAGGCTTGATATAGATTTTCTCCCTCCCTCTGTTTAAAACTTAGAATTTGACTCCTAAGTCTGGCTGTTTTACCAGAAGGGAAAAATCTAATAAGAAACTTCCGTGCAAGATCATCCCACGTTGATATAGAGTTGGGTGGTTCAGCTTTTAACCACCTCTTGGCTTCACCAAGTAAGGAAAATGGAAATAATGTGAGCCGAACATAATCGGGTGACACTCCAGCGGGTATATAAGTGTCACTTATCTCCAAAAAGTTCTGGAGATGTTGTTGTGGATCTTCATGAGGGAGTCCGGTAAATTGCCCGCTTGTGTGCAAAAGTTGCACCATATTCTGCTTTAATTCAAACCTCCCTCCAGGCTCTGGTTTGCGGATGCTAGAATGTACATTATTAGCGTGTGGGATTGCCACCTCGCGAACCGGCCTTGTTGCTGCTTCATCGGGCATTAAAACTGCCCTAACAACTGGTGGATTTGGTTGCTCCATCATAGACTGTTTAAGCAACTTCAGCTTCTTTCGAAGAGCTTCTCTACGTTGACTATGAAATTCCCGTTCAGGCTCTAAGTAAGATTCCACTAGATCTTTGTCCCTTGCCAGTGTTCACAGAAACAAAATCTGCAAAATACAGGCTAAGACCAAGTTGTTAACACTTAAGAAAATAAAAATACAAATACAGTAAATTTACACTAAACAAAATTTTACAAATCGCCTAGCCTCCCCGGCAACGGCGCCAAAAACTTGCTCGGTGCTTTGGGCTACGGGTAAAAACCGACACGCAAGTGCACGTGGTCAAACAAGTAATAAAGTGGCTAAGTAGCCAAGTATCGATCCAAGGAGGCTCAAGATATGTAAAATTGCCTAATTTACTATATTTATATTTAACTTCTAATTATGCTAACAACAACGTAACCAAGGGTTAATTGAGTTTTTGTTTCTAAACTATATACTACAATTAATAACACTATTTACTTGTGAATTCAGACAATGGATATGAACATGCCAAGGTTAAGAACAAGTAATGAACTTGATAATCATGATAATTTTGGTTAATTCTCTTCTTCAAGTTGCTAGCCAAGAACATTTGCCTAGAAATTAAAACTCTCGTATTTAATTTCACTTTAGAATCATAAACCATCCGTCTACATTTCTGTGATCAAATGCAATTTATGACCTAGCACTACAATTCAGGTTCCTAAATTGACTAATACGGCTTTAAAGTATATTTCTATCAGAAAAGCACATCAAAACCCAATTTTCCCAAATCAAGTTAAGAACAATACCCTATTAATTCAAAACATTCCAATTTCTTGCTCTTTCGAGTGAAATTGGACTTTTTAGATATACATTAATGTTGGCCAATCACTAATGCAGTAAAGAACAAGAATTAATAGAACAACATTAAAGAAGAAGAATAAAACCATATCATTTACAATCAAAATTCATTACACATGTTCAAAACCTCAGCAAGAAAGAGAATTAGCCACTCATTCTTGGATTGATCATCCTAAAATGAGTGTAAATTATACTTACAATTGATAGAAAAGAAGAAAAGAAGAGAAGAAATCCCTTAGCTTTTCCAATCTTCAACTGCTACTAACCCACGTTCCTGCTCTCCACTTCTGAACTCAGTCTAAAAACTAAAAACTAATTAAAATAAACCTAAGTGTGCTATTTATACTAGTGGGAAATTTTTTCCGGAATAACAAGCAACGTGTCACGGAGGCCAACGCGGAGCCTTGCCTCCGTGACACGGCGTGGACGCGGACCCTCACTGGAATTTCCAGGGTCCGGTAATTTAACCTCAACGTGGCACGGAGGCCATCGCGGAGGCCTATCTCCGTGCCACAGAGCTGACGCGCAGGTACACTGGAAATTGCCAAATTAATTCATGCTCAGGCAGTGTGCTACCGCGATGGTAGCGTGGCACGGAGCCATCGCGGAGCCCCTATAAATTCTGCATTCCAAGGTCTTTTCCACGCTCGCATCCAAGTCCAACTCCGACATAGTTCCAACATGCATTTTAGCTCCTAAAAATCACCTTTATCTGCAAAACAAATGCTAATCATGTTGGTTAGTATAAATTCGCATTTTATTACCAATTACATGATATTATATACACATTGCACAACAAACAAGGTAAAAATGATACGTTTGAGTATCACTTGGGCATATAAATCTGCCCAAGATCATTTATCCAATGGATAAAGGCTTGTAGCAAGAGTAACAGATCTTCCACTGTGCTATGGCAGCAAATGCATCAGCTGACAGTCTGCACATCACCTTTTGTCAGTTGTACTATGTTGACCTTTTCCAGTAGTAATTCGATCATCGACCTAGTTCCCCGATAGGTTTGTCATATCATCAAAATTAATAAAAATTACTTTATCATTTTCCCCCTTTTTGATGATGACAAACCCCTAAAACACTTGTTCACCTTTACTTTATGACTTCCCCATAAGTTCCCCCTTTCACTTGTTCCCTTCAGCCAGAGTTCCCCTTTCACCAGATCTCCCCCTTTCACTAGTTCCCCCCTTACACCAGAGTTTCCCCTTTCACCAGATCCTGCTTATGCGTAACTCTTCCCTTTTTTGGATTCATTAAAAAGAGAAACAGTAACATAATGAAGATAGGCAGAGACAATGTTAACTTATAGACGCTGGGGCAACATAACAGGAATGATAAAATGCAAGAAGTAATGAAATAAATAGATAAACTTCCATTCAAATAAAAAAAGAAACAGAGCCCAAGAGACAAGCATAAACAAAAGCAGTCACAGACATACAAAAAGCTTAAAATAAACCATATAGACTATGCCACACAAAAGGAAGAGTCTAGGGGCAAACAAAAGAAGGATGAGGGAAGGTTGAAACAGAGCAGGATCATAGTTTGGAAAGGAGTTTGTCAATCCTTTCATTTGCAGCACGCTGGTCACAAAGCATCTGCTGAGTCAGGCCCTCCAACTGTTTTTCCAGAGCAGCATTGTCACTCTTCAATGAAGCATTTTCCTTTTGGAGGTCTAAAAGTTCACCAGGCTCCCCACCTGACTTAACAGCCTTTAGAATAGCCATTTGCATCCCTCTAAGCAAGCAACACTGTTAGTCGTTCAATATCCGCAGTCCCATGGCGTTGTGCCTCAATTAAACTAGAAATCATGGACTTGACGCAAATGCCGCCCCTTCTAGCCACACATTCACATTCCTCGAGTGTGCTCAAAGTGAACATCTGCTTATGTGTAGCTATTTTTCCACGCCTTAGAGGAATTCCAAAGTGCAAGAATACCTTAGTAAGAAGATAGCCATAAGCCAGCCCATGTCGTTCGTCTTTCGATCCAACTATCTTGATCATTTGCTTCTTGAGCATGCAGTCACTAGTCAGGTTCCCCTCTAGTTTCCCAATTAGCTTGCGTAAGTCCTAGAAGATTGCTTGTCTTTAACGGTGAACTCCCAGCAGTGTGCACATTTAGAATCTTTCCAAGAGAGATTAAGTCAAACATGATATCAACTCCTCCCACCTTAGCATACACAGTTTCTTCTTCATCAGTGAAAGTTAAGGACAAATAGAAAGCAGAAACTTCACTCTCATACATAGTAGGCATAGGGAGTTCAAACAGATGCTCCTAACCTTGATAATTCACTATTTCAAGCAGTTCTTGCATACCCTACATACTAGCTATGTCCGGATCAAAAATTCGACCGCCCAACACCTTTTATTTCTTGATATTCGCGACTCTCTCTTGCTCGACAACCTCAAACTCCTCATCCACAATTTGTTTTTCCTTTGAAGACTTTGCAATGATATTCTTCCTTTTGAACTTCTTCACGGTGGCACTCAATACCTCTGAAGGTTCCTCAGTCATAGATAATTGTTTCCCTTTGGTTGAAGCCTTGGCATTTCGAAGATACTTCTTTCCGATCTCATGGATTTCTTCCATGACAGGAGGCGGGGTCTCAGTATCAAGATCAAAAATCGGAGAAGAGGGGTATTCCTCATCAATCACCATTGCCCTGGTTACTCAACGCCTTTTCAGGGTATTTTGACAACTTTCCTCCAAGATAAGGTTCATTGACTTCTTGATAGTGCCTCTGGTAGCAGGTCCCCTTTTTGTTCTCATCTGCTCCTTGGAATTGTGTCTGTATGTAGTGCGGGACTTCCTTTGAAAGACCAAATTGATGGGAACCTCATCATCGTTAGGCGTTGGAGAAGAATCCTCAGTAGGTCCAAGTGGGATTCGAGCATCATTTATTCCCACCTCTGGTGGAGTGGGAGTCCCGTCCCACTTGGGAGAGACTGTTACAGTAGGTTCCTCTTGGGATGACTGCTCCCTAATTTCTTGAACAAATGGACCTTCCTCGTTGCCAGTGTCGGACCTTCCTCCTTCGGCAGATGGAGTCTTCTCTCCAATTTCCCCTACTCTAGTTGCCAAGGCTGTCATAAACCCTTCAATAATTTCTGCCTCATTTTGAAGAATGTTGGAAGTTCCCTCCTTGGATTCAATCAGACCGCCTTCAAATAGGGTTTCATTGGACAGGTCTGATCCTTGTTTTTCATGACCTTCAACAGCATCCTTTGCCGTGACTCGACCACCATCGACCACCCCTATTTCTTGCTCTATTGTCTTGTCATCCTATTGAGTAGTTGGAGTGGTGATTTTGCTTGGGTTGCCTGGAGCACAGCTGATAGTTGGCATTTTAGAGCCAGGGCTATTTCTGATGTCAGTGCCGCTAGGAGAGGAGGAAGGATTGGATGAAATAGGCGTTCTAGAATTAGATTATCTAGGTTTTGGTTTCCCTCTGTGGAAGGAGTAGAAGAAGATTCTTGAGCCATGTTCGACAATAAGGACAGACAAAGAAGGAATGGAGAAGGACAGTGAGTTTGGTTGAAAAGGCTGTGAAGAGAAACTATGAAAAGTGGAGAAGATATTAGAGGAGAGATGAGAAAGATTGATAGAAATAATTTTAAAAAGAGATGGAAACTTGCACCAATAAATTGAGGAACTGATGCGGTTCATCTGATAGATGTGACGTTTGGGGAGTTGTATCGATTTTGGAGGATGGAAAAGTAGAAATGACATGGCACAGTCACATAGGTTTTAAATAGAAGCTTAAAGTATGACTGAGAGTACTGACCTGTTTGAGAGACCTGGTCCCTCATGGGTTCCCTTGAGCAAAGATCTTTGACGAGTGCGTGATCTATTTATATCCTTACTCCCTGATCCATCACCATATGTGCATACCTGTGACAGTATAAAGCTAAGTTAGACACGTCAAACTACCATTCTTCACCATATACCTGCACTCTGGATCTAGCCATATTTGAGGAACGATTCAACATGGTCTAGAAGTTAGATCTAATCAGACCTAACTTTGAATGATTTCTTTCAAAATGTTCCATTCACAGTGCCTTCGTGAAGATAGAGCGACCTAGTCCTCTGTAGTGCAAAACTTCATGCTGATCAGACTTTTCTCTACATTGTCCCTCAGAAAATTGTGCCTGACATCGATGTGTTCGGTTCTCTTGTGTTGCACTGGATTCCCCGCCATATTAAGAGCACTGATATTATCACACAGTAGAGGCATGTGGTCTACATATACTCCATAATCTTCAAGTTGTTGCTTAATCCAAAGCAATTGTGCGCAACATGAGGTAACATCAACGTACTCAGCTTCTGCAGTTGATAGTGCAACGGAGTTTTGTTTCCTGGTCCCCCATGAGATCAGAGAGGACCCAAGAAAGTGAACCATCCCTGATGTACCTTTTCGATCAACTAAAAAGCCCACATAGTCAGCATCAGCATACCCAACCAAACTATATCACCAGAGGGATAAAAGAGAACACGATCAAAAGTACCCTTGAGATATCTCAAGATTTCTTTGGCAGCCTTCAAATGGGATTCCTTTGGGTTAGATTGGAATCAATCACACATCTCCACACTAAATACAATATCAGGTCTGTTGGTCGTTGAGTAAATTAAAGATCCAATGATGCCTCTATACAGGTTTTTATTGACAGAGCAATTTGGTTCATCATTGTCCAGCCGAGCAGTAGTTGCAAGAGGAGTGTCAATGGGCTTAGAACTCTCCATGTCAAACTTCTTGAGTAGTTCAGAAATTTATTCTTATTGACTTATCATGATGCCATTTGGAATTTGCTTAACTTGTAATCCTAAGAAAAAATTTAATTCACCCATCATACTCATCTCAAACTCACTTCCCATAAGCTTCCTGAATTCTTCACATAGTGAGTTGGAGGTCGATCCAAAGATGATATCGTCGATGTAAATCTGTACAATCAACAGGTTCCTACCTCTCTCTTTCAGGAACAATGTGTTGTCAATCTTCCCCTTTTTGAAGCCATTGCTAAGGAGAAATCTTGACAATCTTTCATACCAAGCTCGAGGAGCCTACTTCAACCCATAAAGACCTTGTCCATCTTGTAAACATGGTTGGGGTACTTATGATCCTCAAACCCAGGTGGCTTCCTGACATATACTTCTTCCTTCAGATACCCATTCAGAAAGGCACTTTTCATATCCATTTGAAACAATTTGAACTCCATGTATGATGCAAAGTCAATGAGAATTCTAATGGCCTTAATTCTGGCAACTGGAGAAAAGGTTTATTCATAATCTATTCCTTCTTCTTGATTATACCCTTGAACTACTAGTCTTGCTTTGTTTCTAGTTGTGTTTCCCTTTTTATCCAGCTTGTTTCTGTACACCCGCCTGGTCCCTATGATGGTTCTGTCAGCTGGTCGAGGAACCAGGTGCCATACTTGATTTCTCTTAAACTGTTCCAACTCTTCTTGCATGGCCATGATCCAATCCATATCTTTCAATGCTTCCTTGACATTTTTAGGTTCTATCTGAGACAGATAGGCTGAATGGGCAAACATATTGCGAACCTGAGAATGCGTTGTAATCCCCTGGTCCAAGGAGGATATTATATTGTCCAAGGGATGTAATGTTCTATGCTTCCAGTTTGAAACTCTAGGTACAGAGGGATTTGTTGACTGATTGGAGTTGCTGGGTCAGGTGTCTCTTCATTATTTGAACCTTCCTTCTGAGAGTGATTAGTGTTGTTGGTTGATGAATCCCACTGGGAGTCATTCCTTGGAGTATCTAATTGAGTATCTGGTTCCTGTCCACTTGACTTCAGCTCAACGCCTCTATCTTGACCAACTTGATCGAATGGCTTAGCTTGCTCACCTGGTCCCCCACTAGGAGTTGGGTGCAACTTCACTAGTTCTCAAGCTTCAAGATCATCACTTTGAGTAGCAGCTTCATTGGTTACACTTTATTCATAAAAAATGACAAGTATGCTCTACTCCACATATTAAGTTCTTTTATTGAAGACTCGATTGTTATACCCCATAGAATTCCCGGCACGTAGATGACCTATTCCCACGTTGGTTAAGCATATTTGAAGGCCATACGTGTTGGATAAAGGCCCGGGAAAAGATCAGATGAGAAGCCCGTCGAACCATCGCGGAAGGAGCCGAGGTAGAGCCCCTCCGCGATGGCAGCGTGTCACGGAGGAGAGGCCTCCGCGATGGCTCCGTGACACGTTGGCCTTGTCCAGGCCCAAGTATATAAAGACCCCACTTCGGTTTAAACTCATTTATCACTTAATAAATTTCCAGAAAACGCAGTGAACAGAGGGAAAACGAAGGAAAATTATAAATTATCGTCCGATTACGCTGCCAAACGCTGCCCGAACTCAAATTAATCCTAGATACCAAGGTATTTAGCAGCAGAGAGCATTTCTACGGAATTAGTTTCGTGAAATACGGCCGACGAATTGGCGAGCCACCGAACTAAAGTAAGTAGAATTGCTCTAAATTAATGTCTATGTGTTCCTAGCTGAGAAGTGAATACTTCTCCCTTCTGGGCCGCTGAAAAATAGCGAGTTTTCGACCGTCTTTCGATAAACCTAAGTTTAGGCTATAAACTATATCGAAAGTAACGTCGCTCTTTACAATAAAGTTGTATTTAGTATTGATTGACGTATTTATGAATGCAGTTGGGAGAAAATAGTTGAAGTACCGGCCGAGCCTCGTCCGACGGACGAATAATTCAAAGATAAGGTATGTAAAGTTAAGTTTCCTCGGCAAGTTGAGTAACATTGAAGCAGTATAGTAATTTACAGACCAGTAGAATGTTCAGAAACCGATTATTGTGTTATTTTAAAGATTGGTGCAATATGAGAAGTTTTGGGTTGTAACGTGTACGATACCTATCCGTATGATATAGATTCGGACGTAAGTGATTAAGATTGCCCAGTATATTCAGTATATGATGTAATATGCCATGTTAAGATATGGTTGTGTTTAGTTGAAGCCTCGTGAAGTAGTACAGTATCCGTAAAGCATCCCAGACATAGGATAGTAACTAAATAAAGTTTAGAAAGCATGTTAGAAATAGGAAATCATGTTAATACAGAAACTCAGTAAACAGCATAGCTTTCAGCAGAAACACCCTCTTGTATAGCCTTTGCTCCAGTACAGTTTGACAGGAGACTATATTCATATTTATACTTACCTGTCTCAGCATGTATCAGACACCTACAGATTACTATTATTAGCTCAGCATGTGATTTATATGATACCTTACCCCTGTTAGCCTTAGCTTGTGAGATACACAGACAGCATGACTAATTGAGACCGTTGTATTGATTGGGGTTGGATTACCTAGCATCCCTGACCGCCCAGGGTTAATAGCTGTATCGACTCGTCCGCCAGAGGACGAGGATACGTCACTCTACAGAGTGATATACCGTCCCGCAAGGGGACGAAGATGGGATGCCAGTTTCCCCATATTGTGCCTTGGTCGGCCCTTATACACCCCCGTCGAGCGGGTACGCCCGGGGTGTTGATTTTAGAGTCCTTCGGACTCAGGTACAGTTATAGTCAGGGGCTCAGCGAGCCCAAGTGCATACCCAAGGACCGGCAGGATGCTTACAGCCACTATAGGAGATGGGATGACCGGGGTAGGGGTATAGATTCTGTGTTGATTGTACCTCCCGGCTTATGGGGGCCAGGCAAGGTTGTGTATGCCATGTTATGTTATGTATGTCATGTTATGTTACATTAGACATGAGTAGATTAGTAGTAGAATGATACGTCTCCAGATACGACACCTACTCCTCCCAGTATGATTGAGAACAGGTACGACTTACATCTTCAGACAGATCATCTAGTTCTTCCTGTTTCAGTTTCGTCAGTTATATTATTGATACAGATATCTTTTTCAGTTGTTGCTTTACATACTCAGTACCAGCGGTACTGACGCCCGGTGGGGCGCTGCATTACTTGCCTGCAGGTACTCTTAGACGAGCAGGCGATTCTACGTGACTCCCTGTCAGCGGTTGAGTATTCAGCTCCAGTCATCCGGAGGCTGGATTTCAGAGGTGTAGTTCAGTTCTTTTTGTTGTATATTATGGGTAGGTCGGGGCCCTGTCCCGATCAGTTCTATTACTATTCCTAGAGGCTTGCAGTCTGTATGTATTCCCTGTGGTCAGATGAGCCGGTCGTGTGGGGCCGTGCAGTTGTATAGTTGCCTTTACTCTTTCTTTCTTATGTTGGCCGTGTGGGGCCATAGTTTATCAGTAGTGGTGACCTTGCCGGTCACGTAGTTTTTTTTTTTGTATGTTATGTTTGAGTTGCGGATAACTAGACAGCATGGTGGCCTTGTCGGCCCGCATAGGTTCCCCTGAATTACTATGTTTCTGGTCAGCTGCTAGTGCAGGTACAGAAGGCTATAGGCCAATTGGCTGGGGGCTGTATTTACAGCCGTTATATAGCCCTTTGTTTCCAGAAATGTGAGTTAGAGCCAGCCAGGCACCAGATGTGCCCAGGCTTCGCAGTCCAGCAGGTCAGGTCTTAGTAGGGCACCAGGTGCCAGTCATACCCCCCAAGGCGGGGTGTGACAAACTTGGTATCAGAGCAGGTTGTATCCCAGGGAGTCTGCAAGCCGTGCTAAGTAGAGTCCTGTTCATGGATGTGTTGTGCACCACATACTATGGATAGGAGGCTGCGAGGCATGATAGGATGGTTGTCTTTTATTCTTATTCAGTCGTGCTATAGAGCGGTACAGTATAGGGTTGAGTCCCCAAAAGCTTACCATATTCTTTGGTTACAGATAATGTCAGACCAGCAACATCCTACCACAGGTCGGAGCTTAGACATCGCAGCAGGGGAGGGCACCAGCAGGATGCCTCCCCCTCATTTGGAGACAGCCCGATCAGAGGGCCCTACAGAGGCTTCATCCCAGCCTCCTCAGCAGTCTCCACTACGTCAGGAGCCAATTGGAGTGACAGTACCTTCAGCAGTCCCTATACCGACACCTTCCGACCAGGAGGTTAGGAGTGCTGTAGTTATGTTAGCACAGATGATGGCTGCTCAGCGTCAGCAAATGCCATCCACAGTTGCAGAGTCGTCAGGAGGAGCCGGTAGTTCGAGGGTCCGAGAGTTCTTAGCCCTGAATCCCCCACAGTTCACAGGCACGGACCGAACAGAGGACCCTCAGGATTTTCTGGATCAAATGCAGAGAATCTTCAGGGTTATGCATGCTACGCCTACTGAATCAGTTGAATTGGCGCCATTCCGGTTACGAGATATTGCGGTATTATGGTATGAAAGCTGGGAGAGGTCCCGAGGGAGAGATGTTTCCCCTCCCACCTGGTCCAGCTTTTCAGGAGCCTTTCTAGACCACTATTTTCCGCGGGAGATCCGACAGGCCCGGGTAGATCAGTTCCTACATCTAGGGTAGGGGGCCATGAGTGTTCGGGAATATTCCTTGCGGTTTGACTCCTTGGCTCGATATGCACCGGCCTTTGTGGATACCATGGCATCCAGAGTGCACCGTTTTATTATGGGGTTGAACCCAGAATATGTCGAGACTTGTATCACGGCCACACTGCGAGAGGACATGGATATTTCCCGAATCCAGGCATTTGCCCAGAATATTGAGGGCATCAGACAGCGGCATCGGGAGATCAGAAGGGTCAATCAGGAGCAGCGTCGCCGGGATAGGCCAGCTGAGTTACAGAGAGAAGCCCGGGGAGGACCCAGGCCACGATTGTCAGACAGGCCGCCCAGGCCCCTGCCTCCACCACAGTCACAGGGAGGTAGATTCAGCCGCAGGGGGCAGTCAGAGGCTGGTAGAGGTTCGCAGACGGCAGACTCACCGTCACAGAGGAGGGCGGAGCAGAGTAGGTATACCCTACCACTTTGCCCTATATGCAGTCGACGTCATTCTGGAGCGTGCAGGTATGGTTCCACCGCATGCTATATTTGTGGCCAAGAAGGCCATTTGATGAGAGATTGCCCAGCCAGAGGTCGTGAGGACCGGGACAGACAGGATAGGGCATCAACAGGATCACGAGCTACAGCATCCTCGACTGGGCGCAGGCCCTCAGTTTCAGCAGGCAGGGGTCGGGGCAGATCAGGGGCCTCCAGTACAGGTGCGGGTCCGAGCCGCACATATGCCTTACCAGGGAGGCAAGATTCAGAGGCATCGCCTGATGTTGTGACAGGTATGCTAACTATCTGCTCACACCCTGCTTATGTGCTAATTGATCCAGGGTCTACCTTGTCCTATATTACTCCATTTGTGGCACGGAAGTTTAGTATTGTACCAGAATCATTACAGCAGCCCTTCTTAGTATCTACGCCCGTCGGTGACTCTATCACAGCTAGCCAAATTTACCGCGGGTGTACAGTAGAGGTTGCTGATTGTCGGACCACAGTAGATCTGGTCGAGTTAGAAATGATAGACTTCGATGCCATAATGGGTATGGATTGGTTAGTACCATGTTTTGCTAATGTTGAATGTTGGACCAAAACGGTCCGATTCCACTTCCCGGGGGAGGCAGTACGGGAGTGGAAGGGCAGCACCGCAACGCCAAAAGGTAGGTTTATTTCCTACCTTCAGGCGAGAAAGTTGATATCTAAGGGGTGTATTTATCATCTGGTCAGAGTTCAGGATGTCCAAGCAGAATCTCCGACACTCCAGTCTGTCCCAGTGGTAAATGAATTCCCAGATGTATTTCCTGATGAGTTACCTGGTATTCCCCCAGAAAGGGAAATAGACTTTGCTATTGACTTGCTACCAGGCACTCAGCCAATATCAATACCTCCTTATCGTATGGCTCCTGCAGAACTCAGAGAATTAAAGGAGCAGTTGAAAGACTTGTTAGATAAAGGTTTTATCAGGTCGAGTACTTCCCCGTGGGGTGCGCCAGTCTTGTTTGTGAGAAATAAAGATGGCTCGCTCCGAATGTGCATAGATTACCGGCAGCTAAACAAAGTTACAGTAAAGAACAAGTATCCGCTCCCCAGAATTGATGACTTATTTGATCAGCTACAGGGAGCCAGATACTTTTCTAAGATTGACTTGCGGTCCGGATATCACCAGGTCCGAGTACGTGAGAGGGATATTCCTAAGACAGCATTCAGGACCCGATATGGGCATTTTGAATTTCTGGTTATGTCCTTCGGGCTAACGAATGCCCCAGCAGTCTTCATGGACCTAATGAACAGTATTTTCAGACCTTTCTTGGACTTGTTCGTGATAGTATTCATTGATGATATTCTGGTGTATTCTCGCTCTGAGGCAGATCACCGGACTCATTTGCGGACAGTGCTCCAGATTCTCAAGGACCGCCAGTTGTATGCTAAGTTTTCGAAATGTGAATTCTGGCTTAACTCAGTAGCCTTTTTAGGGCATATTGTCTCAGACGCTGGTATACAGGTAGACAAGCAGAAGATAGAAGCAGTTAAGTCATGGCCTAGGCCTACCACCCCGACTGAAGTTCGTAGCTTTCTGGGGTTGGCAGGATACTATCGGAGGTTCGTTGAGGGATTCTCAGCTATTGCAGCACCTTTAACTAAATTAACACAGAAAGCAGCAAAGTTTCAGTGGACGGAGGCATGCGAGCAGAGTTTCCAGGAACTGAAAGACAGATTGACCGCCGCTCCAGTATTAGCATTGCCGGAAGGCACAAAAGGGTATTCAGTTTATTATGACGCGTCAGGTATCGGGTTGGGTTGTGTGTTGATGCAGCATGGTAGAGTAATTGCATATGCTTCCAGACAGTTGAAGAAGCACGAAAAGAATTACCCCACCCATGATCTAGAATTGGCCGCAGTCCTTCATGCCTTGAAGATATGGAGGCATTACCTGTACGGTGTCCATGTTGATATTTACACAGATCATAAGAGCTTACAGTACATTTTTACTCAGAGGGAGTTGAATCTGCGGCAACATCGCTGGTTATAATTGTTGAAGGATTATGATGTAAACATCCTGTACCATCCAGGAAAAGCCAACGTTGTAGCAGACACCCTGAGCCGTAAGTCAATGGGGAGTTTGGCATATTTGCGACCCGAGAAACAGAAATTAGCTAAAGAAATTCATCAGTTAGCTGGGCTAGCCATTCGAGTAATGGAAACAGAAAATAATGGGGCCATAATTCAGAATTCTGCAGTGTCATCGTTGGTTACAGAGGTAAAAGAACGACAGTACGAGGATCCCGATTTAGTCTAGCTCAGAGATAGAGTTCAGAAGGGTAAGGAGCCAGATTTTCAGATAACCGAGAATGGTGTGCTATGCTGTAAGGGCCGCCTTTGTGTCCCGAACGCCTCAGGCCTTCGTGGGCAGATTATGCATGAGGTACATTACGCTCGCTATTCCCTTCATCCAGGGGCGACGAAAATGTACCACGACATCAGAGACATCTACTGGTGGCCAGGTATGAAAACTGAGGTAGCTGAATTTGTATCTAGGTGTGCTAATTGTCAGCAGGTGAAAGTAGAGCACCAGAAACCAGGTGGTTTGACGCAAGAGATAATGATACCTACGTGGAAAAGGGAAGCAATAAACATGGATTTTGTAACAGGGTTACCCCGTACTAGACGCAGAAATGATTCCATTTGGGTAATAGTTGATAGGCTGACAAAATCAGCTCATTTCCTGCCAGTAAGGGCTACTTTCTCAGCTGAGGATTATGCCGAATTGTATATCAGAGAAATAGTTAGATTGCATGGAGTACTGGCATCTATCATTTCAGACAGAGGGGCACAGTTTACAGCTAGGTTCTGGCAGTCATTTCAGAAAGGTCTGGGGACGCAGATTAATTTGAGCACAGCATTCCATCCTCAGACAGACGGGCAGGCTGAACGTACAATTCAGACGCTCGAAGACATGCTACGAGCGTGTGTGTTAGATTTTGGGGGTAGCTGGGATCGCCAGTAGGCTGGTTTGAAATAGGAGAATCAGTATTAGTTGGCCCAGACATTGTTCGGCAGTCCGAGGAAAAGATAAAGCTTATCCGAGAACGTTTACTGACCGCTCAGAGCCGCCAGAAGTCATACGCAGATAGGCGGCGCAGAAATCTAGAATTTTCGGTAAACGACTGGGTATATCTGAAAGTGTCCCCGATGAAAGGGGTAATGAGGTTTGGCAAGAAAGGCAAGCTTAGCCCAAGATTCATTGGGCCGTATCAGATTCAGCGGAGAATAGGCCGCGTGGCATACGAGCTGAACTTGCCTCCAGAGTTAGCGTCGGTTCACCCAGTATTCCATGTTTCTATGTTAAGAAAGTTCGTAGGGGACCCTTCTACAGTAGTTCCAGTCCAGGATGTTCAGGTCACAGAAGAGTTAGCCTATGAAGAGGTTCCCGTAGCTATCTTAGACAGACAGATTCGCAGGCTGAGAACTAAAGATGTTGCATCTGTCAAAGTATTGTGGTGTAACAGAAATCGGGAGGAAATGACGTGGGAGGCTGAAGAAAATATGAAAACCAGATACCCTCACCTATTTCAGGCCTAGTCAGACGACAGGTAAGTCTGTATCATTACTTAGACAGTATCTTACGATTGTATGTTTGTAAATGATAAAGAAGAAGTGATATTTAGTTGTCCAGTGAATCTTAGAATATTGTGTGCAGTGCCTGTGCTGGACTTTTCTGCATTTCAGGTTTTTTTGCACAGGGGAAACTCTGCCAAAATTTTTCTAGAAAAGTAAAGCAAGCAGTCCTCTAGATAACAGTGTACATTCGAGGACGAATTTTCTTAAGGGGGGGAGAATGTTATACCCCGTAGAATTCCCGGCACGTAGATGACCTATTCCCACGTTGGTCAAGTATATTTGAAGGCCACACGTGTTGGATAAAGGCCCGGGAAAAGATCGGACGAGAAGCCCGTCGAACCATCGCGGAAGGAGCCGAGGCAGAGCCCCTCCGCGATGGCAGCGTGTCACGGAGGAGAGGCCTCTGCGATGGCTCCGTGACACGTTGTCCTTGTCCAGGCCCAAGTATATAAAGCCCCCACTTCGGTTTAAACTCATTTATCACTTAATAAATTTCCAGAAAACGCAGTGAACAGAGGGAAAACGAAGGAAAATTATAAATTATCGTCCGATTACGCTGCCCGAACTCAAATTAATCCTAGATACCAAGGTATTTAACAGCAGAGAGCATTTCTATGGAATTAGTTTCGCGAAATACGGCCGACGAATCAGCGAGCCACCGAACTAAAGTAAGTAGAATTGCTCTAAATTAATGTCTATGTGTTCCTAGCTGAGAAGTGAATACTTCTCCCTTCTGGGCCGCTGAAAAATAGCGAGTTTTCGACCGTCTTTCGATAAGCCTAAGTTTAGGCTATAAACTATATCGAAAGTAGCGTCGCTCTTTACAATAAAGTTGTATTTAGTATTGATTGACGTATTTATGAATGCAGTTGGGAGAAAATAGTTAAAGTACCGGCTGAGCCTCGTCCGACGGACGAATAATTCAAAGATAAGGTATGTAAAGTTAAGTTTCCTCGGCAAGTTGAGTAACATTGAAGCAGTATAGTAATTTACAGACCAGTAGAATGTTCAGAAATCAATTATTGTGTTATTTTAAAGATTGGTGCAATATGAGAAGTTTTGGGTTGTAACGTGTACGATACCTATCCGTATGATATAGATTCGGACGTAAGTGATTAAGATTGCCCAGTATATTCAGTATATGATGTAATATGCCATGTTAAGATATGGTTGTGTTTAGTTGAAGCCTCGTGAAGTAGTACAGTATCCGTAAAGCATCCCAGACATAGGATAGTAACTAAATAAAGTTTAGAAAGCATGTTAGAAATAGGAAATCATGTTAATACAGAAACTCAGTAAACAGCATAGCTTTCAGCAGAACCACCCTCTTGTATAGCCTTTGCTCCAGTACAGTTTGACAGGAGACTATATTCATATTTATACTTACCTGTCTCAGCATGTATCAGACACCTACAGATTACTATTATTAGCTCAGCATGTGATTTATATGATACCTTACCCCTGTTAGCCTTAGCTTGTGAGATACACAGACAGCATGACTAATTGAGACCGTTGTATTGATTGGGGTTGGATTACCTAGCATCCCTGACCGCCCAGGGTTAATAGCTGTATCGACTCGTCCGCCAGAGGACGAGGATACGTCACTCTACGGAGTGATATGCCATCCCGCAAGGGGATGAAGATGGGATGCCAGTTTCCCCATATTGTGCCTTGGTCGGCCCTTATACACCCCCGTCGAGCGGGTACGCCCGGGGTGTTGATTTTAGAGTCCTTTAGACGCAGGTACAGTTATAGTCAGTGGCTCAGCGAGCCCAAGTGCATACCCAGGGACCGGCAGGATGCTTACAGCCACTATAGGAGATGGGATGACCGGGGTAGGGGTATAGATTCTGTGTTGATTGTACCTCCCGGCTTATGGGGGCCGGGCAAGGTTGTGTATGCCATGTTATGTTATGTATGTCATGTTATGTTACATTAGACATGAGCAGATTAGTAGTAGAATGATACGTCTCCAGACACGACACCTACTCCTCCCAGTATGATTGAGAACAGGTACGACTTACATCTTCAGACAGATCATCTAGTTCTTCCTGTTTCAGTTTCGTCAGTTATATTATTGATACAGATATCTTTTTCAGTTGTTGCTTTACATACTCAGTACCAGCGGTACTGACGCCCGGTGGGGCGCTGCATTACTTGCCTGCAGGTACTCTTAGACGAGCAGGCGATTCTACGTGACTCCTTGTCAGCAGTTGAGTATTCAGCTCCAGTCATCCGGAGGCTGGATTTCAGAGGTGTAGTTCAGTTCTTTTCGTTGTATATTATGGGTAGGTCGGGGCCCTGTCCCGATCAGTTCTATTACTATTCCTAGAGGCTTGCAGTCTGTATGTATTCCCTGTGGTCAGATGAGCCGGTCGTGTGGGGCCGTGCAGTTGTATAGTTGCCTTTACTCTTTATTTCTTATGTTGGCCGTGTGGGGCCATAGTTTATCAGTAGTGGTGACCTTGCCGGTCACGTAGTTTTTTTTTAGTATGTTATGTTTGAGTTGCGGATAACTAGACAGCATGGTGGCCTTGTCGGCCCGCATAGGTTCCCCTGAATTACTATGTTTCTGGTCAGCTGCTAGTGCAGGTACAGAAGGCTATAGGCCAATAGGCCGGGGGCTGTATTTACAGTCGTTATATAGCCCTTTGTTTCCAGAAATGTGAGTTAGAGCCAGCCAGGCACCAGATGTGTCCAGGCTTCGCAGTCCAGCAGGTCAGGTCCTAGTAGGGCACCAGGTGCCAGTCATACCCCCCAAGGCGGGGTGTGACATCGATAGACTTTGCTTTGTGATAAATATCCTATGAAGATACCTTCATCACTCTTTGCATCAAACTTTCCAAGGGCCTCCTTCCCATTGTTTAAAATGAAACATCTGCATCCAAAGGCCCTCAAATAAGACAGCTTTGGCTTCTTCCTATTCAATATTTCATATGGTGTCTTTTCCAGTAGGGACCTGATTAGACATTTGTTTATCACATAGCAGGCAGTATTTACAGCCTTCACCCAGAAGGTCTTTGATATTCCACTAGCTATCAACATTGTTCTTTCCACATCCTCAAGGGTTCTATTCTTCCTTTCCACCACACCATTTTGCTGAGGAGTCCTGGGTGTAGAGAAATTGTGGAGAATGTCATGTTCAACACAAAACTCGTCAAATTGAGCAAAGCTAAATGGAAAAAGAAAAGAGTTTCGTTCTAAACCCTTTTTGACTTGGAAGACAAAGAAGTGTGATAAAGATGAGATTGTATAAAATGAATATTCATCAAATTTACTATTTTCCGATTTGTTCTCAAACTTAGTTCCATGATCAGATCTGATGCTCACAATTTTATTTCCATGGTTGAGTTGGATATGTTTGGCAAAGGTGACAAAAACATCAAATGTTTCATCCTTAGACTTGAGAAATAGTGTCCAAGTGAAACAAAAGTAGTCATCCACGATCACAAAGATGTATATCTTAGCTCCTATGCTGGCAGATCTCATTGGTCCACATAGGTCCATGTGAAGCAACTCAAGAGATCTTGAAGTGCTTACATCCTTCTTTGATTTAAATGATCACCGAACCCGCTTTCCTCTAACACATGCATCATATAGCTTGTGATCAGTAAACTTCAGCTTGGGTAGTCCACGGACCAGGTCCTTCGAGACTAACTTATTCAGCAATGAGGGACTCACATCCCAAGTCGTCTATGCCACAGTCTACCATCATCTTCCAGTGTGCTTAAACAGGTCATATCATGATCTCTGATCAAGCTCATTTTTGCCACATAAATGTTTTTCCATCATTTAGTAACTAGAATAACTTCCCCAGAGTCAAAATTGGTCACAATGCATGAAGCCGACATGAACCTTACCTCGTTACCTTTGTCACAGATCTAAGAAATACTTAACAGGCTGTATTTCAGGCCATCCACATAGAAGACATCTTCGATGCCATGAGCTATGCTTTTTCCAACCTTTCCCACGTCTAAAATGTATCCTTTCTTTCCATCACTGAAGGACACACTACCACTCTGAAGGGCTTTGAGAGAGAGGAATTCTTCAATTTTTTCAGCCATGTGCCTTGAGCAGCCACTGTCCATAAATCATTTTTGACCACTATCTCCTCTATCTCCCTGCAATGAGCATTAGAAATTAGTTTTAGGAACCCATATCAACTTGGGTCCCCTCAGGTTGTGAAAGGGATGAATAAGGTTTCTTCTAGCCCATGCAAGTAAGCCTACTTTCTTTCTTAGAGAACCAGGTTCCCTAGAACATGCATTCTCACCTACAAACTTCATGTTATTTTTAACAATAGTTATTCTAGATTCACATGCGTCTTTGTAATGCTCGTTATCACCACAATGTGCGCACAACTAGTTATCCAGATTAGACACATATTTACTGTGAGGATCTTCCCTTGACCGCCCAAATCTAGTATTTGCATAAACAAGAGCTTTAGAGGAACAGGTCCATTTGAGAGACTTGTCAAGGTCATTTTCACTCTCATTAGCTCCTTCTTAAGAATTTCATTTCTCTCAAACTGAGCTGAAAGGTTTAGTTTGGTGTTTTCAAACTCCTCCTCCAACTTAGTTTAAATTCGAGTGAGATAATTTTTTTCCTTAGCTTCACTCTTTATGCATTTCATGAGTTTTTAATTTAGTGATAGATTTATCTAGCTCATTAAGTTCTTCATTCAGTCTAATATTCTCCTCAATTAAAGATCCTCTAACCCCTTCAGATTGATCTAGCTCAACAACTAGAGTGTCTTTTTTGCTAGCTATACCATAGTATGCATCAATTAACTCATTAGTAAGAGCTCTCAACTCCTTTAGTAAAAAAGTTTTAAGATTCTTTTGTAAGTCAAGAAAGTTTACCTTTTCATTGTCTTCAACATCAGATTCCTCCATGAGTGTGAATATTGAGTCAAAATTTGAGGTTCCGTCTTCCTAGGCGTACATAGAGGTGTCTGCTTGACTTTGACCTCCTTGGTCTGACGCGCTTGAAGTGTCTCCCCAGGCTGTCATTGCTTGTTTCACCATCATGTCAGCAGCTTCTCTTCTTTTGTACCGATCCTATGCCTGGTTCCTCTTCTGTATCTTTTCAGTATTGCCTCTATACTAGTCTTGTTTATGCATAGGACAGTCTTTAATAAAGTGTCCAGGCTTTCCACATTTATGACATAAGTCATTGGCTTTAAGATGCTTGCTGGAGTTTCTTCTTTTTTCAAAATTTCCACCTTTTGTTACCATCCTCTGAAATCGTCAGGTTAGATAGGCCATATCAGGTTCCTCTCCACTGGAATCACTTTTTTCTGCCTTGAGAGCAAGACTCTTTTTCTTCTTAGGTTCTCTTCTTTCGAGGTCCTACTATTTTTTGAGCTCATATGTCTTGAGATTTCCAATCAGTTCATCTATAATCAGCTTTTCCAGATCTTTGGCTTCAGCGATGACATTTATTTTGCTCTCCCGGGAACCTAGTAATAGAGAATCTTCCTAACAAGTTTGTTAGTCTTGCTGACTTCCCCCAGGCAGTGTAGTTCATTAATGATGGAGGTGAACCTGGTATGCATTTTTTGTATAGACTTTCCTTCCTTCATTTTGAAAAGCTTATATTACGTTGTGAGCATGTCTATTTTCGACTGTTTCACTTAACTGGTACCCTCGTGAGCCATCAGCAAGGCCTCCCAGTTTTCTTTTGCAGTTTCACAAGTTGAGATGCGATTGTATTCAAATGGGCCATTCCCACACACCAGAAATTTCTTGGCTTTGATGTTGTTTTCAACAGCCCTCCTGTCAGTATCACTTTACTCTTTTCTTATTTGGGAACTTTCGTGCCATCTTCAAGAGTCTTCGTTGGAACGAACGGTCCATCACAGATGACTTCCTAGAGCTCTGAGTCCTCAGCCATTATGAAGTCATGCATTCTTGTTTTCCACTATCCGTAGTACTATCCATTGAACCTAGGGGGCCTGGTAGTGGACTTTCCTTCTTCTAAGTTACGTGGAGAATCCATTAGAGTCGATACTTTCTAGGTGTTAACCATTTAAAAAGAATATTCTCTTATACCAATTGATAGAATATATGCGTCCACCAAACACAGCGTAGAAGCAGGTTGCTTACCTGATTCCTTAACAGAAAAGAGAAATTAAATAACACAAGAAGTTTTATGTGAAAACCTCTTTGCCCAAGAGAGTAAAACCACGACCTACCCTAGTAGGATTTTCAAAATCCACTAAACAATAGGGAAATGTTCAGATTACAACCTCTTGAAACCTAGGAATTAAACTCTTAATCCATTTTTCCCTTACAATACCTCTATTGCAAGCCTTTGTAATAGCTATATCACAAAGAACCCAAACGGCTACTAGCCTAACTATCAACAAGATTACAACTCAAAAACAAATACCTACAACAGCTTCTCTTAGTGAGGAGTAGGTTTACAAGGTTAATACAAGAGATAATAAATCAACAACATAGAAACAAATACAAATACAACATATTGCGGCTAGTTCTTCATTGGTGTTGATGCTTGTCTTCAAGTGTCTTTTGCAAGAGAGGAAGTGTCCTTCTTGTACGTAGAAAAAAGTGAAAACCAATTTTTCTTGTATCAAGCCTACATCAAGAGTGTGAGATAGAATGTTTATCCAATGGATAAAGTCTTGTAGCAAGAGTAGCAGATTTGCCACTGTGCTACGACAGCAAATGCATCAGTTGGCAGTCTACACATCACCTTTTGTTAGTTGTACTATGTTGACCTTTTTCAGTAGTAATTCGATCATCGACCTGGTTCCCCGATAGGTTTGTCATATCATCAAAATTAATAAAAAGTACTTTATCAACAACACCTCATTATAGCAGCGATAAAATTTTCAGACAACCACAGCTACTATAACGAGGTTTGACTGTACACTTAAAGTAGAATATTTATATCTAAGAGTAGTTTGTCTTTGGATTTTTCCAATAATAGTTATTTTAGGATGAAATCTTTTTCAAAAATGAAAATTATAGTAGATAACCTTTTACATTGAGAAAATTATTGTTTCCTTTGATTCAAAGATATTATGATGATCCTTTCTAAAATAATTCAAAGTTGAATTTGATGATTCTTTTAAAATTTTTGAAATCATATCTAATTCAAAATTATTTTATTTTTTAAAATTAAATTTCAACTTTGAAAATTTAAAATTTCATTAATGATGGAATTTGAGATTTTAATTTACAATTTTTTTTAATAAATTAGAGAAATAAAGAAAAAGAAGAAGGAGGAGGAGGAGGCGGAGGGGGCTGGGTAGGGTTGGACATTGAAGGAGAAGGAGAAAGGCTGACAATGAAGAAATAATTTTTTTTCCAGATATATTAGATTTTATAATATATTTATTATGTTTATAAATAAAAAATTATTATTATGTTTAGTAATTTAAAATCTCGTGGGAGGTAAAGTTCAAATTATATTAATATTTAGTAAGAATTATATCATGATGGCAGAATTATTATTTGATTGTTTGCATAGTATGAAAAAATTATTATCTTAAAATTATTTTGTGGAAATGTCTTGTCTTATATTGTTCCATATTTTCTTATACTATTTAACTCCAATGAATTATTTTTAGTATTTTATAACCAATATAATCAGGAGTCTGGAATTGGAGCGTGATAGTTTGGGGCCCTTTATCCTCTGCATGATTACTAATTCTGCAACTATAATTATTTTTCGAAGCTGCAATATCGACAAGATTAACTCATGAAATTTGGAAAAAAAAGTTATCTCTGTTCATCAATCAAATAAAACCAAATGCTAAAAATGACTTAGGCCTTCTTTATTTTTATTAAGATTAAAATGTCTGAATGTGCATCTAAATAATTAAGATGTTGTCTCTAGATTTGAACTCTAAATGATTAAGACTATTTGTTTTTCAACATATGAATGTGCATACTTTATTTGTTTATAAATATATTAAATATATAATTTAAATATAAAATAATTATATATTAAAAATATATTAATATAATAAAATAAATTTATTATCTGATGAAAAAATAAAATATTTTTGTTCGCTAGTGATGGTGGAGATGGTTTGTAATGGTGGTCGTGCTAATGCTTGATTTTAATGACTAGTAATTATGGTGGTGGGAGTTGTTAGTAACGATGGTGGTGATAGTTGTGTTGATGGGAGTGGTTGGTGTTGTAGTGACTGACGTGATGGTGACAGTTGTTACTAGTGGTTGTGATTGTGAAGTTGGTTGATGTTAAGAGTTGTCGTTGTTGATGGCGGTGAGTGAAGAATGTGTGGTGGTTGACAATGTATTGGTAGTAGTTGGCGGCAGTGCTAGTTGTGATGGTGAAGGTGGTTGGTAGTAGGGATTAGTCACAATAGTGGTAGTGAGTGATAGTGGTAGTAGAGGTGGTTGATTGGCAGCGATAGTGAATATAATTATAATGATGAGGTGATATGTGTAGTAATGAATGGCAGTAGTAGTGGTGGTTGCCAATAGTTGTAGTGATGTCAGGGATGGTTGGTGACTGTAATGATGGTTGATAATAGTGGCAGAGATAGTTGGTAGTAGTAGTGGCTGGTGGTTGGCAATGGTAATGGTGATGGTGGTCATGATGATAGAGATGATTAATGGTGGTAGTGGGTGGCTGTGGAAAGAATGATGGTGAATACTATCCACACAAACATACATCTTAATTATATTAAGACTCTGTTCCAGATCTTAATGATTAAGACTTATTCGGACCAAATAAGTGTTTAAATCTTAATGAAAACAAATACACTTAGTGACCTAAGGTCTGAACCATTCAGATTCAGACCTCCATTAAGTGCAAACAAATAAGGCCTTATACAATTAGACACTACTGACTTGTAGAGAGTTTGACAATCTCTCTCTCTCTCTCTCTCTCTCTCTCTCTCTCTCTCTATATATATATATATATATATATATATATATATATATATATATATATATATATATATATATATATATATGTAAGAGATTTCAACTCGGTGACGTGGCACTCTCCTGAGCCAGAATTGTCATTTATCTAATTTTCTAGATTTTTTTTATTCCCTAAATTTTCAGTCTTTTAAATTATCTAATTTCTTAAAAAAATTTAATTGTTTCCTTAAATTAGTATTAATATATCAGTTATCAAAATTAAGTTTTTCACTCATTATTAGGTACTAATAGTCCTTAAATTAGTATTAATATTAATTTCTATTACTAATACTAATTTCTAAGCAAACATAAGCGATAAGCACAACCACACCACCAGCCTCCTTAATCTTCTTTTCAGCATTCTTTAAGATGTGCTTAGCCTTCACCACAACAACCTGATTTTCCGGCAAAACACCCTTTTCCAAGACCTTGAAGTAACCGTACTGGGTATCAAGGGGGCACTTCACCTCTTAAGGGACGAGTGACTAGAGCTTGTCGATATTGATATTGGGGCAATAGAACTGTTACGGAGTTTGTGGAAGTAATGTCTACCGACCTCTCCGAAATAACCAGGATGGTACTTGTCGAAAAGTATATGGTGATGGTGCATACCTCCGACATTACCATATGCTCGTGTCAGGCACTGATGTGACCGCGCTTCTTCCAGTTCTTCTTGAATTGGATCGTCATTTATGTGTCGGCTACGAAAGAGAAGGAAGGGGATAGGGAATAAGGAACTAGGTGAAAAGCCCTAGAGGAGTATGGTGAGATTAAGGTTTCAGAAATTTATAGATGGAAGACCTTTTTGGGCTTGGAGCTTCCGTAAGCTTTATCTTGTTTGGATTTTGATAGATCCATTTATAGATAGATAAAAGAAAAATTTTAAGCTTCGGCCTGCTGCCCCCAAGAGCCACATCTTTTCCAACTTTGTGTGTTTTCTTCAAAATTTGAATCTCTAATCTAACCTTCTGTATTTTGTTAGGAAAATTATATATTTGATCGATAGGTCAAAAAATAACTACATCATATTCATTAATTAAATATACATAAATTTTCTTTTTTATTTTTTTCCCAACTTCACAATTCCCTTTTAAAGATTCCTGTTCTTTCTCCCTACAAAACTTAAAGTGAGTTTGGGAGATAAATCCTTGATAGGATAACTTTAATTTAGAAATATCTTATTTCATATAGACGGGATGTTGGTCAGGTATTTAATTTTTTTCATTTGTTCGGATGTAAATATCTCATTTTTGTTAAGATCTATTACATCTATATGTCTATTTGTTACATCTTTTTCAATACCTCTTTAGCATGTTAACTTGTATATTGATGTTGAGATTATTTTAACTATGAAAGATTAATTAGTATGAGAAAATTGATACACAATGATGTTTATGTTATGGTCATTAATAATGAATTAAGAGGAGGAAGGTAGAGAAGAAAAAGGTAAAATGAAAATGCGCCGGATATATAAAGAAAAAATGTGTATGTTTTTACAGAATAGTGTAGTATACAAATTTATTAGGAGTAGTAAAATAAAAGAGTTTATTTTTGTGCAAGATAATAGAAAGGAAAAAAAAGAAGGTAAATAGAAGAAATATAAAGAAAAGAAATAGGTATGTATAGTTCTTCTCATTTTTAAACTGAGAAAGGGAAATAAAATTGTAAAGGGGAGTATAAAAAATAAAAAATAAAAAGAGTATGTACAATTCTCATTTTTAAACCTAATTTAAAATTTTTAAATTTGTGTCTTAATTTCATTTTATCACTTTTAAAACTTTTTTTTATTTTTTTCACTTTTAAAACTTCCTCCCTCTTTCTTATTCTTTTTAGTGGATTTATTTTTTATTTTTCTTATCTCTAAAATAAATACTAGAAAATTTGAAAAATACAAAGAAGAATATATGTATGTATGTGTGTAAGGTGGGTGTTTGATAAGATGATGTGATACAAGAAAAAGTAAAGGATAGATAAAGAATAGATAAAGGATAACTAACTTGACACAAAATTGAAAGGAAAAGCAATCCTTGTTAAGAAACAAGGACCTCAAATCTGCAATTCAACAAACACCAAGTTCTTAGAAAGACCTCAAGGAAGATTAATTACCCTTGCAACCCTCCTCTCTACACAATTAACAATCTAAGGCTAGGCAAAAGCTTAGCAATCTACTACACTCAAAATATGATTTGTTCAAAGTCATCCAAGTTCTCTATAAAAATTACAAGAACTTCTATTTATACTAACTAAGAAAAAGTAGAGACTATTACAAATATGCCCTTAATGAGCAAGAGCCTTGTTTGGTTCTCTTCCCTTTTCTTGAAATCAAAGAATGGTCATTTGCAACATTAGCCCATCTTCTTTATCAACATGGCCACCTTGAGCTCCCGTCCATCCTTTACCCTACCAAGTTATCTCCATATATAGGCACCTTGAATTATATCATTCTCCCCTTCTTGAAAAGGATTCGTCCTCAAATCTAGATCATGTACGAGCATATAGAAGATAAACAACAATAAGGACCTCATAGCATGAGGGTTAGCACAAATGTAATTAGGCCAAATCAACACACATATAATCAAAGGGCCACCTGGTCAAAAGGAACAATATCCATCCATTTTGGTCAAACCCACAACCAATCGTCTCAATAAAACCCCTTTTCTCACAAGGCAAGCCCTCAAAGAAACCACGAGTATCATTAAGCAAAGAGATAATAAAGAAAGGTGTCCGATAAAGCAACTTCATTCATAGTGTCCCCAGAAGTAAGATCACTGATAGATATAAAAACATCATCAAGCACATTATCAAGAATTGGGACACTGAAAGGCGAAGTACCTATTTGATCATAAACATCACTTTCTTCGTCACATTCCATAGTGGGTTATCATACAAGGTATATCCTTAGATAATAGCTACACCACTATCATGTTGAACAATATTATGCTTAACATTAAAAGAGATCTCATCATCATCAAATAAGACATTGTACTTTAAGAGAGAACAACTAAATGAAGATGAAGAGTCAAAGCATGCAATATCATTCTCAAAATATCAATGTCATTATTCAAAGCATTTTCATTCACATAACTTCTATGACCAAAACAAGTAATAGGATCCAAAAGGAAGATGCTAAAAAAGTCACGCTTTTTCAAATGACTAACTTCATCCACATCATCACAAAATTTAGACTCATTAACCATATAATAAAATTCCTCAATTAGTGGACAAGTATCACAAACAAGTTTATCATTACAAGCTTCAAATGATAATGTACTATCATTCACATCGCAAGTATTAACAGTAGGTGGACACAAATCGGTCTTTCAAGAAGAATCGATTCTGTCATCAAAAGGATCAACTAGTGTTTGGGCATTCTCAACATTAACATTACCAAGACATCGAAGAGAATCATTAAGTACACAAGAAGATAAGCTATCACTAACACTTTGTTCATTGAAAATATTTAAAGTGTGAAGTTTAGCTATTATACCTTGACGTTCACAAGAATGATTATCCATAGCTTCAATTATCATGGGTCGCCTCATTAGATATAACAGAACGGTGAGCTCCTCTTCTTGAGGCATATTCTTGATTACCAAACTCCGGTTGGCTAATCCACAAGGAACACCAACATCATCACCATCCCCATACTCCTCATCAACTACAACATCACCCTCTACTTGGGGGTCATCAATGTCAACCCCCTCAATAACATCAACATCATCATAACAATAAAGACCATCGGCCAACACAATGAATGACCTCCGATTGGGGCACTCACTCATCTTATAACCAAAATCTTGACATTTGTGACATTTAAGAGGGCGAGAAGTGATACCTCCTTCCTTTGGAGGAAGAATGGGAGTGGGATGCTCCGCTTGATTGCTTTCGGCAACGGGCCTCTTGATATCTTGCATGGTACCCTTGTCCTTTTGCCAATTGGAAGAAGAAGTTTCTCCAACTTTGTTGTAGTGCCAAGTACCTTTGAAACCCCTTGATTTTTTAAGCTTCTCCTCTTGGAGCTCCACCTCTATCTCAATATCTACCTACAGAGTTTCATCGATATTACGATAGTGGTGGAGTCTCATGCGGAAGAAATATCCTTACTCAACCCGACTCTAAATCGAGTCATAGTATTCAAAGGATCTTCAGTAAATCAATCTTTAAGAGTTGGAACTCGTCATAGTATTATTCTATACTTTTGGTGCCTTATTGTAAAGTTTAGATCTTCTTTAGTTACTCTTGGAAGTACCTCTAGAAAACATACTTCCGCCTCAAAATTGCTTTCAACTCTTCCCAAGATGGGGTGGGAGACAAACCATGCATCCTTCGTGCCTTAAATTGAGTTTCCCACCATGTGGAAGAAAAGCCCTCAAATTGAGCAATGGAATAAGACGACTTTCGAATATCTCATTTGTCAAAAAGATCCTATCATATTGCATCACCCAATCAAGAAAAATATCTGGATTGCTTTCACCTTTGAAGGAAGGAAGAGTCACTTTGATGGGGTTGAGACTCATGTCCCGACCTCCATTATTTTCATTGAACTCATGAACCCCATAAGTATCTTTAACATAGAACTCATCATGGTAGCGCCTACCACGTTGACCATCTCTTCGATAATCACCTCCATTTCTACCCATGTGATAGATCAGACCATGTCGGCCTCCTCTTCCACGGTGAGGACCTTAAAAGTTGATGTGTGGCCCTCTCAAATGGTTTTGATAATCATTGGGAACATAATCAAACTCCTCTTGGAACTCCTCATGAAATTCACCATACAAAGGTTGAGCATTGCGGTTTGGACGGACATTTTAAATTGGAGGGGGGGTATTTGGTGGAGGAAAAGGCATATGCAGGAGAGGTGGAAGAGCATGTGTTGGTGGTGGAGGAACATATGGTAGGGTAATAGTAGGTAATGGGGTGGTAGAAGATTGTATAAGAGCAGTGGAGGTAGGGTAGAATATTCTATGAAAAGTTCGTGGTGAAATTGGGAAAGAGGAGTCATGACGAACTCCACTTGTTTGTCCATAGTGATAGAAAGGAGTAGAGTCTCTATTCCTTGATTCAAGGTCCAAAAAATGATTTTTCAATTTATCCATCCTCCCTTCCATATGGGAAGATAAAGAGGTTATCATGTTCACCACATCATGCAAAGTGGGTTCTCCGGTGAGCACCTTATTCATCTCTTCTTGATTGGACATCGTACCTATGAAGGACACAAAAAAAAAAGGCAAAAAAACTTGTTACGTTAGTCAAAATAATTCACACTCACTCAAAGTATGCTCACCTTAGATGCCGCACAATTTCCATGACCAAAATTGTATCTTGTGTAATTCATTGAGTTTCAAGTGGCCAAGCTCAACTCAAGGTCTAGAATGAATTCTTGTTGACTCAATGAAGAAAGACTCAAGATAACGTGATGGAATCAAGAAAGTTCAATGAGAATAAAGAAAAAAAAAAGGTAGAAGAAGAAGAAGCACGAAAAAATTCGTACTCAAAAAAACTAATTAACAAAAAATAGGTGAAGTACTTGATGTTAGTAGTTTTCGGGAATTAAAGAGATGAAAAAAAATGAAGAACTAATTAAATGTGTTAAGTAGATGTTAATTAGTGTAGAAATCAAAAGAAAAATGAGTTTGAAAGAAGAACCGTGAAGTTTGGACACTTAAAAAATTTTTGAAGTCCAAAAAGTCCCAACACTTAAAAAAATTTGGGCTAAAAAGCCAAAAATCTGCACACTTGCTCCGTGAAAGTGAGACTCATATGCCAAAAGTGAGAGTGGAAAAGGCTGGAGCTACTTCAGCTGATGCGGCTGTTGACTGGCGCTGATGTGGCGCTGAGTCGGTGTTGATGTGGCGCTGAGTCGGCGCTGAGTCGGCGCTGAGTCAGCGCTGATATGGCTGTTGACTGGGCTGCTGGATTGACTGCTTTGCGGCAGTCCAATAGTAGATATTTTCTGACTGGATGCTGACGTGGCATCCACGTGAATTTTTCTCTTTTTGTTTTACAAATCTATTTTTTTTTCAGTTTCAAATTTTTTTTTAACTACTAATTTCCACAAATGGACCCACTAACACATTTTTTACAAAATTAAAGGAAAGAAATGGATCAAAAGTATCTTTGGGTCTTCTTCTTCACCTTGAAGATATGAAAATCTTCAAAAACACCAAGAACATGAAGAATAAAACCCTTGATCAAAACTTCTCCAAATGAGCTCAAAATTTAGGATTATGTTCCCCTTGATGTAGAAAACAAACTCCAATTAAAATTAAGCTTCAATTAATCTTAATCAATAAGACCCAATTGCAATTTTCATAGTCTTCAAACCTTCAAAGTTTTCAATGATGGAAGCTTCTCTACAACTCTAAATCACTTCAAACTTTAGTATTATGTTCTCCTTGATGTAGAGAACAAAATTCAATCAGAATTAAGCCACAAATCAAGCTCCACCAATTGAATCCAATTACCAATTTCTTTAAGTCTTCAAGCTCCAAGGTCTCCAATGGTAGAATCAATTTTCAACTCAAATTTCAAGAGAAATCCTAAGATCTAGACTCAAAAAATACTACGGAACAAGAATCTAGTGTCAAAAACACAAGAAAACAAGAAAAAAAATTGACTTTTTTTTTTGATTTAATACCTAAATTTCAAGATTAGTATTGTGAGAACAACACTAATTCTAGCTCTGATACCAAATGATACAAGAAAAAGTAAATGATAGATAAATGATAACTAAATTGACACAAAATTGAAAGGAAAAACAACCCTTGTTAAGAAACAAGGACTTCAAATCCGCAATCCAACAAACACCAAGTTCTTAGAAAGACCTCAAGGGAGATTAATTACCCCTGCAACCCTCCTCTCTACACAAATAATAATCTAAGGCTAGACAAAAGCTTAGCAATCTACTACACTCAAAATATGATTTGTACAAAGTCATCCAAATTCCCTATAAAAATTACAAGAACTCCTATTTATTTAAGTAAGGAAAAGTAGAGACTATTACAAATATGCCCTTAATGAGTAATGGCCTTGTTTGGTTCTCTTCCCGTTTCTTGAAATCAAAAAATGACCATTTGCAATATTAGCCATCTTCTTTATCAACATGGTCACCTTACGCTCCCATCCATCCTTTACCCTACCAAGCTATCACCCATATATAGGCACCTTGGATTGTATCATGATGTGACATATTTCTATTGTCAAAAAATAAATTAAAATTTTTCTCTTTTTATCCTTTATATTTTGTGAAAAGAATTCTAATTAAATCTGTTCTTTCTTACTTTCACTTATTCTGACTAAAAGAATAATGTTTCGTGAAATCTATTTCTCTTCTTTTTATTTTCAAAATAAAAAAATGGATAGAAATATATTTAAACTTGAATGCTAAAATTTTATGTTTATAAAACTTAAAATTAGAAAATGATTAAAATTTGTGAAATAGTAAAAAAAATATGCATCTAAAGAGTTGATGGTCTAGAAATATATGTTTTTACTCTATTACTTGGAATATAGACATTTTGAGTAAAGTATATTCATTATGAGATTATTTTTATATGTTCAGATTATATATGGATTAGATCACTTAAATATAAAAAATAATTAAAGTGAGTAACATTTTCTATTTTTTTTAGTAATGGAGAAGTAAAAGGATACTTTCATTGTAAATTATTAATGATGCTTCAACGAAGAAGTATGATAACACATGGAGGATACAAAAATTTATATGATGATTAAAAGATTAATTAATTTACAGAAGAAAAAAGCTTCATAATTTATGATTATAATCAATAAAAAATTCTGTCATATATGTTTTTTTTAATTAATAATTGTTATTTTTGCAACAAAAGAAAATTGTATTACCGAGTAATTTTATATGTAAAATTATTATATAGTATAATATCAATGTAGTCCTAATATTATTTTTTCTTTTAATTTTTTTTTGTCAAACTGATATATGAAATATGCTAGAGCTAACTGAAAAAAAAATAATGTATCACAATTTATTCAACTTATAAAATTAAAATTATAAAGAGAACTTTTAAAAATTTAAATTTTGTTTTCTTCTCATTCCATCCTTTTTTTTTTGTTCCTTTTGCAGTGTTTTATGCTGACGTATTGCCTATTGTTTATAACAAGAGGAAAAGAAAATAAAGAAAATAGAAGGAGAAGTCAGGTCATTCAAGGGTGATGGAAGTGAAAATCGTTAAATGAATACAACGATGGCAACGATACCGTCAAAAGGTTTTATTGTTGAGGAACAGGACAATAGTTGTTTTACTATTTGAAAGGGTGTTGTATTCTATAATTTCACTCTCAAATCAATCACACATCTTTTAGATTTATCTTTACTTTTTTCTATTTTTTTGGAATGTAAATCTATTTTTATTGTGCACGAGAGCAAAAAGATTGCAAATTTTCTATCAATCTGTTATTAAGTATATAAGTTTAAAATTCAAATTTTTAAAATATTATTTTGTGTCATATGGAGAGGCTAATTTTTTCTTAACATGTGAGTACATATATAGATCCCAGAAATTGAAGGAATTCATAAGTTCTAGAAATGGACGATCAAACATGAAAGATAGTTCTAAAAAGGCTGACACCTTCCTTAAATCTATGTGTATAGATATTTTTTATATTATTTATGTCATTTTAATATAATTAATTATTTATTTATTTTGATCAAAATTAGAGTCTTCGTTACAACTCTATAATTTTTTTTATAGAAACGAAAAAGAGAAAAGGAGATCCATAATAATAGAATATTTGCTCTATTAATTTTAATGAGGTATTATAAATTTTATATTTTTTGAATTGATTATTTATTTATGATAAATTATGATATTAGGATATCATTCAATTTTAATTTAAATTTCAAAAATCCTATCATCAAATACATTTTCTTAACTGAAATATAATTATTTTTCTTAAATAATTACCTAAAAAAATTTATAGATTAAAAAGACACTATTTTGCAATGCAAATATTCAAAATTGTAGGTGAAGTGTACTTAGGTAAATTATTGCAAAAAAATTATGATTATTATTTTTTGTTAATTTGAAGTAGGACGTATTGATGCCAATACATACTGCTTATAAGAGTATTTTATAATTCTGAAGATATTGTACTTGATCATATCACAAATAAATATCTTAATATACAATCTACTAAAATATTTTTAAAAAATATAAAAATTATTATTTATTTTATATTTCTAAATATATCTACACTTTATTAGTATTTAATAAGACGATATGAGAAAATTATAATATAATATAGTGAAAGTATAATAATTATAATATTGATTGCGCGAAACGTGAATAAGTTTGTTAGTAGTATTATAATATGTAAAAATTATAGAGAGTCAATTTATTGTTGAACATGTATTTATTTGAATAAGACTTTGACTTTTTTCATGGAAAATGAAGAATATTCTTTCAAATTAGTTTTTTTTTTTTGTTATGTGTGTTTTATGTTATTACAACAGCGATAAAAATTATAGAGTGAAATAAATTTAATGTTGAATTGTATTTAATACAAGATTTTTTTCACACGACCAACTTGTGTTGTCATTTCAAGAAGGATATTACTATCACATTTTTCTCATGACAAAGCAATCAAAACAGATAAAGAAAATATGCATTAGGGATTTCATCTGTAAAAAAGTATTAGGTGAGATATACTTCAATATATATGTACCTCATAAAGTCTAAATTACATGTATCGAATTAAACATTAATGATTGCTCATCTTTATATATAGGTTCGACTATATCTTATCTTTTTAAACTAGACAAACAAGTAATTGTAGGATGATTCATATTGATAATTTTTATATATTTTTAAATAAAAATTTTATCTTAAAAATATTAATATTAGTATTAACTTAAAAAAATCATATATACAAAACTAGATATACATGTGCAACACACATGTTAAAAAACTCATACTATATTAAAAGTGAAAACTTTCATCTAGAAAAAGTTAAAATATAATAACAAATCTATAAAATTGAGTGACTATAATAGTCTTTAGAAAATTAAATAACTCATCAAATATTTTTTAAATAATAATTATTTTTAATTAACATACAAGTATGTAATTTTAAATGTATGGTGAGAATTTAAAATTTTTTAATGAAGTTATATAGTTCATTTATGTAATATTTTTACACATCTGACAGAATTAATTCTTTATACTCATGTTACTTTAACAAGTAACAACTTCATTATTTAAGCGTGTGATATCATCAAATAAAATAATTACAGAATGCTAAAAGTTGCGTTGTGGGAGAATAAGATTAAACAAAATGTCTTTTAATGCTTTTTATTTTCACATGAAAGTTTTTTCGTCATTTTTATATGGATTCACTCGGAACTCATTATACTTCACTTGATTATTAATTTATTTACATATTACAAGTTATTTGAAGTTGCAGAAAAATCAAACAAATTTTTCTGAGATGTGATTAATGTACATGCAAAGTTCACTATTATTAATCTAAGAGTATACTATTTATATATTATGGTACACCATTATATTCTTGCACGCACTCAATTATATTTGAATAGTGCAATAACCTGTAAAAACAAAAAAAATTAAAAGAAGAAACTATCAAGATAATCAAACACTAAAATATATCAGTGCCAGTTTTGCTACGATGCATCAATGAAGTGCTTTTAAGAGCAAAATATTCTAAGATAACTTTTTGAAAAGAAAAATTAAGCAGCAATCTTTAATACTTCATAGTAAGTACTCTAGTTTATAAGAGTTGTAATTATATCACCTTTTTCTTTTGTGCATGTCCTCAGCTTCAATCTCCTTTATTGAAATTTCGAGAAAATCCGAAACTCTCTCCTTATGCATATTAAATTAGTTCAAAAAATTTTTACCCTCCCTCTCTCACCAACATAAAGTTAGATCTGCCTCACGCCACCTCACCTCACATATGGCAAAATTCGTCTGGCTCTGTTCCCATACTTAATTATTATTTGATTGCTAAAATTTTTATCTTCTTATAAGTTTATTATTCTTTTTAGCAAGATAAATACTAATTAATAAATTTTAACTAAGATAATTAGATTATTTTATTGGTGTACAATACAGTTGGTTTTAAAAAAAAATGAAATCTCAAATTGTTAACTTAAATGGTTGAAAAGTCATATATAGAAAGGCTGAAATAATATTACAATATGTGTAAATACAAATTAACCAATACTATTATAAAATAAAGACTAAAATAAATATACTAGAGAAAATATAGAGAGATACTGATATATTATTCAATTTTAAATTGATATACAAATAAATTGAATTGACTTCCTATTTATAGATGAAAAGATACTACTTGCAAGCTTATTCATTTGCAAGTTTATTCAACTGCAAGTTTATTTGATTGCAAGTTTATCCAATGGACATCCATAATATAATATATTTATAACACGCCCCTTGAATGTTCATTAATTAATAATGTGCCTTGTTAAAATCTTACTAGAACAAAAATTCAGTGAAAAATATTCTAGTGAAGGAAAAGAGTACATATATCTAATAATACACATTTTGGCTTCCTCATTGAAAATCTTGTTAGAAAAACTCTGTGGGACAAAAGCTCAACTAAGGAAGAAAGACTACAACGTGTATTTTACTCCCCCTGAGTAAAACACCATTTAATCTTGTAGATGATGCATTCCAATATTATATACCAGGTTTTCAAGATATTATTAATATTGATAATACTATCTTTCTGATCATAACATATATCTCTTGGATATGTCGAATCCTTGAACTCAACAAAATACATTCTTGACAATCACATTGTTCACGACTTCGTTGTCACAGACAAATTGATCATTTGACTTGTTTGTAGTAACAATCAAGTGGCAGACACTTTTATTTGTATGATAATAAAAAAATCTACTGTTTTGTAGAATAACATGATATAACAGTATTCCCACTTGAAATGGACAACTTTCTTGAGATAGAACTTCATATAAATCAAATAATTTTTCTGCACTTCACAATCAATATACTTTGACAAAATTTGTTAGAATAAATAAATCTATATCAATATTCGATTCACTTTGAATATCTCCATGGATAAAATATCATCTTATGGATACTAATACTAGGATATATAAGTGCACCTATTGTACTAAAATATACTTTCTGACTATTTTCATGAGATCGAAATTGATCTTTATTTATGTTAAGCAATCTCGCAACCATTGGAGTATTCAATGTAATCACTTTAAAACCTTTTAGATCCTTCGAGGATTTTCATATAACCTTCACTATCTATCTAGACATGAAAATAATTCCATCAAACGCATATCAAGTTTTTTATGTATTGCCAGACTCATGAACAATCTCAAAATAATTGCATCCACCACAAGAAGACCTCTCCATTTAATAATGTCAAGATTTGTGAAGAACCTTTATGCAACAAGGCATAATCCGTACTATTTTATTATTTTATTCATTTCATCTTTCGCCCAAGAATTCATTTGTACCCCACTAGCATTATACTTTGAGGTCTTTGGACTATAAGTTCAAATTTTCACTTTTCAAGTGGAATTAAATACACTTGAATTGCGTATTTTTATTTGACCAATCATTTATCTGTCCAAAATTTTTGAAAAATTTGAATTCTAGATACTCGCAAACATTTATAATATTGATCTCTATATTATATCAAAGATATCGTCAATCATTTGGATATCTATCCAAGACGACATAACTTATCACAATTTTTTCATTTTTTATCATTTCAGGTATCTGAACCTTTGCCAAGGTTTTATGAAGTATTATGTTGTGGTGCTCTTTTTAAAGCACTTGCCTCGTTATTCTGACCATCTTGATTATTTTTCTCATCTCCTTTTTTAAGGAGGCTTTATTTCTAGAACCAATCAATCTATCACTCTTTAGACGTGTCAGACCTGTCCTTCAAGGACTCTAATTTTCATTGGAGCATTTGCATCTAGATTATAACATAGGGTCAATTGGTTTGAAACATTTTTCAAATGAATTATCTCTTGAACTTCAAGTTCACATTTTTCTGAGGATCTAGATAATTCATCAACACATAATTTTCAGCTGCTAAACACTTCTCCGCTAATATTAGGTAGATTAATATTTACCTCCAACCTTATTTGGGAATCTATCTTTGTGCATGATGGAGAATTTGAATCATATAACGCACATTTAAATTTTTAGTTAGGAGTTATTTGGTTCCTGATCCTGAATCAATTATGATAGAAGAACTTTGTTGGCTTGATGCGTATAGGTATTGCTACATGTTAACTAAACACATATCATATCAAATTTTATTTGGGAGTTTTGTTCTCATAATCATTGATTTAATTATTATTGGAGGCCAAAAAAAATTTTCTAAACTAGCTTAGATATACATCAACATTATCAACATATTTTATATTTGAAATTATGCTCTTACTTTAATAAGTTTAGCATGGGCATCAGCTAGCCCCACTAGCTCCAGCTGATCCTTTATCAGAGCAGGTTACTCATGCTGAGTTCAGGACTACATTTCAGATGTTAGCACAAGCCAATTACCGCCCAAGTCAACTATCAGGATGTGGCTCATGTGAACCAGAATGAAAATGCGGCGGCGGCTAGAGTTCGAGACTTCATTAAGATGAACCCATCTGGGTTTCATGGGTCAAAAGTGGATGAGGACCCTCGGGAGTGATTGAGGAGGTTCAAAATATTACCCAGATGATGGGTGTTTCAAGAGAGCATAATGCAGACTTGGCCTTCTATCAGCTCAAAAGGAGTTGCTCATATATGATTCTGGCAGTGGAGGGAGAGCAGGGGAATTGGTGCAGTCCTCGTTGGTTAGGACGAGGTTGTTATGACTTTCTTGGATAGATTCTTCCCCCGAGAGTTGAGGGAATCAAAGGCAGCTGAGTTCGTCAATCTAAAGCAGAATGATATAACTGTTCATGAGTATGCCTGAAGTTTACCCAGTTGTCCAAGTATGCTCCGAAGATGGTTGTCGATCCAAGGGCTCGTATGAGCAAAGTTCGTGAATGGGGTGGCAGATTCATTGGTCAAGGAGTGCAGGACCACCATCCTGATTAGTGATATAGATATCTCTCGACTGATAATATATGCCCAGCAGATAGAGGCAGAGCAGATGAAGGAAAAGGATAGAGAGGCCAAGAGGGCCAGGACAGGGAGCTATGGGCATTTCCAACAAAGATCCGGTGGTGGGCATCGCCCTCAATCCCACCAGAGGTCATCAAGCCCAGCTCCATCCTTAGTAAGCGTTCCCTCTAAAACTTGAGGTGATCAAAGAGTCTAGGGGCTAGAGGAGCATGACAGGGGAGCACACTTTTCCAGTATGCAGGAAGTGTGGTAGGAAGCACCCCGGAGAGTGATTGGTTGGCTCCGATAGTTGTTTCAAGTGTGAGAAATCCGGAAATATGCTCAGAGATTGCCTTTCATCTAGACGGAGTAATGGTAGAGGTCATGCCCCATCCACTACTTTAGCAGTTTTAGCAGCTCGCCCATCTCAGCAGGGCACCTCTTCTAGTGCAGGCGGCAGACTACGCCATAACAGGTTTTATGCACTTTCATTTGGTCAAGAGCAGGAGTATGTGGTCACTCATATGTTACGAGTATTTTATCTTGATGTTTATGCATTATTAGATCCAGAGGCTACATTATCCTTCGTGACTCTTTATGTTGCTATTATTTTTTTTGTAAGTCCTAAAATCCTATCAAAATCCTTCTTAGTCTCTACTCATGCCGGTAAGTCAATTCTAGCTCAACGAGTATACATAAATTGCCTTGTCATGATTCTTTAGAAAGTCACCTCAACTGACTTAGTAGAGTTAGATATGACTGATTTTGATGTTATCTTCGGTATGGATTGGTACATGCTTGTTACATCTTGGTCAATTATAGAATCTATATAGTAGTGTTTCAATTTTCGGGTGAACTAGTCCTAGAGTGGAAGGGTAGTTCAGCCATGCCTGTAAGTTACTTCATTTTCTATCTTTAGGCCAGGAAGATGATCTCCAAGGGTTGTGTGTACCATCTAGTTTGGGTTAAAAATTCTACGTCTGAGACCCCGACTCTTCAGTCAGTTCGTGTTGTATGTGAGTATCTGAAAGTGTTTTTAGATGATCTACCAGGAGTCCCTCCCGAACGGGAGATTGACTTTTGCATTGACCTTCTCCCTGATATGCAACCCATATCCATTCCTCCATACAAAATGGCTCCAGCCAAGCTAAAGGAATTGAAAGAATAGTTGAAAGATCTCCTAGATAAAGATTTCATCAGGACTAGTAAGTCCCTATGGGGTGCCCCAGTTCTCTTTGTTTAGAAGAATGATGACTCTCTTAGAATGTGCATCGATTATCGATAGTTGAACAAGGTTATAATCAAGAATAAGTATCCTCTCCCCAAGATTGATGATTGTTTGACCAGCTTCAAGGTTCTAAGTGCTTATCAAAGATAGACATCAAATCCGGCTATCACCAGTTTAGAGTTAGGGAGAGTGACATTCCGAAGACAGCTCTCAGGACTCGGTATGGTCACTATGAGTTCTTGGTTATGTCTTTTGGACTAATGAATTCTTTGACAACTTTTATGGACTTGATGAATAGGATGTTCAAGAAGTATTTAGATATGTTCATGATTATCTTCATACAAGATATTCTCATATACTCTTGGAGCAAGGAGGAGCATGCCGCTCATTTGAGGATTATGTTGCAGACTCTCCAGGATCATTAGTTGTTTGCTAAATTGAGCAAGTGTGACTTTTCTCTGAACTTAGTAGCATTCTTGGGTTATGTGGTGTTCAGTGAGGGTGTGCATGTAGCCTCTCAAAAGATAGAGGTGATGAAGAATTAGCCTAGACCTGTTAGTCCCACTAATATTAGGAGCTTCTTAGGTTTAGCTGGCTAATATAGGAGGTTGGTAGAGGGATTTTCATCCATTGCAACACCATTGACTAGGTTGACCCAGAAGAAGATCAAATTTAAGTGTTCTAATGCTTGTGAAAAGCGTTTTTAGGCGTTAAAGACTCGACTCACTTCGGCCCAATATTGACCCTATCGGAGGGCAAAGATGATTTCATTGTGTATTGTGATGCTTCTTGAATGGATCTTGGTTATGTGTTCATGCAGCATGGTAAGGTCATTGTGTATGCATCTAGACAACTTAAGACTCATGAGAAGAATTAGCCGATGCATCACCTGGAGTTTCCCTTAAAGATTTGGAGACATTATTTATGTGGGATGCATGTGGATGTGTTCATGGATCACAAGAGCCTTCAGTATATGTTTACCCAGAAGGACCTAAATCTACGACAAAGAAGATGGCTAGAGCTTCTCAAGAACTATAACATGAGTGTCCTTTATCATTCAGAAAAGGCCAATTTAGTGGCAGATGCTCTTAGTAGGTTGTCCATGGAAAGTGCATCCCATGTCGAGAATATGAGAAAATAGTTGGTGAAGGATGTTCATAGACTTGCTCGTTTAGGAGTTTGCCTCATAGATTCGATGGATGGTGGTGTTATTGTTCAGAATGGGTTAGAATCTTCATTGGTGATAGACGTTAAGGCAAGGCAAGATGAGGATCCTATCCTAGTGAAGTTGAAGGAAGCAGTCCGAAATCAGAAAATAGAGATTTTCTCCCAAGAGGAAGATGGTGTACTCTGATATCAAGGCCGATTGTGTATTCCGGCTGTGGATAACTTGAGAGAATGGATGTTCAACGAGGCTTATGACTCTCGGTACTGTATTGTAATTCCCCAGAAACTCAAAGACGAGACCTGGGACTTAAAATAGAGAAAACTGGAAAATCTACATCATGTCACAGAACGAGTCGTTTTGTGACCCGTGAGGGTGACCACGAGACGTTAAGTGACTCGTGGTGAGGACTTTGAGCTTGGTTGAAAAATTTGTAAAAAAGGGTGACCACGGGTGTGACAACGAGTCATGGTCAACACCACGAGTCGTGGGGTAACCCATGGTCAGGGTTTGACTGGGAGTTGGAGAAGTCAGGCAGTGTACACGACGGGTCCTCACTACCACTCGTTTGGGACACCACAAGTCATGATGTCACCCGTGGTGCCTCCAGGAGTCACTTGGCAATGTACCTCACGAGAGGTAACCATAACTCGTGGTCACTGGGCATGACCTGTTAGGTCCCTCGTGGGGGACTGGTAGTCAGTTTTTTCTACGAATTTACTAAAGGTGTTTCAGTAATTTTCTAACCTCCTAGACTCTAAACTACGTTGTTTTGACCTATTCAAAGGGAATTTATAGGGGCTAAACGGTTTCCCCCTCATTCCCACTGAGATTTTCAGAGAAAAATAACATAAGTTCTTCTCAAGAGCTCTCAAGCAAGGCCTAGGGTTCCTCACTAGTTGCAGTCATTCAAGCTTTTTTTTCCGAGGAAATTCTAGCCAGGTATGTGGGAATTCAACAAGGGAATAGTTCTCCCCTTGTGTCTCCAAAATTTCTCCCTATTTCCCTCTATTAGTTCTAGCCCTGAAACTATCGAATGTTAAGAAATTGTCAGTCATACTTCGTTTAATTCATGTGGAAGGTTATTTTATGTAAATTATGGATATTTTCCACCTGCTTGTGACTGAAATGATGTTTTTTCTTGTGAAGTGAAATTTAGCCCTAGTCCTTGAACGTAGAAAACTCTAGAATCTTGCAATGGTGATTAAACAGTGAAATTAGCTTGATTCATTCAGGGTTGAGGATTCTCATATTGATAGTTGGTGCTGAAAATTTAGTTAGATTGATGTCAGTGCGATTCAGTTAAAATGTTAGAATACTCAGAGTCATCAGAAATGTCAGCTGATCAGTTTGACTATAAAAATTGCTCGAGGTGTCAGTAGCACCTCCTAGTTATCAGAATCAAACTCAAAACTCAGTTTTAGTGGTTCACTAAAGGGTCATGACACTTTCAAATAAGCAGCTCTGACCAACCTTGGACCCCAATTATAGATTACAGATTGTTCTTTAGACGGTTACGACACTTTCAAGTAAGCAACTCTGACTAGTGTTAGAACCCAGTTCTAGAATACGGTCCGATAAGACTCTCAGGGTGCTTTCAGATAGGTATTCCTGACTAGTCTTAGGCCCCAGTTTCGAGCTATCAGCTTAGTATTCAGTCTAGGACTATCCAGTGGGAGTAGGACTTAGCACCGAGCGGACCGGGGTTCCAGCATACCCAGGTTCCCAAAACTACGTTGCCATCGTAGGTTACAGTTTTATTGGCCTCATGGCCTCAGACTCTTGTGATCAACCAGTTTATGCCTCTATACCCTGGCAAAGTATATTAGGTCCTACTGATGGGGTGTATATATTGGACTCCACGTCTAGCTCATGTGGTTATATGTCGGCTATAGACTCTCCCACTAGTCAGTTCAGTCTCAGTTTAGTCCAGTTCAGCTCAGTTCAGAACAGTTTTAGACTACTGATTATAGTTATGGGTTCAGTATAGTCTTACAGACTAGTATTTCAGATTCAGAGCACGTCTTTGACCATCAGACAGGGTCATTTAGACCACCTTAGTTTATTACAGTTATTTCAGCTTCAGTAGTTTCAGTTGGTCATTGCATGTTTCTTTAGTACGGTTACTTATTCCATTGTGTTATGCTTTCTCTCACTTGCACAGTACATTCAAAGTACTAGAGCATACTTGTATGCTGTATCGTTTTATGATACAGCTGCAGGACCTTAGTCTCAACCTCGCCTAGCCGATCATTCTCAGAAGACTCCAGTTGTTCTATTTGGCGAGTCCTCATCATTCGAGGACGAAGACTACTTAATTCAGTTTTGCTTTTTTATATTTAGATTTGGAGTTAGCTGGGGGCATGTCCCAACAACTCATCTGTTGTAGTGGCTTTCAGACCAGACTTGGCTTTTCAGACTTGTAGGTTGCTCAGATGTTTTTAAACTTTATGATCCAGTGCTATTTCATAAATGTTTTATAGTTTACTTTAAAGCTTCCACTATATCTATATGTTTACTCAGAATGTCAATATTTGATAGACCGGGGTTTGACTTGGGGTTACTTGTGACCCCAAGTACCGTGTCCTGTCCACGGTGTAAGCTTGAGGCGTGACAAACTTGGTATCAGAGCCCTAGGTTTAGAGTATCCTCGGATGTCTGAAAGACGCATCGAGTAGAGTCTTTTTCATGGATGTGAAGTGTGCCACACTTATCACGGGGAGGCTACGAGATGTTATTAAACTCCTTTTTATTCATACTCTTGTTCATATGTTGAAATTCAATTCCAAAATCGTTCTCCTAACTCGTGCTCTATTTCATTTAAGTGAATTATGCCTCCGCGATGTGGTAATGGAATAAGGGACGGTAAAACTCACCGACTTGCCCCACCAGCCCCTCAGGACGATTTAGTGCCTACCGCAGAGTTCAGGGCGGCTATCCAGCTGCTCGCTCAAACGGTTACCAACCAGGTGAACCAGCAGGTGGTTCCAATTAACAGAAATGGGTCCGCAGCAGCTGCCCGAGTTCAGGATTTCACTCAGATGAACCCTCCAGCTTTTTGGATCTAAGATGGGAGAGGACCCATAGGGGTTTGAGGACGAGATTAGAAAGATCACCTGGATTATAGGTGTCAACTCCTCGGAGAGTGCTGACTTGGCTGCGTACCGGTTAAAAGGGGTAGCCTAGATCTGGTACGAGCAATGGAAGGAGGGGAGGCCAGCGGGAGCAGGATCGATGGAATAGGAGGAGTTCACTATAGCCTTCCTAGATAGATTCTTCCTTCGGGAGCTCAGGGAGGCATAAGTGGCGGAGTTCATAAATCTAAGATAGGGAAACAGGACAGTAGAATAATATGCTCTGGAGTTCACCAGGTTGTCTAAAAATGCTCCAAAGATGGTGGCCGAGCTAAGGGCTCGCATGCTGAAGTTTGTTAATGGGGTGTCGAACCTAGTCCTCAAAGAGTGCTGGACAGCGATGCTGATTAAGGATATTGACCTCTCCAGCCTTATTGTTCATGCCCAGTAGATTGAGGCGGAAAAACTGAAGGACATGGAGCGGAAGAACAAGCGGGCAAGGACTGGCCAATCAGATTATGGCCACTAGAGGTTTGGCGGTGGTAGCCGCCCACAGCAGCAGCAGCAGAGGGCTCCAACACCTAGCTCAACCAACGCCCCTACCTTTCGGTCCCGCCAGGATCGGAGGGGTGGAGCATCTGGCTCTCATTCCTAGAGCTATAGTGCCAGCAATAGGTATCCAACTTGCCCTAAGTGTGGCAAGAACCACCCAGGAGAGTGTCTTCAGGGTTGAAAGGGCTATTTTGATTGTGGACAGCTTGGTCATCGGCTTAAAGAGTATCTGCCAGTAGGATGGGGAAGGTCACAATCCACTACCTCAGAAGCCCCAGCAGGTCAACCAGCTCAGCAGGCCAATACATCAGGTACGGATGGCGGTCAGCGCCAAAACCATTTTTATGAATTATCATCTCATCAGGATCAGGAGAGCTTACCTAATGTGGTCACGGGTATGTTACGTCTTTTCCACCTAGATGTATATTCCCTACTACATCCAGGGGACACACTATAGTTCGTGACTCCATACATAGCTGTTCAGTTTAATATCATCCAGAAGTCCTCTCAGAATCATTTTCAGTCTCCACCCTAGTTGGCGAGTTAGTTAAAGCCAACATAGTGTATAGAAACTGCCCAGTCTCAGTCTTCAATAAGTTCATTCCAGCTGATCTTGTAGAATTAGACATGGTCGATTTTGACCTCATCCTTGGCATGGATTGATTACACTCCGGTTATGCCCCAGTCGATTGCAGAACTAGAGTTGTCAAATTTCAATTTCCAAATAAGCTAGTGTTAGAGTGGACGGGCAATGTTCGGCGCCTAAGGGTCAGTTTATTTCCTACTTTAAGGCCTAGAAGCTTATTTCCAAGGGATGTATCTATCATCTAGTTCGGGTGAAAGATTCCAACTCTGAGACCCCAACTATCCAGTCAGTCCCTGTTGTCAGCGAATTTCCTATTGTTTTCCCCAAAGATATTCTCGGAGTTCCTCCTGAGCGGTAAATCGCCTTCGGTATAGACCTTCTCCCAGATACTCAGCGCATCTCCGTCCCTCCTTATAGAATGAATCTAGATAAACTTAAGAAGTTGAAGGAGCAACTAAAAGACCTTCTTGATAAGGGTTTTATCAGACCCGACATCTCTCCCTAGGGTGCTCCAATACTATTCGGGCAAAAGAAAGACAGTATCCTCAGAATGTGCATCGATTACCGTCAGTTGAACAAGGTCACATTCAAGAACAGGTATCCCTTACCCAGAACTAACGACTTGTTCGACCAACTTTAGGGAGCCAGCTATTTCTCCAAAATAGATCTCAGGTCAGGGTATCATCAGCTAAGGGTCTGAGAGTGTGACATATGGAAAACAGCTTTTAGGACTCTGTATGGTCATTATGAGTTTTTGGTTATGTCCTTCGGACTAACAAATGCCCCTACAACCTTTATGGACTTGATGAATAAAGTCTTCAAGTAGTATCTAAATATGTTCGTCATTGTATTTATCGATGACATTTTGGTATACTACAGAACTGAGGAAGAGCATGCTAATCATCTGAGGATAGTGCTTCAGACACTCAGGGACCGCCAGTTGTTCGCCAAGTTCAGCAAATACGAATTCTAGTTGAAGTCCGTGACTTTCCTGGGTCACGTGGTCTTGAGTGAAGGTATTCAGGTTGATCCTCAAAAGATAGCAGCGGTAAAAGACTGGCCCAGACCTATCTCCCCAACCGAAATCAGAAGTTTCTTGGGTCTAGCCGGGTATTACCGACGCTTTGTGGAAGGCTTTCCTTCTATAACATCCCCTCCGACTAGGCTGATATAGAAGAAGGTGAAATTTCAGTGGTCAGATGCGTGTGAGAAGAGTTTCTAGGAGTTAAAAACTCAACTCACTACCGCTCCAGTGTTGACCCTACCGGAAGGATCAGATGGTTCTAGAGTTGGACTCGGTTGCGTTCTAATGCAAGGTCAAGGTGATAGCCTATGCCTCCAGACAACTCAAGGTTCATGAAAAGAATTATCCAACTCATGACTTGGAGTTTACAACAGTGGTGTTTGCATTGAAAATATAGAGACACTATCTATACGGGGCTCACATAGATATTTTCACCGATCACAGGAGCCTTCAGTATGTGTTCAGTCAAAAAGATCTAAATCTTCGTCAGAGAAGGTAGTTAGAGCTCCTGAAGGACTATGACATGAGCATGCTATATCACCTGGTCAAAGCCAATATGGTGGATGATGCCCTGAGCAAGTGTCTATGGGGGGCGTGACTCATGTTGAGGAAGGTAGAAAGGAACTGGTGAAGGATATTCACCGACTAGCTCAGTTAGGGGTGCAATTGTTTGAATCAGCTGAGGGTGGAGTGGTAGTGCAAAGTGGGTTAGATTCCTCTTTGGTTGTTGAAGTTAAGTCCAAACAGGATGAAGATCCCATCTTACTTAAGCTTAAGAAAGCGGTTCTCAGAAGAGAAGTTGAGGCTTTCTCCCAAGGGGGAGATGGCGTGCTTTGTTACCAGGGTAGATTTTGCATACCGGATGTGGGTGATTTGAGACAACAGATACTGGCTGAAGCACTTAGCTCGAGATATTCCATCCATCCTGGTGGTACTAAAATGTACCATGATTTACAGGATATCTACTGGTGGAATGGCATGAAAAGAGACATTGCTGAATTTGTAGCTAAGTGCCCGAACTACCAGCAAGTCAAAGTAGAGCACCAAAGATCGGGAGGTATGACTCAAAATATCAGCATACCCACCTAAAAGTGGGAAGAAGTGAATATGGATTTTATTATCGGTCTACCTCAGACTCGCCGGCAGCATGATTCTATCCGGGTGATAGTAGACCGGATGCATAAGTCAGCACACTTCCTCCCGGTTAAAACTACAAATTTAGCTGAGGACTATGCTAGGTTTTATTTCCGGGAGTTAGTCAGACTTCATGGGGTGCCCTTATCCATTATCTCAGACAGAGGTACCCAGTTCACCTCTCATTTTTGGAAGTCTTTTCATAAGGGACTTGGTACCCAGGTCAAGCTCAGCACAATTTTCACCCACAGACAGATGGGCAAGCTGAGAGAACTATTCAGATCCTAGAAGATATGTTGAGAGCGTGCGTGATCAATTTTAAGGGCAGTTGGGATGATCACTTGCCTTTCATTGAGTTTGCTTACAACAACGGCTACCACTCCAGTATCTAGATGACCCCGTTTGAGGCATTGTATGGTAGAAAGTGCAGACCTCTATCGGATGGTTTGAGGTTGGTGAAGCTACTTTAATCGGGCCAGGCTCAGTACATGAAGCTATGCAGAAAGTACAGCTCATCTGATAGAGATTGAAAACAACTCAGAGTTGTCATAAATCTTATGCTAATGTGAGGAGAAGAGAACTAGAGTTTGCAGTGGATGATTGGGTTTATCTGAAAATTTCACCCATGAAAGGGGTGATGAGGTTTGGGAAGAAAGGAAAGCTCAGTTCAGGATATCTGGGACCTTACAAAATTCTGAAGCGAATTGGCAAGGTAGCTTATGAGCTGGAATTACCTTCAGAGTTGGCATCTGTGCACCCAGCGTTCCATGTGTCACTATTGAAGAAGTGCATAGGTGATCCAACTTCAATTGTGCCATTGGAGAGTGTGGGAGTGAAATATAGTCTCTCATACGAAGAGGTCCCAGTCAAGATCCTTGATCGTCAGGTTCGTAAGCTGATGAACAAGGAGGTAGCTTCGGTCAAAGTCTTCTGGAGGAATCAACAGGTTGAGGGAGCTACATGGGAGGACAAAGCAGATATGATGGCTAGATACCCCCATTTGTTCCCTTCCAGCTCAGCTCAGTTTAAGGTATCAACTTCCTCCCCAAAACTGATTTCAGTTCGTATGTTCAGTTTCTTTCATGTAAATAAATATGTGTATGATTACGGAATTCGGTTAAGACTTGTGATTCAGTTTAGAGGTAGTCATTCCGCTAGTTTTTAGCTTTCATGATCAGTACTTGTGTATAAAGATAAACATTCTCTGCTTTCCTGTGTGTTTTCCAAGGGGGAGGTATTGTAATGCCTCAGAAACTCAAAGACTAGACCCAGGACTTAAAATAGAGAAAATTGGAAAATCTGCATCAAGTCACAGAACGAGTCGTTTTGTGACCTGTGGGGTGACCACGAGTCGTTAGGTGACTCGTGGTGAGGACTTTGAGCTTGGTTGAAAATTTTGGAAAAGGGGGTGACCACGGGTGTGACCATGAGTCTTGGGGTGACCCGTGGTCAGGGTTTGACTGAGAGTTGGAGAAGTCGGGAAGTATACACGACGGGTCCTCATCACAACTCTTTTGGGACACCACGAGTCGTGGTGTCACTCGTGGTGCCTCCAGGAGACTTTTGGCAGTGTACCTCATGAGAGGTGACCACGACTTGTGGTCACTAGGCACGACCCGTTAGGTCCCTCGTGGGGGACTAACAGTCAATTTTTTCTGCGAATTTTCTAAAGGTGTTTCAGTAATTTGCTAACCTCCTAAACTCTAAACTACATCGTTTTTGACCTATTCCAAGGGAATTTAGAGGGGCTAAACAGTTTCCCTAGCATTCCCACTGAGATTTTCAGAGAAAAATAGCATAAGTTCTTCTCAAGAGCTCTCAAGCAAGGCCTAGGGTTCCTCACTAGTTGCAGTCATTCAAGCTTCTTTCTCCAAAAAAATTCTAGCCAGGTATGTGGGAATTCAACAAGGGAATAGTTCTTCCCTTATGTCCTAAAAATTTCTTCCTATTTCCCTCTATCAGTTCTAGCCCTGAAATTATCGAATGTTAAGAAATTGTCAGTCATACTTTGTTTAATTCATGTGGAAGATTATTTTATGTTAATTATGGATATTTTCCACCTGCTTGTGACTGAAATGATTTTTGTTCTTGTGAAGTGAAATTTAGCCATAGTCCTTGAACGTAAAAAAATCTAGAATCTTGCAATAGTGATTAAACAGTGAAATTTGCTTGATTCCTTTAGGGTTGAGGATACTCATATTGTTAGTTGGTGCTAAAAATTTAGTTAGATTGATGTCAGTGCGGTTCAATTAAAATGTTAGAATACTCAGAGTCATTCAAAAATGTCAGCTGATCAGTTTGACTACAGAAATTGCTCCAGTGTCAGTAGCACCTCCTAGTTATCAGAATCAGACTCAGAACTCAGTTTTAGTGCTTCACTAGGCGGTCATGACACTTTTAGATAAGCAGCTCTGACCAACCTTAGGACCTCAGTTATAGATTACAGCTTGTTCTTTAGACGGTTACGACACTTCCAGATAAGCAGCTCTAACCAGTCTTAGAATCCAGTTCTAGAATTCGGTCCGATAAGACTCTCAAAGTTCTTTCAGATAGATATTCCTGACTAGTCTTGGGCCTCAATTTTAAGCTATCATCTTAGTATTCAGTCTAGGACTATCCAGTGGGAGTAGGACTTAGAACCGAGCGGATCGGGGTTCCAGCATACCCAGGTTCTCAGAACTACATTGCCATCGTAAGTTACAGTTTTGTTGGCCTCATGGCCTTAAACTCTTGTGATCACCCAGTTCATGCCTCTATACCCTGGCAAGGTATATTGGGTCCTATAGATAGGGTGTATACATCGGACTCCACGTATATCTCATGTGGTTATATGTCAGTTATAGACTCTCTCACTAGTCAGTTCAGTCTCAATTTAGTCCAGTTCAGTCTCAATTTAGTCCAGTTCAGTCTCAGTTTAGTTTAGTTTAGCTTAGTCTCAGCTTAACTCAGTTCAGAACAGTTTTAGACTACTGAGTACAGTTATGGGTTTAGTATAGTCTTACAGACCAATATTTCAGATTCAAAGTACGTCTTTGACCATCAGACAGGGTCATTTAGACCACCTCAGTTTATTATAGTTATTTCAGCTTCAGTAGTTTCAGTTGGTCATTGCATGTTTGTTCAGTACAGTTACTTATTCCATTGTGTTATGCTTTCTCTCACTTGCACAGTACATTTAAAGTACTAACGCATACTTTTATGCTGTATCGTTTTATGATACAGCTGTATGACCTCAGTCTCAGCCTCGCTAGCTGATTGCTCTTAGAAGACTCCAGCTGTTCTATTTGGTAAATCCTCATCATTTGAGGATGAAGTTTACTTAATTCAGTTTTGCTTTCTTCTATTTAGATTTGGAGTTAGCTGGGGGCTTATCCCAGCAACTCATCTGTTGTAGTGGCTTTCAGACCAGACTTGACTTTTCAGTCTTGTAGTTTTCTCAGATGTTTTTAAACTTTATGATCCAGTACTATCTCATAAATGTTTTATAGTTTACTTTAAAGCTTCCTCTATATCTATATGTTTACAGGGTTTGACTTGGGGTTACTTGTGACCCCAAGTACCATGTCCCGTCCAGGGTGTAAGCTTGGGGTGTGACATCTATCCATCCAAGTGCCACCAAAATGTACCGTGGTCTACGGAAAGTCTGTTGGTGGAATGACATGAAGAAGGACATAGTGGAATTTGTGTCTAGGTGTTTGAATTGCCAACAGGTGAAGGTCGAGCATCAGAAACCTGGAGGTATACTTCAAGATATCAGCATTCCTACTTGGAAGTGGGAAGATATCAATATGGACTTCATTACAAGGTTGCCTCGTACACGCCGACAATGTGACTCTGTATGGGTGATTGTGGATAGATTGACCAACTCAGCACATCTCTTACCAGTCAAAACTACAGATTCAACCGAGGATTATGCTAGATTGTACATTCGGAGTTAGTCTGGTTGCATGGAGTTCCTTTATCTATCATATCATAGAGGGGTACACAGTTCACCTCTCAGTTTTGGAGATCGTTTTAGATGGGACTTGGTACTCAGGTGAAGCTTAGTACGGCTTTTCGCCCACAGACAGATGGTCAAGCCAAGCGGACCATTCAAACTCTTGAGGAAATATTGAGAGCGTGTGTGATCGATTCAAGAGTAGTCGGGATGATCAAATTACACCCCAGCTAGAGGAAGCGTGACTAGTACCTGGTGCCACCCCTGAAAGGAGCATACGCGAGGCCTGAATATAAAACAAAGGCCAAAACTAACAAGGTTCAGCATAAAATAATATACTGACAGTACTAACCAATAAAACGTGGCAAGTAGGTATTATGCTACCGGGGTTGTCAAGACCAGATACAACCAAAGGGAATATACAAGGATTTGCATGACCTAGTACAACATTTACAACCCAACAGGTACCGTCTATGATCCTCTAAAGAGTTTAACAAGTTTATATTGATTGGGACAGGGCCCCGACCTACCCAATATGTGCCAAAATCACAAAAAAGTATCTCCGAACAAGCTGGAGCTTACCACACTTGTCTGGAACTTAACTCAACCTCAGGGACCTTGATCAGCCTGACGGTTAGGACCTGCAGGCATGAATGTGGTGCCCGACTAAGGTGTCAGTACACAATATACTGGATATGAGAGGCGACTATAAGATAAGAGTTCAGAGATAATAGATAGATGACAGAACATAGAGCGACAACCTCAAAAACATAACCTGGAAACCCATGTACCTGGACATATAGGAAGCTCCAACCAACAATATAACACCACCAATCAATAAAAAGATAACACAAGTGAACTATATCATCAATCAGGCACTACCAGACCATCTCTCGGCTGTGCAGTTAGCTAGCTCAATCCATCTGGGAGAAACAACGCAATCCCAGGAAGGCTAAATATGTCGGACCACTCTCGAATCATGTCTTCATTTGACACTACGGAGGACATCATCCTCAACCCCGTAGGTCGATCAACCCTTGGGCTCAACCCTTCAGCCGGAAACACTCTCGTGCATCGGGTATCCACGAGCCCCAAGACCTCAATTAAAACATATAACCATAATCACAAACATTCATAATTAATTTTCACAAGTAAGGACCCTAAACAACCCCTAATCAACTCACGATGGCGTCTAATTCTAAGGGTTTCTCGACTCAACGACGTGCTCACTGGCACACGAGTCTAACATAACCTTATAACAACATCAACACACAACACCTCACAACCAGTATCTCAACCAATGGTACACCTATCATGAATTCAAGGCTTCATGAGACAGCCCACATGCACGACAATAACATTAGCACAAGTCTGCAAAAATCATGCCGAAAAAGAGAACAAACGGCCTACACATACCTCAGACGTTGATGAACCCAAGATAGCCGAACCTCCACTCCACAAGCACACCAAGATACTAACTAAAAGCAGCACACAAACCACCAACACACTGCTAGAAGATCCAATAAGAGAAACAACATAAAACAAAGTTTACCGACTAATTCTTCATGAATTAGGCGGTAGAAAATCTAAAATAACATCCTATCAAGATTAAAAACTCGTTAGGCATCCTAAAAATACTAAGAAACAACAAAGAACAAGAACTTACCAACCAGAAACACGAAATAGCCACCAAACTTTCAGAAACACAATTCAACGACGCAATCTACTCGAAGAGAATCCAACTCCCCGACACCAAAATCACTTGGACTTATGACTTTTAGCTCCAAAAACCAAAAAGAAAACCATGGAGAGAACTTGAGAGAGGTTTCTTACGAAGTAGGTTGCTGGAAAATGAATTTGGATGACCAAAAACTGACCAAAGGGAATTAAATAGTCCTCCACTGCCTTAGTTATTTTTGACGTACCTGCTTGTGCAGTCTCACAAAAATGCAAATATCTCTCTACTTCAAAGTAGGATTGATGAATGGTTTAATGTGTTAGAAAGTAGACTCATATACCTTTAATTTCATAGATTGTACACCCCTAACTCCTTATAGATTAGAAGAAAAGCCTCGAGACATTTGGCCTAAATTTCCAGAAATCTCAAGAAAGAAATTTTGCTATAACTTTTGCTGAATTTCGTTTTACAACTTGATCGACGTCCAATCTTAAATGCGATTATAGAGTGACTCAAATACCTCATAACACTTCCTTCTTAGTTTATTAAGTAATCTTAGTCCTATCTCGAAAGTATAAATTTATTACTTAAACTATATAGGGTGTTGCAGATCACTTGCCTCTCATCAAGTCTGCCTACAATAACAGTTATCACTCCAGCATTCACATAACTCTATTTTAGTCTCTTTACGTATGGAGATATAGGTTACCTATTCGATAGTTCAAGGTAGGTGAGGCTACATTGATAGACCCAGATTTAGTTCATGAGGCTACAGAGAAAGTTCAGCTCATTAGAGAAAGGTTGAGAATAACTTAGAGTCATCATAAATATTATGCGGATGTTAGGAGAAGGGAGCTTGAGTTTGAGGTTGATGATTGGGTGCTTCTGAAGGTGTCTCCCATGAAGAGAGTTATGAGGTTCGACAAGAAAGGAAAGCTTAGTCCTCGATATGGTGGTCCTTATAGGATTTTGAGGCGAGTTGGCAAGGTGGCATATGAGTTGGAACTACCAGCAGAGTTAGCTTCGGTGCATCCAGTTTTCCATGTATCTCTGTTGAAAAAGTGCATTGACGATCCAACTTTAGTTGTTTTGGTAGAAAGCATTGAGGTGAGAGATAGCCTTACCTATAAGGAGGTCTGGTGGAGATCCTTGATCATCGGTTCGGAAGTTGAGGAACAAGAAAGTAGCTTCAGTAAAAGTCTTTTAGAGGAATCAATTTGTTGAGGGGGCTACATGAAAAGACGAAGCAGATATAATGGCTAAATATTCGCATCTTTTCCCTTTCGACTCACTTCCAGCATGAAGTATCAGTTTCCTCCTTAGTACTCTATTCAGTTTCATATCAAGTTCATGTCTCTCATTCCTTTTATGTCATAGCATGCATGTATGTTTTATGAGTTCAGTTTAGTCATGTAAATTAGTCCAAAGCCAGTCACTCTGTTAATTTTCAGCTATGGTTGTTCAATTTCGGAATTGCAATTCTTTCCCTCGCTTTTTAGTATGCTTAATCTACATTCGAGGATGAATGTTCCCAAGGGGGAGATAATGTAACACCCCAAAAGTCCCTAAGATCAGACTCGAGGGCTAAAATGGAGAAAACAAAAAAATTTGCACCAGATCGCAGAATGAGTCGTCGAGTGACCTATTGGTTGTGCAATGTTGGAGAAATATGTTAATTTCCAGAACACTTTATGGATTGAGGGATGAGTCATTATGTCATCTAACAATCCGTTAGGTGACTCGTTAAATGGGATAAGTAGGTGAAAAATTTGTGATTCAAAGAGTCTTAATGAGTGGGGGAGTGATCCGATAAGTGTCATGACGAATCGTAAAGTAGAGGTGTCAAGAAAAGTTCAAAAAGTTGAAAAATTGGCCAGTGATGACGGATGGCACCTAACGACTCGTCAAGTGACCTAACGAGTCATTAGGTCTGGCAATGAGTTATTTTCTATCAGATCATTAAGGGTGTTTTCGTAATTTTTAAGTTCCTAACTCCTAAACTAAGTCGTTTGAATCCTCCTAAGGGTGTTTTAAGGGTTTTAACTATCCTAAATCCTCATTCTACTTCAAACACCCAAGCTAAAGATCAAAACACTCTCAAGCCTCAAACATCAAGGTCCTCCTCCTTCCCCTAATCTTCTTAGACATCAAACCCTAGCAAGGAATTCCATCAAGCTTAGGTATATAGGATTATGAATGGGGGAAATTCTTCCACCCTCATGCCAATTTCACCCCTATTCTATGATTTCAAGTCTCCAAGTATGTTATGTTGAAATTCTAGGGTTTTCACTCAATTCTATGAAATTACCCATGATATCTCTATGAGTTCAATTCTCTCATGTTTCAATTGATGATTTATGGCAATTAGGACAGATTTGACTCTCAATTTACTTACTAGTTCATGATTTCAAGTTTATGAAGATTATGCTCTATTATGTACGATTTATGAATTTCAAGCTTATGAGTCATGATTTCAAGTATGATGAATTATCAAAGTATGCATGAATGTTTATGAATTCTTAAACTTATGATTCCGTGATTTCAAATTATGAAGCTTATTCAAATATGTATGATTTCATGTTTTGGACAAGCCCATGTAAAATCAAGTATGTTTTATCATGAATTTAGCCAAGACCTATAAGATCAGTTTTACAGAGATGTATGGAGTCAAGGCTCTCAATATTCAGATTTAAGCTATGTTTTTAGAATATGATTATGAGCAATATACATGTTTGGGAGTAATGTCTAGCATTGAGTAGGATCATGATTCGGAGGACCCGGGTCTCATAACTACACACTATCGTAGGTATATATATTTTTATTTGGGACCTCTTAAGAGGGTGCTTCCCCCACCTGAGGGTACATCAGTGATATCACACCTTCATTGTTCTTTGCCCTGGCACGATTTAGGACGGCTCTGCCCGCTTGAGCGAGATAGTTGGGGCATCACGTAAACTCTATCGTAATGGTGTCGGTTATGACGAAACCTCCTATTGTTCCTCATATTTTCAATTACTCATGTTCATGCCTTATGATGTTATGTTTTATAGCATATTTGACCCATTGATCAATTTATAAGTTTTCTTGTATGATTTCAAGTATGACACATGATATCTTTTCTATTTCTAAACCTTGAGTCATTATGTTCAACTTATAGTGAATATCTCATGATTATGATTACTTCAGGAATATGACTTTTAGCATGTTGTCCTTACACTCATGTTCAATCTTGCTTTATATTCATGATTTTAGACTATCGTTTTACCAACGTGTTTTACTTTCTCTACATACTTAGAAAATTCAAGTACTAACCGCAACTCTATGCTATATCATCTTATGATATAGATTCGGGCAATCTGTCACAGTCCCGTCATTAGCTCGCTCCCGCTCAATCCAGCTCGATCTCAATTTTGGTGAGTCCTCATGATCCGAGGACGTCAGTTTTTGGTTATATCTCTTTTGTTTATGTCTTTTAGTTTCAGACTTAGCGAATTAGTTGGGGGTGTTGTCTCATCAGCTTATAAGATGTTTAGAGGCTTTTCAGATGGCTATGTATAGATGGTTCAGCGATGTTGGCTCGTGTTTACGTTCATGCAGTTATATTGTGCAGACTTCCACTTATATCGTGTTCATGCTTTATTTTTGCTTTAGTGATGTTCGTATTCATGCTATGTATGTGCCATGGGTTAGCTTGGAGCCATTCGTGGTTCTAGGTTTCGTGTGTCGATTTGGGGTCCTAGATCAGGTCGTGACAACAGGTATTAGTAATACATAAATTAGTTAAGAGGGAATCTATGTATTATTTTATGCAGGGATTCGTTGTGCAGGTTTTAGTTATTCATATATTAGTTATGTAGGTATTAGTTATGCAAGTGTTAGTTATGTAGGTATTAGTTATGCAAGTGTTAGTTATGTAGGTATTAGTTATGTAGGTGTTAGTTATGTAGGTATTATTTATGTAGGGTTTAGTTATGTAGAGATTACAATACATGAATTATTGATTATTGAAATATTTAATTTCTTGTAAATTAATATATATTATTTACAAATAAATAAGTAAATAAATAGTATAAAATTCTATTATGATTGAATTTTTTTTAATTAAAACGGGTTATACAGTGTTTCGTGGATTGAATATATATAGCCCTAATGGTTTAATTATATATATAACCCAATTTTAGAAATATTCTGCCCAACTGAAACCATATAACCCAATTGAACATATATTTTACCGTATAATTGAATATATATACTTTAATTATATATATAAAATATTCATATTATTAATACACACACATACACACCGAATTAGACTTTAATTATATATATAAAATATTCATATTATTAATACACACACATACACACCGAATTAGATAAATGATAACTAGTTGTAGGTAAATATATAGGGAAGAAAGTGATAGTTCTTTTTAAAGTGTACCGAAGATTTTAAAAGTAAATTGATAGAGAAATGTGTAATTTTATTGTTTTAATCTATGTATAATTAAAACCCACATAACTTATTCTATCTTCTACCCCGCATAAAATTATATATATATATATATATATTTTGTCATAAGTTATGTGAGTATTGATTATGTAAAATTACTTGCTTTTATACAATATTTGAAACCTATCAATTAAATATCATATAAAATTAATACATAAATAACTTTTATTCTATTTAAAACTAAAAAAAATAAATAAAATTAATATTAATTTTTTATATATTAACTTGAGTCTAATCCCATAAAGAAACGGCCCTTATTATATTCTTATACGAAAATTTTGCTTTCTAGTATTTTTATTTGGAATAAAAAGAAGCAGTGTGTTCCTCCTATTGCCTTCCACATCCACCTCACCCTCCTTGTCCTCGATACCCACCCGGCACCCGCCCCTTCGAAGCCTAAGCCTTCCATTAATTTTGGGGTCAAAAACCCAAACTAGATTTCCATTTTCGGTGATCCACGCATGCACAAATCTGATCTGAAATTCAATAAATTTGAAGTGAAAACAAACATTTTTGGATAGAATGGATTCGAGCAGGAGGGCGGTAGAGTCATATTGGAGATCGCGGATGATCGATGGAGCGACCTCAGATGAGGATAAAGTGACGCCTGTTTACAAATTGGAGGAGATTTGCGAGTTGCTTAGATCCTCCCATTCCAGTATTGTTAAAGAAGTCTCTGAGTTCATCCTCAAACGTCTCCAACACAAATCCCCTGTTATCAAGCAGAAGGTTTTTCTTATTCTTCTTCTCTTCCATATCGAAATAGCTTTAGCATCCACTTAGTTTGTTGGGTTATCTTCTTTCTTTTGGATGATCTGTTTATTAGAATTTAATTGGATTTGTGCGTCTGAATTCAGAATTATTTTCGATAGATTAATATGACTGAGTTCGAGTTCTAATGAAAAATAAGGAAGTAGAATAAAGAAGTGAATATAGTGTGGCTCTAGGCGTGGTGTTGATTTTGAGTTGAATTTAGCTTACATAGCTGATTTTATTGGGTTCGTGTTAGTGGAAACCGATACATTTTGTGCTTGATACGGTCGAATTTGGTTAGATTTAAACTGGGTCATCTGGTGGATTTTATGAACCCTTTCTTGAGCTTTAACTTCTGCTTTACTTTTGCAGGTCTTACTTTTTTCTTTTTTCTTTTTTTTTTTGGTAGAACTTTTTCTTGGTTTTTGTTAGGTTTGTGTGAGAGAACTTTGGGATGCAGAAGCATGTGTTTATTGATTGATGTAGTTGATTTGAGCTCTATTTTGCACCCGGAGAAAAAAAAGGAAAAGAAAAAGAGAAATGGTATTGTGGTATGCTATAATTTTTGGTGTTAGCTTGAGCAAGTTCTTTAGAGGAGAAAGCATAGATCGTTGGGGGCTCTTGCAGAGAATCACGTTTTCTTTTTCGAGATCCTCTACTTATGCTTATGTGACTAATTAGGAAATGTCAATACCATGGGGACAAAGCTTGTCTGACTCCTTTCTGCTTTATGCAGGCTCTAAGAGTCATCAAATATGCGGTGGGAAAATCTGGTGCAGAATTCAGAAGGGAGATGCAAAGGAATTCAGTGGCTATACGCCAGTTAATTCACTACAAGGGCCAACCGGATAATTTGAAGGGTGACGCACTCAATAAAGCAGTCCGTGAAACAGCACAGGAAGCACTATCTGCTCTATTTTCATCAGAAGAGAGTAAACCTGCTCCCACAGAAACTCTTGGTGGTCGGATACAAGGCTTTGGTAACACCAGCTACGAAATGCCATCAGATGATAAGAAGTCTTTCCTCAGTGAGGTTGTTGGTATAGGAAGTGCTACAATAAAACAAGGACTTAGTACTCTTACACAATCTCCATCCCTGAAAAAGAATGACTCTGGAAGTTACAGGAGTCCAAATCTTCAGAGGTCATTGACAACAGAAGCTGACTACACAGAGAGATATGAAGGGATTTCTTCTCACAATGACAGTTCACGGTTTTCAAGAAATGCTGCTTCTGGAAGTTGGAGTCAAGATGATCAAGAATCTCAGACTGAAACAACCAATGCAGATTCAGGTTTGAGTTCTGGTGAAAAGACCCGAGAAGAGCGGTTATTAGAAACTATTGCAACATCCGGTGGTGTTCGTCTGCAGCCCACTCGGGATGCACTTCTGGTTTTCCTTCTGGAGGCGTCAAAGTTAGATGCTTTGGCTTTGACTCACGCCCTTGAATCAAAACTGCGATCACCGTCATGGCAGGTTTGTCCTTCTTCTATTCTGTTGATCAGAATTTTCAGAAGTTGCTCTTCTACATACAGACAGTCTCTATGGGAAGCAAGTCATTGTAATTGGTCTTTATGCAGAAGCTTTAAACTTTTTTTTTTCCGGAAGTGGCAATGGCGCTTAATCTCTTATTTGAACTGATATACTGCTGATTAATGTTGAGATCAAAATTGTTCACGTATTTTTACTTGTTCTTCTTTTTTTGCCAGGTTCGTGTGAAAGCAATCTGTGTCCTTGAGGCTATCTTGAGGAAAAAAGATGACGCACACTTTGGTACTATGGCATCTTATTTCAAGGAAAATAAAGATGTTGTGGTAAAATGCTCTGAATCTCCCCAAGCATCATTAAGAGAAAAAGCAAACAAAGTAAGATTTTCCAAGATGAACAACTTTGCAATCAACTCCTTCAATAGAAATGAGGAAACACATAAACAAACACAAATATAAATGCAAAGATTAATGTTTATAAAGAAAAAAATGATGGAGAGAAAGAGAAAAGACCAAAAAAAAAATCCAATTTGCATTTATCACATGATGTGTTAAATATTATGTGCAGTTCAATTCTACGAGGTTCATGGCACAAGATTTTATAGGTCCTTGCTTTTATGGTTTCTAGTTCAGTTACAAATACTACATGTATACTTGATACCCAAATCTTTCGCATATGTGGGTAACTATATGTGGGTAACTATAACTTAAAGGTTGATTGTCATCCTCTCCCCCCCCCCCCCCCCCCCCCAAAAAAAAAAAAAAAAAACACTTAATGTTGATTGTCATTGATCAGATATGTAACTCAGGTTATATAATCATAATGATGGGTATGCTCTCAAATCTCATTGTTCTGCTCAGAAGAAGCTAGGGAAAATGAGACATAAAGCTGTTCAGCCCGTGGAAGAATTAAAGCTGATGAGACCTAATTTATTTAACAAAAAAAAATGAAGGAAAAAAGAGAGGACTAGGAGAAAACATTATCTCATGATCCTCCATGTCATGCACCATTGTGACTCTGACATTAGGTCCATAAAGGTGTGAATTGTGATATTTAAATAAGTCCTCTTACATAGTTTGAGTTATACATCTCGGTGTCAGAAGGAAATGGGAAAAAAACATTTAATGTGCATATCTTGGTATCTTGCAACAAATGTATGATTACATTATCTTCCCTAGTTGAAGTTATGTGATAAATATGGGCAGGTCTTAAGTCTTCTGAATGATGGACAAACAGCTGATTCTGTGGCTCATGTAGATAGGTCAGCAAAGGCTGGTAACCCTGCTGTTCAGATGCCTGACTTGATAGACACAGATAATTCTGATTATCTGTTTGGAGCAGATGATTTAGCAGATATGCAGAGTGGTGAAGGCATAAACAGTGCATCCACCTCTGCCACCCCTCTGATGGATGATCTATTTGGAGACAATTTGGGCGGCGGCCTTAGTTCCGGCCAACAGAAAAATGATGATGACCCCTTTGCTGATGTCTCATTTCACACCAGTAATGAGAAGGCGCCTGAAACTGATCTCTTTTCTGGAATGACAGTGGACAAATCAGATGCTACTGAAGTCCATTCGGCTGTCAACAGAAATGGACCCGAACTGTTTGACATCTTTGGTCCCAATGTTGAAGTTCCTCAGGAACCTAATAATCCTAGAAAGGGCGTTCCTGATTTAATGAATAGTCTCTCCTTGAACGGGAATGAGTCGTCTATGAAGCATAATGGCAGCTCAGGGGGAACCCCCTATCACAATATATTTCAGGAGTCCACTGTTGATCCTCGTAATCAGGCTTCTAGTGATGCCTTGAACAGCATACTTTCCTCCCAGGCTGGTGTAGCAAATGCAAATCCCATGTTTCCTTTGGGTGCTATGCAGTATAACTTGCCTCCTGGCTTCGTGTTGAATCCATCATTTGCTCCTCAGGCTCTAAACTATAATGCCATGGGTAATAGTTTCACTCAACAGCAACTCCTTGCAACACTTTCCAGTTACCAGCAATTAGGGAACCTGCACCAATCCACTAGTGCTAGTCATGCTGCTGAAGGTTATGGTTCAGCTCTCCCTGATATCTTCAATGCTAGCATTTCTAATCAAACTCCTACTTCCTTGATGAACACTTCGAAGAAAGAAGATACAAAAGCATTTGATTTTATCTCGGTAAGTTTGGGCCTTCTGCACTTCCATTTTCTATTATTGCTTTGGATCTGCATTGAATTCTGACTGCCCTCTACCCCCCCCCCCCCCAAACCAAAAGATAAAAGAAGAGGTTCTCCGCCTTTATTATTGTGGTGATATGGAAGTGCTCTGCATCTTAATCCGCTATTGCTTTTGTTTTTAGGGAAATTGCATTGTATGATATTTATGGTAAAATAATTACCCGCTTTAGCCCAGTGTTCAGGGAAGCGTAAAGCGGAAAAAAGCGACAAGGCCCTGCTTCGCTTAAAGCGTGAAGCGAAGCGCTCGCTTCATTGAAGTGAAGCGTAATTCTAACGAAAAAGGACCAAAAATAGAGACAATATATATTAGCAATTGTTCAAATTAAAAGCCCAAAAATAGATATTACAAAATACAATAAGACAAACAAAATCAAAGTTATTAATGGTTCAACAATTATTTCTTGTTCGTCTAAATCTCTACTTCTACAAGATTGTCAAAATCTTGTATTTCTCTCTTATCATTATATTGCTCATCATCTTCTTCAACTCCATCATCATCTTCATCAACTAGGCGTGTAACTACTTTTCCCTTCCTATGTAAGCTTGAACTTGAATATTCGCTCTTAAACCATAACGGTTCTCATCAACTCCACTTGCTTCCGCAACAACACCCCAAGTGAAATTTGAATCTCCCTAAAAAATGCTTCATCTTCAGCATGCTCAACTCCACTTAGCCATTCATTGGCATCATCAATATTGTCCAAGCAAATTGGATCAATTTCATTTCGCGCATTGTAGCAACGCTTTAATGTCCTATTGTATTTATGAACACCAAGTCATTGAGGCGCTTTAAGGTTAGTCTATTCCTCTTCTTTGTATGAATCTGCAAATAAATATTGGCAAGTAATTAGTACGAGTTAAGACAATTGAGATATTTAGTTATTGCAAACTACGAAATCTTTCCTCTAATTTCTTACATGTTCAAACACGCTCCAGTTTCTCTCGCATCCAGAAGAGCTACAAGTTAGACTTAAAACTTTGATGGCGAACTTTTGTAACTCTGGTGTTTCTGAACCATAAAGCCTCCACCATTCAACTATTAAAGTAGAATGACGATTTAATAATTAGCAGATATAAAGAAATAGCCTAAAAGTTAAAGTTATAATGAAACATAGAAGCACACGTTCACCTGGTGACTTCCTCGTTCTTTGTCTAATAGCTGCTGGTATTCCAAAAAGTCCATCAGCACTCCTATAAATGCTAATCTAATCCGTTATTAAATCTTGCACATTTCCATCAACTACCAACTTACCGACGCATTAATGGAATTCCACCCACACATCCTTACCTAATAAATCCATATCATTGTTATGATAGAAGAGTGATGGGTTCAAGATATTACCAGCTGCATGCAAAGGTCGATGGAGCTGATCCTTCCACCTTCTATCAATGATCTCAAAGACCTTTGCATATTTATATTCGTCGGTAAATGCTTTTCGAATAGCCTCCTTAGCCTTATCCATCGCTTCATAAAGGTATCCCATTGATGGTTCACCATCCACCAAACGAAGAACTTTAATCAAGGGACACCAACTTTAAGAGCATAAACAACATTATTCCAAAAGGTATAAGAAAACATTATGCGTGCAACTTCTTTTCCCACTTCTTTTGCAAATTTACTGTTGTTCCATTCTTCCGAAATGAACAGGATTCTCAAATTGGCCTTTTGTGTGTGCATACTATGCAAGGTCAACAAAGCAGTAGCAAATCTAGTCTTTTCAGGTTTTACTAAGTTTCTTTGTTTAGTGAATCTCCTCATCAAATTCAACAACAAAGGTCTTTGAACAATGTAAGAATGTCTTTCTTTGAAAATGTCCCCAAATATCAAATTCACACAATGAGCTGCACAAGGAGTCCAATATATGTGCGGGAACACTCCTTGCAACATATCACCCGCTTTAACATTTTCAGTTGCATTATCTGTAACAACCTGAACAACATTTTGTGCTCGAATGTCCTCTATTGTTTTTTGATACAAGGAGAACATTTTGATGGCATCAGTAGACGAGTCACTCGCATCAATGGATTCAAGAAATAGGCTTCCTTTTGGAGAGTTCACTAACGCATTGATGATTATTTTTTCGGTTCTTGCCGTCCACTTATCCATCATAATGGAACATCCGAACTTGTTCCATTCTATCTGATGATCCTCCACAGTTTTTTTGGTCTCTTCCACTTCTTTATTTAGATAGGTGACACTAACTTCATGATAAGTGGGAGACTTCATTCCAGGACCACATTGGCCTACGGCCTCAATAAAGGCTCCAAAAGTGTCATAATTGACACAATTAAAGGGGAGCCCTGCATCATACATCCACCGTGAAAAGGTCGCCACTGCACGATCTCTCAAAATCGCCTTGGCGGTATCATGCAAGCTTTTTTTTTATCATTTTTCCCTGCACCATCTCCGGACTTCTGTGGAAAGTAACAATCTAAAGGACCTTTCCTACGGTTTGATCCATAACTTGAAGAAACTGATGCAAATATACTCTGTGAATGTTTTTGTGATTTTGAAGGAAATGACAAGTCAGCAGCTTCACCTTCTTCCATTTCATCATCATCATCATCAAGATTAGTCACATTTGGTTGATGTAACATTAGACGTTTTAAATCATTTTTTCCTTCGACATATTTTTTTATTTCTTCCCTCACATCCTCTGGGCATTTTGTACACCGTGAGACGTCCCTAGAAGTACCAATAATATGTTGTTTGTGACGAAAGATACCGCCTTTAGTTATCTTGTCACAAAACACACATATAATTGCTGTCCTATTGGTCTCACTTACTTTTCTCCCATATTTTCAAGCCGGGTCACCCATTTTTAATAGCTGTTAGGATTAAAAAAAATCTATCAATATTAGAGGCTTAGAGCAGTCAACATTCAGCAAAACAGAGCAGTCACCAGTCAGTGACTCAGCAAAACAGAGCAGCATCAAACAGAGTATTAAATTAGAAGATATTCACTTATCTGCAGCTGCTGCTCTGTTTTAAGGCTTGCTGAAAACTGGCAGCAGCAAAGCAGAGCAGAAGCAGAAACAGAAGTGCAAGACAGCTGAATCGAGCAAAAAAGAGAAGAAGAAGAAGAAGAAAGAAGAAGAAAAAATCCCTCCGAAAAACCTAGCTTGAAGAAGAAGAAAGAAGAAGAAAGAAGAAGCCTGAAGCAGGCGACGAAGAAGAAAGAAGAAAGAAGAAGCCCGAAGAAGAAAGGAGAAGAAGAAGAAAGAAAAAAAAATAACATAGCAGGAGCAGCTGATGTGAAAAAAAACCCTAGAAGTCGCGATTTGAAATGTCCAGAAAGCAGGAGCAGCCGATGTTAAAATTTTTTTTTTTAAATTTAAAATAGGACATTAAAAGTCCAGAAAAGAAGAAGCGATCGCTTCGAGTCGCTTCCCGCTTCGAGCCGTTTCTCGCCTCCGCCATAGAAGCGTACGCTTCTTCTACCTGAGGTCGCTTCGCCTGGACTGTAGCGAATGTGTGTCGCTTCTAGGCTTAAAGCGACAAAGCGAGCGCTTTTTAGAACACTGCTTTAGCCTATACTACAATTTGTTACCTTGGTTAGCATCACCTATTCTCTTTTCTTCTAGCAGCCATCGCTGCAAATTTTCCTTTCTATGGCAGCCGTTGCTGTTGCTGCTTATTTTTCTGGCAGCCATCGCTGCCGCCGCTGCTGCTTCTCTCTCCTCCTCCTTTTTCTTCTTCATCTTTCATGATTTTTATATTTCAAATCTGTAGATATTACATGTAAATTTGATTTTCTTTAGGACATATATAGATTTTTGTAGATACGTCATTTCAAAGATGTTTTTAGTTAGCATTGATGTTGCACAGTTGGTATTTAATGTGATTATGATTTTCATGTTTTGATGCTTAGAAACAGATTGAGAGTGCCTCATATTTATGATTACAAATTTAAACATTGTTGGGTGTTTTAAACTGTAAGATTTGAAACTCCATTGTTGGAGTTTTAAAAGTTTGAAAACTCACAAATATGTTTTGAATTTGTTGAAAATTTAACAAAGTGATGAATGTGGTTTGCTGGGGGATGTCGGTTTGAAGTTGTTATAATTTGAAGCTGTTGGAAAAAAAATTGACCCATTTTGAATGGAATTTCATAGTTGAAGTTTGTAGGAGATCAAATGCATCTTTTGTATAAGTTTATATAATTTTGCATAACAGTGTAAAAATATGTATAAGCATCTCTTATATACTGTTACACACTTTTATCTAAGGTTTATACATTTTGTATAGTAAGTGTATAATATTGCATACCATGTGTATAAGCACTGTTGCAAAAAAAGAAAGAAAAGGGGGTTATGTGAGTATAGTGTAAAAATATGACTACGTGAATGTAATATTTTGTATTGGACTATATATTTTTATAAAAATTTCTTTATTTTTATGTACTTAGATACCTCATTTTAGGGCTTCTCACTGTTTCATCTAGTTTTGCCAATGCCCTGAGAAATAGGATATGTTTGGTGTAGGAAGGAAAATGTTTTCATGGAAAATGTTTTTTCTAGAAAATATGTTTTTTTTTAGAGATAAGTTGTTTTCCTATTTTTTTCTGGTATTCGGTCAATAAAGAGTATATTTTTTCAAGAATATTTAGGTATAATCTAGGAAAATACTATTACCTCTATCTTGGACTCAAGTCCCCATTCAACGTAGACTCGACTCGAGGCCTGACACCGACCCAGGATCCAATCCAGGATACGACCTTGACCTTGACCTAAGATTTGATCCCAACGCCTACTCGATATTCGACAACCAATTTCGAGTTCGAGATCGAGATCAAGCTCGAGATCCCAACCCTAACCCCGACCCCTACTTGAGACTTGACCCTATCCTACCCTATCTTGAGACCTGACCTCAATACAATCACTTAACTTGGTGTAATCTCAGGTTTGGGTTGGGAGTTTTGGCCTATGTCAATACGAGGTCGATTTTCGTGTCGGGTCTTAGATAGGGTAGGGTCATGGTTCAGGATTGACTTTTAGCTTGGGCTTGGGTCCGGTCCCAAGCAGGGAGGGTCTCGGGGGGGGGGGGTCAGATATCGGGTTAGGGTCGAGTCTCTGGTCAGAGCAGGAGAGCACGAGTTAAGTCTCAAGTTGATCGGGGGTGGGGTGGGTCGCATTAAGGTGGAAAGTTGAGGGGCTAGGGATCTTGGGCGTTTGAGTGAAGTAGGTGGTGAGGTTGAAAGATAATTAGGAAACTGTATTCCCTACTCTTAATGAGGAAGTCATTTTTCTTAAATTGGAGAAAAATAAGTCCATTTGAAAAATATTTAAGCCAACCGAACATGAGAAAGTTAGAAAGCATTTTCTAGAAATTTCAATGCTATCCTCTATTCTGAACATACCCTTAGTAGGGTAATGTAATGTTTTCCCTGGTCTCGAACACACCCCTTTAGTAGGAAATTCATTTTCCTTAAATGGGAGGAAAACTAAGTCTATATGTGAAAACATTTAAAATGTTCAATTGGGAAACATTTTCCTTCCTACCAAACACACCCACAGTGTGTGAATTCTGATTGTGAAACAGTAGGGTGTCTTTCCGAAAATTGAGAAGACTAGACGTCTTCATATTAGGATTGACTACGCTTTTTTAACTTTTTCCATGGTGGATTCCCTGTGGTTTTTGCAGGATCATTTGGCTGCAGCTCGTGATCCAAAGAGGGTGATTTGAGCGGCAAACTAAACCAGAAGAAGCTGCTTATAAGAGCTATACACATTTTGAAGCAGGAATTTAATCTTGTAAAGGTCCCTTAGAAGCAGTGATGTTAATGTGAAAAAACCAAATATTTTTTCTCCAACAATGTGTATTCTGCATGTGTTAGGAAAATGTGTATCGTTGAGAATTAGATTTACCTGATGAACAAATGGAGTTCTGCAAGGGTTTTATTGTCGATATATGTTGTATTCTGAGATGACGATAATTATGGGATGACGTTGGACACTGTTATTTAGATTTGCAACTGTGCGCTTGATTGCATCTCTCTCTCTCATATTATACTTATACTCCATATTACTTTACTTTTTTTTCCCCACACTTCCTGAAAAAACATTGATTAAAAGGATAGTTTGATAAATTATTTTTATTTACTTTTAAATATTACTCTCTTTTCTTTAAATGAGTTAGTCTCTCTTCACATTTATTAAACAACAGTGCAGACAAAAATAAATAATTAATTTTATTTTAATTTTTTAAATAATAATTGTTTTGGATCCATTTTTTTTAATAACCAAGATAACTAAAATAGATCATAGAAAGTAACAGTAGAGGCTAATTAGGAATTCACCCTAATCCCTAGCCCCCTCCCTTTTTTTTTTTGTCTCCATCTCTCTTTTTTATTTTTAAGTTATAATGGATTCTTTTTACTTTCTGTTTCTTTCTTTTTTATTTTTAAGTTATCATGGTAAGTGTAGATATTGAAATTTTATTGCATTTAAAATAGGACTTTACAAGATGAGTTGTACCTGATTTAAGACTAGACTCTACAAAATGAGTTTCATCGAATTTAAAACAAGACTTTACAAGATGAGTTTTATCGAATTTACAATAGCGCTCTCCAAAAGGAGTCCAATATGATGAGTTGGTAATTTACCAACTCATTTGGCTTTTAAGCATAAGCTATTGTTTTGTTTTCGCACAAATTAGGAAAGTTTTATGTCTTTTCTCTTTGTTTGTGCAGGTATTTAATTTAGACAAAGAAAATAGAAGAATTGAACTAAAAGCAATCTATTGGAAGCAAAAAGGGACATTCATGCCGCATATGGGCACCTGTGAAACACAGGTGCCAGGTAGATGAAGCTATAAGTTTTAACTAAATAATTGATGGTTGCAAATATTGATTTAGCTTTCTTATCTTGCTTTTTCTTGAAAGAGGGAAGTAAGGATTCAATAGTAAGAAATTGGGTGTGTAATGCTTGGGCTTGAGCTAGAGATGGTCAACACCCATATTCATATTCCATTAAAGGGTTAAGGCTAGAAATAGTTTAACCCTTCCTTAAGCTTTGTTGGTTGGTTTATTGATTGGCTTGGGGTTTGAGAAAACCCAAGGTAAATACATCCTTCTGGTTGAGAAACTTAGGATATAGCCATAATCAATGCTCTCCATGCTCTAATCGAATCTAAGACATTTTAATCAACCTTTATCAAGTCGACGCCCCATCAAATGCACACCCCTAATCGCTCTCATTGATTGGAACAAGTAACTTGCCACTGCTTTCTCTTACAATTTGATATTAATACTTGCTTTCTTTTTCCCCAAATATTTAAATTATGCTATTTGGACATGACGCTAGCTAGTTTGAGTTAATTTACAACTTTTGAATAATCTCTCCTCAATCTCTGTGGGATTCGACCCCGACTCTCATTGAAAATTTATTTTTTGACAACAACAATACTACCTTCTTTAAAAGGGAGAGTTGTATTGAGCTTTATCAGAATCCATCTTCAAACTCTAAAACCAGTTAGGATTTCTTGGAGGCAACTTTATCCTAAACCCTAGCCCAAGCTTGTAAAAAGGGACACATATTCCCTTAAAGGAGCATCTCTTGAATACCTCATAAATTCTTGGATATTCACAAAAAGATCAAGACATCAAATATTGTCTTTCTCAAAGCAAAATGCTGCTCGACATTCTTGGCGATCAAATATATTACAATGAGATCCATATCATCCTATGCTGGAGAAGTACGCTACTAGCAGTCCTCGAATCACAAAGAAAATTCAGAGAGAAGAATCAAGGGAGGAATAGAACTGTACTCAGAAATATTCACTAATAAAAATCTGGTTCATCATATTTTATTTGTGATTGTAATTTATTTTTCATCACTTTAAAATTTATTGTAAATAAATTGGCACACTCGGTGGGACCAAATCTGCCCATCATCTCTTCTCTCACAAATTAAATTTGCAACATTTGGAGCTATAAAATCACAAAAATGGAAGCTCCATTTTTTAGGTACTTCAAGTCTCGTCTTTGAGTTTCGGCAAATCTACACTCCGACAAGCCTTCAAGTGGGAGTATCTATAGACATCAAAATCTTATTGTATTTAAAACAAGATTCCACAAATAGGATTCTACAGGATGAGTTGTACCTGGTGTAAAATAGGACTCTACAAGATGCGTGTTACCGAATTTAAAACAGGACTCTGTAAGATGAGTTTTACCGAATTTAAAATAGGACTCTACAAGAGGAGTCCAATCCATCTTCAAACTCTGAAATCAGTTAAGATTTCTTGGAGGCTACTTTATCCAAATCTTAGCTCAATTCTATAAAAAAGGACACATATTCCCTTGAAGGAGCATCTCTCGAATATCTCATAATTTCTAAGATATTCAGAAAGAGATCAAGACATCAAATATTGTTTTTCTCAAAATAAAATACTGCCCGATATTCTTGGCTATCAAATAAATCACAAGGACTCCATATCATCCTAGCTTGAGAAATACGCTACTAGCAGTCCTCGAACCACAAAGAAAATTCAGAGAGAAGAAGCAAGGGACGAACAAAATTGTACTAATATATTCATAAATAAAATATCTGGTTCATCATATTTTATTTGTGATTGTAATTTTGTAACGACCCGGACGTCGTTAAGGGATGGCAAAGCGCATAAAACATAGAAAACTGGCTAAGGATGAGATAGGGAGGTTGTAAATAAACTAAGTATAAAACTGTGCAATTTTGGGTAGCTATTGGTTCGGGGGACTGCTACAGCGGTGGGGTTCCCGCTGCAGCGAGACCGTAGTAGCAGTCGGAGTCCCGCCGTGGCAGAATGATGGAATAACCACTGGAACCGCTGCAGTGACCCTACGGCCGCTGTAGTAGGTCCGCTGCAGTGGAAATGTGATGGCTGCAGCAGACGACGGAAGTTAGAAAGTGGGTTTTAAGTGGGAATTACAAGGTTTTACCCCATTATTCTCAAAATCTCGATCAGAAGGGATAAAGGATGGAAAATTTCTCTAGGATAGTGAACTACTCTCCGAAGGTAAGAATCTCAATTTTCCTACCTCTACTACGATTTGTTTTGATCTTAAATTGCTTGTGGACCTTTAATGGTGGAAGTTATATAGAGAAAAACCCTAAGTTGATGAACTAGGACTGAGATTGTGGGGGAGTAATGGGAGGTTTAATTGTTGAAATTTGAGTAATATTTACTTCCTGGGGTTCCTCTTGTTAATGTTGATGGGTTAGACAAGGTGGGGACCTGGAACTAGGTGGAAGGGAAGGGTTTTATGTTAAATTGCCCTGAAAAGAGAAGGGTTGATCTAATTAGGACATATCTTGAGGAGTGATTAATCAATGATTATATGTGTGTAGATTTCAAACAATCCGAAACATTGAGGAAGGGCAAAGCTCCTGCAGAGTAGCTAAGCCGATAATTTCGAGTAATCGAGATAGGTTACGGTTTATAGGGATAGACATATATAATGGCATGTATATTGTGCAATGTCGATATACGATTGGTCTTCTTACATTTACATGATATGTGAGTCTATTGTGATAATTTATTTCAAGAATGTGACTATGATGTGATATTGAACAGTGATGATTTGTTTAAAAGATTGTGTATATGATAATAGAATTAACTGTGCTGAATGTTTAGTAAAGTGATCACACTCCATTAATGAGAAAATTGTTAATTAATAATGGCTTGCTTGAGGCATAGATTATAACCTTATGTATGATGAAATGATGCACTTGTTCTGTTCTTTTTATGAGAATGATGAATGATAGAATTTACATCCTAAAATTAGAGACTCGAGCCTGAGGAGAGTATCCGGGGGAGCGAATAACATTATTTGAGTGGCTCGTGTCTGAGGGGAGCATTTGGACGAGCATATGAGTAGGAGCGGGTGCTACGCCGGCACAATACATGAATTTCTAGAGTCCTCTACAGGTCATGACCGGATGGGCACAAATAAGACCCTCTGGCGTGTGTATACATGATTTGTGTGGTTGAGTGATAAAGGAAAATGGCGGAGGCGTGTGCCCGTCATGTTACCTTTGGTTGTGTTGTTTGCGTTTTGTTTTGGGATTTCATTTATGTTTATGGAGTGGATGAGAAACGTGCTATGAGAATGTGCAAAGTATCATGGATATGATGTGAATTGATGACAAAGAACATGTTTTTAGTGCTAAGTGTGGCTTTGTCACCATGTGTAGTTATTGAGTAGCCGTCACTATGAATAACTGAGAAATTATAGCTTTTAATAGCTGATGTGGTTGTTGTTTTATTATACGTGTTTAATGGATTCATGGAGTATGTGAAATGTTAAACTGTTGATCTATTGAACTGTGGGATGGATGAACTGAGAAGAGAGCAGCATGCCGGGTTACTGCCTAAGCAGTGCCACTGCAACGGAACCATTTCCGCTGCGGCGAGACCACTGTAGCGGACAAGTGATCGCTGCAGCGAGAGGCCTAATCCAGTGAGTAGGCTGACTAATTCCTGAGTAGAGCTAGTGTTCATAAAATGGCTTTGTACTTCTATATAATGTTGTGGACCCTTTTTATATCACTTTTTCTTTAATTATCTGTTATTATGTAAGGTCGGCTGATGATGGCTACTAGTACTGTGTCATGTATTGACCCTACTCCTGCATTCTTTTCTGTATGCAGAGCCTGACAGTTCTTCATGACCTCACCTGTAAACTAGCAACTTTTGGGGAGCAGATGAGGACGCAGTTCACTCTTTCATTACAGATGTCCTTTTTTCAGACATTTGGACACTTTATTACATTTTTAGTTCTTAGTTTCTTAGTTTGTGGAAACAGACGTCTTGTGCAATGACTTTTCGGTCTTGGTTATTATTTCGGAGTGTCAGTTTAAGCGGTTTATTTATGATGTGAAGTTTGTTTCAATAATTAAAGATAGTGTTTTACCTTTTTTCATGTCTCATTTTGGGGGGTAGTATTAGGATTCATTGGTTCGCCCACTGGGGGTTAGGGTGGGTACCAATCACGACTATTTGGGTTGTGACAAAGTTGATATCAGAGCTCTAGGTTCGTTGACCTCATTGTACTACGACAGGTTTAGTAGAGTCTCGCGGATCGGTGCGGAGACGTTCGTAACTTATCTTCGAGAGGCTACAAGACTTTAGGAAAACTCCCTTCTTCTTTCCTTTCATGCGACTACTTGATTCCAATTGGTGTCTGGTGATCCAAATTGGTATCTAACACTTTCTTCTTTCTTCTCAAATGGTGAGAACACGTGCCAACGACAATAGAGATGCAACACCCGAGCCAGCAGTGGCAACCCCTGTTCGCGGTAGAGGAAGGGGCAGAGGTCGTGGCAGGAGACCCGCTGCGGCTAGAGGAGGGGACCTTGCTCCCACTCTAGTCAGGAAGAGGTCTGCATCTCCCATGCCACCAATAGTGCAGGAGCGGGTGGCGGTTGAGGTTAAGGTCGAGGTCCCGACGCAGGGAGAAGCTCCTGCCACGCCAGTGTCTTCGGAGGTCCTAGCTCAGGTCCTCAACCTTCTAAGAAGCCTTGTAGGCACCGGGACAACACTAGCAACTCCAGTGGGACAACAGTTAGGAATTCAGCATGCAACTGCTGTGGCCCCACAGATTGATGACATATCGGAGGCTGTAGTGTTTTAGAGGCTGGTGGCAGGATCGGTGATGATAGGGGAAGAGCAGACTTATTTTGGAGGTTCACCAAGGTGAAGTCCCCCACCTTCTACGGCATAAAGGCAGAGGACGCCTATGAATTCATCATAGATTGTCACGAGAGGCTCCATAAGATGGGGCCGGTGGAGAAGTAGGGTGTTGAGTTCGTCACCTTCCAGCTAATGGGTGATGCAAAGCTCTGGTGGAGGGCGTTCGGGGAGTGCAGACCAGCAGGGTCACCATCATTTTCGTGGACCCAATTCTACTCCATATTCTTGGAGAAATATATTTCCCGCACTCTGAGAGATAGGAGACGGGATGAGTTCACCACCATTGAGCAGGGGAGCTTATCAGTTGCTGCATACGAGGCTCAATTTCACTCCTTGTCCATATATGCTTTACCCTTACTGCCCATTGAGGAGGAGAGGATTAGGCGGTTTGTTAAAGGCCTAAATGTAGGTCTCCGGGTACCAGCTCTGCGGATGGTCTCTTTGGGTAAGACTTTTCAGGAGGTGGTAGAGTACATGAAGTTGGTTGAAGGGGTGAGGCGGAAGGGTTATGCTAGAAATGTTGAGAAGAAGGCTTGGAGAGTTGGTTCTTTCAGTGATTTTTATGTGAAGGCTCCAGCACTATAGGGTTTCTTTGGGCGCCATATTGAGTCTGCCATGCAGGTGTCAGCCGGAGGTCCACCAGGGACAGCTCCGCGACCGTTAGGTGCAGTTAGGGGTACTCAGATGGTTCATTTTGATTTTGGAGCTCATCTTATTTCTTCTATTCCATATCATAGATCAATTATTGAGAAGGTCTTCCATGAGTGTGGTGAGTATGGCCACATCCGCAGATGGTGCCCCAGGTTCGGACAGGGCGGGCAGATTATTCCTTATCCGGCTCCTTGAGCTCCGACCCCTACTGGAAGAGGAGGTAGTGCTTTCAGTTAGGATCATCCACAGTTTGGATGAGGTGGTCCGCCGGCTACTAGAGGTGGTATTCAGCAGGGCGGAGGATGTGCTCACGTAGGTAGGGGTGGCACCCAGGCAGGTAGAGGGGTGGCACAGCCCAACCAGGGCAGTTCTCAGGCTGGTAACTAGGCTCATTTCTATGCTTTTCCTGGTAGACTGGAGGTAGAGGCTTCAAACACTGTCATCACAGGTATGATCTTCGTGGCCAATAGAATGGCTATTGCGTTGTTTGATCCAGGCTCTACATTCTCTTATGTGTCTACTTATTTTGCTTTGGGTCTGAATCTTGTGTATGATGTGCTTAATATTCCTATCCGTGTGTCTACTCATGTTGGGGATTCTGTGTTAGTGGATAGGGTTTTTCGTGATTGCATTATTGAATTCATGGGATTTGATACTCTGGCAGACCTAGTGATCTTATACATGGTTGATTTTGATATAATCTTGGGAATGAGTTGGTTGTCCCCTTACCATGCCATTCTAGATTGCTATGCTAAGACGGTCACTATATCGGGTCCAGAGTCGTCTAGGTTGGAGTTGAAAGGGATTTATATCCCTGCTCCTAAGAAACTTATTTCTTATATTCGTGCCCCTAAGTTGATAGAGCAGGGTTGTTCAACGAATTTGGTGCATATTCGGGAAACTAGTTCAGAGGGTCCTTCCTTAGAGTTGGTCCCAGTTGTTTGTGAGTTCTTAGAGGTGTTCCCTATAGATTTGCTCAGCATGTCGCCGGACTGTGACATAGATTTCTGTATAGAGTTGGAACCAGGTACCTGACCCATTTCTATTCCTCCATACCGGATGGCACCTGCTGAGTTGAGAGAACTCAAGGAGCAGTTGCAGGAGTTTCTTAGTAAAGGATTCATTAGATCGAGTGTGTCACCGTGGGGTGCCCTGGTTTTGTTTGTAAAAAAGAAGGATGGTAGTATGCAGATGTGCATCGGCTATCGCCAGTTGAACAAGATAATTATTCGGAATAAGTACCCTCTTACTCGAATAGATGATCTGTTTGACCACTTACAGGGAGCGACTGTATTTTCAAAGATTGATTTAAGGTCCGGTTATCACCAGTTGAAAATCCAGGACAAAGATATTCCAAAAACAACCTTCCAAACTAGTTATGGGCATTACAAGTCATGTCATTCAGACTCACTAATGCCTCGGCTGCGTTAATGAGCCTGATGAATGGTATTTTCAAACCTTACCTAGATACCTTTGTTATTGTGTTTATTGATGATATCTTGGTGTATTGTAAGACCAAGTAGGAGCATGAAAATCATTTAAGTATTGTGCTGGGATTGCTGAAGGAGAAGCAGTTGTATGTCAAATTCACCAAGTGCGTGTTTTGGTTGGAATCAATGTCCTTTTCGGGGCATGTGGTTTCCAAGGAGGGAATTCGAGTTAATCCACAGAAGGTGGAGGCGGTCAGGAACCGGGCAAAGCCAACTAATGTGACAGAAATCTGGAGTTTTGTGGGGCTGGCTAGCTACCGTCGGTTCGTAAAGGGATTCAGCTCCATCGCTTCGGCATTGACCAAGCTGACACAAAAGGATGTGCCCTTCCAGTGGTCAGAGGAATGTGAAGCGAGCTTTTAGAAACTCAAGACTCTGCTAACCACAACACCTATTTTGGTGTTACCCGTGGAAGGTAAATATTTTGTAGTGTATTGTGATGCCTCACGATCTGGGTTGGGTGCTGTGTTGATGCAGGAAAAACAGGTATTGCGTATTTCTCGAGACAGCTGAAGGTGCATGAAAAGAACTATCCTGGGCATGACCTGGAGTTAGCAGCGATGGTGTTTGCACTAAAAATTTGGAGACACTATCTGTATGGAGCTCGATATGAGGTGTTCATGGATCATCGCAGCTTACAATATGTATTCTCCCAGAAAGATGTTAATTTGAGGCAGAGGATGATAGCATCCATGGTAGATCAATGTCATTAAAAGACATGGATAAGGATTTGAAAGTTTCATCAAATAAGAAATTTCAAGACAAACTCAAATGGGCGCAATTAGCTATTAAAAAGTGTCTTGTGATGGAAGAAGATCTCAAACCTAATGAAGATATTTTCTTCAACTCTTACATCTATTTGGAGGCCCAAATTAAAGTTCAAAAGGAGATGGAATGGGGCCCAAATCAGCCCCCAATGGGAGAAAATATTGCAGTAATTTTTAATTAGTGTTTAGAATATTTAAGAGTTGTTTTATAGATGTTGACTTTCTAGGACTTTGTGTGTGGCAGCTTTTAATACCATTTAGTGTTTTGTTTTAATCTATGTTGACTACATTGGTTAAGTGTGGGCAGCCTTTTATGTCCCTAGGGAATATAATTTCTTTAGTTGAGTCTTTAACCAGCCCCTTTTAGGATTCTATATAAAAAGGGTTCTTTCTCTTCATTGTGACTAAGTTTGATTTAATATATTAGTAGCAACCTTGTGGTTTGTGAGACCTTTGTAGCTTCTCTTTGGGTTATGTCCTTTTTGTTCTACTTTGAACAATAACTTGAATTTCTCCAATGGTAAGATTCCTTGTTTGAGTTCCCTCCCCCTTTTCTTCTTCTACTTCTTCTTAATTGATTCACTATTTCTTGTTTCTTCTCTTTTCAAGAATCAATACCTTCTCCCTTTCTAATCTTCTAATTTGTAGAGTCTTCTGCTGTTCGTGTCGTTATCAAGTGCTATCAGAGCTTTGGATGGTTGAGTATTCTTATACTCACTCGATCTACTGATTTGAATCATAGAAAACTACAAAAAGAATATTAAAAAAAGGTTACAATAGCGTGAAAAGTAATCCAAAAAAAGAAAAAAATTATTTTCTCAAGTAAATAGTGACGTGAACAGTAATTTCTAGTGTTCTTCACTTGTTCATGGTTTGTTTTATACTTTACCTTGTGATTTGGTGACTTTTGATTTATTAAAAATCTGATCAATCTTTTGAAAATCTCATTTGATTTGAAGGTTCTTTGAATTTTGGTCAACAAGAAACTCAAAAGTCACTTGGGGATTGTAAAGGTCATTGTAGCTCCTTGGATTCAAAAGCTCATTGAATATTTTCTTGGTGTTCTTCAAAATGTTTATACACTATATTTAGTTTCATATTATTCTCTTGCTAGATATTTTAAGTATTTGTTCGTACTTAGTGTAGTCTAGTGATTTATGCACATTTTCTTAAATTTTGTGTGAAAGTTTTCATGCTTTTCTCTTTATTTTCATTGTGTACTCCTTTATTTCCAATTCGTTATAGTTTGCTGTCCTTTTTCTTTATTTGACATGAACTCCATTCTAACCAAACATTGGAACTTGCTTTGAAGTTTTTGAGTTGGTTCATTGAAGAACTTTGAGGAGCATCCTTTGAGTGGTAAAAGGCAAGAGTTGTGAGATTATTTGAGAGTAAAAGCCTAATTGTGCGATATACGAGTGTTGACAGCCATTACAAGATACATGTGAGGGAGTGCATGTGAGACAACTTTACTACTAACAATCTCCTATTTTAGCATGTCTTCTGCAAATTTTGAAAGCAATTGGAACGAAGTAATGGATGATTATAGCGGGAATGATAGGGAATCAGATGCAAACTAGAAGAGGCCATGAGAGAGTTAACAAGATTTTTCAAACTAGAATGGAAGTATTATCTAATGTGTGTTCTACTAAAATTGATAGAAATGTTTGTCACAACTTAGTCAGTGCTTACTTTGTTAAAAAGGTGGGTTTATCTTGTGTTAAGCATGCTTCACCCTACACCTTCAAAGGAGTGAAGGTGGACAAGAGAGTGCTGGTGCAATTTAATCTTGGGATGTACAAGGATGAGGTTTTGTGTGATGTGGTTCCCTTATTCACATGTCATGTCTTATTGGGAAGGCCATGGTATCTCTATAGAAAAGCTTCATATGATCCAAAAAAGAATAGATACTCCTTGGTGAAAGATGATGGAGAAAAAGACTGCCCTTGTTTCTTTGGCACCTATGGAGATTCAAGAAGATCAATTAAGGGTAAGAAGATCAATGGAGGTGTTTGAAAAGGAAAAGAAATGCAAGAGGGGAAACAACAACAGGTTTGAGAAGCCTAAAATTAGAGTTGACCTTAGAAGTCCTCTAAGTGATAAAAGAGGGATTCTTGGGAAGACATGGGAGCTAGTGCAGTGACAAACTTCTCCACACCAAATAAAAGTAAGGAGGAGAGACAAAAGAAAGAGAAAAGTAAGGGTGGGAAACTTGACAACTCAAGAGAGAAAAAATGGGAGGAAGTGATGAGTGAAGAGAGTGAGTTGTCAAAAAGTAAGAGTGAGTGGAAAAAGTTGTGTGATGTGAGTTTGAGAGGTAAAATAGAGAGTGAACCAGCATTTGAGTGATGAAAAAAACGAAGAGATTAAAAGAATAGAGTGCATTAGTGTGAGAGATCCTTATTCAAGATCTAACCAATTAACTCATTCTTTTTCTACTGTTTCTGTTTCAAATGTGTAGGTCAATGAAGAACAAATCAATGAAGAGCTGGAACAACAATTGCATGAAGTAAGGAAATTCAGTTTTATAGAGGATTTGGAAAGTGTAAAGGCCAATGATTTATGGATGAAAGAGAGGTGCAGGGTAACTTGAGTAAACAAGTTCAAGGAAATTTGAGAGAGAATGAATCTTGTTCACATTCAAACTTGCTAAATCTTTCTTGTTTTAGTATCACTTCTCAATCCATGCAGAAATTTGAGGAAGAACCTTGTGAAAAGGATGATAGTACATCATTTGAGGAAGAAACTAATATTGGCTGGGGTTTTAAAGTGTACAATAACTCATTGTGGGAAGAAATTAGAGAAGACTTTAAAGTGATCTTTAGTCTGTTATGGTTTGAGAATATCACTAGAGAGGTTGCCAATGAAGGAAATGAGACATATCAAACATTTGAAGCCATAGATGTTGAGAATTTTGAGCTAAATGATGAATGTAATAGCTAAAGTGTAGAGAAGGAGAAGTGCTCACGGGTTTCTAACTTCTTAATATCTTTATCTTGCTCTGAAGATCCTTTTTTACAAGTTCAATCAAAGCCACTTCTCAAAAGAATTGCTTTTGATCCATATCTTGATTATAGTATATCCAATGGTGAGGTTAAGTTGTTTAACAAGAGCAAATATTGTATGTTTGTTGGGTTCATATGCTTTTGGTCTAACTATGACCCTCTATTGTTTAAAGAGCTATGAATTGTGTTTTAACTGTTTGTGTGGTTAATTACATTATTTTGTTAACTGGTGTACTGCTTGGATATTTAAAAAGGGTGTTTGTGCATAAAAAAACTAAATGGGTTAAGTGGTTGCATGGTCACTACATGGTATTAATTTTACCAAATGCTTTCTCTACTTTCTTTGTTTACCTCCTACTATTTTTTCTTATCATGTTGGTTGTAGGTATTGGTCAAGCTTTGAGGACAAATCTTCTTTAAGTGAGGGAGAATGATAGCAACCAAAGAAGCTCAAATCCAATGAAGGTGCAGATATAGTCAATGTCAATATTCGAGGACGAATCTTCTTTAAGAAGGGGATAATGATGGCATCCATGGCAGCTCAATGTCATTAAAAGACACGGATAAGTATTTGAAAGTTCCATCAAATAAGAAATTTCAAGACAAACTCAAATGAGCTGAAATTAGCTATTAAAAAGTGTCTTCTGATGGAAGAAGATCTCAAGCCCAATGAAGATATTTTCTTCAACTCTTACATCTATTTGGAGGCCCAAATTAAAGTTCAAAAGGAGATGAAATGGGGAATCAGCCCCCAATGGTAGAAAATATTGCAGTAATTTTTAATTAGTTTCTAGAATATTTAAGAGTTATTTCATAGATGTTAGGACTTTGTGTGTGGAAGCTTTCAATATCATTTAGTGTTTTGTTTTAATCTATGTTGACTACATTGGTCTAAGTGTGGGAAGCCTTCTGTGTCCTTAGGGAATATAATTTCTTTAATTGAGTCTTTGACCAGCCCCTTTTAGGATTCTATATAAAGGGGGTCTCCAATTGGGTGGTTTGATGCGTTTGAGGTGAGGCCTTGGTGTTATACCCCGTAGGATTTCCGGCACCTAGATGGCCTATTCGTGCATTGGTCGAGCATATTTGGAAGTCATACATGCTAGAAAAAGGCCCGGGGAAAGACCGGACAAGCGCCAAGTCGGCGCGTCGCAAGGGAAAATGCAACTTATAAATCGCATTCCATGAATGCGATTTATAGTGCCAATTATATTTATGCCCCCATTTCGGTTTTAATTTAGTATGTTCATTATATTTTCCAGAAACGTGAGAGAAAATAGAGGGGGCGAAGGATATGTATAAATTGTCGCTCGATTACGCCGCCAAACGCGATCCAAATTCAAATTAACCTCAGGTACCGAGGTATTTAGCAGCAGGGAGCATTCCTACGGATTTTGTTTCACGAAATACGGCCGACGAATCGTCGAGCTACCGAGCTAAGGTAAGTAGAATTGCTCCAAACTAGTGTCTATGTGCTCCTAGCTGTGAAGTGAATACTTCTCCCTTCTGGACTTCTGAAAAATAGCGAGTTTTCGACCGTGTTTCGATAAGCCTAAGTTTAGGCTACAATTATATCGAAAGTGACGTCGTTCTTTAGAATAAAGCTATATTTAGTATTAATTAGCGTATAAATGAATGCAGTTGGGAGAAATAGCTGAAGTATTGACCGAGCCTCGTCCGACAGACGGATAACTCGGGGTTAAGGTATGTAAAGCTAGTTCCTTCAGCAAGTTAGTAGCTTTAGCCTTGTATAGTACAATAAACTCCGTAGTAGAATTCCCGGAGTTGAATGTTAAGTATTGTGTAAAGTTCAGTAAACCTAGTTTGCGTTGTTATATCGTATTCAGTCTGAAAGTTAGAAAAGTATGCGCCCGAGGGCATGTTAGTATTTCAGATTCAGTATAGCCTATTACGTGATTAGCAAGCATGTAGTAGAATAAAAGAAACAGATTTTCATAATAAAAGTCAATAAAGAAAGATCAGATAGACAGACAATTATGGCTACAGATTAGCCATTCAAACAGACAGTATCTTGGCTACAGATTAGCTGTACAGTTAAACAGAGGTTACAGAATCAGTATAATTAGTAAGAATTAGCTCAGTGTAGAAACAGATCAGAATAAGAAGTTAGATTCCAGATAGTCTTTTCAGTTATACATGCTTGCTATTTTTATGTGCTATTTGGTTGTTGAGACTTGTTGTGGCATGTGGGTGTCCCTTTTAGCATCCCCACCGCCCCTGGGTTATAGCTGTGTCGATACCAGATTTAGATACCGCCACCAGCTGGGCGATGTCGTCCGCCTAGAGGACGATGATGGCCGACCACCATGATAATACGGTCCAGACCACCCTGCTTGCAGGGGTAGTTCAGTTTAATCTGCGCAGAGCCAGTCCACCCTGTTTACAGGGGAAGAACACTCTGTGTGCGCTTGTGGCCGGGGGCAGTTTCAGATACAGATTTTTATAAAATTACCCTGTTGCGTGCTTGCACCCAGGGGCAGTTTTTATTACACACCCCGCGTGCACCTGCGCCCAGAGGTAGGAGTCTTCGGACTCAGACACAGTTTATTGTCAGAGGCCAAGGCCTGAGCTACGTACACAAGGGGACCGGTAGGAGGAGCTCACAGTTATCAGATGAGTGGAGTGACTTATTTTTGGTTGGTTTAGACCCGGGTAGGGGTAAATAGATTGTGTGTTGGTTGGCACCTTCCGGCTTATGGGGGTCGGTCAGGTATTGTTTGTATTATTATGTATACCTCTATGTGCTATTAGATACTGATAGATAGTGGGACGACACGGCATCAGGTACGCTCAGTTTAGTTATGGAATAAATAAACTCTCCTCAGTTATTCTCAGCTAGATAGACTCAGCTACTTTCTGCTTATATGTCATGTTACTGTTGTTATCCATTTCAGTTGTGTATTTCAGTTGCTTTACATGCTCAGTACCTGCGGTACTGACGCCCAGTGGGGCGCTGCATTACTTGCCTGCAGGTACTCATAAACGAGGAGGCGATCCCTCGTGATTCCAGTCAGCTATTGAGTATTCAGCTCCTGTCATCCGGAGCCTGAATTCCAGAGGTGTATTTCATTTTCTTTTGTTGTGCGGTACGGGTGGGTCGGGGCCCTGTCCCGATCATTTCTATTGTTATTCCTAGAGGCTTGCAGTCGGTATATATTTCCCTGTGGTCAGTCGAACCGGTCGTGTGAGGCCATGCAACTTGTTATAGTTATTTGTTATTTCTGTTCCTGTTGGCCGTGTGTGGCCATAACCAGTCAGTAGTGGTGACCTTGCCGGTCACGTAATTATTTAGCGTGCCATTGTTAAGTTACAGAGAACTAGACAGCATGGTGGCCTTGCCGGCCCGCATAGGTTCCCTTGATAGTAGTATGTTTCTGGTTAGCTGTTTTTTAGGTACAGGTGGCTATAGGCCTGTTGGCCGCAGGCTGTGTTTACAGCCGTTATATAGCCCTTTGTTTCCAGGAATTTGAGTTAGAGCCAGCCAGGCACCAGATGTGCTTTGGCTCACCAGATAGCAGTCTAGGTCCTACAAGGCACCAGGTGCCAGTCATACCCCCCAGGGCGGGGCGTGACACTTGGGGAATGGATTTGATAAAGGAGTCCTTGGAAAATATTTTAACAATTCAGGACCATCTAGTAGCTGCTCAGAGTAGGAAGAAGCGATACGCAAACAAGAAAGTCAAGGACATGGAGTTCATTGAAGGGGAGCAAGTGCTACTCAAGGTGTCCCTCATGAAGGGGGTGATGAGGTTCGAAAAGCGGGGCAAGCTTAGCCCGAGGTATATTGGGCCATTTGAAATACTCTGATGGGTAGGGGAGTGGCTTATAAGCTGGCATTGCCACTAGGATTGTCTGGAGTGCATCAAGGATTGAAAAGGTGCCATGGGGTTGGGACGTATATCATAAAGTTGGACTTTGTACTATTGGATGAGAATCTGTCATTTGAGGAGGAACTTGTAGCGATATTGGCCAGAGAGGTTTGTAAGCTGAGGTCCAAGGATATTTAGACAGTAAAAGTCCAGCGGAAGAACCATCCGATGGAAGAAGCCACTTGGGAGACCGAGGTTGATTATCACGCCCCACCTTGGGAGGCATGACTGACACCTAGTGCCATAATGGGATTTGAACTAACCTGACTGGGCCTGTGCACTTCTGGTGTACATCTGTAACTCATTTCAAGAAAACGACGAGCTATATCTCAACTGTAAATACAGCCTCAGGCCGACAAGGACACATAGCCACCTGTAAAAAGAAACCAGCTAACTGGCCAATACAGAACTAAAAGGGATCCTATGCGGGTTGACAAGACCACCATGCTGTCTAGTTACTACAGGAATAAAAACAGGCAGCTATACTAGGCCCCACACGGCCAACAACAACCAACTGACTGAAGACTGTAGTCTGCAAGTCTCTAAGACTTAAAAATATTAGTCGGGATAGGGCCCCGTCCTACACAAATGCTATTCAAATAAAAGACGGTAATCTCTACAACATGGCAACTCCGGATGAAAGGAGCTGGCCGAACTGCTGACCCTGAACAGCTGCTAATAGAGGTCCTGAACTTTGTTTGTCTAAACCTACAGGCAAGTATGCTGCGCCACATAATTGGGCGTCAGTACAATATATACCAAATATGTAAGGCAGAAATGGAAAGCTGAATAAACACTGATAAAGAACTAAAAGTGAAGAACAAGAAGGGTAGAAGTTAAACTATAAGCTTGCTTATTCATAACCCGCATCTAGTAAAACACTATAAATATATGAGCTAAGACTGTAAAATTACATTTTCATAAGATATAATTAGCAGGAAAGAATACAAACAAGAATTTAACTTGGCCCCCATAAGCCTGGAAGGTACAAGCAACACAGAAATAACCTACCGGGGCCCCCCCATAAGCCCTGACAAGTACACTTCAATCTATATACCTCTATCAAGGTTCCTATAATTCTACTGGTGCTATAGCCAACCTACCTAGCTTCTGGGTCCGCATCTGAGCCCGTTGGACTCCTGTAACTGTGTCTGAGCCCGGTGGGCTCCTGTAACTGCACCCTAGGTACAAGGCTCGATGAGGGTGAGTAATGCCAATACGACATGAATATAAAAGTCCAGCCATGGAATGGACTGTAATATGGCCCTTGGGCCTCAACATAGTCCCTTGGGACAACATATAGCTCCTTGGAGCGATCAATAGCCCCGTAGGAGATAACATTATCATATATCTCCTCTGAGCGATCAATAGCCCCGTAGGCGATGACACAGTTAGCAACCCTGAAGTTGGTCAACGAAAGGCTATCCTAGGTGGGGTTAATCCCAGCCAATATACTACACTCTGATCTCAAATTAGCCACTCAAAAGGCATATCTGGCTCTTAAGGCCTAATGCGACCGCTACTTGCCCCTAGGATAGTCTGTATAGCTGCTAACAAGCACACACCATGCGCCTATATCTGATCGGAGGATCCTGATAGTGATCATAATCTCTAACGGTCTGGACCGAATAGGGAGAGATCTAGAGTGGCCTAACGATACTTTGAATGTCATGCTAGGATAGTGTAGCTCATAAACGAAATGTAATGTCTCGAACAGTCAATTGTCTAATTCCTTTACTTAGGACAACTGTAGGGCTGCCACTTAATCGAACATGCTCCTGAGCAGTCAGCCCCTAACCTTCCCCAGGCGGCTTGCTATAGTTCATAGCCTAAAGGTAATACTATACTACTATGGTTCTAGTCCCTTGGACACTAACTTGGTCTGTTTAGATTTGATATAACTTCTGTAGGCGATCCCTAACCTCATAGGTAGGTTTACTTGGTCCTAGCCACACGCGGCAACCTGTATCTAAGTATATATAAGAGAGGGCTGGGGCGTTGGCCCCGCATTTCACTACTGATAAGATCGGTATCCACTGGTCTATCTGAATTGTATGACTAGAGTGACCTCCTGGCCGACCCGTATGTGTAGCACTAAGTTGGTTGCAACTAATAATTACTAGCAGTGGCTAACTATATAATAGGTTGCCACCTTTTCCACCGGCAACCTTAGTGCTGCTGACTCTAGGGTAGGACTATTTTATTCAAATTCTATCCCTAGAGGCGCTAAGGTACACCAACGGCCTCTAGGCGAGTTTCACTTTCTATCCAGGCGTCAAACTGCAAGTTATATCGCCCGTCTACGCCTTTTTCTATCCAATTTACTGAAACAGGCCCAACAGCTAACCCTAAGTTTCTAAGTCCTTGGCATGGCAACAACCTATCAGAATCCTACTACACAGTGAACAGAAGGACAAAGGGCTTACTATAATGCTTCTAGTGTGTCACACCTAATCTGCTCTTTCCCGACAAGGGATACTATAATCTATTCTCAATACGTTTTCTAACAACTAACCACAACATATATAAACATTATCTACAAGCAGCAACTAATACAACATATGGGATTTTCATCTACTTCAAAAGCGTAAGTCGTATCATTATACGACAAGAATAACTTATCGAAAGAATAAGCCTTAAGATACCTCGAATGTTGACTTTCATTTACCCGAACAGTTTCCAACCTAGAGCTAGCACTTCCACTCACTTGCAGCCCTTACACTGAGAGAATAGGTATAGTTTCAATACTAAACTCGACACATAACAATATCTTTCAATAATAATTAACTATAAATCTATTTAACTCGACCGAAAACCCACAATTTCTCGAGAATTCAGAAGGGAGAAATGCTTACCTGTTGCCTGTGGCAGATTAGGATTCAATTTGGAGTAATTCTGACAAATCTTACTTAGTGGAGTTCTGGTACTCCAAGAAAATTTTCAAGAAATAACTCTGTAGGGATGCTTCTCATAGGCCTAGAACTTGTTATCCAAGGTGAATTTGCATTTGGACAGAGTTTGGTGGCGTAAATCAGCGAAAAATGAAAGAAAAGTAGAGAGAAAACATTGTAGAGCTGAATTCTGAGTTTGGGGAAATGTTTATAATGTTTTCAACTTCAAATGTTACATATATATACCAATGGGGGTCGGTGGCAGGGGGAGCGATGCGTCGCCCATAACACTGGCTAAGGGGTACGACACACTGGCCATAGCGCCAGGCTGGCTGGCGCGGCGCGGCGCCCAAGGCGGCTGGCCTCTGGCTCTGCCTCCTGCTCACTTGATGCCATGCTCCTATATTCATCCCCCAGGCCCTTCCTTGCATGCGACATACTCCAAAACTCTCAACATCTGTACACACACATCCATTAAATGATAGAAACTTACGGGGTGTAACATTGATATGCGGGTAAAATATCCCCAATTGTTCATAGAATCTCGTACGTATCCTTTCTACTTTTGTATAGACCATTCGGGGACGAACGGTATTTTAATTGGTATTAGATGTAACGACCCAGATGTCGTTAGGGATGGTTAAGGTCATAGAACATAGAAAATTGGCTAAGGAAAAGATAGGGAGGATGTGAAATAAACTAAGTATAGAACTATGCAATTTCGGGTAGCTAGTGGTTTGGGGGACCGCTACAGCAGTGGGGTTTCCCTTGCAGCAAGACCATGGTAGTGGTCGATGTCTTGTTGTGGCGGAATGATGGAGTAACTGCTGGAACTGCTGCAACGATCCTATGGCCTCTATAGCAGACGATCGGAGTCAGAAAGTGGATTTTAAGTGGGAATTATGGGGTTTTACCCCATTATTCTCAAAAACTCAATTAGAAGGGCTAAAGGACGAAAAATTTCTCCAGGGCAGTGAACTACTCTTCGAAGGTAAGAACTTCAATTCTCCTACATCTACTACAATTAGTGTTTATCTAAGATTACTTGTGGACCTTTAATGGTGGAGGTTATATAGAGAAAAACCCTAAGTTGATGAACTAGGGCTGAGATTGTGGGGGAGTAATGGGAGGTTTGATTGTTGAAATTTGAGTAATGTTTACTTCCTAGGGTCCCTCTTGTTAATGTTGATGGGTTATACAAGGTGGGGACCTAGAACTAGGTGGAAGGGAAGGGTTTTTTGTTAAATTTCCCTAAAAAGAGAAGGTTGATCGAATTAGACCCTATCTCAAGGAGTGATTAGTCAATGATTATATGTGTGTAGATTTCAAACAATCCGAAGCATTGCGGAAGGGCAAAGCTCCTACAGAGTAGCGAAGATGATAATTTCGAGTAATCGAGATAGGTTACGATTTATAGGGATAGATCTATATAATGGCATGTATATTGTGCAATGTTGATATACGATTTGTCTTCATACATTTACGTGATATGTGAGTCTATTGTTGATAATTTATTTTAAGAATGTGACTATGATGTAATATTGAACTGTGATGAATTGTTTAAAAGATTGTGTATATGATAATGGAATTAACTGTGTTGAATGTTTAGGTAAAGTGATTACACTCTGTTAATGAGAGAGTTGTTAATTGTTAATAGCTTGCTTTAGGAGTAGATTGTAACCTTATGTATGATGAAATGATGCACTTGATCTGTTCTTTTTATAAAAATGATGAATGATAGAATTTACATCATAAAATGAGAGGCTCGAGCCCGATGGGAGTATCCAGGCGAGCAAATAACATTATTTGAGTGGCTCGTGTATGAGGGGAGCATCCGGACAAGCATATAAGTGGGGTGGGGGCCATGCTGGCACAGTACATGGATTTTTAGAGTCCCCTGTAGGTCATGACTGGATGGACAGAAATAAGATCCTCTGGCGTGTGTGTACATGATTTGTGTGGTTGAGTGATAATGGGAGATTACGTAGGCGTGTTCCCGTTGTGTTACCCTTGGTTGTGTTGTTTGCATTTTGTCTTTGGATTTCATTTATGTTCATGAAGTGGATGAGAAACATGCTACAAGAATGTGCAAAGTATCGTGGATATGATGTGAATTGATGATAAAGAACATGTTTTTAGTGCGAAGTATGACTTTGTCACCGTGTGCAGTTATTGAGTAGTCGTCATTATGAAAAACTGAGGAATTGTAGCTTTTAATTGCTGATGTGATTGTTGTTTTATTATACATGTTTGATGGATTCATGGAGTATATGAAATGTTAAACTATTGATCTATTGAACTGTGGGATGGATGAACTGAGAAGACTGCAGCATGTCAGCTTACTGCCTAAGCAGTGCTGCTGTAGCGAAACCATTTCTGCTGCGGCGAGACCGCTGTAAAGGACAAGTGACCGCTGCAACGAGAGGCTATTGAGTGAGCAGGCCGACTGATTCCTGAGTAGAGCCAGTGTTCATAAAATGGCTTTGTACTTCTGTATAATGTTGTAGACCCTTTTTATATCACTTTTGCTTTAATTATCTATTATTATGTAAGGTCGGCCGATGATGCCTACCAGTACTATGTCATGTACTGACCCTACCCTTGTATTCTTTTCTGAGTGTAGAGTTCGATCTCAGCAGTTCTTCACACCCTCACTTGTAAACCAACAGATTTTGGGGATTTAGAAGGTGAGCAGATGAGGACTATATTGTATTTTTAGTTTTTAGTTTCTTAGTTTGTGGAAACAGACATCTTGTGAAGTGACTTTTAGGTCTTGGGTATTATTTCGGAGTGTCAGTTTAAGCTGTTGTTGTACCCCATAAGTCCTAAGATCAGACCAGGGAGTTGAAATGGAGAAAACAAGAATTTCTGCACCAGGTTGACCATGAGTCGTTAAGTGACTCGTGGTGAGGAGTATGACTTGAGTTGGAAATTTCTGGTTTTGAGTCCCCATGGACATGACCACGATTCATGGTCAGCTCTGCGACTTGTTAAGTCAATCGTGGTCAGGGAGGAGGTTCAGGTTGGAGGACTTGGGCAGTGCACTTAACAGGTGGGTCACTATGACTCGTTGGGTGCACCACGAGTCATGGTGTGCCCCGTGGTAAGCCCAGGTATGTTTTGAGCAGTGGAGTTAACGAGTGGTGACCATGAGTCATGGTCACTAGTAACGATTCATGAAATCTTATCAGAACCCTTCTCAATCTCCACTCCAGTAGGTGATTCAGTTGTAGCTAGACGGGTGTATAGAAGTTGCCCGGTCACAGTCCTTCATAAAGTCACCACAATAGATCTTGTAGAGTTAGCAATGACCGATTTTGATGTTATCCTCGGCATGAATTGGTTTTTTGCATGTTATGCTTCAATTAATTATAGAAACCGAGCTGTAGAGTTTCAATTTCCAGGTGAGCCAACCTTAGAATGGAAGGGTAGTTTAGTTGTGCCTGTAGGTTGTTTCATTTCCTACCTTAAGGCTAGAAAGATGATCTCCAAGGGTTGCGTGTGCCATTTAGTTAGGCTTAAGGATGCTACGTCCAAGACCCCGACTATCCAGTCAGTCCCAGTAGTATGTGAGTATCCATATGTCTTCCCAGAGGATCTACCGGGATTCCCTCCCGAACGGGAGATTGATTTTGATATTGACCTTCTTCCCGATACGCAGCCTATATCTATTCCTCCTTACAAAATGGCTCCAGCCGAGCTAAAGGAGTTGAAGGAACAGTTGAAAGACCTTTTAGATAAGGGATTTATCAGACCGAACAAGTCCCCATGGGGTGCACCAGTTCTTTTTTTTCCGAAAGAAGGATGGTTCTCTTCATATGTGTATTGATTATCGACAATTGAACAAGGTCACCATCAAGAACAGGTATCCTCTTCCTAAGATTAATGATTTGTTTGACCAGCTTCAGGGTGACAAGTGCTTTTTGAAGATAGATCTCAGATCTGGATACCATCAGCTCAGGGTTCAGGAGAGTGACATCCCGAAGATAGCCTTTAGGAAATGGTATGGTCATTACGAGTTTGTAGTTATGTCTTTTGGACTAACAAATGCTCCTGTAGCTTTTATGGACTTGATAAACAGGGTGTTCAAGCCATACTTTGATATGTTCGTGATCTTGTTTATCGATGACATTCTGATATATCCTCAGAACGAGGAGGAGCATGCCGCTCATTTGAGGGTGGTGCTATAGACCTGCCAACTTATGCAAAATTTAGCAAGTTCAAGTATTGGTTGAACTCAGTGGCATTCTTGGGCCATGTGGTATCAAGTGAGGGCATAAGGGTGGACTCCCAGAAAATAGAAGCGGTGAAGAATTAGCCTAGACCAGTGAATCTTTCAGATATCAGAGCTTTTTAGGCTTAGCTGGCTACTATCGGAGATTTGTTGAGGGATTTTCATCTATTGCAGCACCATTGACCAAATTGACCCAAAAGAAAGTAAAATTCCAATGGTTAGATGCTTGTGAAAGGAGTTTACAAGAGTTGAAGACTCGACTCACCTCGGCACCGGTGTTAACCCTACTTGAGCGTACCGATGGGTTTGTGGTGTATTGCGATGCTTCTAGAGTCAGCCTTGGTTGTGTGTTGATGCAGCATGGTAAAGTTATAGCATACGCTTTCAGGCAACTGAAGGTTCATGAAAGGAATTACCCGACCCATGATCTTGAATTGGCAGCGGTGGTATTTGCATTGAATGTTTGGAGACACTATTTGTATGGGGTCCATGTAGATGTGTTTCTGGACCACAAGAGCCTACAATATGTGTTTACCCAGAAGGATCTATACCTACACCAAAGGAGGTGGTTGGAGCTACTCAAGGATTATGACATGAGTGTACTTTACCATCCGAGTTAGGCCAATGTAGTAGTAGATGCACTTAGTAGACTCTCTATGGAGTGTGTGTCCCATGTAGTTGAGGGAAAGAAGGACCCGGTGAAGGATGTGCATCGACTTGCATGGTTGGGAGTTCGTTTGGTCTACTCGATTGATGGTGGTGTTATAGTTCAGAATGGGTCAGAATCATCCTTGGTGACTGATGTGAAAGCCAGACAAGACGAGGACCCTATTTTTGTAAAGTTAAAGGAAGCCGTTAAAAATCAGAAGGTAGAGGTTTTCTCCAAAGGGGGAGATGGTGTGCCTCAATATCAGAGTCGCTTGTGTGTCCCAGACGTTGATAATTTGAGAAATCGGATGTTGCATGAGGCTCACGGTTCCAAATATTCAATACATCCAGGTGCCACCAAAATGTACCATGACCTAACGGGAAATCTATTGGTGGAATGGCATGGAGAAGGACATCGCAGAATTTGTAGCTAAGTGTCCAAATTGTCAGCAAGTGAAGGTTGAGCATCAGAGACTGGGGGGGGGGGTGCTTCAGGACATCAATATTCCTACTTAGAAGTGGGAGGAGATCAATATAGACATCATCACAGGGTTGCCCCGCACTCGTCGATAGTATGACTCCATTTGGGTGGTCGTGGATAGGTTGACCAAAGCCGCTCATTTTCTATTGGTCAAAACCACTGATTCCGCAGAGGATTATGCCAAACTATACATCCGAGAGCTAGTTCGGTTGCATGGAGTGCCCTTTTCCATCATATCAGACAGAGGTATTCAGTTTACCTTTCAGTTTTGGAGATCATTTGAAAAAGGACTTGGCACTCAGGTCAAGCTCAGTATAGCATTTCACCTGCAAATGAATGGTCAAGTGGAGCGGACAATTCAGACTCCCGAGGACATGTTGAGAGCATGTGTGATTGACTTCAAGGGTAGTTGGGATGATCATTTGTCTCTTATTGAGTTTGCGTATAACAACAACTACCATTCCAACATTCAGATAGCTCCGTTTGAGGCTCTCTATGGGCGAAGATGTAGATCGCCTATTAGTTGGTTTGAAGTTGGTGAAGCTGCAATGATAGGACCAGATTCATTCCATGAGGCCATGGAGAAGGTTCAGCTCATACGAGATAGGTTGAGAACAACTTAAGGTTGCCAAAAGTATTATGCGGATGTGAGAAGGAGAGAAATCGGGTTCGAAGTGGATGATTGGGTGTTTCTGAAGGTGTCTCCCATGAAGGGAGTGATGAGATTTGGAAAGAAAGGGAAACTCAGTCCCCGTTATGTTGGCCCGTACTGGATTGTGAAATGGGTTGGAAAGATAGCATATGAATTGGAGTTGCCCTCAGAATTAACTTCAGTCCATCTAGGTTTCCATGTATCGATCCTAAAGAAGTGTTTAGGTGATCCAGCTTTAGTTGTTCCAGTGGACAATGTCGGTGTGAAAGACAGCCTTAGTTATGAAGAGGTTCCGGTAAAATACTGGATCGTCAGATTTGAAGGCTAAGCAACAAAGAAGTAGCTTCAATTGAAGTTTTATGGAGGAATCAACATGTTGAGGGAGCTACGTGGGAAGCCGAGGCAGATATGATGGCTATATACCCACATTTATTCTCTACCGGCTCAGTTCCATCTTGAGGTATAAATTTTTGCCCTAAAACTCTATTCAGTTTCATGTTCATCTCATGTACCTCAGTTTCTTTCATGTAAAGGTACGTATGTATGATTCATGAATTCAGTGCAGTCATGTAGTTTAAATCAGAGTTAGTCATTCCGTCAGTTTTTGGCTTATATGGTCAGTATTTGAATATGATGATTGCGTTTCTCCGCTTTTCTGTATGACTTTCAACATTCGAGGACGAATGTTCCCAAGGGGGAGATATTGTTATACCTCAGAAGCCCTAAAATCAGACCCACGAGTAGAAACAGAGAAAATAGGATTTTCTGCACAAGGTCACAGAAAGAGACGTCCTGTGACCCGTCAGGTTGTCCACGAGTCGTTAATTGACTCGTGGTGAGGAGTATGACTTGAGTTAGAAATTTCTGGTTTTGAGTCCCCACGAACATGACCACGAGTCGTGGTCAGTCCCACGACTCGTTGAGTCAGTCGTGGTCAGGGAGGAGGTTCAAGTAGGAGGACTTGGGCAGTGCACTTAATGGGTGGGTCACCACGACTCGTTGGGTGCACCACGAGTCGTGGTGTGCCCCGAGGTTAGCCCAGGTATGTTTTGGGTAGTGGAGTTTACAAGTGGTGACCATGAGTCATGGTCACCAGTAACGATTTGCGATGTTGCCCGTGGTGAGTTCCAGGTGAAGCTTTGGTAGTGTACTCGACGATTGAGGTGACAACTCGTGGTCAGAGGTAACGACTCATCCAGTCCCTCGTTGGGTCTGGCAGTCTGTTTTCCTCTGCGAATTAAATAAGGGCTTATCCATAATTTCTATGATCCTATGACCTAAACTATGTCGTTTTAATCTATGAATAATGAGTTTTAAGAGGGATAAGTTCATTCTAAGCTATTCCTATTCATGCACGCAAGTGTAGAAGACATGAGAGGTGATCAAGCTCAATTTCTTCCAAGTTCTTCTCAATTCTTCCTTGGGAAATTAGAGAAGTTGTAGAGTTTGATTCTCTCAGGTATATAGGGTTATGAATGCGTGAATTTGATCACACTCATGCCCAATCTCTCCCTAATTCATGAAATTCTATTGATAATTCTTTGAGATTTTATCTCAATTTTTATGAAATCCTTATGATCTACCTAGGTTAATTTCTCTCATGAATAACTTCATGTTTTATGAATCATGGACAGATTTTATAACTATTTATATTTAAATTTTTTGCAAAACTATGCCCATTATGTATGTTTCATGATGAATCAAGTTATGGTTCTACTTCGATTTTGATGTTCATTAACTCATTATAATTTATGACTTATAATATGATTTCTCTCAAATACTCATCCTGAATTTATGAATATCAAGAATATACATGTTTTGCAAGTGTGCATGAACTTCATGATTTATGATCTATTATTATGGCCGACTCACGGGCCTTACTTTCAGTTCTAGTTTACGTATTTCAAGCATGCTTACGTTTATCATGATTTTAACTAGCCTATGAACCTCATGTATATTATCCTATGAGCACTATATATGTTTTGGGAGTAGTATTTAACACTATGTAGACCCAGGGTCCAAGCATACCCCGAGTCTCAGAACTACGCGCCAACGTAGCCATGATGGAACCTCCTTTACAACTGTCCCTTTTGCCCAAATGGGCCCTTCATGAGTGATATCACGCCCATTTTATGGTTCTACCCTTGGCAAGGTACAAACACCCTCCCGACTTGGGGTTTATAGGTCAGACTCCATATGTGTTCATATGGGGTATGTCGGTTATAAAAATCTCCCACTGTTCTTCATGATTTATGTTTGGTTATGACTATATACTTTGGCTCAAGTCACGTTTAATAAAGTTTTTCTCTTATGATTATGATTATGATTATGAATGATTTACGAATGTTTTGAAAATCTTGAGTCTTATGTTTGTATTATGATATTCATGTTACAGTCTTGTTGTCCTACTCTTATGAACTTTTATATATTTTAAATGTTCGTTTTTACTTACCTTGCATACCCGGTACATTCCACGTACTGACCACATACTCTATGCTGTATCGTCTCATGATACAGGTTTGAGGGATCTTTCTCAACAGCATCCTTAGCCCCTGCTTTCCCACTCAGACCTGTCTAGCTAGCATTGGTGAGTCCTCATCCTTCGAGGACATTCAGTATTCGTGGTCGTTATGTCTTTCTTCAGTTTCAGACTTGTCAGTTTAGTTGGGGGTGTTGTCCCATCAACCCATCAGATATGTTAGAGGCTTTTAGAGTGTATGTAGTAATCAGCTGGTCATGTATGATGTGAATTCCACTTTTTATGTTATGTTATGTTTAGACTTCCGCTATATTTATTATGTTAATTCTTCCACTGTTATTGATTGAGTTATATGTATGTTCATGCCATGGGTCGACTTGGAGTCTTTCGGGGCTCCTTGTCCCGTGTCTTGATCCGGGACTTATGTTTGGGTTGTGACAGATGTGGATTTATAATGTGAAGTTTGTTTCAATAATTAAAGATAGCGTTTTATCCTTTTGCATGTCTCATTTTGGGGGGTAGTATTAGAATTCGTTGGTTCGCCCACCGGGGGTTAGGGTGGGTGCGAATCACGACCATTTGGACCGTGACAAATTTATTTTTTATCACTTTAAAATTTATTATAAATAAATTGGCACGCTCGGTGGGACCTAATCCACCCCTCATCTCTTCTTTCGCAAATCAAATCTGCAAAATCTGGAGTTACAAAATCAAAAAAAGGAAGCTCCATTTTTTTGGGTACTTCAAGTCTTGTCTTCGAGTTTTAGCAAATCTGCACTCCGACAAGCCTTGAAGTGAGAGCATTTGTAGACATCGAAATTTTATTGTATTTAAAATAGAATTCTTCAAGATGAGTTGTACATTTAAAATAGGACTCTATAAGATGACTCGTGCCTGATTTAAAATAGGACTCTACGTTATGTGTTTTACCAAATTTAAAAACAGGGCACTATAAGACGAGTTCAATCCATCTTCAAACTCTAAAGACAGTTTGGGTTTTTTGGAAGCTATTTTACCCTAAACCTTAATAGATGCCTATAAAAAAGGACACATATTCCCTTGAAGGAGCATTGATAACACTCAAATTACACCCTTGAAGAAGTATAATGCGTACGTTGTCAATAAAGAACCCAACTAAGGTTGGGGTTCGATCCCACAGGGAATATGGTCAAGATACAAACTAATTCTAGTATTCACACTTTTAGTTCAATTATTTCCTAAAAGTGGGGTTTGTAAAATAAGTAATAGTATTTTGAAAGAGAATTGTAACCAATAGTTATGCAATCAACTATGGAGGTGTTCCCTATGGCTTTTAGGTCAGATTATTACACTCGTGATCTATCCCAATACTTAGCTTGAAGAATTGATAAATTATGTTCATCTAAATGACCGATTCATCCCTATTAGATGACTCCACTTAATCACCAAGTTAGGTCTCATGAGCGATTTCGATTTAACCTTTATCAATAGTTTCAAATTAACTATCCTGCGACCACAACTCAAGCTATTCAATGAAAATCAATTTCAAGGCTTTCTTGTTCTTTTCTTTTCCTAATCTCTACTTCTCTATATTCAAGCAAGAAGAGGATTCAGACTAGTCCTAGTGTTGTGCATTGTTAAGTAACGTTAATCAAGAAGAAAATAACAATACAGGCATTCATATTGGTTTAGAATCACTTTGTGTTAATCGTAGTTTATTATTCCATCATGGTTCCCACAACCCTAGTTTTGGAGGGTTTAAGTATTCATGATTGCAAGAAAAAAGATTGGATTCTATAGAATAAAACGTAATTAACAACTTACAATGATGATGAAAGAAAGAACACAATAATTGATTGTACAATTAACTGTCAGAAACTCAAGAACAATGGAGAATTTGTGTAAGTATTTGAGTAGTTAATCTCCAAGAACATAGAAAACCTAAAAACTATGAATACAAAGTCAAAAGTGTCAAATCTCTCTAAGGAAATAACTAAAAAGTATTTATACAACTAATGAAAATCTTTCCTAACTTAATAGGGAATCTGCTACCGCCACATTGTATGAGTCGTAGCATGAAGTTCTGAATCGTGGCTTCTTCCGTAATATGAAATGCAGTTTCTGTCTTCTTAGGTACGGTCAAGTAGTACGACTCGTACAATGTTTCTACAAGTTGTAAGTGTCGATCATGGTTTATACTTCTACAAATCTAACATCCTCAGAATCTTTCCACAAGTCCTTGGTACGATTCGTACGTTGGTGTTATGACTCGTGGAGTCTTCTCGTCCTTTGGGATCTGGCAATTGTTAATTTCTTTGAACTTTTAGACGCCTTCGTAACTTCCACTCGTACTAGGATCTTCAGCAAGTAAGTGCACCTCCTTTGAAGTTTTTCACGACTCCAACATACGGCTCATACTAGGAGTCGTAATTTGGCCCAACACTTATGCATTTCTATGAATTCTGCTGCAGTTGCTAGTACGACTCATACTTAGACCCGTAGCAAGCCACTTTTCTGCTCCTTTTTCACAATCTAACTCCTGGACTTGATTTCCCTGAAAATAAGATAAAAGCACCTCATATCTATATAAACACACCTAAGTCACTGCATATTTTCTATGTTTTAAGCATCGAAAGTGATGTAAAACCACAACACATCAACACCTTAACTTAGAACTTTTGCATGTCCTCAAGAAAACAAAAACACTACTACAACGATGATGCTTAACTAGAAAGTAAAACAGAAGATCTACAACCAAGAACACCAAATTTTGCACACATGAGCTCAAACAGACATTGACTCTTTTTTCATTCAAAACTATGCTAGCAATGCTTATATGCAACTACAAGTCATGACTTAAAGGGATCTAGAGATGGCATTCAATCATTATTAATTAAGCTATCACTAATGCTATTTACACAGAATATTGGCAGAATGCAATGCAACCCATGTACCCTCATACAAATGAAGTCCCAAACACTCATAATGATATATATATATAGGAAACAAGAACTATCAAGCAAAGCTCTCGCTCTCACAAAGAAGTTCCAAATACTGCACAAGTAACACCATAGGCTTGCCTTTATTTTCTCTACTCCGGCTTTTGAGACAGTTAGTGTTATACCCCGTAGGATTCCCGACACCTAGATGACCTATTCGCATGTTGGTTAAGCATATTTGAAGGCCATACGTGCTAGAGAAAGGCCCGGGAAAAAGATCAGACGAGAAACCTGTCGAACCATCGCGAAAGGAGCCGAGGCAGAGCCCCTCCGCGATGGCAGCGTGTCACGGAGGTGAAGCCTCTGCGTTGGCTCCGTGACACGTTGGCCTTGTCCAGGCCCAAGTATATAAAGCCCCACTTCGGTTTTAAATCATTTTAAACTTATAATTTTCAGTGAAACAGAGAGGAAACAACAGAGAAAAGAAAAGGAACGAAGAGGGTGATATAATTTTCATCCGATTACGCCGCTAAACGTTGTCCAACTCAAATTAACCCCAGATACTGAGGTATTTAGCAGCAGAGAGCATTCCTACGGATTTAGTTTCGTGAAATACGGCCGACAAATCGTCGAGCCACCGAGCTAAGGTAAGTAGAATTGCTCCAAACTGGTGTTTATGTGTTCCTAGCTGAGAAGTGAATAGTTCTCCCTTCTGGACTTCTGAAAAATAGCGAGTTTTCGACCGTCTTTCGATAAGCCTAAGTTTAGGCTATAAATTATATCGAAAGTGATGTTGTTCTTTAAAATAAAGCTATATTTAGTATTAATTGACATATTTATGAATGCAGTTGGGAGAAATAGTTGAAGTATTGGCCGAGCCTCGTCCGACAGATGGATAGTTCAAGGATAAGGTATGTAAAGCCAGTTTCCTCGGCAAGTTAGTAAATCTCGGTATAGTAAAGCAATTTAAAGTCCAGTAGAATATTCAGAAGTCATGTGTTGTGTTTATTACGAATGTTGGTACGATATTAGAAGCATCAGGTTATAATTAGCACGAAACTTGTTAGCACGATATAGATTCTAATACAAGTGTTAGGAACTGCACAACATGCTCAGTATATGATATAGTACAAAATGTCAGGATATTATCGTATTCAGTTGAAACCAAGTAAAACCATGTAATATCTGTAAGGTATCTCAGAAATAGAATGATAGGTTAAAAATAAAGCTTAGGAAGCATGTCAGATATAGTAAATCATGTTATTACAGAAACTCAGTATACAGTACAGTATGGCAGAAGATTATATTTGTACATATACACTATTATCAGTCTCAGCATGAATTAAGTACATACATATCGCTATCACTAGTTAAGCATACAGTAGACACAGATACATTGTAATTATTAGCTTCAGCATGAGATATATGCAGATAGTATTACTAGTTGAGACCACTGTATTGTCTTGGGGTTGGATTACCTAGCATCCCTGACCGCCCCAGGGTTAATAGCTGTATCGACTCGTCCGCCAGAGGACGAGGATACGTCGCTCTACAGAGTGGCATGCCGTCCCCCATGGGACGAAGATGGGATGCCAGTTTTTCCCCATATTGTGCCTTGGTCGGCCCTTACACACCCCTGTCGAGCGGATACGCCCGGGTGTTGATTCAGGAGTCCTCCGGACTCAGATGCAGTTATAGTCAGGGGCTCAGCGAGCCCAAGTGCATACCCAGGGGACCGGCAGGATGCTTACAGCAGTTATAGGAGATGGGATGACTGGGGTAGGGGTATAGATTCTGTGCTGGTTGTACCTCCCGGCTTATGGGGGCCGGGTAAGGTTTGTGTGTGCTACATTATGTTATGTTATGTTATGCCATGTTACATTAGACACGAGTAGTTCGGTAGCAGAACGATACGTCTCCAGGTATGACTCCTACTCCTTCCAGTACAATTAAGAGAAGGTATGATTTACATTATCAGACAGTTAATCTATTCCCTCCTACTTTAGTTTCATCAGTTGTATTGTTGTTTTCAGATATTTCCTTCAGTTATTGCTTTACATACTCAGTACCAGTGGTACTGATACCCGGTGGGGCGCTGCATTACTTGCCTGCAGGTACTCATAGATGAGCAGGCGATACCTCGTGATTCCTGTCAGCGATCGAGTATTCAGCTCCTGTCATCCGGAGACTGAATCCCAGAGGTGTATTTCGTTTTCTTTTGTTGTACAGTACGGGTAGGTCGGGGCCCTGTCCCGATCATTTCTATTGGTATTCCTAGAGGTTTGCAGTCTGTATATATTTCCCTGTGGTCAGATGAGCCGGTCGTGTGAGGCCGTGCAATTGTTTAGCTGTTAGTACTTCTGATTCCTTTGTGTTGGCCGTGTGGGGCCATAGCTTGACAGTAGTGGTGACCTTGCCGGTCACGTAGCTGTCCAGTATGTCATTGTTGAGTTACAAATAACTAGACAGCATGGTGGCCTTGTCGACCCGCATAGGTTTCCCTATATTGATATGTTTCTGGTTAGCTGTCAGCACAGGTACAGGTGGCTATAGGCCTAGTCGGCCGGAGGCTGTATTTACAGCCGTCATATAGCCCGTTGTTTCCCTGAATCTGAGTTAGATCCAGCCAGGCACCAGACGTGCTCAGGCTCAGCAGTCTAGCAGTTCAGGTCCTAGTAGGGCACCAGGTGCCAGTCATACCCCCCAAGGCGGGGTGTGACAGTTAGGCTAGGATCACTATAGGAATTTTAACGACTTGTAATGTAGGCTTCGGGATGGGTGTGGTATATATGGATAATAGTGACTAACCTTCCTTGAAACTACACAACTTTTGGCTCCACTTTTAACTCTTTTTCCCACTTCTCTTCTTTTCCTCCATCTCTCCTTTTCATTCAGCTTTCACTTGGTGGGTGTGGTGTATTTTTCACTTTACTGTTATTTTTTTTCTTTTTTGACTTTCAAATTGCTTCTCTTTTTCTTTTTTTTGCTTCTTTCATACCACATCTCACCTTTTACTGACTAGCTTTTTTCCTTTTCCCCCCCACATCATCTATGCACCCCTACAATAGCCACCCTCAACTTAGGCATTTTGCCTGAGTTGAGGTTCACAATGTCCAAGGAGGGACCAAAGCCAAAACAAGTTCATCATAAACAATATAGAAAAGGTGAATGGGCTAATCAATAAAAAGGTCAATTTCAGGCTCAAAAATGAGATCAAGGGATTTATTTTATTTGGTAGTGCAATTTAAGCTAAAGTGGAATAAATTAGAAACAGGCTATGATCCTTTCCAACCAACTATCCTATCACCTACAAAGACTAACCGGGCAAGTTCTAGATCACCTACATAGTATTGAACTAAGTAGGAACTCACTCACACATGGTACAGGTTTGCATTGTACATCCCTATCCTATTCATGCACAGATTATTCTACAGTTACTCATGCTAATCACTCAAATGCCATTAAAAGATCCGCTATAGTCATGCTTTGTAGTAAACTAACACAACTAATCACAATTTTTTAAAAAAGGGTTAGTTTTTTCAAAAATCTCAAAACATCAAACACATGTGTATTTTTATTGGTTGTTAAGTACTTCTAGTTAAATAAAAATAAAACATCCTAAATATGTCGGTTTTACTAGATAGCATGTTTGAGGAAAAAGAAACACGACAACAAAAACCGTCAGACGAACAAAAAAACAAATAGATACACCCCCCCTTGAAAAACATGCTTTGTCCCCAAAGAAAAGAAATAAGAATTAGGAGAAGGACATACTAGTGGCACTCCTATCATCTTGTAGGGGGGGGTGTGTGAAGGCACACTCTCCGCCTATGCAATTGTTGTGCCAGCGGTGGCCGGCGCACTCAGTGGTGTAATGGTGGGGGCTGTGGTCACCCCCTCAGCAATCTTGGCTGCCTCAGCGACCTCTGAATCTCACTGGGCTGAATATGGCACACCTGAAGGGTCCTCCCCACCGGCAAGTCCCTAGGGTCAGAAGCTGAACTCCCAGCTGCTCTAGCTCTCTCCTACAGCTTAGACATATGCTGGTCATAAGTCTGCAGGCTAGCTGCTTTCGCCCGCTTACACTTCTTTCTTTCTCTTTTTTCTTCTCTTTTTGGCAGCCTTCTCATTAATCACCTTTGTCGACTTCCTCTTTCCTCTCTCTCCTCCAGCCAACTTATGACTCCAAAATGCCCCTAAATCAAGCTCCTCCGCCTGTTCATCCTCAAACAATGGAATAATAGGGGCTAATAATATGGCCAGCTATCGAGACAACATCTCAGCTACCTGACTTCGTACCAAGCCCATGTCTTCTCTCAAACTCTTCATATCCAGCTGCTCAGCTAGTCGCTCGTTGAGGTGTAGCTCAAAAATGTCTAGTCTACTATGTAGCCCTCTAGCTGCCTCTTCAATCTCATCCTTGACCCAAGGCTTGACCTGCTCAATCATCATGTTGACCTTTTTCTCGATCAAAGTCAGCCTTTTGGCCAGCTTCTCTAGGAACTCACGGGCCAAAAGAATGCATTCGGATAGAACCTGGCTTAATGTAGCTAGTGGAGGTGCAAAGGAAATGCCATGACAGGTACTTCATGGCTGGCATCTCACTCTGCTTAGCTGAGGTAGGGGAATCTACCTACTTGCCCCCTGTTGACTGTGGTGTCGGGACTACTGTTGGTAATCTAACCTGGCTCGCCGGGTTCATCTCATCTTGAATCAACCCAATGTCAGTAGTTCGATTGCCTCTGATTCTGGCATCTATCTCCGAAATCATCCGAACACCAGACTCTCTACAAAGCCTATATATGAGACTCGAAAATAGAATCGTCGTGCTCAAGGCTAGAGCTCAATCCTAAATCTCCTTCTCTATGACCCTCAACATATTAATGGCATATCTGGACATGATACATGCCACCAAAGCTACTCTGTTGGTGCTCAATATATTGTCGTATACTGTCGGCACCAACCTATGGCGAACCAATGTCCAGTAGGCCTTCACTATGAAGTTAAGCGAGGCTGTTGTGACCTGCCATCCACTGGTCACCCAATCTCCAGTCTCTTTCTCCTCAGCTATTACTCCAGCCAACCACCTCACCTGTGTCTGTCTCTCCTCCAAGATCAACTATTTGATCCTTTTTAGGGCCTCAACACGATACTCGAACTCCGCTAAAGAGGCTGGGACCCGATATTCTAGCCCATATGACATTCGAGCAATGGCACCCTCTAAGAAATCAACTCTGCACCCTCGGACCCTCACACTCTCCAGTCTGGGTTGCACTTTCACTTTTTGCCCCGTCGGAGTCTACTGCTCTAAGGTGGCCAAGTAGTTAGCATAGAACTCCCTGACCATCTTGGTACTGAAGCTGTCAGAGGTTCTTTCCATCCACTCGAACCCATAAAAGTCAAATAGCCACATCATCTCTTTGACCTTATTTAGGGCATTGTTCAAGATTCGCAGCTTCTGTTATATGCTCCCCGTATTCTACTTTGATGTAAGTGTGAGGCCCTGCGCATAAATTTCCCCAACACCGGGAACACTATACTTGATGGTGCAGATCTCTAGAGGTTTGGTCTAATCATCATCATCATCTTGTCCCCCCTCCTCAGACTTGGGCTCATCTGACCCATCCTTAGCATTTGAGCCACTACCAGACTCCTGAGGCTGCACCTCAACTACCTCCTTAGATTTGGGAGCATCTACCAGTGTGACCGAAGTAGCTACAGTCTGAGCCTTGCCCTGTGCCCTAGTGGTTTGGGGTTCATTAGTGTCATTTGTATCAACTTGGTACTCCTCCAATGAACCACTTGGTGTGTTTTTCTCCTACTTAAATGTAGAGGCCTCATCCTTTAGGGCCCTCCGAGCTGCAATCTCATCTCTTGCCCTCTTATCCTGGCCTCCTTGGTTGATCGTCTCTTGTGAGTCATTGTACTTGTGGAGAAGAGGTTAGTATATTATATCTCAGAGAAAGAAAAGAAAAAAGAGTTTGTTCAGACTCATACTACGATTTATCAGTACGAGTTGTACCAAGATGGTACAATTCGTACTGTGGTTCGTAATGCATTTTTGTCCCAGTCATGACTTATTGTATGACTCATACCAGGATGGTATGGTTCATACTAATGGTCATATGATGAAATTTTGAGAATGTAACTTTCTATATTTTAGTATGACTCGTTATCACGGTTCATAGTGGGATTCTACGAGTCCTACCAGGGGTTGTGATTTTGCTTCTTGATTTTGACCCTTACTGTTTCTTAGTCCGACCATTTGGTATGGCTCATATTAAGATACCACAAATTTTACTAAGTCTCATACCATGATTTTCTAGATTTAATAACCTGGGACAATCCCAATGAATCCTCCTACGAGTCGTAGTAGGAAATCATGAGTCGTAGGATGGCACATAAAGCCTGTCCGCAAACTGTGCAGTACCAGAAATGCAAGCAAACATGTTTTTAGGTGGGTGCTCAGATTTCCCCACCTCATTGGTTCAATAATACATAACATTCAACTATCCACATATTCCCCATAGTCATTTTCCCATTAACTCACTACCCGTAGCAATTCAAATTCACTAAGCATTTTAGTCCACCACCCGACATACAAGATTATGAATGACCAATGATCATATTTCTCCACTTTATTTTCATGAATGGATGAATCACAATGATGGTACGACCATGATAGAAATAAAATACCATGAGAATTTTTTTAACTTACTTGCTAATCTTTTGAATGATTCTTGCTTGCTTCTGGTCTAGGGTAGAAATTCGTCCAAATTATGCACTTTTAATGCACAAATCTAAGCTCAATCAAAATGGGAGTGAATTATGGGTGGTGGGGAATGAGGGGAGGAAATCATGGGTAGTGTTTGTGTTTGTGTGGGAAATTTAGGTCCAAAATGCTTTATTTTAAATTGGTTATGGGAGGATTTAAGAATTCGGGTTGAGTCAGGTTAGGTCAGGTATTTTATTTAATCAGCCCATCACGACTTGTACCATGAGTCGTAGGTCATACTTACGACTCATCCCTTGGATTTGTACCTAGAGAATTAGAGAACTTACTGGGGACCTACAAGTGCCTGATACGGTTCGTACCAAGATGTCAGGACCCGTAGGTTAGAGTTTCAGCACTTTGGTGCTTTAAGAGAGTTCATCACTACTGTGTGTATTACGACTTATACCTTGTAGGTACGATCTGTAATGACCAATCATAGTATAAACTTATGCACCTTATCAAGCCTCTGCTTCTTACCACGGACGGGACTACGAGCCGTACAATCATATTACAGTCCATACGGAGGCTCGTAGTCCAGACCTATTCTACATTTTTCACCCACCAGTTTTTGTTTCTCTTCCACGCTGCACACACATTAATAAAGATACTTGGGTTGCATCCCAAGAAGCGCCTGATTTAACGTCACGATATGGTGCAGGTAATTTGATTACTCAGACTCCACCAAACTACCTCATGGGTTGCCTCATATGCAGTGCCTGATTTAATGTTGCGACATGATGCAAGTCTCTTGACTACTCAGAATTCGTTAAGAAACTCAGAATCTATATCAATTGCTAGGACTACACAAAACTCATTTGGCTTCTTTATTGACCTACGAACACTGAAGATGACCTCTTCTTTGCTTAGCCTAAACTTCAATAGACTAGCTTCAACGTCCACTAAAGCTCTCCCTGTGGCAAGGAATGGTCGCCCCAAGATGATGGGGACCTCAAAATCTACCTCACAATCCAAGATCACAAAGTTAACTGGGAAGATGAACTTGTCCACTTTCACTAGGACGTCATGGAGTATGCCCACAGGTTTCTTCACTATGTGGTCTACCATCAATATCCGCATTGTAGTCGTTGTGGTGGCTACTAAGACCAACTGCTTGAACACAACTAGTGGCATAAGATTTTCTAGATCCCATATCACACAATGTCCTTGCAAACTCAAAATCTCCAATTGTACATGGGATGGTGAAGGTACCTGGGTCTTTCATTTTTTGAGTAAGGACCTGTGAGGCTATGACACTACGATGATGTAGATTCCCCACTAGCTCATAGCTCACAAATAACTTCCTGGTTACTAGGTCCTTCATAAACTTAGCATACCCAGGCATATGCTCTAATGCCTCGATCAATGGGATGCTCACAGACAACTACTTTAGCATAGATAAAATTTTTTGGAACTTCCCATCACCTTCTTCTTCATCGTCTAAGGGAACGGTGGCGGTGGTCGAGGGATGGGTCTAAAACCCTGTGGGTCCTCCTTTGTCTTTCCTTTTTTTATCTTAGACTCCTTTGCATCAACTGAAGCCTTATTAACTCAACATCAACTTTGATCACCTACTCTGCAACCTCATCTTCTTCATCTACCTCAATCTCACTCTGTTTCCTCATCTTAATTACAACCGGCATGGGCGGATCAATTGTAGTTTTTCTTCTCCTAGTCATCATAACCATGTAGTGGATATCATTCTTTGGATTCTGTACTGTATTGCTAGAAAGTGTGCCCTTATGCCTTTGGTTTAGGGATGCAGAGATCTGATGTAGCTGCTGCTCAATCTGCTTGATTGTTGTGGCATGCGATTCAACTTTCTGGCTCATGCAAAATATATCTCCCCTAATGTCTTTCAGCTGAGCATCTGTCAACTTTTCCTTCTTCAGTAGCTCAATCATCATACTCTCCAAATTTGAGGACCCAATGTCACCCTCTCGAGCCTTAGGAGGGACATAAAGGCCTGTACGATCATTTCTGTAACCGTCATTCTTTCTCCAATCACCTTTCTGCTCTCGACCTCTACTCCTATCCCTCTAACCATTCTAGTTTTAATTGTCTCTCTACTAGTTTTGACCTTGATTTATGGAAACTTGGTGCCAAGTGTCTTGACCAGACCCTCGGACATTGGCTCGAAAACCCGCCACCTGGTTATCCAAGAAGTTTGCCTCCTCCTTGGAATCTGAGTGCTCGAACCCCTATTCCTGACCCTGTGCTCCCATTGCATTCACTTTTTGCACTCCAGATCCCATGATATTTTTGTGAGTTGGTTTATAGATGTACTCATATGAGCTAACTCCTGGTCACACTCCTCTCCTTCCTGCACTGCTCCACAGTCATTCCGATAGCACATGTACTCGCAGTTGTCTCTACCTCTCTAGTATGCCAAGCTCTATTTATCTTGGTCACTCGGTCCAGTATGGTGTTTTTTTCCTCCCACGAGTGACTCATAAATGCTCCACCTGCCACTGTATCAGCTACAACCTTTGTGCTATTGTTCAGAGAGCTATAAATTTTTTCAACAAGCTATCATTAGGAATTCTATGATTCGGGCACTTGGTCAGCTTCTTCTTGAACCTCAACCATGTCTCATGAAGTGCCTCTATTTTAAGATATTGAAAATTATAGATCTCATCTTTATACTACAACATCCTAGAAAGTGGAAAGAATCTCTCCAGAAAGCAAGTTTCAACTCCCCCCGTTGGTGATAGAGTTGTTTGGAAACTCTGACAACCAGAGGGTAGCCTCACCAGATAGGGAGAATGGAAAGAGCCTTAGCCTTGTAGCATTCTGACTTACTCCTGGAAACCTATAAGACTCTGCATTACCATAAACCACACCCTTCATGTTAAGAAACTGGATTATTGTCTCGTGATATCAAATTTTGCCTCAACAGGCAAAGATGGGGGTACAATAGCTCCTGTTGACCCAACTTCATCAATATTCGGGTCCTCATCGTCATTAAAGTGAGGAGCATATCTATGGTACTAGTGTGGATCACGACCTCTATTCCAGATAGTATTGTCCACCTCTTCTGGGGAATCTTCCGCCTCCAGAAGAGCAGCTTGCCGAGAGAACACAGCCTGATGGGCCTTATTAGCTCGGTGTGCTTCGGTAGCCAACCTAGCCTTTGTCTGTTCTGGGGTCTCAAAATCAGCCATTTTCTGCAGTGTTCTTTCAAGCTCTTGATTAATTGGGTCTAGAGGGTTTCCGCTACTCCACGTACTTGGCATTCGCCAAGCGGTCTCTTGTGTAAAAACAAAAAAGAAAAGAAAACATAAATGAGGAAATAATGACTAAAATCTAAATAAAATAAATTAATCTAATCCTAAGTCGTATTTTTCGACAATGAAACCATTTTTGATAACGCTCAAATTACACCCCCGCAGAAGTATAATATGGACGTTTTCAATAAAGAACTAAGGTTGGGGTCAATCCCAAAGGGAATATGGTCAAGATAAAGACTAATTCTAGTATTCACACTTTTAGTTCCATTATTCCTAAAGGGGGGTTTGTAAAACAAGTAACAATATTTTGAAAGAGAATTATAACCAATATTTATGAAATCAACTTGGGAGGTGTTCCTCATGGCTTCCTAACTAGGTCAGTTTATTACACTCGTGATCTATCCCAATACTTAGCCTGAATAATTCATAAATTATGTTTATCCAAATGACTGGTTCATCCCTATTCGATAACTCTACTCAATCACCGGTTTAGGTCTCATGAGCAATTTCAATTTAACCTTTATCAATAGTTTCAAATTTACTATCCTGTGACCGCAACTCAATCTATTTAATGAAAATCAATTTCAAGGCTTTGTTGTTCTTTTCTTTTCCTAATATATACTTCTATAGATCCAAGCAAGAATAGAATTCAGACTAGTCCTAATGTTGTGCATTGTTAAAAAATGTTAATCATGAAGAAAAGAACAATACAGGCATTCATATTGGTTTAGAATCACTTTGTGTTAACCCTAGTTTGTTATTCCATCATAGTTCCCACAACTCTACTTGTGGAGAGTTTAGCTATTCATGATTGCAAGAAAAAGATTAGATTCCATAGAAGAAACATAATTAGCAACCTTCAATGATGATGTAACACCTCGGAAACTCAAAATCCAATTCTGGGGCTTAAAATAGAAAATCTGGAAATCTGCAAAAAATGCCTCAGAACGACCAACTTAACGAGTCGTTATGAGACCTAATGACTCGTTAAGTCAGCCGTGGGGAGGGGAAAAAGTGGAGGAAAGTAAGGATTGAGGCAGTGTACTTGACAATGGACCCCACGATTCGTGGTCCGTCCTAATTAGTTGTGAGGTGAGTCGTTGCTAGTGGGATGAGAATTTTCTAAAGTTGAGGCAGTGTACTTAACGGATGGTGACCACAAATCGTGGTCACCACTGACGAATCATTGGGTTGCCCGATGATGAACCCAGGTGACCATACAACCAGTGTACTTAACGGATCGTGTGACGAGTCGTGGTCACGAGGGTTGAGTGACCTGTTAGGACCCCGTCAACCAGTTTTCAAAACTTTTACCAAGGTTATTTTAGTAATCTCCTATCTACTTAGTCCCTAAACTACGTCATTTTAGACATGAATTCAGACCTTTTAGTGGGGTTATACGGTTCTAATACTCATTCCTCACTCAAGCACTCAGAAAATAGATCGTAAGTTCTCTCAAGAATTCTCAGAGCAAGAACTAGGGCAACCTTATTCTCCTCAATTTTCTCAATATTTTTTGTGGGTTCCTCATCAGGTATGTGGGGTTTTAGCAAGGGGATTTTTCTTCCCTTGCGTCCCCAAAATCCTCCTCAATTTCCTCCGTCAGTTTTTAAGCCCTGAGTTTTCGAGTATCAAAAGGATTCATGTTTATTTTCGTTGATTTCACTTAGAATAATGTTCATGTGTATTGTTGATATGATCCCCATAAATTTGTTATCAAATTGTCAGTGTTATTACAAAAGTGAATCTAAGCCCTAACCTTCGAGTTATGATTTTGCTTATTAAATTTCCTCTAGTGAATGAAGAATGCTTTGGGCTAAACTTTCTAAAATTTCCTATATATATATATATATATATATATATATGTTGATTAAATATTCCATTAATGAGAATGACTTTAGCTCTGTTGAATGAAATTCCTAAAATTCTCAAAAATTGCTCTACATTATGAAATTCCCGTGTTGTTGGAGTAAGTTGAGTTCTCTATTAGCTGCTAGTAGTCCAGACCAGTTAGAACTTAGAATCTCTTCAGAATTATATCAGTCTAATCTCAGTCAGAGTGTTAGAATCCTCAGTCATATTCAGAAAATTGTCAACTAATCAGTTTGACTTTAGTTTCTTCTCGAGGTGTCACTGATACCTCCCAGTTATTAGAATCACACTCGGAACATAATTTTATTTGGTCCATTCGGTGGTCATGAACTTCTAGTTTATAGTTTTGACCAGCCTCGGGACCCCAGTTCAGTTATCAGTTGTTCTTTAGACGGTTATGACGCTTCCTGTAAGCAGCTCTGACCAGTCTCAAAACTTAGTTTCTAGATCCGGTCCGATAAGACGCTTAGGGAACTCTCAGTCAGTATCCATGGGTCAGTTACAGTCTTGGGCCCCAGTATCGAGCTATCCGCTTGTCAGTAACAGTCACAATAGGATTATTCAGTGGGAGTAAGACTTAACACTGAAAGGGCTGGGGTTCCAGCACACCCAGGTTCCAGAACTACGTTGCCACCGTAGGTTATATTTTTAGCCTCATGGCCCTCCTTGACGGTGATTCTCACAGTCCATGCCTTTATACCCTGGCAAGGTATATTGGGTCCTACCAATGGGGCATATACATCGAACTCCATGTCGAGCTCATGTGGTTATATGTCGATTATAGACTCTCCCACTAGTCAATTAGTTCACTCTCAGATTCTTAGTTCAGAGTAGTTCAGTATAGTATCACAGACTCAGTCTTTAAGATTTAGGGCATGTTTATGACCATCTGCCAGGGTCATTATTGACCATATCAGTATATCATATTGTACCAGTTTTCAGTATTTCAGTTGGTCATTTCATGTCTCTTCAGTTCAGTTATTAGATCGTTCATGTTATCTTCGTCTCTCACATACTCGGTACTTCAAAGTACTGATGCATACTTTTATGTTGTATCATTTCATGATACAGCCGCAGGTTCTCAGACCCAGCGCTGTTAGCCGAAGTTGTGAGATACCTCTCATCTACAGAAACGTGAGTCCTCATCCTCCGAAGGCATCAGATCATCATTTAGTTTTTCTACATTATTTTTCAGTTATATTTTCGTGTTAGCTGGGGGCTTGTCTCAGCAACACCTCATCTAGATGGCTTCATACATGGACATGGTTTTCTTTCAGATTTATAGTTTTTATCATGATGTTTAGACTTTATGATTCAGTCTTGCTGTTATGAACATTTTATGTTATCGTTCTAAAAGCTTCCGCTATGCATGTTTTACTCAGTATACCAGTGTATGATAGACCAAGGGTTGACTTGGGTTACTTGTGACCTCAAGTATCGTGTTTCTTCCAGGGTGAAGACTCGGGGCATGACAGATGATGAAAGAAAGAACCCAATAATTGATTGCATAATTAATTGTCAAAAATTCAAGAACTATGGAGAATTTGTCTAAGTATTCGAGTTGTTGATCTCCAAGAATGTAGGATACCCAAAAACTATGAATACAAAGTCAAAAGTGTTTAATCTCTCTAAGGAAAATAACTAAAAAGTATTTATACAACTAATAAAAATCTTTTCTAAATTAACAGGGATCTGCTGCCACCACATCCTATGAGTCGTAAGCTACGAATTGTGGCTTTTGTCCTTAATGTGAAATGCAGTTTCTGTCTTCTCAGGTACGGACAAGTGGCACGACTAGTAAAATGTTGCTACGAGTCATAAGTTCCAGCAGTGGTTTGTACTTTTGCAAATCTGACATCATCTAAATCTTTCCATGAGTCATTGGTACAGTTCGTACCTTGGTGTTACGACTCATGGAGTCTGCTTGTACTTTAGGATCTGCCAGTTGGGAATTTCTCTAAACTTTTTCACGCCTCCATGGTATGGTTTATATGTTGACACTACGGTTCATAACTCCCACTTGTACCAGGATCTTCTGCAAGTGCACCTCCTCTGAAGTTTTTCACGATTCCTAGGTACGACTCGTACCAGGAGTCGTACTTTGGCCCAACACTTGTGCATTTCTTTGAATTCTGCTATGGTTGCTAGGTACGGGTCATGCTGAGACCCATAGAAAGCAACTTTTTTGCACTTTTCTGCTCCTTTTTCACAATCCAACTCTCAGACCTGATTTTCCAAAAACAAGGTAAAAGCACCTCATATATATATAAACACACCTAAGTCACAACATATTTTCTATGTTTTAAGCGTTGAAAGTACTGTAAAACCACAACATATCAAGAATATCTTGAATATCTATTAAACTCTTAGCTAATCACAAAGAGATCAGACATAAAAATTTATCTTTCTCAAAGTAAAATGCTGCCCGACATACTTGGTGATTAAATATGTCACAAGGAGGTCCATCGAGAAATACGCTACTAACAACCCTCGAACCACAGAGAAAGTTTAGAGGGAAGAATCACGGGATGAAAAAAATTATACTCATAAAATATGCATCAATAAAATATCTGATTCATCATATTTTATTTGTGATTATAATTTATTTTTTATCACTTTAAAATTTATCATAAACAAATTGGCACACCCAGTGGAATAAATTATTCCCTTCATCTCTTCTCTCATAAATCAAATCTATAAAATTTGGAGCTACAAAATCACAAAGGTGGAAACTCTATTTTTATGGGTACTTCAGGTCTCATCTTTGAGTTTCAGCAAATCTACATTCCGAAAAGCCTTGAAGTGGGGGCATATGTAGATATCAAAATTTTATTGTATTTAAAATAAAATTATACAAGATAATTTGTACATTTAAAAGGGGACTCTGCAAGATGAGTTGTACTTGATTTAAAATAGGACTTCACAAGATAAATTATATTGAATTTAAATAGGACTCTACAGGATGAGTACAATCCATAAGTTTTATCAAATTTAAAATATTACTCTATAAGACGAGTCCAATTCATCTTCAAACTCTAAAGTCAGTTAGGATTTCTTGGAGGCTACTTTATCCTAGCTCACACCTACAAAAAGGGACACATATTCCCTTAAAGGAGAATCTCTCGAATAAATCATAAACATTTGGGTGTTTACAAAGAGATCAAAACATCAAATATTGTCTTTCTCAAAGCAAAAGTTGCCTGACATTCTTGGCGATCAAATATATCACATGGATGTCCATATCATCCTACATTTGAGAAATACGCTACTAACAACCCTCGAATCACAAAGAAAATTTAGAGAGAAGAATCAAGGGAGGAACAAAATTATTATACTCACAAATATTCACTATTAAAATATCTGATTCATCATATTTTATTTGTGATTGTAGTTTATTTTTTATCACTTTAAAATTTATTGTAAATAGTAAGGTTTTTCCATAAATCATATTTATTACTCTATTTTTTGTTTGAATTTATATGGCAAAATAGGTATGAAGTTTAATTTTTTTAAAAAAAAATAACTTGTGATCATAAATATAACATAACATTTATATGTTTATTAAATTTTGCTAAGGATAATTTCTAGAAAATATTCTTAAAAGATGCTCACATAAATATAGTACGATCAATACGTACCCATTGTTGACCTCAATGGCCCCTTCTTTGTTTCTTGGAAAATAGTTGATTTCGTTCCTCAATTGACAATTGCAGCCATAGAAAGCCCGATAAGCTTTAGAAATTCAAGTCTCAGAGCTTTTCTTCAACTACAATCTACACTTAATTATTACGGTCTATAATAGGCCATTGCGTCTGCTCTTGGCTTTTTCCCAAGTATTGGCTTGAATTCAGTTTTTTGTTGCAATTCCACTCTATTATAGCCAACATTTTGTTAAGTATGGTCCGAATAGGTCTTCTCTCCAGGCTTAAACTTGTTAAGTGTCCAACTTGATTTCTTTTCACTTTTTTCATCTTTCAATCAATTCTCACACTTCTATCCTGAGATCAAGTACTTTCATCATAGCTTTACATAATATTGTCACTTTAGACTAAAAAACATAAGTAAAGGATAGTGATAAGTTGGTAAATTTCAACTTATCACCTCTTAATTACAAGTGTGACATTCATCTATAAGAAGGATTCTACTAAATGCGATTTTATGACTTTTTAGGACACTTAAATTTAGGCTTTAGTACCAAGTCTATAACGCCTCAAAATTGTAGAGATGCAACTAACATATGATAATATCTCCCTTGTAAAAATGAACCCTTAACCCATAACCTTGTCACATACTATCTATGACACCAAGATCTTAAATTACAATATGGATATAGGGGATATTAATATAAAGAACAGATAATTTCAATGACCTTCCTTCAGGTTTAGCTTCATCATGTTAGCATATTAGGTAATAAAAAAAGTACCTTAGGATTATCCCTATATTGTATTTGTGATTTCTAAATTCATGTTCATAATTGAGATAGGCTTCACAACTTACACACACTCCTAAACCCATTAGGACTTAACTTACATCGCCTATACATAGTTTATCGAGACTACACAAGTTTATGAAACATTCATCGATTAATATAGAGTAAAAATCACTCCAAATTCTTTCATGGAATCAAACTAGAGTGACAACTTGCTTCCTCAATCAATAGAGAATCAGTCAATCACCATAACTAGTATTCCTTCTTGAAATACGTCTGCTAACAATGTCCTATTTGAAAAAATTTCACTCATGCTAATACGATAAAGATCTACAAGAAAAACTACGTATTGTGGACATCTAAAGTCCTTCCCGCACTATGAAGGCATGACCTAGCTCACACGAATGTCCATCCAAGTTTCTTCCTAATAGCCATACAGAAGGAACTTCAACAGGAGTTGTTGTAAATCCAACACATCTAACTTGGCAAAATAGGGTCAATTATTGTTGGGCTTCTTTAAAGATTGAGTTTTAAAGATAAGGTATCATGTAAATTGAAAAATAAAATGAAGAAAAGTGAAACATGAAAAGTTACTTTTTATAAGTGCACTTAGTCCCTCATTAATGAGGGAAAGCAATACTTGTATGCTTATATATAGAAGTACATCTTCTAGCTCATAACATGTCACATCTTGAGTCTACACCCTAGACGCAACACGGTACTTGGTGCCACAAGTGAGCCCAAGCTAACTCATGGCTTAACATCATACTGGTATACTAAAGTAAACATAGAGGAAGCTATGAAAACATAACTAAATAATTTTTCTAAAAATAAGACGTCTGATAAACTACAAAAATGTATGCAACTAGCGCAAAAACATGCTGAACAATACTATGTATGAAAGCCTTCTAAGAACTGGCAAGTTGTTGAGACAGGCCCCCAGCTAACTCTAAAGTCTAACTCAAAAGAAAACTGAATAAGTTGAAACTAAGCTCTCTGCTCGAAATATGAGGACTCACCAAAAGGAGCTATTGCTGAAATCGTCGGAAGGGTACTGTCACGCCCCAAGTTTACTCCCTGGACGGGACATGGTATTTGAAGCCACAAGTGACCCCAAGTCAACCCCTGGTCTATCATACACTGGCATTCTGAGTAACATAAAATACATACAGTGGAAATTTAAAGCAAAAATATAAATACTTGAACAAGGTTATATAACTAATAGAATCAATCTGAGTCTGAAAACAACTCTACGTCTGAAAGCCACTAAGACTGATGAGCTATTGGGATAAACCCCCAAATAACTCCAAAGCTAAATAAAAAGAATGAAAGCATAACCAAAGCAATTTAGATCCATCCTTGAAGGATGAGGACTCACCAACTAGATAGCTGAGTTCTTCGATAAACGGTCGGCTAACGGGGCTGAGACTGTGATCCTGCAACAGTATCATAAAATGATACAACATAAAAGTATGCATCAGTACTTTGAATGTACTGAGTAAGTGAGAGGAACATAACACAATAGAATAAATAAAAGAAAATGCTGAATGGAAAAGACATGCGATGACCAAATAAAACTTCTCTATTGAATAACTGAAATAACTGAGGTGGTCTGATAGCCCCTGTCTGATGGTCAAGCATGTTCTAAGATTGGGATACTGTTTTGAGCTGAACTAGATTGAGACTTGACTGAACTAACTAGTGGGAGAGTCTATAACCGACGTGTAATCACGTGAGCTATACATGGAGTCCGATGTATACACCCCACCAGTAGGACCCAATATACCTTTCCAGGGTATAAAGGCATGAACTGGGTGATCACAAAAGTCTGGGGCCAATTAGGCTAATGAATGTTGAAACTTACGCTGGCAACGTAGTTCTGGGAACGTGGGTGCACTGGAAACCCGGTACGCCCGGTGCTAAGTCCTACTCCCACTAGATAGTCCTAAAATGAATACTAAGCTGATAGCTTAAAACTAAGGCCTAAGACTAGTCAGGGATATATAACTGAAAGTACCCTGAGAGTCTTAGCGCTTCTGAAACTGTGTTCTAGACTGGTCAGAGCTGCTTATCTAGAAGCGTTGTTTACGAACAAACTGAATTCTGAATTGCGGTCCTAAGGCTAGTCACAGATATATGTCTAAAGCATAATAACTGCCTAGTGGACCAATAACTGAATTCTTAATCTGATTCTGATAATTGGGAGGTAATACTGACACCTCAGGAAATTCTGTAGTCAAACTGATCAACTGACATTTCTGACTGACATTCAGTATTTTCATACTTTGACCAAATCTAGACAACCATGTGTCTGACTGAGAATTTAGCATATAAAATAATATGGGAATTCACTACACTGATATAATAAAGAAAATTTTAGGATTTATTATTTCAGCAAAAATTCTAGTCTATTCTACCCTTAGGAACTAGGGCCAGAGTCAACGCAAAGGGATAAGCATCAATACTATCATTAGATGGTGTAAAATACCCATAATTATTATACATGATGATTCCACGTGGATTAAAAAATACATTATCAAGAATTTCTTAATATTCGAAAATCTGCAGGGCTAGAATTCACTTTTATGGGAATAATATCAATTTACTCATGAACTGATGGAAATCATGTCTAGAATAATCGTGGACATCATTCTATGTGAATTCAGGGAAGACTCACATATAATTTCTTCGCATTCCAAAGCTCAGGGCTAGGATTCACAGAGAAATTGGAGAAGGGTTTTGGGGGGACACAAGGGAAGAACTATCCCCTTGTTGAATTCCCACATACCTAACTAAAATTCCCTAGAGAAAGAAGCTTGAATTGCTACAATGGATGAGGAACCCTAGACCTTGCTTGAGAGCTCTTGAGTGAGAACTTGCGTAACTTTTTCTAAAAATTTGAGTGGGAATGAGGTGTAAACCGCTTAACCCCTCTAAATTCCCTTTAAAATAGCCCAAAATGACTTAGTTTAGGATCTAAGAGGTTAGAAAATTACCGAAACACCCTTAGAAAAATTGCAGAAAATAACTACCAGGTGGTCCCAACGAGGGGCGTAACGACTCGTTACCCTAGGCCAGGGCTCGTGGTCTGATCCATCAAGTGCACTGCCTCTCATGTCCCCTGGGCTCGTAATGGATGACTTAACAACTCGTTCCAGGTGTCCACGAATTGTGGTCACCATCCGTGATGTACACTACCATAGCCTCAGATATATCGTTCCCTGTTAGGTCACGACTCTCCCATGAATTGTGGGGTCTCCCGTCATGTACACTGCCTTCCTCCTTTTTCATTTCTTACTCTCCCACTCCACTACTGACATAACGACTCGTGGGGCCAGACCACTAGTCGTTGTCATGCTCATGGGGACCCTTTTCCTCCAACTTCTAATCTCCCCACCTTGCCTCCCCACGAGTCACATCACGACTCGTGGGATGCACCAACAGGTCACCTCATGACCCATTCTATGCCTGGTGCCAGTTTTTAAACTGTAATGCCTCAGAAACTCAAAGACTATATTCGGGACTTAAATCAGAAAATTTAGAAAATCTGCAAAAGATGTCTCAGGACGACCCACCTGACGAGTCGTTGTGAGACCTAACGACTCGTTAGGATGGTCGAGGGAAGGAGGAATTGGAAGTGTGAAATGGGAAGTAGTGTACTTGACAGATGGTGACCATGAGTTGTGGTCACCTGTAACGACTCGTCATGTCCCTCGTTATTAGCCCTAGTCAATTATTAGGCAGTGCACCTAACGAGTGTCACCATGAGTCGTCATCAGTGGCAACGACTTGTTAGGTGACTCGTGGTCAAGACTAGTATAGAACTTCAGAAGTGAGGTAGTGAGGTCCACGACTGGTGACCACGAATCGTGGTCAGTGACCATGATTTGTTAGGACCCTCATGGTGACCTACAGGGGAATCCGAGAAGTGTACTCAACGGGTGTGACCACGAGTCGTGATCAACCACCATGACTCGTTAGGTCACCCGTTAGGGTCACCTGGCAGTTTTTCCCAACGTTTTTCTAACGACTATTTAGTAACTTCCTATTTTACTAATCTTTAAGCTACATCATTTTGGACGTAAATTCAGACTTATTAGAGGGTTTGGACGGCTCCTCCCCTCATTCTCACGTTTACTCTCAGAAAAAAACTTATCAGAAGTTCTCCCAAGAAACTCGCAAGCAGGCTTAGGGTTTTTCCTTCTTCATAGCAGTTCAGATCTTCTTCTTCTTTGGGGAATTCTTAGCCAGGTATGTGGGAATTCAACAAGGGACTTATCCTTCCTTTGTGTCCCCTAAATCCTCCCATAAATTTCCCTATCAGTTTAGCCCTGATCTTTTCAAATATGAATGAATTTCGTGTAATTTTCATTAATTTCACCTGGGTTAATGTCCATGTTTATTATTCATATGATCTTCATCAGTTCTTAAGTAAATTGTTATTGTTCTTGCCAAAGTGATTTACAGCCCTAAATTCTTAAGTAAAGACTGTTGCATATTAAATTCCGTCTAGTTTGTGAAGTATGTTTTGGGCTAAATTTCCCAATAATTCTTATTAAATATATATGTTGAGCAATTATTCCATTGACGAGAATGATTTTAGCCTTGTTGGATGAGATTCCTTTAATTCGTGAAATTTCACTATATTATGAAATTTCCCGTGTTGTTGGAATGATTTGAGTTCTCTATTAGCTGCTTAGTAGTTCAATTCAGTTAGAATATAGAACCTCTTTAGAACTATACAGAAAGTGTCAACTAATCAGTTTGACTTCAGTCTTTTCTCGAGGTGTCAGTGGTGCCTCCCAGTTATCAGAATCAAACTCAAAATTCAGTATATTGGTCCATTAGGCAGTCATGACATTTAGATATATAGCTCTGACCAGCCCCAGGACCCCAGTGCAGTTTATAGATTGTTCTTAGATGGTTACGATGCTTCCAGATAAGCAGCTCTGACCAGTCTAGAACCCAGTTTCAGAATCTGGTCCGATAAGACTCTCAGGGTACTTTTAGTTATATGTCCCTGACTAGTCTTGGACCCCAATTTCGAGCTATCAGCTTAGTAGTCCAGTATAGGTTTCCAGTGGAAGTAGATATTAGCACCGAGTCGGCCGGGGTTCCAGCGCACCCAGGTTCCCAGAACTACATTACCAGCGTAGGTTACAGTATTACTTGGCCTGATTGGCCCCAGACTTTTTTGATCTCCTAGTTCATGCCTTTATACCCTGACAAGGTATATTGGGTCCTACCAATGGGGTGTATACATCGGACTCCACGTCTAGCTCACATGGTTATATGTCGGTTATAGACTCTCCCACTAGTCAATCCAGTCCAATTTTAGAATAAGCAGCTCAGTCCAGTTCTAGTTCTATCAGTTTAGCTTAGTTTAGTTCAGTATCTTAGACTCAGTACTTTCATACTTAGGGCATGCCTTGACCATCAGACAGGGTCATTTTGACCACCTTAGTTTACTTTAGTAGTTCAGTTCAGTTTACTTATTGGTCATTGCATGTCGTATCAGTTCAGACATTATATTTAATTACGTTTTCTCCCACTTACTCAGTACATTCAAAGTACTGACGCATACTTTTATGCTGTTTCGTTTCATGATACAGCTGCAGGTTCCCAGATTCAGCAGCGTTAGCAGCCACGTCTCAGATCCTCCTCAGTTGCAGTTGAAGTGTGAGTCCTCATCATTCGGGGGCCTTATTTCATTATCTTACAGTTTTATTTAGACTTAGAGTTATCTGGGGGCTTGTCCCAACAACTTATCAGTTAGAAGGCTTTCAGACATAGAGTACATTCAGATTTCAGATTATGTAAAATTTATGTTTTCTTTTAGTTTCATTTTCTGAAAGGCTTTTATGTTGTTAATTCAAAGATTCCGCTATGCATGTTTTATTTAGGATACCAGTGTATGATAGACCAGGGGTTGACTTGGGATCACTTGTGGATTCAAGTACCGTGTTACGTCCAGGGTGTAGGCTCGTGGCATAACATAAACTTTTCTCCATTTCAACTCCCGGGTCTGATCTTTGAGCTTCTGGGTATAACAATATCTCCCCCTTGGGAACATTCGTTCTTGAATTTTGGAAAACACACAAAAAAGTAGAGAGATGCAATTTTAATATTCAAATACTAATGATTAAACCAAAAACTGACGGAATACCTCCGATTCAAACAACATAGCTGAACTGAATTCACTTTTCATACATACCTCCATAAACACAAAAGAAACTTAAACACATGAATTGAACATGAAAACCAAATTGAGTTCTAGGGCAAAACTAATATCTCAAGCTGTACCAGAGCTGGTATAGAATAAGTGTGGGTATCTGGCCATCATATCTTCTTCGGCCTCCGATGTAGCTCCCTCCGCCTGCTGGTTTCTCCATAAGACCTTGACTGAAGCTACCTCTTTGTTCCTCAGCTTACGAACCTGACGGTCAAGGATCTGGACTGGGACCTCCTTGTATGAGAGACTATCCTTTATTTCTACACTGTCCAATGGCACAATTGAAGTTGGGTCACCAATGCATTTCTTCAATAGTGACACGTGGAATACTGGGTGCACAGAAGCCAACTCTGAAGGTAATTCCAGCTCATAGGCTACCTTGCCAATACACCAGAATTCTGCAGGGTCCCACATATTTCGGAATGAGCTTTCCCTTCTTTCCAAACCTCATCACCCCTTTCATGGGTGAAATTTTTAGATAGACCCAGTCATGCACAACAAATTCCAATTCTCTTCCCCTCACATCAGCATAAGATTTCTAACGGCTCTGAGCTGTTTCAATCCTTCTCTGATGAGCTGTACCTTATGCATAGCTTCATGAACAGAGTCTGGCTCGATTATTGCAGCTTTACCAACCTCAAACCATCCAATAGGAGACCTGCACCGTCTACCATACAATGCCTCAAACGGGGCCATCTGGATGTTGGAGTGATAAGTATTGTTGTACGCAAACTCGATAAGAGGCAAGTAGTCATCCCAACTGCCCTTTAAATATATTACGAACACCTTCAACATATCTTCTAGGGTCTGAATAGTCTGCTCAGCTTGCCCATTTTTCTGCGGGTGAAAATTTGTGCTGAGCTTGACCTGGGTGCCAAGTCCCTTATGAAAAGACTTCCAGAAATGTGAGGTGAACTAGGTACCTCTATCTGAGATGATGGATAATGGCACCCCATGAAGCCTGACCAACTCAGATATAAAGTCTAGCATAGTCCTAAGCTAAATCCAACATTTTAATTAGGAGAAAATGTGCTGACTTAGTCATCCAATTGTCATGCCCCGCCTTGGGGGGTATGACTGGCACCTGGTGCCCTGCTAGGACCTGAACTACTAGACTACTGAGCCTGAGCACATCTGGTGCCTGGCTGGCTCTAACTCAGATTTCTGGAAACAAAGGGCTATATAACGGCTGTAAACACAGCCTCTGGCCAACTGGGCCTATAGCCACCTGTACCTGTAATAACAGCTGACCCGAAACATATCAATATAAGGGAGCCTATGCGGGCCGACAAGGCCACCATGCTGTCTAGTTATCTGTAACTCAACAATAGAATACTAAATAACTACGTGACCGGCAAGGTCACCACTACTGACTGGATAAGGCCTCACGCGGCCAACATAAACTGACATGCTAAATAGCTATAACAAACTGCACGGCCTCACACGACCAGCTCGACTGACCACAGGGAAATATATACAGACTGCAAGCCTCTAGGAATACTGATAAGATGGTCGGGACAGGGCCCCGACCTACCCGTACTGTACAACAAAAGGAAATGATATAAACCTCTGAAATATCAAGCTCCGGATGACAGGAGCTGATGACTCTGCGCTGGCTAGGATCACGAGGGATCGCCTCCTCGTCTATGAGTACCTGCAGGCAAGTAATGCAGCGCCCCACCGGGCGTCAGTACCACTGGTACTGAGTATGCAAAGCAACTGAAATAATACAACTGAATACAGATAACATAACTAACAAGTCTGTGAGCAGAAGATAACTGAATCTGAAGAGCTGATAGGAACTAGATCAAACCTTTCTGCTCTGATAGGCAGGAGCGTGTCTGTAGTCACGGCGGCCTACTGTCTATTAACTAATATATATAAGGCACATAAATACATATACATTTAGCAAGCAAGAGCCAATACCAACCCCCATAAGCCGGATGACGCCAAACAAGCAAACAATCTATATACCCCTACCCGGGTCAACACCAGCCAAAAATAAGTCACTCTACTCATCTGCTCACTTCGGAGCACCTCTACCGGCCCCATGGGTCTCCGGCTCAGGCCATGGCCTCCGATATAAGCAACCGTGTCTGGGTCCGGAGGACTCCTGTGTAGATAGTAACAGATAGGGTCTGGATCCCCGGACACAACTCAACGGGGCTACCTGAAACCGGAGCTACACCTATAATAACTGAATATACAGACAGTAACAGATAGGGTCTGGTTCCCTGGACACAACTCAACAGGGCTGTCTGAAACCAGAGCTGCACCTGTAATGCTGATCAGACTGCTATAGGGAAAGCTTCATCCCATCTTCGTCCAAGTTGGGGACGGCATGCCACTCCTTGGAGTGACGTAAAACCCACCCGCTAAGTGGGCGACATGATTACCAACCCAGGGGCGGCGAGGACGCTCAATAAGGTGCCCTCACGCCACATCAAGTCTCAACAAACAAATAGCACATATAAATAGCAAGCATGTATAACTGAAAAAGACTATCTAAAATCTGATTTCTTATTCTGATCTGTTTCTATACTGAACTGATTCTTTACTGATTATACTGATTCTGAAATCTTTATTTAACTGCTTGGCTAATCTGTAGCCGGGATACTATCTGTCTGAATGGCTAATCTGTAGCCATAAAACTGTCTGTCTATCTGATTTTACTTTATTAGCCTTTATTCTGAAAATCTGTATCTTTTTATTCTACAACATGCTTGCTAATCATACAATAGGCTATACTAGATCTGAAATGCTAACTCGCCCCTTGACGCATGCCTTACTAACTTTCAAACTGAATACGATACGACAACATAACTCAGAATCTATTAGACTTACTTAATTCTCAACATTCAACTCTGAGAGTTTTGAATATGGAGTTTACTATGATTTACCAAGCTAAGGTTTACTAACTTACCGAAGAACAACTTCACATACCTTAACCTCGAGTTATCCGACTGTCGGACGAGGCTCGGTCAGTATTCCAGCTAAATCTCCCAACTGCATTCATAAACACGTCATTTAGTACTAAATACAACACTATTCTGAAGGACGGCGTCACTTTCGATATTATTATAGCCTAAACTTAGGCTTATCGAAAGACGGTCGAAAACTTGCTATTTTTCAGAAGTCCAGAAGGGAGAAGTATTCACTTCACAGCTAGGGACACATAGACACTAGTTTGGAGCAATTCCACTTACCTTAGTCCGGTAGCTCGATGATTTGTCGGCCGAATTTCGCGAAACTAAATCTGTAGGAATGCTCCCTGCTGCTAAATACCTCGGTACCTGAGGTTAATTTGAGTTTAGACTACGTTTGGCAGCATAATCGAATGATAATATATTACCCCTCTTCGTCTCTCTCTGTTTCTCTGCGTTTTCTGGAAATTAAATAAGGAATATAACCTCACAAACCGAAGTGGCGGCTTTATATACTTGGGCCTGGACAGGCCCAACGTGTCACGGAGCCAACGCGGAAGCTCCACTTCCGTGACACGTTGCCATCGCGGAGGGGCTCTGCCCCGGCTCCCTCCGTGATGGTTCGACAGGTTACTCGTCCGATCCTTTCCTAGGTCTTTCCCTAGCACGTATGGCTTTCAAATAATATGCTTAACCAACGTGCGAATAGGTCATCTAGGTGTCGAAAATCTTACGGGGTATAACACCGGTACACTACTACCTAGATGGAATCATGTTGCTGACGAGTTCGAGGTAGACCCATAATAAATTCCATATTTATTTCCTCCCACTTACACGTGGGTATGCTGATATCTTGGGTCATACCTCTAGGTCTTTGATGCTCTACCTTGACTTGTTGGTAGTTTAGGAACTTGACTACGAATTCGGCGATGTCTCTCTTCATGCCGTTCTACTAGTAAAGATCCCGCAAATCGTGGTACATTTTAGTAGCACCAGGGTGGATGGAGTATCTCAAACTGTGTGCTTCAACCAATATCTGCTGTCTCAAGTCACCGACATTCAGGACACACAATCTGCCTTGATAACGGGCATACTATCTCCCCCTTTAGAGAAAGCCTCAACCTCCTTCCTGAGAACCACTTCCTTGTGATTAAGTAGGATGGAATCTTCATCCTGTTTGAACTTAACTTCAATAACCAAAGAGGAGTTTAACCCGCTTTGCATCACCACTCCACCCTCGCTGAGTCAACCAACTGCACCCCTAACCGAGCTAGTCTATAAATATCCTTCGCCAACTCCTTTTTGCCTCCCTCAATATGAGCCACGCTACCCATGGACACTATGCTTGGGGCATCAACCACTACATTGGCTTTTCCCAAGTGATATAACACGCTCATTTCATAATCCTTTAGGAGATCTAACCACCTTCTCTGATGAAAATTCAGGTCCTTCTAACTGAATACATACTGAAGGCTCTTGTGATCGGTGAAAACATCAATGTAAGCCCTGTATAGTTAATGTCTCCATATATTCAATGCAAACACTACCGCTGCCAACTCCAAGTCATGAGTTGGATAATTATTCTCATGAACCTTGAACTGTTTGGAGGCGTAGGCTATCACTTTGCCCCGCTGCATCAGAAAGCAACCAAGTCCAACTTTGGAAGCATCACAATATACTATAAATCCATCCAATCCTTTTTGTAGAGCCAATACTGGAGCAGTAGTGAGTCGAGTTTTTAACTCCCGAAAACTCTTCTAACATGCATCTGATCACTGGAATTTCACCTTCTTCTGAGTCAGCCTAGTCAGTAGAGATGTTATAGAAGAAAAGCCTTCTACAAAACGTTGGTAATAACCGGCACAACCCAAGAAACTTCTGATTTTGGTTGGGGAGGTGGGTCTGGGATAGTCTTTCACTACTACTATCTTTTGAGGATCAACCTAAATACCTTCACCTGAGACCACATGACCCAGGAAAGTCACGGACTTAAACCAAAATTCGCACTTGCTGAACTTGGCGAATAGCTGGCAGTCTCTGAGCATCTGAAGCACTATCTTCAGGTGATTAGTTTGGTCTTCCTCATTTCTGGAGTATACTAGAATGTTGTCGATAAATACAATGACAAAAATATCCAGATACTTCTTGAAGACTCTGTTCATCAAGTCCATAAAGGCTGCAGGGGCATTTGTTAGTCTGAAGGACATAATCACGAACTTGAAATGACAATAACGAGTCCTGAAAGGTGTTTTTGGTATGTCAAACTCTTTGACTCTTAAATGATGATACCCCGACCTGAGATCTATTTTGGAGAAACACCTGGCTCCCTGAAGTTGGTCGAACAGGTCATCAATTTTGGGTAGGGGATACCTGTTTTTGACTGTGACCTTATTCAACTGACGGTAGTCGATGCACATTCTGAGGTAAAATCTTTTTTTCACACGAATAGCACTAGAGCACCCTAGGGAGAGATGTTGGGTCTGATTAAACCCTTATGGAGAAGATCTTTTAGCTGCTCCTTCAACTCTGTAAGTTCAGCCAGAGCCATTCTATAAGGAGAGATGGAGACGGGCTAAGTATCTGGTATAAGGTCTAAGTTGAAGTCAATTTCCTGTTCAGGAGGAACTCCCAAAAGATCCTCGGGAAACACATCTGAAAATTCTCTAATAACAGGGACTGACTGGATAGTTGGTGTCTCAGAATCAGAATCCTTGACCCAAACTAGATGATAAATACATCCCTTAGAAATAAGCTTCTTAGCCTAAAGGTAGGAAATAAACCTACCCTTCAGCGCCGAACTACTGCCCTGACCATTCTAGAGCTGGCTCATTAGGGAACTGAAACCTGTCGACCCTGGTTCTACAGTCGATTGAGGCATAACTGGAGTGTAACCAATCCATGCTAAGAATAAGGTCAAAGTCAACCATGTCTAACTCTACAAGGTCAGCTGGAATAACTTTACTGCAGACTGAGATTGGACAGTTTCTATACGCCCAGCTGGCTCTAACTGACTCGCCAATAAGGGTGGAGACTGAGAAGGGTTCTGATAGTACTTATGGATTAATATCGAACTGAACTGCTACGTGAGGAGTCACAAATGATAATATGGCCCTCGGATCAAATAGGGCATATACATCTAGGTGGAAAAGAAGTCACATACCCGTGACTACATTCGGTGAGTTCTCCTGATCCTGATGAGATGATAGTGCATAAAAATAGTTTTGGCATTGACCGCCCTCTGTACCTGATGTGTTAGACTATTGAGCTGGTCGGCCTGCTGGAGCTGCTGAGATGGTGGATTGTGATCTCCCCCGTTCTGCTGACGGGCATTTCTTAAGTCGGTGCCAAGCTGTCCACAACCAAAACAACCCTCTTCACCTTGAGACACTCTCCTGGTTGGTTCTTGTTGCACTTGGGGCAAGATGAATACCTATTCATGGCACTGTAGCTCTAAGACTGAGAGACGGATGCTCCACCCCTCCGGTCTTGGCAAGACCAAAAGGTAGGGGCGCTGGTTGAGCTAGGTGTTGGAGCCCTCTGCTGCTGCTACTATTGTGAGGAGTTGCTACCGCCAGACCTCTGATGGCCATGATCTGACTGGACAGTCCTTGCTCTCTTATTCTTTCTCTCCATGTCCCTTAGTTTTTCAGTGTCAATCCGCTGGGCATAGACAATCAGACTAGAGAGGTCAATATCTTTGATTAGCATCGCCGTTCTGCACTCTTTGAGGACCAGGTTTGACACCCCATTTACGAATTTCAGCATGAGAGCCCTTAGCTCGGCCACCATCTCTGGAGCGTATTTGGACAACCTGGTGAATTCCAAAGCATACTCTTCTACGGTCCTATTTTCCTGTCTCAAGTTGATGAACTCCGCTACCTTGGCCTCCCTGAGTTCTCGAGGGAAAAATCTATCTAGGAAGGCTGTGTTGAACTCCTCCCACTTCACTGGTCCTTCTCCCACTGGTCGCCCCTCTTTCCACTGTTTGTACCATACCCGGGCTACCCTTTTTAGCCGGTAGGCAGCCAGGTCAGCACTCTCAGAGGAGCTGACACCCACTATGCGGGTAATCTTTTTAATCTCATCCACAAACTCTTGGGGGTCCTCCCCCACCTTGGATCCCTGAAAGGATGGAGGGTTAATTCAGGGAAGTCCTGCACCCTAGCAGTTGCTACGGACCCATTTGTGTTCAGCGCACCACCTGCTGGTTCACCTGGTTGGTCATAGTTTGGGCGAGCAGCCCTAAATTCTACGCAGATACCGAGTCATCCTAAGTGGCTGCCGGGGCTGGTGGGGCAGTTCGCTAGGTATTTCCGGCGCTTCTTCCATTACCGCGTCGTGGAGGTATCATTCACTGAAACGAAGCAGAGCACGAGTTAGGAGAATGATTTTGGAATTGAATTTCATCGCACGATAAAAAGTATGAAATAAAGGGAAATTTCCTAATGACATCTCATAGCCTGTGGGGAGCTTCACACCCATGAATAGGACTCTACGCGATGCGACTTCAGACATCCGAGGATACTCTAAACCTGGCTCTGATACCAAGTTTGTCACTTCTCGAGTTTACACCCTGGACGGGACACGGTACTTGAATCCAAAAGTGACCCCAAGTCAACCCCTGGTCTATCATACACTGGCATTCTGAGTAACATAAAATACATACAGAAAAAATTTAAAGCAAAAATATAAATACTTAAACAAGATTACATAGATAATAGAATCAATCTAAGTCTGAAAACAACTCTACGTCTGAAAGTCACTAAGACTGATGAGCTGTTGAGACAAACCCCCAGTTAACTCCAAAGCTAAATAAAAAGAATGAAAGCGTAACCAAAGCAATTAAGCTCTGTCCTCGAAGGATGAGGACTCACCAACTGGATAGCTGAGTTCTTCGGTAAACGATCAACTAACAGAGCTGAGACTGTGATCCTGCAACTATATCATAAAATGATACAACATAAAATTATGCATCAGTACTTTGAATGTACTGAGTAAGTGAAAGGAACATAACACAATAAATTAAATAAAAGAAAACGCTGAATGGAAAAGACATGTAATGACCAAATAAAACTTCTGTACTGAATAGTTGAAATAACTGAGGTGGTTTGATAGACCCTGTCTGATGGTCAAGCATGTTCTAAGTCTAGGATACTGTTCTGAGTTGAACTAGACTGAGACTAGAATGAACTGACTAGTGGGAGAGTCTATAACTGACATGTAACCACGTGAGCTATACGTGGGAGCCCGATGTATACACCCCACCGGTAGGACCCAATATACCTTGCCAGGGTATAAAGGCATGAACTGGGTGATCACAATTTGGGGCCAATCAGGCTAATGAATACTAAAACCTACGTTGGCAACGTAGTTCTAGGAACCTAGGTGTGCTGGAACCCCAGTTTGCTCGGTGCTAAGTCCTACTCCCACTGGATAGTCCTAAACTGAATCTAAGATGATAGCTAGAAATTGGGGCCCAATACTAGTTAGGGATATATAAATGAAAGTACCCTGAGAGTCTTATCGGATCGAATTCTGAAACTGGGTTCTAGACTGGTCAGAGCTGATTATCTAGAAGTGTCGTAATCGTTACGAACAAACTGAATTCTGAATTGGGGTCCTAAGTCTAGTCAAATATATATGTCCAAAGCATCATAACTTCCTAGTGGACCAATAACTGAATTCTTAATCTGATTCTGATAACTGGGAGGTAATACTGACACCTCAGGAAATTCTGTAGTCAAACTGATCAACTGACATTTCTGACTGACACTAAGTATTTTCATACTTTGACTAAAGCTAGAAAACCATGTGTATGACTGAGAATTTAGCATATAAAATAATATGAGAATTCACTAAACTGATATAATCAAGAAAATTTCAGGATTTATCATTTCAGCAAAAATTCTAGTCTATTCTTCCTTCAGGAACTAGGGCCACAGTCAATGCACAGGGATAAGCATCAATACTATCATTAGCTGGTGGAAAATACCTATAATTATTATACATGATGATTCCACGTGGATTAAACATGACATTCAAGAATTTCTTAACATTTGAAAATCTGCAGGGCTAGAATTTACTTTTATGGGAATAATATCAATTTACTCATGAACTGATGGAAATCGTGTCTAGAATAATCATGGACATCATTCTATGTGAATTCATGGAAGATTCACATATAATTTCTTCGCAATCGAAAGGTCAGGGCTAGGGTTCATAGAGAAATTAGAGAAGGGTTTTGGGGGGACATAAGGGAAGAACTATCCCCTTGTTGAATTCCCACATACCTGACTAAAATTTCCTAGAGAAAGAAGCTTGAATTGCTGCAATGGATGAGGAACCCTAGACCTTGCTTGAGAGCTCTTGAGTGAGAACTTGCGTAACTTTTTTTGAAAATCTGAGTGGGAATGAGGGGTAAACCGTTTAACCCCTCTAAATTCCCTTTAAATAGCCCAAAACAACTTAGTTTCGGATCTAGGAGGTTAGGAAATAACCAAAACACCCTTAGAAAAATCGCAGAAAATAACTACCAGGTGGTCCTAACGAGGGACCTAACAACTCGTTACCCTGGGCCATGACTCGTGGTCTGATCCGTGAAGTGCACTGACTCTCAAGTCTCCTAAGCTCGTCACGGATGACTTAACGACTCGTTCTAGGTGACCAAGACTCGTGGTCACCATCCGTGATGTACACTGCCATAGCCTTAGATATATTATTCCCTACTAGGTCACGACTCTCCCCATGAATCATGGTGACTGACCACGACTCGTGGGGTCTCTCGTCAAGTACACTGCCTCCCTCCTTTTTCATTTCTTACTCTCCCACTCCATGACTGACATAACGACTTGTGGGGCCTAACCATGAGTCGTTGTCATGCCCGTGGGGACCCTTTTCCTCCAACTTCCAATCTCCCCACTTGTCCTTCCCACGAGTCATATCACGACTTATGGGATGCACCAACGGGTCACCTCACGACCCGTTCTGTGCCTGGTGCCAGTTTTTAAATTTTTCTCCATTTCAACTCTCGGGTCTAATATTTGAGCTTCCGGGGTATAACAGGTACTATAGACGATGCTAGGAATGAGAACCTGCACCTGTATCATAATATGATACAACACAAAAAATATGCATTAGAACTTTAAATGTACTGAGTATGTAAGATGAAAGTAAAAACAGTAGAAATACACAACTAAACTGATAAACACTGAATATAACTCTAATAGTGTAACACAGGTACTGTCTGAGGATCACCACTATATAATATAATCTAAATTAACTGAGCTGAACTAAAACTGAGACTATATTGAATGAAACTAAATTGATAAGTGGGAGAGTCTATAACCAACATATAACCATGTGAGCTAAACATGGAGTCCGATGTATACACCCCATCAGTGAAAGCCCACTGTACCTTGCCAGAGTATAGTGGCTGAGCTAGGCTGTTTGAGGCCCATTCGGGCTAATAACCTATGGTGGTAATGCAGTTCAGGAAATCTGGGTGCTGAAACCCGGCCCACTCGGTGCTAAGTCCTACTCCTACTGAAAATCCTAACTATGATTGTTAAGCTGATAGCTCAAATCTGATTTCCTGAGACTTAAGTTGGGAATACTTATCTGGAAGTAGCTTGAAAGTCTGAAGGACCTGATAATTAAAAGCTAAGTGTTCTAAGACTGGCCAAATCTGCTTTATCTAAAAGCATCGTAGTCGTCTAAAGAACAACCTTATGATTGATAACTGAGACTATGGAGTTTTACTGAACCCTCAAGAGACTGAATATAGTCAAACTGATCATATGACATTTTTGTAAGACACTGAAAATGCTAAGTACTGATTGAGACTGAACAATCAATAAATAAACTTTTGATCATATAACTGTACTATCTTGGTAATTAGGAGGGAACTATCGAAATCAAGCAACATTCATATCTGGATAATTATGCAAGACTCTTTCAAATCATATTTATAGATTAGGGCTAAAACACATATTTCATGGAAGAGATATCAACATGAGTTATAACTAGCAATAACCTTCAAAAATCACGAGAGTTATAACAAGAAGGAAATTCATACTCTAACTGAAAGACAACCCTAACTTTGATCTTTAAAGGGACTAGAACTGATAAAGATTTTATAAGGGTTTTGGGGCACAAGAGAAGAGCAATTCCCTTATTGAAATCCCACATACCTGGAGGAAAATTCCTTGAAAGAATTTGGGAAGGAAACCTGCAAGCCCTAGCTTTTGCTGTGAGATGAACTGTTTGAGTTCTTCGTAATTCTTCTAACTGGTTTGGAAGGAAATGAGGGAAAAAGGTCGACTATTCCCCTGAAATCCCTCATAAATAATCCTAATACGATGTAGTTTAGGAGTTAAGATGATAAGGTTTTAAAAAATTACCCCTGAAACATTTAATAGAACTTCTGCCTATCAGAGGGTATGACCAAACCTACGAGTCATACCATGATACTATGATTCGTACCACCACTTGTTATTAGGGAATCTACTCTAAACCATCTCTCTGAAGTTTCCCACGGGTGCCTACTGTGACTTGTACCCGCATCCTAAGACTCGTGTTACAATCTGTAGTTCAGTCATGAGTCTTCCTTTGAGCTCTCTCATGACTTATCCTACGAGTCGTAGCATAACTGGTGGTTAGCCTAAATTTTTCTGACCACATTTCTGAATTATTACACGACTGATCTAAACAATTCATACTAGGATAGTACGAGTATTACCCTAAAGTCGTGGTTTCTCAAGTCACCTTAACTGATCTCCTCCACCCTCCTGCTAGGGTCTGGATACGGTTTGTACCTCTATTGTGCAAGTCGTACTGTGGCTCGTAGTGTGATCATTTTTTGAGTTTTCTACATGATCAAGTTTTAAATCTAAAGTCTAGTCCTAGGGAGTTCTGGGTTGTTACATAAAGCGTTGAGAAGTGAGTCTCCCCTTGAGCCGTCGTTGTCATTCAACTCGACTTTCTATTTGATCTTGACCAAATGATCTAGCTGACTGAAAAAAATTTTGGACCAAATTTAAATTTAATTTTCATTAATAATTTTCTTTTCCTAATATTATTTCATGCGAAGTTATTAATTTAAAATTTGTGGATTTAATTTTCTCAATGATTATTTCTGATTCATAGTCAAAAGAAAAGACACCTTTTTCACAAACAAGTGTGTTTGCACCTATTTGTTCTCCAATGGTTGAATATAAATTTTCACGGCTTAATCTCATATCACACACAAAAAGTATTCTCTTCTTCCCCTCTTATGTGCATCATTTTTTCAAAATAAAAAGTAAGTGTCGAAGTGTGAGATACTTTTGTTTGTTGAGTTCACTGAAGTTCTACAATTTTGATTGCCAGTATTGTAATAATGTTATTTTTTTTATCCTGAGAGGAACTAATCAAGCCTTGAACAATCATGAGGGGATTAAATTTCTTAAAGAAATACGATTTTCTATGGTCTTGAAACTTAATTAATATATTTTAGTAATATGATTTGAATACATGGATAACAAGCTAAAAGAATTTATTTTAATATATTTTTGCATTCATCTTATAATCTGTTTTGATTGGAGATTAAAATATTTAAATTTTCTACTCCATTAGTATATTCAATTTGAAGATATAAAAATTCACCAAGTTAATAAATTTCTTGCACTTGATTTGAAGATATAAAAATTTTATTGAGTTAATAAATTTTTTTGCACTCGGTTTTAAGATCAAAACTTTATCGTTTGATTAATTTTGTTTGTGTATTTCAAAAAACATATGGGAGAACCAACTGCTACTATAATTGCTTTTGGTTCTGGGACAACGACTACTGCTTTATCACAACTCGAGTCTGCATATCTAGAAGTGATATGGTGCTTGGAGCCACAAGGTACCCTGAGCTAACCCATGGCATGGCATAGCATAACACTAATATACTCTGATTTATAACAACTGAGCAGAAGTAAACTGAATTCATAAACAACTTTCTGAGTACATAAATAGACTGAATCTAAATTAAGGAGATAAGTAAATATTGAGTCTGACATCACAACCCAAAGCTGAAAGTACTAAGGCCTATTTTTTGTCTGAAAGCCTCTACTAACTGATGATTTGCTAGGACAAGCTCTCAGCTAACTTTAAAAGTTTGAACCTAACATAAGGATAGAGACAATAAAAAAAATATAACTCCAGCCCTAGAATGATGAAGCTCCCCATTGACAACTGCTAATGGGCAACAGATTGAGCTAACCATGGTGCTACGTCTGAGTGCCTGAACCTATATCATGATAGGGTATAGCGTAAGAGAATGTATGTGGGTCAGTACTTGAAATATACTGAGTATATAGAATACGCAACTAACTAAATGAAATAAATTGATAATTTGAAATGTTGTACTGAATGCATAAACTAAATTGAAGCACAACAACCCTATTTGAGATGCGTAGACACTGATATAAAATAATAGACTGAGGATACATAGTGAAAATACAAATAAAATTAGTTTGAGCATCATGTCATGCACTGAAAACTGAGTCTAAAGCTGAGACTAAAACTATAATTGTATTCAAATGTGGGAGAAGCCTATTAACCAACATAAACCATGTGAGCTAAACATGGATTCTGTTGTATACGCCTCATCGAGAGAACCCAATATACCTTGCCAGGGTATAAAGGCATGGCTGGTGTGATCACAAAAATTGATGCCAATTCGGGCTAAAACCTATGGGGGCACATAGTTTTGAGACCTGGATACGCTGAAGCCCGACCCACTCGGTTCTAAGTACTACTCCCAACTGATAATATACTAATAGCTTGAAAAATGGTATTCCAAGGCTAAGTCAGAAATTACTTTATATGAAAATATTCTGAGAGTCTAAAGAACCTGAAAATACTGGTTATATATCAAAATATGCATACCGAAATCATGAGGGAATCATATGTACATAGCAAACTAAGTTTTTCTAAATCAATGGTAAGTCTTAAATACTGAACTTTAAGAATCATGCTAAAATCAATGACATAAAAATAGGGCATGTGACTGAATATAAAATCATGAATATCATGAATAGCCATCATAGGAATCTTGAAGACACTGAGTTAAGCAGGGAAATCATAAGTTGAATGAAAACCCTAAGACATGATTTTTAAGAACTGAGATTTTGCTAGCTTTCTAAAAGCATTAGGGACACAAATGTGAAAGGATGAACCTTGTTGAATTTTTGCATACTTGGAGTTAGAGAATTCTTGCTAGAACTTCAACCTTGAAGATTTTGGAGAAGAACACTAGTTTTTGACTTAAGAGAGTGTTTAATCGCTCTGACGTTCTATTGCTGAGTGTTTAGGAGATAATGAGGGTAATGATCAACTAAACCCCTTTAATTCCCTCCTAACAAGACCCAAAACAACATAGTTTAGGAACTGAAAGCTTAGAAAGTTATGGATACCCATGAAAAAACGTACTAAGAAACTGCCATCCAGTGCAAATGAGTCATTGTATCTCACTACGAGGCATGGTATCCCTTGTGATCTTTGAAGGAAAGTCATGATACTTTCTGATTCTCATCCCATGACCAGACAGGACAGGTCATTGTCTAGAACCACGACTCATGGCCTGCTCTCATGGTCCTTGGGATAAAGTAGAATATTTTCTAAACCTCAGACCATGGTTGGATAGGACGGGTCGTCCCATGGTGCTATGGCTTATGGTCTGAGTCGCGGTGACTAGATATCAGGAAGGCTTGTAATACTTACCATGAGTGATCCCAAGACTAGTGGTGTGAGTCATTCTGTGGGAAATATTTGATTTTTCTATTGTTTTCTGCTTCATATCTAGGACATGATCTTGGATAATTTTGGGGTGTTACATGCTTTGTCAAGGTGTACTATTATTACAATGGCAGCGATAAAAAAAGCCTAATTTTTTTATGAAATTGATTATAAGTGTTGGAAGCAAAAGGTGTTTTTCCCTCTGACCAGCCTCAGTTTGTAGAAGATTATTACTGAAGGATATTCTGGTCTTGTCAAATGAAACTCCTGACAATAAATGCTTTCTGGTGTCAGAGGCATGGAAACATTCAGACTTTCTTTGCAAAAATTATATTTTAAATGGTTTGAAAGATGACCTGTATAATGTTTATAGAGTTTGCTAAACTTCAAAAGAGTAGTGGAATGCTCTGGACAAGAAATACAAGACTAAGGATGCTGGACTGAAGAAGTTTGTGACTGTCAAATTTTTGGAATTTAAGATGATTGATGATAAGATTGTCATGTCTCAAGTCCAAGAATTACAAGCCATTATTCATGATTTTCTCACCAAAGGGATGGTCATTAATTAATCATTTCAAGTAGCAGTATTCATTTAAAAGTTACCTCCTTTGCGGAGGGACTTTAAAAAATACTTGAGACACAAATGTATGAAAATGAAGTTGGAGGATTTAATTATGCTTCGTTGGATCGAAGAGAACAATGATCTACAGAAAAGAAGGCTACTGAAAAATCAATAATAATGAGATCAAATGTTGTTGAAACTCCAACTAATTTGAAGAAAAGAAAGAGGTCTTCTGCTTAACTGAGGTAGGGGTATCTGCTCGTCCCCTGCTGACTGTGGTGTCGTGACTGCTACTGGTACTCTAACCAGGCTGGCTGGGTTCATCTCATCTTGACTCAACCTAATGTCAGAAGTTCGATTTCCTCTGATTCTGGCATCTATCTCCGTACGCATCTGAACAGCAGACTCTCTATTGAGCATATATATAAGACTCGGGAATAGAATCTTTGTGCTCAAGGCTAGAGCTCAATCTTGAATCTCATTCTATATGACCTTCAGGATGTTGATGGCATATCTGGACATGATGCACGCCACCAAAGCTGCTATGTCGGCGCTCAATATATTGTCGTTTACTGTCGGCACCAACTTGTGGTGAACCAATGTCCAGCAGGCCTTCGCTATGAAGTTAAGTGAGGCTTTCATGACCTTCCATCCACTGGTCACCCAATCTACAGTCTCTTTCTCCTCATCTATTACTCCAGCCAACCACCTTACTTGTCTCTGTCTCTCCTCCAAGCTCAACTGTTTGACCCTTTTTAGGGCCTTAGCACGGTACTCAAGATCTACTATGGAGGCTGAGACCCGATATTCTGGCCCACATAACATTCGAGCAATGTCCCCCTATGAGACATCAACTGTGCGCCCCCGAACCCGCACACTCTCCAGTCCGGGCTGCTCCTTCACTTTCTGCCCCATCGGAGTCTGCTGCTCAAAGGTGGCCAAGTAGTTGGCATAGAACTCCCTGACCATGTTAGCTCTGAAGCCGTCAGAGTTTCTTGCCATCCACTCAAACCCATAAAAGTCAAATAGTCACTTCATATCTTCGACCTTATTCAGGGCACTGGTCAAGATTCGCGGCTCCTCTTGAATGCTCCTCGGATTCTACTTTGATGTAAGGGTGAGGCCCTGCTCATAAATTTCCCTAACAGCAGGCACACTCCACCTAATGGTGCGGCTCTCTAGAGGTTTGGTATAATCATCATCATCATCTTGTCCCCCCTCCTCATACTCAGCCTCATCTAACCCATCCTTAGCATTTGAGCCACTACCGAACTCCTGAGGCTGCACCTCAACTCCCTCCTTAGATTGGGGAGCATCTGCCAGTATGGCTAAAGTAGCTACGGCCTGAGCCTTGGCCTGTGCCCTAGTGATTTGGGGTTCATCAGTGTCATCTATATAAACTTGGTACTCCTCCAATAAACCACTAGGTGTGTTTTTCTCCTGCTCGAATACAGAGGCCTCATCCCTTAGGGCCCTCCGAGCTGCAATCTCATCTCTTTCCCTCTTATCTTGGCCTCCTTGGTTGCTTGTCTGTTGTGAGTCATTGTACCTGTGGAGAAAAGGTTAGTATATTATATATCAGAGAAAGAAAAGCAAAAAGAGTAATGTACAGACTCATACTACGACTCATCAATATGAGCCGTACCAAGATGGTACGATCCATACTGTGATTCGTAGTGCATTTTTGACCCAGTCATGACTTATTGTACAACTCGCACCAGAATGGTATGATTCGTACTAATGTTCATATGATGAACTTTTGAGAATGTAACTTTTTGTATTTTAGTATGACCCATTATCACGGTTCGTAATGGGATTCTATGAGTCTTACCAGGGGTTGTAATTTTGCTTCTTGATTTTTACTGTAACTGTTTCTTAGTATGACCAGTTGGTACAACTTGTAGTGAGATACCAAAAATTGTACTAAGTCTTGTACCATGATTTTCTAGATTTAATGACTGGGACAGTCCCAAAAAATCATCCTATGAGTCGTAGTAGGAAATCATGAGTCGTAGGATGGCTCGTAAAGCCTGTCCTCAAACTGTGTAGTACCAGAAATGCACAAACATGTTTTTAGGTGGGTACTCAGATTTCCCCATCTCATTAGTTCAATAATACATAACATTCAACTACCCACTCATTCCCCACAGTCAAATTTTCCCATTAACTCACTACCCCTAGCAATTCAAATTCATTAAGTATTTTAGTCCACCACCCGGCGTACAAGATTATGAATGACCACTGATCATATTTCTCCACTCATTTTCATTAATGGAGTAATCACAGTGATGGTATGACCTTGATAGAAAGAAAATACCATGAGAACATTTTAACTTACTTGCTAATCTTTTGAATGATTCTTTCTTGCTTTGGCTTTAGGGTAGAAATTCGTCCAAATTATGCACTTTTAATGCATAAAACCGAGCTCAATCAAAATGGGAGTGAATTATGGGTGAGTGGGGAATGAGGGGAGGAAATCATGGGTTGTGTTTGTGCTTGTGTGGGAATTTTAGGTCCAAAATTTTTCATTTTAAATTGGTTATGGGTGAATTTAAGAACTCGGGTCGATTCGGGTCAAGTCGGGCATTTTATTTAATCAGCCCATCACGACTCGTACCACGAGTTGTAGGTCATACCTGCGGCTTATTCCTTGGACTCGTACCTAAAGAATTAGAGAACTTATTGGGGACCAACAAGTGCCTGATATGGTTCGTACCAAGATGTCACGACCTGTAACACGACTTGTAGGTTAGAATTCAGTACTTTGGCACTTTAAGAGAGTTCATCACTACGGTGAGTACTACAAATCATACCTTAGAGGTACAATTCGTGATGACCAATCATAGTATAAAATTCTGCACCTTATCAAGCCTCTCATTCTCACCATGGATGGGACTACGAGCTGTACAATCATGTTACAGTCCGTACGGAGGCTCGTAGTCCAGATCCGTTCTGCATTTTCACCCACCAGTTTTTGTTTCACCTGCACACTACACACACACTAATAAAGATACTTGGGTTGCGTCCAAAGAAGCGCCTGATTTAACGTTGCGACACGACACATGTAATTTTGCTACTCAGACTCCACCAAACTACCTCATGGGTTGCCTCGCATGCAGCGCCTAATTTAACATTGCGACATGATGTAAGTCTATTGACTACTAATAATTCATCAGGAAGCTCAGAATCTACATTAATTGCCGAGACTACACAAAACTCATTTGGCTGCTTCATTGACCTACATACATTGAAGGTGCCCTCTTCTCTTCTTAGCCTAAACTTCAGTAGACCAGCTTCAACGTCCACTAAATCTCTCCCAGTGTCAAGGAATGGTCTCCCCAAGATGATGGGGACCTCAAAATCCACCTCATAATCCAAGATCACGGAGTTCGCTGGGAAGTAAACTGAATTCATAAACAACTTTCTGAGTACATAAATAGACTGAATCTAAATCAAGGAGAAAAGTAAATATTGAGTCTGACATCAAAACCCAAAGCTGAAAGTACTAATGTCTATTTTTGTCCAAAAGCCTCTACTAACTGATGAGTTACTAGGACAAGCCCCCAGCTAACTTTAAAAGTTTGAACCTAACATAAGGATAGAGACAATGAAAATAAATATAACTCCAGCCGTAGAATGATGAGGCTCACCACTGACAGCTTCTAATAGGCACCATATCGAGCTAACCATGGTGTTACGTCTGAGTACCTGAACCTATATCATGATTGGGTATAGCGTAAGAGAATGTATGTGGATTAATACTTGAAATATACTAAGTATATAGGATATGCAACTGAATAAATGAAATAAATTGATAATCTGAAATGTTGTACTGAATGCATAAACTAAACTGAAGTACAACGACCCTATTTGAGATACATAGACGCTGATATAAAATAATAGACTGAGGATATATAGTGAAAATACACATAAAATTAGTTTGAGGGTCATGTACATGCACTGAAAACTGAGTCTAAAATTGAGACTGAAACTATAATTGTATTAAAATATGGGAGAAGCCTATTAACTGACATAAACCACGTGAGCTAAACATGGATTTCGATGTATACGCCTCATAGAGAGAACCCAATATATCTTGATAGGGTATAAAGGCATGGCTGGTGTGATCACTAAAATTGATGCCAATTTGGGCTAAAACCTACGGTGACACATAGTTTTGAGACCTGGATATGCTGAACCCCAACCCACTCGATTCTAAGTACTACTCCCTACTTATAATATACTAATAGCTCAAAAACTGGTATACCAAGGCTAAGTCAAAAACTACTTTATCTGAAAATATTTTGAGAGTGTAAAGAACCTGAAATACTAGTTATATATCAAAATATGCATACGGAAATCATGAGTGGATCATATGTTCGTAACAAACTAAGTTTTTCTAAATCAATGCTAAGTCATAAATACTGAACTTTAAGAATCATGCCTAAAATAAATGACATAAAAATAGGGCATGTGACTGAATATAAAATCGTGAATATCATGTAATAGCCGTCATAGGAATCTTGAAGACACTGAGGTAAGCAGGGAAATCATAAGTTGAATGAAAATCCTAAGACATGATTTCTAAGAACTGAGATTTTGCTAGGTTTTCTGAAAACATTAGGGACACAAACGTGAAAGGATGAACCTTGTTGAATTTTTGCATACTTGGAGTTAGAGAATTCTTGCTAGAACTTCAACCTTGAAGCTTTTTGAGAAAAACCCTAGTTCTTGACTTAAGAGAGTGTTTAATCACTCTGACGTTCTGTTTCTGAGTGTTTAGGAGAATGAGGGTAACTATCAACTAAACCCCTTTAATTCCACCCTAACAAGACCCAAAACAACATAGTTTAGGAGCTAAAAGCTTAGAAAGTTATGGATACCCCAGAAAAACGTACTAAGAAATTGCCACCCAGTGCAAATGAGTCATGCCATGAGTCATTATATCTCACCACGAGTCATGGTATCCCTTGTGGTCTTTGAAGGCAAATCATGATACTTTCTGATTCTCATCCCATGACAAGACTGGACAGGTCATGGTCTAGTACCACGACTCATGGCCTTCTCTCATAGTCCTTGGGACAAAGTAGAATATTTTCTAAACCTCAAACCACAGTTGGATAGGACGGATCGTCCCATGGTGCTATGGCTTATGGTCTGAGCCGTAGTGACTAGATCTCAAGAAGGCTTTTAATACTTACCATGAGTGATCCCATGTCTCGTGGTGTGAGTCATTCTATGAGAAATATTTGATTTTCTTGTTGTTTTTTCATGTCTAGGATCTGATCTTGGGGACTTTTGGGGTGCTACATGCTTTGTCAAGGTGTACTATGCCTTCAATGGCAGCGGTAAAAAAGCCTAATTTTTTTTATGAAATTGATTATAAGTGTTGGCGGCAAAAGATATTTTTCCCTCTGACCATCCTCAGTTTGCAGAAGCTTATTACTGAAGGATATTCTGGTCTTTTCAGATTAAACTCCTGACAATAAATGCTTTCTGGTGTCAGAGACATGGAAAAATTCAGACTTTCTTTGCAAAAATTATATTTTAAATGGTTTGGAAGATGGCTTGTATAATGTTTATGGAGTTTGCTAAACTTCAAAAGAGTAGTGGAATGCTACGGACAAGAAATACAAGACTAAGGATGCTGGACTGAAGAAGTTTGTGACTGTCAAATTTTTGGAATTTAAGATGATTAATGATAAGATTGTCATGTCTCAAGTCCAAGAATTACAAGCCATTATTCATGATTTTCTCACCAAAGGGATGGTCATTAGCAAAGCATTTCAAGTAGCAGTATTCATTGAAAAGTTACCTCCTTTGTGGAGGGACTTTAAAAACTACTTGAGACACAAATGTAAGAAAATGAAGTTGGAGGATTTAATTATTTGTCGTAGGATCGAAGAGGACAATGATCTACAGAAAAGGTGGCTACTAAAAAATCAATAACAATGAGATCAAATATTGTTGAAACTCCAACCAATTTGAAGAAAAGAAAGAGGCTTTCAGGACCAAAAAATCTCTCAAGTTAGAAGAAGTTCATGGTAGATTGCTAAAATTGTGGCAAGTTTAGTTACCTGTCTTCAAAATGTCATGCTCCAAAGAAAGATAAGAAGAAGGGTCAAGAAAACATGACAGAAATAAACGAAAACATGGACAACATGTGCTCCATTCTTTCAAAATGCAACTTGGTAGGTTATCTAAAAAAATGGATAGATTCTGGTTCCACCCACCATGTTTGTGCTAACAAGAAACTGTTTGGATTTGATGCTTCAACTGAACCCAATGAGATAATTTTTATGACAAATTTATCTATTGCGAAAATTGAAGATTATTACTCTAAACAATATCCTTCATATTCCTGAAATGTGAAAGAATTTATTCTCGACATCACTTCTAGTCAAGAACAAATTCAAGTGTATTTTATTTTTGTAAGGTTGTAGTTAGAAAAAATAAAATGTATGAAGAAAAATATTATCTCATTGAGGGCTTTCTCAAACTGAATGTAATTGCAGTTGATATGAACAAAAATGTAACACCCTGTAATTATTTGTACACGTACGACTAAGTTAACGTCAATAAAATTTCTTGAACTTGAAAATTTTGAAATGTATTTGCTCTTAAAAGACTAAGGTCACAGTAAAGTAAAGTCAAATGTGGAAGTATCCTCAATTGAGAACAATACCAAGTGGCCATGTTTATGGTCTGGCTTTAAATGGGCATATCTCCGAAGATATGGAGAATTAGAGGTAGTACTACATATCAAATTAAACGTCTTTGAGCTTAGTTTTCAGAAAAATAAATTGATCATCAATACTAGTTCTATCTTAAAAGTTAAGTAAATTTTAAGAAGACACTATCGACAAGATTTTCAGTTACGACCAAGTCACGTGTATGTGACTGAGTTGCATCGATGAGATTAATTATTCTTGAAAAAATAAGACTATAATTGAGCCTAAATTCTAAGGTATTCCAGAATGTAAAAGTAAAGTTAATAGTTTAAAAGAATAAAATTTGAAAAGCAAAATAAAGGCCGGACAAAGTGACCTACTAACTTAAACTCCAACTTGCTTAGAAATCTCAATTGTTTGAGCAACTTATATACATAGATTATATTAATTTTAAAAAAAAGATAAAGAAAGACAAATAAGGATAAGTAGGTCTATCACCTACATAATAAATACAAGGCCAAAATAAAAAAAAAAGCAAGCAGTTGTATTCCCTACTTAAAGGTTTTAAGACCCAAAATTAATGGGCCAAATGGACTTGGGGAGGTTCATGGGTTAGGACCAAGAATCATATGCCCAAGAGGCAGTATATATTCATACACTTAAGTCAAAAGTCAGATTACACACACATAAGCAACTATCTCTCTCTTTGAAGTAAAATAGCTGCCCCTGTTAGCCCGTGCTAGGGTTCATGTTCTTCTAAGTTATTTCAAGGATTAAAGGTAAGTAGTTGCGTATATTTTCTTATGGTTTTGACATGTAAAAAGTGGTGGATGGAAACTCCACAAGTTGTGGGAGTTTGGGAAACTCTTGGGGCAAGAAGCTCCTTGGCTGCCCAATTTGACAGAGTTGTGTTCTTGACTTATTTTCTTCTTATTTTAAGATGTTGGGAACAGAAAAGTTGGTATTAGAGAGGAGCTTTAATTGGTTAATAATTTCCAGTAAGGTTAAGGTAAAGTTCTTCCCCGTACATTCCTTATTGTTTATGAAAAGAAAGAGCATATTTTAGACGTAATTGTTGTACAAACTCATAGGACGGTGATCGAAAGCCATGAGTTCAAGTTATTCTTATTGTGTCAAAGTATTTGGTATTTGTATTATATATATTTTTTTGGTTATAAAGGTTGAAAAACTCATGGTTGGGGTTGGTTGTAGCTATTTTGGGATTAGAATTAGAGGGTGTAGCGATACACCGATTTTTAGTTATTGTGTGGGCATGCTGCCCGTTTGGTTCTGGTGGACTGTTTTGTAGGACTTAAATTGTATTATATGATATATATATATATATATCCATTATGTGTTTAACTTGTGGCATGTAATAAAGGAATGGCAGTAGAACGAAACGTATGTATAGAAAGGGTCCAATGAGCAAGTCGCTTTCATAATAACCAATATGTTGCTAATATGTCTTGATTATGTTAATGGGATATTTATAATGATTGTAAAACTTTATTATTGTGCATATTTCCTACTGCAATGAAGGGAGCAGTCTATAATATATTTGCGGAATTCGGAATGAGATATATAAAGTTAAAATCTTTTTTGTTGTTATGACACAATCTAGAGTCACATGTTCCTCCTATGAAGCCAACATGACCTATATGATTCATGAAAACGAAGTCTTCTTCTATTATAGATTCTCTCATCTTAGAGTTCTAAGTCTATAGATTTATAGTACTCTTTCTAAGTCAAAGAAGTCATAACATTTCATATGACTGTATGTGTGCTCAGTTGAACTCTTAGAAGTTGGTATATCTGTCACGTAAATTAAAGAAAGTAATTGGACACAAAATAGATATGTGTATATAGATCACCTAGTTATATTATACAATTCTTAAGCTAAAGTAAGTATTTAACAACTAGATCATGAGTTATATGATTCATAAATTACAAAAAGCATTTCACTTATTAATATGAAAAATTTAGATGATAAGTTACTTAATACAAGACTTTATAGACAAGATGAGATTATAGCCTACTCTGTAGTGTGTGGTGGATATTTATAGGTCGACTACATGCAAATCTATTCTATGCACATAATTCAGATACACAGTAGCCACGTGGAACTTCCCATAGCAGATTCCCCTAACTAAGCCAAGATATGACATACAGGCTTGCGGCCAAACCTTGTAGAAGCCTAGGGGGCATACCTTATAGATAGACAACGATACACAGTCTAGAGATTTCACATAGAGTTGTGACAGTTGGCATCAGATTCCATATAGGTGTCATCAATCGCCTCCGGTAGGCCATCTGGTGATTTTCTTTCAGTTTGTAGTATGAAAAGATGAAAAGATATCACCTAGGCAAATTATTGGTATTATATGTATAAGTAAATTACTCATAGGATATTATATGAGGACCACAGAGATTGGTTACAAATTGAATTTTAGATTATGTTTTCAGTATTTATATACTTAGAATTGGTAATCCTTGATATTAGACATATTTGAGCATTGTTACATGTCTAATTGTTATTTAGTCTAATTTACATACCAGTATATATTTTATATATACTAACATCCCTATGTTTGGGTATGTTGCATTTCTATAAATGCAGGCTTAGGTGTTTAGGACAACAGACATCCTCTGTAGGCCTAGTTGCCTCTATGTTGATCTTTGATAAGATCCACCTCTATCTGGAGTAGTCAAATGTCTAGAACCTATGTTATGTCTATGTACATATATTCTATAGTTGGGTATGTGTTACACCCTGTAATTTTTTTTGTCTAACTTGATATGTATGTACACATGTTATGTGCCTAAATAGAAAAACTTCAAAAGAGATAAAAGAATTCATATTTAGAGAGTCGTTCCATGGTCATGTTATACCCCAAAAAATTATTTGTTGCCACCTAAATTATATAAGTATTCATATGATGGAAGATTTAGTATATGTGTACTCTTATGTTAAGGGAGCTTGGTAACGAAAAATTTCAGTTCAGGGTTTTTATTACAGGAAGTATTTCAAATAAGTCTCATATATGATCTAATTTGAGATACGTATATCTCCCAATTTATAAAGATTATGGGTCTTACTACCTATCAATATAAAGGTGTTTGAATCTAGTTTTCATAATATCAAACCACTCGTTAATCCGATATCGAAGTAAAAAGTTATGATCATTTTGTGGTGGACTATTCGGCAGAAATGGGTCAGGGGTTTTGGTCGGGTTCGGATGCCTTTATAAGGAAAAACTCAACCCAAATATCATTTCTAATCCCATATAATTTCCAGAAAATTATCAGATCATTTCCCCTCCCTTTTCCCTTAGTTTTCTTGAGAAAATTCATGAAAGATTAAACCTCCAAATCTCATCCAAATTCAAGGAAAATTCAGGTGGTAGTTCGTGAGGCTAGAAAGAAGGTTTCTACGAGTTTAGGTGGTGAAGTTTTTGCACTTTAAGCTCAGTTCTGGGCATTAAATTTGAAGGAGAATACTCCTATCTTAACCAAAGATAACCTCAAGTAAAAGTAATCAACTTCCCCCTTGATCTATATATGTTTGGTGAAAGAAAACTTGGAAGAACTTGTAGTAACTTGTGTGTTGAAGTTATGGTTGTCGTGTGTTGTTGTTGCCTAGAACTTTTGGAGATGTTGTAATAAGTTTATGGGATTGAGTTATACTTGTGAGCTATAAGGGTTGAAGAAGCTACAAGCTTAAAGAAGAGTTGGTTGGCGGAAGTGAGATTTAGCATACTAAGATATGTAAGGTGCCCCTCGTCCTTCTTTGTGCATGATTAAATTTGTAAGTTGATCGAGCGAGTGTGCTCTTTTAATGTGTTGAAATTGATATCTTGAGCTACTCCTAAGGCGATAAGTTGTATATTTAAATGAGTTTGAAGCAATAAGATTATGTCTAGCCCAAATAGGCGACTGAAATATGATATCGTATTTTCATAGCTATAAATTGAGTCTGGAGACCTCTCATCATGGGCATTGTGATATTTTCATTTATATTATACTATATATGATGTCAATATTGCTTAAGGTTCTATTTGTTATGTGAAATTAGTAAAGAGACTAATACGGTGACGTCTAAATGAATATAAGTTAAGAAGATAATTGCTACACCCTGGAATTCTTTTTTGTGATTATTTCTTGTTTGTATGCTATGTTAAGGGAAGTACGGATTGTATATTGGTCGTAGATGACAAGGAAAATGTGTACGAACAGAAAAATAAAAAGTATGTGAAGTTCATAAGTAAGGGTCAATTTTAAATAATCATATCTCCCAAAATGTAATGAATTATAAGCCCCACGACCTATCAAATTAAAGTTCTTTGAGTCTAGTTTTCATAACATCAAACCGCTCATCAATCGGAGTTTGGAGTAAAAAGCTATAAGAGTTTTATGATGACACTATCGAGCAGTAATATGGCCACCGCCCTAAAAATCGATCACCGCCCAAATACCTTTATATTTTAAGTCTTGTGCTATGAGATCATTTTCGACTTTTCCATATTTTAGGTGCTTGCTTATCCTCTGAAGTCCTCTCAAATTTCCAGCAAACAACTAAGGAAAACACCAAGCTAAACTCCATCAAATCTAAAGCTAAGTGAAGGGGATCTATCACAAGGTGAAGGTGGTGTGTTGATGGATGTTTTGGCTGCACTTGGGCAGTGTTGCTCTGGTGAATTTGCTGCATTTTTGAAGCTGTTATAAGCTACATATGCTCCATCTTTATAGGGATTAAACACGAGCATAAAAGGTATGAATTCTACTACTAACCTTGCTTGAATTCTAGATTAAAAGACTAGAAGTTGGAGGTGTGTTTGGTGTGTTGGTGAACTGTTTTTGCTGCATTTTGGATAGAAAGATTGCTGCATTTTTGGACAAGAAGTTGTGGTCAATTACTCCTATTTTAACCAAGAACAACCCCCAAACAAAAGTTAAGTATTTCTAGTATACAACATGCAAGAATCCTAGTTTGAAACTAGTAGTTGGGCGCCAAGTTTGTCTGCCATTCTTTGGAGCGATTTTATTGAAGGTTACTGCTCATTTTTGAAGGTTGTTGTAGCTGTGTATTACTGGAAATAAACTCCATATTGATGGGAGTTTGTTACAAATGAACTTAGGTAATTTTCTACTTCCATTCTTTTCTTAAAAGTGTGTAGAACAAGTTGTAGCATTATGCTAAAATATTGCCTTGTGTGTTGTTGTTGTGGCTGCTGTTGGTGTGATGTTTTATCTAGATATATTGGATTGAAATGGACTTGTCACTTGGTTATAAACTCAAGTAATTTAAGGGGATAAGTTCTGATTTTTGAAATAAAGAAACGACATAAGAAAGCTCGCCGAAAAAAAAGGTATGTAAGGCGCCCCATCCATCGTTCTTTTAAGCACGATTCCTGAATTTTGAATTGAATGAGCCAAAAACCTCTTTACAAGTCTTGAAGCAGTATGTTAAGCTTCATTTAATCTTTAAAGTTGTATGTTTTATTGAGGTTAAATGTTAAGATTATCCCTAGTCGAACTGAGGCATTTAAAGTGTGATTTTGTGTTGATTGTTGTCGTAGTTATACATCAAGTTGGAGACCCCTCAGCATGGGCATTGTTATCTGGTCCTTAATGTATGTTATATATATATGTGTGTGTGTGTGTGTGTTTGTGATGTTAAAAGTGTTTAAAGGTCTGGTTCCTAACTGAAATTGGTGAAAGAGCCAAGATGATGACGTGTAAATGATTTTAAGCCAAGTAAAGATATCGCAAGCTATTAAGGGTAAATGAGCTTATTGAATTCGAATTTCTTGGTTATGGTTGCCCTTTATCTGATGTGTATATCATGAAATATGCTAGGCCAAGGGGAGATTTCATAATCCCTTTCCCTTAAGCCGAACGACAAGCTAGCGAGTCTCCGAACTCTAATGTCCCTTTGAACACAATCTATAAATTTTGTTGAAACTGTTAGGTCATTCGTAGTTCCTTATGATTTATACAAGTTTTGAATACATGCATTTAAGTTCTATTTTTTAGCTTTACATGTTATATGTGCTCACTTGCAGTTATGCATTACGAAGGAGGCCTATGCAGGCCACATATTTAGTATTCGTCATTTCTATGCTATACGTGTTAAATTGATCCAGTATAAACCATATCAGCTCTGTTTATGATTTTGATTAAGATTTATTAGTTTTACCCTGGTGTGATACACTAGCTGAAGGTATTTTTGTTTTACCCCGATGTGGTACACTGACTGGACAAATTTTTCCCCGGTGGGGTACACCGGCTGGAGGCACTTTTATTTTTACCTCGGTGTGGTACACTAGCTGGATGAATTTTAGATGGATTTTTTGGCTGGCTGGCAGCTGACATTTCAGTTATAGTTTTTATTATACATCAGATGGTTGTATTTACACTTCAATATTGAGTTATTGTCAGGTTTCAATTTTCAAGATTCCGGGTTGTTACTATTCCTCATTTTTGGCTCAGTTATCATTGTTATCTTATATATTACAGTTTTTAGCCTTACATACTAATACATTTTATTTGTACTGACGTCCCTTCATCTAGGGACCCCTCCTACAATCGTGCTGTAGGTATAGGTCGAGGCTCAGATCATCAGATGCAATAGGAGCAAGATTTCAGTAGAATAGTGGTATGCTCCTCTCTTCCAGGAGCCATGTCCTAGTTTTGATTATTTTGAGTTTTGTGTACCACAGGGGTAGGCTGGGGCTCTGTCCCGTGCATTTCAGTTTGTTTACTCTATAGAGGCTGATGTGGACTAGCTGTATAGTAGTTTTGGTTGTGTAGTCATGTTGGTTTTACATTGCTATGTTTAGCTTTATTGTAGCCTTGGCGGCTTTCCAGATTGCTTATTCGTCATTATTGAGACCTTATGGGTCCAGTATTTATCTTGGTTGGTCATGACAGGTGGCATGGATGGCCTTAGTGTTAGATTTTCAAATATTATATAGCCAGCTTCTCGATCAATCATGAATCGAGTTCCAGTTGCGCCCTACCCCAGTTTTGGGGCATGAAAATAATGTTAAGCTTAGTGAGGGTAAATAAGTTTGTTGAAACTTATCCATGAATAGTTATCCACCTCATATGTATATGTTTTGAGGTACTCAAGGCTAATAGGAGATTCTATGATTCCCCTCCCTTAAGCTAAGCAATAAGTTATCGAGTTTCTAAACTCTATGTCAAGCGAAGTTGATCCTAAGTATCTAACATTGAGTCCGAGCACAGTACTCCAAAGAAAGTTTAAGCATCTCAAATAAATCTAAGTATTTTAAGTGAGTCCAAGAACTCTAAATGAATTCGAGTATTCTAAATATAAGTCCAATCACTCTAAGTCAAGTCCAAGTACTCAGAAGTTTGAGTTTAAGCATTCTAGTTTTGTCCAAGTATTCAAAAGTGGAATATGAGTATTCCAAGTTGAGCCTGAGTATCCAGAGTTGATTTCAAGAATCTATAAGTGAGGTTAAGTTCTATATTCCTTGAGTCTCAAGTTTATTTTTAAGCTTCTGAGTTAAGCTAACTCTTATGTCTCCTCATGTTAGTTGTTTGGGCTAATGTATTTAGTTGGTCCATCGAGTTGGACCCATCCTCTAAGTCAGCTACATTGCGTTATTTAGTTTGTCGGACCAAGTACTAACTTTGCCTATTTTGATTATTTTGCACATTATCCGATCCAAGTATGGAAGCATGCCTTCTTTGGTCCAAGTATCAGAGTGTTATTGGTGCGAAGTGATATATATAAAATCCTGGTCCAAGTATTAGCTCGGTTGTGGAAATCCTAGTTCGAGTATCAGGTAACTCTTATATATCATGATCCAAGAATCAAGTAGCCATATTGAAATCCTGGTCCAATTATCAAGTATCACCGAGTCGATTCTCATAAACTTCAATCCAAGTATCGGAAGTGTTTGCATATAAGTCAGTTGAGTTATACTTATGAATAGAGTCTACATGTAGGTTAGTAAGTCATAGAGTTACGGGTTGTATACCTATCTCTTTAGTTATGTTCAGCTTTTATTTGCCATTGTTTATGTTGATAGGTTTCAGAGTTTCAGGTTGTTGCTATATTTCCTTCTCTAGTTAAGTTATCTTTAGCATTATTCTGTTTACAACTTTCAGGCTTACATACTAGTACATTTCTTTTGTGCTTATGCCCCTTTGCCTAGGGACCCCAACAATTGTATTACAGATACAGATAGAGGTTCAAATGTCAACTGCAGTAGGAGTTGCTCTTCCAGACGAGCCAGTCTTGGAATGGAAAGACAACGTTGCTGCGCCTAAAGTGAGTTTATTTCATATCTTAAGGCCCAGAAGATGATATCCAAAGGTTGCATTTCTCATTTAGTTCGAGTCAGAGACCTGAACAACAAGCTAGTGACTGATGAAGGGTGTACTCACGCACTTCATAGACATATTTTTCCCATACTTTACTATGTTTTGAGAACAAATTATGTGTGTTTGCATGTGTTTATGTTATATATTTGTGAAAATTAGCTAAACACATGTGATTAGATGTTTTTAGGGATAAAAAGGATGGATTTTAATGTATTTTAGGCTTATGGAATGAAGATGAAAAGAAGCTGAAGTCGTGGGCAAAGGTTGACTTTGGAAGATGCAGACACAGTGTACTGACAGGTTGAGGGAACGACTTGTTACATCTGGTAACGAGTCGTGAAAACTGTGAGAGAAATTATTGACAAAGTAACCAGTGAAGATGACGAAAGATAGAACGAGTCGTTAGTTGACTAAACGACTCGTTGGAAGATCACTAGAACCAATAGTAAGGTACACTGAAAATTTGAAGGAGTTAGAACACGAGGGGCCTAATGACCCGTGCCCATGCAAAATGAGTCGTTAAGTGACCCATTGCCACAACTGGCAATGCGGAAGTGGTTGGGGCGACACACAAGGCTCCCAAAATGGCAAAAATTGGCTTTCCTACTTCAACTAGAAAAAGGAAAAATTTAAATCCCAAGTCAAATTCATCAAGGAACAAAGAAAAATAAATCTACGACTATAAATACCCCTTTATTTTCATGTAATAAGCATGTCTTCAAGAGTTGAAGTTTTAAGTTTGAAATTAGAGTCTAAAGTTTTAGAGAACAATTAGAAATCCAGTTTTAGACAAGTCTTAACATGTTTTAAAGATATACATCGGGATACGATTGTAAAGTTGTTCTTCTTTATTTTTGCAATAATCAAGTGAGTTTCTTCCTACCATCATTTTAAGTTTTAATTTATACTTTTGTCTTTGAATGTTATGAATTTATTTATAAACATGATAGGCTAAAAAAACCACAACTAGGGTTGTGGGAACCATGACAAATTAACACACACAGGTAAAATACTTAGTGATTCTTGAACGGAGTTTATGCATGTATTGTTTCTTCCTTCGTTTTAATTGATTTTAACAGTTCCAAATGTTAGAACTTTCCTTATTCTTACTTACCATACCAAGGAGGTAGTGAATGGGAAAAGGGATTAACAACGGAGATTTGCAGCTATCAACCCTCATCTAATAGCTTGACCTTGTCCGGGAATAGTTAATCTGATATCAAGGGTAAGGGTTAGTAAAGCATACACCCGTAGACGGACCAAGTTGTGTGGTGATAAACATATAAATAGGGGAACAACTATGTAGGTGAAATTAACTTACCGACATTGCATGCTAAGCACAGGAACAGATCACTAGTATAAAACACCTTGTGGTTATGAAGTCATGGGGAACACTTACCCTAGTTAATTGCATTAATTTGGAAACAACAATCAATTTCTTGACACAATTACTTATTAATTTTACAAATCGTCCCATTAGGAAATAATTAACTAAAAAGCTTAAGCACTAGCGTTCTTCTACATCCTTCCGTATTTCCTGTGGGATTGAACCCAACCTCTAGTTGGGTTCTTTATTGACAATGTCCTCTTCATACTTCAGTAAGAGGTGTTGTTTGAGTGTTATCAGTGACCTTCCAGTGGTAATTGAGTTTCCAGATGTCTTTCTAGAAAACTTACCAAGGGTTCCTCAGAGATAGATATTTCTATTGATTTGTTTCCAGGCACTCAGCCTGTATCAATACCTCCTTATAGAATGACATCTATATAGATAAGGGAATTAAAGGAGAAGTTGAAGGATCTGTTCGAGAAAGGTTTCATTCAACGGGGTGTATTACCATGGAGTGCACTAGTTTTGTTTATGCAAAAGAAAGATGGGTCGTTGATGATGTGTGTTGACTATAGACAATTGAATAAAGTGATGATTAACAATAAGTATCCCCTCCCTAGAATTGATGATTTATTTGATTAGTTGAAGGGAATGTTTTTCTAAGATCAATTTGAGATCTGGATACCACCAATTGGGAGTTAGGGAAGTCGATATCCCTAAAACAACTTTTCAAACCAGATACGACCACTATGAGTTTCTGGTCATATCATTTGGGCTTACTAATGCCCTAACAACCTTTATGGATTTGATGAACTGAGTGTGTAAACCATTCATTGATGTGTTTGTGATCGTTGATCATACCCAAATTATACCTTGTAATTGAAGTATAAAGTGGTCGCTGTTAAATATAGAAAACCTAATGTAGGTTGGGGTTGATCCCACAGGGAATAGGGAAGAAATAATATGTTAATAATGTGTCACGCCTCACCTTGGAAGGCATGAATGGCACCTAGTGCCACACTGGGACCTAGGCTGACCTGGCTGGGCATATGCACCTCAGGTGTCTGCCTGCAACTTAAAATTAAGAAAACAAACAGCTATAGCTTGGCTGTAAACACAGTCTCAGGCCGACAAGGCCATGCAACAAACTTGTAAAGAAATAGCTAACCTAGCAGCCGCAATAATAAAAGGATCTTATGCAGGCCGACAAGACCACCATGCTGTCTAAATCATAACAAAAGGAAAACAGTCAGTCATATATAAACTATAGCCGACAAGGCTGCTAACTAAAAGCTAAACTAGGCCTCACACAGCCAACACGCAAAACATAACATACATAGGCCCCACATGGACAAAAACAACCAATATCTAATATCTGTAGTCCGCAAGCCTCTAAAGAGTGGAATAGTGGTCGGGACAGGGCCCCGGCTTACCCAAAAGCTGTACAACAAAATGAGCAAACCTTTCTAACTAACAACTCCAAAAAAAAGAGTTGACTAATCTTCTAACCCTAGATGACTGCTAAGGAGTTCCTGAAACACGTCTGTCCGTCCCTACAAGCAAGTATGCAGCGCCCTATATGCAGGCGTCAGTATAATGTGTACCGAATATGTCAGGCAATAGTAAAAGTTGAATAGAGGCTGATAAAAGAAATGGAAGTATGCAATAAGAAGGATAAGAGCTTAACCTGAATAGCCTCACAATCTGAAGTATAACTAGCAAGTAAATATACACACAAGAACCTAACCAGGCCCCCATAAGCCTGGAAGGTACAACCAACACAAAATAACCTACTTGGGCCCCCATAAGCCCTGGTAAGTTCCAAACAATTTATATAACCTTATCAGTACCCTTGAGGCTCCATAAGTGACTGCAACTGTGTCTTAGGCAAACTAAGCCCTCGTGAGGGTTGGTAATGTCATCTTTGGCATGGACGAAGTTCGTAGAAGGCTCCAACATGGCCCCGACGGCTTTACTTTAGTCCCTTTAGACACTTAATAGCTCTGTAAGCAATTCAGTAGCTTAAAAGCAATACAATAGCTCCCAAAGCAATCTTATAGTTCTATAAATGATAGTAGCATCATGGCTCCATAAGCATTAGTAGCATCATAGCTCCGCAAATAGTTCATGCGACTAACAGTCCCTTAGCTATTCACAATGAGAGGTCATACGCAATATGATCAACCCCAGCCAAGGATGCTACTCTTAAACCCTTAAATCTATTCGTAATGGCTAACTCAACATTCGTATTCTTAAGTTACTATAAAAGTACAAGTCAAATATCAATGTTACGGCGAGAATAACTAGCTGAAAGGATTAGCCTTAACATACCTTAATCATTGATTTCTATTCACCCAAATAGTTCCAACCTGAAGCTGATAAATCCACCAAATTGTAGCCCTTATGTTGCGAGAATAAGGCTATTTTCAATAATAGGAAACAAATAATAACAATATCTTTCAAAGACATTAGCTACAACTCAAATTTTGTCCAATTCAGCTTAAATGTTACAAATTTCAGAGAGTTCAGAAGGTAGAAACACTTACCTATTACTTGTAGCCACTTAGGACTCAATTAGAAGTGATTTCTACCACTTTTACTCAGTGGGGTTCTGATACTCTGAGCAAGATTTCAAGAAATAATTCCGTAGGGACGTTCCTCGTAGACTCGGAACTTGTTATCCAAGGTGAATTTGCATTTGAACGAAGTTTAATGATGTAATTTGACAAAAATCGGATGAAAAGTGAAAGAAACTTTGTGTTTGCCGAGGTCTTGTCATAACTCAAACATAGACCTGGATCAAGATACAGGACAAGGAACCCTGAGAGGCTCCAAGTCGACCCATGGCATGACCATAACATCTAAACTCAACATAATTATATGGAAGCCTAATCATACATTATGGCAGAAGTCTAATAACATAATAACATCTGAACATCTGAATACATAACACAATTCTGAAGCTGAATACATACTATGTCTGATAAACCTTTACATACTGACGAGTTGATGGGACAAGACCCCAACTAACTCATTAAAGTCTGAAGCTGAAAATACTGAACATAAGCTGATAAAAGGGTCCTCGAAGGATAAGGACTCACTAACTCTGGCTAGAACATGTTATCACTGAGGATCCGGCTAATGGCGGGGTTGGGCCTGAATGTCTAAGCCTGTATCATGAAACGATACAATATAGAGTTTGCAGGCAATACTTGGAATGTATTGAGTATGCAAGGTAAGTAAAACCGCTAAGTAAGTAAAATCAGAGATAATGCATATCATACAATATTTCATCATAAGAGTCTGAGAGTAGGGCTTGTCTGCTATTATCTGAACATGATTTAAATATAACTAAATTTCATAACTGAATCGAATGACCCAAAGATGAAACTGATTATTCATAAGTAAAACTGAACATTGGGTTGAACCTACTGAAAACATAATATCATAACTGATGAACATGCATAACTGAAATCATGAGGAACAATAGGAGACTCTTCATATAACTGACATTACCACGATAGAGCTTTCGTGGTCCCGACTATTACACTCAAGTGGGCCGAGCCGTCCAAAGCCTTGCTGGTGCTAAGGACGCTACATGATATCGATATCAAGCTGGAGGCCCCTTGGGGGCAGGGGAAGCTCACAAGGGAGGTCCCAAATAATATTATACTTATATTGGCACGTAGTTCTGATGCGTAGGGTTGACTAACCCTTAGCCTACTTGGTGCTAGACACTACTCCTAAAAACATGCATATTCTCTCCATTATTTTCTCAATGAAGATGAACCTTCATCTAGTGACGAAGCTAAATCATAACATGATATACAAAATCTTAAAACATAACATAAGGAGCCTTGGCTCAAACCATACCATAAGCTAAAAAGGGTGGGAGTCTAGACTCCAAAAATCCATATGGTAAGCTAATAACATGAAATTGAGATAAATCATGAAACATACTGGAGTACATGGGCTTGACCAAACTTAAACATACGTGAAATAGACTTTGATATTCGAAATCATGAGTATAGACATGGGTAATTCGAAATCATACTTTCATCATACATATCACATCCTTCTTGAAAACATATATCATAATCTCAAACTTTCATGAACTTTCATAATTGGGCATCATAATTGTAAGGCTTTGAAAACACGAATTTGTAGTTAAAACATGCCCATGAATCATAATTCAACATTAGAAACATGAATGGATTATACCCATGATAGATACTTAGAACATTTACAAGTTGGGTTAAAACCCCATAGATTCATCAACTAGAATTTCCATGAATTTGAGAAGGAACTGGGCATGGGAGTGGATGGATACACCCATTCATATTCCTACATACCTAGATAAATTTGATTTACACTTCCTCTTGAAATCCCAAAGGAAATTGGAGAGGAATTGGGGAAATTCTTCAAGCTTGAAGTATAAAGAAAAGCTCTAAGTTGCATGAATGGAGTGGAAATGCTTCGAAAAGGTTTAACACCATAAAAAACCAATAACTGAGCTTAAAACAACGTAGTTTAGGACCTTTGGGCTTAGAAATTATGAAAATACCCTTAATGAAAAGTCTGGAATTCCTGCACTGCCAGTGACCACGAGGCGTACAACGGTTCGTCTTTTGCTCCAACAGGTCGTTAACTAACTCGTGGTTTCCATCCATTTTTTCCAGACTCAGGTCTGTTATCACAACTGGACAGGACAAGTCGTTACTAGCCCCAACGACTCGTCGCTTCCGTCCATCGTCACCACTGCTCACTTTTTGAAAATCCTCCCAACGGAAACATACCATGACTCGTTGTCTCATACAATGAGTCGTACCATGACTCTTGCCGGCCACCTTGACAAGGACCACCCTCACAACAATCCCTTTACCACGACTTGTTATATCAACCGATGGGTCGTCCTTAGACCTGTTACTCCCAAGTTTACTTTTGCAGAACATCACCACGAGTGCCTCCAACAGGTCATAGACCCACCAACGACCCGTACCATGAGTCATTCTAAGAGAAATCTCAAAATTTTCCACTGCTTTCATTTCAAATCCCGAGTATAGTCTTAGTCACTTCCAGGGTATTACAAATTCTCCCCCTTGGGAACATTTTTCCTCGAATGTGAATGAACATACTGAAAAATTGGGGAAACATAACTGACATCTCACATATTGAACTTCTAAGGCTGAAAACTGACAGAGTGACTGACTCCGGACTGGAATGCATAGTTGAACTGAATTCATGAATTACACATGCATATATTAACATGAAAGAAACTGGGACACATGAACTGAACATGAAACGAAATAGAGTACTAGGGAGGAAACTGGTACCTCAAGTTGAAACTGAGCCGAAAGAGAATATATGTGGGTATTTAGCCATCATATCTGCTTCGACTTCCCATGTAGCTCCCTCGACATGCTGATTCCTCTACAAAACCTTTACTGAGGCTACTTCTTTGTTCCTTAGCTTCTGAACTTGATGATCAAGTATTTTCACCGGATCTTCCTCATAGCTGAGGCTATCCTTCACAACCACACTCTCCACCAGAACAACCAAAGCCAGATCACCCATGCACTTCTTTAAAAGAGACACATGGAAAATCGGATGCACTGAAGCCAATTCGGAGGGCAACTCCAATTCGTAAGCCACCTTGCCAACACGCCTCACAATCCGGTAGGGACCAACATATCTGGGACAAAGCTTCCGTTTCTTTCCAAACCTCATCACTCCCTTCATGGGAGATACCTTCAAGAACACCCAATGATCAACTTCAAACTCTAGCTCTCTCTATCTAACATCAGCATATGACTTTTGATGACTCTGAGTTGTTTCCAGCCTTTCTCTTATAAGTTGAACTTTCTCCACAGCCTCATGAAATGAATCTGGCCCTATCAACATAGCTTCACCTACCTCAAACCAACCAATAGGAGATCTACATCTCTGCCCATAAAGAGCCTCAAACAGAGCCATCTGAATACTGGAGTGTTAACTGTTGTTGTAAGAAAACTCGATAAGAGGTAAATGATCATCCCAACTACCTTTGAAGTCAGTCACACATGCACTCAACATATCCTCAAGAGTCTGAGAAGTCTACTTGGCCTGACCATCCGTCTGTGAGTGAAAAGTTGTGTTAAGCTTAACCTGAGTACCAAGTCTTTTCTGAAATAATCTCCAAAACTTCTAGGTGAACTGAGTACCTCTATCTGATATGATGGACAAGGGAACTCTATTCAACAAAACTAACTCCCTAATATATAATTTAGCATAATCCTCTGCTAAATCGGTAGTTTTGACCGATAGAAAATGAGCTTCTTTAATCAACTTGTCTACGACAACCCAAATAGAGTCATACTATTGGCGAGTACGAGGCAACCTCGTAATGAGGTCCATATTGATTTCCTCCCACTTTCATGTAGGAATGCTAATTTATTGAAGCACACCTCCGAGTCTTTGATGCTCAACCTTCACCTGTTGACAATGTGGACACTTAGCCACAAATTCGACTATGTCCTTCTTCATTCCATTCCACCAATAAACTTTCCGTAGGTCACGATACAACTTGGTGGAACCTAGATGTATCGAATATCTGGAACCATGAGCCTCATGCAACATCTGCTCCCTTAAGTCATCAACACCCCGTACACACAAACGACCCTAATATCGTAGTACCCCATCTCCCCCTTGGGAGAAGACCTCCACCTTCTGATTCTGAGCGACTTCCTTCAACTTTACTAAAGTAGGATCCTTGTCTTGTCTAGCTTTGACCTCAATTACCAAGGAAGATTCTGATCCATTTTGAATAGTAACACCACCATCCTTTGAGTCAAGAAGACGAACTCCTAGCCGTGCAAGCCTATGCACCTTCTTCACTAACTCTTTCCTCTCCTCATCTATATGGGACACACTATTCATAGAAAGTCTGCAAAGAGAGTCCGCCACCACATTGGCCATACCGGGATGATAAAGGACACTCATTCATAATCTTTCAAAAGCTCCAACCACCTTCTCTAATGTTGATTCAGATCCTTTTGGTTAAACATATATTGTAGACTTTTGTGGTTCGTAAACACATCTACATGGACCCCGTACAGAGTGTCTCCAAATCTTCAAGGCAAATACTACCACTGCCAACTCGAGGTCGTGAGTCAGATAGTTCTTTTCATGAACCTCCAACTGCCTGGAAGCATAAGCTATAACTTTACCATGCTGCATTAGTACACAACCAAGACCAATCCTTGAAGCATCATAATATACCACAAACCCATACCCTCAGGTAGGGTCAACACTGGTGCTGAGGTGAGTCGAGTCTTCAACTCTTGGAAGCTCTTCTCACAGGTCTCTGACCATTGAAACTTCACTTTCTTCTGGATCAACCTAGTCAAAGGTGCTTCAATGGATGAAAACCCTTTAACAAACCTCTAATAGTAACCAGCTAAACCCAAGAAACTCCTGATATCCGAAGGATTCACTGGTCTAGGTCAATTCTTCACCGCTTCTATCTTTTAGGAGTCCACTTGTACACCCTTACTTGACACCACATGACCAAAAAATGCTACCGAGTCTAGCCAAAACTCACACTTGCTGAACTTAGCATATAATTGGCGATCCTTAAGAGTCTGTAGCACCACCCTCAAATGAGCGATATGCTCCTCCTCGCTCTGAGAGTATATGAGAATATCATCTATGAACACAATCACAAACATATCCAAATATGGCTTTAACACCCTATTCATCAAATCCATAAAAGCTGTAGGAGCATTCATTAGTCCAAAATACATAACTGCAAACTCATAGTGACCATACCGAGTCCTAAAGGTTGTCTTCAGAATGTTACTCTCCCAAACCCTGAGCTGATGGTATCTGGATTAGAGGTCTATCTTTGAAAAGCACTTAGCACCTTGAAACTAGTCAAACAAATCATCAATCCTGGGGAGGGGATTCCTGTTCTTGATGGTAACCTTGTTTAATTACCGATAGTCAATGCACATCCGAAGGGAACCATCCTTCTTCCGGACGAAGAGCACTGGTGCACCCCACGGGAATTTGTTGTGTCTGATGAATCCCTTGTCTAATAGATTTTTCAACTTCTCCTTAAACTCTTTTAGCTCAGCTAGAGCCATTATGTAAGGAGGAATAAATATAGGTTGTGTATCGGGAAGAGGGTCAATACCAAAATCAATCTCCTGCTCAGGGGAATTCCTGATAAATCATTTGGAAACACTTTTGGATAGTCGCACACTACGAGAACTGAATGGATAGTCAGGGTTTCAGACGTAACATCTTTAACCCTAACTAGATGGTACACACAACCCTTAGAAATCATCTTTTTGGCCTTAAGTTAGGAAATGAAGCGACCTACAGGCACAACTGAACCCTTCCACTTTAGGACTGGCTCATCCGAAATCAAAATTCTACTGCACAGGTTCTACAATTTACTGAGGCATAACATCCATTCAACTAATCCATGCCAAAGATAACATTAAAATCCATCATGGCTAATTCTACTAAATCTGCTGAGATGAATTTCTGAAAGACTATGACATGGAAATTTCTATATACTCGTCGAGTTATAACTGAATCACCGACTGGAGTAGAGACTGAGAAGGGTTCTGATAGGATTTTGGGACTGACTCCGAAACTACTATCAACATAGGGAGTAACAAAAAGATAAAGTAGCCCCTGGATCTAACAATGCATATACATCAATGTGGAATACTCCTATCGTACCAGTGACCACATATGCAGAGGCCTCCTGCTCCTGACGAGATGCGAGGGCATAAAATCTATTCCGACGCTGACCACCACCTGCACTAGTGGAGGCTCCCTGCTGAACTGAGAGTGTTGGTCGAGCTGCTGAACTAGTGGCTAGGTCTTGACCTCTACCATGGTCCTGTCTAGCTGCTAGGCAATCTCTGAGCATATGTTTGGGCTTCCCACACCCGAAACAAGCAGTACCTACTAAGCACTGACCAGTGTGTCTCCGACCACACTTGGCACAAGCTGGAATACTGGGCTCCCATGACCTCGAGAGCTTGATGCCCGCCCCCTCTAGTCGCACCTAGATCTGGATGGCACTCTCGCTGCTGATGGCGCTGAGGATGATGATCTCTTGTGGGACTGCTGATAGTTCCCACCATCAAGTCTCTTCTGGGAGAATTCAAAGCTATCAGTCCTGGCCCTCTTGGACTCTCTCTCCCGCTCACTCACCTGTATAGCCTCTATCTGCTGGGCATACAACACTATCCGAGGAAAGTCAATGTCCTGATGGAGCATTGCGGTCCGACAATCTTTGACCAAATAATCTGCTATCCCATACATGAACTAACTCATTCGAGCCCCCTGATCAGCCACTAGCTCTGGTACGTATTTGGACAAACGAGTGAACTCCAAAACATACTCCGGGACTATCATATTACCCTGCATTAGGTTCACAAACTCAGCTGCTTTTATCTCCCTCATTTCACGAGGGAAGAACCAATCCAGAAATGCGGTATGGATCTCCTCCCAACCAATGGGGCCTGCTCCAACTATCCTGCTATCCTTCCATTGTCTGAACTAGATATGCATAACCCCTTTCAACTGCACGAGCCTAATTCTGTGCATTCCTCCCCGTCACCCCATTATCTGGGTGATCTACAGAACATCATCAATAAACTCATGCGGATCCTCGCCCATCTTCGATCCGAGAAATTTTGAAGGGTTCATCTTCAGAAAATCTCTGACTCTTGCGCCACCGCATTCTCATTCTGAGGGACATGTGCTACCACCTGTTAGTTGACTTGGGTGGTCAAAGCCTGAGCTAGAATCTGAACGGTAGCCCTAAACTCTGCATGGGCAACCTGCTCAAGAACATGATCCTTGGGGGTTGGTGGGGCATGCTGGTGCCCATCCGTATTGTCATCCTCGTGGCCATATCCATTCCCATTCCTTCTTCCATTAACTCAGCGAGGAGGCATGATTATGCAAATGTGTATTGCATGAGTTAGAAGGATAGAAAGACATTTCATCACACGACATAGATCATGAAAGAAGGGAACATTTCCTAAACGTTTCGTAGCCTCTTCATCATAATTGTGGTGCCCTTAACACCCATGAAAAAGACTCTACTTAACACCGCTTTCAGACACCCTAGGACACTTCAAAACCTAATGCTCTGATACCAAGTTTGTCACAACCCGAACATAGACCCGAATCGAGACACGGGACAAGGAACTCCGAGAGTCTCCAAGTTGACCCATGGCATGAGCATAACATCTAAACTCAACATAATGATACGAAAGCCTAATCATACATTACAGCAGAAGTCTAAGAACATAATAACATCTGAATACATAACATGATTCTGAAGCTGAATACATACTATGTCTAATAAGCATCTATATACTGACAAGTTGACGGGACAAGACCCCAACTAACTCACTAAAGTTTGAAGTTGAAAATACTGAACATAAGCTGATAAAAGGGTCCTTGAAGGATAAGGACTCACCAACTCTGGCTAGAAGATGCTATTACTGAGGATCCGGCTAACGGCGGGACTGGGCCTGAATGTCTAAGCCTATATCATGAAATGATACAACAAAGAATATTCGTCAATACTTGGAATGTACTGAGTATGCAAGTGAAGTAAAACCGCTGGGTAAGTAAAATAAGAGATAATGCATATCATACAATATTTCATCATAAGAGTCTGAGAGTAGGGCTTTCCTGCTATTATCTGAAACATGATTTAAACATAACTAAATTTCATAACTAAATCGAATGACCCAAAGCTGAAACTGTTATTCATAAGTAAAACTGAACATTGGGTTGAACCTGCTGAAAACATAATATTATAACCAATGAACATGCGTAACTGAAATCATAAGGAACAATGGGAGACTCTTCATATAATCGACATTACCACGTAGAGCTTACATGGTCCTAACTATTACACTCAAGTGTGCAGAGTCATCCAAAGCCTTTCCAGGGCTAAGGACGCTACCATGATATCAATATCAAGCTAGAGGCCCCTTGGGTTCAGAGGAAGCTCACAAGGGAGGTCCCAAATAATATGAACATACCTACATTGGCACGTAGCTCTGATGCCCAGGGTTGACTGACCCTTAGCCTACTCGGTGCCAAAAACATGCATATGCTCTCTATCATTTTTTCAACGAAGCAAAACCATTATCTAGTGATGAAGTTGAATCATAACATGATATACAAAATCTGAAAACATAACATGAGGAGCCTTGGCTCAAACCATACCACAAGCTAAAGAGGGTGGCAGTCTACACTCTAAAAACCCATGTGGTAAGCTAATAATATAAAATTGAGATAAATCATGAAATATACTTGAGTACATGGCCTGCCCAAACTTAAACATACGTGAAATAGACTTTGATATTCAAAATCATGAATAGAGACATGGGTAATTCGAAATCATACTTTCATCATACATATCACATTTTTCTTGAAAACATATATCATAATCTCAACCTTTCATGAACTTTTATAATTGGGCATCATATTGTAAGGCTTTGAAAACTTGAATTTATAGTTAAAATATTATAAAACATGCCCATGAATCATGATTCAACATTATAAATATGAGTGGATTATACCCATGATAGATACTTAGAACATTTACTAGTTGGGTTAAAACCCCATAGATTCATCAACTAGAATTTCCATGAATTTGAGAAGGAATTGGGCATGGGAGTGGATGGATACACCCATTTATATCCCTACATACCTGGGTAAATCTGATTTACACTCCCTCTTAAAATCCCAAAGGAAATTGAAGAGGAATTGGGAAAATTCTTCAAGCTTGATCTCCAAGGAAAAGATCTAAGTTTCATGCATAGAGTGGAAATTCTTAGAAAAGGTTTAACACCCTAGAAACCCTGCTAATTGATCTTAAAATGATGTAGTTTAGAACCTCAGGGCTTAGGAATTATGAAAATACCCTTAATGAAAAGTCTGGAATTCCTGTACTGCCAGTGACCATGAGGTCTACAATGGTTTGTTCTTTTCTCCAACGGGTCGTTACCTTACTCGTGGTTTCTCTCCATTTTTTCCAGACTTAGGTATGTTACCACGACTGGATAGGACGAGTCATTACTAGCCCCAGTGACTCGTCGCTTCCGTCCGTCATCACCATTGCTCACTTCCTGGAATCCTCCCAACGGAAACATACCACGACTTGTTGTCTCATACAATGAGTCTTATCGTGACCCGTGTTGGCCACCTTGACAAGGACCACCCTCAAAATGGTCCCCTTACCATGACTCATTATATCAACCAACAGGTCATCCTTAGACTTGTTGCTCCCAAGTTTACTTCTGCAGACCCTCACCATGAGTCGTTCTGAGAGAAATCTAAGATTTTTCTGCTGCTTTCATTTCAAATCCCGAGTCTAGTCTTAGGCACTTCTGGTGTATTACAGGTTTATTTTAGGAAATGTTTCAAATGAATTCAATTTGAACTTTAAAACACACACATATATATATAGGCTGAGGCAGTGGGCAGGGGGCACGACATGTCGGCCACAACGCCAGAAGTCGGCTGCGATGCGCTAGCTAGTGCATAGGCCTGGTTGTGCAGCGCGGCACCCGAGGGGCCCTGCCTCCGACCCTATCCTCCTGCTAGCTCGACCACATACTCGTATACTCACCCCTCAGGACCTTTCTTGCATACATCGTACCCCAAAACTCTCAACAACGTATGCACTCGTCAGTTAAATGATAGAAACTTACGGGGTGTAACATCATCCTCCCTTTATAAATATTCATCCTTGAATGTAATCTCAAGCTTCAGAGACTCAACTCCTTTAACTATTGCCAAAAAAATTTCGGCAGAGTTTCCTCTATAATATGGACTATCCGAACACCTGAAATGCAGAAAGTCCAACATAGGCGTCTCATAGGATGCTAAAAGCAACGATACGACATAACTCCATAACATAAAAGTGAACAACTAAACAGGACTAATAATATAAGTAATAGAACAATAATAGAACAACAATCTCACCTCAACTACACAATCTGAGTTAAGCCTGAAACAAGTGAGGATATTTAGAACTCATGTCTTCCTCAGCTTTCCAAGTCATCTCCTCTACATTTTTGTTCCTCCATAGGACTTTAACGGAGGCTACATCTTTAGTTATCAATCTACGAACCTACCGATCTAGTATAGCTACTGGGGTCTTTTCGTAGGACAATAACTCAGTGACGAACATCCTCAATTGGAATATCTCAGGACAGGTCTCCTATGCACTTTCGTAGCATTGACATGTGGAAAACTGGTTGAACAGATTCTAGACCTGAAGGCAGTTCTTACTCATAAGCTACTCGACCGATCCTTCGAAGGATTTGATATGGGCTAACAAACCTAGGGCTAAGCTTGCCCTTCTTTTCAAATCTCATAACACCCTTCATAGGAGAAACCTTAAGGAATACCCAATCATCAATATCAAACTCCAAGTCTCTACACCACACACTGGAATAGGACTTCTAGTGACTCTGGGATATTAGCAACCGCTCCCTAATAAGTTTCACCTTTTCTTCTGATTGATGTATCATATCAAGTCTAATAATCTTGCTTCCCCTACTTTAAACCATCTTATGGGGGACCTACATTTTCGCTCATATAAAGCTTCATAAGGCGCCATCTGAATAGAGGAATGATAACTGTTATTGTACGCAAACTCAATAAGGGGTAGATGCTCGTCCCAGCTTTCTTTAAAGTATAGCACGTACGCCCATAAATATCCTCTAGATTTTGAATGGTGCGTTCTGCCTGGCCATTTGTCTGGGGATGGAAAGTTGTACTCAAATTAACCTGCGTTTCCAAACCTTTCTAAATGACTGCCAGAATCTAGCTGTGAATTGTGCCCCTCTGTCAGAAATAATAGATGATGGGATGCCATGCAATAGGACTATTTCCTTAAATATAACTTAGCATAATCTTTAGCCAAAAACCGTAGTCCTGACTGGCAAGAAATGGGCTGATTTTGTCAACATGTCAACAATGACCCAAATGGAGTCGAATTTATGCCTGGTGCAAGGTAACCCTATAACAAAATTCATATTAATGGCTTCCCATTTCCATATAGGTACGACTACCTCCTGAGCCAGTCTACTAGGTTTCGGATGTTTAGCTTTTACCTGCTGGCAATTAGGGCACTATGCTACAAGCTCAGCTACACCTTTCTTCATTCTAGGCCACCAATATATTTCCTTTATATCATGGTACATCTTCGTTGAACCTGGGTGAAGGGAGCAACGAGAATAATGTACCTCTACCATATTCTACTGGTGAAGCCTTGCCACATATGGAACGCAGAGTTGACCCCTAAACCTCAAAACACCGTCCCCCGTTAACTCAAGGCTAATAGTTAGCCTTGCTGAACGTTGTCCCTGAGTTATACTAGGTTAGGGTCCTTGTACTGTCTCTCCTTCACCTCTACAACTAGAAATGATGTTGTTGTATTCTGGATCACAACCCCATGATCACAACCCCATTATCCTCTAAATCTACTACCCGGATTGCTAGATTGGCTAACGTGTGCAGCTCTCGAGCCATTTCCCATTGTTCTGGCCTCAAATATGCTAGGCTGCCATGGATCTGCGGCTAAGGGCAGCAACCATAATGGTATCCTTCCTAGGGTGATATAAGATGTTCACATCGTAGTCTTTCAACAAATCTAGACAATGACGCTGCCGCAAATTCAGCTCCTTCTGTGTAAAGATATACTGGAGGCTTTTGTGATCCGTAAAGATATCTACATGAACACCATATAAGTAGTGCCTCCAAATTTTTAGAGCATGGGCGATTGCTGCCAATTCTAAATCATGGGTGGGATTATTCTTTTTGTGCTTCCTTAGCTATATCGAAGCTAGGCAATCACCGTGCCATGTTGCATCAACACACACCCTAACCCAACGCCTGAAGCATCACAGTAGACACGTAGCCCTCTGAGCCTTTCAGTAAGGCTAATACTGGTGCATATGTCAATCTATTTTTCAACTCCTGGAAACTCTATTCACAAGCCTCGGTCCAGCAGAATTTAGCTGCTTTCTGAGTCAATCTTGTCAATGGCGCTAATAGGGTAGCAAATCTTTCCATGAACCTTCTGTAATATCCCGCTAACCCCAGAAAGCTACAAACCTCGGTGGGAGTCGTGGGTCTAGGCCACGTCTTCACTACCTCAATTTTCTGCGAGTCAACCTGGATACCTGCATCTAACACCACATGGCCCAAAAAAGCAACATAATTTAACCAGAATTCACATTTTGAGAACTTGGCATATAACTGGTGGTCTCTGAGGACCTAGAGTACTGTTCGCAAATGATCTTTATCTTCGGCTTCTGAGTGTGAATATACCAAAATGTCCATCAACAAACACTATCACAAACAAATCTAAATATGGCCTGAAGATGTTGTATCCATAAACACTGCTGGGGTGTTCATCAATCCAAAGGACATGACCAAGAATTCAAAATGACCATACTTGATCCTGAAAGCTTTCTTCAGAATATCTTTCTCTCGAACTCGCACTTGATGATACCCGGACCTTAAGTCGATTTTGGAGAGATATTTATCCACCTACAGCTGATCAAATAAATCATCTATCCTTGGAAGGGGATATTTATTATTAATAGTGACTTTATTCAACTTCCGATAATCTATACACATTCATGGGGAGTCGTCCTTCTTTCTTACAAACAAAATCGGTGTGCCCCACAGTGAAGCACTAGACCTAATAAAGCCTTTATCTAGCAAATCTTTCAATTGTTCTTTCAATTCCTTCAGCTTGTCAAGAGTCATTTGGTACGGAGGGATGGATATGGGTTGCGTACCTGGTGGCAGGTCGATAGAGAAATCGATCTCACACTCTGGAGGAATACTAGGAACCTCATTCGGGAATATATCCAAAAATTCACTGACCACAGGAACGGACTGAAGAGTCAGGGATTCTTCCTGCATATCCCAAACCCTAACAATGTGGTAAATACAACCCTTTGCTATTAGCTTCCTCGTCCGAAGATAGGATATAAACCTACCTTTTGGCGTGGCTGCATCGCCTTTCCACTCTCGCACTATCTCCCCAAGAAAATGTAATCGGACAGTCTTGGTCCAGCACACTCCACATTGGCATAACGTGGTGCTAGCCAATCCATGCCCATACTTACATCAAAATCAATCATTTCTAGCTCCACTAAATCTTTTAAAGTCTGGTGACCCACAATCTCTACTATACAACCCTAATAAATTGTCTTAGCAATAATAGTCACCCATCGGTGTGGATACAGAAAATGGTCACTAAAGCAATTCTAGCGTTATACCAAATTTCCATGCCACTAACAGAATAACGTAAGACAGAGTGGAACCTAGGTCTATCAAAGCATAAACTGGGTGGGAACAAACATTCAGCATACCTGTGACAACATCTGGTGACGACTTTGACTCCTGTATCCCCGATAAGGCGTAAGTGCTATCCGGACCACTTTCAGAACTGGATGCCCCTGATCTACCTTTGCATCTGCCGGTTGGAACTGAGGGCCTGCGCCATACCAAAGGTGCTGGGGCATGTGATCCTACTGAGGACCAGTTCTGCTGGTCCCGATCACCCTGATCTCTGGTCGGACAATCCCTTATCATATGACCCTCTTTCCCACAAGCGTAGTAAGTAGTAGAGTCATATCTGCACCACCAAAATGCTGTCAACTGCAAATCCTACAACGCAGTGTAACAAGCCTACTCTGATATAAACCTCTCTATTATTGTGAGCTTGACGCTCGTGAACACTCGCCGAGACCTGACTGTCCATGATGATCTGCCCTGCTGCTGTAGAGGCAAAGCTCTAGGTGGCCTACCTGGCAACCGAGGTCTACCCCCCCACCTTGAAACTCAGCCTGCAAATCACTGGGTCTAGCCCTCCGATGCTTCTCCCAACTTACCCTCTCAGCCTCATACTGGCATTGCCTGATTCCCTCTATATTCTGAGCAAAAGCCTGAATGCATGAAATATCCATGTCCTCGTGCAAAGTAGTTGTAATACAGGATTCCACATATTCCGTAGGAAGCCCCATAATAAACCAGTGTACCCTAGTTGGCATAGTATCAACAAAAGCTAGCACATATCTTGCCAATGAGTCAAACCTCAGTGCGCACTGCCTAATGCTCATTCTGCCCTGCTCCAGATGTAAAAATTGATCCACCCAGGCCTTTTGGATCTCTCGAGGCAGATAATGATCTAGGAAAGCCTCTGAAAAACCTGGCCAAGTAGGTGGGGGTACATCCCTATCTCTGGACCTTTCTTAACTCTCATACCACAGAACCGATATATCTCGAATATGAAACACTTCCAACTCAACCAACTCTGTGGACGAAGCATGCATCACCCTGAATATTCTATGCAACTGATCTAAGAAGTCTTGAGGATCCTCTCGGCGATCTGTCACCATAATCTGCGGAGGACTCAAAGCAAGAAATTCACGGACCCTCGAACTTTTGGGTCCTTCAGTATATTCAATGACAACGGGTGCCGCTGGCTGGCATTGAGCGACCATCATCCGAGCCAACATGTAAACCGCGCTAACCTCCTGATCCAATGGTATAGGAATGATTGAGGGTGGTACTGATGTATCTGCTGCCCTGGGGGGCTCCTAATGTGGCGGAGAATGCTGGGAGATCGAGGTGATGTCTCCCTCTCACCCTCAGGTCGGGCCAACTCTGACTGTGGCACTCTGCTAGTGCTCTCTCCTATAGCGGTATCCAACTCCCAGCCAGCCATAGTCTATTGTGCATTGGACATTTTCTCTGTAGATAAGCAGAATAACGTAAGCTTAGGAACTTAACCCTATACAACATAGCTCTATATCATGACTGGAGAAGGAAGAAGGGTAACCATGCTATCATGCCTCATATCCTCTTCCTATAGAATGTGGTGCACAACACACTCATAGACAAGACTCTACTAGACACGGCTTGTAGATTCCCTAGGATACGATGTTGCTCTGATACCAAGTTTGTACGCCCCCACCTTGGTAGGCATGACTAGCACCTGGTGCTACACTAGGACCTGGGCTGACCTAGCTGGGCATATGCACCTCTGTATCTTGTCTTGGTCATGTGATTATAGAAGAAGGCATAAAGGTTTGCGGTCAGAAGATAGAAGATGTGAAAAATTGACCTAGACCTCTAAATCCTATGAAGGTTCATAACTTTCTAGGTTTGGCAGGCTATTATAATTGTTTTATTAAGGAGTTTCTCTACTATTTTTGCATGATACGCCTAAGTTACACCCTATATTAAGAAGTATAACACGGTCTTTGTCAAATATAGAACCCAACAAGGTTGGGGTTGAACCCCACAGAGAATAAGGTGAAAACTAAGTCTTATGTGATTATCTTGCTTTTAGTCAGATATTTTCATAAAATGGGGATTTAGGAAAATTATTTGTGTTTCAACATCAATCAAAATCAAGAGATACCAGCTATAATTCAGTAATATGGAATCAAATAAGAGACAAAACTAGGGTTGTGATCACTACGGTTTCGCGACAACATCAAGTGACTAACTGTAGTGGATTGTTTTAGTGCTACGTATGTAGTCTATCAAATAAATTAATCCATCCAAATGTTACTCAACATATTTAGATAGAAATCACTCTTATTCTCTCAATGTAAGAGTAACAAACAAAGGACTTCGATAATTGCCCTAAGTTGACTAATCTTGTTACAACATTAAACATTAAACGAGGGTTAGAAACCTTGAATCCTTATTGTTACTCTTTTTTTTAGGTTTTATACTTCTTACTCAAACAAGTTAAACCTAGGGCATGCTCTAATTTTTACATTTATTAGAATTAAGTTAATACAAAAGAAGTAACAATGCATACGTTTACACTATATAAATCCACAACAATAGTCATCCTAGATGTTCCAATCTACCATGGATCACACAAACCTTGGAAATGGAATATATCCACTCATGATGGTAGGATCCACACAAGAATTTATATTTATAAGAGAAGATTCAACTTACAAATGTAAAACAAAACCTTGATTGAAATTCTAAGAACCACGATCAATCTTTTCAAAAATTCGAAACTAACGTACAATAGACAATGTTTTTCTCTCTCAAAAGTTTGATGTCAAAAATAGACCTAGCAGTTGCTATTTATAGCCTAGGGAAATTTATAATCAAATTGAAAATCGGAAGCCTGCTTCTCATCTGACGCCCAAGTTGACGACCCATCGATAGGGTGATGGTCCATCACTTGGGCCGTCGTTCTTATCCAATGGCCATCTGATTCATCTCAGTAGTGACACCATGCTTGATGGACTATTATGTGGTTGACAATCCATCACTGTAGTCGTCAAGTGGTCTTTTTTTTTTTACATCTGTTGCTTAAGCTTGGCGGTAGAGTTGACGCTCCTTCACAAGGTTGATGGGCCGTTAGATTGGCCATCACTTTCCAAGGCATGTCATGATGAACTGCTGAAGCTTCAAAATGGTGATGACGATCCATCACAAGGTTGACGTACTGTCAGACTGGCTGTCAGTTGATCTTTTAAGCACATTTTGCACTATCTCTAACCTTAGTTTATTTTCATATACATAAAACACAAACAATCAAATATAACAAAAGTTGCTTAAGAACTTGCATTCATTCATAGTTAAAAGCATCAAATGTTTCGTCAAATGTCAGCTCATCAACACCCTCAACTTAGACATTTGCTTATCCTCAAGTAACACATAAAATACCACCTGAAAATAAAAGAAGCTTAGGATAAACTACAACAGTCATTAGGCTTAAAACTAATTTTAAAAGTGCAACCCTTTTTCTTGTTACAAAGAAAACATGTGCATATGACAATCATTAAATATATCGACTCACGAGGATCTAAGGATGACATTAATGATATGAATAGAGCACTTTGCATACACCAACAACAACTATCCTAACGATCAACAACTAATAGTGCTCTCCTTGTGTCCTCACCAGAAAGAAGTCCCAACTCACACAAAAAGTCATTTATATGGAGACTAGAACAGAACTCTCACTCTCACAAAGACATTCAAATAGTGCATACACAATGCCGTACGCTTGCCCTTATTATCACTGCTGCAAGTTTTCGGGACCAGGATCTATATAAGACTTTCTTGGCTTGAAATGTAGGCTCGGGGACAAGTAGGATATATTTAAGAATTAGTGAATAAGTCCTCCTTGACACTACCCTACCATTTCTCTATTTATGACCAAACATTTTTATCCCTATTCTCCTTTTGTTCAATCATTTTCTTTCACTACAGGTGCGACTTTCTCTTTTTATTCAATTTTTCTTTTCTTTCTTTTTTTTTTGAAATATATAGCATGTGCTACACCCGTAATTTCTCTTTCATCAACAAATGATCTTTCTCATACCCCCACATACTTTTATTCACCTCTATAGCAGGCACCCTCAACTTAGGCGATTGCTTGAGTTGAGATACACAATGCCTATGATCCTTTCCTATTCAGCTATCCTATAACCTTAGCAAGATAAACTAGGCAAGTTCTAGATGCTTGTATAGAGTAAGAACGATACTGAATTAGTTCTCACACATTTGGCACATAATTACACGACCAACTACTAACTAATAACTTTATGATTTAGCTTAAGAAGATTGCTACATGTATATTCATCTAATGTCATACACAGGTCCACCATGGTCAGTATATTACACAAATACACATATGCTATATAAAGGTTTGTAGGGGTCTCTATTTTCCAACAATTAATTCAAAATAGATCATTTCCACAGACTTCTCTAAGTTTACCTATTTTTCTTTTATAGACTTAACCATAAAACAACACATAAAATATTGAAAACAACCTAAACATGTCGATTCTACTAGATAGCACACCCGAGGGAAAAGAAACACAACAACAAAAATCTTAGGTTGGTGTAACAGGTCTTTTAAAGACTTAAACCACAAAACAACACATAAAATATCGAAAACAACCTAAACATGCTAGTTTCTCTATATAGCACACCCAAGGAAAAAGAAACACGAAAACAAAAATCCTCAGGTGGTGTTACAAGCTCACAAGTACCCCATCCTACAGAAAAAATGTATTGTCCCCAATACATATATCCAAAACAAAGTACTAGAAGTGGGGAATACCTATGAAGCTCTAAGCTTGTGAGTTTGGCACAACTGACTAGGGTGTAGTTACCCCAAGAATATCAACAGTAGCGCTAGTGGTAACCGGCGCACTCATAGTATCATCAGGAGCAACCTCCACAGCTAGAGATGGGGTGATGAGAGACTGTGACTATGAAGAAACTCTTGCACCACTGGTTTGATCAATGGCTCTAGGTGCCAAATTGGAAGAAGCTCCACCAACACAAGCTCGCAACTCCTCGAGCCTCATGTCCTCCTCCGATCTACAGAGTCGTTGAGCTTTAAGGAAGTTTCCTTGCTTTTGATTTCTTTTTTTGTGTTTGCTCCTCTGTGATTTTGCATCATCCTTATCACCCTCCCATGGGAGCTTGCCCACAGCTTAAGGTTGTTCACCCAACAAGTCAATAAAGGGATCCTCCTCCTCTGACTCCTCAAAGACCAAAATCGGGAATTTCTGGGCTGGCCTCTATGCAGCTTGATGATATTAGCTTGGGCCTTTGACAACTCGGCCACAAACTTTGCTAAGTTAGAAGCACTATCAAGTGTTTTAGCCTTTTATTCACTCGTGCCTCGATGTCATCAATTCGAGAATGAAGGCTTGCATATGGTGCAAAAGAGTCATAATTACTCTATCAACAAAAGTTTCTAGCTGCTCAGCAAACAACTTTATTTGCTTCTCGTGTCTGTCTACTCTTTTAACTAACTTCGCAATGTTTGATGGCGTGAATGCATATTGCGAAATCTGTGGAGCAGCAGATGATGTCTAAGTAGATTCTACTCCTTCTGTTGCCACAGCTGCACTGGAGGTGGAAAGTGTGGATGTGGGGAGTAGGGCTGCAATGCAGGCTAGCTATGTCCCTATGGCTACACCAGCTGCATCTATATTATCTCCAGACACTCTCGCTGCTTGCCCACTAGGCCCAAAAACCTCCTATCCTGACTTGTGAAGTTGCAGGTCATGCCTTGTTTCATCTTTGGATTAATCAAGATCATGGTTCTTGTTTTCTTTCATTTCAACATCTATCCCAGCTAATATTGGGACATGAGCCTTTTTGCACAACCTGGACACAAGACACGAGAATTGTAGTGATATGGAGAACCTTATTGACTGGGCCCTCATGTCATATGCTATAATGCGCCTAATGTCTAATGGAAACCCTGACATCAAGCTAGCTACTAGGACTGCTCTATCCTCTCCCAAAATATTATCTCCTCCGGTAGGAAATAGCTGGAGTTTCATCACTGCCCACTGAAACTTTGTTGTGAATATCTAGGTGGACTCATAGATCTTTTCCCTGGTATTTATCAAACATAAGGGCTGACCATTTGTCAAAACCTGTACCAACCATGGATGTTGATTGTGCCGCTGTCGCATTCTATAATCAAACTTTGTTGTTCTGACTGGCGGTGCAAATTCAGATCCATAGAGCATCCTATTAATGGTGGTGGTAGAAATGTCAACTATGACTCCACAAACTTGCACTTTGGTGAGAATAGGTAGTTTTGATGCCTTCTGCCCTTTTTTACAAATTTGTCTAGGGTTGCTGCATAGTTCACTGTAACACCCCAAAAGTCCCTAAGATCATACTAAGGTGTGAAGAGGAGAAAATAGTTGAAATTACACCAGATAACAAAATGACTCATCAAGTGACTCGTTAGGACACTAGATGACTCATCAAGTGAGTCTTTATATGTAGTAGGTTGGTTAAAACTTGGGATTTCAGAGAGTCTTAACGAGTGGTGAAGTGATCCATTAAGTGTCATGATGAATCGTTAAGCGGAAGCATCAAGAAGAGACCAGAAAGTTAGAAAATATTCCCAAGGGTAACGAGTCATGGTGACGACTTGTGTTGAGGCCTAACGATTCATTAGGTCTCTCGTTAAGTCTGGCAGGGTTAAATTTCTAGTCGGGATATTAAGGGCATTTTCATAATTTCTATGTCTCTAACTCCTAAACTAAGTTGTTTTGAACTCTTAAAAAGGTTTTTAGAGGGTTTTATCCACCCTAAACCCTTATTCTACTCCTATCATTCCAAGTTAAAGATCAAAACCCTTTTAAGCCGAAATAATCAAGGTCCCCTTCTCCTCCAAATCTCTTGGGCATAAAACCCTAGCAAGAATCCCATCAAGCTCGGGTATGTAGGGTCATGAATGGGGGAAATCATTCCACCCTCATGCACAATTTCATCTCTAACTCATGGATTCAAGTCTTCAATCAAGTTTTATGAAAATTCTAGGATTAGACCTGATTCAATGAAATCTTCTATGATAATTCTATGGGTTTAATTCCCTCTTGTTTCAATTGATGAATTATGGGTATTATGGAAGATTTGGCCCTTAAATTACTTATGAATTCATGATCTCAAGTTTATGATGATTTTATCCAACTATGCATGATCTTATGATTTCCAAGTTTATGAGCCTATGATTTCAAGCTATGACTATTTATTCAAATATGGATAATTTTCATGAGACTCAAGTTTATGTATCATGGAAAACTCATTGGCATTATTTTCATGGCTATTTTATGTGTGTCAAGTATGATTATCATTTCATGATTTAGACCACCCATGCAAGATCAAGTATGTTTCACAATGATGATTATGAGCCATGTGTATATTTTTGGGAGTAGTGTCTAGCATCGAGTAGGCCGGATTAAAGTGAACCAAGGTTTCATAACTACATACCACCATAGTATAAATTCATGTTTTGGTCCTTTCTCAAGGAGTGTTTCCAAGCCCGATGGGGCTCATGAGTGATATCACGTCTTATCATTCTTTGCCTTGGTGAGGCTTAGGACGGCTCTGCCTATTTGAGCGAGAGTTAGGGCATTATGTAAGCTCTATCATGATGGTGTCGGTTATAATGAGTCTCTCATTGTTCCTAATGTTTTAAGTGATTCATGTTCATGACTTATGATACTATATTTTATAGCGTATTTGACCCATTGATTAGTTTATGAGCTTTTACCTATGATTTCAAGTATGGTAAACTATATGATTTCCACTTTTAAACCTTGGGTCATTATAAATAACTCATGTTTATGACTATTATGTGATTATGATTTCAGTATGTGCCCTATTCTCATGTTTTTAGTTTAGCCTTTACTCACGACCTTATTTTACTATTTTACGAGCATGTTTTACTTTTTCTACATACTCTATGCTATATCATCTATGCTATATCATCAAAGTACTTACCGCATACTCTATGCTATATCATCTCATGATATAGGTCTAGGTGATCAGTCTTAGCCCCGACGTTAGCTCGCTCCCACTTCAGTCCAGTACCATCCTATTTTTGGTGAGTCCTCATGATCTAAGGATGGTAGTTTTAGTTCATGTATCTTTCTCTTATGTATTTCAGTTTCAAACTTAGCGAGCTAGTTGGGGGTGTTGTCCCATCATCTCATCATATGATTAGAGGATTTTCAGACAACTATGTATAGATGGCTCAGCGTTGTTGACTTGTTGTCTATGCTTATGCTTTATGCTATGCATACTTCCACTTATGCTATGTTCATGCTTTATTTCCACTTATTTATGCTTGTAATCATGCTATGTATGTGCCAGGGGTTAGCTTGGAGCAATTCGTGGTTCTAGGTCTCATGTCTCGGTCCATGGTCTACACTCGAGTCGTTCCAAACTTTGTATTAGATTATTAGGTTTTAGAGTGTCCTAGGGTGTCTAAAAGATGCGTTAAGTAGAGTCTTTTTTATGGGTGTGAAGTGCGCTACACTTATGAGGAAGAGGCTACTAGACGTTTTAGGAAAACATTCCTTCTTTCATAATTCTATCTCGTGCTATGAAGGTCAACTCTCTTTATCACTCACGCTATACACATTTGCATAAGTATGCCTCCTCGCTGAGTCAGCGGAAGAAGAAATGGTGATGGTAATGGCCATGGGAATGGAAATTGGGACGCGCATTACCCAGCCCCACCAGCTCCAGTTGATTCTTTGCAGGAGCAAGTTACGCATGATGAATTCAAGGATAATTTCCAAATATTGGCCCAGGCTATGATAACCCAGGTCAACAAATAGGCAATTGCCCATGTGAATCAAAATGGGAATGTGGTGGTAGCTAGAGTATGATACTTTACCAGGATGAACCCACCTGAGTTTCATAGGTCAAAGGTGGACAAGGATCAATAGGAGTTTATTGAGGAGGTCCAGAAGATTGCCCAGATTATGGGTGTTATAGGAGAGGAGAGTGTAGACTTGCCCTCCTACCAGCTGAAGGGGGTTGGTGATACATGGTTTCGACAGTGGAAGGAGAGTTGGGGAGTTGGTGCAGTCCCCATTGGCTGGGATGAGTTTATTACGGCCTTCTTAGACCGATTCTTTCCCCGAGATTTGAGGGAAGCGAAGGCAGAAAAGTTCATTAACTTAAAGCAGAATGACATGACTGTTCAAGAGTATGCCCTGGAGTTCACCCAACTTTGTAAGTATGCTCCAGAGATGGTTGCAATGTCGAGGGCTTGTACGAGAAAGTTCATGAAAGGGATTGAGGATTCATTGGTCAAGGAGTGCATGACTGCCGTGTTGATTAGTGATATAGATATCTCCCAACTGATGATATATGCCCAGCAGATAGAAGAGGAGTAGATGAAGGAAAGGGAGAGAGAGTCCAAAAGGTCCAAGATAGTGAGTTATGGCCACTTTTAGCAGAGATTGGGTGGTGGGCATCACCCTCAGTTCTATCAAAGGTCATCGACCCTAACTCCATCATCATCTAGTGTTCCATCTAGATCTCGAGGTGATTAGAGAGGCAGAACTTTAGGATCTAGAGGTCAAAGGAGCATGATATGAGAGCGCACTTTCCCAGCTTGCAGGAAGTGTGGTAAAAACCACCCAGGAAAGTGCTTGGTTGGATCAGATGTTTACTTCGGGTATGGGAAGCCTCGGTACAAGCATAGGGATTGTTCTTTAGCCAGACAAGGTGACGATAGAGGTCGTGCCCTAGCCACCACTTTAGCAGCTCCAGCAACTCGCCCATCTCAGCAGGGTGCCTCTTCTAGTGCAGCTGGTGGACAGTGCCAGAACAGGTTCTATGCACTTCCATCCCGTTAGGAGCAGGAGTGCTCAACTGATATGGCCACTGGTATGTTATGAGTTTTTCATCTTGATATTTATGCACTGTTAGATCCAGGAGTCACACTATCTTTCATAACTCCTTATGTTGCCATTAGTTTCGATGTCAATCCCGAAATCCTATCAGAACCCTTCTCAGTCTCTGCTCCTATTGGTAAGTCAGTTTTAGCTCGATGAGTATACAAAAATTTCCTTGTCATGATTCTTCAGAAAGTCACCTCAGCCAACCCAGTAGAGTTAGACATGACCGATTTTGATGTTATCTTCGGTATGGATAGATTGTATTCATGTTATGCTTCAATTAATTATAGAACCTGATCTATAGAGTTTTGATTTCCAGGCGATCCCTTCATGTTTTAGGTGATTCTGAAGCTAGAAAAAATGAGCTAAAGTGAAAACCAGGATCGGGAAGTCGAAATCTACATATAGCTCATGTTTTGGTAGCATTTCGGTAGTTTTGGTGACTGTTTCATGGTCTTTGCTTTGGTAAGTTCTCCCACCTCTTGATTTCCACCTTGTCATATTAGAGATGAGCTTGTTGTAGTTGTTAGATTTGTGAAACAAAGTATCTACTGTTGAACTCGTAGAAAGCTTCTCGATTAAGTTTTGTTTGTATTTCTATCTTGTAGCATCTTCATAGCTGCGACTTTAGGTAGGTTTGGGGGCTTCTCTTAGGCAGTAACTTGGTGCTTATAGGAGTGAATATTCGGCTTAGACAGATTCACTAGATTTGAGATATAAGGATTTTATTTTTGCTTTTGGCATGATTTTTGTCAAATTTGAATTTTCATTGTTGTCATGCAAGTCTGCTGTATTGTGGCTGAATACTTCTATAGAATTCTTATTGCTTAGGGTCTGTGGGGTTGGATTCTTTCCCCTACTAATTGAGATCGTGAAACCGGCCATTAATCCGATCGATTATCGTACATTGATAGGGCACTAGTAGGTGTTGAATATGAAGTATATTGGATTGTATATCTTGTATGGGGATGTATTATTGTGTTGAATAGGAGGGTATGTGAGCCTAGGTTAAGGGCTACTTGGTGGCTCGAATTGAGAATTGATAGGTAGAATTGGGGCAAGTGAAAAATACATCTCGGTGATGATGCTTAGGGGCAATTTTATGGCTAAGTTGTTATAGAAGTAGCTATCCTTAGCTTGTTTTGTGGATGGTTGTGCATCCAATAATTGGTTGGTATATGTGGTTGGTGGTTTGATAGTGATTTGAGTCAGTGTCGCGATGATATGGTCACTAAACTTGTGTTGGGGATTATGATCATCTTGTCGACGAATTTAGGTTATTTGCTGGAAAATTTGGGATAGAATTGGATAAGTGTGTATGTGATTGGTCTAGTGTCGAGTGTAATTCCTCTTATGCTGGTTGTGAAACATGGAGGATAGGCTCAATAGGATGATGATCTATGGGTTGGTTTGTGGAGCATCGTAGGATGCTAGGTACATGAAGTTAGCGCTATGTTGTGGTAGTCAGTTGATGTATATGGGTAGCTATACGTGGGCTGTTTGAATGTATATTTATGTGACATTTTTGGTTACAAATCATATGACTTGTGTGGTTTCTTGAGGCTTATGATCACCCAAAGCACGTGAGTCATTTCAACTGCGAGGAAAGCTCGAGGAATAAGCGAACCTATGGAATATGATTCACTTTCTCTTATGGCGTTGAGTTAAGGCATGATTCCTAAGTTATTCCAATGTGACAGGGCCTTCCTGAGGTTATGATAAAATTCCCTCAATAGGATTGAGCTCATGTGAAATAACAACCATCGCTCGTGAGGGATTCCAGCATGGTTAGACTTGTAATTCAGAATCACCTACTCGTCGTGATTATTTTGGCTAGGCCTTGATTATAATTAACATACATATTGTATTATGTTGTATGTTGTTTCTTGTTTTATTAGTTGTGGATGCTAGATGTGACTTATGATCGTTGGAGGGCCTAGAGTGGAATCGGGTAAGTCAATTGGATAGACCTTGTGTGGTACAGGTGGTGACAAGTGAGTTGTGTAGGCTAGGTGCCATCTGGTTGTCCATTGTTTTTGAAAATCGTTGTTTTTGAACTTTCAAGGATTTTGGGGGCCAGGTAGGTTCTGTGTGCTTTCATTGATCTTCTTGTATGTTTGTTGATTTGAAACCTGAGTCTTATTATCTTTTCTTTTGCCTATCATACTTGGTACATTGTTATACTGACCGCCTTGTTGGGGAGGTGTTGTAATCATGCCTACAGGTGTTGATTGCCATAACTTGAGTACTTGGTTGCTGAGTGGAGTTCCATCTGAGTCAGTAAGCTCCAAGTCTTTTAGAGTTTCCAAATGTTTTGAGTTACGGGTAGTTTGGGGCCCTGTCCCAATTATTTAATTATTGTTGAATTCATAAAGGCTCATAAATGTTATTGTGGTTAGAGTGTGGTTGTTGTAGGCCTGGTGGACCTTGGTATACAGGCTATAGTTCATTTTGTGGCCTTGTCAACCTATTGTATATCTATTGAGTTGGTGTGTAAGCTAGTTTCTACTTATTGTCGCTTACTCTAATTATTTAGTTGTTGTGGTACCGGACCTCGTTGATGAGAGCTTGTTGTAGTTAGAAATTTTCTAGGATTTGCTCATACGATATTAGGTGCCAGTCCCACCTCCCCAGTTTTGGGGTCTAACACTCCGAAGGGGCGATATTTTCAAGATAGAACAAGGGGATACATAGTTACTCCGGGAGTTCATTGCGAGATTCTAGAAGGAAAGGATGCAGCTGCCAATGGTGCTGGATGACTAGGCGGTAGAGGCCTTCACTAAAGGATTGAAACTCGAGAGTTCAATCGCCTCATTCAAACTGAAAAATACCCTGACCAACTTTGATGCCATGACTTGGATGTATGTTCACAATCGGTATGAGCCAAAGATTTAAATCGAGGATGACTGTCAAAGGGTCAACGACAAGGCACCTCAGACATGAAATAAGCCAAAGGCTAGAAAGAATGCTTGGTACAATGACGAGAGGACTACTCCAAACCCTTCACGATGGTTTGACCCAAAGGCTTTGTCTAAGGGAAGGTATGTAGCCCTACTCTGCTGGTACAAGAGTAGGGACAAGTCGGTGGCATTTCACACATCCTAAATAAGTCTTATTTCAAGAAAAGAGGGGACAAGGAATCCCCCCAAAAGGGTTGTAGGCTAAGGAGGACACAAAGCCAGCAGTATACGCATCGATGAGCTCCCCCCATTCTCAAAATATTGTTTTACCGTCATCCCGACTCAGTTGGTATAGGCAATACGAGACATCAAAGGGGCAAAATTTTTCAAAGCCTGTCCAATCGGAACTCATGGTTGAATACCATGGGATGTATGGATACAACAATGGGGACTGTCAGCACCTTAGAGAAGCAATTGTACTAGTGTCAAGGGGAGCAGGCAGTCTGTGAACCTAGGCATGCCCTGAACGACAATAAGTTGAGCACCGCCCAGTTGAGTGACAGGTACGTTCCCTTTATCTTAATGATTCCCTAACTGTTTATTTTCTCTTCTTCACTCCATCTCCTACAGGTGTATTTTTTATAACACCAAAAATACACCTCAAAAGAAGTATAAAGTAGTCGTTTATCAAGTAAAGAACTCAACCAGGATAGGGATCGATACCACAAGGAATATGGTCAAAATCTTGATTAATGCTATTATTTTCGCTTTTAGTATAGTTATTTCCTAAGGGGAGATTTAAATAAAACAAATAATAATGTTGTAAAAATGTGATGTTATCATAGGTATGCAATTGACTAGGGAAGTGTTTCCCATGTCTTCATAACTATGTAGGGTTATTATACTAGTGATCTATTCCAATATATAGCCTGCAGAATCAGTAAGTCACCTTCATCGAAATGGCTGATTCGCCCCTATTAGATAACTATTCTCATTCACCGGGTTAGGTCTCATGAGTGTTCCCAAGTGACTCTTATCAATGATCTAAATTAACTTTCCCACGACCGCGGCTCAAGTTATTAATTAAAACTTGATAGTTTCTAGTCTTTTTTTATGATTCCCTTTTCCTAATCTCTACTTCTCTAGATTCAAGCAAGTAGGGAGTACAGGCAAGTTCTATGCGCACCATTAAAAATAATTATAATGAAGGGAAAGACAATATAGGCATTTACATTGGTTTAGAATCACGTTGTGTTAGCCCTACTTCGTTATTCCACCATGATTCCCACAACATTAGTTGTGGAGTTTAACCAATATCAACTGCAAATTGTATCTTCGAATTCAAGAACACAAGAATCAAAAGATGTTTTCCATATATTACGTAGCAATTAGGTCTCCAAAGAAAGATAAGAAACTTAAAATACATCAATACCCTAATAATGAAATAAAAACTACAAGGAAAGTATTTATACAATAAATAATTCTTTCCTAAATTGACAAAGAATGCAACATCAGGATGACCTAAGAGTTGTAGTAGGCTACTACAAATTGTAGTCTGTAATCATGGCATGGGTGGAAGCTTCTGAACTCCTCAAGTACGAGTGTTCAGTACCACTCGTGATGGGTCTCTACGCGTCGTAACCACCATCCATGGTTTGAACTCCTGAACCTCAGCATCTCTAATCATCATACTATGGGCCATCACTACGAGTCATACTATGCTGGTACAACTCATGGTATCTACTCATTCCTTGAGGATGTCAACTTTGATAGCTCATTGTTTCTAGCTATGGTTCAGTTGTACGAGTTGTACTCTAGGGTTATGAACTTGTCAATTCTCTGATTTTTTGTCACGAGAACTCACAACGACTTGTACCTAGATGGTATGATTCGTGCTGAGACCCGTAGGATCTGTTTCTTCCCTTTTTCAATCATTTCACGAATTTAACTCCCAAAACTGATTTTCCCTACAATATCAACAAACAAACCTATCCACATAAACATACCCAAGTCCTAGCATATTTTCTATGTTTTAAGCATCGAAACTGTCGTGAAACCACGACACGTCAACACCCTTAACTTAGAAATTTTGCATGTCCTCAAGCAAATAAAACAATACTAAAAATACGACACTTAATCAAAAGAAACCTACAAGACTTACAGTTGCACCCCGAAAAAATTATTGATGATTATTTGATGTTGTATGTTACAATAAGGGATTTTTTTTAAACAATAAGGGATTTAAAGACGTGGACTGCGTGTTATAGAAGTATTTGGAGAATGAATTCCAAATAGGTAGTCACATCATGAAATGGATATATGAAGGTGATTAAAGAATTAAATTAAAGTTCAAGGCCAAAGGGAGCTTGGTAACAAAATTCGAGTTCACGGTTTATAACGAGAAAACTATTTTTAATAAGTCTCATATATTGTCTAACTTGCGATGATCATATATCCTAATATATTAAGTTAGAAGTCCCACAAAATATCAAATTGAAGGTCTTTGAGTCTAGTTTTCGTATGATCAAACTTCTCATCAATCAGAGTTTAGAGTAAAGAGTTATAGGTATTTTACCAAAGCACTACAAAGCGGTGACATGAGTGAGATGACCTAGCACCTCCACCACCCTAGCTCCTTAAAAATTAGATTTTATGTTGCGTAAAATATTTCATACATATCCAGGTTCGACCTTCTTGCTTAGAGGACATATTTTCTCTCCATTCCCATTGAAGTAATGATATCGCCAACGCACGCAAGCGCATATGATCGTCAAGTAATATAGGACGGTGAAGTCTCGATATTGATCCCTCGAAGACTTGTCAGATTAATTACTTAAGGTTAACATTTTATTTTACTATTCAAACAAACACAGGTAAATTAGGGAAATGGTTTTGGATATTATTCTACTAACTTGAAAGATAAATTAAACTAATGAACAAAAATCATTTTCACATGTGTTTTTACTTGAAATGATGATGACAATCTAGGGTCTTGGCACTTTCACTTTCAAGTTGAGTTTTAGGACTCGATTACACTAGACAAAACTTTTCTAAGATTGATAGTTGTAAGTTACGATCCCATTTCTTGCTATTCTCCTGAATATCAAGAACTATCTCATGAACCCTAACACCTATATCCCTATAGTTGCAGGAGAAACATGAGATGATGGTTGAAGATACTTGTATTCAACTGAATAGGGTTGAAGGATATATCCCTATCCTCAATAATGAAATCAACTCTTGAGCTAATTTGAACAAGATCATTTATACCTATTCTATGCTTGGTATTAACTCTTTTAGTTCCCTCTCCCGAGTTCAACCAAGAGCCAACAGATAATATTCGCAAGGTGATCAGGCTAACAAATAATCAATTAAAACCAGTAAGTATAAATAATATTGAATGAAAAATTATATTCTAGCATAAAAGAGTATTCAAACTTCAACCATCAGCTATGGCCAAAACCCTAGAATAAGAGTTTAGCCACTTATGTTCAATCGCGAAACTAAAGCAATCATGAATCAAAAGCATAAAGTAAAGGAGAAAACCTAGAAGAAAATGAACTTTTGTCTCTTCCCCTAAAGACTGCATACAAATTGATCCAAGACTTCTAAAAAAATTCCCTAAGCAAGGTATGAAATGACTCTTTTTCCCTTGAGAAGTTAAACTTTAACACTTGAAAATCCGCCCCGGACATGCCTTGGCATGTTACTCCTCCCATCTCGCCAGACTGTGGCTTGAACTTCCTCTGAGGTTTAGTCTCTGGCACGCCGCACTAGCTATTTCACCAAGGTGTTAGTCAAATTTTGGCACTTCTAGGACCTAGCGCGCCGCGCCACTCACTGCACCAGAGTGTTAGAAAATTTTCCAAGTTCAGAATACCTCTGGCGCGTTGCGCTACTCATCTCGCCAAGGTGTTAATCAAAATTATTTTGAAGATCAGACTCTGGCGTGCCACACCAGCTGTCTCACTAGCTTGAGTGCAATTTTCTCTGAAGTTTGGTGAATGGCGCGCCATGCCAACTATCTCACCGGGTCAACTTTTTTTGAATTTTTCTTTCTTCATACCTTGGGCTATTTTTGAGTCCTTTTCCATAAATTACCTACTAAAACCATCTAAAAACACTTGTTAGCTCATTTAACACATATTATCATGAATTCATGCATTTCATAAGGATAATGATCTCAAAACAAGGTAAAAGATGGGTAAAAGTATGGCAAATGGGCATAAAAATATGCCCAACATCACCACCCCACACTTAAATCATTGTTCGTCCTCGAACAATCCATACTTATATGCACAAACATCTTTTCTCACCACTTGTCACCTCTATCAATTCTCACTCAACCAGCTAGCACAAAGCATATGACTAAGTGGTTCATCAATTCATACAGTCCATATCAAGTGCACACAGAAGTTTTCACATTCGAAACTACATAACTTCTATAACTGAATCATCTTTTTAAAATAGGGCCAATATGATTAAATATGAAACATGCAACACATAGTACACTGATTTTGATCATATTATGCCCTCACTTATTTGGTGATGTTCCTTCTCTCATATTATCAATTCAAAACTTGGAACGTAATAAGAAGGACACACTCATTCTCACATATAATGTATCATACACATGCAACATACCATAGGCTTGCCCCTCATGTACAATTAGACTACTTAATTACTTCAAAGAGAGTAAGATCATAAGGACTTTTCATGGTTGTAATGTCGGCTAAGGAACAGGTAGGAATGATTTTCTTTAGTAGTGGCTACCAGTCCTAAGAACTTTAAGACATTCTTTCATCTTTATTGTCCACCACTTTGTTTCATTGCTCACCTTTTCCTTCAATAATCCTTTTTTCTGTTCTCATGCCCCTCTTTATACTACCGACTGCTAGTTTATGCTTACAAATTCAACAATAATAATCAACCATTAAAGATCTTTTCGTTACTGGTCTAGTATCAAGTAGACATGTTATTTTGTATCAGCACCCCTCTTTCTATTATTTCCTCTTGCCATCACTATTTTTTTCTTTCTTTCCTTTCCCTTAACTTTTTTCTACATCGGTGGACCTTCATTCTTAATTCTAAAAGTGCATCAAACTATCTTTGGATCAAATATTCTGAAGGTCAAACAACAAAAAGGGATAGGCTTCGTTTGTGGCTGAGAAGAAAATTAAGGCTTACGGCTCAAAGGGGTTAACTAGGGATATCGTTAAGGAAGGTACAACAATAATGGACAAAGTGAGTTTTCAAAGAAACACCTTAATCACATCTCACTTCTTTAGCAACTAGATATCCTCTACACAGTTAGGCAAGTTCTAGATGCTACATTATGTACAACACACAACAATTCAAGCTCACCTCTCATGGCATCATGATCTTAGTCAGTTTTCTATGGCCACATATCCACACAATCAAATTGAATAAATTTTTCATTATGAAGCCCTAATACTTTTTTTTCTTGAGTCAAGTTAAAGAACCTATGTGTGTCTCATGAAATTTTCACTTCTTTACATTCACAATGACCACTTCATTACTTCTAGCTTAGCTTCTAAGTGGAATATCAAGAGTACACAAGTGGTGAATTTTCTTTTAACTCTAAAAAATTTAAAAAATATGACTAATTTTCCCTCAAGACGGTCGTCAACCATACATTGTCGGCAAAACCATTTTCTTCTCCTAAAAAAAAATTAAAATTGCTCCTAAAAATAAAAATTTTACCTGGTTCAAAGGTCTCCCACTTTGAAAGAGAACCGCGGCCAAAAAAAAAAAGAAAGAAAGGTAGGTGAGACATGTCATTTTCAAAAAATTTCAAATAAAAACTTGATGGTATACTCACCCTTAACTTCAAAATTTTAAAAGATATCCCTTCACCCCACACTTAAAGTCATGCTCTATCCTCAGAGCATCTATAAAATAAAAATCATACAAGGGTGACAAATACTCCCTGAGGCCCTCTAGGGCCTAGCTAGTAGCATATCTCTTTGATTCATGGGTCACATGACCCCACAGTTAAGCTGAAGAAGTACTCCTTAGCATTGATTTTGGGTACTCAGACTCCGCTTCTCTACAGATAAAACAAAAAACAAAAGTGACACTACATAAAAAATAATAAAAACTACAGTATTACAAGTTGGGTTGCCTCCCAACAAGCGCCCGATTTAACATCGCGGTACACGCTATCAAGTTTCACCACTTTTCCTTCCATATTAAGCTTATAAACTTCACCCCTAATTTGTTTTCTAATTTTCTATTATGCTCAGGGGGCGGTAATGTAAACCTGAGTGGACCAAGTAATAAATGTTGCATCTTTCCCTTCTTGGCCCTTAAATGAGGGATTTCGTTATGTCTCTTTGCCATAATCACTTTTTGAATACAGGGGCGTTGTTCCTTATCTACACATCGTCGCGCCCTATTTTCCTCGCGGAAAGCGGGATTCAATATGACAACTCTTTTAGGTTTATTTAAGAAGAAGAATCGCCACCTAACAAATTATGGTGCGTTATGGCACCTTACTAGACTAATTACAAAAATCTGTTCAAAAGCCTACATCACCAAAAATCGGGTAAGGGCATCAAGTTACCTCGAAAGGAAGGTGTTAAGCACCTTTCAAGGTCCACAACTGTAGGTCTCGACTGAATTCATTAATATGTGGGGATTAACTAATGAGCAAAGTGGACTTATTTTAAGTTAAACAAATTGAATGAACTAAGTGATTTAAACAAATCATAGAATATTCAAATAGTTTTGCAAATAAAGAAAATCAAACAAGGAAGAAGATTGAGACGACGTAATGAAGGAAAGTAAGAAATCTAAATATTTATGCAAATAATGATTGACAAAGAAAGGCACACAATAAAATAACAATAAAATTTGAAGAAACAAGAACAGAACAAATAAATAAAATTTTTAAGGATTGGATCGAACCTCGAAGAGGTGTCTGCGTATCCCTGAAGGGAATCAGGTCAGAAATAGTTCTACATTTAAAGAAGGGGGGTCATTTTAACCTAACGGGATCACCCTGTGCAACTAAAATAATACTTCTCAACCGTTTAGATTGCTCATATTATTCAACGAGTACGGACTATAATATCCCAACTACCCACCTAATTGATTAGTTATTAGCCTAAAATCTCTCTAAAATGAGAAAAGACTAAACGGCCTAATGCATGCCTACCCGTCTCAAACCTAATGTCCAAGAAGCATTTTGGACTACCATTTTGGATTTGGGATCTAGGATTCTTACAGGCTTTTAAAAAAATTAACATTAGATAAAACAAATAAGATCATAAAACAAATATCATGTAAAGGTTTCAAATAAGCCTCTATATTGATTAAATGACTACTATGGGCATGGTATATATATTATAATTGATCCTATAAACATGATATCAAATTATTGGTTATATTGCATCATGAAATAATCCCTTAGGCAAGATTTCTAACATGACATCAACTTCACATGTTTTAGAATATAATTAATTCCTAAACACGCATTAATCATAAACTGATTTACTATGATACTGCATGTTATTATATAACAATTCATAAGCATGATGACTATTGAAATAAACAGGTATAGGTGCTATAGAAATAAGATTAGTGACAAGCTGTAAGAAACTTCGGGTTTTAAAATATGCTGATTGAACAAATATCATATAGGTATGAATTCTAGTACTTATTCTTAAAAAATGATTTCTTAATAAAGATAACTATGTGCATTTTCCGTAAGAGCAGTTTCAAGTGGAATTAAATATAAATCCTATAGGCATGATATCTAGCATTATATATGTTACTGAATAAATTAAATTCCCATGGACATGATTTCTATTAGTGCATATGTTATTAAATCCTATGGACATGCTTTCTAGGTGAAGCTAGCATTCAAGAAAAAAGTAAAGAAAACATACAAACCCCCACCCCCATAAATCCCTTTTCACTATTATTAATGTTTATTACAATTATTACAACTGATAATAAATAAATAAATAAATAAACAACATACAATGTGAAAATATATAATGCTAAATTGACTAAACTCCCATAGCCTCTTTTGCCCCGGCAACTCTTCGATGTATCAGGAATAAATTTAAAGTATACCTGTTAAAAGGTTAAATACAATAATAGACACATAGTAATAACCTTATATTCATGATTGTGACTCACTTATTTCAAGAGAACTTAATAAAAGAACATATTAAACACATCGTCATGATGAGAGAGAGAGAGAGCAATTAAAAAGATTACAAAGCAAGGTTTATCATATCAGTAATTGCCATCTCGCAAAGTTAGGTATACTAACCAGTCAAATGATTTAATTTAATAGGAAAACAACGAGCCAATAGCATTCACCCAGACCTCAACACATCAAGATCATGGGAATCTCAAGGATTCCGAGAAATGCTTTTGTTGAGGAGGGATAGAGAAATTATAGAACTAATGGAGCGAAGAACAAAGAAGTATTAAGAGTAAAGTAATTTTTGGGTTTTCTCCAACAATGTCCCCGTCTTAGGAACTAAGAGAATAAGAGAGGTTCCCCTGTTATGAACCAAGAGAATAGGAGAGGTTTCCCCCTTGTCTTTAAAAGAAGCAGTCAACGTGTTTATATAACACAAGAGTCATAATGTCACGACCCGAGAGTAGACCCGTATCGTAGACACGGGACAAGGAGCCCCGAAGATTCCAAGTCAACCCATTGCGAGAGCATATATCTAATCTATTCACATAAGGTGGAAAGCTTAACTTAATAATCATGCACTAGCTGAAAATCGTAAAAAGAGGTGTAAGAAACAACAATACAAGATCCTAACATAAACGGCTGAATACTACACAGAGGTTTGAAAGCCTCTAATCATAATAGACGGGTTGAAGGGACAAGACCCCAAAAAACCCCAATATTATGGAAACAAAAGGTAAATAAAGTCCCAACAAGAAGCCCTCGAATCATGAGGATTCACCACTGGAAGCTGAGAGCAGAACTGAGCGCAAGCTAGGTACGATGTTGAACCTGTGAACTGGATCCTGAAAATATGCGGGTCAGTACTTGGAAGGTACTGACTATGAGAGGTATGCAAAACAGTACTTGAAAACATAAAAGTTAGAGGAGTGGGGACATCATGATCATAAATACTGAAATCATAAGTATATTATAAGGCTCAAGATTTTTCAAAATATTCGTAAACCTATCATAGTCATAACATGAGGGAAAACATTTCATAAAACATAACTTGAGCCAAAAGAACATAATAATACATGCATTAAAACAATAAGGAACAGTGGGAGATTTCTATAACCGACATACCCCATACAAGCACACATGGAGCCCGACCAATAAGCCTAGTCGGGAGGTCGTCCATACCTTGCCAAGGGTATGAACCATGAAAGGCGTGATATCACTCATGAGACCCCGTAGGGCATAGGGGACATACACTGAGGTGGTACCAAACATAACCTACGGTGGCACATCATTCTGAGATTTGGGGCGTAATCTAGGCCCCGAACCTACTCGGTGTTAAGTGCTACTCCCAAAACATGCAACGTGCTCATAAAATTTATACATGACATACATGTCTAGTTAAGTCGTGATAATCATAACATGCTTGAGAATTCGTGATACTAGCCATGGAAATGGGGACCCTTGGTTCGGTCCAAAATCATAGTTCATGAATCATAAGCGGCATGTGGGCATTGTCCATAATTTCAATCATACTTGAAAGACTTAATTTTATGGAAAACATAATCATAATAACATGAGTAATTGAAAACATGCTTAAAATCCAAAAGTTCGTATCATGCTTTAGAATTCACCATAATCATGATTTCACTAAAACCCCATGATTTGGGCGCATGTGCTTTTAGAGATTAAATCATCAAGTATTGAAGGAAATAAGTGAAAACAGCCCAATAATTCAAATCCATGATTTTAGACATACTACAACATGTTCATATTGATTTTTTTTAAGGAAACATGCATTTGGGTTATGACCCATCAAGAATTGGTAACTTTTAACATAGAATTAGGGAGAATTTGGGCATGGGTAGGGACTAAACTACCCATTCAAAACCCCACATACCTGGAACTTCTTGATTCTTAATTCCCTTGAAAAGCCCTAGATGGAAACTTGAAGAACTTGAAGGAGAATACTTGAATCCCTTTCCTCTTTCCTCTCTACTCTTACAAGTATCAAATGAGGTTTATCATGGATGATTTCCCCTTAAAAGACCTTTTCCCGACCTCAAAACGACATAGTTTAGGTCTTAGGAGCGTAGGAAATTACCAGAAGGCCCTCACTAATTCGCAGAAAATAACTGCCAGGTGACCCTAACGGGTAACCTGATGACTCGTCAGGACGGGCAACGACTCATCACGTCACCTGTCAAGTACGCTGGATACCAGGTCGACTGGGCTCGCAATGGGAGACCCTAACGATTCATCCCCAGTGACAACGAATCGTTACTCCCTTTCGTCAAGTACACTGCCTCATCTCCACTAAAATTCCATTGGCTTGCTCACGGCTCACCTCACGAGTCGTTGGGACTGGCCATGACTCGTGAGGTCCCATCCGTTAGGTACACTGGTCAAACCTCCCAGGTAACCCCTAACCTCACCCAACGGGAGACCTGACGACTCGTGGTGGATGACCACGAGTCGTTCCCACGCCCGTGGGGACCTCAACTCCTCAGCTCAGTCCGACCTTCCCACGATCCATCTGAAGACTCGTGGGATCTCCTCATGAGTCGTCTAATGATTCGTTCTTCACTGCTACAACATTTTCCAGATTTTTTCCTGTTTGACTTCCAGGTATGATCCTTGGGTTCCCGGGGTATAACAATATCTCCCCCTTGGGAACATTCGTCCTAAAATGTTAGAAACATACAGAAAACTCAAAATCAAATAATCACCATATGCAAATACTGATCATTTATTCTGAAAACTAGCGGAACAACTACCCCCGAAAAGAATTACATAGCTGGACTAAATTCAGACATCACATACCTATATCATATCATAAAACAAACTTGCATGCATGAACGGAACATGAAAAACTAAATAGAGGTTTAGGGCAAAAATTCATACCTCAAACTAAAACTGAGCCGGTAGGGAACAAATGGGGGTATTTAGCTATCATATCCGCTTTGGCTTCCCAAGTAGCTCCATCGACATGCTGATTTCTCCATAACACCTTTACTGAAGCTACCTCCTTGTTCCTTAGTCTTCGAACCTGACGATCCAAGATTGTAATGGGAATTTCCTCATAATTGAGGCTATCCTTCACTCCAACACTTTCCATCGGAACCACTAGAGCTGGATCTCCCAAGAACTTTTTCAAGAGCGATACATGAAATGTAGGATGAACTGAAGCTAACTCTGAAGGTAACTCTAACTCATAGGCTACTTTACCCACTCATCTCACAATTCGATATGGGCCAACATAGCGTGCTGAGTTTCCCTTTCTTTCCAAATCTCATTACTCCCTTCATGGGAGATACCTTCAGAAATATCCAATCATCGATCTCGAACTCAAGCTCTCTTCTCCTTACATCCACATAAGACTTTTGGCGACTTTGAGCCATTTTCAGCCTTCCTATTATTAACTAAACTTTCTCCATAGACTCATGGACTGAATCTGGACCCACTAACCAAGCCTCACCGACTTCAAACCAACCAATGGGCGATCTACACCTTCGCCCGTAGAGAGCCTCAAACAGTGCCATTTGGATGCTAGAGTGATAGCTATTGTTGTAGGCAAACTCAATAAGAGGTAAATGCTCGTCCCAACTACCCTTGAAGTCAATAACACAAGCTCTCAACATATACTCAAGAGTCTGGATAGTCCACTCCGCCTGACCATCTGTTTGCGGATGAAATGTCGTCTTGAGCTTGACCTGGGTACCGAGTCCCTTTTGAAAAGATCTCCGAAACTGAGAGGTGAACTGGGTGCCTCTATCTGATATATGGACAAGGGCACTCCATGCAATCTAAACAGCTCTCGGATGTATAAATTAGCATAATCTTCTGCTGAATCGGTGGTTTTGACTGGTAAGAAACGAGCAGCCTTGGTCAATCTGTTGACCACAACCCAAATGGAGTCTACTACATCCGAGTGCGGGGTAAACCGGTCACAAAGTCCATATTGATTTATTCCCACTTCCAAGTAGGAATGATGATATCTTGGAGTACACCCCCAATCTCTGATGCTCGAATTTCACTTGTTGGCAATTCGGGTGCTTGGCTACGAATTCTGCAATATCCCTCTTCATGCCATTCCACCAGTAGATTTCCTGCAAGGAATAATACATTTTGGTGGCACTTGGATGGATAGAATATCTGGATCCGTGAGCCTCATGCAACATCCGACTCCTCAAATCCCCCACGTTCGGAACACATAAGCGACCCTGGTCTTTTACCTTTTGACTTTGAACAACTTCGTTCAATTTTACCAATGTTGGATCTTCATCTTGTTTAGCCTTCACCTCCACTACCAAGGACGATTCTGACCTGTTCTGGACTACTACCCCACCATTGGTCGAACCAACTAATCTAACTCCCAACCGTGTAAGTCGATGCACCTCCTTCACCATCTCCCTCTTGTCTTCACTCACATGCGACACACTCCCCATAGGGAGTCTACTAAGGGCATCTGCTACCATGTTGGCCTTACCCGGGTGGTAAAGGATGCTCATATCATAGTCCTTAAGTAGCTCCAACCACCTTCGTTGCCGAAGATTGAGATCCTTCTGCACAAACACATATTGTAAGCTTTTGTGGTCAGTGAATACAACTACATGAACCCCATACAAATAGTGTCGCCACATCTTCAAAGCAAACATCACCACTGCCAACTCAAGATCATGGGTCGGGTAATTCTTTTCATGAGTTTTCAGCTGTCTGGCAGCATATGCTACTACCTTCTCATGCTGCATCAATACACATCCCATTCTGACTCTCAAAGCATCAAAATATACAATAAAACCACCGGAGCCCTCTGGTAAAGTCAACACCGAGGTTGAAATGAGTCGGGCCTTCAATTCCTAGAAGCTCTTCTCACAAGCCTCCGACCATTGGAATTTCACCTTTTTCTGAGTCAATCTAGTCAATGGGGCTGTAAAGGATGAGAAACCTTCCACAAACCTTTGATAGTAACCCGCTAAGCCTAAAAAGCTCTTGATCTCCGAAGGGTTTACCGGTTTGGGCCAGTTCTTTACCGCCTCTATTTTCTGGGAGTCCACCCTTATACCTTCGCTTGACACCACATGTCCCAAGAATGCAACAGAATTCAGCCAAAACTCACATTTGCTAAACATGGAGTATAGCCAGTTATCCTTGAGGGTCTGGAGTGCTACCCTTAGGTGTGCGGCATGCTCCTTCTCGCTCCTGGAGTATATTAATATGTCGTCAATGAACACTACCACGAACATGTACAGATATGCCTTGAATACCCTGTTCATCAGATCCATAAAAGCTGCAAGGACATTGGTTAGACCAAAAGACAAAACAACGAATTCATAATGGCCATACCGGGTCCTGAAAGCAGTTTTCAGGACATCGCTCTCCCGAACCCTAAGCTGGTGATACCCGGACCTGAGGTCTATCTTGGAAAAATATTTGGCACCGTGAAGCTGATCAAATAGGTCATCAATCCTAGGTAAAGGGTACCTATTCATGACGATGACCTTGTTCAACTGCCTATAGTCAATACACATCCAGAGAGAACCATCTTTCTTTCGGACGAACAACACTGGGGCACCCCATGGGGATTTACTCGGTCTAATGAAACCCTTCTCCAACAAATCCTTCAACTGCTCCTTTAACTCTTTTAGCTCGGCTAGGGCCATTTGGTAGGGAGGAATTTATATGGGCTGTGTGTTGGGTAAAAGATCAATCTCAAAATCAATCTCCCTCTCGGGAGGAGCACCTGGCAGTTCATCTGGAAATACCTCGGGATATTCACATACCACAGGGACTGACTGAATGGTCGAGGTCTCGTACGTGGCATCCTTAACACTAACCAAATGGTAAATACAACCCTCGGAAATCATTTTCCTGGCCTTGAGATAGGAGATAAAGCAACCTACAAGGACTGCTAAGCTACCCCTCAATTCTAAAATTGGTTCCCTCGAAAATCGAAACTCCACCACTAGGGTTCTATAGTTAACAGAAGCATAACATGCAAACAACCAATCCATGCCCAAAATTATGTCAAAATCAGTCATAGCCAATTCTACTATGTCTGCGGAGGTAACCTTATGTGATACAGTAATGGGGCAACCTCTATATACCCGCCTCGCTATGATTCAATACCCAACGGAGTAGACACAGAAAATGATTTTGACAAAGTTTCAGGACTGACCCCAAAGTTACTAGCAATGTAAGGTGTCACAAAAGATAGTGTAGCTCCTAGATCTAGCAAAGCATAAACATCAATATGAAAGACTTGCAACATACCCGTGACCATATCGGGAGAAATCTCCTGCTCCTGTCGAGAGCCAAGTGCATAAAACCCGTTCTGGCGCTGGCCTCCAGCTCGACCAATCAAAGTACCTTGCTGAGTAGGACGTGCCACTGGGGCTGCTGAACTAGCTGCTGGAGTGCGGGCTCTACTACCTCCTGACCTGGTTGTAGGGTAATTCATGAGCCTGTGTTCGGGTTTTCCACACCCTAAGCAAGCATCTGAGCCCACCAAACACTTCCCTGGGTGGTTCTTGCCACAACTAGCACAAGATAGGAAGGTGCACTCTGTGCGCATGCTACTCTGACCCCTCGAACCTGAGGCCTTGCTCGTCTGATTGTCTCGAGGCCTGGATGGGGTACTAGCTAAATAGGGTGCTGGTGTAATAGGCCTGTGCTGGGACTGCTAGTGAGGCCCACCTCCTGGCCTCGACTGGGAGGACCTGTAGTTATCAGTTCTGGCCCTCTTGGCCTCTCTCTACCTCATATGAGCTGCCTCCATCTGCTGGGCATAAAGGACTATCCCTGGATAGTCCATATCCTAATGAAGCAATGGTTGTTCAGCATTCCTTTTCCAGATACTCAGCTACCCCCTGCACGAATTTGCTCACCCATTCCCTCTGGTGCATCACTAACTCAGGGGCATACTTTGATAGGTGAGTGAACTTAAGTGAATATTCTAACACTGTCATCTTTCGTTGTTTGAGATTAACAAACTCAGTTGCTTTCAATTCCCTCATCTCCCGAGGGAAGAACCTGTCGAGAAAATCCATGTGGAACTCGTCCAAGCCGGTAGGGCCTGCTTCCGCTGCCTAACTGTCCTTCCATTGCTTGAACCAAATATAGGCGACATCCTTAAGCTGATAAGAGGCCAAATCAACACACTCCTCATTTGTCACTCCCATAACCTGAGTGACCTTCAAGATCTCTTCAATGAACTCGTCTGGATCCTCATCCACCCCTTGCCCTTGTGAACTCGGGAGGGTTCATCCTTAGAAAGTCCCTGATCTGGGCTGCCGTTGCATTGCCGTTCTGTGGAACATGCGCAACAGCCTGTTGGGACCTGAGTGGTCAAGGCCTGTGCCAACATGTGAATAGCCGCCCAAAACTCGACATGGGCAGCTGGCTCTGGTGCCTGGGGCTCCTGAATAGGTGGGGCTTTCTGACGCCCATTATCATGGCCACCCTCGTGGCCTTCATCATTTATGTTCCTCCTTCCGTTCATCCTTCTGGGAGCCATAATTTTTTTGCAATCACGAATAGCATGAGTTAGAAGGATGGAAAGATTTTCACCGCATGACATAGATCATGAAAGAAGGGGGTATTTCCTAAAACATTTAGTATCCTCTTCGTCATAAGTGAGGCACACTTCACACCCATGAAAAAGACTCTACCTAAAGCGTTTTTCAGACTACCTAGGACACATCTGAACCTATTGCTCTGATACCAAGTTTATCATGACTCGAGAGTACACCAGATCGTAGTCACGGGAAGGAGCCCCGAAGACTCCAAGTCAACCCATGGCGTGAACATATATCTAATTTATTCACATAGGGAGAAAATCTTAACTTAATAATCATGCACTAGCTGAAAATCGTAACAAAAAGGTGTAAGAAACAACAATACAAGATCCAAACATAAACGGCTCAATACTACACATAAGTCTGAAAGTCTCTAATCATAATAGACGAGTTGAAGGGAAAAGACTCCAACTCACCCCAACATTCTGGAAACAAAAGGTAAATAAAGTCTGAATAAGAAGCCCTCGAATCATGAGGACTCACTGTTCGGTGCTTTGTTTGGGGCTATAAACTGACACGCAAGTGCACGTGGTCAAACAAGTAGTAAGTGGCTTAAGTAAGCCAAGTATCGATCCACAGAGACTCTGGATAAGTGAAAATAGCTTAAGTATACTATATTATATCTCACTTCTAAATATGCTGACAACAACGTAACCAAAAAGTGAATAATTTGTTTTATAAATTTTATACTATAACTACTAACAATTATCTACTTTGAATTTAAACTATGGATATGAGCATGCCAAGGTTAAGAACATGTAATGAAACTGATTATAATCATAAATTGGTTAATCTTTTCTTCCAGTTGCTAGCCAAGAACATTAGCCAAGAGATTAAAACTCTCGTATTTAATCTCACTTAAGAATCATGAACCATCCGTCTACATTTCTGTGATCAAATGCAATTCATGACCTAGCAATACAATTCCAGTTTCTAAATTGACTAATACGGCTTTCAAGTATATTTCTATCAGGAAAGCACATCAAAACTCAATTTTTCCAAATCAAGTAAAGAACAATATCCTACTAATTCACAACTTTCCAATTTCGTGCTCTCTCGAGTGAAATCGGATTTTTTGATATACATTAATGTCGGCCACACACCAATGCAGTAGAAACAAGAATTAATAGAACAACATGGAAGAAAAAGATGAAAAACCATATAATTCAATAATCAAAATTCATCACAAGTGTTCATAACCTCAGCAAGGAAGGGAATTAGCCACTCATTTGTGGATTAATCATCCTAAAACAAGTGTTAATCATACAAACAATTGAATTAGAGAAGAAAGAAGGAGAGAAAAAACCCTGAACTTTTCATCCCTCAACTGCCTATAACCCACGTCCTTGCTCCACCAAGTCTAAATTCTGAAAAATAAACTTAAGTGTTCTATTTATACTAGTGGGAATTTTTCCCGAAATAACAAGAAACGTGTCACGGAGTGCATCGTGGAGCACTGCCTCCGTGACACGGCGTGGACGCGGACCCTCACTGGAAATTGGGGGTCCGGGAATAAAGCATCAACGTGGCACGGCGTGCAACGCGGAGGCTTGCCACCGTGCCACGGAGCTGTCGCGAGCCTCCACTGGAATTGATGCATTTTTCACCCTCCAGGCAGAATGCCTCCGTGATGGCAGCGTGACACGGCTCCATCGCGGAGCCCCTTTAAATTGTGCAGTCCAATGCCTTTTCCGTGCTCGAATCCAAGTCCAACTCCGATATTGTTCCAACATACATTTTAGCTCCTCGAAATCACATTTTACCTACAAAACAATGCTAATCATGTTGATTAGTATAAATTCACATTTTATTACCAATTACATGAAAATGTATACACATTGCTAGATAAACAAGGCGAAAATGATACTTTTGAGTATCACTTGGGCATATAAATCTGCCCAAGATCACTTACCCCACACTTAAATCCTTGTTCGTCCTTGAACAACAAACACAAATTCATGCAATTTACATCCCAACCTTCGCCACTATGGTGCGACAATTTAAGCTACGGTCATACCGATCATTCAATATTGCGAATCATCAAGAAAACATGCATGGTCTTATCAATGCAATGACCTTCAATACATTAAGACTTCCTAGACTTTAAGAATCGACTCTCGATATCGGCAAACTCATGCAAATCAGCTAATCAAGATATCCGACACGAAAATCAATCTTTCATCAAGCCGGTGCCCTCACAACTCAAGAGAATCTTCCCCTTTTTGCTCATGTGACACACAAACATTCAAGTAGGGGCATGTAAAAATTAATTTCACTCTCTCTCCCAAAAGAATTCACATGCATCATGTCATGACCCATAAGCTTGCCCTTAGTGTATTACTCCACTAATATAAAGAAATGCAATGTAAGATCACGTAGGACTTTAATGGGTTGTAATGGAAGCTATGGAACTAGTATATATTGGATTAGCCAATAATAGCCACTAGCGTCCTTAAGCGCCTTTTCAACACATTCCCATCAACTCATGGACATTGTTTCTCTCTTTTCTTTTTTTTTTTCATCATCCCATTCTTGATGATTTACTTTAGTATGGCCCATTTCATCAAGCACACTTGACACGAAAACAAAGGTTTTTCATGCACCTTCATTAGCATTTATTTATAGCAAGTGCACCTTCAACCTTTTCTTTTCTTCCCTCTCTCTGCTCTTCTTTTTCTTTTCACCATTCTCACTCTTTGACACTTTGGGAAAATTATTTTCTCTTCTTAAGCGCTTAAGAGTTTTGTATAGACTTTACGGCTAATGAAAATAAAAAATTAAGCTCAGTTTATACTTTTTTGGACAAAAGAAAGAAATAATAGGCTAAAGGCTCAAAGGGCTGACTAGGGTATGCAATCACATAAAGGGGGAGTATGACAAGAAAAAAATAGAAACTCTCGGTTAAAACAAAGAAATGCCTACATACTTTCCAACACTACACCTCCTTCATTTCGTTTTGCACACACACCAGGCAAGTTCTAGACACTTCACGATAGCATGGAATAACAATACCTCACTTCACACTTTATGCACATGCTCGATTCAAGATGCATTCACAGACTCTTCAATCAGCTAATTACATGAATTCAAACATTAAGCTTCAATCACACCGAATCGAACTCTACAGCCTAGGTATCTCAACATATTTACAAAATTGCATGCTTTCATATGAATCACTTTTGCATTTTGAATATCAGGTACAACACACAACCAACATTTCACAACCATATAGTAAATACAGGTTCCGTGATGCAATCCACCAAAGAAAAAAATTGAAAATAAATTAAAATAACTACTCCTACCGACTACATTTCCCTTAAGACGGTCGTCATCAATCCATCATAGGGAACAATAACTAGCTATGATGTCGGTTCAATGGGACCATTCTGGGTAAAAGAACCGAAAACAAACGCCGAGAAACCCCCAAAAAATAAAAATTGAAAAATTTTGCAAAACATCGATCATTTCGATGGAAAAATTATTTACAAAATATTTTAATATGAACAAAATATTTTCACAAAATTTTAAAATTATCGATCATGTCGATAAGCAAAAATATTTATAAAATTTTTTACAGACTCAGCTGGCAACATCAACATTCCACAACTCACATCAATTACAAACATGTACAAATACAGAATAATTTGCAAATTCACAAACACAGGGAAACATACACACAAAAATACAGAGGAAATCATACAAGCAAACCAGCCCAGCCCAGCACCTAACTACTCCCCACCCCACACTTAAACCGAACACTGTCCCCAGTGTTCACAAAAATTAAAATCACAAAATTGGGTGGTGGAACTCCCTGATCAGTCAAAGTATTCCATTTATTCATCAGGTGCTGCTGCCTCATCTCCCATGTCCGAGTCGCCTCCGTCGTCGTCATCGGACTCCACATCGGAGTCCTCCCGACGTGTCTCCTCGTCCGTGGGGACGTCATCGTCTGTGGGCTCTACAAAGGCTGGCCCCACTCAGCATAGAGCCCTGGCGTTTTCGCCAAATGGGTAATCTAGCTCGAGCTTCCATAGCTCCTCCTCCGTGGCTGGTCTCCCACCGATCCTGAGTTGGAGCATTTGCATTCCAAACATCCGCGCCATGTACTGGTCATCACGAGCATGTTGCTCGCCAAGCGTCAGCACTGGCCCGTGGGTGGTGTCGGGAGCCTTAGTTTTGGTCACGTCCAAGGCTCGCCGCTCCAACTGCGGGATGTAATCCAAAGCCTCCTCCTCGACGTCGAGGCCCTGGAGAAAGGTGGTGAGTAATCCACTGAAACCATACCTGTGGCCCTGGTGTAATCGGGCTCTCTTCATGGCGGATATGATGACCGCCCCAACATTAATCTCCAGCCCTTTCATCAGGGCATACACCAGGCAAACACGGTCCCGGGTCACATCAGTCATGTGTACCCCCGGGATTAGGCACGAGCAGACTATCTTCAGCCAGATTCGGGCTTCCCTGTTCATTTGAGAGTATGGCAGAGTCTGGTGGTAGCCCCTTTCTTTATGTCTGCTCCATCTAGCTGTGGATCGAGCCCCACATAGTGTGCGTCTGATGTCGCCATACGGTGGGGTAATGTTCAGCTGGCGGAGAACGTGGGCGTCTGTGTCCCGCACTCCGATGATGGCATTTAGCTGTTGGGGTTCCAGAGTGACTATCTGCCCTCTGATCTTGATGGTGTGGCTTCTGATTGCCGGGTTCCAATTAGCATAGAACTCCCGGACCAGGTGTAGGTTGCATTCCTTGGGCTCCTAAAATATGAAGCTGAGCCCAGCTGCCTCGATCCCTTGAACTATTCGGGGGAACTCCTGTGCTAATGGTTCCCGTGCTATATGCTCCTCGGGGAAGTATTTGTTTTCTTTGTGTTTAGAACACCACTTCTTCCCCTCATCAGTCACCCATCTCATTCCGTATTGGCGGTGCTGGCCGCGTGGAACTGCTGGTGCAGCTGGGATGTTGTGCCCAGTCTAAGTCTTTTCCTCCCAGTGCCTGAAGTTGATGCACCCTTACCTTTATCTTGCCTGCTTGCCATTTTGTCTGTCAACACAAGTAAACAATCGCAATGTCAAGCTAAATGAATATTAACTTCGGCTAAGGTCGGGTTACACTAAGTTTACCCCACACTTAGTCCTTAGCTACAGTGATAACAATTCGGCAAGAATAACTTTATTTACACCAAACAACCAGCTATACAATTCATGCTTAGTGCGTTCAACAAGAAAATTTCGACGGTATAACTTCTGCGTACTACTCAGACTTCGTACAGCTAATCCCAATCACTACCATCGCTAGCATTTCAACCATCGCACTTAGCAAAAAAAAACGAAACAAAAACAACAACAAAAATTCTATATACATGAACCTATACAACCAACCAAATTTGAACAAATTTCAACATTTTCCCAAAACCCGAGAATTCGTCGTCTATTACATTCAACCACTTCTTACAACAATTCATCCCATTCAATACGTACAACCCGGCATAGAATTCACAAATTCAACATATTACCAATTTCAAATTCAACAACCAAGCCCTAGAATTGAATTTCGCAATCAACTTCGAATAATTCATGCAATCGACAAGTTCAAACAATTATTACAACATTCTGAACTTTTATCAATCAATAAATACTCGAATTCATGTTTAATTTCAACTTAGGGTGATTTAGTTCACCTCTCATGCTTAATTTCGAATAAAATTGATAAAAACTTGAGAGAGAATCGGAAAACATACCTTGTAGTTGAAGAACCGAAGAAAACTTGGTAATTCTTTGCCTTAAGCCGTGGCACGTTGGTGGGAAGGGATTTAGGGATGTTTGGTCGCGGAGGAAATTAAAAATGAGGGGAAAAGGGGAGAAATCGAGGTTTAAAATGTAGAAAAACATGCGGGTCACCCGGCAACCCGGTGTGACCCGTCACAATTTATATGGCAACGTGTCACGGAGTGCATCGCAGTGCACTGCCTCCGTGACACGGAGCCATCGCGATAGCTTACTGGAAATTTTGAAAATTCCAGATTACACCTCAACGTGTCACGGAGGGTAACGCGGAGGTCCTCCTCCGTGTCACGGAGCTATCGCCCCAGCTCACTGTCTTCTGCATTTTATTACTTTTTTCATACCTCACCTTTTCCTTCACGATTCCGTGCACATTTTTCTCCGTTTGACCTGAAAATCATCTCACTAAACAAAATTGGTTAGAATAATAGGTTTCACCTAACTAAAATAAAGATACTAACTAAAATGAAAAATTTTGTACTAAATCATGAAAAAGAAAAGTAAAATCTATTTACACTTTACAAAATAAGAGAAAAAATATTTTTTCACGGGTTGCCTCCCGTGCAGCGCCTGGTTTACCGTCGCGGCTCGAAGTCATTTACTCTCAGTTGTCTGCTAGGGTGATGGACGATTTCTCACGATCCTTGTCCTCCCCCCAGTAGTGCTTACACCTATCCGGTGGTCTTCCCATCAACTCTCGGGAATCATTCATTTGCTTAGCATTACCATGATCAATTACATTGATCACCGAGAGTTCTTCATTCACCATCGGGAGCTTGGGTGCTTTGTACACATCGAACACCTCTACCTTGTCATGTGCTCGCATAGTAAGTTGACCTGCAGCTATGTCGATTAATGCTTTCCCGGTTGCCAAGAAGGGTCGTCCCAAAATAAATGGGACTTCCGCGTCTGGTTCAAAATCCAGAACAATAAAATCTACTGGAAAAATTAGGGAGCCTACTTGCACAAGCACATCCTCAACAATGCCATCCGGCCTAGCTAAGGATAGGTCTGCCAACTGCAAGATTACGGTTGTAGGTCTAATACTCCCTAGACCCAACTTTCTGAATACCGAAAATGGCATCAGATTTATGCTCGCTCCCAGGTCACACAATCCACGAGCTCGGATGCTCTGCCCAATAGTAAGCTGGATAGTAAAAATTCCAGGGTCTTTTAGCTTCATGGGCAGTCTATTTTGGATCTGGGAAGTGCACTCCTCCGTCAAAGCCACCGTGGCATAGTCAGTCAAATGACTTTTGTTGGCCACGATGTCTTTAATGTATTTAGCATATTTAGGCACTCTCTGTAAGACATCAACAAGAGGTAAGTTAACATGTACCTGTTTAAGCACCTCCATGAATTTCTTGAAACACGCCTCCTCCTTGTGTTTCTTGAGTCGTTGAGGGAACGGGGGTGGAGGTCTTTCTGATTCAGCTTCTTTGGTCTTCCCCCATTCCGAACTTTGCTCCCCCTCAACTTCTGCTGCTCCCGAATTTTGAGGTGATCTTTCCGGTTCCACCTCCTTCAGCTGCAAACCACTCCTTGTGGTCACTGCATTTACCTGCTTCGGATTCGGATCCGTGTCGCTCGGCAGTCCTCCTCTGGGCCTAGTATTTTGGGCACTAACAAATTGCCCAAATTGATACTCAAGAGCCTTGGTCGCTAACTGGTTATTTTTCACTTCGGCTGCCAATTTAACATAGTCAGCCTGCAATTGCGCTTGATTAGCGATCATGGTCTTGAACATCTCCTCAATGCTTGGTGATGGTGGTGGAGGAGGGGCATTGTTATTTCTGAATTGAGATTGGTAGTTCTGTTGCCCTCCTTGATTCCTTTGCATACCCTGACCCGCACATTGGCCTTGATGGTTGTTGCTACCCCATGAAAAATTTGGATGGTTCCTCCAATTTGAATTGTAGCTACTCCCATACTGCTGATGATTTCTTTGTGCATTCCCCACAAAGTCAACCGAATCCGGGTTGGCTCCACAACACTCAGCTGAGTGCTCACTGCTTCCACACACTTCACACCACATTTGCTGGACTGCATTAACTGAAGCTGAAGGCTGGTTCAAAGTCATGTTGCTGAAGTGGTTGTTCAACTGATTCTGCAAGGCAGCTATCTGTGCAGCGATAGCTATAAATCCATCCACTTCAAGCACTCCTGCTGCTTTCCTTGCTCCACCTCGTGATGAATCAGCATTCCATTCTGGATTGCCCTGTGAAATCCGGTTTAGCAAAGTGTACAGCTCCTCATAAGTCTTTTCCAGTGCTTGCCCTCCAGCTGCTGAATCTAGCAAAATTTTGGTATGGGGTTCCAAACCCTCAATAAATGTGTGCACCAACACGTCATTGGACTGATGATGATGAGGACAGTCCCGCAACATGGATTTAAATCTTTCCCAGGCTTGATACAAATTCCCTCCCTCTGTTTGAAACTTAGAATTTGACTTCTAAGTCTTGCTGTTTTGCCCGAGGGAAAAAATCTTATCAAGAACTTTCGTGCAAGATCATCCCACGTTGAAATAGAATTTGGTGGCTCAGCTTTCAACCACCTCTTGGCTTCACCGAATAATGAGAACGGAAATAATGTAAGCCGAACATAATCAGGTGACACTCCAGCAGGTATATAAGTGTCACTTATCTCCAAAAAGTTTTGGAGATGCTGTTGTGGGTCTTCATGAGGGAGACCGGTAAATTGCCCGCTTGTGTGCAACAATTGCACCATATTTTGCTTTAGTTCAAATCTCCCTCCAGGCTCTGGTTTGCAGATACTGGATGTAACATTGTTGGCATGTGGGATTGCCACCTCGCGAACCGGCCTTGCTGCTGCTTCTTCGGGCACTAACACTGCCCTCACAACCGGTGGATTTTGTTGCTCCATAATAGTCTGTCTGAGCAACTGCAGCTTCCTTTGTAGAGCTTCTCTCCGTTTACTATGAAATATCCGTTCAGGCTCTATATAAGATTCCACCAGCTCTTTGTCTTTTGCCAGTGTTCACAGCAATTAAGTCTGCAAAATACAGGCTAAGACCAAGTTGTCAACACTTAAGAAAATAAAATAAAAATACAGTAAATTTACACTTAATACAATTTCACCAATTGCCTAGTCTCCCCGGCAACGGCACCAAAAACTTGTTTGGTGCTTTGTTTGGGGTTATAAACCGACACGCAAGTGCACGTGGTCAAACAAGTAGTAAGTGGCTTAAGTAAGCCAAGTATCGATCCACGGAGACTCTGGATAAGTGAAAATTGCTTAAGTATACTATATTATATCTCACTTCTAAATATGCTGACAACAACGTAACCAAAAAGTGAATAATTTGTTTTATAAATTTTATACTATAACTACTAACAATTATCTACTTTGAATTTAAACTATGGATATGAGCATGCCAAGGTTAAGAACATGTAATGAAACTGGTTATAATCATAAATTGGTTAATCTTTTCTTCCAGTTGCTAGCCAAGAACATTAGCCAAGAGATTAAAACTCTCGTATTTAATCTCACTTAAGAATCATGAACCATCCGTCTACATTTCTGTGATCAAATGCAATTCATGACCTAGCAATACAATTCCGGTTCCTAAATTGACTAATACGGCTTTCAAGTATATTTCTATAAGGAAAGCACATCAAAACTCAATTTTTCCAAATCAAGTAAAGAACAATATCCTATTAATTCACAACTTTCCAATTTCGTGCTCTCTCGAGTGAAATTGGACTTTTTAGATATACATTAATGTTGGCCACACACCAATGCAGTAGAAACAAGAATTAATAGAACAACATGGAAGAAAAAGATGAAAAACCATATAATTCAATAATCAAAATTCATCACAAGTGTTCATAACCTCAGCAAGGAAGGGAATTAGCCACTCATTTGTGGATTAATCATCCTAAAACAAGTGTTAATCATACAAACAATTGAATTAGAGAAGAAAGAAGGAGAGAAAAAACCCTGAACTTTTCGTCCCTCAACTGCCTGTAACCTACGTCCTTGCTCCACCAAGTCTGAATTCTGAAAAATAAACTTAAGTGTTCTATTTATACTAGTGGGAATTTTTCCCAGAATAACAAGCAACGTGTCATGGAGTGCATCGCGGAGCACTGCCTCCGTGACACGGCGTGGACGCGGACCCTCACTGGAAATTGGGGGTCTGGGAATAAAGCATCAACGTGGCACGGCGTGCAACGCGGAGGCTTGCCACCGTGCCACGGAGCTGTCGCGAGCCTCCACTAGAATTGATGCATTTTTCACCCTCCAGGCAGAATGCCTCCGCGATGGCAGCGTGACACGGCTCCATCACAGAGCCCCTTTAAATTGTGCAGTCCAATGCCTTTTCCGTGCTCGAATCCAAGTCCAACTCCGATATTGTTCCAACATGCATTTTAGCTCCTCGAAATCAAATTTTACCTACAAAACAATGCTAATCATGTTGGTTAGTATAAATTCACATTTTATTACCAATTAAATGAAAATGTATACACATTGCTAGATAAACAAGGCGAAAATGATACTTTTGAGTATCACTTGGGCATATAAATCTGCCCAAGATCACTCACCACTGGAAGCTGAGAGCATAACTGAGCGCAAGCTAGGTACGATGCTGAACCTGTGAACCGGATCCTGAAAATATGTAGGTCAGTACTTGGAAGGTACTGAGTATGCGAGGTATGCAAAACAGTACTTGAAAACATAAAAGTTAGAGGAGTGGGGACATCATGATCATAAATACTGAAATCATAAGTATATTGTACGACTCAAAATTTTCCAAAATATTTGTAAAGCTGTCATAGTCATAACATGAGGGAAAACATTTCATAAAACATAACTTGAGCCAAAAGAACATAATCATACATGCATTACAACAATAAGGAAAAGTGGGAGATTTCTATAACCGACATACCCCACACAAGAACACATGGAGGCCATCCATACCTTGCCAAGGGTATGAACAATGAAAGGCATGATATCACTCATGAGATCCCGTAGGGCATAGGGGACAGATGTTCGGCTTCGCATTATATGGGTATATAACTACACGCAAGTGCACGTGGTCGAACAAGTAGTAAAGTGGCTTAAGTAAGCCAAGTATCGATCCCACAGGGACTGGGATGAAGTGCAATCTGCTCAAGTGTACTATATTTTAATTCTAAAAATGCAGACAATAGTGTAACCAAGATTTTGATATTTTTGGTTTCTAATAATTATGCTAAGTCTAAACAATTATCTACTTTGAGTCTGAACTATGGATGTGAGCATGCTGAGGTTAAACGAACATGTAATGAAATAAATTATCGACATAATTTGGTTAGTCTTTTCCTCCGGTTGCTAGTCAAGAACTATTGCCAAGAGATTAAAACTCTCGTATTTAACCCCACTTAAGAATCATGAACCATCCACCTACATTTCTGTGATTAAATGCAATTCATGTTCTAGCCATACAAACCCGGTTCCTAAATTGACTAATACGACTTTCAGGTATATTTCTATCCTGAAAGTAAATCAATTCTCAATTTTCCCAAACTAAGAAAAGATCATATCCTATTAATTCGCAACTTTCCAATTTCTTACTCTCTCGAGTGAAACCAGACTTTTTAGATGTACATTAACGTAGGCCACACATTAATGCAGTAAGAATAAGAATTAGTAGAACAACCATGGAAGAAAAGATGAAAAAATCAAAGAATCAATGATCACATTTCATTACAATTGTTCATAACCTCAGCAAGAAGATGAATTAGCCACTCATTTGTGGATTAAACATCGTTAAATGAGTGTTAAACATACAAGCAATTGAATACAAGGAGAAGGAAAGAGAGAAAAACCCTGATAATTTCGTCCCCTTAACTGCCTGTAACCCATGTTCTTGCTCCACCAAGTTAGAATATTGAAAAATGAACCTAAGTGTTCTATTTATACTAGTGGGAATTTTTCCCGGAATAACAAGCAACGTGTCACGGAGTGCATCGCGGAGCACTGCCTCCGTGACACGCTACCGACACGGACCTTCACTGGAACTGGGGGTCCAGGAAATAAGGCCCAACGTGGCACGGCATGCAACGCGGAGCCAGGCCACCGTGCCACGGACCTATCGCGTACCCTCTCTGGAAATTGGGCGAAAATTCCCTATCCAGGCAGAAGGCCTCCGCGATGGCAGCGTGACATGGCTCCATCGCGGAGCCCCTTTATTTTATGCTTTCCAATGCCTTGTCCCTTGCTCGCATCCGAGTCCAACCCCGATATCCTCCAACATGCATTTTAGCTTCCCGAAATTACATTTTACCTGCAAAACAATGCTAATCATGTTTGTTAGTATAAATTCACATTTTATTACCAATTACATGAGAATGTATACACATTGATAGATAAACAAGGCTAAAATTCCACATTTGAGTATCACTTGGGCATATAAATTTGCCCAAGATCACTTACCCCACACTTAAATCCTTGTTCGTCCTCGAACAACAATCCTACACCTCATGCAATTTACATCCCAACCTCGCTACTTTGGTTCGACAATTTAGGCTACGGTCATACCGATTATTCAATACAGCAAATCATCAAGAAAACATGCATGGTCCTATCAATGCAATGACCTTCAATACATCAAGACCTCCTAGACTTAAGAATCGACTCTCGATATAGGCAAACTCATGTAAATCAGCTGATCAAGATATCCGACACGAAAATCAATCTCTCATCAAGCATGTGCCCTCACAACACAAGAGAGTCTTCCCCTTTTTGCTCATATGAACTCACAAAATTTCAAGCAGGGGCATGTAAACACAATTTCGCTCTCTCTCCCAAAAGAATTCACATGCATTATGTCATGACCCATAAGCTTGCCCTTAGTGTATTACTCCACTAATATAAAGAAGTGCGATGTAAGATCACGTAGGACTTTAACGGGTTGTAATGGAAGCTACGAAACTAGTAAATATTGGGTTAGCCAATAATAGCCACTAGCATCCTTAAGCGCTTTCTCAACACATCCCATCAACTCACGGACATTGTTTCTTTTCTTTCTTTTTCATCCTCCCATTCTTGACGTTTTTCTTTAGGTTGGCCCATCTTATTAAGCACACTTGACACAACAACAAAGATTATTCATGCACCTTCATTGTAGTTTATTTATAACAAGTGCACCTTCGACCTTTTCTTTTCTTCCATCTCTCGGCTTTTCTTTTCTTTTCACCATTCTCACTCTTTTGACACTTTGGAAAAATGATTTTCTCTTCTTAAGCGCTTAAGAGTTTTGTATAGACTTTACGGCTAATGAAAAGAAAGGGATTAAGCTCGGTTTACACTTTTTGACAAAAGAAAAAAATAATAGGCTAAAGGCTCAACGGGCTGACTAGGGTATACAATCAAGGTGGGTACGACAATGAAAAATAGAAACTTTCGGTTAAAACAAAGAAATGCCTACATCCTCTCCTACAATACACCTCCTTCATTTCGTTTTGTACACACACCAGGCAAGTTCTAGACACTTCACAATAGCATGGAACAACAAAACCTCACTTCACACTTATTGCACATGCTCAATTCAAGATGTATTCACAGACTCTTCGATAAGCTAATTACAGGAATTCAAACATTAAGCCTCAATCACACTAAATCGAACTCTATGGCCTAGGTATCTCAACATATTTACAAAGTTGCATGCTTTCATACGAATCACCTTTGCATTTTAAATATCATGTACAACACGCAACCAGAATTTATCAACCATAAAGTAACTACAGGTTTTGGGATGCAACCCACAAAAGAAAAAAAACTGAAAAATAATTGAAAAATCTACTCCTAACGACTACATTTCTCTTAAGACGGTCGTCATCCATCCATCATAGGGAACGGTCACTAACTAGGACTTCGGTTCAATGGGACCATTCTCGGTAAAAGAACCGAAAACAAACGCCGAGAAACCCAAGAATTGAAAAAAAAAATTAAAAATATCGATCATTTCGATTAACAAAAATATGTACAAAATCAGCTAGCAACATTCAGCAACACACAACAATTTCACATATATTTACAATACAGAACAACAACTTAATAATTCACAAATCACAGGGTCAGAAAAATTTATTCACAGGCACAACAACAGATTAGGACATACATACATAACAGCACACCCAGCACCTAACTACTCCCACCCCACACTTAGCTCGAACACTGTCCCCAGTGTTCACAAAAATTAAAATAGCACAAAAATTGGGTTGTGGAACTCCCTGATCAATCAAACTACTCCACTTCTTCGTCAGGTGCTGCTGCTTCATCTCCCATGTCTGAATCACCCCCGTCGTCATCATCGGACTCCACATCGGAGTCCTCCCGACGTGTCTCCTCGTCTGTGGGGACATCATCATCCGTGGGCTCTACAAATGCTGGCCCCACTCGGCATAGAGCCCTGGCGTTCTCGCCGAAAGGGTAGTCTAGCTCGAGCTACCATAGCTCCTCCTCTGTCGCCGGCCTCCTGCCTATCCTCAGCTGGAGCATCTGCATCCCATACATGCAATCCATATACTGATCATCACGAGCATGTCACTCGCCAAATGTAAGCATTGGCCCGTGGGTGGTGTCGTGCCTTAGTTTTAGTGACATCTAAGGCCCGCCGCTCCATCTGCGGGATATAGTCAAGGGCCTCTTCCTCAACATCTAGGCCCCTCAAGAATGCGGTGAGTATCCCACCAAATCCGTATCTGTGCCCCTGATGCAACCAGGCTCTCTTCATGGCAGAGATAATCACCGCCTCCACGTTGATCTCCAGCCCTTTCGTCAAGGCGTACACCAGACATACACGATCCCGGGTTACATCTGTCATTTGTACCCCCGGGATTAGGTAGGAACAGACAATCTTTAGCCATATTCTGGCTTCCCTGTTCATCTGGGAATAGGGCAAAGTCTGATGGTAGCCCCTCTCTTTGTGTCTGCTCCATCTAGCTGTCGATCGGGTCCCACACAAGGTGCATCTGATGTCCGCATACGGTGGGGTAATGTTCAGCTGTTGAAGCACATGGGCGTCTGTGTCCCGCGCCCCTATGATAGCATTGAGGTGGTGGGGCTCAAATGTGACTATTTGCCCTCTGATTTTTATGGTGTGACTTCTTGAGTCGGGTTTCAATTGGCATAGAATTCCCGAATCAGGTGCAAGTTGCATTCCTTGGGCTCTTCAAAGATGAAGTTGAGCCCAGCTGCCTCGATCCGGTGGACAATCCTAGGGAACTCCTGTGCCAATGGTTCCCGTGCGATATGTTCCTCGGGGAAGTACTTGTTTTCTTTGTGCTTTGCGTACCACTTCTTTCCCTCATCCGTCACCCATCTGGTTCCGTATTGGCGGCGTTGGCCGCGTGGAACCGTTGGTGCTGCTGGGACTGCTGTGCCCAGTTTGATTAGCTTTCTTCTAGCGCCAGATGTTGATGCGCCTTTCCCTTTTTCTTGCCTGCTTGCCATTTCACCTGTCAACCCAAGTAGACAAGATCAATGTTCAACCAATGAATATTAACTCGACTAAGGTCGGGTTAAGCTAGGCTACCCCACACTTAGTCCTTAGCCAAATTTACAACATTCCGGCAAGATCATCTTTATTTACACACATAAACAACCAACTATACAAACATGCTTAGTGCATACGAAGAATTCGACGGTATATATTCTATGTACTACTCAGACTTCGTACAGCTAACCACAATAATTACCATCGATAACCTTTTAATCCATCGCACTTAGCAAGGAAAAAAAACAAAGAAACGAAAAACAACAAGACTTTATCTACACGAACCTATACAATTCACCCAATTCTTGCAAATTTCAATATTCCCCTAACCCGAGAATCCGTCGGTCTTTTAACATGATAAAAACTAGCACATCGACTCATCTCACTCAACATGTACAACCCGGCATGAATTTCACAAGTTCATTACATTTTTCCACTTCAAATTCAAAAACAAGCTCTAGAAATGATGATATCAAGAAAATTCGATTAAATTATGTAATTAACGAGTTCCAGCAATCATAATGATATTCCGAACATTCATCAACAACAATTCAATAGAATTCATGATTAATTTCTACTTAGGGCAAACTTAGCTCACCTCACATGCTCAATATCGAAGAAAATCGACAAGAAATGAGATGGAATCGAAGAACATACCTTGAAGTTGAAGAATTGAAGAAAACTCAATGATTTTCTTGGCCTATTCCGTGTCACGTTGAAGGGGGATGGGTTTTAGGGAGTTTGGTCGCAGAGTGATTGAAAAATAAGGAAACGTGAGGGGGTTTCGGGGTTTAAAAGTGGGAAAATCGCACGGGTCACCCGGTGACCCGGTGTGACCCGTCGCGATATACATGGCAACGTGTCACGGAGTGCATCGCGGTGCACTGCCTCCGTGACATGGAGCTGTCGCGAGGGTACTCTAGAATTTTTTACAATTCCTGATTTATACCTCAACATGTCACGGAGGGTAACGCGGAGGTCCTCCTCCGTGACACGGAGCTGTCGCCCTAGCTCACTGTTTTGCCACTTTTTATTAATTTTCATACCTTGAATTTTCCTTTGCGATTCCGTGCATATTTTCCTCCGTTTGACCTGAAATTCATCTCACTACACGAAATTGGTTAGAATTATAGGTTTCACTCTAAATAAAAATAAAAACAAAAACAAAAACTAAAAATTTTGTAGTTAATCAAGAAAAAGAAAAAGAAAAAATCTATTCACACTTTACAAAGAAAAAAAAAATTTCACGGGTTGCCTCCCGTGCAACGCCTGGTTTACCGTCGCGGCTCGACGTCGTTAAGCTCAGTTGTCCTCTAGGGTGATGGACGATTTCTCTCAATCACCGTCCTCCCCCCAGTAGTGCTTACACCATTCCGGTGGTTTTCCCAATAACTCTTGTGAATCCTTAATCTGCTCATTATCGCCTTGATCAATCACATTGATCACCGAGAGTTCTTCGTGCACCATCAGGAGCTTGGGTGCCTTATACACATCGAACACCTCCACCTTGTCGTGTGCTCGCATTGTTAGCTGCCCCGCAGCTACGTCAATCAGTGCTTTCCCGGTTGCCAAGAAGGGACGTCCCAAAATAAATGGGACTTCTGCGTCTGGTTCAAAATCCAGCACGACAAAATCTACCGGGAAAATCAGGGAGCCAACTTGCACCAGAATGTCCTCCATAATGCCATCAGGTCTGGCTAAGGACCGATTCGCCAATTGCAAGATCACTGTTGTGGGTCTAGGACTCCCTAGACCCAGCTTTTTGAATACCGATGACAGCATCAAATTTATGCTCGCTCCCAAATCACACAATCCACGAGCTCAGATACTCTGCCCAATAGTAATATGTATAGTAAAGCTCCCAGGGTCTTTGAGCTTTGTGGGCAGTCGGTTTTGAATCCAGGAAGTGCACTCCTCCGTTAGAGCCACCGTAGCATACTCAGTCAACCGACTTTTGTTTGCCACAATGTCCTTTATATACTTGGCATATTTCGGCACTCCCTGCAAAACATCAACAAGAGGTAAGTTAATATGTACCTGTTTCAGCACCTCCATGAATTTCTTGAAACACGCTTCCTCCTTGTGATTCTTTAATCGTTGAGGGTACGAGGGTGGTGGTCTTTCTGATTCAGCTTCCTTAGTCTTCCCCCTCTCAGTACTTTGCTCCCTCTCGACTTCTGCTGCTCCCAATTGTTGAGGTGGTCTTTCTGGTTCCACCTCTTTCAGTTGCAAACCACTCCTTGTGGTCACTGCATTCACCTGCTTGGGATTGGGATCTGTGTCACTCTGAAGTCCTCCTCTAGGCCTGGTGTTTTGGGCTCCAACAAATTGCCCAAATTGATATTCAAGTGCCTTGGTAGCTAACTGGTTGTTTTTCACTTCGACTGTCAATTTCACATAGTCAGCCTGCAATTGAGCTTGGTTAGCTATCATAGTCTTGAACATCTCCTCAATGCTGGGTGATGGTGGTGGAGGAGGTGCATTGTTGTTTCTGAATTGTGCTTGATAATTCTGCTGCCCTCCTTGGTTCCTTTGCACACCCTGACCCGAACTTTTCCCCTGATGGTTGTTGCTACCCCAGGAGAAATTCGGGTGATTCCTCCAATTGGAATTGTAGCTATTACCATACTGTTGGTGGTTGTTCCTTTGCATATTTCCCACAAAGTTTACCGAGTCAGGATTTGCTCCACAACACTCAGCTGAGTGCTCACTGCTTCCGCACACTTCACACCACATCTGCTGCACTGCATTCACTGGGGCTTGGGGCTGGTTCATTGTCATGTTGCTGAAGTGGGTGTTAAGTTGATTTTGTAAAGCAGCTATCTGTGCAGCAATAGCTGTAAACCCATCCACTTCTAGCACTCCTACTGCTTTCCTTGTCCCGCCTCTTGACGAATCAGCATTCCATTCCGGATTGCCCAGCGAAATACGGTTCAACAAGGTGTACAGCTCCTCATAAGTTTTCTCCAGCGCTTGTCCCTCAACTTCTGAGTCTAGCAATATTTTTGTATGGGGTTCCAAACCCTCTATAAAAGTATGCACCAGCACATCATTGGACTGATGATGATGAGGACAATCCCGCAACATGGACTTGAATCTCTCCCAAGCATGATATAAATTCTCTCCCTCCCTTTGTTTGAAACTTAGAATTTGACTTCTAAGTCTTGTTGTTTTACCGGAGGGAAAAAACCTTATCAAGAACTTCCTTGCAAGATCATCCCACATAGAAATAGAATTCGGTGGCTCAGCTTTCAACCACCTCTTGGCTTCTCCCAATAGTGAAAATGGGAACAATATAAGCCAGACATAATTTGATAACACTCCAGCGGGGATGTAAGTGTCACTTATCTCCAAAAAATTTTGGAGATGCTGCTGTGGATCTTCATGAGGGAGACCTGTAAACTGCCCGCTAGTGTGCAACAATTGCACCATATTCTGCTTAAGTTCGAACCTCCCTCCTGGCTCAGGTTTGCGGATGCTAGATGTGACATTATTAGCATGTGGGATTGCCACCTCGCGAACCGGCCGAGCTACTACTTCTTCGGGCACTAACATTGCTCGTACTACCGGTGGATTCTGTTGTTGCTCCATGATCGTCTGTCTGAGCAACTGCAGCTTTCTTTCTTGAGCTTCTCTCCGCTTACTATGAAATATTCTTTCTGGCTCTATATACGAGTCCACCAGCTCCTTGTCTCTTGCCAGTGTTCAACAGAAATTAAATCTGCAAAATACAGGCTAAGACCAAGTTGTTAACACTAAGAGAATAAAAATACAGTAAATTAACACTTAAAACAAATTCACCAATTGCCAGTCCCCGGCAATGGCGCCAAAAACTTGTTCGGCTTCGCGTTATATGGGTATATAACTACACGCAAGTGCACGTGGTCGAACAAGTAGTAAAGTGGCTTAAGTAAGCCAAGTATCGATCCCACAGGGACTGGGATGAAGTGCAATCTGCTCAAGTGTACTATATTTTAATTCTAAAAATGCAGACAACAGTGTAACCAAGATTTTGATATTTTTGGTTTCTAATAATTATGCTAAGTCTAAACAATTATCTACTTTGAGTCTGAACTATGGATGTGAGCATACTGAGGTTAAACGAACATGTAATGAATTAATTATAGACATAATTTGGTTAGTCTTTTCCTCCGGTTGCTAGTCAAGAACTATTGCCAAGAGATTAAAACTCTCGTATTTAACCCCACTTAAGAATCGTGAACCATCCACCTACATTTCTGTGATTAAATGCAATTCATGTTCTAGCCATACAAACCCGGTTCCTAAATTGACTAATACGACTTTCAGGTATATTTCTATCCTGAAAGTAAATCAATTCTCAATTTTCCCAAACTAAGAAAAGATCATATCCTATTAATTCACAACTTTCCAATTTCTTGCTCTCTCGAGTGAAACCGGACTTTTTAGATGTACATTAACGTAGGCCACACATTAATGCAGTAAGAACAAGAATTAGTAGAACAGCCATGGAAGAAAAGATGAAAAAACCAAAGAATCAATGATCACATTTCATTACAATTGTTCATAACCTCAGCAAGAAGATGAATTAGCCACTCATTTGTGGATTAAACATCGTTAAATGAGTGTTAAACATACAAGTAATTGAATACAAGGAGAAGGAAAGAGAGAAAAACCCTGATAATTTCGTCCCCTCAACTGCCTGTAACCCACGTTCTTGCTCCACCAAGTCATAATATTGAAAAATGAACCTAAGTGTTCTATTTATACTAGTGGGAATTTTTCCCGGAATAACAAGCAACGTGTCACGGAGTGCATCGCGGAGCACTGCCTTCGTGACACGCTATAGACGCGGACCTTCACTGGAACTGGGGGTCCAGGAAATAAGGCCCAACGTGGCACGGCGTGCAACGCGGAGCCAGGCCACCGTGCCACGGACCTATCGCGTACCCTCTCTGGAAATTGGGCTAAAATTCCCCATCCAGGCAGAAGGCCTCCGCGATGGCAGCGTGACATGGCTCCATCGCGGAGCCCCTTTATTTTATGCTTTCCAATGCCTTGTCCCTTGCTCGCATCCGAGTCCAACCCCGATATCCTCCAACATGCATTTTAGCTTCCCGAAATTACATTTTACCTACAAAACAATGCTAATCATGTTGGTTAGTATAAATTCACATTTTGTTACCAATTACATGAGAATGTATACACATTGATAGATAAACAAGGCTAAAATTCCACATTTGAGTATCACTTGGGCATATAAAATTGCCCAAGATCAACAGACACTGAGGTGTCCTAAACATAACCTACGGTGGCACATAGTTCTGAGATTTGGGGCGGGAACCTAGGCCCCAAACCTACTTGGTGTTAAGTGCTACTCCAAAAACATGCAACGTGCTCATAAAATTCATACATGACATGCATGGCTAGTTAAATTGTTATAATCATAACATGCTTGAGAATTCGTGATACTAGCCATAGAAATGGGGGCCCTTGGTTCGGCCCAAAATCATAGTTCATGAATCATAAGCGGCATGTGGGCGTTGCCCATAATTTAAATCATACTTTAAAGGCTTAATTTTATGGAAAACATATTCATAATAACATGAGTAATTGAAAGCATGCTTAAAATCCTAAAGTTCGTATCATGCTTTAGAATTCACCATAATCATGATTTTCACTAAAACCCCATGATTTGGGCGCATGTGCTTTTAGGGATTAAATCATCAAGTATTGAAGGAAATAAGTGAAAATAAGCCAATAATTCAAACCCATGATTTTAGACATAGTACAACATGTTCATATCGATTTTTTTTAGGAAACATGCATTTGGGTTATGACCAATCAAGAATTGGTAACTTTTAACATAGAATTAGGGAGAATTTGGGCATGGGTAGGGACTAAACTACCCATTCAAAACCCCACATACCTGGAACTTCTTGATTCTTAACTCCCTTGAAAAGCCCTAGATGGAAACTTGAAGAAGTTGAAGGAGAATACTTGAATCCCTTTCCTCTTTACTCTCTACTCTTACAAGTATCAAATGAGGTTTATCATGGATGATTTCCCCTTAAAAGACCCATCCCGACCTCAAAACGATGTAGTTTAGGTCTTAGGAGCGTAGGAAATTACGAGAAAGCCCTCACCAATTTGACGGAAATAACTGCTAGGTGACCCTAACGGGTGACCTGACGACTCATCAGGACAGGCAATGACTCGTCGCGTCGCGCGTCAAGTACACTGGATACCAGGTCGACTGGGCTCGCAACGGGGGACCTAATGATTTTTCCCCAGTGACCACGACTCGTTACGCCCTTTCGTCAAGTACACTACCTCATCTCCACTAAAATTCCATGGGCTTTCTCATGGCTCACCTCACGAGTCGTTGAGACAAGCCACGACTCATGGGGTCCCATCCGTTTGGTACACTGGTCCAACCTCCCAAGTAACCCTTAACCTCACCCCACGGGAGACCTGACGACTCATGGTGGATGACCACGAGTCATTCCCATGCCCGTGGGGACCTAAACTCCTCAGCTCAGTCTCCCACGAGCCACCTAACGACTCGTGGGGTCTCCTCACGAGTCGTCTAACGACTCGTTTTGCACTGCTACAATATTTTTCAGATTTTTCTCCGTTTGACTTTCGGGTCTGATCCTTGGGTTCCCGGGGTGTAACACATAATCAATCAAAAAGAGTAAAGGAAGGAGATAATAAGAAAATCAATCAAAGCAATTATTTTTCTTAATTAATTATAAAATGAATCAAGTAGGTATCTCACCCCAAGGGAATACCAAAATTTGTTATATATCAAAACTGTCACATATTAGGGAAAGGAATATTCATAGGAGTTAAACAAAGGAAACTTCTTCCTTAATTACCAAAAGTAAATCAATTAATTAATACTTACCAAAACTATTCAACCATAGCTTTCAAAATAAGCCTTGTCAAGGAATGAGAATTAATCAAAAGTAAAGACAAACTACAGTTTTTCCCTAATTGATAAGTGAAGCCAAAGTCAAAAGAAAGGTAAATAGTTAGTAATTTACCAAGAATATTCGCGATATTTACCCGTTACCACGATTTCCCCTTGAAGCAAATAATCAAATAAGTTGGGTGTAAATCAAATTTGCTAAAATTGTCTCTATTAGTACAAAACATGTCAGTGAACTACCATAAGAAGCAAACCTGCTGGTCGGGTATCAAATCACAGTGGAATGAGGCTGATTTATTACTAAAATTTTGGTCTAAATAACCCATCAAACAGAAATATTGCATTACAATATATAAACAGGTTGTCAAGACTAATTCCGAAAGATTTCAGTGTTCATATTATGACTACTAAACTACATTACCGCACAATTATAAGTGCCTGAATATATCCTATTTGACACATGAACTAACCTTGATATGAGAGGAAAAATAAATCATCTCATAATATTTTCTTAAGACATATATGTTAGAGCAATCAAACAACAAGATTGTCAAATAGTTTCGGAATTTCAACAAGAAAGATTTCCATTCATCTAATAAAAAATGAATGTAGAAAGATGGAGCACATTAAAAAAAACAAGTACCAAGGAAAAAATGAGGGGAAGAGAGGGCGATGGAGGGAGATCTGGTGCACGGAAAGGGGCTGGCAGATTTGGATACTGTGGTGGTCGAAGAAATGAAGCATGACTGCTTGCGCTCATAGGTCAGTGGAGAAGAGTAGAGAAAGAGAAGGTTGTGGTGGCTGGTTTTCGGTGAGAGGGAGAAAAGAAGAGGAGAGGAAAGATGGCTGAGGGAGAGGAATCCAGTGGTTTTCCGGTGGTTCACTGATGATGAGAGGAAAGAAAACAAAGGAGACGGTGGGTTGTGTTGTGCTGCGTTTCGCCACCGACTGCTGCTGCTAGTTGCTGGTTAAAGAAAAAGAAGTGAAGATGAAGAGAGGGAGAAGAACAGTGGCCAAATTTGGTGGTACGGCGGCCGAAATTAGTGGAAGTTGGAGAAGAACGAAGGGGGAGAGCTTGGGTGTTTGTCGGAAATGGGAGAAGAGGAAGAGAGGGGCGCGGTTCTGCTTGGTTTCGCCTACAGTTCAGCAGGGATGATTGGGTCTGTATGGTGGTTCTTCATCGGAGATGGGAGGCGCTGGTGTGAGGGTGTGTGGCGCTGAGTAGAGAGGGGAAAGAGAAAATGGGAATTAGGTTTTGGTTTGGGGTGTTTAGGATGTTAAAGGAAATATGGTGTGAATTAATCTACATCGTAGGCTTAGTTGTATCAATGGATGAGAATTTATTGAGTGATATGGGTCGAGTCGCGGAGCGGGTTTAGTGGGTCAGGTTAATCTGAATTAAAATTGAGTTTAAAACATGGACATAATTGATTGAAATGGTTAAAATTGACATTAATTAAATAAAAATGACTAGATTTTAAATGAATTGGAGGAAAATTGATTAGCTGCTATTAAATTAAAAAAATACTTTATTCATATATAATTTAGTAAATGGGTAACATAATAGCGTAATTTATGATAAAACTACATTGTTATGAATTAATATAAATAATTTATAAAACTGAGTAAATTATATTTTGTAAACAAATCTTATTTAATTGAAGATATGTATGTATGTATCTTATTATGCAATATATTACATACGACATAATTACATATAATACGGGAGAATTAGAAACTTTAAATTACTGTAATAAAATGTTTTAGAAGTATAATTTAAAAGAATGATGCAAAATTGAAATATGTATGCTAATTAATGCTAGAATATTACGAATACAAATTAAATCATTTCGTTAAAAAGGTGATTTTAAAATATGCACACGCACACACACACACACACACACACACACACACACACACACACATATATATATTAATATGCAGCTTAGAAGGGGCATAGGGAGGTCAAAATTGAGTGTGAACAACTGCCCCTTCTTGTCTCGGGAATGAAGGATGAATTGTCGAGCAAAGAATGTCGACTTAGTGGCCAATTTTGTCCAACCGAAAAATTCTCGGTGGGGCCGAATGAAAGAAGATGGAGTTATGAAGATATTGCAGCCAAGACTTCAGTTTCAAGTTTCCTACATATCTAGGGTTTCACGAGAATCAGGCCGTATGTAGTTCTAGATTTAGAGACGAACGAGATCCATGAAGAAAATTCATACTATGGGGCTTGATTAAAGAATGAAAGAATTATGAAATGATGAGAAGAGGGAGACGAGGGAGATAGAAAAAATTATTACTTTCGTATCAAAATGTAGTAATATCAAAATGAGGGCTAATTTGAAAGGTAAAGATTGAAAGGCGAGATGAAAACGAAAATTGCTTCTAAGTAATATGCGATGAAAACGGGTAGAGCTTGAAATTAAACAAATAAATAATAATGTATAAATTTTGTGAACATAAAGAGTAGCTTGGATAACTTTGGGAGGGTAGTGCTTAACTCGAACAAACGTCCAAAAACAGTAGGACCATGCTTAGCCTTAAAAAGTTTGGAGGGTAATGCTTAACCCATCCGAAAATCAAAAGAATAGTGAGAGTACCACGATGGTAATAGGTTAAAGGTAGCAAATAGTGGCTTGAAGTAATACGGTATTCCCTTGGAAGTAGCTTAAAAGCTTGAAAGTAGCGTAGGAGTGGCAAACAACATAGGAGCTTGAAAGTAGCACGACAGTAGCTTGGTTCAAAATCACGAGAGTAACTTGAAATAACACAATAGTAGCCTGCAATCTTTAAAATACTGAATAAAAATGATTACTCAATAAGCATAAGATAATATTTTGCAAAATTGATGATTAGCTCGAATAAATTTAAAAGGATAGTGCTTAACCCGATCAAAATTTAGAAGGTAGTGCTTAACCCATAGGGCAGTGCTTAGCCCTTAAAATTGAGAATAGTGCTTAGCCCTTAAAAATTGAGGGTAGTGCTTTACCCATAGAGAAATGCTTAGCCCAAAAAAAAAACATTTAGGGTAGTGCTTAACCTATAGGACAATGCTTGGACCTTAAAATTTAGGGTAGTGCTTAACCCATAGGACAACGCTTAGCCCTTAATATTTAGGGTAGTGCTTAACCCATTGGACAATGCTTAGCCCTTAAAATTTAGGGTAGTGCTTAACCCATAGCACAATGCTTAGCCCTTAAAATTTTAGGGTAGTGCTTAACCCATAGGACAATGCTTAGCTCTTAATAAAAATTTGAGGGTAGTTCTTAACCCATAGGACAATGCTTAGCCCTTAATATTTAGGGTAGTGCTTAACCCATAGGACAATGCTTATCCTTTAAAATTTAGGGTAGTGCTTAACCCATAGGACAATGCTTAGCCCTTAAAATTTAGGATAATGCTTAACCCATGGGATAATGCTTAGCCCTTAATAAAAATTTGAGGGTAGTGCTTAACCCACAGGACAATGCTTAGCCCTTAAAAAATTTAGGGTAGTGCTTAACCCATAGGACAATACTTAGCTATAAAATATTGAGGGTAGTGCTTAACCCATAGGACAATGCTTAGCCCTTAAAAAATTTAGAAGGTAGTGCTTAACCCATTTAGAAATCAAAGTATCAATACTTAGCTTTAAATAAACAATGTTCAGCTTTGAGTAACTTACTAAGAGGGTAGTGCTTAACCCTGTTCATGAATGAACTAACAGTAGTTAGCTTTATCGTTGATAATGACTACCTTCGTGAATCCTGATGATATACAAAATGATTGCAAATTTGTACCTGTCACTCCTGTGCTCAAAGAAAAATTATAAATTAAAAGGGGAAAGGTAGATTTGTACCTCTATTCGTCTGTTGCTATCCCGATCTCATGAACTTTGAATTTTTTATCAAGCTGGATGTCACGCCTTTCCATAGACATCCTTTTGAAGAATCAATCCCTTGTCTTTGACTTAATCTTGATTAAATTTTGAGATCCTTCTCAAAATTCCTGCCCCAGTTATTGACTCAGGAAACCTTGTATTTCTTTGCAAAAGGAATTTTTGAGGTCGCCTCAAAAATTCTGCCCTAGTTCTTTAGAAACGCTTGATCTATGAAATTTTTGAGATCCTCAAAGATTCTTCCCAATTCTGTAGAAAAGCCTGATATACGGAATTTTTGAGATCCTCTTCAAAATTCTTCCCCAGTTGGTACTCAAAAATGGGGAGAGGAAATTTTATTAAGATATAGACCGAACACCATAACGGCGCCTACGAATACCTCTTAAACGGAAATTAGGTCCAACGTAGTTTAGAGTACAAGTAGTAAAAAAATATCTTCAAATGAGGGAGTAAACTAAGGATAGCTCTCAATTTCAAAATCCTAAGTAGACATCAACATTTATTTTGGGCGTATCACCTTGGCATCAATCAATGATTGAATCTTATCCTCCAAAGCTCGACACTCTTTTGTGGTGTGTCCTCTCATCCCTGAATGATAGTCGCAAATCTTATTATGATCGAGCCATTTCGCATGTTATACCCCGTAGAATTCCTGGCACCTAGACGACCTATTCGCACGTTGGTTAAGCATATTAGAAGGCCATACGTGCTAGAGAAAGGCCGGGAAAAAGATCGGATGAGAAACCCGCCGAACCATCGCGGGAGGAGCCGAGGCAGAGCCCCTCCGCGATGGCAGCGTGTCACGGAGGTGAGGCCTCCGCGATGGCTCCGTGACATGTTGCCCAGGTTCAGGCCCAAGTATATAAGCCCCACTTTGGTTTAATTTCATTTAACCAAAGGAAATTTCAGAAAAAAAACAGAGGCTTCGGCAGAGAGAAGTAAGGACGAAGGAAATTATATAATTTTCATCCGATTACGCTGCTAAATGTTGCCCAAACTCAACTTAATCCCAGGTACCGAAGTATTTAGCAGCAGAGAGCATTCCTACGGATTCAGTTTCGTCAAATACAGCCGACGAATCGTCGAGCCACCGAGCTAAGGTAAGTGGAATTGCTCTAAATTAGTGTCTATGTGTTCCTAGCTGTGAAGTGAATGTTTCTCCCTTCTGGTCCGCTGAAAAATAGCAAGTTTTCGACCGTCTTTCGATAAGCCTAAGTTTAGGCTATAAATTATATCGAAAGTAACGTTGCTCTTTACAATAAAGCTGTATTTAGTATTAATCGACGTATTTATGAATGCAGTTGGGAGAAAATAGTTGAAGTACCAGTCGAGCCTCGTCCGACGGACGAATAGTTCCAGAATAAGGTACGTAAAGCTCGTTCCCTTGGCAAGTTAAGTAATATTGAGACAGTATAGTAATTCACAGGTCAGTAGAATGTTTAGAAGTTAAGTATTGCATTATTGTGAATGTTGATACAGTATTAGAAGTATTAAATTACAACTTGTGTAAGACTTACTAGTACGATATAGATTTCAGCATAAGTGTTAGAAACTGCACAGCATGCTCAGTATGTGATGTAATACGAAATGTTAAGATATTGTTGTATTCAGTTGAAACCCCGCAAAGCAATGCGGTATCCGTAAGGCACTTCAGAAACAGAACAGTAGGCTAAAATGAAGTTTAGAAAGCATGTTAGGAATAGGAAATCATGTTAATACAGAAACTCAGTAAACAACCTAGTTTTAGCCGAAACACTATTTTGTATAGCATTTGCCCCAGTACAGTTTGGCAACAGGCCATATTTATATATATACATTTACCAGCCTCAGCATGTATTAAATACGTACAGATTGCTATTACTAGTCTAGCATGTAATATATACGATACCTTACCCCTGTTAGCCTCAGCATGTGAGATACGCAGATAGCATGACTAGTTGAGACTGTTGTATTGTTTGGGGTTGGACTACCCAGCATCCATGACCGCCCCAGGGTTAATAGCTGTATCGACTCGTCTTCCAGAGGATGAGGACACGTCACTCTACGGAGTGGTATGCCGTCCCGCAAGGGGACGAAGATGGGATGCCAGTTTCCCCATATTGTGCCTTGGTCGGCCCTTATACACCCCCATCGAGCGGGTACGCCCGGGGTGTTGATTAGGAGTCCTTCAGACTCAGGTACAGTTATAGTCAGGGGCTCAACGAGCCCAAGTGCATACCCAGGGGACCGACAGGATGCTTACAGCCATTATAGGAGATGGGATGACCGGGGTAGGGGTATAGATTCTGTGCTGGTTGTACCTCCCGGCTTATGGGGGCCGGGTAAGGTTTGTGTATGCCATGTTATATTATGTTTGTTATGTCATATCGCATTAGATACTGGTAGATTAGTAGTAGAATGATACGTCTCTAGATATGACTCCTACTCCCTCCAGCATGATTAAGAACAGGTACGATTTACACCATCAGACAGTTAATCTAGTTCTTCCTGTTTCAGTTTCATCAGTTATGTTATTGATTTCAGTTATTGCTTTACATACTCAGTACCAGCGGTACTGACGCCCGGTGGGACGCTGCATTACTTGCCTGCAGGTACTCATAGACGAGCAGGCGATACTACGTGATTCCTGTCAGCGGTCGGGTATTCAGCTCTTGTCCTCCGGAGGCTGAATTTCAGAGGTGTATTTCATGTTCCTTTTTGTTGTATAGTACGGGTAGGTCGGGGCCCTGTCCCGATCAGTTCTATTGCTATTCTTAGAGGCTTGCAGTCTGTATATATCTCCCTGTGGTCAGATGAGCCGGTCGTGTGAGGCCGTGCAGTTGTATAGCTGTTAGTACTCCTTCTTTCTATTATGATGGTCGTGTGGGGCCATAGTTTGCCAGTAGTGGTGACCTTGCCGGTCACGTAGCTTTTTGGTGCTTTATGATTGAGTTGCAGATAACTAGACAGCATGGTGGCCTTATCGGCCCGCATAGGTTCCCCTGAATTGATATGTTTCTGGTCAGCTGTTAGTACAGGTACAGAAGGCTATAGGCCAATGGGCCGGGGGCTGTGTTTACAGCCGTTATATAGCCCTTTGTTTCCAGAAATGTGAGTTAGAGCCAGTAAGGCACCAGATGTGCCCAGGCTTAACAGTCCAGCAGGTCAGGTCCTAGTAGGGCACCAGGTGCCAGTCATACCCCCCAAGGCGGGGTGTGACAAACTTGGTATCAGAGCAGGTCGTGTCTCAGGGAGTCTGCAAGCCGTGCTAAGTAGAGTCTTGTCTATGGATGTGTTGTGCACCACATACTATAGGCAGGAGGCTGCGTGGCATGATAGGATGGTTACCCTTCCTTCTCAGTCAGTCGTGCTTTAGAGCGGTACAACATAGGGTTGAGCCCCTATAAACTTACCGTATTCTTTGATTACAGATACAAAGGCAGATCAGCATTACCCTATCACAGGCAGAAGATCAGAGATAGCAACAGAAGAGAGCATTAGTCAGTTACATGATAACTACAGCAGTAGGAGGAGGTATCAGAGACCTCCCAGCGTGATACCTTTATTGGCACTATTCCCAGTATACGTTGACAACGTCAGAATAGGAAGTCAGAAGTATAATGTACATATGAGTTGATTTACTTATTAGTTATATAAGATCTGATTAAGATTATAAACAAGGTCAGACCACCAGGTAAGTATGAAAAAGAGAGGGAAATGCAGGAATCACAAATACATCTTTTTGGGTATGGTACAGTTAAATGCTTTTACTTGTTGCAATAAGAAAAGGGCTATTCCACCTCTTGGTTCTGATGCCAGTATAGTAAAGGGGCATAGGACTTGAGATGGGGTTGCCAAATCCAGCGGTAAGTAAAGATGGGCTGATTGATCCTAGTAAGTATTAGCAAGTGTAAAGAGCCCCTAGGATTACGTAAGTTGTGCAGACCCTTATGACAATAAGCCAGTAAAGAAAGTAAGATTGTTAGTTACTCGAAGCAGGGGTAAAAGACTTGTTAGTAATGAATGCTTAGTAATAGTCAAGTTCGAGTCAGAAAAAGGCCAGGTCCGTTACATATGTTAACAGATAGCAAGACAAAGACATACCTGTAAGATTGTGGTTATGATCCAGTTGTGATATCAAAAAGGGTGAGGGGATCATGTGAATCAGATAGGTCTGACTGCAAGTCAGGGGAAGTATGAACTGATACAGGACCAACAATCTTGTTAACAATGAAGAGCAGGTACCTTGAACCCCAGAGTTCAGCTTAAGCAAGATGAGGGAGAGAAGCAGGAATGTCAAATCTTGTGGGGAAATTAGAATTTCCCTCAGATTGATAAAATATCGTATTAAGGATTAAGCTTCGGGCTGACAGTAGGATTGCGGTTCAGAATACCGCAGTATGTCCGCTATGGAAAAATTAAGGAGTTACCGATACAGCAATTCTAATCTAGTGTAGCCTAGAGATAAGGCCCAGCAGACAGTTATGGGCTCTTAATATAAGCCAAGTAAGGCCACAAGATTTGAACGTTGACCCCACATCGCAGGAGTGGCGGAATTTCAAATAGCAGACAATAACTAGAGTGTTTATGTTTGTTACTTTCAGAATGGGGTGACAATGCAATGAAATGATAAGTCAGGGCAGGAAATATTATTAGGCCGTAAGAAGCCATGTATCATGTATGATATGAGATTCAGCAGAGCATGTCAGAGATTATATATTACCGCAGAACTCAGTACATATTGCACGTACCTAACGATATATATATATATACAGATAATAGGTATGCTATGAGTAGCTGCCTCAGGGGGTATAATCACCGATACGGATTGGTAGTAGAAAGCTTGTACAATTGCATTGCAGGATTCCCTTACTAAAAAGAAGAAGAAGAAGAAATAGGGAGAAGAAAGAAAGAAAAGAAGAAGAGAAAGGGTGGATTAAGTGTGAATTACGTATGAAGTCATAGAAACTATCTCAGTTTTCAGTTATTAGGTTAACAGACTTATGTGTTGTTACCAGATTTAGGCTCTAAGAGCTTACCAGAGTTAATGGCCTAAAACAGATGGCTAGATGATAAGGGCACAGTTAGACGGTCTACTGACCAGCTGGCGCCTGCGTTAGCAGGGAGGCATCCCTGAAGATCGGTAACAGTAGTGTATATGCTAGAACCAGGATTAGAGGCCGAATAGGCAAATTTCAGAGATTAGCAATACCAGAATTGTTCTAGTATGTTAAGTGGTTGTACGTCATTTTCCCAGCCTTGTAGGTGAGAGTCGGCCTTAGCTAACCTAGCAGTCATTATGTGGATACACACAAGGCGTAAGAAATTGATAGTACCCTGCTAGAACAGTGTTTATTAAGACCAGGGGATCAGTAGACTCCCCGTGAAGATCCAGAGATTGATCGCCTGGGAGTAAGTTTGATTAAGCCCAACCTTACAGTGGCTTAAGTAAGATAACAGAGCAATTAGATGCCCACAAGTCTGCGGTTATGCACGAACTATAAGCACTCAAGTAGAACGATTAGAGCATTGCTAGACTACTGCTGCATTCGGGTCATTCAACTCGATTATTTAGTTATTAAAGGTTATGCAGCCAGATCATTAGAGGTCATGGTCAATATCAGGACCCCCTGACCAGATACGGGCGCATGGTGTGCAGCTAGTCCTTCAAGGTTACTCTAGCAACAAGTAGCCTTAGCATGCGGCCAGAAGGCCAGATAAGCTCTAGTTATACCGGTAGCCTACTTGTCAGATTCTCCGGTATAATAAACCAGTATGACTGTCAGTTATATGTCAATTTTTGTAAATGTGAATTTCAGTTAAGTTTAGTAGCCTTTTTGGTCACATTGTGTCGGGGGCTGGTGTACAGATAGATACACAGAAAAATTGAAACAGTGAAGACATAGCCTAGACCTACCACTCCGATCGAAGTATGCAATCCCTGCGGCTAGCCGGGTATTACAGAGGGTTTGTGGAAGGATTTTCCACCTTAGCAGCACCTCTGACTAAATTGACACAGAAGGTAGCAAAGTTCCAGTAGATTGAGGTATGTGAGCAGAACTTCCAGGAGTTAAAAGACAGGTTAACATCATCCCCAGTGTTAGTATCGTCAGAAGGTACAGAGGGTTAATGCGGCATGATAAAGTAGTAGCTGATGCCTTCAGGCAGTTGGAGAAACATGAACAGAATTATCTTACCCATGACCTAGAGTTAGCCGTAGTAGTTTATGCCTTAAAGAGTGAATATTTTGTATCACCCAGGAAGGGCTAATGTGGTAGCAGATGCCCTTAGCCGTAATTTATGGAGAGGTGACATATTTTCAGATAACCGGGGATGAAGTGTGGCGATATGAAGGCCGCATTTGTGCTCCAGATATTTTGGGGCATCGCCAGCAGTTTATGAGCGAGGCGCATTACGCCCGCTATTCTCTTCATCCCGATACGACAAAGAGGTACCATGACATTAAAGAGAACTACTGGTAGCCCAGTGTCCTAACTGCCAACAGGCGAAAGTAGAACATCAAAAACCAGGTGGGTTAACTTAGGACATAGCTGTGCCTCTCTGGAAATGAGAAGCAGTGAATATGGATTTTGTGGCAGGATTACCCCGTACCAGACGCGGAAGTGATTCTATTTGGGTAATAGTTGACAGGCTGACAAAATTAGCTCATTTCCTACCAGTAGGGGCTACCTTCTCAGCTGAGGATTATGCCGAGTTATACATCAGAGAAATAGTTAGATTGCATGGAGTGCCGGTATCTATCATTTCTGATAGGGGAGCACAGTTTACAGCTAGATTCTGGCAGTCGTTCCAGAGGGGTCTGGAAACGCAGATTAATTTAAGCACAGCATTTTATCCTCAGACAGATGAGCAGGCTGAGCGCACAATTCAGACGCTCGAAGACACGTTGCGAGCGTGGGTGCTAGATTTCGGTAGTAGCCAAAGTGAGCATTTACCGTTAATTGAATTTGCCTACAATAATAGCTATCATTCAGCCATCAAGATGGCGCCTTTTGAGGCATTATACGAGTGAAAATGCTGATCGCCGAACGGTGTTTGAAATCAGAGAATCAGTGTTGGTTGGCCCAGACATTGTTCAGCAGTCAAAGGAAAAGGTAAAGCCTGTCCGAAGGATGCTTACTGACTACATAGAGCCGCCAGAAATCATATGCAAATGTGCGGCGCTGAAAATTGAAGTTTGATGTTGACTGGGTATTTCTGAAGTATCCCCAATGAAAGAGGTAGTGAGGTCCGCCAAGAAAGGTAAGCTCAGCCGAGGTTTGTTGGGCCTTGTCGGATTCGTTGAAGGACAGGCCGAGTAGCATATGAGTTGAATTTGCCTCCAGAATTAGAATCCGTTCATCTGGTCTTTCATGAATCTATGCTGAGGAAATGCATAGGAGACCCGTCCAGAGCAGTCCCAATCCAGAATATCCAGGTTACGAAAAAAAACTGGCCTATGAAGAGGTTCCAATAACTATCTTAAACAGACAGATTCGCAGATTGAGGACTAAAGATATTACGTCTATCAAGGTATTGAGGCGTAACAAGAATCGAGAGGGGATGACTTGAGAAGCGGAGGAAGATATGAGGACCAGATATCCTCACCTATTTCAGGCCTAGTCAGGCGACAGGTATGCCCGTATCATTACTTATGCAGTACCTTATGGTTGTATGTCTGTGAATGAGAAAGATTGATATTTAGTTATCGAGTGGATCCTAAAATACTATGTGCAGTGCCTGTGTTGGACTTTTCTGCATTTCAGGTTTTTGCTATAGTCCATACTACAGGGGAAATTCTGTCGAAACTTTTCTAAACAAGTAAGTTAAGTAGTCCTCTAGATAACAGTATACATTCGAGGACGAATGTTCTTAAGGGGGGGAGAATGTTATACCCCGTAGAATTCCCGGCACCCAGACGACCTATTCGCATGTTGGTTAAGCATATTAGAAGGCCATACGTGCTAGAGAAAGGCCGGGAAAAAGATCGGATGAGAAACCCGCCGAACCATCGCGGGAGGAGCCGAGACAGAGCCCCTCCGCGATGGCAGCGTGTCATGGAGGTGAGGCCTCCGCGATGGCTCCGTGACACGTTGCCCAGGTTCAGGCCCAAATACATAAGCCCCACTTTGGTTTAATTTCATTTAACCAAAGGAAATTTCAGAAAAAAAACAGAGGCTTCGGCAGAGAGAAGTAAGGACGAAGGAAATTATATAATTTTCATCCGATTACGCTGCTAAATGCTGCCCAAACTCAAATTAATCCCAGGTACCGAAGTATTTAGCAGCAGAGAGCATTCCTACGGATTCAGTTTCGTAAAATACGGCCGACGAATCGTCGAGCCATCGAGCTAAGGTAAGTGGAATTGCTCTAAATTAGTGTCTATGTGTTCCTAGCTGTGAAGTGAATGTTTCTCCCTTCTGGTCCGTTGAAAAATAGCAAGTTTTCGACCGTCTTTCGATAAGCCTAAGTTTAGGCTATAAATTATATCGAAAGTAACGTTGCTCTTTACAATAAAGCTATATTTAATATTAATCGACGTATTTATGAATGCAGTTGGGAGAAAATAGTTGAAGTACCAGTCGAGCCTCGTCCGACGGACGAATAGTTCAAGAATAAGGTACGTAAAGCTCGTTCCCTCGGCAAGTTAAGTAATATTAAGACAGCATAGTAATTCACAGGTCAGTAGAATGTTTAGAAGTTAAGTATTGCGTTATTGTGAATGTTGATACAGTATTAGAAGTATTAAATTATAACTTGTGTAAGACTTACTAGTACGATATAGATTTCAGCATAAGTGTTAGAAACTGCACAGCATGCTCAGTATGTGATGTAATACGAAATGTTAAGATATTGTTGTATTCAGTTGAAACCCCGTAAAGAAATGCGGTATCCGTAAGGCACTTCAGAAACAGAACAGTAGGCTAAAATGAAGTTTAGAAAGCATGTTAGGAATAGGAAATCATGTTAATACAGAAACTCAGTAAACACCCTAGTTTTAGCCGAAACACTATTTTGTATAGCATTTTCCCCAGTACAGTTTGGCAACAGGCCATATTTATATATATACATTTACCAGCCTCAGCATGTATTAAATACGTACAGATTGCTATTACTAGTCCAGCATGTAATATATACGATACCTTACCCCTGTTAGCCTCAGCATGTGAGATACGCAGATAGCATGACTAGTTGAGACTGTTGTATTGTTTAGGGTTGGACTACCCAGCATCCATGACCGCCCCAGGGTTAATAGCTGTATCGACTCGTCTGCCAGAGGATGAGGACACGTCACTCTACGGAGTTGTATGCCATCCCGCAAGGGGACGAAGATGGGATGCCAGTTTCCCCATATTGTGCCTTGGTCGGCCCTTATACACCCCCGTCGAGCGGGTACGCCCGGGGTGTTGATTAGGAGTCCTTCAGACTCAGGTACAGTTATAGTCAGGGGCTCAGCGAGCCCAAGTGCATACCCAGGGGACCGGCAAGATGCTTATAGCCATTATAGGAGATGGGATGACCGGGGTAGGGGTATAGATTCTGTGCTGGTTGTACCTCCCGGCTTATGGGGGCCGGGTAAGGTTTGTGTATGCCATGTTATATTATGTTTGTTATGTCATATCGCATTAGATACTGGTAGATTAGTAGTAGAATGATACGTCTCCAGATATGACTCGTACTGCCTCCAGCATGATTAAGAACAGGTACGATTTACACCATCAGACAGTTAATCTAGTTCTTCCTGTTTCAGTTTCATCAGTTATGTTATTGATTTCAGTTATTGCTTTACATACTCAGTACCAGCGGTACTGACGCTCGATGGGGCGCTGCATTACTTGCCTGCAGGTACTCGTAGACGAGCAGGCGATACTATGTGATTCCTGTCAGCGGTCGGGTATTCAGCTCCTGTCCTCCGGAGGCTGAATTTCAGAGGTGTATTTCATGTTCCTTTTTGTTGTATAGTACGGGTAGGTCGGGGCCCTGTCCCGATCAGTTCTATTGCTATTCTTAGAGGCTTGCAGTCTGTATATATCTCCCTGTGGTCAGATGAGCCGATCATGTGAGGCCGTGCAGTTGTATAGCTGTTAGTACTCCTTCTTTCTATTATGATGGTCGTGTGGGGCCATAGTTTGCCAGTAGTGGTGACCTTGCCAGTCACGTAGCTTTTTGGTGCTTTATGATTGAGTTGCAGATAACTAGACAGCATGGTGGCCTTGTCGGCCCGCATAGGTTCCCCTGAATTGATATGTTTCTGGTCAGCTGTTAGTACAGGTACAGAAGGCTATAGGCCAATGGGCCGGGGGCTATGTTTACAGCCATTATATAGCCCTTTATTTCCAGAAATGTGAGTTAGAGCCAGCCAGGCACCAGATGTGTCCAGGCTTAACAGTCCAGCAGGTCAGGTCCTAGTAGGGCACCAGGTGCCAGTCATACCCCCCAAGGCGGGGTGTGACATCGCATGTGTATCTATCACTATTGCAGGAACTGGAGTGATATAGTCGACAACCTTTAATCTTTCATTAAATTGGGTTATAGGCTCACCCAAAGGAGTATATTGCTTGGATGAATTTGCTCGGGATCTTGCAGGCTGGTGAGATTGTTGAGTCGGTGGATTTTGATAAACTGGGGGCCTTTGAAGTATAGGTGGAGGGAACTGAAAGTGTGTAGGTTGTGCATTATGAACAACATAAGTAGCAGGGTTGTAGAACGACATTTGGTGATCGTATGTTGGTGCAGGAAATGGAGGCACTTGGTATTGGAGTGGAGGTGCTTGGTAGCTCCAAGGAGTTTTCGCCCCTTCTGTAGGCGATACAACATCCACCTCTTTCATATTCTTGTTCTTAGTAGTCCTGCCAGACTGCAAAGTCTTGCTAGCTGCTTCCAATGCTCCCCAATCGATAATGGTACCATTCTTGATACCGTCCTCAATCTTTTTGCCTAATTTGATGATCTCGGTGAATCTCTTCTCTCTAACCAGCATCAAACTATCATATACTTGCGGGTCCAAATTTTGCATAAAGATATCCTTCATTTGTACCTCCTCTATTGGAGGTCGCACTCTGGCAGCCTTAGACCTCCAACGGGTTGCATATTCCCTGAATGTCTCAGTACACTTTCTTTTCAAGTTCTGAATGTAGTGCAAATCTAGTGCATTCTCTATATTGAAACTGAATCACTCTGTGAAAGTTGTAGCCATATCAGTCCAATTAATCCATTTTCTCGGATTTTGATCTACGTACCAACTGAGATCCTCTCCAGTCAAACTTCTCTTGAACAACTTCATTCTGATTTTTTAATCTTTCCCTACTCCTATCATCTTGTCGCAATACATCCTTAAGTGGGCTTTTGGATCATCAGTCCCAGTGAACATTTCAAACTTTGGAGGTTTGTATCCCACCGGTAGCTCGCCATCAGGATGTATGCATAGGTCTTCATAATTTAGTCCTTCTATATCCCCTTGGCCCCTTCAATATTCTATATTCGGTTATTCATTTTCTTGAGCTCTTCAGTCATTGTTTGTATCAATCTATCCTTCTCAGAGAGTCCAGATTCTCCTAGGTGATGAGTGATCGGAGCAGTCTCAATGTAAATGGGGTTCAAAGTATGATTTTTGGGAGCATGGGCGCAATACATGTTGGATGCAGATGTGGGAGGTAAGTGATAAATATGAGATATGGTGGGTGGTCTCTGTGAGGCGGCTTGATGCGCATTTCATGAAGTTGGGTAAGCATTGTGCAGATATTGTATATGATTTTGAGGAAGCGAGTAGGTATGACTAGAATTGTTTTGAGGATATGAGGCTTGATGGGTTGACAGAGGAAGACTTGTGAAAGTGACTGAGACTTGGTAGGGGTGTGGACCTCATTTTGTGATTCCAACGAAGTTTTCAGTTGGACCAACAGATTGGTTGCATTACGAGCTTGAGATAATTCCCCTTAAATTTATAAAATCCTTTGTTCCATCCTTAACATCATCTCATTATACTCGGGTCTGGATACCTTCTCTGAACTCTCTGCAGAATCTTTCGGAGCGGTCGTATCTACTCTATCAGCTGAACTGTTACTGTCATTCATTTTTCATTTACCTTTGGACTGACTTGGAGAAAGATATGGCGGGCAATTATGCACAAATCAACCTTAGGAAGGGGATAATAGAACAAAAATAAAACGATTAAATTTGTAATGAAAATCAAGCTATATGACACAGATTAAAGGTCAAAGCAAATAGACATATTGATGCGTTCCTAATTTTGGGAGCCTCTTTCGTGCCAAAGGTAGGCCTAGCGCATTTTGAAAGACGAATATGCCATAATGTACCATTCCATTTTCCCCACTAAAATCCCAAATATATAAACAAATTATTGATTTATTTACATAATGAAGTACTACAAGAAATAAAAAATTACAAAAAGTAAAGCTATAGCCTAAATGAAAATGCTCTTCTTTTTTTGGCTTCCTCCTAGCTTATACGACGTAAATTGGTGCTTAAAAATCTGCATGATAAAATGTTAATTTTACCCTTACCATCTAAGGAACAAATAATCTACATTTTTAGGCATATTGACCTCTCCAAAAATGCAAATAGACATGATAATGTCCTTTTCAAGATTGTAAATTTCTTTGGACTTTGGGAAAAGTCAAAATAATGACCTCAATACACCAAGGATATCGAGACCTAGGAATAATGCATGCATGACTTAACATAAATTTATAAGAATTGGGTAGATACGGACTGAAGGGTTTTCTTATGCGAGAAGGCACGTGGTCACATGGTAGTAAAACTATCCATTCATCCCACGTATATGCCAACTCTCTAAATGGGTTTTGGAAGAAATTTAGAGAAGTGCAAAGCACAACTCGCGTGCATAGTGTGTGATTGTGAGAATTTCCTAAGTGGGGGAAATATTGGCAGAATGAAAAATTATAGAGCTATAATAATTAACACATAATGGAAAATAGTAGCACAATAAGTAGTTTAAGGAAAGCAATAATATTTGATTAAGCGATAAATGAAATAAGAAGATTAGGAACAAAAATGTCATAAGTTATTTCAAATAAACACATAAAGAGGGCTGAAAAATGATTAAACATGAAATAATAGCATTAAACAAAAAGCGTATAAGAAAAAAAGGAGATTAAACATGACCTACATAATTTAAATAAGGAAAAAAATAAAGAAATAAAGGAAAAGAGTCAAACATGGAAGAATATATAATAATTCAAACAAGGAAACAAGTAAAGAAAATAAGGAAATGGGTATACATGGAAACAAACAAATAAAGGAAATAAGGAAATGGGTATACATGGAAAGAAACATATATATGGAAAGAACAAACTAAACTTAAAAAAGGTAACAAATCCAATTAGACATATATCACCAAAAATGCACATAGATTATGAAAGCGTCCTTTTCGGGATTGGGAATCCCTTAAGGCTCAAGGAAATATTTAACTATTAGTCTTGACGTGCAATGGACGTCGCGATTTTCTAGGTTTGATATGAGGTGTATTCCTTAAAGGCATACACAGTCAAGATCTAATAACAAGAGTAGGTATGACACGGTTCCCCCAAGCGGACAAATTGAGAGTGAGGAAGCTCATGACCGTCAATGCACCATTGATCCACCAAATCATGAGGTGTTCCTCGAAGGGTGTTTTAATAGTGAACGGCCATAAAACCACGCAACCGTTATCCACTATGTGACAGTGAGAAGTTTTCAAGTGGGGGAAGTATGAGAGGAATGATAATTTAAGGAAAGCAGTTAACGATTAGCCAATTGGTTAAGATAATGATTACAAATTATACATAAAAAAATGAGACAGTATAAATGAATGAAAACAAAAAAGAAAGAAAATTATTAGTAACTTCATGCTTATATAATGAAACATATATGAGGACATTAATCAATTAAACAAAAAAACAAATAATTGGGATAAAGAAAAGGGCCTAAACATGGTAAGTTGACTTATTAAGGAAACAAACAAATAAATAGAAAAAGAAAAAGATTTTTTTAACTCAAAAAAGAAAAGATCCCACATAAAAACGAATACGTAATGGTTAGAGCCTAGAATTCCCAATAGAGTCGTCATACTGTTGCGCCCCATTTTCCTCGCAGAAAGCAGGATTCAACATGACAACTTTTTTAGGTTTATTTAATAAGAAGAGTCACCACCTAATGAATTATGATGCGTTAGGGCACCAACTAGACTAATTACAAAAATCTGTCCAAAAGCCTACGTCACCAGAAATCGGGTAAGGGCATCAAGTTACCTCAAAAGGAAGGTGTTACGCACCTTTCGAGGTCCACAACTGTAGGTTCCAGCCGAATTCATTAATATGTGGGGACTAACTAATGAGCAAAGTGAACAGATTTTAAGTTAAATAAATTGAATGAACTAAGTGATTTAAACAAATCATAGAATATTCAAATAGCTTTGCAAATAAATAAAATCAAACAAGAAAGAAGATTGATACAACGTAATGGAGGAAAGTAATAAATCTAGCAATTTACGCAAATAATGATTGACAAAGAAAGGAACACAATAAACTAACAATAAAATGGGAAGAAACAAGAATAGAATAAATAAATAAAAATTTTAAGGATTGGACCGAACCTCGAAGAGGCGCCTATGTATCCTTGAAGAGAATTAGGCCAGATGTAGTTCTGCATATAAAGAAGGGGGATCATTTTACCTAATTGGATCACCTCATGCAACTAAAATAATATCTCGCAACCGTTTAGAGTGCTCGTATTATTTAGCGAGAACAGACTATCATATCCCAACTACCCACCTAATTGATTAGTTATTAGCCTAAAATCTCTTTAAAACGATAAAAGACTAAACGGCCTAATTGTTACACCCCGTAAGTTTCTATCATTTAGTCGGCATATTCGTACATTAGCCAAGAGTTTTAGAGTACGTCACGTACAAGAAAGGGCCAGGGGAAAGGTCGGACGAATGCGAAATCAAGGTTGCAAGGGAGAAGGCTGGATAAGCTGCCAAAAGGGCAACATGTCACGGACCCTCCCCCTCTGTGATGGGTTTCGTGACACGCCCAAAAATTGGCGCGATGGGGTTTGTGCCATGGACCCCCTATCCACCACCCAAATTTTATATAAGTTCAATTGAACCATTTGGTATCATATCATATTAACAGAGCCTCGTCCAAAAAGTGAGAGATACGACATTTTCAAGTTATTTTCCTCCGATTATGCTACCAAACACGGTTCAAATTCAAATTAAATTTAGGTATCGAGTTATAATCCTACAGGGAGAATTACTACAGAGTTAGTTTCTCGAAATACGCCCGGCAAATTGGAACTCCGCCAAGTAGAAGTGATCATAATTGCTCCAAACTGATCCCTAAAAGATCAAAGGCATCAAGTAAGCATTTCTCCCTTCTGAACCATTGAGAAATTATAGGTTTTCGGTCGTATTTTGCAAAGTTGAATATTATTGTTATTAGTGTTCGCGCTCTGCTGCTCGGTATATATTATACACCGACACGCAAGTGTATGTGGTCAAACAAGTAATAAAGTGGCTAAGTAGCCAAGTATCGATCCAAGGAGGCTGCTCTAGATATGCAAAACTGCCTAGTTTACTATATCTCTATTCTATTTCTAACTATGTTAACAACAATCCAACCAAGATTTGAGTAAGTTTTGTTTCTAAACTAATTATCTACTAAAATTAATAACTACTATTTACGTTGAGTTTAGACAATGGATATGCACATGCCAAGGTTAAGAACGAGTAATGAACTTGATAATCATGATAATTTGGTCATCTTCTTCTTCATATTGCTAGCCAAGAATGTTTGCCTAGAAATTAAAACTTCCATATTTAATTTCACTTTAGCTTCATAAACCATTCGTCTACATTTCTGTGATCAAATGCAATTTATGACCTAACACTACAATTCCGGTTCCTAAATTGACTAATACGGCTTTCAAGTATATTTCTATCAAGAAAGCACATCAAAACCCAATTTTCCCAAATCAAGTTAAGAACAATACCCTATTAATTCACAACTTTCCAATTTCACGCTCTCTCGAGTGAAATTGGACTTTTTAGATATACATTAATGGTGGCCAATCAAGAATGTAATAAGCACAAGAATTAATAGAACAACATGCAAGAAGAAGAAGAAACCATATCAATTATTACCAACATTCATTTCACAAGTTCAAAACCTCAGCAAGAGAGGAATTAACCACTCATTCTTGGATTAATCATCCTAGAATGAGTGTGAATCATGCATACAATTGAAGGAAAGAAGAAGGGAAGAGAAGAAAACTCTTATCTTTTCTATTCTTCAACTGCCACAAAACAACGTTCCTGCTCCCACTTCTGAACTCAGGCTAAAAAACTAAAACTAAAAAAAAACTCTCCTAAAAATAACCTAAGTGTACTATTTATACTAGTGGGAAATTTTTCCCGGAATAACAAGCAACGTGTCATGGAGGCCAACGCGGAGCACTGCCTCCGTGACACGGCGTGGACGCGGACCCTCTCTGGAAATTGTATGGTCCGGATAATTAGCCTCAACGTGGCACGGAGGCCATCGCGGAGGCCTGTCTCCGTGCCACGGAGCTGACGCGCAGGCACACTGGAAATTGCCACTTTTATTTCTGCCCAGGCAGTGTGCTACCGCGATGGCAGCATGGCACGGCACCATCGCGGAGCCACTGCAAAATATGCCATCCGAGGTCTTTTCCACGCTCGCATCCAAGTCCAACTCCGACATAGTTCCAACACGCATTTTAGCTCTTAAAAATCACATTATCCTGCAAAACAAATGCTAATCATGTTGGTTAGTATAAATTCGCATTTTATTACCAAATACATGATATTATATACACATTGCACAACAAACAAGGTAAAAATGATACGTTTGAGTATCACTTGAGCATATAAATCTGCCCAAGATCACTTACCCCACACTTAAATCCTTGTTCGTCCTCGAACAACACATACACAAATCATGCACATCACATCTCAACCTTTGTCACTATGGTGCAACCATTTACGTTACGGTCATACCGATTATTCGATTTTTGCAAATCATCAAGAAAACATGCTTGGTCGTACAAGACAATGACCTTAATACATCGAGGCTTCCTAGACTTTTAAGAATTGATTCTTGATATCGGCAAACTCATGCAAATCAACTAATCAAGAAATCCGACACGAAAATCAATCTTTCATCAAGCATGTACCCTCACAACTCGAGAGAAACTTCCCATTTTATGCTCGTGCAGCACACAAACATGCACGTAGGGGCATATAGAAATTAATTTCACTCTCTCTCCCAAAAGAATTCACATGCATCATGTCATGACTCATAGGCTTGCCCTTAGTGTATTACTCCACTAATATAAAGAAATGCAGTGTAGGATCAAATAGGACTTTTAATGGGTTGTAACTGGGCTATGGATCTAGTATATATATATTGGATTAGCCAATAATAGTTGCTAGCATCCTTAAGCACCTTTTCAACTCATTCCCATCGACTCATGGACATTGTTTCTCTCTTTTCTCTTTTTCTCCCATTCATGCTGGTTTACTTTCATACAACCCATTTCATCAGGCACACTTGACCCCAAACGGAAGGTTTTCATGTACCCTCAATTTCATTTAATTACAACTAGTGCCTCTTCAACACCATCTTTTCTTTCCTCACTTTGCTTTTCTTTTCTTTTCACTCTTTTCACTCTTTAACACTTTGGGAAACAATTTTTTTGTTCTTTGTAAGCGCTTAAGAGCTTCTGATAGACTTTAAGGCTAATGAAAAGAAGGAATAAAGCTTAGTTCATACAATTCTGGACAAAAGAAAGAAATCGGCTAAAGGCTCAACGGGCTGACTAGGGTATACAACATATAAAAAGGTAGAACTTGACAAGAAAAAAAATGGAAACTAACGGTTAAAACAAAGAAATGCCTACATCCTTTCCGACACTATACCTCCTTCATTTCGCTTTGTATACACGCCAGGAAAGTTCTAGACAATTCACAATGACATGGAATAGCAAAACCTCACTCACACTTCATGCACATGCTCGAATCAAGATGCATTCACAGACTCTTTAATTAGTCGAGTACATGAATTCAAGATTAAGCCTCAATCATAATGAACCAAATTCTATAGCCTAGGTAACTCAACATATTTACACAATTACATGCTTTCAAACGAATCACTTTCGCATTTTGAACATCAATTACACACGCAACAAAATTTTAGCAACCATAAGCAACTACAGTTTATTGATGCAATCCACCAAAGAAACTAAAAACAAATCATCTACTCCTATCGACTACATTTCCCTTAAGACGGTCGTCATCCATCCATCATAGGGAATGTTCACTAACTATGACATCGGTTCAATGGGACTATTCTCGGTAAAAGAACCGAAAACAAACCGAGAAACCCAAAAATAAAACTTCAAAATTTTTGCAACACATCGATCATTTCGATGAAAAAAAAATATTTACAAAATATGTTGATAAGTGCAACATCCTTTCGCAAAAATTTTGAAAAATATCGATCATATCGATAGAGAAAAAAATATTTACAAAATTTACAAAATATTTACAAAGGCAACCATAACTTTTTAAAGACACACATCATTAGCCACAAACAAATATATACACATCATTCACAAATCAGTTCACAACAACAGGGAAAGCACAGACATACACAAACGTCAAGGAAGAATATACAGCAGATTTAGAGCCTATGACCCAGCACCTAACTACTCCCCACCCCACACTTAAATCGAACACTGTCCTCAGTGTTCACAAAAATACAAAGCACAAAATTTTGGGTGGTGAAACTCCCTGCTCAGTCGAAATATTCGACTTCCTCATCCGATGCTGCGGCCTCGTCGCCCATATTTGAATCAGCTCCCTCGCTGTCATCGGACTCCATATCAGAGTCCTCACGACGTGTCTCCTCATCAGTAGGGACGTCGTCGTCAGTCGGCTCCACAAAGGCTGGCCCCACCTTGCATAAAGCTCTGGCGTTCTCGCCAAAAGGGTAGTCCAGCTCCAGCTGCCATAATTCATCCTCGGTGGCTGGTCTCCCACCTATCCGTAGCTGCAGCATCTGCATACCGAACATACGGGCCATATACTGGTCGTCACGAGCATGTCGCTCGCCCAGAGTCAGCACAGGTCCGTGTGTAGTGTCGGGGGCCTTGGTCTTTGTCACATCAAGGGCCCGCCGCTCCAACTGTGGAATGTAATCCAAGGCTTCTTCCTCAACGTCGAGGCCTCGGAGGAAGGTGGTGATGAGTCCGCCAAACCCGTATCTGTGGCCCTGGTGTAGTCTGGCTCTCTTCATGGCGGATATTATAACCGCCCCCACATTAATCTCAAGCCCTTTCATAAGGGCATACACCAGGCAGACACGGTCCCGGGTCACGTCTGTCATATGTACTCCCGGGATCAAACACGAACATACAATTATTAGCCAGATTCTGGCCTCCCTGTTCATCTGCGAATAAGGCAGAGTCTGGTGGTAACCCCTCTCTTTGTGTCTACTCCATCGGGCTGTGGATCGAGCCCCGCACAACGTACGTCTGATGTCGGCGTACGGTGGGGTGATGTTGAGCTGGCGGAGAACGTGGGCGTCTGTGTCCCGCACTCCAACGATGGCATTCAGCTGCTGGGGTTCCAGAGTGACAATATGCCCTCTGATTTTAATAGTGTGGCTTCTGATGGCCGGGTTCCAGTTGGCATAAAATTCCCGGACCAAGTGAAGGTTGCACTCCGTGGGCTCCTGAAAAATAAAGCTGAGCCCAGCTGCTTCAATCCTCTGTACGATGCGAGGGAACTCCTTTGCAAGTGGTTCCCTTGCAATATGTTCCTCCGGGAAGTACTTGTTCTCCTTATGCTTTGCGTACCACTTATTCCCTTCATCGGTAACCCATCGTGTTCCGTATCGGCGGTGTTGACCGTGTGGAACAGCAGGTGCAGCTGGGACAGCAGTGCCCAGTCTCATTCTCTTTCTGCCGGTGCCTGAGGTTGAAGCACCCTTGGCTTTATCTTGTCGGCTGGCCATTGTACCTGTCCATTTGCACAGACAAGCACAACGTTAAGCTAAAAACTTGTTAGTTTTGGCTAAGGTCGGGTTAAACAAAATTTACCCCACACTTAGTCTTTAACAATATTTACAACATGTTAGCAAGGATAGATCTATTTACACCCCAAACACAATCACTATAAACATATTGCTTAGTGCGTTCACAAAAATTCGACAGCATAACGGCTAGCGAACTACTCAGACTTCATACAGCTAACCCAATCCTACCATCGACAGTTATTCACCCATAGCACTTAGCAACAATAACACCAACCAAATAGAAACAACAATACAAACATTTTATATACACTAATCTAAGCAATTCAACCAATTCACATATTACGCAATGTCCCACTAAAAATCGAGAATTAGTCGTCTTTCACCAATTATACAATATTTACCACGACTTATCTCAAATAATAAACACACCCCGGCATCAATTTCGTCAAACTATCAAGTTACCCAAGTTAAAATTCAACAACCCCAAGCCCTAGAACTCAATTCGACAATCAACAATGAATTATTCAATCAATCGATAAGTTCACCCGTCAACTACAACAATCCGAACACAATCAATCGCAAAATAATTCACGTCATGTTTAATTTCTACCTACGGTGATATATCTCACCTCACATGCTCAAAATCGACAAAAATCGCCAAAAATTTGAGAGAGACGATGAAAACATACCTTGGAATTGAAGAATCGATAAAGACTTGACGTTTTCCTTGCCTCTTAATGTGGCACGGAGCTTGGGGGTAGGGGAATGGGTGTTTGGTCGCGGAGGGAAGAGGGAATGGGGAAAATAGGGGCGAAATCGGGGGTTTTTATTAAGAAAACACGCGGGTCACCCGGAAACCCGGTGTGACCCGGCACTGGGATAAGGGCAACGTGTCACGGAGGGTAACGCGGAGGCCCTCCTCCGTGACACGGAGCCAACGCGTTGGCTTACTGGAATTTTAAAAAATTCCAGATTTGCCTTCAACGTGTCACGGAGGCCAACGCGGAGCATTGCCTCCGTGACACGGCGCCAACGCGCCAGTGCTCTGTTTCACTATCAAATTTTATTTTTCATACCTCGCCTCATTTTCTCGATTCCACGTATTTTTCCTCCGGTATACCTGAAAATCACCTCACTAAACAAAAATTGGTTAAATGACTAGATTCCCTACTAAAAGAATAAAAATTACTAATTAAAATGCACATTTAAACCTAGTCAAGAAAAAGAAGAGAAAATAAAATAAAAGAAAAACTTTACACTAAGGAAAAAGAAAGAAAAATATTTTTCACGGGTTGCCTCCCGTGCAGCGCCTGGTTTAACGTCGCGGCTCGACAGCCTTTACGCTCAATTTTCTACTAGGGAGATGGACGATTTGACCCGATCATGGTCATCTCCCCAGTAGTTCTCAACCTTGTCTGGTGGCCTACCTAGTAACTCTCGGGAATCACTCAATCCATTTGCATTCCCATGATCAATCACGTTGATCACCGAGAGTTCCTTATAGACAGTCGGAAGCTTAGGTGCCTTGTACACGTCGAACACCTCAACCTTGTCGTGTGCTCGCATCGTGAGTTGACCCGCAGCTACATCGATCAATGCCTTTTCGGTTGCCAAAAATGGTCGTCCCAAAATAAATGGGACTTCTGCATCTGGCTCAAAATCCAGAATAATGAAATCTACCGGAAAAATGAGGGAGCCTACCTGCACTAGCACATCCTCCACAATGCCATCCGGCTTAGCTAAAGACCTGTCTGCTAGCTGCAAGATCACTGTTGTAGGTCTAGGACTCCCTAGCCCTAACTTTCTGAATACCGAAGATGGCATCAGACTTATACTTGCCCCCAAGTCGCATAACCCACGAGCTCGGATACTTTGCCCAATCGTCAGCTGGATAGTAAAACTTCTAGGATCCTTCAGTTTAGTGGGCAACCTGTTCTGAATACGGGATGTGCATTCCTCCGTTAAAGCCACCGTGGCATACTCGGTCAAGCGACTTTTGTTGGCCACGATGTCTTTGATATACTTTGCATATTTTGGCACACCCTGCAAGACATCAACAAGAGGTAAGTTAACATGTACATGTTTAAGTACCTCCATGAATTTCTGGAAACACGCCTCCTCCTTGTGTTTCTTAAGTCGTTGAGGGAACGGGGGTGGAGGCCTTGTTGGTTCAGCTTCTTTGGTCTTCCCCGTATCTGAGGTTTGTTCTCCCTCAACATCTGCTGCTCCTGACTTCTGAGGCGGTCTTTCCGGTTCCACCTCCTTTAATTGTAAACCACTCCTCGTGGTCACTGCATTTACCTGCTTAGGATTGGGATCCGTGTCGCTAGGTAGTCCTCCCCTTGGTCTAGTATTTTGGGCTCTGGCAAATTGCCCAAACTGATATTCAAGAGCCTTGGTTGCCAATTGATTGTTCTTTACTTCGGCCGCCAGTTTGACATAGTCAGCCTGCAATTGTGCCTGGTTGGCAATCATGGTCTTGAACATTTCCTCAATAGTCGGTGATGGTGGTGGAGGAGGGGCATTGTGATTTCTAAACTGATTCTAATAGCCTTGTTGCCCTCCTTGGTTTCTGTGCATACCCTGCCCTGAACCCTGGCCTTGTTGATTGTTGCTACCCCACGAAAAATTTGGATGATTCCTCCAATTCGAGTTGTAGCCACCACCAAACTGCTATTGATTCCTCTGTGCATTGCCCACAAAGTTGACAGAATCAGGATTTGCACCGCAGCATTCAGCTGAATGCTCACTACTACCACACACTTCACACCACATCTGTTGGACTGAATTGACTGAGGCTGAAGGCTGGTTCAAATTCATATTGCTGAAGTGAGTGTTTAACTGATTTTGCAAAGCAGCTATCTGTGCAGCGATAGCTGTGAATCCATCCACTTCAAGCACTCCCGCTGCTTTCCTTGCTCCACCTCTTGAAGAATCTGCATTCCATTCCGGATTGCCTTGTGAAATTCGGTTGAGCAAAGTGTACAGCTCCTCATAAGTCTTCTCCAGTGCTTGCCCTCCAGCTGCTGAGTCTAACAAAATTTTAGTGTGGGGTTCCAAACCCTCAAAAAAAGTGTGGACCAACACCTCATATGACTGATGATGATGAGGACAGTCCCGCAACATGGACTTGAATCTTTCCCAGGCTTGATAAAGATTTTCTCCTTCCCTCTGTTTAAAACTTAGAATCTGACTTCTAAGTTTAGCTGTTTTACCTGAAGGGAAAAATCTGATCAAGAACTTCTTTGCAAGATCATCCCATGTTGATATAGAGTTGGGTGGATAAGCTTTTAACCACCTCTTGGCTTCACCAAGTAAGGAAAATGGAAATAAGGTGAGCCGAACATAATCAGGTGACACTCCAGCGGGGATGTAAGTGTCACTTATCTCCAAAAAGTTCTGGAGATGTTGTTGCGGATCTTCGTGAGGGAGACCGGTAAACTGCCCGCTAGTGTGCAAAAGTTGCACCATATTTTGCTTTAACTCAAATCTCCCCCCAGGCTCTGGTTTGCGGATGCTGGAATGTACATTATTAGCGTGTGGGATTGCCACCTCGTGAACCGGCCTGGCTGCTACTTCCTCGGGCACTAACACTGCCCGCACAACTGGTGGATTGGGTTGCTCCATCATAGACTGTTTGAGCAACTGCAACTTCTTCCGAAGAGCTTCTCTACGTTGACTATGCAATTCACGTTCTGGCTCTAAGTAAGATTCCACCAGCTCCTTGTCCCTTGCCAGTGTTCACAGAAATAAAAATCTGCAAAATACAGGCTAAGACCAAGTTGTTAACACTTAAGAAAATAAAAATACAAATACAGTAAATTTACACTAAACAAAATTTTACAAATCGCCTAGCCTCCCCGGCGACGGCGCCAAAAGCTTGTTCGCGGTCTGCTGCTCGATATATATTATACACCGACACACAAGTGTACGTGGTCAAACAAGTAATAAAGTGGCTAAGTAGCCAAGTATCGATCCAAGGAGGCTGCTCTAGATATGCAAAACTGCCTAGTTTACTATATCTCTATTCTATTTCTAACTATGTTAACAACAATCCAACCAAGATTTGAGTAAGTTTTGTTTCTAAACTAATTATCTACTAAAATTAATAACTACTATTTACGTTGAGTTTAGACAATGGATATGCACAGGCCAAGGTTAAGAACGAGTAATGAACTTGATAATCATGATAATTTGGTCATCTTCTTCTTCATATTGCTAGCCAAGAACGTTTGCCTAGAAATTAAAACTTCCGTATTTAATTTCACTTTAGCTTCATAAACCATTCGTCTACATTTCTGTGATCAAATGCAATTTATGACCTAACACTACAATTCCGGTTCCTAAATTGACTAATACGGCTTTCAAGTATATTTCTATCAAGAAAGCACATCAAAACCCAATTTTCCCAAATCAAGTTAAGAACAATACCCTATTAATTCACAACTTTCCAATTTCATGCTCTCTCGAGTGAAATTGGACTTTTTAGATATACATTAATGGTGGCCAATCAAGAATGTAATAAGCACAAGAATTAATAGAACAACATGCAAGAAGAAGAAGAAACCATATCAATTATTACCAACATTCATTTCACAAGTTCAAAACCTCAGCAAGAGAGGAATTAACCACTCATTCTTGGATTAATCATCCTAGAATGAGTGTGAATCATGCATACAATTGAAGGAAAGAAGAAGGGAAGAGAAGAAAACTCTTATCTTGTCTATTCTTCAATTGCCACAAAACCACGTTCCTGCTCCCACTTCTGAACTCAGGCTAAAAAACTAAAACTAAAAAAAAACTCTCCTAAAAATAACCTAAGTGTGCTATTTATACTAGTGGGAAATTTTTCCCGGAATAACAAGCAACGTGTCACGGAGGCCAACGCGGAGCACTGCCTCCATGACACGGCGTGGACGCGGACCCTCTCTGGAAATTGCATGGTCCGGATAATTAGCCTCAACGTGGCACGGAGGCCTGTCTCCGTGCCACGGAGCTGACGCGCAGGCACACTGGAAATTGCCACTTTTATTTCTGCCCAGGCAGTGTGCTACCGCGATGGCAGCGTGGCACGGCACCATCACGGAGCCACTGCAAAATATGCCATCCGAGGTCTTTTCCACGCTCGCATCCAAGTCCAACTCCGACATAGTTCCAACACGCATTTTAGCTCTTAAAAATCACATTATCCTGCAAAACAAATGCTAATCATGTTGGTTAGTATAAATTCGCATTTTATTACCAAATACATGATATTATATACACATTGCACAACAAACAAGGTAAAAATGATACGTTTGAGTATCACTTGAGCATATAAATCTGCCCAAGATCAATTAGTGTTAAAAGTTATCATTTTAAGTCGAATTTGGTATTGAAAAATTAGTCTCTTTCTCCCAGTAGTGTGGGTATAGTTGGAAAGAGTTGTTCAATACAAGTTAAAACACATCAGTTATCAAGGAAACAACAAACGAGGTATGTTAAAGAAAATTCCTTTGGCAAGTTAGTTTCTATAGCGTTATGAAACAGTTTGAATCCCAATAAGAGAGTCAGAATAGCTATTGTTGTTGTGAATAGCTATTGTTGTCAACTGAGATCAGTGCTAATGTTTAGTTTGGGATTGACTTTGCCCTGTATAGCCTTCCCTAACCAACCCTAGGGTTACTAGTTGTGTCGACGCCCGCCAGGGGCTACATGAAGTCGCTCCAAGGAGTGGTATGCCGTCCGCGAGGGACGAAGATAAGGTTTGAGGGCCCCTTACAGTCCATTCTATGGCACGACTATTTTATGCCATACCAGCACCACACCCCCGTCGAGCCTAATGCCCGGGATGCAGGTATCAAGAGTCCATTAGACTCAGACACAACGATAATCGGGCCGAGCAGGCTTAGTTGCAGACCTAGGGAACTGGTGGGATGGATATAGTTATTAGTTGACTTGTTTTGACCTTGTTAGAGGTATATAGATAGAAGTGTACTCTACAGGGCTTATAGGGCTCCGGGTGGGTTATCTATGCCGGTTGTACCTTCCGGCTTATGGGGGCCAGGTAAGGTTCTTGTTTGCATTATTTACTAGTAGAGTTGACAACAGGGAATTAAGTTAATCAGGTTATGCCTCTATCCCCTTTCATTCAGTTACGTTCAGTTTTATTTCAAGTTTATTTAGTTATTTCCAGTTATTGCCTTACATATTCAATACATATTATACTGGCGCCCATTTTGGGGCGCTGCATTACTTTCCTGTAGGTGCGGATAGACATGGATCAAGACCTTCTTAGCTTTCAGCCAGAGTTAGCAATGCAGTCTGCTCCTTTCCTCTAAAGCTAACAGTTAGAAGGTTTACTCTTTTTGGTTGTACAGTTTATGGGTAGGTTGGGGCCCTGTCTCGACTTTTATTCCACTCCTAGAGGCTTGCAGATTTTACAATTCCCTGTGGTTAGTTCGTTGTTGGACGTGTGGGGCCTATACATGCTTCATTTTGTTAATATCCATGTGGGGCCTTGTTTAGCTATTAGATAGTGGTCGTGTCAGTAATAGTACAATTATAGTTGCTTGGCTTTCATTTCAGTTATAACTAGACAGCATGGTGGCCTTGTCAGCCCGCATAGGATTCCCTTTATTTTCCTGTTGTTGGCTAGTTGTTTTTTTTACAAGTGGCTATAAGGCCTTGTCGGTCGTAGGTTGTGTTTACATCGAGATATAACCCATTATTTTCTTAAGATGAGTTGCAGGCTTGCACCAGACGTGCATAAGCCTTGCCAGGTCAGTCAGATTTCAATATGGCACTAGGTGTCAGTCATGCCTCCCAAGGTGGGGCGTGACAAACTTGGTATTAGAGCAAGTCGTATCCCAGGAAGTCTGCAAGTCGTGCCAAGTAGATTCTAGTCTATGGATGTGTTGTGCACCACATTCTATAGGCAAGAAGCTACGAGGCATGTTAGGATAGTCACTCTTCTTTCTCTTCCAGTCGTGCTATAGAGTTGTGTTGTGTAGGGTTGAGTCCCTAAGCTTACTATAATCTGCTTTTCTATAGAGAAATGTCTGACACACAACAGACCATGACTGGCAGTTAGACGTCGTAGCAGGAGAAGGCACTAGCAGGGTGCCTCAGTCAGAGTCAGCCCGATCTGAGGGTGATAGGGAGACTTCATCTCGGTCTCCCTAGCACTCTCCGCCACACCAGGAGCCGTCCAGAGTGGCAGATGTGTCGGCACCGCCTCCAACAGCTCCTATACCGATGTCGTCCGACCAGGAAGTCAGGAGCGCTATCTTCATGTTAGCTCAGATGATGGCTGTGCAACTTCATCTAGTGGCACCCGTGGTTGCCGAATCTTCAGGAGGACCTAGTAGTTTGAGGGTCTGGGAGTTTATCGCACTGAGTCCCTCGCAGTTCACAGGGACAGACCAAGATGAGGACCCTCAGGACTTCTTTGATCAGTTGCATTAAATCTTCAAGGTAATGCATGCCACACCCACGGAGTCGGTTGAGTTAGTGGTATTTCAGCTATGGGACATAGCAGTGCTATGGTACAAGAGTTGGCAGAGGTCCCGAGGTAGAGATGTTCCCCCTCTGAATTGGTCCAGCTTTTTAGAGGCCTTCCTGGACCACTACTTGTCGTGAGAAATCCGATAGGCCCGATAGATCAGTTTTTGCATCTGGAGCAGGTTCAATGAGTGTTCGGGAGTATGCTATGAGATTTGACTTCTTGGCCCAATATGCACCAGCTTTTATAGATACCATGCCAGCTAGGGTGCACCGATTTATTATGGGGCTGCTTCCAGAGTATGTAGAGACTTGTATTATGGCTACTTTATGACAGGACATGGATATTGCCCGTGTTCAGGCATTTGCTCAGAATATTGAGGGAATCAGACAGCGACAGCGGGAGATAGAGAGGGCAAGTCAAAAGAAGTGTCGCAGGGCTAGACCTAGTGACACTCAGGCAGAGTTTCAGGGCAGACCCAGGCCAAGACTATCAAGCAGGCCACCCAGACCCCCACCTCCACAGCAGTAGCAGGGTGGTAGACTAGGCCATCAGGGGCAGTCAGGACCCGACGAGAGCTCACGACCATCGGGTACGCAGTAGTAAAAAGGGTCAGAGCAGAGTAGACTTAACTGTGCCACCTTTCCCTATTTGCAGTCGATGTCACCTTGGGGCATGCAGGTATGGCTCTATTGCGTGTTACACCTGTGGACAAGAGGGTCACTTGATGAGGGACTGTCCAGCCAGGGGTCAGAGTGATCAGGACCGACAGGACAGGTGTTCTATAGGGTCACGTGCCCCAGCATCTCTAGTAGGGCATAGGCCTTCAGCTCTAGTGGTAGAGGCCAAGGCAGGTCAAGGGCATCGAGTTCAGGCACCGGTCTGGATCGCACCTATGCTTTACTGGGGAGACAAGAGTCAGAGTTATCGCCGGATGTTGTGACAGGTATGCTGGACTTTTGTTCTCATTCTTTGTATGTTTTGATAGACCCAAGATTCACTTTGTCTTATGTGACGCCACTAGTAGCTCGAAATTTTGGTATCATGCCAGAATTGCTTCAGTAACCTTTCTTAGTGTCCACACTTGTCAGTGATTCTATTATAGCAAAAAGGATCTACTGGGGTTGTATAATAGAAGTTGTTGGTCGCCAGAACTTAGCAGATTTGATGGAATTAGAAATGATTGACTTTGATGCAATTATGGGTACGGATTGGCTAGCACCATATTATGTCAATGTAGAATGTTGGACCCAAATTGTCCGATTCCACTTTCTAGGGGAGGTAATACGAGAGTGGGAAGGCAATGCAGCCATGCCAAAAGGTAGGTTTATATCCTATCTTTGGGCGAGAAAGTTGATAGAAAAGGGTTGCATCTATCATATTGTTAGGGTTCAGGATGTTTAAGAAGAATCCCTAACTCTTTAGTCTATTCCGGTAGTCAATGAATTTCCAGATGTGTTCCAAGATGAACTTCCTGGTATTCCCCCAGAATGGGAAATCAAGTTTTCCATTGACCTACTACCAGGTACCCAGCCTATATCCATCCCTCCATACCGAATGGCTCCTGCTGAGCTTAGAGAATTGAAGGAATAGCTGAAAGATCTACTGGATAAGGCCTTCATCAGGCTGAGTACGTCACCATAGGGTGCGCCAGTTCTGTTTGTAAGAAATAAAGATGACGCCCTCCGCATGTGTATAGATTACCGGCAGCTAAATAAAGTCACTGTCAAAAATAAATACCCACTTCCGAGGATAGATGATTTGCTTGATTTGTTACAAGGGGAGAAGTGTTTCTATAAGATCAACTTAAGGTCTGGGTACTATCAGATTTAGGTTCGGGAGAGAGATATCCCAAAGACGGCTTTCAGGACCAGGTATAGCCATTTTGAATTCCTATTCATGTCCTTCGGGTTTGCGACTACTTCTGCAGTGTTCATGGATCTGCTGAACAACATCTTCAGGTTGTGTCTAGATTTGCTTGTGATAGTATTCATTGATGACATTCTAGTGTATTCTCGCTCGAAAGCAAAACACTGAGATCATCTGCGGACAGTGCTCTAGATTCTCAGGGATCGTTAGTTGGATGCAAAATTTTCTAAATGTGAATTCTGGCTAAATTTGGTAGCTTTTTTGGGTCATATTGTGTCGGTTGCTGGTATTCAAGTAGATTCACAAAAGATTGAGGCAGTAAAGACCTGGCCTAGACCTACAACTCCAACTGAGATACACAGTTTCCTGGGGTTAGCTGGGTATTACAGGAGTTTTGTAGAGGGGTTTTCTACTTTATCAGCACCTTTGACCAAGTTAACTCAGAAAGTAGCTAAATTTCACTGGACTGAAGCGTGTGAACAGAGTTTCCAAGAGCTTAAGAACAGATTGACATCAGCACCAGTACTAGCTTTGCTAGAAGGTTCAGAGGATTATGCAGTGTATTGTGATGCTTCAGGTGTTGGGTGAGGGTGTGTTTTGATGCAACACGGTAAGGTAATTTCTTATGCTTCGAGGCAGCTGAGGAAACATGAAAGAACTATCCCACTCACGATTTGGAGTTAGCTGCAGTAGTTCATGCCTTGAAAATATGGAGGCACTGTCTGTATGGAATCCATGTAGATATTTTTACCGATCACAAGAGTCTCCAGTATATCTTCACACAGAAAGAATTGAATCTACGACGGCGTCACTAGTTAGAACTGCTGAAGGATTATGATGTGAATATTTTATATCATCCAGGGAAGGCTAATATCGTAGCAGATTCCCTTAGTCGTAGGTCAATGCGGTGTTTAGCGCACTTGAGGCCCGAACAATGGGAGTTGGCTCGAGAATTGCACCAGTTAGCCAGTTTAGTCATTCGAATAGTTGTCTCGGGAGACAGTGGGGTAGTGATTCAGAATGCCGCAATATCATCCTGGTTATAGAGGTAAAAGAGCGGCAGTATGAAGATCCTAACCTGGTACATCTCAGAGATAAAGTTCAGCGAGGCAAAGTATCAGCTTTTAAGGTAATCGAAGACGGGATCTTGAGATATAGGGGTTGCCTCAGTGTTCCAGATGTGGAAGGACTTCGCCAGCAGATCATGGCAGAGGTACATTGTTCCCGTTATTCTCTTCACCCAGGTTCAACAAAGATGTATCATGACATAAAAGAGATTTACTAATGCGGGGAATGAAAAATGGTTAGCAGAATTTGTAGCACAATGCCGTAACTGCCAACAGGTAAAGGCTGAACATCAAAAACCTGGCGAATTGACACAAGAAATAGCAGTGCCAATATGGAAATGGGAAGCAATCAATATGGATTTTGTGATAGGATTACCCTGTACTAGACGCAGATTTGATTCCATCGGGGTGATTGTTGACAAATTGACAAAGTTAGCTCACTTTCTGCCCATCAGGACTACCTTCTCAGCCGAGGATCATGTTGAATTGTATATCAAAGAAATAGTTCGATTGCATGGTGTCCCTGTATCGATCATTTCTAACAGAGGAGCACAATTCACAGCTAGATTCTGGCAGTCATTTCAGAGAGGCTTAGGAATGCAGGTTAATCTGAGTACAACCTTCCATCCTCAAACAGACGGGTAGGAAGAATGTACAATTCAGACGCTTGAATATATGTTGCGAGTGAGCGTGTTGGACTTTGGAGGAAGTTGGGACGAGCATTTACCCCTTATTGAATTTGCTTACAATAATAGTTATCATTCGGCAATCCATATAGCGCTTTATCAGGCCTTATATGGGCGAAAATGAAGGACCCCAGTTGGTTGGTTCGAGGTTGGGGAATCAGGGTTAATCGGACTAGACATAATCCACCAGTTAGAAGAGAAAGTAAAGCTTATCAGAGAATGCTTGCTAACAACGCAGAGCTGCTAGAAATCCTACTCTGATGTGCGATGTATGGCCTTGGAATTCAGTGTTGGTGATTGGGTATTTTTGAAGGTTTTGCCAATGAAGGGTGTAATGAGGTTTGGTAAAAAGGGCAAGCTTAGCCCTTGGTTTATTGGCCCATATCGGATCCTCCGAAGAATAGGCCAAGTGGCTTATGAATTAGACTTGCCTCCAGAGTTAGAATCTGTTCACCCGGTCTTTCATGTGTCAATATTGCGGAAGTGTATAGGGGATCCATCCCAAGTTGTGCCAGTTGAGGATGTCCAGATTACTGAGGAGTTGGCCTACAAAGAGGTTCCACTGGCCATATTAGATCGGCAGGTACGTAGGTTGAGAACCAAAGATGTCGCTTCTGTTAAGGTACTGTGGAGAAGCAAGAATAGAGAAGAGATGGCCTAGGAAGCCGAAGACGACATGAGATCCAGATATCCTTACCTGTTCCAGGATTGAGCCAAATTATGTAGTTAAGGTAAGGTTGTAGTTCAGCTGCTATTTTATGATTTATGTTATTTATATTGTTCAATTGACTACCATTTTATTGTGAAATAGTTGTTATAGTGTAATGTGAGGTGTATGTATTGAACTTTTTTGTGTTTTAGGGCTTCCAGATAGTCCATATTATAGGGGAGACTCTGCCGAAATTTTTCCAGAATAACAGTTAAAAGAGTTAACTCCTGTAGGCTGTAGTTGACATTCGAGGACGAATGTTCCTGGGGGGGGGATGTTACACCTCATAAGTTTCTATCATTTATTCAATGTATTCGTACGTTATCCAAGAGTTTTAGTGTACATCGTGTACAAGAAAGGGCCCAGGGAAAGGTCGGACGAGCGCGTAATCAAGGTTGCAGGGGAGAAGGCCGGAGAAGCTGCCAAAAGGGCAACGTGTCATGGACCCTCCCCCTCCGTGACGGGTTCCATGACAAGCCCAAAAATTGGCGCGATGAGGTCCGTGCCACGGACCCCTGTCCACCGCCCAAGTTTTATATAAGTTCAATTAAATTATTAGGTATCATATCATGTTAATAGAGCCTCGTCCAGAAAATGAGAGATATGACATTTTCAAGTTATTTTCCTCTGATTACACAGTCAAACACAGTCCAAGTTCAAATTAACTTCAGGTATCGGGTTATAAGCCTACAGGGAGCATTACAACAGAATTAGTTTCTCAAAATACGCCCGGTAAATCGAAACTCCGCTGAGTAGAAGTGATCAGAATTGCTCCAAACTGATCCCTAAATGATCACAGGCATCAAGTAAGCATTTCTCCCTTCTAAACCCTTGAGAAATTATAGGTTTTTGGCCGTATTTTGCGAAGTTGAATATTATTGTTATTAGTATTAAAAGTTATTATTTTAAGTCGAATTTGGTATTGAAATTAGTCTCTTTCTCCCAGTAGTGTGGGTATAGTTGGAAAGATCTATTGAATACAAGTTGAAACTCATCAGTTATGCAGGAAATGGAAAACGAGGTATGTTAAGGCAAATTCCTTCGGCAAGTTAGTTTCTATAGTGTTATGATATAGTTTGAATCCCACTAAGAGAGCCAGAAGTCTTGTTGTTGTGAATAGTTGTTGTTGTTAGCTGAGATCAGTACTTATGTTTAGTTTGGGATTGACTTTTCCCTGTATAGCCTTCCCTAACCAACCCCAGGGTTACTAGCTGGGTCAACGCCCTCTAGGGGCTACATGACGTCGCTCTAAGGAGCGATATGCCGTCCTCAAGGGACGAAGATAAGGTCTGAGGGCCCCATCGAGCCTAGTGCCCGGGGTGTAGATATCAGAAGTCCATTGAACTCAGACACAGCTAAAGTTCAAGGGCCGAGCGGGCTCAGTTGCAAACCCAAGGGACTGGTGGGATGGCTATAGTTATTAGTTGACCTTTTTTAACCTTGTTAGGGGTATATAGATTGAAGTGTATTCGCCAGGGCTTATGGGGGCCCCGGGTGGGTTATTCTGTGCTGGTTGTACCTTCTAGATTATGGGGGCTAGGTAAGGTTCTTGTTTGCATTATTTACTAGTAGAGTTGACAGCAGGGAGTTAAGTTAATCAAGTTATGTCTCTATCCCCTTTAGTACAGTTACTTTTAGATTTATTTCAAGTTTATTCAGTTATTTCCAGTTATTGCCTTACATATTCGGTACATATTGTACTGATGCACATTTTGGGGCGCTGCATTACTTGCTTGCAGGTGCGGATAGACATAGATCAGGACCTTCTTAGCTTTTAGCCAGAGTTAGCAATGCAATCTGCTCCTTTCCCCTGGAGCTAACAGTTAGAAGGTTTACTCTTTTTGGTTATACAGTTTATGGGTAGGTCGGGGCCCTGACTCGACTTTTATTTCACTCCTAGAGGCTTGCAGATTTTACAGTTCCCTATGGTTAGTTAGTTGTTGGCTGTGTGGGGCCTATACATGCTTTATTTTGTGTGATGGTCGTGTGGGGCCTTGTTTAGCTGTTAGATAGTGGTTGTGTCGGTAATAGTATAATTATAGTTGCTTGACTTTCATTTTAGTTATAACTAGACAACATGGTGGCCTTGTCAGCCCACATAGGATTCCCTTTATTTGCATGTTGTTAGCTAGTTGTTTTCTTTATAGGTGGCTATAAGGCCTTATCTGTCGGAGGTTGTGTTTACAGTCGAGATATAGCCCGTTGTTTTCTTGAGATGAGTTGCAGGCTTGCACCAGACGTGCATAGGCGTTGCTAGGTCAGTCAGACTCCAATATGACACTAGGTGCCAGTCATGCCTCCCAAGGTGGGGCATGACACTAATGCATGCCTACCCATTCCAAACCTAATGTCCAAGAGGCATTTTGGACTACTATTTGGATTTTGGATCTAGGATTCTTAGGGGCTTTTAAAAAAAATTAACGTTAGATTGAACAAATAAGAACATAAAACAAATATCATGTAAAGGTTTCAAATAAGCCTTTATATTGATTAAAAGACCACTATGGGCATGGTATCTATTATAATGGATCCTATAAACATGATATCAAATGATTGATTATATTGTATCATGAAATAATCCCTATAGGCAAGATTTCTAACATGACATCAACTTCACATGTTTTAGAATATAATTAATTCCTAAACACGCACTAATCACAAACTGATTTGCTATGATACTGTATATTATTATATAACAATTCATAAGCATGATGACTATTGAAATAAACAGGTATAAGTGCTATAGAAATAAGATTAGTGACAAGATGATAAGAAACTCGTGGTTTAAAAATATGTTGATTGGACAAATATCATATAGGTATGAATTCTAGTACTTATTCTTAAAAAATGACTTCTTAATAAAGATAACTATGTACATTTTCCGTAAGCGCAGTTTCAAGTGCAATTAAATATAAATCCTATAGGCATAATATCTAGCATTATATATGTTATTGAATAAATTAAATTCCTATGGACATGATTTCTATTAGTGCATATGTTATTAAATCCTATGGACATGGTTTATAGGTGAAGCTAGCATTCAAGAAAAAATTAAAGAAAACATACAAACCCCCACCCCCATAAACCCCTTTTCACTATTATTATTGTTTATTATAATTATCACAACTGATAAAAATAAATAAATAAATAAACAACATACAATGTGAATACATATAACGCTAAATTAACTAAACTCCCATAGCCTCTTTTGCCCCGGCAACTCTCCGATGTATCAGAAATAAATTTAAAGGATACCTGCTAAAAGGTTAAATACAATAATAGACATATAGTAATGACCTTATATTCATGATCGTGACTCACTTATTTCAGGCGAACTTAATAAATGATGTTAAAGAACATATTAAACACATAGTCATGATGAGAGAGACAGCAATTAAAAAGATTAAAAAGCAAGGTCTATCATATCAGTAATTGCCATCCCGCAAAGTTAGATATACTAACCAGGCAAGTAATTTAATTTAATAGGAAAACAATGAGCCAATAACATTCATCCAGACCTTAACACATCAAGATCACGGGAATCTCAAGGATTCCGAGCAGTGCTTGTATTGAGGAGGGATAGAGAAATTATAGAACTAATGGAGCGAAGAACAAAGAAGTATTAAGAGTAAAATAATTTTCGGGTTTTCTCCAACAATGTCCCCGTGTTAGGAACTAAGAGAATAAGAGAGATTCCCCCGTTATGACCCAAGAGAATAGGAGAGGTTTTTCCCTTGTCTTTAAAAGAAATAGGCAGCCTGTTTATATAACACAAGAGTCATAATCAATCAAAGAGAGTAAAAGAAGGAGATAATAAGAAAATCAATCAAAGCAATTATTTTTCTTAATTAATTATAAAATGAATCAATTAGGTATCTCATCCCAAGGGAATACCAAAACTGGTTATATATCAAAGCTGCCACATACTAGGGAAAGGAATATTCGGAGGAGTTAAACAAAGGAAACTTCTTCCTTAATTACCAAAAGTAAATCAATTAATTAATAATACTTACAAAAACTATTCAACCACAACTTTCAAAATAAGCCTTGTTAAGGAATGAGAATTAATCAAAAGTAAAGACAAATTACAGCTTTTCCCTAATTGATGAGTGAAGATAAAGTCAAAAGAAAGGTAAATAATTAGTAATTTTTACCAAGAAAATTTGCGACATTTACTTGTTACCACGATTTTCCCTTGAAGCAAATAATCAAATCAGTTGGGTGTAAATTAAATTTGCTAAAATTGTCTCTATCAGTACAAAACATGTCAGTGAACTACCATAAGAAGCAAACCGGCTGGTCGGGTATCAAATCACAGTGGAATGAGGTTGATTTATTACTAAATTTATGGTCTAAGTAAACTATCAAATAGAAATCTTGCATTACAATATATAAACAGGTTGTCAAGACTAATTCTGAAAGATTTCAATGTTCATATTATGACTACTAAACTGCATTACCACACAATTATATGTGCCTGAATATATCCTATTTGACATATGAACTAACCTTGATAAGAGAGGAAAAATAAATCATCTCATGATATTTTCTTAAGACATATCTGTTAGAGCTATCAAACAACAAGATTATCAAATATTTCCGGAATTTCAACAAGTAAGATTTCCAATCATGTAATAAAAATTAATCTAGAAAGATGAAGCAGATTTAAAAAACAAGCACCAAGGTAAAAATGAGGGGAAGAGAGGGCGATGGAGGGAGATCTGGTGCACGGTGAGGGGCTGGTAGATCTAGATGTTGTGGTGGTCGTAGAAACGAAACACCACTGCCTGTGTTTGTAAGTCAGTGGAGAAGAGCAGAGAAAAGAGAAGGTTGTGGTGGATAGTTTTTGGTGAGAGGGAGAAAAGAAGAGGAGAGGAAAGACGGATGAGGGAGAGGAATCCAGTGATTTTTCAGTGGTTCGCCGATGATGAGAGGAAAGTAAATTAAGGAGATGGCAGTTTGTGTAGTGCTGCATTTTGCCACCGACTGCTGCTGGTGGTTGCTGGTTAAAGAAAAAGAAATGAAGGAGAAGAGAGAGAGAAGAACAGTGGCTGGATCTGGTGGTGCGGTGGCCGAAATTAATGGAAGTTGGAGAATAATGAATGGGGAGAGCTTGGGTGTTTGCCGAAAATGGGAGAAGAGGAAGAAAGGGCGCGGTTTTGCTTGGTTTCGCCGGCAGTTCAGCAGGGATGACTAGGTCTGTTTGATGGTTCTTCGTCAGAGATGAGAGGCGCTGATGTGAGGGTGTGCGGCTCTGAGTAGAGAGGGGAAAGAGAAAATGGGACTTAAGTTTTGGTTTGGGGTGTTTGGGATGTTAAAGGAAATATGGTGTGAATTAATCTACACTGTAGGCTTAGTTGTATCAACGGTTGAGATTTTATCGAGTGATATGGGTCGGGTCGCGGAGCAGGTTTAGTGGGTCAGGTTAATCTGAATTAAAATTGAGTTTAAAACATGGCCAAAATTGATTGAAATGGTTAAAATTGACATAAATTAAATAAAAAATTACTAGATTTTGAATGAATTGGAGGAAAATTAACTAGATGCTATTAAATTAAAAAAAATACTATACTTATATATAATATAGTAAATGGGTAACATAATAGCATAATTTGCGATAAAACTATATTGTTATGAATTAATATAAATAATTTATAAAACTAAGTAAATTATAATTTGTAACAAATCTTATTTTATTGAAGATATGTATGTATGTATCTTATTATGCAATATATTATATACGACGTAATTACATATAATATGGGAGAATTAAAAACTTGAAATTAATGTAATAAAATGTTTTAGAAGTATAATTTAAAATAATTATGCAAAATTCAAATATGTATGCTAATTATTGCTAGAATATTACGAATACAAATTAAATCATTTCGTTAAAAAGGTGATTTTAAAATATGCATATATATATACACACACACACACACACACGCAGCTTAGACGGGGCATAGGAAGGTCAAAGTTGGGTGTCAACACATTTCTCCATAGGGTTGGAAGGGTCTAATTCTAGGTTGCAAACCAAACACAACGTCGAAAAGTATTTAGAATGAGGACCAATACTCCCTAACTCTAGGATTGAATTAAGTTTGGCATCCTCACTTTATCCACCTCCTCAACATCCACATAAGCCAACAAAGAATAGTCTAATGGTTAGGATTCTTCTTCTTGTTCCATGCATTGGCTAGTATCTATTAAACTGTGTAGTTGGGCCTCAAATGCCTCAAATTTTTCATTCAAAATGTCTTGCAGATCATGGATACTTGAGCCAAATTGTTCTATCTCTTGTTTGCAATCTATTCTCCCTTCCATGCATTGATTAGCCATGTACGTATGACCATTACGAAGAGACCCATGAAATTATGTTGAGCTTGTTCCAAGAACTAACTCATTTCTTCCACTTGAGGTTCCTCTTGAGTATTGGCTAAGATTGTGACTTGCAAATCATTACAAGTTCAAGTTTCAGCCTCAACCTTCATCTCCATGAGTTTGTCGTTCATCCTTTTTAAGGCTTTTCTTTGTTTGGTATACTGCTCCCTCATTACTTTCATATGCTCCAGGATTAGTTTTTCCATATCGCTTATTTGAGGATGATGTTCCTCCTCTTCATTATTCCTATAAGCATAAAAAACGATAGGAGGATCATAATAGAGGCTTGGGGAAGGGGAATAAAAATTTGGGCAACTACTCCAATGGCCATCCAGACCACCACATGCACCACAAGTATTATAGGGTTGCCATAAGTAGGGTCCTCCACAATTCAGACACGGATCACCAATATATGAATACCCATCATTCAACCCATCTATATACCAATATGTCATGTTAAGAAGAGTGGTGAAATACTTAAAAATATAGAAAAATAAAAATCTATATAATATACTTACAAAAACTAAATACTTGAATAAATAAAACCTGAAATATGCAATAACCAACGTTAATACCGAACAATGGAATAAAAATTCCAACCAAAAACAATTAATCAATATTCAAGTCCCCGGCAACAGCACTAATAACTAGATGCTACCAAGTGCACGCAAGCGCATGTGGTCGTCAAGTAATATATTATAATGCAGTCCCAATATCGACCCCACAGAGACTTGTTAAATTAATTGCTTAAGGTTAATATTTTATTTCACTATTCAAATAAACATAGATAAATTGGGGAAATGGTTTTGGAGATTATTCCACTAACTTGAAAGTTAAATTAAACTAATGAACAAAAATCATTTTCACATGTGTTTGTACTTCAAATGATGATGACAATCTAGGGTATTGGCACTTTCACCTTCAGGTTGAGTTTTAGGACTCAATTACACTAGAAAAAACTTTTCTAAGATTGATAGTTGCAAGTTACGATCCCATTTCTTGCTATTCTCCTGAATATCCAAGAACTATTTCAAGAACCCTAACACCTATATCCCTATAGTTGCAGGAGAAACATGAGATGATGGTTGAAGATACTTGTGAATAGGGTTGAAGGGTATATCCCTATTCTCAACAACAAAATCAACTCTTGAACTAATTTGAACAAGATTATTTAAACCTATTCTATGCTTGTTTTTAACTCTCTTAGTTCCCTCTTCCGAGTTCAATCAAGAGCCAACAAATAATATTCAAAAGATGATCAGGTTAACGAACAATCAATTAAAACAAGCACAAACAATCTTGAATAAAGAATTATAGTCTAGAATAAAAGAGTATTCAAACTTCAACCATTAGCTACGGACAAAACCCTAGAACAAGAGTTTAGCCACTAATGTTCAATCAAAAAACTAAAGCAATCATTATTCAAATCAAAAGCATAAAATAAAGAAAAAAACTTAGAAGAAAATGAACTTCTGTCTCTTCCCCAAAAGACTGTGTACAAACTGATTCAAGCCTTCTAACAAAATGCCCTAAGCAAGGCATGAAATGACTCTTTTGCCCTTGAGAAATTCAACTTTTAGACTTGAAAATCCACCCCAGACATGCCTTGGCGCGCCGCTACTCCCATCTCGCCAGACTGTGGCTTGAATTTCCTATTAAGTTTAGCCTCTGGCATGCCGCACTAGCCATTTACCCAAGGTGTTAGTTAAAATTCGGCACTTCTATGACCGGGCGTGCCACGCCACTCACTGTACTAGAGTGTCATGACCCGAACTGAGACCCGAATCAAGACAGAACCAAGAACTATAAATGGTTCCAAGTCAACCCATGGCATGAACATGATAACTAAAGATCATCATAAACAAAGCTGATAATGAAATTCTTAAATAGTGGAAGTCTGAATAAGAAAACATCTGTCCAATGGTAACATCATAACACTGAATACGAAGATAAAAATACAAGTCTATGTCTAAAAAGTCTTTAACATACTGTCGAGCTGATGGGACAACACCCTAACTAGCTCACTAGAAGTATGAAATTGAAAATAACATAACTCAACTAACTGAAGGTCCTCGACGGATGAGGACTCACCAACAATAGCACTGGGATAAACTCGGGGAGACTGGCTAACAACGGGGCTGAGTCTGAACATTTGAACCTGTATCATTTCATGATACAACATAGAGTATGCGGTCAGTACTTGGATTGTATTGAGTATGTAAGTTAAGTAAAATAGGCTGAGTAAGTAAAAACTGAAATCATGCATATCATAAATCATAACATCATAAGATTCTGAGAGTAAAGGTTGCATGCTGATATCTGAAAACATGAATAGAAATAAAATGGATCTAATATCTGGATCAAATAATTCCACTACTAAAAATAAATGCATATGGCTTTTCATATCTGAAATCATAGGTAAAAGCTCATAAACTGATCCTTGGATCAAACCTATTGAAAACATGATATAATATCTTATAGTATATGCATTACTAAAATCATGAGAAATAATGGAAGACACGTCTTAACCAACAACCACCATGTACGAGCGGATGATGATCCCACGACTTGCCCTCGTGGAAGAGGTCCATCCTAGGCTTTGCCAAAGCGAAGGAATAAATAAGGTGTGATATCACGGTGTGCACTTAGGCCGGGAAAACGCTCCCTTAAGAGGCCCCAAAGTATACCTACGTTGGCGCATAGTTTATGATACTGGGAACCTTGGAACCACTAGCCTACTCGGTGCTAGATACTACTCCCAAAACATATATAATACTCATATAATCCTATATCAAAACATAACTTAAATCTTAACATATGGGGAGTCTTGACTCCAAAACTTAAGATAACTGAACTTATTAGCCTTAGCTAAATTATGAAATCGTGCTTAACTCGAGTGGGCTTGCCAAAATCTTAACATGATGCTTGCATGAAATAGACATCATAAGTAAAATTATAAATACATACATGGGTAATTTGTATACATTCATACATGCTAGATATTTCATCATACTTGAAACAATTAATCATAAACTTCCTAAATTTGCATAATTAGGAAAAATAATCTAAACCTTGAACTCATAAATTTTTAATTAAAAACATGCACAAAACTTGTAAGAAATCTATGAAAGATTGAAATCACTTTTAACTTATGATTTGAGTTGAGACTTGCTTCATGAAATTAAGGAGAATTTTGAGCATGAGGGTCAAAGAAACCCTCATTCTTGCCCTCACATACCTGGAAGAATCAAACCTACACTTGTCGTAGAAAGCCCAAAGGATTTGAATAAGAACTTGAAGGGTTCTAATCTTTATCTTCAATGGAGAGGTCTAGACATGCATGCATGGGAGGGGAATAGTTTAGAATAGATTTAACCTTCTTAAAACCCTCCAAATAGAGCTTAAAACGATGTAGTTTAGGGCTTAGGAGCTTAGAAATTACAAAAATTCCCTTACCTAAATCACAAAGAAATTTTACTTTGCCAGATGTCACGACTCACACCACGATTCGTACCTCTATACCACGACTCATGGTTACTATCCGTAGTCACCACTATTTTTTTTCCTGACTTTCTAAAGTTTTCCAGGGGTCAGACCACAACTCGTACCACCAACCTATGAGTCGTTAGATCTACCCATGGTTACTGCTTCCAAGCTTCTTAGTTCCTCCTCACGGGTGCAGGCCACGACTCATTGTTTCACACTATAAGTCGTACCTTGATTCATTGTCACTGAACTCCTCTTGCAGATTCTAACCACAACACTTCCTATGAGTCGTACCTTCTCATAACGACTCATACCACGAGTTGTCCTGTGAAAAATTTTCCTTCTTTTCTGCTGAACACATACCAAATCTCGGGTCTAGTCTTAGAAACCTTTGGGGTATTACAATATCTCCCCCTTGGGAACATTCATCCTCGAATGTGAGATAACATTCTGAAAATCTAGGGAAAGGAATTAAAATCTCAAATACTAAACATCTGAGCTAAATTGACAGAGTGACTAACTTCGAACTGATATACATGACTGAACTGAATTCATGAATCACACATACATGCACTGACAAAATAAAATGAGAGACATGAAGTGGACATGAAATTGAATAGGGTATTAGAGAGAAAATTGATACCTCATGTTGGAACTGAGTCGGTAAGGAAAAGGTGCGGGTATTTAACCATCATATCTACTTCGGCTTCCCTCAACAAGCTGATTTCTCCACAGAACATTTATTGAAGTTATTTTTTTGTTCCACAACTTCCGAACCTGACAATCAAGGATCTCAACTGGTACCTCCTCATATCTAAGGATATCGTTCACACCTATGCTCTCCACCGGAACAACCAAAGCTGGATCACCAACGCACTTCTTTAACAATGATACATGGAAAACTGGATGTACCGAAGCCAACTCCATTGGTAGCTCCAACTCATAGGCCACTTTGCCAACGCATCTCACAATCCGGTAGGGACCAACATATCTGGGACTAAGCTTCCCTATCTTTCCAAACCTCATTACCCCCTTCATGGGAGATACCTTCAAGAGCACCCAATCATCAACTTCAAACTCTAGCTCTCTCTGTCTAACATCATCATATGACTTTTGACGACTCTGAGTTGTTTTCAGCCTTTCTCTTATAAGTTGAACTTTCTCCATAGCCTCATGAACTGAATCTGGCCCTATCAACATAGATTCACCTACCTCAAACCAACCAATAGGCGATCTACATCTCCACCCATAAAGAGCCTCAAACGAAGCCATCTGAATACTGGAGCGGTAACTGTTGTTGTAAGCAAACTCGATAAGAGGTAAATGATCATCCCAACTACCTTGAGGTCAGTCACACATGATCCAACATATCCTCAAGAGTATGAATAGTCTACTTGGATTGACCATTCTTATGCAAGTGAAAAGTTGTGCTAAGCTTAACCTGAGTACCAAGTCTTTTCTGAAATGATCTCCAAAACTGCGAGGTGAACTGAGTACCTCTATCTGATATGATGGACAAGGGAACTCCATGAAACAAAACTAACTCCCGAATATACAATTTAGCATAATCCTCCACTAAGCCTGTAGTTTTGACTTGTAGGATATGAGCTGCTTTAGTCAACCTGTCTACAACTACCCAAATAGAGTCATACTGTCAACGTGTGCGAGGTAACCCTAAGAAGAAATCTATATTGATCTCTTTCCACTTACAAGTGGGAATACTGATGTCTTATAGAACACTCTAGGTATTTGATGCTCAACTTTCACTTTTTGACAGTTCGAACACTTAGCCACAAACTCTGTTATGTCCTTCTTCATGCAATTCCACTAATAGACTTCCCGTAGGTCACGGTACATCTTGGTGGCACCTGGATGTATATAATATCAGGAACCATGAGCCTCATGCAGCATCTGCTCCCTCAAATCATCAGCACTTGGAACACAGAAACGACCCTGATATCAAAGTACTCCATCTCCCCCTTAGGAGAAGACTTCTACCTTCTGATTCTAAACCGCTTCCTTCAACTTTTAAAAAATAGGATCCGCATCTTGTATCGCTTTGACCTCAGTCACCAAAGAGGATTCTAAACCATTTTGAACAATGACACCACCATCCGTCGAATCAACAAGGCGGACTCCTAAAAGAGGCTGACTTTGGACATCCGTCACTAACTCTTTCCTTTCATCTTCACATGAGAAACACTCTCCATGGATAGCATGCTAAGAGCATCTGCCTCTACATTTGCCTTGCCCGAATGATAAAGGACACTCACATCATAGTCCTTGAGAAGCTCTAACCACCTCCATTGTCGCAAATTCAGGTCCTTCTGAGTAAACACATATTGTAGGCTCTTATGGTCTGTGAACACATCTACGTGCACCGCCATGCAAATAATGCCTCCAAATCTTCAATGAAAACACCACTACTGCCAATTCTAGGTCATGTGTCAGATAATTCTTCTCATGAGTCATAATCTATCTAGAGGCATACGTAATGACCTTACTATGTTGCATCAACACACAACAAAGACCAACCCTAGTGGCATCACAACACACAACAAATCCGTATGTACCTTCAGGTAGGGTCAATACTGGGGCTAAAGTGAGTCGAATCTTTAACTCTTGAAAACTCTTCTCACAGGCATCCGACCACTAAAATTTAACTTTCTTCTGGGTCAACTTAGTCAATGGTGCTGCAATGTATGAAAATCCTTCAAGCAACCTCTTGTAATAGACAGCTAAACCCAAGAAACTCTTGATATCTGAAGGATTAACTGGTCTAGGACAATTCTTTACAGCTTCTATCTTTTGAGAGTCCACCTGCACACCCTCGCTTGAAGCCACGTGGCCAAAAAATGCTACTGAGTTCAGCCAAAATTCACACTTGCTAAATTTTGCAAATAGCTGGTGATCCTTGAGAGTCTGTAGCACGATCTTCAAATGAGAAGCATGCTCCTCCTCGCTTCAATATTATATGAGGATGTCGTCTATGAAGACAATCATGAACATATCCAAGTATGGCTTGAACACCCTGTTCATCAAATTCATAAAAGCTGCAGGAGCATTTGTTAGTACAAAAGATATAACTACATACTCAGAGTGACCATACCGAGTCCTGAAGGCTGTCTTCAAGATGTCAGTCTCCCTAACTCTGAGTTGATGATAATCGGACCTGAGGTCTATCTTTGAGAAGCACTTGGCACCCTGAAGTTGGTCAAACAAGTCATCAGTCCTAGGGAGGGATATTTATTCTTGATTGTAACCTTGTTCAACTGCCGGTAGTTAATGCACATATGAAGAGATCCATTCTTCTTTCGAACAAAGAGAACCGGCGCACCTCATGAGACTTGCTAGGTCTGATGAAACCCTTACCTAAGAGATCCTTCAACTACTCTTTCAACTCCATTAGCTCAACTGGAGCCATTCTATAAGGAGGAATAGATATAGGCTACATATTAGAAAGAAGTTCAATACCAAAGTCAATCTCTCACTTGGGAGGGACTCTTGGCAGATAATTTGGAAAAACCTCCGGTACTCACATACTATAGGAACAAACTGAAGAGTTGGGGTCTCGGATGTAGCATCCTTAACCCAAACTAGAAGGTAAGCACAACCCTTGGATATCATCTTTCTGTCCTTAACGTAGGAAACGAAGCGAACTACAGGCACAGTTGAACTACCTTTCCATTTTAGGACTGACTCACCTTGAAATCGAAACTCTATCATACGAGTTCTACAATTCACTGAGGCATAACATGCATGCAACCAATCCATACTAAAGATAACATCAAAATCAGTCATGTCTAACTCTACTAGATTAGCTGAGGTGATTTTTCTCAAGGACTATGATAGGGCAATTTATGTATACTCGTTGAGCTATAATTGAGTCATCCACTGGAGTAGAGACTGAGAAGGACTCTGATAGGACTTTCGAACTAACTTTGAAACTAATAGCAACATATGGAGTCACAAATTATAAGGTAGCCCTTGATCTAACAATGCATATACATCAATATGGAATACTCAAAACATACCAGTGACCATATTTGGGGAGACCTCCTACTCCTAACGTGATGATAGGGCATAAAACCATTCTGACGCTGACCACCACCTGCACTGGTGGATGTACCCTGCTGAGCTGAGAATGCTGGTGGAGCTACCGAACTGAAAGTTGGGTCACGACCTCTATGATGGCCCTGTCTGGCCGCTGGACAATCTCTAAGAAAATATCTGGGCTTCCTACACCCGTAACACGTACCTGAACCCACTAAGCACTCTCCAAGGTGCTTTCTGCTACACTTGCTGCAAACTAGAATGCCAAGCTCTCCTGACCTCTGATATCGGATGTCTTCCCCCTCTATTCATGTTAAGATCAAGATGGTACACTAGCTGACAATGGCTCTAGAGTTGACGATCGATGGTGGAACCGCTGACGATGTCCGCCACCAGACCTCTATTGGGAAAACTCGAAATTGTCTGTCTTAGCCCTCCTGGCCTCTCTCTCCCTCTCCCTCATTTGCACCGCCTCCACTCGCTGGGCATACAAGACCAATCAGGAGAAATCAATGTCCTAATGAAGAATGGTTGTCCTACAGTCCTTGACCAAATAATCTGCTACTCTATTCACAAATCTTCTCACCCAAACCCTATGATCGGCCACCATCTTCGGTGCATACTTAGACAACCGGGTGAACTCTAGAGCATACTCCTGGACGATTGTGTTTTTCAATTTCAGATTCACGAACTCAGCCACCTTGATTTTCCTGATCTCCCGGGGAAAGAATCGGTCTAAGAAGTAGTGAGAAACTCATCCCAACCAACGGGGCCCGCTCTGACTCCCCAACTATCCTTCAACTGTATGTACCATATATAAGCGACTCCTTTGAACTGATAGAAAGCTAAGTCTGCACACTCCTCTCCCATCACCCCCATAATCTGGGTGATCTTATGGATCTCCTCTATGAACTCTTACGGGTCCTCCTCCACTCTCGACCCAAGGAACTTAGGGGGATTCATCCTAAGAAATCCCGAACTCTGGCCGCCATTGCATTCCCATTCTAGGGAACATGAGCCACTGCGTGCTGATTGACCTGAGCAGTCAACACTTGTGCCAACATCTGAATGGCTGCCCTAAACTCAGCATGGGCAACCTGCTCGGGCATGGGATCTACTGGGGCTGGTGGGGCTTGCTAGTGCCCATCTCTATTTCCATCCTCATGGCCATTTTCATTTCCATTCCTTCTTCCATTCATATGGCGTGGAGGCATGATTCTGCAAATGCGTAAAGCTGGAGTTAGAGGAAATCGAGAAAGATGAACTCATAAGACGAGATAGAATCATGAAAGAACGGAAGTTTCCTAAAACATTTCGTAGCCTCTTCATAATAATATGGAACTCACACTCATGAGTAAGATTCTACACAACGCGGCTTTCAGACACCCTAGGACACTTTAAAACCTAATGCTCTGATACCAAGCTTGTCAAGACCTGATATGAGACCTCAGAGCGAGACACAAAACTTAGAACCATAAATATCTCCAAGTCAACCCATGGCATGAACATGATAACTGAAGATCATTATAAAGAAGGCTGATAACGAAATTCTGAAATAGTGAAAGTCCAAATAACAAAACATATATCCAATAGTAACATTATAACACTGAATCCTAAGCTAAAAATACAAGTCTATGTTTGAAAAGCCTCTAACATACTGACGAGCTGATGGGACAACACCGCAACTAGCTCACTAGAAGTCTGAAATTGAAAATAACATAACTCAACTAACTGAAGGTCCTCGAAGGATGAGGGCTCACCAACAATAGTACTGGGATAAACTCAAAAGACTAGCTAACGACGGGGTTGAGTCTGAACGTCTGAACCTGTATCATGAAATGATACAGCATAGAGTATGCGATCAGTACTTGGAATCTACTGAGTATGCAAGGTAAGTAAAACAGGCTGAGTAAGTAAAAACTGAAATCATGCATATCATAAATCATAACATCATAAGATTCTGAGAGTAAAGGAAGTATGTTGATATCTGAAAACATGAATAGACATAAACTAGATCTCATATCCGTATAAAATAACCCTAAAATTGAAAATAAATGCATATGACTTGCCATATCTAAAATCATAGGTAAAAGCTCATAAACTGATCCTTGGATCAAACCTATTGAAAAACATGATATAATATCTTATAATATATGCATTATTGAAATCATGAGGAACAATGGGAGACTCGTCTTAATCGACAACCACCATGTATGAGCACATGATGATCCAACATCTTGCCCACATGGAGGAGAGCCATCTTAATCCTTGCCAGGCGAAGGATTAAATAAGGTATGATATCACAGTATGCCCTTGGGCCAGGGAAACACTCTCTTGAGAGGCCCTAAAGTATACCTTCATTGTTGCGTAGTTTATGAGACTGGGGAACCTTGGAACCCTAGCCTACTCGGTGTTAGTCACTACTCCCAAAACATATATAATGATCATATTATCATATATTCAAACATAACTTAAATCTTAATATATGGGGAGTCTTAACTCCAAAACTTGAGATAACTAAACTTATAAGCCTTGGCTAAATCATGAAATTGTGCTTTCAGTGGGCTTGCACAAATCTTAACATCATGCTTTCATGAAAAGATATCATAAGTAAAATCATAAAAACATATAAAGGTAATTTGTAAATATTTATACATGCTAGATATTTCATCATACTTGAAACCATCAATTATAAACTATATTTTTTCATAAACTTGCATAATTGGGCAAAATCTTCTCAAACTTGAACTCATGAATTTGTAATTAAAAACATGCATAAAATCTACCCATTAATCATCAAACATACTTTAAAATACAGAGGACGTCAACCCATAAACAATTTGTAAGAAATCTATTAAATTAGATTAGAATCATCTTTAAATCATGATTTGAATTGAGACTTGCTTCATAAAATTCAGGATAATTATGAGCATGAGGGTGGAAGAAACCCTCATTTATGGCCTCACACACTTGGAAGAATCGAATCTACACTTTCCCCTAGAAAGCCCTAAAGGATTTGAAGAAGAACTTGAAGGGTTCTAGGATTGATCTTCAATGGATATGTATAGACTTGCATGCATGGGAAAGGAATAGTTTTAAATAGGTTTAACCCTCTTAAAACGCTCCTAACAAAGCTTAAAATGACGTAGTTTAGGGATAGGAGTAGGAATTATGGAAATGCCCTTACTTAAATCGCAGAAAATTTTACTCTGCCAGATGTCACGACTCACACCATAAGTCGTACCTCCATTGTCACAACCCAAACATAGGCCTGGATCGATACACGGGACAAAGAACCCCGAGAGGCTCCAAGTCAACCCATGGCATGAACATGATATCTAAAATCAACATACTCGAACAGAAGTCTAACGTATATAATAAAGTGGAAATCTGAGAATATCATAACATTTGAATACATAACACAAGGCTGAAACTGAATACATGCTATGTCTGGAAAGCCTCTACTATAGATAAGTTGATTGGACAAGACCCCAACTAACTCACTATAGTCTAAAACTAAAACACTCAATACAACTGATAAGGGCCCTCGGAAGATGAGGACTCACCGACTTAGACTGGAAGATGCTAATTCTGAGAGTCTGGCCACTGGCGAGTCTGAGCCTGAATATCTGAGCCTATATCATAAAACGATACAGCATAGAGTATGCAGTCAGTACTTGAAATGTACTAAGTATGCAATGCAAGTAAAACAGACAGTTAAAATACTATTCATAAGAGTAGGACAGCTTGATCATAAAGTAAATATCATAATGTAAACATAAGGGCTTATGGTTTTCAAAACATTCGTAAACAAGTCATAATCATAATCATAACAGAAATCTTTATTAAGCATAACTCGAGCCAAAGAAACATAAAAATAACCATGCATAAATCATGAGGAACAATGGGAGGACTCGTCTTAACCGATGCCATCATGATAGATTCTTACGTGATGCCCCACTATTTTGCCCAACTGGTCAGGACCGTCCCTGGCTTGCCATGCAGGGGGACGTGCGTGCGTGGTGATATCACAGGGATCCAATAATAAATATCTATATACCTATGTTGGCACGTAGTTTTGAGACCACAAGGTTTTCCTGAATGCCAGGTTATTCGATGCTAGACACTGCTCCCAAAAACATGCACATGAGGGTTCATATCGTAATCGTAAAATTATTCATGAAGTTCATGGACAAATAAATAATAACATGATGGATCCCACTTGAAATACATGATTAGCCATGAATAAGGGTCCGTGAATCGGCCAAGAGGCATTGATCCATAAATCATGAAATCCACGCATACTTGTAAACATGTATAGACTTGATAATCATAAATTCATGATGAGTACTTTTGAGAAATCATATCATAAATCATTAATCATAATTTAGGGCTTAAGAAGATCAAGATCATAATAGGACCATAAATTGACTTTTCATGAAGCATATATAATTGGGCATAACTTAATTAGAAGTTGAAAGTATAAATAAATAATCAAAATAATTATAAAATCTGCCCATAGATTATAAAACATGATTTGATACATAAAGGGAATTGACCCATAGATAGATCATAGAGAATTTCACAAAAATTAAAATAAACCCCATAAGATCATGAAACTTGAATCCAGGATTGGAATTCATGTAATTGAGAAGAATTTAGAGAATGAGAGTGAAAGAAACTCCCATTCATAGCCTCACATAGCTAGGTAAATCTAATTCATACTTCCACTTGAAAGCCCAAAGGAAATTGGAGAGAATTTGATGAAATTCTTCAAACTTGATCTTCAAGGAAAGGCTCCAAGTTGCATGCATGGAATGGAGATACTTAGAATAGGTTTAACACCCTTAAAAACCTACTAATTGAGCTTAAAACGACGTACTTTAGGACTTTAGGCCCTAGGAATGATGAAAATACCCTTAATGAAAAACTTGAAAAATCTACACCGCCAGTGACTACGACTGGTCCAACGGGTCATTACTGGCTCCCACGGATCGTTACTCCCCTCGTTGCTTCAGCCCATTTTCCAGTCCCAGACCTACTACCACGAGTCGTACCTAGCTCCAATGACTCGGGGCAACCATCCATTGTCACCACTGCCCATTTCCCCGGAACCTTCCAACGGGAGCATACCACGACCCGTGGCTCGAACTAACGAGTCATTCCGTGACTCATGACTGCCTCCTTAATCATGACCAACCTCACAATGACTCCCTTTCAATGACCCATTATATCAACCAACAGGTCATCCTTAGACCCGTTGTCACAGAGCTCCTCACAGCAGAACCCAACCACGACTGCTTCTCACGACTCGTCAAAACTACCAACGACTCGTACCACGAGTCATTCTGAGGGAAATTTCTGGTTTCTCTACTACTTTTCATTTCAAATCCCGAGTCTAGTATAGTCACTTTTGAGATATTACAATATCTCCTCCTTGGGAACATTCGTCCTCGAATGTAGGTAAACATACTGAAAAGCTGAGAAATGTAACTACCATGCCAAATATAGAATATTTAAGCTGAAAACTGACGGAGTAACTAACTTCGGACTAGAACACATGACTGAACTGAATTCATGAATCACACATACATACATTGACATGAAAGAAACTGGGGGACATGAACTAAACATGAAACTGAATAGGATACTAAGGAGGAAACTGATAGCTCAAGCTGGAACTGAGCCGGAAGAAAATAGATGCGGGTGTCTAGCCATCATATCTGCTTCGGCTTCACACGTAGCTCCCTCAACATGTTTGTTCCTCCACAACACCTTCACTGAAGCTACTTCCATGTTTCTTAGCTTTCGAACCTGACGATCAAGTATTTCCACTGGAACCTCCTCATAGCTAAGGCTATCCTTCAGTCCTACACTCTCCACCTGAACAACTACAGCTGGATCACTCAAACACTTCTTCAAGAGTGATACATGGAAAATTGGATTAACTGAAGTTAATTCTGAGGGAAACTCCAACTCATAGGCCACCTTGCCAACACGTCTCACAATCTGGTATGGACCAACATAACGGGGACTGAGATTCTCTTTCTTTTTGAACCTCATCACTCCCTTCATGAGAAATACCTTCAGAAACACCTAATCATCAACATCAAACTCAAGTTCCCTCCTCCTCACATCCGCATAGGACTTTTGGCAACTCTGAGTTGTTTTCAACCTGTCCCTTATAAGCTGAACCTTCTGCATGACCTCATGGACTGAATCTAGTCCTATCAATGCAACTTCACTGACTTCGAACCAACCAATAGGTGATCTACATCTTCACCCATAGAGAGCCTCAAACGGAGCCATCTGAATGCTGAAATGGTAGGTGTTGTTATAGGCAAACTCAATGAGAGGAAAATGATCATCCCAACTACCCTTGAAATCAATCACACATGCTCTCAAAATATCCTCCAGAGTCTGAATGGTCCTCTCCGCCTGACCATCTATTTGCGGGTGCAATGTTGTGCTAAGCTTTACCTAGGTACCGAGTCCATTCAGAAATGATCTCCAAAATTGGGAGGTAAACTGAGTACCTCTACCTGATATGATGGACAAGGGAAATCCATGCAATTGAACTAACTCTCGAATATACAACTTAGCATAATCCTCCGCTGAATCGATAGTTTTGACCGATAGGAAATGAGCTCGTTTTAGTCAACCTGTCCACAACCATCCAAATTGAGTCATACTGTCAGCGTGCACGAGGCAACCCTGTAATAAAGTCCATATTGATTTCCTCCCACTTCCAAGTAGGGATACTAATGTCTTGAAGCACACCTCCTGGTCTCTAATGCTCAACCTTCACCTGTTGACAATTCGAACACTTAGCCACAAACTCTACTATGTCCTTCTTCATGCCACTCTACCAATAGACTTCCAGTAGGTCACGATACATCTTGGTGGCACCTGGATGGATAAAATATCTGGAACCATAAGCTTCATGCAACATCCGCTCCCTCACGTCACCAGCATTTGGTACACACAAACGAACCTGATCTCGGAGCACATTATCTCACCCTTGGTTGAAGACCTCAACCTTTTGATTTCGAACTTCTTCCTTTAACTTCACCAAAATAGGATCCTCATCTTGCCTAGCCTTAACATCGGTCACTAAAGATGATTCTGATCTATTTTGGACAATGACACCACCATCCATCGAGTCAACCAGACGAACTCCTAGTCACGCAAGTCAGTGCACATCCTTTACTAACTCTTTCCTTTCCTCATCTACATGAGATACACTCTCCATAGAAAGCCTGCTAAGAGCGTCTGCCACCACATTTGCCTTGCCCGGATGATAAAGGACACTCATATCATAATGTTTAAGAAACTCTAACCACCTTCTCTGACGTAGATTTAGATCCTTCTAGGTGAACACATACTGTAGGCTTTTGTGGTCCATAAACACATCCAAATGGACCCCATACAAATAATGTCTCCAAATCTTCAAGGAAAATACTACCACCACCAACTCGAGGTCATGAGTTGGATAGTTCTTTTCATGGACCTACAACTTTCTGGAAGCATAGGATATAACTTTACCTTGCTGCATTAATACACAACCAAGGCCAATCCTTGAGGCGTCACAATATACCACAAACCCATCAATACCATCAGGTAAGGTTAACACTGATGCCGAGGTTAGTCGAGTCTTCAACTCTTGAAAACTCTTCTCACAGGCCTCTGACCATTGAAACTTCACTTTCTTCTGGGTCAATTTAGTCAACGGGGATGCAATAGATGAAAACCCCTCCACAAATCTCCGATAATAACCAGCTAAACCCAAGAAACTCTTGATATCTGAAGGATTCGTTGGTCTAGGCTAATTATTTACCGCTTCTATCTTTTGAGAGTCTATCGCACACCCTCACTTGACACCACATGACCCAAAAATGCCTGAGTTCCACCAGAACTTAAATTTGTTGTACTTAGCATACAACTGGCAATCCTTAAGAGTCTGTAGCACCACCCTCGAATGAGCGGCATGCTCCTCCTCGCTCCGAGAGTATATGAGAATATCATCTATGAACACAATCATGAACATATCCAAATATGGTTTGAACACCCTGTTCATCAAATCAATAAAAGTTGCAGGAGCATTCGTTAGCCCAAAAGACAAAATTACAAACTCATAATGAATATATCGAGTCCCGAAGGCTATCTTCGAAATATCACTCTCTCTAACTCTGAGCTGATAATACCCGGATCTGAGGTCTATCTTTGAAAAGCACTTAGCACCGTGAAGCTAGTCAAATAAATCATCAATCTTGGGGAGAGGATATCTGTTCTTGATTGATACCTTGTTCAATTGTCGATAATCAATACACATTGGAAGGGAATCGTCCTTCTTCCGAACAAAGAGCACTGGTGCACCCCACGGGGATTTTCTAGGTCTGATGAAACCCTTATCTAGAAGGTCCTTCAACTACTCCTTCAAATCCTTTAGCTCAGCTAGAGCGAATCTGTAAGGATAAATAGATATAGGTTGCGTATCGAAAAGGAGGTCAATACCAAAATCAATCTCCCGCTCAGGAGGGATTCTCGGTAAATCATCTAGGAACACTTTTGGGTATTCGTACACTATAGGAACTGATTGGATAGTTGAGGTTTTGGACGTAGCATCCTTAAACCTAACTAGATGGTACACGTAACCCTTAGAAATCACCTTTCTGGCGTTAAGGTAGGAAATGAAATGACCTACAAGCATAGTTGAACTACCCTTCCACTCTAGGACTGGCTCACCCGAAAATTGGAACTCTACTGCTCAGATTCTACAATTTACTGATGCATAACATGCATGTAGCCAATCCATGCCAGATAACATCAAAATCTGTCACGGCTAGTTCTACCAAATCTGCTGAGGTGCTTTCTGAAGGACTGTGATAGGGCAATTTTTATATATCCGTCGAGCTATAACTGATTCATCGACTAGAGTAGAGATTGAGAAGGGTTTTGATAGGATTTCGAGACTGACTCTGAAGCTACTAGCAACATAGGGTGTCACAAAATATAAAGTAGCTCCTAGATCTAACAATGCAAATACATCAAGGTGGAATACTCGTAATAGACCGGTAACCACATCTAGTGAAGTCTCCTACTCCTGTTTAGATGCAAGGGCATAAAACCTGTTCTGGCGCTGGCCACACCTTCACTAGTGGACGTACCCTGCTGAGCTGAGTGTGCTGGTGCTGCGCTGAGCTGGTAGCCTAAGTATGACCTCTACCATTACCCCATCTAGCCAACGGACACTCCCGGTGCCTGTGCCCAGGTCTACCACACCCAAAATAGATATCTAACCCAATCAAGCACTCCCCTATATGATTCTTGCCACACTTCCCGCAGGCCGGGAAAGTACGCTCCTTCTGCATGCTACTCTGGCCCCTCGAACCTGATGTGTTGCTCCTCTTATCACCTCGCAGTCTGGAAGGTGCACTGGCCGATGATGATGTGGAGCTAATGACCTCTGATGAGACTGCTGGCGATGTCCGCCTCCCGATCTCTGCTGAGAGAACCCGTAACTTTCTATCTTGGCCTTCTTGGCCTCTCTCCCTCTCAAATGAATTGCCTCCATCTGCTGGGCGTATAAACCAATCGAGAAAAATCAATGTCCTGATGAAGCATAGTGGTCCTACAATCCTTTTCTAGGTAGTCCGCTACTCCAAGTACAAACCTGCTCACCCGAGCTCTCTGATCAGCCGCTAGCTCTGGTTCATACTTGGACAAACGAGTGAACTCTAAAGCATACTCTTGCACCGTCATGTTACCCTGCTTCAGGTTCACAAACTCAGCTGCTTTAATCTCCCTCATCTCACGAAGGAAGAAACGATCCAGAAATGCGATATGGAACTCATCCCAACCAATGGGCCCTACTCCAGCTGTCCTATTATCCTTCCATTTCCAGAAAAAGATGTGTGCAACCCCTTTCAACTGATACGAGGCTAGGTCTGTGCACTCCTCCCTGGTCACTCCTATGATCTAAGTGATCTTCAGCACTTTATCAATAAACTCGTATGGATCCTCATCCACCTTCGATCCAAGGAACTCAGGAGGGTTCATCCTCAGAAAATCTCTGACTCTAGCCATCGCCGCATTCCTATTTTGAGGAACATGCGCTACCGCCTATTGGTTGACCTGGGCGGTCAAGGCTTGAGCTAGCATCTGAATGGTAGCCCTAAACTCTACATGGGCCACCTGCCGGGTACATGATCCTCATGGGCTGGTGGGGCCTGCTGGTGGCCATCCCCATTTCCATTCCCATTTCTTCTTTCATTAACTCGGTAAGGAGGCATGATTTTGCAAATGCGTATAGCACGAGTAAGAAGGACAAAGAGATATTTCATCACACAACATAGATCATGAAAGATGGAAACATTTCCTAAATGTCTCGTAGCCTCTTCGTCATAAGTGTGGCGCGCTTCACACCCATGAAAAAGACTCTACTTGATGCGGCTTTCAGACACCCTAAGACACTTCACAACCTAATGCTCTGATACCAAGTTTGTCATGACCCGAACATAGGCTCGGATCGGGATGCGGGACAAAGAACCCCGAGAGGCTCCAAGTCGACCCATGGCATGAACATGATATCTAAAATCAACATACTCAAGCGGAAGTCTAACATATATAATAAAGCGGAAATCTGAGAATATCATTACATCTGAGGACATAACACAAGGCTGAAACTGAGTACATGCTATGTCTAAAAAGCCTCTATTACTGACGAGCTGATGGGACAAGACCCCAACTAACTCACTATAATCTGAAACTGACACACTCAATACATCTAATAAAGGGCCCTCGGAAGATGAGGACTCACCAACTGAGACTGGAAGATGCTAATTTTGAGAGTCTGGCTACTGGCGGGTCTGAGCCTGAATATCCAAGCCTATATCATGAAATGATATAACACAGAGTATGCGGTCAGTACTTGAAATATACTGAGTATGCAAAGTAAGTAAAATTGACAGTTAAAATACATAAGAGTTCATAAGAGCAGGACAGCATGATCATAAAATAAATATCATAATGTAAACATAAGGGCTCAAGATTTTCAAAACATTCGTAAACCAGTCATAATCATAATCATAAGAGAAAGCTTTATGAAACATAACTTGAGCCAAAGTAACATAAACATAACCATGCATAAATCATGAGGAACAATGAGAGGACTCGTCTTAACCAACACCATCATGATATAGCCTTACATGATGCCCCACTATTTCGCCCAAGTCGTCAGGACCGTCCCCGGCTTGCCAGGCAAGGGGACGTGTGTATGTGGTGATATCACAGGGATCCAATAATATATATATATATATATATATATATACCTATAGTGACACGTAGTTCTGAGACCATGGGATTTACCTGAACACCAGGTCTACTCGGTGCTAGACACTACTCCCAAAAACATGCACATGAGGGCTCATATCATAATCGTAAAATCATTCATAAAGTTCATGGAAAAATAAATAATAACATGATGGATCCCACTTAAAATACATTATTAGCCATGAATAAGGGCCCGTGAATTGGCCAAGAGTCATAAATCCATAAATAATGAAATCCATGCGTACTTGTAAAACATGTATATACTTGATATTCATAAATCCATGTTGAGTACTTGTGATAAATCATATCATAAATCATAATTTAGGGCTTAAGAAGATCAACATCATAATGGGACTATAAATTGACTTTTAATGAAGCATACATAATTGGGCGTAATTTAATTAGATGTTGAAACTATAAATAAATAATCAAAATAATTATAAAATCTGCCAATAGATCATAAAATATGATTTGATACATAAAGGGAATTGACCCATAGATAGATCACAGAGAATTTCACAAGAAATGGAATAAACCCCATAAGATCATGAAACTTGAATTTAGGATTGGAATTCATGGAATTGAGAAGAATTTAGAGCATGAGGGTGAAATGAACTCCCATTCATAGCCTCACATACCTGGGTAAATCTGATTAACACTCCCACTTGAAAGCCGAAAGGAAATTAGGGAGAATTTTAAGAAATTCCTCAAAGTTGATCTTCAAGGAAAGGCTCTAAGTTGCATGCATGGAGTGGAGAGACTTATAATAGGTTTAATACCCTTAATACCCTACTAACTGAGATTAAAATGAGACTTTAGGGCCTAGGAATGAAGAAAATACCCTTGATAAAAAACCTGGAAAATCTGCACTGCTAGTGACAACGACTAGTCCAATGGGTCGTTACTGGCTCCCATGGGTCGTCACTCCCCTCGATTCTTCAGCCCATTTTCCAGTTACAGACCTGCTACCACGACAGGTACCATGAGTCGTACCCAGCTCCAATGACTCATGGAAACCATCCATTATCACCACTGCTTATTTTATGAAAATCTTCCAACGGGAGCATACCATGACCCGTGGCTCAAACTAATGAGACGTTTCATGACTCGTGACTGCCTCCTTGATCATGAACAACCTCACAACGATTCCCTTTCAACAACCCATTATATCAACCAATGGGTCGTCCTTAGACTCATTGTCACAGAGCTCCTCACAGTAGAACCCAACCACGACTACTTCTCACGACTCGTCAGAACTACCAACAACTTGTACCACGAGTCGTTCTGAGGGAAATTTCTGGTTTCTCTACTACTTTTAATTTCAAATCTCGAGTCTAGTATTAGGCACTTCTAGGGTATTACATCCATACTATGATTCATGGTTACCATCTGTATGTTTTTTTCTTGACTTTCTAAAGTTTGCCACGGGTCAAACCACGACTTGTACCACCAACCTACGAGTCGTTAGATCCACTCGTGCTCACTGCTTCCAAGCTCCTTTTTTCCTCCTCACCGGTATAGGCTACGACTTGTTATTTCACACTACAATTCATACCTTGACTCATTGTCACTAAACTCGTCCTGCAGATTCTAACCACGACACTTGCAACGAGTCGTACCTTCTCATAACAACTTGTACCATGAGTTGTCCTATGAAAAATTTTCCTTCTTTTCTGCTAAACACATGCCAAATCAGGGGTCTAGTCTTAGGAACCTTTGAGGTATTACATAGAGTGTTAGCAAATTTCCAAGTCCAGAATACCTCAGGCGCACCGCACCACTCATCTCACCGAGGTGTTGATCAAAATTCTTCTGAAGTTCATGCTCTAGCGTGTGATGCCAGCTATCTCACCAACTTGAGTGCAACTTTCTATGATGTTTGGCGATTGGCCCGCCACACCAGCTATCTCACTATGCCAACGTTTCCTAAATTTTTCTTTCTTCACGCCTTAGGCTATTTTTGAGTCATTTTCCATTGATTATCTGCTAAAACCATCTAAAAATACTTGTTAGGTCATTTAATGCATATTATCATGAATTGATGCATTTCATAAGGATAACAATCTCAAAATAAGGTAAAATATGGGTAAAAGTATAGAAAATGGGCATACCAACATGCCCAACATTAAGAAGCAAGGCAAAACAACAATGAAAATTCACACCAAAAGCTAGCAAATTCTGAGAAGAAGTTCGTAGAGTTTCAGAGATTCTTTCTACCAGACTTTTTTATGAGCTTCTTTATGTCGAAGCTAATTCTGGGCTGAGTAAATAGGAGTAACATCACTCTTATCTTGGCTAAAGTTAACTCCAAGTATGGGTTAGCAATTCCCTCTTTGATTCCTATATGTTTTGTGAAAGGAAATTGGAGGAGGTTTATAGTAACTTGTGTTACTTGTTGTGTTGTTGAACTGCTGCATTTTGGGCAGTGTCATTGCTGCGTTTTTGAGGAAGAAACAAAATTCACATATACTCCATCATAGTATAAGCTTATTACAAGAAAAAAGTAAGACTTTTACCCTTTAATAAACTTGCAAGAACTTTCAAGTTAAAACTAGAAGTTGAAAGCCAAGAATGATGTATTATTTTTGGTGTGTTGTTATGTGAAGTTGCTACTGTTTTAGGAGGTTTATGAAGCTGTAATTATACTAAACATATACCCCATTGTAGTGGGAGTTAATCACAAGGAAAACATTTCAATATCCCCCTTTCCATTTCCTTTAAAGTTTGTGAAGAAAATTTAGTAATAAAGTGTTGAAATGATGTCTTCTGTTTGTTGTTGTGGCTGCCTATTGACATAATGTTTTAGCTGGAAAATTTGGCTCAAAATAGCCTTGTTTCAGGGTTATTAACTTAAGGAATTCAAGGGAGTAAGTACTGGTTGTTGAGGGAAATAAGCGACTAAAGAAAGCTCGTCGGAACAAGGTATGTAAGGCGGCGTCCATCGTTCTTTCAAGCACAATTCTTAAGTTATAGGTTGAATGAGCCAGCAAGATTCTTATGTGTATTGAGGAAGTATGTTAAGATAAATTTAAGATTTAATTTACATGTTTAACTGAAGCTAAATTTTGAGATTATTTCTAGCCCAAAGAGGCGTTTAAAGTGTAATATCGTGTTGATTGTTGTCGTAGCTTTACATCGAGTTGGAGACCTCTCAGCGTGGGCATTGTCAGCTGATCCTTTACATTATGTTATATATGTTATGTTGATCCTGTATGATGTTCTAGTTGTTGTGTGATATAGGAAATAAGGCTAAGACGGAGACATAAGAATAATGTACGCTAAGAAGGAATGTTAAGTTAGTACGGGTAAATGAGGGTACCAACGCAGTGATTCTTTAATATGGTCACCTCCCCTTATGTACATATGTTTTAAAGCTCTTAAGGCCTAAAAGATATTCCATAATTCCTATTCCTAAATCTAATGGCAAGTTACCGAGTTATCGAGTTCTAAGGTAATGAATGTCGATCCTAAGTATCTAGAATTGAGTCTAAGTACTCTAAAGTATGTTTAGTAATTTAAGTGAGTACAAGAACTCTAACTGAACCTAAGTACTCCAATTTGAGTTTAAGCTCTCTAAAATGAATCCAAGTATTCCAAAGTTGGGTCAAAGTTCCAATGTTGATTCTAAGAACCAGTAGGCGAGGTCCAGTATCATTTTACTCGAGTCTCATGTTCATGTTAAGCTTCCAAGTCGAGATATGTTTTAGGTCCCCTTCTGTCAGTTTCTAGGGGTATTATATTCAATTGGTCCTTCGAGTTGGACTCATTATCTGAATTAGTTATATCGCATTATTCAGTTGTTGGTCTAAGTATCGGTTTACTCATTTGCATGATTTGCATTTTATTTACCGCACGCTCTCTCTGGTCCAAGTATTAGATGGCTGATTGTGTGATGCCACACGCCCTCTCTAGTCCAAGTATTAGATAGCTGATTGTACGAAGGATTATATATGAAAATTCTAGTCCACGTATCAAGTCGGCCATATGAAGTCCTGGCCCAAGGATCAGGCAACTCTTAAAAGTCCTGGTCCAAGTATCGGTAGCCAGCGAATCAATTCTCATAAACTTCGATCCAAGTATCACAAGTGTTGGCATTTGAGCAGTTATGTTATACTCATACACAGAGTCTACATATAGGATAGAAAGTTACAAAGTTATAGATTATCTATCTCAACCCTATGTTTTAAGTCATTATTTATGTTGATAGGTTCTAGAGTGTCAGGTCCCAAAGAGCAACTCTTCTCAAAATCTCACTCAAAAGGTGCTGAGTTGGAATTCCATTCTAACTAAGGATTCTTGTGGTTCCGGTGGATCCAACTACAAGAGAACCAGGAACGGAGGGCTTTCCCCAGTCTTAGTCAAGGGGTAATATGTTAGAAAGTTCAGAGTTTAGATGGAATGCTTGCTATCAGTGCATTAGATGTCCTAGTTGTCCAGTACCAATCCACTTTGGAGGTTCGGTGTGCCTTCGTTCCTGTCATTCATCCAGTCTCTTGCAAGTGCTATCAAATCCTCTATGAGTGAGGATACTCTTTATTTTGGGAGTCCTACAGGAGCTGCTCTCGAATGCGCCCCTTAACCTTAAGTAGAAGGACAAGAAAGAGATTATTGGTTTTCTTGCTCCCGCTTCCTCATCTACGCTCATCAAGCCAACTTTGCTCTTTGGGAGGTGAAAGAGCGGTTGAAGTGGACATTTCGAAATGACAACGTCGAAGATAATTTATATATACACACGGTTACGGTTATCTCGGACTGCGTTCCGGAAAAAGCAGCCTACTTGTGGGGCACTGTGTACTTACAGCCTCTATTCCCTTCTTTGGTTCAGTTTATGTTTGGAATTACTTTAGTTACAACTTTCAATCTTACATACCAGTGCATTTCATTATACTATTGTCCCTTCGCCTGGGACCCCTGCAATCGTGCTATAGGTACAAATAGGGGCTTGAATCGATAGTTGCAGTAGGAGCCTAGATTCAGCCGAAAGTTGGTATGCTCCTTTCTTTCAGGGGTCGATTGTCTAGTTTTGGTTATATTGAGGTTTTTTGTATAGTAGGGGTAGGCTGGGGCCCTGTCCCATGTATTTCACATTGCTTATTCCTTAGAGGCTTTTGCAGACTAGTTGTTCAGTTGTATAGTCTCAGTTCGGCATGTGGCCTTACTAGCCTTCCATAGTTCTTTTTAGTTGTTATCATGGCCTTGCCGGCATTCTATCTTTATTATGTTTGTTGAAACTTGGCCGGTCCAATTCTATGCTATAGTTGACTGTGACAAGTGGCCCTGTTGGCCCATGGGTTGGAATTCAGATGCTACATAGTCGGCTTCTCGATTACTTTGGAATCGAGTGCCAGTCGCACCCTACCCCAGTTTTGGGGTGTGACACTTATAGCCAGCATATTAAACATTTGCACACATGATCCTTACAAATTAGCAACCCCCCTTATAAAACAATCAATGCTGAGAATGTTGTGCACACATGTAGCTACTCACCATGACACAAAGGGATCTAAAGATGGCATCAAATTATCAACTGACACTCGAGCATGAAATAATGCCATTTGCATAGACAACTAGGAGCTAATAATGCAACCCATGTACCCAGAACAAATGAAGTCTCGTACACTCACAATAATATGAATATTAGCAACCAAGACTAACAACAAAGCACTCACTCTCTCAAAGAAGTTCAAGAAATGCGTGTGAGATACCATAAGCTTGCCCTTATTTTCTCTACTTCGGTTCTTCTGACAGTCGGAATAGGATCACTATAGGACTTTTATCTTCTTGTAATTAGGCTTGGGAATGGGTATGGTAAATATGGATAAAGTGACTCAACCCTCCTTGGCATTACATTGTCTCTGACTCCACTTCCAACCTTTCTCTCCTTGTCTCCCATTTTCTCTTTTAATCTTTCTTCAACTCACTGGTGTGGTTTATTCTTCACTTCACTTTTCACTTTTCTTATTTCAACTTTCTATTTTTCTTTTCTTTGTTTTTCCTTTTTTCAGCAACACCACACTCGTTTCTTTTCATCCACCAGCCTTTTCTTTCCTTACCCCACCAATTTACACACCCCTATAGTAGACACCCTTAACTTAGGCATTTGCCTGCATTGAGTTACAAAATATTTGTAATTCCCTAGAAACCCTAAGATCAAACCCAGAAGTAGAAACGGAGAAAATAGGATTTTCTGCACCAGATCATAAAACAAATCATCCTGTGACCCGTCAGGATGACCTCGAGCCGTTAGGTGACTCATGGTGAGGTGTATGACTTAAGTTGGAAAATTCATGTTTGGGGTCACCACGGGCATGACCACGAGTCGTGGTCAGCCCCACAACTCGTTGAGTCAGCCGTGGTCAAGGTTGATTGAAGGAAGGGGAATTGTGGGCAGTGAAGATAACGAGAGGTTAGTAACGACTCATTGGGTTCCTCGTGATGAACCTTAGGTGAAAGGTTGGCAGGTGTACTTAACGACTTCTGACCATGAGTCATGGTCCATGGCGATGACTCGTCTAGTCCCTCGTTGGGACTGGCAATATGTTTTTCCCTACGAGTTTATTAAGGGCTTTTCCATAATTCCTATGATCCTAAGGCCTAAACTACATCATTTTTAGCTCTGAATAGTGAGTTTTAAGAAGGGTAAGTTCATTCTAAGCTATTCCTAATTCATGCATGCAAGTTTAGAGGTTTTGGAGAGGTGATCAAGTCTAGTACTCCAAGTTCTTCATCAATCCTTGATTGGGTAAGAAAAGGGATTTGTAGAATCATTCTTCTCGGGTATGTAGGGTTATGAATGGTGAATTTGTTCACACCCATGCCCAATCCCTCTCTAATTCATGAAAATCTATATGTTGATTCTATGGGGTTTTAACCCAATGCATGAATTCCCTAAGTTTCTACCATGTGTATGATCTAAGCATGTTTCTATTGTTGAATTATGATTCATGGGAAATTTTTACAATATTTTCAATTATTCATGTTTTCAAGTTTTATCAATTATGATGCCCATCCATGAAAGTTCATGAAAGTTGAGATCCATGACGTATGTTCTAGTATGATGAGATATTTATGAGAAAAGCATTTTTTCAAGTTACCCATGTTTATGATCATGTTTTCAAGTGAATCAAGTATTTTCAAGCATGTTTAGGTATTGGGCAAGCCCATATTTTCAAGTATGATTTATGATTTCACGAATTAGCTTACCACATGGTTTTGGAGTCAAGGCTCCCAACTATGTTTAGCTTGTGGTATGGTTTGAGCCAAGGCTCCTCATGTATGATTTTAGATTTTATATGTATATGATTATTTAGCTTCACCACTAGACGATGATTAGCTTCGTTGAAAAATGATGGAGAGCATATGCATGTTTTTGTGAGTAGTGTCTAGCACCAAGTAGGCTAAGGGTCAGTCAACCCTATGCCTCAGAACTACGCGCCAACGTAGGTATGATTAGATTATTTTGAACCTCCTTTGGAGCTTTCCCCTGCCCCAAGGGGCCTGCAGGCTTAGAACTCGATACCTAAAGTTAATTCGCGTTTGGACCGTGTTTAGCAGCGTAATTGGAGAAAAATTATGTGAAAAAGGTGTACTTCTACTATTATGGACGGGGGACTTTCATTATGTAATAAAACCAAATGAATCAATATATATATATATATATATATGACATTTGGGCGGTGGACAGGGGGTCCGTGACACGACCCCTATCGTGCCACAAATCGGGTGTGTCATGGCACCCAACACGGAAAGGGGTCTGTGACACGGTGCATGTCGCTACCTACCCCTGACCCTCTATCTCATACTAACTCAATTTTGTACTCGTACGTCTTTTTCCCGGGCCCTTCCTCGTATGCGTCATACTCTAAAACTCTCGATTTACGTACGTATGCACCTATTACACGATAGGAACTTACGGTTTGTAATAAGTCTTGTATGCCTAGCAGATGGAGGCAGTGCATGTGAGGGAGAGAGAGGCCAACAAGGAAAGGACAGACAGTTATGGGTTCTCCCAGCAAAGACCATATGGTGGGCGCAGTCAGCAGTCCCACCAGAGACCGTCAGCCCCGACATCATCATCTATGAGTGTGCCATCCAGATCTAGGCATGACAGAGAGGACAAGCATTTGGATATAGAGGCCAGAGCAGCAGGCCCACAGATTCCAGTATCCAAGTTTGCGATAGGTGTGTCCGGAGACACACTGGTCAATGTTTGGCGGGTACAGTTACTTACTTCAGGTGCGGGAAGCCCAGACACATGCATAAGGATTTTCTAGCAGCCAAAGAGGTTCATGATAGAGGCCGAGGCCTAGCATATAGTTCAGCAGCCCCACCATCACAGCCAGCTCAGCCGGGGGCATCTACTAGCATAGGTGCCGATCAGCGCAAAAATAGATTCTATGCCCTAGCATCCCGTCAGGAGAAGGAAGTCTCCCCAGATGTGGTCACTGGTATGTTACGAGTATTCCATCTTAATGTATATGCATTGTTAGATCTAGGGGCTACTTTGTCTTTTATGACGCCCTACGTTGCTAGTAGTTTCGAGTCAGTCCCAAAATCCTATCAGAACCCTTCTTAGTCTCTACTCTAGTTATAGCTCGACCGGAGTACAGAAGTTTCCCTGTCACGGTTCTTCATAAAATCACCTCAGCAGATTTAGTAGAGTTAGCCATGACCAACTTTAATGTTATCCTCAGAATGGATTGGCTATTTGCATGTTATGCCTTAGTTAATTGTAGAGCCCGTGCAGTAGAGTTTCGATTTCCGAGTGAGCTAGCCTTAGAGTGGAAGGGTAGTTCAGTTGTGCCTGTAGGTCATTTCATTTCTTACCTTAAGTCCAGAAAGATGATCTCTAAGGGTTGCATGTACCATCTAGTAAGGGTTAAGGATGCTACTTCCGAGACCCCGACTATCCAGTCAGTTCCAGTAGTATGTGAATATTCGAAAGTCTTCCCAGATAATTCACCGGGAATCCGTCCCGAGCGAGAGATTGATTTTGGTAATGACCTTCTTTCAGATAAGCAGCCTATATCTATTCCTCCTTATAGAATGGCTTTAGCCGAGTTAAAAAAGTTGAAGGAGCAATTGAAAGACCTTTTAGATAAGGGATTCAATAGACCGAGTGAATCCCCGTGGGATGCACTAGTTCTCTTTGTCTGAAAGAAAGATGGTTCTCTTCGCATGTGTATTGATTATAAAATATTGAACAAGTTCACCATCACGAACAGGTATCCTCTTCCCAGGATTGGTGATTTGTTTGACCATCTTCAGGGTGCCAAGTGCTTTTCGAAGATAGATCTTAGATCCAAATACCATCATCTCAGGGTTCGGGAGAGTGACATCCCGAAGACAGCCTTCAAGACTAGGTATGGTCATTACGAGTTTGTAGTTATGCCTTTTGAACTAACGAATGCTCCTGCAGCTTTTATAGATTTGATGAACAAAGTGTTCAAGCCATACTTGGATATGTTCGTGATTGTTTTCATAGAAGAATCTTTATATACTCTCGGAGCGAGGAGGAGCATGCTTCTCATTTAAGGGTGGTGCTACAGAGTCTTAAGGATCGCCAATTATATGCAAAATTCAGCAAGTGCGAATTTTGGTTGAACTCCGTGGAATTTTTGGGTCATGTGGTGTCTAGTGAGGGTGTACTGGTAGACTCTCAAAAGATAGAAGCAGAGAAGAATTGGCCTAGACTGGTGAGTCCTTCAGATATCAGGAGTTTCTTGGGCTTAGCTGGTTATTATCAGAGGTTTGTTGAGGGGTTTTCATCTATTGCAATGCCATTGACCAAATTGACCCAAAAGAAAGTGAAGTTTCAATGGTCGGAGGCTTGTGAGAGGAGTTTCTAAGAGTTGAAGACTCGACTCACCTCAGCACCTGTGCTAACCCTACCCGAGGGTACCGATGGGTTTGTGGTATATTGTGATTCTTCGAGGATCGACTCGACCGATGAAGGTGTTATTATTCAAAACGAATCAGATTCATCCGTGGTGATTGATGTAAAACCGAGACAAGACGAGGATCCTATTTTGGTAAAGCTAAAGGAAGTCGTTCAGAATTAGAAGGTAGAGGTCTTCTCCAAAGGGGGAGATGGTGTGCTTTGATATCAGGGTCACTTGTGTGTTCCAGATATCGATGATTTGAGGGAGCGTATGTTGTATTAGGCTCATGGTTCCAGATATTTGATACATCCAGGTGCCACCAAGATGTACCGTGACCTACGGGAAGTCTATTGGTGGAATGGCATGAAGAAGGACGTAGCAGAATTTGTGGCTAAGGTTCCCAATTGTTAACAGGTGAAGGTTTAGCATCAAAGACCGGGAGGTGTGCTTCAAGATATTAGTATCCCTACTTGGTAGTGGGAGGAGATCAATATGGACTTCATCACAAGATTACCTCGCATTCGTCAATAGTACGAATCCATTTGGGTGGTGGCGGACAGGTTGACCAAAGCAGCTCATTTTCTACCAGTTCAAACTACCGATTCAGCGAAGGATTATGCCAAGTTGTACATTCGGGAGGTAGTTCGATTTCATGGAGTGCCATTGTCCATCATATTAGATAGAGGTACTCAGTTTACCTCTCAGTTTTGGAGATCGTTTCAAAAGGGACTTGGTACTTAGGTCAAGCTTAGCACAGCGTTTCATTCGCAAACGGATGGTCAGGCAGAGCGGACTATTCAGACTCTCGAGGACATGTTGAGAGCGTGTATAATTGACTTCAAGGGTAGTTGGGATGATCATTTTCCTCTCATTGAGTTTGCATATAATAATAGCTATCATTCCAGCATTCATATCGCTCCATTTGAGGCCCTCTATGGGCGAAGATATATATCGCCTATTGGAAGGTTTGAAGTAGGTGAAGCTGCGATGATAGGACCAAATTCAGTCCATGAGGCTATGGAGAAAGTTCAGCTTATAAGGGACAGGTTGAAAACAACTCAGAGTTGCCAAAAGTCCTATGCGGATGTGAAAAGGAGAGAACTGGAGTTCGAAGTTGATGATTGGGTGTTTCTGAAGGTATCTCCCATGAAGGGACTGATGAGATTCAGAAAGAAAGGGAAACTTAGTCCCTGTTATGTTGGCCCGTACCAAATTGTGAGACGTGTTGGCAAGGTGGCCTATGAGTTGGAGTTACCCTCAGAATTAGCTTCAGCCTATCCAGTTTTCCATGAATCTCTCTTAAAGAAGTGTTTGGGTGCTCCATCTCTAGTTGTTCTGGTAGACAGTATCGGTGTCAAAGACAGCTTTAGTTATGAAGAGGTTCCGGCGGAAATATTGGATCTTTAGGTTCAAAGGCTAATAAACAAAGAAGTAGCCTCAATCAAGGTTTTGTGGAGGAATCACCATGTTGAGGGAGCTATATGGGAAGCCGAAGCAGATATGATGGCTAGATACCCACATCTATTCCCTTCCGGCTTAGTTCAAGCTTGAGGTATAAGTTTTTACCCTAAAACTCTATTCAGTTTCATGTTCAGTTCATGTGGCCCATTTTATTTCATGTCAAAGTATGTATATATGATTCATGAATTTAGTTCAGTCATGTAGTTCAGTTCGGAGGTAGTCATTTCGTCAGTTTTCCAGCTTATATGATCAGTATTTGAACAATATGATTGCATTTATTTTCTTTTCTGTGTGTTTTCCAACATTCGAGGAAGAATCTTTTCAAGGGAGAGATATTATAATGCCCCAAAAACCCTAAGATCAGACACGACAGTTGAAACGGAGAAAATAGAATTTTCTGCACCAGGTCACAGAACGAGTCATCCTGTGACCCGTCGGGATGACCACAAGTTGTTAGGTGACTCGTGGTGAGGTGTATGACTTTAGTTGGAAATTCATGTTTTTGGGTCATCACGGGCATGACCACGAGTCACGGTCAGCCCCACAACTCGTTGAGTCAGCTGTTGACAAGGTTAGTTGAAGAAAGGAGAATTGTGGGTTGTGAAGATAACAAGAGGTGACCACGACAGTAATGACTCGTTGGGTCCCCGGTGATGAGCCTCAGATGAAAGGTTGGCAGTGTACTTAACAACTTCTGACCATGAGTTGTGGTCCATGGCGACGACTCATCCAGTCCCTCGTTGGGACTGGTAATCTATTTTTCCCTGCGAGTTTATTAAGGGATTTTCCATAATTTTTATGATCCTAAGGCCTAAACTACGTCGTTTAAAGCGCTGAATAGTGAGTTTTAAGAAGGGTAAGTTCATTCTAAGCTATTCCTAGTTCATGCATGCAAGTTTAGAGGTTTTGGAGAGGTGATCAAGTCTAGTACTCCAAGTTCTTCATCAATCCTTCATTGGGCAATCAAGGGAGTTATAGAATCAGTCCTTCTCAGGTATGTAGGGTTATGAACTGGTGAATTTGTTCACACCCATGCCCAATCCCTCTTTAATTCATGAAAATCTACATGTTGATTCTACGGGGTTTTAACCCAATGCATGAATTCCCTAAGTTTCTACCATGTGTATGATCTAAGCTTGTTTCTATTGTTGAATTATAATTCACGGGCAAGTTTTATAACGTTTTCAATTATAAATCATGTTTTTAAGTTTTATAAATTACGATGCCCATCCATGAAAGTTCATGAAAGTTGAGATCCATGACGTATGTTCTAGTATGATAAGATATTTATGAGAAAAGATGTTTATAAACTACCCATGTTTATGATCATGTTTTCAAGTGAATCCAGTATTTTCAAGCATTTTTAAGTATTGGGCAAGCCCGTATGTTCAAGTATGATTTATGATTTCACGAATTAGCTTACCACATGATTTTGGAGTCAAGACTCCCAATTATGTTCAGCTTGTGGTATGGTTTGAGCCAAGGCTCCTCATGTATGATTTCAGATTTTATATGTATATGATTATTCAGCTTCACCACTAGATGATGGTAAGCTTTGTTGAAAAATGACGGAGAGCATACGCATATTTTTAGGAGTAGTGTCTAGCACCGAGTAGGCTAAGGGTTAGTCAACCCTATGCCTCAGAACTACGTGCCAATGTAGGTATGATTAGATTATTAGGACCTCTTTTGGAGCTTACCCCTTCCCCAAGGAACCTTCAGCTTGATATCGATATCATGGTTGCATCCTTAGCCCTGGCAAGACTTTGGATGGCTCTGCCCATTTGAGTGTGATAGTCGGGGCCACGTAAGCTCTATCGTGGTAATGTCGGTTATATGATGAGTCTCCCATTGTTCCTTATGATTTGAGTTATACATGTTTATCATTCATGCTATATATATATATATATATGTATGTTTCAAGCAACCCAATGTTCAGTTTTACTTATGATTATCAGTTTTCAGCTTTGGGTCATTCGAATCAGTTATGATATTCAGTTATGTTTAGATCATGATTTCATAAAATAGCATGCCAACCCTACTCTCAGACTCTTATCTTGATTATGTTTTATGTTATGCATGTTTTAATGATTTTACTTACTTAAGCGGTTTTACTTACCTTGTATACTCGGTACATTCCACGTACTAACCGCATACTCTATGGTGTATTGTTTCATGATACAGGCTCCGACATCCAGAATTAGCCCCGTCATTAGCCAGTTCTCTGAGTTAGCATTCAGTCTCAGTTGGTGAGTCCTCATCTCCCGAGGACCATTCCTTATCAGTTATCTTTATATTTTCAGTTTCATACTTAGAGAGTTAGTTGGGGTTTTGTCCCATCAACTCATCAGAAATAGAAGCTTTTTAGACATAGATTGTATTCAGCTTCAGACTCGTGTTGTATTCTGATGTTATGCTATGTTTAGACTTCCGTTATGTTTATTATGATAAATCTTCCACTTTTATTGATTGAGTTAGATATATGATCATGCCATGGGTCGACTTGGAGTCTCTCGGGCTCCATGTCATGAGTCTCGATCCGAGCCTATGCTCGGGTCGTGACAAACTTGGTATCAGAGCATTAGGTTTTGAAGTGTCTTAGGGTGTCTGAAAGCCGCGTTAAGTATAGTCTTTTTCATGGGTGTGAAGTACGCCACACTTATGACGGAGAAGCTACGAGACATTTAGGAAATGTTCCCTTCTTTCATGATCTATGTCATGCGCTGAAATGGCTCTCTATCCTTCTAACTCGTACTATATGCGTTTGCAGAATCATGCCTCCCCGCAGATTTAATTAAAGGAGAAATGAAAATGGAAATGAACAGGAGGATGGAAATGGTGATGGGCATCAGCAGGCTCCACCAGCCCATGAAAACCATGCACCGGAGCCGGTTCCCCATGCTGAATTCAGGGAAGCCATTAAGATGCTAGCACAGGCCTTCACCGCCTAGGTCAATCAGCAGGCGATAGCACATGTCCCTCAGAACATGAATGTGGTAGCAGCATGAGTCAGAGATTTTCTAAGGATGAAACCTCCAGAATTCCTTAGGCTAAAGGTGGGTGAGGATCCACATGAGTTTATCGATGAGATTCTAAAGATCACTTAGATCATGGGGGTGACCGGAGAAGAGTACGTCGACTTAGCCTCATATCAGTTGAAGGGGGTTGCACACATATGGTTTATGTAATGGAAGGATATTAGGGCAGTTGGAGCATTCCCTATTAGTTGGAATGAGTTCCATGTCACTTTTCTAGATCGGTTCTTCATTCGTGATATGAGAGAGCTGAAGGCCGTCGAGTTCGTGAATCTAAAGCAAGGAAAGAGGACATTGCAGGAGTATGCCTTAGAGTTCACTCTTCTGTCCAAGTACACGCCAGAGTTAGTGGTTGATTAGTGAGCTCGAGTGAGCAGGTTTGTTTATGGAGTGGCGGATTACCTAGATAAGGATTGTCGGACTGCCATGCTCCATCAGGATATGGATTTTCTTGGGATAGTATTATACGCCCAGCAGAGACCAGGTGGTGGGCATGAGAGGGAGAGGTGATGTATGTGAGGGGGAGAGAGGTCAAGAGGGCCAGGACAGATAGTTATGGGTTTTCCAGCAGAGAACAGGTGGCGGGCACTGTCAGCAGTCCCACCAGGGATCGTCAGCCCCGACATCGTCGATTGTGAGTATGCCATCCAGATCTAGGCGCCACTAGAGAGGACGAGTATCAAGCTTTAGAGGCTAGAGCAGCAGGTCCACAGATTCTAGTATCCCAATTTGTGACAGGTTTGGCCAGAGATACACGGGTCAGTGTTTGGCGGGTACAGGTGCTTGCTTCGGGGGTGGGAAGCCCGCACACGTGCTTAAGGATTGTCCAACAGCCATAGAGGGTCATGATTGAGGCCGAGGCCCAGCTTCTATTTTAGCAGCCCACCAGTATGCCCAGCTCAGCAGGGGGCATCTACTAACAAAGGTGGCGGTCAGCGCCAAAACAGATTCTATGCGCTAGCATCCCATCAGGAGCAGGAGGTCTCCTCGAATGTGGTCACTTGTATGTTATGAGTATTCCATATTGATGTATATGCATTGTTAGATCCAGGGGCTACTTTGTCTTTTATGACGCCCTACGTTGCTGGTAGTTTCAGATTCAATCCCAAAATCCTATCAGAACCCTTCTCAGTCTCTACTCCAGTTGGTGATTCAATTATAGCTCGATGGGAGTATAGAAATGCTCTGTCACAATTCTTCAGAAAATCACCTCAGCAGATTTAGTAGAGTTATCCATGAACTACTTTGATGTTATCCTCGGCATGGATTGGCTATTTGCATGTTATGCCTCAGTTAATTGTAGAACCTGTGTGGTAGAGTTTCGATTTCCGAGTGAGCCAGCCTTAGAGTGGAAGGGTAGTTCTATTGTGCCTGTAGGTCTTTTCATTTCTTACCTTAAGGCTAGAAAAATGATCTACAAGGGGTTGAGTGTACCATCTAGTTAGGGTTAAGGATGCTATGTTCGAGACTCCGACTATTCAGCCAGTTCCAGTAGTATGTGAATATCCAGAAGTCTTCCCAGATGATATACTAGGAATCCCTCCTGAGCAGGAGATTTATTTTTCTATTAACCTTCTTCCCGATACACAGCCTATATCTATTCCTCCTTACAGAATGGCCTCAGCCGAGTTAGAGTAGTTGAAGGAGCAATTGAAAGACCTTTTAGACAAGGGATTCATCAGACCGAGAAAATCCCCGTGGGCTGCACCAGTTCTCTTTGATCGAAAGAAAGATGGTTCTCTTCACATGTGTATTGATTATCTATAATTGAACAAGGTCTCCATCAAGAATGATTTGTTTGACTAGCTTCACGGTGTCAAGTGCTTTTCGAAGATAGATCTCAGATCCGGATACCATCAGCTCAGGGTTAGGGAGAGTGCCATCCCGAAGACAGCCTTTAGGACTCGGTATGGTCATTACGAGTTTGTAGTTATGTCTTTTGGACTAACGAATGCTCCTACAGCTTTTATAGATTTGATGAACAGAGTGTTCAAACCATACTTGGATATGTTTGTGATTGTGTTCATAGATGATATCTTGATATACTCTCGGAGCGAGGAGGAGCATGTCACTTATTTAAGGGTGGTGCTACATACTCTTAAGGATTGCCAATTATATGCTGAATTCAGCAAGTGCGAGTTTTGGTTGAACTTAGTGGCATTTTTGGGTCATGTCGTGTCAAATGAGGGTGTACAGGTAGACTCTCAAAAGATAGAAGCGGTGAAGAATTGGCCTAGACCTGTGAGTACTTCGGATATCAGGAGTTTCTTGGGCTTAGCTGGTTATTATCGGAGGTTTGTTGAGGGGTTTTTATTTATTGAAATTCCATTGGCCAAATTGACCCCAAAAAAGTGAAGTTTCAATGGTCGGAGGCTTGTGAGAGGAGCTTCCAAGAGTTGAAGACTCGACTCACCTCAGCACCTGTGCTAACCCTACCCGAGGGTACCGATGGGTTTGTGGTATATTGTGATGTTTCGAGGATCGACTCGACTGATGGTGGTGTTATTATTCAAAATAGATCAGAATCATCCTTTGTGACTGACGTAAAAGCGAGAGAAGACAAGGATCCTATTTTGGTAAAGCTAAAGGAAGTCGTTCAGAATTAGAAGGTAGAGGTCTTCTCCAAAGGGGAAGATGGTGTGTTTTGATATCAGGGTCGCTTGCATGTTCCGGATATCAATGATTTGAGGGAGTGGATGTTGCATGAGGCTCATAGTTCCAGATATTCGATACATCCAGGTGCCAGCAAGATGTACCGTGACCTATGGGAAGTCTATTGGTGGAATGGCATGAAGAAGTACATAGCAGAATTTGTGGCTAAGGTTCCCAGTTGTTAACTAGTGAAGGTTTAGCATCAAAGACCGGGAGGTGTGCTTCAAGATATCAGTATCCGTACTTGATAGTAGGAGGAGATCAATATAGACTTCATCACAAGATTACCTCGCACTAGTCAACAATACGACTCCATTTGGGTGGTGGTGGACAGGTTGACCAAAGCAGCTCATTTCCTACCAGAGTCAAAACTATCGATTCAGGGGGGGATTATGCTAAGTTGTACATCTAGGAGTTAGTTCAGTTGCATGGAGTGCCATTGTCCATCATATCAGATAGAGGTACTCAGTTTACCTCTCAGTTTTGGAGATCGTTTTAAAAAGGACTTGGTACTCAGGTCAAGCTTAGCATAGAGTTTCATTCGCAAATGGATGGTCAGGCAGACAGACTATTCAGACTCTCGAAGACATGTTCAGAGCGTGTGTAATTGACTTCAAGGCTAGTTGGGATGATCAGTTTCCTCTCATTGAGTTTGCATATAATAACAGCTATCATTCCAGCATTCAGATGGCTCCGTTTGAGGCTCTCTATGGGCGAAGATGTAGATCGCTTATTGGTTGGTTTGAAGTCGGTGAAGCTGCGATGATAGGACCGGATTCAGTCCATAAGGCTATGGAGAAAGTTCAGCTTATAAGGGATAGGTTGAGAATAGCTCAGAGTCGCCAAAAGTCCTATGCGGATGTGTGAAGGAGAGAACTTGAGTTCAAAATTTATGATTGGGTGTTTCTGAAGTTATCTCCCATGAAGGGAGTGCTGAGATTTGGAAAGAAAGGGAAACTCATTCCCCGTGATGTTGGCCCGTACCAGATTGTGAGACGTGTTGGCAAGATGACCTATGAGTTGGAGTTACCCTCAAAATTAGCTGCAGTCCATCCAGTTTTCCATGTATCGCTCATAAAGAAGTGTTTGGGTGCTCCAGCTCTAGTTGTTCCGGTGGACAATGTCAGTGTGAAAGACAGCCTTAGTTATGAAGAGGTTCCGGTGGAAATATTGGATCATCAGGTTCGAAGTCTAAGAAACAAAGAAGTAGCCTCAGTCAAGGTTATGTGGAGGAATTAGCATGTTGAGGGAGCTACGTGGGAAGCCGAAGCAAATATGATGGCAAGATACCCATATCTATTCCCTTCCGGCTCAGTTCTAGCTCGAGGTATCAGTTTTTGCCCTAAAACTCTATTCAACTTGATGTTCAGTTCATGTGCCCTAGTTTCTTTTATGTCAAAGTATGTATGTATGATTCATGGATTCAGTTCAGTCATGTAGTTCAGTTCGGAGGTAGTCATTTCATTAGTTTTCCAGCTTATATGATCAGTACTTGAACAGGATGATTGCATTTCTCCGTTTTTCTGTATGTTTTCCTACATTTGAGGACGAATGTTCCCAAGGGGGAGATATGTTGATAACGATACGGACAATGAAAAGACTCTAAAAATTAGAAGATTAGAAAGGGTGAAGGAGTTTATTCTTGAAAAGAGAAGAAACAAGAAATAGTGAATCAACTAAGAAGTAGAAGAAAAGGGGGGGAGGGAACTCAAACAAGGAATCTTACCATTGAAAAAATTCAAGTTATGGTTCAAAGTAGAATAAAAAGGGCATAAGCCAAAGAGTACCTACAAAGCTCTCCACATGCCACAAGGCTTCTACTAATATATTAAATCAAACTTTATTACAATGAAGAGAAAGAACCCCCTTTATATAGAATCCTAGAAGGGGCTGGTCAAAGACTCAATTAAAGAAATTATGTTCCCTAGGGACATAGAAGGTTGCCCACACTTTGACCGATGCAGTCAACATAGATTAAAACAAAACACTAAATTGCATTGAAAGCTGCCACACACAAAGTCCTAGAGAGTCAACATCTATAAAACAACTCTTAAATATTCTAGAAACTAATTAAAAATTACTGCAATATTTTCTCCCATTGGGGGCTGATTTGGGCCCTATTCCATCTCTTTTTGAACTTTAATTTGGGCCTCCAAATAGATGTAAGAGGTGAAGTAAATATCTTCATTGAGCTTTGATCTTGGGCAGATTTATATGCCCAAGTGATACTCAAACGTATCAATTTTACCTTGTTTGCTGTGCAATGTGTATATAATATCATGTAATTTGTAATAAAAGGTGAATTTATACTAACCAACATGATTAGCATTTGTTTTGTAGGTAAATGTGATTTTTAGGAGCTAAAATGCATGTTGGAACTATATCGGAGTTGGACTTGGATGCGAGCGTGGAAAAGACATTGGAATGCACATTTTATAGGGGCTCCGCGATGGAGCCGTGCCACACTACCATCGCGGTAGCACACTGCCTGAACAGGAATTAAAATGGCAATTTCCAGTGTGCCTTCGCGTCAGCTCCGTGGCACGGAGAGAGGCCTCCGCGTTGGCCTCCGTGCCACGTTGAGGCTAATTTACCGGACCCTGAAATTCCAGTGAAGGTCCGTGTCCACGCCGTGTCACGGAGGCAGTGCTCCGCGTTGGCCTCCGTGACACGTTGCTTGTTATTCCGGGAAAAATTTCCCACTAGTATAAATAGCACACTTAGGTTTATTTTAAGCAGTTTTTAGTTTTTAGACTGAGTTCAGAAGTGGAGAGCAAGGACGTGGGTTAGGAGCAGTTGAGGAACGAAAAAGCTAAGGGATTTCTTCTCTTCTTTTCTTCTTTCTATCAATTGTACGTATGATTTACACTCATTTTAGGATGATCAATCCACAAATGAGTGGCTAATTCTCTTCCTTGCTGAGGTTTTGAACATGTGTAATGAATTTTGATTATAATTGATATGGTTTTCTTCTTATTCTTTCATGTTGTTCTATTAATTCTTGTTCTTACTGCATTAGTGATTGGCCAACATTAATGTACATCTAAAAAGTCCAATTTCACTCGAGAGAGCAAGAAATTGGAAAGTTGTGAATTAATAGGGTATTGTTCTTAACTTGATTTGGGAAAATTGGGTTTTGATGTGCTTTCCTGATAGAAATATACTTGAAAGCCGTATTAGTCAATTTAGGAACCGGAATTGTAGTGCTAGGTCATAAATTGCATTTGATCACAGAAATGTAGACGGATGGTTTATGATTCTAAAGTGAAATTAAATACGGAAGTTTTAATTTCTAGGCGAATGTTCTTGGCTAGCAATATGAAGAAGAGATTAACCAAATTATCATGATTATCAAGTTCATTACTTGTTCTTAACCTTGGAATGTTCATATCCATTGTCTGAATTCACAGTAAATAGTTGTTATTAATTTTAGTATATATAGTTTAGAAACAAAAACTCAAGTAACTGTTGGTTACATTGTTGTTAGCATAATTAGAAGTGAAATAGGAATATAGTAAACTAGGCAACTTTACATATCTTGAGCCTCCTTGGATCGATACTTGGCTACTTAGCCACTTTATTACTTGTTTGACCACGTGCACTTGCGTGTCGGTTTATAATATATAATACCAATCGGAATAGCACCGAACAAGTTTTTGGCGCCGTTTCCGGGGAGGCTAGGCGATTTGTGAAATTGTGTTTAGTGTAAATTTACTGTATTTTTATTTTTATTTTCTTAAGGGTTAACAACTTGGTCTTAGCCTGTATTTTGCAGATTTTGTTTCTGTGAACACTGGCAAGGGACAAAGAGCTGGTGGAATCTTACTTAGAGCCTGAACGTGAATTTCATAGTTAACGTAGAGAAGCTCTACGAAAGAAGCTGCAGTTGCTTAAACAGTCTATGATGGAGCAACAAAATCCACCAGTTGTGAGGGCAGTGTTAGTGCCCGATGAAGCAGCAGCAAGGCCGGTTCGCGAGGTGGCAATCCCACATGCCAACAATGTACATTCTAGCATCCGCAAACCAGAGCCTGGAGGGAGGTTTGAATTAAAGCAGAATATGGTGCAACTTTTGCACACAAGCGAGCAATTTACCGGTCTCCCTCATGAAGATCCACAACAACATCTCCAAAACTTTTTGGAGATAAGTGACACTTATATACCCGCTGGAGTGTCACCTGATTATGTTCGGCTCACCTTATTTCCATTTTCCTTACTTGGTGAAGCCAATAGGTGGTTAAAAGCTGAACCACCCAATTTTATATCAACGTGGGATGATCTTGCACGGAAGCTTTTGATTAGATTTTTCTCTTCTGGTAAAATAGCCAGACTTAGAAGTCAAATTCTAAGTTTTAAACAGAGGGAAGGAGAAAATCTATATCAAGCCTGGGAAAGATTTAAATCCATGTTGCGGGACTGTCCTCATCATCATCAATCCAATGAGGTGTTGGTACACACATTTATTGAGGGTTTGGAACCCCACACTAAAATTCTGTTAGATTCAGCAGCTGGAGGGCAAGCGCTGGAAAAGACTTACGAGGAGTTGTACACTTTGCTCAACCGAATTTCACAAGGCAATCCAGAATGGAATGCAGATTCTTCAAGAGGTGGAGCAAGGAAAGCAGCGGGAGTGCTTGAAGTGGATGGGTTTACAGCTATCGCTGCACAGATAGCTGCTTTGCAAAATCAGTTAAACAACCACTTCAGCAATATGAATTTGAATCAGCCTTCAGCTTCAGTCAATGCAGTTCAACAGATGTGGTGTGAAGTGTGTGATAGTAGTGAGCATTCAGCTGAATGCTGTGGTGCAAATCCTGATTCTGTTAACTTTGTGGGCAATGCACAGAGAAATCAGCAGCAGTTTGGTAGTGGCTACAACTCAAATTGGAGGAACCATCCGAATTTTTCGTGGGGTAGCAACAACCAACAAGGCCAAAGCTCAGGGCAGGGTATGCACAGAAACCAAGGAGGGCAACAAAATTATCAAGCTCAATTCAGAAATCACAATGCCCCTCCTCCACCACCATCACCTACCATTGAGGAGATGTTCAAAACCATGATCGCTAATCAGGCACAATTGCAGGCTGACTATGTTAAATTGGCAGTCGAAGTGAAGAATAATCAGTTGGCGACCAAGGCTCTTGAATATCAGTTTGGGCAATTTGCTAGTGCCCAAAATACTAGACCCAGAGGAGGACTACCTAGCGACACGGATCCTAATCCGAAGCAGGTAAATGCAGTGACCACGAGGAGTGGTTTACAGTTGAAGGAGGTGGACCCGGAAAGACCGCCTCAAAAGTTAGGAGCAGCAGATGTTGAGGGAGAGCAAATCTCAGATAAGGGGAAGACTAAAGAAGCTGAACCAGAAAGGCCTCCACCCCCATTCCCTCAACGACTTAAGAAACACAAGGAGGAGGCGTGTTTCCAGAAATTCATGGAGGTACTTAAACAGGTACATGTTAACTTACCTCTTGTTGATGTATTGCAGGGAGTGCCAAAATATGCAAAATATATTAAAGACATCGTGGCTAACAAAAGTCGTTTGACTGAGTATGCCACGGTAGCTTTAACGGAGGAATGCACTTCCCGTATTCAGAATAGGTTGCCCACAAAACTGAAAGACCCTGGAAGTTTTACTATCCAGCTTACGATTGGGCAAAGTATCCGAGCTCGTGGATTATGCGACTTGGGGGCAAGCATAAATCTGATGCCATCTTCGGTATTCAGAAAGTTAGGTCTAGGGAGTCCTAGACCTACAACGGTAATCTTGCAGCTAGCAGACATGTCTTTAGCTAAGCCGGATGGCATTGTTGAGGATGTGTTAGTGCAAGTAGGCTCCCTCATTTTTCCGGTCGATTTCATTGTTCTAGATTTTGAACCAGATGCTGAAGTCCCATTTATTTTGGGACGACCCTTTTTGGCAACCGGAAAAGCATTAATTGATGTAGCTGCGGGTCAACTCACGATGCGAGCACATGACAAGGTCGAAGTGTTCGATGTGTAAAAGGTACCTAAGCTCCTGACTGTTTATAAGGAACTCTCGGTGATCAACGTGATTGATCATGGGAAGGCTAATGGAATGAGTGATTCCCGAGAGTTACTAGGTAGGCCACCGGATAAGGTTGAGAACTACTGAGGGGATGACCATGATCGGGACAAATCGTCCATCACCCTAGTAGACAAGTGAGCATAAAGGACGTCGAGCCGCGACGGTAAACCAGGCGCTGCACGGGAGGCAACCCGTGAGAAAAATATTTTATTTTTTTTCTTTTTGCACAGTGTAGTTAATTTTTATTTTTATTTTCGTTTTTATTTTTATGTCCAATTGTTATTTTTCTTTTTCTTTTCTTGATTAGGTTTAGATTTTCATTTTAGTTAGTCTTTTTATTTTTAGTTAGGGAAATCTATTAATCTAACCAATTTTTGTTTAGTGAGGTGATTTTCAGGTATAACGGAGGAAATATACATGGAATCGAGAAAATGAGGCAAGGTATGAAAAATCAAATTAATTGAAGAAACAGTGCACTGGCACGTTGGCGCCGTGTCACGGAGGCAGTGCTCCGCGTTGGCCTCCGTGACACGTTGAAAGCAAAATCTGAATTTTTCAAAAATCCAGTAAGCCAACGCGTTGGCTCCGTGTCACGGAGGAGGGGCTCCGCGTTACCCTCCGTGACACGTTGCCCCTTATTCAGTGCCGGGTCACACCGGGTTGCCGGGTGACCCGCGTGTTTTCTTTAAATAAACCCCCGATTTTGCCCAATTTTTCCCCATTTCTCTCCTCCTTCGCGACCAAAACACCCAATTTCCCCTCCCCAACCAACGTGCCACGCTAATAGGCAAGGCAAATATCAAATTTCTTCGGTTCTTCAACTAAAAGGTATGTTTTCATCGTTTCTCTCAAGTTTTTGGCGATTTTAGTCGAATGTGAGCATAGGAGGTGAAATATATCACCCCAAGTAGCAATTAAACATGATGTTGAATTATTTTGTGATTGATTATGTTCGGATTGTTGTAATTAGCGTTTGAACTCGTCGATTATGTGAATAATTCAAATTTGATTGTAGAATTGTATTCTAGGGATTGGGTTGTTGAATTTGACTTGGGCAACTTGATAATTTGATGAATTCGATGCCGGGGTGTGGTTGTAAATTGAGATAAGTCGAGGTAAATATTGTGTGAATGTTGTGGGAAGACGAATTCTCGAATTGTTGGGGAAAATGCGAAAATTGTGTAAATTGGTTTGATTAATTGGATTCGTTTGTATATAGAATGTTTTTATCGTTGTTTTTATTTTGTTGTTGTTTTTGTTGCGAAGTGCGATGTGTGAATTGTTAACGATAGTAGGATTGGGATTAGATGTATGAAGTCTGAGTAGTACGCTAACCGTTATGCTGTCGAAATTTTTTTGTGAATGCACTAAGCATGAAGTGTATAGTGTTGTCTGTGGTGTAATTAGAGTTATCTTTGCCGTAATTTTGTAGAAGTAGCTAAGGCCTAAGTGTGGGGTAAATGTTGTGTAACCCGACCTTAGCCGAAGTTAACAAGTTTTTAGCTTAACTTTGTGCTTGTTTGTGTAAATTGACAGGTACAATGGCTAGCAGACAAGATAAAGGCAAGGGTGCTTCTACCTCAGGCACCGGTAGGAAAAGGATGAGACTGGGCACCGCAGTCCCAGCTGCACCCGTTGTTCCGCGCGGCCAACGCCGCCAATACGGAACAAGATGGGTAACCGAGGAAGGAAAGAAATGGTATGCTAAGCATAAGGAGAGCAAGTACTTCCCGGAAGAACATATTGCACGGGAACCACTCGCACAGGAGTTCCCTCGCATCGTATAGAGAATCGAGGCAGCTGGGCTCAGCTATATTTTTCAGGAGCCCAAGGAGTGCAACCTTCATTTGGTCTGGGAATTTTATGCAAATTGGAACCCGGCCATCAGAAGCCACACAGTGAAAATCAGAGGGCAGATTGTCACTCTGGAACCCCAGCAGCTGAATGCCATCGTCGGAGCGCGGGACACAGACGCCCACGTTCTCCGCCAGCTAAACATCACCCCACCGTACGCCGACATCAGACGTACGTTGTGTGGGGCTCGATACACAGCCCGATGGAGTAGACATAAGGAGAGGGGTTACCACCAGACTCTGCCTTATTCGCAGATGAACAGGGAGGCCAGAATATGGCTGAAGATTGTGTGTTTGTGCTTGATCCCGGGAGTCCATATGACGGACGTGACCCGGGACCGTGTCTGCTTGGTGTATGCCATTATGAAAGGGCTTGAGATTAATGTGGGGGCGGTAATAATATCCGCCATGAAGAGAGCCAGACTGCACCAGGGCCACAGATACGGATTTGGAGGACTCATCACCACCTTCCTCCGAGGCCTCGACATTGAGGAAGAAGCCTTGGACTATATTCCACAGTTGGAGCGGAGGGCCCTCGACGTGACAAAGACTAAGGCCCCCGACACTACACACGGACCTGTATTGACTTTGGGCGAGCGACATGCTCGTGACGATCCGTACATGGCCCGTATGTTTGGCATGCAGATGCTTCAGCTACGAATTGGTGGGAGACCAGCCACCGAGGAAGAATTATGGCAGCTGGAGCTGGACTACCCCTTTGGCAAGAACGCCAGAGCCTTATGTCGGGTGGGACCAGCCTTCGTGGAGCCTACTGATGAAGATGTCCCTACTGATGAGGAGACACATCGTGAGGACTCCGATGTGGAGTCCGATGACGACGATGGAGCTGATTCAGATATGGGCGACGAGGCCGCAACACCAGATGAAGAAGTCGAATATTTTGACTGAGCAGGGAGTTCCACCACCCAAAATTTTGTGCTTTGTATTGTTGTGAACACTGGGGACAGTGTTCGATTTAAGTGTGGGGTGGGGAGTAGCTAGGTGCTGGGACAAGGCTCTAATTTGCTGTATGTTTTTTTTCCTTGGTTTGTATGGATGTTTGTGCTTTCCCTGTGGTGAACTGATTTGTGATGTATCTGTATATATTTGTTTTGTGGCTGATGATGTGTGTTTTTGAAAGTTATGGTTGCTAGTGTAAATATTTTGTAAATTTTGTAAATATTTTTTTCTATCGACATGATCGATATTTTTCAAAATTTTTGCGAAGATATTTTGCAATTATCAAAATCTTTTGTAAATATGTTTCTATCGAAATGATCGATGTGTTGCAAAATTTTTTCGATTTTTATTTTTTTGGGTTTCTCGGAGTTTGTTTTCGGTTCTTTTACCGAGAATAGTCCCATTGAACCGATGTCATAGTTAGTGACCGTTCCCTATGATGGATGGATGACGACCGTCTTAAGGGAAATGTAGTCGGTAGGAGTAGGATTTTTATTTGTTTTTAGTTTTTCTTTGGTGGATTGCATCAATGAACTGTAGTTGCTTATGGTTGCTAAAATTTCGTTGCGTGTTGTAACTGATGTTCAAAATGTGAAAGTGATTCGTTTGAAAGCATGCAATTCGGTAAATATGTTGAGTTACCTAGGCTATAGAATTTGGTTCAGTATGATTGAGGCTTAATCTTGAATTCATGTGATTGGCTAATTAGAGAGTCTGTGAATGCATCTTGATTCGAGCATGTGCATGAAGTGTGAAGTGAGGTATTGTTATTCCATGTCATTGTGAATTGTCTAGAACTTGCCTGGTGTGTATACAAAACGAAATGAAGGAGGTGTAGTGTTGGAAAGGATGTAGGCATTTCTTTGTTTTAACCGATAGTTTCCATTTTTTTTCTTGTCAAATTCTACCTTTTTATATGTTGTATACCCTAGTCAGCCCGTTGAGCCTTTAGCCGATTTCTTTCTTTCTTTTGTCCAAAAGTGTATAAACTAAGCTTTATTCCTTTTTTCATTAGCCTTAAAGTCTATAAGAAGCTCTTAAGCGCTTACAAAGAAAAGAAAATGTTTCCCAAAGAGTGAAAAGAGTGAAAAGAAAAAGAAAAGCAAAGTGAGGAAAGAAAAGATGAGGTTGAAGAGGCACTTGCTATAATTAAATGATAGCGAGGGTACATGAAAACCCTTTGTTTTGTGTCAAGTGTGTCTGAGGAAATTGGCTGTATGAAAGGAAACCAGCATGAATGGGAGAAAAAGAGGAAAGAGAGGAACAATGTCCATAAGTCGATGGGAATGAGTTGAAAAGGCGCTTAAGGATGCTAGCGACTATTATTGGCTAATCCAATATATATATACTAGATCCATAGCCCCGTTACAACCCATTAAAGTCCTACGTGATCTTACATTGCATTTCTTTATATTAGTGGAGTAATACACTAAGGGCAAGCTTATGGGTCATGACATGAGGCATGTGAATTCTTTTGGGAGAGTGAGTGAAATTAATTTTTATATGCCCCTACTTGAATGTTTGTGTGTTGCATGAACATAAAGGGGAAGATTCTCTCGAGTTGTGAGGGCACATGCTTGAGGAAAGATTGATTTTCGTGTCGGATTTCTTGATTAGCTGATTTGCATGAGTTTGCCGATATCAAGAATCAATTCTTAAAGGTCTAGGAAGTCTTGATGTATTAAAGGACACTGTATTGTAAGACCAAGCATGTTTTCGTGATGATTTGCAAAAATTGAATAATCGGTATGACCGTAGCGTAAATGGTCGCACCATAGTGACGAAGGTTGGGATGTAATTTGCATGATTTGTGTATGTCTTCGAGGACGAACAAGGATTTAGGTGTGGGGTAAGTGATCTTGGGCAGATTTATATGCCCAAGTGATACTCAAACGTATCAATTTTACCTTGTTTGCTGTGCAATGTGTATATAAAATCATGTAATTGGTAATAAAAGGTGAATTTATACTTACCAACATGATTAGCATTTGTTTTGCAGGTAAATGTGATTTTTAGGAGCTAAAATGCATGTTGGAACTATATCGGAGTTGGACTTGGATGCGAGCGTGGAAAAGACATTGGAATGCACATTTTATAGGGGCTCCGCGATGGAGCCGTGCCACGCTACCATCGCGGTAGCACACTGCCTGAACAGGAATTAAAATGGCAATTTCCAGTGTGCCTTCGCGTCAGCTCCGTGGCACGGAGAGAGGCCTCCGCGTTGGCCTCCGTGCCACGTTGAGGCTAATTTACCGGACCCTGAAATTCCAGTGAAGGTCTGCGTCCACGCCGTGTCACGGAGGCAGTGCTCCGCGTTGGCCTCCGTGACACGTTGCTTGTTATTCCGGGAAAAATTTCCCACTAGTATAAATAGCACACTAAGGTTTATTTTAAGCAGTTTTTAGTTTTTAGACTGAGTTCAGAAGTGGAGAGCAAGGACGTGGGTTAGGAGCAGTTGAGGAACGAAAAAGCTAAGGGATTTCTTCTCTTCTTTTCTTCTTTCTATCAATTGTACGTATGATTTACACTCATTTTAGGATGATCAATCCACAAATGAGTGGCTAATTCTCTTCCTTGCTGAGGTTTTGAACATGTGTAATGAATTTTGATTATAATTGATATGGTTTTCTTCTTCTTCTTTCATGTTGTTCTATTAATTCTTGTTCTTACTGCATTAGTGATTGGCCAACATTAATGTACATCTAAAAAGTCCAATTTCACTCGAGAGAGCAAGAAATTGGAAAGTTGTGAATTAATAGGGTATTGTTCTTAACTTGATTTGGGAAAATTGGGTTTTGATGTACTTTCCTGATAGAAATATACTTGAAAGCCGTATTAGTCAATTTAGGAACCGGAATTGTAGTGCTAGGTCATAAATTGCATTTGATCACAGAAATGTAGACGGATGGTTTATGATTCTAAAGTGAAATTAAATACGAAAGTTTTAATTTCTAGGCGAATGTTCTTGGCTAGCAATATGAAGAAGAGATTAACCAAATTATTATGATTATCAAGTTCATTACTTGTTCTTAACCTTGGCATGTTCATATCCATTGTCTGAATTCACAGTAAATAGTTGTTATTAATTTTAGTATATATAGTTTAGAAACAAAAACTCAAGTAACTATTGGTTACATTGTTGTTAGCATAATTAGAAGTGAAATAGGAATATAGTAAACTAGGCAACTTTACATATCTTGAGCCTCCTTGGATCGATACTTGGCTACTTAGCCACTTTATTACTTGTTTGACCACGTGCACTTGCGTGTCGGTTTATAATATATAATACCAATCGGAATAGCACCGAACAAGCTTGAGAACTTCTTCCATCATAAGACACTTTTTAATAGCTAATTGCAGCCCATTTGAGTTTGTCTTTGAAATTTCTTATTTGATGAAACTTTCAAATCCTTATCCATGTATTTTAATGACATTGAGCTGCCATGGATTCTATAATTCTCCCCTTCTTAAGGAAGATTCATCCTCGAATCTTGATATTGACTATATCTGTACCTTCATTGGATTTGAGCTTCTTTGGTGCTATCATTCTCCCTTACTTAAAGAAGATTTGTCCTCAAAGCTTGACCAATACCTACAACCAACATGATAAGCAAAATTATTAGGACGTAAACAAAGAAAATAGAGAAAGCATTTGGTAAAAATAACACTAGGTAGTGACCATGCAACCACTTAACCATTTAGTTCTTTTATGCACAAACACCCCTTTTAAATATCCAAGAACTACACCATTAACAAAATAATGTAATTACCCACACAAGCAGTTAAAACACAATTCATAAGCTCTTTAAACAATAGAGGGTCATTAGCTAGACCAAAAGCATATGAATACCAAACAAACATACCATATTTGCTCTTTTTAAACAACTTAACCTCACCAGTGGATATACTGTAATCAAGATATGGATCAAAAGCAATTCTTTTGAGAAATGGCTTTGATTAAACCTGTAAAAAAGGATCTTCAGAACAAGATAAAGATACTAAGAAGTTAGAAACCTGTGAGCACTTCTCCTTCTCTACACTTGAGCTATTACATTCATTATTTAGCTCAACATTCTCAACATCTATGGCTTCAAATGTTTGATGTGTCTCATTTCCTTCATTGGCACCCTCTCTAGTGATATTCTCAAACCATAACAGACTAGAGATCACTTTAAAGTATTCTCAAATTTCTTCCCACAATAAGTTATTGTACACTTTAAAACCCCAGCCAATGTTAGTTTCTTCCTCAAATGAGGTACTACCATCCTCTTCACAAGGTTCTTCCTCAAATTTCTGCATAGATTGAGAAGTGATACTAAAATAAGAAAGATTTAGAAAATTTGAATGTGAACAAGATTCATTCTCTCTCAAATTTCCTTGGACTTGTTCACTCAAGTTACCATACACCTCTCTTTCATCATATTGTGATAGAGTATTCACATGATAAGAATAATTAAAAAGGGAAGGATTTCTCCCAATTTGAGTTATATCTTCACTTAAAACTTTGGCCTCATGAAATTTGTGGTACAAGTTCTGTTTCATTTGAAACAAATAGATTATCAATAAGGTCATACCGCATGAGACAATCAAGGTCAAACTTGTCTTCAACTTGCAATTGCTTACATAAATCATTGGCCTTTACAATTTCCAAATCCTCTTTAAAACTGAATTTCCTTACTTCATGCAACTGTTGTTCCAACTCTTCATTGGTTCCTTCTTCATTGACTTGTACATTTGAAATAGAAACAGTAGAAAAAGAATGAGTAAATTGGTTAGAGCTTGAATAAGAATCTCTCACACTAATGCACTCTATTCTTTTAATCTCTTCATTTTTTTCATCACTGAAATGCACTAGTTCACTCTCTATTTTACCTTTCAAACTCACATCATTCAATTCTTTCCACTCATTATTACTTTTTGACAACTCACTCTCTTCACTCATCACTTCCTCTCCTTTTTCCTCTCTTGAGTTGTCAAGTTTCCCACCCTTACTTCTCTCTTTATTTTGTCTCTCATCCTTACTTTTATTTGGTGTGGATAAGTTTGTCACTGTACTAGCTCCCATGTACTTCCCAAGAATCCCTCTTTTATCCCTTGGAGGACTTCTAAGGTCAACTCTAATTTTAGGCTTCTCATACCTGTTGTTGTTTCCACTTTTGCATTCCTTTTCCTTTTCAAACACCTCCATTGATCTTTTTACCCTTAATTGATCTTCTTGAATCTCCATAGGTGCCAAAAAAACAAGGAAATTTTTTTTTCCATCATCTTTCACCAAGGAGTACCTATTCTTTTCTAGATCATATGAAGCTTTTCTATAGAGATTCCATGGCCTTCCCAATAAGACATGACATGTGAATAAGGGAACCACATCACACCAAACCTCATCCTTGTATCTCCCAAGATTAAATTGCACCAACACTCTCTTGTCCATCTTCACTCCTTTGAAGGTATAGGGTGAAGAATTCTTAACACAAGATAAACCCACCTTTTTAACAAAGTAAGCACTAACTAAGTTGTGACAAATATTTTTATCAATTTTAGTAGCACACACATTAGACAATACTTTCATTCTAGTTTGAAAAATTTTGTTAACTCTCCCATGGCCTCTTCTAGGATTCTTTGCATCTGATTCCTAATCATCCCAACTATAATCATCCATTCCTTCGCTCCAATTTCTTTCAAAATCTGTAGAAGACATACTAAAACAAAAGATTGTTAGTAGTAAAGTTGGCTCACATGCACTTCCTCACATGTATCTTGTAATGGCTGTCAACACTCGTACATCACCCAATTAGGCTTTTCCCTCAAATAGTCTCACCACTCTAGCCTTTTACCACTCAAAGAATACTCCTCAAAGTTCTTCAATGAAACAACCCAAACACTTCAAAGCAAGTTTCAATGTTTGTTTCAAGAATGGATTTTATGTCAAATAAAGAAAAGGACAGAAAAACTATAACGAAGTGGAAACAAAGGAGTACACAATGAAAATAAATAGAAAAGCATGAAAAAAATTCACACGAAATTTTAAAAAATGCGCACAAATCACTAGACTATACTAAGTATGAACAAATACTTAAAGTATCTAGCAAGAGAATAATATGAAACTAAATATAGTGTATAAACACTTTTAAGAACACCAAGAACATATTCAATGAGCTTTTGAATCCAAGAAGCTACAATGACCTTTACAATCCCCAAGTGACTTTTGAGTTTCTTGTTAACTAAAATTCAAAGAACCTTCAAATCTAATGAGATTTTCAAGAGATTGATCAGATTTTTAATAAATCAAAGTCACCAAATCAAAAGGTAAAGTATAGAAAAAAGCATGAACAAGTCAAGAACACTAGAAATTACTGTTCACATCACTATTCACTTGAGAAAATGATTTTTTTTGGACTTTTTTTTGGTTTACTGTTCACGCTACATTAACTTTTTTATTCTTTTTTTTTTTGATTTTTTTTGTAGTTTCTATGATTCAAATCAGTAGATCGATGAGTATAAGAATACCCAACCATCCAAAGCTCTGATACCACTTGATAACGACACTGACAACGAAAGACTCTAAAAATTAGAATATTAGAAAGGGGGAAGGAGTTTATTCTCGAAAAGAGAAGAAACAAGAAATAGTGAATCAATTAAGAAGAAGTAGAAGAAGAAAAGGGGGGAGGGAACTCAAAAGAAGGAATCTTACCATTAAATAAATTCAAGTTATGGTTCAAAGTAGAACAAAAAGGGAATAACCCAAAGAGAACCTACAAAGATCTCCACAAGCCACAAGGCTGCTACTAATATATTAAATCAAACTTTGTTATAATGAAGAGAAAGACCCCCTTTTATATAGAATTCTAGAAGGGGCTGGTCAAAGACTCAACTAAAGAAATTTTGTTCCCTAGGGACATAGAAAACTGCCAACACTTAGACCAATGTAGTCAATATAGATTAAAACGAATTGAAAGCTACCACACACAAAGTCCTAGAAAGTCAACATCTATGAAACAACTCTTAAATATTCTAGAAACTAATTAAAAATTACTGCAATATTTTCTCCCATTGGGGCCTGATCTGGGCCCCATTCCATCTCCGTTTGAACTTTAGTTTGGGCCTCCAAATAGATGTAAGAATTGAAGAAAATATCTTTATTGGGCTTGAGATCTTCTTCCATCACAAGACACTTTTTAATAGCTAATTGCAGCCAATTTGAGTTTATCTTTGAAATTTATTATTTGATGAAAGTTTCAAATCATTTTCCATGTCTTTTAATGACATTAAGCTGCCATGGATGCTATCAATTGTAATGCCTCGGAAACACTAAGATTAGACTGTCACAACTCGAACATAGGCCCGGATCGAGACATGGAATAAGGAATCCCAAGAGGCTCCAAGTCGACCCATGGTATGATCGTAGCATAACATTAGCAAGACAACAACTAACAGAATCATAACTAAGTGGAAGCCAACTACAAGAGTCTAATTAAAATCCATAAGAACAAATGTAACAAAACTCTAATACAAAGTTGAATCTGTCTTTACAAGTCTGAAAGCCTCTACTACACTGATGAGTTGTTGGGACAATCCCCCAGCTAACTCCTAAAGTTTGAAAACTTAAACATAATGAAATATAAAATATAGGTCGCGTCCTAGGGAGATAAGGACTCACCACAAGCAGCTGAGATGAGAATGGAGCGTATCTAACCATGTGGCTAAGTCTAGGAACCTGAATCTATATCATGAAACAATATAGCACATAAAGTATACAGTCAGTACTTGGAATTTACTGAGTATGCGAGAAGCGTAAGTAAACTAAAAATGAAAGTATACAAGAAGGAAGTAAACTGAATCCATCGACATATAACTGAGCTAGAATACAACAACCCTGTCTGATATACATATATATAGATATTAAACTCTTAGTTGAAACCATTTATTGAAGTATAATCAAACTGATGCATAAGGGTCATGTGTTATACATATACTGAGAACTGATGCTATAACTGATATCATACACTATTCTAATTATCTGATGATGATTGAATCTGAATCCTGCTAAACTGGTTTTAACTGTAATCCTAAGTCATATGGAGCTGAGTTGGACTGATATCACAGACTAAGGGAGACATTCTCGGCTATGGAGAGTCCCTGGCTAACTAAGGGAAACATCCTCCGCTATGGAGAGTCCCTGACTAACTAAGGGAAACATTCTTGGCTATGGAGAATCCTAACTGACTATGGGAGATATTCTCGACTATGGAGAGTCCCTAACTGACTAAGGCAAACATTCTCGGCTATAGAGTCTCCCTGACTGACTAAGGGAAACATTCTTGGCTATAAAGAGTCCCTAACTGACTAAGAGAAACATTCTCGGCTATGGAGAGTGATAACGCTCAAACCACACCTCCTACTGAAGTATGAAATGGACGTTGTCAATAAAGAACCCAACTAGAGGTTGGGGTCGAACCCACAAGGAATATGGAAGATCTAGACTAATGACGGTAAGTAAACTTGTTGGTTAGTTACTCCAATTTGGGGGTTTCAAGAAGAATAATAATTAAAACAATGATTGCAATTTTGATGTAAAATCAAGAGTAAAGACTAACTAGGGTTTGTGTTCTCCATGGGTTCATAACTGTTTCAGGTATACACGCGTGATCAATACCAATGCTTACTTGTAGAACTGATAACTAGGGTTCATCCAAATGACTGGTTCATCCCTATTGGATGATTATACTCAATCACCAGGTCAGGTCTCATGAGCAATTTATAATATCCGTTATTAATATGTTCCAAATTTAATTATCCTGTGACCACAGCTCTAGTTATCATCAAGATCAAGGCTTTGTTGTAATTCTCTTTTCCTAATCTATACCTCTCTAGGCTCAAGCAAGTAAAGAATTCGGGCAAGTACTAACGTTGTACACCATTAAGAAATGTTTAAGCATGAAGAGAATACAATGCAAGCATTTTGCATTAGTTTTGAATCACTTTTGTGCAACCCTAGCTCATTAATCCATCATGGTTCCCACAACCCTAGCTATGGAGGTTTTAGCCTCTCATAGTTGCAAGGTAGTGGTAGGAATTCATAATTAAACACATAAATCAATACTTACAATTGTAAATGAGAAAAAAACTTCTTTGATTATATCCAAAATACTCAAAAACAATTAAAAAAGATAAAGAAGAAATCAAGAAAAGGTTTATTACAAGCCAATCAACTCAATTCTCTATTTTTCCTCACTTCCTAACCTTCTCTCTATCTTGTCTCGATGTTCTCTAAAGTTCTCTTCAAAATAAAACATAAAAAGTATTTATACAAACATAAGAATCCTTTTCCTAATCTAATAGGGTAAATTTCTATAACTGGTACCGCCTGAGCCACGACATATCCTACGACCCGTAGCAGGATTGTACGGGTCATACATGTTATCCTTATGTCCTTGGCTTCCTAAAATTTGGTTAAGTGTTGGACCTTGGTACGACTCGTACATGCTTCCTACAAGTCGTACTGTTCTTCCGTGGCTTGACTATGAGAACACTCAATTTTTTCTGAAGTTTGTTAGGAGTGTGATGGTACGACTCGTACTATCTATCCGTGTCAGGAGTCAGCCTCTTGTATAATTTTTCTGAATATTTCCACGACTCAGTCTTACGTTTCATACCAGTGTTCTACGACTTGTACTGAGAGTCATAGGATGCGCTCTTCACAATTCAGCCATCTAAAACTTTTCACGATCTTCAGTATGGCTCGTACTGAGACTATGACTTTAGCCCATTTTCTGCACTTTCAGGCTACCTTTTGCACATTCTTGCTCCAATATTTATTTGTTCTGTAATCAAAGAAAAAGTGTCTTATATCCATATAAACACACCTAAGTCCATGCTATTTTCTTAGTTTTAAGTGTCGAAAGTGCTGTAAACTCACAGTACATCAACACCCTCAACTTAAGACTTTTGTATGTCCTTAGGCAAAGAAAAGAAAAAAACTAAACATGACGCTCAAGTAGAAAATAAACCTAGAGTACTACAGCCAATACCAAAAAAAAATTGCATTATAACTTAACGATTTTTGACCTTTCTTCTATGAACAAATATCAGATGGTCTACTATGGGCAACCACAAAACATGCTAAGCAGGGATCAAGACATGTCATCTAGCTATCAACAGGAAATCAAATCATCGTCGATGCTTTTCACACAAACCAATGGTAAACGTAAACATAACTCATGTACCCTCACAGTAAATGAAGTCCCCACTCATAGATATAGTAAAAATACGGCATGGGACCGAACAAGCGATACTGTCACTCTCACAAAGAAGTTTCAAGTAATGTGTATCAGATACCGTAGGCTTGCCCTTATTTTCTCTGCTTCAATATGTCAGATGGTCAGATTAGGATCACTATAGGACTTGTTGTGGCTTGTAATGTAGGATTTAGGGTGGACATTGATCTTGGGCAGAATTTCATGCCCAAGTGATACTCAGACGCTTCATTTCATCTTGTTTATCGATTGTTATATGTACATTCTCATATGATTTTTAGTAGAAATGTGAATTTATACTAACCAACATGATTAGTGTTGTTTGACAGGTAAAATGAAATTTTGGGAAGCTAAGATACATGTTGGTAAAATTGAGAATGAACTTGGAAACAAGGAGTGGAAAAGGACATGGAAGATCAGCAAAAACAAGGGCTCCGCGATGGAGCCGTGTCACGTTGCCATCGCGGAGGCACTCTGCCTCAGATGAAATAAATTTGGCAATTTCCACTGGAGGTGCGCAATAGCACCGTGTCACATTGGCCAGGCTCCGCGATGCGGGCCGTGGCACGTTGAGGTTAAATTGCCTGGGAGGCCGACTTCCAGTGAAGGTCTGCGATAGCTCCGTGGCACGGAGGGAGTGCTCCGCGATACACTCCGTGCCACGTTGCTTGTTATTCCGGGAAAAATTCTCAATAGTATAGATAGCACACTTAGGTTTTATTTTAAACATTCTGACTTGGTTGAGCAAGAACGTGGGTTACAGGCAGTTAAGGGGACGAAAATTCTAGGGTTCTTCTCTATCTCTTTCTCTTTTATCTCAATTGTGTGTATGAATTCTACTTATTTGATGATGTTAAATCTACAAATGAGTGACTAAATTCACTTCTTGCTGAGGTTAAGAACAATTGTAGTGGAATGTAATTGTTAATCATTTCAGTTTTCATCTTTTCTTCAATGGTTGTTCTATCAATTCTTGTTCTTACTAGATTAATGTTTGGTCGTTGTTAATGTATATCTAAAAAATCCAATTTTGATTTTGAAAAGGAAAGAATTGGGAAGATGTGAATTGGTAGGATATGATCTCTTCTTAGTTTGGAAAATTGAGAATTGATTTACATTCTGAATAGAAATATATCTGAAAGTCTTATTAGTCAATTAAGGAATCGGGAATGTATGGCTAGAACATGAAATCCTTTTATCACAGAAATGTAGATTAAGGCTCATGATTCTTAAATTGGATAGGAGTCAAAAGTTCCAATCCATAGGCAATAATTCTTGACCAGCAACCGAAGGAAAGATTAACTGAATTGTATTGATAAATTAATTCCCTGCATATTCGTTTTAACCTCAGCTTGCTCATTACTATTGTTCAGACTCACTTTATAATTTTGCCTTAGATTCTTATTAATTAGTAAACTCAAACTCTAAAAATATTATTTATTTGGTTGTCTGCATTTTTAAGGATATAGTTCATTAACACTTAGGTTAATTAGTACCGTAGCTCAGTCCCTGTGGGATCGATACTTGGCTTTACTTAAGCCACTTTACTTCTTGTTCGACCACGTGCACTTGCGTGTAGTCACCATAGAAGCCGAACAGACATGATAAATGTGAGATATTTTTAAGTGACCTAACCCTTCTTTGGCACTACATACATTGGCTTCACCGTTCACCTATTCCACCCTCTTTTTCTTTTCATTCCTTTTCCTCCATTTGCACCTCTTTTATATGCATTGGTATGAGTGTGATGTGTTTTCAACCTTTTCAAGAATTATATATTATTTTTTTTCAAGATTTTCATCTTTTTTTTCTTTTTCATTTGTCACACCACACCTCATTTTTTATCTTTTCTCTTTTCTTTCCTTTTTCCTTGTTCCCGCCATTTATGCACCCCTACTCTCGCCACCCTCAACTTAGGAATTTTGCCTATGTTGAGGTTCACAATGTCCAAGGAAGGACCAGGGACAAAACAGTTTCATTATAAAATAATGGGTACGGTTCATCGGTTAGTCAAAGAAAAATGGTCTATTAAAGGCTCAAAATTAGGATCGAGGGAATCATATGATTTTGGTAGGGTCATTTAGGCTAAAAGTAATCTTAACAAGAAAAAATGTCCTATGATCATATCCTAACCAACCATCCTTAGCCTATGCAAAGACTAATCAAGCAAGTTCTAGATCTTTAACACAATACTGAACTAAGTATCAAACCTCACTCACTCATGGAACATGACTTATATTCACTTTACCTGTCAATTTTACACATGGCTTAACAAAACTTCTCATGCTAATACACTAAATGACATCAAAAGATCCGTAGAAATCATGCATGCAGTCACAAGTACATAGCTAATACATCAAATATTTTAAATAGGGTCAATTCTTTTAGAAATTCAAAACTAGTGCACTTTCATTGGCTGAATGCTCCTATGTTTTTTCCTAATTGAATAGAAATCACAAAATAAGAAAATAAAATCCTAAACGTGTCGGTTCTACTAGATAGCATGCCCGAGGAAAAAGAAACACGACAAGAAAAACCCTTGGATGAATCCAAAATTCCCAAAAATCACAAATACACCCCCTCCCCTTTTTGAAAATTATGCTTCATCCCTGAAGCACGAACTACAAGAATGGAAGGAAGGGAACAATACCTGTGGTGCTCTAGGTGCTCCTGTCATCCTGCGGAGGAGGTACCTCCGCTACAATCGTGGCGCTAGCAGTGGCTGGTGCACTCAATGGTGTACCAATAGGGGGAGTGGTTACCCCCTCAGTAGTCTCGGTTGTCTCTATGGCCTCTGTGGTGATCGGGGTTGAATGTGGCTCGCTGGAGGGGTCCTTGCCACTAGCATGCTCAGGCCGAATCATAGTAGAGCTGCCTGCTCCTCTAGCTCGCTCATGTAGCTCTGACATATGTGAGTCATGAATCTGCAGGCTCTCTGCTCATGCCCACCTGTGTTCTCTTCTTTCTTTCTTCCTTTTCTTCCTCAAACTTTCTTCTCCAACATCCTCGGAGACTCTCTTTTTCCCTTTCTCCTTTACAGCTTCCATCGGCTCCCAATAAGTTGCCAAATTAATCTCCTCATCATGCTCTTCATCAAGGTCCAGAAGAGTGGGGGCTGATATGACTGTCGGCTGTCGTGATGATAACTCGCCTGCTTGACTCTGAAGAGCCCCCAACTCCTCATGGAGACTGCTGGTATCCGTCTGCTCTGCCATACGCATGTTGAACCGACTGTCAAATCCATCCAGGAGAGCATGTAAGGCCTGTGTTGTTGTGTCAATCTCTGCTTTGACCCATGGCTTCACATTCTCCATCATAGCCTGAATCTTTCTTTCAACCATGGACAACCTCTTGGACAATTTCTGGAGAAAATCCTGGGGTACAAGGACATACCCTATGGAGTCTGAGTCGGCAGACTAGGAAGTGGTGTAGCAGAAGTGCTAGGAGCTGCCTCTGAATGACCGACATCTGTAGCCGGTGTCTCTCTTTGCTCCTGTGAGGTGGGGGCACTCACCTCTGCGCCCCCTGTTGGTTGAGTCTGTAGAACTACTGTGGGAAGTCGAGCTCGACTCACCGGGTTCATTTCATCCCAGATTAAGCCAATGTCAGCTATCCTCTGTCCTCCAATCAAGCGCTCTTCACCCCATCACATCGGCACTCCTGCATCTTTGCATAATCTAAAAATGAGGCTCGGGAATGGGATGGTAGTGCTCAATCCCACAGCTAGATCTCGTATTTCCTGTGCGATGATCCTCAGGATGTTGATGGGGTATCTGGATATCAGGCATGCCACCAGAGCTGCTCTGTTTGCACTCAAAGTGTTATTATTGACCGTTGGTGCTAATCGGTGGCGCACTACTGTCCAACAGGCTTGAGCAATGAAGTTTGAGTGAGTTTTTGGTAACCTGCTTTCCACTTAAGACCCATTCTGCTTCCTCTTTGTCCTCAGCTATACACCCACCAACCACTGTAGCTGCCTCTGTCTCTCCTCAAATCCCAGCTGCCTAATTTCCTTCAATTCCTCCACTCGGTACTCATATTCTGGTGTGGCATGTGGAGGTATGAACTGGGGCCTGTACAGGATCCGAGAGATAGTGCGCTTAGAGATGTCGATCTATCGCCCTCTGACCATGCACTCTCCAATCTAGGCTGGTCTTTCACTTTATGCCCCTTTTTTTTCCTTTTCCTCCATGGTCGCCAAGTAATTGGCGTAGAACTCACGGACTATCTCTGAAGTGTACTAGTCCGGAGTCCTAGCCATCCATTCGATCCCATAAGAGCTAAATATCTGTTTCATCTCCTCTACTTCATTCAATGTGTTGGTAAGGATCTGCGGCTCTTCTTGGATGTTTCTCCTAGGTTTGTTTTTGGCGGTGAGACAAATGCCTTGTTCATAGATTTCCTGTGCTCCTGGCACTCTCCACCGAAAGGTACGACTCTCCCTAGGCGAGATCTACTGCTTCTCAGCATTGGGACCCTTCTCCTCTGACTCAGAACTGCCATTTGCCTCTCCAGATTGGGTCTCCTCAGACCCTTCTTCTGTATTTGAGTCTCTTCCCGACTCCTGATTACCTTCTTTAGCTCCCTCCTCAGACTGGGGAGCTTCGACAAATGTGGCAGTAGCTGCTGCGGCTTGGGCTTTGGCCTTTGCCCTAGTGGTTATGGTCTTGTCAGTGTCTGATGTATCGACCCTTTATTCCTCAACTAAACCACTTGGGGAACTACCTGGTTGCTCGTATTCAGAGGTCTCATCATGTAATGTTCTTCGGGCAGTTGCTTTGGATGCTTTACACTTCATCATCGTTGTACCTGTAGAGAAGAGAGTTATCATTCCATATCTGAGAAAGAAAAACAAGAAGTGAAATTCTCAGTATCTAACCACGGGTCAACAGTACAGGTTATACTTTGGAGGTATGACTCGTATGAAGTCCCAAGAAATCCTTTTTGCACATTACGACTCCCAGGTACGACTCATACCACAAAGGTACGATTCGTACCTTGAGTCATCTCAGGATGCCCCTTCACTGACAATTTCTTTGTATTTTTCCACGACTCATGGTATGACCGATAGGTCAATCCCATGAGTCGCAGGAAGGATCATTCTGCCTCTTATGGACTTGACCCTTTCCAAATCTTTGGTATGACTCGTAGTGGCGAACCACGAATCGTACCATAACTCATACCTTAGGTCTTTTCTAGTTTTAGCTTGGGACAGTCCTAACGAGCCATCCTACGAGTCGTAGTATCAAACCACGAGTTGTAGGAAGGCTTGTGAAGCTTGTCCATTCCTCAATTTTGGTCTAGTTTACAGGGAGTCTTTATCGTGTTTTGAGTACTCAAAATTCCCAAGGTTTAGGCATCTAGTTTTAACTCTATTCTTGACAACTACTCTTACCTCCCCTTTTTATTCACTACCCATAATCATTGTGAATGGTTAAATGCACAAGTTCATCAAATTTTTGAAGTCTTTCCCAGTCGCAGACAATTCGATAAAAACCCTGTTCATTATCTTTTTCATAATTTTTTCAAGCAAACATGATAACTCACAGGGGCTTTGGCAGCAAAACACCAAGCATATAATTTTATCACTATTCAAAGGAATACACTTACTTGTTAGCTTCTTACTTCGACTGGTAATCAAGGATTAGGGTTGAGAGGAACTTGATTGAGAAAGAACTTGCTCGAATTTTTCTTTGGTTTTGAGTTACGGGTGTGAGGGAGTGGTAAGTGTAAGTCATGACTTCGGTGTTGTTTTTGTGGGAGAAGGGTCGGTTTAGGTTTGATGTTTAAATAAGTGAAAGGGAAGAATTTAAAAATCTGGGTCGAGTCGAGTAATTTCAAAGATTTTGACTCATCACAACTCGTACTACGAGTCGTAGGTAGTCCCCACGACTCATCCTCTGGACCCATGCTTTAGAGAGTTGAGAAACTTACCTGAGGGCCTATGAGTGCATCTTACGACTCGTACCATGAGGGTACGGGTCGTACTATGACTCATAGGCCTTTATCTCATATGATTTGGCTAGTTCACAGGTACAGTGAATACTACGGTCCGTATACTTACGTTACGAATCGTAGCACCAACCGTACCCCGAACCCCTACGCTGAAGCACCTCTTTGATTCTCACCATGCCTCCTGCTACGGCTCGTATGGTGCTATCACGAATCGTACTAAGAGCTGTAGAAGCTTTTCTTTCAGCAGTTTTATTCCACTTGTATTTGTTTTCCCTACACACTAAACACATATCAGTTAAGTTACTTGGGTTTCCTCCCAAGAAGCGCTTGATTTAACGTTGCGGCATGATGCAGGTGGCCCGATTACTCAGAGTTCACCAAGCCACCACTTGGGTTGCCTCCCAAGAAGCTCCTGATTTAACATCGTGGCACGACGTAAGTCTCTTGACTACTCAGAATTTGTCAAGTGACTCCGATTCATCCTCTAGTGCTGAGATTACACTGAATTCCTTCGGTTGCTACATCGATCGGTAAATGTTGAAGGTCACCTCTTCTTTGTTCAGTATGAACTTCAATTCGCCAACCTCCACATCTACTAAGGCCCTCCCAGTTGGAAGGAATGGTCGCCCCAAAATTATGGGGACCTCATAATCAACCTCACAATCCAAAATCACGAAGTCTGCTGCGAATATAAATCTATCTACCTTAACAAGCACATCGAACAGGATCCCCAATGGCTTCTTCACAGTTCTTTTGGCCATCGTAGCTGCCTGGTAGTTAGTGTGGGGGCTCCTAAGCCCAATTGCTTGAACGCTGCCAAGGGCATCAGGTTGATGCTCGCTCCGAGATCACAAAGTGACCTTGCGAACTCAACATTGCCAATGGTGCAAGGTATGGTGAAAGCACATGGATCTTCCTTCTTTTGAGCCAGGGAATGTGAATCTATGGCACTACAATGATGTACATTATCTACCGACTCATAGCTTATCGACCTCTTCTTTGTCACCAAGTATTTCATGAACTTACCATATCCCGACATTTGTTCCAATGCCTCAACCAATGGTATGTTCAAAGATTGGTTTAAGCATTGACAGGAATTTCTAGAACTTACCATTTTCTGCCTTCTTCTTCATTCTTTAGGGGAATGGTGGTAGTGGTCGCGGAATAGCTTTGTACATTTGAGTTGCTCCTTGATCAACGTCAGGTTCTTTCTCACCTATTAGGGCCTCTGGCAACTAAGCATTCTCAGTGCCCTCCATCTCAGCACTCTTCTGCTTCTCCTCATTTATGCTCTCTTTCTTTCATTCAACTACAACCAGGAAAAAGGGGTCAACTGTTGTCTTACCACTCCTAGTCATCACCGTCATGCAGTGGCCATCATTCTTCGGGTTCTGGACGGTGTTGCTAGGTAGTGTACCCTTTTGTCTAGGGTTCAATGATTTTGATAGTTGCCCAAGCTGTTGTTCAAACTGCTTGATGGTTGTCGCATAAGATTCCACTCTCTGACCCATGCTTGAAATATCACCATGAATTTCCTTCAATTGGTCATCAATGGAGCTCACCTTTTTCAGCATCTCTACCATCATGCTTTCTAGCTTTGACTGCCCCTCCTCTCCCTTTCATGCATTGGGAGGCACATATATTCCAGCCCGGCGATAGCCATCATTCCTTCTCCATTCTCCTTCTCGCTCATGACCTTGGGCTCTTGTCTCTGTACCTATTTCAGTTGTAGTTATCTCTGTATTGGTTCCAACCTTGGTTTCTAGAGCCTTGGCACGAATTGTCTTGTCCAGACGCTTGGGCGTTGGCTCGGAAACCCGCCACTTGGCTGTCTAGGAAATTTGCTCCTAACTCGAAATTAGAGTGATCTGCTCCCGGCTCCAGTCCTTGTGTTCCTACTACATTTACCTTTTTGGCTCCAGCTCCCATAATGTGCTTTGTAAGCAAATCCAACGATGTGCGCATATGAGCCAACTCCTGGTCGCATTCTTCTTCTCCTACGTTGGTCTACAGTTAAACCAATAGCATATGTACCGATCGCTACATCTGCCTCCCTGGTATGCCATTCCCTGTTTGTTTTAGTCACCCTGTCAAGGATAGTAACAGCTTGCTCCCAGGTGTGACTCATCATTGCTCCTCCTGCCACCATGTCTGCCACAACTTTACTACTGTTTAAAGACCTGTAAAAGATTTCCAACAAACTGTCATCTGGAATCTTGGTTTGGGCACTTTGTCAACTTCTTCTTGAACCTCATCCAGGTCTCATGAAGTGCCTCGATTTTAAGCTGTCGGAAATTGTAAATCTCACCCTTAAGATGCAACATTCTAGAGGGAGGAAAGAATCTCTCCAATAAGGCTTTCTTGAGTTTCCTCCAGTTGGTTATGGAGTTGTTGGGAAACTCCGATAACCATAAAGTGGCTTCCCTGACAAAGAAAAGGGAAATAGTCTTAGCCTAATGGCATCTTGGCTAACTCCAGGCAACCTGCACTCCTTGCATATTCCAACGAAGTTCATCAGGTGCAGGTTGGCGTCATCCGCTATGTGACCACTAAACACCCCTTTCATGTTTAGCAGTTGAATCATGGTGCTCGTCATGTCAAATTTGGCCCCAGCGGGCAATGGTGGTGGTACAATTGCTCCAGTTGACCCAACTTCATCAATGTTTGGGTCCTCATCATCGAAGAACTGAGGGGAAAATCTATGACCTCTATTGACCCTTCCATGTCATCCGGCATTAAAAACCTCTTCTCTAGCATCCTCCGCATCCTGAAGTGCAGCTTTCCAAGCTAGCTCGTCTTTCCTAGCTTCTTCAGCTATATGGGCATCTCTCTATTCCTGATTTCCATTTTGTGCAGTGTTCATTCAATTTCGGGGTTCAGCAGAATCAGGGGATTTCCACTACTCTGAGTGCTTGGCATCCACTGGATAACAACCTGTGGGTATCACAAACAAAAAGAAAATGTAATTAAGGAAATGACTACCAAAAGTCAAATAAAAGCAATTAATCTAGTCTTACCCATATTCCCCGGCAACGGCACCACTTTTTGATAATTCTCAAACCACACCTCCTACTGAAGTATGAATTGGACGTTGTCAATAAAGAACCCAACTAGAGGTTGGGGTCAAACCCACAAGAAATATGGAAGGTCTAGACTAATGCCGGTAAGTGAACTTGTTGGTTAGTTACTACAAATTGGGGGTTTCAAGAAGAATAATAATTAAAATAATAATTGCAATTTTGATGTAAAATCAAGAGTAAAGACTAACTAGGGTTTGTGTTCCTCATGGGTTCATAACTACTTTGGGTATACACACGTGATCAATACCAATGCTTACATGTAGAACTAATAACTAGAGTTCATCCAAATGACTGGTTTGTCTCTATTGGATGACTATACTCAACCACCAGGTCAGGTCTCATGAGCGGTTTCAAACTATCCATTACCAATATGTTCCAAATTTAACTATCCTACGACCACAATCAAGTTAATAAAATGATCATCAAGATCAAGGCTTTGTTGTAATTCTCTTTTTCTAATCTCTACCTCTCTATGCTCAAGCAAGTAAATAATTCGGGCAAGTCCTAACGTTGTACACCGTTAAGAAACATTTAAGCATGAAGAGAATACAATACAAGCGTTTTTCATTGGTTTTGAATCACTTTTGTGCAACCCTAGCTCATTAATCCACCATGGTTCCCACAATCCTAGATATGGAGGTTTTAGCCTCTCATAGTTGCAAAGTTGTGGTAGGTATTCATAATTAAACACATAAATCAATACTTACAATTGTAGATCAAAGAAAAACTTCTTTGATTATATCTGAAATACTCAAAAACAATTCACAAAGATCAAGAAGAAATTAAGAAAAGGTTGATCACAAGCCAATCAACTCAATTCTCTATTTTTCCTCACTTCCTAACCTTTTATCTATGTTATCACGATATTCTCTAATGTTCTCTTCAAAATAAAACATAAAAAGTATTTATACAGACATAAGAATCCTTTTCCTAAGCTAACAAGGTAAATTTCCATAAACGGTACCGCCTTAGCCACGATAGATCCTATGACCCGTAGCAGGATTGTACGGTTTGTACCTACTATCTGTATGTCCTTGGATTGATGAAATTTGGATAAGTGATGGGCCTTCGTACGACTCATACATGCTTCCTACGAGTCGTACAGTTCTTCCGTTGCATGGCTCTAAGAACGCTCAATTTTTTCTAAAGTTTGTCATGAGTGTGATGGTACGACTCGTACCTTGCCACCCCAACTCGTACTGTCTATCCATGTCAGGAGTCAGCCTCTTATGCAATTCTTCTGAATATTTCCATGACTTAGTTGTACGGCTCGTACAAGTGTTGTACGACTCGTATTGAGAGTCATATGATGCACTCTTCACAATTCAGTCATCTAAAACTTTTCACGATCTTCAGTACGGCTCGTACCATCAACCTATAACTCGTACTGAGACTCTGGCTTTCGCCCATTTTCTGCACTTTCAGGCTACCTTTTGCACATTCTTGCTCCAACACTTATTTGTCCTGTAATTAAAGAAAAAGTGCCTTATATCCGTATAACCACACCTGAGTCCATGCTATTTTCTTAGTTTTGAGCGAAAAAAGTGCAGTAAACTCACAGCACATCAGAGAGTCCCTGACTAAGGAAAATATTCTCGGCTATGGAGAGTCCCGGTAAATTAGAACATGGAGGTCACTGGCCTGACGTCATTCATTTAGTCTAAGCAACTTCAGCTAATCAGAGACCTGAGCATTTAACTATTTACGTCATATTGAATCATTTAGAATTGATTAAGGCTACTTTCTACTAACAACAAGCCCAAAAGTCTGAAGGATCATTCTCGTGCCTTATCATCATAGTCCCAAATCAACATTTAAATCATACATTCTACTTGCATTAAGCATTAGTAGGATCACATCATACTTTAAACATGTCCACAACATTTAAGTCTCAAATTCACCTTATATAGCATATATTCTAGATTCATGAAAGCTCCATAGATTCAACTCATACCCAACATATTTACATTGAAATCATAGTGAAAACATATACATACTTAACACTGATCAAGCCCATAAGTTCAAACTGTACCTCAACATATCTATTAAATCATATATTCTAGGTGTAGGAGAATTCATATGATCTTCATTTACTTTAGACATGGATACAAGTTCATGATAAGAGCACGTAAAGAATTATGAAATCCCATTCGAAGTTCTAGGCTATTTAATGGTGAAAATTCCATAATCATGCATTCCTCATATCAAATACATAATTCGGGATATTGAAAGTAATCCCATAAGCATACATGATTGTTAATCATAGCGGGTCTTAGAATTCATAGAAGGTACATGAGAATTTATCCACAAAATCAAACCTTAGAACATGCTTTCTAGAAAATAAAGGAAATTGGACTTTAAGTATCAAAAATTGGGACACAAGGATGGAAGGAGATCCTTGTTGAAGTCCCACATACCTAATTAGAAGAAATCCCCCCTTGAGCTTAACCCTTGAAGCCTTTGAAGAACCCTAGTTAAATCCCAGAGTCTTGGGAGAGAGGAGGAAGAAGAGTTTGAGAGGGTATCTTGAGAGAATGAGAGATTAGGCTAGAAGAAACCCTTAAAACGTCCCATATAATTGTTATACCCTGGGATCCCAAGGGTCAGACCTGGGAGTTCAAATAGGGAAAACTGGAAATTTTACACCAGGTCACAAAATGAGTCATTTTGTGACTCGTGAGGATGGACCAAGAGTCGTAGGGTGAGTCGTGGTGAGGGACTGGCCCAAGTTTGAAAGATGGAACTTTAAGTCACCACAGGCCTGACGATGAGTCGTTGTCAGTCCTCACGACTCGTGGAGTCAACCGTGGTCAAGGGAAGTAAGCTGAGGAAGTTGGGTTGGCAGTGTACTTAACGGAAGCTTACCACGACTCATTGGAGGAGGTAACAAGTCGTGGTGAGAGTCGTAGGAAGGGGTGAGTGAGAAATGAAGAAGTGGGGCAGTGTACCTAACGAGTGGTGCATGAGTCGTGGCCTCCCCTAACGAATTGTGAAGTAACCCATTACAAGCCCAGGAGACAAGGTAAGGCAGTGTACATTATGAGCCAAGTAACAAGTCGTGGCCTATGAGGACGAGTCGTTAGGTCGTCCGTTAGGACCACCTGGCAGTTATTTTTTGCAAATTTAGTAAGGGCCTTTTCGTAATTCTTAAGTTCCTAAGGCCTAAACTACGACGTTTTGGGGTATGAATAATGACCTTTTATGGGGTTAAGTTCAGATTACTCACTCTTCTCACCCATGCATGCAATTAGAACAATTTTAGAGAGATCAAGCTATTCTTCAAGCTTCTCCCTATCAATTCATCTTTGGGTATTCAAGAACTTTAGAATCTAATCTCACCCAGGTATGTAAGGATCCAAATGGGTTTTTTCGTTCACACTCATGCCCATTCTCTATTAATTCATAAAAGTCTATCAAAAATCTTATGGTGTTTTGAGTTCAATTTTTTGTGAAAAACTAATAAATTGCTAATGGGTTTTATGATTTATGATACACACACACACACACACACACACACACACATACACACACACACACACATATATATATATATATATATATCATATTTTATGGATTTAGATCAGATTCTACCATTAATTTCGATTTCTACCAAATCAAGCCTAATGATGCATGATCTATGATGAATCGATTTATGATCTACTCTTTAATTGCTGATATTTACAAACCCAACATGATCTATGATCTGAAATATGAATTTATTCAATTACCCATCATGATTTGAGGATTTACAATTTATATGTATGGTCTACAAGTATGCATGGATCCTATGATTTATGAATTTATGTTTTGGCCAACTCATGGGCCTTGATTAATGGCTAGTTCACGTATTTACAAGCATGTTTATGATTATCATGAATTAACTAGACCATGAACTCATGCATGATATACTATGAGTACTATATACATTTTAGGAGTAGTATCGAACACCGAGTAGGTTCAGGGCCCAGGTTCTGCCTCGGATCTTATAAACTACGTGTCACAGTAGGTATGTTGGGACCTCCTTTGTGACTGTCCCCGGCCCAAATGGCCCTCTTCATGGTGATATCACACTTTCATGGTTCTACCCTTGGCAAAGTACGAACGGCCTCCCGACTAGGTTTACAAGACGGGCTCCATGTGTGCTCATATGGGGTATGTCGATTAAGAGAAGTCTCTCACTGTTCCTCATAATTTATGCATGATTATGTTTATGTATATTGTCTCAAGTCACTTTTAATAAAGCTTTTCTCTTATGATTATGATTACAATCGTATTATGAATGTTTAAAAACCTTGATCCTTACGATATTTATGTCATGACATGTTGTCCTACTCTTATGATGTTTTATGAGCTTTTATATATTTTAAATATCCTTTTTACTTACCTTGCATACTCGGTACATTCGACGTACTGACTGCATACTTTCTATGTTGTATCATCTAATGATACGGGTCCCGGCTCTCGGGCACATCCTCATATCTAGACCTCCCCCCTTTCAGAATGTACTTTTAGCTTACTGGTGAGTCCTCATGTTCCGAGGGCCATTTCAGTCCTTACCCGGGTTAGTTGGGGGTTGTCCCATCAGCCCATTGTATGTAGTAGAGGCTTTTAGACAGTGTGTAGTACTCAACCTGTGTATTTCTAGTGATTTTGTATGTCATAATATGCTATTTCACATATACATTTTCGCTATGTTTTATGTTTATTCTTCCTCTTAATGTGAATGAAGTTAGATATGCTTATGTCATGGGTCGACTTGGGACCTCTTGGGGTTCCTTGTCCCGTGTTTATGATCCGGGTCTACTCGGGTCATGACAAACATTGTATCAGAGCCATAGGTTTGAAGTCTCCTAGGGTGTCTATAAGCCGCGTTAAGTAGATTCTTTTTCATGGGTGTGAAGCATGCCACACCTATGATGAAGAGGCTACGAGACGTTTAGGAAATGTCCCCTTCTTTCATGATCTATGTCGTGCAATGAAAAGTCCTTTTATTCTTCTAATTCTTGCTAACCGCGATTGCAGAATTATGTCTCTCTGAAGAATGAACGGCAGGAGAAATGGGAACAGTGAAGGCCACGAAGATTGCAATGATCATGGGCATCAGCAGGCCCCACCTGTTAAGAAGCCCCAAGCACTAGTGCCAGTTGCCCACACTGAGTTCCGGGCGGCTATCCCCATGCGGTGGAATTTCATTTTCCGAGTGAATCAGTTTTGGAATGGAAAGGTAGTTCGGCTATACCAGTAGGTCAATTTATTTCATATCTTAAGGCCCAAAAAATGATATCTAAGGGTTGTGTGTACCATCTAGTCAGGGTTAAGGATGTTGAGTTCGAGACCCCGACTATCCAGTCAGTTCCAGTGGTGCGTGAGTATCCAGAGGTCTTCCCCGATGATTTTCCAGGTGTTCCTCCCGAGCGGGAGATTGATTTTGGTATTAACCTGCTACCTGATACGCAACCTATATCTATTCCTCCTTACAGGATGGATCCAGCCGAGTTAAAGGAGTTGAAGGGTCAGTTAAAGGACCTCTAAGATAAGGGCTTCATTAGACCGAGCAAGTCTCCATGGGGTGCACCAGTTTTATTTTTTCAGAAGAAGGATGGTTCACTTCGAATGTGCATTGACTATCAACAATTGAACAAGGTCACCATTAAGAACAGGTATCCTTTACCCAGGATCGATGATCTGTCTGATCCGCTTCAAGGTGCCAAGTGTTTCTCAAAGATAGACCTCTGGTTCGGGTATCATCAGCTTAGGGTTCGGGAGGGTGATATCCCGAAGACAGCCTTCAGGACGCGGTATGGTCATTATGAGTTTGTAGTTATGTCTTTTGGACTGACGAATTCTCCTGCAGCTTTCATAGACTTGATGAACAGGGTCTTCTGGCCATATCTAGACATGTTCATGATTGTGTTCATTGATGACATCCTTATATACTATCGGAGCAAGGAGGAGCATGCCGTTCATTGAGAGTAGTGCTTCAGACCCTCAAGGATCAACAGTTGTATGCAAAGTTCAACAAGTGCGAGTTTTGGTTGAACTCGGTAGCATTTTTGGGCCATGTAGTATTAGGTGAGGGCATAAAGGTAGATTCTCAAAAAATTGAGGCGGTGAAGAATTGGCCTAGACCAGTGAATCCCTCAGATATTCAGAGTTTCTTGGGTTTAGATGGTTACTATCAGAGATTTGTTGAGGGTTTCTCAACTATTACAACACCTTTGACCAAGTTGACTCAGAAGAAAGTGAAATTTCAATGGTCGGAGGCTTGTGAGAAGAGCTTCCAAGAGTTGAAGGCTCGACTTACTACCGCACCGGTGTTGACCCTACCCGAGGGCACAGACGATTTTGTGGTGTATTGCGATGCTTCGAGAATCGGACTCGGGTGTGTATTGATGCAACGAGGAAAAGTGATAGCATATGCCTCTAGATAGTTGAAGGTTCATGAGAAGAATTACCCAACCTACGATCTTGAATTGGCTGCGGTGGTGTTCGCATTGAAGATATGGAGACATTACTTGTATGGGGTTGTGGATGTTTTCACAGACCATAAGAGCTTGCAATATGTGTTCATGCAGAAAGACCTCAATCTACGCAAAAAAGGTGGTTAGAGCTACTTAATGACTACGATATGATTGTCCTTTACCATCCGAGTAAGGCTAATATGGTAGCGGACACACTTAATAGGCTCTCTATGGAGAGTTTGTCCCATGTGGATGAGGGAAAGAAGGAGCTGGTGAGAGATATCCATCGACTTGCAAGGTTGGGAGTTACATTGGTTGACTCGATCAATGGCGGTGTTGTTGTGCAAAACGGATCGGAATTGTCCTTGGTGATTGATGTGAAAGCTAGATAAGATGAGGATCCGATTTTGGTAAAGCTGAAAGAATTCATTCGAATTCAGAAGGTGGAGGTCTTCTCCCAAGGAGGAGATGGTGTGCTTCGGTACCAGGGTCGCCTATGTGTTCCCGATGTAGATGATTTGAGGAGACAAATATTGCATGAGGCACATGGATCCGGGTATTCTATCCATCTAGGTGCCACCAAGATGTATTGTTATTTATGAGAAATCTATTGGTGGGATGGCATGAAGAAGGATATTGCAGAATTCGTAGCCAGGTGCCCGAACTATCAGCAAGTAAAGGTTGAGCATCAAAGGCCGGGAGGCGTACTTCAGGATATTTTCATTCCCACTTGGAAGTGGGAAGAGATTAATATGGATTTCATCACAGGCCTACCTCGTACTCGCCGACAGTATGATTCTATATGGGTGGTGGTAAATAGGATAACCAAGGCTGCACACTTTCTACTGGTCAAAACCACATATTTAGCAGATGATTATGCCAAATTGAATATTCGAGAGTTGGTTCGATTACATAGAGTGCCCTTGTCCATTATTCTAGACCGAGGTACTCAATTTACCTCTCAATTTTTGCGGTCTTTTCAAAGGGGGCTTGGGACTCATGTTAAACTCAGCACAGCATTTCATCCGCAAATGGATGGTCAGGCAGCGCGGACAATCTAAACTCTCAAAGACATGTTGAGAGCTTGCGTAATGGACTTTAAAGGTAGTTGGCATGATCACTTGCCCTTGATCGAGTTCGCTTACAATAACAGTTATCACTCCAGTATCCAAATGGCACCGTTCAAGGCTCTCTATGGGTGGAGATGCAGATCAACCATCGGATGGTTTGAGGTTGGTGAGGCAGCTATGATAGGGCTAGATTCAGTTCATGAGGCTATGGTGAAGGTTCAGTTGATAAGGGACGGGCTGAAAACCGCTCAGAGTCGTCAAAAGTCATATGCTGATGTGAGGAGGAGAGAGTTGGAGTTCGAGGTGGACGATTGGGTATTTATGAAGGTATCTCCGATGAAGGGAGTCATCCGGTTCGGAAAGAGAGGAAAACTCAGTCCCCGATATGTTGGTCCCTACCGGATTATGAGAAGAGTTGGTAAGGTAGCGTATAAGTTGGACTTTCCCTCATAGTTATTTTCCATGCATCCTGTGTTTATGTATCACTTCTGAAGAAATGTTTGGGAGATCCAGCTTTAGTAGTTTCGGTGGACAGCGTTGGTGTAAAAGATAGCCTTAGCTATGAGGAGGTTCCGGTGGAAATACTAGATCGACCGGTTCGAAGGCTACGGAACAAAGAAGCAGCTTCAGTTAAAGTGTTATGGAGGAATCAGCATGTTGAAGGAGCTACGTGGGAAGCCAAAGTGGACATCGTGGCTAGATACCCACATTTATTCTCTACCAGCTCAATGTCAGCTTGAGGTATCAGTTTTGACCTAAAACTCTATTTAGTTTCATGTTCAGTTCATGCACGAAAGTTTCTTTTATGTATATGGGTGTGTATGTGATTTGCAAATTCAGTTCAGCTGTACATGTTGAATCAGAGGTAGCCATTCCGTTAGTTTACGGTTTAAACGATTGGTATTGATAGTGATAATTGCATATTCCTACTTTTCTGTGTGTTCTGTAACATTCGAGGATGAATGTTCCCAAAGGGGAGATATTGTTCTACCCCGAGAGCCCAAGGGTCAGACTTGGGAGTTCAAACGGGGAAAACTGGAAATTTCGCACTTGGTCACAGAACGAGTTGTTCTGTGACCCGTGAGGTTGGACCACGAGTCGTAGGGTGACTCGTGGTGAGGGACTAGGCCAAGTTTGAAAGATGGAACTTTAAGTCACCACGGGCCTGACCACGACTCGTGGTCAGTCCTCACAACTCGTAGAGTCAATCATGGTCAAAGGAAGTAAGCTGAGGAAGTTGGGTTGGCAGTGTACTTTACGTAATCTTACCACGACTCGTTGGAGGAGGTAACGAGTCGTGGTGAGAGTCGTAGGAAGGGGGTGAGTGATAAATGAAGAAGTGGGGCAGTGTACTCAACGAGTGGTGACCACGAGTCGTGGCCTCCCCTAACGCATCGTGAAGTGACTCGTTAGGAGCCCAGGAGACAAGGTAAGACAGTGTACATGACGAGCCAAGTAATGAGTCATGGCCTGTGAGGATGAGTCTGCAGGTCGTCCGTTAGGACCACCTAGCAGTTATTTTCTGCGAATTTAGTAAGGGCCTTTTCGTAATTCCTAAGTTCCTAAGGCCTAAACTGCGACGTTTTGGGGTATGAATAATGACCTGTTATGGGGTTAAGTTCAGATTAGTCATTCTTCTCACCCATGCAGGCAAGTTAGAACAATTTTAGAGAGATCAAGCAATTCTTCAAGCTTCTCCCTATCAATTCATCTTTGGGCATCCAAGAAATTTAGAATCTAATCTCACCCAGGTATGTAAGGTTCCAAATGGGTGTTTCCATTCACACCCATGCCCATTCTCTATTAATTCATGAAAATCTATCAAAAATCTTATGGAGTTTTGAGTTCAATTTTTTGTGAAAAACTAATAAATTGCTAATGGGTTTTATGATTTATGATATATATATATATATATATATATATCATATTTTATGGATTTAAATTAGATTCTACCATTAATTTCAATTATAAATTCATTGATTTCGATTTCTACCAAATCAAGCCTAATGATACATGATCTATGATGAATCGATTTAAGATCTACTCTTTTAATTACTAATATTTACAAATCCAGCATGATCTATGATTTGAAATATGAATTTATTCAGTTACCTATCATGATTTGAGGATTTACAATTTATATGTATTGTCTACAAGTATGCATGGATCCTATGATTTATGAATTTATGTTTTGGCCAACTCACGGGCCTTGATTCATGGCTAGTTCACATATTTACAAGCATATTTATGATTATCATGAACTAACTAGCCCATAAACTAATGCATGATATAATATGAGCACTATATACATTTTGGGAGTAGTACCGAACACCGAGTAGGTTCGAGGCCCAGGTTCTTCCCCGGATCTCATAAACTATGTGCCACCATAGGTATGTTGGGACCTCCTTTTTGACTGTCTCCGGCCCAAATGGCCCTCTTCATGGTGATACCACACTTTCATGGTTCTACGCTTGGCAAGGTACGAATGGCCTCCTGACTAGGTTTACAAGACGGGCTCCATGTGTGCTCATATGGAGTATGTTGGTTAAGAGAAGTCTCCCTCTATTCCTCATAATTTATGCATGATTATGTTTATGTATATTGTCTCAAGTCATGTTTAATAAAGCTTTTCTCTTATGATTATGATTACAATCATATTATGAATGTTTTAAAACCTTGAGCCTTACGATATGTTATGTTACGATATTATGTCATGAGCATGTTGTCCTACTCTTATGATGTTTTATGAGCTTTTATATATTTTAAATGTCCGTTTTACTTACCTTGCATACTCGGTACATTCCACGTACTGACCGCATATTTTTGATGTTGTATCGTCTTATGATACAGGTCCTGACTCTCAAGCTCATCCTCGTATCTAGAACCCCCCCCCCCCCCCCGCCTCCCGCCCAGAGTGTACTTTCAGCTTACTGGTGAGTTCTCATGTTCCGAGGGCCGTTTGATAGACATACATGCTACTTATGTTTCAGTCCTTTCCTGGGTTGGGGGTGTTGCTCCATCAACCCATCATATGTAGTAGAGGCTTTCAGTCAGTGTGCAGTACTCAGCCTATGTATGTCTAGTGATTTCGTATGTCATGATATGCTATGTCACGTTTACGTTTCCGCTATGTTTTATGTTTAGTCTTCTGCTTAATGTGAATGAAGTTAGATATGCTTACGCCATGGGTTGACTTGCGCCCTCTCGGGGTTCCTTGTCCCGTGTTTACGATCTGAGTCTACTCTCGGGTCGTGACAATAATACTCAAAATGACGTAGTTTAGGAGTTAAAAGCATAGGATTTTATGAAAACACCCTTGGAAAAACACAGGAAAAATGCTCTTGCTAGTTCCCACAAGGCACTCCACAGGTCGTGGGGTTGACAACGACTTGTGGTTCCAAGTCGTGGGGTACATTGGAAATCTTCTCAAAATTTCCCTGAATCTGCCGATGTCTGACTTCATGGGTCGTTAGCTGACTTAATGACTCGTGACCACCTTCCGTTATCTCCACTATCTGGAATCCCTTTTATATCCGGCATTCACCTAACGACCGACATAATAAGTCATTACCATCCTAATGACTTGTCGGGTCTTCCGTTGCCTACTTAGCCACACCTGCACCTCTCAACTGCTTACCATGAGTCTGACCACAACTCCCTGGGTCACCTAACGAGTTGTTCCACGACTCGTTCTGAGGCAAATTTTCCACTTCCCTAATGGTTCCTCATTTAATCTATGGGGTCTGATTTTAAAAACTTTCGGAGTGTTACAATATCGCCCCCTTGGGAACATTCATCCTCAAATGTAGGCTAAACTTACTAAAAATTGGGGATATAATCGATATCCCAAATACTGGGCATTTACAACTGAAACTAATGGAGTTTCTGACTTTGGACTAATCTTACATCTTTGAACTGAACATCTAAATCATACATGCATGCTAAGGCATAAGAGGGACTGAAAGACATGAAATTGGCATGGAATTAAATAGAACATTGAGAAGGGTTCTTTCCCTCTGACTAGCACTTGAGCTGGTACGGACTGAGCCGTCATTCTCAATTTGCTTTCTGATACTGAGCTAGAATTCACGATATCTGATCAAACTGAAAGTAAGGGACTCATGAGTATGAATCATTCATGACATCTAAAAATGAGCATATACATGAGGTAACCTTATCTACTGAGCTACTAAGGCAATTTCTAGAGATTGAGTTCAAGCTGAACATACTGGAAAACATGAGTTAACACACATAGCTAGTTCACAACATGAAAATGAGCCTTAAGGATTCATAGAGTAAGGCTAGCATCACTGTCTGAAGCACTATTTAGAAATTCTGGGAGTCTGAACATGGGAATGGATGAAACATAGTCTCAACTTAACACAAGAGGAGTTATCTAAACCAGAAGGGATTCATATACTACAACTATTAGGGTTGGAACTCCCTTACTAGCATACCTCAAAATTTGACTTGTCTTACAGACTTAATCTCCACCTTAGTTTAAAGCCATCATTCTAAGGCTCCTAAATCTTTTTTAAGGTTGGGGATACACCACTAACTACTCACTTCCCTTCCACCTCTAACATTCACTGCAAACCTCATACTGACAGCTATTCACATCATACCTCGAAAATATCTTCTCAACAACTTCACAAGAGATCCTAAATCAATACTGGGGTTCTGGGGATAGCATTAAGCAAAGAGTAACACAAGAAATTCATAACATACCTGGGACTACTTCTGGCGACTTGCCCTTATCCTGATGTGCTGCCAGGTGTAGGAGCAGTTTTGACATTGTCCGCCACCCGCGATAGATGATGCACCCTACTGAAATGGACAGGCTATCGGAGCTACTGAAGATGTGGTCGAGGCTCTACTCTCACCTCGCTTAGCTGTTGTGCAATCCTGGTGCTTATGACCCTTACCCTAGGTTTGTACGGAGCACTAACTGTCGAAAGTACTAGGGCTGCTGATTTCTGTTAGGAGCTTTAGCGGTGTCCACTACTCGTCCTTTGCAGGGAAAACTCTGAATTCTTACCCTGGCCCTCTTCGCCTCTCTCTTTTTCTTTCACCTACTCCGTCTCCATTTGTTAAGCGAATATCACCAAACGTGGAAAGTCTATATCCTTGTGCAACATAGCGTCCCTGCATTCTTTGATCAAAGAGTCTGACACTCCGTTGACGAGCCCTCTGGTCGGCTACCATTTCCGGGCATACATGGACAACCGGGTAAACTCCAATGCATACTCCTGGACAGTCATGCTGTTTTGTCTCAAATTTATGAACTCTGCCACCTTTACCTCCCTCAACTCTCCAGGGAAAAACCTGTCTAGGAACGCAGTCATAAACTCATCCCAACTTACGGGGGCTACTCCAACTCCCCGACTATCTCTCCCCTAGAAAAACCATATATAAGCGACTCCTATTAGCTGGTAGGAGTCTAAATCTGCGCTCTCAGTTCCCGTCACCCCCATGATTTGGATAATCTTCTATATCTCTTCCAAGAACTCATACGGGTCCTCATCCACCTTTGACCCTAAGAACTCGAGTGGATTCATTTTGAGGAAGTCTGTTGCCCTAGATGTCGCTACGTTCCCATTCTGGGGAACATGAGCCATTGCTTGCTGATTAATTTGGGCTTCTATGGCCTGCGCCAACATATGAAGGGTTGTCCTGAACTTGGCATGAGTGACATTTTCATCCATTGGGTTCACTGGGGCTGGTGGGGCTTGCTGGCGCCCATTACCATTTCTTCTTCCATTCGCTCATCTGGGAGGCATTATCTTCGAGAGCGTAAAGCACAAGTCAGGAGAGGAACTGTTAGAGTTTCATACTCTTCGCACGATAAGAATCACGAAGAAAAGGGAACATACCTAAAACGTCTCGTAGCCTCTTCGTCATAAGTGTGGCGCGCTTCAAACCCATGAAGAAGACTCTACTTAACGCAGTTTTTAGACACCCTAGGACACCCTAACCTTTGCTCTGATACCAAGTTTGTCATGACCCGAACATAGGCCTGGATCGAGACATGGGACAAAGAACCCCGAGAGGCTCCAAGTCGACCCATGGCATGATCATAGCATAACCTTAGCAAGACAACAATTAACAGAATCATAACTGAGCGGAAGCTAACTGAAATAGTCTAATTAAAACTCTAATACAAAGTTGAATCTGTCTATACAAGTTTGAAAGCCTCTACTATACTGATGAGTTGTTGGGACAAGCCCCCAGCTAACTCCTAAAATCTGAAAACTAAAACATAATGAAATAGAAAACATAGATTGGGTCCTTGGGAGATGAGGACTCACCACAAGCAGCTGAGGTGGCAATGGAGCATATCTAACCATGTGGCTGAGTCTGAAAACCTAAATCTATATCATGAAATGATATAGCACATAAAGTATGCGGTCAGTACTTGGAATATACTGAGTATGCGGGAAGCGTAAGTAAACTAAACATGCAAGTATATAAGAGGGAACTAAACTGAATGCATTTACATATAACTGAGATGGAATACAACAACCTTATCTGAGATACATATATATATAGACATTAAACTCTTATTTGAAAACATTTACTGAAGTATAATCAAACTGATGCATAAGGGTCACGTGTTGTACATATATTGAGAACTAATGCTATAGTTGATATCATACACTATTTTAATTATCTACTGATGATTGAATCTGAATCCTGTTAAATTGGTTTTAACTGTAATCTGAAGTCATACGGAGCTGAGCTGGACTGATCTCGTAGACTAAGGGAGCCATACTCAGCTATGAGAGTCCCTGACTGACTATGGAAAACATCCTCGGCTATGGAGAGTCCTTGACTGACTAAGGGAAAATATTCTCAGCTATGGAGAGTCCCCCATTAACTAAGGGAGACATTCTCGACTATGGAGAGTCCCTGATTGACTAAGGGAAACATTCTCATCTATGGAGAGTTCGTGACTGACTAAGGAAAACATTCTCAGCTATGGAGATCCCTGACTGACTAAGGAAAACATTCTTGGCTATGGAGAGTCCCAGTAAACTAAGAACATGGAGGTCACCAGCCTGACGTCATTCATTTAGTCTAAGTCACTTCAGCTAATCAGAGACATGAGCATTCAACTGTTTACATCACACTAAATATCATACTAAATCATTTAGAATTGATTAAGGCTACTTTCTACTAACAACAATCTCAAAGGTCTGAAGGATCATTCTCGTGCTTTATCATCATAGTCCCGAATCATCGTTTAAATCATACATTCTACTTTCATTAAGCATTAGTAGGATCAGATCATACTTTAAACATGTCCACAACATTCAAGTCTCAAATTCACCTTATATAGCATATATTCTACATTCATGAAAGCTCCATAGATTCAACTCATACCCAACATATTTACATCGAAATCATAGTGAAAACATATACATACTTCATATTGATCAAGACCATAAGTTCTAATCGTACCTCAACATATCTATAAAATCATATATTCTAGGTTTAGGTGAATTCATATGATCTTCATTTACTTTAGACATGGATACAAGTTCATGATAAGAGCATGTGAAGCATTACGAAATCCTATTCGAAGTTCTAGGCTATTTCATGGTGAAAATTCCATAATCATGCATTCCTCATATCAAATACATAATTCGAGATATTGGAAGTAACCCATAAGCGTACATGATTGTTAATCATAGCGGGTCTTAGAATTCATAGAAGGTACATGAGAATTTATCCACAAAATCGAACCCTAGAACATGCTTTCTAGAATATCAAGGAAATTGGATTTTATGTATCAAAAATTAGGACACAAGGATGGAAGGAGATCCTTGTTGAAGTCCCACATACCTGATTAGAAGAAATTCCCACTTGAGCTTAACCCTTGAAGCCTTTGAAGAACCCTAGTTGAATCCTTGAGTCTTGGGAGAGAGGAGGAAGAAGAGTTTGAGAGGGTATCTTGAGAGAATGAGAGATTAGGCTAGAAGAAACCCTTAAAATGTCCCATATAATACTCAAAACGACGTAGTTTAGGAGTTACAAGTATAGGTTTTTACGAAAACACCCCTAAAAAATGTAGGAAAAATGCACTTGCCAGTCCCCACGAGGCACTCCATGAGTCATGGGGTTGACAACGACTCTTGGTGCCAAGTCATGGGGTATACTAAAACTCTTCTCAAGATTTCCCCGAATCTGCCGACGACTAACTTCACGGGTCGTTAGCTGACTTAATGGCTCGTGACCACCTTCCGTTATCTCCACTGTCTGGAACCCCTTTTATATCTGGCATTCACCTAATGACTAACATAACAAGTCGTTACTAGCCTAATGACTCGCCAGGTTGTTAGTTGCCTACTGAGCCACACCTGCACCTCTCGACTGCTTACCATGAGTCTGACCACGACTTGTTGTGTCACCTAACAGATCGTTCCAAGACTCATTTTGGGGAAAATTTTCCACTTCCCTGCTGATTCCTCATTTAAAGTGTAATACCCCAAAAGTGCCTAAGATCAAACCCTGAATCAAAAATGGAAGTTGGCTAAAAATTGGAAAAAAATTGCTTAGGACAAGCCATGTCACGAATCAGTGGTGGGAAACCACGAGTTGTTGTATGCAGTCGTGGTTTTGGCATCCCTGGTGGCAGTGGATACAATGGGTGGAGTAACGACTCATTGCTCGAAACAACAACTTATTGTTTGTACTTGTGGGTAGCTTTGGACCATGGCAGTTGGAGAAATAACAGGTCATCCAATGACCCATCACGAATAACGATGATTTGTTGTCACCAATCGTTGTCCAAGTTATCATAATCTCCAGTGGACTTAACGGATGGGTACCACAACTTGTTGGAGGAAACAACGAGTCGTGGTGAGGCTCATTGTGAGGAAAGGCTCAGGGTATTCAGGAGGCAAGCAACGACCGAACCCACAGTCCGTCAGATGAAAGGACGAGTCGTCCTATCGAGCCATGGTATGATTCTGGAAGCAGGGTCTGAGAAATGTATATGACAGGCTATACAACGAGTCATGGTAGCTTCCAATGACTCGTTGGTACGCCTCTTGGATTAACCTGTGCAGATTTTCAGGCTGATTTCATTAAGGGTATTTCCAACCTTTCTATACTCTAGGGCCCTAAACTATGTCGTTTCATGTATTTTTCTGGGCATGTTGAGATAGGTTAAGACCCTCTAGTTATCCTCATTCCCATGCATGCAAGTTAGAACAATTTTAGAGAGATCAAGCTATTCTTCAAGCTTTTCCCTATCAATTCAACCTTGGGCATTCAAGAACTTTGAAATCTAATATTACCCGGGTATGTAGGGTTACAAATGGGTGTTTCTGTTCACACCCATACTCATTCTCTATTAATTTATGGAAATCTACCTAAAATCTCTCTGGGATTTAACTCAACTTTTGTGAAAATGTAATGATTTGTTAATGGGTTGTTGTGATTTATAATTTACATCATATTTTTATGAATTTTGATCAGATTTCACAACTATTTTACTTATAAAATTGTTGATTTCAATTTCTACTAAATCAAGCCTATTTAAGCATGATCTATGATGAATCGATTTATGATCTACGTCCCAATTGTTGATATTTAATAATCCAGCATGATTTATGATTTGAAATATAGATTTATTCAATTACCCAACATGATTTGATGATTTTCAAGTTATAAGTATGACCTATGAGTATGCATAAAACCTATGATTCATGAATTATGTTTTTGGTCGACCCATGGGCCTTATGTCATGGCTAGTTCACGTATGTACCAATATGTTTATGATTATTATGATTTAAGTAGCCCTTGAATTCATGCATGTTACACTATGACACTATATATGTTTTGGGAGTAGTATCGAACACCGAGTAGGTTCGAGGCCTAGGTTCTGCCCCGGATCTCATGAACTAGGTGCCACCATAGGTATGTTGGGACCTCCTTTGTGACTGTCCCCGACCCAATTGGCCCTTTTCATGGTGATATCATACTTTCATGGTTCTACCCTTGGCAAGGTACAAACAGCCTCCTGACTAGGTTTACAAGTTGGGCTCCATGTGTGCTCATATGGGGTATGTCGGTTAAGAGAATCTCCCACTGTTCCACATGATTTATGCATGTTTATGATTACGTATGTTGGCTCAAGTTATGTTCAATATACTCTACTCTCATGCTTATAATTACGAATATATTATGAATGCTTCGAAAACCTTGAGCCTTATGCTATGTTATGTTACGATATTTATGGTATGAGCATGATGTCCTACTTCTATGATGTTCTATGAGTTTTAAATATTTTGAATGTCCATTTTACTTACCTTACATACTCAGTACATTCCACGTACTGACCGCATACTTTCTATGTTGTATCGTTTCATTATACAAGACCCAACTCTCAGGCTCATTTTCATCTTTAGATCATCTCAGAGTTCACTTCAGTTTTGTTGTGAGTCCTCATGTTCCGAGGGCTGTCAGACCAGTCATTTCTGTTATTTATGTTTCAGTACTTGGCCGGGTTAGTTGGGGGTGTTGTCCTATCAACCCATCTTATGCAGTAGAGGCTTTCAGATAGTATGTAGTACTCAGCTTGCGTGTATGTCTAGTGATTCCTTATGTTATGATATGTTACGTTATGTTTACGATTTCACTATGCCTTATGTTCAGTCTTCTGCTTAAAGTGAATGAAGTTAGATGTATTCTTATGCCATTGGTCGATTTGGGGCCTCTCGGGGTTCCTTGTACCGTGTTACGATCTGGGTCTACGTTTGGGTCGTGACATAAAGTTTGGGGTCTGATCTTAAAACCTTTCGGGGCGTTACACAGACTCGGGAGTTGAAACAAAGAAAATAGGATTTTTTGCACCAGATCACAGAACGAGTCGTCCTGTGACCCATTAGGATGACCACGAATCGTTAGGTGACTCGTGGTAAAGTGTATGACTTAAGTTGGAAATTCATTTTTTTGGGTCACCACAGGCATGACCACAAGTCGTGGTCAGCCCCAGGACTCGTTGAGTCAACCGTGGTCAAGGTTTTTCGAAGGAAGGGGAATTGTGGGCAGTGGAGATAACGAGAGGTGACCACGAGTTGTGGTCACCAGTAACGACTCATTGGGTCCCCCATGATGAGCCTCAGGTGAAAGGTTGGTAGTGTACTTAACAATTTCTGACCACGAGTCGTGGTCCATGGCGACGATTTGTCCAGTCCCTCGTTGGGACTGGTAATCTGTTTTTCCCTGCGAGTTTATTAAGGTCTTTTCGTTAATTCCTATGATCCTAAGGCCTAAACTACATCGTTTTAAGCTTTGAATAGTGAGTTTTAGGAAAGGTAAGTTCATTCTAAGCTATTCCTAATTCATGTATGCTCGTTTAGAGGTTTTGGAGAGGTGATCAAGTCTAGTTCTCCAAGCTCTTCATCAATTCTTCATTGGGCAATCAAGGGAGTTGTAGAATCAGTCCTTCTCAGGTATGTAGGGTTATGAATGGGTGAATTTGTTCACACCCATGCTCAATCCCTCTCTAATTCATGAAAATCTACGTGTTGATTCTATGGGGTTTTAACCCAATGCATGAATTCCCTAAGTTTCTACCATGAGTATGATCTAAGCATGTTTCTATTGTTGAATTATGATTCATGGGAAAGTTTTACAATGTTTTCAATTATAAATCATGTTTTCAAGTTTTATAAATTATGATGCCCATCCATGAAAGTTCATGAAAGTTGAGATCCGTGACGTATGTTCTAGTATGATGATATATTTATGAGAAAAGCATGTTTTCAAGTTATCCATGTTTATGATCATGTTTTTAAGTGAATCAAGTATTTTCAAGCATGTTTAAGTATTAGGCAAGCCCATATATTCAAGTATGATTTATGATTTCACGAATTAGCTTACCACATGGTTTTGGAGTCAAGACTCCGAATTATGTTCAGCTTGGGGTATGGTTTGAACCAAGGCTCCTCATGTATGATTTTAGATTTCATATGTATATGATTATTCAGCTTCGCCACTAGACGATGGTCAGCTTCCTTGAAAATAATGGAGAGCATATGCATGTTCTTGGGAGTAGTGTCTAGCACGAGTAGGCTAAGTGTCAGTCAACCCTATGCCTCAGAACTACGCACCAACGTAGGTATGATCAGATTATTTGGGACCTCCTTTGGAGCTTTCCCCTACCCCAAGGGGCCTTCAACTTGATATCGATATCATGGTAGCGTCCTTAGCCCTGGAAAGGCTTTGGACAACTCTGCCCACTTGAGTGTGATAGTGGAGACAACGTAAACTCTATCGTGGTAATGTTAGTTATATGACGAGTCTCCAATTGTTCCTCATGATTTCAGTTATGCATATTTATCATTCATGATATATATATATATATATATATATATCATGATATATATATATATATGTTTCAAGCAGTTGACCCAATGTTCTATTTTGCTTATAATTATCAGTTTTCAGCTTTGAGTCATTCAAATCAGTTATGATATTTAGTTATGTTCAGATCATGATTTCAGAAAATAGCATGTAAGCCCTACTCTCAGACTCTTATCTTGATTATGTTTTATATTATGCATGTTTTAATGATTTTACTTACTTAAGCGGTTTTACTTACCTTTCATACTCGGTACTGACCGCATACTTTATTTTGTATTATTTCATGATACAGGCTCCGACATCCAGATTCAGCCCCATCATTAGCCAGTTCCCGGAGTTAGCATCCAGTCTCAGTTGGTGAGTCCTCATCTCCCAAGGACCCTTCCTTATCAGTTATCTTTATATTTTAAGTTTCAGACTTAGAGAGTTAGATTGGGTCTTGTCCCATCAACTCATCGGAAATAGAGGCTTTTCAGACATAGATTGTATTCAGCTACAGACTCGTGTTGTATTCTGATGTTATGTTATGTTTAGACTTCCTCTATGTTTATTATGATAAATCTTCCACTTTTATTGATTGAGTTAGATATATTTTCATGCCATGGGTCAACATAGAGTCTCTCAGGGCTCCTATTCCCTTGTCTTGATCCGAGATTATTTTCAGGTCATGACAATATTCAAGGAGGGACCAGGGCCAAAGTAGGTTCATTATTGAAAAATTTGGAAAGGTGAATAGGCTAATCAAAGAAAAGGTCAACTTTAGGCTCAAAATTCGGGATCAAGGGATACTTATTTCACCTTGGAAAGATGATTTAGGCTAAAAGAGGACTTATTCAAAAATTACCTATGATTCTTTGCTAACCAACTGTCCTCCGACCTAAGCAAGACTAACCGAGCAAGTTCTCGATCACACACATAAAGTTGAACTAAGTAAGTACCTCACTCTCAAATAGCACAAGTTTACATCACCAACTACTACCTATCTAGTTCATGCACCATTAAACTATAGTTATCATGCTCATATATCTAATCCCATAAAAATATCCATGTTGGTCATACTTTGCAGCACACACACACAAAGCTCATCAAAAATTCAAGGAGGGTAATTTTTCTTCAAATTTCAAACACTTTCACATGTGCGCCTTTTTTTTTGACTGCTAAGTACTCCTAGTTTACTTCTAATTAAACAATATATAAATGTTATACCCCGTAGGATTCCCGGCACCTAGATGACCTATTCGCACGTTGGTTAAGCATATTTGAAGGCCATACTGCTAGAGAAAGGCCCGGGAAAAAGATCGGACGAGAAACTTGTCAAACCATCGCGGAAGGAGCCGAGGCAGAGCCCCTCCGCGATGGCAGCGTGTCATGAAAGTGAAGCCTCCGCGTTGGCTCCGTGACACGTTGGCCTTGTCCAGGCCCAAGTATATAAAGCCCCACTTCGGTTTATTTTGGAATTAAATCATAAAAACTTCAGAAAACAGAGAGGAAACAGCAGAGAAGGAAAAAGGAACGAAGAGGTAATATAATTTTCATCCGATTACGCTGCTAAACGCTGTCCAAACTCAAATTGACCTCAAATACCGAGGTATTTAGCAGCAGAGAGCATTCCTACAGATTTAGTTTCGTGAAATACGGCCGACGAATCGTCGAGCCACCGAGCTAAGGTAAGTAGAATTGCTCCAAACTAGTGTCTATGTGTTCCTAGCTGAGAAGTGAATATTTCTCCCTTCTGGACCTCTGAAAAATAGCGAGTTTTCGACCGTCTTTCGATAAGCCTAAGTTTAGGCTATAAACTATATCGAAAGTGACGTTGCTCTTTAAAATAAAGCTGTATTTAGTATTAATTGACATATTTATGAATGCAGTTGGGAGAAAATAGTTGAAGTACCGGCCGAGCCTCATCCGACAGACGGATAGTTCGAGGATAAGGTATGTAAAGCTAGTTTCCTCGGCAAGTTGGTAATCTCGGTACAGTACGGTAATTTAAAGGCCAGTAGAATGTTCAGAAGTCATGTGTTATGTTTATTACGAATGTTGATACGATATTAGAAGCATCATGTTGTATTTAGCGCGAAACTTGCTAGCACGATATAGATTCTAATATAAGTGTTAGGAATTGCACAGCATGCTCAGTATGTGATGTGACACAGAATGTTAGGATATCATTGTATTCAGTTGAAACCCAGTAAAGCAATGTAATATCTGTAAGACATCTCAGAAGTAGAATGATAAGTTAAAATGAAGTCTAGAAAGCATGTTAGGAATAGTAAATCATGTCACTATAGAAACTCAGCATACAGCATAGTTTTCAGCAGAAAGACCATATCTTGTTCAGCATTAGACCCAGTACAGTCTGGCAGAAGACTATATTTATACGTATATACTATTACCAGCCTCAGCATGTATTAAGTACGCACATATTACTATCACTAGCTCAGCATATAGTATATACAAATACTTTACCACTATTAGCTTCAGTATGTGGGACATGCAGATAGTATTACTAGTTGAGACTGTTGTATTGTTTGGGGTTGGACTACCTAGAATCCATGACCGCCCCAGGGTTGATAGCTGTATCAACTCGTCCGCCAGAGGACGAGGATACGTCGCTCTACGGAGTGGCATGCCGTCCCACAGGGGACGAAGATGGGATGCCAGTTTTCCCCATATTGTGCCTTGATCGGCCCTTACACACCCCTGTCGAGCGGATACGCCCGGGTGTTGATTCAGGAGTCATCCGGACTCAGATGCAGTTATAGTCAGGGGCTCAGCGAGCCCAAGTGCTTACCCAAGGGACCAGCGGGATGCTTATAGTTATTATAGGAGATGGGATGACCGGGGTAGGGGTATAGATTCTGTGCTGGTTGTACCCCCCGGCTTATGGGGGCCGGGTAAGGTTTGAGTGTGCTATGTTATGTTATGATATGTTATGCCATGTTACAGTAGATACGAGTAGATCGACAGTAGAACGATAAATCCTCAGGTATGACTCCTACTCCTTCCAGTATAATTAAAAGAAGGTATGACTTCCATTATCAGACAGTTAATCCATTCCCTTCTACTTCAGTTTCATCAGTTGTATTGTTATTTTCAGATATTTCTTTCAGTTATTGCTTTACATACTCAGTACCAGCGGTACTGACGCCCGGTGGGGCGCTGCATTACTTGCCTGCAGGTACTCATAGACGAGCAGGCGATACCACGTGATTCCTGTCAGCAAACGAGCATTCAGCTCCTGTCATCCGGAGACTGAATCCCAGAGGTGTATTCTGTTTTCTTTTGTTGTACAGTACGGGTAGGTCGGGGCCCTGTCCCGATCATTTCTATTGCTATTCCTAGAGGCTTGCAGTCTGTATGTGTATTACCCTGTGGTCAGATGAGCCGGTCGTGTGAGGCCGTGCAGTTGTATAGCTGTTAGTACTTTTGTTTTCTTCATGTTGGCCGTGTGGGGCCATAGTTTGATAGTAGTGGTGACCTTGCCGGTCACGTATCCATCCAGTACTTCAGGGTTGAGTTATAGATAACTAGACAGCATGGTGGCCTTGTCGGCCCGCATAGGTTTCCCTATAGTTGCATGTTTCTGGTCAGCTGTCATTACAGGTACAAGAGGCTATAGGCCAATGGGCCGGGGGCTGTGTTTACAGCCGTTATATAGCCCTTTGTTTCCAAAAATGTGAGTTAGAGCCAGCTAGGCATCAGATGTGCTCAGGCTCAGCAGTCTAGCAGTATTGGTCCTAGTAGGGCACCAGGTGCCAGTCATACCCACCAAGGCGGGGTGTGACAAACTTGGTATCAGAGTAGGTCGTATCCCAGGGAGTCTGCAAGCCGTGCTAAGTAGAGTCTTGTCCATGGATGTGTTGTGCACCACATACTATGGGTAGGAGGCTGCAAGGCATGATAGGATGGTTGTCTTTTATTCTTATTCATTCGTGCTGTAGAGCGGTACAATATAGGGTTGAGTCCCTAAAAGCTTACTATATTCTTTGGTTACAGATAATGTCAGACCAGCGACATCCTATCATAGGCCGGAGCTTTGATATTGCAGCAGGGGAAGGCACCAGCAGGATGCCTCACCCTCGTTTAGAAACAGCCCGATCAGAGGGCAATACAGAGGCATCGTCCCAGCCTTCTCAGCAGTCTCCACCACATCAGGAGCCGCTTGTGGCGACACTACCTTCAGCAGTCCCCATACCGACGCCTTCCGACCAGGAGGTTAGGAGTGTTGTAGTTATGTTAGCACAGATGATGGCTGCTCAGCGTCAGCCAATGCCGTCTACAGTTGCGGAGTCATCAGGAGGGCCCGGTAGTTCGAGGGTCCGAGAGTTCTTAGCTCTGAATCCCCCACAGTTTACAGGTACGGACCGGACAGAGGACCCTCAGGATTTTCTGGATCAAATGCAGAGAATCTTCAGGGTTATACATGCCACTCCTACAGAGTCAGTTGAGTTGGCAGCATTCCGGTTACGGGACATCGTCGTATTGTGGTATGAAAGCTGGGAAAGGTCCCGAGGGAGAGATGTTTCCCCTCCGACCTGTTCCAGCTTCTCAGGAGCTTTTCTGGATCATTATTTGCCGCGGGAGATTCGACAGGCCCGGGTAGACCAGTTCCTGCATCTGGAGCAGGGGGCCATGAGTGTTCGGGAATATTCCTTGCGGTTTGATTCTTTGGCTCGATATGCACCGGCCTTTGTTGATACCATGGCATCCAGAGTACATCGCTTTATCATGGGGTTGAATCCAAAATATGTTGAGACTTGTATTACGGCTACACTGCGAGAGGACATGGACATTGCTCGAGTTCAGGCATTCGCCCAGAATATTGAGGGCATCAGACAGCGGCATCGGGAGATCAAAAGGGTTAATCAGGAACAGCGTCGCCGGGAGAGGCCAGTTGAGTTACAGAGGGAGGCTCGGGGAGGACCCAGGCCATGATTGTTAGACAGGCTGCCCAGGCCCCCGCCTCCGCCACAGCCACAGGGGGGTAGATTCAGTCGCAGGGGGCAGTCAGAGACTAGTAGAGGCTCGCAGATGGAAGATTCACCATTACAGAGGAGGGCGGAGCAGAGTAGGTATACCCTAGCACTTTGCCCTATATGTAGTCGACGCCATCCTGGAGCATGCAGGTATGGTTCCACCACATGTTATATTTGTGGCCAAGAAGGCCATTTGATGAAAGATTGCCCAGCCAGAGGTCGAGAGGACCGGGATAGACAGGATAGGCCATCTGCAGGGTCACGAGCCACAGCATCCTCGGCAAGGCGCAGGCCCTCAGTTTCAGCAGGCAGGGGTCGGGGCAGATCAGAGGCCTCCAGTACGGGTGCGGGTCCAAGCCGCACATATGCTTTACCAGGGAGGTAAGATTCAGAAGCGTCACCTGATGTTGTGACAGGTATGCTAACTATCTGCTCACACACTACTTATGTGTTAATTGATCCAGGGTCTACTTTGTCCTACATTACTCCATTTGTGGCACGAAAGTTTAGTATTGCACCAGAATTATTGCAGCAGCCCTTTTTAGTATCCACGCCCGTCGGTGACTCTATTGTGGCTAGCAAAATTTACCGAGGGTGTACAGTAGAGGTTGCTGACCGTCAGACCACAATAGATCTGGTAGAGTTAGAAATGATAGACTTCGATGCCATAATGGGTATGGATTGGTTAGTACCGTGCTTTGCCAACGTTGAATGTTGGACCAAGATGGTCCGATTCCACTTCCCAGGAAAAGCAGTGCGAGAGTGGAAGGGCAGCACCGCTACGCCAAAAGGTAGGTTTATTTCCTACCTTCAGGCGAGAATGTTGATATCTAAAGGATGTATTTACCATCTGGTCAGAGTCCAGGATGTCCAAGCAGGATCTCTGACACTCCAGTCCGTTCCGATAGTGAATGAATTCCCTGATGTGTTTCCTGATGAGTTACCTGGTATTCCCCTAGAAAGGGAGATAGATTTTGCTATTGACTTGTTACCAGGCACTCAGCCGATATCAATTCCTCCCTATCGTATGGCTCCTGTTGAACTCAGAGAATTAAAAGATCAGTTGAAAGATTTATTGGATAAAGGTTTTATTAGGCCGAGTACTTCACCGTGGGCTGCGCCAGTTTTATTTGTGAGAAAGAAAGATGGCTCGCTCCGAATGTGTATAGATTATCGGCAATTAAACAAAGTTACAGTAAAGAACAAGTACCCGCTTCCCAGAATTGATGACTTATTTGATCAGTTGCAGGGAGCCAGATACTTTTCTAAGATTGACTTGCGGTCCGAATATCACCAGGTTCGAGTACGTGAGAGAGATATTCCTAAGACAGCGTTCAGGACCCGATATGGAAATTTTGAATTTCTAGTCATGTCCTTCGGGTTAACGAATGCCCCGGCAGTCTTCATGGACCCGATGAACAGTATTTTCAGACCTTTCCTGGACTTGTTCGTGATTGTATTCATTGATGACATTCTGGTGTATTCTCGCTCTGAAGCAGATCACCGGACTCATTTGCGGACAGTGCTCTAGGTCCTCAGGGACCGCCAATTGTATGCTAAATTTTCTAAGTGTGAATTCTGGCTTAACTCAGTGGCCTTTTTAGGACATATCGTGTCGGACGCTGGTATACAAGTCGACAAGCAGAAAATAGAAGCAATTAAGTCATGGCCTAGGCCTACCACTCAAACTGAAGTTCGTAGCTTTCTGGGGTTGGCAGGATATTACAGGAGGTTCATTGAAGGGTTCTCGACCATTGCGGCACCTCTGACCAAACTGACACAGAAAGCAGTAAAGTTTCAATGGATAGAGGCATGCGAGCAGAGCTTCCAGGAACTGAAAGACAGATTAACCTCCACCCCAGTATTAGCATTGCCGGAAGGCACAGAAGGCTATTCGGTCTATTGCGACGCGTCAGGTGTCGGGTTAGGTTGTGTGTTGATGCAGCATGGTAGAGTGGTAGCATATGCTTCCAGGCAGCTGAGGAAACACGAAAAGAATTACCCTACCCATGACCTGGAATTGGCCGCAGTAATCCACGCCTTGAAGATGTGGAGGCATTACCTGTACGGCGTCCATGTTGATATTTACACAGATCACAAGAGCCTACAGTACATCTTCACTCAGAGGGAGTTGAATCTACGGCAACGCCGCTGGTTGGAGCTGTTAAAAGATTATGATGTGAACATTCTGTATCATCCGGGAAAAGCTAATGCTGTAGCAGATGCCCTGAGCCGTAAGTCAATGGGGAGTTTGGCGTATTTGCGACCGGAGAGGCGGAAGTTAGCTAAAGAAATTCATCAGTTAGCTGGTTTAGCCATTCGAGTAATGGAAACAAAAAATAATAGAGCAATAATTCAGAATTCTGCTGTGTCATCATTAATTACAGAGGTAAAAGAATGACAGTACGAGGACCCCGATTTAGTCCAGCTCAGAGATAGAATTCAGAAAGGTAAGGAGTCAGATTTCCAAATGATGGGGGATGATGTGCTACGCTGTAAGGGTCACCTTTGTGTCCCGAATGTTTCAGGGCTTCGTGGGCGGATCATGCATGAGGTACATTACGCTCGCTATTCCCTCCATCCAGGGGAGACGAAAATGTACCATGACATCAGAGACATCTACTGGTGGCCAGGTATGAAGCTGAGATAGCTGAATTTGTATCTAAATGCTCTAACTGTCAGCAGGTGAAAGCGGAGCACCAGAAGCCGGGCGGTTTGACGCAAGATATAACGGTGCCTACGTGGAAATGGGAAACGATAAACATGGACTTTGTAACAGGGTTACCCCGTACCAGACGCAGAAATGATTCCATTTGGGTAATAGTTGACAGGCTGACAAAATCAGCTCATTTCCTGCCAGTGAGGGCTACCTTTTCGGCTGAGGATTATGCTGAATTATATCTCATAGAAATAGTTAGATTGCATGGAGTGCCGGTATCCATTATTTCAGATAGGGGAGCACAGTTTACAGCTAGATTCTGGCAGTCGTTCCAGAAGGGTTTGGGAACGCAGATCAATTTGAGCACAGCATTCCACCCCCAGACAGATGGGCAAGCTGAGCGGACTATCCAAACGCTCGAAGATATGCTACGAGCGTGTGTGCTAGATTTTGGGGGTAGCTGGGATGAGCATCTTTCATTGATTGAATTTGCTTATAATAACAGTTATCATTCAGCTATCCAGATGGCGCCCTTTGAAGCATTATATGGGCGAAAATGTAGATCGCCGGTGGGCTGGTTTGAAGCGGGGGAATCAGCATTGGTTGGCCCATACATTGTTCGGCAGTCAGAGGAAAAGATAAAGCTTATCCGAGAACGTTTACTGACTGCTCAGAGCCGCCAGAAGTCTTATGCAGATGTGCGGCGCAGAAATCTAGAATTTGCAGTAAATGACTGGGTATATCTGAAAGTGTCTCCGATGAAAGGGGTGATGAGATTCGGCAAGAAAGGCAAGCTTAGCCCGAGATTCATTGGACCATATCAGGTTCGGCGAAGAATAGGCCGAGTTGCATACGAATTGAACTTGCCTCCGGAGTTAGCATCTGTTCACCCAGTATTCCATGTCTCTATGTTGAGGAAGTTCGTAGGAGACCCTTCTACAGTAGTTCCCGTTCAGGATGTCCAGGTCACAGAAGAGTTAGCTTATGAAGAGGTTCCAGTAGCTATTTTAGACAGACAGATTCGCAGGTTGAGGACTAAAGATGTTGCGTCTGTCAAAGTATTGTGGCGTAACAGGAACCGTGAGGAAATGACGTGGGAAGCTGAAGAAGACATGAAAGCTAGGTACCCTCACCTATTCCAGGCCTAGTCAGGCGACAGGTATGTCCGTATTATTGCTTATGTAGTATTTTATGGTTGTATATGTATAAGTGAGGAAGACTGATACTTAGCCATCCAGTGAATCCTAAAGTATTGTGTACAGTACCTGTATTGGACTTTTTTGCATTTCAGGTTTTTGGTATAGTCCATATTACAGGGGAGACTCTGGCGAAATTTTTCTAAACAAGTAAGTTAAGTAGTCCTCTAGATAGCAGTATACATTCGAGGACGAATGTTCTTAAGGGGGGGAGAATGTTATACCCCGTAGGATTCCCGGCACCTAGATGACCTATTTGCACGTTGGTTAAGCATATTTGAAGGCCATACGTGCTAGAGAAAGGACCGAGAAAAAGATCGGACGAGAAACTTGTCGAACCATCGCGGAAGGAGCCGAGGTAGAGCCCCTCCGCGATGGCAGCGTGTCACGAAAGTGAAGCCTCCGCGTTGGCTCCGTGACACGTTGGCCTTGTCCAGGCCCAAGTATATAAAGCCCCACTTCAGTTTATTTTGGAATTAAATCATAAAAACTTCAGAAAACAGAGAGGAAACAGCAGAGAAGGAAAAAGGAACGAAGAGGTAATATAATTTTCGTCCGATTACGCTGCTAAACGTTGTCCAAACTCAAATTAACCTCAGATACCGAGGTATTTAGACGCAGAGAGCATTCCTACGGATTTAGTTTCGTGAAATACGGCCGACGAATCATCGAGCCACCGAGCTAAGGTAAGTAGAATTGCTCCAAACTACTGTCTATGTGTTCCTAGCTAAGAAGTGAATATTTCTCCCTTCTGGACCTCTGAAAAATAGCGAGTTTTCAACCGTCTTTCGATAAGCCTAAGTTTAGGCTATAAACTATATCGAAAGTGACGTTGCTCTTTAAAATAAAGCTGTATTTAGTATTAATTGACATATTTATGAATTCAGTTGGGAGAAAATAGTTGAACTACCAGCCGAGCCTCGTCCAACAGACGGATAATTCGAGGATAAGGTATGTAAAGCTAGTTTCCTCGGCAAGTTGGTAATCTCGGTACAGTACGGTAATTTAAAGGCCAGTAGAATGTTCAGAAGTCATGTGTTATGTTTATTACGAATGTTGATACGATATTAGAAGCATCATGTTGTATTTAGCGCGAAACTTGCTAGCACGATATAGATTCTAATATAAGTGTTAGGAATTGCACAGCATGCTCAGTATGTGATGTGACACAGAATGTTAGGATATCATTGTATTCAGTTGAAACCCAGTAAAGCAATGTAATATCTGTAAGACATCTCAGAAGTAGAATGATAAGTTAAAATGAAGTCTAGAAAGCATGTTAGGAATAGTAAATCATGTCACTATAGAAACTCAGCATACAGCATAGTTTTCAGCAGAAAGACCATATCTTGTTCAGCATTAGACCCAGTACAGTCTGGCAGAAGACTATATTTATACGTATATACTATTACCAGCCTCAGCATGTATTAAGTACGCACATATTACTATCACTAGCTCAGCATATAGTATATACAAATACTTTACCACTATTAGCTTCAGTATGTGGGACATGCAGATAGTATTACTAGTTGAGACTGTTGTATTGTTTGGGGTTGGACTACCTAGAATCCATGACCGCCCCAGGGTTGATAGCTGTATCAACTCGTCCGCCAGAGGACGAGGATACGTCGCTCTACGGAGTGGCATGCCGTCCCACAGGGGACGAAGATGGGATGCCAGTTTTCCCCATATTGTGCCTTGATCGGCCCTTACACACCCCTGTCGAGCGGATACGCCCGGGTGTTGATTCAGGAGTCCTCCGGACTCAGATGCAGTTATAGTCAGGGGCTCAGCGAGCCCAAGTGCTTACCCAGGGGACCGGCAGGATGCTTATAGTTATTATAGGAGATGGGATGACCGGGGTAGGGGTATAGATTCTGTGCTGGTTGTACCCCCCGGCTTATGGGGGCCGGGTAAGGTTTGAGTGTGCTATGTTATGTTATGATATGTTATGTCGTGTTACAGTAGATACGAGTAGATCGACAATAGAATGATAAATCCTTAGGTATGACTCCTACTCCTTCCAGTATAATTAAAAGAAGGTATGACTTCCATTATCAGACAGTTAATCCATTCCCTTCTACTTCAGTTTCATCAGTTGTATTGTTATTTTCAGATATTTCTTTCAGTTATTGCTTTACATACTCAGTACCAGCGGTACTGACGCCCGGTGGGGCGCTGCATTACTTGCCTGCAGGTACTCATAGACGAGCAGGCGATACCACGTGATTCCTGTCAGCAAACGAGCATTCAGCTCCTGTCATCCGGAGACTGAATCCCTGAGGTGTATTATGTTTTCTTTTGTTGTACAGTACGGGTAGGTCGGGGCCCTGTCCCGATCATTTCTATTGCTATTCCTAGAGGCTTGCAGTCTGTATGTGTATTACCCTATGGTCAGATGAGCCGGTCGTGTGAGGCCGTGCAGTTGTATAGCTGTTAGTACTTTTGTTTCCTTCATGTTGGCCGTGTGGGGCCATAGTTTGATAGTAGTGGTGACCTTGCCGGTCACGTAGTCATCCAGTACTTCAGGGTTGAGTTATAGATAACTAGACAGCATGGTGGCCTTGTCGGCCCGCATAGGTTTTCCTATAGTTGCATGTTTCTGGTCAGCTGTCATTACAGGTACAAGAGGCTATAGGCCAATGGGCCGGGGGCTGTGTTTACAGCCGTTATATAGCCCTTTGTTTCCAAAAATGTGAGTTAGAGCCAGCCAGGCACCAGATGTGCTCAGGCTCAGCAGTCTAGCAGTATTGGTCCTAGTAGGGCACCAGGTGCCAGTCATACCCCCCAAGGTGGGGTGTGACAATAAATAGAAACACAAATCCTAAACATGTCGATTCCACCTGATAACATGCCCATGGAAAATAAAACACGGCAACAGAAACCCTTGGACATAACAAAAATATCACCAAAAATACAAGTACTCCCCCCATGAAAAACATGCGTCTGTCCCCAAAGCATCAAAATAAATAAAGGAGTGGGAGAGTACCTATGGCACCCTAAGTGCTCTTGTCAGCCTCAGTAGGCAGGTGTGGATGCACACTCTCTACCTCAGAGATCGTGGCGCCGATGGTGGCCAGCACACTCAATGGTGCAGTGGTAATGGTAGGGTTTACCTCCGCCCCTCAGTAGTCTCAATCTTCTCTACGACCTTAGTATTCATCTGGGCTAAATGTTGCTCACCCGAAGAGTCCTCGCCACTCACGATCTGGTCGGCTGCAGTAGTGGAGCTCCCCACTCCTCTCACTCTCTCCTACATCTCTGCCATATGCAAGCCATGTGTCTGCTGGCTGGCTACTGCTTCTTGCTTATGCTCTTTCCTATGATCTCTTCCTCTTTTTCCTGTGGGTCTCCTTTTCTTCTACCCCACTCAATTTTTGCTTACCATTGTCTCTAACAACTGGTTCATGGGTCTAGAAATCCCCAATCTCTAACTCCTCATCAAGTCCCTCATCAAACAGTGGGATGGACGGGGCCAAAAATATGGCTGACTATCAAGATAACAACTTAGCAACCTTACTTCTCAGCTTGCCCAACTCATCCCTCATGCTCAGGTATATCTGTTAACCGATTATTGAGCCACAACTTAAACCCATCAAGTCTCGTGTGTAGCACTCTATCAGCCTCCTTAATCTTATAATGGACCCACGGTTTGACCTGATCCATCAGCATACTCACTCGCTTCTTTGTGAGCGTCAGCTGTTTGGCTATCTTCTATGGAAAGTCCTTTGGGACCATGATATATCCGATAGGTGCCTAGTCTGGTACTAGCAATGCTAGAGCAGACGATGTGCTATGTATGGTTGTTGTATCTCCGGCATCAGTAGCTAGCATCTCACTACTCTGCTCCACTTGAGCAGGGTCATCAACATGATCGCCCCCGCTTAATCTATGTGCTAGGACTGCAGTCTGATCTCTGACCTGACCTACCGGGTTCATCTTATCTCTTATAAGTTCAATATTTGTTCTCCTTGTACCTCTAATCAGTACATCAATATACTCTATCATCTTGACATTGGACTCCCCACACAACTAGAAGACTAGGCTCGAGAATGGAAAGCCTGTACTCAGTGCTAGAGCTCAATCCAGATCTCCTCAGCTATAATCCTAGGAATGTTAAACCCATACTTTGACATAATGCTAGCCACCAAGAAAGATCAATCAGCACTCAGTCTATTATCATTTGCAGTCAGTGCTAATTTGTGTTGGACTAGTGTCCACGCAAGCTTTCACTATGAAGTTCATCGAAGCCTTGGTCACTTGCCATCTACGAGCCACCTATTCAGCTTCCTCGTTTGCCTCTACGATGAAATTTCCAGCCATTTGACTTGCATCTGTTGATCCTCTGCACTCAGCTGCTTGATGTTTTTCAAGGCCTTTACCCAGTAATCATATTCTATAGTGGCAGCTGGCTCCGAGAAGTTTAGACCATACAGGAGTTTGGTAATAGTCCTCTCTGAAATGTCTACTGTTCTTCCCTGGACTACCACACTGTCGAGCTTGGGCTGATCACTCACTTTCTTCCCTATCGGTGTCTGCTCCTCTAGTGTTGCCAAGTAGTTGGTATAGAACTCTCGAACTATCTCGGGCACTATATTTGTCAGGAGCCCTTATTATCCATCTGAAGTCATAGCAGTCAAATAGCTTCTTCAACTCTTCGACCTCATTTAATGCCCCAATCAAGATCTGAGGCTCCTCCTGAATGCTTCTCCGTGGATTCCCCTTTGATGTCAATCTGAGACTGCCCCATCTATTAGTATGTCTCTCTACAGGTGGGGTATCCTTGTCACTAGCCTTTTGACCCTTTCTTCGAACTCCTCATCACCAGATCCCTCATCATCGGTGCCCTCTTCTGTATTTGAGCCATTTCTCAACTCACTCCTCTGTGCAACCTCTCCCTCTTTAAACTGGGGAGCTTTTATTAGAGTGGCTGAAGGTACTATAGCTCTAGGCTTTGCTTGTGCCCTAGTGGTTTGGGGCTCATCAGTTTCATCGGTGTCAATGTCATAATGCTCCAACAAACCACTAGGCATGTCTGACTCCTGCTCAGATGCATAAGCCTCATCCCTCAGAGCTCTTTTGGCTACTATTCATCCCGGACCCTCTTTTCCTGTGGATTTTAGCTAGTTGTCCCTTTCGCGGCATTGTACCTATTGAGGAAGGATTAGTGAATGTAATTCAACAATGTATACATAAAAAATTATCTGTAGTTTCACACTATGCCTTATTAGTACGACTCATACCATGGTGGTACGATATGTACTGTAAGAAGTGACATTTAATCCTAAAGGTATGATTCCTTGTATGACTTGTACCATGGTGGTAAGATCCGTACTAAGGGTCGTAGGATCAGCTTCTGCAGGTTTCATGTCTTGATGTTTTGGTACGACTCTATATTACAACTCATTAAAAGATCCTACAAGTCGTACCATGGGTCATAATCACTATTCTATACATGAACCTTTTCTTATTACTCATACGATTACTTTATACGACTCGTGGTGAGATACTACGATTCATACTAGGCCTCGTACCATTACTGTGTATTGGGCTTTGTGGGACAGTCCCAACGGACCATCCTACGAGTCATGATGAGATGCCACGAGTCATAGGATGGCTCGTGAAGCTTGTCCTCAACCCTTTTGCTTAGACAAATTCAATTTTTAGCAGGTTTTAGGGTGGTTACTCAGACTTCACCAATTCACTTACTACAATGAAAAATTTAACTACCCACTTCAACTATCACACTTCACTTCCCCCCATTAACACCCTATTCAAGAGCAATTCAAAACTATAGAGCAATCTCAATCCATATACCCATTTATATCCCTACAATAGTCTTCTGATCATATTCCTCCATCAATTTAATGATTGGAGTATCATAGTTAATACACGTCCACAACTAGCAAGAAGAAGCAAAGAAAATTTTCGCTTTCTTGAGAGATTCTTGTGCAATCTTTTGTTGCTTAGGGTTTGGAGCGAGAATCCAACTCTATGCTTTGAATTAACTTGCAAATTAATGCTAATTGATTGTGGGAGTGAGTTACAGTGAGTGCATTGGGTAGTGGAGTTGATTTATATATGTACTGCGGGCAAAATATGATTTTTAAAGAGGTTTGGGGCAGATTTAAAAAATCCAGGTCGAGTTGGGTCACGTGGGTCGGTAGTTTAAAATTATTACCTATGACTCGTCCCTTCCTATCATACCTTAGGAAAAGTTTTCTTACCTGGGGACCTAAGGATTCTTAGTACGACTCGTACCATGACGGTATGATTTGTACCAAGGGTCCTAGATCAGGACTTTTGCAATATGGCATTTGGGGAAGTTCATCACGACTCTGAGTACTACAACTCATACCATGCAGGTACGGTTCGTAGTGACCCACTATAATGTGAACATCTACAACTTAGATTTTGGATGAGTTCATCACGACAATGATTACTACAACTCATATCATGAAGGTACAATTCATAGTAACCAACGGTGGTGTGGACTCTTGCACATTGTTAGGGTCAGTTCCTCAGTACGGCTGGGACTACAAGCCATAACAATATCTTACGATTCATACCATGGCTCATAGTTCTAGCCTACAACTCTATTTTCAACTTTTTGTCCCTGTCACACCTGCACACTTCAAGCCACATGATTCTTGTGAAATTTAAATAAAAAAACACTTGGATTACCTCTCAAGAAGCTCCTGATTTAACGCCACGGCACAACGCGGGTAGTTCGGCTACTCAAATTTCACCAAATTGTCCCATGGGTTTCCTCCCATATAGCGCCTAAATTAACGTTGTAGCATGATATGGGTATCTTGACTACTCAGACTTCGTCAAGATACACCGACTTAATTAACTTTGCCTTATCAATGGTTCCCAGATACTACTTCACCTTTTGGCCATTCACTTTGAATCTTTTACCATCTTGATTTTCCAGCTCTATGGCTCCATAAGGGAACACCTGCACCATACTATATGGTCCCATCCTTTTGGACTTCAACTTGCTCGGAAGAAATCAAAGCCTTGAATTAAACAGTACAACCAGGTCACCAGCATTGAAGTCCCGCTTCTTAATATTTCAGTATGGTACAGCTTCATCCTTTCTTTGTAAACAACTGCACTTTCATATTCTTTGAGCCAGAGTTCATCCCACTCATTCAGTTGATCCAACCTCAACTTAGAGGCTTCACTCTACTCCAGATTCAACTTCTTTAGTACCCAAAACGCCTTGTGCTCAAGCTCCACATGCATATGGCACGCCTTGACAAACACAAGCTGATATGGAGAATTTCCAATGGGGATTTTAAATGTTGTCTGATACACCCAAAGTGCATCGTCTAGCTTCCGAGACCAGTCCGTTCGATTAGTGTTCACTGTTTTCGCCAGGATAGTCTTGATTTCTCGGTTGGAGACCTCTACTTGCCCGCTTGACTAGGGATTATAAGGTGTTTCCACCTTGTTCTTTACACCATATTTTTCAAGCAGAGCTCTGAATAGATGATTGCAGAAGTAATAGCCCCTATCACTGATAATGGCTCTGGAATACCGAATCATGCAAAGATATGCTTTCTCAGAAATGTTGTGACACTCTTACCTTCATAGTTGGGGAGTGCAATAGCCTTCACCCACTACATGACATAGTCTACAGAAACCAAAATATACTTCATCCCATAAGAGCCCAGAAGGGCCCCATGAAATCAATACCCTATACGTTAAACAGTTCCACCTACAAGATTAGGGTCAATGGTAGCTCATGCTTACGAGTTATGCCCTCTTGTCGTTGGCATTGGCCACAGGCTTTGGAAAAGTCATGAGCATCCTGGTGAATTGTGGGACACTAGTAACCACACTACAAGATCTTGTGCATGGTCCGAATACCCCCATGATAACCCCCAACTGGGGATAAATAGCATGCGTCCAGTGTACTCATCATCTTAACTTCCGGAACACATCTATGAATCAGCCCATGTGCTCAGATATAGAACAAGTATGGCTCATCCCACTAGAATCTCCTCACATCGGTCAAAAACTTCTTCCTCTGATAGAAGGTTAAATTTGCAGGCAGTATATCACTCACCAAATAATTGGCATAATCAGCGAACCATTGGATCAAATCTTGGGATGTAGCCAACACCTGCTCACCTGGAAATGAATCATCAATGTCAACTTCATCATTTGACCTTTCTTCAGCCTCAAGTCTCGACAAGTGGTCAGCCACCTGGTTCTCAATCCCCTTATAGTCCTTGACCTCAAACTCAAACTCTTGTAAAAGAAATACCCATCTGATCAACCTCGGCTTAGAATCTTTCTTTGCTATCAAATACCTTATAGCTGCATCGTCAATATGAACAGTCAACTTAGTCCCAAGCAAGTATGCCCGAAACTTTTCAAACGCAAACATCACTGTTAGCAACTCCTGCACAGTTATAGTATAGTTCTTCTGAGTCGCATTTAATGCCTTGCTAGCATAATAGATAGGGTGAAATATTTTTTTCTCACGTTTGGACCAGAACAACACATAGGGCAAAACCATTGGCATCGCACATCACCTCAAATGGAAGAGACTAGTCTGGTGCAACTATAATGAGGGCTGAATTAAGTCTCTCTTTTAGGGATTCAAAAACCTTCAGACATGCATCATCAAAATTGAATTTCACCTCTTTCTCAAGAAACTTGCACAAAGGATGTGCAAGTTTTGAGAAGTCCTTGATGAACCTCTTGTAGAAACCTACGTGCCCCAAAAAGCTCTGAATGCCTTCGACAAAAATCGGTGGTGGCAATTCAGCTATAACCTCGATCTTTGCTTTGTCCACCTCTATACATTTTCTTGAAATCTTGTGGCCCAACACAATCCCCTCTTAGACCACAAAATGGCACTTTTCCCAGTTAAGTACCAAGTTGGTCTCTTCACACCTTTTCAGCACCTTACTCAAATGCTCAAGAAAGTCTTTGAAAGAGTCACCTTCAATGGAAAAACCATCCATGAATACCTCAATGATGTCCTCTACAATTTTTGAGAATATAGACATCATGTAGTGCTGAAATGTAGCAGGTGCATTGCATAACCCGAACGGCATCCTCTTGAAGGCAAACGTCCTATAAGGGCAAGTAAAGGTGGTTTTCTCTTGGTCTTTCGTGGCTATGAAAATCTGACCCCGAATAACTATCAAGAAAGCAATACCAACCTCTACCTATAGGACAATCAAACATCTAATCCATGAAAGGCATAGGGAAATGGTCTTTCTGTGTCCACTGATTGAGTTTCTGATAATCCATGCATACACGCCAGCCTGTGATTAGCCTCATCGAAATCAGCTCATTCTTCTCATTTGGAATCATAGTGATTCCACCCTTTTGTTGTACATATTGTATCAGACTCACCCACTTACTATCAGCAATGGGGTAGACAACACTAGCGTCTAACCACTTAATGATCTCTTTTTTTCACCACCTCTTGCATAAGTGGGTTTACTCTCCACTGGTGCTCTATACTTGGAATATAGTCTAGTCCCAGTTGAATTTTGTGTGTGCATATACCTAGTGGAATCTCGATGATGTCAGCAATGGTCCAACCAATTGCTTTCTTGAACCTTCTCAAAACTGACACTAGAGCCTCAACTTGCCACTCTAATAGATCTGCAACAATAATAACCGATAAAGTGTTGTTCTCTCCCAGGAATACATACCTCATATGTGAAGGAAGAGCCTTGAGCTCTAACACTGGAGGTTCCTCAACTGACGGTTTTGTTGGAAGAGTTGCACGATTCTTTAAATCGAGATCATACTTCTTTGTCCTGAAATTGTAGGACCTCATTCAAGCAAGTGAATTGACCATCTTCTCATACCACTTGATATCATCCTCCTCTAAGTTCATAAGTACAGTCGTCAGTGCCTCAACACCAAGCCTATCCTCAAGGGGCACTAGTGGCCTCTCCTCATCAATAGAGCTAATCATCGAGACCACTCTCATATCATTGGGTGGTTTAGAATATCGGGTCACATCAAATACCACCTCTTTATTATTTAACCAAAACATCAGTTTCCCGGTCTCCATGTCAACAAGTTCACGTCCGGTGGAAAGGAATGGTCACCCCAAAATGATGGGGACCTCGAAATCCACCTCGCAGTCTAGGATCACAAAATCTGAAGGAAATATAAAAGCTTTAATCCTCACCAAAACATCATATAATATACCCACAGGATTCTTTATAGTGCGATTTACCATCAATAGCCGCATTGACATCTGGCTTCCAAGCCCAACTGCTTATATACGGCCAGCGGCATTAAATTTACGCTGGCTCACAAATCACACAAAGCCTTTGCAAAATTGTAGGCTCCGATAGTATAAGGAATGGTGAAGGCACCTGCCTCTCTCTTTAGCACAAGGGTTCGTGAGGCTATGGAACTACAATGATGCAGGTTGTCAGCTAGCTCAAAGCTCACGAACCTTTTTCTCAACATTTGGTCCTTCATAAACTTAGCATAGCCGAGCATCTACTCTAATGCCTTGACTAAGAGAATATTCACTGATAGCTGCTTGAGCATGGGTATGAATTGGTGAAATTTGGCATCATCTACCTTCTTCTTCATTCTCTGAGGGAAAGGTGGAGGAGGTCGTGGAATAGGCTTTAAAATCTGAGGTGCCTCCTTCTCCTTCCCTTTCTTATAAACAGTCTCCTTTTTAGCAACTGGGGACTTTTTAAACTCTACACCATCTTCAATCATCTTCTCTTCAGATTCAGCAGCGTCATCTACTTCAACCGCTTTTGATTTAGCAACCTCATCTACGACAGGCATAGGTGGATCTGTTGTTGCTTTCCCACTCCTAGTAGTTACAGCCATGCAATGGCTGTCATTCTTCGGGTTCTGGATTGTGTTACTAGGTAGTGTCCCCTTTTGCCTCTAGTTCAGGGATGTAGACGTTTGGCCTAATTACTGCTCAATCTGTTTAATCGTCATGGCATGCGACTCAACTTTCAGATTCCAACCTTGATTCCTAGGGCCTTGGCGCCCATAGTCTTGATTAGACCTTTGGGCATTGGCCCGAAAACTCGCCACCTGACTATCTAGGAAGTTAGCTTCCTCCTCAAAATCAGAGTTCTCATACCCCGTCTCCTTATCTTGAGCTCTGACTGCATTAACTTTCTGAGTTCCAGTTCCCATGATATGCTTTGTGAGCAGGTCAATAGATAGTCTCATATGTTCTATATCCTAATCACGCTCCTCTTTTTTTTGTGCTGCTCCATAGTCATCCCAATCGCATATGTGCCTTCGAATACCTCAGCTTCTTTGGTATGTCAGGCCTTGTTGGTTTTGATCACTCGGTCAAGTATCTCTATTACTTCCTCCCATGAGTGACCATCAATGCTCCACCTGCTACAATATCTGTCACTGCCTTGTTGTTGTTATTTATGGATCTAAAGTATATTGCCAATGGGCTCTAATTTGGAATTCTATAATTTGGGCTCTTATTTGAAACAAGCCCCATAATGAACCAGTGTACCCTGACCGGCATAGTATCAAAAAATGCTGGCGCATACCTGGACAAGGAGTCAAACCTCATCGCATACTCTTGAACGCTCATCCTGCCCTACTCCAGGTGTAAGAACTGATCTACCCGGGCCTGTTGGATTTCTCAAGGAAACTAGTGATCTATGAAAGCCTCCGAAAAACTGGACTAGGTAGGTGGGGATACATCTCTGCCTCTAGACCTCTCCCAACTCTCACACAACAGAACCACTATATCTCATAGTTGAAACATTTCCAACTCGATTTACTTTGTGGACGTAGCATGCATCACCGTGAATATCCTCTGTAACTGATCCAGGAAGTCTTAAGGATCCTCTTTGTGGTCTTTCCCTGTGAACTGTGGAGGGATCAAGGCAAGAAACTCACGAACCCTCGAACTCCAAGGTCCTTCACTAGATTCAACAACAATTGTTGCCACTGGCTGACGCCGAGCGGCCAACATTTGAGCCAATATATAAATTACACTCCTAACCTCCTGATCCAATTAAGGCGACTTCTTTGGTTCGAAGTTTCCTGACTTGCCGATCAAGAATAGCAATTGGAACCTCGGTGTAGGTCATCTCCTCAAAAATTTGGACATCATCGATAGGCATAACATGAATTGGGTCTCCTATACACTTCCACAACATCGATACATGAAATACTGGGTGGACTGCTGCTAACTCTGGTCGCAATTCCAACTCGTAGGCCACTTTCCTATCCTACGGATAACTCTGTAGGGCCCAACATATCTAGGACTCAGCTTGCCTTTTTGGCCAAATCACATAACGCCTTTCATAGGTGACACTTTTAGGAAGACCCAATCCTTAATAGAAAACTCCAGCGCTCGACGGTGTACATCTGCATAGGACTTCTGCCTGCTATAGGCTGTCTGAAGTCGATCTCTAATAAGTTTTACCTTGTCAATAGCTTGCTGCACTATGTCTGGCCCCAATAACTCTGCCTCACTGAGTTCAAACCAGCCCACTGGTGACCTGCATTTTCGCCCATATAAAGCTTCATATGGAACCATCTGAACACTTGCCTGGTAGCTATTATTATAGGCGAACTCAATCAAGGAAACATGATCATCCCAACTTCCGCCAAAATCTAAAACACAGGCACGCAACATGTCTTCAAGCGTTTGAATGGTGCATTCAGCCTGTCCGTCTGTCTGAGGATGAAATGCGGTACTGAGGCTTACCTGAGTGCCCAGGCCTTTCTGGAAAGACTTCCAGAAGTTTGCTGTGAACTGAGCACCTGTGTTAGAAATAATGGACAAGGGGATGATTTAGTTAATCTATCAACAATTACCCTGCAGCATATGTGGTCTTAACTGGAAAGAAGTGAGCTGATTTAGTTAATCTATCAACAATTACCCAGATAGAATCATGCTTCCTGCTCATTCTAGGCAATCCTATAATAAAATCCATATTAATTACCTCCCACTTCTAGGCTGGAATTTCTATGTCCTTCACCAAACCTCCAGGCCTCTGGTGCTCAACCTTTACCTATTGGCAATTGGGACATGAGTCACAAGACTGAAATGTGCTTTTTCATGCCATTCCACCAATATAGCTGCCTCAGGTCACGATACATCTTTGTGGCACCTGGGTGTACTGAATATCGAGAATAATGAGCTTCATTCATAATTTGTTTCCGTAGTTCACCCATATTAGGTACACATAGACGGCCCTGGTATCTAAGAACTCCATGGGGTCCACAATCAAATAGGCTCTGCTTCTGTTGCGGTATACTGTCTCTCAATAAGACTAACTCTGCATCATAATATTGTCGTTGCTTAACATCCACTACCAAAGACGATTCTGCTGTGTTTTTGACAATAACACTCCCATCCTCGGCATCCAATAACCGAATTTTTAAGTCAACCAACTTCCATAGACCCTTCATCATTTCAATCTTGTCGATGTGAATATGACTCAAGCTACCCATAGACTTGCGACTTAGCGCATCAGCTACAACATTTGCCTTGCCCAGATGATACAAAATGCTAACGTCATAATCTTTCAGCAATTTAACCACCTTCTCTGGCGTAAATTCAACTCCTTCTGCTGAAACAAATACTGGAGGTTCTTATGATCTGTGAAGATATCAACATGTACTCCGTATAAGTAATGGCGCCACTTCAATGCAAATACCACTGCGGCCAACTCAAGATCATGGGTAGGATAATTTTGCTCGTGCTTCCTCAACTGTCTAGAGGCATAAGCGATGACCTTGCCGTGTTGCATCAGAACACAACCTAGCCCAACTCTTGAACCATCACAATAGACCACATAACCCTCGACACCCTCTGGAAAAGTCAGGATAGATGCTGAAGTCAGCCTATCTTTCAATTCCGGAAAACTTCGCTCACATGCCTCTGTCCACTGAAACTTAGCTGCTTTATGAGTCAACTTTGTCAATGGTGCAGCGATAGTAGAGAAACCTTCCATAAATCGGCGATAATAACCTGCTAACCCCAGAAAGTTGTGAACCTCTGTAGGATCCAAGGGTCTGGGCCAAGTCTTTACTGCCTCTATCTTCAGACTATCCACTCTTATACCTTTATCTATAATTACATGACAAAGGAAAGCCACAGATGTTAGCGAAAACTCACATTTAGAAAATTTAGCATATAACCTGTGCTCCTGTAGAGTCTGTAATACTGCTCTCAAATGACCTGCATGCTCGGCCTCAAATCGCGAGTAAATCAGAATATCATCAATAAAGACGATCACAAATACATCAAGAAAAGGCCTAAACACCCGATTCACCAGGTCCATAAAAGCTGTTAGGGCATTAGTAAGACCAAATGACATCACTAAGAACTCATAATGGCCATATCTAGTCCTGAAGGCAGTCTTGGGGATATCGACTTCCCTAACCCGTAGCTGATGGTACCCCAAGGCGATACAGTAGGTCGAATGAATCCCTTCCTGAGCAGATCTCTCAGCTACTCCTTTAATTCCCTTAGCTCTTCTGGAGCCATTCTGTAGGAGGGATCGATATAGGCTGAGTACCTGGAAGTAGATCAATAGCAAAATCTATCTCCCTTTCAGGAGGAATTCCAGGAAAATCCTCTGGAAAGACCTCAGGGAACTAATTTACAATTGGAATTGACTGGAGAGTTGTAGGCTCACATTCCAAGTTTCTTACCCGAACCAAGTGAGAAATAAAACCCTTAGATATCAATTTTTGAGCCTTAAGGTATGAAATAAACTTACCTTTAGGCCGGACTGGCTCGCCGGGAAAATTGAATCTGACAACTTTAGCTCTGCAATCAACATTAGCATAACATGCCGCCAACCAATCCATACCCAAAATTACATCAAAATAAACCATTTCAAGCTCAACTAGATCAGCTAAGGTTGATCTATCACATACCAATACTATGCAGTTTCGGTAAACTCGTCTAGCTAACACAAATTCACCAATTGGCGTAGAAACAATAAATGGTATAGATAATAACTCAGGGACTGTCTCTAACTGACTCACAACCAATGGTGTGACATAAGAGAGTGTAGGACTAGGATAAAGTAAGACATATACTGCACGAGAATAAATAATCAAAGTACCTGTAATAACATCAGGTGAGGCATCCTGGTCCTGTCGACCACCCAAAGCATAAAATCGATTCTGGGTTGCCCCAGAACTAGAATCCTCTCTCCCTCTGCCTCTGCCATGGCCTGTTGCTAGCTGAGGATCAGGTTTGGGAGGTCGAATGGAGGATGAAGAAGCAACCATTGATCGCGCCTGATCTGCCTCGAACCTATCTGAACAATCCCTCATAAAGTGCCCTGGCTTCCCACAACAATAACCTACATTCTACCCCTGACGACACTGACAAAATGAGATTTCCCACACTAGGGACAAGGCGGCAATGGTGGTCGCCTCTGCCCCGCCCACTTCTATCGTCGAGAGCTAGATGGAGCTGGGCCTTGGTCCCTTCTCTGTCCCTGAAACTGAGGTGGGGCACTCCCTATTAGCCTAACTGCCTGCCTGGATGACTGAGCCCGTGGGTCACCCTGCCGCCCTCTTTAAGGACCCACAATCCTAGCTCTCTTCCATTGCTCATGCTGTCTCCAATTATCCCGTAAGTGATGAACCAAATCCTCTACCCTCTGGGCGAAGGCTTTAATTCGTGAAATGTCCATGTGCTCCTGAGTAGATACCCCGAAGCAATCTCGAGCTATATGAAGCCCCAACCCTAACACGACCAATGAACTCTATTCTCCATCGTCTGAACCATGTGAGGAGCATACCTGGCAAGAGAATTAAACATAAGACAATACTCACACACACTCATACTTCCTTGCTCTAGGTGCAAGAACTTCTCAGCTCGATCCTGTTGAAGCTCCCGGGGTAGATAGTGCTGCATAAAGGCCTCGAAAAACTCTTCCCACTCAGCTGGTGGTGCATCGGCTCCTCTGGATCGAGCCCAAGCCTCATACCACAATATGGCCACATCACGTAGTATGGAGGCCACCAACTCTACTTCCTCAGTCGTTGTATCTCGCATCACCTTTAACACCCTATATGTATGATCAATAAAGTCCTGAGGATCCTTGCTCGGTTCTAATCCGGTGAATATAGAAGGGCTCAAACTCAAGAACTCGCGGGCCCTGGAAATCTCTATTGTCTGGCCTCTATGTCTCTTCATCTCCTCCAGCCGTCGCTCTTGATCTGCGGCTATACGAGCCATCAGTTGAACAGCTCCCTCAAGACCCTGTCCTTCCAGAACAATTGGAGGTACCACAGGCGTGGGAGGGTCTGCCACTCTACTACCCTCAAGTACTGCTGGTGCGGGAGAAGCTGGAGGTCTATCTGCCATTGCTCCGGCCGGTGGGGGAGGAACTGTAATACCTGGGGCAGGAGATTCACTCTGAGCCTCTGACCTGTCTCTTTGATCCACTGGAGGGAGACTAGTACCCTCCCCAACGGTTGTGCCAATCAACCTTTTAGTCATCTTCCTTGTCACAGGCATACTCTGAAACAATAACACGATTTAGATATCACAGTACTTATGAGCTCGACCTATAGCACGAACTATTAGAAGAAGAAGTGAAACAATTCCTAAATTTCGTGTAGCCTCCTGATTATAAGTATGGTGCACAACATACCCATAAGCAAGACTCTACTAGACACAGCTTTGTGGACTCCCTAGGATACGACTTTGCTTTGATACCAAGTCTGTCACACCCCAGAACTAGGGTAGGGCGCAACTGGCACTCGATTCATGGTCGTTTAAAGTTGACCCTTACTTATGAACTTCACATACTCTTTGGTTTTTTGATCATACACATTTCCCTTGACACCTACGAGCAATATACAACCCGTACTTTCCCTAACCTAGCATAAAACATCAAATAGTTACCAATAAAAATTTCGGGGTGTTATAATTTCTCTCAAGTACTTACCATGATTTTAGGAGATATCAAGTATATACATATTTTACAAGTATGAATGGATTTCATGATTTACGGATTTATGACTTTTGGCCAATTCATGGGCCCTTGTTCATGGCTAAACATGTGTTTTAAATGGGGATCAACGATGATGTTATTTATTTGTCCATGAATTTCATGAATGTTGTTACAGTTATTATATGAGTCTAATCTGCATATTTTTGGGAGCACTATCTAGCACCGAGTAGCCCGACGTTCAAAGGACTACGCTGGTGTCTCAGAACTACGTGCCACCGTAGTTTTATATATATATATATATTCAAATATTAATGGATCCCCTCTTCGTGATATCATATACTGCACGTCCCTTTCTTGGCAAGCCAGGGACGACTCTATCCACTTGCGTGAGATAGTTGGGGCATCATATAAGGCTCTACCATGATGGTGTCGGTTATGATGAGTCTTCCCATTGCTCCTCATGATTCATGCATGGTTATTTTTATGCAGTTTGGCTCAAGTTATGTTTAATAAGGTTTTTCCTTTATGATTATGATTATGAATGAATTACGAATGTTTTGAAAACCTTGAGCTTTATGTTTGCATTATGATATTTATGTTACGATCATATTGTCCTACTCTTATGAACTTTTATATATTTTTACTGTCCCTTTTTACTTACCTTGCATACTCGGTACATTCTACGTACTGACCGCATACTCTATGCTGTATCATTTTATGATACAGGCTCCGATCTTCAGACATAGCCCCGTCACTAGCTAGTTGTTCAGGTTAGCATCCAGCTTCAGTGGTGAATCCTCATCTCTCGAGGACCATTCGTTACCAGTTATCTTGTATTTTCAGTTTCAGACTTGTAGGGTTAGTTGGGGATGTTGTCCCATCAACCCATCAGATGTGGTAGAGGCTTTCAGACTGTATGTAGTGATCAGGTTGTCATGTTTGAAGTGAATTCCGATTCCGATGTTATGTTATGCTTAGACTTCCGCTATATTTATTATGTTAAGTCTTCTGCTTTATTTGATTGAGTTAGATGTATGTTTATGCCATGGGTCGACTTGGAGTCTCTCGGGGATCCTTGTCCCGTATCCTGAACCGGGCCTATGTTCGGGTCGTGACAAGGCCATTGCCTGCTGGTTGACTTGGGCTGTTATAGCTTGAGCCAATATCTAAAAAGCGGACCTGAACTCGGCATGAGTCACCCACTTGTGCAAGGGATCTATTGGAGCTGGAGGGGCTGGCGGATGCCCATCTCCATTAGCATTACCATGGCCATTTCCTTTGCCGTTCCTTCTTTCATTGACTCGATGGGGAGACATATTTTTTCAAACACGTATAGCACGAGTTAGAGGAGTAGAGAGATGTATTTCATCACATGACATAGATCATGAAAGAAGAAAAATTTCGTAAAATGTCTCGTAGCCTCTTCTCCATAAGTGTGGTGCACTTCACACTCATGGAAAAGACTCTACTTAACTCGGCTTTCAGAAACCCTAGGACACACCTAAACCTTGTCTTTGACACCAAGTTTCTCACGACTGATGTCGCTCAAGCGCACGTGATCGTCAGTAATAAGATTGTTAAGTTCAAATATCGTACCCATAGGGACTTGTCAATTTAGTCATTATAACGTTGTACTTTGATTTCACTAATCTACAAAACAAGTAAAATGAAGATTGGTTTGAAAAGTTAAACTACTAAAACTTCAAATACAACATTAACTAAAATAAATGCAAGCTTGATTGTATTTCGATAATTATGACAGACTAGGGCAATGGCACTTGGTTGGGTTTAAATTGAGTTTTCCATATGTAATTAAACTAGCATGATTCTTCCTACGGTTGTTAGTTGTAAGTTACTATCCCATATCTCACCACTGTCCCTAGCATCCAAGAACTGTTCAATGAACCCCAATCCTTATATCCCTATGGTCGCAGGAGAACAATGAAACGACGATTATGTCTACTTGTATTCAACTAAATGGGGTTGAAGGGTATATCCCTTTCCTCAACAACAACTTCTATCCTATAACCAATGGGTACTAGGGTCTTTGAATTATTGTTCGGTATTTATTCTTAACCTTTTCGATTCCCTTTCCCAAGTTCAATCGATAGCCAACAGATTACTTACAAGGTGATCGGTCTCATAAATAATAAATTAACACAAATAAATATAAACAACCATAAAAGAAGAGTTAAAACTAAGTTTATTTAGTCTATCAAACAATCAAGCATTTACCATGGCCACAACCCAAGAATATGAGTTTAGGCACTCATAGACAAGCGGAAAACAAATACTTAGTCATCATCATGTGAAAATATGATGTAAAGAAGAGAAAACCTAGTTGTAGAACCTTGTCTTCCTTTCAAACAGCTTACAAGCTTTCATGGATGAACTATGGAATAAAAATGAGTAAAGTATGCTTCCCAAAAGTCCAATATTTCCTTCGCCAATCAAAACCTACGAAACAAATGACCTAAGACTTATATTTGTAGATGAGCCTTCAAATGACGCTTTTTCCCTTCAAGACTTGGCTTTAGAATCTATATTTTTCATGTCGGAATGACCCTGGTGCGCCACCCAACCTATCTCGCCACAGACTTAGTCAAATATCTAGAAATTTTAGCTCAAGATAGGGTCTGGCGCGGTGCCTTAGCCATGGCACCAGACTAAGAATTTTTTCTCTGAAGTTTGAGGGCTGGCGCACCAACCCCGTCTGATCCTCAAATCTTCATCTCTTGCATCATTTTGAGACTATTTAGCTTTGTTTCCTACTCAAATCAACTCAAATCATTTTTTAGCGCATAAAACACACACATACATGAATTTAAGCATAAATTAAGAATTAAGAACTCAAAACATGATCATATATGGGTAAAAATATGGCAAATGGGCATGAAAATATGTCGAACAGCACCCAAAAACTTTATGTCACCCAAGCGCACACAAGCGCACGTGGTCTTCAAGTAATATAGGAGTTAAGTCCAAATATCGTACCCATAGAGACATTTCACTTTAATCAATATAAGATTATACTTTGATTTCACCTAATCTACGAAATAAGTAAAATAAAGATTGGTTTGAAAAATTAAACTGCTAAAACTTCAAATATAAAATTAACTAAAACAAATGCAAGCTTGACTATATTTCGATAATGATGACAAACTAAGGCAATGACACTTGGTTGGATTCAAGTTGTGTTTTCCATACGTAATTTAACTAGCATGATTCTTCCTACGGTTGTTAGTTTCAAGTTACTATCCCATTTTTTGCCACTATCCCTAGAATCCAAGAACTATTCCATGAACCCCAATGCCTATATCCCTATGGGCGTAGGAGAACAATGAAACGACGATTATGCCTACTTGTATTCAACTAAACGGGGTTGAAGGGTATATCCCTATCCTCACAAAACTTCTATCCTATCACTAATAGGTTCAAGGGTTTTTGAATTACCATTTTGTATTTATTCATAACCTTTTCGATTCCCTTTCCCAAGTTCAATAAAAAGCCGACAAATTACCTACAAGGTGATCAGTCTCATAAAAAATTAATTAACACAAATAAATACCAACAACCATAAAAGAAGAGTCAAAACTAAGTTTATTTAGTCTGTCAAACAATCAACCATTTACCATGGCCACAACCTGGGAATATAAGTTTATCCACTCATAGACAAGCTGAAAATAAATACTTAGTCATCATCATGCGAAAATATGAAGTAAAGAAGAGAAAACCTAGTTGTAGAACCTTGCCTTCCTTTCAAATAGCTTACAAGCTTTCATGAATGAACTCCAGAGTAAAAATTAGTAAAGAATGCTTCCCAGAAGTCCAATATTTCCTTCACCAATCAAAAACTACGTAACAAACGACCTAAGACTTATATTTATAGATGAGCCTTCAAATGATGCTTCTTCCCTTCAAGACTTGTCTTTAAAATCAGTATTTTTTTCCTCGGAATGACCTTGGTGCGCCGCCCCACCTATCTCACCATAGATTTAGTAAAATTTCCAGCAATATTAGAGAGGATTTCAATTCTATTGTAGTTATGAGAGCATAAGTACTTAGGCTAGGTTAAACCCCTTAAAATACTCTTTAAGAAACCCAAAACAATGTCACTTAGGGGTTAGAATCTTAGGAGTTTACAAAAATACCCCTGGGAACATGTAATTAAAAATATGATTGCCAGGTACCGTGATGTTGGGCGTATTCTTCTTCCCATTTGCCATGTTTTTGCCCATATTTTGCCTTGTTTGGAGTTCATAATCCCTATGAACTGTATGAATTCATGTTTTCATGTGTATTATGAGCTAACTAGTGTTTCTAGATGTTTTAAGCAAGAAATCAAGGAAAAAGGACCCAAAAATGACTCATGGTGTGAAGAAGAAGAGTTTGCGAAAGTCGACCTGGGGCGATGGATGGTGTGGCACGTTCAACACTTGTGTTTCAGAGAATAATGCACCAAAGTTGGTGTTGTGGATGGCGTGGGGCACCAGGTTCTTTAGCTTCAGAAATGAGAATTTGACCAACACCATGGCGAGATGGATGGCGTCGAGCCCTAGAATCATTCCAAACTTAGGAAATTTTCCTAACATTTTGGGGATATGGATGAAGTGGGGCACCAAAAGGATCCTAAAGCTCAAAAATTTGACTAACACTCCGGTGTTATGGATGAACTGGAGCGCCAGAGGTGTTAGAAGTTTAGAAATTTTACTAAGTCCTTGGTGGTATGGCGAGAGCGGGGCCTCCAGAGCCATTCTTCAGATGGAATTTGACTAACTCCTTGGGGATATGCATGGGGCGGCATGGAAGACCCTCCTGGATGGGATTTAGCTATTTTTTAGGCCAAATACTTGAGGGAAAAAGTGTCATTTTAAGGCTCACCTATATATAAAACATCTAGGGTATTTTTAGTAGATCAGACTTCATTTTGTTTGATCATAGAAGGTTGTAAATGCAGCTTTTGGAGGAGAGACAAGTTCTACTTAGGTTTCTTCTTTTTTTTAGTTGTTTTACTAAGAATGATGATGTTATCTTTTCATTTTCTGCTTGTCTATGAGTGTCTAAACGCCCCTTTTAGGATTTTGTCCATAGTTGATGGTTGACGTTTGAATGACTGATTAATGCTAATTTTGATTCTTCATTAAAGGTTGTTTATATTTACTTGTTTTAATGGCTTATTCACTATACTGATCACCTTGGAGTAAATCTGTTGGCTTTTGGTTGAACTTGCGAAAGGAAACTGAAAGGGTTTAAAGCAAATATAAAACAGGAAATCGAAGATCTTTTGGCCCATTGTTGAAGGTTATATATTATTGTTGAGGATAGGGATATACCCTTCAATCCTGTTTAGTTGAAATACAAGTAAGTATAACTGTCATTTCATGTTTCTCCTGCGACCATAAGGATATAGGGGTTAGGGGTCATAAGATAGTTCTAGGATGCTCAAGAGAGTGGCAACAAATGGGATAGTAACTTGCAACCAACAACTTTAGGAAGAATTAATCTAGCATAATCATGTCTTGAAAACTCAACCTGAAACAAAAGAGCTAATTCCCTATATTTTCATCACCAGTTGAAGAACAAACAAGTTTTTCAACAATCTTAGTTCTTTAGTTAATTTTAAATTTCAAGTTTTTAGTAGTTTAATTATTCAAACCAATTCTCCATTTTATCTATTTTGTTAGAATAGAAAACTAAATTAATAACCTTAAAACAATTGATCTGGCAAGTCTCTGAAGGATCGATAATCGGTACTTCCAGTCCTATATTACTTGACGACCACATGCGCTTGGGCAACATCAAGTTTTTGGCACTATTTTCAGGGACTTGAAGATTGATTGATCATTTGTAGGTTAGGATTTTTATTAAGATATTCTGTATTTTACGTTCTTGTTTGTTCATTTGTAAAGTTAGAGGTGTTGTGTGCTCAGTGTATGCCAAATACGAGAAGTCAAGAATCACTTTTGGCTTCTCTTGATCCTGAAATTGAGAGAATCTTTTGAAGGTTAATTATAGAAAATAACAAGCTAGCACAGGGAAACAACCAGGAGAGGGTTCCACTGTTAAATTTTTCTAGGCCAAACTCGGAGAATGCTTCTAAAGCAATTGTTAAACTGACCATCACTGGGAACTTCGAGTTGAAAGAAAGGACTGTGCGGTTGGTCCAAAATACTTGCCAATATCAGGGCGAGCCATACGAGGATCCCCATAGGCATCTAATGATGTTCGTGGACCTGAGTGAGAACTTTCACTATCAGAATGTGTCAGATAAGTATGTTAAGCTCACATTGTTTCCGTTATCGTTGATTGGTAAGGCCATGGAGTGACTTCAAAATGAGCGAGCAGGTTCCATCACTATTTGAGAGGTTCTTTCCAACAAGTTCATCAATAGGTCCTTCTCTTCAAGGAGGACGAAAGAGTTGACAGGGAAGATCTCTGATTTTGTACAGAGAGATGGTGAAACCTTCGCTCAGGCTTGGGAACAATACAAGGGTTACTAAAGAGATTGTCTGCACCATATGCAGCCGAAGGAGATCATCAGACACAACTTTATAGAAGGGCCGAAGTCGGAGTCCAAAATCTTTCTTGACGCTACAACACAGGGAAAAATTTTTTCTAAGAGCTATGATGAAATTGAAGATCTTTAGAATCTTATGTCAGCGGGGAGTCAAGACTATCAGGACTCTGGTAGAGGATTCACAATAACCAAGGTTCCTGGAAAGCTCAAAGTAGATGGTGCGACAGCAATCCAATCAAATATAAGTCAGCTGGTGAATGTGATTAGCAAGCTTGTAACCACACCAGTAGGAAGTCAGGTTCAGAAGGTCCATCAGGTCGAGATTCCACCATCATGTGAGGTGTGTGGAGAAGGCCATGCTTCAGGTTGTCCACTTGACCCTGAATCTGTATTTTTTGTGGGACAATAAGGACATGGTGGAGGTTTTGCAGATAATAGCTATAACCAGGGATAGAGGAACACAACCAATCCCTCATGGGGAGGGACCAGAATTTCCAAAGGCCCCAGAACACCTACCAAGACCTCAGGGCCAGCAGCTGAGCAGTTCACTTAATGAGACTATGAAGAAATGGATGGTGCAGCAGACCCAGGAGGTGAATGAGATGTAGAAGTCCACACATGATATGGAAATAAAAATGGGGTAATTGGCCCTGTAGCAGACTAACAGAATGCAAGGGGCACTTCCGAGTAACACTGAGAAGAAGCCCAAGGAAAATGTGAGTGCAATCTCTTTGCGTAGTGGCAAAGAGCTGGGTGAAGTGATCCCTATAGAAAAGAAAACTTATGAAGAGTAGGTTGTGATGTCCAGAAATGAGGTTGGTGAGTCAAGCAGCTCAAAGTCGAAGTTGGTAGAAACCACACCACCCCCTCCATTTCCTCAGATTTAAGAAGCAGAAGGAGGATTCAACATGCCAGAAATTTCTTAAGGTGTTGAAGCAGGTAGATGTTAACTTTCCATTGGTGGAGCTTTTGCAGGAAGTCCTATAATATGCCAAGTATCTAAAGAACATTGTGGACAATAAGAGGAGACTAACAAAGTTTAAAACTGTAGCTCTCACAGAAGAGTGCAGTTCTCATGTGCAAAACAAAATTCCTAAGAAGCTGAAGGACCCCAGGAGCTTTACCCTTCCATGGTGATTGGAAATAAGGAAGTAGGTTCTGCATTGTGTGACTTTGGTGCAAGCATTAATTGATGCCTGCATCCTTTTTCAGAACCTTGGGTTTAGGTGAACCATGTCTGACCACAATAACCTTGCAGCTTGCCAACAAGTCTTTTGCTTATCCTGACGGAATCATAAAGGACATCTTGATTAAGGTTGGACCTTTCATCTTATCATTGGACTTCATAATATTGGATTACAAAGCAGATGCAGCAGTTTCCCTCAATCTGGGGAGAGGATTCTTAGCCACCCAGATGCGGTCATAAAGGTAAAGTCTGGTAAGATGCCGATGAACGTGGATGGTTAGAAGGCAGTCTTCAATGTATTTAGAGTGGCAAGGTGGGCACCTCATTATGAGAACTTCACAATAAAGACAACAGTAGAGCCCGAAAGGTGTAAGCGGGGAATTGAGCAGTATATGTTACATGAGAATTTAGCAAGTGAGACAGAGGATCCTAGTCATCTCACTTGGTTGAAGGAGTGAGAGTGACTTTCGTCATGTCAATGTTAAATTAGGCACTGCACGGGAGGAAACCTATGAATGTCGTTCCACGACTATAACTAAGGCGCTTGGTGGGAGGCGATCCATTTTTCTAATATTTTCATTTTTATAGAGATGAACAGGGTTTGAGAGGCATAAAGAGCTGGAAAAATAAGCTGAAAAAGGTTAAGTCTGGGGTGAGATACCTGGCGTAGTTCACCAGGTGTAAGTTCCAGAGAATTTTTTAGGTTGGTGCTATGGGTGGCGAGCCGCGCCATCCCCTATCCACAAAAAATCATTTTCTAAGTGTGTGGCAAGGTGATTGGTGCACCGCGTCAGGGTGTTGTGGTCCAATGGGTCAAATTTGACCCAAGGACCATAAAATTACCAAAAACCCATGCCCCACGCCTTTATGTTATATCCCCATTCATCTCCTCTCACTAAAAGTCAAACAAAAAGCAAATAAAATTCTCTCTCTTCATCAAAAAGGCCATAACTCCCCTCTCCCTTGTTCTCCCATTGTTGTCTTCTCCAATAAGCTTGGTGAAGCTTGTCTCTTTAACTCAAGTAAGTAATTCTCTTCTTTCTTGGTTATGTAGTATGAAACGCATGCCCCCATACCCTTCTTCCCCAAGTTAAAGACCTAAAATCACTGTTGTTAAACCTTAAGTTTGATAATGTGGGTTTCATGAGCTTTAATGTCTTAAATTCTTCCATGATAATGTGTTATCCATGTTGGGTTGCTTATTTTTGGTTGAATATAGTTATTTGAAGTTGTGGGGATGAAGGGGGTTGATAATTTGAATTTCATAATTTTGATGGGTAGGACATCGAGTGTAGAGAGAGAAAGTACTTTTTTCTTAAAGTCTTTAATGTGATGAATCTTGGGTTTGTAAAAAATTCATGTTCATTCATTATGGATTTTAGTAAATTACTTGTTGGTTGTTGAATGAATTGAATGAAGCTACATCCATGTATTGGTTTTTTGAATGATGAATTAATGGAGTGAAGGTGAAAGAATGGCCAAAGTGAGGCATTCTTGAAAAAAATTAATAGAGGAGAGATGTGAAAAATTTCATGAACTTGGTTGTAATAGGAAGTTAGTGACATTTTGGAGGTTGAGATTTGGATGATAATAGGGGAAGTCTTGAGTATCCTATTTGACAAATTCTCACAATTATGTTAGCGAATTAAGTGTGGGATCATTTTGCACCCGTTACACCTAATAGTTAGCCATTTTGTTCACAAACTTATCTTGTGAAGTTCTTGATTTTTTTTGACAAGTGTCATGGCATCAAATGCTAACAAAGGAAAGTAGATAGTGGCAGCTGGCAAGGGTTTCAAGTCTCCAAAAAGCACAAAAGGGTCGAGTTCATCGGCCAATGGAGCCCCTATTAGGATTTCTGGAGAAAGAGAAGTGGAACCTCATGGGCTATCATGGTTTAAAACACAAAAGGAGGTCAAATATGCTCTTGAAAATTGGATTGATGAAAGTCGCCTCATGCTTGAGTTCCTTGCCATTCGGGACAAGGTCTGTGAGCTAGGATTAGGCTACATCTTTGCCTAGCCGGAGGAGTGCAAACTCACTTTTTTGAGGGAATTTTATGCAAAATGGGACACCTCATTTGTGGAGAGGACCAAAATCAAAATACGAGGTCAGGTTATCTGTTTCACTTATAAGAGATTTAATGCTTTCCTTGAGACACTTGCAGTAGAGCCATTTGAGTACTTCATTCTATTAGAGAAGCCTCTATACTGCGACATCTACCATACTCTTTGTGGTGAGCATTCAACCAAATGTTGGGTAAGATACCATTAGGGCATACATTTCACACTTCTATTCTCCTACATGAATAAGGAGTTGAATGTGTGGGTGAAGATTGTTTGTGCCATGCTTCTCCCAGGGACACACATAACAAATGTCACGAGAGAGTGGGTCGTGTTGGTATACATGCTGATGAAAGGGCTACCACTCAATTTTGGATGCAGTGCTTAGAGACAATATGAGAAGACCGAGGGATAGCTGCAGGTGGAAATACTGTTATGGTAGTATCTTGACTAAGGTTTTGAGAGGCAAAGGAATTGAGGAGGAAGAGGCAAACCTTTGTCTAGCTAGAGCAGGGCCCCTAGAAAGCAAGATAATGGACATTACAAAGGATAAGGAGCCCATCACTTCCACAACTCCACCTCTCACTATAGTTGATCGCCAGGCACAAGATGATAGGTAGAGAGGCCGTATGTTCGGCATGCTTAAGTTACAGCGGAGGATCTAAGGCCAACTTGCCACAAATGATGAGATGGAGGCTCTAGAGGATAGACACGGCTCCCAAAAACATGCATATAGGCTCATACCTAAATCAATAACATCATGCATTAAGATTCATTGGCTAAAATATAACATTTATCATCATTGATCCCATTTAAAACATGCTTAGCCAAGAAGCATAGGCCCTTTTCATCGGCCAACATCAAAAATTGATAAATCATGTAATTCGATTCATAAATCATAAATCATTCTTCAACATGTGGTCATTGCCCAATACATCATCATATTCAATTCTTTCAAAATATGCACATAAACGTGGGTAACTTGAATTCATGTTTTTCCATCGTCAATAAATTAAAAATATTGAATATTCATCATAAATCATAAATTTCATGAACTTTCATCAAAGGGGAAATGTAGATTTAAAAGCTTGAAACATGATTTTTAAGAAAAGTAATATAAAACTTGCCCATCATTTATAATTCAAAAATTAAAACTCAATTAAATCATACCCATAAAGAGAAAATCACTTTTCATTCATTTGGGTAAAACCCCATAGAACTTGGATAGGAGGATTCTTGATTTAAATCGAAATTTGGGCATGGGTGAGGAAGAATTTCACCCATTCTAAAACCCTACATACCTGAAAATGGATTGACTCAAAGGTCCTTGAATACCCACAAAGAAATTGATGGAAACTTGTGGATGAAGACCTTGAATCTCCCAAAAATATCTCTAAAGTTCTTGCATGAGAATGGACAAGCATAAATTACTTAACTCATCTTATCACATTCAAAATATCCAAAAGGACGAAGTTTAGGGTCTAAAAGCGTGAAAAAGTAAATAATACCCTTAATGAACCTGCCTTAAAAACTGGCCGGAAGGAACCCACGATTGGTACCAACGGGTCTTGGGAATCACCAATGACCCGTAATGTCTCTCATTGATTGGACTGCTAAATGACCTAGTCTCGAGTCTAAACAATGGGTGGACGGGACGACCCGTGCCTTCAACCCATGACTCATTACATCGTCCGTTGTTTGCGCATCATAAAATCTGAACCTCCTTACCATGAGCCTCACCACGACTCGTGGTTCCTTCCAACGAGTCGTGGTCTCAACCTATCACCTACACTAGAAATTCTTACGCTCCAACAACGACCACAACCAATGACCCATGGCTTCTCCTAATGGGTCGTTGGGTCTCCAGTTGTTTACACTATTGCCCAGCCTGACCCTAACCACGACTGCAAAGGACGGCCCGTTGTATCCCAGAATGGGTTGTCATACCTCTTGTTATCTCCACTGCCACCATCCTTTCCCAAAACAATGACAGAATACAATGACTCGTTGTTCGACACCACAGGTCATTTTGTGGTACGTCCTATGATTTTTGCCAGCTTTCAGCACTTTTCAAATTCAACTCTCGGGTCTATTCTTAGGCCTTTCCGGGGTACTACAATATCTCCCCCTTGGAAACATTCATCCTCGCATGTAGGAAACAAGCAACAAATAGAAACATAGAATTTACAACCATATACTGATCATTTTAACCGAAATTTTCACGGAATGACTTCTTCTGAATAAAACCATATAGCTAAACTGATTTCATACTTCACATACACATTCATATATATAAAAGAAAGTTGCACACATGAACTAAATATGAAAACTACATAGAGTCATAAGGCAAAACTGATACCTCAAGTCGAAACTGAGCTGGTAGAGAACAAATGTGGATATCTAGCCATCATATCCGCTTCGGCTTCCCACATAGCTCCCTCAACATGCTGATTTCTCCATAAAACTTTAACCAAAGCTACTTCTTTGTTTCTCAACTTCTGAACCTGATGATCCATGATTTCAATGGGAATTTCTTCATAACTGAGGCTGTCTTTTACCCCAATGCTGTTTACCGGGACTACCAAGGCTGGGTCACCCAAACACTTCTTCAAAAGTGACACATGAAAGACGGGATGAACTGAAGATAACTCCGATGGCAAGTCCAACTCATATGCCACCTTATCAACTCTTCTCACAACCCGGTAGGGACCCACATAGCGGGCACTGAGTTTCCCTCTCTTTCTGAACCACATGACTCCCTTCAACTAAAAATTCAACATCGCCTCGTGAACTGAATCTGGCCCTATCATAACTACCTCACCAACCTTAAACCATCCGATGGGAGTCTACACCTTCGCCCGTAAAGAGCCTCAAAACGGTGCCATTTGGATACTGGAGTGATAACTGTTATTATAAGCAAACTCGATTAAGGGAAAATGATCATCCCAACTACCTTTGAAATCCATGACACATGCCCTCAACATGTCCTCAAGTGTCTGGATTGTTCGCTCGGCTTGGCCATCCATTTGCGGATGAAAGGCCATACTGAGCTTGACTTGAGTCCCAAGTCCCTTCTAAAAAAACCTCCAAAACTAAGAGGTAAGCTGAGTACCTCGGTCTGAAATAATATACAGGGTAAATCCATGAAGTCGAACCAACTCCCGAATATACAACTTGGCATAATCATCTACTGAATCCGTGGTCTTGACCGGTAGGAAGTGTGCAACCTTGGTTAACCTGTCAACCACCACCTAAATGGAGTCGTATTGTCGGAGAGTACGGGGTAGACCTGTAATGGAATCCATATTTATTTCCTCCCACTTCCAAGTTGAAATGCTAATATCCTGAAGTACACCTCCCGGCCTTTGATGCTCGACTTTCACTTGCTGACATTTTAGACATTTAGTTACGAACTCCGAAGTATCCTTCTTCATACCATCCCACCAATAGATTTCTCGCAAGTCCCGATACATCTTCATGGATCCCGGATGGATAGAATATCTAGTACCATGTGCCTCATGCAATATCCGAAATCTGAAAATTTTCAACGTCTCGAACACATAGTTGACCCTGGTATCGTAGCACACCATTTCCCACTTGGGAGAAAACCTCCACCTTTTGACTCTGCACCTTCCTTCAGATTTCTCAAAGTCGGATCCTCATCTTGCTTAGATTTGACATCGACCACTAAGGATGATTCTTTCCTATTCTGCACAATAACGTCGCCATCAGTCGAGTCGATCAGTCTAATTCCCAGTCTTGCAAGTCGGTGGACATCCTTCACCAACTCATTCTTTCCCTCATCCACATGGGACACACTCTCCATACAGAGCCTACTAAGCGCATCCGCAACCACATTAGCCTTGACCGGATGGTAGAGGACACCCATGTCATAGTCCTTTAGTAACTCCAACCACCTCCTTTGCTGAAAAATTTAGATCCTTCTATGTGAACATATATTGCAAGCTCTTGTGATCCATAAATACATCCACGTGGACCCCATACAAGTAATGCCGCCATATCTTCAATGCAAACACCACCGCGGCCAACTCGAGATCATGGGTCAGGTAATTCTTTTTATGAACTTTCAGCTATCTCGAGGCATATGCTATTACCTTCCCATGCTACATCAACACACATCCCAGTCCAACTCTTGAAGCATCACAATATACAACAAAACCTTTAGTACCTTCAAGCAAAGTCAACACTGGTGCTGAAGTGAGTCGGGTCTTCAACTCTTGGAAGCTTTTCTCACAAGCTTCCGACCATTGGAACTTCACCTTCTTCTGAGTCAACTTAGTCAATGGTGTCACAAATGATGAGAAATCCTCAACAAACCTCCGGTAGTAGCCAGCTAGACCCAAGAAACTCTGAATTTCTGAAGGATTCACCGGTCTAGACCAATTCTTCACCGCCTCAATTTTCTGGGAATCTACCCTTATACCTTCGCTTGATACCATATGACCTAGAAATGCCACTAAGTCTAGCCAAAATTCACACTTAATAAACTTTGCATATAGTTGACCATCCTTTAGGGTCTAAAGTACTACCCTCAGGTGAGCGGCATGCTTCTCCTCGCTCCATGAGTATATAAAGATGTCGTCAATGAACAAAATCACGAACATGTCCAAATATGCCTTGAACACCCTATTCATTAGATCCATAAAAGCTGTAGGGGCATTGGTTAGTTCGAAAGACATAACAACAAATTTGTAGTGACCATACCGAGTCTTGAAAGCGGTCTTTGGGATGTCACTCTCCCGAACCCTGAGCTGGTGATACCCGGATCGGAGATCAATCTTGGAGAAGCACTTGGCACCCTGAATATGGTCAAACAAGTCATTGATCCTAGGTAAAGGGTACCTGTTCTTGACGGTAACCTTGTTCAACTGTCGATAGTCAATACACATGTGAAGGGAACCGTCCTTATTTTGAATAAACAGAACTGGTGCACCCCATGGAGACTGGCTCAGTCTAATAAAGCCCTTATCCAACAGATCCTTTAACTGATCCTTCAATTCCTTTAGTTCAGCTAGGGACATCCTGTAGGGAGGAATAGAGATAGGCTGCGTATCGGGTAATAGATTAATACCGAAATCAATTTCCCTCTCCGAAGGAACACCGGGCAAATCATCAGGAAACACCTCCGAAAATTCGCACACCATCGAAACTGATTGAATAGTCGGGGGTATCGGACTTCACATCCTTAACCCTAACTAGGTGGTACATGCAACCTTTAGAGATAATCTTCCTGACCTTAAGATAGGAAATAAACTGACGTGTTGGTTCCGCCAAACTACCCTTCCACTCCAACACTGACTCACCTGGAAAATGAAATTCCACCGTACATGTCCAACAATTAATCGAAGCATAATATGCAAACAACCAATCCATGCTAAGAATAATGTCAAAGTCAGTCATGGCTAACTTTACAAGGTCGGTGGAGGTAACCTTATGCAATACAATGACTGGGCATTCTCTATATACTCGTCTAGCTATGATCGAATCACCAAAATGGGTCGAAACTGAAAACGGTTCTGACTAGGTCTTGGGACTAACTCCAAGGCTACTAGAAATGTAAGGAGTCAAGAAAGATAAGGTAGCTCCCAGATCTAGAAAGGAATAAACATCAATATCAAAAACACGCAATATACCCGTGACCACGTCTGGCGAAGTCTCCTGCTCCTAGAGTGAGGCAAGGGCATTGAATCGGTTTTGGTGCTGTCCTCCACCTCCACTAGTCGATGCTCCCTGCGGAGCGGAATGGGCTGGAGCTGCTGCTGTCCTGGTGGTCTGTGCACGACCCCTATCATCACCCTGTCTAGCATATGGGCACGCTCGACGCATGTGCCCAGACCTACCACACCCATAGCAAACATCTGAATCGAGCAAGCAATCCCCAGCATGACTCTTATCGCACGTCTCGTAGGATGGAGAGGTATACTCTGCCCTTCTAATCCCTCGACCCTGAAGCCCTGCTCTTCTGATCACCCCTGGGCCTAGATGGAACACTAGCTGATGATGGTGCTGGGGCTAGTGATATCTGCTAAAACTGTGGATGGTAGCCACTGTCAGACCTCTGATGTGAAAACCCACGGCTGTCCATCCGAGCCCTCTTTGCCTCCCTCTCCCTCGCATGAGCCGCCTCCATCTGCTGGGCATACAACACTATGCGAGGAAAGTCCATATCCTGGTGAAGCATGGCAGTCTTGTAATCCTTGTCTAAATAACCAGCCACACCATGAACAAATCGGCCCACCCGCACCCTCTGATCCATCAGTAACTCTGGGGCGTACTTTTACAGATGAGTGAACTCAAGCGAATACTCCAACACTGTCATTTTTTCCTGCTTGAGGTTCACAAACTCAGCTGTCTTCAGTTCCCTCATCTCCCGAGGGAAGAACCTGTCGAGAAAAGCCATGTGGAACTCATCCCAGTTGATAGGGCCCGCTTTCGCTGACCTGATGTCCTTCCATTGCTTGTACCAAATATAAGCGACCTCTTTTAGCTGATAAGAGGCCAAGTCCACACACTCCCCATTTGTCACCCCCATAACCTGAGTGACCTTCAAGATCCCTTCAATGAACTCGTGTGGATCCTCGTCCTCCTTTGATCCCGTGAACTCGAAGGGTTCATCCTCAAGAAGTCTCTAATTCAAGCCGCCGCTGCATTGCCATTCTGTGGAACCTGTGCTACAGCCTGCTAGTTGACATGAGCGGTCAAGGCCTGCGCCAACATCTGAATAGCTGCTCGAAACTCAACATGGGCAGCTGGCTCTGGTGCCTGGGGCTCCTGAACAGGTGGGGCTTGCTGATGCCCATGGTCATTGCCATCTCCGTGGCCTTCATCATTTCCACTCCTCCTTCCGTTCATTCTTCTAGGAGTCATAATTCTGCAATCGCAAATCGCACGAATTAGAAGGATGGAAAGGCTTTTCATCGCATGACATAGAAAAAGAAAGGAGGAAACATTTCCTAAACGTCTAGTAGCCTCTTCATCATAAGTGTGACATGCTTCACACCCATGAAAAGACTCTACTTAACGTGGCTTTCAGAAACCCTAGGACACTTCAAACCTATGGCTCTGATACAAAGTTTGTCACGATCCGGACATACACCCAGATCATAGACGCGGGATAAGGGACCCTGAGATACCCCAAGTTGACCCATGGCACATGCATGCAACTCACCTCATCCAACTAAGCGGAATAATAATCATAAAAACATAGCAGAAATGTAATTATAGCATAACATCAGGAAATGCTGGACATATGCATAGCTGAGTACTACATTCTTGTCTGAAAGCCTCTACTACATACGATGGGTTGATGGGACAACATCCCCAACTAACACGAACAGTACTGAAACATAAGATAACATAAGAGTCTATCAAACCTCCCTCGTGACATGAGGACTCACTAATAAGCTGAGAACGTAAGTTGAGATAGACTAAGGATGAGGATGTGCTTGAGGTCCGGACCCTGTATCATGAAATGATACAACATAGAAGGTACGCGGTCAGTACGTAGAATGTACCGAGTATGAAGGGTACGTAAAACTGACATTTAAAAGTAACATAAACTCATAAATAAACATGGGAGAAGGACATCATGCTTGTATCTTAAACTTCTTAAGTAAACATAAGGCTCAAGGCTTTCAAATCATTCATAAAGCGTTCATAATCATAATCGTAAGTAAACATTATCAATACATAACTTGAGCCAATAACATAATATAACCATGCATAAAACATGCGGAACAAAGGGAGAACTCGTCCTAACCAGCGCCATCATGGTAGAGCCTTTCATGATGCCCCAACTATCTCACTCAAGTGGGCAGAGCCGACCCTGGCTTGCCAGGCGAGGGTCGTGCATAAGGCGTGATATCACATTTGAGGGAATCATTATCAATACAATATATCATTAGAAACCCACGGTGGCACGTGGTTACGAGACATCGGCGTAGTCCTTTGAATGTCGGGCTGCTTAGTGCTAGACACGACTCTAAAAAATATGCATATAGGCTCATACATAAATCAATAACATCGTGCATTAAGATTAATTGGCTAAAATATAATATTTATCATCATTGATCCCCTTTAAAACATGCTTAGCCAAGAATCATAGGCCTTTTCATCGGTCAACATCATAAATCGATAAATCATGTAATTTGATTCATAAATCATAAATCATTCTTCAACATGTGGGCATTGCCCAACTTCATCATATTCAATTCTTTCAAAATATGCACATAAACATGGGTAACTTGAATTCATGCTTTTCCGTCATCAATAAATTTAAAATATTGAATATTCATCATAAATCATAATTTTCATGAACTTTCATCAAAGGGGCAATGTAGATTTAAAAGCTTGAAACATGATTTTTAAGAAAAATAATATAAAACTTTCCATCATTTATAATTCGATAATTCAAACTCAATTAAATCATACCCATAAAGATAAATCACTTTTCATGCATTTGGATAAAACCCATAGAACTTGATAGGAGGATTCTTGATTTAAATCGAAATTTGGGCATGGGTGAGGAAGAAATTCACCCATTCTAAAACCATACATACCTGGAAATGGATTGACTCAAAGGTCCTTGAATACCCACAAAGAAATTGATGGAAACTTGGGGAAGAAGACCTTGAATCTCCAAAAAATCTCTCTAAAGTTCATACATGAGAATGGGCATGCATAAAGGACTTAACTCATCTTATCACAACTCATCTTATCACACTCAGAAAATATCCAAAACAACGTAGTTTAGGGTCTAAACACGTGAAAAAGTTAAAAATACCCTTAATGAACCTGGTCTAAAAACTGGCCGTATGGAACCCACTAGTGGTACCAATGGTTTGTGGGAACCACCAAGGACCCGTCATGTACCTCGTTGAATGGACTGCTAAATGACCTAGTCTCGGATCCAAACAACTGGTGGACAGGATGACCTGTGCCTTCAATCCACGACTTGTTACATCGTCCGTTGTTTGCTCATCATAAAATCTGAACCCCCTTACGACGAGCCTCACCATGACTCGTGGTTCCTTCAAACAAGTCGTGGTCTCAACCCGTCACCTACACTAGAAATTCTTACCCTCCAACAATGACCACAACCAATGACCCATGGCTTCTCCTAACGGGTCGTTGGTTCTCTCGTTGTTTACACTATTGCCCAGCCTGGCCCTAACCATGACTGCAAAGGACGACCTGTTGTATCCCACAATGGGTCGTCATACCTCTCGTTGTCTCCACTGCCACCATCCTTTCCCCAACCAACGATAGCATACAACGACTCGTGGTTCGACACCACGAGTCATTCTGTGGTCCGTCCTGTGATTTTTGCCAGCTTTCTGTACTTTTCAAATTTAACTCCCGGGTCTATTCTTAGGCCTTTCTGGGGTATTACACACACACACACACATATATATATATATATAACATCTAGGGCGTTTTTAGTAGATCAGACTTCATTTGGTTCGATCGTTGAAGGTTTTAAATGACTAACTGCTGAAAACTGAAATTGAACTCTATTGTGATAGAGCTGAACTGAAGTCCGAGACTATACTGAACTGAAGTCTGTAATTGAAATCATAAACTAAGGGAAAAACTCTCTACTATGGAGGATCCCTGACTGGACTGAGGGAAACACTCGCTACTATGGAGGATCCCCAACTGAGCTGAGGGAAACACTCTCCACTATGGAGGATCCCTGGCTAAGCTGAGGGAAACACTCTCTACTATGGAGGATCCCTAACTGAGCTGAGGGAAATACTCTCTACTATGGAGGATCCCTGGCTGAGCTGAGGGAAACACTCTCTACTATGGAGGATCCCAATTATAATAACATGGAAGACACAAAACTAACATCATTCATCTAGTCTAGGCTACTACAGCTAATTAGAGACCTGAGAGTTCAACTAATCATAACATTCTAAATTCATGACAGTCTGCTCAGAGCTACTTTCTACTATCAAGAGGCCCAAAAATCTGAATAATCATGATCATGCCTTATCATCGAAGTTCATCAAATCATAGGCCCAAAACGTAGTATAATTCATGTGTTTTATATTCATGAAAACTCATAGATTCTAATCATACTTTAACATATATACCAAAAATCATGGTGAAATCATGTAGATATTTCATAAAGGCCATATCTAAAAAATAATGCAAATTCATGGTGGAATTCTAGAAATCATACTATTATCACATCATATACATAATCCATGAGTTTGAAAGTAATTTCATAAACACACATGTCTATTAATCATGAGGGTCTTGAAATCCATAGAACACATGTAAGCAATCATGCATAGATTGAAACCTTAAGACATATTTTTCTAGAATTCAAGAAATTAGGGTTTTAACATAAATTCGGGGCACAAGGATGAAAGGAGATCCTTGTTGAAGTCCCACATACCTGGATTGGTGATCCCTTGCCTTGTCTTAAATATCCCAGAGCAATTGAGAAGTTGGAGGTGCTAGCTCCTTCTTGAGGGAAAATCAAATCTACGGATGTTTGAAGAGAGTGAGGATTTAGGCTATGCTAAACCCTTTAATCTGACCTAAAGAAAGACCAAAACGATGTCATTTAGGAGTTAGAAGCATAAGATTTTACTAAAATGCCCCCAAACTATCGAATTAAGACCTGAAATTGGCACTTACTATGACTCACAGCACGGGTCGTGGTTAGATTGTACGATCCGTACCTAGATTGTACAATGTCTGGTGCAGCTTCACTAAACCACTCATAACATTTTACTCCGGACTCCGATTGATGCAAGGTCAGATACGTTGGAAAGAAGACTCAAATGGATTCTATTTAAAATATTCAATCACCTAAAAACACTTTGTATAATGGGATTTATAGTCTCTTGAAGTTGACCCTTGCATGAACTGATATGAAAACCCAATCAGTAAGAAGGCTCTCAACTCAACTTTGTACTAGAGGTTCCTTATGACCTTATTTTGCATCCAATGCACTTCTTACACTTAATAATTGATCTTAATACCTTGTTTCCATAAATTCATTGGCTTCGGTTCTATCCACATACCTAAAAGGCTTGCAAATTTGGCCTCAAAGTCCGAGGCATTACAGTATCTCCACCCACGGCTGAAACAATGATTCATACCATCATATTACGGCTCGTACCATGAGTCGTACCACCAACCTACGACTCGTGGTTTCCTCTTGTGACTAGTGTATCCATTTTTTCCCAACTCTCTAAATATTTTCACGGACGCATACCCTACTACAATCCGTACCATGACTCGTACAACCAATACTTGAAAATCCATAGGTAAGCTATGACTCTTGACCACTAGTTGTACCTACACATTACGACCCGTGACATGGACTCGTAGTCTGAAGGATCATTCTCTAAACTCTTCCACAGGTCATCCTATGACCCATACAACTAAGCTACGATGCGTATGACCAGTCATATTGAGATAAAATTGCAGATTTTTCTATTGAACACATTCCAAATCTTGATTTTAATCTTGGAAACTTTTGGGGTGTTACACAATCATACAAGTAGAGTCATGTCTATTCAGGAATATGGACACAAGTATATATTTGTACTTCCCTGAACTTCACTCCGTATGCATCTCATCTCACGCTTGTATCTCTCATATCATGTCTGAATCATGTTGGTATATTACATATCACATATGTATATTTGTTCACACATGTTAGAGGGTCTTATTTTGTCTTTCCAGTCATGACCCATAGGGGACTCTAGAAATCCATGTATTGTATTGGCACGGTACCCACTCTCACTTATCTACTAGATTGGATGCTCACCTTGGGTATGAGCCACTCATACCCAGGTATCTATATACATATTCAATCACACTCAATCGCTCATTCAGATGCTCAACTCGGACATGAGCCTATCATCTTTCGGAAAAGAAGTATTATCCATCCATCCTCAACACATTTCATTATGCTCTCCATCAATCACCACTTAGGATGGATCACCAGTACATATCGATTTTCATAATTCCTCTTGCAGTTCAGAAATAACATTTATAGATTAATCAATTCATTATTAATTCAAACAATATGATCAAATCACTGAAATCTTTAACACAATCATTGTCCGAAGAGCATCTAAACATATTAATCACATCATCGATACCCAATACTTTAGTCATAGGACGGTACCTCGCAATTTTTGAATTATAGCTAAGCAAGAGTAAAGAAAATTAAACATTCATCCATAGACACACAGTGGAAGCAAAATACCTACAATAAGATTTATGGAATCCTACATCGTAATCCGCTTTTCGTTATTTATGGGTTCACTCTGATGAAACCTCACTACTCAAGGACAATATTCATCATGAAAATATCTTCTATCACATCACCCCTTCTTCACTATACAACTGCTCGCAGTAAACTCTCCATATTACCTTAGTTATTAACTCGTTACCTAATCATAGTCACCAATAAGTAAATTTTTCCCTTGACTTGGAAACCCTATCAAGATTTCATACTGATACTGAACTTAATTCTTACCATAACTAGTGATATCCCATTAGGAATACCCATCCAAATATACTGTTAAGAATCTACCATTTGAAACAACAGTCTGAAAAATGATATCTAGAATATGCAATTAACCATCTAACATCGAGCTTCTATCCCTACTTAATAATTATGACACATTCTTTATCCCTTCTTTCTTTTCTTGGTATTTAGGCTATTTTCCCTTAAAAACTGCTCATTATGGTTTATACCGGTTGTTATCAACATCATAAATCTTGTTTTTCTTATCAATAACATATTAATCATAAACACATATATGAGTTATTAATCGATGTCTAACACGAAGGTAAGCCATAATCTACCTAGGCACCAAGCTACTACTAAGAGAGCGCTAGAGATCCGTCTCTTGCACCGAGTCTAATATTTTTTGAAGAATTCCGTCGAAGAGGCTGTTGGAGTACTGCCTTTTCTAGTGACCCTATTTTTTTTTGCCCTACTAGAATGATTATAATTTTTTTCTAGGACATTTTTAATGACTAGACCTTTAATAGGACCTGGGTTTTAAAAGTGAGAAAATACGGAGTTTTGGTTTGCATCTTTCGCTGAGGCGATGTATGCTCTACTAAAGCAGCCCCACCATGGTGACGAGGTGCTCACTGAAGTGGTCCTATCGCAGGACACATGAAATTTTTTAATTCTGCCTCCTTTAAATGCAATGCAACCAATACTTCCATCCTTACCAAAACTAACATCAGTCCTGCATAAAATTTAAAATTTTAGCGTCAATGTTGTAGGAATCTATAACGATCGAATGGGTTGTTATAGTAGTTGTAAATCTTGCGGTCTAAAGTTAATTATCTTTTATCTATAGTTACCTCATTCATCTTGACCTTCTTTCCGACAATAATATGTCATTTTACACTTGAATCTTTATTCCCATGCTAACTATTTCATCAATCTTTATATGTACTTACCTTATTACCTAATCGACAACTTTATTTTTTAACCATATCTAGACCGTGCTAAACATTGTTCAATAATATTTATAGTCAACTTTGGTCCGTAATACATAACTTCACATATTACCTTAAAAGGTTAGTATTCACTCTTATCTACTCTTTTTATTAATGACTCAATTTAAGCTTAGCAACTCAGTTTCTTCTCTTGTTAACATTTTTGTCTTAACTTGTATCACATGTCGTTTGGTTAACTTTAGGGAGAGGGGTCAAAGAATATCCTTTTAACCTCAAGTGCCTCAAAACAGATACATATACGAGTGAATAATCATATCATGGAATCATCATTTCAACAACTCATTTACCCTCATTAAGCTTAGCGTCATTTCTTAGGTAATCGTTCATGCACACGTCGTCGTCTTAGTCTCTTTAATAGAGTCACATAATAAACAGAATGTTAAATAAGATACCATATATATATATATACATAGCATAAAGGACTAGCTAATAGTGGTCATGTTGAGGGGTCTGCAGACTCAATTTACAACTATGATAATAATCGTATAGGATACGTCTTTCGCTTGACATTTTCTCGCTTCAAACATTCTTAATAATTAAAGGTTAATATCAAGTATTTCCAACACTTTGGAAAAAATCATACGTGTCTCAATTGAGTTCAAAAATGTAGGAATATCAGTTTTCCAACGACTTAGATTCGTGCTCGAGAAATAAGGATAGGGACACCTTTACATACCTTGGCATGTTTGCTCTAACTTTGCCAAAGACCTTCCTTTCAAGCTTAAACTTTAAAGCTCCTTTTAAGTCCAAATTTACAACCACAATAAGAAGAAACTTCACTTTACCAAATTTATGAAAAATTGGGCAACAACATGCCACAAGACACATAAAAAACAATAACCCAATACACAACTTTCTCCAAGTTTTAACCTCACAAACTCATAGAAATCAAAGAGGGAATTTCTTACCATTTATTGGAGATGTTATTAGCTAAAGTAGGAGTAGGCTCCTACTCTTTCCTCTACCTAGAGCCAGCTCAAAGACGTAGCAACACAATAATCAACAATAAGACAACTCACAAGCCATGATTTCCTCCAAGGTTCTCTTCCTAAAACCCAAATGAGACAAGATTGAAGTTTCTTACCTGGAATATCTTTTCACCATATGATAGGGCTCTGAATTCTCTATTTTTTTTCCTGAAAATGAGGTGAAACCAAGAAGAAATGAGCTTTTAGCTCAAAATTACCTTTTTATAGGAGAGCTGGCCAAGTCTCGGCAGTGCCTGCATGCAACGCGTCGTGCGAATGGCCTTGCACACATGGGCAGATGCCTGCTACTTGTCTCTCTGATACTTGTGCACCTGGGTGCTTTCCCAATCGATAGTGCTATCTTTAAATAGGCTTAACTTTTTAGTTCGAACTCTGATTGATGAACCATTTTTTTACTGAAAACTAGATTCAAAGACCTTTAATTAGATAGGTCGTACACAACCTAAATCCATGCATATTTGGAGATACGCTCCTTCAAAGTCACACCATACATTGAATCAATTGAAGTGACACTCCCCGAGACATTTCTTATCATATACACTTCATATACTTCACTTTCCTTGACATAAATATGTAATTGTCTTAAGTACTTGGCATCAACATACTTATAACACTTCCAAATGTCAAATTTTTTTTATTGGGGTGTAACACATAGTTTCAAGCATTTTCGATTAATAATACTACTCCCCTTTCATTTACTTTGTGTGATTTACTTGAAATCAGAATTAGGAAACCAAACTTATAATCATAAGTTGTAATTGTATGGTTATCATAGTTCATCATTGTCATAATACCTTTAAATTCATAAATCATCATTTCATAATCATTATTTATAAAAATCATTGAAACTTCTCTTTTAGAGGAAAAATCATAGTTCATAAAGTCATTCAAACTTCTCTCATGTAGAGAAAAAACCATAGTTCATAAAGTTGATACTTTTCATAAGAGGACTCATGAAACACATGGAGTAATCAATATAGATCATAAAATGTATGTAGGTACTCATGGAAACTTGGAAACGAATAACGGTAGATGTATGATACTTGACCTTAACCCTAGCAATTCAAAAGGAGGGAGAATTTCATAAGTAAATCTTTAAGAGAAATCATCAAACTCCAATTCTGAAGGAAATTCATATCTTTCATGCTTTCATAATTTTGTGTAACAAATTATAAATTTCATGGAAAAGAGGTATCATAATGGATGAGTAATATTGTAATGAAGTCTTGGTTTTCATAAAAATCTAGAAGATCAAGGTGTAAGATTTTCATCAAAACTCTAATTCATATATGGAGGAAAAGCTCATAGACATGAATAACATAGCGTGGGAAAGAACAATGATGTTCCCACATGTAGAGATAGCATTACATACCTTGTCCTTGGCCTCACAATTATCATCATGAAGCAACAATCTTTTTATAACATCAATCTACCATAATTATATGGATAAAAACTACAATTGATATCTTAGCGATGAACTTCAAGTCATAGAGACATTATATCAAACACCCGAGGTCATTGAAAATTCAAGCCTCCTATGGGTGGGGAGTCCTAACAACTACCTACTTATACATCCCCTTAACAACATTCTTAAACATAACAATTCCAACCAAAATAACCATATCTATCCTTAACGCCAAACTAGCCCCATAAATCCTAGCCTTAGGTCCTCACATGAACTCATGGCTTTGTAGCACTATCCTATGTGTTCCTATCTTAGAGGGAGTATAAAATAATATCCATGTAAGATTTTATAAGATTTACTTACCTTAAAGGAAGGAGGAATTTTCAAGATTCCAAGCCTTTGAACTCAAAAGTTATTTTTGACCTTGTTCGAGGAGAGAGAGAGAGAGAGGGGATCTGATGTCAAAATCTTGATAAGGTCGTGGTTTGATGTTGTAAGATCATGGGATATGTTTATCATACTTAGAAGGTTTTTGAAGAGCATTTGGGGCTGTTGGGTTCGAGTTGGGAATGAAGAAATAAGAAAGTGAATATGAAATCGCGTTTTTAGAAAAGGCTGAAAATCACATTATACGACTAATAATTTGCCATTTGCAGACTGGAAATTCAACTTGAAGGCCTCATATTGAACCATAGATTGACCCCTCAATTGGCCTATCACTTTTTAGTATCTTATGGCCAAGATCTATCAGTGATGGGCCGTACATTCAAATTGCGGTGCGCATGTTGGTTTGCAGTTCATAACTGCTTGACAGTGCCTCAGTAAGATGTTCATAACTTTTTAATACAAATTCTAATTGATGAATTATTAGATGCATTGAAAATTATATTCACATGCCTTTAATTTGATAAGTATAACACTAAAAAACACTTCATATATTAGGAGATTATATTTGATCCTTACTCATAAACTTCACATACTCTTCACTCTTCTCTTTATACATGTTTTCCTTTTCACATACAGCCAACATATGACCTATACTTTCCATATAAGCTCCATATGTGGCTTCATGATTAGGAATAGTATCTCCCAAGTCCCCTATCTTATTTACGATGCTAACTACGATTCGGAAGTCCATTCTATGGTCCATATTCTTATACATTCTTGGCAAAAGTCACAAAAGTTGATCTTTTCAATTCTTAACCAACTCCAAACATCCTGAACACGTTATAGCTCATGATTTATTCCTCCAAACTCTTATAATTCATTAAAAAATTTTGGGGTCGGTTTTACCTGAATGACTCAAATCTTAGTACAATGGTATAAGGTATTACAATATCTCCCCCTTGGGATCATTCATCCTCGAATGATGGTTACAGAAACTAATAGATTCTAACTCTGAAATTTTCTAAAAATTTCAGTAGAGTTCTCTTTATAAATAAAGCTATACCAATTCTCAAACATGTGCTAGCTAACCAAAATATTATTATAAATATCACGGGACATCAAATAATGCCTAACATGAAAGAATATATTAGTAACATACACATGGCTCCTCTTGGGACTTTTTAAAACCTTCATTCATTATCACAGACATCATCGTTGTAAGGAATTTCATAACATTTTGAGGAAGAAGTAATAGGTATGAGTTATAAGGACATTTAGGCTTAAAATAGACGTGTCGTAGCAATGGTTCCTTCGAGCATGGAGAGTATACTATAAGACATGAGTCTGAGAATTAGGAGTAGCATAACAAGGGGCACATGAGTTTTGTGGGATCATAAGTGAAATGGTCTAAAAACACAAATATAAGTCATCCAATGACTTTAGCAATATCTACCCATAACACCACACTTGTCTATCAAGATTACGCAAACTAATTCAGGAAATAACCTAAAACTAATGAAATAATAATCATAAATGACTCGATGAAATCCAATGAACAAGAATGTATGCTCGCCAACAACTCAAAGGCATCAAGTACTCCTAGTCTGAATAATTTATTTGTACTTGCTCTTCTTTGCTACCTAAAATACCATCAAAAACAATCATGGTATGCCCCAGTACCCTAGGTACTCAATCAGTGTGTTGGAGCAAGAGTTCATATAATAAAAATAATCGTAATAATAATTAGGATAACACAATTACAATATATTGATAGTGTAAATCATGAAACTTCAGTAAATATCATGTCAGATCATTCAAGGCCAAAATCAGTAAAAATCTCATTATCATCAGCAGAAAGCAAATCAGAAATTAAACACATGCCAACTTAGGGGAAAACCAAACAAGAAGAATGAGAGAGCCATAAGTAGGATCCCATTTCTCAAAGTGTTTCACTGGGAAATATTATTCCTCGGAGGGTAATCATAACAACTATTCGTCCTCTGAAATACTGCAGCTTGCTCATACAGACCCAAACACAAATAATAGCACTCATGACATATTAGCCGAAATCTTTTAAAATCATCATCTCATAAATAGAGGTATATAAAAATCTGTATTCAAGTTTAGAAACCATTTTTAAATCATTAAATTATATTTCAAATCAATAGCTAATTCATAGAGTAAAAACATGTCTAAAATTATTATTTTAAATGCAATTCAACAAATTCTATTCATACGGCAAAACACGTTTTCATACATATCTCATAATATAAATGAAAATATGAAGACTCGATGTGAGCTTGTCCTATATGCGCATAAAGTCCTATTCTAAATATCTTTGTAGTCAAAAGTATGTTAAAAAAAATATACATAGAAAGCAGATGTACTTTGGAAGAAGATTTTGAAAATAGATACACCTGAAAAATAGATCTACATGAAAAATCAATCATATCTAAAATCCACTAAACATGATTCACAAAATTCATCAATTCTCTCTTAAAAATATCCTAAAATTTTCTCTCCAATTAATGTTTGTACAGTCAATCATCTATAACAATTCACCAAAGTCATAACTATTGTTCGCAGATTAAAACATAATGCTACAAATCTCCAAATTCAATCTCCACAGTTGAAACTTAAAATCTATATATCGTGAATGCATTTTAGCATGATCAAATGGTTAAATTAGTGAAAAAAGCTAATTCAATATGTCTGGTTGGAAGAAAAATTTACAGAAAATACTAAGATTTTGCCTTTAATGGAGTACATCTAAATCAATCTTTTATCATGATTTTTAAAATCATTCAATATTTAAACACCTAATAACAACTCATATAATCCATTAGTATGTGAAGGACTTACCTTATTGAAGGAATCCCAAAGCTTCATCTCAATTGGTGTTGAATGAATTTTTCATAATCTAACGATTTTCAATAATGACTTGTATTAATTTAGCATAAATTTTATGTAATTGACCTAGTTATTGGTACAAAAACTCACCTTAGAGTTTGGGATAAGCCTCTGCTTGAAAAAGCAACTTACAATATATTTTTAAGGTATATTTATATATTATTACAAAGGCTTGGGCTTTAAAATCAAATCATACACGAATTGAGATTTCTACTTTTACACAACTTTAGTAAAAATGACTATAACTAGGCGTAAAAAATTTTGTTTGACCTAAAATCTATATGGTTAGAACGGTATTTCAAAGGGCAGCGACTTTCATCATCAGAGCTTTTTGAGGTTCCTTACTGATTTTGGATTATACACGTTTGGCATTGAATCATAAAATATGTCTAGCTAATTTTGCGAATTTTGTTCACACTTCAAGTCAAACTTAGATATTCTTTAATTCTTTTCAACTCCAATATTTATATACCTAGTACACATTTAAATATTAATTTTTCACACTATCACACACAAAAAATTATCATAATTCGGGACTAAGTACATGAATTCAATGAGTTAAAACTTAACCTAAATTTACAACGTGTTACAAAAGGAGTTTGAGAAAAGTGAAAAGTAACAAGATGTGATATCATTGATGGTCTATATATGCAAAACAACAGATTAATGAAGATAAAAAACCCAATCGTGATTCGAGCTAAAAAAGATGGTTACTACTTGAAAATTAAAAATTTTGAAGTTTGGAAAGTAAATGACTTTTTTTATTGGTGCAGTGATATGATTTTCGTTATTTCATATACTTCAACATTTGATTTGAGTGAAAGTGATTTTTCTCTCGTAGTTTTATCTAAAAATCAATTTCCACATACATAAGTGTTGTAGACTTCTTCCTTCCTATTCTAAACATGTCATGTTGTTATTTACAACACTCAAAATGTCTTAATTGCTCTCTAAATTTGTATAGGATTTTAAAATTAATCTATTAACTTTCATTTTTAATTTTAACATCTCAACTTAATACAATATAAATAAATTTATCTAACTATTAATTATTCTTATGTAACAACAAGGTAACTGGTGTGGCAAGTGTGTGATCCTAGGACTAAGAAGGAGTGTAAAAAACAACTTTTTAATTTAAAAAGAAAATATAAATAAAGGAAAAAGAAAAAAAATTAAAACTATAAAGGAAAGGCAGTATAGCCTAGCTTAGAGTTTTTCAAAATTAAACTGTAACCAATAACTCAATTGTAAAATAGATTTATTGGTTTGGATTAGCATATTAGCGGTTGGGGAATAATTTGAAAATTTATATTTAACGGCTTAATAATGGGGGTTATGATCTACTCTTTTTTCTTATTAATTTAGCCATTATTCCATTAAGAATTTTCAAATTATAAATACACCCCTAATTTATGTAAGTAAAATGTTCTTTTTGTGACTTTTCTCTTATGAAATATCAAATTTTTTGGCTGCTTTTATTTAGTATCTCCTGAAGTATTAATTTGTCACTTATGTTTGGTGTTTACTCTCCCAAGTTAACACATTAATATAGTTAGTTGCTGGGTATTTTTGCCTTCTCTTATTCTCTCATATCAAATGTGTTGTGGACTTGTTGTCATTCTTCTTATAGGATATAAAGTCTTTTGTAAGTTTTGTATAGATACACGTGGAATAGTTCGAGCAGCAGAAGAAAAAGAATAACATATACATTGTTAATAAATTGATAAATGAATTGGTAACAGACCAATACTCGTTATTTTTTTTTTAAAAAACAAAATAAGTATATTTTTAATTTAAATGGATGAGTCTACTGGACCGTTTAATAAATAGAAAATAAAATACAAACAACATAGTCCAGGCCCAAAGTGGGCAATTGCACTCGGGCTACCAACGATCCGGTCAAAATAAGTTAAAAAAACATATTTTTACCTATATTAGATTATTCTAGAAATGAAAGAAAGGCTGGCTCTAAAGGGAAGCACTCTTCTTCCATGGCTGTGGATCTGTGAGACTATCCATCTCTGGTGATTTTCGATGATGTGCCTCTATCCTGGTCCTCCGTTTCTGTCGTTGATGCTGAGACTCATTTGAGCTAGGTATGTGTCCTTTATTTGCAAATTTCATTTAACCTATAGATACTCGCATATTCATCTTCTGAGTCTTGGTGTGATTTCACTTAGGACATCCTATACTCTCACCAGATGCCGTGATAATCTATACCAACAAAGACTTCTTTGAAACTAATTGATTGTATGTGAGTTGGATCTGAAGGTTAAGTTCTTGACCTTTCACTTTCTACATTTGTATATTTGATATTTGTTTTCTCAGTTTATCCTCTTCAATAGAGTTAGCGTCAAAGATGATCCCTTGTTCTTGCTACTTGAAGATAACTCAACGAGATTCTTATTAACCTTCTATTAATAGATCGATTTTACTCTATCTTGTATTTGGATTGTTAAAACTCTAATTTGTATTGCATGCTTTTTCTTGCTTTTTCCTCCTTACCTTGTTGTATCCTATTTGAATTCTATTGTTGTTTTATTCTCAGACCTGGAATTTTCTGTCTATCTATGTATAATATTTTCTTGTATGTTAGTGGAAAATCCTCTGTTGTGCTGCAGTTGATAGTTTCTGGGTTCCCAAATACCATGTTAGCTAATGCATTTGTCAATCTGTTCCCTTCTCTACATACATGCTCCAGTATTATTTCTTTTCCTTCTTTTATTCTTTGTATCTCCTTTATCTCTATTGCAATCGACTAGAGCATATCCCAATATCCTTCGATTATATTTTTTAACAATAATGATATGTTTCCATGACCACTGATGAATGTTTTTTGTTATACAATATATGGTTCTTGCTTTTTTTAGCCCTTGCTTAAGCTACAATACCTGTACTATTATTGATGTTTTTAGCTTCTGCATACACCAGATCTCCATTACTATTTCTCACACGGAAAGCAAGTGAGCTAGGTTCAGGATTTCCTTTAGAAGCTCCATCTACATTGTATTTGAAGGAACCTCTATTAGGTATCTTCTAGTGTCACAGTATGAGTCTATATCTTAAACATGACATGGTGCCTAGAGCCACAACCGACACCAAATTAACCCATGGCATAACATATTTCTAATATGATCTCAATTAAATAGACATCTGAAAGGAAGCAATTTAACTTTAAGAAAGATATTTTTGTAGAAATACTAGGATAATTGAAAATAAAGTCAAGTAGACCCAATACTGAGTCATACAGCTGAACATTCTAACTCTATGTCTAAAAACCTTTACTAACTAATGAGCTGCTGGGATAAGCTCGTAGCTAAATTTACGAGTATGAAACTGAAAGTACAAAATCATAACTGAAAAGGACAAATCTCCAGCCCTTGAATGATGAGGACTCACCAATAATAGTTGATCAAGTCGGGAACGTGTCTATCCATGGGACTGAGTTTGAATACCTGAATCTATATCATAAAATAATATAGCACAAGAAGTATGCGATCAATATTGGAATGTACTAAGTATATGGGATATGTAACTGAAGTTTAAAACATACTAATAATATGAGAAAAAGATGTATTGAATACATAGTTGAACGCATAAGCTGAGATTTAGTATAATGACCCTATCTAAGATGCATAAATACTGACATGATATAATAGTCTGAAAACAGTTAATAAAAATGCAAGTAAAACTGATTTAAGGGTCACGTACATGTATTGAAAACTGAAGTTGTAATTGTAACTGATATGAACTATACCGAAACTGAATTGTATTGTGGGAGAGCCTATTAACTGACATTTAACCACGTGAGCTAGACGTGAAATTTGATATATACTCCCTATCGATAGGGCTCACTATACCTTACTAAGGTATAGTGACTAATATGTGTGATAACTAATTGATAATAACCTACAGTGACACGTAGTTATGGAATCTGGGTGCACTGAACCCTGACCCACTCGGTGCTAAGTACTACTCCCAATGGAACATAAAGACTAATAATTTGAAAATTGGCATTCTAAGACTAAGTCAAAACTACTTTATTTGGAATGGTCCTGAGAGTCTAAAGAACCATGAACGTACTCATAGCTCGAAACTGATGTTCTAAGACTAGTCAGAGCTACTTTATCTGAAAGTATCATGACATTCTAAAGAACCATGAAAGAAACTAGTGTTCTAAGACTTGTCAGAGCTCCTTTATCTGAAAGTGTCATGATAGTCTAAAAAACACTGAACATACTGATCATACTGGAATCATGACAAAATCATAGGTTTAAATCATATTATAATTTATGCATACTGAGTTCATGGTAGAGTCATGTATTCAAAACATGCCATATTTTTCATAAAACGATGCTAAATCAGGGGTTGAACCTTGAAAATCATGTTAGTATCCAATCGTGTAAATACATCGTGCAATTGAGAGTGAAATCATGAACAATATATGCTATTCATCATAAAAGTCTTGAAAAATCTGGAAAACATGAGAGAAATCATATGTAGAATGAAAACTTTAAAACATGGTTTCTAGAAAATTGAATCTTGCTAGGTTTCTGAAAATAATTGGGACACAAGGGTGAAAAAAAACCCTTGTTGAAGTCCCACATAACTTATCCTTGTCCTCAAAACTATCAACAAGAAGACACAATCCTTTTATAACATCAATCTGCAACAGTTATATGTATAGGAACTTCAATAAATAACTTAACAATGAAATCCAAGTCATAGAGGCGTTTCATCGAACACCCGGAGAGCATAGGAAATTTGAACCTCTTATGAGGGGGGTGTCCTAACACCCACCTCTTTCTATATCCCCTTAACAACATCCATAATCATTACTAGTCCAAAGAAAACAACCATATCCATCCTCAACACCAAAACAGTCCCATAGACCCTAACCCTAGGTCATCACATGAACTCATGGCTTCGTAGCACCGTCCCATGAGTCATGACCTTAGAAAATTCCTAAGGAGTAGAAAACAATACTCATGTAAGGTTTTAGGAGAGTTACTTACCTTGGAGGAAGGAGGAGTACTCAAGATTCATGTCTTGGAACTCAAAGGTTGTTCTTGACCTTGTTAGAGATAGAAAGATGAGTTTGATGTTAAAATCATGAAGAAATTGATGTATGTTGTAATATGTTGGATAATACTTACCTAGCCTTAAAAGGGTTGAAGAGAGATCTTGGAACTTATAGGATTGGTTTGGAGGCGGCAAAATTCCAAAAAAAAAAATGTAAGATGACTTTTAAAAGCCCTGAAACTCCCAAGTGACGGCCCAAATGACGGGCCATAAGTTGGTCAATGGACTGTTAGATTGCCCATCAATTTGGGTGTTTTTCATAGTTTTTGATTACAAATGATGTCCCAACATGATGAGCCGTTGGTTGGTTGACAAATCGTCATCCTTTCTGTCAAACCTGACAGTGCTCCACTAAATTGCTCATAACTTTTTACTCCGAACTCCGACTGACAAATGATTGGATGAATTAGAAACAAGACTCAAAGAGCTTAAATTTTATGAGTTGAATCACCCAATAATACTTCATAAAGTGTATTTCTGATCATTTAAAGTTGACTCTTGCAAGAACTTACATGAAAACTCAATTGATAGGAAAACTCTCAACTCAACTTTATGCTAGAGGTTCCTTATGACCTTAATTCGCATCCAATGCACTTCCCACATTTAAGAATTGATCTTAACACCTATTTTACATAAAAATTTTATTGGGTTCGGATCTATCTACATACCTAGATGGTTTCAAACTTAGTCCAAAAGTTCGAGACATTACATCTAATGAACCGCCTCATATCTTATTATTGGTGTGTATCCTTCTAGAAATTTCAACATGCCCACCCATTGTCTAGGAATATTATGTACCAATGGGTATATATGTTGTGAGTTGAATTAAGTTTCTAGTTATCCCTTGTATAACTCTCTTTATAGTCATCTTGTCTCCATATACTAAATTGTTCCTTCTTTTCCGTATCTGCCATGTTATAAAGCTGAAACTGCTTTAAATATAAGCTACAATTGGTTATTTATCTTTGCTATCCACCATCTAATACATATAGCTTTCAATTGAATGAAAGGACCAGCTAGACCTTTTCTGGCAAAGTAGTTCCATAATCTCTTTGCTGCTTGACAATTTACAAATAAATGTTCAATAGTTTCATGAGTAGGTTCAGTGCAACAACATCTACATTTAAAAACCATAACTATTCCCATTCTTGCAATTATTTAATTTAAGAGCAGTTTGTGATTCCATAATCTCTATATTAGGAATGATACTTTGAATGAGATCCCTTTACTCTAGATGTATTAATATCATTCATGTTTTTCTCCTGTTTGTCTCAGTATTTCTCATGCATCTGTGATAAAAAACTTACCTGTTGCCATGTCACGATCCGACATGGACTCCGGACTGCGATACGAGACCTAGAACCACGAATGGGTCCAATCTTACCCATGACACATACATAACATATTCTTGAGCATAACTAAGTTGTAAAGAATCATGAACATAACATAAGTGGAAGACTGTATATCATAAAGCATTAGCGTACACAACAAGTCAACAATGCTGAACCATCTATACATAGCTGTCGAAAAGCCTCTAGTCATAGATGAGTTGATGGGATAACACCCCCAACTAGCTCTACCAATATATGAAAACTGAAAGACATAAATGAAAGAAACACATGATAAAACTAATATCCTCGAATCATGAGGACTCACTAAACTAGAGCGGGACTGAAGCGGTAGCGAGGCTAACGGTGGAGCTGAGATTAATCACTCAAACCTATATCATGAGATAATATATATGGTTCGTACTTTGAATGTACTGAGTATGTAGGTTAAGTAAAATAAGCGATGGTCCGAAATCATGGATATAAAGTAAGCATACGACATGAGATTAAGGACAACATGCTAAAATCATGATCGTGAGATAATCATAAACATGAGTTATCCATCATAAGCTGAAACATAATGACCCAAGGTTTTGAAAGTAAAAGAATATAGTTTAACATGTTTGAAAACGTAAGTAAAAGCTCATAATCTGATCAATGGGTCAATTATACTATAAAACATGATATCACAAATCCCGAACACGAATAACTTAAACATGAGAAACAATGGGAGACTTCATCATAACCGACACCATCATGAATGAGCATATGATACCCCAACAATATCTCTTAAGTGGACAGAGCCATCCTAAGCCTTGCCAAGGCAAAGAACTATAAAGGTGTGATATCACTCGTAAGCCCTGTTGGGCCGGGGGAAACACTTTTTGGCGAGACCCCATACATGAATATATACCTACGGTGGCACGTAGTTTTGAGACCTTGTGTCATGACCCAAGAAGGGACCCCGGATCGAGACACGGGACCTAAAATCACGAATGGCTCCAAGCCAACCCATGACGTGAACATAGAAACTAAAGAGCATATATTAGAGTGGAAACTGATAACTTAAACATGAATAAGTGAAAGTATGAGTAATATAAAACATATATCAACGATAATATCACAATACTAAGTCTCAAAGCTAAACATACTGGTCTATGTCTAATAAGTCTCTACGATCTAATGAGATGCTGGGACAAGCCCCTAGCTATCTCCAAGCCTAAAACAAACTGACAACAAAAAACTAAAATGATAGATGCCCTCGAATGATGAGGACTTACCCAAGGCAGCGCTGAACTGAGATAAAAGGGAAAGCCATCTATCGATGAGACGGAGCTGGATCACTTGAACCTATATCATGAAATAATATAGCATTGAGTATACGGTCAGTACTTTGAATGTACTGAGTATGTAAGGTAATTAAACCATATTTAGTAAATGTTAAATGAAATCATGCATATGATATAAATTATTAAATCATGAGAGTGGGGACTGCATGCTGAAAATTGTATCTAAAACATACATAATCAGAAGTTGGTTATCATAACTAAACATAGTGACCAAAGATTAGAAATAGAAATCATATGACTTGTCATAACTGAAATCATAAGTAAAAGCTCATAAACTGATCATTGGATCAAATCTGCTGTAAAACATAATATCATAAGTCATGAACATGAGTAACTAAAATCATGAGGAATAATGAGAGACTTATCATAACCGACACCATCATAATAGAGCTTACGTGATGCCCCAACTATCACACTCAAGTGGGCAGATGTAATACCTAAAAAGCACTAAGATCAGACTCGAGGGTTGAAACGGAGAAAATAGGATTTTCTGCACCAGGTCACAAGACGAGTTATCCAGTGATCCAGGAGGTGCATCACGAGTCGTTAAGTGACTCGTTGTCATGACCCAGACGTACACTCGGATCGTAGACATGGGACAAGGAGCCCTGAGAGACCCAAGTTGACCCATGTCATGATCATACATCTAAGTCAATCACATGAGCGGAAGACTTAACTTAAAGAATGTAATTATAACATAGCATAAAGGAAAAACAATACTAGACTTATACAATACGGCAAAATACATCTGATAGTCTGACAAGCCTCTAAACATGAAGGGCGGATTGATGGGACAACTCCCAACTAATCCATCATCTAAAAACTGAAAGGAATAACAAAGAGTATGAACATGTAGCCCTCAAAACATGAGGACTCACCAAGTGCGCTGAGATCAAGGTCGAACTATCTACGGATGAGGTTGAGCCTGAGAACTGGGACCTGCATCATGAAATGATACAACATAGAAAGTATGCAATCAATACGTGAAATGTACTGAGTATGCAAGGTAAGTAAAACAAACATTTAAAACATAAATAAAGTCCATAAAATATCATATGAGTAGAACAACATGCTCGTATCATAAGTTGTTATAACATATCATACGACTCAAGGTTTCAAAACATTCATAACATAAACATAGTCATAATCATAATAAAAGAACCTTTCTTAACATAACTTGAGCCAACTTTCATAATCATAACATGCATAAATCATGAGGAATAGTGGAAGATTCTCTTAACCGACATACCCCATATGAGCACACACGAAGCCCGGCTTATAACCCTAGTAGGGAGGGTGTTCTTACCTTGCCAAGGGTAGAACTATGGAAGTGAGATATCACCATGAAAAGGGTTGTTTGGGCTAGTTAAATTGTGATAATCGTAAACATGCTTGAACATATGGGAACTAGCCATGACATGAGGCTCGTGAGTCGGCCAAAAACATAATTCATGATTAATAAGATTCATACATACTCGTAAATCATGGATATAACTTGAATTTAATAAAATCGTCATGCGTAACATAATGAATTCATAATTTAAAACATAATTCATGATGGGCTTGTAAAGAACATGGATGGGATAATAGATCATAAATTGATTCATCATAGGGCATGCATAATTGAGCTTAATTGCTTAGAAATAAAATTAATAATATTATAATCAATTTAAAGATGATCAAAATTCATAGATTATGATAATATTTCAAAATCACAAAAATCGTAATTAAATCATTATATTTTATTCAAATTGAATATAAAACCCCATGAGTTTTTTAATAAATTTTGAGTGAAATCATTGAGTAGGAACATGTGTGTGGAAGAATCCACCCATTGAAGACCTTACATAATTGGGATTATCAACTTCTAACCCTTCTTAAAAGCCCAAGAATGAAATTGAAGGAATTTAGGTGAAAAGCTTGAAATCTCCCCTTAGATCACTTGTCAAAATCCCTGCGTGAATGAATGAGGGTTTAGGAAGGTTTATTTTCTTAAAAACCCATCTTTCCCAAGCCAAAATGATATAGTTTAGGTCCTTATATTGTGAAAAAGTCAAAAATAGCCTTAATGAACTTGCCCTGAAAACTGGCCGGATAGAACCCATGGGTGGTACCAACGGATTGTGGGAACCACCAACGGTCCGTCATGTCTCTTGTGGAATGAACTGCTGATGACCCATTCTCGAAAACAAACAACGGGTCGACAGGATGACCTGTGCCTCCAACCCACGTCTCGTTACATCGTCCGTGGTTAGTCCCCTGAACCTTGGCATCTCATGTTCTAACGGGTCACACCACGACCCGTCACCACAAACAACGGATCGTTGTTTCCCCCCGTCAAGCCTACTGGAAAACTTAATCCTCAAACCACGACCACAACCAACGACCCGTGGCTTCTCCTAACGGGTCGTTGGGTCTCCCATTGTATGTCACCTGATGCACCCAACTCCCTCCCACGACTGCTAACGATGACTCGTTGTTTCCCACAATGAGTCGTCATATCTCCCATGGTTTTCACTGTCACCCAGCCTTTCCCCAACCACGACTCATTACAACGACCCGTGGTATGTCACCACGAGTCGTACATTGACTCGTTCTGAGACATTTTTCACAATTTTTTATAGTTTTCAATTTTTCACTTCCGGGTCTACTCCTATGCACTTCTGGGGTATTACACTCGTGGGGAGGAGGGTGGACTTAGTTGGAATTTCGAGCTTGAGGTTGACCATAGGTGGGACAACGAGTCTTCAAGTGGGACGTGATCAGGAGGTTGATCTGGGTGTTGAGAAGTTGCCAGTGTCCCCAACGACTAGTCACGATGAGTCATCGAGCACACTATCCCCAACGACTAGTCACCACGAGTCATCGGGTACACCACGAGTCATGGTTTCCCTTGTGGTGACCCTTAGAGGTAGGATTCCAGTGATGGCAATGATAGACAGACGACGAGTCATCCCCCTAGACCACAATTCGTCCAATCCCTCGTCGGGACTAGCAGTGGGTATTTTTCTGCGAGTTTATTAAGAGCTTTTTCGTAATTCCTAAGTTCATAATACCTATACTACATTGTTTTAAGAATAGAAAAGGGTGTTTTAAGAGGGTTAAGCTCATTCTAACCCATTCTCTTCCATGCATGCAAATGTAGTGGTTTCTAAGGGTGATCAAGCTTAGGATTCACCGAGTTCTTCCCCAAATTTAATTAGGCTTTCAAGAGGGTTTGTAAAATCAGATTCTTTCAGGTATATAGGGTTATGAATGGGTGTATTCATCCACACCCATGCCCAATCCCTCTTCAACAAACTGTGAATTTTCTAAGTATCAATCATGGGTATGATCTAAGCATGTTTCTAATATTGAATTATGATTAATGGGAATATTTTACAGTATTTTAAATTATAAATCATGTTTTTAAGTTTTATAAATTATGATGCCCATCCATAAAAGTTCATGAAAGTTGAGATCTATGATATATGTATTCAAGCATGATGAGATGTATATGATGAAAGTACGATTTCGAATTACCCATGTCTATGTTCATGTTTTCGAATGATCAAGTCTATTTCAAGTATGTTTAAATATTGGGCAAGCCCATATAATTGAGTATGTTTCATGATTTATCTAAATTTCACATTATTAGCTTACCACATGGATTTTGAAGTCTAGACTCCCATTTTTTTCAACTCGTGGTATGGTTTGAGCACAAGGCTCCTCATGTTATGATTTCAAATTTATGCATGTATGTTATGAGCCAGCTTCGTTGAAAAATGATGGAGAGCATATGCATATATTTTGAAAGTAGTGTCTAACATCGAGTAGGATAAGGGTTAGTCAATCCTATGCCTCAGAGCTATGTGTCAACGTAGGTATGTTTAGATTATTTGGGGCCTCCCTTGGGAGCTCCCCGCCCCTAAGAGGCCTTCAGCTTGATATCGATATCACGATAGTCTCCCTAGCCCTGGCAAGGCTTTGGACAGCTCTGCCCACTTGAGTGTAATAGTCGGGATCACGTAAGCTCTATCATGGTAATGTCAGTTATATGATGAGTCTCCCATTATTCCTTATGATTTAAGTTATGCATGTTCATCAGTCATGATAATATGTTTTTAGCAGGTTTGACCCAATGTTCAGTTTTACTTATGATTATCAGTTTCCAGCCTTGGGTCATTCGATTCAGTTATGATATTCAATTATGTTTCAGATCATGATTTCAGAAAATAGCATGCAAGCCTTACTGTCAGAATCTTATATTTATTATGTTTTTATGATATGCATGATTTATGATTTTACTTACTTAGTGGTTTTACTTACCGTACATACTCAATACATTCCATGTACTTACCGCATACTCTATGTTGTATCATTTCATGATACGGGCTCAGATGTTCAGACTCAGTCCCGTCATTAGCCAGATCTGCATTGTTAACACTTTCCAGCCAGAGTTGGTGAGTCATCATCTTTCAAGGACCCTTCTTATCAGTTATATTTAGTATTTCCAGTTTCATACTATAGTGAGTTAGTTGGGGTCTTGTCCCATCAACTTGTCAGTAGTAGAGGCTTTCCAGACATAACATGTATTTAGTTTCAGCCTTGTGTTATGTATTCAGATGTTTTGATATTTTCAGACTTCTATTTTATTACATATATTAGACTTCTGCTTGATTATGTTTATTTTAGATATCATGTTCATGCCATGGGTTGATTTGGAGTCTCTTGGGGTTCTTTATCCTGTGTCTCAACCTGGGCCTTTGTTCGGGTCGTGACAAACTTGATATCAGAGCATTAGGTTTTTAAGTGTCTTAGGGTGTCTGAAAGCCACGTTAAGTAGAGTATTTTTCATGTATGTGAAGCGCGCCACACTTATGAAGAAGAGGCTATGAAATGTTTTAGGAAATGTTCCCTTCTTTCATGATCTAAGTCGTTGCGATGAAATGTCTCTATCCTTCTAACTTGTGCTATACGTGTTTGCAGAATTATGCCTCCTCGCCGAGTTAGCGGGAGAAGAAATGGCCATGAGAAGGGCATTGGGGATGGGCACTAGCAGGCCCCACCATCCCATGAGGAGCATGTACCCGAGAAGGTTTTCGACGCAGAGTTCAGGGCAGCCATACAGATGCTATCTCAGGCCTTGACCGCCCAGGTCAATCAATTGGAGGTAACGCATCTCCCTCAGAACGGGAATGCGGCAACAGCAAGAGTCAGAGATTTTCTGAGGATGAACCCCCAGAGTTCCTTGGGTCAAAGGTGGACGAGGATCTACATGAGTTTATTGATGAGGTTCTGAAGATCACACAGATCATGGGGGTAACGGGAGAGGAGTGCACCGATCTAGCCTCGTATCAGTTGAAATGGGTTGCACACATTTGGTTCAAGCAATGGAAGTATAGTAGGGCAGTTGGAGAAGGTCCTATTGGTTGGACTGAGTTTCATGCCCCATTTCTAGACCGGTTCTTCCCTCGTGAGATGAGGGAGATTAAAACAGCTGAGTTTGTGAACCTGAAGCAAGGGAAGATGACAGTTTAGGAGTATGCCTTGGAGTTCACTCGCTTGTCCAAGTATGCACCTGAGATGGTGATAGATCAGAGGGCCCGAGTGAGTCGATTCATGCATGGGATAGCAGACTACTTGGTCAAAGATTGCCAGACCATGATGCTGCATCAGGACATTGACTTTCCCCGGATAGTTCTGTATGCCAAGCAGATAGAGGCGGTACAGGTGAGTGAGCGAGAGAGAGGCCAAGAGGGCCAGGACTGATAGCTTCGATTTTCCCAATATAGACCTAGTGGGAACCTCCAGCACTCCAACCAGAGATCTTCAGCCCCAGTGCTGTCGGCTATGAGTGTGCTATCCAGATCTAGGCGCAACTAGAGGGGAAGGGCATCAGGCTCTAGAGGTCAGGGTAGCAGACCCGCAGAGTCTAGCATTCTAGAGCGTGGCAGGTATGGCCGGAGGCGCACGGGTCAGTGTTTGGCAGGTTCAGGTGCTTGTTTCGAGTGTGGAAAGCCTGTACATATGCTCAAAGATTACCCAGCAGCTAGATAGGGCCATGATAGGGGTCGAGCAGCATCCAGTTCAGCAGCTCCCCCAGCATGCGCAGCTCAGTAGGGGGCATCTACTAGTGCGGGTAGTGGACAACGCCAGAACAGATTCTATGCCCTAGCATCTCGTCAGGAGCTGGAGGTTCCCAGATGTAGTCACCGGTATGTTACGAGTATTCCACCTTGATATATATGCATTGTTAGATCTAGGGGCTACTTTATCTTTTGTGACACCCTATGCTGCCAATAGTTTCAGATTTAGTCCTGAAATCCTATCAGAACCCTTCTTAGTCTCTACTTTAGTCGGCGATTCAGTTATAACTCGACAGGTATATAGACATTGCCCTATCACAGTCCTTCAGAAAGTCACCTCAGCAGATTTAGTAGAGCTAGCCATGACCGATTTTGATGTTATCTTCTACAGGTATTGGCTACATGTATTTTATGCCTCAGTAAATTGTACTCGTGCAGTAGAATTCAGATTTTCGGCTGAGCCAGTCCTAGAGTGGAAGTGTCACGACCCGAACAGAAGCTTGGATCGTAACATGGGACAAGGAGCCCCGAAAGACCCTAAGTCGACCCATGACATAAGCATACATCTATTCAATCAATGAAACTGAATAATCAACATTAGAATCATAGCGGAAGCCTGAACTTAAACATAACATCAGAAAACATATGAAGCTGAGTACATACATATGTCTGAATATCCTCTAAACATGACGAGTTGATGGGAGAAGACCCCAACTAACTCAACAATATATGAAAACTGAATAGTCTAGTCTTCGGGAGATGAGGACTCACCAACACGAACAATGCAATCTCATAAGTTAGACTAAGAGCGTGGCTGAACCTGAGAGCCGGGTCCTGTATCATGAAACTATACAACATAGAGTATGTGGTCAATACATGGAATGTCCGTTTGAGGCTCTCTATGGCGAAGATGTAGATCGCCTATTGGCTGGTTTGAAGTCGGTGAAGCTATATTGATAGGACTATATTCAGTCCATCAGGCCATGGAGAAAGTTCAGCTTATAAGGGATAGGTTGAAGATAGCTTAGAGTCGTTAAAAGTCCTATGCGGATGTGAGAAGAAGAGAGCTTGAGTTTAAAGTTGATAATTGGGTATTTTTGAAGGTATCTCCCATGAAGGGAGTGATAAGGTTCGGAAAGAAAGGGAAACTTAGTCACCATTATATTGGTCTATACCAGATTGTGAAATGGGTTGGCAAGGTAGTATTTGAATTGGAGTTGCCCTCAGAATTAGATTCAGTTCGTCCAATTTTCCATGTATCACTCTTAAAGAAGTGTTTGGGTTATCCATCTCTAGTTGTTCCGGTGGAGAGTGTAGGTGTGAAGGATAGTCTTAGCTATGAGGAAGTTCTGGTGGAAATACTTGGTTGTCAGGTTCGAAAGCTAAGAAATAAATAAGTAGCTTTAGTAAAGGTTTTGTGGAGGAATCAGCATGTTGAGGGAGCTATGTCGAAAGCCGAAGCAGATATGATGACTAAATACCCACATCTATTCCCTTTCGGCTCAGTTTTCAGTTTGAGGTATCAATTTTCTCCCTAGTACTCTATTCAGTTTCATGTTCAGGTTATGCGCCCCGTTCTTTCATGTCAATGTATGTATGTATGATTCATGAATTCAGTTCAGTCATGTAGTTTAGTTCGAAATCAGTCACTCTGTTAGTTTTCAACTTAAATGTTCAGTATTTGAGTATGATGATTGCATTTCTTACCCTTTCAATATGATTTCCCACATTCAAGAACGAATGTTCCCAAGGAGGAGATATTGTAATACCTCGAAAGCCCTAAGATCAGACCCGATGGTTGAAATGGAGAAAATAAGATTTTCTGCACCAGGTCACAGGACGAGTCATCCAGTGACCCATGAGGTGCACCACGAGTTGTTAAGTGACTAGTGGGGAGGAGGATGGACTTAGTTTGAATTTTGGGCTTGAGGTTGACTACGAATGGGACCAGGAGTCATGGTTATCACCACAAGTCGTCAAGTGGGTTGTGGTCAGGAGGTTGCTCTGGGTGTTGAGAAGTCAGTGTCCCAGACGACTAGTCACTACGAGTTGTTGGGTATACCATAAGTCATGGTGTCCCTCGTGTTGACCTTTAGAGGTAGGATTCTAGTGATGGCAATGACAGGCAGATGACGAATTGTCCCCCCAGAACACGATTCGTCCATTCCCTCATAGGGACTGACAGTGGGTATTTTCATAATTCATAAGTTCCTAAGACCTAAACTACATCGTTTTAAGATCAAAAAAGGATGTTTTAAGAGGGTTAAGCTCATTCTAACCCATTCTCTTCCATGCATGCAAACTTAGTGGTTTCTAAGGGTGATCAAGCTTAGGATTCATTGAGTTTTTTTTGTGAAATCAGATTCTTTCAGGTATGTAGGGTTATGAATGGGTGTATTTATCCACACCCATGCCCAATTCCTATTCAATTCATGAAATTCTAGTTGATTAATCTATGGGAGTTTAACCTAACATGTGAATTCTCGAAGTATCAATCATAGGTATGATCTAAGCATGTTTCTAATGTTGAATTATGATTAATGGACATATTTTATAATATTTTCAATTCCAAAATATGTTTTTAAGTTTTATAAATTATGATTTCCATCCATGAAAGTTCATGACAGTTGAGATCTATGATATATGTATTCAAGCATGATGAGATCTATATGATGAAAATATGATTTCGAATTACCCATGTCTATGTTCATGTTTTTGAATGACCAAGTCTATGTCAATGATGTTTAAATATTGGGCAAGCCCATAAAATTGAGTATGTTTCATGATTTATCTAAATTTCACATTATTAGCTTACCACATGGATTTTGGAGTCTAGACTCCCACTATTTTCAGCTTGTGGTATGATTTGAGCCCAAGGCTCCTCATGTTATGATTTCAGATTTATGCATGTACGATATGAGTTAGCTTCGTCACTAGATGATGGTTCAGCTTTGTTGAAAAATGATGGAGAGCATATGCATGTTGTTTAGGAGTAGTGTTTAGCACCGAGTAGGCTAAAGCTCAGTCAACCCTATGCCTTAGAACTACGTGTCAATGTAGGTATGTTCAGATTATTTGGGGCCTCCCTTGTGAGCTCCCTGTCCCCAAGGGGCTTTTAGCTTGATATTGATATCATGATAGCATCCTTAACCCTGTCAAGTCTTTGGACGGCTCTGTCCACTTGAGTATTATAGTCGGAACCATGTAAACTCTATTGTGGTAGTGTCGGTTATATGACGAGCCTCCCATTGTTCCTCATGATTTTAGTTATGCATGTTCATCAGTCATGATATTATGTTTTCAGCATGTTTGACCCAATGTTCAGTTTTACTTATGATTATCAGTTTCCAGCTTTGGGTCATTCGATTCAGTTATGTTCAGATCATGATTTCAGAAAATAGCATGCAAGCCTTACTCTTTGAATCTTATATTGATTATGTTTTTGTGATATGAATGATTTATGATTTTACTTAGTGGTTTTACTTACCTTACATACTCGGTGCATTTCACGTACTAACCACATACTCTATGTTGTATCATGAAATGATACAGGCTCAGATATTCAGACTCAATCTCTTCATTAGCCAGTTCTTCAGTGTTAGCATTCTCCAGCCAGAGTTGGTGAGTCCTCATCTTTCGAGGGCCCTTCTTTTTAGTTGTATTTAGTATTTCCAGTATCAGACTATAGTGAGTTAGTTGGGGTCTTGTCCCATCAACTCGTTTGTAGTAGAGGCTTTTCAGACATAGCATGTATTCAGTTTCAGCCTTCTATTATGTATTTAGATGATTTGATATTTTCAGAATTCCGTTTTATTATATATGTTAAACTTCTTCTTGATTATGTTTATTTTAGATATCATGTTCATTCCATGGGTCGACTTGGAGGCTCTTGGGGTTCTTTGTCCCGTGTCTCGATCCTGGCCTATGTTCGAGTTGTGACAATAGAGCCGTCCAAAACCTTTCCAAGGCTAAGGACGCTACCATGATACCGATATAAAGCTGAGGCCCCAAGGGGAAAACTCTCTTGAGAGGTACCAAGCATGTATCATATACCTACATTGGTGTGTAGTTCTGAAACAGGGGACATTAGACCCCAAGCCTTCTCGGTGGTAGACACTACTCCCAAAAACATGCATAGTGCTCACATCATTTTCCAATGAAGCTAAAATCATAATCTATACATAGCCTGCAATCTGAATATTGGTAGTCTTGACTCCAATACATATCATAAGATGCATTGGGAGTCTTGACTCCAAAACATATGATAAGCTGATCTTATTTGCCTTGGCTAAATCATAAAAACATACTTAGCTTGTGCTTGCCCAAATCATAAAATCATGCATACTTGAAATAGACTTCATAAGTCAAAATCATGGATTCATGCATGGAAAATTTGTAAACATTCATTCGTGCTAGATATCTCATCATACTTGAAATCATGAATCATAAGCTTGAACTTGCATAATAGGGCATAATTTCTAATAACTTGAAATCATAAATTTATAATCAAATTATGTATAAAATCTACCCATTTAAAACATACTTTAGTACATGATGAGATTAGATCCATAAACATATCATAGAGAATTTCATAAAATAGGGTTAAATCCATACACGTGAATTAAAACTTGAGGAGAAATTTGGGCATGAGAGTGAAAGGAAATCCTTATTCATAGACCTATATACCTGGGCAAACTGATCCTCAAACTAGCCTTGAAAGCCCAAGAGAATTGGGGAAGGAATGAGAGAGTTCTAGCTTGACCTTGAAGAGGGTTCTCAATAACTTGCATGCATGGGAGTCTAATGACTTAGAATAGGGTAAACCCTATAAAAACACTCCTTTCAGGGCTTAAAACAATGCCATTAAGAAGTTAGGAGCTTAGAAATTATGAAAATACCCTTAGCGAATCAACAGGAAATTAGACATTGCCAGTCACCATGAGTGACCTAACGAGTCGTTGGGTCAGTTGAAGACTCATGGTCGGGACTCATTGACACCATTGGAATCTTCCCATTCACTATTCTTTCTCACCCCACGGGTGACTTAACGGGTCTTTAGGGACATGACGACTCATTCCTTAAATCTGTCATGAACACTGGAACAATCAACCATAATCCACCATTAAACATCTGGCGGGTCATACAACGACCCGTGAGGAGTCTTGATGACTCTTCACCTAACTTTTTACCAGTTTTGGGAAGTAACATCTTCCAACTCCTACTCACCCACAATGGGTCACTTATGACCTGTTGGGTCACATAATGAGTCACTCGACGACTCATTTTGTGACCTGATATAGATTTTCCTGATTTTTCTGGTTTAACCCTTAGGTTTTATCTTAGGGACTTTTAGGTGTTACACCTTGGTATGCTAAACCCTGACCTACTCGGTGCTAGATACTACTTGTAAAACATGCATATTGCTCATAGTCATAATCATGAACATACTTGATTTTACATGGGCTGGTTTGAAAATATGAGAATCATAATCATACTTGTCATACATGAACTGGCCATGAAAATAATGCCGCTGAGTTGGCCATGATGCATAAGCTTGAGATTCATAAAATTCATGCATACCTGAATAAATCATCATAACTTGAAATCATGGGTTCATAAGCTTGAAAGTCATAAGATCATATATAATTGAATAAAATTATTATAAACTTGAAAACATTGATTTGTGAGAGATCCTAGTAGGAAAGATGTATTCATAATCATAAATCATGAATTGAATCATAAGAGACTTGAATTCATAAGAGATCATAAGAGATTTCATGAGAATTAGGTCAAATCCCAGAATTTCATAAGATCATGCTTGAAGACTTGAATTCATGAATTAGAGATGAAATTGGACATGAGGGTGGAATAAATCGTTCATTCATGAGCCTACATACCTAGGCTTGGTGAAATTTTTGCTATTGTTTGGTGCCCAAGAGACTTGGAGAAGAGGGAGAACCTTGATGCTTGAGGGCTAGAGAGGATTGATCTTCAACTTAGAAGTGTTACGATAGAATGAGGTTTAAGAGTGAATCAAAACCCTAGAATACACACTCTTAGGAGCTTAAAACGATTTATGTTAGGAGCTAAGTACCTAGGAAGTATAGAAATACCCTTAGAGACTCTGTTGAAAATTAGATTTTTCCAGACTTAATGAATCACCCCCCCTTAGTCCACTTAACTGGTCGTTAATACCACTGGCAAGGAATTCTAACTTTCTGATGTTTTCTTGACTCCTCCACTTAACGATTTATCATCACACTTAACGGATCACTTCACCACTTGTTAAGACCTTCAAAACCTCAAAGTTTTCACCAACTTTCACGACCCAAACATACACTCAGATCGTAGACACGGGACAAGGAGCCCGAGAGACCCCAAGTCGACCCATTGCATGAGCATACATCTAATTCAATCACATGAGTTGAAGACTTAACATAAAGAACGTAATCATAACATAACATAAGGGAAAAACCAGTGCAAGACTTATTCAATACGGTGGAAAACAACGTGTAGTCTGATAAGCCTCTAAACATGAAAGACGGATTGATGGGACAACTCTCCAACTAATCCAACATCCAGAAACTAAACGAACAACATAGAGTATGAATGTACAGATCTCAAAACACGAGGACTCACCAAGAGCGCTGAGAGCAAATCTGAAACTATCTACGGGTAAGGATGAGCCTGAGAATCGGGACCTGTATCATGAAACGATACAACATAGAAAGTATGCGGTCAGTACATGGAATGTACTGAGTATGCAAGGTAAGTAAAACGGACATTTGAAACATATATGAAATTCATAAATGATCAGAAGAGTGGGACGTCATGCTCATATCGTAAATCATAATAATATATCATATGGCTTAAGGTTTCCAAAACATTTGTAACATAATATAATCATAATAGAAGAGATTTACTTAACATGACTTGAGCCCACATACATAATCATAACATGCATAAATCTTGAGGAACAGTGGGAGATTCTCTTAATCGACATACCCCATATGAGCACACATGAAGCCCGACTTGTAACCCTAGTCGGGAGGGTGTTCATACCTTGCCAAGGGTAGAACCATGAAAGTGTGATATCACCATGAAATGGCCATTTGGGCCAAGGAATAACATGAAAGGGTTCCGACATACCTACGGTGACACGTAGTTCATGAGATACGGGGCTTAACCTGAGCCTCGAACCTACTCGGTGTTCGATACTACTCCCAAAACATATATAGTGCTCATAATTCTACATATATGAGTTCATGGGCTAGTTAAATCATGATAATCATAAACATGCTTGAACATATGTGAACTAGCCATGACATGAGGCCCATGAGGCGGCCAAAAACATAATTCATGATTAATAAGATTCATACATACTTGTAGATCATGCATATAACTTGAATTTCTTAAAAAAATCATAATGGGTAGCAAAATAAATTTATAATTTAAAACATAATTTTGGCTTGGCATGTAAAGAACATCAATGGGAAATTAGATCAAAATTAGATCAATGGGAAATTAGATTCATCATGGGGCATGCATAATTAAACTGAATTGTTTAAAAACCAAAATCAATATCATTATAATCGATTTAGATCTCCAAAGATAATTAAAATCCATAGATTATGTTAATATTTCAAAACCACAAAACCCATAATTAAATCATTAGAATTTTATATAAATCAAATACAAAACCCCCATGAGTTTTTTTTGGTAGATTTTTAAATAAAATCATAGAGTAGGAGCATGGGTGTGGAGGAATTCACCCATTGATGACCTTACATACCTGGGATTATCAAATCCCAACTCTCCTTAGAAGCCCAAGAGTGAAATTTAGAGGAATTGAGGAAGAACACCTTGAATCACCTTCTATTCTCATCCCTATACTCTGGCATACATGAATGAGGCTTAACATGAAAATAACCCCTTAAAAGACCCCATTCAGACCTTAAAAACGACGTAGTTTAGGCCTTAGGAGTTTAGAAATTACAAAAATAACCTTACTAAAAACGTAGAAATTCTTGGTTGCCAATACCCATGAGGGACCTCACGAGTAATTGCCAGGGGGCACGACTCATGGCTTGGATCCGTGATGCCTACTTCCCAAACAAGCTCAGGGGACCCCACGAGGGACCCCACGAATTGTGGTGGCTGACCACGATTCGTGGTCACCGCTCGTGGTCCCTACTGCCTCAAACCCCTAGCAATACATTCCATCCTCTCCACGGGTGATCTCACGAGTTGTGAGGTCTGGCCACGACTCGTGGTCACCCCCGTGGCCTCCCAATACTCCGGCAAGTTCAGCCTGACCACAAGTCACTTCACGACTCGTGGTCCCGCCTAATGAACCACCTCAAGAACCATCCTTTGACCTGGTGCGAATTTTCAGTTTTTCTCCGTTTGACTCTTAGGTCTGATCCTTGGGTTCCCGGGGTATAACAATATCTCCCCCTTGGGAACATTCATCCTCGAATGTTAGAAACATGCAGAAAACTCATAAATAAGCTATCACCATATACAAATACTGATCATTTAAGCTGAAAACTGACGGATTGACTACCTCCGAAAAGAACTACATAACTTAACTGAATTCAGACATCACATACATTTACCATATCATAAACAAACTTGTATGCATGAACTGAACATGAAAACTAATTAGAGGTTTAGGGAAAAAACTGATACCTCAAACTGAAACTGAGCTGATAGAGAAAGGTCTGGGTATCTAGCCATCATATCCGCTTCGGCTTCCCACGTAGCTTTTTCAACATGCTGATTTCTCCATAATACTTTAACTGAAGCTACTTCTTTGTTCCTCAGCCTCCGAACCTGACGATCCAAGATTTCCACCAGAATTTCTTTATAGTTGAGGCTATCCTTTATACCAACGTTGTCCACTGGGACTACTAAAGCTGGATCACCCAAGCACTTTTTTAAGAGCGACACATGAAACATGGGATGTACTGAAGATAAATCTGATGGCAAATCCAGCTCATACGCCACCTTATCAACTCTTCTCACCACTCCGTAGGGGCCAACATATCGGGGACTGAGTTTCCTTTTCTTTCCAAATCGCATGACTCCCTTCATCGGAGATACCTTTAGAAATACCCAGTCCTCCACATCAAACTCCAGATCCCTTTTCCTCACATCAACATACGATTTCTAACTACTCTGAGTGGTTTTCAACCGGTCCCTTATCAACTGAACCTTCACCATCGCCTTGTGAACCGAATATGGCCCTATCATAGCTGCCTCGCCAACCTCAAACAATCCGATGGGAGATCTACACCTCCGCCCATAGAGGGCCTCGAACGGTGCCATTTGGATACTGGAGTGATAACTGTTATTATAAGCAAACTCGATTAAGGGAAAATGATCATACCAACTACCTTTATAATCCATAACACATGCCCTCAACATATCCTCAAGAGTCTGGATTGTTCGCTCGGCTTGGCCATCTGTGTGCAAATTAAAGATCGTGCTGAGCTTGACTTGATTCCCAAGTCCCTTCTGAAAAGACCGCCAGAACTAGGAGGTAAACTGAGCACCTCGGTCTAAAATAATGAACAAGGGTACTCCATGAAGTCGAACAAACTCTCGAATATACAATTTGGCGTAATCATCCGCTGAATCCGTGGTTTTGACCGGTAGAAAGTGTGCAGCCTTGGTTAACCTGTCTACCACTACCCAAATGGAATCGTAGTGTTGTCCAGTACGAGGTAGGCCTGTAATGAAATCCATGTTAATCTCTTCCCACTTCAATGTGGGAATGCTAATACTCTGAAGTATGCCTCCTGCCTTTGATGCTCGACTTTCACTTGCTAATAGTTTGGACATTTGGCTACGAACTCTGCAATATCCTTCTTCATACCATCCAACCAATAGATTTCTTGCAAGTCCCTATACATCTTCGTGGATCCCGGATGGATAGAATATTTGGTACCATGTGCCTCATGTAATATTCGAACTCTCAAATTATCAACTTCCGAAACTTATAGTCGACCCTGGTATCGTAGCACACCATCTCCCCCTTGTGAGAAAACCTCCACTTTTTGTCTCTACATTTCTTCCTTCAGCTTCTTCAAAATTAGATCCTCATCTTGCTTAGATTTGACATCGACCACCAAGGACGATTTTGACCCATTCTGCACAATAATGCCGCCATCGGTCGAGTCGATCAATCTAACTCCCAATCTTGCAAGCCGGTGGACATCCTTAACCAGCTTCTTCTTTCCCTCATCCACGTGGGACACACTCTCCATAGAGAGCCTACTAAGTGCATCCGCCACCACATTAGCCTTTCCCGGGTGGTAAAGGACACTCATGTCATAGTCCTTTAATAACTCTAACCACCTCCTTTGCCGAAGATTGAGATCTTTCTGCGTGTAACACTTATTGCAAGATCTTGTGATCCGTGAATAATCCACGTGTAACCCATACAAGTAATGCCGCCATATCTTGAATGCGAACACCACCGCAGCCAACTCAAGATCATGGGTCGGGTAATTTTTTTCGTGAACTTTCAGCCGTCGAGAGGCATATGCTATTACTTTCGCATGCTGCATCAACACACATCCCAGTTTGACTCTCGAAGCATCACAATATACAACAAAACCATCCGTACCCTCGGGTAAAGTCAACACTGGTGCTGAAGTGAGTCGAGTCTTCAATTCTTTGAAGCTTTCCTCACAAGCCTTTGGAACTTCACCTTTTTCTGAGTCAACTTGGTCAAAGGTGCCACAATAGATGAGAAACCCTCAAAAAATCTCCAGTAGTAACCTGCTAGGCCTAAGAAACTCCAAATTTCTGAAGGACTCACTAGTTTAGGCTAATTCTTCACCACCTTGATTTTTTGTGAATCCACTATTATGCCCGCGCCTGATACTACATGGCCCAAAAATGCTACCGAGTTCAACCAAAATTCGCACTTGCTAAACTTGGCATACAACTGAAGACCCTTGAGGATCTGAAGCACTATTCGCAAGTGAGCGGCATGCTCCTCCTCACTCCGAGAGTATATAAGAATATCATCAATGAACACGATTATGAACATGGCCAGATACAACTTGAACACCCTATTTATCAGGTCCATAAAAGCTGCAGGAGCATTGATTATCCAATAGACATAACAACAAATTCGTAGTGACCATACCAAGTCCTGAAAGCGATTTTTGGGATGTCACTCTCCTAAATTCTGAGCTGGTGATACCCGGACCTTAGATTTATCTTCGAGAAACACATGGCACCCTGGAGCTGGTCAAATAGGTCATCGATCCTGCGCAAGGGGTACCTGTTCTTGACAGTGACCTTATTCAACTATCGATCAGCAATATACATCCAAAGGGATCCATCCTTCATTCGAACAAAGAGAACGGTGCACCCCATGGAGACTTTCTTGGTCTAATGATACCCTTATCCAACAAGTCCTTCAACTATTCTTTTAACTCTTTTAGCTTAGCTGGAGCCTTCCTGTAAGGAGGAATGGAGATAGGCTGCGTATCGGGCAATAGATCAATAACGAAAATCAATTCCCTTTCCAGAGGAACACCTGAAAAATCATCAAGGAACACCTCTGGATACTCACACACCATTGGAACTGACTCAATAGTCGGGGTCTCAAACTCTACACCCTTAACCATAACTAGGTGGCACATAAAACCCTTAGAGATCATTTTCCTATTGTTAAAGTAGGAAATAAACCGACCTGCTGGTACGACTGAACTACCCTTCTATTCCATCACTGACTCACCCGGAAACCAGAATTCCATTGCACGAGTCCTATAGTTAATCGAAGCGTAACATGCAAACAACCAGTCCATACCCAAAACGATGTCAAAGTCAGTCATGGCGAATTCTACTAAGTCCGGGGAGATAACCTTATGCAAAACTGTAATAGGGAAACCCCTATACACCCGCCTAGCTAACACTGATTCATCGACTGAAGTAGATATAGAGGATGGTTCTGACAAAATTTCAGGACTAACTCCAAAACTACTAGCAATATAAGGGGTCACAAAAGACAAAGTAGGTCCTGGATCTAACAAAGCATAAGCATCAGTATGGAAGACTTGCAACATACCCGTGACCACATCTGGCAAAACCTCCTGCTCCTGGCGAGGCACTAGGGCATAAAACCTATTTTAGCGCTGACCACCTACTGAACTAGTAGAGGCACCCAACTGAGGGGTTCGTGCTACTAGAGCGGTAGAACTGGCTACCGGGGAATCTATGATCCAGTGTCTTGTTTTTCCACAACCAGGCACATCCCAAGATGATTCTTGCCGCACTTCACACAAAATTGGAAAAGTGAGCTCCACCTGCATACTCCATGGTCCCTCGAGCTTGTAACCCTTCTCCTCTGGTCTCCCCTAAACCTGGATGGCGTGCTGGCCGATGATGGAGATGGAGCAATGGTCCTGTGTGGGTCTGCTGACATGGTCCACCCCTGACCTGGCCTGAGAAACCCCGTAGCTGTAGGTCCTGTCCTTCTTAGCATCTCTCTGCCTCCTGTAGATCGACTCCATCTGCTGCGCATGCAATACAATACGGGGAAAGTCAATGTCCCAGAGAAGCATTGCGAATCGGAAATCCTTGTCCAAGTAATCTGCTACGCCATGCACAAAATGGTTCACTCGAGCCCGCAGATCCACCACCAAATTCAAAGCATATTTCGATAACCAGGTGAATTCCAATGCATACTCCTGGACAGACATGTTACCCTGCTTCAGATTCACAAACTCAGCCGCCTTGAGCTCCCTCATCTCCCGAGGGAAGAATCGATCCATGAACGCTGTGTAAAACTCATCCCAACCTATCGGGCATGCACCCACCGCCCTGGCATCTCTCCATTGCTTAAACCATATATGTGCTACCCCCTTTAACTGATAGGAGATCAAGTCAATGCATTTCCCATTATTCACCCCCATAACCTGGGTGATCTTCAGAATCTCCACAATAAAATCATGTGGATCCTCGTCCACCCTAGACCCCATGAACTCCGGAGGGCTCATCCTCAACAAGTCCCTCACCCTAGCTGTCGTTGCATTCCCATTCTGAGGGAGATGTGCCACTGTCTGATTTTGGACTTGGACAGTCATGGCCTATGCCAGCATCTGAACCGGGTGGGGCTGGCTGATGCTTACCATCATGGGCACCCTCATGATCATTACCAATATCATTTCTTCTGGCGTTTAACCGACGTGGAGGCATGATTCTGCAAATGCGCATAACACGAATTAGAAGGGTAAAGGACGTTTACCACACAACATATATCATGAAAGAAGGGAACATTTCCTAAACGTTTAGTAGCTTCTTCGTCATAAGTGTGGCGCAATTCACACCCATGAAAAAGATTCTACTTAACGCTGCTTTCAGACTCCCTAGGAGACTTCAAAACCTATGGCTCTGATACCAAGTTTGTCACGATCTAAACGTACACTCGGATCGTAGAAATGGGACAAGGAGCCCCGAGAGATCCCAAGTTGATCCGTGGCATGAGCATACATCTAATTCAATCACATGAGTAGAAGACTTAACATAAAGAACGTAATCATAACATAATATAAGGGAAAAACCAGTGCAAGACTTATACAATGCGGCGGAATACAACGTGTAGTCTGATAAGCCTCTAAAAATGACATTACTCCCAAACTAGTCCAACATCCAAAAACTGAAAGACAACATAGAGTATGAACGTACAACCCTTGAAACATGAGGACTCACCAAGAGTGCTGAGAGCGAATTTGAAACTATCTACGGGTGAGGATGAGCCTGAGAACTAGGACCAATATGATGAAACGATACAACATAGAAAGTATGTGGTCAGTACGTGAAATGTACTCAGTATACAAGGTAAGTAAAACAAACATTTAAAACATGTATGATATTCATAAATGATCATAAGAGTGGGACGTCATGCTCGTATCGTAAATCATAATAACATATCATATGGATAAAGATTTTCAAAACATTCATAACATAACATAATCATAATCATAATAGAAGAGATTTACTTAACATGACTTGAGCCCACATACATAATCATAACATACATAAATCATGAGGAACAGTGGGAGATTCTCTTAACCGACATACACCATATGAGCACACATGAAGTCGGAAGGGTGTTCGTACCTTGTCAAGGGTAGAACCATGAAAGTGTGATATCACCATGAAAGGGCCATTTGGGCCAGGGACTAACATGAAAGGGTCCCGATATACCTACAGTGGCATGTAGTTCATGTGATCCGAGGCTTAACCTGAACCCTGAACCTACTCGGTGTTTGATACTACTCCCAAAACATATACAGTGCTCATAATTATACATACATGAGTTCATAGGCTAGTTAAATCATGATAATCATAAACATGCTTGAACATATGTTAACAAGCCATGACATGAGGCCCGTCAGTCGGCTAAAAACATAATTTATGATTAATAAGATTCATACAAGTATGTAGATCATGCATATAGCTTGAATTTCTTAAAAAAATCATAATGGGTAACATAATAAATTCAAAATTTAAAAGATAATTTAGGCTGGGCTTGTAAAGAACATCAATGGGAAATTAGATCATAAATCGATTCATCATGGGGAATGCATAATTAAACTCAATTGTTTAGAAAATCAAAATTAATATCATTATAATTGATTTAGATCTCAAAAGATAATCAAAATCCATAGATTATGTTAAGATTTCAAAATCACAAAACCCAAAATAAAATCATAGAGTAGGAGCATGGGTGTGTAAGAATTCACCCATTGGTGACCTTACATACCTAGGATTATCAAATGCTAACTCTCCTTAGAAGCCTAAGAGTGAAATTTAGAGGAATTGATGAATAACACCTGGAATCACCTTCTATTCTCCTCCCTATACTCTTGCATGCATGAATGAGTCTTAACATGAACTTACACCCTTAAAATACCCCATTAAGACCTTAAAACTACGTAGTTTAGGCCTTAGGAGCTCAGGAATTACGAAAACACCCTTACTAAAAACGCAGAAATTGTCGGTTGCCAGTTCCGACGAGAGACCCCACGAGTTGTTGCCAGGGGGCATAACTCGTGGCTGGGATCCGTGATGCCTACTGCTCAAACAAGCTCAGGGGACCCCACGAGGACCCCACGAATCGTGGTGGCTGATCACGATTCGTGGTCACCACCCGTGGTCGCTATTGCCTTAAGCCCCTAGCCATACATTCCATCCTCGCCACGGGTGACCTCACGAGTCGTGAGGTCTGGCCATCACTCTTGGTCACCCCCGTGGCCTCACAATACTCTGCCAAGCCCAGCCTTACCACGAGTCACTTCATGACTCTTGGTCCCACCTGACGAGCCACCTCATGAACCATCCTGTGACCTGGTGCGAATTTCCAGTTTTTCTCCATTTTGACTCCTGGTTTTGATCCTTGGGTTCCCGGGGTATAACACCAAATTTTCACATCTAAGAGGTCACTTAAACAACCCGTCAAGTGACTTAACAAGTCACTTGATGACTCATTCTTTAAGCTGGTGCAGGTTTTCCTATTTTATTTATTTTAGTCATCGGGTATGATCTTAGGGAATTTTGGGGTGTTACACTATCTCCCCCTTAGGGAAATTCATCCTCGAATGTAGATTAAGCATACTGGAAGAATAGGAAAGGAACTGCAATCCCAAAACTAAATAGCTACAGCTAAAAACTAACAGAGTGACTGATTCCGGATAACTAAACTAAATTCATGATATTTACATGCATACCTGATCCATGAAAGGAATAGAGAGACATAATCTTGACATGAACTAAATAGAGTACTAAGAAAGAAACTAGTACCTTATGCTGAAACTGAGCTGGAAGAGAAAAAATGCGGTATCTAGCGATCACATCTACTTCGGTTTCCCATGTAGCTCCCTTAACTAGCAGATTTCTCCACAAAAGCTTTACTGAAGCTACCTCCTTTTTCCAGAACTTCCAAACCTGACAATCAAGGATCTCAATTGGAACCTCCTCATAGGTAAAGGTATCATTCACACAAAATTCTATAAAGACCCATATATCGGGGAATAAGTTTCCCCTTCTTGCCAAATCTCATAACTCTCTTCCTGGGAGACACCTTCAAAAACACCCAATCATCGATCTCAAATTCATGCTCTCTGCATCTAACATTCACATAGGATTTCTAACGACTCTGGGTTGTCCTTAGCCTCTCTCGAATAAGCTAAACTTTCTCCATAGTCTCATGAACTGAATATGGCCCTATTAACGTAGCCTCACCTACCTCAAACCAACTAATAGGTGATCTACACCTCCACCCATATAGAGCCTAAAATGGAGACATCTGAATGCTAGAATGGTAGTTGTTGTTGTAGGAAAACTCGATCAGAGGCAAGTGATCATCCCAACTACCCTTAAAATCAGTCACGCAAGCTCTCAACATGTCCTCTAAGGCATGGATGGTCCACTCAGCCTAACCATCTATCTACGGGTGAAAAGATGTGCCAATCTTCACCTGAGTACCAAGACCTTTTCAAAACAACCTCCAAAACTGAGAGGTGAAATGAGTACCCTTATCTAAGATGATGGAAAAGGGAACTCCCGCAACCAAACTAACTGATGAATGTGCAGTCTATCATAGTCCTCAACTGAATATATAGTCTTGATCGGTAAGAAATATGCTAATTTGGTCAACCGGTATACAATCACCCATATAGAGTCATGTTGTGGATGTGTATGAGGCAACCCTGTAATGAAGTCCATATTGATCTCTTCCCACTTCCAAGTAAGAATACTGATATGCTGGAGTACACCCCTTGCCCTCTAATGCTCAACCTTCACCCCTTGCAATTTGGACACCTAGCCACAAACTTTACAATGTCCTTTTTCATGCCATTCCCCTAATAGACTTCCCATGGATCACGATACATCTTGGTGGCACCTGGATGGATAGAGTACCAAGAGCCATGATCCACTCTGGACATCTGCTCTCTCAAATCATCCACATTCGGAACATAGAAATGACCCTGCTGTCAAAATATACCATCCCCCCCGGGAGAAAACCTCCACTGTTTGATTTAAGACCGCTTCCTTCAACTTCACTAAGATAGGATCCTATTCTTGGCTTGCTTTTACATCATTCACTAATAAAGATTCTGACCCATTCTAAACAATAACACCACCATCAGCTGAGTTAGTAAGGCAAACCCCTAATGAGTAAGACAATGGACATGCTTCACCAACTCTTTCCTCCCATTCTCAACATGGGTTACTGTAATTCCCTGGAAACCCTAATATCATACTCGAGTGTTGAAATGGAGAAAACAAAATTTTTTGCTCCAAGTCACAGAACGAGTCGTCTTGTGACCCGTGGGGTAGACCACGAGTCATGAAGTGACTCGTGGTGAGGTGCATGGCTTAATTTGGAAATTTTTGAGTTTTAGGTGATCACATACATGACCACGAGTCGTGGTTAGGACCACAACTCGTTGAGTCAGTCATGGCCAAGGATGAGGTGAAGGAAGAGGACTCTGGGGCAGTAAAGACCACAAGTCATGGTCACAAGCAACGACTCATAGGGTCCCCCATGGCGAGACCCAGATGAATTTTGGATAGTGTACATGATGATTGGAGACAACGAGTCGTGGTCCTTGGTAACGTGTCGTCTAGTCTCTCGTGGGGACTGGCAGTTAGTTATTTTCTGTGAATTTAGTAAGGGCTTATCCGTAATTCCTATGATCCTAAGGCCTAAATTATATTGTTTTAAGCTATGAGTAGTGAGTTTTAAGAGGGGTAAGTTCATTCTAGGATATTCTTATTTATGCATGCAAGAGAAAAGGTCTAGAGAGGTGATCAGGCTCAATTTTCTTCAAGTTCTTCTCAATTATTCATTGGGCAATCAAAAAAATTACAGAATCAGATTCTCTCAGTTATGTAAGGCTATGAATGGGTGAATTTTCTCATACCCATGCCCAATCCCTCTATAATTCATTAAAAAATCTATATGTTGATCCTATAGGGTTTTAACCCAATGCATGAATTTCCTAAGTTTCTACATGGGTATGATCTGAGTATGTTTCTATTATTGAATTATATGATTCATGGGAAAGTTTTACAATGTTTTCAATTCTAAATCATGTTTTAAGTTTTATAAATTATAATGCCCATCCACGAGATGTTTATGAAAGTTGATATTTATGACGTATGTTCAAGTATGATGAGATATTTATGATGTAAAGCATATTTTCAAGTTACCCATGTCTATGATCATGTTTTCAAGTGAATCAAGTATTTACAAGCATGTTTAAGTATTGGGCAAGCTCGTATGTTCAAGTATGATTTATGATTTTAAGTCAATTAGCTTACCACATGGTTTTGGAGTCAAGACTCCCAATTATGTTTAGCTTGTGGTATGGTTTGAGCCAAGGCTCCTCATGTATGATTTTCAATTTATATATATATGATTATTCAGCTTCATCACTAGACGATGGTCAACTTCATTGAAAAATAATGGAGAGCATATGCATGTTTTTTAGAGTAGTGTCTAGCACCGAGTAGGCTAAGGGTCATGTAATACCCCGGGAAGGCCTAATAATAGACCGGGGAGGTTAATTTGAAAAGTGCTAAAAACTGGAAAAATATCACAGGACGGGCCATAGAACGACTCGTGGTATCAAACCACGAGTCGTTGTATGTTGTCGTTGGTTGGGGAAAGGATGGTGGCAGTGGCGACAACGAGAGATATGATGACCCATTGTGGGATACAACGGGCTGTCCTTTGCAGTCGTGGTTAGTGTCGGGATGGGAGATAGTGTAAACAACAGGAGATCCAACAACCCGTTAGGAGAAACCATGGGTCGTTGGTTGTTGTCATCGTTGGAGGGAAAGAATTTCTAGTGTAGGTGACGGGTTAAAACCACGACTCGTGGAAGGAACCACGAGTCGTGGTGAGGCTCGTCGTAAGTGGGTTCAGATTTTATGATGAGCAAACAACAGACGGTGTAACGGATCATGGTTTTAGAGGATGAGTCATCTTGTCCGTCCGTTGGTTAGTTTCGAGAGAAGACATTCAGTAGTCCATTCAACGATGGACATGATGGGTCGTTTGTGGTTCCCACGACCCATTGGTACCACTCATGGGTTCCATCCGACCAGTTCTCACGGCAGGTTCATTAAGGGTATTTTTGACTTTTTCATGATATAAATCCCTAAACTACGTCGTTTTGGCTTGGGAAAGCTGGGGTTTTAAGATAATGACCTATTCTAAACTCTCATTCATGCATGCAAGAACTTTGGGAGGTTATTCAATGGGATTTCAAGCTTTTCACCTCAATTCCTTCAATTTCATTCTTGGGCTTTTAAGGAGGGTTAGGAGTTGATAATCCCAAGTATGTAAGGTCTTCCATGGGTGGATTCTTCCACACCAATGCTCCTTCTCTATTAATTACTCAAATTTTATTTTAAAACTCATGGGGTTTTACATTCGGTTTGTATAAATTTTAATGATTTAATTATGGGTCTTGTGATTTCGAAACCCTATCATTATCTACTAATTTTGATCATCTTTTGAGCTCTTAATTGATATTAATATGTCTGATTTCGAATTTCTAATCATTTAAACCCGATTATGCATGCCCATGATAAATCGATTAATGATCCATTGATCGATCGATGTTTTTGATAAGCCCAACATCTATTACGAATTAAATCTTGAATATATTTTGTTATCTATTATGATCTTATGGAAATTTAAACTATATGCATGATCTACAAGTACATATCTATTTTATTAAGCATGAATTATGTTTTGGCCGACTAATGGGCCTCAAGTCATGGCTAGTTTACGTATTTAAAGCATGTTTACAATTATCATGATTTGAATAGCCCATGAACTCATGTATGTATTATTATTAGCACTATATATGTTATGGGAGTAGTATCGAACACCGAGTAGGTTCGGGGCTCAGGTTAATTCCCGGATCTCATAAACTACGTATCACCGTAGGTATGTAGGGACCCATTCATGTTTGTCCCTGGCCCAAATGGCCCTTTTCATGTGTGATCACATCTTTCATGGTTCCTACCCTTGGCAAGGTACGAACACCCTCCCGACTAGGGTTACTAGTCGGGCTTCACGTGTGCTCATATGGGGTATGTCGGTTAAGAGAATCTCCTACTGTTCCTCATGATTTACACATGTTATGATTATGTATGTTGGCTCAAGTTATGTTAAGTGAAGTTCTTCTCTTTTGATCATGACAATGTTTATGTTACGAATGTTCTAAAAACCTTGAGTTGTATAATATGTTATAATGATTTATGATACGAGCATGTTGTCCTACTCTTATGACCATTTATGAGTTTTATACATGAAAATGTCTGCTTTACTTACCTTGCATACTAAGTACATTTCACGTACTAACCACATATTTTCTATGATGTATCATCTCATGATACAGGTCCCAATTCTCAGGCTCATCCTCACCCCTAGATAGATTTGGACTTGCTCACTGTGTACTTGGTGAGTCCTCATGTTTCGAGGGGTACATTTTCACACTATGTTATTCCTTCAGTTTTTGGATGTTGGATTAGTTAGGGAGTTGTTCCATCAATATGCCTTTCATGTTTAGAGGATTATCAGACTAAAACGTTGTATCCTGCCGTATTGTATAAGTATTGTACTGTTTTCCCTTATGTTATGTTTTGATTACATTCTCTATGCTAAGTCATCCGCTCATGTGATTCAATTAGAGGTATGCTCATGCCATGGGTCGACTTGGGGTCTCTCGGGGCTCCTTGTCCCGTGTCTACGATCTGGGTGTACGTTTGGGTCATCATAAACTTGGTATCATAGCCATAGGTTTATGAGTCCTAGGGAGTCTGAATGTCGCGTTAAGTAGAGTCTTTTTAATGGGTGTGAAGCGCGCCACACTTATGATGAAGAGGCTACTAGACATTTAGGAATATGCCCTTCTTTCATGATCTATGTCATGTGATGAACATCTTTTACTCCTCTAATTCGTGCTAGTCGCGTTTGCAAAATCATGCGTCCACGCTAAGTAAATGCCTGGAGGAACGGTAATGGTGATGATCATGAGGGTGCCCATGATGGAGAGCATCAGCCAGCTCCACCCATTCATGAGGAGCACGTACCAGAGCCAGCTGCCCACGTTGAGTTTAGGGCAACGATTAAGATGATGGCACAGGCCATGACAGCTCAGGTCCAGAATCAGACTGTGGCATATTCGCAAAATGGGAACGCGACAGCTACTAGGGTTAGGGACATTTTGAGGATGAGCCCTCCGAGTTCACAGGGTCAACGGTAGACGAGGACCCATATGACTTTATTGAGGAAATTCTTAAGATCACCCAGGTTATGGTGGTGAATAATGGGGAATGTGTTGATTTGACCTCCTATCAGCTCAAGAGGGTAGCACATATATGGTTCAAGAAATGGAAAGGTGCTAAGACAGCGGGTGCAGCCCCAATAAGTTAGGATGAGTTCCACACCGCGTTCATGGATCGGTTCTTTCCTCAGGAAATGAGGGAGCTCAAGGCGGCTGAGTTTGTGAATTTGAAGCAGGGCAACATGTTAGTCCAGGAGTACTCCTTGGAGTTCATTCGGCTATCTAAATATGCTTCAGAGTTGGTGGCGGATCAACGGGCTTAGGTGAGCCGCTTTGTGCATAGAGTAGCAGATTACTTTGACATGGATTGTCGGATTGTCATGCTACACCGGGACATCGACTTTGCCCGTATTGTATTGCATGCCCAGAAGATGCAGTCGGTCTATAGGAGGAAGAGAGATGCTAAGAGGGACAAGACCGACAACTATAGGGTTTCTCAAGCCACGTCAGGAGGTGGATCACGTCAGCAGTCCCAGCACAGGTCCACTGCTCCAACTCCCTCATCGGCTAGCACGCCATTTTGGTCTAGGGGAGACCATAGGAGCAGGGCTACATGTTCGAGGGATCAAGGTAGCATGCAGATGGAGCGCACATTCCCAGCTTGTGCGAGATGTGGCAAAAATCATCTTGGGAGGTGCCTGATCGATGCAGATGCTTGTTTTGGGTGTGGCAAACCCGGGCACAGGATCAGAGATTGCCCTGCAGCCAGTTCTACCACTCCAGCAGCGCGACCCCCTCAGCAGGGTGCCTCCAGTAGTTCGGCAGGTGGTCAGCATCGAAACAGGTTTTATGCCCTGATGCCTTGCCAGGAGCAGGAGGCTTCGCCAGATGTGGTCACGGGTATGTTGCAAGTCTTCCATAGTGATGTTTATGATTTGTTAGATCCAGGAGATACCTTGTCTTTCGTGACCCCTTACATTGCTAGTAGTTTTGGAGTTAGTCCTGAAATTCTGTCATAACCATTCTCCGTATCTACTCCAGTCGGTGAATCAGTTGTAGCTAGGTGGGTATATATAGGTTGCCTCATTACGATGTTGCATAAGGTTACCTCCGCGGACTTAGTAGAATTGGTCATGACTAATTTTGACATCATTTTGGGTATGGATTGGTCGTTTGCATGTTATGCTTTGATTAATTGTAGGACCCGTGTAGTAGAATTTCGATTTCCGGGTGAGTTGGTTTTGGAATGGAAGGGTAATTCAATTGTCCCATTCTGTCGGTTTATTTCATATTCGAAGGCTAGGAAAATGATCTCTAAGGGTTTCATATACCACCTAGCTAGGGTTAAGGATGTAGAATCCGAGATCCCAACAATTCAGTGAGTTCCAGTGGCGTGCGAGTATCCGGAGGTTTTTCCCGATAATTTACCAGGTGTTCCTCTGGAAAGGGAAATTGATTTTGGAATTGATCTATTGCCCGATACGCAGACTATCTCTATTCCTCCTTACAAGATGGCCCCACCTGAGTTAAAAGAGTTAAAGGAATAGTTGAAGGACTTGTTGGATAAGGGTTTCATTAGACCAAGCAAGTCTCCATGGGGGCACCAGTTCTATTTGTTCAGAAGAAGGATGGATCCCTTCGAATGTGTATTGATTATCGGCAACTTAATAAGGTCACTATCAAGAATAGGTAACCCTTACCCAGGAATTGATGATTTACTTGACCTTCTCCAGGGTGCCGGTGTTTGTCGAAGATAGATCTCGGGTCTGGGTATCACCAGCTGAGAGTCCTGGAGAGTGATATCCCAAAGATAGACTTCAGGACCCGGTATGGCCATTATGAGTTTGTAGTTATGTCATTTGGACTAAGCAATGCTCCTGCAGCTTTTATGGATCTAATGAACAGGGTATTCAAGGCATATTTGGACATGTTCGTGATTTTGTTCATTGATGACACATCCTTATATACTCCCGGAGCGAGGAGGAGCATGCCGCTCATTTGAGAATAGTACTTCAGACCCTCAAGGATCGTCAGTTGTATGTAAAGTTTAGCAAGTCTGAATTTTGGCCGGACTCGATGGCATTTTCTGGGTCATGTGGTGTCGAGTGAGGGCATAAGGGTGGATTCTCGAAAAATCAAAGCGGTGAAGAATTGGCCTAGACCGGTGAATCCTTCAGAAATTCAGAGTTATTAGGCCTAGCAGGCTACTACCGAAGGTTTGTTGAGGGTTTCTCATCTATTGCGGCAGCTTTGACCAAGTTGACTTAGAAAAAGATAAAGTTCCAATGGTCAGAGGATTGTGAGAAAAGCTTTTAGGAATTGAAGACCAGACTCACTTCAGCACCAGTATTGACTTTACCCGAGGGTATTGATGGCTTTGTTGTGTATTGTGATGCTTCAAGAGTCGGACTGGGATATGTGTTGATGCAACGGGGGAAGGTGATAGCATACGCCTCTCGACAATTAAAGGTTCACGAAAAGAATTACCTGACCCATGATCTTAAATTGGCCGCGGTGGTGTTTGCACTGAAGATATGGTGGCGTTACTTGTATGGGGTTCACGTGGATGTGTTCACGGATCAAAAGAGCTTGCAGTATGTGTTCACGCGGAATGATCTCAATCTTTGGTAAAGGAGGTGGTTGGAGTTGCTAAAGGACTACGATATGAGTATCCTTTACAACCTGGGCAAGGCTAATGTGGTTGCGGATGCACTTTGTAGGCTCTCTATGGAGAGTGTATCTGTTATACCTCGTAAAATTTCCAACACATAGATGGCCTATTTGCGTGTTGGTTAAAAGTATTTGAAGGCCATATATGCTAGAAAAAGGCCCGGGAAAAGACCGGACAAGAAATCTGTCGAACAATCGCGAAAGAAGCCGGGGCAGAGCCCCTCCGCGATGGCAACGTGTCACAGAGGTGGAGCCTCCACGTTGGCTCCGTGACACGTTGTCCCTGTCCTGGCCCAAGTATATAAAGCCTCCAACTTCGGTTTTAATGTTAAAATTCTTATAATTTCCAGCGAAAACAGAGAGAAAATCAGAGAGGAAGAAGAACGAAGGTTTCTTGATAATTTCCTTCCGATTACGCCGTCAAACGCTATCCAAACTCAAATTAACTCCAAATACCGAGGTATTAAGCAGTAAGGAGCATTCCTACGGATTTAGTTTCGCGAAATTCGGCCGGCGAATCGTCGTGCTACCGAACTAAGGTAAGTGGAATTGCTCCAAATTAGTGTCTATATACTCCTATCCCTAAAGTGAGTATTTCTCCCTTCTGGACTTTCGAGAAATAGCGAGTTTTTGACCATATTCCTATAAGCCAAAGTTTAAGCTATAAATATATCGAAAGTAACGTTTTCTTTCAGAATATTGGTGTATTTGGTTCTAATTGACATGTATATGAATGTAGTTGGGAGAAACAACAGAAGTACTGACAAAATCACATCGGTCAGTCGGGTACTCAGAAATCAGGTATGTAAAACTATTCTTTCGGCAAGCCAGGAAGTACAGTCTAGAAAATAAGTAAAATAAAGGCTATTGACAGATACCCAGCGTACAGGAACGATTTTAGTACGATTTCCAGCAAGCATGCTAGTATATCACTACGTATCATGCGATAATCAGAATAACGGATAGTTAGATGATTTTAGATAGTAATATGGTATTAGCATGTTCTTACGTAATATCCCTAATGGAAGTTGTAAAAGTAGTATAATGAATTAGCAAGATTACGGATAGTATGTATTACATTTGTTGAGACTGTATCCGGTATTAGATGGCACATTTTATATTATTGAGCTATATCCAGATATAATCAGATCAGTAATCAGATATAGAAATAGCTCCAGACACCGATATAGCTCCAGATACAGATACATCTCCAGAAATAGATATGGCTCTAGAAACTGATATAGCTTCAGAGTACGGATAACAATAATCAGGTAAATAGATAAAGGCCAGGTAGCAGTTAGCCCAGCAATCAGAAACAGTGTAAAACAGAATATAGCATCAGTTGTTTAATATGGACTAGCCTTGAAATAAAAGAAGAGAATATGATTAGTATTTTTCATTTGAGTGTGCTTGCTGTGTATGTGTTTTGCATGTTGAGACTTGTTATGACATGTGGGCACCCTTTAGCATCCCCGCCGCCCCTGGGTTATAGCTGTGTCGATACCAAATTCAGATACCGCCACCAGCTGGGCGATGTCGTCCGCCTAGAGGACGATGATGGCCGACCACCATGATAATACGGTCCAGATTACCCTGCTCGCAGGGGCAGTTCAGTTCGCTCTGCGCAGAGCCAGATTACCCTGTTTACAGGGGCAGATTACTCTGTGTGTGCTTGTGGCCGGGGGTAGTTTCAGATACAGATTTTTATAAAATTACCCTGTTGTGTGCTTGCACCCAGGGGCATTTCAGTCACAGATACAACAGCAAATTACCCTGTGAGCACTTGCGCCCAGAGGCAGGAGTCTTCGGACTCAGACACAGTTTATTTTCAGAGGCCGAGGCCTGAGCTACGTACCCAAGGGGGCCGGTAGGAGGAGCTCACAGTTATCAGATGAGTGCAGTGACTTATTTTTGGTTGGTTTAGACCCGGGTAGGGGTAAATAGATTGTTCTGTTGGTTGGCACCTTCCGGCTTATGGGAGTCGGTCAGGTATTGTGTGTATTTATATGTATATCTATATGTGCTATTAGATGCGGATAGACAGAAGGACGACACGTCGTCAGGTACGCTCAATTTAGTTACAGAATAGGTAAACTCTCCCTAGTTATCCTCAGGTAGATAGACTCAGCTACTTCCTGCTTATATTTCATGTTATTGTTGTTTACCCATTTTAGTTGTATGTTTCAGTTTGCTTTACATGCTCAGTACCTGTGGTACTAACGCCCGTGGGGGCGCTGCATTGCTTGCCTGCAGGTACACACAGACGAGGAGTCGATCCCTCATGATCCAGTTAGCAGAGTTGTCAGCTCCTATCCTCCGGAGCTAGACAGTCGGAGGTTGCTCCTATTTCCTTTTTGATTACAGTTTGGGTAGGTCGGGGCCCTGTCCTGACCATTCTATTATTACTACCTAGAGGCTTTCAGTTTGATGTTTCCCTATGGTAGTGGAGCCGGTCGTGTGGGGTCGTGCATGTATATATGTGTCTGGTTGATTATGTTGGTCGTGTGGGGCCATAGCCTGATAGTAGTGGGGACCTTGCCGGTCACGTAGTTATTCAATATACTATTGTTAAGTTGCAGATAACTAGACAGCATGGTGGCCTTGTCGGCCCGCATAGGTTCCCCTATATGAGATGATTCTGGTCAGCTAATGATACAACACAGGTGGCTATAGGCCCAGTCAGCCGGAGGCTGTATTTACAGCCGTTATATAGCCGGTTCATTTCTTGAAATAGAGCCAGAGTCCGCCAAAGCACCAGATGTGCTCAGGCTGGACCATTTAGCAGCTCAGAGTCTAGCAGGCACCAGGTGCCCGTCATGCCCCCCAAGGTGGGGTGTGACAGTATCCCACATGGATGAGGGAAGGAAGGAGTTGGTGAGAGATGTACACCGACTTGCAAGGTTGGGGGTTAGATTTATTGACTCGACCGATGGCGGTGTTGTTTTGTAGAATGGGTCAAAATCGTCCTTGGTGGTCGATGTCAAATCTAAGCAGGATGAGGATCCAATTTTGAGAAGGCTAAAGGAAGCGGTGCGGAGTCAAAAGGTGGAGGTTTTCTCCCAAGGGGGAGATGGTGTCCTTCGATACCAGGGTCGTCTATGTGTTTGGGACGTTGATAATTTGAGAGTACGGATATTGCATAAGGAACATGGTACCAGATATTCCATCCATCCGGGATCCACGAAGATGTATCAGGACTTGCGGGAAATCTATTAGTGGGATGGTATGAAGAAGGATATCACAGAGTTTGTAGCCAAGTGTCCAAACTGTCAGCATGTGAAGGTTGAGCACCAAAGGTCGGGAGGTGTACTTCAGGATATTAGCATTCCCGCTTGAAAGTGGGAAGAGATTAATATGGATTTTATTACAGGCCTACCTCGTACTCTCCGACACTATGATTCCATTTGGGTGGTGGTAGACAGGTTAACAAAGGTTGCATACTTCCTACTGGTCAAGACCACGGATTCAGCGGATGATTATGCCAAGTTGTATATTCTGGAGTTGATTTGACTTCATGGAGTTCCCTTGTCTATTATTTCAAACCGAGGTACTCAGTTTACCTCCCAGTTCTGGAGGTCTATTCAGAAGGGACTTGGGACTCAGATTAAGCTCAGCACAGCATTCCATCCACAAATGGATGGCCAGGCGGAATGAAAAATCCATACTCTTGAGGATATGTTGAGGGCATGTGTTATAGATTTTAAAGGTAGTTGGGATGATCTTTTACCCTTGATCGAGTTTGCTTATAATAATAGTTATCACTCTAGTATCCAGATGGCACCGTTCGAGGCCCTCTATGGGCGAAGGTGTAGATCTCCCATCGGATGGATTGAGGTTGGTGAGGTAGCTATGATAAGGCCAGATGCGGTTCACGAGGAGATGGTGAAGGTCCAGTTGACAAGGGATCGGTTGAAAACCGCTCAGAGTCGTCAGAAATTGTATGCTGATGTGAGGAGAAGAGATTTGGAGTTTGATATGGATGACTAGGTATTTCTAAAGGTATCTCCCATGAAGGGAGTCATGCGGTTCGGAAAGAAAGGGAAACTCAGTCCCACTATGTTGGTCCCTATCGGGTTATGAGAAGAGTTAGTAAGGTTGCATATGAGTTGGAATTGCCATTGGAGTTATCTTTAGTTCATCCCGTCTTCCATGTGTCGCTTTTGAAAAAGTGTTTGGGTGATCCAGCCTTGGTAGTCCCGGTAAACAGCATTGGAGTAAAATACAGTCTCAGTTATGAAGAAATTCCTGTTGAAATCTTGGATCGTCAGGTTCAGAAGTTGAGGAATAAAGAAGTAGCTTCAGTTAAGGTTTTATGGAGAAATCAGCATGTTAAGGGAGCTACATGGGAAGCCGAAGTGGATATGATGGCTAGATACCTACATTTGTTCTCTACCGGCTCAGTTCCGACATGAGGTATCAATTCTACTCTACGATCCCATTTAGTTTTCATGTTCAGTTCAAGTGTGAAAGTTTCTTTTATGTGTATGAGTGTGTATGTGAAGCATGAGATCAGTTCAACTATGTGTTATGAATCGGAGATAGTCATTCTGTAAGGTTTCAGTTTAAATGATCAGTATTTGCATAGGATAATTGCATGTTTCTGTTTTGTGCTTGTTTCCTACTTTCGAGGATGAATGTTCCCAAAGGAGAGATATTGTAATAACCCGAGAAGGCCTAAGAATAGACCTGGGAGGTTAATTTGAGAAGTGCTGAAAACTGGAAAAATATCACAAGACGGGCCACAGAATGCTGTCATTGTATGCTGTCGTTGGTTGGGGAAAGGATGGTGGCAGTGGAGATAACGAGAGGTATGACAACCCGTTGTGGGATACAACGGGCTGTCCTTTGCAGTCGTGGTTAGCGTCAGACTAGGCAATAGTGTAAACAACGGGACACCCAATGACCCATTAGGAGAAACTACGGGTCGTTGGTTGTGGTCGTTGTTGGAGGGTAAGAATTCCCAATGAAGGTGAAGGGTTCAGACCACGACTCGTTGGAAGGAACCACGAGTCATGGTGAGGCTCGTGGTAAGTGGGTTAAGATTTTATGATGAGCAAACAACAGATGATGTAACGGATCGTGGTTTCAAAGGACGAGTCATCCTGTCCGTCCGTTGGTTAGTTTCGAGATAAGACATTCAGCAGTCCATTCAACGTGGGACATGACGGGTCGTAGGTGGTTCCCACGAACCGTTGGTACCACTTGTGGGTTCCATCCGACCAATTTTCAATGCATTAATGACTTTTTCACAATATAAGGCCCTAAACTACGTCGTTTTGGCTTGGGAAAGTTGGGTTTTTAAGAAAATGACCTATTCTAAACTTTCATTCATGCATGGAAAAACTTTGGGAGGTGATTCAAAGGGATTTAAAGCTTTTCACCTCAATTCCTTCAATTTCATTCTTCGGCTCTTAAGGAGGGTTAGGAGTTGATAATCCCAGGTATGTAAGGTCTTCCAATAGTGGATTCTTCCACACCCATGCTCCTTCTCTATTAATTACTCAAAATTTATTTTAAAACTCATGGGGTTTTATATTCGGTTTGTATAAATTTTGATGATTTAATTATGGGTCTTGTGATTTTGAAACCCTATCATTATCTACTAATTTTGATCATCTTTTGAGCTCTAAATTGATATTAGTATGGCTGATTTCGAATTTCTAATCATTTAAACCCGATTATGCATGCCCATGATAAATCGATTAATGATCCATTGATCCATCGATGTTTTTGATAAGTGTATTACGAATTAAATCTTGAATATATCATGTTATCTATTATGATCTTATAGAAATTTAAACTATATGCATGATCTACAAGTATGTATATATTTTATTAAGCATGAATTATGTTTTGGCCAACTAACCGGCCTCAAGTCATGGCTAGTTCACTTATGTTCAAGCATGTTTACGATTATCATGATTTGACTAGCCCATGAACTATGTATGTATTATTATGAGCGCTATATATGTTTTGGGAGTAGTATCGAACACCGAGTAGGTTCAGGGCTTGGGTTAAGTCCTGGATCTCTTGAACTACATGTCACCGTAGGTATGTTGGGACCCATTAATGTTTGTCCCTGGCCCAAATGGCCCTTTTCATGTATGATCACGCCTTTCATGGTTCGTACCCTTGGCAAGGTACGAACACCCTCCCCACTAGGGTTACAATTCGGGCTTCATGTGTGCTCATATGGGGTATGTCGGTTAAGAGAATCTCGTACTGTTCCTCATGATTTACGCATGTTATGATTATGTATGTTGGCTCAAGTTATGTTAAGCGAAGTTCTTTTCTTATGATTATGACTATGCTTATGTTAAGAATGTTCTGAAAACCTTGAGTCGTATAATATGTTATAATGATTTATGATACAAGCATGTTGTCCTACTCTTATGACCCTTTATGAGTTTTATACATGTTTTAAATGTCCGCTTTACTTACCTTGCATACTCAGTACATTTCACATACTGACCGCATACTTTCTATGTTGTATCGTCTCATGATACAGGTCCTAGTTCTCAGGCTCATCCTCACCCGTAGATAGATTCAGACTTGCTCACTGCGTCTTGGTGATTCCTCATGTTCTGAGGGCTACATGTTCACACTCTATGTTATTCCTTCAGTTTCTGAATGTTGGATTAGTTGGGGAGTTGTCCCATCAATCCGCCTTTCATGTTTAGAGGCTTATTAGACTAAAAAGTTGTATTTTGCCGTATTATATAAGTATTGTACTGTTATCCCTTATGTTGTGTTATGATTACGTTCTCTATGCTTTGTTCCGCTCATGTGATTGAATTAGAGGAATGCTCATGCCATGGGTTGACTTGGGGTCTCTCGGGGCTCCTTGTCCCGTGTCTATGATCCGGGTGTACGTTTGGATCGTGACAGGTCAGTCAACCCTAAGTCTCAGAACTACGTGCCAACGTAGGTATGTTCAAATTATTTTTAGGACCTCCTTTGTGAGCTTTCCCCTGCCCCAAGGGGCCTTCAGTTTGATATCGATATCACTGTAGCGTCCTTAGCTCTGGCAAGGCTTTGGACGGCTCTGCCCACTTGAGTGTGATAGTCGGGACCACATAAGCTCTATCATATCGATTATATCACGAGTCTCCCATTGTTCCTCATGATTTCAGTTATGCATGTTTGTTATTCATGATATATATATATATATATATATATATATATATGTAATTGTGCGTATGTTCTAAAGCAAGTTTGACCCAATGTACAGTTTTACTTATGATTATTAGATTTCAGCTTTGGGTCGTTCGATTTAGTTATGAGGTTCAGTTATGTTTAGATGATGATTTCCGAAAATAGCATGTAAGCCCTACTCTCAGATTCTTATATTGATTATGTTTTATATTATGCATGTTTTAAATGATTTTACTTATTTAAGTGGTTTTACTTAACTTTAATACTCGGTACATTCCACGTACTGACCGCATACTCTATGTTGTTTCATTTTTTGATACAGGCTCCGATCTTCAGACTCAGCCCCATCACTAGCTAGTTCTTCAAAGTTAGCATCCAGCTTCAGTGGTGAGTCCTCATCTGCTAGGGACCATTCATTATCAGTTATCTTTATGTTTCAGTTTCATACTTAGAGAGTTAGTTGGGATCTTGTCCCATCAACTCATCAGCAGTAGAGGCTTTTCAGACATAGTTTGCAATCAACTTCGGGTTTGTGTATATTTTCGATGTTATGTTCTTAATTCATATTCCTCTATGGTTATTATGTTAATTCGTCCGCCTTATTTGATTGAGTTATATATATATATTCATGCCATGGGTCGACTTGGAGTCTCTCAGAGCTCCTTGTCCCATGTCTCGATCCAGGCCTATGTTTGGGTCGTGATAGACACACTTTCCATGGACAACCTACTAGAGCATCTGCCACTATATTGGCCTTGCCTAGATGATAAAGAATACTCATCTCATAATCCTTGAGAAGCTCTAACCATCTCCTCTACCGTGAATTCAGATCCTTCTGAGTAAACACATACTGCAGACTTTTGTGGTCCGTGAACACATCCACATGCACCTCATACAGATAGTGCCTCCAAATCTTCAAGGGAAACACCACCGCTACTAACTCAAGGTCATATGTCAGATAATTCCTCTTATGAGTCTTAAGCTGTCTCGAGGCATAAGTAATGATTTGCCATGATGCATCAACACACACCCAAGGCCATTCTTAGAAGCATCATAATACACAACAAAGCCATCGTGCCCTCTTATAGTGTCAAAATTGTGACTGAAGTGATTCGAGCTTTAACTCCTGAAAACTCTTCTCACAATCATCAAACCATTACAATTTTACCTTTTCTGGGTTAATTTAGTCAATGGTGCTGCAATGGATGAAACTCCCTATACGAATCTCCTGTAGTAGCCAGCTAAGCACAAAAATCTCCTAATGTCAGTAGGACTGACAGGTCTAGACCAACTCTTCACCGCGTCTATCTTCAGAGAGCTACCTGTATACCCTCACTAGACACCACATAACCCAAGAATACTACTGAGTTCAGCCAAAACTTACACTTGCTAAATTTAGCGAACAACTGACCATCATTAAGAGTTTGCAACATAATCCTTAAATGAGTAACATGCTCCTCCTCACTCTGAGAGTATATGAGGATATCATCTATGAAAAATATGGTGAACATATCCAAATACTGCTTGAATGCCCTATTCATCAAATCCATAAATGCCGCAGGAGCATTCGTTAGTCCTAAAGACATAACTACAAACTCATAGTACCATACCGAGTCCTAAAGGCTGTCTTCAAAATGTCACTCACCCTAATTATGTGCTGATGATAGCCGAATATGAGGTCTATCTTCAAAAATCACTTAGCACCCTAAAGTTGGTCAAATAAGTCATTAATCTTGAGTAGGGGATACTTACTCTTGATTGTGACCTTGTTCAATTACAAATAGTCAATGTATATTCCAAGAGAACCATTTTTATTCCGGACAAAGAGAACTGGAGCACCCTACGTGGACTTACTAGGCCTGATGAAATGCTTATCTAGGAGATCCTTCAACTATTCTTTCAACTCTTTAAGCTTAGTTGGAGCCATTCTGTAATTGTGTATCAGGGAGAAGGTCAATACCAAAGTCAATCTTCCGCTCGGGAGGGACTCCAGGTAGGTTATCTGGAAACACCTCTGGATACTCACATACAACGAGAACAGACTAAAGATTCAGGGTTTCAGACATAGAATCCTTAACCTAAACGAGATGATATGCACAACCCTTGGAGATCATCTTCAAGGCCTTAAGATAGGAAACGAAGAAACCTATAAGCACAACTGAGATCCACTTCCACTCTAGGACCGGTTCACACAAAAATTGAAACTCTACTGACCGGATTCCATATTTAACTGAAGCAAAACTTGCATACAACCAATTCATACTGAAAATAGCATTGAAATTGGTCATATCTATGTCTACTAGGCCGAGGTGACTTTCTGAAGAACTGTGATAGGGAAATTTCTGTACACCCGTCGATCTACAACTGACTCACTGACCAGAGTAGAGACTAAGAAGGGTTCTGAGAGGATTTTGGGACTGACACTAAAACTGATAGCAACATAAGGAGTCAAAGATAGATAATGTGGCTCCTAGATCTAGCAATGCATAAATATCAAGATGGAAAACTCGTAACATACTGGTGACCATATTGGGTGGGGACTCCAGTTCCTTTCGAGATAAAAGTGCATAAAACCTGTTCTGGCGTTGTCTTCCAGTTGCACTAGAAGATGCACCCTGCTGAGATGAGTAAGCTGCTGGAGCTACTGAAGTGGTGGTTGGGGCACAACCTCTACCGTCACCCTGTCTAGCTACTGGGCAGTCTCTAAGTCTATGTTCGGGCTTCCCACACCTGAAGCAAACATCTCAGCCAACCAAGAACTCTCCTGGGTGGTACCTACCACACTTCCTACAAGCTGGGAAAGTGCGCTTCCCTGACATGCTCTTATGACTCTGAGAGCCTGATGCTCTCCTTTCTGATCACCCCTAGGCCTAGATGGGATACTGATGATGATGGGGCTAGGGACAACAACCTCTGATGTGACTATGGGCGATGTCCACCACTAGACCATAGCTGAGAACACCTAAAACTCCTTGTCCTAGCCCTCTTCTTCATTTACTCCTCCTCTATCTTCTTAGCATAAATCATCAATCGATCGATATCTATGTCGCTAATGAGAATAGAAGTCCTGCACTCCTTGACTAATGAATTTGCAACCCTATGTATGAAATTGTTCATGCAAGCTCTCGACTTTGCCACCATCTCCGAAGCATATTGGACAGCTGGGAGAATTTTAGGGCATACTCCTGAACATTCATGTCATTTTTCTTTAAATTGATGAACTCTACTACCTTTGCTTCCCTCAACTCTCATGGAAAGAACCTGTCCAAGAACGCCGTAACGAACTCATCCCAACCAATAGGAGCTTGATGTTGGGCATAAACTTATGCCCATTTGCCATGTTTTTACCCATGTTTTTCCTTGTTTGAGTTCATAATCCTTATGAAATGCATGAATTCATGTTTATAGGTGTCTTGTGAGCTAACAAATGTTTTTTTTGAGAAGGAAACCATGGAAAAATGACTCAAAAATGAGCCAAGGTACAAAGAAAGAAGAGTTCACAAAAGTTGGACTGGTGAGATCGCTGCCTTGGCGCACCAACCCCTAAACATTAGAGAAATCTACACCAAAGTTGGTGCTATGGGTGGCGTGGCACGCCAGGTCCCTAACTTCAGAAGAAAATTTGATCAACGCCTTAGCGAGATTAGTGGTGTGGGGCGCCATAAGCATCCTAGACTTAAGAAATTTTTCCAACACTATGGTGCTTGGGTGGCATGGCACACTAGAAGGGTCCAGATGCTCATAAATTTTAGTAACACTTTGGTGCATTGGCTGGCATAGGGCACCCTGAGCAAAACTTCAGGGAAATTGAGCCAAACCTAGCACACTGGGTGGCGCGGTGCGCCACACCATTTCGGGATGGATTTATGTTGATTCTGAAGCTAATTACTTGACGGAAAAAGAGTTATTTGAGGCCATGCTTATAAATATTGTCACACCCCACCTTGGGGGGTATGACTGGCACCTGGTGCCCTACTAGGACCTGAACTACTGAACTGCTAAGCCTGGGCACATCTGGTGCCTGGCTGGCTCTAACTCACATTTATGGAAACAAAGGGCTATATAACGGCTGTAAACACAGCCCCCGGCCCATTGGCCTATAGCCTCCTATACCTGTACTAACAGCTGACCAGAAACATGTCAATATAGGGAAACCTATGCGGGCTGACAAGGCCACCATGCTGTCTAGTTATCTATAACTTAACCATGAAGTATTGGATAGTTACGTGACCGGCAAGGTCACCATTACTGTCGAACTATGGCCCCACACGGCCAACATAAAGGAAACACAAGTACTAACAGCTATACAACTGCACGGCCTCACACGACCGGATCATCTGACCACAGGGAAATATATACAGACTGCAAGCCTCTAGGAATAACAATAGAAATGATCAGGAAAGGGCCCCGACCTACCCATACTATACAACAAAAGAAAATGAAATACACCTCTGGAATTCAGTCTCCGGATTACAGGAGCTGAATACTCGATCGCTAACAGGAATCACGCGGTATCGCCTGCTCGTCTATGAGTACCTGCAGGCAAGTAATGCAGCGCCCCACCGGGCGTCAGTACCGCTGATACCGAGTATGTAAAGCAATAACTGAAAGAAATATCTGAAAACAATAATATAACTGATGAAACTGAAGTAGAGAGAATAGATTAACTGTCTGATAATGTAAGTCATACCTTCTCTCAATTTTACTGGAAGGAGTAGGAGTCATACCTGGAGACGTATCGTTCTACTGCTGATCTACTCGTATCTAACATAACATGGCATAACATAACATAACATAACATAGCACACACAAACCTTACCCGACCCCCATAAGCCGGGAGGTACAACCAGCACAGAATCTATACCCCTACCCCGGTCATCCCATCTCCTATAATAACTATAAGCATCCTGCCGGTCCCCTGGGTATGCACTTGGGCTCGCTGAGCCCCTGACTATAACTGTACCTGAGTCCGGAGGACTCCTGAATCAACACCCCGGGTGTATCCGCTCGACGGGGGTGTATAAAGGCCGACCAAGGCACAATCTGGGGAAAACTGGCATCCCATCTTCGTCCCCTGTGGGACGGCATGCCACTCCGTAGAGCGACGTATCCTCGTCCTCTGGCGGACGAGTCGATACAGCTATCAACCCTGGGGCGGTCTTGGATGCTAGGTAGTCCAACCCCAAACAATACATCGGTCTCAACTAGTAATACTATCTGCATGCCCCACATACTGAAGCTAATAGTGGTAAAGTATTTGTATATACTATATGCTGAACTAGCGATAGTAATATGTACGTACTTAATACGTGCTGAGATTGGTAATAGTATATATGCATAAATATAGTCTTCTGCCAGACTGTACTGGGGCTAATGCTGAACAAGATATAGTGTTTCTGCTGAAAACTATGCTGTATACTGAGTTTCTATAGTAACATGATTTACTATTCCTAATATGCTTTCTAACTTCATTTTAACTTATCATTCTACTTCTGAGATGTCTTACAGATGTTACATTGCTTTACTAGGTTTCAACTGAATACAATGATATCCTAACATTCTGTGTCACATCACGTACTGAGCATGCTGTGCAGTTTCTAACACTTATATTGGAATCTATATCGTGCTAGCAAGTTTCACGCAAGTTATAACTCGATGCTTCTAATATCGTACCAACATTCGTAGTAAACATCATACATGGCTTCTGAATATTCTACTGGCCTTCCGCGATGGTTCGACAGGTTTCTCGTCCGATATTTTCCCGGGCCTTTCTTTAGCACGTATGGCTTTCAAATATGCTTAACCAGCGTGCGAATAGGTCATTTAGGTGCCGGAAATTCTACAGGGTATAACATTCTCCCCCCCTTATGAACATTCGTCCTCCAATGTACACTGCTATCTGGAGGACTACTTAACTTACTTTCTAGAAAAAATTTCGGCAGAGTTTCCCCTGTAATATGGACTATAGCAAAAACCTGAAATGCAGAAAAGTCCAACACAGGCACTGCACGTAATATTTTAAGATCCACTGGATAACTAAGTATCAATCTTTCTCATTCACACACATACAACTATAAGGTACTGCATAAGTAATAATACGGACATACCTGTCGCCTGTCTAGGCCTGAAATAGGTGAGGGTATCTGGCTTTCATATCTTCTTCAGCTTCCCACGTCATTTCCTCTCGGTTCCTGTTATGCCACAATACTTTGACAGACGCAACATCTTTAGTCCTCAACCTGCGAATCTGTCTGTCTAAAATAGCTACAGGAACCTCTTCATATGCTAACTCTTCTGTGACCTGGACGTCCTGAACTGGAACTACTGTAGAAGGGTCCCCTACGAACTTCCTCAACATAGATACATGGAATACTGGGTGAACAGATGCTAACTCCGGAGGCAAGTTCAATTCGTATGCAACTCGGCCTATTCTTCGCCGAATCTGATATGGCCCAATGAATCTCGGGCTAAGCTTGCCTTTCTTGCCAAATCTCATTACCCCTTTCATCGGAGACACCCAGTCATTTACCGTAAATTCTAGATTTCTGCGCCGCATATCTGCATAAGACTTCTGGCAGCTCTGAGCTGTCAGTAAACGTTCTCGGATAAGCTTTATCTTTTCCTCTGACTGCCGAACAATGTCTGGGCCAACCAATGTTGATTCTCCTATTTCAAACCAGCCCACCGGCGATCTACATTTTCGCCCGTATAATGCCTCGAAAGACGCCATCTGGATAGCTGAATGATAACTGTTATTATAAGCAAATTCAATCAACGAAAGATGCTCATCCCAGCTACCCCCAAAATCTAGAACACACGCTCGTAGCATATCTTCGAGCGTTTGGATAGTCCGCTCAGCTTGCCCATCTGTCTGGGGGTGGAATGCTGTGCTCAAATTGACCTGCGTTCCCAAATCCCTCGGGAACAACTGCCAGAATCTAGCTGTAAACTGTGCTCCCCTATCTGAAATGATGGATACCGGCACTCTATGCAATCTAACTATTTCTCTGATATATAATTCGGCATAGTCCTCAGCCGAGAAGGTAGCTTTCACCGGCAGGAAATGAGCTGATTTTGTTAGCCTGTCAACTATTACCCAAATGGAATCATTTCTGCGTCTGGTACGGGGTAACCCTGTTACAAAATCCATGTTTATCATTTCCCATTTCCACATAGGCACCGTTATATCTTGCGTCAAACCGCCCGGCTTCTGGTGCTCTGCTTTCACCTGCTGACAGTTAGAACATCTAGATACAAATTCAGCAATCTCAGCTTTCATACCTAGCCACCAGTAGATGTCTCTGATGTCGTGGTACATCTTCGTCGCTCTTGGATGAAGGGAATAGCGAGCGTAATGTACCTCATGCATGATCCGCCCACGAAGCCCTAAAACATTCGGGACACAGAGGCGGCCCTTACAGCGTAACACATCATCCTCAGTCATTTGGAAATCTGACTCCTTACCTTTCTGAATTCTATCTCTGAGCTGGACTTAATCAGGGTCCTCGTACTGTCGTTCTTTTACCTCTTTAACTAATGATGACACAGCAGAATTCTGAATTACTGCTCTATTATTTTCTGTTTCCATTACTCGAACGGCTAACCCAGCTAACTGATGAATTTCTTTGGCTAACTTCCGTTTCTCAGGTCGCAAACATGCCAAACTCCCAAACTAACCCAACAATTCTGAAATTGAAAGAAAAGCATAGATTCCAAGTATATGGCCTTCGAAAAATGAGGACTAACCAAGTACGCTGATAGCAATCTCTGAAACACTATTGAGGAGGGTGAGCCTAAAAGCCGGGTCCTATATCATGAAACGATACAACATAGAAAGTATGCGGTTAGTACTTGGAATGTACCGAGTATGCAAGGTAAGTACAACGAACATTTAAAATATATAAATCTCATAAATTATCATGAGAATAGGACATCATGCTCATATCATAAATATCATAACATAACATAAGGGTCAAAGTTTTCAAAACATTTGTAATACAATCGTAATCATAATTATAAGAGAAAAGCTTTATTTAACATGACTTGAGACAATATACATAATCATAAACATGCATAAATCATGAGGAACAGTGGGAGATTCTCTTAATCGACATACCATATATGAGCACACATGAAACCCGGCTTGAAAACCTAGTTGGGAGGGTGTTCGCACCTTGCCAAGGATAGAACCATGAAAGTGTGATATCACCTTAAAAAAGGCCGTTTGGGATGGGACAGTCTATAGAAGGTTCCAACATACCTAATGTGGCACGTAGTTTATGAGATTCGAGGCATAACCTAGGCCTCGAAGCTAGTCGGTGTCCGATACTACTCCCAAAACATATATAGTGCATATAGTATAATATGCATTAATTCATGGGCTAGTTAAATCATGATAATCATAAACATGCTTGTACATACATGAACTAGCACTGGCATAAGGCCTGTGGGTCGGCCATAAAACATAATTTGTGATTTAAAAGGCTCACATATAGCTTGAAATTCATAAAATCTTAATGGGTAATATAATAATTTCATGATTTGAATCATAATTCATGCTAGCTTATAAATATCATCAATGGGTAGGTAGATCATAAATCGATTCATCATGGGACATGCATAATTTCGCTTAATTACATAGAAATCAAAATCGACAATATAATAATCAATTTTAAATAACAAAAGCTGATCACAAACCCATAGATTATGATAAGATTTTAAAATCACTAAACCCATAATCAAATCATTAGATTTTAAGTAAATAAAATTCAAACCCCATGAGTTCTTGTTGAAATCTTTGTAAAAACCATACAGGAGGGGCATGGGTGTGGAAGAAATCACCCATTGAGAACCCTACATACCTGGGAGTAACTAGTTCTTAACCTCTCTTGATAACCCAAAAAGAAATTGCAATGAATTGATGAGTTCTAAGCTTGAGTCACTCTCATAATTCCCCTACCTTACATGCATGAATGAATGAAGTGAAAACTGAACTTAACCCCTTTAAATTTCCCTATTCATAACCCAAAACGTCATAGTTTATGCCTTAGGATCTTAGAAATTTATGAAAATGCCCTTACTAATTCGTAGAAAATAACTGTCAGGGGATCCTAATGAGGGACCCAACGACTTGTCATGAGGGGCCACGACTCGTGGCATGAGTCATGTGGTACACTGCTAAAATTTCACCTTAGGATCCCACGAAGGACACCACGAATCGTGGTGGATGACCATGACTTATGGTCACCATCCGTGGTCGACACTGCCCAAAAATCCTTGCTCAGCATCCATTCTAGGCCACGGGTGACTTCACGAGTCATGACAGGCCTCACGACTCGTGGTCATGCCCGTGGTCTCCTCTTCAAAACCTGCCAACCCTACTGGACCACGAGTCACCTAACAGCTCGTGGTTACTCCTCGTGAGCCTACTCATGGTTCGTCCTATGACCTGGTGCAAAATTTCAGTTTTTCACCATTTTGACTCTCGGGTCTGATCCTTGCATTCCCAGGGTATAACAGGAAACATAAATGTAACATAGCATAGCATAACATTCGAAAAATACTTAAAAATACACACCAGCTGAGTACTACATACGGTCTGAAAGGCCCTATCACATAAGATGGGTTGATGGAACAACATCCCCAACTAACCTGAGAAAAACTGAAACTAAAGAACATCATAGTCTGAACGTGTGGCCCTCAAAACATGAGGACTCACCAAAAAGGCTGATAGCTAACTCTGAGATGGGCTAATCATAGAGATGAGCTTGAGAGTCGGGTCTTGTATCATGAAACGATACATCATAAAAAGTATGCGGTCATTATGTGGAATGTACCAAGCTTTCAAGATAAGTAAAATGGACATTTAAAATATATAAATCTCATAAATGATCATAAGAGTAGGACATCATGCTCATATCATAAATATCATAACATAACTTAAGGTTCAAGGTTTTCAAAATATTCGTAATACAATCGTAATCATAATCATAAGAAAAAAGCTTTATTAGCATGACTTGAGCCAATATACAAAATCATAAACATGTAAAAATCAAGAGGAACAGTCAGAGATTCTCCTAACCGATATACCCAATATAAGAACACATGGAACCTAACTTGTAAACCTAGTTGGGAGGCCATTCGTACCTTGCCAAGGGTAGAACCATGAAAAGGGGCCATTTGGGCTGGGGATAGTCACAATGGAGGTCCCAACATACCTACGGTGGCACAGAGTTTATGAGATCGGGGGATGAACCTATACCCCGAACCTATTCGGTGTTCAATACTACTCCTAAAACATATACAGTGCTCATAGTATAATATGTATGAATTCATGGGCTAGTTAAATCATGATAATCATAAACATACTTGTAAATACGTAAACTGCCATGACATAAGGCCTGTGAGTCAGCTAAAACATAATTCATAAATCATAGGTTTCATGCATAGTTGTAGATCATACACATACCTTGAAAATCATAAAATCATAATGGGTATTTGAATAAATCCATAATTCAAATCATAAATCATGATGGGTTTGTAAGTGTCAACAATTGAAGTAAAGATCATAAGTCGATCCATCATAAATCATACATAATTCGGCTACTTTTAATAGAAATCGAAATCAATAATTTTATAATCAAAATAGTTGTAAAATCTAATCAAAATTCATATAACATGATGAAAATCTTGAATTATAATAACCCATTGGTAAATCATTAAAATTCCACAAAATTCAAGTTAAAATCCCATAAGATTTTTAATCAAATTTCATAAATTAGGAGAGATTTGGCATGGGTGTGAACGAAAACACCCATTCATAACCCTACATACCTGGGTAAGATCGAATGTTAACACTCTTTGAAAGCCCAAGGGAGAATTGACGAAGAAGAGCTTGAGAACTAGCTTAATCCCTCTAAAATCTTCCTATATTACATGCATGAGAATATTAGGGGGACTTAACCTATCTTAATATACAAAGAAAATAAAATAAAATAAAATGACATAGTTTAGGGCCCTAGAGAATAGGAATGACAAAAATACCCTTAATAAAATACCTTGAAATTTCTATACTAGTCGATCCAACAGACTACCAATGAGTCGTTGGAGGATACCACGACTCATGGTATGATCTATCACATGCACTGCCTAGGCCCTGATCTCAGATTCATACCTCGGCTCGACAGGACGACTCGTCCTTTGATCTAACGAATCATTGGGTCGATAGTCATTTTCCTCCTAGAGAACCCGACCTTCCTCTCGTAACGAGCCTCACCACGACTTGTGGTATCCTCCAAGGAGTCGTGGTATCTTTCCATTAGGTTCACTAGAAATTTAGCAATCCAAAAAATGACTAGTTACTGTGGGCCGTTACGTCTCACCACGGGACGTAGGATGACCCCTTACATCCCCAACTGCCAAAGTCCTGTACCAACCACGGTTGCTAACAACAACTCATTGTTCCCAATAACGAGTCGTTACATCGCCCATTACTTACACTGCCACCAAACTTCACTTCCCACGATCGGATCCAATGGGTCGTTGGTTGGACCAATGATCGTTGGGTTGTCCGTCCTGCACAATTTTTCCAAGTTTTCAGCCAACTTCCATTTTTGATCCCGGGTCTAATCTTAGGAACTTTTGGGGCATTACATATGGTGACTCTTAAGATCAAGATGTCGAACCCACATGGACTGGATTTTAAGTGAATTATCAAGTTCAAGTATTAAATCAAATTTTAAAAGTGCTAGTTTTCAAGATTTTTTTGTTGATACTAAATATAAGTGCGGTCACAAATTTAATCGAAAAAACAATAATGAGAAGTATCTAGAGTTAAGGCCAAACATTCATATACAACTTCAATTCACAATGGTTCAAGTGTTTGCTATAATTTCTTTTTTCAAAAAATAACTACCATGTTCATGGTCTTTCGAGCCTCTAAACAGAATTCAATTAGCCTCACAACTACATCATTGAGTGGGGATATGACAACCTAATTCATAAGAAATTATATGTTGAGTGGTTTAGGGTGTTAATGCCCTTATTTATGGACTTTAAAACCTCTAACCATTTAACCTAACTTGGCCTCACAACTACATCAAAGAGTGGTGATATGACAATTCAAAATTAGGTGTCTAGCTATCTTGCTATTTTAGAAAAAAGCAAGGCGAATTAGGTATATCGCTATCCTAATCATGAACTAGACCTAAAGGCTTGAACTCATTTCCTACATTTCAAGTTCTATCCTAGGTTTTTCTCTTTTGAGTTTGCCTAAGAATAACAAGTTATTTCAATGATGATCAAGCATTAAAATGAATAATAACAAGAATGCAAGACAAACAACAATTAAAACTTGAACCATATGAAATTTATGCTAATATAATCATGTCATGTCGCCTCAACCCTAGAAATAGGGTCTTAGCCACTCATGCTAGTACAAAAATTCATTACAATGGTTGAAAAAATGAAAAACAAGAGTGAAAAAATAAGAAAACAAACCTAGGTAGAGTTTCCTTCGTTCTGCCTTGGCTCCTCTCTGTTTCTAAAATAATACGTGATAATGAAATAAAATAACTAAGCATTGACTCCATGTCACTGACTTGAACGCCTTATTTGGCCTCTGTGACATGGCCTCATCATGCCTACTTACTGGAAATCTAGCTCTTGGAAGGTTGCTGGTTGAGTGCCATCGGGTGTGGCACGAAGTGTAGCATGGACAAGGCATGGTGTGGCACGGACACTGGCGTGGAGAAGGTACAACATGGCATGGTTCCATCGCGTGCAGCTACTAGAAATTTGTCCCTCGCACGTGCAGGCACAGGCGTGGCACGATGCCCAGTGCACTGCCTACTCGGCGTTGCACGCTAGCAGTGTGCAGCAGCCTTCCTTTCATGCTTCCATCATGCATCTTCTTTACACTTCATTCCAAACTTCCTTCTCGGTTATGCAACGTCATAATTAAGCCCCTTCTTGGAATATTTCACCTACAAACATGGGTTAATCAAATTGGTTAGTTCATGTACACAAATATATACAAAACATATGAGAATAGACTTAATTTAATTGGCAAACATGACTAAAACTAAGATATAAAATAGTACTTGGGCATGTAAATTTGCCCATGATCACTACCCCACACTTAAAGCCTTGTTCGTCCTCGAACAACTATATAACATCTCATGCACATTAAGGACTCTCACATCACCAATCGAAGCAAGACGACTCAAGTTAATTCTACAATGACTGATTTAGATGGAAAGTTCAAATAGAGCATGTTATATATTACACAATTAAAATCATGACAACTAAGTTAAGACCTCCTAGGCTCAAGAATCGACTCTACAACCATAACAAACTCATGTAAATTAACCAATAACTAAGTCCAACATGAATTCTATCTATCCTCAAATATGTGCCCTCACAACAAGAGAGATACCCATTTTTACTCATAATTTTTCAAATTATAACATGTATGGGTATATGAATACAATTACGCTCATTCTCAAAATGAATTCACATGCAACATGCCATAACTCATATGCTTGCCCTTAGTGTATTATTCCACTAAAATAGGAACATCTAAAATTAAGATAAAGTAGGAATTCATGGGTTGTAATGTAGGCTAAAGGATGGGTAGGTACTATTCTGGCCAGTAATAGTGACTATCTTCTCTAAGCACTTTTAATACATCACTTTTCTCATTGAGCACATCCACTTTTCTATTTTACTTCACTCCTTGTTCTTTTCAACTCTCAATTTCCTTTTTGTTTACCCAAGTCATTAAGCACACTTATGTTATTAGTAAGGAGTACTCAAGCATCAAACATTCTTTTGATTTTTATTTGACTCCCTACTAACAATTAGACATTTTGGATAAGTCCACCCTTCACTCTTTTGTTCAACTTCCACAACCAACTATTTTCCTTCTTTTCAATATTCTTACTCCTTTGCCTCTTATGCATTTTTCACTTAAGCGCTTAGGAGTTTTGGATCAAATTAAGGTCTATTGAAATAAAATGATTCAACTTTTATTGTAGCTAACAAAGAATAGGCTAAAGGCTCAATGGGGCTAACTAGGATTATGCATTAAGGGTAGGTAATACATATGATAAATATAGGCTTATTCGAAGAAATGCCTACATCATCTCCTACAATTAACATCCCTCGTTTCGCTTTGCAAACACACCAGGCAAGTTCTAGATGCTACATAATAGCATAGAATATACGACTACCCTTACATTCATTGCACATGCTCAATTCAAGATAGACCCATACAAAATCTCAGTACAACTAATCACATGAATTCAAAAATTAAGCATACAACATGCATAGTCATATTCCTGAGCCTAGTTGTCTCAAACGAAGTCATACAATTATCAACATGCTTCACAATTAAAATTCAGTTGCATCTTATAGACATATAACACTCAACAAGAGCATCAATCCAACAATTAGTTAAGGGTTTAACAACAAAATCCTAATGACTAATTTTTCCTCAAGACAGTCGTCATCTATCCATCATTGGGAAAAACCCTTAACTATGACTGAAGTAGTTATTTTAAGACAAAAAATTTTATTTTCGGTTCAAAGTGCCTCCTTCAAAAAAGAATCAAAAAGAAAAATCAAAGAGTGGGTGAACTATGTTCAACTCAAACTTTTTCATCAAACATTAATATACCAAGCACCATATTCACCCGAAATCAACCTCAAAAGTTTTGAAATTTCCTCATCCCACCCTTAAAATATGCTATGTCCCCAAAGCATGAATTAAAATCACAATAGGGTTAGAGATACTTCCTGCAGCCTCTAGGCCTAGCTAACAACATGTTTTGTCCATTTTTCTCACAAGGGTTTTCAACCCCACACTTGTATTTTTCCATGCTCCTTAGCTTTTGCTTCTAAGAGTACTCAGACTTCCCCTCAATCTTTGATTACTCAACAAAAAACAAAAGAAAAAGTGACCATAAACAAAATAAAAATATTAAAGGAAAAAGAATCATACTTGTGGTACACTTGGGTGGCCTTCCAAGAAGTGCCTGATTTTACGTTGCAGCACGATTTGAATCATCATTTTCAGGATGTTCTCGAACAATTCTTCCCTTTCTGGAACCATCTTCTCTTTTTCTTAATTTTAGAGGGAAAAGCCTCCACACTTTCCCTCTTCGCTTCCATCACCTTTTTCACCACCAAATTCTATGGCACTTCCTCAATAGTAGATTCGGGCTCTTTTATTAAGAGATCCTTTAGAAGTGGACCTGTGGAATCCACCACCCCATACTCATTCTCTGTCAGTACATTATTCTTGCAAAGATCTTTGTAGTGTGTTGGGGGGTGGATTTCTTGATATACTCTAAACATCTCCTCCTCATCATTCACCCTCATTTTAAGGGTGTTTGCTCTAACATCAATCACAACTGCTCCCGTGGCTAGGAATGGACGTCCCAAGATAAGGGATACCTTTTCATCAACTTCAAAGTCCAAAATTATAAAATCAGCAGGTATGATGAACTTACCTACTTTGGATGAGCAGGTCCTCAATAATCCCCTCTAGGGCCACCCTTGACTTGTCTGCCAATAGCAACATCACTTTGGTTGCCCTTTGTTTTCCCAAACCAAGTGTATTAAACAATGATAGGCGCATCAAGTTCACTATCGCCCCTAGATCACACAAGGCCCTCATCACATCTTTTCCACCTATTTGTACGGGGATGGTGAAACTCCCTGGGTCTTTGAGCTTTTGGGGCATCTTGCTAGTCACCCTGAAACTGCACTCAGTGAGTGCAACAGTCTTGACATCCACCATCCTCTTGTTGGCTACCACATCCTTCAAGTACTTAGTGTACTTAGGTATTCCCTACAAAAGGCAATAAGAGGCACATTTATGTGAAGTTCTTTGAAAATATCAAATAACTTTTGAAAGCAGGCTTCCTCCTTACTCTTCTTGAGCCTTTGTGGAAATGGGGGTGGTGGTATCTGTATAGGCTGCAGTACTAATTGCGAATTATTTGTTGCAGCGTTCTTCCTCGTGCTCTTGTCCGTTGATGGACCAGGTCTGACCAACATTGGCTGCACCTCAATTTTCTTCTCTTTTTGTGGTGCATTCGCTAACTATTTTCCACTCCTCAGAATGGTGGCCATAACCTGTCGAGGGTTTGTTTATGTATGCTATGCGGCTGCTAACTGACCCATTTAGTTCTCCAAGTTTCTGGTGGCCAACTGCTGATTTTTAAGCACAACTGCTAATTTTTCTTGGTCAGCCACCATCTGAGTCTGATTGGCCATGTTCTTCTGCACATCTCCTAAATGTTGCTCGATTGGCCACTATTTTTTCTGTTCTACTACTGGTATTGTTTCTACTGCTACAGATAACTCTGACTCTGCCTCTGATTTCCACCCTAAGAAAAGTTGGGGTGATTCTGCCAGTTTCAGTTGTAGGTATTCCCAAGATTTTGATTACCTTTTGGCACATTACCTACAAAGTTGACTGACTCCGAATTGGCTCCGCAAGAGTCTGCACCATGCACCTGTTGCCATATATCTCACACCATCTAGGAGCTAGTTGCACTGCATTAACCTGCACTTGTGGTTGTGCCATACTCAGCTTGCTGAACTGAGTTATCATCTGGTGTTGAAAAGAAGCTAGCTAGGCTGGCAATGCATTCACACTATCAACCTCAATCACCCTGGCTGCTCTCTTACCTGCTCTCCTTGAAGAATCACTATGTCACTCGAGATTTCCCTGTGAAATCCAATTCGAGAGAGTGTATAGCTCATCGTACGTCTTTTCCAATGCTTTCCGACACGATGCAGTGTCTAGAAAATTTTTTGTATATAGGTCAAGACTCTCGACAAAAGTGTGGGCTAGCACTTCATTTTATTGTTGGTAGTGGGTAAATCTCTCAATAATGACTTGAACCGTTCCTAGGCCAAGTACAAATTCTCATCTGGTCGCTACTTGAAACTCAATATTTGAGTCCTCAAATTAGAACTCTTTCCAGACGGGAAGAACTTGATTCTGAACTTCCTGGAAAGGTCATTCCAAGTTGTGATGGAGTAGGGTGGCTCTGCCTTCAGCCTTCTTTTAGCTTCTCCCAATAGTGAGAATGGGAAAAGAGTGAGCCTCACATAATCAGTTGACACTCAAGTGGGGATGAAAGTGTCACTGATCTCTAGAAAATTCTGCAGATGCTGTTGTGGGTCCTAATGTATCATCCCAGTAAACTGCCCACTCAAGTGCAACAATTGTACCATGTTCTGCTTTAGCTCAAAAGTACATCCACGCTCCAGTCTATAAATGCTAGAAGTAACATTAGTCGCGAGTGGGATTGCCACTTCTCGAACTAGTCTTGCTGCCATCTCTACTGGTGCAACCTCAACTTGTTGAACCTTTTTGATGGGATATAGAACTCCACCCTCACTTCTTAGCTGTTGGAACCTTAGTTCAGGTTCAGGATAAGGTTCAACCAGCTCTCTATCCCTTGCCAGCTTGCTGCAAGGACAAACTTTATACCTGCAAACTAACAACAGACCAAGACCAAGTTTTTTAACACTTAAGAAAAATAAAAATAACACACAAACTATAAATTCACCAAATATTGCCAATCCCCAGCAATTGCGCCAAAAACTTGACTGTGCTCCAGCGCACGCGCAAGCGCATGCGGTCGTATAAGTAATATAGTGACTCTTAAGAGCCATACGTTGAACCCACATGGATCGTATTTTAAGTGAAATATCAAGTTCAAGTATTAAATCAAATTTTAAAAGTGCTAGTTTTCAAGATTTTGTTGTTGATACTAAATTTAAGTGCGATCACAAATTTAAACAAAAAAAACAATAATGAGAAGCATCTAGATTTAAGGCCAAACATTCATATATAGCTTCAATTCAGAAGGGTTCAAGTGTTTGCTTTCATTTTTTTATTCACAAAATAAATACCATGTTCATGGTCTTTCGAGCGTATAAACAGAATTGAGTTAGCCTCATAACTACATTGTTGATCGAGGATGTGACAAACTAAATCATAAGCAATTATCTATGTGGAGTGGTTTACGAGGTTAATACTCTTGGTTATGGACTTTCAAGCCTCCAACCATTTAACCTAACTTGGCCTCACAACTACATCAAAGAGCGGTAATGTGACAATGCCAAATTAGGTGTCTAGCTATCTTTTCGTTTTAGAACCAAGTGAGGTGAATTAGATATATTGCTATCCTAACCGTGAATCAGCCCTAAAGGCTTGAACTCACTTTTTGCATTCCTAGTTCTATCCCAGGTTTTGCTCTTTGGAGTTTTCCTAAGAATAACAAGTTTATTTCAATGGTAATCAAGCATTAAAATGAATAATAACAAGAATGCAAGAGAAAAAATAACGAAAACTTGAACCTACACTAATATAATCATGTCATGTGGCCTCAACCCTAGGAAAAGAGTTACAGACACTCATGCGAGTACAACTATTCATCACAATGGTTGAATTCATGAAAAACAAGAGTAAAAAATGAAAGAAAACAAACCCTATATATAGTTTCCTTCATTCTCCCTTTGCACCTCTCTATGTTTCTAAATAATATGTGATAATGTAATAAAATAACTAAGTGTTTCATTTATAGGAACTAAAAGTTTTTCATATGACTGCTGCCTCCATGTCACAAACCTGAACACCCTATTTGGCCTCCGCGACATGACCTCATCGCGCTTGCTTATTGGAAATCTGGCATGTGGAAAGTTGCTAGTCGAGTGCCATTGGGTGTGGCACGGAGTGTAGCATGGACAAGGCATAATGTGGCACGGATGCTGGCGCAGAGAAGACATAGCGTAGCACGGCACCACTGCGCGTAGCTATCGGAAATTAGGCCCTTGAACATAATGCACAGGCGTTGCACGACACCTTGCGCGTTGCCTGCCTGGCGTGGCATGCTAGCATTGTGCAGCAACCTTCCTTTCATGCTTCCATAATGCATCTTCTTTACACATCATTCCAAACATCCTCCTTACTTATGCAACGTCATAATTAAGCCCCTTCTTAGCATATTTCATCTATAAACATGGGTTAATCACATTGGTTAGTTCATGTACACAAATATGTACAAAACACACGAGAATATACTTAATTTAATTGATAAACTCGTGGGTTTCCTGATGGGTCACTGGGTGCAGAAATTCTTGATTTCTCCATTTCAACTCTCGGGTCTGATCTTAGGGTTTTCGGGGTATTACAATATCTCCACTTGGAAAAATTCATCCTCGAATGTTGAAAATCATACAGAAAAGCAGAGAAATGCAATCATCATACTCATATACTAAACTACATGACTGAACTGAATTCCTGAACCACACATCAATCCATTTACATAAAATAAACTGAGGTACATTAGCAGAACCTGAAACTTAATAGAGTACTAAGGTGGAAATTGATACCTCAAGGTGAAACTTAGTTGGAAGGGGATAGATGTGGGTATTTATCCATCATATCCGCTTCAACTTCCCATGTAGCTCCCTCAACATGCTGATTCCTCCATAAAACCTTGTCTGAAGATACTTCTTTGTTTCTTATCAGGAAGAAGGTCAATACCAAAATTTATCTCTCGGTCAGGAGGAATTCTCGGTAATCATCTGGGAAGACTTCTAGATCCACACAAACTACTGAACTGACTGGATAGTCGGGGTCTCGAACATAGAATCCTTAACCCTAACTTGATGGTACAACCAACCCTTGGAAATCATCTTTTTTGCCTTAAGGTAGGAAATGAAACGACCTATAGGCACAGATGAACTACCCTTCCATTCTAAGACTGGCTCACTTGGAAATCTAAACTCTATTGCATAGGTTCTAGAATTGACTGATCCATAGCATGTAAATAGCCAATACATGTCGAGGATAACATCAAAATCGGTCATGGCTAAATCTACTAAATCTGCTAAAGTGACTTTCTGAAGAACTATGATAGGGCAATATCTATACACCCGTCTAGCTATAACTAAATCACCAACTGGAGTAGAGACTAAGAAGGGTCTGATAAGATTGCGGACTGACTCCGAAACTACTAGAAGCATAGGGAATCACAAAAGAAGAAGTAGCCCCTAGATATAACAATGCATATACATCAAAATGGAATACTTGTAGCATACTAGTAACTACATCTGGGGAGACCTCCTGCTCCTGATGGGATGCTAGGGCCTAAAATCTATTTTGGCGCTGTCTGCCACATGTACTAGTAGATGTCAGCAAGGGCGTGCTAGTGAAGTTGCTGAAATAGAAGCTGGGCCTCGGCCCCTATCATGACCTTGTCTGGCCGCTGGATAATCCCTAAGCATGTTTTTGGGCTTCCAGCACCCGAAGAAAGCACCTGTACTTGCCAAACACTGGCCTGTGTGTCTCTGTCCACATCTGCTACACTCTGGAGGGCTGGTCTCTATGGTTCTACTACTCTGACCTCTCGATCCTGATGCTCATCCTCTCTGATTGCTCCAGGACCTGGATGGCACATTCGTAGCCGAAGGCGCTGGGGCTGAAGATCTCTGGTGGGACTGTTGATGGTTCCCACTAGGCCTCTACTTGGAGATTCGATGTTATCAGTCCTAGCCCTCTTGGCCTCTCTCTATCACTCACTCACCTACACTACCTCCATCTACTGGCGTACAGGACTATCCGAGCAAAGTCAATAGCCTGAAGAAGCATTATGGTCTGACAATCCCTGTCCAAGGAGTCTTCTATCCTGTGTACAAACCTACTCACACGGGCTCTCTATCTGCCACTATCTCAGGTGAATACTTGGACAGACGAGTGAACTCCAAGGAATACTCCTGAACCGTCATCTTTCCTTGCTTTAGATTTACAAACTCGACCGCTTTGATCTCCCTCATCTCCCGAGGGATGAATCGATATAGAAAAGTGGCATGGAATTCATCCCAGCTGATAAAGCCTACTCCAACTGCCCTACTATCCTTCCATTGTTTGAACCAAATGTGTTTGACCCCCTTCAACTGATACGAGGCCAAATCGGCGCACTCCTCCCTAGTCACCCGCATAATCTGGGTGATCTTAAAAATCGCATCAATGAACTCATATGTATCCTCATCCACCTTCGATCCAAGGAACTCGGGAGGGTTCATCCTAAGAAAGTTTCTACCTCTTGCCACTGTTGCATTCCCATTCTGAGGGACATGCACTATCGCCTGCTGATTGACCTGGGTGGCTAAGGCTTGGGCTAACATCTGAATGGCCGCCCTGAACTCCACGTGGGCAACCTGCTCAGGTACGTGCTCCGCATGGGCTGGTGGGCCTGCTGATGCCCGTCTCCATTGCCATCATCTTGGCCATTTTCGTTTCTGTTTCTCCTTCCATTAACTCTACGGGGAGGCAAAATTCTGCAAACGCATATTGCACGAGTTAGAAGGATAGAGAGACATTTCACCGCACGACTTAGATCATGAAAGAAGGGAACATTTCCTAAACGTCTCGTAGGCTCTTCGTCATAAGTGTGGCGCGCTTCACACCCATGAAAAAGACTCTACTTAACATGAATTTCCAACACCCTAGCACACTTCAGAACCTAATACTCTGATACAAAGTTTGTCACAACTTGTGCATAGGCCCGGATTGAGACGCGGGACAAGAGACCCCGAGAGGCTCCATGTCGACCAATGGCATGAATGTACATTTAACTCAATCATAGATAAGTGGAAGATCATCATGAATAACATAGCAGAAGTCTTAACAAAGCTTAACATCTAAATACATACATGAGTCCAACGCAGAATACACGCTCTGTCCAAAAGCCTCTAACATAAACATGGATATTTCGAAATCATACTTTCTTCATAAACATCACATCATACTTGAACATATATCTCATAGATCTCAACTTTCATGAACATTCATGGATGGGCATCATAGTTTTGAAAACTTGAAAACATAATTTATAATTTTAAACATTGTAAAATCTACCCATTAATCATACTTCATCATTTAAAACATGCTTAGATCATACCCATGAATAAAACTTAGGAATTTGTGCATTGGGTAGAAACCCCATGGAATCATCAATTAGAACATCATGAATTGAGAGGGAATTGGGAATTGGTGTGGACAATTGCACCCATTCATAGGCTTACATACCTGAAGGGATATGATTTTCAAACTTCCTTGATATCCCAAAGAGAATTGAGGAAGAACTTTGATGAACTAGCCTTGATCACCTCTCAAACTTCTAAACTTCATACATGAATTAGGATAGGCTTAGAATGACTTAACCCTACTTAAAACACTCTATTCTGAACTTAAAACAATGCAGTTTAAGCCTTAGGAATTTAGAAATTACGAAAAAATCCTTAATAAACTCACAGGGAAAAATAGACTGCTAGTCCCAATGAGGGACTGGAGGAGTTATCGTCCATGGCCATGACTTGTTGCCTAGATTCATCATGAACACTATCAAAATATTGTTGAAGGTTACCACGAGAGATATAACGGATCGTTACTAGTGACCACGACTCGTGGTCACCTCCGATTTCCTTTACTGCCCAAAATCCTTGATCCCCAATCTCTCTTGACCACGGATGACTTAACAGGTCGTGGTGCTGACAACGACTCGTGGTCACCTCCCGTGGTCACTCTGATCATAAAATTTCAACCAAGTCCCATCCTCTCCCGATGAGTCACTTAAATATTCGTGAGGTTCCTGATGAGTCACTGGATGACTCGTCCTGTCACCTGGTGCAGAAATTCCTATTTTCTCCATTTCAACTCCCGGGTATGATCTTAGGGTTTTCGGGGTATTACAGGTTATGAATAATTCACCTATGCATCTTGCACCAAACTATATTCCTATTTTAAAAAATATTTATCTGAAGGAGAGTATCCTCCATGGTCCTCCGGATATCCATATGAAAGATCATTCCACCATGAAATTCGAGAGTAATCATGATCTATCCTTTTTGATTTCACAATGCTAGATAATCACCTGTCTTTCAACACCAAGTAGTCTAATCAATCAAGCTAAACTGATAGTGCTGGATAGGGCTTATGTCGCAGTCCTCGTCAACGATTCCATAATATTTGATCACCACTTAAATTCACTCTATTTTTTAGAAGTTTGAGTGATTGGAGAAAATGTAGTACCCAACTAAGAGCCGGGGTCGAACCAACAGAGATTACATTAAGCCCAGACTTTCTAGCGCTTGTCAACATAGTTTTAAATGTTTAGAGACTATTCGGGTTAGGGATAGTGTAATTTTTCTATAACTAAGGAATACAAATTTCTTTAAGTTGAAATTAATGAATGACAAGTACTTAGAGAAGTGACCTTCATTGTGGATCGATTTCCCTAAATCACATAATATGGGTGAATCAAGAGTGGGCTATGGATGAACATGCAAGCAATTACTTAGACAATCAATGTGTATCTTTCAATAGCACCATTCGTGTCAATCTACTTTAATTTTGTCCAACTGAAGAGAACTCTCTTCTACCTGATCATTTGTTACCAATTGAAATTCATTCTATTTCTAGAAAAACCCATTAAACAAATGTTAGATCCTTGAGATATTATTGATTGATGCTAAACCAACCTAAATTTCCTCTATCAAGTATCAGAAAGGTAATTGGGTAGGATTGAGTGACTCTCATCATTTATCACATTCTACAAAGAAAAAATCGATCAAATGTTCTTAAGCCCATAATCAATTTTCCAAATTAGGATCATTAGGGTTCACAACTCTAGCTCTGGGTTTAGTTACCCATACCAAGAAGAAGAAGAGAAAGCAAGTAATTTAACATCCTTACGAATGAGATTTCTCATTGTAGGTGAATCCATAACCTTATGTCATTCCCTAGACTTGATTCTACTTTGGAAGTTTGTTAAAGGGTCTAGTACACTGGTATGTATTGGGAATTTATTTTAAGGCCATTAGAAGTACTTTTTTATTATGTTTTCTCTATTGATTTATCATGAGTTAAGAAGTAATTTTAAAATTGAGATTGGGGCAACATATTCTCTCTAGGAAATATGAATCGTATCAACATAGATCAAACGCATAAAGGAGTCCGCAATCAGTACCTATAATTTGAAATGAGTTCTTGTGCTATAGTTGTTTCCATTAATGCGTTCCTCCTAATCTGTTTCATTTTGGTCATTTAGTTAATCAGTAATCGTTTTTCCGTATTTTTTATTCTATAAACCAGAGCTGAGAGTTTTCATTTGAAACTCAACTTTAGCTCAATGTTGGGGCTATAGGTAAAAGAGTCTGCAATGATACGAGTCAAATATTAGGAGTTAGGCTCTCGAAAAAAGCTCAATGTTTCTTAATTTCCTCACAACTTTTTCTATATTATTGTCAATTTTATTCACTGAGCTTGTATGTGTTTTTGTGCAGTTTTGTACAACCAACAACTCTAATCATAGCGAATCTATCCCCGACTTTAGTACTAAAAAAAGTTTCTTTTCTCTTTAGCATTGTGATTTTTACCTCATTGTTTTCTAGCCCCGGTGTTTCAAAAGAAGATAAAAATAAGTAATTATGTTTTCCCCTTTTTCATAAAATCCCGAACTTCTTCCTTCTATAAAATTTCATTTTGCTATTAAATAACCACTGTGTTTTAAGAAAATTAGACAAAAAATAATTTTTCTAAGTCCAAATGAGTTATTTAAAAATACTAGGTGCATGTAGCTAATAATTTGTCAATATTTGTCAAGAATAGGTTGTTGGTCGGCTATGGTTTAAACTAACGGTTCAGAAAACTAGGCTCAACAGGTTCTGGCCCATTTTCGATTTAAGCTCAAGGAGGTACACACTATCATTTTACAAAAATAATATACACACACACATGCACATACAAGTACTACATACTATTTTATACACACATGTACATACATATATTTATTGGTTATTGTGTAACTCGTACATTCCCTCGTGCATATACGTCTCATCCCATATATACTTTATCATACACTCTCTATATATATTGCATTTGTTATTATTTTACCCTTATAACGTATATCTTACTTTTCACATTATGTATATCATATGTATGCCATTTTCATATAAGTATGGATATTACTCATACTTTCCCCATACCTTATACATATTTAACTGCAAAATTAGTTTTGTAATTACATTTTCATATTTTCCTCTATTTATTCAAACCACTAGTTCTTAATAAATGTCATCTTGAATATTACAAGTATATCTGTCATGACCCCAGTTGGGACTCCAGATCGAGACACGGGACCTGAAACCACGAATGTCCCCAAGTCGACCCATGACATGAACATAGCAACACAAAAGTATAATTAGTCGTGGAAACTGATAACTTAAACATGAACAAGAGGAAGTCTGAATAACAGTATATCGAATGAAAACATCATAATGCTAAATCTAAAACTGAACATACTAGTCTATGTCTGAAAAGCCTCTACTATCTGATGAGATGATGGGGCAAGCCCCCCAGCTATCTCCAAAACTGAAACAAAATTGACACAACTAACAAACTGTACTAATAAATGTCCCCAGATAATGAGGACTCACCTAAGGAAGGGTTGAACTGGGTTGAGGTGCAAAAGAGCTAATGGCTAAACTGGCCAGATCACCTGAACCTATATCATGAAATAATATAGCATAGAGTATGCGGTCAGTACTTGGAATGTACTGAGTATGAAAGGTAAATAAAAACATGCTTAATAAAACATTAGTTAAAGTCATACATATAACTTGAATAGATCATGAGAGTAAGATTGCATGTTGAACTGTAACTGAGATAATCATAATCATTAGCTGAATAACATGACTAAACGTAATGACCCAATATTTAAAGATAGAAAACATATGACTTGTCATATCTGAAATCATAAGTAAAACTCATAAACTGATCATATAGGCCAAATATGTTGTAACACATAATATCATAAATCAGGGATATAAATATCTGAGATCATGAGGAACAATAAGAGACTCGTCATAACCGATAACCGCCATGTATGAGCGTATGATAATCCCAATTCTTGCCCACGTGGTGGAGAGTCATCCTAAGCCTTTCCAGGGCGAAGGACGAATAAGGTGTGATATCATAGTGTTCCCTTAGGGGGGAGGGGAACACTCTTTTAAGAGGTCACAAATAGATACTTATGTTGGCGCGTAGTTTTGAGACCAGGCAAACTCGTAACCCCTGGCCTACTCGGTGCTAGACACTACTCTCAAAACATGTATATTGATCATATAATCATAACTAATCTCAAAACATAGCTTGAATATGAACATTGGGAGTCTTGACTCCAAAATATATCATAAGCTGCATTGGGATTCTTGACTCCAAAACATATGATAAACTTATCCTATCAGCCTTGTCTAAATCATAAAACACACTTAACTTGTGCGGGCTTGCCCAAATTATAAAATGATTCACATTTGAAATAGAGTTCATAAATCATAATCATGGATTTATACGTGGAGAGTTCATACACATTCATTTATGCTAGATATCTCATCATACTTGAAATCATGAATCATAAGCGTGACTTCTTATAAAACTTTCATAATAGGGCATAATTTCTAATAAATTAAAATCATGAATTTTTAATCAAATTGTGTATATAATATGCCTACAAGACTTAAAAGATACTTTATATCATGAGGGAATTAGACCCATACACATATCATAGAGAATTTCACAAAAATTGGGTTAAAACCCCTAAATATCAATGCACTTAATTTAAGACTTAGATTCATGAAGTTGAGGAGAAATTTGGGCATGAGAGTGGAAGAGTACTCTCATACATAACCCTACATACCTGCGTAAACTGATTCTCAACTAGCCTCGAAAGCCCAAGAGAATTAGGAAAGGAATTATCAGTGTTCTAGCTTGATCTTGAAGAGGGATCTCAATAACTTGCATGCATGAGAGTTTAATGAATTAGAATAAGCTAAACCCTCTTAAAAAACTCCTTTCAGGGCTTAAAATGATTTCATTAGGGAGTTAGAAGCTTAGAGATTATGAAAACACCCTTAGAGATTTGATAGGAAATTGGACACTGCCAGTCACCACGAGTGACCTAACGAGTCATTGGGTCACTTGATGACTCATGGTCTGGACTCATTTTCACCATTGGGATCTTCCCATTCACTATTCCTTCTCAGCCCATGAGCGATATAATGGGCCATTAGGGACATGACGACTCATTCCCTTAATCCGCCGTGAATATCGAAACAATCAACCATAACCCACCACTGTTTATTTGACGGGTCTTACAATGACTAGTTGGGGGTCTTGAAGACTCATAACCTGACCCATAATTACCACTAGGTAAAATAGCACCTTCTTCATCATTGGGCACTTAACGGGTGTCCTAACAAATCGTGGGGTGGAATGAAGACTCGTCACCCCATCCGTTGCCACCTCCAGCAAGCAAAAATCATTAAAATCAGGTACCCACACAACAGTCATTTAATGTTCCTTCAAGTGACTTAACAGGTCACCTGACGAGTCATTCTGTGACCTGGTGCAGATTTTCTGCTTTCTCCGCTTCAACCCTTGGGTCTCGTCATAGGGACTTTTGGGGTTTTACAATATCCCTCTCATATATTTTATGTATATCACACATATTTTATATACCTCATACATTTTTATTTTAAAATTATTTTCAATCACTTTTGTCCATTCTTATCACTTATTTTAACACATTTTAGCAAGTAATAAATAAAATAGATAATCCCCTTTTTGTTAATAAGACTAAGTCTAAGGAATATCTTTGGATGGGTTTCGAAGGGTTCCTAACACCATCTCATTGGAGTAAATAAAATCCTTATCTAGAATTTACAGGTTTTTACAGACTAAAAAAGAGGTTACATTTATTTATCGTCACGACAGTGTAATTGACTGCTCTGTATATATTTATGTCTTAATTCATTATTTCATTCCCACAATTCTCAAGACTTGAATCTAACTCTTTCCTTAGGTTTCTCATGTCCTTAAGGTAGATTTGAAGGGGACATACTCCATATTAATTCAATTTAATCAAGATCCATATTTAGGAGCACGTAAGGATCATTTATTGCACGTTCTTCCCATCAGTTTCAGGTTAATGGGTTGTTAGTTGAAGGAGCAACTTCTGGAATTCTTGAAATTCTCCATTGACTCTTGGTTGTAAGGTGAGGATTCATAAACCTTTACCCGTTGTTAATTTGAGTTTCTATGATTATTGTTGAAGAACGACTTACCAATATCAGGTTTTTCAATGTGTTCTTGTTGCGGACTATGTTGGATATGATGGTGGATTTTAGAAGTTATATTTGCTGAGTATAATATTAGCTAAGCTGAAGGAGAGGGGTAAAGACTTTTAGAGTTCCGGAACTCCTTTTTGATGTATGTTAAGGCATACCCTTTCTTTGAGTCGCACAAATTCAATTTGTAATATAGATCATTGAATTGAGTTTGTCATTGTTATTACAATGAATTTTGTTGATGATGATATTACTTTGTAGCTTCTTAGTTACAAGTATTCTTGTCATGACCCGAACATAGGCCCGGATCGATACAAGGAACCTAAAACCATAAATGGCTCCAAGTCAACCCATGGCATGAACATAATAACTAAAGATCATCATAACCAAGATGATAAAAACATTCTGAAATATCAAAAATCTGAATAAAAAAATGTTTATCCAACGAAAACATCGCAACACAGAATCCAAAGCTTAATACACAAGAGATCCCATACGACTATTGACCACGAGTCATACCATCAATCTACAGCTCGTGGCTTGCTCTCGTAGTTCGCTCGTTCAGCTCCTCCATCCTTCTAATGGATTGTACATTGACCGTGGTTTCCCACAACGGGTCGTACAATGACTCGTACCTTCAAACAAAGGTAACTCATTCCTCAAACCACGGTTCATCCTACGACGCGTGACATGATCCCAGGAGTTGTACCTTAACTCGTTGACACTGAACTCGTCCTACAGATTCTAACCACGAGACTTCGTATGATTCGTACCTTCTCATAACGACTCGTACCATGAGTCATCCTGTGAAAAATTTTCCTTCTTTTCTACCAAACACATACAAAATCTAGAGGCATACGCGATGACCTTACCATGCTGCATCAACACACAACCAAGGCCAACCCTAGAGACATCACTATACACAACAAATCCGTCTGTACCCTCAAGTAGGGTCAATACTGGGGCTAAAGTGAGTCAAGTCTTTAACTCTTGAAAACTCTTCTCAAAGGAATCCGACCACTGAAATTTAACTTTCTTCTGGACCAACTTAGTCAACGACACTGCATAACTAGCTAAACCCAAGAAACTCCTTATATTCGAAGGATTAACTGGTCTAGGACAATTCTTTATAACTTTTATCTTTTGAGAGCCAACTTGCACACCCTCGCTTGACATCATGTGGCCCAAAAAAGCTACTGAGGCAACCAAAACTTACACTTGCTTAATTTAGCAAACAGTTTGTGATCCTTAAGAATCTAGAGCACAATCCTTAAATGAGTGGCATGCTCTTCCCCGTTCTGAGAGTATGTTAGGATGTTGTCTATGAAGAAAATCACGATCATATCCAAGTATGGCTTGAACACCCTATTCATTAAATCCATAAGAGGTGCAAGAGCATTAATTAGTCCAAAAGACATAACTACAATCTCATGGTGAACATACTGAGTCCGAAAAGTTGTCTTTAGAATGTCACTCTCCCTAACTCTTAGCTGATGATAACAGGACTTGAGGTCTATCTTTGAGAAACACTTGGTACCCTGAAGCTAGTTAAACAAGCCATCAACCTAGGTTTGTGGTACTAGTCGTGGTCTGACCCATGAAAAATATCAGAAAGTCAGGAAAAACAGTGGTGACTACGGATGGTAACCATAAGTCGTGGTATGGAGGTACAGGTCGTGGTGTGAGTCGTGACATCTGGCAGAGAAAATTTTCTGCGATTTAAGTAAGGGTATTATTGTAATTCCTAACTCCTAAGCCCTAAACTGCGTCATTTTAAGCTCTGTTAGGAGGGTTTTAAGAGGGTTAAACCTATTCTAAACTATTCCCCTCCCATGCATGCAATCCTAGACCCTTCCATTGAAGATAAAGCATATAAATTCCCAAATTCTTCTCAAATTCCATTGGGCTTTATAGGGAAAGTGTAGATTTGATTCTTCTAGGTATGTGAGGCCATGAATGAGGATATCTTCCACCCTCATACTCATAATTCTCCTTAATTTTATGAAGCAAGTCTCAATTCAAATCATGATTTAAAAGTTATTTCAATCCAATTTCATATATTTCTTTCAAATTGTTTATGGGTTGATTCTCTCTGTATTTTAAAGTATATTTGATGATTAATGGGCAGTTTTTATGCATGTTTTTAATTAAAAATTCATGAGTTCAAGTTTTAGAAGCTTCTGCCCAATTGTGCATGTTTATGAAAAAGTATAGTTTATGATTGATTGTTTCAAGTTTGATGAAATATCTAGCATGTATAAATGTTAACAATTTACCCATGTATGTATTTATGATTTTACTTATGATGTCTATTTCATGCAAGCATGATTTATGATTTGGGCAAGTCCACTCAAATTAAGCATGATTTCTTGATTTAGCCAAGACTAATAAGTTCAGTTATCTCAAGTTTTAGAGTCAAGACTCCCCATATGTAAAGATTTATGTTATGTATTATATGAGCATTATATATGTTTTGGGAGTAGTGTCTAGCATCGAGTAGGATAGGGTTCTAAGATTCCCTAGTCTCAAAAACTATGCGCCAACATAGGTATAATTTGAGGCCTCTCAAGAGAGCATTTCCTCGGCCCAAGGGCACACCGTGATATCACACCTTACTAAATCCTTCACCCTGGAAAGGATTAGGATGTCCTCCTTGATGTAGGCAAGACGTGGGATCATCATGTGCTCATACCTTGTGGTTTTCGGTTAAAATGAGTCTCCCATTGTTCCTCATGATTTCAGTTATACATGTTTATTAGTTATGTTATTATGTTTTCAGCAGGTTTAATCCAATGATCAGGTTATCAGTTTTACTTAAAAATCTCAATTTTAGCTTTGGGTCATTCGTTTCAGTTATGAGATCCAGTATATGTCTATTCATGTTTTTAGATATCAGCATGCAGCCTTTACTCTTAGAATCTTATAATGTTATGATTTATGATATGCATGATTTTAGTTTTACTTGCTCATCTTGTTTTACTTGCCTTGCATACTCGATACATTCCAAGTACTGACCGCATACTCTATGCTGTATCATTTCATGATATAGGTTCAGACGTTCAGACTCAGTCTCGTTGTTATCCAGTCTCCCGAGTTTATCCAAGTGTTGTTGGTGAATCCTTATCCTTCGAGGACCTTCAACTAGTTGAGTATGTTATTTTCAGTTTCAAACTTCTAGTGAGCTAGTTAGGGTGTTGTCCAATTAGCTCGTTAGTATGTTAGAGGCTTTTCAAACATAGACTTGTGTATTCAGCTTCAGATTATGTGTTGTGATATTTTCATTTGATAAACGTTTTGTTATTCACACTTCCTCTATTTCAGAATGTCGTTATCAGCTTGGTTATGATGATCTTTAGTTATTATGTTCATGTCATGGGTTGACTTGGAGCCATTTATGATTCTAGGTTCCGTGTCTCAACACGAGCCTATGTTGGGGTCCTGACAAATCTGTTTGTATCAAATATAAGACATCGTTATTTTTTATAATTTGCGACTTTTGAAATCCTAGATATTTTCATGTTGTTGTTTTGTTGGATCTTGAAAGTATCGTATTTGTTTCACTTGTTGGATCAATATATCTCATTCTAGTTAGCTTCCAATACCTTGTAGCAATGGCTCTTGTTAAAAGCTTGTCTTATTATTGAAAGTACATATGTGAGAAAAGAACCAACCTAGTTTAAAAGTCTCCTATCCTTGTTCGAGTCTTTCAAAAGATTGTCATGAAAAGCTCTCACAATTTTGATCTTAAAAGTTATATATATTCTATTCATAAGCTTTTTGAGTTCTTACATGAGATGGTTAGCTTACTATTGTCTAGTTAGAAAGTCTTGGAGTTTATCATTTTGGAACATAGCTTCACATCATTGAGTATGCATTTTATCTGGAGCTATAATCGGGGGGTAGTGTTGTCATGACCCTAGCTGGGACCCCAGATCGATACACCAAACCTAGAATCACGAATAGCTCCAAGCTAACCTATGGTACGTTCGTAGCATGACTTAAAAGCATAATCAAGAGGAAAACAACACGAACATGAACAAGAGAAAGACTGAGTATTATATAGCGTATATCAAACAATAAAATCACAATGCCTAATCTCAAAGCTGAACATACTAGTCTATGTCTGAAAAGCCTCTACTATCTAATGAGATGCTGGGACAAGCCCTCAGCTAATTCCAAGTCTAAATCTAAGCTGGCATACCAAGTCTAAACTAATAGATGTCCACGGATGATGAGGACTCACCCAAAGCAAGGGTGAACTGAACTTATATGGGAGCAAGCTATCAACAAGACTGAGTTGGATCACTCGAACTTATATCATGAGATGATATAGTATAGAGTATACGGTCAGTACTTTTAATTTACTGAGTATGTAAGGTAAGTAAAGAATTCTTAGTAAAACGTTAGTTGAAATAATGCATATAAATCAAGAGGATCATGAGAGTAAGGGCTGCACACTAAAATCCATATATCTGAGATATACATAATCACAAGCTTATTATCATAACTGAACATAATGATCCCAAATTTAAAAATAGAAATCATATGACTTATCATATCTAAAATCGTTAGTAAAAGCTCATAAACTGATCATGAGGTCAAATCTACTACAAAACATAATATCATGAGTCATAAACATAAGCAACTAAAATCATGAGGAACAACGGGAGACTCGTCATAACCGACAACCATCATGTATGAGCACATGATGATCCTAAGTCTTGCCCACATGGAGGAGAGACATTCTAAGCCTTACCAAAGCAAAGTATGAATAAGGTGTGATATCACGTTGTGCCCTCGGGTGGGGGAAGCACTCTCTTGAGAGGTCCCAAATATATATACCTATGTTGGTGTGTAGTTTATGAGATTGGAGAACCTCAACACCAAGCCTAATCGGCGCTAGACACTACTCCCAAAGCATGCATAGTGCTCATATAATCATATTCTCAAAACAAATCTTGAATCTGAACATTGGGAGTCTTGACCCCATATCATATCATAAGCTGCATCGAGAGTCTTGACTCCGAATCATATCATAAAGTGATCTTATTAGCCTTGGATAAATGATAATAAACATACTTGCATGGGCTTGCCCAAATCATAAAATCCTACATACTTGAAATAGACTTCATAAGTTAAAATCATCAAATCATAAGTTGAGAGTTCATAAACATTCATGCATACTAGATAACTCATCATACTTGAAATCACGGATTATAAGCTTGAAATTTCATAAAACTTGCATAATAGGGCATAATTTCTAATAACTTGAAATCATGAATTTATAATAAAATTGAGTGTAAAATCTGCCCATAGACATAAAAAATACATTAGAACATAATAGGATAGACCCACAAACATAGCGTAGGTAGTTTCATAGAATTGGGTTAAAACCCTAGGAATCAACACACTTAATTAGAAACTTGAATTCATAAATTAGAGAAGAAGTTTTGGCATAATAGTAGAAGAACCCATTCATAGCCCTATATACCTGGGTAAACTGATTTCCAAACTAGTCTTGAAAGCCGAAAGAATTGAGGAGAAATTCTAGTTTGATCTTGGAAGAGAAATTCCAAACAATGTACGCATGGGAGCCTAATGACTTAGAACAGTGAACCCTTTCTAAAATCCATTCAATGACAACATAGGATGACCCATTAGATCATCCAACAATTCATTGCTAGGCTCATTGTTTCTGGCGGGACTTGACTGAATGCTTACAACAAATCACACAACGAGTCATCGTTTCAAATTCCTACTCGTTCCTTAAGTCATTCTATCACTCTGGTGAAATGTTTCCTATTTTCTCTGCTTCAACCTTCAGGTATGATCTTAAGGACTTTCGGGGCGTTACATCATCTCCCCCTTGGAAACATTCATCCTCGAATGTAGACTAAGTATACTAAAAAGATGGGGAAAGAACTGCAATGTCATGACCCGAACGTAGGTCCGAATCTAGACATAGAACTCAAACCATATAAGGCTCCAATTCAACCCATGGATTCAACATGATAACAAAATATCAACATAAGAAAAATGATAACTAGATTCTGAAATAGCAAAAATCTGAATAACAAAACGTCTAGTCAACGGTAATATCATAACACTAAATTTGAAGCTGAATATACAAATTTATGTCTAAGAAGCCTCTACTAACTGATGAGATGCTTGGACAATCCCCCATCTATCTCTAAGTCTGAAACAAACTGATATAACAACATTGAAAGATAGATGTCCTCGGAGGATGAGGACTCACCAAAGGCAGGGTCATAACTGGAATAAGAGTAGGACTAATGGTGAATTTGATTCTGATTGCTAAGACCTGTATCATTTCATGATACAACATAAAGTATGTGGTCAATACTTGAAATGTACTGAGTATATATGTAACACCCCGAATATTTCTAAGATCAAATTCCAGGCCTAAGAAAAGAAATCAAACTGAAAATGGGAGTTTTGGTGCAGAACGCGTTGTACGAATCGTTAGGACGCCCCACGAGTTGTGGTGAGACCCTTGGGGAAACAGTTCTAAGGTCTGGTAAAGTTCGGTGGTAACAGACAACCTGACGGTCTTGCCTGGAAATGACTCATTAGGTTGGTCGTTGTATGGAGGCTAGGGTCCCTAAATTAAGTATCAGACAGTGTAGTTGAGGGAAGGGTATGACGAGTCATTAGATTTAGCAACGAATCATCACATTAGTCGTTAGATGGGCAGAGATGAAGCTGTGAAGTAATTCAAGTGTACTTGACGAGTGGGTCCAATGAGTCATTAGAGTAGGTAACGACTCGTTACATTGGTCGTGGGTTGAAGGAGCTAAAGCTGTGTAATTTTTTCTAGTGAAGCTAACGGGCGTGACGACAAGTCTTTTGAGGAGATAACGACTCGTCATAAGAGTGGTGGTTTCAGATCGGCAATTTTTCCAGTTTTTCCCAAGGGTATTTTGGTTAAGTCCAATGCTCCCAATTCTTAAGTGACGTCGTTTTAAGTATTTTTGGGGATGTTTTTAAGGTTTATTCAAGCCTAAACCCTCATTTTTCTCAACTCTGCTTCCTCTCCTCTCAATATCAAGGTTTCCCCAAGGTTTTTCCTTCAAGCTTCAAGGTGTTCATCAAAGCTTCAAGGGGAGATTTCGAGCAGGGTTTCTTCTACCAGGTATGCAGGTCATTCAACAAGGATAATCTTCCATCCTTGTGCCCCAAAATGTTTTTATCAAAATCCACAATTTCAACTAATCTAGAAAAACATGACCTAGGGTTTTAGATTGATGGGTTAATCCTTCTATATCTCTTTAAATTCCAAGACCCATTATGAATATGAGATTAATTATGAGGTAGAATAATTGGTTTACCTTGAATTATGTGTGGATGGTGAGCAACGTGAGATCTTAGAATGTCTTAATAAAAATGACATGAACTTTGAATGAAGCTTTATTATTGTTCACTCAATTATCGAAATTTCTCGCGTCCATGCTTAATTATGTGAAGATCGTATGATTATCCCTAAGAAATTGAATGTTCCTTTGATACACATGTTGAGAAGAAATTAGATCTTATGGGCTTGAATAATTGATAGTAAAGATATGCATGTCCCTTATGTTTTTGATGGAATTGATTGGATATGAGGTAATTTATGGTAAAGGCCAAATTAATGCATCCTTCTCATGAATTGGAGCAAAACTCGAAATGGGTTTTGTGAAATGAAAATGTATGCTTATTCCATAATCTTGTTGTAAATGTATAAGTATGAGACAAGAATATGGCTTCCCGTAAATCTAGAATATATGAATCAATGTATGCATGTTAAGGTACCAATTGAATCTATGGATCATGAATGACTCTCTGATACATGTCGAATGATATGAATTCGGAACTTAATGTAGTGGGAGTATAATGCATGATGTGAATCAATAGATACTCACTAATGGAAGATGTTTGAAGAAATATTTATGTGGCTCTATGATGATATGAATTATGATGATGAAGCATGAGATTGATATCTTCAGAATATTGGGCTTGTTGTTAGTAGAAAGTAGCCTCGATCCTTCTAAAATGAAAGTTGTATGATGAAAGTAGTGTATGTTTATGTTTCTGACTAGCTATAGTAGCATAGACCAGATAGATGATGTCAGATCAGTACTACTCATGTCCTAGTTAGCCAGGGATCCTCCATAGCTGAGAATGTTTCCCTTGGTTAGCTCGGGATCCTCCATAGCAGAGAGTGACTCCCTTGGTTCAGTTGGGATCCTCCATAGCAGAGAGAGATTCCCTAGTTCAGTCGGGATCCTCCATAGTAGAGAGTGACTCCCTAGTTCAGGCAGGTCCCTCCATAGTAGAGAATGACTCCTTAGTTCAATTGGGACTCTCCATAGTAGAGGATGACACCCTTAGTTATGTTATTAGCATGATTTAGTTCCGTATGATTCAGATTTTAGATTAAAACAGATTTAATACAATGAGAATCAGACTCAGTTATCAGCTGTGATCCAGTACATTGTGGGATGCTAGTTTCAGATTCCACTCTTATTAAACGTTCATAACTTGACCCTTATGCATGAGTTTGATAATCTTTCATAAAATGAGGCCCAAAGGAAAGTTCATGTATATATGTGCATATGTGAATCATAATAAGATAGTGGCATGTAAATCAGTTATGTTGATGAACTTGGTTATTTCCTAATCGTATATTTATTTATCTAATTATCTATATTATCCCATATGCTCAGTACAATCCAAGTACTGACCGCACACCTTTATGTGCTATATCGTTTCATGATATAGATTCAGGTTCCAGACTCAACTTCGTGGTTAGATATTCTTCATTCCCTCTCAGCTGCCAGTGGTGAGTCCTCATCTCCTGGAGATGTGATTTATGTTTAGGATTTCTTTATATAATTTCATGAATAATGCTTCACGTAAATATAAAATACATGAATCAATATATGCATGTTAAGGTACCAATTGAATCTATGGATCATGAATGACTCTATGATACATGTCGAATGATATGAATCCGAAACTTAATGTAGTGGGAGTATAATACATGATGTGAATCTATAGATACTAACTAATGGAAGATGTTTTTAGAAATATTGATGTGGCTCTATGATGATATGAATTATGCTGATGTAGCATGAGATTGATATCATCAGAATGTTGGGCTTGTTGTTAGTAGAAAGTAGCCTTGATCCTTTCGAAATGAAAGTTGTATGATGAAAGCAGTGTATGTTTATGTTTCTGACTAGCTGTAGTAACATAGACCAGATAGATGATATCAGATCAGTACTCCTCATGTCCTAGTTAGCCAAGAATCATCCATGTCCAAGAATGTTTCCCTTTGTCAGCTCGGGATCCTACATAGCAGAGAGTGACTCCCTTGGTTCAATCGGATCCTCCATAGCAGAGAGAGATTCCCTAGATTAATCAGGATCCTCCATAGCAGAGAGTGACTCCCTAGTTTAGTCAGGTCTTAGTTCAACCGGGACTCTCCATTGTAGAGGATGACTCCCTTAGTTATGTTATTAGCATGATTCAGTTTTCTATGATTCAAATTTCAGATTAAAACAGATTAAATATAATGAGAATCAAACTCAGTTATCAACTGTGATCCAGTACAGTGTGTGATGCTAGTTTCAGATTCCGCTCCTATTAAATATTCAGAACTTAACCCTTATGCATGAGTTCGATAATATTTCATAAAATGAGCTCCAAAGGAAAGTTCATGTATATATGTGCATATGTGAATCATAAGAGGATAGTGACATGTAAATCAGTTATGTTGATGTACTTGGTTATTTCCTTATCGTATATTTGTATATTTAATTATCTATGTTATCCTTATGCTTAGTACATTCCAAGTACTTACCGCACGCCTTTATTTGCTATATTGTTTCATGATATAGATTCAGGTCTCCAGACTTAGCCTCGTGGTTAGATATGCTTCATTCCTTCTCAACTGCCAGTGGTGAGTCCTCATCTCCCGGGGATGTGGTTTATGTTTAGGCTTTCTTTATGTTTCAGTTTCAGATTTTTAGGAGTTAGCTGGGGGCTTTTCTCAACAACTCATCAATTTAGTAGAAGGCTTTCAAACTTGTTTAGACAGATTCAACGTTGAATCTAAGTGTTGTTAAAATTGTTCTTATGGTTTCTATTAGATTCATGCTATTAGTTTTTGCTTAATCATGTTTTGGTTGTTTCTATTGTTAATTTATATGCTATGATCATGCCATGGGTCAACTTGGGGTCTCTCGGGACTCCTTGTCCTGTGTTACGGCTAGGGTGGGAACTCGGGTCGTGACAATACAAGGTAAGTAAAATAGGCTGGGTAAGTAAAAGCTGAAATCATGCATATCATATCAAAAATCATAACATCATAAGATTTTGACAGTAAAGATTGCATGCTAATATCTGAAAATATGAATAGACATAAACTGGATCTAATAAGTGACCAAAAGTTGAAACTGATATTCATAAGTAAAAACTGATAACCTGATCATTGGGTCAAACTTTCTAAAAACATAATATCATGACTGATAAACATGCCTAACTGAGATCTTGAGGGACAATGAGAGACTCATCATATGACCGACACTATCATGATAGAGCTTATGTAATCCCAACTATTACATTTAAGTGGGCCGAGCCGTCAAAGCCTTGTCAGGGCTAAGGGCGCTACCATGATATCGATATCAAGCTAAAGCCCCATTCGGGGCGGGGTAAGTTCACAAGGGAGGTCCAAAGTAAAATGTAAAATCCTATTGGCACGTAGTTCTGAGACCCGGAGTTTTCATGAACCCCTAGCCTACTCGGTGCTAGACATTTCTCCCAAAAACATGTAAGGTGCTCTGACTCATTTTTCAATGAAGCTGAAACCATCATTTTTCAATGAAGCTGATAATGAAATTACATGAATAGTTTGAGATCTGAAAATGGGGAGTCCTGGCTCTAAACAGACCATAAGTTGAAAATGGGAGTTTAGTATCCAAAATCATATGGTAAGGTGATTTGTAGAACTAAACTGAATCACGAAAACATGCTAAATCTGACTGGGATCACCCCAAATCTGAATATCATGAATACTTGAAATAGACTTCACTAGTAAAAATCATAGATTCATATATGGGTAATTCGTAAAATACATACATGCTAGATACTTCATCATACTTGAAATCATCAATCATAGACTAACTTTTTCATGAACTTGCATAATTCGGCATAATCTTCTAAAATTTGAAAAAACAAATTTGTAATCACTCAGTACATAAAATCATCCCATGAATCCTAAAACATTCCTTGAAACATGAAGGGAAGACCCATAAATAAATGATAGATTATTTCATAAATTTGGTTTAAAACCCCATAGAATCATACACTTGGATTAACACATGAATTCATGAACTTGAGGATAAATTTGGGCATGAGAGTACAAGGAAACTCTCATTCATGTCCCTACATACCTGGGTCAACTAATTCTCAACTTGACTATGAAAGCCCAAGAGATTTGGAGCAGAATTGGAGGATTCTCGGCTTGATCTTCAATTGAAAGGTCTACGTCTTGCATGCATAGGAGGGGAATAGTTTAGAATAGGTTTAACCCTCTTAAAACCCTCCTAAGAGAGCTTAAAACGACGTAGTTTCGGGCTTAGGAGCTTTGAAATTACGAAAACACCATTACTAAATTTGCAGGAAAACCCATACTACTACAAATGAGGGACTTAAGGTGTCGTTGGGTCCACTAATGACTCTTGGTCCTCACTCATTAACTTCACTGGGAAAATCTTCACTTACTAAACTTCCTCCTCCCATGGGTCACTTGATGTGTCCTTAGGTGCATAACGACTCGTCCCTCCATCCGTTGCCAACATTGCCGATCCCTTTCTCGCACACTTGACGAGGGACACCACGAATCGTGGGGTGACACAATGACTCATCGCCCCATCTGTCAAGTCGCAAAAAAATCTCATTCTTACAACTTAGCTCACACTTAACGGGTCACCTGACGAGTCGTTCTGTGACCTAGTGCAAAATTTCCTTCTTTCTTAGTTTCAACCCCCAAGTCTGATCTTAGGGTCTTTTGAGGTATTACCATATCTCCCCCTTGAGAAAATTCATCCTCGAATGTAGGCTAAACCTATGGAAAGGATAGGGAAAGGAACTGCAATCTCAAATACTAAACATATAGAGCTGAAAACTGATGGAGTGACTAACTCCGGACTGATATACATAACTGAACTGAATTCATGAATCATACATATATGTACTGACATGAAAGGAACTGAGAGACATGAACTAAACATGAAACTGATACAGTACTAAGGAAGAAACTGATACCTTATGTTGGAACTGAGTCGATAGGGAAAAGGTGCATGTATCTAGCCATCATATTTTCTTTGGTCTTCCCACGTAGTTCCCTTAACTAGCAGATTGCTCCACAAAACCTTTACTGAAGCTACTTCTTTGTTCCTCAACTTCCGAACCAGACGATCAAGGATCCTAACGGGAACCTACTCATAGCTAAGATTATCCTTTACACTTATGCTCTCCATCGGGAGAACCAAATTTAGATCACCAATATATTTCAATAACAATGATACATGAAAAACCGAATGTACCGAAGCCAACTCTGCTAGTAGCTCCAACTCATAGGCCACCTTGCCAGCACCTCTCACAATCATATAGGGAACAACATATCGGGGACTAAGCTTCCCTTTCTTTCTAACCTCATCACTTTCTTCATGGGAGACACCTTCAAAAACACCCAATTATCAACTTCAAACTCTAGTTCTCTACTCCTCACATCAGCATAGGACTTTTGACGGCTCTGAGCTATTTTAAGTCTTTCCCTTATAAGATGAACTTTCTCCATTGCCTTATGAACTATATCTATCCCTATCAAAATAGGTACACGCCAATTCCATTTCGCCGGATTGAAAGAGCCATCAATCACTATGATCTCTTTCTTAGAAAAGAAATTGCGTAAATTCTGCCTTTTTTGATCCCATGCTTGGAGTTGGTCAACAACCAACTAAACATTGTAGCCTCACCTACCTTAAACCATCCAATAAGGGACCTAAATCTTCGCCCATAAGAACCTTAAACGGAGCCATCTGGATGCTATAATGGCAGTTGTTGTTATAAGCAAACTCGATAAGAGGTAAATGATTATCCCAACTACCTTTGAAGTCAATCACACACACTCTCAACATGTCGTCGAGAGTATGAATGGTCCGCTCGGCTTTTCCGTCTAAGGGTGAAAAGTTATGCTAAGCTTGACTCAAGTACCATGTCCCTTCTGAAATAATCTCCAAAAGTGTGAGGTAAATTGAGTACCTCTATCTGAAATAATGGACAAAAGGGGACTCTATGCAGCCGAACTAACTCTTGAATTTACAATTTAATAGAATCATCCACTGAGTCGGTAGCTTTTACTAGTAGAAAATGGGATGCTTTCGTCAATATGTCTACAACCATCCAAATAAAGACATATTGTCGACGTGTGCGAGGCGACCTGTGATGAAGTCTATATTTATCTATTCCTACATCGAAGTGGGGATACTGATGTCTTTAGCACACCTTCCGGTCTTTGATGTTCCACTTTCACTTGTTGACAATTCGGACACTTAGCCACAAACTCCGCTACATCCTTCTTCATGCCATTCCGTCAATAAACTTCACATAGGTCACGGTACATATTGGTGACACATGGATGGATCGAATACCATGAACCATGAGCCTCATGCAACATCCTCTCTCTCAAATCATCGACATCCGAAATACATAAAATACCTTGATATCGAAGTACACCATCTCTCCCTTGGGAGAAGACCTCTACCTTCTAATTATGAATTGCTTCTTTCAACTTTACCAAAAGGATCCTCATCTTGCCAAACCTTGACCACAGTCACATAAGAAGATTCTGAACCATTCTAAATAATGATACCATCATTTGTAGACTCCACGAGGCAAACCTCAAACCATGCAAGCCGATGCACATCCTTCACAAACTCCTTCTTTCCATCTTCCACATGAGAAATACTCTCTATGTACAGCCTACTAAGGGTATCCGCCACTACATTGGTCTTTTCCGAATAATATAGGACACTCATGTCGTAGTCCTTGAGCAGCTCTAACCATCTCCTTTGTCGCAAATTCAAATCCTTCTGGGTGAACATATACTGGAGGCTTTTGTGCTTCATAAAAAACAAAACCACATAGACCCCATACAAATAGTGCCTCAACAGACTATAGGAACTGACTAGAGAGTCGGGGTTTCGGACGTTGCATCCTTACACAACACTTGGAAATCATCTTTCTAGCCTTAAGGTAGGAAAAGAAGCAACTTACAGGCACAACTGAACTACCCTTCCATTTAGGACTGGCTCACCCAAAAATTGAAACTCTACCGTATGGATTCTATAACTTATTGAGGCATAACATGCATGCAACCAATCCATACCAAAGATAACATCAAAGTCAGCCATGTCTAAATCTACTAGATCGGCTGACGTAACTTTCTAAAGGACTATGAAAGGGAGATTTCTATATACCCCTCGAGCTATAACCTAAGTCACTGACTGGAGTAGATACTGAGAAGGGATCTGATAGGATTTCGAGACTACCTCTGAAATTAATAGCAACATAGGATGTCATTAAAGATAAAGTAGCTCCTGGATCTAACAATGCCTAAACATCAAAGATATAATACTCGTAACATACCAGTGACCACATCTAGAGAGACCTCCTACTCCTGATGTGATTAGAGGGCATAAAACCTGTTCTGACGCTGACCACCACCTGCACTAGTAGATGCACCCTGCTAAGCTGAGCATGCTTGTGGAGCTGCTGAATTGGTAACTAGGTCACTGTCTCTACCATGGCCGTGTTTGTCTGCTGGACAATCTTTGAGCATGTGGTCGGGCTTCCCATACCAAAAACATGCCCCTGAACCTTCTAAGCACTGACGGGTGTGCCTCTAACCACCCCTGCCACAAACTAGAATGTTGGTCTCTACTAGTCTTCTCCCCTGACCCCGAGAGCCAGATATCTTTCCCCTCTAATCGCTTTTAAACCTGGATGGCACACTGGCTAATGACTGCACTGTTGCTGATGATCTCTATTAGGACTGTTGCAATGTCCGCCACCAGACCTTTGCTGGAAAAACTAAAAGTTGTCTGTCCTAGCCCTCTTTGCCTTTATCTCTCTCTCCCTCACATGCACCGCCTCTATCTACTGAGCATACAAGATCAATCGGGAGAAATCAATGTCTTGATGTAGCGTGGGGGTCCTGCAATCATTGACCAAGGGATCCACTACTCCATTCACAAATTTGCTCACCCGAACCATCTAATCGACCACCATCTCCGGCGCATATTTGGACAACCGGGTGAACTCTAGAGCATACTCCTGGACGCTCATGTTGTTGTATCTCAAATCACGAACTTAGCTGCCTTGATTTCCTCATCTCTCGGGGGAAAGAATCGGTCTATGCTTTTGGTAAGGAACTCATCCTAACCAATGGGACCTGCTCCGACTCCCTGGCTATCTTTCCACTGCCTATAATATATATGAGCGACTACCTTCAACTGATAGGAGGCTAAGTATCCACACTCCTCTCCCATCACCCCCATAATCTGGGTGATCTTTTGGATCTGATCAATGAACTCATGTGGTTCCTCATCCATTCTCAACCCAAGGAACTCAGGGGGATTCATCCTGAGGAAATTCCGGTCTCTACCCACCGTTGCATTCACATTCGAGGGAACATGAGCCACTACCTGCTGAATGACTTGAGTGGTCAATGCTTGTGCCAACATCTGAATGGCTGCCCTAAACTCAGCATGAGCAACCTGCTCAGGCAAGGGATCCGCTAGGGCTGGTGGGGCTTGCTGGTGGCCATCTCCATTGCCATCCTCATGCTCATTTCCATTTTCGTTTCCATTGCTTCTTCCATTAACTCGGTGTGGAGGCATGACTCTGCTATAGCGTAAAGTTGGAGTTAGAGGAATATAGAGAGTTGAACTCATAGCATGAGATAGAATCTTTAAAGAAGGGAAGTTTCCTAAAATGTTTTTTAGCCTCTTTGTCATAAGTGTGGCACGCTTCATAACCATGAAAAAGACTTTACTTAACACCTCTTTCAGACACCCTAGGACACTTCATAACCTAATGATCTGATACCAAGCTTGTCATGACCGGGAGGGAATAAATGCAGGTATCTAGCCATAATATCTGCTTAAGCTTCCCACGTAGCTCCCTCAACATGCTGATTCCTCTATAAAACCTTGACTGAAGCTACTTCTTTGTTTCTTAGCTTTCAAACCTGACGATCTAGTATTTCCACCAGGACCTCCTCATAACTAAGGTTGTCCTTCACACCTATGCTCTCCACCGGAACAACTAGAGTCGGGTCACCCAAGCACTTCTTTAAGAGCAATACATGAAAAACTGGATCGACTGAAGCTAATTCTGAGGGCAACTCCAACTCATATGCTACGTTGCCAACCCATTTCACAATTTAGTACGGACCAACATCAGGGACTGAGTTTTCCTTTCTTTCCGAGCGTCATCACTTCCTTCATGGGGGATACTTTCAGAAACACCCAATCACCAACTTCATACTCAAGCTCTCTCCTCGTCACATCCGCATAGGACTTTTGGTGACTCTGAGCTATTTTCAACCTGTCCCTTATAAGCTGAACTTTCTCCATAGCCTCATGTACTGAATCTGGACCAATCATCACAGCTTCACCGACTTCTAACCAACCAATTGACGATCTACATCTCCGCCTATAAAGATTCCCAAAAGAAGCCATCTTGATGCTAGAATTGTAGCTATTGTTATATTCAAAATTAATTAGAGGAAAATGATCATCCCAACTACCCTTGAAATCGATCATGCACGCTCTCAACATGTCCCCAAGAGTCTGAATGGTCTGCTTGGCCTGACCATCTATCTGCGGGTGAAAGGCTGTGCTAAGATTGACTTGAGTACCAAGTCCCTTCTGAAATGATCTCCAAAACTTGGAGGTAAACTGAGTACCTCTATCCGATATGATGGAAAATTTAACTCCATGCAACCGAACTAACTCTCGAATGTATAATTTAGCATAATCCTCCGCTGAATCAATAATTTTGACAGGTAGGAAATTAGCTGCTTTAGTCATCCTATCCACAAACACCCAAATGGAGTTATACTATTGACAAGTGCGTGGCAACCCTGTGATGAAGTCCATATTGATCTCCTCCCATTTCCAAGTAGGAATACTGATGTCTTGAAGTACACCTCCTGGTCTCCGGTGCTCAACCTTCACTTGCTGACAATTAGGACACTTAGCCACAAACTCTTCTATGTCCTTCTTCATGTCATTCCACCAATAGACTTCCTATAGGTCATGGTACATCTTGGTGGCACTTGTATGTATAGAGTATCTTGAACTATGAGGTTCATGCAACATCTGCTCCCTCAAGTCACCAGCATCCGGTACACACAAATGGCACACCATCTCCCCCTTGGTAGAAAACCTCGACCTTCTAATTCTGAACCGCTTCCTTCAACTTTACCAAAATAGAATCCTCATCTTGTCTAGACTTAACATCAGTCACCAAAGATGATTCTGATCCATTTTGAATGATGACACCACCATCCATTGAATCAACCAGACGAACTCCTAGCCGTGCAAGCCGATGCACATCCTTCACTAGCTCCTTCCTTTCCTCGCCTATATGGGACACACTCTCCATGGAAAGCCTACTAAGAGATGCCACCACATTAGCCTTGCCCAAAATGGTAAAGGACACTCATATCATAGTCCTTCAATAGTTCCAACCACCTCCTATGATGCAAATTTAGATCCTTCTGGGTGAATACATACTGTAGGCTTTTGTGGCCCATAAACACATCTACATGGACCCCATATAGATAGTGTCTCCAAACCTTCAGGGAAGATACTACCACCACCAATTCGAGATCATGAGACGGTTAGTTTTTTTCGTGGACCTTCAGCTGCCTGGAAGCATAGGCTATAACCTAACTGTGCTACATCAATACACAAACAAGGCCAGTCCTCAAAGTGTCACAATATACCACAAACCCATTGGAACCCTCGGGTAGGGTCAACGCTGGTGATGAGGTAAGTCGAGTCTTCAACTCTTGAAAGCTCCTCTCACAAGCCTTTGACCATTGGAACTTTACTTTCTTTTTGGTTAGTTTGGTCAATGACACTCAATAGATGAAAACCCCTCAAAAAGTTCGATAGCAACCCGCTAAGCCCAAGAAGCTCATGATATCCGAAGGATTCACCAGTCTAGGCTAGTCCTTCACCACTTCTATCTTTTGAGAATCCACCTGTACACCCTCACTTGACACCACATGTCCCAAAAATGCCACTGAGTTCAACCAAAACATGCATTTACTGAATTTAGCAAATAACTGGCAATCCTAAAGAGTCTGTAGCACCACCACAAATGAGCATCATGCTCCTCCTCGCTTCGAGAGTCTATGAGATTATCATCTACGAACATAATCACAAACATATCCAAATATGTCTTGAACATCCTGTTGATCAAATCCATAAAATCTAAAAGAGAATACATTATTCCAAAAGACATAACTACAAACTCATAGTAACCATACCGATTCCTGAAGGCTGTCTTCGGAATGTCATTCTCCCGAACCCTGAGCTGATAGTATCCGGATCTAAGGTCTATCTTTGAAAAGCACTTAGCACCCTAAAGCTGGTTAAACAAATCATCAGTCCTAAGGAGAGGATACCTATTCTTGATGGTGACCTAGTTCAATTGTCGATAATCAATGCACATACGAAGAGAACCATCCTTCTTGCTGCAAAGAGAATTGGCGCATCCCATGGGGATTTGCTAGGTCTAATGAAACCCTTGTCTAAAAGATCCTTCAACTGCTCCTTCAAATATTTTAGCTCAGCTGGAGCCATTTTGTAATGAGGAATAGATATAGGCTGCGTATTGTGAAGAAGGTCAATACCAAAATTGATCTCCCACTGTGGAGGAATTCCCGATAAATCATCTGGAAACACCTCTGGATACTCACAAACTATAGGGACTGCCTGGATAGTCAGGGGTTCGGACGTAGAATCCATAACCCTAACTAGATAGTACACACAACCCTTAGAAATCATCTTTCTCGACTTAAGGCAAGAAATAAAGCAACCAACAGGCACAACTGAACCACCCTTCTAGGATTGGCTCACCCTGAAATCTAAACTCTACTCCACGGGTTCTACAATTGATTTCAGCATAACATGCATATAACCAATCCATGCCTAGGATAACATCAAATCGGTCATGGCTAACTCTACTAAATCTACTGAACTGACTTTCTAAAGGACTATGACGAAGAATTTTTTATATACCCGTCTAGCTATAACTGAATCACCGACTTGAGTAGAGACTGAGAAGGGTTCTGACAAGATTTCAGGATTGACTCTGAAACTACTAGCAACATAGGTCGTCACAAAAGACAAAGTAGCCCCTGGATCTAACAATGCATACATCAAGGTGGAACACTCGTAAAATACTAGTGATCACATCTAGGTAGGCCTCCTGCTCCTGATAGGCTGCTAGGGCATAGAACCTGTTTTGACATTGTCTACCACTCACTCTGGTAGATGCCCCCTGCAGAGCTGGGCATGTCCATGGAGCTACTGAACTGGAGGCTGGGCCTCGGCCCTCATCATGACCCGGTCTGGCTGCTGAGCAATCCCTAAGCATGTCCGAGCTTACATTACCCGACACAAGCACCTGAACCTGCCAAGTACTGACCCACGTGTCTCCGGCCACATTTGCCATATTCAGGAGTGCTGGTCTGCGGGTCTGCTACCCTGACCTCTAGAGCTTGATGCTCGTCCTCTCTAATATCGTCTGATTTGGATGGCACACTCATCGACGAAGGCGTTGGGGCTGAAGATCTCTAGTGGGACTGCTAACGATGCCCACTAGGTCTCTACTAGGAGAATCCGAAGCTATCAATCCTGTCCCTCTTGGCCTCTCTCTCCTGTTCACTCATCTACACCGCCTCCATCTACTGGGCGTACAGAACTATCCGAGAAAAGTTGATGTCCTGGTGAAGCATCATGGTCTGACAATCCTTGACAAGGTAGTCTGCTACCCCATGCACGAACATGCTTACTCAGGCTCTCTAATCCGCAACCATCTCAGGTTCATACTTGGACAGAAGAGTGAAATCCAAGGCATACTCCTGAAATGTCAACTTCCCTTGCTTAAGATTGACAAACTCGGCTTCTTTGATCTCCCTCATCTCATGAGGGAAAAATCGATCCAGAAAAGCGGCATGAAACTCATCCCAACCGATAGGGCCTGCTCAACCTGCCCTGCTATCCTTTCATTGCTTGAACCAGATGTGCGCAACCCCCTTCAATTGGTACGAGGCAAGATCGACGCACTCCTCTCTGGTCACCCCCATAATCTAGGTGATCTTCAGAACCTCATCAATGAACTCATGTGGATCCTCATCTACCTTTGATCCTAGAAGCTCCTAAAGGGTTCATCCTCAGAAAATCTCTGACTCTTGTCTTCGCCGCATTCCCACTCTGAGGGATATGCGCTACTGCTTACTAGTTGACCTGGGCAGTAAAGGCCTAAGTTAACATTTGTATGGTTGCCGTGAACTCAGCGTGGGAAACCGGCTTGGGTACATGATCCTCATGGGCTAGCGGGGCCTGCTGGTCCCTGTCTCCATTTCCATTCTCATGGCCATTTCCATTCCTGTTTCTCCATCTGTTAACTCGGTTAGGAGGCATGATTCTGCAAATGCGTATAGCATGAGTCAAAAGGATAGAGAGACATTGCATTGCACAAAATAGATTATGAAAGAAGGGAAAATTTCCTAAACGTCTCGTAGCCTCTTCGTCATAAGTTTGACATGCTTCACACCAATGAAAAGGACTCTACTTAAACCATCTTTCAAACATCCTAGGACACTTCAAAACCTAATGCTCTGATACAAAGTTTGTTATGACCCGAACATAGGCTCGGATCGAGACACTAGACAAAGAACCCCGAGAGGCTCCAAGTCGACTCATGGCATGAACATAACATGTAACTCTTTCAAATAATGGAAATCAACATACTTAACATAGCAAAAGTTTGAACGTAACATTACATCTGAATACATGACATAAGTCAAAAGCGGAACACAAACTTTGTCCGCAAAGCCTCTATTACTGATGAGTTAATGGGATAAAACCCCAACTAACTCACTATAGTTAGAAACCTGAAAATACGGAAGATATTTGATAAGAAAGGCCCTCGAAAGATGAGGACTCACCAACTCTGATCGGGAAGTACTAATGCTAGGAATCTGACTAATGGCAGGACTGAGTCTGGATATCAGAACCTGTATCATAAAATGATACGGCATAGAGTATGCGGTTAATACGTGGAATGTACCGAGTATGCAAGGTAAGTTAAACTACTAAGTAAAATCATAAATCATGTATATTATAAAATATAAACATGATAAGATTCTGAGAGTAGGGCTTGCATGCTATTTTTTCTAAAATCATGATCTGAACATAACTAAATATCATAACTGAATTGGATGACCCAATGTTGAAAACTGATAATCATAAGTAAAACTGAACATTGGGTCAAATCTGTTGAAAACATAATATCATGACTGATGAACATGCATAACTGAATTCATGAGGAAGAATGGGAGACTCATCATATAACCGACATTACCACGATAGAGCTTATGTGGTCCCAACTATCACAGTCAAGTGGGAAGAGCCTTCCAAAGCTTTGTTAGGGCTAAGGATGCTGCCATGATATTGATATCAAGCTCAAGGCCCCTTTGGGGCAGGTGAAGCTCAAAGGAAGGTCCCAAATTATATATGTAAACCTATGTTGGCGCGTAGTCCTGAGGCATAGGGTGACTGACCCTTAGCCTACTCGATGCTAGACACTACTCCCAAAAACATGCATATGCTCTCCATCGTTTTTCAACGAAGTTGAACCATCGTGTAGTGATGAAGATGACTCATAACAAAGTACATAAATATAAAATCGTAACATGAGGAGCCTTGGATCAAACCATACCACAAGCTGAACATAATTGAGAGTCTAGACTCCAAAACCATGTGGTAAGCTAATTAACGAGAAATCATAAAACATACATGGTCATATGGGCTTGCCCAATACTTAAACATGCTTGGCATAGACTTAATCATACGAAAACATGAACATAAACATGGGTATTTCGAAATCCTACTTTCTTCATAAACATCTCATCATACTTGAACACATGTTTCATGGATCTCAACTTTCATGAACTTTCATGGATGGACATCACAATTTATAAAACTTGAAAGCATAATTTATAATTTAAAACATTGAAAATTTGCCCATTAATCATAATTAAACATTGGAAACATACTTAGATCATACCCATGATTGAAACTTATAGAATTCACACATTGGGTAAAACCCCCATAGATTCATCAATTAGAATTTTCATGAATTGAGAGAGGATTGGGCATGGATTTGGACAATGATACCCATTCATAACCCTATATATCTAGGAGGATCTGATTTTACAACTCCCTTGATTTCCCAATGGAAATTTGGGGAAGAACCTTGAAGAGACTAGGCTTGATCACCCTTAAACCTCTAACCTTGCATGCATGAATTGGAATAGGATTAGAATTACTTAACCCTTCTTCAAACACACTATTCTAAGCTTAGAATGACGTAGTTTAGGACCCTAGGGATTAGGAATGACGAAAATAAAATTAATGAAATTTTTTGAAAATCTGCATTGCCAGTGGCAACAGGCATCACAACAGGCCGTTACCGTCTCACACGGTCCGTTACAGCCCTCTTTGTCTCATCCCCGATTCTGGTCTCAGGCCCCTTACCACGACTAGATAGGACGAGTCGTTACAAGCTCATATGACTAGTCGTTGTCACCACTGCCCCTATCTTGGGATTCCTCTCAATGGACGCTGACAGCGGCTCGTTGCTCCCAATAATGTGTCATCCCATGATTCGTTACTTCCTCCCTGATCAAGACCAACCTCACAAGGACTCCCATCCAACAACTCGTTACAACAACCAATGGGTCATTCTAAGACCCGTTACTCCCCAGTCCGATTTTGCAGCTTCTCACCACGGGAACCTTCCACGGGTCGTTAGTCCCACCAACGACCCGTCCAACTAGTCATCCTGAGAAGATTTTTCAGATTTCCTACTACTTTTTATTTCAAATCCCGAGTCTAGTCTTAGGCACTTTCAGGATATTATAGATATTCATGATTGAATTGAATTCATGAAACATATACTCATGCTATGACATGAAAGAAACTTAGTAACATGAACTAGAAATGAATGTGAATAGGGTACTAAGGAGGAAATTTGTTCCTCATGTTGGAACTAAGCTGGAAGGAAAAAGATACGGGTATCTAGCCATCATATCTGCTTTGACTTCCCACGTAGCTCCTTTAACAAGTTGATTCCTCCATAAAACTTTCACTGATGCTACTTCCATGTTTCTCAACTTTCGAACCTGACAATTAAGGATCTAAATCAGAACATCCTCATAGGTAGGGCTATCCTTCAACCTATGTTCTCAACAGAGACAACAAAGGTCGGGTAACCAATGCAGTTCTAACTCTGTCGGTAGCTCCAGCTCATTTGCCACCTTGCCAACTCGCCTCAGAATCCTATAAGGACCAAAATTTCGGGGACTAACCTCAACTTTCTTTCCGAACCTCATCACTCCCTTCATGGGAGTCACCTTCAGAAACACCCAATCGTCAACCTCAAACTCAATCTCTCTTCACTTATCATCCGCATATGATTTCTGACGATCCTGAGTTGTTTTCAATCTTTCTCTAATAAGCTAAACTCTCTCCATCACCTCCTGAACTGAATATCGCCTTATCAACGTAGACTCACTTACCTCAAACCATCCAATAGATGATCTACACCTCTGCCCATAAAGAGCCTCAAATAGAGCATCTGAATGCTGGAGTGGTACATGTTATTTGTAGGCAAACTTGACCAGAGGTAAGTGATCATCCCAACTACCCTTGAAGTCAACCACACACATTATCAATATATCCTCAAGAGTCTGAATGGTCCACTCAGCCTGACCATCTGTCTACGGGTGAAAAGTTGTGCTAAGCTTTACTTGAGTACTAAGGCCCCTCTAAAACAACCTCCAAAACTGAGAGGTAAACTGAGTACCCCTATCTGAGATGACAGTAAAAGGACATCCATGCAACCAAACTAACCCTCGGATGTACAATCTAGCATAATTCTTTACTAAATCGATAGTTTTGACCATTAAGTAATGAGCTGATTTCGTCTACCTGTCCATAATCACCAATATAAAGTCATACTGTCGGCGAGTACGAGGGAAGAATATAATGAAGTCCATATTGGTATCCTCCAACTTCCAAGTAGGAATAGTATATCTTGAAGCATACCTCTAGGACTCTAATGCTCAACCTTCACCTGTTGGCAATTTGGACACTTAGCCACAAACTCCGTTATGTCCTTCTTCATGTCATTCCCCCAATAGACTTCTGTAGGTCATGGTACATCTTTGTGGCACTTGGATAGATCGAGAGCCATAAGCCTCACTCAACATCCGCTCTCTCAAGTCATCTATAGTTTGCACACATAATCGACCCTAATATCGAAGTACACCATCTCCCTCTTGGGAGAAAACCTCCACCTTCTGATTTTGGACAAGTTGCTTTAGCTTCACTAGGATAGGATCTTCATCTTTCCTAGCTTTAACTTCCATCACCAAGGAAGATTTCGATCCATTATGAACAATCACACCACCATCCGCCAAATCTATAAGGCGAACCCCAAAACGAGCAAACCTATCGACATCCTTCACCAACTCTTTCCTCCCGTCCTCCACATGAGACACACTCTCCATGGATAGACTACTAAGAGCATCCGCCACTATATTGACCTTGCCCGGATGATAAGGGACACTCATGTCATAGTCCTTGAGAAGATCTAGCCATCTTCTTTGCCGCAAATTCAGGTCCTTTTGAGCGAACACATACTGAAGGCTCTTATGGTCCATGAAGACATCCACAGGCACCCCACTCCAAATTTTCAAAGAAAACACCACAGCTGCAAAGTCTAGGTCATGCGTCGGGTAATTCTTCTCATGAGTCATAAGCTGTCTCGAGGCATATGAAATGACCTTACCATGCTGCATCAACACACAATCAAGACCTACCTTAGAGGAATAACAATACACAACAAAACCATGTATGTCCTCCATAGGCTAAGTCGAGTCTTTAACTCCTAAAAACTCTTCTCACAAGCATTCGACCACTGAAATTTAACCTTATTCTGGGAAACTTAGTCAACGGTGTCTCAATAGACGAAAATCCCTCTATGAACCATATATAGTAGCCAGCTAAATCCAAAAAGCTCCTAATATCTGCAGGACTGACAGGTCTGGCCAATACTTCACTGCTTCTATCTTTTGAGAGTCCATCTACACGCCCTCGCTACACACTACATGGCCCAAAATGCTACTGATTCTAGCCAAAACTCACACTTGATGTTTTTAGCAAATAGCTGGCGATCCTTGAGAGTGTGCATGCTCCTCCTTACTCTGAGAGTATATAAGAATATCATTTATGAAGACAATTACGAACATATCATAATATTGCCTAAACACCCTATTCATCAAATCTATAAAAGCTACAGGAGCATTCGTTAGCCCAAAAGACATAACTACAAACTCATAGTGACCATACTGAGTCCTGAAGGCTGGCTTTGGAATATCACTCTCCCTAACTCTGAGTTGATGATATCCGGATGTGAGGTCTATCTTTGAAAAGCACTTAGAACCCTAAAGCTGGTCAAACAGGTCAGTAATCTTGAGGAGGGGATACTTATTTTTGATTGTGACCTTGTTCAACTGCCGCACATTCCAAGGGAACCATCCTTCTCCCAAACAATGAGAATGGGAGCACCCAATGGGGATTTACTAGGCCTGATGAAACCCTTGTCTAGGAGATCTTTAAACTGCTCTTTCAACTCCTTTATCTCAGCTAGAGCCATTCCATAAGGAGGAATGGATATAGGCTGCATATCAGGGAGAAGGTCAATACCAAAGTTAATATCTTCCTCAAGAGGAACTCCTAGTAGATCATCTAGAAACACCTCAGGATACTCACATAAAACAGGGATAGATTGAAGTGTTAGGGTATTGGATGTAGAATCCTTGACCCAAACTAGATGATGCACACAACCCTTAGAGATCAACTTCTGGCCTTGAGATAGGAAACAAAATGACCTACAAGCACAGATGAACTACCCTTCCACTCTAGGACTGACTCACCTAAAAATTGGAACTCTAATGTACGGGCTCTACAATTGACTGAACCATAACATGCATGTAACCAATCCATATAAAAATTAATATGGAAATCAATCATATCTAACTCTAATAGGTCATTTGAGGTGACCTTCAGAAGAATCATGATACGACAATTTCTATATACCTGTTGAGCTAAAACTAACTCATCGATAGGAATAGAGCCTGAGAAGGGTTCTGACAGGATTTTAGGACTGAGTCCAAAACTAATAACAATATAAGGAAATCACAAAAGATAAGGTAGTCTCTAGATCTAATAATGCATACATATCAAGATGGAGTACTCGTAACATACCAGTAACCACATCGGGAGAGAATTCCTATTCCTAATGAGAAGATAGTGCATAGAACCTATTTTGGCGTTGACCGCCACCTGCACTATAAGAGCTGCCTTGCTAGGATGGGCGAGCTATTGGAGCTGCTGAAGTAGTAGATAGGGCACGACCTCCATTGTTGCCATGCCTAGCCAATGGACAATCCCTTTATGTATGCCTAGGCTTCCCACACCAAAGAAAACAACTAAACCAACCAAGCACTCGCTAGGGTGCTTCATGCCAAACTTCATACAAGCTGGATAAATGTGCTCTCCTGACATGCTCCTCTGTCCCGTAGAGCCTGATGCTCAACCTCTTTTATCTCCCCCAGGCTTGGACGAAACACTGGTTGATGATGGAGCTGGGGCTGATGACCCCTGGTGGAACTGAGGTCGATGTCAACCTCCTAACATATACTAAAAGTGCCCATGACTCCTTGTCCTAGCCCTCTTGGCCTCTCTGTCCTTCTTCTTCATCTGCTCCGCCTCTATCTGTTGGGCATATATGACCAGTCGGGAGAAATCTATGCCATTCATTCATCAACATGGCGGTCCTGCACTCCTTGACCAAGGAATCTTCCGCTCCATTCACAAACTTACTCACACGAGCCCTAGGATCAACAACCATATCGTGCATACATGGACAACCGGGTAAGCTCCAAAGCATACTCCTGGATAGTCCTATTGTTATACTTCAAGTTGAAAAACTCTACAGTCATTCCCTCACTCAACTCCATAGGGAAGAACCTGTCCAAGAAAGCAATCACAAACTCGTCCCAACCCATAGGAACTGCTCTAACTCCCCTACCATCTTTCACTAACGGAACCATATGTGAGCAACCCCCTTCAGCTGAGAGGAGGCTAAGTCGGCACTATCCTGTCCCATCACCCCCATAATCTAGGTGATCTTCTGCACCTCCTCAAGGAACTTGTATGGGTACTCATCCATCTTTAACCCAAGAAACTTAGGTGGGTTCATCCTGAGAAAGTCTTCCATTCTCGCCACTGCTGTGTTCCCATTCTGAGGAATATGGGCCACCGCCTTCTAGTTGACATGAGCAGTTTTGGCCTTTGCCAACGTCTAAAATGCTACCCAGAACTTGGTACAAGTGACCTGCTCAGGTAAAGTATCCGCTAGTGCTAGTGGGGCTAGCTGATGCCCATCTCCATTGCCATTGCTATGGACATTTCCATTGCCATTTCTTCTACCATTAACTCGGCATAGAGGCATATTTCTACAAACGTGAATAGCACGAGTTAGACGATTATAGAGGGATTTCATTGCATTTTATAGATAATAAAATAAGAAAAATTTCCTAAAACGTCTTATAGCCTCTTCCCCAAACGTGTGGCGTGCTTTACACCCATGGAAAAAATTCTACTTAATGCGGCTTTAAGACACCCTAGGACACACCTAAAACTTTGCTTTGCTACCATGTTTGTCACAACCCAAGCAAGGAACCTGAATCGAGACACCGATCCTAGAACCAAGAATGGCTCCAAGCTAACCCATGGTATAAATATTACATGAATTAAAAGCATAATCAAGTGGAAAACAACATGAACATCAATAAGCAGAAGACTGAAAATGATAAAGCGTATAAAAAATGATAACATCACAATGCTGAATCTTTAACTTGAATATACTAGTTGATCTTGCGCATAATTGCATGCCCAAGTGATACTTTATTACTTAATTTGGACTTGTTTATCTACTTTTATGAGTACATTCTCATGTGATTTGTATGTAAATGTGGATTTATACTAACCAACATGATTAATTATTGTTTTTGCAGTTTAGAGTGAATTTTGGACACTAATCTACAAGTTGGTGAAGTGGAGGAATGGACTAGGAAGCAAAACTCGGAAGTAGGCAAGAAAATACTAAAAGCATGATGCTCCGCGATAGAGGCCGTGTCACGCTACCATCGCGGAGGCATTCTGCCTAGAGCAAAATTTGAGCTGAATTCTAGTGAAGGTGCGCGATGGCACCGTGTCACGGAGCCTACGCTCCACGTTCACTTCAGTGACACGGTGGTAAGACTTTGCTACACACCCGGATTCCAGTGAAGGTGCGCGACATGTCCGTGGCACGGAGCCGAGGCTCCGCGATAGCCTCCGTGCCACGCTGAGGCTAAGATCTGTGCATCCAAGTTCCAGTAAAGCTCCGCAACAGGGTCGTGGCACGGAGCTGATGCTCCACGATACCCTCCGTGCCACGTTGCCAGTTTATTCCAAGAAATTTCTCACTTGTATAAATAGCACACTTAGGTTTTATTTTAAGTAATCTTACATTTCATGCTAGAATGTGGGTACAAACCAATTGAGCTGAAGAAGTTCTTGGGTTAATTCTCTTCCTTTTTCTCTTAAATTTCAATTGCGTGAGGATTTCTACTTGTTTGAAGATGTTTAATCATCAAATGAGTGGCTAATTCACCTTTGGTTGAGGCTGAGGATGATTGCAGTAGTATGTAATTGATGTTATTTCAGTTTTTATCTTCTCTACAATGGTTGTTCTACTAATTCTTGTTTTCATTACATTAATGCTTGGCCATTATTAATGTATATCCTAGAATTCCAGTTTTATTTCCGAAAGGAAGATTAATTGGACAGATGTGAATTGGTAGATTATGTTCTTGTCTTGGTTGAGAAATTAAGAGAAGATTAACGTTCAGAATAGAAATATATCTATAATGTCATATTTGGTCATCTATGGAATTTGTTGTGTATTACTAGAATATGAGGTTTTTGCAGCACCGAAATGTGTAATGTAAGTCTCATGATTCTTTAATTGGAGAGGAGTTCGAAAGACCCAATCCATTGGTTGATAATTCCTGTCTAACAATCGAAGAGAAGTGTTGACTGAAATTTAATCAATAATTTACATATCTGCATGTTTTGCCTTAACCTCAGCTTGTTCGTGCTATTGTTAAGATTATAATTTACAATTTTTACTTAAGGTTACAGTAACCATTATTCTTGAAAAATCACCATTTGTGTTGGTTGTCTACTTGTATAAAGAAGTGCGTATACTAAACACTTAGGAAAAATTTACTGCAACGTTATAGTTCCTGTGGGTTCGATACCTGGCTTGAAATGAAGCCACTTTATTACTTGTACAACCACATGCACTTGCATGCGATTGGGAGTGAACAAGTTTTTGGCGCTGTTGCCGGGGACTGGCGCAATTGGTGACTTAATTTTCTTAGTGTTAGTTTACAAGTTCGATACAAGTGTTGACAACTTGATCTTAGCGATTTCTCTTGCAGGTACTACGTTTTTTATGAACGCTGGAAAGGGATAAGGAGTTGGTGGATCCGTTTTTAGAGCCGGAGAGACAATTTCATCTACAAAAGAGGGAAGCTCTAGAAAAGAAGTTGCAGTTATTAAGGAGGGCAATTCTGGAGCAACAACAACATCCACCGGTTGTAAGGGCAATTTTATTGCCAGAAGAGATGGCAGCAAGACCGGTCCGCGAGGTGGCAATCCCACATGCGAATAATGTAACATCCAGCATTCGTAGGCCGGAACCAGGAGGAAGATTTGAACTTAAGCAGAATATGGTGCAGGTATTGCACACTAGCGGGCAATTTACAAGTCTCCCTCATGAAGATCCACAACAGCATCTCCAAAATTTTTTGGAGATAAGTGACACCTATATATCCGCTGGAGTATCATCTGACTATGTGAGGCTTACACTGTTCCCGTTCTCACTGCTGGGGGAATCCAAGAGGTGGTTGAAGGATGAACCTCCAAATTCTATTACTACTTGGGATGATCTAGCGAGGAAGTTTCTGATACGATTCTTTCCATCTGGGAAGACTGTCAGGCTTAGAAGTTAGATTCTAAGCTTCAAACAGAGAGATGGCAAGAATTTGTATCAGGCTTGGGAGAGGTTCAAGTCAATGCTAAGAGATTTTCCTCACCATCACCAGTCTAATGATGTGTTGGTGCATACATTCATTGAGGGCTTGGAACCGCATACGAAGATTTTGTTAGATTCAGCAGCCGAGGGGCAGGCATTGGAAAAGACCTACGAAGAGCTTTACACCTTGTTGAACCGTATTTCACAAGGTAATCCAGAATGGAATGTCGATACAACTCGAGTGGGAGCAAAGAAAGCCGCAGGGGTCTTGGATGTGGATGGATTCACAACTATCGCTGCATAGATAGCTGCTTTGCAAAATCAACTTACCACTCATTTCAGCAGTATGAGCTCGAGCCAGGCACAAGCCCCAATCAATGCAGTTCATCAGGTGTGGTGTGAAGTCTTTGCAAGTAGTGAACACTCAGCTGAGTGTTATGGTGCCAATCCAGATTCGGTAAATTTTTGTTGGAAACGCCCAGAGGAGCAGTAATCAACAGTATGGAAACAGTTACAACCCAAATTGGAGGAATCATCCGAATTTTTCATGGGGTAGTAATAGTCATCAGGGAAAAAGTTCAAATAAGGGCATGCACAAAAATCAAGGGGGTCATCACAATTTTCAGCCGCAGTTCAGAGGAAATAATGCACGTCCTCATTCCAGCAACATCGAGGATATGCTCAAAACCATAATAGCTAACCAAGCGCAGATGCAGGCTGATCAGGTAAAATTAACAGCTGACATGAAAAATTAGTAGATAGCTACAAAGGAATTGGAGTATCAGTTGGGACAGTTAGCTGGAGCCTAAAATACTAGACCGAGGGGAGGATTACCAAGTGATATAGACCCAAATCCTAAGCAGGTTAATGCAGTTACTACCCGGAGTGGAAAGCAACTCAGGGAGGTGGAACCCGAAAGGCCACCTCAGAAATTTGGAGCAACAGAAAAGGATGAAGGAAATGATGATGTGTGGGGGAATGAAAAGGCAGCAGAGCTGGAAAGACCACCGCCCCCGTTTCCTCAAAGATTGAAAAAGCACAAGGAGGAAGCATGCTTCAAGAAGTTCATGGAAGTGTTGACGCAGGTACATTTTAATCTTCCTTTAGTTGATGTGCTGCAGGAAGTTCCAAAATATGCTAAGTACATCAAATACATTGTAGAAAACAAGAGCAGACTAATAGAGTATGCTACAGTTTCACTTACTGAGGAGTGCACCTCCCGTATTCAGAATCGATTGCCGACAAAGCTCAAGGATCCTTGGAGCTTCACTATTCAGATTACAATTGGGCAGTCTATTTGAGCTCGTGGTTTGTGCGATTTGGGAGCAAGTATAAATTTGATGCCAACATTAGTATTCAAGAAGCTGGGGCATGGCAGTCCTAGACCCACCACTGTGATCTTACAGCTAGCTGACCGTTCATTAACTACACCTGATGGAATTGTGGAGGATGTGCTAGTGCAAGTAGGCTCCCTCATTTTCCCAGTGGATTTTATAATTCTTGATTTTGAGCCAGATGCGAAAGTCCCATTTATTTTGGGACGTCCCTTTTTGGCAACCAGGCGAGCCTTAATTGATGTAACTGCTGGCAGCTAACTATGAGAGCTCATGATAAGGTAGAGGTCTTTGATGTCTACAAGACCATGAAGCTACCGGCCATCTATGAAGAGTTATCAACAATAAGTGTTTTGAATCAGGAGTCGACCCTTCAGATTATTGACTCACAGGATCCCTTGGAGAGAGCCTTGGTGGGATATCATCATTTAGGGACAGTGCGACATATGAGATGGTGCAGACTTTGAATGAGCCAAAATGGTTCTTCGGGAAGCAAGATTTTGAACCGTTGAAGATGTCTTTGGAACCATCCCCAAATCCATCAATAGAGGAGGCACCTAAATTGGAGTTAAAGACATTGCCTCCACATCTGCAATATGTATTCTTGGGTGAAGATGACACCTTACCAGTCATCATTTGAACAGAACTGACAGATGCACAAGTGAAAGATGCATTGGTGGTCCCTAAGAGGCGAAAGAGAGCAATGGGATGGCAGATGTAAAACATTAAGGGGATCAGTCCAACTTTCTGCATAGACAAGATATTCGTGGAAGTGGGATCCAAGCCAACCGTGCAACATCAGCGGAGATTGAACCCGGTGATGAAGAATGTAGTCAGAATGGAAGTGATCAAGTGGTTGGATGCAGGAGTGGTATATCCCATCTAAGACAATGAATGGGTTATCCCAGTTCAATGCGTTCCCAAGAAAGGGGGAATAAAAGTGGTCACAAATGAAAAGAATGAGCTAATTCCCACACGCACAGTCACGGGCTGGCGAATTTGCATGAATTATAGGAAGCTCAATGAGGCCACTCGAAAAGATCATTATCCGATTCCATTCATTGATTAGATGTTGGAAAGGCTGGCAGGGTAGGAATATTATTGCTTTCTGGATGGTTACTCTGGCTATAATCAAATAGCCATAGCACCAGAAGATCAGGAGAAGACCACGTTTACATGTCCTTATGGGACATATGCTTTCAGGTGGATGCCCTTTGATGTATGTAATGCACCAGCCACATTCCAGCGATGCATGATGGAGATATTCCACGATATGGTGGAAGACTATGTCGAGGTATTTATGGATGACTTTTTTGTTTTTGCTAACTCGTTTGCTATGTGTTTGCAGAATCTTGACAGGGTGTTAGCTAGATGTGAAGACTCAAACCTGGTGCTCAACTGGGAAAAGTGCCACTTTTTAGTCAAGGAGGGTATTGTACTTGGCCATAAGGTGTCATGCAGAGGGTTGGAAGTCGATCGTGCAAAGATAGAGGTGATTGAAAAGCTACCACCGCCAGTATCAGTTAAGGGTGTCCGAAACTTTCTAGGACATGCTGGGTTTTACAGACGGTTTATTCAAGACTTCTCTAAAATTTCTAGACCGATATGCCGGTTACTAGAAAAAGAGGTGAAGTTTGAATTTGACAAGGAATGTGTAGAAGCATTTGAGGAGCTGAAAAAGAAGCTGGTGGAAGCTCCTATTCTCACTGCTCCTGATTGGGAATATCTTTTTGAGTTAATGTGTGATGCAAGTGATGTGGCTGTAGGAGTGGTATTGGGGCAGCGAAGGAATAAGATTTTTCATTCCATCTACTATACAAGCAAAACACTTGACGCTGCACAAGTTAATTATATAGTCACTGAGAAGGAGATGCTGGCTCTAGTGTTTGCATTTGACAAGTTTAGATCCTATCTGGTGGGGTCGAAAGTGGTTGTACACACAGATCATGCGGCAATTCTATACTTATTTGGCAAGAAAGATGTGAAGCCCAGGCTAATCAGGTGGATATTATTGATCCAAGAGTTTGATCTGGAGATCCGAGATAGGAAGGGAAGTGAAGATCAGGTTGCAGATCACCTATCGCGACTAGAGAACCGTTCACATGTGAAGGAAGGTGAGCGCATCCGAGAAGAGTTCCCCGATGAACAACTCTTGGAAATAAAGGAAGCTGAACTCCCTTGGTATGCAGATACTGTGAACTTGTTAGTAAGTGGAGTATACCCACCTGAGGCAACGGCTCAACAAAGGAAGAAGCTGAGGCATGAGTCCCAGTACTACATGTGGGATGAGCCGTATCTATTCAAGAAAGGACCAGATCAAGTGATGAGGTGATGCGTTCCAGAAAGTTAGACGGCAAAGGTGCTGAGGAGTTGTCATTCATTGCCATATGGAGGTCATCATGGAGGAGCGCGTACTGCTCACAAAGTGCTACAATCCGGGTTCTTTTGGCCCACACTATTCATAGATGCTGCAGTTTATGTCAAAGTATGTGATCGATGTCAAAGAACAGGAACAATCGGCAGAAGATAGGAAATGCCATTGCATCACATATTGGAAGTTGAGGTGTTCGATGTTTGGGGGATAGATTTTATGGGCCCGTTTCCACCATCATTTGGCAATCGATACATCTTGGTGGTAGTGGACTATGTGTCTAAGTGGGTTGATGCAGTAGCTTGTCCCAGGAACGACAACAAGGTGGTGACTAGATATGTGAAGAAGCAGATTTTCACCAGGTTTGGTACGCAACGAGCAATTATCAGTGATGGAGGGGCACATTTTGTGAATGCAGGGTTCAGGAATTTGCTAACAAAATATGGGGTTCCGCATAAAGTGACTACAGCATATCATCCCCAAACTAGCGGGCAAGTAGAGGTGTCAAACAGGGAAACTAAACAGATTTTGCAGAAATTGATGAACGCACAATGATTGGATTGGGCAAACAAACTTGATGATGCATTGTGGGCATATCGATCTACATATAAGACACCTATTGGGACTTCACCGTACAAATTGGTTTACGGGAAGACATGTCATCTCCCCGTGGAGCTGGAACATTAAGCTTATTGGGCTGTGCGGAAGCTGAACATGGATCCTAAGCTTGCAGGAAAGAGGAGATTGATGCAGCTGAGTGAGCTGGATGAGTTTCGATGGAACGCATATGAAAGTGCAAAATGCTACAAAGCAAAAATGAAAAGGTGGCACGACAGGCACATGGTGCATCGAATCTTTGAGCCGGGCCAAAAGGTGTTGCTATTCAACTCTAGGTTGAAACTCTTCCCAGGGAAATTGCGCTCTAAGTGGTCAGGGCCGTTTGAAGTAGCAAGGATGACCCCACACGGGGCGGTTGAATTATGGCAAGAGGATAAAAGTGCCATATTTTTGGTGAATGGAAAAAGGTGTAAGAACTACTGGGGTGAAGACGTTAATCGAGAGAAGACGTATATCACCTTAGTGGATGAATGAGGATGACAAGTGTCGAGTCGCGAAGGTAAACCAGGCGCTGCACGGGAGGCAACCCGTGGATGTAATGTACTAGACTAGTTAGGAACCAATTTAAAAAAAAAAAAGCTGGCACTAGGTGGGAGGCAACCCACGATTTTCTAACAAGTTGTTGTAGGATGATTTTTAGGAAATATGGAGGGCAAAAATACAAAATCGCAAGTGAAAAATTAAAGGTAAAAAAAAGTGAAAATTGGGGCAAGAGACAGTGAGCCTACGCGTTGGCTCTGTGTCACGGAGGCTGACCTCCACGTTAGCCTCCGTGACACATTGAGGCCGTCAGTTCGGGGCGGCGGGTGACCGCTTTTTAACCCCCCAAAACATCATTTTTCCCCATTTTGCTGAAACCCTCCGCGACAAAACTCCCATTCCCCCTTCTCCCTCAACGTGCCATGGCTCTAACTTACGAAATTTCTTCAAGTCTTCTTAAAACTCTTCAAGTAAAGGTATGTTCTCGAATTTTTTCTCATTCTTGATGCATAGTTTGAGTCTTGAACATGTTTTCTTAGGAAACTCTGCCCTAAGGTATTAATGAGATGTGTAATTGCTTGGGTCATTGATGAATGTTGATTTTGTACTAGTGTTGTGTTTTGAACTCAATATTTACATGAATTGTGTTGAAAATCTTCTATTGTTGATAACTAGGGTTGAGAAAGTGAGTTTTGAAGAACAAGAAAGGGTAGAAACAGAGAAATTTTGGGCAGTGGGTGTTGTTGGAGTTAAATTTTTTTTTGTGCTTAAACTTGGAATGTGTTAGGTTGAAGATCGATTTTTGGGGAATGAAAGTAGGAAAATCCCATAGGTTTGTGTGCACAAACTTGAGAATTGCTCATGATTTTGTAAAGGGATAGATGGATGAACTTTAATAATGCATTGTATGAAGTCTGAGTAGTACAATAAACTGTTCCATCGACTTTTATTAATGCACTGAATCTTTTGGGAAATAAGAGCTGCAAATATGTGGTTGTTCTTGTCGAATTGTATTGATTACGGCTAACGGCTAAGTGTGGGGTGATCAATTTAAGCCTAGCCTTAGTAGTAGCCAACTATACCATGAATGACAGTTGAAATATATGCTTTTGATGGACAGGACAAATGTCTGGAAGGCAAGATAAGGGAAAAGGCGCATCCACATCTGGCGCCAGCAGAAAAAGACTGAGAATTGGGGCAGCAGTGCCAGCGGCACCACCTGTTCCAAGGGGGCAATGTAGAAAATATGGAACGGGTTTCTGATGTGGGAAAGAAATGGTACTCCAAACACAAGGAATCCAAGTATTTCCCAGAGGAACAAATAGCAAGGGATCTACTAGCTAAAGAATTCTCGAGAATCTTACACAGAATAAACACTGTGGGGTTAAACTTCATCTTCGAAGAACCCAAAGAGTGTAATCTTTATCTCATAAGGGAATTCTACGCTAATTGGAACCCCACCGTGCGCAGCCATACAGTCAAGATCAGAGGACAGGTGGTTACTTTTGAACCACAGCATCTTAATTCCATCTTGGGGACTCAGAACACAGACGTGCATGTCCTCCGCCAGCTGAACATCACTCCACCGTATGCAGATATCAGACGCACATTATGTGGAGCACGATCAACAGCTAGGTGGAGTCGTCACAAGGAAAGAGGATATCACCAGACATTGCCATACTCCCAAATGAACAGAGAAGTGAGGATCTGGTTGAAGATAGTGTGTACTTGCCTGATCCCGGGGGTGCACATGACTGATGTTACCATCATTTAAGGAGATGCAGATATGTCTCCACTGCTTGTTATACTTGTGGAAAAGAGGGTCATATGATTAGGGATTATCTAGCTAGAAAAATCAAGGTGATCAAGACCTGCCGAATAGGTCTTCAAAAGGGTAATATGCTCCAGCATCTTGAACAGGGCGTAGGTCCTTAGCTCCAGCCGAAAGAGACTGAGGTAGATCAAGGGAATCTAGTGTTGGCAGTGGTATGGATCACAATTATGCCTTACCAAGGCGATAGGAGTCAGAGTCCTTACTAGATGTTGTGAAGAGTATGCTGGACATTTTCTCTCATTCAGTTTATGCCTTGATAGACCTAGGTTCCACTTTGTCTTATGTTACTCCGCTAGTGGCACGGATGTTTGGTATAACACCAGAATTACTTCAGCGACCATTCTCAATATCTACACCCGTCGGTGACCCTATTATTGCTAGGAAAGAGTGAACAATGGGCCGAGTCCTAACTAACGGGTGGGAAAAAGTGCAACATCATGATGAGGGAGTTATCCAAAACTTTAATTTTTCAATGGAAGGACTTTTACAAGAATTATAAAGTTCACATCATGAAGCAAAACTTGACCAAGTGGAAATTGTAAGTGACAATTTCCAGCCAACCAACCAACCCAACAATAATGCAAGATGTTGAATTGAACAAGTGACATTAGAGTTGAAAAGAAAATTCCATCAAGTCATTTTAGACGAATCTTGTGCATTTGAGAGGGAGAATGTCAAGAATGAAGCATGCTTGAATCGAGCGACTTATACCTAACTTCAAACATTTTTCATCATTTTACTTGGTTGATGATATGGAAATTGAGGAAACCAAGTCTATTAAGGATTTTGAAAAGGAAGATCAAAATAACTTCATTTTAAAGTTTGTCAAGCCAATCGGGAAAACTCACACCCCTCATTGAAGGACCAAGAAGTACAAGATGTAATATCTATTGCTTGATGCCTCAAATTTTACACCACCACTGCTCGAGCGGAGTAGAAAATTGGAAAAGAAATTAGGGATGAAATTCATAAGTTCAAAGTGGAAAGATAAGTGGTAAATTTGATGACGTCGTGTCGTCATGTTAAATCAGGTGCTGCTTGTGAGGCTACCCAAGGTAATTTAGTTTTTATTTTCTATTCTTAAATATTATGTGTTTGTTCAAGTGTGTAGGAAGTAATTCATAGACAACGAAGAAAAAAGGAGTGTAACAGAATGGATTTTGGGCCGCAAAGGGCAACGCGTTCATGAAGGTCTGCGGTGCAGATATCACATCCGCGACATGAGGCAGTACCTCCGCAAGGAGGTCCACAACGTGGAGTAGGTTTCTAGGAAATCTTTTTATCCCATGGATGATGAGGAGTAGGACCAGGGAGTTCTTCTTTTACCCTTATACTTGTAATTTATTGTTTTATATTGAGGACATGCCACTAATTAAGTGTGGGGTGGGAGAAATTGAATTTTTATGTATGATTTAATGGCTAAAACTATTCATAGTCCTAATTTTTTTTTGTGATGTGTGACTTGAATCCTGTTAGCTTGTAGTAGTTTTTATATATTTTTATTTGGGTTCCCCCGATTTTTGTCTTCGGTACTTTTTCGGTGGATAGTCTCTTAGAACTGACTAGAGAGTCAATTTTTTTGTAGTCATAGTCAGGACTGTTCCCGACGATGGATGGATGACAACCGTCTTAAGAGAAAATTAGTCATTGGTAGGAGAGCAAGAACTTGATACCTTATGAATGCTAGGTGCTTCACTTAGAATATAATTAAGACTTTGTATAATTCACTTAAAAATACATGAAAAGGTAGAAACAACTAAACTTTTGGATCTTGACTCCTATGCTTTAAATATTGGTCTTAATAATGTGAGATATTCAATATTGATATACATGTTTATGTAATATTGATTACCATTATTGAACCATCTGTGCCATTGTATGAATGAGATATTTTTGCATATACTCCATGCTTGCAATTTGATGTCTAGAACTTACCCAGTGTGTGTGCCAAACAAAATGAAAATGTTGAACTCAGGAAGTGATATAGGCATATCTTTGGTAGTCTATTTGTATCCCGATTTTACCTACCTTGATGTGATTGTCCTAGTCAGCCCTTTTGAGCCTTAGCCTATTTTTTTGATAGCAATATAACAAGCTTAATCCATTTTATTCTATTGACATTTGTTTGATCCAAATGACTCCTACAAAACTTTAATTGAAAATTTTGTATGTAAGGAGCACAATGAAGAAACAAAAAAGGGAAAAAGCTAAAGTGTGGAAATTAGAAGGAAATAAAAGCGTGAAAATTGTGAAATAAGGAGGGTGATGTAGTGGAGAAAGAAAAAGAAAAATGTTTTGAAAAGAAAAAAATGAATGAAAGAGAAAGAAAAGAAAGAAAATAAAGTGAATGAGCTTAATGTCAAGAATTCCCTAAATTCACCTAAGATACAAAATGTAAATAAAAGGGAGGCATCAAGAAAAAAAATAAGGATATTGAAGAATGTGCTACAAAGTCAAGAGTTGTGAAGTATTAAAGTGCTTGGGGAGATTAGTCACTATATTGGCCAAATAGTTCCTACCCATCCATTAGCCCACATTACAACCATCTTAAGTCCTAATTGATTTTAAATTGGATGTTCAATATTAGTGGAGTATTTATACTAAGGGCAAGCCTATGGGTCATTTTTTGCATTAATTTTGAGTTCTTCGGAAGAGTGAGTGATATTGTTCTATCTATGCCCAAGTGAAAATTGTTGTATATTATGTGTGTGAAAGGGCATCTATATAAATAGTGATGAGCACATAATGGTGAGATTTTGTTGTATCTTTGATTGCCAAATTACATATGTTCATATTGGCTCGAATATATCTTGTTGAGTTAGTTTTAGAAGCTAAGTGATTTCTGTTTGTGACTTTTTAATGTTGATCTTATATGCTTATTGAGTGGATTGTTGGAGCTTGATTTAATTTTCTAATGAACCTGAGTGTAAGTTGATCTATTCATAATGTGAATTTGTAGTTGAAACTTGAGTAGAAAGTAGTAGATTGTTCGAGGTCGAATAAGAGTTTAAGTGTGGGGTGGTGATGTTGGGCGTACTTACACACTTATTTTCCACATTTTCCCCATACTTAGCTATATTTTTTAGAAAAAATTATGTGTAATTTCCTTGGATTTATATGAAATTTGTGAAAAAGAGCTAACACTAATAGTAAGGTGTTTGCAGGATGAAAAGTGATGGATTTTGACTCATTTTGACTTTAAAAGAAAGTGTTGTTGCTAAATTGGGCTTGAAAAAGACAAGTTTTAAGGCTTAAAGAGAGGTTGGCATCGCAAGGGAATGGAAGTCATGGAGCCCCATATTGCACAGAGCAGTACACCGCAGCCAACTCCGTGTTGCACAACAGGTTTCAACCTAGCCACCTTTTGCAAATCTAAATCCAAGTCAAAGTAGGAGAGAGGCCAACTAATCCTACTACTATAAATACCCCTAGGATGTCTGTATGAGGACATTTACACATAGAACATAGAGTTCACACATTATTCCAAGTTGTGGAATGCATTATTTCATATCATTGTTGGAAGAAAAACATCATGTTCTTGTGATTCTAGTTAGCTTTCAAGATTTGTCAAACGGTTTCATATTTATTGTAGGTATTCATCATGACTTCTTATAAATATTATGTGATTGTTTCTTCAAACACGAGAAGCTAATTTTTTTCTAGGGTTATGAAAACCATGATGGGTTAATGGAAGTAGGCAAAATAAATAGTGATTTTTGAATGGTGAATTAAGTGGATTGTTATTCTCTTCATTTTAATTAGTTTTAGCAGTTGCAAACATTGAAATGTGCTTGTATCGTCAACTTACTTGACCGAAGAGGTTGAAGTTAGGAAAATAGAATAACAATAGAGATTTGAGGATACCAACCCTCATCTACTTAACTTGAGCTCTAACTGAGGATAGTTAATCCAATACATATGACGAGGGAAAAATATAAACACCTAAAGTCCGAGAGAGTTTAGAGTGAAATTCATTTATGTAGGTCGAAAGATGTTAGATGAACTTAATCATCAGTCTTACACAAAATTCACTAGGAAAGATCACTAGTAAAATAAACCTACTACGTTATAAAATCATGGGAAACACAGTCCTAGTTTCTTCTCATAAATTTGATAACAACAAACTCTTTGCTTAAAAATATTTCTTTCTTTTATTGCAACCCTCTTCTGAAATATTGACTATTGGTTGAGTTACTCAGTATTAACATATTATTTTTAACCTATTTCATATGGAATTGATCCCAACCTAGTTGGGTTACTATATTTAATAGCGACCACTTTATACTTTATTGCGAGGTATTGAGCTTAATCAACATTAAAAGAGGGAAAACGTCAACAAGTAGCCCAAACCGTGGTGAAAAAGATGAGGTTGCTTCAAAGTGATGGGTTGTTATTGATGAGTCCAATGATCCTAAGAAGCTGACTACCGCTAATGATGAGAGGAAATGAGATGAGAAATATCTAGCTAATACACAAGAGACTGGTATAGAGAAGGGGAAGGAGAAGGAGGTTCTGTCACGACCCGAGAGTAGACCTGGATGGTAAACATGGGACAAGGAACCCCGAGAGCCCCCAGGTCGACCCATGGTATAACCATAACTAACTTCATTCACATTAAGAGGAAGATGAAACATAAAAATATAGCAGAAATGTAAATGTGACATAGCATATCACGGCATGCGAAATCACTAGACATACACAGGTTGAGTACTACACACTTTCTGAAAGCCTCTACTACATACGATGGGTTGATGGGACAACACTCCCAACAAACCTAGCAGGTACTGAAACATAAAGTAGCATGAGTATCTCCCAAACGGTCCTCGGAACATGAGGACTCACCAGTAAGCTGAAGGTACACTCTGGAGGGACTCTAGATATGAGGATGAGCCTGAGAGCCGGAACCTGTATCATAAGACGATACAGCATAGGAAGCATGCGGTCAGTATGTGGAATGTACCAAGTATGAAAGGTAAGTAAAATGGACATTTAAAATATATAAAAGCTCATAAATGATCATAAGAGTAGGACAACATGCTTGTAACATAAGTATCATAATATAACATAAGGGTCAAGGTTTGCAAATCTTTCGTAACACAATTGTAATCATAGTCATAATAGAAAAGCTTTATTGAACATGAATTGAGCAAATATACATAATCATAAACATGCATAAATCATGAGGAATAGTGGGAGACTTCTATTAACCAACATACCCCATATGAGCACACATGAAGCCCGACTTGTAAACCTAGTTGGGAGGCCGTTCGTACATTGCCAAGGGTAGAACCATGAAAGACATGATCACACATTAAAAGGGCCATTTGGGCTAGGGACAGTCACAAGGGAGGATCCAACATACCTACGGTGGCACGTAGTTTATGAGGTCTGGGGTAGAACCTGCGCCCCAAACCTACTTGGTGTATGATACTACTCCCAAAACATATATAGTTCTCATAGTATAACATGCATGAGTTCATGGGCTAGTTAAATCATGATAATCATAAACATGCTTGTAAATATGTGAACTAGCCATGAATGAAGGCTCGTAAGTAAGCCAAATCATAATTCATATTCCAATTCGTAAATCATGCTGGGTTTGTAAATATCCATAATTTCAAAGTAGATCATAAAGTGATTCATCATAGATTATACATAATTAGGATTAATTTGATAGAAACCGAAATCAATAATTTATGTAAGTAAAATAATTGTAAAACCTGATCAAATCTATAAAAATATAATGTAAATCATAAATCATAAAGGCCCATTAGCAAATCATTAGATTTTCACAAAAATTGAATTAAAACCCCATAGGATTTTTGATAGATTTTCATGAATTAATAGAGAATGGGCATGGGTGCGAAAGGAAATACCCATTTGTAACCTTACATACCTAGGTAAGATGATCTAAAGTCCTTGAATGCCCAAGAAGGAATTAATAAGGAAAATCTTGGAAAGTAGCTTGATCTCTCAAAATTTCTTGATTTGTATGCATGGGGAATGATCTATGGAATAGCGACTTAACCTATTTTAAAATGCTCAGAATAATACATGAAACGACGTAGTTTAGGGCCTTATAACATGAAAAAGTTGAAAATGCCCTTAATGAATCTTCCCTGAAAACTGTCTCGGTCGATCCAATGGGTCGTACCAACGAGTCGTTGGAAGCTACAATGACTCATGGTATGGCCCGTCATATGCACTGCTTAGGCCTTGCTTTCGGAACTCAAACCACAGCTAGACAGGACGAGTCGTCCTTTGGTCCAACGGGTCATTGAGTCGATCGTTGATTGCCACTTTAACATTTCTGAACTCCCTCACAACAGTCTCACAACGACTCGTTGTCTCCTCCAACGTGTCGTTGTCTCCGTCCGCTAAGTCCACTGGGAATTTGACCATACAGACAACGAATGCTGACAATGACTCATTATTTCTCACGACGGGGCATTGGGTGACCCATTATCTCCCCACATGCTAAGGTGCACACCTCACCACGACTACAAACGACGACTCGTTGTTTCCTACAAACAGTCATTACATAGGTCGTTGCTTCCACTGCCACCCGGGACTACTGAACCCACGACTGGTAACAACGCCTCGTGGTTCCCAACCACGAGTCATTACACCTTTCGTTTTGTGATATTGTTATCAGTTTTCAGCAGTTTTCAATTTTTAACTCCCGGATTCGATCTTTGGGTTTTCGAGGTATAACAATATCTCCCCCTTGGGAATATTTATCCTCGAATGTTGAAATCAAGCAGAAAACAGAAACATGCAATTATCATAAATCTATACCGATCATTTAAACTGAAAGTTAACGGAATGACTACCTCTAATTCATATCACATAACTGAACTGATCTCGTGCTTCATATACACATCCATACACATAAAAGAAACTTGAACACATGAAATGAACATGAAAACTAAATGGAGTCAGAGAAAACATTATACCTCAAGTCGGAACTAAGCTGCTAGAGAATAAATGTTGGTATTTAGCAATCATATCTGCTTGGGCATCCCACGTAGCTCCTTCGACATGCTGATTTCTCCATAAGACTTTAAGTGAAGCTACTTCCTTATTCCTTAGCTTCCGAACCTGACGATCTAATATTTCCATTGGGACTTCCTCATAGCTAAGGCTATCTTTTACACCAACGCTGTCCACCGGAACTACTAAAGCTGGATCTTCCAATCATTTCTTTAATAGCGATACATGAAACACCGGATGCACATAAGACAACTCTGAGGGAAATTCCAACTCATATGCTACATTACAAAATCTTCTAGTAATCCGGTAGGGACCAACACAGGGGGGACTGAGTTTTCCTTTCTTGTCAAACTGCATCACTCCCTTCATGGGAGACACTTTTAGAAATACCTAGTCATCTACCCCAAACTCGAACTCTCTCCTCCTCACATCCGCATAGGACTTTTATCGACTATGAGCAGTCTTCAGCCTGTCCCTTATCAACTGGACCTTCACCATAGCCTCATGAATCGAATCAGGTCCTATTATAGCTACCTCACCAACCTCAAACCATCCGATGGGCAATCTACATCTCTGCACATAAAGAGCCTCGAATACTGTTATAAGCAAACTCGATCAGGGGAAAGTGATCATCCCAACTACCTTTGAAGTCCATCACACAAGCTCTTAAAATGTCCTCGAGAGTCTAAATTTTTCATTCTGCTGGGCCATCCGTTTGCGGATGAAAGGCTGTGCTAAGCTTAACCTAAGTTCCAAGCCCTTTCTAAAAAGACCGCTAGAACTGGGAGGTAAATTTAGTACCTCGGTCTGAAATAATAGACTACGGCACTCCATGTAGTTGTACCAACCCTCGAATATAGAATTTGGCATAATCATCCACTGAGTCTGTGGTCTTCACCGGTAGAAAATGTGCAACCTTGGTCAACCTGTCTACCACCACCCAAATGGAATCATAGTGTTGGCAAGTACGAGGTAGACCTGTAATGAAATTCATGTTAATCTCTTCCTACTTCCATGTGGGAATGCTAATATCCTGAAGTACGCCTCTCGACCTTTGATTCCCAACCTTTACTTGCTGACAGTTCGGGCATTTGGCTATGAATTCTGCAATATCCTTCTTCATGCCATCCCACTAATATATTTCTTGCAAAACACAATACATCTTGATGGCACCTGGGTGGATAGAATACCTGGATCCATGTGCCTCATGCAATATCTGGCCCCTCAAATTATCAATATCTGGAACACATAGACGACCCTGGTAGCGCATCACATCATCTCCCCCTTGGGAGAAGACGTCCACCTTCTGACTTCGAATGGCTTCTTTCAGCTTTACCAAAATCAGATCCTCATCTTGTTTAGCTTTCACATCAGTCACCAAGGAAGATTCTGATCCATTTGTCACAACCCCGCTATCTGTCAAGTCGACCAATCTAACTCCCAACCTTGCAAGTCGACGGACATCTCTCACCAGCTCCTTCTTTCCCTCATCCACATGGGACACACTCTCCATGGAGAGCCTACTAAGTACTTCTGCTACCACATTCAACTTGCCTGGGTGGTAAAGGACACTTATATCATAGTCCTTGTGTAGTTCTAACCACCTCTTTTGCCGTAGATTGAGATCTTTCTGCGTGAAAATATATTACAAGCTCTTGGGGTCTGTCAACACATCCACATGGACCCCATACAAGTAATGACGCCATATGTTCAACGCAAACACCACCTCGGCTAACTCAAGATCATGGGTTGGGTAGTTCTTCTCATGAACCTTCAACTATCTTGAGGCATATGCTATCACCTTTCCACGCTGCATCAACATGCACCCAAGTCCTATTCTCGAAGCATCACAATACACCACAAAAGCATCAGTACCCTCGGGTAGGGTCAACACTAGTGCTGAAGTGAGTCGAGTCTTCAACTTTGGAAGCTTTTCTCACAAGCCTTCGACCATTGGAACTTCACCTTTTTCTGATTCAACTTGGTCAAAGGTGCTGCAATTGATGAAAAACCCTAATTGAATCTCCGATAGTAGCCAGCTAGGCCTAAGAAACTCCGAATATCCGAAGATTTCACCGATCTAGGCCAATTCTTCACCGCCTCGATTTTTTGAGAATCTACCTTTATGCCCTCGCCTGATACTCCATGGCCCAAAAATGCTACCGAGTTCAACGAAAACTCACAGTTGCTAAACTTTGCATACAACTGTTGATCCTTGAGGGTCCGGAGCACTACTCTCAAATAAGTGGCATGCTCCTCCTCACTCCAAGAGTATATAAGGATGTCGTCAATGAACACAATCACGAACATGTCTAGATACGGCTAGAACACCCTGTTCATCAGTTCCATAAAAGTTGCAGGAGCATTGGTTAGTCCAAAAGACATAACTACAAACTCATAATGGCTATACCGCGTCCTGAAGGCTGTCTTCGGGATATCTCTCTCCCGAACTCGGAGATGATGATACCTGGACCTGAGATCTATCTTTGAGAAACACTTGGCACCCTGAAGCTGGTAAAAAAAATCATCGATCCTAGGAAAAGGAGACCTGTTCTTAATGGTGACCTTGTTCAATTGTCGATAGTCAATGCACATCCGAAATGAACCATCCTTCTTTTGGACAAATAACACTGGTGCACCCCATGGAAACTTGCTCGGTTTGATAAAGCCTTTATCTAACAGGTCCTTTAACTAATCCTTCAACTCTTTTAGCTCGTTGGAGCCATCCTGTAAGGAGGGATGGATATAGGCTGCATATCGGGTAGAACGTCAATACCAAAATCAATCTCCCGCTCGGGATGAACACCCGGCAAATCGTCAGAGAAGACCTGTAGATACTCACGCACCACCGGAACTGACTGGATAGTTGGGGTCTCGGACTCAACATCCTTAACCCTAACTAGATGGTACATGCAACCCTTAGAAATCATCTTCTAGGCCTTAAGATATGAAATAAATTGACCTTCTAGTACAGCCGAACTACCCTTCCACTCCAAAACTGATTCACCCGAAAAATGAAATTCCACTGCACGAGTTCTACAATTTACTAAAGAATAACATGCATACACCCAATCCATGCCAAGAATAATATTAAAGTTAGTCATGGCTAACTCTACAAGGTCTCCGGAGGTGACATTATGCAATATAGTGACAGGGCATCCCCTATACACCCGCCTAGCTACAACTGAATCACTGACAGGAGTAGAAACCAAAAATGATTCTGACAGAGTCTCGGGACTAACTCCAAAGCTAGAAGCAATGTAAGGGGTCACAAAAGACAAGGTAGCTCCTAGATCTAGCAAAGCATAAACATCAATATGAAAAACACGCAACATACCAATGACCACATCCGGGGAGACCTCCTGCTCCTGGCGGGGTGCTAGAGCATAAAACCTATTTTTACGCTGACCGCCAGCTGAACTGGTCGAGGAACCCTGCTGAGGGGGACATTCTTCTGGAGCGGCAAAACTGGCTGCTAACATACGGGCTCCATCAACCCTTGGCCTAGCTGAAGGGCAATCCATAAGTCTGTGTCCGAGTTTGCCACACCCAAAACAAGCATCTAAGCCTACTAGGCACCACTTGGGGTGATTCTTGCCGCACCCCGCACAAACTGGGAAGGTGCGCCCCACCTGCATGCTACCCTGGCCTCTTGAATCAGAAGCCCTGCTCCTCCGATCCCCTCGGAAGCTAGATGGCATACTGGCCAATGATGCTACTTGAGCAATAGACCTATGCTGAGACTACTGACGCTATCCCCCTCCCGATCTGACCTGAGAAGTCACATATCTGTCAATCTTGTCCTTCTTGTCCTTTCTCTGATTCCGATATACCGAATCCATCTGCTAATCATGCAATACAATACGGGGAAAGTCTATATCCTGATGCAACATGGCGATCCTGCAGTCCTTATCCAGATATCCGCCACTCCATATAAAAATGGCTCACCCGAGCCCTCTGGTCTACCACCAACTTTGGCGCATACTTGGATAAACGAGTGAAATCCAATGCATACTCCTTAACAGACATGTCACCCTTCTTCCTATTGACGAACTCAGCCACCTTAATCTCCCTCATCTCCCAAGGGAAAAATCAATCCAAAAATGCTGCGTGGAACTCTTCCCAACCTATAGGGCTTGCACCCACTCCCCTAGAATCTCTCCACTGCTTGAACCATATATGGGCCACCCCCTTTAGCTAATAGGAGGCCAAATCAACACACATAACCTGGGTCATCTTTAGAATCTCCTTGATGAAATCATGTGGATCCTGGTCCACCTTCGACCACGTGAACTCAGGAGGGCTCATCCTCAAGAAATCCCTCACTCTAGCTGCCGCTACATTCCCATTCTAAGGGTAATGTGCCAATGTCTGATTATGAACCTAGGCAACCATAGCCTGTGCCAGCATCTGAATTGCTGCCCTAAACTCAACATGGGCAGCTGGCTCTGGTGCGTGCTCCTCGTGAACGGGTGGGGCTGGCTGATGCCCGTCACCATTGGCACCCTCATGATCATTTCCATTACCATTTCTTCTGATATTCAGTCGGCGTGGAGGCATGATTCTACAAATGCAAACAGTATGAATTAGAAGGATAAAGGACTTTCACCGCACGACATAGATCATGAAAGAAGGGAACATTTCCTAAACGTCACGTAGGCTCTTCGTCATAAGTGTGGCGAGCTTCACACCCATGAAAAAGACTCTACTTGACGCGGCTTTCAGACACCCTAGGACACTTCAAAACCTATTGCTCTAATACCAAGTTTTTCACGATCGGAGAGTAGACTTGGATCGTAAACACGGGACAAGGAACCCCGAGAGGCCCCAAGCCAGCCCATGGCATAAGCATAGCTAACTTCATTCACATTAAGAGGAAGACTAAACATAAAAACATAGCGGAAATGTGAACGTGACATAGCATATCATGACATACGAAATCACTAGACATACACAGGCTGAGTACTATACATTGTCTTAAAGCCTCTACTACATATGATGGGTTGATGGGACAACAGCCCCAACTAACCCAGCAAGTACTGAAACATAAAGTAGCATAAGTGTCTACCAAACCTCCCTCGGAACATGAGGACTCACCAGTAAGCTGAAGGTACACTTTGAAGGGAGTACAGATATGAGGATAAGCCTGAGAGTCAGAACTTGTATAATAAGAAGATACAACATAGAAAGTATGCGATCAGTACGTGGATGTACTGAGTATGCAAGGTAAGTAAAATGTTCATTTAAAATATATAAAAGCTAATAAATAATCATAAGAGTAGGACAACATGATTGTAACATAAGTATCGTAATATAACATAGGGCTTAAGGTTTTCAAATCTTTCGTAACACAGTCGTAATCATAGACATAAGATAAAAGCTTTTTTGAACATGACTTGAGCCAATATACATAATCATAAACATGCATAAATCATGAGAAACAGTGGAAGACTTCTCTCAACTGATATACCCCATATGAGCATACATGGAGCCTAACTTGTAAACCTAGTAGAGAGGCCGTTCGTACCTTGCCAATGGTATAACCATGAAAGGAGTGATCACACATGAAAAGGGCCACTTGGGCCAGGGATAGTCACAAGGGAGGTCCCAACATACTTACGGTGGCACATAGTTTATGAGGTCCGGGGAAGAACCTGGGCTGGGAACCTACTCGGTGTTCGATACTACTCCTAAAATATATAAGTGCTTATAGTATAACAAGCATGAGTTCATGGGCTAGCTAAATCATGATAATCATAAACATGCTTGTAAATACGTGAACTAGCCATGAATCAAGGCTCGTGAGTCGGCCAAAACCCAATTCATATTCCAATTCATAAATCATGTTGGGTTTGTAAATATCCATAATTTCAAAGTAGATCATAAAGCGATTCATCATAGATTATGCATAATTAGGCTTAATTTGATAGAAACCGAAATCAATAATTCATGTAAGTAAAACAATTGTAAAACCTGATCAAATCTATAAAAATATAATGTAAATCATAAATCATAAAGGCCCATTAGCAAATCATTAGATTTTCACAAAAATTGAATTAAAACCCCATAGGATTTTTGATAGATTTTCATGAATTAATAGAGAATGGGCATGGGTGTGGACGAAAACACTCGATTGCAACCTTACATACCTGGGTAAGATGATAATCTAAATTCCTTGAATGCCCAAGAACGAATTGGTAAGGAAAAGCTCGGAAAGTAGCTTGATCTCTCAAAATTTCTCTTGATTTGCATGCATGGGGAATGATCAATGCAATAGGGACTTAACCTATTTTAAAATGCTCAAAATAATACATGAAATGACATAGTTTAGGGCCTTATAGCATGAAAAAGTGAAAATGCACTTAATGAATCTTCCTTGAAAAATGTCCCGGTCGGTCCAACAGGTCGTAGCAACGAGTCGTTGGAAGCTACAATGACTCGTGATATGGCCTGTCATATTCTCTATTTAGGTCTTGCTTTTGAAATTCAAACCACGACTAGACAGTATGACTCGTCCTTTGGTCCAACAGGTCGTCGAGTCGATCGGTTCTTGCCCCTTTGACATTTCTGAACTCCCTCATAATGGGTCTCACAATGACTTGTTGTTTCCTCCAACCGGTCATTGTCTCCGTCCGTTAAGTCCACTGGGAATTGGACCATGCAGACAATAACTGCTGACAACGATTTGTTATTTCTCACGATGGGTCGTTGGTTGACCCATTATCTCCCCACATACTAAGGTCCACATCTCACCACGACTACAAACGACAGCTTGTTGTTTCCAACAATGAGTCATTACATAGGTTGTTGCTTCCACTGCCACCCAGGACTCCTAAACCCACGACTGGTAACAACAGCTCATGGTTCCTAACCACGAGTCATTACACCTCTCGTTCTGTGATATTTTTACCAGTTTTCAGCAGTTTTTAATTTTTAACTCCCAGATCCGATATTTGGGTTTTCGGGGTATAACAACTTCCAAAAATATTGACTCCTATTTCTAGGATTCCTTCTCCCTTCCTACAACAACTTAAGAAGAAGGTGGATGATGGAAAGTTCCACAAATTCATATCCATGCTAAAGCAGCTGTCAGTTAATATCTCATTGGTCGAGGCACTTGAGAAAATGCCTGGCTATGAAAAATCTATGAAGAATCTAGTAACGAAGAAGAGGATGGTGAGTCTTGAGTTGGCTGATGAATTGAACCATTGTAGTGCAATTGTGTCTCATTGCTTTGTCCAAAAGAAGGAAGATTATGGGGACTTCAATATACCATGCATGATAGGAGCATTTAACTTTACCAAGCCATTGTGCGATGTGGATGCAAGCATCAATCTGATGCCACTTGAAATTTATAAACAATTGGACTTGGGAGCCTCCAATTTGTTGATAATGCGGCTACTTATGGTTGATCACACCATGAAGAGACTAGTGGTCATATTATTTGATGTTTTTATGAAAATGGATAATTTCATCTTCCCAGCTGATTTGGTCATCTTGAACTGTAAGGTTGAATTTGAAGTTACTATCATCTTGGGACGACTATTCTTGGCTACCAATAGATGACTAGTTGATGTTGAGAGTGGAGAGCTCGAGTTTCAATATTAACAATAGGGAAGTGGTATTCAATGTGTGCAAGTCAATGAAGCAGCCTAGAGATATGGGTGTCATCTCTATCATTGACACTACAGATGAGGTGGTTGAGGTTTCTATTGAGGAAAAGTTTGTAACTGAAGCATCAGTTGCATTGAATATGAATTTTGCTGATAAGAATAGTGAAGGGTTTGAGGAGATAGTGAATGTAATAGTGGGAATGGGGTCTTATTCTTTTTCCCCTAAAAAGCTTGATCTTGACATGAAAAATAGAGAGAATTCACCTGCTAAGTCGTCGATTGAGGAGCCTCCAATCTTGGAGCTCAAGCCTCTTCCCAGTTATCTGCAATATGTGTTCCTCAAGCCATATAACACTTTGCATGTGATCATCTATTCAAGGATATTGGAGTGGCATGTTGAAGCCTTGGTGTCTATTTTCGGAACTTACAGGAAGTCCATTGGTTGGTCCATTGCATACATTATAGAAATTCCTCTAGGTATTTGCACCCATAAGATTCAACTTAAGGAGGATTGTATTCCAAGCATTAATTTCATGACCAAGCTGGGACTCCAGACCGAGACACGAGACCTAGAACCATGAATAAATCCAAGCTAACCCATGGATTATACATAGCATGAATAAGAGCATAGCTAAGAGGAAATAGATCATATATATAATATAAGCAATAGTCTACATAGCATATTAAGATGATCATATACACGAAGCAACATTTGCTGAAGCATCTGTAAAAGCTGTCTAAAAAGCCTCTAAACATCTGATGAGCTGTTGGGACAACAACCCCAACTAGATCGCTAAAATTTTAAATGAAAGACATGTCAAAGAGATATAACAAAATCTAATGTCCTTGGATCTTAAGGACTCACCAAAATTGGGATAGAGCTCGACTGAATGAGAGTGAGCTAATAACGAGGCTGAGAAGGATCACCCGAACCTACATCATAAGACGATATTGCATAGAGTATGCAATCAATACTTTGAATGTACTGAGTATGTAAGGTAATTAAAACATGCTAGTAAAATCAACAAAGAGATCATAAACGTAAGATAGTATAAAACATAAGATGTTGATCATAAACTGAACATAAAATTGAATATGACTGTTTTCACAAGTAAAATCTTATAAGGACTGTTTGAGACAAAATACTATAAGTCGTAATATCACAAGGCATGGACATAATAATACATAGAAATTAAGGAACAATAGGAGATTCTAATAACTGACATATCCCATGTGAGCATACATGGAGCCCAACCTGTAAAACACTAGTTGGGAGGGTGTCCATGTAGGAGCATGAAAAGGAGTGAGATCACTCATGGGTGGCCTATTCGAGCATGGTAGACACTCTCTTGGAGAACCCCATCATGGCTGTGTTGGCGCATAGTATTAAGACCTGGGTGCGCTGGAATCCTTCCTACTCGGTTCTAAATACTACTCCTGAAACATATATAGTGCTCATATCATAATCATGAAACATGGGTTTACATGGCTAGTTTTAATCATGAAATTCATAATATGTTAATATACATGAGCTAACCATGAAAATAATTGTAATACCCCGGAAGCCCTAAGATTAGACCCGAGACTTGAAATAGAGAAAATAGGATTTTCTGTACCAGGTCACAGAACGAGTCGTCCTGTGACATGTCAGGATTACCATGAGTCGTTAAGTTACTCATTGCGAGGAGTATGACTTGAGTTGGAAATATCTGGTTTTGGGTCACCACAGACATGACCATGAGTCATGGTCAGCCCCACAACTCGTTGAGTCATTCGTGGTCAGGGATGAGATGCAAGTAGGAGGACTTGGGGCAGTGCACCTAATGGGTAGGTCACCATGACTCATTGGGTGCACCACGAGTTGTGGTGTGCCCCGTGGTGAGCCCCAGGTAAGTTTTGGCAATGAAGGCAATGAGAGGTGACCACGACAGCGACAAACCGTTAGGTCCATTTTAGGGACCCTTTGAGGAAAAATTGGCAATGCACTTGACTGCAGGATATCACGACTCGTGCCTGGTGGTAACGATTCGTCCAGTCCCTCGTTGGGATTGGCAGTCAGTTTTTCTCTGCGAATTTAGTAAGGGCTTTTTCTTAATTCCTAAGATCCTAAGGCCTAAACTACGTCGTTTTAAGATATGCATAATGATTTTTAAGAGGGGTAAGTTCATGCAAAGTTATTCCTATTCATGCATGCAAGCTTAGAGGGCTAGAGAGGTGATCAAGCTTAATTCCTCCCAAATTTCTCTTAATTCTTCCTTTGGCAAATTAGAGAAGTTATAGAATCAGATTCTCTCAGGTATGTAAGGTTATGAATGTGTGAATTTGTTCACACCCATGCCCAATCCCTTTTTAATTCATGAAAATCTATATGTGATCCTATATGGTTTTAACCTAATGCATTAATTTCCTAAGTATCTACTATGGGTATCATCTAAGCATGTGTCTATTATTGAATTATGGTTTATGGGCAAGTTTTACAATGTTTTCGATTATAAATCAGGTTTTCAAGTTTTATAAATTATGATTCCCATCCATGAGAAGTTCATGAAAGTTGAGATCTATGATGTATGTTCAAGTATGATGAAATATTTATGATGAAAATCATATTTTCAAGTTACCTATGTCTATGATCATGTTTTCAAGTGAATTAAGTATTTTCAAGAGAATTAAGTATTTTCAAGCATGTTTAAGTATTGGGAAAGCTCGTATGTTCAAGTATGAATTCTGATTTCACGAATTAGCTTACCACATGGTTTTGGAGTCAATACTCCCAATTATATTCATCTTGTGGTATGGTTTGAGCCAAGGCTCCTCATGTATGATTTAAGATTTTATACGTACATGATTATTAAGCTTCGTCACTAGACGATGGTCAGCTTCGTTGAAAAATGGTGGAGAGCATATGCATGTTTTTGGGAGTAGTGTCTAGCACGAGTAGGCTAAGGGTCAGTCAACCTTATGCTTCAAAACTATGACCCGACGTAGGTATGATCAGATTATTTGGGACCTCTTTTAGAGCTTTCCCCTGCCCTAAGGGGCCTTCAGCTTGATATCGATATCATGGTAGCGTCCATAGCCCTAGCAAGGATTTGGAAGGCTCTACCCACTTGAGTGTGATAGTCGGGACCACGTAAGCTCTATCGTGGTAATATCGATTATATGAAGAGTCTCTCATTGTTCTTCGTCATTTCAGTTATGCATGTTTATCATGAAATATATATATATATATATATATATATATATATATATATATATATATATATATATATTCTAAAGCAGGTTTGACCCAATGTTCAGTTTTACTTATAATTGTTAGATTTCAGCGTTAGGTCATTCAATTCAGTTATGATGTTTAGTTATGTTCAGATCATGATTTCAGAAATAGCATGCAAGCCCTACTCTTAGATTCTTATCTTGATTATGTTTTACATATGCATGTTTTAATGATTTTACTAACTTAAGAAGTTTTACTTACCTTGCATACTCGGTACATTCCCTGTACTAACCGCATACTCTATGCTGTATCATTTTATGATACAGGCTCTGGTCTTTAGACTCAGCCCCGTCACTAGCTAGTTTACGGAGTTAGCATCCAGCGTCAGTGGTGAGTCATCATCTCCCGAGGACCATTCCTTATCAGTTATCTTTGTATTTTCAATTTTAGGATTAGAGAGTTAGTTGGGGTCTTGTCCCATCAACTCATCACACATAGTGGGTTTTCAGACATAGATTATATTAAGCTTCAGACTTGCACTGTATGATTTCAGATTTATGTTATGCTCAGACTTTCGCTATGATTATTATGTCGATCTTCTGTTTTTATTGATTGAGTTAGAAATTATGTTCTTGCCTTGGGTCGACTTGGAGCCTCTCGGGGTTCCTTGTCCCGTGTCTCAATCTGGGCCCATGTTCGGTCATGACAAACTTAGTATTAGAGCAGTAGGTTTGAAGTGTCCTAGGGTGTTTGAAAGCGACGTTAAGTAGAGTCTTTTTCATGGTATGAAGCGCGCTAGGAAATGTTCCCTTCTTTCATGATCTATTTCATGCAGTGAAATGTCTCTCTATCCTGTGCTATTCGCGATTTCAAAATCATGCCTCCCCGCAGAGTTAACGACAGAAGAAATGGAAATGGAAATGGCACGAGGATGATAATGGAGACGGGCATCAGCAGGCCCCACCAGCCCATAAGCACCATGCACCGGAGCTGGTTGCCCATGCTGAATTCAGGGCAGCCATTCAAATGTTAGCACAGGCCTTAACTGCCCAAGTCAATCAGTAGGCGGTAGCGCATGTCCCTCGAAATGGGAATGCGGCGGCAGCACAAGTCAGATATTTCTTAAGGATGAACCCTCCAGAGTTCCTTGGGTCAAAGGTGGACGAGGATCCATATGAGTTTATCGATGAGATTCTAAAGATCACCCAGGTCATGAGGGTGAATGGAGAGGAGTGCGCCGACTTAGCCTCTTATCAGCTGAAAGGAATTGTGCATATCTAGTTCAAGCAGTGGAAAGATAGTAGAGCAGTGGGAGCAGGCCTATCAGTTGGGATGAGTTCCCTGTCGCTTTCCTAGATTGGTTCTTTCCTCATGAGATAAGGGAGTTGAAAGCGTCCGAGTTTGTGAACTTGAAACAAGGAAAGATGATAGTGCATGAATATGCCCTAGAATTCACTCGTCTGTCCAAGTACGCCCCAGAGTAAGTGGTTAATCAGAGGGCTCGAGTGAGCAGGATTGTTCATGGGGTGGCAGACTATCTAGACAAGGACTGCAGGACTGCTATGCTCCATCAGGATATGGATTTTCCACGGATAGTCTTGTATGCCCATCAGATGGAGGTGACGCATCTGAGGGAGAGAGAGGCCAAGAGGGCTAGGATAGATAGCTATAGGTTCTCTCAGTCAAGACTAAGTGGTGGGCACCGACAGCAGTCCCACCAGAGTTTCGACGAGTCATCCAGACCTAGGCACGACTAGAGGGGACGAGCATCAGGTTCTAGGGGTTAGAGCAGCAGGTCCGCAGATTCCAGTATTCTAGTTTGCGACCGGTGTGGCCAGAGACACACTAGTTAGTGTTTGGCGGGTGCAGGTGCTTGCTTCGAGTGTGGAAAGCCTAGACATATGCTCAGAGATTGCCCAGCAGCTAGACAGGGCCATGATGGGGGTCGACGCCCAGCTTCCAGTTCAACACTCCACCAGCACGCGCAACTCAGCAGGACGCATATGAGGAATTAGCATACTGACTCACTTTCATCCTTCCCGTTCATAGACCAAGGGAAACTCTACTAGTACAGCTGGCAAATAGCGCTAAAACAAATTCTATGCCTTAGCGTCCCGCCAGGAGCAGGTGGTCTCCGCGGATGTAGTCACTGGTATGTTACGAGTTTTCCACCTTGATGTGTATGCCTTGTTAGATCCGGGGGCTACTTTGTCTTTTTTGACGCCCTATGTTGCTAGTAGTTTTAAAGTTAGCCCCCAAATCTTGTCAGAACCCTTCTCAGTCTCTACTCTAGTCGGTGATTTAGTTATAGCTAGACGGGTGTATAGAGATTGCCCTGTCACAGTCCTTCAGAAAATCACCTCATCAGATCTAGTAGAGTTAGCCATGACTGATTTTAATATTGTTGTCACAACTAAATGTAATCTCGGATCGAGACACGGGACAAGGAACCTTGAGAGACTCCAAGTCGACCTATCACATGAACACACATCTAAATCCAGTAAAGCAGAATTACTCAACATGATAAAATAGCGGAAGCATAATCATAACATAGCATGAAAAGTGAAACGTCTTCATACATGACAGCTGAATACTACACATGGTCTGAAAGCCTCTAACATATTTGATGGGCTGATGAGACAACACCCCCAACTAACCCGACAAGTCTAGAAAACTAAACATAAAGAGATAATTGATATCAACTTGTCCTCGAAGAATGAGGGCTTACCAATGATCTGGATGCTAACTCTGGAAACGAGCTAATGACGGTGTTGGGTCTGAAGTTCAGAGCCTGTATCATTTCATGATACAACATAGAGTATGCGGTCAATACATGGAATATACCGAGTAAGCAAGGTAAGTAAAACAGACGTTTAAAACACATCAAAGTTCATAAGATATCTTAAGAGTAGGACAGCATGCTCGTAATGTAAATATCATAATGTAACATAAGGCTCAAGGTTTTCAAAACATTCGTAATCTATTCATTATCATAGTCATAAGAGAAGGTTTAGAAATCGTGGCTTGAGCCAAAGCAACATAAACATAAAAATGCATAAAAACATGGGGAACAATGGGAGGACTCGTCATAACTGACACCAGCATGGTAGAGCCTTACATGATGCCCCAACTATCTCACTGAAGTGGGCATAGTCGTCCCAGCTTGCCAGGCCAGGGACGTGCATTATGTGATATCACGAAAGAGGGGATCCATTAACATAGTAATGTATCAACATGAACCTACTGTGGCACGTAGTTATGAGACACCGACATAGTTCTTAGAACGCCAGGCTACTCGGTGCTTGACACTACTCCCAAAACATGCACATTAGGATCGTACATAAATCATAAATATCATTCATGAAATTCATGGCTAAATAAATATTAACATCAATGATCCCTGTTTACATACGTGTTTAGCCATGAATCAAGGGCCCATTAATCTACCAACGTCATAAATCGATCAATCATGAAATCCATATCATAAGTCATAAATCGATCAATCATGAAATCCATATCATAAGTCATAAATCATATTTGAATATATGAGAATCGTTCAATACTTTAACATGCTTGAAAATACATAATTCACTTGAAAACATGATTATAGACATGGGTAATCTTGAAAATATGCTTTTCATCATTAATATCTCATCAGACATGAACATTCTTCATAAATCTCAAGTTTCATGAACTTCTCATAAATGGGCATTTGAATTTATAAAGTTTGAAACATGATTTTAATCGAAAGAAACGTAAAACCTACCCATAATTCATAATTCAATAATAAAAACTCATTCAAATCTTACCCATGTAAAGATTTAGGAATTTCATGCATTAGGCTAAAACCCCATGGAATAGACATAGAAATTTCTATGACTTAAAGAGAGATTGGGCATGGGCGTGAATGGGTTCAACCATTCATAACCTTACATACCTGATTAAAGTTGATTCTTACACTTTCTTGATTGCCCAAGAGGAATTTGAGAAGAATTGGAAGGGCTAAGGCTTGATCTCTTCTCTATCTCCCTAACTTGCATGCATGGGTTTAGAATAGGCTAGAATGACTTAACCTATCTTAATACACCCTAAAAATAACTTAAAACGACATAGTATAGGACCCTAGAGCATAGGAATGATGAGAATACCCTTAATAACTTCGCAAAAAATAACTGCTCGTCAATCTCCACGAGGGACCTAATGAGTCGTTACCACCAACCACGAGTCGTTACATCGATCTTTGGGTACACTGTCGAGGTTTTACCTGGAACTCATAACGAGCCATCTTATGAATCAGTACTGGTGACCACAACTTATGTTCACTACTCGTTATCTCCAGTTCCTCCAACCTCAGATCATTAGTTACCTGCTCACCACGATTCACCCAATGAATTGTTGTGTCTGGCCACGATTCATGGGTCTATCCATAAGGTACACTACCACCTCACACTCCTTCCAATTTTCCTTGGCCATGGACGACTCAACGGGTCGTGGGGTCTGACCACGACCTGTGGTCATGCCCGTGGTGACCCCATCAACAATTTATCAACTCAAGTCCAGTACCTCACCATGAGTCACCTCATGACTTGTAGTATTCCCCATGGGTCATAGAACGACTCGTTCTGTGACCTAGTGCAAAATTTTCAGTTTTCTCTGTTTCAACTCCCCAGTCTAATCTTTGGGCATTCGGGGTATTACAATTTCTCCTCCTTGGGAAATTCATCCTCGAATGTTGGAAAACATACAGAATTTTAGAGAAATGCAATCATCATATTCAAATACTGATCATTTAAGCTGAAAACTAACGGAATGACCAACTCTAATTCAAACTACACGGCTGAGTTGAATTCACAAACCATACATACATACTTTGACATAAAAGAACTTAGGCACATGAAAACTAAATAGAGTGCTAGGGTAAAAACTGATACCTCAAGCTGGAACTGAGCCAGTAGGGAATAAATGTGGGTATCTAGCCATCATGTCTGCTTCGGCTTCCCACGTAGCTCCTTCAACATGCTGATTCCCCTATAATACTTTATCTGAAGCTACTTCCTTGTTTCTTAGCCTCTGAACTTGACAAGAACCTCCTCATAACTAAGGTTGTCTTTCACATCAAAACTGTCCATCGAAACAACTAGAGCTAGATTCCCCAAACACTTCTTTAAGAGGGATACATGGAAAACAGGATGCACGGAAGCCAATTCTGAGACAACTCCTTCATATGCCACCTTGCCAACCCGTTTCAAAATCTAGTAAGGGACAACATAACGAGGGATGAGTTTTCCTTTCTTTCCAAACTGCATCACTCCCTTCATGGGAGACACCTTCAGAAACACCCAATCATCCAAGCCACTCGAGTTCTCCCCTCCTCACATCGGTATAGGACATTTGGCGACTTTGAGCCATTTTTAACCTATTCCGTATTAGCTGAACCTTCTCTATAGCCTCAAGGACTGAATCTAGTCCTATCATCGCAGCTTCATCAACTTCGAACTAGCCAATAGGCAATCTACCTCTCTGCTCATAAAGAGCCTCAAATAGAGCCATCTGAATACTAGAATGGTAGTTGTTATTGTATGCAAACTCGATGAGAGGAAAATGATCATCCCAACTACCTTTGAAGTAAATCACGCATGCTCTCATCATGTCTTCAACAATCTGAATTGTTCACTCCGCTTGACCATCCATTTGTAGGTGAAATGCTATCCTGAGCTTAACCTGAGTACCAAGTCCCTTTTGGAACGACCTCCAAAATTAAGAGGTAAATTGGGTACCTCTGTCTGATATGATGGACAAGGGCACTCCATGCAACCGAACTATCTCTCGGATGTATAGTTTGGCATAGTCCTCCGCTGAATCCGTGGTTTCGACTGGTAGAAAATGAGAGGCTTTGGTCAACCTGTCTACAATAACCCAAATGGAGTCATATTGTCGACGAGTGCGAGGCAAACCTATTATGAAGTCCATATTGATTTCTTCCCACTTCCAAGTAGGAATACTGATATCCTGAAGCATCTCTCCCGACCTCTGATGCTCAACCTTTACTTGCTTACAGTTTGGGCACTTAGCTACAAGTTTTGCAATGTCCTTCTTCATGCCATTCCACCAATAGACTTTTCGTAAGTCACGGTATATCTTGGTGGAACCTTGATGGATAGAATACCTAGATCCATGAGCCTCGTGCATCATCCAATTTCTCAAACACCACCATCGATCGAATCAACCAAACGAACTCCCAACCTTGCAAGTCGATGCATGTCTTTCACCAGCTCCTTCTTTCCCTCATCCACATGGGACACACTTTCCATGGAGAGTCTACTAAGTGCATCTGCTACTACATTAGCCTTTTCCAGGATGGTAAAGGAAACTAATATCATAGTCCTTGAGTAGCTCTAAGCACCTTCTTTGCCGAAGATTGAGATCCTTCTGGGTAAACACATATTGTAGACTCTTATGATCCGTAAACACATCCACGTGGACCCCATACAAATAATGTCTCCATATCTTCAAGGCGAATACCACCGCGGCCAAGATAATGGGTCGGGTAATTCTTCTCATGAACTTTCAGTTGTCTAGAAGCATAAGCTATAACCTTTCTATGCAGCATCAATACATATTAAAGTCCGATCCTTGAACCATCACAATAAACCACAAACCCATCCGTGCCATGGGGTAGGGTCAACACTGGTGCTAAGGTGAGTCGAGCCTTCAACTCTTGGAAGCTCTTCTCAAAGGCCTCTGACTATTAGATACCTTCTTCTGGGTCAATTTAGTCAATGGTGTTGCAATAGATGAAAGCCCCTCAACAAATCTCCGATAGTAGCCCACCAAGCCCAAAAAACTCTTGATATCTGAAGGATTCACCAGTCTAGGCCAGTTCTTCACTGCTTCTATTTTCTAAGAGTCCGCCTTTATGCCCTCACTCGATACCACATGGCCCAAAAACACCACTGAGTTCAACCAAAACTCGAACTTGCTGAATTTTGCATACGATTGACGATCCTTCAAAGTCTGCAACACTACCCTCAAATGAGTGGCATGCTCCTCCTCGCTCTGGGAGTATATAAGGATGTCATTAATGAATACAATTATGAACATGTGCAAGTATGGCTTGAACACCCTATTCATCAAGTCCATAAAAGTTGTAGGAGCATTTGTTAGTCCAATAGACATAACGACAAACTCATAATGACCATACCGCATCCTGAAGGCTGTCTTCAGGATGTCGCTCTCCCAAACTATGAGCTAATGGTACCTAGATCTGAGATCTATTGTTGAAAAACACTTGGCACCCTGAAGCTGGTCAAGCAAATCATCAATCCTAGGTAGAGGATAGTTGTTCTTGACGGTGACCTTCTTCAATCGCCGAGAATCAAGACACATACGAAGGGAGCCATCTTTCTTTAGGACAAAGAGAACTGGTACACCCCATTGGTATTTTCTTGGACTAATGAAACCCTTATCCAAAAGATCCTTTAACTGCTCCTTCAACTCTTTTAGCTCGACTGGAGCCATTTTGTAGGGAGGAATAGATATAGGTTGCGTGTTGGGTAGGAGGTCAATACCAATATCTATTTCCCTCTCGAGAGGAATACTCAGTAGATCATATGGGAACACTTTTGGATACTCATATCACATTGGAACTGACTGGATAGTCGGGGTCTCAGACTCAACATCCTTAACCCTAAATAGATGGTATACACAACCATTAGAAATCATTTTCCTTGCCTTAAGATAGGAAATAAAATGACCTACAGGCATGGTCGAACTACCTTTCCACTCTAAGACTGGCTCACCTAGAAAGTGGAACTCCACCACATGGGTCCTACAATTAATAGAAGCATAACATGCATACAACCAATGCATGTCGAGAATCATATCAAAGTAAGGCATGGCTAACTCTACTAAGTCTGCGGAGGTGACCTTCTGTAATACTATGATCGGGCAACTTCTATACACCCGCCTAGCTACGACTAAATCACCAACAAGCATAGAGACTGAGAATGGTTCTACCCAAATTTCAGGACTGACTCCAAAGATAATAGGAATATAAGGTGTCACAAAAGACAAAGTAGCCCCTGGTTCTAACAAAGCATAAGCACCAAGGTGGAACACTGGTAACATACCAGTAACCACATCTGGTGAAGTTTCCTGCTCCTGACGCGAGGCAAGGGCATAGAATCTATTTTGGCACTGCCTGCCACCCTCACTAGTGGATGCCCCCTGTAAAGCTGAACATGTTGGAGCTGCTACTGACCTGGTAGTTTGTGCATGACCTCTATCACCATCCTTTATAGAAAATGGACACGCTCGGCATATGTGGCCGGACGTACCGCACCCATAAAAGATATCTGAGACGAGCAAGCACTTCCCAGCATGACTCTTGCCACACTTCCCACAGGCTGGGAAGGTGCGCTATACTTGCATGCCCCTTTGGTCTCCCGAACTTGAGGCGCTGCTCCTCTGATCACCCTTGGATCTCGAGGAACACTAGTGATGATGGTGCTGGAGCTAGTGACCTCTGTTGAATCTGAGGGCGGTGACCACCGCCGGATCTCTACTGAGTGAACACATAGTTGTCTGTCCGGGCCCTTTTGGCCTCTCTCTCCCTCATATGCGCCGCCTCCATCTTTTTGGCGTATAAGACTATCTGAGAGAAATCCATATTCTAGTGGAGCATAAATCTTTGTCCAAATAGTTCACAACCCCATGAACAAACTTGCTCACTCGCGCCCTCTAATCAATCACTACCTCTGGGGCATAATTTGATAAGCGTATGAACTCAAGGGCATACTCTTGTACCGTCATCTTCCCATGTTTATGTTTCCCGAACTCAGCTACCTTCAACTCCCTCATCTCATGAGGGAAGAACCGATCTAGGAAAGAAACATGGAACTCCTCCCAAGTGACAGGGCCTGCTTTAACGGCCATACTATCTTTCTACTATCAAAACCAGATGTGTGTGACCCCTTTCAGTTGATATGAGGCCAACTCAACACACTCAACCCTATTCACCTGCATGACCTGGGTGATCTTCACAACCTCGTCAATCTCATGTGGATCCTCATTCACATTAGAACCAAGAAACTCTGGTGGGTTCATCCTAAAGAATTCTCTGAATCGAGCTATCGCCGCATTTCAGTTTTACGAAAAACGTGCCACTGCCTGCTGGTTGACCTGAGCGGTCAGGGTCTGTGCCAACATCTAAATAGCTGCCCTAAATTCTATATGGGCAACCAGCTCCGGTGCATGGTGCTCTTGGACTGGTGGGGCTTGTTGGTGCCCATATCCGTTGCCATCCTCGTGGCCGTTTCCATTCCTATTCCTCCTACCGTTAACTCTGCGGGGAGCCATGATTCTGCAATCACAAATAGCACGAGTTAGAAGGATAGGAAGGTGTTTCATCGCATGACATGGATCATGAAAGAAGAGAGCATTTCCTAAACGTCTCATATCCTCTTCTTCATAAGTGTGACGCGCTTTACACCCATGAAAAAGACTCTACTTAAAGCAGCTATAGGAAACCCTAGGACACTACAAGCCTATTACTCTGATACCAAGTTTGTCACGACCCAAACGTAAGCCCGGATCGAGACACAGGACAATGAGCCCCGAGAGATTCCAAGTCGACCCATGGCATGAACATAAATCTATCTCAATACAGTAAACTGGAATTACTCAACATGATAACATAGAGGAAGCATAATCATAACATAACATGGAAAATGAAACGCACTTCATACATGATAGTTGAATACACCACATGGTCTGAAAGCCTCAACATATCTGATGGGCTGATGGGATAACACCCCCAACTAACCCAACAAGTCTAGAAAACTAAACATATTAAGATAACTGATATCAACTGGTCCTCATAGAATGAGGACTCATCAATGAGCAGGATGCTAACACCGAACTAGCTAACGATGGTACTAGGTCTGAAGTTCGGAGCCTATATCATGAAACGATACAACATAGAGTATGTAGTCAGTACGTGGAATGCACTGAGTATGCAAGGTAAGTAAAATGAACATTTAAAATACATTAAAGTTCATAAGAGATCATAAGAGTAGGACATCATGCTCGTAACATAAATATCATAATGTAACATAAGTATCAAGGTTTTCAAAACATTAGTAATCCATTCGTTATCATCGTCATAAGAGAAACTTTAGAAATCATAGCTTGAGCCAATGCAACATAAATATAACAATGCATAATAACATGCGGAACAATGGGAGGACTCTTCATAACTGACACTTTCATGGTAGAGCCTTACATGATGCCCCAACTATCTCACTCAAGTGGGAAAAGTCATCCTAGCTTGCCAGGCTAGGAACGTGAATTATGTGATATAAAGAATGAGGAGATCCATTAAGATAGTAATGTATCAACATGAACCTATGGTGGCACATAGTTATCAGACATTCGCGTAGTCCTTTGAATGCTAGGCTACTCGGTGCTTAACACTGCTCCCAAAACATACACGCTGGGCTTGTACGTAAATCATAAACATCATTCATTATTATCATGGCTATATAAACATTAACATCAATGATACCCATTTACATAAATGTTTAGCCATGTACCAAGGGCCCATTAATCGGCCAACTTCATAAATCAATCAATCATGAAATCCATATCATAAGTCATAAATCACATTTGAACATGTTGGCATTGATCAATACTTTAACATGGTTGAAAATACATAAATAACTTGAAAAAATGATTATAGACATAGGTAGTCTTTAAAACATGCTTTTCATCATTAATACCTCATCATACATGAACATTCTTCATAAATCTCAACTTTCACGAACTTTTCATAAATGGGCATTTGAATTTATAAAGCTTGAAACATGATTTTAATGGAAAGCAACCTAAAACCTTCCCATAATTCATAATTCAATAATAAAAACTCAATTAAATCATACCCATGTAAAGAATTAGGAATTTCATGCATTGGGTTAAAAACCCCATGGAGTCGACATAGGAATTTAGATGACTTAAAGAGAGATTGAGCATGGGTTTGAATAGATTCACCCATTCATAATCTTACATACCTTATTAAAGTTGATTCTTACACTTCCTTGATTGCCCAAAAGGAATTTGAGAAGAATTGGAAGGGCTAAGGCTTGATCTCTTTTCTTGCTCCCTAACTTGCATGAATGGGTTTAGAATAGGCTAGAATGACTTAACCTATCTTAATACACCCTAAAAATAACATTAAACCACGTAGTATAGGACCCTAGAGCATAGGAATTACGAGAATACCCTTAATAACTTTGCAGAAAATAACTGGTCGTCAGTCCCCATTAAGAACAAGTATCCTATCCCTATAATTGATGATTTTTTTGACTAACTTTAGGGTGGTAAATGCTTTTCAAAGATAGACCTCAGATTCGGATACCATCAGCTTAGGGTTCAAGAGAGTGAGATTCCGAAGACAGCCTTCAGGATGCGGTATGGTCATTATGAGTTTGTTGTTATGTCTTTTGGACTAACGAATTCTCCTGCAGCTTTTATCGATTGATGAACAGGGTGTTCAAGGCATACTTGGACATGTTTGTGATCGTCTTTATTGATGACATCCTGATATACTCTCGGAGCGAGGAGGAGCATGCCGCTTATTTGAGGGTGCTGTTACAGACTCTCAAAGATCACCAATTATAGGCTAAATTCAGCAAGTATGAGTTTTGGTTAAACTAAGTGGCATTTTTGGGTCATGTGGTGTCAAGCAAGGGTATAAAGGTGGACTCTCAAAAGATAGAAGCGGTGAAGAATTGGCTTTGACCGGTGAATCCTTCAGACATCAGGAGTCTCTCGGGTTTAGCTGGGTACTATCGGAGGTTTGTTGAGGATTTTTCATCTGTTGCATCTGTAATATCCCGGGAAGGCCTAAGAATAGACCCGGGAGTGTAATTGGAAAATTGCAGAAAAACTGGCAAATACCATAGGACGGACCACAGAACGACTCGTGGTATCAAACCACGAGTCGTTGAATGCTATCATTGGTGAGGAAAAGGTTGGTGGAAGTGGATACAATGAGAGGTACAACGGCCCGTTGTGGGATACAACGGGCCATCCTTTGCAATCGTGGTTAGCGTTAGGCTGGGTGACAAGGTAAACAATGGGAGACCCAATGACCTGTTAGAAATAACCACAGGTCATTAGTTGTGGTCATTGTTGGAGGCTAATAATTTCCAATGGAGGTGATGGGTTGAGACCATGACTTGTTAGAAGGAACGGCGAGTCGTGGTGAGGCTCGTGGTAAGGGGGTTTATATTTTATGATGAGCAAATAATGTACGGTGTAATGGACCATGGTTTCAGAGAGAAGGCATTCAGCAGTCCATTCAATGAGGGATATGATGGGTCGTTGGTGGTTCCCACGACCCGTTTTTACCATTCGTGGGTTCCATCCGTCCAGATTTCAGGGCAGGTTCATTAAGGGCATATTTGAATTTTTCACGCTTTTATACCCAAAACTATGTTGTTTTTTGTATTTTTCTGAGTGTGATAAGATGAGTTAAGTCCTTTATGCATGCCCATTCTCATGCAAGAACTTTAGAGAGATTTTTGGGAGATTCAAGGTCTTCTTCCCCAAGTTTCCATCAATTTCTTTGTGGGTATTCAAGGAACCTCAAAATCAATCCATTCCCAAGTATATAGGGTTTAGAATGGGTGATTTCTTTCACACCCATGCCCAAATTTCGATGTAATTCATGAATCCTCCTATTCAAATTCTATGGGGTTTTACTCAAATGCATGGAAATGTGATTTCTCTTTATGGGTTTGATTTAATTTAGTTTTAATTTTTGAATTATGAATGATGGGCAGGTTTTATACTATTTTCCTAAAAATCATGTTTTAATCTTTTAAATCGAAAATGCTCATTTGATGAAGGTTCATGAATGTCATGATTTACGATGAATATGCAATATTTTGAATTTATTGATGACGGAAAAGAATGAATTCAAGCTACCCATGTTTATGAGCATATTTTGAAAGAATTTAATATGATGATGTATTGGGCAATGCCCACATGTTAAAGAATGATTTATGATTTATGTAGTGAATTACATGATTTATCGATTTATGATGTTGGCCGATAAAAAGGGCCTATGATTCTTGTCTAAGCATGTTTTAAAGGGGATCAATGATGATAAATGTTATATTTTAGCCAATGAATCTTAACGCATGATGCTATTAATTTTATGTATGAGCCTATATGTATGTTTTTGGGAGCCGTGTCTAGCACCGAGCAACCCAGCGTTCAAAGGACTACGCCGGTATCTCAAAACCACGTGCCACCGTGGGCTTCTAATGGTATTATGTATTGATAATGATCCCCTAAAATGTGATATCACGCCTAATGCATGACCATTGCCTGGCAAGCCAGGGTCAGCTCTGCCCACATGAGTGAGATAGTTGGGGCATTATGAAAGGCTCTACCATGATGGTGTCGGTTATGACGAGTCCTCCCATTGTTCCACGCGTCTTATGCATTATTATATTTATGTTATTGGCTCAAGTTATGTTTTGATAATGTTTACTTATGATTATGATTGTGAACGCTTTATCAATGAATTGAAAGCCTTGAGCCTTATGTTTTCTTATGAAGTTTATGATATATGCATGATGTCCTTCTCCTATGTTACTTATGAGTTTTATTTTACTTTTAAATGTCTATTTCACTTACCTTGCATACTCGGTACATTCCACGTACTGACTACATTCCTTCTACGTTGTATCATTTCATGATACAGGGTCCAAATCTCAAGCTCATCCTCACCCTTAGTCCATCTCAGCTTACGCTTTCAGCTTATTGGTGAGTCCTCATGTTCCGAGGCCGATGACAGATTTTCATGTTATTTATGTTTCAGTGTTGGTCAGGCTAGTTGGGGATGTTATCCCATCAACCCATCTTATGTATTAGAGGCTTTTAGAAAAGTATGTAGTGCTCAGTTATGTATATGTCCAGTATTTCCTGATGTTATGCTATAATTACGTTTCCGTCGTGTTTTTATGATTATTATTCTGCTTATTTGTATGAGATTAGTTGTATGCATATGCAATGGGTCGATTTGGGGTCTCTCGGGGCCCCTTGTCCTATGTCTATGATCTGGGTGTACGTTCAGGTCGTGACAAACTTGGTATCAGAGCAATAGGTTTGAAGTGTCCTAGGATGTCTGAAAGCCGCGTTAAGTAGAGAATTTTTGAAGCACGCCACACTTATGACGGAGAGGCTACTAGATGTTTAGGAAATGTTCCCTCTTTTCATGTTCTATTTCATGCGATGAAAAGCTTTTCCACCCTTCTAATCCGTGCGATTCGCGATTGCAAAATTATGACTCCTAGAAGAATGAACGGAAGGAGGAATGGAAATGATGAAGGCCACAGAGATAGCAATAACCATGGGTATCAGCAAGCCCCACTTGTTCAGGAGCCCCAAGCACCAGAGCCAGCCACCCACGCTGAGTTTCGAGAGGCTATTCAGATATTGGCGCAGGCCTTGACCGCTCAGGTCAACCAGCAGACTGTTGCGCAGGTTCCACAGAATGGCAATGCAGCGGCGAATTAGATTAGAGACTTCTTGAGGATGAAGCCTCCTAATTTCACGGGCCCAAAGGTGGATGAGGATCCACATGAGTTCATTGAAGGGATTTTGAAGGTCACTCAGGCTATGGGGGTGACAAATGGGGAGTGTGTGGACTTGGCCTCCTATCAGCTAAAAGAGGTCGCCCATATTTGATACAAGCAATGGAAGGACAACAAGGCAACGGGAGCGAGCCCTATCAGCTGGGATGAGTTCCACATAGCCTTTCTCGACAGGTTCTTCCCTCGGGAGATGAGAGAGTTGAAAGTAGCTGAGTTTGTAAACCTCAAGCAAGGAAATAGGATAGTGCTAGAGTATTCGCTTGAGATGTCAAAGTATGCCCCATAGTTTGTGATGGATCAGAGGGCGCAGGTGAGCCGATTCATTCATGGTGTGGCTAGTTATCTAGATAATGATTGCAGAACTACTATGCTCCACCAGGATATGGACTTTCCTCGCATAGTGTTGTACGCCCAGCAGATGGAGGCGGCTCATGCGACGGAGCGAGAGGCAAAGAGGGCTTTGACGGATAGCCGTTAGTTTTTGCATCAGAGGTCCGACGGTGGCTACCGTCCACAGTTTCAGCAGAAATCACTAGGCCTAGCACCATCATTAGCTAGTGTTCCATACAGACCTGGGGTGATCATAAGAGTAGGGCTTCAAGATTGAGGGATCAGAGAGGTACCCAGTTAGAGTATACTTCTCCAACCTATGGGATGTGCGACAAGAGTCATGTCGAGGAGTGCTTGCCCGGTTCAGATGTTTGTTATGGGTGTGGTAGGTCTGGACACATGCACCAAGTGTGCCCATATGCTAGACAGGGTGATGTTAGGGGTTGTGCATAGACCACCAGGACAGCAACAGCTCCAGCCCATTCCGCAACACAGGGAGCATCGACTAGTGGAGGTGGCGAACAGCGCCAAAACCGATTCTATGCCCTTGCCTCGCACCAGGAGCAGGAGACTTCTCTAGACGTGGTCAGTAGTAAGTTGCGTGTCTTTCATATTGATGTTTATGCCTTGCTAGATCCTGGAGCTACCTTGTCTTTCGTAACTCCTTACATTGCTCCTAGCCTTGGAGTTAGTCCCGAGACCTTGTCAGAACCGTTTTCAGTTTCGACCCCTGTTGGTGATTCGGTCATAGCTAAAGGAGTACATAGAGAATGCTCGGTCACTACATTGCATAAGGTTACCTCCGCATACCTTGTAGAGTTAGCCATGACCGACTTTGACATTATTCTTGGCATGGATTGGTTGTTTGCATGTTATGCTTCGATAAATTATAGGACCTGTACGGTGGAATTTCATTTTCTAGGTGAGTCCGTGTTGGAGTGGAAGGGTAGTTCGGCGGTACCAGCAGGTCGGTTTATTTCCTACCTTAATGCCAGGAAGATGATTTCTAAAGGTTGCATGTACCACCTAGTTAGGGTTAAGGATGTGAAGTCCGAGACCCCAGCTATTCAATCAGTTCCAGTGGTGTGCGAATATCCGGAGGTGTTTCCTAATGATTTGCCAGGTGTTCCTCCAAAGAGGAAAATTGATTTCGGTATTGATCTATTACCCTATACACAGCCCATCTCTATTCCTCCTTATAGGATGGCTCTAGCCGAGCTAAAGGAATTGAAGGATCATCTAATGGATCTGTTGGATAAGGGTTGTATTAGACTGAGCTAGTCTCCATGGGGTGCACTAATTCTATTTGTTCGAAAGAAGGACGGTTCATTTCGCATATGTATTGATTATCGACAGTTAAACAAGGTTATCGTCAATAACAGGTACCCCTTAACTAGGACCGATGATTTGTTTGACCAGCTTCAGGGTGCCAAGTGCTTCTCCAAAATTGATCTCAAGTCCGGGTATCACCAGCTCAGAGTTCGGGAGAGTGACATCCTGAAGACCTCTTTCAGAACTCGGTATGGTCACTACGAATTTGTTGTTATGTCTTTCGGACTAACCAATGCCCCTGCAGCTTTTATGGATTTAATGAACAGGGTGTTCAAGGTATATCTGGATATGTTCGTGATCGTGTTCATCGATGACATTCTTATATACTCCCAGTGTGAGGAGGGGCATGCCACTCATTTAAGAATAATGCTACAGACCCTCAAGGATCGTTAGTTGTATGCAAAGTTTTGGCAACTGTGAATTTTGGCTAAACTCGGTGGCATTTCTGGGTCATGTGGTATCAAGCGAAGGCGTAAGGGTAGATTCCCAGAAGATTGAGGCGGTGAATAATTGGCCCAGACTAGTGAATCCTTCAGAAATTCAGAGTTTCTTGGGCCTAGCTATCTATTATCGAAGATTTGTTGAGGGTTTCTCATTTATTGCATCCCCAATGACCAGGTTCACTCAGAAAAAGGTGAAGTTCTAATGGTCGGATTCTTGTGAGAAAAGCTTCCAAGAGTTGAAGAACCGACTCACTTCAGCACCAGTGTTGACTTTACCCGAGGACACTGATGGCTTTGTAGTGTATTGCGATGATTCGAGAGTCGGACTGGGATGCGTGTTGATGCAACATGGGAAGGTAATAGCATATTCCTTGAGACAACTGAAAGTTCATGAAAGAATTACCCGACCCATGATCTCGAGTTGGCTGCGGTGGCGTTTTCATTGAAGATATGGAGGAATTACTTATATGGGGTCCACGTGGATGTATTTATGGATCACAAGAGCTTGCAATATGTGTTCACACATAAGGATCTGAATCTTCAGCAAAGGAGGTGGTTGGAGTTACTTAAGGACTATGACATGAGTGTCATTTACCACTAGAGCAAGGCCAATGTAGTTGCGGATGCACTTAATAGGCTATTTATGGAGAGTCTGTCCCATGTGGATGAGGGAAAGAAGGAGTTGGTGAAGGACGTCCACCGACTTGCAAGATTGGGAGTTAGATTGATCGACTCGACTGATGGCGGCGTCATTGTGCAAAATGGGTCAGAATCATCCTTGGTGGTCGATGTAAAATCTAATCAAGATAAAGATCCAACCTTGAGGAAGCTGAAGGAAGCAGTGCAGAGTCAAAAGGTGGAGGTTATATCCCAAGGGGGAGATGGGATGCTACGATACTAAGGTCGGCTATGTGTTCCAGACGTTGATAATTTGAGAGTTCGGATATTGCATGAGGCACAAGGTACTAGATATTCTATCCACCCAGGATCGACGAAGATGTATCGGTACTTGCGAGAAATCTATCGGTGGGATGGTATGAAGAAGGGTATTGCGGAGTTCATAGCTAAATGTCGAAACAGTCAGCAAGTGAAAGTCGAGCATCAAAGGTCGGGAGGTGTACTTTAGGATATTAGCATTCCCACATGGAAGTGGGAGGAAATAAATATGGATTTTGTTACAGGCCTACCTCATATTCGCCGACACTATGACTCCATTTGGGTGGTGGTAGACAGGTTAACTAAGGCAGCACACTTCCTACTGTTCAAGACCACGGATTCGGCGGATGATTATGCCAAGTTGTATATTCTAGAGTTGGTTCGACTTCATGGAGTGCCCTTGTCTATTATTTCAGACCAAGGATCTCAGTTTACCTCTCAGTTTTAAAAGTCTTTTCAGAAGGGACTTGGGACTCAATTCAAGCTCATCACGACTTTTCATCTGCAAACAGACCGCCAGGCAGAACGAACCATTCAGACCCTTAAGGATATGTTGAGGGCATGTGTTATGGATTTCAAAGGTAGTTTGGATGATCACTTGTCCTTAATTGAGTTTTCTTATAATAACATCTATCACTCTAGTATCCAGATGGCACCATTCGAGACTCTTTATTGGTGGAGGTGTAGATCTCCGATCGGATGATTTGAGGTTGGTGAGGCCGCTATGATAGGGCCAGACTCGGTTTACAAGGCGATGGTAAAGGTTCAGTTGATAAGGGACCGGTTAAAAACCACTCAGAATTGTCAGAAATCATATGCTGATGTGAGGAGAAGAGATTTGGAGTTTGATGTGGACGACTGGGAATTTCTAAAGGTGTCTCCCATGAAGGGAGTCATGTGTTTCGGAAAGAAGGGGAAACTAAGTCCCCCGCTATGCTGATCCCTACCAGGCTGTGAGGAGAGTTGGTAAGGTGGCATATGAGTTGGACTTTCCATCATAGTTATCTTCACTTCATCGCGTCTTCCATGTGTCAATTTTGAAGAAGTGATTGGGTGACCCAGCCTTGGTGGTCCTGGTAGACAGCATTGGGGTAAAAGACAGCCTCAGTTATGAAGAAATTCCCTTTGAAATCTTAGATCTTCAGGTTTGGAAGTTGAGAAACAAAGAAGTAGCTTCAGTTAATATCTTATGGAGAAATCAGCATGTTGAGGGAGCTACGTGGGAAGACGAAGCGTATATGATGGCTAGATACCCACTTTTGTTCTCTACTGGCTCAGTTCCGACTTGAGGTATTAGTTCTACTCTATGATCCCATTTAGTTTTTATGTTCAACTCATGTGTGAAATTTTCTTTTATGAGTATGAATGTGTATGAGAAGCATGATATTAGTTCAGCTATGTGGTTTGGTTCGGAGGTAGTCATTCCGTGAAAATTTCGGTTAAAATGATTAGTATATAGCTGTGATAAATTGTATATTTTTGTTTGCTACTTGTTTCCTACATTCGAGGACGACTGTTTCTAAGGGGGAGATATTGTAATGCCCCAGGAAGGCCTAAGAATAGACTCGGGAGTGTAATTGGAAAAGTGCAGAAAAACTGGCAAATACCACAGGACGGACCACAGAACAACTCGTGGTATCAAACCATGAGTCATTGAATGCTGTTGTTGGTCAGGAAAAGGTTGGTGGCAGTGGAGACAACAAGAGGTATGATGACACGTTGTGGGATAAAACGACCTTCCTTTGCAATCATGGTTAGGGTCAGGCTGGTGACAGGGTAAACAACAGGAGACCCAATGACTTGTTAGAAGTAACCACGGGTCATTGGTTGCGGTTATTGTTGGAGGCTAATAATTTCCAGTGGAGGTGACGGGTTGAGACCACAACTCATTGGAAGGAAACACGAGTCGTGACGAGGCTCGTGGTAAGGGGGTTTAGATTTTATGGTGAGCAAATAAAGGACGGTGTAACGGACCGTGGTTTCAGAGGACGAGTCGCCCTGTCTGTCCGTTGGTTAGTTTCGAGAGAAGGCATTCAGCAGTCCATTCAACGAGGGATATGATGGGTCATTGGTGGTTCCCACGACCCATTGTTACCACTCGTGGGTTCCATCTGACCAGATTTCAGGGCAGGTTCATCAAGGGCATATTCGAATTTTTCACGCTTTTAGACCCTAAACAATGTCATTTTATGTATTTTTCTGAGTGTGATAAGATGAGTTATGTCCTTTATGCATGTCCATTCTCATGCAAGAACTTTAGAGAGATTTTTGGGAGATTCAAGGTCTTCTTCCCCAAGTTTCCATCAATTTATTTGTGGGTATTCAAGGAACCTCAAAATCAATCCATTCCCAAGTATATAGGGTTTAGAATGGGTGATTTCTTTCACACCCATGCCCAAATTTCGATGTAATTCATGAATCCTCCTATTCAAATTCTATGGGGTTTTACTCAAATGCATGGAAATGTGATTTCTCTTTATGGATTTGACTTAATTGAGTTTTAATTTTTGAATTATTAATGATGGAAAGGTTTTATATTATTTTCCTAAAAATCATGTTTTAATATTTTAAATCGCAAATTCCCATTTGATGAAGGCACATGAAAATTATGATTTATGATGAATATGCAATATTTTGAATTTATTGATGACGAAAAAGCATGAATTCAAGTTACCCACGTTTATGAGCATATTTTGAAAGAATTTAATATGATGAAGTATTGGGCAATGCCCACATGTTAAAGAATGATTTATGATTTATGTAGTGAATTACGTGATTTATCGATTTATGATGTTGGCCGATAAAAAGGGCCTATGATTCTTGTCTAAGAATGTTTTAAAGGGGATCAATGATGATAAATGTTATATTTTAGCTAGTGAATCTTAAGGCATGATGCTATTAATTTTATGTATGAGCCTATATGCATTTTTTGGGAGTCGTGTCTAGCACCGAGCAGCCTGGCGTTTGAAGGACTATGTCGGTATCTCATAACCATGTTCCACCATGGGTTTCTAATGATATGATGTATTGATAATGATCCCCTCAAATGTGATATCACGCCTAATGCACGACCCTCGCCTGGCAAGCCAGGGTCGGCGCTGTCCACTTGAGTGAGATAGTTGGGGCATCATGAAAGGCTCTACCTTGATGGTGTTGGTTATGACGAGTCCTCCCATTGTTCCGCATGTCTTATGCATTGTTATAGTTATGTTATTGGCTCAAGTTATATTTTGATATTGTTTAATTACGATTATGATTATGAACTCTTTATGATGATCCGAAAGCCTTGAGCCTTATGTTTTTTTATGAAGTTTATGATATATGCATGATGTCCTTCTCCTACGTTACTTTAAATGTCTTTTTTACTTTTAAATGTCTGTTTTACTTACCTTGCATACTCGGTACATTCCTCTCATACCTTCTATGTTGTATCGTTTCATGATACAGGGTTTGGATCTCAGGCTCATCCTCACCGTTAGTCCATCTCAGCTTATGATTTCAGCTTATTGGTGATTCCTCATGTTCCAAGGACCAATGACAAAATTTCATGTTATTTATGTTTCAGTATTGGTCGGGTTAGTTGGGGATGTTGTCCCATCAACCCATCTTATGTATTAGAGGCTTTCAGACAAGTATGTAGTGCTCAGTTATGTATATGTCCAGTACTTCCTGATGTTATGCAATTTACGTTTCCTCCATGTTTTTATGATTATCATTCTGCTTATTTTAATGAGATTAGTTGTATGCATGTGTCATGGGTCGACTTGGGGTCTATCGGGGTCCCTTGTCCCGTGTCTACGGTCCGGGTGTACGTTCAAGTTGTAACAGTAGTGCCATTGACCAAATTGACCCAAAAGAAAGTGAAGTTCCAACGGTCAGAGGGTTGCGAGAAGAGTTTTCAAGAGTTGAAGACCCGACTCACCTCAGAACCGATGTTAACCCTACTCGAGGGTATCAATGGATTTGTGGTGTATTGCGATGCTTCCAGGATCTGTCTTGGTTGTGTATTGATGCAACATGGCAAGGTTCGCATATGCTTCCAGGAAGCTGAAGGTTCATGAGAAGAATTACCCGACCCATGATCTTCCCGAGATTATGTACACTTGTTGAACTGGTAAGATGACCTGGCATGTCCCGATCTAGTTAGTATTTCATTTACACCACACCTCTAGTCTTTCATATCCTTGTTGACAACTTAGCTGATCTTGCTATTTTATTTCACTAAATCACCCAGTATAATTCTCTGCAAATTTCAACCCCCCAATTTTATTTGTTATTATATTAAATCTATGTGGTGCAAGCTAACGTCAATTTCTCAATCGACATTTGTAACTATCATTCCCTAGTCCTCGTGGGATTCAACCCTGTCACTCGTTGGATTACTTGTTTTGATACTTTATCCTTGTATGTTCTTTTCTTTAAGGATATATTTTGGACATTATCAAAAATGACGCCGTTGCCGGGGACTATCGCTTGATATTCTTGTGTTGATTGTTAAGTTGAATCAGTTCCACACCATATTGGTCGCTATTAATCGATTGTGTATGGCTCATGAGAAGCTTCGGAGGATGGTCACGAAACCCGGAGAGGGGGCCTTGTGTGGAGACCATCAAACTAATGGATAAAATATGGTGTAGAGAGGGGAAGAAAGACACAATGTTGTTAGTCATGATAAAGCAGATGGAGTTATTGACAAACTATATGAAGGGTTTCCATACTAGATGTAACCAATCCAACCATGAATATGATGATTTCTATTATGGAAGACAAGGTTGGAACAATACTCGATCAGTCGATATGAGTAGTCAAGGAAGCAATGAGTCAATCCCACCTCATATAGAAAGTTTGTAGACAAAGCGGATTCAGAATTGTTTTTCATTCCAAGGCATAACTTGTATCCATGCGCTTCATATTCGCCTGGAGTTCGCTCTAAGAAATATAGCCATCCCTACCCCACTTCTGATTCAATTGTTCGAGGAGCAGGGGGTTTAGGTTTTCATTTGGTGAAAAGGTCTTAGGCATCTTTGGATGAGAAGGAAATAGTCTATGAGGGAGAAGTTCTTATTATTTAGGTTAGTTAGGTATTTCCATTTCAGGAAAAAAGGTAAAAAATAAAAATTGGGTTGCGCTGTATATATGAAAGAGTATACAATAATGATGTATTTGGAAAATCAAATACCATGGCCTAATAATCAACCATTCTGATTAGTTGATAATATTAGTATTAGTTGGAAATTTTGTGAAAGATTCCTGTGAAAAGTTTCATTAACATGGAATTCGTGTCGAGTAGACCTTGTTGTTGTGATAATTCTTAATTCATGAGTTGTGGGGAGGGATTTATGTCACTATTTACTCTAGAGGTGGTGCTTGAAAATGTTCTTGCGACTGAAGAGGGAGTTCAATATTTACGAAGTAAACTCTTGGATCTAACAACAACTGTAAAGAGTCATGATGTCATCATTCAACAATTAGAGGAGCGGATGAATGAGTTAGCATCACAGATGGCAGCTCAAACAATAGAAAACAACACAGCTCCAATACAAGAAATTGTAGAGAATGATATATTCGAGTGGGAAATTGAGGAAGAGGTTGTTGGAGAACTTATTGATGATGTTTTCTTGAAAGGTGATGAACTCGAGGAGGTTCACCATGTGCGTAAGGAGATAAGAGATTATCCATTTCCCACCAAGAATGTTGGACCTTGATTTGAAGAATCGTACAACCCCTCTGTCACAGCCTTCTATTGTGATCCGAACTAAAGCTGGAGCTCAAACCCTTTCCCACTCACCAACAATATGCATACCTGGGAGAGAATGAAACGCTCCCGGTTATCATTTCAGCAAACCTCACTCCATTGCAGGTAGATAAACTCATTGAGGTGTTGAAAAGGCATATCCAAGCTATAGGATGGTCAATAGCTAATATCATTGGTATCCCTCTAGGGATTTGCACTCACAAAATCAATCTTCAAGAAAATTGCAGCCCATCAGTTGAACATCAAAGAAGGTTGAATCCACCTATGCAAGAGGTGGTCAAGAAAGAGATTATAAAATGGCTAGATGCAGGGGTGGTGTATCCCATCGCAGACTATTGGGTAAGCCCGGTATAGTGTGTTCCCAAAAAAAGGAGGAGGCATTACGATTATTTCGAATGAAAAGAATGAATTGATAGCTACTCATCCAATTACGGGATGGGGAGTTTGTATGGATTACCCTAAGTTAAACTCTTGCATAAAGAAGGATCATTTCCTAGTTCCATTCATTGACCAAATGTTATATCATCTAGCCTGTAAAGAGTACTATTGTTTCTTCGATGGATACTCGGGATATAATCAAATCTCAATCGCACCCAAGGATCAAGAGAAAACCACATTTACATGTCCCTATGGTACTTTTGCATTCAAGCGGATGCCTTTTGGTATTTTCAATGCCCTGACCACATTCCAGAGATGAATGATGTCCATTTTTCCCAACATGGTGGAAGATACTATGGAAGTCTTAATGGATGACTTCTCAGTTGTGGGGAACACATTTGATGACTGCTTGACACATTTAGATGAGGTATTAAAGAGATGTACAGAGATGAATTTGGTCCTAAATTGGGAAAATTATCATTTCATGGTCAAAGAAGGGATTGTATTGGGACACAAAATTTTTGAAAAAGAGATTGAGGTGGATTAAGCCAAAGTGGATGCCATTTCTCATTTATCTCCACTGTGCACCGTGAAAGGTGTTAGGAGTTTCCTCGGACATGCGGGTTTCTACTGCCATTTCATTAAAGATTTCTCTAAGATAGCTCATCCCCTATTCTGGCTGTTGGAGAAAGAGACTAAGTTCAGTTTGATGATGATTGTTCGAGGGCTTTTTTGGAGTTGAAGGATACCTTAATTTCCTCTCCAATCATTGTAGCACCGGATTGGTCAAAACCCTTTGAGCTCATATGCCATGCAAGTGGGATAGCATTAGGAGTGGTCCTTGGTCAATGAAGAGACAAGATCTTCCACCCAATCTACTATGCTAGTAAAGCTCTGAACAATGCACAAACAAACTACACAGTAACAGAATAGGAGCTCCTAACTATTGTGTTTGCATTTGAAAAATTCCGAGCTTACTTGCTAGGAATCAAAGTGGTGCTGTACACAGACCATGCAACATTCAGGTATTTAATGGCAAGAAGGATGCTAAACCAAGATTGATTAGGTGGGTGTTGTTGTTGCAGGAATTCGACTTTGAGTTGAAAGACCATAGGGGATGTGAGAATCAAGTGGTCGACCATTTGTCGCGCTTATAAACAAATGGATAGCTAGGAACACAAGAGGAGATCAATGACGTCTTTCCGGATGAGCGATTCTTAGTTGCAACCCACGACCTGACACCGTGGTTTGCTGATTTCACTAATTACCTGGCCAACGACATTGTACCCAAAGGATTGAATTTTCAACAAAAGAAGAAATTCATTGATGATGTCCAGAAATTATATTGGGATGAACCTTACCTCTTCCAATGTTGTGCATATGGGTTAATACGGAGGTGTGTGCCGGAAGTGTAGATGGTCCCAATTCTGGAGGCTTGTCACTCTTCCCCTGTAGAAGGTCATTATGGGAGCGTGCGAATAGCGGCCAAAGTGTTGCAATGCAGGTTTTATTGGCCTACCTTACATCAAAATGCACATGACCTTGTGAAGCAATGTGATCATTTCCAGAGGACAGGGAGTATTTTGATGCGGCATGAACTCCCGCCAACACCCATCTTAGAGGTTGAGTTATTTGATGTATGGGGGATCGACTTTATGGGTCCTTTTGTATGTTCTTATGGGAAAAAATACATCTTGGTGGTAGTGGATTATGTTTCCAAATGGGTGTGGAAGCTGTTGCCTTACCAAACAATGAAGCGAGAAGTGTAAAACTCTTTTTAAAGAAACATATCTTCTTGGGGTTCGGTACCCCTAGAGCTATCATTAGTAATGGAGGCTCTCATTTTTGCAACTGGGTGTTCAGCACACTACCAGACAAGTATGGTGTGAAGCATAAAGTGGCCACCCAGTATCACCCGTAGACCAGCGGACATGTGGAAGTTTCAAATCGAGAAATAAAGTCCATCTTGACTAAAACAGTCAATTTAAAGAAAACAGATTGGGCACAGAAGTTAGATGATGCATTGTGGGCATATCGGACTGCATTTAAAACACCGATTGGAATGTCTTCTTACCAGCTGGTGTTTGGTAAAGCAGGTCACCTCCTGGTGGAGCTAGAACACGAAGCTTTGTGGGCATTAAAAAATTTAAACTTGGAATAGGGAAGAGCTATCCAAGGTTGAACCCATAACTTACATGAGATGGATGAATTCAGAATGAAGGCATATAAGAATGCTACAATTTAAAAAGCCAGAATGAAATACTATCATGACCAAAGAGTGTTGCAGCATAATTTTGTTCCAGGGAATTGGGTTCTACTGTTCAATTCTTGACTAAGGCTATTCCCCAAAATGTTAAAGTCTAAATGGTCAAGGCCATTTAAGGTTTCTCAGGTGTACGAGAACAGAGCCATCGTATGCTTTGTTGTTGTTGATTTTTTTAGGATGGAAGGGTGCACTACAGGAAGAGTAACCAATCGTTTGGCGAAGCGCAGTTCAAGCACCGACCTGCCTAGTGCTCTGAAGGATTCACAATAAAGCGGTGATCAAAACCGGCGAACCGCCGGTGGTAATCCGTGAAGCATCATTGGGGCGCTGATCCTATCCAGAAAAATAAAGGTTCCAAGGCAAACCAGCTGCCCTAGTAGCAAAGTTCCTTGTCAAAGCGTGAATCGTCGGTTTGTCGTAGCTCTCAACCAGAGTACCTAGAAATGGATCAAGCATCTGCTCCTCATCTGGCGAAATGGTGGAAGAAATTCGTGAAACACTGGTAAACCGTTGAACTTGCACTCAGAGTCATGTTCGGGTAATGTTAGCTGTGGCCACAGCGGCGAACTGCCGGCTCATTGCGGCGATAGCAGTTGTTGGCCCCCGATGGAAAGACCCTGTTTCAAATATCCCCCCCCCCCAAAAAAAAACAAATCTTCCATTCCCCCATTTTCTTTCATCTTCTCACTAGATAACCCTTTCCCCAAAAAGACCCATTACCTACCACCTAACACTTATTAATACTTTCCACGCCAAGCACCCATTCAACTTCCCTTCCTTTTCAATTTAAAAACCCCAATTATCTTCATCCTCTTCATTCCTCCACAAAGCTTCACAAGCACAGTCCATTGGAGGTAAGAATTCTATCGCTCATGCTTGAAAGGTCCTAATAACATTGGTAACACTTTGCTCTAGTCATGTTTATCATGTTTTGTTTTGCTTCTTTGCTATATGTGAATGACTGTTGTTTTGTTGTGGTCACTAAGTATCCGGGTATAATCTGCGTACCCGGGTGAGTTGCCCAATGATAGATTGATTGACACCTTTCTTAAGGAAAATTTGTCCTTTTTGCGAAGATATGAGTGTGATTGGTTAGCCTTTATATGGAGGTGATTAGTGGGTGACTAAATGCAGAGCGACGGCTAGAGGATCACCAATGGTGGTTCGCCGACGAAACGCTAATCTGCCCAAAGTTTCTTCTTCACTGTGCCAATCGGCAAATCATCGGCGACTAGCGAAATGCAACTGCCTCTCGCCAATGGGTCGCCAATGGCACTTGAACTTGCTAAAATCTTACTTGATTTCTTTTGTTTGCCTTATTCTCTAGTTACAAATAATGGCCCATTACTAACATACATTTGCAGCAGCATGTCTATCTCCCCGCACTCTCATACAGGCCAAGCATCAGTGCCCACAAATACCCCCCCAAGTTAGGTTTGGGCTGGAGGAGTTTTATATGGCTTTCAAGGAAAAATGGGTCATCCATGCAGAAGCCCAGTTTGATGCAGAATCTTTCAAGACTATATGCCCAGATATCTACCACTAAATTGGGACACGCAATTGGGGTCCATTTACTATACCAGTTGACCTATATCTTCAAGAGCTGGTGTGGAAATTCTATGCATCATACATGGAAAGGCAACAACTACTGAAGCGTAGGGGCCGCACTGAAGCATTCTCATACCTCACATCTGTATGGATGCAAGGATAAGAGGCACCTGTAACTCCAGATGAAATAAATTCAATTTATTGGGATGAGCCGATCCCATCTAATCCAATATTTCGCAATAAAGTGGAGGACAAAGCTAATCAATTCCAATGGGTATCCAGCCTGATTGCAAAAGGTCGACCACAATGGGCTACTTCTAAAGGCCTCATTTATCGACATGATTTAAAATTTGAAGCACGTATGTGGTTAGATTTGGTTCGGTCGAGGCTAATGCCCTCTCAGATTATATATCAGAAGTCCTAATTGAAGTTTCCATTCTCCTTTCTTGCATAATGGATCATGTACACCTGATCTTGGGCATAATTGCTTGCCCAAGTGCTATTTTATAGCTTAATTTAGTCATGTTTGTCTAATTATACACTTACATTCTTATGCGATTTTGTGTTAATTTGGGTATGGACTAACCAACATGATTAGTCCTTGTTTTGTAGGTGTAAAATGCATACGAGGGACTAAATAATGATGGGTAAAGTGAAGGAATGGAGTTGGAATTGAATTGAAAAAGATGGCAAGGAAACATGCCATTGCAAGGCTGGCCGCGCCAGGCAGCGTGCCATGCTGTGCGTGTGCAGCGCCCAGTGCCGTTCCACGCCAAGGCCATGCGCAGGAAATGTTGCACTCCAAGGAGCCTGCGCGCCAGCGACCGTGCCATGCTAGGCACTGTTGCCCGCCGCAGGCCATGTCACTCTGGCCATTGCACAGGACAAGCATTGTGCCACGCCGGCTGTCGCGCCATGCCTCGGCCAAGCAAGTTTCAAGTGCACTTTCCAGTAAGCTGCCACGTTACCTCCGTGTCATGGAAAAAAATTGGCGCATTCACCTCCATGCCACTGAGCCATTTCATGATAGGCCAGAAATTGCAAATTTCCTATGTACTATAAATTAAACCCTTATCTCCTAAAATCATTTGTCATGAAATATTTTCTGAAAACCGTAGAGGAGCGAAGGGAGAAGTGAAGAACTCACCTAGGGTTCACTAATTTTACATTCTCTTTTACCTATTCTTGTAAGTACTCTACTTTAACGATGTTTTCAAGTTATTGTACAAACATGAGTGGTTAAAACCCTTCCTCTAGGGTTGAAGCCACGTGATATGATTGTAATGCATGAATTTGTTTTGGTTTGAGTTGTTAATTGTTGTTTTGTCTTACATTCTTTATTATGGTTGTTTTTATGCTTTATCACCATGAAAACATATATGTTAAGCTAGGTAAAAGCTTGAGAGAGTAAACCTAGGCTAGAACATGAGAATGTAGGGAGCAAGTTCTTATCTTACGATAGGATTCGCGGTTAGGATAGAAGTTATACCTAATTCGCCTTGCTTGGTTGATAAAATGGGATGATAGCAAGACACCGACTTAGAATTGTCACTCCACCACTCGCATAAGTAGTTGTAAAGCTATGTTAGGTTAAATGATTAGAGGTACGAAAGTCCCTAATCAAGAGCACAAACCCCGTAAACCACATCCATGTAGTTGAATTGCCCACGAACTAGGATGTCACATCCCCGCTCAACAATGTAGTTGTGAAGCTAGTTTGTCGTGTTTAGAGGCTCGAGAGACCATGAACATTGCATTTTCCAACTATGTGAGACAACAATTGATAATTTCATACGTGAACCATTACAAAGTGATTATCCGGCCTTAACTCTAGCTGCTTCTTATATTGTTTCCAGATTATTTTATGACCACCCCAAAACTTAATTATAATTTACCGAAAACTTCTCTAATCAACACTTGTGAAGGTTATCTTACACTTGAACTTCATAATTTGCTAAATTGGTCCATTCCTTGTGGGTTCGACATCCGGCTATTAAAAAGGGCCACTGTATTACTTAAGCGGTTTTACTTAACTTGCATACTCGGTACATTCACGTACTGAAAGCATACTCTATGCTATATCATTTTATGATACAGGCTCCAATCTTTAGACTCAGCCCCGTCACTAGCCTATTTACGGAGTTAGCATCCAACGTCAGTGGTGAGTCCTCATCTCCCGAGGACCATTCTTTATCAGTTATCTTTGTATTTTCAGTTTCATGCTTAGAGAGTTAGTTGGAGTCTTATCCCATAAACTAATCAGAGTAGAGGCTTTTCAGACATAGATTGTATTCAGCTTTAGACTTGCGTTATATGATTTCAGATTTATGTTATTCTCAGACTTCCGCTATGATTATTATGTTGATCTTCCATTTTTATTGATTGAGTTAGATATTATGTTCACTCCATGGGTCGACTTAGAGCCTCTCGGGGTTCCTTGTCCCGTGTGTTGATCCGGGCCTATGTTCTGGTAGTGACAAACTTGGTATCAGAGCAATTGGTTTGAAGTGTCCTAGGGTGTCTGAAAGCCATGTTAAGTAGAGTCTTTTTCATGGGTGTGAAGCACGCCACACTTAAGACGAAGAGGCTACGAGACGTTTAGGAAATGTTTCCTTCATTCACGATCTATGTCGTGCGGTGAAATGTCTCTCTATCCTTCTAACTCGTGCTTTTTGCAATTTCATAATCATGCCTCCCCGCAGAATTAATGATAGAAGAAAAGGAAATGGAAATGTCCATGAGGATGGTAATGGAGACGGGCATCAATAGGCCCCACCATCCTATGAGCACCATGCACCGGAGCCGGTTGCCCATGTTGAATTCAGGGCAGCCATTCAGATGCTAGCACAGGCCTTGACCGCCCAGGTCAATCAGCAGGTGGTAGCGCATGTCCCTCAGAATAGGAATGTGGCACAACATGAGTCAAATATTTCTTGAGGATGAACCCTCTAGAGTTCCTTGGGTCAAAGGTGGATGAGGATCCATATGAGTTTATCGATGAGATTCGAAAGTTCACCCAGGTCATGGGGGTGAATGGAGAGGAGTGTGCCGACTTAGCCTCTTATTAGTTGAAAGGGCTTGCGCATATATGGTTCAAACAGTGGAAAGATAGTAGAGTAGTGGGAGCAGGCCCTATTAGTTGGGATGAGTTCCATGTCTCCTTCCTAGATCGGTTCTTTCCTCGTGAGATGAGGGAGCTGAAAGCGGCCGAGTTTGTGAACTTGAAACAAGGAAAGATGATAGTGCAGGAATATGCGGTAGAATTCACTCATCTGTCCAAGTACGCCCCAAGAGTTAGTGGTTGATCAGAGAGCTCATGTAAGTAGGTTTGTTCATGCAGTGGTGGACTATCAAGACAAGGACTTTTGGAACGCCATGCTCCATTAGTATATGGATTTTTCTTGGATATTCTTGTACACCCAGCAAATGGAGGCGACACATCTGAGGGCGAGAGAGGCCAAGAGGGTCAGGACAGACAACTATAGGTTCTCTCAGTCGACACTAGGTGGTGGGCACCGACAGTAGTCCCACCAGAGGTCTTCAACCCCAACAACTTCAGCAATGAGTGTGCCATCCAGACCTAGGAACGACCAAAGGGGACGAGCATTAGGCTCTTCAGGTCAAAGTAGCAGGCCCGCAGATTCTAGTATTCCAGTTTGCGACCGATGCAGCCGGAGACACACGGGCCAATATTTGGGGGGTAAAGGTACTTGCTTCGGGTGTGGAAAGCCCAGACATATGCTGAGAGATTGCCCAACAGCTAGACAGGGCCATGATGGTGGCCACGACAAAGCTTCCAGTTCCGCAGCTCCACCAGCATGCCCAACTCAGTAAGGCACATCTACTAGCATAGGTGGCAGACAACGCCAAAACAGATTCTATGCCTTAACATCCGCCAGGAGCAGGAGGTCTCCTTGGATGTAGTAACTGGTATGTTACGAGTTTTACACCTTGATGTGTATGCCTTGTTAGATCTCAGGGCTACTTTGTCTTTTTGACACCCTATGTTACTTGTAGTTTCGGAGTCAGTCCCGAAATCTTATCAGAACCCTTCTCAGTCTCTACTCCAGTCGATGATTCAGTTATAACTAGACGGGTGTATAGAGATTGCCCTTCATAGTCCTTTAGAAAATCATCTCAATAGATCTAGTAGAGTTATCCATGACTGATTATGATGTTATCCTCGGCATGGATTGGCTATTTTCATGTTATTCCTCAGTTAACTATAGATCCCGGGCAGTAGAGCTCAGATTTCTGGATGAGCCAGTCTTAGAGTGGAAGGATAGTTCAGTCATGCCTGTAGGTCGATTCATTTCCTACCTTAAGGCCAGAAAGATAATCTCTAAGGGTTGATGTACCATCTAGTTAGGTTTAAGGATGCTATGTCCGAGACCCCGACTATCCAGTCAGTTCCAGTAGTATATGAGTATCCAGAAGTCTTCCCAGATGATCTATCAGGAATTCTTCTCGAGAGAGAGATTGACTTTAGTATTCACCTTCTTCCCGATACGCAGCTTATATCTATTCCTCCTTATAGAATGGCTCCAGCTGATTTAAAGGAGTTGAAGGAGCTATTGAAAGACCTTTTAGATAAGGGTTTCATTGGATCGAGCAAATCCCCGTGGGATGCACCTGTTCAATTTGTCTGCAAGAAAGATGGTTCTCTTTGTATGTGTATCGGTTATCGATAATTGAACAAGGTCACCATTAAGAACATGTATCCTTTCCCCAAAATTGATTATTTGTTTGACCAACTTCAAAGTGCTAAGTGCTTTTCGAAGATAGACCTCAGATCTGGATACCATCAGCTTAGGTTTCGGTAGATTGATATTCCGAAGACAGCCTTCAGGATACGGTATGGTCATTATGAGTTTGTAGTTATGTCTTTTGGACTAATGAATGCTCTTGCAGCTTTTACGGATTTGATGAACAGGGTGTTCAAACCATACTTGGACATGTTTGTGATCATCTTTATCAATGAAATCCTGATATACTCTCGGAGCAAAGAGGAGTATGCCACTCATTTGAGGGTAGTGCTATAGACTATCTAGATCACAAATTATATGCTAAATTTAGCAAGTGCGAGTTTTGGTTGAACTCAATGGAATTTTTGGTTCATGTGGTGTCAAGCGAGGGTATAAATGTGGACTCTTTGAAGATAGAAGCAGTGAAGAATTGGCTTAGACCAGTGAATCATTCAAATATCAGGAGTTTCTTGGGTTTTGCTGGGTACTATCAGAGGTTTGTTGAGGGTTTTTCATCTATTGCAGCGCCATTGACCAGATTGATCCAAAAGAAAGTGAAGTTCCAATTGTCGGAGGCTTGCGAGAAGAGTTTTCAAGAGTTGAAGACCCGACTCACCTCAGCACCAGTGTTAACCCTACCCGAGGGTACCAATGGGTTTGTGGTGTATTTCGATGTTTCCAGGATCGATCTTGGTTGTGTATTGATGTAGCATGGCAAGGTTATAGCATATACTTCCAGGAAGCTGAAGGTCCATGAGAAGAATTACCTGACGCATGATCTTGAATTGGCGGCAGTGGTATTTGCCTTGAATATATGGAGACACTATTTGTACGATGTCCATGTAGATGTGTTTATGGACCACAAGAGCCTACAATATGTGTTTACTTAGAAGGACCTAAATCTATGCCAAAGGAGGTGGTTGGAGCTACTCAAGGATTATGATATGAGTGTCGTTTACCATCTGGGTAAGGCTAATTGTAGTAGCAGATGCACTTAGTAGACTCTCTATGGAGAATATGTCCCATGTGGATGAAGGAAGGAAGGAGCTGGTGAAGGATGTGCACTAACTTGCAAGGTTGGGAGTTCACTTGGTTGACTCGATCGATGGCGGTGTTATTCTCCAGAACGGATTAGAATCATCCTTGGTGACCAATGTGAAAGCTAGATAAGACGAGGAACCTATTTTGGTAAAGTTAAAGGAAGTCGTTCAGAATCAGAAGGTAGAGGTCTTCTCCAAAGGGGGAGATGGTGTGCTTCAATATCTGGGTCGCTTATGTGTCCCAGACATTAATGATTTGATAAATCGGATGTTGCACAAGGCTCATGGTTCTAGGTATTTGATATATCCAGGTGCCACCAAGATGTAACGTGACCTACGGGTAGTCTATTGAAGGAATGTCATGAACGGGGACATCGCAGAATCTGTAGCCAAGTGTCCAAATTGTCAGCAAGTTAAAGTTGAGCATCAAAGATTGGGAGGTTTGCTTTGGGTCATCAGTATCCCTACTTGAAAGTGGGAGGAGATTAATATGGACTTCATCACAGGGTAGCCTCGTACTTGTCGATAGTATGACTACATTTGGGTGGTCGTGGACAGGTTGACCAAAGCTGCTCATCTTCTACCGGTCAAAACCACGGATTCAGTGGAGGATTACGCCAAACTATACATTCGAGAGGTAGTTCGGCTGCATGGAGTGCCCTTGTCCATCATATCAGACAGAGGAACTCAATTTACCTCTTAGTTTTGGAGATCATTTCAAAAGGGACTTGGTACTCAGGTCAAGCTCAGTACAGTGCTTCATCAGCAAATCGATGGTCAGGTGGAGTAAACTATTCAGACTCTCGAGGACATGTTGAGAGCATGTGTGATTTACTTCAAGGGTAGTTGGGATGATCATTTTCCTCTCATTGAGTTCGTGTACAATAATAGCTACCATTCCAGCATTCAGATAGCTCCATTTAAGGCTCTCTATGGGCGGAGATATAGATCGCCTATTGGTTGGTTTGAAATGGTGAAGCTGCGATGATAGGACCAGATTCAATCCATGAGGCCATGGAAAAAGTTCAGCTCATAGGGGATAGGTTGAAAATAGCTCAAAGTCGCCAAAAGTCTTATGCAGATGTGAGAAGGAGAGAACTTGAGTTCGAAGTTGATGATTGGGTGTTTTTGAAGGTGTCTACCATGAAGGGAGTGGAGAGGTTTGGAAAGAAAGGGAAACTCAGTCCCCGTTATGTTGGCCCGTACCGGATTGTAAAACGGGTTGTCAAGGTAGCATATGAGTTGGAGTTTCCATCAAAATTAACTTCAGTCCATCCAGTTTTCCATGTATCGCTCCTAAAGAAGTGTTTGGGCAATCCAGCTCTAGTGGTTCTGGTGGACAATGTCGGTGTGAAAGACAGTCTTAGTTATGAAGATGTTCCAGTGAAAATACTTGATCTTCATGTTTGAAAGCTAAGGAATAAAGAAGTAGCTTCAATTAAAGTTTTGTGGAGGAATCAACATGTTGAGGGAGCTACATAGGAAGCCGAAGAAGATATGATGGCTAGATACCCACATTTATCCCTACCGGCTCAGTCCCAGCTTGAGGTATCCGTTTTTTCCCTAAAACTAGATTCAGTTTAATGTTCAGTTCATGTGCGCCAGTTTCTTTCACGTAAATAGATGTATGTGTGGTTCGGGAATTCAGTTCAGCCATGTAGTTCAAATCGGAGTTAGTCATTCCATCAGTTTTCAGCTTAATGATCAGTATTTGAATATGATAATTGTATCTCTCTGCTTTTCTGCATGTTTTTCAACATTTGAAGAAGAATGTTCCTAAGAGGGAGATATTGTAATACCCGAAAACCCTAAGTATCAGACCCAGGAGTTGAAATGGAGAAAATAGGATTTTCTACACCAGGTCACAGAACGAGTCGTCCTATGAACCGTCAGGATCACCACAAGTCGTTAAGTGACTCATGGTGAGGAGTATGACTTGAGTTGGAAATTTCTGATTTTGGGTCACCACGGACATGACCACGAGTCGTGGTCATCCCCACGACTCGTTGAGTCAGTCATGGTCAAGGATGAGGTCCAAGTAGGAGGATTTGGGTAGTGCACCTAACAGGTGGATAACCACGACTCTTTGGGTGCACCAAGAGTCGTGGTGTGCCTCGTGGTGAGCCCCGGGTGAGTTTTTGCAGTGATGGAAACGATTCATCCAGTCCCTCATTGCAACTGGCAGTCAGTTTTTCTTTGCGAATTTAGTAAGGGCTTTTCCGTAATTCCTATAATCCTAAGGCCTAAACTACGTTGTTTTAAGATATGAATAATGAGTTTTAAGAGGGGTAAGTTAATCCTAAGCTATTCCTTCATGCATGCAAGCTTAAAGGGCTAGAGAGGTAATCAAGCTTAATTCCTCCCAAATTTCTCTCAATTCTTCCTTGGGCAAATCAGAGAAGTTATAGAATCAGATTCTCTTAGGTATGTAATGTTATGAATGGGTGAATTTGTTCACACCCATGCCCAATCCCTCTCTAATTCATGAAAATCTATATGTGATCCTATGGGGTTTTAACCCAATTCATAAATTTCCTAAGTTTCTACTATGGGTATGATATAAGCATGTTTCTATTATTGAATTATGGTTCATGGGCAAGTTTTACAATGTTTTTGATTATAAATCATGTTTTCAAGTTTTATAAATTATGATGCCCATCCGTGAGAAGTTCATGAAAGTTGAGATCCATGATGTATGTTCAAGTATGATGAGATATTTATGATGAAAAGCATGTTTTCAAGTTACCCATGTCTATGATCATGTTTTCAAGTGAATGAAGTATTTTCAAGCATATTTAAGCATTGGGCAAGCCCATATGTTCAAGTATGAATTATGATTTCACGAATTAGCTCACCACATGGTTATGGAGTCAAGACTCCTAATTATGTTCAGCTTGTGGTATGGTTTGAGCTAAGGCTCCTCATGTATGATTTCATATTTTATATGTGCATGATTATTCAACTTCGTCACTAGATTATGGTCAGCTTCGTTGAATAATAATGGAGAGCATATGCATATTTTTGGGAGTAGTGTCTAGCACCGAGTAGGCTAAGGGTTATTCAACCCTATGCCTCAGAACTATGAGCCAACGTAGGTATGATCATATTATTTGGGACCTCCTTTGGAGCTTTCCCCTGCCCCAAGGAGCCTTCAGCTTGATACCGATATCATGGTAGCGTCCTTAGCCCTGGCAAGGCTTTGGATGGCTCTGCCCACTTCGATGTGATAGTCGGGATCACGTAAGCTCTATCATGGTAATATCAGTTATATAATGAGTTTCCCATTATTCCTAATGATTTTAGTTATGCATGTTTATCATGATATTATATATATATATATATATATATATATGTTCTAAACCAGGTCTGACCCAATGTTCAGTTTTACTTTTGATTATCAGATTTTAGCTTTGGGTCATTCGATTCAGTTATGATGTTCATTTATGTACAAATCATGATTTAAGAAAATAGCATGCAATCCCTACTCTTAGATTCTTATCTTGATTATGTTTTACATATGCATGTTTTAATGATTTTACTTACTTAAGAGGTTTTACTTACCTTGCATACTCGGTACATTCCACGTACTGAACGCATACTCTATGCTGTATCGTTTTATGAGATAGGCTCCGATCTTCAGACTCAGTCCCGTCACTAGCCAGTTTTCAAAGTTAGCATCCAACGTCAGTGGTGAGTCCTAATCTCTCGATGACCATTCCTTATCAGTTATCTTTGTTTTTTTAATTTCAGGCTTAGAGAGTTAGTTGGGGTCTTGTCCCATCAACTCATCAGACGTAGAGGCTTTTCAGACATAGATTGTATTCAGCTTCAGACTTGCGTTGTATGATTTGAGATTTATGTTATGCTCAGAAATCCGCTGTGATTATTATGTAGATCTTCTATTTTTATTAACTGAGTTAGAAATTATGTTCATGCCATGGGTCTACTTGGAGCCTCTCCGGGTTCCTTGTCCCGTGTCTCGATCCGGGCCCATGTTTGGGTCGTGACAATAATGCTAAATATAGGTCGTGATACTTAGACTTGACTTTAGTAAAAATCATGCATAATAGGGTAAAATCATCGTATCTTGGAATTCATGAGTTCATGAGGAATTCTAATAGAAAACATGTATTATAATCATAATTCATAGCTAGAATCTTAAGACGCTTGAAATCATAAGAGAATCATGGAATTTCGTGCAATTTGAGTCAAATCCTAGAAGTTCATAAAATCATTCATGCAATTTGAGTCAAATCCTAGAAGTTCATAAAATCATACTTGAGACTTGACATTTATAGATTCATGAGGTAATTGATAAGGGAAATGCAATCATAATCATAGAAATGTAATTTAAATCATGAGAGGACTGATTTCATAAAGGAACATGAGAGAATTCAACCACAATTGCACAAAACCCTAGATTTCAAAAGTTTATGCATGGGGGTGAAAATCATGAATTCAACTTGAAAAGGGCATGTGGGAGGAAGAAATCCCCCATTCATGGCCCTACAAACCTGGGTTGAAGAATTTCTAAGCTTGTCTTGATGACCCAAAGGAATTGGAAGAGATTTGATGAAGAACCCTAGCCTTAATCTTGAGAGAGGATTTTAAGTCTAATGTTGTTATGAAAGCATAAGGACCTTGGCTAGGTTAAACCCCTTAATACACTCTTTAAGAAATCCAAAACAACGTCACTTAGGGGTTATAAGCTTCGGAAGTTACAAAAGTACCTCTAGGAAAATTAATTAAAAAGTTGACTGCCAAGTAACACGAGTCATACCACTTGGCTATGACTCGTGGTTTCCTTCCATCATTTGCCAGTCAAAATTTCTGGTTCTCTTGTCTCCAACCATGGGCATCACTTGACTCATTATTTCCTATAATAAATCGTACCACGTCTCATGATTAGGGGTCCCATCCTCTGCACTTACACCCTACTACTGCCTACAATGACTTGTTGTTTCCTACAACGAGTCGTACAATGACTCATGACCTCGAACCTTTCCTCAGCAGACCCAAACCATGACTTCCTACCATGATGCGTAGTTTCCTACAATGATTCGTACCTTGAATTGTTACTGCCTCCTACGACTCATACCACGACTCGTCATTACTGGACCAAGAGAAATTGTTTCTTACCATGACTTCTCCTACGACCCGTTAATTCAAACCAGGACTTGTATGATGAGTCGTTCCGGGAAATTTTGCATATTTTTTAGTTGTTCAAATTTCAAATCCCGAGCCTAATCCTAAGAAACTTTGTGGTGTTACATTATATCCCCCTTGGAAACATTCGTTCTCGAATGGAGACTAAATAAGCTAAAAAGATGGGAAAGAGCTGCAATCCCTGAACTGAAAGTTATAGACTGAAAAACTGATGGAGTGACTGACTCCGGACTAAGATACATGACTGGACTAAATTCATGAAACATACATGCATGATATAACATGAAAGGAATTGAGATACATGAACTTGACATGAAACTAAATAGAGTACTAATGAGGAAACTTGTACCTCCTGTTGGAACTGAGCCAGAAGGGAAAAGATGTAGGTTCAAGCCATCATATCTTCTTTGGCTTCCCATGTAGCTGATTCCTCTATAAAACTTTTACTAAAGCTACTTCCTTGTTCCTCAACTTCCCTACCTGACGATCAAGGATCTCAACCAGAACATCTTCATAAGTAGGGTTGTCCTTCACATCAATGCTCTCTACTACAAAAACTAAGGTTGGGTCGCAAATACACTTCTTCAATAGAGATACATGAAAAACTGGATGCACCAAAGCTAACTCTGCTGGTAGCTCCAACTTATATGCAACCTTGCCAACTCGCCTCCAAATCCTATAAGGACCAACATATCGAGGACTAAGCTTTCCTTTCTTACCAAACCTCATGACTCCCTTCATGGGAGAAACCTTCAAAAATACCCATTCATTAACCTCAAACTCAAGCTCTCTTCTCCTAACATCCGCATAAGATTTCTGATGGCTCTAAGCTGTTTTCAACCTTTTCCTAATAAGCTGAACATTCTCCATCACTTCATGAACTGAATCTAGCCCTATCAACGTAGCCTCACCTACCTCGAACCATGCAATAAGCGATATACACCTTTTCCCATAAAAAGACTCAAATAGATCCATTTGAATGTTGGAGTGATAACTGTTATTGTAGGAAAACATGATGAAAGGCAAGCGGTCATCCTAAATACCCTTAAAACTAATCACACATGCTTTCAATATGTCCTCAAGAGTCTAAATGGTTCGCTCGGCCTATCCCATCTATCTGTGGGTGAAAAATTATGCTAAGCTTCACATGTCTAACAAGTCCCTTCTGAAACGATTTCTTAAACTGAGAGGTAAACTGAGTACCCCTATCTAAGATGATGGACAAAAAGACTACATGCAACCTAATCAACTCTTGAATGTAAAGCCTAGTATAATCCTTGGCTGAATCCGTAGTTTTGACTAACAGGAAGTGATCTAGACAATTTGCAGACGATTTTTTTTTACCAAATGCTCTCACCTCAAAGAAGTCCCACACTCACACGTGTATATTTGATTAACTCGATATATTTCTCTTTGGACTAGGTAATATTCACTCGCTCTCACAAAGAAATTCGAACTGTGTGCATACAATACCATAGGCTTTCCTTTACTTTCAATACCTCGATTTTCGGACAAGTAGCTAGGATCACTATAGGACTTTCTAGGCTTGTGACGTAGGCTCAGACTTGGGTATGGTACATATGGAATTAGTAGCTCAACCCTCCTTGGCACTACACACCTCTTGGCTCCACTTTTCACCTTTATTTCTATTTTCTCCCTCTTTCCCTTTAACTGCTTCTTCTTTTCTTTGCTTTTGCAACTACGGATGCGGTTTCTCTTTATTCAAACAATCATTGATGTCACATTTTTCTTTTCTTTTCTTGACTTTTGACAATAATTTTTATTTCCTTCCTTTCTTTTCATTATGCATACCACACCCGCTCTGTTCCTTTCTCATTACCAAATTTTCTTTCCACCCGACTCTTCTTAACCACCCTTATAATAGCCATCCTCAACTTAGGCGATTTTCCTGAGTTGAAGTTCACAATATCCAAGGAGGGACCAGGGACAAAACCAGTTCATTCTTAATAAAATCAGGAAGGTGAATTGGCATAAACAAAAAGAAAGGTCAATTTAAGCTCAAACATTTGGATCAAGCGATTTTTATTCTCTTTTGGAAGGTCTTTTAAGGCTAAAGTGGGCTCAGAAATCAAAAACGACCTATGATCCTTTCCTAGTTTCCTATCCTCTATCTAGGTACGACTGACTAGGCAAGTTCTAGATTGACACACATAACCGAATTCAGCTATTAAACCTCACTCACACATAGCACAAGTCAATATCATCACTTCTACTAATTGCTAGTTCAGGTATAGCCATACACTGGTAAACATGTTCACAGTTTCAATGCCATGCAAAGATTCACAAAGGTCATACTTGTCAACTTTCACATTCACATATACAAATTTTTTTCGAAGGGGTATCAAATTATCAATCAACAAAAAACATCAACAATTTAAGCTATTGACTGCCTTCAGTTTTCCTAACTTTCTTCCGACTTTCACAAAAAACACAAAAAACATAAAATAAAATCCTAAACATGCCGGTTCTACTAGATATAGAACACCCGAGGTAAAAGATATCCGGCAAAAAAAGCTTGGGTTATGTTCAGCAAAAAGAATGCACAGGTATTCCTCCTCACCCCATCAAGAAAAGCATGTGTCATCCTCGACGCATATATATATCAGACAAAGCTAAGGAAATAGGGAACATACCTGTGAGACCTAGGTGTCAGTTACCTGGTCGGTGGAGGGTGTAGATATGCCTCCAATGTCATCTCAAATATTACTGGGTCGCCCCAGTGCATTCTCAGATCCAACAGAGCTCGTTCCTTCTCCATGAGCTCTCGGTGCCTCAGTCTCGTCTCTTTTCGAGCCTCCTCTCTCGATTCATGCAGCGCTCTCTCCATCTCACTCTGCTCTTATTTTTTCTGACGGAGTAGAGAAGCATCATCATCAAAACTTGCCTCCTCATGAGGCCTCTTCCCCTTATCATGTGCCACCGGCTCCTCTATGATAAAGTCAAAGATCGGTGATAATTCTTCTTCAAACTCGTCCTCTATCACGGGAAGTACCGGTGGAGGTACTACAGCTACCTGTCGTGCGGCCAAGTCCTGCACCTCAGATCTGAGTGCTCCTAGCTCTGAGTACCATCTAGACAACTCCAGCACCCATAACTGTGCAAGGCGCTTATCCATTCTCTTCTCAAAAGCATCCAGTCGACCATGCACTGAACTGGACAATGTCTCCAACTCCTTTGACACCCACGACTTTACCTGCTCCATCAGCACTTTAACCTGTAGAGCCGTGTGTGCATGCTTCTTTTTGGCCTTAGCTAGCCGCCTAGCCATATCAACTATGAACTCCTGTGAAACTGTAACTAGGGCAGCTATAGTGGCTCGTGGAGGCGCAACTGGAAGTCTGGGTGCTGCTACTGTAAATGATGACTCGGGAACATCGACAGGTGTGGAGGTATCCATTGCATCTGTAGCCTCAGCTGGCTACTTGTCTCTCTGCCCTCAATAGGCTCAGCCGCTAACTCTGTGAACTGTGTTGCATCAGTCTGCATCCCACTGCCAAATGCCTCTGCTAGTATTATCGCTCCAGCGGATGCAACTGTCTGAGTCCTCACCCTCGATACCGGGTTTGTGTTATCTCGAATCAATCCGATATCAGTAAGTTTTTGGACCACTACTCTCTGATCAACTGATGGTAGCTCCAGCACCTTTGACTCCTGATAGAGTCTATCAATCAAACATGGGAAAGGAATTGTAGTGCAGTCATTGATTGCCCGCTCTCTAATCTCCTTAGTAATGTACCGCAGGAAATTTATAGCATACCCCTCCATTATACTTGCTACTAGTGCTTCTCTGTCGTGTGAGAGGATATTATCATTGCTGGTTGGTACCAGCCTGTGCCGCACCAGTAACCACCAAAATTTTGCCTGAAAGTTCAGTGTGGCCTTCTTTATCTACAACTTTGTGCCATGTAGCCATTCAACTAGCAGACATGTTGTAGCAATGATCCGAGACAACCAAGTATATTTCTGGATGCGCTCCTGACTATTCAACTTTTTGGTTCTAACTTTCTTCAGCTCAGATAACCTGTGGTAGAACTCTGTCGTGTTCATTGGAGCATGATACTCTGGCCCATACAGCATCCTGGAGATTGTCCGCTCAGATATATCTACCGGAGTCTCTCGCACCAACACCAGATTTAATGCGGGCCTCTTCTTCCAATCCTGACCCCCTAATGCTAACCGCTCAATGTGGCCGCATATGTTGCATAGAACTCTCGGACTAAGCACGGGCTGTAGCTACTAGATGGCTTGGTCAACCACCCGAACCTGTATTTATCGAACACCGCTTGTAGCTCAGGAAGCTCTTTCAGACATGTAGTGATCAGCCTTGGCTGCTTGTATATGCACCTCTTCAGATTTCCTTTGTCATTAGGAGCAATATCTCTGTTGTATATAACCTGCATGCCATGGACACACCATCTCTGCATATTTCATGGTTGCTCATTTGATGTGTCCGAGGTCTCAGTCAGCTCATTATCAGAGTCCACTCGCTGAGCATATGATTCATCAACTCTCTCTATGTTTTGCCCAGCTATCGGAGCCTCGGGAACAAGTGTAGCAACAACCCTAGCATTCTCATCAGCGAGGCTGGGCGGATCCCTTGACAGTGAAGTGGGAGAATCGACCAGGGATGTTGGATTTTAAGTTTGTTCAGCCCTATCCCTGGTGGATCTCCTCACTAACTACTCCTCTGATATGTCATACTCTTCCTCAGATCCACTTGACTCTTCAGAGGAGGACGGATCATCACGTAGTCTATGATATAAAGGTTGACTGCGCTCAGGTGTTTGTTTCTTTGTTGGGACCTTCTTTGGTGTACCTCTTGGAGCCATTGTACCTATGGAAACATTGTTAGTATGCAAGATGAGATGAAACAGAAAACATTTTTGAGCTGGTTCCCAATGGTCCTGACGAGTGCCTAAACGAGTCATTGCCACTAGCAATGACTTGTGAGGTTGCTCGTCGTCTCAGACTATACTTTCTTCAATATTGGCCAGTGTACTCGACCACTGGTCCCAACGAGTCGTTGCAAAGGCAACGAGTCGTTAGGTAAGTTGTTAGGCACACTACCTCACTGGTTTAATTTTTCCACTTAGGACGAGCTACACAATGAGTCGTTTGGTGATCCAATGACTCGTGATGTAGTTTGTGCTCAAGAGTTTCAGTTCACACGTTCATCTTTATCTTCTTCTTCCTATTATTCAATTCCTCAAACACAGAGCTTCACATTCTCAAATCAACCCAAGTGCACATACAATTGAAACCCATTTATTTACACCTTCCTAGGGTTCATCAAACATCAAGAGGCACAGATTTTGCATAAGCACAATATTACCTGAAGTAAATTCAATTTTATTCCCAACATGGGACCTTAACAGTTCTTGTTTAGCTACAACGATATTCAAAATTTAAATGGGAAAGAGTACTCACAAAATCCTTGATTAAAGCGGGAGTTCATCGTGTGTGCATTTGAGTGACTTGGCGTGCAAGGTCGAGGATTTTTTTCAATGAGGTTTGAGTAGAAGAAGAAGAAGAGGGAAATTTGAAGTTGTGTGGGTTTAAGTTTAATAGGGAGAATTTAAATGAATCGGGTTTTATGGGTTCTAAATTAAAAATTACCCTAATTCCAGTCCTGGGTCGGGTCAGATGTTAATTAAATTTTATAACGCCTAGTGTGATGATTTGTTAAGTGCTTAAATGACTCGTTGAGCCCTTTTATGTCGTGACTGGAGTTTAGCAAAGTTACCTAGGACATACGAGTCAAGCAACAACTCGTGGGATCACCCAATGAGTCGTGGCCTGAGTTGTGGTCCTTGCACTGGTCTAGCTTCAAGACGAGACACTTAACGAATCGTTTGTTCTCCCAATGATTCATTGAGTGAGCCATTCTCACCCTTTTCCTTTTGATTCTGACTTTTATCCAATGTACATGATGGGGGACATGAAGATTCGTTTCTTAGAGAAACAACTCGTTACGTCGCCCGTTGCTCCCCTATTTTCTGCAGTTCTCTTCACGAGTTGATTGAACGAGTCGTCAGGTTAGATGATAACTCATTTTGTGACTTTTTGCACCAGAACTAAATTTCTAGTTTTTTGGTTCCAACTTCAAATTTTCCATCCTAATCACCTGCACCCATCAACAAACGTAAACACTAGTTTTTTCTTACATTTACAACTTGGGTTTCTCCCAAGAAGCGCTTGATTTAACGTCGTGGCACGACGTGGGTGTTTTGGCTACTCAGACTGCGCCAAAACTACTCCATGGGTTGCCTCCCATGCAGAGCTTGATTTAACATCGCGACACAATGCAAGTCTCTTGACTACTCAGAATTCATCAAGCAATTCTACTCCATCCTCCAATTCTGATACTATGCTGAATTCCTTTTGTTGTTTCATGGTCCGGCTAATGTTGAAGGTAAGCTCTTCTTTGTTCAACCTGAATTTTAACTGGCTTGCCTCCACATCTACGAGGGCCCTACCTATTGCAAGGAATGGTCGCCCCAAAATGATGGGGACCTCAGAATCGGCATAGCAGTCCAGAATCACGAAGTCTGCTGGGAATACGATTTGTCCACCTTGACAAGTACATCAAATAAAATCCCCACTGCCTTTATAACTATTTTGTCAGCCATCAGTAGCCGCATAGTAGTCAGTGTGGGGGTTCCCAAGCCTAACTTTTTGAACACTGCTAGCGGCATCAAATTTATGCTAGCTCCCAAGTCACAAAGCGCCCTTGCAAACTCAACTTCCCCAATGGTGTAAGGTATAGTAAACGCACTTGGGTCTTCCTTCTTCTGAGATAGAACCCGTATAGTTATGGCACCACAGTGGTGCAAATTATCAGCAGGTTTCAAACTTATAGTCCTTTTTGGGGTGTCGAGGTCCATGAGTTTGGCATATCCGGGCATCTGCTCAAGTGCATCAACTAATAGGCTGTTCACCAACAACTGCTTAAGCATAGAGATAAACTTTTGATACTTCCCATCTTTGGCTTTCTTCTTCAAATGCTGTGGATAAGGAGGAGGAGGTCTAGGAATTTCTTTAAGATTTTGTTGTGCCTCCTTCTCCTTCCCATGGGCAGCTCCTTACTTCTTTGCATTACTTGGAGCAGTTTGCACATCTGAGTCCCCAACCAAAGTTGGGTTGTTGAAATCTGCTACACCATCATCATTTATCAATACGGGCTTCTCTGACTCCTTAATTACAACTGGCCTAGGAGGATCAACTAAGGCCTTCCCGCTCCTAGTAGTGACCGCCATGCAATGACTGTCATTTTTCGAATTTTGCATTGTGTTTCTAGGAAGTGTGACTTTATATCTCTGATGCATTGCAATAGACATCTAACTCATATGCAGCTCAATCTGCCTAATCTCCACGGCATGTGACTCCACCTTTTGATTGAAATCGAAAATATCATCTTGGAGCTCCTTAAAGTGGCTATTTGTTGTCTCTATCTCTTGAGTACTTTGGAGAGCATGTCCTCAACCCTTGAACTACTGTACTCTGGCTCACAATTTCTTGGTGGAACATACAGACTGCCTCTATCATTTTTGAACTCCTTGCGCTTCTTCCTGTCCCCATTATCTCAGTATTGGCCCCGATTGTAATTATTATCCTTGTAAAAGTTCTGACCTTGGTTCCCTTGACCTTGATGCCAAGAGTCTTGGTTAGTCCCCTGGGTGTTGTTCCGGAAACCCTCCCTATGTTCATTCAAATAGTTAACTTCTTCTTCCGACTCAAATTCACAACCATCATTTCTCGGGGCCTTGCCTTGAGAACCCACAACATTTACCTTTTCTACTCCGGCCCCCATCAAGTGATTGGGAAGCAACCCCATAGTGGTGTTTATCGCTGCAATATCTTGATAACGCTCCTCATCTTTTCTCCTCTGTTCTGCGGACATACCAACCACATAAGAACCAGCCAGAATCTCTGATTCTCCAGTGTGCCAAGCTCGGTTGGTTTTGGTGATCCTGTCTAGCAGTTTCGCAGCCTCTGCATAAGTGTGACTCATAAAGGTTCCTCCGAAGACGGTATCAGTCACCGCCTTGGTGTTGGCATTCAGAGACCTATAAAAGATCTCTAACAATGTATCATCCGAAATCCTGTGATTTGGGACCCTTTTGAGCTTTTTGTTGAAACGCAACTAGGTCTCATGGAGTGCCTCAAAATTTAGCTGTCTGAAGTTATATATTTCATCCTTTAACTACAACGCTTTGGATGGTGGGAAGAACCTTTCAACAAAAGCTCTCTTAAGATCTCCCCAAGTAGTGATGGAATCATTCGGCAGCTCAACCAACCACATCGTTGCCTCACTCCCTAGAAAGAATGGAAATAACCTCATTCTGATTGTGTCCTGGCTCACCCCTGATTTCTTCTATTCCTTACATATTCCCACAAAATTTTTCAAGTGAGCGTGGGCGTCATCAGATGCATGACCTGCAATTCCATTCATATTAAGCAGTTGGATCATTGCACTGGTAATGTCAAACTTTGCCCCAGTAGGCAAAGGAGGAGGGACCATAGCTCCAGTGGCGCCAGCTTCATCTATATCAACATCATCCTCTTCATCAAAATACCGGTGTCTCTGGTGTTCTGGACCTCTGTGTCATCTAGCTTGTTCTGCTTCTGTGGCTAGACGCTGCTCTTCAGCAACTCTAGCTAACTCACGATCTCTAGCCCGAGCTTGCTCTTCAGCCAACAATCTTGTTGTGGCTTGGTCCACGGTTTCCTGCTCTTGGATGTTGGCCATTCTTTATAGGTTTCTTAACATCTGCTCAAGTTCGTGATCAATTGGAACTAGGGGATTTCCTTGGCTTCTAGTATCGGGCATGCACAAACCTAAGACCTATAAGAAACCAAAACAACAAAAGAAAAATAAAAAAAATAAGAACCAATATAAATCAAACACAATTAACAAAAGCCTTAGCTGTATTCCCCGGCAACGGCGCCAAAATTTGATGTCGCCCAAATTACACCTCGCAATTGAGATATAAGCGGTCAATTATCAAATATACAACCCAACAACGGTTGAGGTCGATCCCACAGGGAATATGATAAGAACTTAAGTTAATGTGAATAGCTATTACTATTGAGTTACTTATTTCCGAAGGGGGAAAAATATAGAATAATAAACAAAAGTAAAACTACTGAATGCTTAGATCAAATTCGGTTTGTATTTAATTAACGACTTGACTAGGATTGTGTTCCCCAAGATTTCATAACCACAAGGCTTATACACAAGTGATATATTTCGGTGTTTAACATGCAATATTGGTAAGTTAGGTTCACCTAAATGGTTGGTCCCCCATCTAGATGATTATCACCACGCGACATGATTCGTATATAGGTGTACTTTAGTTAACCCTTACCCTCAATATCGGATCAGATATCCCCGAACAAGTTCAAGCTATTAGATGAGGGTTGATAGACTCAAATCTCCGTTGTTAATCCCTTTTCCCATTCATTACCTCCTTGGTTCGGTGAGTAAGAATAAGGAAAGTCCTAACGTTTGCAACCGCCAAGAATCAATCAAAACGAAGGGAAGAACAATACATGCATAAAACCCCATTCAAGAATCACTAAGTATTTTACCTATGTGTGTTAATTCATCTTGGTTCCCACAAACCTAGTTATGGGTTTAGATACTCATGCTTGTATGATCACAATCATAAATTATTGAATAAATCATAATTGCAACTTACAATTATCGTAAAAGAAAAACCAAGTAGATTGAATAAAACTCCAAAATTGATGAATAAATTTCAATGTTGCTTTTGATCCTCAAATTCAAGAACAAAATTGTAAATCTCGTTTCTTGATTCAAGAACGACCATACAACACCAAAATCCTACTTGAAAACTAATAAAATCGGCTCTCTGAATTATTCTCTAACTGTTCGAACTCTCCTCCAAAAATAAACCTAAACTGTGTATTTATAGTTCCAAGAAATCCTTTTCCTAACTAAAACTGAAAACCAGGACGGCAATGGAAAAGGGGCTTGGTGACGATTCATTGGGACCTCTGACGAGTCATGCCTTTCTTAAAATAGTCATCCTCAACATCTTACTCAGTTTTGGAAATGGGTCGCGTAATGACTCGTCGTACTTGAGCACGAGTCGTTAGGTCCCTCGTGGTATGATTCCTCCTAAAGTCTAGCGCACCTTACGGTTGGTTCCAGTGATCTGCCAATGAATCGTTTCATCATGTGACGACTCGTTATGTCTGTCGTCAACTCCAGTGGTCACTTCGCTATGATTTTCTCTCTCAGCCTTCACAATTGACCTCATGACTCGTTATCAGGTGTAACGAGTCATTCCCTCAACTCATCAGGTAAACTGTCTTGCATCTTCAAAATCCATCTTTTGCCCACGGCTTCAGCAATGAGTAGTGCCTCCTGCTAATGACTCGTGAAGTGCCTGCCAGTCATCCTTTCAGTTATTTTCAGTATTATTTTGCCCAGTTCAATTCCGAACCTATTTTCCGGCAACATTAAGCATAAAACACATCATACCTATATAAGCATACCCGGAATGTGCATAATTTCTTGGTTTTAAGCGTCAAAAGTGTCGTAAAATCATGGTACATCAGTGGAAGATCATAGAGCCCGAGTGAGCAGGTTTGTGCATAGGATAGTAGACTACTTGGTCAGGGATTTTCGAATCGCGATGCTCCTTTAGGATATTGACTTTTCTCGGATAGTCATGTACGCCCAACAAATGGAGGCAGTGCAGATAAGTGAGCGGGAGAGAGAGGCCAAGAGGGTCAGGAAAGATAGCTTCGGATTCTCCTAGCAGATGGAGGCAGAGCAGATGAGTGAGCGGGAGAGAGAGGCCAAGAGGGCTAGGATAGATAGCTTCGGATTCTCCTAAAAGAGGCCAAGTGGGCATCGTCAGTAGTCCCACTAGAGATCTTCAGCCCCAGCACCCTCGGCTATGAGTGTGCGCTCCAGATCTAGACGCGATCAGAGAGGACGAGCATCAGGCTTGAGAGGCCAGCACACCCATCTCAGCAGGGGGCATCTACTAGTGCGGGTGGCGGACAACGCCAAAACAGATTCTATGCCATAGCATCCCGTCAGGAGTAGGAAGTCTCCCTAGATGTAGTCACTAGTATGTTACGAGTATTCCACCTTGATGTTTATGCATTGTTAGATCCAGGAGCTACTTTTTCTTTTTCGAAACCCTATATTTCTAGTAGTTTCGGAGTCAATCCCGAAACCTTGTCAAAATGCTTCTCATTCTCCACTTTAGTTAGTGATTCAGTTATAGCTAGATGGGTGTATAGAAATTGCCCTATCATAGTCCTTCAGAAAGTCACCTCAGCAGATTTAGTAGAGTTAGCCATGAAATATTCTGATGTTATCCTCAGCATGGATCGGTTATTTGCATGCTATGCCTCAGTTAATTGTAGAACCCATGTAGTGGAGTTCAAATTTCTGGGTGAGCCAATCCTAGAGTGGAAGGGTGGTTCAGTTGTGCCTGTAGGTTGTTTTATTTCCTACCTTAAGGTCAGAAATGATTTCTAAGGGTTGCGTGTACCTTCTAGTTAGGGTTAAGGATGCCACTTCTGAGACCCCGACTATCCAGTCAGTCCCTGTAGTATGTGAGTATCCAGAAGTGTTCCCAGATGATCTACCGGGAATTCCTCCGAAGCGGGATATTGATTTTGGTATTGATCTTCTTCTCGATCTGCAGCCTATATCTATTCCTCCTTACAGAATAGCTCCATCTGAGCTAAAGGAGTTGAAGGATCAGTTGAAAGACCTTTTATACAAGAGTTTCATCAGACCGAGTAAATCTCTATCGGGTGCCACTAGTTCTCTTTGTTTGAAAGAAGGATGGTTCTCTTCGTATGTGCATTGATTATCAGCAATTGAATAAGGTCACCATGAAGAACATGTATCCTTTTCCCAAGATTAATGATTTGTTTGACTATCTTCAGAGTGCTAAGTGCTTTTTGAAGATAGACCTCAAGTTTGGATACCATCAGCTCAGGGTTCGAGAGAATGACATCCCGAAAATAGCCTTCAGGACTCGATATGGTCATTACGAGTTTGTAGTTATGTCTTTTGGACTAACAAATGCTACAACATCTTTTATGCATTTGATGAACAGGGTGCTCAAGTCATACTTGGATATGTTCGTGATTGTGTTCATAAATAATATTCTCATATATTCTCAGAGCAAAGAGGAGCATGCCGCTCATTTGAAGGTTGTTCTATAGACTCTTATGGGTCGTCGGTTATACGTTAAATTCAGTAGATGCAAGTTTTAGTTGAACTCAGTGGCATTTTTGGGCCATGTGGTGTCTACTGATGGTGTACAGGTGGACTCTCAAAAGATAGAAGCGATGATGAATTGTCCTAGATCGGTGAATCTTTTGGATATCAGGAGTTTCTTGGGTTTAGTAAGGTGTTATTGGAGATTTGTTGAGGGGTTTTCATCTATTGCAGCACCGTTGACTAAGTTGACCCAGAAGAAAGTGAAGTTTTAATGGTCTGAGGCTTGTGAGAATAATTTCCAAGAGTTGAAGACTCGACTCACTTCAGCACTGGTGTTAACCCTACCTGAGGGTACCGATGGGTTTGTGGTATATTCTGATGCTTTGAGGATCGGCTTTGGTTGTGTATTGATGTAGAATAGTAAGGTTATAGTGTGTGCTTCCAGGCAGCTGAAGGTTTATGAAAAGGACTACCCGACTCACGATCTTGAATTGGCAGCGGTAGTATTTGCCTTGAAGATTTGGGGACACTATCTGTACGGGGTCCATATGGATGTGATTATAGACCACAAAAGCCTACAATATATATTTACCCAGAAAGATCTAAATCTACATCAAAGAAAGTGGTTGGAGCTACTCAAGGATTATGATATGAGTGTCCTCTACCATCGAGGCAAGGCTAATATGGTAGCGGACGCTCTTAGTAGGCTTTCAATGAAGAGTGTGTCCCATGTTGATGAGGGGAGAAAGGAGCTGGTGACAGATATGCATCGGCTTGCAGGGTTGGGAGCTCATTTGGTTGACTCAATCGATGGTGGTGTTATTGTGCAGAATGGGTCAGAATCATCCTTAGTCACCGATGTTAAGGCTAGGCAAGACGAGAATCCTATTTTGGTGAAGTTGAAGGAAGCTGTTTAGAATCAAAAGGTAGGGGTCTTCACCAAAGGGGGAGATGGTGTGCTCCGATATCAGGGTCATTGTGTGTATCGGATGTTGATGATTTAAGAGATTGGATGTTGCACGAAGCTCATGGTTCCAGATATTCCATACATCCAGGTGCCACCAAGATGTACCGTGACCTATGGGAAGTCTATTGGTGGAATGGCATGAAGAAGGACATAGCGGAGTTTGTGGCTATGTGTCCAAATTGTCAGCAAGTGAAGGTTGAGCACTAGAGACCAGGAGGTGTACTTCAAGACATTAGTATTCCTTCTGGGAAGTAGGAGGATATCAATATGGACTTCATCACAGGGTTGCCTCGTACTCATCGACAGTATGACTCCATTTGGGTGGTTTTGGACAGGCTGACGAAAGAAGCTCATTTCCTACTGGTTAAAACTATTGATTCAGCGGAGGATTATGCTAAGTTGTACATTTGCGAGTTAGTTTGGTTGCATGGAGTGCCCTTGTCCATCATATCAGATAGAGGTACGCAGTTTACCTCCCAGTTTTGCAAGTTGTTTCAAAAGGAACTCAGTACTCAGGTCAAGCTTAGCACAACATTTCACCCCCAAACAAATGGTTAGGACGAGCGGACTATTCAGACTCTTGAGGATATGTTCATAGTGTGTGTGATTGATTTCAAAGGTATTTGGGATGATCATTTGCCTCTCATTGAGTTTGCATATAACAACAACTACCATTCCAGCATTCAGATGGCTCCGTTTGAGGCTCTCTATGGGCGGAGATGTAGATCATCTATTTGTTGGTTTGAGGTCGGTGAAGCTACATCAATAGGTCTGGATTCACTTCATGAGGCTAAGGAGAAGGTTCAGCTTATAAGGGACAGGTTGAAAACAACTCAGAGTCACCAAAAGTCCTATGCGGATGTGAGGAGGAGGGATCTTGAGTTTGAAGTTGATGATTGGGTGTTTTTGAAGGTATCCCCCATGAAAGGAGTGATGAGATTCGGGAAGAAAGGGAAACTCAGTTCTCGTTATGTTGGCTAGTACCAGATTGTGAAATGGGTTGGCAAGGCATCATATGAGTTGGAGTTTCCCTCAATATTAGCTTCAGTCCATCCAGTTTTCCATGTATCATTCTTAAAGAAGTGCTTGGGTGACCCGACTCTAGTGGTCCTGATAGAGAGCATAGGTGTGAAGGACGGACTTAGTTGTGAGGAGGTTACAGTGAATATATTGGATCGTTAGGTTCGTAAGCTAAGAAACAAAGAAGTTTCCTTAGTCAAAGTTTTATGGAGGGATCAGCATGTTGAGGGAGCTATGTAGGAAGCCGAAGCAGATATGATGGCTAAATACCCGCATCTATTCCCTTCCGACTTAGTTTTAGCTTGACGTACTAATTTCCTCCTTAATACTCTGTTCAGTTTCGTGTTCAACTCATGTACCCCAGCTTCTTTCATGTAAATGGATGTATGTGTGATTCAGGAATTCAGTTCAGTCATGAAGTTCAAATCGGAGTCTGTCACTCCGTCAGTTTTCAGCATGTATGTTCAGTATTTGAGTTTGATGATTGCATTTCTCTGCTTTTCAGTATATTTTTCCACATTAAAGGACAAATGTTTCCAAGGAGGAGATATTGTAATACCTTGAAAACCCTAAGATCAAACCGGAGAGTTGAAACGGAGAAAACAAAAATTTCTGCACCAGGTCACAAGACGAGTCATCCAGTGACCCGTCAAGAACAACACGAGTCGTTAAGTGACTCGTGGGGAGAGGTTTGACTATGTTTGGAAAATTCAGGTTTAGGGTGACCACGAACGTGACCACATGTCGTGGTCAACCGCACGATCTGTTAGGTCACCCGTGGTCAAAGGTGGCTTGAAGGATGAAGGGAAGCAGGCAGTGCACCTAATGGGTTGTCACCATGATTCGTTGGGTACACCATGAGTCATGGTGTCCCCCGTGGTTACCCTCAGAAGGATTTTGGCAGTGAAGGTGATGGGAGATGACCACGAGTCGTGGTCACTGACAATGATCCATCCAGTCCCTTGTTGGGACTGGCAGTGTGTTTTTCCCTGCGAATTTAATAAGGGTTGTTCCGTAATTCCTAAGTTTCTAAGGCCTAAACTACGTTGTTTTAAGCTCAGAATAGAGCATTTTAAGAAGGGTTAAGTCATTCTAAGCCTTTCCTAATTCATGCATTCAAGCTTAGAGGGTTGAGAGGTGATCAAGTCTAGATTCTTCAAAGCTCTTCCTCAATTCTCTTTGGGCAATCAAGGAAGTTGTGAAATAAGAATTCTTATGTAAGGCTATGAATGGGTGCAATAGTCCATACCCATACTCAATTCCTCTCTATTTCATGAAATCCTTATTGATGAATCTATGGGGTTTTAACCCAAACATGTGAATTCTCTAAGTTCTATCATTTGTATGATCTATGCATGTTATGAATTTTGAATTATGATAAATGGGCAGATTTTAAAATGTTTTAAACTATAAATTATGTTTTCAAGTTTTCTAAAGTATGATGCCCATACATGAATGTTCATGAAAGTTGAGATCCATGAGATATGTGTTCAAGTATGAAGAGATGTTTATGAAGAATGTATGATTTCGAAATACCCATGTCTTTGTTCATGTTTTCAAAGTGAATCAAGTTGATTTCAAGCATTTGTAAGTATTGGGCAAGCCCATATGATCAAGTATGTTTTTATGATTTTATAAATTAGCTTACCACATGGTTTTGGAGTCTAGACTCCCATTATTTTTAGCTTTCAGCCAAGGCTCCTCACATTATGTTTTCAGATTTATGTATGTATTTTATGAGTCACCTTTGTGTCACGACCCGAACATATGCCTGGATTGAGACACGGGACAAGGAGCCCCCAGAGACTCCTAGTTAACCCATGGCATGAACATATATCTAACTCAATCAAACAAGCGGAAGACTTAACATAATAAGCAAAGCATAAGTCTAAGCATAACATATAATCCCAAATTATATAACACGAGTCTGGAGATAAATAAAATTAATTTTATGAAAAGCCTCTAAATCTAATGAGTTGATGGGACAAGACTCCAACTAAATCTCTAAGTCTGAAACTAAAAAAATACGCCAAAATAATTGAATAAAAGAGGGGCCTTCGGCAGATGAGGACTCACTAACAGAGACTGATGCTAAATCCGAAAGCTGGCTAGTGGCGGGGCTGAGTCTGAAGATCGGAGCCCGTATCATGAAATGATACAACATAAAGTATGCATTCAATATGTGGAATGTACTGAGTATGCAAGGTAAGTAAAACCGCTTAAATAAGTAAAAATCATTTAAAACATTCATAATATAAAAACATGACCAAAACAACAGTCGGAGAGCAGGGCTTGCATGCTATTTTCTGAAATCATGATCTGAACATAACATAACATCATAACGAGTCGAATGACCCAAAGCTGAAATCTGATTATCACAAGTAAAACTGAACATTGGGTCAAACCTGCTTTAGAACATAAATATATATATATCATGAATAATGAACATGCATAACTGAAATCATGAGAGACAATGGGAGACTCGTCATATAACCGACATACCACGATAGAGCTTCTGTGGTCCCAACTATCAAACTCAAGTTGGTAGAGCCGTCCAAAGCCTTGTCAGGGCTAGGGACGAAACCATGATATCAATATCAAGCTCAAGGCCCAATCGGGGCAGGGGATAGCTCACAAGGGAGTTCACAAAGTATATATATAATATGTAAACCTACGTTGGCGCGTAGTTCTAAGGCATAGGGTAGGTCGAACCTTAGCCCACTCGGTGCTAGACACTACTCTCCGAAACATACATATGCTCTCCATTGATTTTCAATGAAGCTGACCATCGTTTAGTGATGAAGCTGAATAATCAAATACATATCAAATTTGAAATTATATATGAGGAGATCTTGCTCAAACATACCACAAGCTGAACATAGATGGGAATCTTAACTCCAAAACCATGTGGTAAGCTTCATTCGGGAAATCATAAATCATACTTGAACGTATGGGCATTGCCCAATGCTTTAACATGCTTGAAAATACTTAATTCACTTGAAAACATGATCATAAACATGGGTAACTTGAAAACATGTTTTTCATCAATAATATCTCATCATACTTGAACATTTATCATAAATCTCAACTTTCATGAACTTCTCATAAATGGGCATTTTAATTTATAAATCTTGAAACATGATTTTAATTGAAAACAACGTAAAACTTGCCCATGAATCATAATTCAATAATAAAAAAATATTTAGATCATACCCATGTAGAAAATTAGAAATTTCATGCATTGGGTTAAAACCCCATAGGTTCAACATATTAATTTTCATGATTTAGAAAGCGATTGGGCATGGATGTGAATGGATTTACCCATTCATAACCCTACATACCTAGGGAAGAACTTATTTTATCCCTCCTTGATTGCCCAATGAAAGATTGAACAAAAGCTTAAAGAAAGCCTAAGTTGATCACCTTCTAAACCCTTCAATTTGCATGCATGGATGAGAATGAGCCTAGAATAGATTTACCCTTCACAAAACACTTCATTTTGAGCCTTAAACGACGTAGTTTAGGACCCTAGGACATAGGAATGATGAAAATACCCTTAATGAATTTTCTGAAAAATCTAAACTGCTAGTGACAACGGACGTCAGTACGATCTGTTGTGAGCTCCTACGGTCCATTGTTACCACCCGTTGCTACTCCCTGAATTCAGATCTCCGATCTCCTACAGTGACCGGATGGGACGAGTCGTGCCAACCACCAACGACTCGTGGGTACCAGCAGTCATCACCACTGCCACTAACCTGGAAGTCCTAGCAACGGGTACATACCACGACCCGTTATTACCAACAACGAGTTATTTCAAGACCCGTCGCTTCCTCCCTGATCCAAGCCAGCCTTACCATGACTCCAATCCAATGGCCCGTTATAACCACCAACGGGTCATTTTGGGACCCGTTGTTTCCCAATCCTGTTCTGCAACCTTTCACCACGGCTACTTCCAACGACCGTCGTTCCTTCTAATGACTCAAACCTCGGGTCATCCAAGGGGAAATCCCAGACTTTTCTACTGATCTTCCTTACCACCTCCCGGTATAGTCTTAGGCACTTTCGGGGTATTACAATATCTCCCCCTTTGGAACATTCTTCCTCGAATGTGGGAAAATATATAGAAAATAGAGAAATGCAATCATCATACTCAATTACTAATCATACAAGCTGAAAACTGACGGAATGACTAACTTCGATTTAAACTACATGGATGAACTGAATTCATGAATCATACATACATACATATACATGAGAGAAACTGAGGCACATGAATTAAACACGAAACTGAATAGAGTTTTAGGGCAAGAACTGAAACCTCAAACTAGAACTGAGCTGGTAGAGAATAAATGTGGGTATCTAGCCATCATGTCTGCTTCGGCTTCCCAAGTAGCTCCCTTCACATGTTGATTCCTCCATAAAACATTAACTGAAGCTACTTCCTTGTTTCTTAGCCTTCAAACCTGACGATCCAGTATTTCCACCGGAACCTCCTCATAATTAAGGCTGCCTTTCACACTAACACTGTCCCCCGGAATAACTAGAGCTGGATCACCCAAACATTTTTTCTAAGAGTGAGATATGAAAAACAGGATGCGCGGAAGCTAATTTTGAGGTCAACTCCAATTTATATTCCACCTTGCCAACACGCTTCACAAACCGGTAGGTGCCAACATAACGAGGACTCAGTTTTCCTTTCTTTCCAAACCTCATCACTCCCTTCATGGGAGACACCTTTAGAAACATCCAATCATCAAATTCGAACTCAAGTTCTCTCCTTTTCACATTGGCATAGGACTTTTGGCGACTCTGAGCTATTTTCAACCTGTCCCGTATGAGCTGCACTTTCTCCATAGCCTCATAGATTGAATCTGTCCCAACCGTCGCAGGTTCACCGACCTCAGACCAACTAATAGGCGATCTACATCTACGCCCATAGAGAGCCGTAAATAGAGCCATCTGAATTCTAAAATGGTAGCAGTTGTTGTATGCAAACTCAATAAGAGGCAAATGATCATCCCAACTACCCCGGAAGTCAATCACATATGCTCTCAACATGTCCTCGAGAGTCTGAATTGTCCACTCCGCTTGACCATCCATTTGTGGGTGAAATGTTGTACTGAGCTTAACCTGGGTACCAAGTCTTTTTGAAACGATCTCTAAAACATAGAGGTAAACTGGGTACCTCTATTTGATATGATGGAAAAGGGCACTCCATGCAACCGAACCAACTCCCGAATGTATAACTTAGCATAATCCTCTGTGGAATCGGTAATTTTGACCGGTAAGAAATGAGCTGCTTTGGTCAACCTGTCCACAATAACCCAAATGGAGTCATACTGTCTGTGAGTGCGAGTCAAAGTTGTAATGAAGTCCATGTTGATCTCTTCCCACTTTCAAGTAGGGATGCTAATACCATGGAGCACACCTTCGGGTCTCTAATGCTCAACCTTTACTTGCTGATAGTTTGGGCACTTAGCTACAAATTCTGCGATGTCTTTCTTCATGACATTCCACCAATAGACTTCCCGTAAGTCACAGTACATCTTGGTGGTACCTAGATGAATTGAATATCTGGAACCGTGAGCCTCATGTAACATCTGATTTCTAAAATTATCAACGTCTGAAACACACAAGCAACCCTGGTATTGAAGCAACCATCTCCCTCTTTGAAGAAGACCTCTACCTTCTTATTCTGAATAGCTTCCTTCAATTTCACCAAGATAGGGTCCTCTTTTTGTCTAGCTTTTACATCGGTCACTAAGGATGATTCTAACCCATTCTGAACAATTATTCCACCATCTGTCGAGTCGACCAAACAAACACTGAACCGTGCAAGTCTATGCATATATTTCATCAATTCCTTCTTCTCCTCCTTTACATGGGACACACTCTCCATTGATAATCTACTAAGAGTGTCTGCTACTACATTGACTTTGCTCGGGTGGTATAGGACACTCATATCATAATCCTTGAATAGGTCCAACCACCTTCTTTGATGCAGATTGAGATCCTTCTGAGTAAACATATATTGTAGGCTCTTGTGGTCCATAAACACATCTACATGGACCCTGTATAGATAATGTCTCCATATTTTCAAGGAAAATACAACCGCTGCCAATTCAAGATCATGAGTCGGGTAATTTTTTTCATGCACTTTTATCTATTTAGAAGAATAAGCTATAACCCCTCCGTGCTGCATCAATACACATCCAAGTCCTGTCCTTGAAGCATCACTATAAACCACAAACCCATCCATGCCCTCGGGTAGGGTCAACACTGGTGCTGAGGTGAGTCGACCTTCAATTCTTAGAAGCTCTTCTCACAAGCCTCCAACCATTGGAACTTTACCTTCTTCTGGGTTAGTTTAGTCAATGGTGCTGCAATAGATGAAAACCCCTCAATAAATCTCCGATATTAGCCAGCTAAGCCCAAGAAACTACTGATATCTGAAAGATTCACCGGTCTAGGCCAATTCTTCACTGCCTCTATCTTCTGCGAGTCTACTTGCACCCCCTCACTAGACACCACATGACCTAAGAACACCACAGAATTTAACCAAAACTCACATTTGCTGAATTTTGCATACAATTGATGATCCTTCAAAGTCTACAACACCACCCTCAAATGAGTGGTATGCTCCTCCTCACTCGAGAGTATATAAGAATGTCATTAATGAACACGATTACGAATATGCCTAGATATGGCTTGAACACCGTATTCATCAGATCCATAAAAGCTTCAGGAGTATTCATTAGTCCAAAAGACATAACTACAAACTCATAGTGACCATACCGAGTTTTGAAAGTTATTTTTGGAATGTCACTCTCTTGAACCCTGAGCTGGTGGTACACGGATCTGAATTCTATCTTGGAAAAGCTCCTGGCACCTTGAAGCTGGTAAAATAAGTCGCAAATACTGGGGAGAGGATACCTATTCTTGATGGTGACTTTGTTCAACTGCTGATAGTCAATGCACATCTGAAGGGAACCATCCTTCTTTTAGAAAAATAGAACTGGTGCACCCCATGGAGACTTGCTAGGTTTGATGAATGACTGGATAGTCAGGTTCTCAGACGTCGCATCCTTAACCCTAACTAGATGGTATACACAACCTTTGGAGATCATCTTTCGGGCCTTAAGGTAGGAAATAAAATGACTTACAGGAACAACTGAACTACCCTTCCACTCTAAGACTAGCTCACCTGAAAATTTGAACTCCACTGCCTAGGTTCTATAATAAACTGAGGCATAACATGCAGATAGCCAATCTATGCTGAGGATAACATCAAAATCAGTCATGGCTAACTCTACTAAGTCTTCTAAGGTGACTTTCTAAGGGACTACGACCGGGAAACTCCTATACACCTGTCTAGCTACAACTGAATCACCCACTAGAGTAAAGACTGAGAAGGGTTCTAATAGGATTTTGGCACTGACTCTGAAACTACTAGACACATAAGGTGTCACAAAATACAAGGAAGCCCCTAGGTTTAACAAAGCATATACATCAAGATGGAAGACTCGCAACATACCAGTGACTACATCCGTGGAGACTTCCTGCTCCTGGCGAGATGCTAAGGCATAGAATCTTTTTGGCGCTGACCGCCACCTATGCTAGTAGATGCCCCCTATTGTGCTGGGCGTGAGGGTGGAGCTGCTGAACTGGAAGCTGGGATTTGGCACTATCGTGGCCTTATCTACCTGCTGGGCAATAGCTGCTGAACTGGAAGCTGGGACTTAGCCCCTATCATGGCCCTATCAAGCTGCTAGGCAATCTATGAGCATATTTCCGGGCTTCCCACACCCAAAGAAAGAACCTATATCTGCCAAGCACTGACACGTGTGCCCTTGACCAAACTTGCCACAAACCAGGATACTGGAATCTGCGAGCTTGCTGCTCTGACCCCTAGAGCCTGATTCTCTTTCTCTTTGATCGTGCCTAGGTTTGGATGGCATACTCCTCGCTGAAGATGTTGGGGCTGAAGATCCCTGATGGATCTGTTGTCGGTGCCCACCACCTGGCCTGAGAGAATCTATAGCTGTCTGTCTTTTCCCTCTTGGCCTCTCTCTCTCTCTCATATGTGCCACCATTCATCTGCTGGGCATATAATACTATCCGAGGGAAATCCATATCCTGATGGAGCAAAGCAGTCCTACAATCCTTGTCTTAATAGTCCGCCACCCCATGAACAAACCTGCTCACTCGCACCCTCTAATCAACTAAAAACTCTAGGGCATACTTTGACAGATGAGTGAACTCAAGGGAATACTCCTGCACCGTCCTCTCTTCCCCTACTTAAGATTCACGAACTCGGTTGGCTTCAACTCCCTCATCTCAGGAGGGAAAAACTGATCTAGAGAAGTAACTTGGAACTCCTCCCAACTGATAAGGCTTGCTCCAGTTGCCCTACTATCTTTCCACTGTCTAAACCAAATGTGTGCGACCCCTGACGTCACCCAAATTACACCTCACAATTGAGATATAAGCGGTCGATTGTCAAATATAGAACCCAACAAAGGTTGAGGTCGATCCCACAGGGAATATGGTAAGAACTTAGGTTAACGCGAATAACTGTTTCTACTGATTGACTTCTTTCCAAAGGGGGGAAATTACAGACTAATAAACAAAAGTAAAACTAATAAATTCTTGTATCAACCTTGGTTTGTATTCAATTTACGACTAGACTAAGATTGAGTTCCCAAAGATTTCATAACCATAAGGCTTATACACTAGTGATCTATTCCGGTGTTTAACATGCAATATTGGTAAGTTAGGTTCACCTAAATGGTTGGTCCCCTATCTAGATGATTTTCACCACGCAACTTGGTCTGTATATGGGTGTTCTTTAGTTGACCCTTACCCTAGATATTAGATTAGCTATCCCTCGGGCAAGTTCAAGCTATTAGATGAGGGTTAGTAGCCTCAAATCTCCGTTGTTAATCCCTTTTTCCCATTCTTTAACCCCTTGATCCAGAAAGTAAGAATAAGACAAGTCCTAACGTTTGCAACCGTCAAGAATCAATCAAAACAAAGGGAAAAACAATACATGCATAAAACCCCGTTCAAGATTCACTAGGTATTTTTACCTATATGTGTTAATTCATCTTAGTTCCCACAAACCTAGTTTATGGGTTTAGCTACTCATATTTGTGTTATTGCAATCACAAAATATAGAAGAAATCATAATTGCAACTTATAAAGTATTGTAGAATAAAAACCTAGATTGAATAAAATTCCAATGTTGCTTTCGTGTCTGGAATCAAGAAAAATTGTATGAAAATTCTCACAAGAATATCCTCACAATATCGGTCAAGACTCTCTCTCAAACTTGGCTAAAATCCTCCCAAAAATCATTTCAGAATCTCAAAATCCTCCTAAAAAATAAACCTAAAACTGGGTATTTATAATATAAAGAAATCCTTTTCCTAAATAAATTAGGAAACCAGGTCGACAGTGGCAATGGGCTAGGTGACAGATTGTTAGGCCTCCTGACAAGTCATTCCTTGCTTAAATTAGTCATCCTCAGCAGCTTACGCAGGCTTGGAAATAGGTCACCTAACGACTCGTCGTGCCTTAGCACGATTCGTTAGGTCCCTCGTGGTCTACTTCCTCAGAAACTCTAGTGGACTTCACGGATGGTTCCAGTAGCTTGCCAACGATTCATTCCTTTAGGTGATGACTCGTGATGTTGGTCGTCAACTCCACTGGACACTCGGTTGAACTTTTCTCTTCAAAACATAACGGTTGACCTCATGACTCGTTACCAGGTGCAACGAGTCGTTCCTCCAACTCGTCAAGTGCACTGCCTTGTATCTTCCAAATTTCATCTTTTTGCCAACGCTGCAAGTGACGGGTCGTGCCTCCTGCCAATGACTCGTTAAGTGCCTTCCAGTCACCTTTCAGTTTTTTTTATCATTAATTCGACCAAAATCACTTCCAGACCTGTTTTCCTGCACATTAAGAACAAAATACCTTATACCCATATAAACATACCTAGAATGTGCATAATTTCTTGGTTTTACACATCGAAGGTGCCGTAAAATCACAGCACATCAACACCCTCAACTTAGAACTTTTGCATGTCCTTAGGCAAAAGCAAAACAAAACCAAACAATCTACTTTGACGATTCAATCGGAAAAACTTTAGGAAACTTACAACAGTCATTTTTATACATCAAAATCAAATTTTCTAACCCCCTCCCTCATTGTATCAACTCAAAACACTATCCATATGCAAAATTTTCAACCATAACACCGAGGAATCGAAATGTGGAAAAATATTGTCACCTGCAACCACGCACATAAATCTATAATACTGCCCCAGACAATTTGCAGACGATTTTGTTGACCAAGTGCTCTAACCTCAAAGAAGTCCCACACTCACACATGTGTATATGATTATCTCGATATATTTCTCTTGAGACTAGGTAAGATCCACTCACTCTCACAACGAAATTTGAATTATATGCATACAATACCATAGGCTTGCCTTTACTTTCAATACCTCGATTTTCGGATAAGTAGTTAGGATCACTATAGGACTTTCTCGGCTTGTAACATAGGCTCGGGCTTGGGTATGGTACATATGGATTTTATTAGCTCAACTCTCCTTGGCACTACGCTTTTTACTCCACTTTTCACCTTTATTTCTATTTTCTCCCTTTTTCTTTTTTTTTTCTCTTCCTTTCCTTTGCTTTAGACACTACGGATGCGGTTATTTTTTTTCCAACAAAAACTTATTGATGTCACACATTATTTTTCTTTTCTTTTCTTGCTTTTTTTGACAAAAAATATTTTTTTTTCTTTTCATCATGCATACCGCACCTTCTCGTTTTCCTTTTTTTTCATTACCCAGCTTTACTTCCATCCGACTCTTCTTACTCACCCCTATCATAGCCACCCTCAACTTAAGCGATTTGCCTGAGTTGAAGTTCACAATGTCCAAGTAGGGACCAGGGCCAAAACAGGTTCATTCATAATAAAATCAAGCAAGTAAATTGGTATAAATGAAAAGAAAGGTCAATTTAAGCTCAAACATTTGGATCAAGGTATTTTTATTCACTTTGGTAGGACTTTTAGGCTAAAGTGGACTCATAAATCAAAAACGGCCTATGATCCTTTCCTAGTTCCTTATCTTCTATCTCGGTACAACTGACCAGGCAAGTTCTAGATTGACACAAACAACCGAATTCAGCTATCAGACCTCACTTCACTCATAGCACCGGTCAACATCATCAATTCTACTAATTGCTAGTTCAAGTACAACCACACAATGGTAAACAAATTCACAGTTCCAATGCCATGCAAAGATTCACAAAGGTCATAATTATTAACTCTCACATACACATATAACAAAAATTTTCGGAGGGGTATCAAATCATCAAAAATGAAAATATCAAACAATTTTAGCTCTTGACTGCTTTTAGTTTTCCCAACTTTCTTCTGACTGACACAAAAACAAAAACACAAAATAAAATTCTAAACATGCCGGTTCTACTAGATATGGAACATCCGAGGGAAAAGATATCCGGTAAGAAAAACCCTCGGGTTATGTTCAGCAAAATAGAATGCACATGTATCCCTCCCCACTCCCATCAAAAAAGCATGTGTTGCCCTCGACGCATATATGTACAAGACAAAAACCAAGGGAATAGGAAACATACCTGTGTGACCTAGGTGTTAGCTACCTGTCGGTGGAGGGTGTAGATACGCCTCCAACATCAACTCCAATATTGTCAGCTTGACCCGGCACATTCTTAGATCCAATTGAGCTCGTTCCTTCACCAAGAGCTCTTGCTGCCTCAATCTTGGCTCTCAATCGAGCGTCCTCTCTTGATTCGTGCAGCGCTCTCTCCATCTCACTCGCTCCCGTTATTGCTGATGGAGCTGAGATGCATCAACATCATTACTTTCCTCCTCGCGAGGCCTCTTTCCCTTGGCATGTGCCACAGGCTCCTCTATGATGAAGTCAAAAATCGGTGGTAGCTCCTCCTCAAACTCATCATCAATCACGGGAAGTACCGATGGAGGTACCGCAGCTGTCTATCGTGTGGCCAAGTCCCGCACCTCGGATCATAGTGCTCCCAGCCTGCGTACCATCGAGATAACACTAGCGCCTGTAACTGTGAAAGGCGCTCTTCCATCCTTCGCTCAAAAGAGTCCAATTACCCATGTACCAAGCTGGATAATGTCTCCAACTCCTTTGACACCCATGGCTTAACCTGCTCCATCAATACTTTGACCTATAGCATCGTGTGTGCCTGCTGCTTCTCTACTTTAGCTAGTCGCCTAACCATGTTAGCCAAAAACTCCTGTGAAACCGTGACTACACCGGAGCTGGATCATGGAGGTGCATCTGATGGTCTGGATGCTACTGTCGTAGATGATGACTCAGGAATGTCGGCAGGTGTGGAGGCATCCGCTGCGTCTATAGCCTCAGCATGGCTACCTATCTCTCTGCCCTCAGTAGGCTCGACTGCTAACTCGGTGAACTATGTTGCATCAATCTGCATCCCACTGCCAAATGCCTCTGGTATTATGGTTGCTCCAATGGATGCAGATGCTTGAGTCCTCGCCCTCATACCGGGTTTGTATCATCTCGAATTAGCCCGATATCGATAATCTTCTGAACCGCCACTCTTTAATCAACTGATGGCAGTTCTAGCACTCGAGATTCTCGATAAAGCCAATCAAACAAGCAAGGGAAGGGAATCATTGTACCATCATTTACAACCCGCTCCTGAATCTCCTCAATGATAAACCGCGGGAAATTAATTGCGTCCCTCCATTATGCTGGCTACCAATGCTGCTTTGTCGGGTGAGAGTAAATTGTCATTACTTGTTGGTACCAGCCTGTGCCTCACCAGTGACCACCAAAATTTAGCCTGAAAGTTCAAAGTGGCCTTCTTTATTTGTGATTCAGTACTATGCAGCCATTCAACTAATGGCCCCTTTGTGGAAATGATGCGGGAAAGCCAAGTGTACTATTATATATGCTCCATGCTATTCAACTTCTTTGTTTTGACTTTCCACAGCTCGGATAACCTGTGATCAAACTCTGCAATGTTCATCAGAGCTCGATATTCTGGCCCATACAGCATCCTGGAAATCGTCTCCTCAGATATGTCAATTGAGGTCTCACGCACCATCACTTGATTTAAGGCAGGCCGCTTCTTCTAATCCTGGCCTCCTAGTGCTAACCGCTGCAAGGTGGCTGCATATACTGCATAGAACTCACGAACCAGGCATGGGCTATAGCTTCTTGAAGGCTCTGTCAACCACCCGAACTAGTATTTTTCAAATACTGCCTGTAGCTCTGGAAGGTCTTTCAACCCAGTGGTGATCATCCTTGGTTCCTCGTAAATGCTCCGCTTTGGATATCCTTTGTCATCGGGAGCAATATCCCGATTGTATATAGCCCGCATGGCATGGACACACAATCTCCTCACATTTCTCGGTTGCTCATTCGATGTGCCTGATGTCTGAGTCAGCTCATTGTCTGAGTCCCCTTGTGGGCATGTGATTCATCAACTCTTTCTGTATTGTGCCCAGCTGTGGGAGCCTCCGGAACTAGGGCAGCAGTAGCCCTAGCACTTTTATTAGTGCAGCTGGGCGGATCCCTTGCTAGTGGAGTAAGAGTATCCACCAGGCTGTCGGATTTGAAACTTGTGGAGCCCTAGCTCTGGTCGTCCTCCTCACCAGCTGCTCCTTCGACACCTCATATTCCTCTTCAGAGCCACTCGACTCTTCAAACAAGGATGGATCATCTCGCAGCCTTCGGTATGATGGTTGACTGCGCTCAGGTACCTGCTTTTTGGTTGGACCCTTCTTTGGTGTACCTCGTGGAGCCATTGTGCCTGTGGAAACAATGTTAGTACACAAAAGGAGATAAAACAGAAAATATTTTTAAGTGGTGCCAGTGGTCCTGAAGGGTGACTAAATGAGTCGTTGCCTCTGGAAACGATTCGTGAAGTCACTCGTTACCCCAGGCTGGACATTTTTCAAATAGGTCTAGTGTGCTTGACGATTTGTCCCAACGAGTCGTTACTAGAGGCAGCGAGTTATTAGCTCACTCGTCAAGTACACTGCCTCAGTAGTTTATTTTTCCGACTCGGCACAAGCTACATGACGAGTCATTTGGTGACCCAATGACTCGTGATGTGGCTCGTGCTCAAGAGTTCCTGTTCATCTTCTCCTTCTTTCCAGTTTTCAATTCCACAAACAAACAACTTCAATTAAACATCAACACAGGTGACTACATGATCGAAATTTTTTTTATATATTCCTAGGATTTATCTACATCACAAGGCACATAAGAACACAATATAAATCGAAGAATCATTCAAGCTAACTCATTCATGGGTCTTTGAAATTTCCTGATGGAATTGCAAAAAAAACATTTGAAGAATTTGTGTGGGGAAGATCACTTACAAGGCAATTTATCAGAGATGGAGTGAAACAGCAGTTGTGCTTGTGCTTCAATGAATGTGCGTGCAGTGGTGAAGTGATTTCAATGGTGTTTTTAATGGGTTTGCGTGAAGAAGGGGAAGAAGAGAAGAGGGAAATTTGAAGTGAGTTTAATGGGGAGTATTTGAATGGAATCGGGTAATTGATTTTAATAAAAGAAACTTTTCCCAATTGAAGTCATGGGTCAAGTTAATGTTTACTTACCTAGGACCTAATGACTCACGTAATGACTCGTGGTATTACCTAATGAGTTGTTCCCTGAGTCGTGGTCCTTGGCCTGGTGTAGTTTCAGGACGGGTCACTTGACGACTCATTTGGTTTCCCAATGATTCATTGAGTGAACCGTCATCACCCTTTTTCTTTTAATTCAGTCTTAGATCCAGTGTACCTGACGGGAGACTAAAAGATTTGTTCCTTGGAGAAACGACTCGTGAAGTCACCCGTTGCTCCCCTATTTTCTGTAGTTCTCTTCATGACTAGCTAAACGAGTTGTCAAGTCAGACAGCGACTCGTTTTGTGATTTTTTTGCATTAGAATTGAAGTTCCAGTTTTTGGTTCCAACTTCAGATTTTCCATCTTATTCACCTGCACCCATCAACAAACATTAACACTAACTTTTTATTACATTTACAACTTGGGTTGCCTCCCAAGAAGCACTTGATTTAACATCGCGGCACCACGTGGGTGTTTTGGCTACTCAAACTTCACCCAAAACACCTCCATGGGTTGCCTCCCATGCAACGCCTGATTTAATGTCGAGGCACGACACAAGTCACTTAAGTTAATCAGACTTCACTCAAAATACCTCCATGGGTTTCCTCCCGTGCAGCACCTGATTTAACGTCACGGCACGACGCAAGTCACTTGACTACTCATAATTCATCAAATGACTCTTCTCTATCCTCTAATGCAGAAATCATGCTGAATTCCTTGGGTTGTTTCATGGTTCGGATAATTTTGAAGGTAACCTCTTCTTTGTTCAACTGAAATTTCAGCTACCCTACTTCCACATCAACTAGGGCCCTAGGTATTGTAAGGAATGGTCACCCCAAAATAATGGGGACCTCTTAATCGACTTCGCAGTCCAGAATCATGAAGTCTGCTGCGAATATGAACTTGTCCACTTTGACTAGCACATCAAACAAAATCCACAACGGCTCTTTAACTGTTCGGTGAGCCATCAGTAGCCACATCGAAGTTGGTGTGGGGTTTCCCAAGCCTAACTTTTTAAATACTGCTAGTGGCATCAGATTTATACTAGCTCCCAAGTCACAAAGTGCCCTTGCAAACTCAACCTTCCTAATGGTGCAAGGTATAGTAAACACACCTGGGTCTTCCTTTTTCTATGCTAGGACCCGTGTAGTGGTGGCACCACAGTAGTGTAGATTATCAGTAGGTTTCAAACTTACGGTTCACTTTCTGGTGACGAGGTCCTTCATAAATTTGCCATATCCGGGCATTTTCTCAAGTGCCTCCACCAATGGGATATTCACCGACAGCTACTTGAGCATAGAGATAAACTTCTGATATTTTCCATCTTCAGCTTTCTTCTTCAAGCGCTGGGGGTAAGGAGGAGAAGGTCTAGGAATTATTGTGAGTTTTTGTTGCGCCTCCTTCTCCTTTCCATGGACATCTCCTTGCTCCTTTGCACTACTTGGAGCAGTTTGCACATTTGAGTTCCCAAACAAAGTTGGGTTGTCAACATCCACTACATCATCATCATTTATCAACCCGGGCCTTTTTGACTTGTCAACTACAACTGGCCTCGGTGGATCAACTGTGGCCTTCCCACTCCTAGTAGTGACTGCCATGCAGTGACTGTCATTTTTTGGATTTTGAACAGTATTGCGGGGAAGTGTGACTTTCTTCCTTTGATTCATTGCAACAGACATCTGACTCATCATCTGCTCAATTTGCCTGATTGCCACAGCATGTGACTCCACCTTTTGGTTTAAGCCCGAAATATTAGCACGGAGCTTCTTAAAGTGGCTATCTGTTGTCTCCATCTGCTTGAGCACTTTGGAAAGCATATCTTCGACCCTTGAACCACTCGAATTTATCTCTCAGTTCGTGGAGGAACATATAGACCATTCCTATCATTTTTAAACTCCTCTCACTTTTTCCAGTCCCCATTGTCCAGGTATTGGCCCGGTTGAAATTATTATCCTTGTAGAAGTTCCGACCTTGGTTCCCTTGACCTTGACACCACGATTCTTGGTTAGACCCTTGGGTGTTGGTCCGTAAACCCATCCTCTGATCATTCAAATAATTGACATCTTCTTCAGACTCAGACTCGCACCCATCATTTCTCGGGGCCTTGCCCTGAGAACCTATAGCGTTCACCTTTTATGCTCCCATTTCCATTAAGTTCTTGGCAAGCAACCCCATTGTGATCTTTATTTCTACAATTTCCTGGTCACACTCCTCATCTTTTCTCCACTGTTCGGCAGACATACCAACCATATAAGAACCAGCCGAAACCTCCGACTCTCTAGTGTACCAAGCTCGATTGGTTTTAGTGATCCTATCAGCAACTCCATAGCCTCTGCATAAGTATGACTCATAAAGGATCCTCCTAAGATGGTATCAGCAACCGCCTTTGTGTTTGCATTCAGGGACCGGTAAAAGATCTCCAATAATGTGTCATTTGGAATCCTATGGTTTGGCACCTTCTTGAGTTTTTTTTTGAACCGCAACTAGGTCTCATGGAGTGCTTTAGAATTTAGCTGCCTGAAATTATATATTTCATCCTTTAGATGCAACACCTTGGATGGTGTGAAGAACCTTTCAAGAAAAGCTCTCTTGAGCTCTCCCCACATAGTGATGGAGTCGTTCGGCATCTCAAACACATTGTTGCCTCACTCCCAAGAAAGAATGGAAATAACCTCAATTTGATCACGTCATGGCTGACCCCTGGCTGCTTGTATGCCTTGCATATACCCACGAAGTTTGTCAAGTGAGCGTGGGCATCATCGGATTTATGAACTAAAAATAGTCCCTTCATATTCAGCAGTTGAATCATTGCACTTGTAATATCAAACTTTTCCCCAGCAGGCAAAGGAGAAGGGACTATCGCTCCAGTGGCACCAGCTTCATCTATGTCCGCATCATCTTCCTCATCAAAATATCAGTGTCACTGGTGCTCTGGACCTCTGGGTCGTCTATCTCGTTCAGCTTCTGCAGCTAGACGCTGCTCTTCAGCAACTCTGGCTTACAACCCGAGCTTGCTCTTCGGCCAACATCCTTGTTGTGGCTTTGTCCACGATTTCTTGCTCATGTATGTTGGCCATTCTCCTCGGATTTCTTCACATTATCTCAAGTTCATGATCAATTGGTATCATGGGATGTCCTTGACTTCTAGTGTCAGGCATACACAAACTTAAGACCTGTTAAGCAACCAAAACAACAAAAGAGAAATAAAACAAAGAAATAAGAACCAATAGTAAAGTTAACCCAGTTAACAAAAGCCTTAGCCGTATCCCCCAGCAACAGCTCCAAAATATGATGTCGCCCAAATTACACCTCGCAATTGAGATATAAGCGGTCGATTGTCAAATATAGAACCCAACAAAGGTTCAGATCGATCCCACTAGGAATATGGTAAGAACATAGGTTAACGCGAATAACTATTACTATTGATGGACTTATTTCCAAAGGGGGAAAATTATAGAATAATAAACAAAAGAAAAAATAATGAATGCTTGTATAACATTGGTTTGTATTCAATTTACGACTAGACTAGGATTGTGTTCCCCAAGATTTCATAACCACAAGGCTTATACACTAATGATCTATTTCGGTGTTTAACATGAAATATTGGTAAGTTAGGTTCACCTAAATGGTTGGTCCCCTATCTAGATGATTTTCATCACGCAACTTGGTCTGTATACGGGTGTTCTTTAGTTGACCCTTACCCTTAATATCGGATTAGCTATCCCTCGGACAAGTTCAAGCTAATAGATGAGGGTTGGTATCCTCAAATCTCCGTTGTTAATCCCTTTTTCCCATTCTCTACCCCCTTGATCCGGTAAGTAAGAATAAGGAAAGTCCTAACATTTGCACCCGTCAAGAATCAATCAAAACGAAGGGAAAAGCAATACATGCATAAAACCCCATTCAAGATTCACTAGGTATTTTTACCTATGTGTGTTAATTCATCTTGGTTCCCACAAACCTAGTTTATGGGTTTAGCTACTCATGTTTGTGTTATTGCAATCACAAAATATAGAAGAAAGCATAATTGTAACTTACAAAGTATTATAGAATAAAAACCAAGTAGATTGAATAAAATTCCAATGTTCCTTTCGTGTATTGAATCAAGAACAATTGTATGAAAATTCTCTCAAGAATATCCTCACAATATCGTTCAAGATTCTCTCTCCAACTCGACTAAAATCCTCCCAAAAATCGTTTCATAATCTCCTCAAAATCCCCCTAAAAAATAAACCTAAAACTGGTGTATTTATAATACAAAGAAATCCTTTTCCTAAATAAATCAGGAAACTAGGTCGGCAGTGGAAACGGTCAAGGTGATATATTCTTAGGCCTCTTGACGAGTCGTTCCTTGCTTAAATCAGTCATCCTCAGCAGCATACCCAGGCTTGGAAACAGGTCACCTAATGACTCGTCGTGCCTTAGCATCAGTCATTAGGTCCCTCATGGTCTACTTCCTCATAAAGTCCAGTGCACTTCACGGATGGTTCTAGTAGCTTGCCAACGAGTCGTTCCTTCAGGTGACGACTCATGATGTTGGTCGTCAACTCCACTGGACACTTGGTTGAACTTTTCTCTTCAAAACCTAACGGTTGACCTCACGACTCGTTACCAGGTGTAACAAGTTATTCCTCCAACTCGTCAAGTGCACTCCTTGTATCTTCCAAACTTCATCTTTTTGCCGACGCTTCAAGTGACGGGTCGTGCCTCCTGCCAACGACTCGTTAAGTGCCTGCCAGTCACCTTTCAGTTGTTTTTATCATTAATTCGACCAAAATCACTTCATGACCTATTTTCCTGCACATTAAGCACAAAATACCTTATACCCATATAAACATACCTAAAATGTGCATAATTTCTTGGTTTTAAGCGTTGAAAGTGTCGTAAAATAACGGCACATCAACCCCCTTCAACTGATATGAGGCCAAATCAGCATACTCTACTCCATTCACCCCCATGACCTAGGTGATCATCACAATCTCGTCGATAAACTCATGTGGGTCCTCATCCATCTTGGACCCAAGAACATCTAGTTGGTTCATCCTTAAGAAATCTCTGACTCAAGATGCCGCCGCATTTCCATTTTGCGGGACATGCGCCACTGCCTGCTGGTTGGCCTGAGTGGTCAAGGCTTGCGCTAGCATCTGAATAGCTGCCTTGAACTCAGCATGGGAAACCGACTCCGATGCATGGTGCTCCTGGACTGGGGAGCTTGTTGGTGCCCGACCCATCTGCCATCCTCGTGGCCATTTCCATTTCCATTCCTTTTACCGTTAACTCTACAAGGAGCCATGATTCTACAATCGCGAATAACATGATTTAGAAGGATAGGGAGACATTTCATCGCATGACATAGATCATGAAAGAAGGAAACATTTCCTAAACGTCTCGTAGCCTTTTTGTGATAAGTGTGGCGCGCTTCACACCCATGAAAAAGACTCTACTTGACGCAGCTTTCAGACACCCTAGGACACTTCAAACCTATTGCTCTGATACCAAGTTTGTCACGACCCAAACATAGGCCCGGATCGAGACACGGGACAAGGAGCCCTGAGAGACTCCAAGTTCACCCATGGCATGAACGTACATCTAACTCAATCAAACAAGAGAAAGACTTAACATAATAAGCAAAGAAGAAGTCTATGCATAACATATAATCCCAAATTATACAACATGAGTCTGAAGATTAATAAAATCTATTGTCTGAAAAGCCTCTAAGTCTGATGAGTTGATGGGACAAAACCCCAACTAACTCTCTAAGTCTGAAACTAAAAATACGACAACATAACTAAATAAAAGAGGGGCCCTTGATAGATGAGGACTCACCAACAGAGATTGATGCTAACTCCAAAAGCTGGCTAGTGGCAGGGCTGAGTCTAAAGATTGGAGCTTGTATTATGAACGATACAATATAGAGTATGTGGTCAGTATGTGGAATGTACCGAGTATGCAAGATAAGTAAAACACTTAAATAAGTAAAAATCATTTAAAACATGCATAATATAAAACATGATCAAAACAAAAGTCGGAGAGTAGGGCTTGCATGCTATTTTCTGAAATCATAATCTGAATATAACATAACATCATAACCAAGTCGAATAACCCAAGCTGAAATCCGATTATCACAAGTAAAACTGAACATTGGGTCAAACCTGCTTTAGAACATAAATACACACACACACACGCACACACACACACACACGCACACACACACACACACATATATATATATATCATGAATGATGAGCATGAATAACTGAAATCATGAGGAAAAATGTGAGACTTGTCATATAACCGACATACTAAGATAGTGCTTACGTTGTCCCAACTATCAAACTCAAGTGGGTAGAGCCATCCAAAGCCTTGCCAGGGCTAGGGACAAAACCATGATATCGATATCAAGCTCAAGGACTAATCAAGGTAGGAGATAGCTCACAAGGGAGGTCCCAAAGTATATATAATATGTAAACCTACATTGGCGCGTAGTTCTGAGGCATAGGGTTGATCGACCCTTAGCCCACTCGTTGCTAGACACTACTCCCAAAAACATGCATATGCTTTATATCATTTTTCAATGAAGTTGACAATCATTTAGTGATGAAGCTAAATAATCAAATACATATCAAATTTGAAATTATATATGAGGAGCTCTTGCTCAAACCATACCACAAGCTGAACATAAATGGGAGTCTTAACTCCAAAACCATTTTGGTAAGCTTAATTCAGAAAATCATAAACCATACTTGAACATATGGGCATTGCCCAATACTTTAACATGCTTGAAAATACTTAATTCACTTGAAAACATGATCATAATCATGGTTAACTTGAAAACATGTTTTTCATTAATAATATCTCCTCATACTTGAACATTCATCATAAATCCTAACTATCATGAACTTCTCATAAATGGGCATTTTAATTTATAAGTCTTGAAACATGATTTTAATTGAAAACAACGTAAAACTTGCCCATCAATCATAATTCAATAGTAGAAACATATTTAGATCATACCCATGTAGACAATAAGAAATTTCATGCATTGAGTTAAAACCCCATAGGTTCAACATATGAATTTTCATTATTTAGAGAGAGTGGGAATGGGTATGAACAGATTCACCCATTCATAACCCTACATACCTGGGGAATTATTTATTTTACCCCTTCTTGATTGCCCAATGAAAGATTAAAGAAAAGCTTGAAGAAAGTCTATCTTGATCACCTTCTAAACACTTCAATTTGCATGCATAGATGAGAATGAGCCTAGAATAGATTTATACTTCATAAAAAACACTTCATTTCGAGCCTTAAATGATGTAGTTTAGGACCTTAGGACTTAAGAATGACGAAAATACCCTTAATGAATTTCTTGAAAATTCTAAACTGCTAGTGTTAACGGACGTCAGTATGATCCGTTGTGAGCTCCTGTGGTCCGTTGTTGCCACTCGTTGCTACTCCCTGAATTCAGGTCTCTAATCTCCTACAACTACCGAACAAGACGAGTCGTGCCAACCACCAAACACTCGTGGGTACCAGTCGTCGTCACCACTGCCACTAACCTGAAAGTCCTACCAATGGGTATATACCATGACCCATTATTACCAAGAAAAAGTCATCTCAAGACCCGTCGCTCCTCCCTAATCGAGGCCAGTCTCACACCGACTCCAATCCAATGGCCCGTTATATCCACCAACGGGTTGTTGTGAGACCCGTTATTTCCCAATACAATTTTGAAAGCTTTCACCATGGTAACTTCCAATGGCCCGTCTTTCCTTCTAATGACTCATACCTCGGATTATCTAAGGGGAAATCCCAGACTTTTATACTGATCCTCCTTTCCACCTCCCGTTCTAGTCTTAGGCACTTCCAGGGTATTACACTTCATTACTAGACGATGGTCAACTTCATTGAAAAATGATGGAGAGCATATGCGTATTTTGGGAATAGTGTCTAGCACCGAATAGGCTAAGGTCAGCAACCCTATGCCTCAGAACTATGCACCAATGTAGGTATGTATTCATCTTCTGACTTATGTATCTATTCATATGTTACGTTATGTTTAGGCTTCCTCTATGTTATTTATGATGAACTTCTTCTTACCTATGATTGAGTTAATTATATGTTCATTCCATGGGTCGACCTGGAGCGTCTCGGGTTTTCCTATCCCATATCTTGATCTAGGCCTATGTTCGGGTCATGACATACTTGGTATCAGAGCATTAGGCTTTGAAGTGTCCTAGGGTATCCGAAAGCCGCGTTAAGTAGAGTCTTTTTCATGTGTGTGAAGTGCGCCACGCTTATGACGAAGAAGCTACGAGATGTTTAGGAAATGTTCCCTTCTTAATCTAAGTCGTGCGATGAAATATCTCTCTATCCTTCTAACTCGTGCTATACATGTTTACAGAATCATGCCTCCCTGCAGAAGGAGAAATGGAAATTGGAATGGCCATGAGAATGACAATGGAGACGGGCACCAGTAGGCCCCACTAGCCCATGAGGAGCATGTACCCGAACCAGTTGCCCACGTGGAGTTCAGGGCAGCTATTTAGATGTTAGCCTAGGCCTTAACCATCCAGGTCAATCAGCAGGTAGTAGTGCATGTCCCTCAGAATGGGAATACAGTGGCGGCAAGAGTTAGAGATTTTCTGAGGATGAACCCTCCCGAGTTCCTTGAATCGAAGGTGGACGAGGATCCATATGAGTTCATTGAGGAGGTTATGAAGATCACCCAAATTATGGGAGTGACTGGGGAGGAGTGCGCCGATTTAGCCTCATACCAGTTGAAGGGGTCGCGTACATTTGGTTCAAGCAATGGAAGGATAGTAGGGCAGTTTGAGCAATCCGTATCAGCTGGATGAGTTTCATTCCGCTTTTCTGGATCGGTTCTTCCCTCGGGAGATGTGGGAGATCAAAGAGGTCGAGTTTGTGAATCTAAAGCAAAGGAAGATGACAGTTCAGGAGTATGCCCTGGAGTTCACTCGTCTATCCAAGTATGCACCTGAGATGGTAGCGGATCATAGAGACTGAGTGAGCAGGTTTATGCATGGGATAGCAGACTACTCGGTCAGGGATTGCCAGACCGAGATGCTCCTTTAGGACATTGACTTTGCTCGAATAGTCCTATACGCCCAGTAGATGGAGGCAGTGCATATGAGTGAGAGGGAGAGAGAGGCTAAGAGGGCTAGGACCGATAGCTTCGGGTTCTCCCAACAGAGGCCAAGTGGGCACCGTCAGCATTCCCACTAGAGATCTTCAACCCCAGCGCCCTCGACTATGAGTTTGCCATTTAGGTCCAGGCGCAATCACAAGGGACGAGCATTAGGCTAGAGAGGCAAGCACGCCCAACTTGGCAAGGGGCATCTACTAGTGCGGGTGGCGGACAACGCCAAAATAGATTCTAAGCCCTAGCATCCCGTCAAGAGCAGGAGGTCTACCCAGATGTAGTCACTGGTATGTTACGAGCAGTCCACCTTGATGTTTATGCATTTTTAGATCCAGGGGCTACTTTGTATTTTGTGACACCCTATGTTTCTAGTAGTTTTGGAGTCAGTCTCAGAACCTTTTCAAAACCCTTCTCAGTCTCTTCTCCAGTTGGTGATTCAGTTATAGCTAGACAGGTGTATAGAAATTTCCCTATCACAGTCCTTTAGAATGTCACCTCAGCAGATTTAGTAAAGTTATCCATGACTGATTATGATGTTATCCTCGGCATGGATTGGTTATTTGCATGCTATGCTCAGTCAATTGTAGAACCCGTGCAGTGGAATTCAAATTTTCGGGTGAGCCAATCCTAGAGTGGAAGGGTAGTTCAGCTATATGCTAAATTCTGTAAATGCCAATTTTGGTTGAACTTAGTGGCATTTTTAGGCTATGGGGATTCAAGTGAGAGTGTACAGGTGGACTCTCAAAAGATAAAAGCAGTGAAGAATTAGCCTATACCAGTGAATCCTTCGGATATCAGGAGTTTCTTGGGTTTAGCTGGGTATTATCGGAGATTTGTTGAGGGGTTTTCATATATTGCAGCACCTTTGACAAAGTTGACCCAGAAAAAAGTGAAGTTTCAATGGTCAGAGGCTTGTGAGAGGAGCTTCCAAGAGGAAGACTTGACTCACCTTAGCACCGGTGTAACCCTACCTGAGGGTACCGATGGGTTTGTGGTATATTGTGATGCTTCGAGGATCGGCCTTGGTTGTGTATTGATGTAGCATGGTATGGTTATAGCGTATGCTTCCAGGCAGCTGAAGGTTCATCAAAGAACTACCCGACTCACGATCTCGAATTGGCGGTGATAGTATTTGCCTTGAAGATTTGGAGACACCATCTATACAGGGTCCATGTGGATGTGTTTACGGACCACAAAAGCCTACAATATGTGTTTACCCAGAAGGATCTAAATCTACATCAAAGAAGGTGGTTGGAGTTACTCAAGGATTATGATATGAGTGTCCTTTACCATCGGGGGCAAGGCTAATGTGGTAGCAGACGCTCTTAGTAGGCTTTCTATGGAGAGTGTGTCCCATGTTGATGAGGGGAGAAAGGGGCTAGTGAAGGATGTGCATCGGCTTGCATGGTTGGGAGTTCGTTTGGTTGACTCGACCGATGGTGGTTTTATTACACAGAATAGGTTAGAATCATCCTTAGTGACCGATGTTAAGGATAGGAAAGACGAGGATCCTATTTTAGTGAAGTTGAAGGAAGCTGTTTAGAATTAGAAGGTAGAGGTCTTCTCTAATGGGGGAGATGGTATGTACCGGATGTTGATGATTTCAGAGATTGGATGTTGCATGAGGCTCATGGTTTCAGATATTCCGAACATCCAGGTACCACCAAGATGTACCGTCACCTACAAGAAGTCTATTGGTGGAATGGCATGAAGAAGGACATAGCGGAGTTTGTGGCTAAGTATCTGAATTATCAACCAGTGAAGGTTGACCACCAGAGACTAGGAGGTGTCCTTCAAGACATCAGTATTCCCACTTGGAAGTGGGAGGAGATCAATATGGAATTCATCACAATGTTGCCTCATACTCGTCGACAGTATGACTCCATTTGGGTGGTTGTGGACAGGTTGCCCAAAGCAGCTCATTTCCTACCAGTCAAAACAACTGATTCATAGGATGATTATACTAAGTTGTACATTCAGGAGTTAATTCAGTTTTATAGAGTTCCCTTCTCAAACATATCAGATAGAGGTACGCGATTTCCCTCCAAGTTTTAGAAGTCGTTTCAAAAGGGTCTCGGTACTCAAGTCAAGCTTAGCACAACATTTCACCCGTAGATAGATGACCAGGACGAGCGGACTATTCAGACTCTGAAGGATATGTTGAGAGCGTGTATGCTTGAGTTCAAGGGTAGTTGGGATGATCATTTGCCTCTCATTGAGTTGACATATAACAACAACTACAATTCCAACATTCAGATGGCTCCGTTTGAGGCTCTCTATGGGCGGAGATGTAGATCGCATATTGGTTGGCTTAAGGCCGGTGAAGCTACATTGATAGGTCCAGATTCAGTCCATGAGGCTATGGAGAAGGTTCAACTTATAAGGGATAGGTTGAAAATAGCTCAGTGTCTCCAAAAGTCCTATGCGGATATGAGGAGTAGGGATCTTGAGTTTGAAGTTGATAATTGGGTGTTTTTGAAGGTATAATCCATCAAAGGAGTGATGAGATTCGGGAAGAAAGGGAAACTCAGTCCCCGTTATGTTGGCCACTACCGAACTGTGAAACGGGTTGGCAGGGCAACATATGAGTTGGAGTTGACCTCAGAATTACCTTCAGTCCATCTAGTTTTTCATGTATCACTCTTAAAGAAGTTCTTGGGTGACCCAGCTCTAGTGGTCCCAGTGGAGAGCGTAGGTGTGAAGAACAACCTTTGTTATGAGAAGGTTCTGGTGAAGAAACTGGATCGTCAGGTTCGTAAGCTAAGAAACAAAGAAGTAGCCTCAGTCAAAGTTTTATGGAGGGATTAGCATGTTGAGCGAGATACATGGGTGTCCCAAGTAGATATGATGGATAAATACCCGCATCTATTCCCATCCGGCTCAGTTTCAGCTTGAGGTACCAGTTTCCTCCTTAGTACTCTATTCAGTTTCATGTTCAGTTCATGTACGCTAGCATCTTTCGTGTAAATAGATGTATGTGTGATTCAGGAATTCAGTTCAGCCATGTAGTTCAAATCAGAGTCAGTAACTCCGTCAGTTTTCAACATGTACATTTAGTATTTGAGTTTGATGATTGCATTTCTCTACTTTTCAGTATGTTTTCCCATATTTGAGGATGAATATTTCCAAGGGGGAGATATTGTAATACCTCAAAATCCTAAAATCATACTCGGGAGATGAAATGGAGAAAACAGAATTTTTTGCACCAGGTCATAGGACAAGTCGTCCAGTGACCCGTCAGGAACACCACGAGTCATTAACTGACTCACGGGGAGGGGTTTGACTATGTTTGGAAAATTCAGGTTTGGGGTGACCACAGGCGTGACCACGAGTTATGGTCAACCCCATGATCTGTTAGGTCACCCATGGTCAAAGGTGCTTGAAGGATGAAGGGAAGCAGGCAGTGCACCTAATGGGTCGTCACCACGATTTGTCGTGTACACCACGAGTCGTGGTGTCCCCCGTGGTGACCCTCAGAAGGTTTTTGGCAGTGAAGGTAATGGGAGGTGACCACGAGTCGTTGTCACTGACATAGATCCATCCAGTCCCTCGGTGGGACTAGCAGTGTGTTTTTCCCTACGAATTTAATAAGGGCTTTTCCGTAATTCCTAAGTTCCTAAGGCCTAAACTACATCGTTTTAAGCTCAGAATGGAGTATTTTAAGAAGTGTTAAGTCATTCTAAGCCTTTCCTAATTCATGCATGCAAGCTTATAGGGTTGAGAGGTGATCAAGTCTAGTTTCTTCAAAGTTCTTCCTCAATTCTCTTTGGGCAATCAAGGAAGTTGTGAAATCAGAATTCTTCATGTATGTTAAGCTATGAATGGGTGCAATAGTCCATACCCATTCCCAATCCCTCTCTATTTCATGAAATCCTTATTGATGAATCTATGGGGTTTTAACCCAAATATGTGAATTCTCTAAGTCCTATAATGGTTTTGATCTAAGCATGTTTTGAATGTTGAATTATGATAAATAGGCAGATTTTAAAATGTTTTAAACTATAAGTTTTGTTTTCAAGTTTTCTAAAGTATGATGCCCATAAGTTAATGAAAGTTGAGATCCATGAGATATTTGTTCAAGTATGATGAGATGTTTATGAAGAAAGTATTATTTCCAAATACCCATGTCTATGTTCATGTTTTCAAAGTGAATCAAGTTGATTTCAAGCATGTGTATGAATTGGGAAAGCCCATATGATCAAGTATGTTTTTATGATTTCATGAATTATCTTACCACATGGTTTTGGAGTCTAGACTTCCATTATTTTCATCTTGTGGTATGTTTTGAGCCAAGGTTCCTCACGTTATGATTTCATATTTATGTATTTATGTTATGAGCCAGCTTCGTCACTATACGATGGTCAGCTTCGTTGAAAAACAATGGAGAGCATATGCATGTTATGGGAGTACTGTCTGCATTGAGTAGGCTAAGGGTCAGTCAACCCTATGCCTTAGAACTACGTGCCAACATAGGTATGTTCAGATTATTTGGGACCTCCCTTGTGAGCTTCCCCTGCCCCTGAGGGGCCTTCACCTTAATATTGATATCATGGTAGTGTCCTAGCCCTGGCAAAGCTTTGGATGGCTCTACCCACTTGAGTGTGATAGTTGGGACGATGTAAGCTCTATCATGGTAATGTCGGTTATATGACGAGTCTCCCATTGTTCCTCATGATTTTAGTTATGCATGTACATCAGTCATGATATTATGTTTTCAGCAGGTTTGACCCAATGTTTAGTATTACTTATGATTATCATTTTTCATCTTTAGGTCATTCAATTCAGTTATGATGTTCAGTAATGTTCAGATCATGATTTCAAAAAATAGAATGCAAGCCCTACTCTTAGAATCTTATCTTGATTATGTGTTATGATATGCATGCTTTATGATATTTACTTACTTAGCAGTTTTAGTTACCTTGTGTCACACCCCAGTATACACCCTGGACGGGACATGGTACTTGAAGCCACAAGTGACCCCAAGTCAACCCCTGGTCTATCATACCCTAGTATTCTGAGTAAAAAAAATATAGCAGAAGCTTTAAAATAATAGAATAAAAGCATTTATGAAAATAAAATTGAAAACATAAAGTTTAAGAACATTCGAAGTCTAAAATTAATTCTGTGTTTGAAAGCCCTCTAACTGATGAGTTGTTGGGACAAGCCCCCAGCTAACTCTAAGTCTAGTTAAAAATAATGAACTACTGAAAGAAATGAAATATGGCCCTTGAATGATGAGGACTCACACTTCAACTGCTAAGGAGGAGGATCTGAACTGCGGCGACTAACGATGCTGAGTCTGAGAACCTGCAACTATATCATGAAACGATGCAGCATAAAAATATGCATCAGTATTTTGAATGTACTAAGTAAGTGGGGGAAAACATAACTGGATATAATGTCTGAACTGAAATGAAATGAAATGACCACCAAGTAAGCTGAACTAAACTACTGATGTAAACTGAAATGGTCAGGATGACCCTATCTGATGATCAAAGACATGCCCTAAGTCTGAAAATTCTGAGTCTGAGATACTGTACTGAACTGAGTTAAACTGATAGAACTCGAACGGAACTGAGCTACTTATTCTGAACTATACTAGACTGACTACTGGGAGAGTCTCTAACTGACATATAACTACGTGAGCTAGATGTGGAGGCCGATGTATACACCCCACCGGTAGGACCCAATATACCTTGCCAGGGTATAAAGGCATGAGCTGGGTGATCACAGAAATTTGGGGCCAATCAGGCCAAGTAATACTGTAACCTATGCTGGCAATGTAGTTCCGGGAACTTGGGTGCGCTAGAACCCTGGCCCGCTCGGTGTTAAGTCCTACTCCCACTGGAAAACATAAAGTGAACTACTAGGCTGATAGCTCAAAACTGGGGTCCAAGACTAGACAAGGACATATAACTAAAAGTACCCTGAGAGTCTTGACGGACCAGATTCTGAAACTGGGTTCTAGACTAGTCAGAACTGCTTATCTGGAAGCATCGTAACCATCTAAGAACAAATTGTAAACTGAACTAGGGTCCTGAGGCTAGTTAGATCTATATATCTAAAATGTCATGACCGCTTAATGGACCAATAAACTGGATTCTGAGTCGGATTTTGATAACTGGGAGGCGCTACTGACAGCTCGGGAAAAGTCTGAAGTCAAACTGATCAGTTGACAAGTTCTGAATAGTTCTGAAGAGGTTCTACATTCTAACTGGGCTGAACTACTAAGCAGCTAATATAGAACTCAACTCATTCCAACAACACGGGAATTCCATAATATAGAAAAATTTCAAGAATCAAAGCAAATCTTATCCGATAAGGCTAAAATCATTCTTATCAATGGAGTATTTACTCAATATGTAAAAAATAAGAAATACTAGGAAATTCAGCCCAAATCACACTTCACAAACTAGACAGAATTTAATATGCAAATAGTCACTACTCGAAAGTTGAGGGCTTAAATTCACTTTGACAAGGACATCAACAATTCAGGTAAAAATTGAGGGGGAACATATCAATAATAAGCAAGGATATCATTCTATGTGAAATTCACGGATAATAACATGTAATTTCTTTGAATTCGAAAGCTCAGGGCTAAAACTGATATAGAAACTATGGGATGGTTTTGGGGGACACAAGGGAAGAACAATTTCCCTTGTTGAATTCCCACATACCTAACTAAAGAATTTCCCGGAGAAGAAGACTTGAACTACTGCATTGGAGCACAACCCTAAGCTTGTTTGAGAGTTTTCTTGAGGGACTCTTTGATGATCTTTCCTAGATTAAACATGGGAATAAGGGAAGGAACCGTTCAAACCCTCTAATATCCCTGGAATTTTACCCAAAACGACGTAGTTTAGGGATTAAATATGTAGGAGATTACAAAAATATCCCTAGGAAAAACTTTGAAATCTGGTCGACTAGGTCCCAACAGGTCACTCAATGAGTCGTTGGTTGGGACAATGACTCGTTGGGACCTCTCGTTAGGTCTACTTCCTGAAAATCACTGAAGTCATCACGGGGAACATAACGACTTATTATCACTAGCCACGACTCGTGGCGTCGCTCGTCAATTACACTGGACAATAATTATCCAGGGTTGGTCACGGGGACATCACGACTCATCACTAGTGACTACGACTCGTGGTCACCATCCGTCAACCTCACTTCCTCGACTTGGAACAATAAGTTATTAGCTGACCACGGCCAACCTAACAAGTTGTGCTGTCTAACCACGAATTGTTAGGTCCTTCTGTTAGGTACACTACCCAACTCTTAATTTCATACCCTAGCCTGACCACGAGTGACTTAATAGGTCGTGAGACCTGACCATCACTCATGAGGTCTTCCGTTGGGTACATTGTTCTTTCCTTATCATTTCTCCATCCTCCTTCTCACGAAAGACCTAATGAGTCATTAGGTCTCACAACGACCCGTTAGGTGAGTCGTTCTGTGACAAATTTCTGCAGATTTACAGATTTTTTAATTTAAGTCCTGGATCTAGTCTTTGAGTTTCTGGGGCATTACACCTTGCATACTCGGTATATTCCACGTACTAACCGCATACTTTATGCTATATCGTTTCATGATACAGGCTCCAAAATCCAAACTCGATCCCTCTGCTAGTCAGACTTCCGGAGTTAGCACTTCTCAGTCCCAGTTGGTGAGTCCTCATCTTGTGAGGGCCCTTCTTATCAGTTGTATTTCGTCTTTTTAGTTTTCAAACTATAGTGAGTTAGTTGGGATCTTGTCCCATCAACTCGTCAGTATTAGAGGCTTTTCCGACATAGTAGGTATTCAGCTTCTGACTTATGTATGTATTCAGATATTACGTTATATTCAGGCTTCTTCTATGTTATTTATGATAACCTTCCACTTATCTATGATTGAGTTAGATGTATGTTTATGCCATGGGTCCACTTGGAGCCTCTTAGGGTTTCCTATCCCCTGTCTCAATTCGGGCCTATATTCGGATCGTGACACGTAACCTCTATGAGCAAAACAAGTAATAGGATCTAAAATGAAAATTCTCAAAGAATCATACTTGTTCAAATGACCAACACCATCACTAAATTGAGACTCATTAACTGCATCACAAAATTTCTTAATTAGTAGACAAATATCACAAACAAGTTAATCATTACAAGCTTCACATGATAATATACTATCATTCACATCACAAGTGTTAACACAGGTGGACACAAATCAATCTTGCAAGAAGAATCGATTCAGTCATTAAAAGGATCAACTAGTATTTGAACACAATATTAACACTATCAATACATTGCAAGGAAGTGGGATAGTACATATTGTGAAGTCTTTCAATTTGAATTTCCAACATATCAGTCCGTCTTTCTATTTGGAAGAGAATGTACATCATATCAAGTAAAGTAGGTTCCCCAGTTAGCACCCGAATTTTCTCTTCTTTCTTGGCCATTATACCTATTGAACACACAAAATCAAAGCAAGCAAACACATTATGTTAGTGAAAACAACTCACAATTGCTCAAGGAATGCTCACGTTATGTGTCTCACAATTGCCACGGACAAGGATTGTAGCTTGTATAGTCCATTGAGTTACAAGTGTCCAATCACTACTTGAGGTCTAGAATAGATTCTTGTTGACTATTTGAAGAATGCTCATGTCACGACCCGAACGGAGGCCCAGATTGCAACACGGGACATGAAGCTCCGAGAGACCCCAAGTCGACCCATGGCATAAGCATATATCTAACTTAATCAAAGAAACTGAATAATCAACAACACAATCATAGCGGAAGTCAAAACTTAAACATAACATCAGAATACATAATCCAAAGCTGATTGTATACATATGTCTAAAAAGACTCTAAACATGACGAGTTGATAGGACAAGACCACAACTAAATCAACAAGATGAAACTGAAAATACATGAGGAAAATCATAATAGTCTAGTCCTCGTGAGATGAGGACTCACCAATAACGCAAAGGCTAACTCTGATAAGCTGACTACAAATGGGGTTGCACTTGAGAGCCGGATACTATATCATGAAATGATACAACATAGAGTATGCGGTCAGTACGTGAAATGTACCGAGTATGTAGGGTAAGTAAAACTGCTTAAGTAAGTAAAATCATTTAAAGACATGCATAATGTAAAACATAAACATAAAGAATTTGAGAGTAGGGCTTGCATGCATTCTTTCTGAAATCATGATCTCTTCATAACATAGCATACGTCATAACTAATCGATTGACTCAAAGCTGAAATCTGATATTCATAATTAAAACTGAACATTGAGTCAAACCTGCTTTAGGACATGCATACATATGTATCATGAGTAATGGACATGCATAACTGAAATCATGAGGAACAATGGGAGACTCGTCTTTTAACTGACATACAATGATAGAGTTTACGCGGTCCCAACTATCATACTCAAGTGGGGTAGAGTCGTCCAAAGCCTTGCCATGGCTAGGGATGATACCATGATATCGATACCAAGCTCGTGGCCCAGTAGGACAGGGGATAGCTCAAAAGGGAGGTCCCAAAGTCATAATGTATAAACCTACATTGGCACATAGTTTTGAAGCATAGGGTGATCGACCCTTAGCCTGCTCGGTGCTAGACACTACTCCCAAAAACATGCATATGCTCTACATGATTTTTCAATGAAGCTCAACATCGTCTATTGACGAAGCTCATAAATCAAATACATCTCAAAGCGGAAATCATGCATGAGAGAAGCTTTAATTCAAACCATACCACAAGATGAAAGATAATTGGGAGACTTCGCTCCAAAACCATGTGGTAAGCTTAATTCTTGAAATCATCAATCATACTTAAACATGTGGGCATTTCCCAAAGCTTTATCATACTTTGAAATACTCAATTCATATCGAAAACATGATTATAAACATGGGTAGCTTGAAAACGTTCTTTTCATTGTAATATTTCATCATCATCGTACATTCATCACAAATGTCATCTTTAATGAACTTCTCATCAATGGAATTTTTAATTTATAAAGCTAGAAACACGATTTTAATTGAAAAAGTTATAAAACTTGCCCATGCTTCATAATTCAATGGTAGAACCATAATTAAATCATATCCATATAAACAATTAGGAACTTCATGCATTGGGTTAAAACCCCATAGATTAGACATAGAACATTCACGATTTAGAAAGGGATTGGGTATGGGTATGAAAGAAATCACCCATTCATAACCCTACATACCAGTTGGTAGCTGATTCTTACAGTGCTTTGAATGCCCAATAGGAAATTGAAGAGAAATTGATGAATGCTAGGCTTGATCACCCTCTCTAGTCTTCTACCTTGCAGGCATGAAGGAATAAGGCCTAAAATGAACTTAACCCCTTTAAAAGTCAGTATTCATCACTCAAAATGATGTAGTCTAGGCCTCAGGACCTTACAAATTACGAAATAGCCCTTACTAAATTTGCAGAAAATAACTGTCAAGTGGTCCTAACGAGGGACCTAACGATTCGTTGTCAAGGGTCACGAATCGTGGCATGATCCGTGAAGTACACTACTCAACAGGTCTCTTTGCTCATAACATAAGACATAACGACTCATTGCCTGGTGACCACAACTCGTGGTCACCATCCGTGAAGTGCACTACCTTAGTTCAACAAAAATCATTCCCTGTTTGGTCACGACTCACCCCATGAATCGTAGGGACTGACCACGACTTGTGGAGTCCTCCCGTCGAGTGCACTATCTCCCTTCCTCTCTTTTCTTACTCACCCACCCCATGACTGACCTAACGACTCGTGGGGTCTGACCACAAGTTGTGGTCACATCCGTGGGATCCCCTTTCTCGGATTTTCAAACTCCTCACCTAGCCTCCCTACGAGTCACATCACAACTCGTGGATTGCTCTCATGGGTCACCTCACGACTTGTCCTGATACCTGGTGCCAGTTTTCAACTTTTCTCCGTTTTAATTCCTGGGTCTGATCTTTGGGCTCCCAGGGTATAACAATTTCTCTCCCTTGGGAACATTCATCCTCGAATATTGGAAAACACACAAAAAAGATGAGAAATGCAATTATCATATTCAAATACTAATTATTTACACCGAAAACTGACGGAATGACTACCTCCGATTTGAACTACATAGCCGAACTGAATTCATAAATCATACATACATCCATATACATAAAAGAAACTTGGGCACATGAACTGAACATGAAAACTAAATAGAGTTTTAGGTCAAAACTGATACCTCAAACTAGAACTGAGCTGGTAGAGAATAAATGTGGGTAGCCATCATATCCGCTTCGGCTTCCCACGTAGGTCCTTCAACATGTTGATTCCTCCATAACACTTTAACTGAGGATACTTCCTTGTTACTTAGACTTCAAACCTGATGATCCAGTATTTCTACTGGAACCTCCTCATAATTAAGGTTGTCTTTTACACCAACACTGTCCACCGGGACAACTAGAGCTGAATCACCCAAACATTTCTTCAAGAGCGACACATGGAATACAGGATGCACAGAAGTTAATTCTGAGGGTAACTCCAACTCATAGGCCACCTTTCCAACACATCTCATGATCTTGTATGAGCCGACTTAGCGAGGACTAAGTTTCCCCTACTTTCTGAACTTCATCACTCCTTTCATGGGAGACCCTTCAGAAATACCCAATCATCGACTTCAAATTCTAATTCTCTCCTTCTCACATCGACATAGGACTTTTGGCCACTATGGGCAGTTTTCAACCTGTCCCTTATTAACTGAACCTTCTCTATAGCCTCGTGAACCGAATCTGGTCCAATCATCGCTGCTTCGCCAACCTCAAACCATCCAATGGGCGACCTACACCTTCACCCATAGAGAGCCTCAAATGGTGCCATCTGGATACTGGAATGATAGCTGTTATTGTATGCAAACTCGATAAGAGGCAAATGCTCATCCCATCTACCTTTGAAGTCAACGCGCATGCTCTCAACATGTCTTCGAGAGTTTGAATTGTCTGCTCCGCTTGACCTTCCATTTGCGGGTGAAATGTTGTGCTAAGTTTAACTTGCTAGTGAAATATTGTGCTGAGCTTAACTTGTGTACCTAATCCTTTTTTAAACGACTTCCAAAACTGAAAGGTAAATTGAGTACCTCTGTCAGAAATGATGGATAAGGGCACTCCATGCAATCAAACTAGCTCCCGAATATATAACTTAGCATAGTCCTCCACTGAATCCGTGGTTTTGACCAGTAGAAAATGAGCGGCCTTGGTCGACCTATCCACCACCACCCAAATGAAGTCATATTGCTGGCTAGTTCGAGTTAAACCTGTGATGAAGTCCATATTGATTTCTTCCCACATACAAGAAGGAATACTAATATCCTTAAGCACACCTCCTTGCCTCTGATGCTCAACCTTTACTTCCTGACAATTTGGATACTTTGCTATGAATTCTACGATATCCTTCTTCATGCCATTCCACCAATAGGATTCCCGTAAGTCACAGTACATCTTGGTGGCACCTGGATGGATAGAATAACTGGGTCCATGAGCATCATGCAACATCCGATTCCTCAAATCATCAACATCTGGATCACAAAGGCAACCCTGGTACCGAAGCACACCATCTCCCCATTTTGAGAAGACCTCTACCTTCTGGTTTTGAACGGTTTCCTTTAACTTTACCAAAATCGGGTCCTCATCTTGGCTAGCTTCTACATCAGTCACCAAGGACGATTCTGATCTGTTTTAAACAATAACATCACCATCACTCGAGTCAACCAATTTGAGAAAGACTTGGCACCTTGAAGCTGATCGAATAAATCATACATCCTGGGTAAAGGATACCTATTCTTGATGATGACTTTGTTCAATTTCCAATAATCAATGCACATTCGAAGATAACCATCTTTCTTTCGAACAAAGAGAACTGGTGCACCCCATGGGGACTCGCTCAGTCTAATGAAACCCTTATCTAACAGGTCCTTCAACTGTTACTTCAACTCCTTTAGCTCGGCTAGATCCATTTTTTAGGGATGAATAGATATAGGTTGCGTGTCGGGAAGAAGGTCAATACCAAAATCAATCTCTAGAGCTCGGAGGGATTCCCGATAAATCATCTGGAAAGACTTCTAGATATTCACGTACTACTGAAACTAACTGGATAGTTGGAATCTCAGACTCAACATCCTTAACCCTAACTAGATGGTACACACAACCTTTCAAAATCATCTTTCTAGCCTTAAGGTAGGAAATAAAACGACCTACAGGCATAACTGAACTACCCTTTTATTCTAAGACTGGCTCACCCAGAAATTTGAACTCTATAACCCAGGTTCTACAATTAACTGAGGTATAACATGCAAATAGCAAATCCATGATGAGGATAACATCAAAATCGATCATGGATAACTCTATATAATTTGCCAAGGTGACTTTCCGAAGGACTGAGACTGGGCAACCTCTGTATACCCGTCTAGGTATAACTAAATCACCTACTGGAGTAGAGACTGAGAACGGTTCTGACAAGACTTCTAGATTGACTCTGAAGCTACTGGCCACATAAGGTGTCACAAAAGACAAGGTAGCCCCGGATCTAACAAAGCATAAACATCAAGATAGAAAACTCGTAACATACCAGTGACCACATCCAGGAAGACCTCCTGCTCCTGGTGGGATGCTAAGGCATAGAATCTGTTCTGGCGCTGACCGCCACCTATGCTAGTAGGTGCTCCCTGATAAGCTGAGCGTACGTGTGGGGTTGTTGAACAAGAATTTGGGCCTCGACACCTATCATGATCCTGCCTCACTGCTCAACAATCTCTGAGCATATGTTTGGGCTTCCCACACCCAAAACAAGCACCTGTACCTACTATACACTGACCTTTGTGACCCCGGTAACACCTGCGGCAAGCTGGAATACTAGAATCTACAGGTCTGCTGCTCTGACCCCTAGAGCCTGATGCTTGCCCCCTCTAATCATTCCTTGGTCTGGATGGAAACTCAATGCTGAAGATGTTGGAGCTGATGATCTCTGGTTGGTCTGTTGTAGGTGCCCACCACCTGAACTCAGCTGTGAGAATCAGTGGTCATTGGTCCTGGCCCTCTTGGACTCCCTCTCTCTCAGATGTGCCGCCTCCGTCTACTGGTCATACAAGACTATCTGAGGGAAGTCCATGTCATGGTGAGGCATAGCGGTCCTACAATCTTTATCCAAATAGCCCGCTACACCATGAATGAACATGCTCACTCACATCCTCTAATCAGTCACTAATTTTGGGCGTACTTTGATAGGTGAGTGAACTCAAGGGCATACTCCTGCACCGTCATCCTCCCTTGCTTCAGATTTACGAACTCAGCTGCCTTCAGCTCCCTCATCTCACGGGGAAAAAACTAATCCAAGAATGCAACATGAGACTCTTCCCAAGTGATAGGGCCTACTTCATCGTCCCTACTATCTTTCCATTGGAGAAACCAGATGTGTGTGAGCCCTTTCAACTGGTACGAGGACAACTCTACGCACACCACTCCATTTACCCCCATGATTTGGGTGATGTTCATAATCTCATCAAGGAACTCATGCAGATCCTCATCTACTTTTGACCCGAGAAACTTTGGTCGGTTCATTCTCAAGAACTCTCTGACTCAAGCCGCCACTGCATTGCCATTTTGCGGAACATGCGCAACAGCCTGCTGATTGACCTGAGTGGTCAAGGCCTGTGCAAGCATCTAAATAGCTGCCCGAAATTCAGCATGGGCAACTGGCTCCGGTGTCTGGGGCTCCTAAACTGGTAGGGCCTACTGGTGCCCATTTCTATTACCATCCTCATGCCCTTCTCCATTCCCATTCCTTCTACCATTCATTCTTCGAGGAGACATGATTCTGCAATTGTGAATAGCATGAATTAGAAGGATAGGAGGGTCATTAGCTAGACCAAAAGCATATAAATACCAAATAAACATATCGTATTTTCTCTTGTTGAACAACTTAACCTCACCATCGGATATACCATAGTCAAGATATGGTTCAAAAGAAATTCTTTTGAGAAGTGGCTTGGATTGAACCTGTAAAAAAGGATCTTCAGAACAAGATAAAGATACTATGAAGTTAGCAACCTGTGAGCACTCTCTTTGTCTACACTTGAGCTATTACATTCATCATTTAGCTCAACATTCTCAACATCTATAGCATCAAATGTTTCATGTGTCTCATTGCCTTCATTGGCAACTTCTCCAATGATATTCTCAAACCATAACAAATTAGAGAACACTTTAAAGTCTTCTCCAATTTCTTCCCACAATAAGTTATTATACACTTTAAAACCCCAGCCAATGTTAGTTTCTGTTACACCACATAAATTCTTGACATTTAGATGGCCTATTTGCATGTTGGTTAAGAGCTTTAGAATGCCATACATTCTAGGAAAAGGCCCGGGGGAAGACCGGACAAGTGCCAAGTCGGAGCATCGCAAGGCAAATGCAACTTATAAATCACATTCGACAAATGCGACTTATAAATCGCATTCGACAAATGCAACTTAAAGAGGAAGTCGGGCAAAGCCCCTCCACGACAGGCAACGCGTCACGGAGGCTTCCCCTCCGCGATGGCCAGTGTGCCATGGAGGGGTGGGGGGTTCAGGTCCAAGTATATAGCCCCACTTTGATTTTTTTTGGTCACTTTCCATTTTTCATTTCCAGAGAATGAACAAAAACAGGGGAGACGAAGGGTTTTCATAAAATCCCTTCCGATTACGCCGCCAAATGCCGTCCAAACTCAAATTAACTTCGAGTACCTAAGTATAAAGCTGCAGAGAGCAATCCTACGGAGTTAGTTTCGTAAGAATCGTCCAGCGAAGCGGCGACCCACCGAGTCAAAGTAAGTGGAATCACTCCAAACTAGTGTTAATACACTCCCAGCATTAAAGTGAGTATTTCTCTCTTCTGGACTTTCGAGAAATAGCAAGTTTTCGGCTGTTTTTTGATAAGTCAAAGTTTGGGCAGTATATATATTCAAAGTAGTGTTTTCTTCCGTTATTGATGGATTTAGTTCTATTTTCTATGAATATGAATGCAGTTGGAAGAAATAGTTGGATATTGGCCGAGCTACGTCAATTAGTCAAAAAGTCAGCAACTGAGGTATGTAAAGCCAGTTTCTTCGAAAAGTTAGTAATTCTAGTATAGTAAAATAGAATAAATTCCAAAAGGAAGTTCCAGAAACTGAGTATTAAGTATGTTGCGTTATTATGTCATATCTAGAATAAAAGTCAGTAAATCAGCATCAGACAACAAGATCTTATCCCCGACTTAGTTTAATTCAATATCAGGTTCAGTTTAATTCAGCAAGAGATTCAGAATAGAATATCAGAACATGGATAGTATTTTCAGATTTAATATACATGTTATGTGATTACTGTTGTTTGTTGAGACTTGTTTGTGATATGTGGGCACCCTTAGAGCTTCCTTGCTGCCCCAGGGTAAAATTTGTATCAACTCGCCCGCTAGAGGGTGAGGATACGTCACTCCAAGGGGTGGCATGCCGTCCGCAGTAGGATGAAGATAGGATGCAACATTCCCCGTAGAAAGCTGATCAGCATTATAGCATACCCTGTCGAGCGCTTGCGCCCAGGGCATAGATTACAGATTACAGATACAGATCTCAGATTATAGTTATAGGAGTCCTCCGAACCCAGATACAGTTATATTCAGGGGCCCAGAGAGCCCAAGCTACATACCCATGGGGCCGCCAGGGTGCTCGTAGTTATCAGGTGAGTGGAGTGAATTTATTTTTGGATGGTTTGACCCGGGTAGGGGTATATAGATTGCGTGTTGATTGGCACCTTCCGGCTTATGGGGGCTGGTATAGGTTCTTGTATGCTATATATGTATGTGTGTGTGTATATATATATATGTTACTTATTAAGTTGACAAATAGCAGGACGCCGCATCGACGGGTATGATTCTTATCTTCTTTCCAGTACAGTTAAGCTTAGTACAGATTCTGCTATTTAAGACAGTCTTAGCTATCCTCTATCATTTCAGTAACTATCAGTATTACTTCCTATCTTCAAATATGTTTGGTTTTTGCTTTGCATACTCGGTACCAGTGGTACTGACACCCGTTTGGGGGCGCTGCATTACTTGCCTGCAGGTACTCATAAACGAGAAGCCGATCCCTCGTGATTCTAGCCAGCACACAGAGTCATCAGCTCCTGTCATCCGGAGCTAGACAGCTAGAGGTTTATTCCGTTTCTTTTGTTGTACAGTATGGGTAGCCGGGGTCCTTTCCCGACCATCTTATCAGTATTCTTAGAGGCTTGCAGATTGTATATTCCCTTTGGTTAGCTGTACCGGTCGTGTGAGGCTGTGTGTATGTTTTAGTTCATTTAAGATGGTCGTGTGGGGCCTTATTTAGTTGGTAGTGGTGATCTTGTTGGTCACATAGCAGTTTAGCACTTGTTTTCTTGATTTAGAAATAATTAGACAGCATGGTGGCCTTGTCGGCCTGCATAGGTTACCTATTGATTCAGTTGTTCTGGGTAGCTGTTGTTGTCTTGCGGGTTGCTATAGGCCTAGTCGGTCGGAGGCTATATTTACAGCCGTTATATAGCCCGTCGTTTTCTTGAATCCAGAGTTAGAGCTAGCCTGGCACCAGAAGTGCTTAGGCTCAGCTAGTCCAGCAGTCCAAGTCCTAGTAGGGCACCAGGTGCCAGTCATGCCTCCCAAGGCGGGGCGTGACAAACTTGGTATCGGAGCAGGTCGTATCCCATGGAGTCTGCAAGCCATGCTAAGTGGAGTCTTGTCTATGGATGTGTTGTGCACCACATACTATAGACAGGAGGCTGCAAGGCATGATAGGATGGTTACACTTTCTTCTTATTCAGTCGTGCTATAGAGCGATACAGTATAGGGTTGATTCCCTAAAACTTATCATACTCTTTGGTTACAGATACAAAGTCAGATCAACGACACCCTATCACAAGCAGAAGATTGGATATAGCAGCAGGAGAGGGCACCAGTCAGTTGCAGGGTAACTACACCAGCAGGAGGAGGTATCAGGGACCTCCTAATGTGATACCTCTATTGGTACTATCCCCAGTATATTTCTATAACTTCAGAGTAGGAAGTCAGAAGCATAGTATATATACGAGTTGATTTATTTGTTAGATATATAAGATCTGATTAAGATGACAAGTAATATTAGATTATCGGATAGATGTGAGAAAGAGGGGGAAATGCAGGACTCCCACCTCCATCCTTTCAGATGTGGTACAGTTCCATGTCTTCATTTCGTTATAGTAAGAAAAGGCTATTCCTACCTCTTAGTTTTGATTCCAGTATAGTAAAAGGCATAAGGATTGAGGTGATGTTGCCTAAAGTAAGCAGTAAGTGAAGACGGATTGGTTGATTCCAGAAAGTGTTAGAAAGAGTAAGAAGCCCTATGATTACGTAAGTTGTGCAGACCTTCATGGTAACAAGTAAGAAGAGCGAGTAAGACCACTAGATTACTCAAAGTGGGTGTAAAAGACCTGTCAGTGATGAACCCCCAGTAATAGTTAAGTTCGAGTCAGAAAAGGCCAAGTCCACAATAACACGCTAACAACGGCAGGATATACCTGCAAGATAATGGTTATGATTTCAGTTGTGATATCGAAAGATCGGGAGGTCATATGAATCAGATGGGTCTGACTGTAAGTCAGAAAAAGTATAAGCTGAGACTTGACCAGTAACCTTATTAACAATGTAAGGCAGGTACCTTGAACCCCAGAGCTCAGCTTAAGCAAGATAAGGGGAAGAAGCAGGAATACCAGATTTTGAGGGGAAATTAGAATCACCTCCAGATTGAGAGAATATCGTGTATTAAGGACTAAGCCTCGGACTGACAGTTAAGAGACAACAAGATTGTAGTTTAGAATGTTGCGGTACATTTGCCTACAGAGAAGGTAAGAGGGTGCCGACCCGGAGACTCTAATCTAGTGTGGCCTAGAGGCAAGGTTCAACAGACAGTCACGGGCCCTTAATGTAATGCCAAGTAAGGCCACAAGGTGCGGATGTTGACCCCACGTTGTAAGAGTGGCAAAATTTCAACTAGCAGATCACAGCTAAAGTGCATGTGTTTGTTGCTTCTAGAATGGGATGAAAATCTAATAAAATGGTATGAGAGGACAGGAGATATCATTAGACTGTAAAAGCAATATATCATGTGCAGTATGAAATTCAATAAAGCAGGTCATAGATTACATATCACTACAAAATTCAGTATGTATTGTACGTAGTTGTTGATACATATATACAGATATCAAATATGCTATGAGTAGCTGCCAATAGGGGTTACAGTTACACAGATTCTAGTTAGCTGCTAGGGAGTATATACAGATTGTACTGCAGGACCCTCGCCAAAAAAAAGGAGAGAAGGGGAAGGTTAAGTGTGATTCACGTATGAAGCCATAGAAACTTTCTCAGTTCTCAGTTTATTGAGTTAATGGACTTATATGCTTGTTGCCAGATCTAGACTTCAGAAGCTCACAAGAGTTAGTATCTTGAATCAGGTGGATGATGATACGGGCGCAGTTAGATGGTCTAACGACCAACTAGCGCCGGTATTAGCAGGGAAGCATCCCTAAAGACCAGTAACGTTATCGCCTGTGCCAGAACCAGAAATAGAGACCGACTAAGCATATTCCAGTGGTTAGCAACACCAGAATTGTTCCAGTATGTTAAGTGGCCGTACATTATTTTTCCAGCCTTGTAGGTGAGAGTTAGCCTTAGTCGACCTAGCAGTTATCATGTAGAACACCCCGCAAGCCCGTCAGCCGTCCCAGTCAGACAAAACCGTGAGTACCCCAAGGAAGGGTCCACAACATAGCCAGTGATGAGCCAGTACCCTAGCTAGTTCTCATAAAATGTTCAGGTATATAGAATCCCAGGAGGGGGGACAGTCTTTACAAAGTTATCCAAAAGACTGAGAATTTCCTAGTACAGCAGTATAGATTCGAGTGGATACTAACCAGGCATGAGGAATTGGTAGTACTCTGCTAGCACAGTGTTTACTAAGACATGGAAATTGGTAGGTTCCCTATGAAGATCTAAGGACGGATCGCCTGAGAGTAAATCTGACGAAGCCCAGCTCTACGGTTGTTCGATTAGAAGAACAAAGCAATTAGCTTTCCACAACTCTGCAGTTATGCATGAGCTACAGATGTCCGAGTAGGACATTTAGAGCATTGTTAGACTAATTCAGCATTCGGGTCCTTCAGCCCATCCATTCAGTTATTCAGCCAGATTATTAGAATCATCATCGCTATCAGGATCCTCTTATCAGATACATGCACATGGTGTGCAGACAGTCATACAGATTATCCCAGTAGAATGTGGCATTAGCATGTGGGCTATAAGGCCAGATAAGCTCTAGCTATCAGAGAGATTACTTGTCAGTTTCTCTGGTATGAAAAATCAGTATCATCATCAATTACATGCCAATTTCTCTAAAGGTGAATATGGCTAAATTTAGTAGTATTTTTGGTCACATTGTGTCAGAGGTTGGTATACAGATAGATACACAGAAAATAGAAGCAGTGAAAACATGGCCTAGACCTACCACTCCGACCAAGGCACGCAGTTTCCTGGGGTTAGCCGGGTACTACAGAAGGTGTGTGGAAGGATTTTCCACTTTTGCAGCACCTCTGACTAAACTGACGTAGGAAACAACAAAGTTCTAGTAGACTGAGGCATGCGAGCAGAGTTTTCAGGTAACCGACAATGGAGTGTTGAGATATAAAGATCTCCTTTGCATTCCAGACGTTGCAAGACTTCGCCAGTAGATTATGGGCAAGGTACACTACGCTCGTCATTCCCTCCATCCAGGTTCGGCTAAAATGTACCATGATATGAAATAAATCTACCGATAGCCTGGAATGAAGAAGGGAATAGCAGAATTCATAGCTCAGTGTCCTAACTGTCAGCAAGTAAAAGCTGAACACCAGAAACCAGGAAGATTGACTCAAGACATAGTTGTGCCTCTTTGGAAGTAGGAAGCAGTAACTATGGATTTTGTAGCAGGATTTCCCTGCACCAGGCGGAGATATGACTCGATTTGGATAATTGTTGATAGACTGGTAAAATCAGCTCATTTCTGCCAGGAAGGGCTACTTTCTCTGCCGAAGATTATGCTGAGTTGTATATCAAAGAAATAGTCAGACTGCACGGTGTTCCAGTATCCATTATCTCTGACAGAGGGGCGCAATTTACAGCTAAATTTTGGCAATCATTTCAGAGAGGCCTAGGAACACAGATTAATCTGAGCACAGCATTCCACCCTCAGACAGATGGGCAGGCAGGATGGACTATTCAGAGGCTCGAGGATATGCTGCGAGTGTGTGTGTTAGACTTTGGAGGTAGCTGGGATGAGCACCTACCACTCATTGAGTTTTCTTATAACAATAGTTACCACTCAGCTATTCAGATGGCGCCCTATGAGACTCTGTATGGGCGAAAATGCAGATTGCCAGTTGGCTGGTTTGAAGTAGGAGAGTCAGCGCTGATTGGGCCGGATATTATTCATCAGTCAGAAGAAAAGATAAAGCTTATCAGAGAACACCTACTGACTGCTCAGAGCCGCCAGAAATCATATGCTGATGTGCGGCGTAGAAACCTGGAATTTAATGTGAATGACTGGGTGTTTTTGAATGTTTTTCCTATGAAAGGGGTGATGAGATTCGGCAAGAAAGGTAAGCTCAGCCCGAGATTTGTTGGGCCTTATCAGATCCGCCGAAGAATAGGCCAAGTAGCCTACGAGTTGAACTTGCCTCCAGAATTAGAGTCTGTTCACCCAGGTTTCCACGTGTCTATGTTGAGGAAGTATATAGGAGACCCTTCTAGAGTTGTCCCAGTTCAGGTGTCCAAGTTACGGAGGAGTTGGCTTACGAAGAGGTTCCAGTAGCCATATTAGACTGGCAGATTCACAGGTTGAGAACTAAAGATGTTGCTTCTGTCAAAGTATTGTGGCGTAACAGGAACCGAGAGGAAATGACTTGGGAAGCAGAGGAAGATATGAAAGTCAGACATCCTCAGTTAACTTCAGCTTACTATGAAATGAATGTTATTCATATGGAGTACCTGTATTGGATTTTTCTTAGTTTCAGGATTTTTGAGATAGTCCATATTACAGGGAAAACTCTGCCAAAATTTTTCTAGAATAAGTCAAGTAAGTTGAGATTCTTGCAAGCAGAAGTTTACATTCGAGGACAAATGTTCTTAAGGGGGGGAGGATGTTACACCCCATAAGTTCTTGACATTTAGATGGCCTATTTGCATATTGGTTAAGAGCTTTAGAATGCCATACATGCTAGGAAAAGGCTCGGGGGAAGACCGGAAAAGCGCCAAGTCGGAGCATCGCAAGGAAAATGCGACTTATAAATCGAATTCGACAAATGAAACTTAAAGAGGAAGTCAGGAAAAGCCCCTCTGTGAAAGGCAGCGTGTCACGGAGGATTCCCCTCCACGATGGCCAGCGTGCCACGGAAGGGGGGGTTTTAGGTCCAAGTATATAAAGCCCCACTTCAGTTTTTTTTGGTCACTTTAAATTTTTCATTTCCAAAGAACGAACAAAAACAGGGGAGACTAATGGTTTTCATAAAATCCCTTCCGATTACGCCGTCAAACGTGGTCCAAACTCAAATTAACTTTGGGTACCGAAGTATAAAGCTACAGAGAGCATTCCTACGGAGTTAGTTTCGTAAGAATCGTCCGGTGAAGCGGCGACCCGCCGAGTCAAAGTAAGTGGAATCACTCAAAACTAGTGTTAATACACTCCCAGCATTAAAGTGAGTATTTCTCTCTTCTAGACTTCCAAGAAATAGCGAGTTTTCGGCTGTTTTTCGATAAGTCAAAGTTGGGGAAGTATATATATTCAAAGTAGTGTTTTCTTTCAGAATATTGATGGATTTAGTTCTATTTTCTATGAATATGAATGCAGTTGGAAGAAATAGCTGGATATTGACTGAGCTACGTCAGTTAGTTAGAAAGTCGGCAACTGAGGTATGTAAAGACAGTTTCTTCAGCAAGTTAGTAATTCTAGTATAGTAAAATAGAATAAATTCCAAAAGGAAGTTCCAGAAACTGAGTATTAAGTATGTTGTGTTATTATGTCATATCCAGAATAAAAGTTAGTAAATCAGCATCAGACAACAAGATCATATCCCAGACTCAGTTTAATTCAGTATCAGATTCAGTTTAATTCAGCAAGAGATTCAGAATGGAATATCAGAACATGGATAGTATTTTCAGGTTTAATATACATGTTATATGTGATTACTGTTGTTTGTTGAGACTTTTTTCTGATAGTCTTAGCTATCCTCTGTCATTTCAGTAACTATCAGTATTACTACCTATCTTCAGATATGTTTGGTTTTTCTTTGCATTCTCGGTACTAGTGGTACTGACGCCCGTTTGGGGGCGCTGCATTACTTGTCTGCAGGTACTCATAGACGAGGAGCCGATCCCTCGTGATTCTAGCCAGCATACAGAGTCATCAGCTCCTGTCATCCAGAGCTAGACAGCTAGAGTTTTATTCCTTTTCTTTTGTTGTACAGTATGGGTAGGCACGGGCCCTGTCTCGACCATATTATCAGTATTCTTAGAGGCTTGTAGATTGTATATTCCCTTTGGTTAGCTGTACCGGTCGTGTGAGGCTGCGTGTATGTTTTAGTTCATTTAAAATGGTCGTGTGGGGCCTTATTCAGTTGGTAGTGGTGATCTTGTTGGTCACGTAGTAGTTTAGCACTAGTTTTCTTGATTCAGAAATAACTAGAAAGCATGGTGGCCTTGCGGCCCGCATAGGTTCCCTATTGATTCAGTTGTTCTTAGTAGCTATTGTTTTCTTACAGGTTGCTATAGGCCTAGTCGGCCGGAGGCTGTATTTACAGCCGTTATATAGCCCATCATTTTCTTGAATCCAGAGTTAGAGCCAGCCTGGCACCAGACGTGCTTAGGCTCAGCTAGTCCAGCAGTCCAGGTCCTAGTAGGTCACCAGGTGCCAGTCATGCCTCCCAAGGCGGGGCGTGACAGTTTCTTCTTCAAATGAGGTACTATTATCCTCTTCACAAGGTTCGTCCTCAAATTTCTGCATGGGTTGAGAAGTGATACTAAAACAAGAAAGATTTATCAAATTGGAATCTGAACAAGATTTATTCTCTCTCAAATTTTCTTGGACTTGTTCACTCAAGTTATCCCGCACCTCTCTTTCATGGCATTGTGTCAGATTGCTCATGTGAGAAACATAATCAAAAAGGGAAGGATCACTCCCAATTTGAGTTATATCTTCACTTAAAACTTCGACCTCATGAATTTGTGGTACATGGTTAGTGTCATTTGAAACAAATAGATCATCAATAAGGTTATACCACATGAGATAATCAAGGTCAAACTTTTCTTCAACTTGTAATTGCTTCCATAAATCATTGGCTTTTACACTTTCCAAATCCTCTTAAAAACTGAATTTCCTTACTTCATGCAATTGTTGTTCCAACTCTTCATTGGTTCCTTCTTCCTTGACCTACACATTTGGAACAGAAACTGTAGAAAAAGAATGAGTTAATTGGTTAGAGCTTGAACAAGAATTTCTCACACTAATGCACTATATTCTTTTAATCTCTTCATATTTTTCATCACTCAAATGCACTGTTTCACTCTCTAGTTTACCTCTCAAACTCACATCACTCAATTCTTTACACTCATTCTTACTTTTTGACAACTCACTCTCTCAATTCATTACTTCCTCTCCTTTTTCCTCTCTTGGTTGTCAAGTTGCCCACCATTACTTTTCTCTTTCTTTTGTCTCTCATCCTTACTTTTATTTGGTGTGGAGAACTTTGTCACTGCACTAGCTCCCATGTACTTCCCAAGAATCCCTCTTTTATTCCTTGGAGAACTTCTAAGATCAACTCTAATTTTAGGCTTCTTAAACCTGTTGTTGTTTGCCCTCTTGCATTCCTTTTCCTTTTCAAACACCTCTATTGATCTTCTTACCCTTAATTGATCTTCTTGAGTCTCCATAGGTGCCAAAGAAACAAAGGCAGTCTTTTTTCCATCATCTTTCACCAAGGAGTACCTATTCTTTTCTGGATCATATGAAGCTTTTCTATAGAGATACCATGGTATTCCCAATAAGACATGACATATGAATAAGGGAACCACATCACACCAAACCTCATCCTTTTATCTCCCAAGATTAAATCACACCAGCACCTTCACTCCTTTGAAGGTGTAGGGTGAAGCATGCTTAACACAAGATAAGCCAACCTTTTTAACAAAGTAAGTACTGACTAAGTTGTGACAAACATTTCTATCAATTTTAGTAACACACACATTAGACTATACTTCCGTTCTAGTTTGAAAAATCTTGTTAACTCTAGTAAGCTCAGGGCCTCTTCTAGGATTCCTCCCCAAACTAGATCTTATTAGAGTACATTTAATAGGATTCACACTCCCAACTCCAACATAAGCACATTCATCACTATAACTAATCTCATCATAATCAGAAGATTCATTACTACAGTATTCATCACAAACGTTATTGGTTTTACTCAAATCACAAATCTGATGTGATTCATCATAGGCACCACACTCATAACAAGAATTATAGTACATGTCCTTTCCATCATTCTTTACATCTTATTCCCAATCATCCCCACTATAATTATCCATTTCTTCATTCCAATTGCTTTCAAAATCTGTAGAATATATGCTAAAACAAGAGTTTGTTAGTAGTAAAGTTATCTCACATGCACTCCCTCACATGTATCTTGTAATGACTATCAACACTCGTATATCACACAATTAGGCTTTTACCCTCAATTAATCTCACCACTCTTGCCTTTTACCACGTAAAGGATGCTCCTCAAAGTTCTTCAATGAACAACTCAAACACTTCAAAGCAAGTTCCAATGTTTGGTTCAAGAATTGAGTTTATGTCAAATAAAGAAAAGGACAGCAAAAATATAACGAACTGGAAACAAAGGAGTACACAATGAAAATAAAGGAAAAAGCATGAAAAAATTTCACATGAAATTTAAAAAAAATGTGCACAAATCACTAGACTACACTAAGTATGAACAAATACTTAAAGTATCTAGCAAGAGAATAATATGAAACTATAGTGTATAAACACTTTCAAGAACATAGGAACATATTCAATGAGCTTTTGAATCCAAGGAGCTACAATGGCCTTTACAATCCCCAAGTGACTTTTGAGTTTCTCGTTGACCAAAATTCAAAGAACCTTCAAATCAAATGAGATTTTCAAGAGATTGATCAAAATTTTTAATAAATCAAAGTCAACAAATCACAAGGTAAAGTATAGAACAAGTCATGAACAAGTGAAGAACACTAGAAATTACTGTTCACGTCACTATTTCACTTGAGGAAATAATTTTTTTTGACATTTTTTTGGGTTACTGTTCCTGCTACAGTACCTTTTTTTTGTTTTTCTTTTTTTTCAGATTTTTTTGTACTTTTCTATGATTCAAATCAGTAGGTCGGGTGAGTATAAGAGTACCCAACCATCCAAAGTTTTGATACCACTTGATAACGACACGGAAAACGGAAGACTCTAAAAATTAGAAGATTAGAAAGAGGGAAGAAATTGATTCTTGAAAATAGAAGAAACAAGAAATAGTGAATCAATTAAGAAGAAGTAGAAGAAGAAAAAAGGGTGGGGGGGGACTCAAACAAGGAATCCTATTATTGGAGAAATCCAAGTTATGGTTCAAGTAGAACAAAAAGGGCATAACCCAAAGATAACCTACAAAGGTCTCATAAGCCACAAGGCTGCTACTAATATATTAAATCAAAACTTAGTTACAATGAAAAGAAAGAACCCCTTTATATAGAATCCCAGAAGGGTTGGTCAAAGACTTAATTAAAAGAAATTATATTCCCTAGGGACATAGAAGGATGCCCACACAATATAGTCAACATAGATTAAAATAAAACATTAAATGGCATAGAAAGCTTCCACACACAAAGTCCTAGGAAGTCAACATAGAATAAAACAACTCTTAAATATATAATTCTAGAAACCAATTTAGCAAATGCTACAATATTTTCTCCATTTGGGGCTGATTTGGGCCCCGTTCCATCTCCTCTTGGACTTTAATTTGGGTCTCCAAATAGATGTAAGACTTGGAAAAAATATCTTTATTGAGATTGAGATCTTCTTCCATCACATGACACTTTTTAATAGCAAATTGCATACCATTTGAGTATGTCATGAAATTCCTTATTCGATGGAACTTCCAAATCTTTATCTATGTCTATTAATGACATTGAGCTGTCATGGATGCTATCACTCATCTACTTTTGACCCCAGGAACTCTGGCGGGTTCATTCTCAAGAAGTCTCTAACTTGAGCTGCTGTTGCATTGCCATTTTGCGGAACATGCGCAACAGCCTGCTGATTGACCTGAGCAGTCAAGACCTGCGCAAGCATCTGAATAACTACCTAAAATTCAGCATGAGCAACTGGCTCCGGTGCCTGGGGCTCCTGAACTGGTAGGGCCTGCTGGTGCCCATTTCTATTGCCATCCTCGTGGCCTCCTCCATTCCCATACCTTCTACCGTTCATTCTTCGAGGATCCATGATTCTGCAATCATGAATAACATGAATTAGAAGGACAGAAAGGCATTTCATCGCACGACATAGATCATGAAAGAAGGGAACATTTCAAAACGTCTCGTAGCCTCTTCGTCATAAGTGTGGAACGCTTCACATCCATGAAAAAGACTCTACTTAAAGCGTCTTTCATACACCTTAGGACACTTCAAACCTATTGCTCAGATATCAAGTTTTTCACGACCCGAACAGAGGACCGGATCACAACACGGGACAAGGAGCCCCGAGAGACCCCAAGTCATCCCATGGCATAAGCATACATCTAACTTAATCAAAGAAACTGAATAATCAATAATATAATCATAGCGGAAGTCTAAACTTAAACATAACATCAGAATACATAATCCAAAGCTGATTACATACATATGTATGAAAACCCTCTAAACATGAAGAGTTGACGGGACAAGACCCAACTAACTCAACAAGCTGAAGCTCAAAATACATAAGGAAAATCAAAATAGTCTAGTGCTCGAAAGATAAGGACTCACCAATAACGCAAAGGCTAACTCTGATAAGCTGACTACAAATGGGGCTGAACCTGAGAGTCAGATCTTGTATCATGAAACGATACAGCATAGAGTATGCGATTAGTACGTGGAATGTATCGAGTGTGTAGGGTAAGTAAAACCGCTTAAGTAAGTAAAATCATTTAAAGACATGCATAATGTAAAACATAGACATAAAGAATCCGAGAGTAGGGCTTGCATGCATTCTTTCTAAAATCATGATCTCTTCATAACATAACATACGTCATAACTGAGTCGATTGACTCAAAACTAAAATCCGATATTTATAATTAAAACTAAACATTGAGTCATACCTGCTTTAGGACATGCATACATATGTAAATCTCATGAGTAATGGACATGCATAACTGAAATCATGAGGAACAATGGGAGACTCGTCTTTTAACTGACATACCACGATAAAGCTTATGTGATCCCAACTATCACACTAAAATGGGTAGAGTCGTCCAATGCCTTGCCGGGGCTAGAGAAGATACTATGCTATCGATATCAAGCTCGTGGCCCGATAGGGAAGGGGATAGCTCACAAGGGAGGTCCAAAAGTCATAATTTATAAACCTACGTTGGCGCATAGTTCTGAGGCATAGGGTGATCGACCCTTAGCCTGCTCAGTGCTAGACACTATTCCCAAAAATATGCATATACTCTAAATCATTTTTCAATGAAGCTCAACATCTTCTATTGATGATGCTCATAAATCAAATACATCTGAAAGAGGAAATCATGCATGAGAGAAGCTTTAATTCAAACCATACGACAAGCTGAAAGATAATTGGGAGTCTTCGCTCCAAAACCATGTGGTAAACATAATTCGGGAAAACATCAATCATACTTAAATATGTGGGCATTGCCTAAAGCTTTATCATAATTTGAAATACTCAATTCATATCAAAAATATGATTATAAACATGGGTAGCTTGAAAACATGTTTTTCATCGTAATATCTCATCATCATGATATATTCATCACAAATATCATCTTTCATGAACTTCTCATCAATGGGCTTTTAAATTCATAAATCTAGAAACACAATTTTTAATTGAAAATATTATAAAACTCGCCCATGCTTTATAATTCAATGGTAGAAACATAATTAAATTTTACCCATGTAAAGAATTAGAAACTTCATGCATTGGGTTAAAACTCCATAGATTAGACATACAACACTCATGATTTAGAGAGTGATTGGGTATAGGTGTGAAATAAATCACCCATTCATAACCCTACATACCTGTTGGTAGCTGATTCTTACACCGCTTTGAATGCCCAATAGGAAATTGAAGAGAAATTGATGAATGTTAGGCTTGATCACCCTATCTAGTCTTCTACCTTGCATGCATGAAGGAATAAGGCCTAATATGAACTTAACCCCTTTAAAAGTCACTATTCATAACTCAAAACAACATAGTTTAGGCCTTAGGACCTTATAAATTACGAAATAGCCCTTACTAAATTCGCAGAAAATAACTGTCAGGTGGTCCCAACCAGGGACCTAATGATTCATCGTTAAGGGTCACGACTTGTGGTATGATCCGTGAAGTACACTACTCAACAGGTGTCCTGGCTCATACGAAAGACATAACGACTCGTTGCCTGGTGACCACGACTCGTGGTCACCATCCGTGAAGTGCGCTGCCTTCGTTCAACAAAAATCATTCCCTGCTTGGTCACGACTCACCCAACGAATCATGGGGACTGACCACGACTCATGGGGTCCTCCCATCGGGTGCACTGCCTCCCTTCCTCTCTTTTCTTACTCACCCACCCCACGACTGACCTAACGACTCATGGGGTCAGACCACGAGTCATGGTCACGTCTGTGGGATCCCCTTTCTCGAATTTTCAAACTCCTCACCTGGCCTCCCCATAAGTCACATCATGACTCGTTGGCTGGTCTCGTAGGTTACCTCACGACCCGTCGTGATACCTGGTGCAAGTTTTCAACTTTTTTCTGTTTCAACTCCCAAGTCTGATCTTTGGGCTCCAGGGGTATAACAGCTCAGGTTAACATAATGGAATCAAGAAATTTCAACGAGAATAAAGAATAAAAAATGGTGAAAGAAGAAGCATTGAAAAAAATGGACTAAAAAAGAACTAAGTAAAACAAAGTAGGATGAATTACTTGATGTTGACTGGTTTTTGGGAATTAATGAGATGAAAAAAAACTAATTAACAAGTAATTAAAAGTATTAATCAGTAGAGAAAGTGGAAGAAATTTGAGTTTGGAAGAAGAAGTATGAAGTTTGGGAACTTAGAAAAATTTTAGGGTCCAAAAAGTCCCAACACTTGGAAAAATTTTGGCCAAAAAAAGCCAAAAAACTGCAATTTTAGCCTCTAAACTTCACCTTCACGTGCTGGCTGGGCAAATGGGGAAAAATATTTTTATATATATTTTTTTAAAATCTGAATTTCTTTTTCTTTTTCTCTTATCCTTTTTCTTAAATTCAGATTTTTTTAAATAAAAATTCTCACTTATGGACCCCACAAACACTTTTGACCAAAACTTAAATAGATGGAATGGATCAAATGTACCTTTTGATCTTCTTCTCTAGTATGAAGATATGAAGATCTTCTAGAATACCAAGAACAAACCCTACTTCAAATCACCTTAAATTTTAAGGTTGTCTTTCTTGGATGTAGAGAACAACCTCAATCAAAATTAAGATCCAATTCAACCGCAACCAACAAGACCAAATTGCAATTTTTCATAATGTGTTCAAACCTTCAAAGTCTTCAATCGTAGAAGTTTATCTAAAATTTCAAATCACTTAAAACGTTAGGAATATGTTCTCCTTGATGTAAAGAACAAAACCTAATCGAAATTAAACCTCAAATCAACCCTGATCAACATAACGCAATTGTAATTTTCTTCAAGACTTCAAGCTTCAAGATCTTCAATGGTAGATTGATTTTCAAAACTCATACTTCAAGATGAACCTAAGATCTAGACTCAAAAAATACTAGGGAATAAAAATCTAGTGTCAAAATCCACAAATTAGGCCAAAACAATTTTCAGTTTTTTGTTCAAATTTTTGAAGGAATTTTGGATTTTTTAATTTTTTATTTAATATCAAATATCCCAAGATTAGAATTGTAAGAACAACACTAATCATAGCTCCAGATACCAAATGATACAAGAAATAAAAGGTAAAGATAGCTAACTAGACACAATATTAGAAGGACTAGCAACCCTTGTTAAGAAACAAGGACCTCAAATCTATAATACAACAAGCACCAAGTTCTTAGAAGTCCTCAAGAGAGATGATCTACCCTTGCAATCTTTCTTTATACACAAGAACAATTCAAAGTTATAGACAAGCTTTCTAAACTCAAACAAACTATCAAGTCAAAATCCCATATCATCAAAATTTACCTTTCAAATTAAATAAATACATATTTATACTAACTAAAGGAAATGGGAGACTATTAAAAATATTCCCTTAATGAGTAAGGGCTTTGTTTGGGTGATTGTAACACCCCAAAAGTCCCTAATATTAGACCCAAGGGTTGAATTTGAGAAAATAGGAAAACCTGCATCAGAGTCACAGAAGGACTCAAAGAATGGGTCGTTATTGGAAATAATGACCTGTAAAGTGCCTCGTTGTAAGCCTTCAGTAAAGACATCCCAATAACAACAAGTCTAGCAACGACTCGTCAGTTCATTCAAAGGGTCATCCTAATGACTTATTTGGAAAAGGGGTCAAAGTTTGTTCAAAAATAATGGACGGATACCATGAATCATTGGGGAGAGTAATGATCCGTGATATGGATCCATTGGGAGGAGTTAGAAATCTATGCAGGAGAGGCAGTGGTGAGGACAAGAGGAGTAACAAGTTGTTTTTTCATATAACGACTCGTCCTGTCCAATCATTAGTCAGGGAATGAGAAGAGTACTAGAAGTACACCAAAAACAATGGATGGATCCTATGAGTCATCAAGTAAAACAACAACTCATTGGATAGGTCATGGAAGCTAAGATTTAGGAATTTTATACGATTTCCTAGGGGTAGTTTTGTAAATTTCTAAGCTCCTAACTCCCTAATGATGTCATTTTAAGCTTCTTAAAGAGTGTTTTAATAGGTTTTAACCTACCCTAAGTCATTATACTTTTATACATGCTTTGAATTGAAATCCTTTTCCAAGATCAAGCTAGGATTCCTCCTCAATTTCTTCCCCAATCTTCTTGGGTGTTCAAGACAAGCTTAGAACTCTAGTTACCCAGGTATGTAGGTGTCACAATCCAAATGGACAGGCCGTGCGGGTACCTACACTGACTTTACTCGATAGGAGAACCCTTACAAACATTACTATTAATATACAAGAATTAGTCTCAAACATTTCCATTTCTTCTCATTAATTCATAAAAATCTCAAAAAAATAAAATTGCATGATTCCCCAACCATGACTCTCCCAAGATCTAGTCTAGACAGGTATAAGAACTCTATTTGAACACTTGACAACAAAATGACCCAGCTTCATCTGGAAGAGGAACACTAAATTTGGTGCTGAGTACACCATGCCAATAAGGGAGTTTCAACCTGCTTGTTATACCCTGAAAGCCCTAAGATCAGACCCGGTAGTTGAAACGGAGAAAAGCTTAAAAACTGGCACCAGACACAGAATGAGTCGTGCGATGACCGTTGGTGCATCCCACGAGTCGTGATGTGACTCGTGGGGAGGCTAGTGAGGAGTTTGGAAAATTTGGAAAAAAGGATTCCCATGGATGTGACCACGACTCGTGCAGGCCCCACGAGTCATTGTGTCAGTTGTGGGGTGATTAAGGAAAGAAAAGAGAAGAAGGAAGGTAGTGCACTCGATGGGAGGACCCCACGAGTCATGGTCAGTCCCCATGATTCATGGGGTGAGTCGTGGTCAGATGGTTGAGGAAATAATGGGCATAGAGACAGTGTACATAACGGGTAGTGACCACGAATGGTGGTCACCAGTAACGGGTCATGAGGTTGCCCGTGACAAACCCTGGTGATCAGATGAGCAGTATACTTGATGGATGACTCCACGAGTCATGGCCTAGAGTAATGAGTCATTTGGTCCCTCGTTGAGACCACCTGGAAGATATATTTTGTGAATTTAGTAAGGAATTTTACATAATTCCTAATTCCTAAGGCCTAAACTATGACGTTTTGAGTTATGAATAGTGACTTTTAAAGGGGTTAAGTTCATTTTAGGCCTTATTCATTCATGCATGTAAGGTAGAAGACTTGAGAGGGTGATCTAGCCTAGCACTCATCAATTTCTTTTCAATTTCCTATTGGGCATTCAAAGGAGTGTAAGAATCAGCTACGAGCAGGTATATAGGGTTATGAATGGGTGATTCCCTTAACACCTATGCCCAATCCGTCTCTAAAGTATGAAATTTCTATGTCTACTCTATGGGGTTTTAACTCAAATGCATGAATCTCCTATTTCTATACATGGGTATGATTTAATTATGATTCTACTGTTGAATTATGAAACATGGGCAATTTTTATAATGTTTTCAATTTAAAATCACCTTTCTAGTTTTATGAATTAAAAGCCCATTGAAGAGATGTTCATGAAAGATGAGATTTATGATGAATGTATGATGATGATGAGATATTATGATGAAAAGAATGTTTTGAAGCTAACCATATTTACAATTATGTTTTTGATGAGAATTGAGTATTTCTATGTATGATAAAGCTTTGGGCAATGCCCACATGTTATGTATGAATGATGATTTTTCCGAGTTAAGCTTACCACATTGTTTTAGAGCGAAGAATCCCAATTATACTTTCATCTTGTGGTATGTTTTGAGTTAAAGTTTTCCTATGCATAACTTACCACATGGTTTTGGAGCAAAGGCTCCCAATTATATTTTCAGCTTGTGGTATGTTTCGAGCTAAAGCTTCTCATATGCATAATTTCATATTTGAGAATTATTTGAGTATTGAGATTCATCAATAGATGATGTTGAGCTCCGTTAGAAAATGATGTAGAGTATATGCATGTTTTTGGGAGTAATGTCTAGCACCGAGTAGGCTAAGGGTCGATCACCCTATGCCTCAAAACTATGCACCAATGTAGGTTTATACATTATGACTCTAGGACCTCCCTTGTGAGCTTCCCCAGTTCGAATGGGCCTTCAGCTTAATATCGATATCATGGTATCATCCCTAGCCCTGGCAAGGCTTTGGACTGCTCTACCCACTTGAGTGTGATAGTTGGGACCACGTAAGCTCTATCGTGGTATGTCGGTTAAAAGACGAGTCTCCCATTGTTCTTCATGATTTTAGATATGCATATTCATTACTCATGAGGTTTATATATATATATATATATATATATATGCATGTACTAAAGCAGCTTTGACTCAATGTTAGCTGTACTTATAAATGTCAGAATTCAGCTTTGAGTCAATCGATTCAGTTATGATGTCATGAAGCTATGTTATGTTATGTTATACTATGAAAAGATCATGATTTTAGATAGAATGCATGCAAGCCCTAATCTCAGATTCTTAATGTTTATGTTATATTATGCATTATCTTTAAATGATTTTCTTGCTTAAGCGATTTACTACCTTCCATACTTGATACATTCCGTGTACTGACCTCATACTCTATGATGTATCGTTTCATGATACAGGACCTGACTCTCAGGTTCAACCCCACTCGTAGTCAGCTTAACAAAGTTAGCATTCATATTGTGGGTGAGTCCTCATCTCCCGAGGACTAGACTATTTAGATTTGTATATGTATTTTAGTTTCAAATTTGTTGAGTTAGTTGGGGTCTTTTCCTATCAGCTCGTCACATTTAGAGGCTTTTCGGACATATGTAAGAACTCAACTTCAGATTATGTTTTATGATGTTACGTTTAAGTTTAGATTTCCGCTATAATTATGTTGTCGATTATTCAGTTTCTTAATTAAGTTAGGTGCATGCTTACGCCATGGGTCGACTTGGGGTCTCTCGGGGGTCCTTGTCCCGTGTTACGATACGGGCCTTCGTTCAGGTCGTGAAAAACTTGGTATCGGAGCCATAGGTTTGAAGTTTCCTAGGGTGTCTGAAAGCTGCGTAAGTAGAGTTTTTTTCATGAGTGTGAAGATCCCATACTTATGATGAAGAGGTTACGAGATGTTTAGGAAATGTTCCCTCTTTCATGATCTATGTCGTGTGATGAAAAGTCCTTCTATCCTTCTAATTGATGCTATTTGTGATTGAAGAATCATGGCTCCTCAAAGAATGAATGGTAGAAGAAATGGGAAAGGAGAAGGCCACGAGGATAGCAACGATAACGGGCACCATCAAGCCCCACCAGTTCAGGAGCCCCAAGAATCGGAGCTAGTTGCTCATGCTGAGTTCCGGGCTGCTATTCAGATGCTTGCGTAGGCCTTAACCACTCAGGTCAATCAGCAAGCTATTGTGCATGTACCCCAAAATGGCAATGCAGTGGAAGCTCGAGTTTGAGACTTCTTGAGAATGAACCCGCCGGAGTTCCTCGGGTCAAAAGTAGATGAGGACCCACATAAGTTCATAGATGAGATTTTCAAGATCACCCAAGTCATGGGGGTGAATGGAGTTGAATGTGTAGATTTAGCCTCATATCAGTTGAAAGGGGTCGCGCATATCTGGTTTCGCCAATGGAAGGACAGTAGGGTCGCCAGAGCAGGCCATGTCACTTGGGAAGAGTTTCATGTTGAATTCATGGATCGGTTCTTCCCTTGTGAGATGAGGGAGCTAAAGGCAGCTGAGTTCATAAACCTAAATCAAGGGAGGATGATGGTGTAGGAGTATGCCCTTGAGTTCACTCTCCTATCAAAGTACGCCCCAGAGTTAGTGGCTGATTAGTGGGCGCGAGTGAGTAGATTTGTTCACGGAGTAGGGGGCTATTTGGACAAGGATTGTAGGACCTTTATGCTCCACTAGGAAATCGACTTCCCTCGGATGGTGTTGTATGCCTAGCAGATGGAGGTAGCGCATTCGAGAGAGAGGGAGGCCAACAGGGCCAGGACCGACAACCACAGATTTTCACAGCCGAGGTCAGGTGGTGGGCACTAATAGTAGACCCACCAAAGATCATCAACCCTAGCATCTTCTGCATTAATTGTGCCATCCAGGCCTAGACATAATCAAAGAGGGCGAGCATCAGGCTCAAGGGGTCAGAGCAGCAGACCCGCAGATTCTAGCATCCTAGCTTGTCGTAGATATGGTTGGGGGCACAGAGGCCAGTGCTTGGCAGGTTCAGGTGCTTGTTTCGGGTGTAGGAAGCTCGGACACAGGCTTAGAGATTGCCCAGCAGCGAGACAGGATCAGGTTGGGGGCCGAGGCCCACCTTCTCATTCAACAGTCCCTCCCGCATGCTCAGCACATCAGGGGGAATCTACAAGTACAGTTGGTGGTCATCGTCAGAATAGATTCTATGCCTTAGCATCCCGTCAAGAGAAGGAGGCCTCCCCGGATGTGGTCACTAGTATGTTACGAGTTTTCCATCTTGATGTGTATACTTTGTTAGATCCCAGGGGCTACCTTATCTTTTGTGACACCTTATGTGGCTAGTAGCTTTGGAGCCAGTCTCGAAGTCTTGTCAAAACCCTTCTTAGTTTCTACTCGAGTAGGTGACTCAGTTATAGATAGACGGGTGTATAGAGGTTGCCTAGTCTTAGTCCTTCAGAAAGTCACCTCAGCAGATTTGATAGAGTTATCCATGACCAATTTTGATGTTATTCTCGGCATGGATTGGCTATTTGCATGTTATGCTTCAATTAATTGTAGAACCTGGGTAGTAGAGTTCAGATTTCCGGGTGAGCCAGACTTAGAATGGAAGAGTAGTTCAACTGTGCCTGTAGGTCATTTCATTTCCTACCTTAAGGCCAGAAAGATGATTTCTAAGGGCTGTGTGTACCATCTAGTTAGGGTTGAGGATGTTGAGTCTGAGACCCCGACTATCTAGTCAGTTCTAGTAGTACATAAGTATCCAGAGGTATTTTCAGATAATTTACCAGGAATTCCTTCCGAGCGGGAGATCAATTTTGGTATTGACCTTCTTCTCGACACGCAGTCTATATCTATTCCTTGCTACAGAATGGCTCCAGCAAAGCGAAAAGAGTTGAAGGAGCAGTTTAAGGACTTGTTAGATAAGGGTTTCATTAGACCGAGCAAGTCCCCATGGGGTGCACCAGTTCTCTTTGTCCGAAAAAAGATGGTTCTCTTCTCATGTGTATTGATTATCGGCAATTGAAAAAAGTCACCATCAAGAATAGGTATCCTCTACATAAGTTCGATGATTTATTTGACCAGCTTCAGGGTGCCAAGTGTTTCTCGAAGGTAGATCTCAAATCCGGGTACCATCAGCTCAGGGTTAGGGACAGTGACATCCCGAAGACAGCCTTCAGGATGCGGTATGGTCATTATGAGTTTGTAGTTATGTCTTTTGGACTAACGAATGTTCCTGCAGCTTTTATGGACTTGATGAACAGGTTATTCAATGCATACTTGGACATGTTCATGATTGTGTTTATTGAAGACATCCTTATATACTCTCCGAGTAAAGAGGAGCATGCCGCTCATTTGAGAGTAGTGCTTCAGACTCTCAAGGATCGTCAGTTATATTTGAAATTCAGCAAGTGTGAGTTTTGGTTAAACTCCATAGCATTTTTTGGCCATGTGGTATCATGTAAGGGAATAAAGGTGGATTTTCAAAAAATAGAGGTGGTGAAAAATTGTCCTAGACTGGTGAATCCTTCAGATATTCGGAGTTTCTTGGGTTTAGATGGCTACTATCAGAGATTTGTTAAGGGTTTCTCAGCTATTGCAGCACCTTTGACCAAGTTGACTCAGAAGAAGGTGAAATTCCAATGGTTGGAGGCTTGTGAGAAGAGCTTCCAAGAGTTGAAGACTCGACTTACTTCAGCACCGATGTTGACCCTACCTGAGGGTACCGATGGATTCGTGGTGTATTGCAATGCTTCAAGGATTGGACCTAGGTGTGTATGATGCAGCATGGGAAAGTCATAGCCTACGCCTCTAGACAGTTGAAAGTTCATGAGAAAAACTACTCGACCCATGATCCTAAATTGGCCAAGGTAGTATTCGCCTTGAAGATATGGCGCCATTATTTGTACGGAGTCCACGTGGATGCGTTTACAGATCATAAGAGCTTACAATATGTGTTCACGCAGAAAGATCTCAATCTTCGGCAAAGGAGGTGGTTGGAGCTACTCAAAGACTACGATATGAGTGTCCTTACCATCCGGGTAAGGCTAATATGATAGAGGACACACTTAGTAGACTCTCTATGGAGAGTGTGTCCCATGTGGATGAGGGGAAGAAGGAGCTGGTGAAATATGTACATCAACTCGCAAGGTTAGGAGTTAGGTTGGTCGAGTTGACCGATGGGGGTTGTTGTTGTGTAGAACGGATCAGAATCATCCTTGGTGACTGATGTGAAAGCTAGACAAGATGAGGACCCGATTTTGGTAAAGTTGAAGGAAGTCGTTCAAAGTCAGAAGGTGGAGGTATTCTCCCAAGGGGGAGATGGTGTGCTTCGGTACCAGGGTCTCCTATGTGTTCCGAATGTCGATGATTTGAGGAGCTGGATGTTGCATGAGGCTCATGGATCCAGGTATTCTATCCATCCGAGTGCTACCAAGATGTACCATGACTTATGGGAAATCTATTTGTGGAATGGCATGAAGAAGGATATTGCAGAATTCATAGCCAAGTGTCGGAACTGTCATCAAGTAAAGGTTGAGCATAAGAGACTGGGAGGTGTACATCAGGATATCAACATTCCTACTTGGAAGTGGGAAGAAACTAATATGGATTTCATCATAGGTTTACCCCTTACTCATCGACAATATGACTCCTTTTGGGTTGTGGTAGACAGGTTGACTAAGGCTGCTCATTTTCTACCGGTCATGACCACGGGTTCGATGGAGGATTATGCAAAGCTATATATCCGGGAGCTAGCCCGATTGCATGGAGTTACCTTATCCATCATTTTAGATAGAGGTACTCAATTTACCTCTCAGTTTTGGAAGTCATTTCAAAAGGGGCTTGGTACACGGGTTGAGCTCAACACCACATTTCACCCGCAAACGGATGGTCAAGCGGAGTGGACAATTCAGACCCTCGAGGACATGTTGACGGCATGCGTGATTGACTTAAAAGGTGGTTGGGATGATCACTTTCCCCTGATCGAGTTTGCCTACAATAATATCTATCACTCCAGTATCCAGATGGCGTCGTTCGAGGCTCTCTATGGGCAGAGATGTAGGTCGCCCATCGATTGGTTCGAGGTTGGTGAGGTGGCGATGATTGGGCTAAATTTGGTTAATAAGGTAATGGAGAAGGTTCAATTGATAAGGGACAGGTTGAAGACTGCCCAGAGTCGCCAAAAGTGTTATGCTGACGTGAGAAGAAGAGAATTAGAATTTGAAGTCGTTGACTGGGTATTCCTGAGGGTGTCTCCCATGAAGGGAGTGATGAGGTTTGTAAAGAAAGGGAAACTTTGTCGGCCTATAAAAAATAGTGAGACATGTTGGCAAGGTGGCTTATGAGTTGGGGTTACCTTCAGAGTTAGCTTCTGTGCATCCTGTGTTTCATGTATCGCTCTTGAAGAAGTGTTTGGGTGATCCAGCTCTAGTTGTCCCGGTGGACAGTGTTGGTGTGAAAGACAGCCTTAGCTATGAGGAGGTTCCGCTGGAAATATTAGATCAACAGGTTCGAAGGCTAAGAAGAAAGGAAATAGCTTCGGTTAAAGTGTTATGGAGGAATCAGCATGTTGAAGGAGCTACGTGGGAGGCCGAAGCGGATATGATGGCTAGATACCCCCATTTATCCTCTATCAGCTCAATTTCAGCTTGAGGTATCAGTTTTGCACCCAGACTCTAATTAGTTTTCATGTTTAGTTCATGTGCACAAGTTTCTTTTGTGTATGTGAATGTATGTATGATTCGTGAATTCAGTTCAACTGTATAGTTTGAATTGGAGGTAGTCATTCCATCAGTTTTCGGTTTAAATGATCAGTATTTGAATATGATAATTGCATCTCTTTGCTTTTATGTGTGTTTTACAACATTTGAGGATGAATGTTCCCAAGGGGGAGATATTGTTATATCCCAGAAGCCCAATGATTAGACCCGAGAGTTGAAACAGAGAAAAGCATAAAAAATGGCACCAGGCACAGAACGAGTCATGGGATGACTCATTGGTGCTGCCCACAAGTCGTGATGTGACTTGTGGGGAGGCCAGTGAGGAGTTTGGAAAATTTGGGAAAAAGGATTCCCATGGAAGTGACCACGACTCGTGGTCAGGCCCCACAAGTCATTGTGTCGGTCGTGGGGTAAGTAAGGAAAGAAAAGAGAAGAAGGAAGGAAGTGCACTCGACGGGAGGACCCCATGAGTTGTGGTCTGTCCCCACGATTCATGGGGTGAGTCAGGGTCAGCTGATTAAGGAAATAATGGGCATGGAGGCAGTGTACATAATGGGTTGTGACCACGAGTCATTGTCACCAGTAACGAGTCGTGAGGTTGCTCGTGACAAGCCCTGGTGATCAAATGAGCAGTGTACTTGACGGACGACTCCACGAGTCTTGGCCCAGGGTAACGAGTCATTTGGTTCCTCGTTGAGACCACCTGGAAGATATATTTTGTGAATTTAGTAAGGGCTTTTACATAATTCCTAATTCCTAAGGCCTAAACTATGACGTTTTGAGTTATGAATAGTGACTTTTAAAGGGGTTAAGTTCATTTTAGGCCTTATTCATTCATGCATGTAAGGTAGAAGACTTGATAGGATGATCTAGCCTAGCACTCATCAATTTCCTATTGGGCATTCAAAGGAGTGTAAGAATCAGCTATGAGTAGGTATATAGGGTTATGAATGGGTGATTTCCTTCACACACATGCCCAATTTGTCTCTAAAGTATGAAATTTCTATGTCTACACTATGGGGTATTTACCAAAATGCATGAATCTCCGATTTCTTTACATGGGTATGATTTAATTATGATTCTACTATTGAATTATGAAGCATCGACAATTTTTATAATGTTTTCAATTTAAAATCATGTTTCTAGTTTTATGAATTAAAAGCTCATTGAAGAGATGTTCATGAAAGATGAGATTTATGATGAATGTATGATGATAATGAGATATTATGATGAAAAGCATGTTTTGAAGCTACCCTTGTTTACAATTATGTTTTCAATGAGAATTGAGTATTTCTAAGTATGATAAAGCTTTGGGCAATGCCCACATGTTATGTATGAATGATGATTTTTTTGAGTTAAGCTTAACACATTGTTTTGGAGCGAAGACTCTCAATTATAATTTTAGATTGTGGTATGTTTTGAGTTAAAGTTTTCCTATGCATACCTTGCCACGTGGTTTTAGAGCAAAGGCTCCCAAATATATTTTCAGCTTGTGGTATGTTTCGAGCTAAAGCTTCTCATATGCATGATTTCATATTTGAGATGTATTTGAGTATTGAGCTTCTTCAATAGACAATGTTGAGCTTCATTATAAAATGATGTAGAGAATATGAATGTTTTGGGAGCAATGTCTAGCACCGAGCAGTCTAAGGGTCGATCACCCTATGCCTCAGAACTACGTGCCAACGTAGGTTTATACATTATGACTCTGGGACCTCCCTAGTGAGGTTCCCCTGCCCGAATGGGCCTTCATCTTGATATCAATATAATGGTATCTTCCCTAGCCCTACCAAGGCTTTGGACAGCTCTACCCACTTGAATGTGATAGTTGGGACCACATAAGCTCTATCGTGGTATATCAGTTAAAAGACGAGTCTTCTATTGTTCCACATGATTTCCAATATGCATATTCATTACTCATAAGGTTTATATATATATATGCATGTACTAAAGAAGGTTTGACTCAATGTTTAGCTTTACTTAAAAATGTTAGAATTCAGCTTCGAGTCAATCGATTCAGTTATGATGTCAGGAAGTAATGTTATGTTATGTTATGAAGAGATCATGATTTCACAAAGAACGCATGCAAGCCGTACTTTCATATTCTTAATGTTTATGTTATATTATGCATTGTCTTTAGATGACTTTCTTTTCTTAAGCGGTTTACTTACTTTGCATACTCAGTACGTTCCACGTACTGACTGCATACTCTATAATGTATAATTTCATAATACAGGACCCGGCTCTCAGAATCAGCCCCGCTCGTAGTCAGCTTATCAGATTTGGCATTCATATTGTGGGTGAGTCCTCATCTCCCAAGGACTAGACTATTCATATTTCTTATATGTATTTCAATTTCAACTTTATTGAGTTAGTTGGGGTCTTATCCCATCAACTCGTCATATTTAGAGGCTTTTTAGACATATGTAAGAACTCAACTTCAGATTATGTTTAAGTTTAGACTTTCGCTATAATTATGTTGTGGATTATTCAGTTTCTTGATTAATGTAGGTGTCTGCTTATACCATGGGTCGACTTGGGGTCTCTCGGGGCTCCTTGTCCCGTGTTACGATCCGGGCCTCCGTCGGGTCGTGACACTGCCACACGCTACACCTAAAAGAAAAAGGTGCAACAAGGTAGTATCAGTACATCACACGTACTGGTAGGCATCATCGACCGACTAGGGTTAGTTAACATAACAACATAAAAATCAATACATGATCAAGAATACTAAACTTAGCAATTACTTCACTTATGCAACATCCCACTAAGCTTAACCAATACAATATTGTTTCTTACGACTCAACAAGGCTCACACAATTATCCAACACTTTTGGTCATTAATTAGCCTATTAGTTTGCCTCGCTCCATTTCTACTGCAGTGAAGACTTAGGCCGCTATGGAGATCCCACTGCTACGGGGATGTGTTCACTGCAGCGTTACCCCATCCAGCCAGTAATGGATTTCCCATAGTCCTATTCTGTTTTATTCCACCATATAATTTATAGTTCAACTATTCCCCTTACCATTTCACTAAGAATGACCGAGTCCATTTCTACCATTTATTAACCTCTTTAGTTACCTGTAGGATTTTTTCCGACTCTCTTTAGTGTAGTACATCAAATAATAACATCTACTTGCTATCTCATGGTACTGCACTATCTTCCATTCAAACCCATCCTACTATCATCCATAGCCCCCAAAATCAATTTAAAGAAAGATAGTCAAACGCAGTTACGGATTATTAACTCAAGTACATACAATGGTCATCAAAATAATATGAGGGAGTCAATTTCCCCAACAGTAAAGTACATGCACATACTTGACCTCATACCACGAAATTTCATCAGATACCATTCCTGAAATGGATATCCATAAATGGTATTCCACACCTGTTCCTCACCTCAACCCGATTCATGTCGGTATATCCTGTGTCACACTGGTATATCAATTACCTTCTTTTATCTGCATCCGTATGTATATCAACCATACCCACATAATTTCTATCTCACAATCATACCATCGATTATATGTTGGGCACACGCCTCCATCATATCACTGTACACTCGTGCTAGAGGGTCTTATGCTTGCCCTTCCAGTCGTGACCTATAGGGGACTCTAGAAATCCATGTACTGTACACCCAACCATATGAACATTCATTATACCTGTATTTGTAACCACTCGTAACCCCAACCGCATTTTCCTTTTCACCATACCTATCTGTGTACTCTCTCATACCGCTCACACGTATGCTCACCTCGGGCATGAGCCACTCGTGTATCTAATCCTTATTCAAAACCTGATTGTAGTAACCTATTCATTGGAGTTCCTTAACTTTGGCAATAGGCACCTCATTTACCATCATATTGATAACTTTTCTTCTGTACTATCCTTCATCTCTGTTACACATTCATTTAATGCTAATTTGCCCCTCAATCGTGGGATGCATAATGCAACACAACACGTAATAGATCATCACATGATAAGAATTATACAGTCACACAACAAGCATAATAACATGAAATTAAATCAACCTCTTGTCTTAACAATAATAATAACATTTAATTCAGAAAATTATAAGAATTTTGACTTGGCCAGCTCACTAGTTTGGGCTCTATTGCAGCGGCATCACTGCCGTTATAGCGGTCTTGCTGCAGCGGTACTGCTGGCAGTACTGCGACTAGTCTTTATTCCACTTTCTCCCACGTTTTTGTTTCCTTATACCCACCATAATGAGACAATGTCATAACAAGCTTACATCAATAATAAACTTACCACAGTCTCACCATTAATGCAGACAATAATCATAAATTCAGAAAATACATTACCGACCACAGCACATTCATGTCATTATGTAAGGGATTACTATCCTACGTCACTTGTTTCATCTCATGCTTAAACATAGTTATAACTTACTAATCAGTCCGTTAGTCGTATCTCCTACACAGAGTCTACTTAATTTGTCTGGGAATTTCTATTAACGACACTCAAAAGTTAATCTCCTCAATAATGTTTGACTCAATGCATATCCTAGAACATATACCCATTGATTGGTTGAAATATATCGCCTAAAGTTTTACCTCGGTATGAATTTTCATCACCCCTCTTCTAATATGCATATTCTTAGACTTTCACTGATGCCAATTACTAGACCACAACATAGTAAAAGTACAATCCTACTCATTTGAGAATATGAATCATACACACGTATATGTTTAGCTAACTAAAGTATAACACAAAAAGTGAGTAAACCATAGCCCCATGCTATCGTCCTCGACTGTGGCTATTCCATTCATTTGATTTCCTCGCGAGAGCTCCTAGATATGGAGATCATATTCCACCCTTTGGATCCTCTTGCTTTCCTCAAAAAGTCTATTTTTTTAGATGTTTTAATAAGTCCTCAAGGATTAGGTTTTCAAAATCCTAGTCAAAATGAGATTGCGAATTTCTAGTCCGTGTCATCCGCTGCAGTAGTCATGCTTCCTGCTGCAATGGTTCTATGGTGGCGAAAATGGTCCCACCACGGCGGACTCCTTCTTGGATCCTCCAGACTGTGGCTAAGACCATTCAAATATACTCTCCATGCGCCCTTCTCTTCTCAGGGATTTATCGCGAATTTCTAAAAAATTTAGTTCGCCCGTTTTTATGTGGTCGAATGTTATAATGTCCAGGTGGGTCGTTACATCAGATACCAATTAAAAATCCATTCATCCCCAAACGGTGCTACGATTTCGAGGTTGGGTTAAACAACTATCACAAATTTCCTCATACTCCTAGTTAGCGTCGGGACTCGTTTAACTCCTGTGTTCTGGACTCCAGACTGATTGTTTTCAAAACTCTTCTATTATTTCCACATGTATCCAATAATTCTATCGGGGTCATAATTATTCATCTAGGTTTTAACCTGGAACCGAACATAAATTTACATCCTTACCCTTTCTTCAATTTTACGAATATTCTCCTCTCCATTCTAATATCCTAGGTAATACTAATTTGTTGGAAGATTTGAACCAATTGATTTTGAAATGGCGGGGTTCAGCCACAAAATCCCAATAGTCACTATTTTTTATCGTCCGCTGCAGCGAGTGGGTTTCCCGCTATAGCGGTCCCGCCACAGTGGAAATGTGGTCCACAGTAGCGGACGACGGGGTCTGTTAAAGGCAGAAAAGACTTCAAGTTCATTTTCTAACTTTTCCATTTCGATTTGCACAAATCCTCTCGACTCCCCCAGTGATTTCTCTTAATTTCTCAGGTAATTTTCACCGTCTTGGATCCTCTACTTCATTTACTAGTGAATGATGGATGTATATGGCCTATTGCTCTTGTTTTTTTGGTAGTTATAGGGTAATATGTAGACCTCCTTATTTTGAATTCTTGGCTAGATTTTCGTAGCATGCTAGTAATTTTTACATCCTCATGTGTTCCCTACTATTTTTTGCATGATCTTGGTCGTTTCCATGGGGTTATAAGGCCGAAATGAGGTGGTTGGGACGGGGTGGTGGTTTTGACATTTTCTAGCCCTTCAGGCTTGAATTCGTGCCTTATTGGGGGGGTAATAGTTGCTAGAACTTGGGCAAGTCTTCTTCTTGCCTGATCTGTTGCTAATTTTCATAAATACGGAGGTTGAGATTTCAACCTCCATTGATGAGGTCTGAAGGTCCGGAGAAGATGATGTTTGTTGCAGCAGTACCGCGATAGCGAGCCCACCTTCGCTGTGGCGAACTCACTATGGTGAACATGTGTTCACTGGAGCGGTTCACCTTGTCAGTAACCCCTTCTCAATTTCAAATTTCGATCTTTTTCTCATACCAATTCTCCTAGTTATTCGATTACTCTCCTAATACTTCCTATTAATGTAGGTTAATTATCATGGCCACTTCCAGCAACAACATTCACACCAAGGACTACATCCATTTTGTTAATGACCAATGTCAATTCCGGTACAACGAATAGGCCATGAAGGATCTTCTGTATGAGAGGGGTTTCGTTATGCAGTACATGGAGGAGAAAGCACAGGAGTTCTATACTCTCCTTCATGAGATCGGGTGGGGCCTCTTGGTGGAGAACCTAAGTAAGGCTAGTGAGGCCTGGGTTCGAGAATTTTATGCTAACCTCCCCACCATCACCTGGAGCTGGGATGATCTAGTGGCATATATTAGAGGCATGTAGATTATCTTGACCCCTGCTGCTATAAATGATGCTTTTGGTCTTCCTAATCCTCCCGAGCGTGACCTAAAGAATCATGACGTACCTGGGAATGGGCAGTGGCTAGTGAACACTTTGGTGGTAGAAGAGCAGAGGGCTACTACCAACTAGAGCATTACCAGGACAGATATTTAGAGTACCCACTTTACAATGGAGGCCAGAAGGTGGTTCAATCTAGTGCCCCAGAGGATCCGCCCATCCTCCAATGTCACGGATGTGACTTATCATCGGTCTTTGGTAGTGGCTACCATTCTGAGTGGGGTGAAGGTCAATGTGGGCGCCCAAATTATTGAGTGGAGGTATTTCTACACGAAGACTATCATTGGCTTGTCGTTTCCTTCCCTTATTACCAGGTTATGCAAGAGTGCGCCAGGAGTCTCGGGATGTCATCGTGAATTGTGAACCGTTCGATCTCTTGAGGGTGAAGAGGGTTACAGGGAGGGGAAGGAAGAAGAGAAAGGCTACCTCGGCTAAGAAGGATGGTGGGGCCAGCACTTCTAGACCGGTCGGTCCATTTGAGCAATCGAGGCTGAGATGGCGGCTATGAGGGAGCTCCTCGGAGGGTTGCCCAGACCTCCTTCTCCCAGTAGGCCTTCTACACGTAGACCTTCCACCAGCCGGGCCTTCGGTGCAGTAACTACCGACTCAGGAGAGGTGTAGGGGGAAATTGCTGCTTTAGCCCAAGCCCACATCGAGCTCTGGAAGGATCTGGAGAAGGAGAAGAGAAAGAGGTGTTCCTATGAAAAGCTGATTGTGCGCATGTAAAAGGGAATTAAGAAGATTTTGAAGACCCTTGCTCCCAATACCAGGACATCCCAGTTGACCCAACATGACCTTCCCGAGTTCTCCTTCCTCAATAGGTTCGAGGAGGGAGTAGATGATGAGGCTGGCAGCGGTAGTGACGAGGCCTCCATCTAGATAGCCATAGTGTCCCCCCCTCCCCCCCTTCCCCCGTGTTCAGCTTTTATAACTGTTATTGGGTAGCCCCTGTTTGGGGCTTTATAAGACAATTTTAATTCCTTTCTTGGATTTTGAATTGTTGACGCTTGTTTTCCCCTATGTTTTATGGATCCCTGTTTGGCATCTTAAGACTTTGGCCGTGTTGGGCCCTTTATATTCTATCAATGTGGTTTTCCTTATACTTGCATGGTTTTAGTTTCTTTATGCTTGAGGTTTTTATTCGGAATAAGGAAGCTTGGACTTCCTAGAAACTGGCATTCTGCCTGTTCATGTGTGCTGCAGCGGTCATCTGTCACGACCCGAGCGGAGGCCCGGAGTGCAACACAGGACAAGGAGCCTTCAGGGACTTCAAGTCGACCCATCGCATATGCATACATCTAACTCAATCAATAAAACTGAATAATCAACAAGATAATCATAGTGGAAGTCTAAGTTAAACATAACATCAGAATACACAATCTTAAACTGAATACATCCTTTGTCTGAAAAGCCTCTAAACATGATGAGTTATAAGACAAGACCCCAATTAACTTAATAAAGCTGAAAATGAAAATACATAGAGAAATCTGAATAAGCATGGTCCTCGGGAGACGAGGACTCACCAACAGGTATAAGATGCTAACTCTGAAGACTGACTATGAACGGGGCTGAGCTTGAGAGCCGGGTGCTGTATCATGAAATGATATAACATAGAATATGCGGTCAATACGTGAAATGTATCGAGTATGCAGGGTAAGTAAAACCGCTTAAATAAGTAAAATCATTTATAAACATGCATAATGTAAATCATAAACAATAAGAATCTAAGAGTAGGGATCACATGCATTCTTTCTGAAATCATGATCTCGTCATAACATAACATAACATCATAACTGAATCGATTGACTCAAAGCTGAAATCTGATAATCATGAGTAAAACTGAATATTGAGTCAAAGCTGCTTTTGAACATGTATAGATATATAAATCTTATGAATGATGAACATGCATAACTTAAATCATGAGGAACAATGGGAGACTCGTCTTTTAACCGACATACCACGATAGATCTTATGTGGTCCCAACTATCACACTCAAGTGGGTAGAGCCATCCACAGCCTTGTCAAGGCTAGGGACGATACCATGATATCGACAGGTCGTTACTACTAGCAATGACTTCCTCTTTCATTACTTCATTCTTTCCATATCCCTCTCCTTTGTTCTCAGTTACTCATCAAATGGCACTCAGTTCATATCTTTAAGTTCGATCATTGACAAGGTTCATATCAAGCTCGTGGCCCAATTAGGCAGGGGATAGCTCACAAGGGAGTCCCCAAGTAATATATATATATATATATATATATATATATATATATATATATAAGTATAAACCTACATTGGTGCGTAGATCTAAGGCATAGGGTGATCGACCCTTAGCCTACTCGGTGCTAGACACTACTCCCAAAACATGCATGTGCTCTACTTCATTTTTCAACAAAGCTCAACATCGTCTATTGACAAAGCTCAATAATCAAATACATCTCAAATCTGAAATCATGCATATGAGAAGCTTTAACTCAAACCATACCACAAGCTGAAAAATAATTGGGAGTCTTCGCTCCAAAACCATGTGGTAAACTTAATTCGGGAAATCATAAATCATATTTGAACATGTGGGAATTGCCCAATACTTTAACATGCTTGAAAATACTCAATTCACATCGAAAACATGATTATAAATATGGGTATCTTGGAAACATACTTTTCATCATAATCATACACTCATCACAAATCTCATCTTTCATGAAATTCTCATCAATGGGCTTTTTAATTCATGAAACTAGAAACATGATTTTTGATTGAAAACAATTTAAAACTTGCCCATGATTCATAATTTGATGGTAGAAACATATTTAAATCATACCCATGTAGAGAATTAGGAATATAATGCATTGGGTTTAAAACCCCATAGATTAGACATAGGAAATTCATGAATTAGAGAGGGATTGGGCATGGGTGTGAAAGGATTCACCCACTAATAACCCTACATACCTGATTGAAGTTCATTCTTACACTCTCTTGAATGCCCAAGAAGAAATAGAAGAGAACCTTGAAGGGTTTACCTTGATCACCTCTCTAGAATATCACTCTTGCATGCATGAATGTAAATGGCCTAAAATGAACTTAACCCCTTTAAAAGTCATCATTCATAACTCAAAATGAAGTAGTTTAGGCCTTAGGATCTTAGGAATGATGGAAAAGCCCTAACTACATTCGTAGAAAATAACTGCCAGTTAGTCCCCAAGAGGGACATAATGACTTGTCACCTTGGGCCATGACTTGTGGCATTATTCATCGAGTACACTACTTATCAAGTCTCCTGGGCTCGTCACGGGTGACTTAATGATCCATTACTGGTGACCACGACTCGTGGTCATCACCTGTCATGTACACTACCTCCATCTCAAATAATTATCATCTAGCTGACCACGACTCATTCCATGAATCGTGGTGACTGACCATGACTCATGGGTGCCTTCTGTTAGGTACACTGCCTCCTCCTTTCTCTTTTCTCAATAACCACTCCCCACGACTGACCTAACAAGTCGTGGGGCCTGACCACGACTTGTGGTCACATCCGTAGGGATCCCATTTCCCAATTTCAAACTCATCACCTGGGCCTCACCACGAGTTACATCACGACTCATGGGTTGCTCCCACGCATCACCACACAACCCGTTCTGATACCTGATGCCAGTTTTAAGTTTTTCTCCATTTCAACTCCCGGGTCTGATCTTTGGGCTTTCGGGGTATAACATCATCCTACCATGATAGTGGAACCGTTATAGTGGTACACTTTCCGTTGTAGCGGGTCTACTGCAGCGAGATAGCTTTAGCTGCAATAAGACTTGCTAAGAAGAACAATTATCACAGGGTTTCTTTTGTCTCTCTAGTTAATTCAAGTTAACCCCACCCACCAGTCTTATCACGAGTATGTACTAACCACACTTAGGCAGATACCAATTAGGCCTATCGAGATACCAATTGGAGTCTTCCTGATACCAATTGGACTCAACATGGGTGATCGACACAACCAATTGACACCATGGGAAAGAAATAAGTGGGACTTCCTAAATGCCTTATAGCTTCCTGAAGATTAGATATGGACGTCTACACACCAATCTGCAGGAGTCTACTCGACACTACTCTTGTACTTGTAGACTGGTAACCTAGACGCTCTAATACCAACTTGTCACGACCCAAATGGATAGGCCGTGCGAGAACCTCCACCGACTTTACTTGATAGGAGAACCCTTACAAACGTTACTATTAATATACAAGAATTAGTCTCAAACATTTCCATTTCTTCTCATTAATTGATTAAAATCTCAACAAAATAAAATTACACGATTCCCCAACCATGACTCTCCCACGATCTAGTCTAGACAGGTAAGAGAGCTCTATTTGAATACTTGACAACAAAATGACCCAGCTTTATTTGGAAGAGGAACACTGAAGCTGGTGTTGAGTACTCCATGCCAATCAGGGAACTTTAACCTGCCACATCCTACACCCAAAAGAAAAAGGTGCAGCAAGGTAGTATTAGTACACCACACTTACTGGTAGGCATCATCGGCCGACTAGGGTTAGTTAACACAACAACATAAAAATCAATACACGATCAATAATACTAAAATCAGCAATTACTTCACTTATTCAACATCCCGCTAAGCTTAACCACTATTGTATTGTTTCTTACGACTCAACAAGGCTCACGCAATTATCCTACACTTTTGGTCGTTAATTAGCCTATTAGTCTGCCTCTCTCCATTTCCACTACAGCGAAGGCTTAGGCAGCTACCGCGATCCCGCTGTCGCGGTGATATGTCCGTTGCAGCACTACCCCATCCATCCAGTAATCAATTTCCCATAGTCCAGTTCTATTTTATTCCCTATATAATTTATAGTTCAAATACCCCCACCATTTAACTAAGAATGACTAAGTCTGTTTCTACCGTTTATTAACCTATTTATTTACCTGTAGGATTTTTCTGACTCTCTTTAGTGTAGTACATCAAATAATAATGTCTACTTGCTATCTCGTGGTACTGCACTATCTTCCATTCAAACCCGTCCTATTATCGTCTATAGCCCACAAAATCAATAAACAATATGAGGGAGTCAATTTCCCCAATAGTAAAGTACATGCACATACCTAACCTCATACCACAAAATGTCATCAGATACCATACTTGAACTAGATAGCCATAAATGGTATTCCACACTTATTCCTCACCTCAAACCCGATTCATGTCGATATATCCTGTATCACACTGGTATATCAATTACCTTTCTATATCTGCAGTCGTATGTATATCAACCATACCCACATAATTTCTATCTCGCAATCATACCATCGGAGATATTTGGATTCAAAAATCCCCAATATTTATATTTAAGTTATTTTTTAAGAATATGACTATATGAGAAATATGCATATTTTTGGAGTAGTGTCTAGCACCGAATAGGCTAGGGATTTCGAGGACCCCAGTCTCTAAACTACGTACCAAATGCAGGATATATTCTTATTGGGACCTCTCACAAGAGTTCTTCCCCGGCCTGAGGGCACACCTGTGATATCATACCTCATTCGTCCTTTTCCCTGGCAAGGCTTAAGATGGTTCTCCTCCACGCGGACAAGACATGGGATCATCATGCGCTTATACACAATGGTTATCGGTTATGATGAGCCTCCCATTGTTCCTCATGATTTTAATTACTCATGTTCAGAACTCACGATATTATTTTTTATAGCATATTTGACCCATTAATCAGTTTATGAGCTTTCGTTGACAATTTCAAGTATGACTGGTTATATGATTTCTATTTCTAAATTTTGGGTCATTTTGTTCAGATTACGATGATTAGCTTATGAATATGTATACGTCAGATTTATGGCTTTTAGCATGCATTCCTTACTCTCATGAACTTTTTTGCTTTATACTAATGATTTCAGAACATTATTTTATTAGCATGTTTTACTTACCTTATATACACAGTACATTCAAAGTACTGACTGTGCACTATGTTATATCGTCTCATGATATAGGTTTGGGTAATCCAGCTCTGTCTCGCCAATAGCTCGTTCCCAATTAGTCTAGTTCTATTCCCGCTTGGGTGATTTTGTATTCTCCGAGGATGTTATCAGTTGTATATTTTTACCATGTCTTTCAGTTTCAAACCTAGTGAGCTAGTTAGGTGGGGGGGGGGGTTGTCCCATTAGCTCGCCATAGTAGTTGAGGCTTTTCAGACTATCATGTATAGACAAGTTCAATGTTGTTGAGTTGTGTTTACGCTTTGGACCTTATGATACATTGATTTCTGCTTATGTCATGTTCATGCTTTATTTTCTCTTTTTATTCTCTTAAGTCATGCTATGTATGTACCATGGGTTAGCTTGGAGAAATTCGTGGTTCTAGGTCCCATGTCTCGGTCTGGGATCTCAGCTCGGGTCATGACAAACTGGGTATCAGAGCATTAGGTTTAGGTGTGTCCTAGGGTATCTGAAAGCTGCATTAAGTAGAGTCTTTTTTCATGGGTGTAAAATATGCTACACTTATGGAGAAGAGGCTACAAGACGTTTTAGGAAATTTCCCTTCTTTCATGATCTATGTCGTGCGATGAACTACCTCTCTATTCCACTAACTCGTGCTATATGCATTTGCAAAAGTATGCTTCCATGTCGAGTCAATGGAAGAAGAAATGGCAATGAAAATGGCCATGGTGATGGCAATGGAAATGGGCATTATCCAGCCCCACCAGCTCTAGCGGATCCCTTGCCCAAGCAGGTCACTCATGCAGAGTTCGGGGTAGCATTTCAGATGTTAGTACAGGCCATGACCGCTCAGGTCAACCAATAGGCAGTGGCCTATATACCCCAAAATGGGAACGTAGCAGCAGCAAGAGTGTGAGACTTCCTCAAGATGAACCCATCTGAGTTTTTTGGGTAGAAAGTGGATGAGGACCTACATGAGTTTATTGATGAGGTATAGAAGATCACCCAAATTATCGGGGTGACTGGAGATTAGAGTTCAGACTTAGCCTCCTATCAGCTGAAGGGGGATGCTCACATATGGTTCCGTCAGTGGAAGGATAGCAGGGGAGTTAGAGCAGTTCCCTTAGGTTGGGATAAGTTCTTGACTGCTTTTCAGGACAAGTTTTTTCCTAGGGAGCTGAGGGAGGCAAAGACAACTAAGGTCGTCAACCTAAAGAAGAACAATAGGATTGTCTAGGAGTATGCTTTAGAGTTTACCTGATTGTTCAAGTATGCACTGGAGATGATTGCTGATCTGAGGGATCATATGAGCAAGTAATGGATGGAGTAGCAGATTCACTGGTCACCGCCATGTTGATCAATGATATAGATTTCTCCCAACTAATCATATATTCCCAGCAGATAGAGGCAAAGAAGATGAAGGAGAACAAGAGAGAGGACAAGAGGGCCAGGACAGAGAGTCTTGGGCACTTTAAACAAAGATTCGGTAGTGGGCATCGACCTCAGTTCCACAGAGGTCGTTACCCCCAGCTCCCTCATTAGCCAGATTTCCATCCAGACCTCGAGGAGATCAGAGAGACAGAGTGTCAGGATCTAGGGGTCAGAGGAGCATGATAGGGAAGCACACTTTTCCAGCCTATAGGAAGTGTGGAAGGAAGCACTCTAGCGAGTGCTTGGTTGGTACTGATGGATGTTTTGGTTGTGGGAAGCCTGAACATATGCTCATAGATTATCCTTCAGCTAGGCAGGGTAACAGTAGAGGTCGTTCCCTAACTACCACTTCAGCAGCTCCATCAGTTCACCCATCTTAGCAAGGCACCTCTTCTAGTGCAGGCAACGGTCAGCGCCAGAACAGGTTCTATGCACTATCTTCTCGACAGGAGCAGAAGGTCTCTCCTAATATGGTCACTGGTATGTTACGAGTATTCCATCTTGATGTATATGCATTGTTAGATCCAATGGCTACTTTATTTTTTGTGACTCCTTATATTGCTATTAATTTCAAAGTCAACCCCGAAATCCTATCAGAACCCTTCTCAATCTCTTCTCCTATAAGCTAGTCCTAGCTCAATGGGTATATAGAAATTTCCCTATCACAATTCTTCAGAAAGTCACCTCAGCTAATTTAGTGGAGTTAGATATGACCGATTTCGATGTTATATTTGGTATGGATTGGTTATATGCATGTTATGCCTCAGTCAATTATAGAACCCATGCGGTAGAGTTTCGGTTTCTAGGTGAGCCAGTCCTAGAGTGGAGGGGTCGTTCAGCGGTGCCGATAGGTCACTTTGTTTCTGATCTCAAGGCCAAAAAGATGATCTTTAAAGGTTTTGTATATCATCTACTTTAGATTAAGGATTCTATGATTGAGACCCCAACTATTCAGTCAATCCCTATTATATGTGAGTATCCCGAGGTATTTCCAAATGATCTACTAGGAGTCCCTCCCGAGCGAGAGATTGACTTTGGTATTGACCTTCTTCCCGATATGCAACCAATATCTATTCCTCCTTACAGAATGGCTCCAACCGAGATAAAGGAGTTGAAAGAGCAGTTGAAAGACCTCTTAGATAAGGGTTTCATCAGGTCTAATAGGTCCCCATGGGGTGCTACAATTCTTTTTGTTAGGAAGAAAGATGGTTCCCTTAAGATGTGCATTGATTATCGGCAGTTGAACAAGGTAAAAATTAAGAAAAAGTATCCCCTCCCTAGGATTGATGATTTATTTGACCAGCTTCAGGGTGCTAAATTCTTTTCAATGATAGACCTCTGATCCGGCTATAACCAGCTCAGAGTTAGGGATAGTGACATTCTGAAGAAAGCCTTCAGGACTCGGTATGGTAACTGTGAGTTTGTAGTTATGTCTTTTAGACTAACGAATGCTCCTACAGCTTTTATGGACTTGATGAATAGGGTGTTCAAATAGTATTTGGATATGTTCGTGATTGTCTTCATAAATGATATTTCATATACTCTCGGAGCGAAGAGGAGCATGCTGCTTATTTGATGATTGTGTTGCAGACATTCAAGGATCGCTAGTTGTTTGCTAAATTCAGCAAGTGTGAGTTTTGGCTGAACTCAGTAGCATTTTTGGTTCATGTAGTTTCTAGAAAGGGTGTGCAGGTAGGCTCTCAAAAGATAGAAGTGGTGAAGAATTGGCCTAGACCTGTCAGTCCTTTAGATATTAGGAGCTTTTTGGGTTTAGCTAGCTACTATAGGAGACTCATAGAGGGATTTTCATCCATTGCAGCATCTTTGACTAAGTTGACCTAAAAAATGGTTAAATTTCAATGGTCGGATACTTGTGAGAAGAGTTTTCAAGAGTTGAAGACTCGACTCACTTCCGCCCCAATATTGACCCTACGAGAGAGCGGATGGTTTTTTTGTTTATTGTGATACCTCTAGAGTTGGTCTTGGCTGTGTGTTGATGCAGCATGGTAAGGTTATTATGTATGTCTCTATACAGCTTAAGACTCATGATAAGAATTATTCGGCGAATGACCTGGAGATGGCAGTTGTGGTATTTTCATTACAGATTTGGAGGCACTACTTGTATGGGGTACATGTGGATGTGTTCACAAACCACAAGAGCCTTCAGTATCTGTTCACTTAAAAGGACCTGAATTTATGGTAAAGGAGATGGTTAGAGCTTCTCAAGGACTATGACATGAGTATCCTTTATCATCCGGGCAAGGCAAAGATAGTGGCGGATGCTCTTAGTAGGCTGTCCATGGAGAGTGTGTCTCGTGTCAAGAATGGGAGAAAGGAATTGGTCAATGATTCCTATAAGCTTGCTCGTTTAGGGGTTTGCCTTATATATTCTATGGATGGTGGTGTTATCATTCAAAATAGGTCAGAATATTCATAGCTGACGGAAGTCAAAGCTAGGCAAGATGAGAATCACATCCTAGTGAAGCTGAAGAAAGCGTTTCGAAATTAGAAAGTGGAGGTTTTCTCCCAATAGGGAGATGGTGTACTCCGATATCAGGGTCGGTTATATGTGTCAGTTGTAGATGAATTGAGAGAGCGGATGTTGAGTGAGGCTCATGGCTCTCGGTACTCTATCTATCCAAGTGCCACCAAGATGTACCGTGACCTACGAGAAGTCTACTAGTGGAATGGCATGAAGAAGGATACAACGAAGTTTGTGGCTAAATGTCCGAATTTCCAACAAGTGAAGGTGGAGCATGAGAGACCTAGAGGTATGCTTCAGGACATTAGTATTCCAACTTAGAAGTGGAAAGAGATCAATATGGACTTCATTATAGGATTTCCTCGTACACACTGACAGTATGACTCTATATGGGTGATTGTGGATAGGTTGACCAAATCAGCTCATTTCTTACTGGTCAAAACTATAGATTCAACGGAGGATTATGCTAGATTATACATTCGAGAGTTGGTTCAATTTTTTGGAGTCCCTCTGTCTATCATCTTAGATAGGTGTACTCAATTCACCTCTCAATTTTGTAGATCGTTTCAAAAGGGACTTGGTACTCAGGTGATGCTCAACACATCTTTTCACCCATAAACAGATTGTCAGGACAAGCAGACCATTCAGACTATTGAGGACATATTGAGAGCGTGTGTGATTGATTTCAAGGGTAGTTGGGATGATCACTTGCTTCTCATCGAGTTTGCCTATAATAATATTTTCCACTCCAACATTCAGATGGCTCTGTTTGAGGCTTTTTATGGGAAGATGTATAGATCACCTATTGGATGGTTTGAGGTAGGTTAGGCTATGTTGATAGGGCCAAATTCTGTTCATGAGGCCATGAAGAAGGTTCATCTTATTAGAGAAAGGCATAAAATAGCTCAGAGTCATCAAAAATCTTATGCGGATGTTAGAAGGAGAGAGCTTGAGTTTGGGTTGATGATTGGGTATTTCTGAAGGTGTCTCCCATAAATGGAGTGATGAGGTTCGGAAAGAAAGGAAAGCTTAGTCCCTGATATGTTGGTCCTTATAGGATTCTAAGGCGAGTTGGCAAGGTTGCATATGAGTTAGAGCTACCAGCAAAGTTAGCTTCGATGCATCTAGTTTTCCATATATCTCTGTTGAAGAAGTGCATTGGCAACCCAGCCTTAGTTGTTCCGGTAGAAAGCATTGGCGTGAAGGATAACCTCACTGATGAGGAGGTTCTGGTTGAGATCCTGGATCATCAAGTTTGGAAGTTTAGGACCAAAAAGGTAGATTCAGTGAAGATTTTCTGGAGAAATCAGCTTGTTGAGGGAGCTACTTGGGAAGCCGAAGCAGATGTGATGGCTAGATACCCACATCTTTTCCCTTCCGTCTCACATCCATCATGAGGTACCAGTTTCCTCCTTAGTACTCTATTCAGTATCATGTCAAGTTCTTATCTCTATGTTTTTCATGTTATTACATGTATGTATTTTTCATTATTTCAGTTCAGTCATGTATACCAGTCCGGAGTTAGTCACTCTGTCAGTTTTCAGCTTTAGTTGTTCAACTTTGGGATTGCAGTTCTTTCTCTAGCATTTCAGTATGCTTAATCTACATTCAAGGATGAATTTTCCTCCAAGGGAGAGATAATGTAACACCCTAAAAGTCCCTAAGATCAGACCTGAGGGTTAAATTAGAAAAAATAGGAAAACCTACACCAGAGTCACAAAACGACTATAAGAACGAGACGTTGTTGGAAACAACGACCGGTGGAGTGCCTCATTATAAGACTTCAGTCAAGACCTCCCAATAACAATGGGTCTAGTAATGACTCATTAGTTCATTGAATGGGTCGTCCTAAGGAGTCGTTAAGTGGAGTTCAGAAAAGGGGTCAAAGTTGGTTCAGAGATAACAGACGGTAACCACGACTTGTTGAGGCGAGTAACGATCCGTGGTATGGATTCCTGGGAGGACTTAGAAATCTATGCAGGTGAGGCAGTGGTGATGAAGAGAGGAGTGATGAGTCATTGTTTCATATAATGACTCGTCCTATACAATCATTGGTCAGGGAATTATAAGAGTACCAAAAGTACTCCGAAAGCAAAAGATGGATCCAACGAGTCGTCAAGTCCAACACCAACTCGTTGGATGGGTCGTGGCAGCTGACAATCGGGAATTTTATGCGATTTCCCCGGGGTAGTTTTGAAAACTCCTAAGATCCTAACTCCCTAACGATGTCATTTTAATTTTCCGAAAGAGTTCGTTAAGAGGGTTTAACCTAGCCTAAGTCATTATGCTCTCATACATGCTTTGAATTGAAATCCTCTTCTAAGATCAAGCTAGGGTTCCTCAATTTCTTCCTCAATCTTCTTGGGTGCTCAAGGAAAGCTTAGAAATCAAGTAACCCAGGTATGTAGGGCCATGAACGGGGAATTGTTTCCACACTCATGCCCAATTTCTTCTCTAATTCATGAATTCAAGTCTCCAATTGAGTATATAGCAATTCTAGGGTTTTAACCCAATTCTATGTAACTATTCATGCTATGTCTATGGGTTCAATCCCTTCATGTTTTGCTTGATTATTTAAGACTATTGGGGCAGATTTTACTCTTAATTTAATTATTAAACCATGATTTCAAGTTTATGAGAATTATGCCTTATTATGCATGATTTATGAAATTCAAGAGTATGAGTCTACGATTTCAAGTATGATGAATTATCTAGTATGCATGAATATTTATGAATTCTTAGTTAATGATTTCATGACTCGAAATTAGGAAGCTTATTCCAAGTATGTCTGATCCCATGATTTGGGCAGGCCCATGCAAGCCAAGTATGTTTATCATATTTTAGGTAAGGCTTATAAGATCAGTTTTAAGGAGATATTTGGAGTCAAGACTCCACAATATTCAAATTTAAGCTATGTTTTAATAATATTATTATATGAGCAATATGCAGTTTTAGAAGTAGTGTCTAGCACCGACTAGACTAGGAATTTCGAGGATCCCGGTCTTCGAACTACGCGCCAATGTAGGATATATTCTTATTGGGACCTCTTAAAAGAGTGCTTCCCCCGCCCGACGGCATACCCGTGATAACACTCCTCATTCGTCCTTTGCCCTGGAAAGGCTTAGGATGGCTCTCCTCCATGTAGGAAAGATGTGGCATCATTATGCGCTCATATTTGATATTTGTCGGTTATGACGAGTCTCCGATTGTTCCTCATGATTTCAGTTACTCATGTTCAGGACACATGATACTATGTTTTATAGCATATTTGACCTATTGATCAATTTATGATCTTTTGTTTACGATTTCATGTATGAAAAGTTATATGATTTTATTTCTAAGGTTTGGTTCATTATGTTTAGTTTGCGATGATTAGCTTATGAATATGTGTACATCAGATTTATGACTTTCAGCATGCAGTCCTTACTCTCATGAGCTTTCTTGATTTATACTCATGATTTTAGTATATCATTTTATTAGCATATTTTACTTACCTTATATGCTCAATACATTCAAAATTATGATTCATACTCTATGCTATACTATCTCATGATGTAGGTTCGAGTGATCCGGCTTCGTTTCGTTGATAGCTCACTCTCAATTAGTCCAATTCTATTTTTGCTTGGGTGAGTCCTCATTCTTTGGGAACGTTATTAGTTTTATATTCTTACCATGTCTTTTAGTTTCAGACCAAGTGACCTAGTGGGTGGTGTTGTCCCATCAGCTCGTTATAGTAGTAGAGGCTTTTCAGACTATCATGTATAGATAAGTTCAGCATTGTTGAGTTCTGTTTACACTTTGGACCTTATGATATGCAGATTTTCGCGTATGTCATGTTCATGCTTTATTATTGCTTATTTATGCTCTTAAGTCATGCTATGTATGTACCATGGGTTATCTTGAAGCCATTCATTAATTCTAGGTCCTGTGTCTCGGTCCGGGATCTCAGCTCGAGTCGTGACAATGGTCTTTCTTTTTCCTTGAAATCTAAGAATGGCCACTTGCACATGTAGCCATTTTCTTCACTCTCTTGGCCATCTTCATTCTTTTGACTATCTTGTGCTTCTTCATCAACCCAAGCTATGATCTAAACTCGGATCCCTTTGGATTGCATCATCTACCTATACTAGATTGTGATCCCTGCTTAACTAGACCCGCTAGAGTAGACGACCCTGCTATCGAGCCAGTCAATCATACCATACCACTCTGTCCTTTAATAGGACAATCCCTGACCTTATGGTCCTTGTTACTACATGAAAAAAAAAATAGTCTTCTCTTGCATCAACCAAAGTGCCTCTTGTCACATCATTCATACTATAGCGAAACTAACCTACCCTGTTGTCGATGCCTTGACACTCAATAGCCTTCTCCTAGCTCAGTTGGATTACCATAATCAAACCCAACATCTAAAAATGGTGTTACGAGAAATCTAGATGGCCCTCCTTGGTAAAATGGCCTGGAGCCACCTTGTGGTGCTTCCTAAAAGTCTATATACCTCTTCCGCTACTCTCTTTCAGCTCTCTCTGTCTTCTATATCTAGTGTCTATGCTCCTCGAGTATCTAACCAACTGCATTATCCGATATATATCCACGTCTTTCTGTATCAAGGCGATGATGCAATATTCCACATACTAAGATGCCAACCCAATCACATATCTACATATCCTACTCGCATAGTGTCAATGAAAGATGGAGCGTATCTGGCTAATGAATCAAATTTAAGTCCATACACCCGCACACTCATGTTTCTCTGCTAAAGGGAGAAGAACTGATCAAGCTGAGCCCTATGCGCCTCAAATGGCAAGTAGTGATCCAAGAAACCATAAGAAAAATCTTCCTATTTGGCTAGAGGTGCATCTGGACCTCTCCCAACTTTCATACCACAATACACACAATACAACTATCTCACATAGTTTGGATGCGACCAACTCTACTGCTTCCATCGACATTGCATGCAACTTTGAATATACAACAGAGTTGATCAATGAAATGTTATGGATCCTTATTCATATCAATCCTAGATAACTCTGGAGGACTTAAGGCCAAGAATTCAAGAGTCCTAGAGCTCCCTCCATCTAGCGCCCTAGCTCCCTATTGTGTAGTCATTATTCTAGTCAACAAATGTATGGTAGTCTTTAGATCCTAGTCTATAGCAACTGTAGGAGGATCTATAGGTCCTTCTGCTCTCCTGAAATCCCCATGTTGAGGTACATGTAGAGGGGATAGAGATGAAGTTTCTCCCTTAGCCTCTGATGGGTCAGTCTCTACATGCTACACTCTATTGGTACCCTCACCATTAGCTGTATAGTCGTTGACCAAATGTCATTCTGCATGTCACTAGCATTCTCTGTATAAATCAACAAACATGATTCTAGACCCGACTCCTATGACATCTAATTTATCGCACGATTTTGATCAAAAAGAAGTTTAACAATCCTACATGCCTTGTAGCCTCTTGTTTATAACTACATGATGTTGGGTGTATTTACGCACTTATTCACCATATTTTTCTCATACTTAACTATGTTTTGAAAAAAAATCATGTGTGTTTTCTTTGATTTTATATGATACTTGTGAAAAAGAGCTAATGCATATGATTAGATATTTGCAGGACAAAAGTGATGGAATTGGATGTATTTGAGGCCTAAAAGAGAAAGGGTTGCCAAGACAAACTTAAAAGGAGCAAGTGCCATACTTGCACATCTTTGCAAGGACCTGCATGATGCACAGACAGATCCAAGCAAGTGGTGGCACGATGCGCAAGATAGTGTCAGGCGGCTGGGTTTTGCAAAACCAAATCCCAGTCCAAGTAGGAGCAAAGCAGATTTATTCCACTACTATATGTACCCCTCTTAGGACCTTTTTCAGAAACATCAACTTAGTTACGAATTAGATACTACATAATTCTTGACTACTCTTGAGGATTTAATTATTGTAAGTGTGGAAAGCATTATTCCATACAAGTGTTGGAGGAAAAAATATCAAGTTCTTGTGATTCATATTAGCTTTCGAGATTTGTCAAATAATTTCATATTATTGTAAGTATTTCATTATGAATTCTTATAAATTTTATGTTATTGTTTCTTCAAACATGAGTGGCTAAATCTCTTTAGCAAGGGTTGGGGGAACCATAATGGATTAAAAAAAGTAGGCAAAATAAAATAGTGATTCTTGAATGGTAAATTTAGTGGATTGTTATTCTCTTTATTTTAATAAGTTTTTGCGATTGCAAACACTGAAACGTGCATGTATTATCAACTTGCTCGACCAAAGAGGTTGAAGTTAGAAAAAGAGAATAACAATGGAAATTTGAGGCCACCAACCCTCATCTAGTTAACTTGAGCTCTAATCGAGAATAGTTAATCCAAGACTTATGGCGAGGGAAAAATATACACACCTAAAGTCAGAGAGGATGTAATACCCCAAAAGTGCCTAGGAGACTCGGGAGCCAAAAGTTGAAAATTGCTAAAACTGGGAAAAATATCACAGAACGGGCGACCTAACGACTCGTGGTATCAAAGCATGGGTTGTTGTATGCAGTCATTGGTTAGGGAAGGCTGGGTGGCATAGGAGACAACGATGACACAACGACTCGTTGTTAGGAATAATGAGTTGTTGACAACAGGCGTTGGAGGAGGCTGGGTTCAATAGATGGCATACAACGGGTCTTCCAATGACTCGTTATGGGATTTAATGACTCGTCATTACTGATCGTGGTTTGGGTGCAAGAATTTCTAGTGTATGTGACGGATCGTGACCACGACTCATTGGAGGAAACAACGAGTCGTGGTGAGGCTCGTGGTAAGAAGGTTTAGCTTTTGTGAAAGGGAAACGATGGTCGATGTAATGACCCGTTGTCTCAGAGGACTAGTCATCCTGTTCGTCCATCGTTCAGATCTGTAGGCAAGTCCCATACAGTGCAAACAACGAGCAACAGAACTGGTCATCGTTGGTTCTAACAACCCGTTGGTTCCGTCCACTGGTCCAACCTGGACAGTTTTTAGGGCAGATTCATTAAAGGCATTTTCAACTTTTTCATGCTATAAGACCCTAAACTATGTCATTTTAGCTTATGAAAGGTGGGTTTTTAGGGGGGATAATTTATTATAAGTCCTCATTCATGCATGCAAGAACATAGAGAGGTAACCAAAGGTGATTCAAGGCTTTCTCTTCAATTCTTCCAATTTCCTTCTTGGGCATTTAAGGGAAGTTTAGAACCAGTTATTCCTAGGTATGTAAGGCTATCAATGGATATTTTTTCCATACCCATTCCCATCCTCTATGATTTTTTACAAAAATTTTATTAAAAACTCATAGGGTTTTGAAGATGATTTTTATAAAAGTCTAATGATTTGATAATGAGTTTTGTGATTTTAGAATCTCACATAATCTATTGGTTTTGATCAGTTTTTATTATTTAAATCATTTATAATTTTATCGATTTCGATTCCTATGGAATTAAGCCTAATTATGCATGACCCATCATGAATCGATTTATGATCTACTTTTCCTATAATGATATTCACAAGTCCAACATGAATTATGATTTAAATTATGGATTTTATCAATTACCCATCATGATTTTATGACTTTCAATCTATATGCATGATTCACAAGTATGTATGAACTTTATGATCATAAATTATGTTTTAGCCAACTCACGGGCCTTATATCATGGCTAGTTCATGTATATACAAGCATGTTTACGATTATCATGATTAAACTAGATCATGAATTCATGCATGTTATACTATGAGCACTATATATATGTTTTGGGAGTAGTATCAAACACCAAGTATATTCGGGGCTCAGGTTAAGCCCCGGATCTCATGAACTACGTGCCACTGTACGTATGTTGGGACCCTTTCATGACTGTCCCCGGCCCAAATGGACCTTTTCATGGTGATATCACACTTTCATGGTCCTACCCTTGTCAAGGTATGGATACCCTCCAGACTAGGGTTATAAGTCGGGCTTCATGTGTGCTCATATGGGGTATGTCAGTTAAGAGAATCTCCCAATGTTCCTCATGATTTATGCATGTTATGATTATGTATTTTGGCTCAAGTCATGTCAAGTAAAACTCTTTCCTTATGATTATGATTATGTCTACGTTAAGAATGTTTTGAAAACCTTGGGCCTTATGACATGTTATGATGATTTACGATACAAGCCTTATGACATGTTATGATGATTTACGATACAAGCATAATGTCCTGCTCTTATGATTATTTATGAGTTTTACATGTTTTAAATGTCCGTTTTACTTACCTTGCATACTCACTACATTCCACATATTAACCGCATACTTTCTATGCTATATCGTGTATGATACAGGCCCCAACTCTCAGCTCACCCTCATCCATAGATTTTCTCAAAGTTGCTTCCAGCGCAGTTGGTGAGCCCTCATGATCTGAGGGCTATTTGATAGACATGTTGATACTTTCTATTTCATTACATGTTCGGGTTAGTTGGGGGTGTTGTCCCATCAACCCATCGTACATATTAGAGGCTTTCAAAAAAATCTTCAGTACTCAACTTGTACGTCCTAGTGTTTCGGATGTTTGGTATATTATGTTATGCCATGTTTCTAAGATACCTTATGTTCATTCTTCTACGTATGTGATTGAATTAGATGTATGCTCATGCCATAGGTCCACTTGGGGTCTCTCGGGGCTCCTTGTCCTATGTCTACGATCTGGGCCTCTGTTTGGGTCGTGATAGAGGATTTAGGTTAAATTCATCAATGTAGGCCAAGAGACGTTACATGAACTTAATCGTCAGTCTTATAAAAAATTCACCAGGATGGATCACTAATAAAATAAGCCTACTACATTATGAAATCATGGGGAACACAATCCTAGTTTTGTCTCTTTAATTTGATAACAACTTACTCACTGTCTAGAATTTTTTTTTCTTTTATTTGCAACCCCCTTCATAAATATTGACTACCAGTTGATTTACTCATCATTAACATATTATTTCTATACTATTTCCTGTGGGATCGATCCCAACCTAGTTGGGTTACTATATTTGACAACGATCACTTTATACTTCATTACGAAGTGTAATTTAGGCATGAGCAGTATGTTGTGCAACGCACATATGAATAAGACTCTACTAGATACGATTTATAGACTCCCTAGGACATGACCTGCTCTAATACCAAGTTTGTCACATTCCTAAATTTGGGGAGGCGCGATCAGCATCTAGTGTCTCACTTGACCTAGTGAACCGCAGCTAACCAACCAACAACAACCGATTGAGCCGATGAGGCTCAACACTAAAATAAAATAAATAACAAAAAATAAAGATAATAGGCAATATTAGAGTGTATAGCAATAGTCAGCCCTCAAAACAATGCACACACACACATATATATACACACAAATAGCCCACAAATATAATAAACTACGCCAACGAATGATATTCATGACATGACTCCAATTTCACATATTCAACCATCTCATCGATGTACCACAAACATATGAGTCTAAGCACAAATCCAAGTTATTCCTGACTCCAAATCCCAACACAATTAGCATCTCAACCCAAGAGTAAGAGTAAGATTCAAGTGCTACAGAATAGCCAATTTTCACAATGATAATGAAAAGATGATATTCAATGAAAACATACTAAAAAGAGATAAGGAAAAAGCTCGATTGACAACTAAGGACTAAATGAATCTTCACTTCCCGACACCATACAAAGATTCCACAGTTAGTAGTTCAACCCACTAACACAAAGCCACAACCAAACCAACAACAAAAAACATGTACTATATGTATACGATAAGATTTCTATCGATTTAATTATAGAAACTCTGAAACAAGAATCTAATAACTCTCACAAGTCCATGACTATGATACCAAGATAGAAATCAAGGGAAAAGTGTGCTTACCCCACTGGTTCACACAAAGTAGCCGCGAAGCTACCAAGATGATGACGATAATACGAGCTATATGATGGCGATAATCTAAGCTCGGAGATGGACTGAAATCATCAATTTTGGGCTCAAGATCATCAATACTATAGAGGAATATAATTTGGGAGGGTTTCTATTACTTCAAGGCTTAGTGAAAATGAATTAGGAAATGTTCTACACATACACACACACACACACACATATGTATATATATAAGATGCTTGATTGATGTTTTCTAGGTTTTCATTCAATGTTTGATGTACACCACGTAGGTTCCTGTCATTTAACGAACCCGTTCATACGTATGTCAAGAAAATTGGAGTACAACGCATATGGAGAAGGGCTTGGCGGTTGACTACACGAGCATGTCATTGAGCGAGCAGGAGGCCAAGCTGCAAGGGTCAGCGCCCTGGGCAGCGCGACGTGCCAGCATAGCCAGCTCCTTGGGCGGCACGGCGCACCAGCATGTCGGCACCCTGGGAGGAGTGGGCAGCACCCTCCCTGGCACATTGGCCAGCGCGGGGCGCCTCCTGCCACCGCCCTGCACTTATATATAAGCCTTGCTAGTTCAATTCAAATCATTTCCAAACATTTCCTTCAACCAAAATAGAGAGGGCAATGTGGGCTTTGAGTATTTTCATCAAATTATGCTATCAAACACCATCCAGATGCAAATTAACTTCAGGTAACAAGTCCTAAGCCTATGGAAAGAAGTTCTATGGAGTTATTTCTCAAAAATTTGTCCGGCGTATCGGAACTACACCGAGTAAAGTTTATCAGAATTACTCTAAATTGAACCCTAAATGGCCACAGGCAATAGGTAAGCATTTCTCCTTTCTGAACTCTCGAGAAATTGTGGGTTTTCGTGGAGTTATTCAGAGTTGAATTATAGTTGATAATACTATCGAAAGATATCATTATTGGTCGAATTTAGTATTGAAAATAGTCCTATTCTCTTAGTATAATGACTGCAGATTAGTGGAATTGCTGGCTTTAGGTTGGAACTAATCGGTTAAACAAGAATCGACATTCGAGTTATGTTAAGTCTTATTCCTTCGATAGGTTATTCTCGTCGTACAATGATATGACTTATGTTTTTTAGCACAAACAACAATCCTACATATTGTTATTAGTTGTTGCTCGTCTATAAGGTCCATGTATGTTGTGGTTAGCTGCTATTAGTAGATTGTGATTACATATATTGTGGCTAGCTGCTAGAAAGCACATTAAGAGTATATTCCAGTATCTCTCGCCGGGAAATAAAGAGGTTAAGGGTGACTCACACTTGAAGCGTCATAGAAACTCCTTTGTCCTTCTGTTCACTGAGTTAGTAGAAACGATGTTTTGCTGTCATGGCTAGGCTTCAGACGTTTGTGGATAGTAGTTGGGCCTGAGTTAGTAAGTTGAATGGTATAGGCGCAGCCAGGTGAGATAACTATCAGTTGGCGCCTGTATTGTCACTAAGGCTCGCCCAGAGGCCATTGGCGTACCTTGATGCCACCAGGGCCAGAGTTATGTTAGTAGGGTTTGGTCCTAGGGTCAACAACATCAGAATTTCCTAGTGAGTTGGGGGGGTCAGTCTGCCACATAGTGGCTACCGCCAGTGATAGTTAGTTTCAGTTGATGCGATGCTTATCGTATAGGTCACTTAGGGCACCACCTTAGTCGTTACCAGCTTGATAGAGCAGTAGATACCCTAAGGAGGAAAGCTTTGTTAGTAGCTATACACGAGGCCAAAGCCCCATCCTACTCTTATAAGATATTAGGTACAGGTTGCTGGGAACGGCTAAGTCTAGATAAACACACCTATGAGGTTAGGAATCGCCCAGAGAAGGCATATAAAATTTGAACAGACTGAGTTAGTGTCTAAGGGACTAAAACTACAGTATTACAATATTACCTCCAGGCTAAGACTTATAATAAGCTGCTTATTGAAGGTTAGGCCTGACTGCTCAGGAGCATATCCGATTGGTAGCAGCCCCACAGTTGTTCTACACAGAGGGAAAGTATTCTAGAGTAAGCCTATTCTGGTCAGTTTCTACGAATAGAATTGAGAAGACGGCGATGACATAGTAACCCTCGTCATAATTAACCCTAGCTTGATTGGTTTTTCCTTATGATGTTTAGGTTGTTGGATATTGTTGCTTATAGGGCCAATATTCGTAGGGGCAGTGTGATTTCTGAAAGGACCAGATTGAGGTCGTGAGGGTCGTATTGAGTTTCACCAGATTGAGGCCATGAGGGCTGTATTGAGTTACACCAGATAGGGGCCATAAGGGTCGTACCCAGTTATAACAGTTACGTTATGGGCCATAGTCGAGCCAAGCCTCGGGGCCTAGTTACAGCAATTACATTATGATCCACAGTCGAGCCAAGCCTCGGGATCCAGTTACAACAGATACATTATGACCCATAGTCGAGCCAAGGCTTGGGGTCCAACTACAATAGTTACATTATGGGCTTGGCCCATAATCGAGCCAAGGCTTGGGGCTGAGTTACAGCAGCTACAGTATGATCCATAGTCTAGCCAATGCTCGAGATCTAGACGCAGAAAATACACGATGACCCATAGGAGAGCTAAGGCTCGGGGTACACCTACAGCAGATACAGTTACAGAAGCCCAAATGACTCAGATACAGTTACAGGAGCCTGGATGGCTCAGATACAGTTACTTGCAGAGTCTACGAGGTGCTAATAGGGGTATATAGACTTATTGGCACCTACCGAGGCTAATGGGGCCCGTTATTCTGTGTTGCTTGTACCTTCCCGGCTTATGGGGGCCAGGTTAGATTCTTGTGTATATATTTGTGTGCCAGCTATAGTTTATGAATAAATAGTCATACAGTTTCAGCTCATACACGTGTAATGATTTACTAAACGCATGTTATGGAAAGGAAAGCTTACAAGTTAACTTCTGGCCTTACTACTATTCACATTCAGATTTTACCAGTTTTAATCAGCTCCTGTTATTGCCTTACATATTCGGTACATATTGTACTGACGCCCAGCTATGGGGCGCTACATACTTGCCTATAGGTTTAGACAGACAGGATTCAGGAGCTCCATTAGAAGCTATTTGGAGTTAGCAGATTGGCCAACTCATTTGAACCAGAGCTTCCAGGTTGTAGAAGTTACCTGTCTTTTATTGTATAGTTTTTGGGTAGGTCGGGGCCCTATCTCGACCAATATTCTCATTCTTAGAGGCTTGCAGACCACAGTCTTCAGTTAGTTGGTTGTTGTTGGCCATGTGGGGCCCATGTATGTCTTATTTTCTGTGTTGGTCGTGTGGTGCCTAGTATAGCTGTCGGCTTTCATTCCAGTTATAACTAGACAGTATGGTGGTCTTGTTGGCCAGCATAGGATCCCTGTTATTGCGCTGCTCTTGGTTAGTTGTTTTCTTCACAGGTGGCCTTGTCGGCCAGAGGCTGTATTTACAGCCAAGATATAGCTCGTCGATTTCTTGGCTTAAGATACAGAAGTGCACCAGGCTAGTCAGGCTAGTCTAGGTTCCAGTGTGGGACTAGATGTCAGTCATGCCTCTCAAGGTGGAGCACGAAAAACTTGGTATCAGAGCTGGTCATATCCCAGGGAGTCTGCAAGCCGTGTCTAGTAGAGTCTTGTTTATAAATGTGTTGTGCACCACATTTTATAAACAGGAGGCTATGATGCATGATAGTGTGGTTACCCCTCCTTCTCTTTAAATTGTGCTATAGAGACAAGTTGAAAAGGGATGAGTCCCTAAGCTTTCATTGTTATGTTTGTTTGAAATAATGTTGATATGGGACAAACTTTAGTCAGCTGCAAGTTAGCTATAGCAATAGGAGAGGGTACAAGAAAGGTACCGCAGTTGGGGGCAGTTAGCCTAAGGGCATAAGCAAATGTCTTTTAATCACCCCAGCATCCTCCCGGGGCACCAGGAACCTCATAAGGTAATGGATATGCCAGCATCGTCTCCAGTTCCTTTTACAGCCTCAGAGTAAGACATCAGTAATATGGTATATGTATGAGTTGGTTTAATTAATAGATATTTAGAATTAGACAAGAGCGATAGTTAATGTTGGGTTACCTAAAAGGTTATAAAAGAAGGGGGAAATTGCCGGGTTCTCAACCCCAACTCTTCGAAGGTTGTAAAGTCCCATACTTCAGCCCTACCATAGTAAGATATGGTAATTTTATGCCTCCCAGCCTTTTCCCAGTATGGAAGAAAGCATAAGTATTAATGCGATGTTGCCCAGCATGAAAAGTAAAGAGAGGCTAGAATCATTGATTCTGGAAAAACGTTAAGAAGTGATTAAGACCCCTAGTGTTCAAGTAAGTCACCTAAACCCTCACAACAGTAAATCAGGAGGGTAGGTAAGATTTTTAGTAGCACCCAAGTGCAGGTGAGGGTCCATAAGCAATAAACTCCCAGCAATAGTAAAGTTTAAGCCAAAGATAGACTAACCCCATCGCGGTGTGTTGATGACGGTAAGACATACCTGCAGAATAATGGCTATTGCCCTAGTTTGTTATGTCGAAGGACAGAGAGATATGAATGAAATTGGACCGAGTGCGGGTCAAAATGATACAGGTTGGTAGACTTACTCAATAAAATCTCTGCTAGTAAGGTGCGTGGAGCACAAACCCCGATTTTCAGCTTATAGAAGTAAGAGCAAGGCATGAGCATCGAACTTGGGAGGAAAATAGAACCACCTCCAGGAGGTAGCTGGCTGATAGAGCTTGGAATCGCTACTGAATGTCGAGAAATAAGCAGTAGGATGACATTTACAGGATAGTAAGGTTGTAACCTAGAATACTACAATGTCACCACTAATTGTGGAGGTAAAGGAGTGATAGTACGGAGACCCTAGCCTAGTACAGCCAGAGATAAGGCCCAACAAAAGGAATCACCGGCCTTTGAGATAGTAGAAGATAGAGTATTCAGACCTAGAGGTCGATTCTATGTTCTAAATGTGGCAGAGTTTCGTCAGTAGCTTGTCGTAAGGCATATCATGTCTTTTATTCCCCCATCTCAATTTGATGAAAACGCGTTAGGTTATAAAAGAGACCTACTGGTGGTATAAGAAGAAAGAGGATATTATCAAGCTGTGGCACAGAGCTCCAATGGCCAGCAAGGGCAGGTCAAGTATCAGGAACTGGGCAGGCCAAATCAGGAGATAGTCGTGCCCATGTTCAGTGAAAGTGGGAATTAGTCACCCCAAAGGGTGAGCAAATCCATGTACCATGCATAAATTTGATCCCACTTGAGTCATTGTTGAAAGGCTAATGAGGCTAACTCATCCTTATCAATCAGAATCACGTTTCAGCTAAAGATGACGCTGATTTAAATTATAAAGAGATAGTCCAACTATGTGTGTCCTAGTATCTATTATAGTTTAGCATAGGGGACAACTCACGGCTAGGTTGTGGGAAGGATGTCAGAGCAGATTGAGACGCAAGGTAATTTAAGTACAATTTCTTATTCCAGATGAATGGCCAAGTAGAGCGCATGACTTATACGCCCGGGAATGTGCTAAGGGTTGAAATGTAGGTTCCCTATATGACGTCCTGAAATAGGTAAATCAGGGATAATTAAATCGAGCATACTGCATTAGTCGGAGGAAAATAGTTAAATTAATTTAGAGATATGTACCGGTTGCCTAGGGTCACCCAGAGCCTTACTTAAGTGTATGGAGAAATTAGAAATTGAATCAATTAGGGGATGTCCCTAAAAACTCGCCAATGAAGGGCGTTATGAGATCTGACAAGCAAAGCAAGTCCAGCCCTAGATTCATTAAGCTATACCGGGTCCTTCGGAAGATTGGCCAAGTGGCCTATGAGATAGAGTTGCCTTCGAAGCTAGAATCTGTTTATTAACACTACGCAAGCGTATAGGGGGCTTCTTCTCAGATAGCCCGAATTACAGAGGAGACTCTGCTAAAATTTTTCTAAGTACTAGTTAAAAGAGTTAACTCCTTTAAGCCTAAAGAGGGAATTCGAGGACGAATGTTCCTAAGGGGGGATGATGTTACACCCCGTAGGTTCCTGTCATTTAACGAACACGTTCGTGCGTATGTCGGGAGTTTTGGAGTATGACACACATGGAGAAGGGCTTGGGCGTTGAGTATACGAGCACGTCATTAAGCGAGCAGGAGGCTAGGCCTCGAGGGCTAGCATATTGGGCAGCGCGGCGCGCCAGCATGGTCAGCGCCCTGTGCGGCACGGCGCGCCAGCATGCCAGCACCCTGGGAGGCATGGCACGGCACCCTCCATAGCGTGTTGGTCAGTGCGGGGCACCCCCTGCCACCGCCCTGCACTTATATATAAGCCTTCCTAGTTTAATTCAAATCATTTGCAAACATTTCCTTCAACCAAAATAGAGAGGGCAATGTGGGTTTGGAGTATTTTCATCAAATTACGCTATCAGACACCATCCAAATGCAAATTAACTTCAGGTAACAAGTCCTAAGCCTACGGGAAGCAGTTCTACGAAGTTATTTCTCAAAAATTCACTCGGCGTATGGGAAACCCGCCGAGTAAAGGTTATCAGAATTACTCTAAATTGAATCCTAAATGGACAAGGGCAACAGGTAAGCATTTCTCCCTTCTGAACTCTCGAGTTGTGGGTTTTCGTGGAGTTATTCAGAGTTGAGTTATAGTTGATAATACTATCGAAAGATATCGTTATTGGTCGAATTTAGTATTGAAACTAGCCCTATTCTCTCAGTATAAGGACTGTAGTTGAGTGGAACTATTGGCTTCAGGTTGGAACTAATCAGTTAAACTAGAATTGGGATTCGAGGTATGTTAAATCTTATTCCTTTGGTATGTTATTCTCATTGTACAATGATACGACTTATGTTTTCTATCACAAATAACAATCCTACATGTTGTAATTAACTGTTGCTAGTCTATAAGGTCCATGTATGTCGTGGTTAGCTGCTATCAGTAGATTATGATTACATATGTTGTGGCTAGTTGCTGAAAGCACATTAAGAGTATATTGCAGTATCCCTCTCCGGGAAAGAAAGACGTTAAGGGTGACTCATGCTTGAAGCATCATAGAAACTCCTCTGTCCTTCTATTCACTGAGTTAGTAGAAACGATGTTTTGCTATCATGTCTATTCTTCAGAAGTTTGTGGATAGTAGTTGGGCCTGAGTTAGTAAGTTGAATGGTATAGGCGCAGCTAGGCGATATAACTATCAGCTGGCACCTATATTGTCAGTAAGGTGTTCGTTGTCTGCTCTGGGGTATTTCCTACACGCAAGTGCACGTGGTCGAACAAGTAGTAAAGTGGCTTAAGTAAGCCAAGTATCGATCCCACAGGGACTGGGATAAGGTAACAAACTACTTAAGTGTTACTATACTTACTCTAAAAATGAAGAGAACAGTGCAAAGAAGAGTTTGATATTTTGATTTCTAATTATATGCCAAATCTAAAACGAATATCTAATGTGAGTCTGAACTATGAATGTGAGCATGCTGAGGCTAAATGAACATGTATAGAAACTAATTATCGATACAATTTTTGGTTAATCTTTCCTCCGGTTGCTAGTCAAGAATTATTGCCAATGGATTAAAACTCTCGTATTTAACCCAACTTAAGACTCATGAACCGTCCACCTACATTTCTGTGATTAAACGAAATTCATGTTCTAGCCATACAAAACCGATTCCTTAATTGACTAATACGACTTTCAGGTATATTTCTATCCTGAAGGTAAATCAATTCTCAATTTTCCCAAACTAAGAAAAGATCATATCCTATTGATTCACAACTTTCCAATTTCTTGCTCTCTCGAGTGAAACCGGACTTTTTAGATATACATTAACATTGGCCACACATCAATGCAGTAAGAACAAGAATCAATAGAACAACCATGAAAGAAAAGATGAAAAACCCAATTGATCAATAACTACATTTCAATACAATTGTTCTTAACCTCAGCAAGAAGAGGAATTAGCCACTCATTTGTGGATTAAACCTCATTAAATGAGTGTTAAACATACAGGCAATTGAATTAAAGAAGGAGATAGAGAAAAACCCTGACAATTTCGTCCCCTCAACTGCCTGTAACCCACGTTCTTGCTCCACCAAGTCAGAATAATTAAAAATGAACCTAAGTGTTCTATTTAAACTAGTGGGAATTTTTCCCGGAATAACAAGCAACGTGTCATGGAGTGCATCGCGGAGCACTGCCTCCGTGACACACCACTGACGCAGACCCTTACTGGAAATTGAGTGTCCAGGTAATTAAGCCCAACATGGCACGGCATGCAACGCGGGGCTAGGCCAACGTGCCACGGCCCCAACGTGCACCCTCACTGGATTTTGGACAAAAAATCCCTATCCAGGCAGAAGGCATCCGCGATGGCAGCGTGACACGGCTCCATCGCGGAGCCCCTTTAATTTGTGCCTTCAAATACTTTTTCCCTTGCTAACATCCGAGTCCAACCCCAATCTCTCCCAACACGCATTTTAGCTTCCCAAAATTATATTTCACCTGCAAAACAATGCTAATCATGTTGGTTGGTATAAATTCACATTTTATTATCAATCACATGAGAACGTATAAACATTGATAGATAAACAAGGCTAAAATGACACCTTTGAGTATCACTTGGGCATATACATTTGCCCAAGATCACTTACCCCACACTTAAATCCTTGTTCGTCCCCGAACAACAATCTTACACCTCATGCACTTTACACCCCATCCTGGCTACTTTGGTTCGACAATTCAGGCTACGGTCATACCGATTATCTAATACAGCAAATCATCAAGAAAACATGCATGGTCCCATCAATGCAATGACCTTCAACACATCAAGACCTCCTAGACATAAGAATCGACTCTCGATATTGGCAAACTCCTGCAAATCAGCTGATCAAGATATCCGACACGAAATTTAATCTCTCATCAAGCATGTGCCCTCACAACACAAGAGAATTTTCCTCTTTTTAATCACATGAACTCAAACGATTACATGTAGGGGCATATAGAAACAATTTCGCTCTCTCTCCCAAAAGAATTCACATGCATCATGCCATGAACCATAGGCTTGCCTTTAGTGTATTACTCCACTAATATAAGGAAGTGTGATGTAAGATCACGTAGGACTTTAACGGGTTGTAATGTAAGCTACGAAACTAGTAAATTCTGGGCTAGCCAATAATAGCCACTAGCATCCTTAAGCGCTTTTTCAATACATCCCATCAAGCTCATGGGCATTGTTTCTTCCTTCATCCTCCCATTCTTGTAGTCTATCTTTATTTTGACCCATCTCATTAAGCACACTTGACTCAATCACGAAGAGTATTCATACATCTTCATTATATTTTAGTTATAACAAGTGCACCTTCAACCTTTTCTTTCCTTTGATCACTCTGCTTTTCTTTTCTTTTCACCATTCTCACTCTTTGACACTTTGGGAAAATTATTACCTCTTCTTAAGCGCTCAAGAGTTTTGGATCAAATTTATGGCTAATGAAAAGAAAGGGGTAAGCTCGGTTTACACATTTTTGACAAAAGAAAAAAATTAATAGGCTAAAGGCTCAACGGGCTAACTAGGGTGTACAATCAAGGTGGGTACAATAATGAAAAAGAGAAACTTTCGGTTGAAAACAAAGAAATGCCTACATCCTTTCCTACAATACACGTCCTTCATTTCATTTCGTACACACACCAGGCAAGTTCTAGACATTTCATAATAGCATGGAATAAACAAAACCTCACCCCACACTTATTGCACATGCTCAATTCAAGACATATTCACAGACTCTTCAATCAGCTAATTACAAGAATTCAAAATTAAGCCTCAATCACACTGAATCGACTCTATGGCCTAGGTATCTCAACATATTTACAGAGTTGCATGCTTTCATACGAATCACCTTTGCATTACAAATATCATGTACAACACGCAACCAGAATTCCGCAACCATAAAGTAACTATAGGCTTTGGGATGCAACCCACAAAAGAAAACACTAAAAAATAAATGAGAAAAAATCTACTCCTAACGACTACATTTCCCTTAAGACGGTCGTCATCCATCCATCATAGGGAACGGTCACTCACTAAGACTTCGGTTCAATGGGACCAATCTCGGTAAAAGAACCGAAAACAAACGCCGAGAAACCCAAGAATTGAAAAAAAAAATTAAAAATATCAATCATTTCGATAAAACAAAAATATGTACAAAATCAGCTAGCAATATTCAGCGGTACACAACAGCTTCACATTAATTCCAATACAGAACAGAAACATCACAATCACAGGGTCACAACATTTTTCCACAGGCACAACAACAGAACAGAAACATAAACAACAACACAATCAGCACCTAACTACTCCCACCCTACACTTATATCGAACATTGTCCCCAGTGTTCACAAAAATTAACATAGCACAAAAAAATGGGTGGCGGAACTCCCTGATCAATCAAAATACTCCACTTCTTCATCAGGTGTTGCTGCCTTATCTCCCATGTCTGAATCGCCCCCATCATCATCATCGGAGTCCTCACGACGTGTCTCCTCGTCTGTGGGGACATCATCATCCGTGGGCTCTACAAAAGCTGGCCCCACTCGACATAGAGCCCTGGCGTTTTCGCCAAAGGGGTAGTCTAGCTCGAGCTGCCATAACTCCTCTTCTGTTGCTGGCCTGCCGCCTATTCGCAGCTGGAGCATCTGCATCCCGTACATGCGAGCCATGTACTAATCATCCCGAGCATGTCGCTCGACTAGTGTAAGAACTGGCCCATGGGTGGTGTCGGGTGCCTTAGTTTTAGTGACATCTAAGGCCCGCCGCTCCATCTGCGGGATGTAGTCAAGGGCCTCTTCCTCAATATCCAGGCCCCTCAGGAACGTGGTGAGTAGTCCACCAAATCCGTATCTATGCCCTTGATGCAAACGGGCTCTCTTCATGGCGAAGATAATCACCGCCCCCACATTGATCTCCAGCCCTTTCATCAGGGCGTACACCAAGCATACACGATCCCGGGTTACATCCGTCATATGCACCCCCGGGATTAGGCAGGAACAAACAATCTTCAGCCATATCTTGGCTTCCTTGTTCATCTGTGAGTAAGGCAAGGTCTGATGGTAGCCCCTCTCCTTATGTCTGCTCCACCGAGCTGTTGATCGGGTTCCACACAAAGTGCGTCTGATGTCCGCATATGGTGGACTGATATTCATCTTCCAAAGCACATGGGCATCTGTGTCCCGCGCCCCTAGGATAGCATTGAGGTGGTGGGGCTCAAAAGTGACTATTTTCCCTCTTATTTTGATGGTGTGACTTCTGAGAGTCAGGTTCCAGTTGGCGTAGAATTCCTGAATCAAATGCAAGTTGCATTCCTTGGGCTCTTCAAAGATGAAGTTTAGCCCAGCTGCCTCGATCCTATGGACAATCCTGGGGAACTCTTGTGCCAACGGTTCCCTTGCTATGTGTTCCTCAGGGAAGTACTTGCTCTCCTTGTGCTTTGCGTACCATTTCTTCCCCTCCTCTGTAACCCACCTGGTTCCATATTGGCCGCGTTGGCCGCGTGGAACCACTGGTGCCGCTGGGACCGCTATGCCCAGTCTGATTCTTTTTCTTCCGGCGCCAGATGTTGATGCGTCTTTTCCCTTGTCTTGCCTGCTTGCCATTGTTCCTGTCAAACCAAACAGACAAGTTCAATGTTAAGCCAGTTAAAATTAGCTTCGACTAAGGTTGGGTTAAGCTAGGCTACCCCACACTTAGTCCTTAGCCAAAATTACAACATTAAGGCAAGATCGTACTTATTTACACAAACAAACAACAAAACATAACAAATATGCTTAGTGCCTTGGGAGAATTCGGTGGTATATGTTCCATGTAGTACTCAGACTTCGTACAGCTAACCACAATCCTTACCTATCGATAACAATTTATCCCATAGCACTTAGGAAGGAAAAACAAAAGAAATTTTTTAACTATATGATGCTATACAATTCACCCATTTCTTTCAATTTCCAATATTTTCTTAACTCGAGAATCCGTTGGTCTTTTAGCATAGTCACAGTTAGCACAATCGACTCATCTCACCCAACATGTACAACCCAACATGAATTTCACTAGTTCAACTCAATTTTTTCCATTTCAAACTCCTTCCCCAGCTACGATTTTATCAAAAATTCGGTTAAGCTATGTAATAATCGAGTTCAAGCAATCACACCATTACTCCGAACATCAATCAACAATAATTCAATTGAATTTAAGCTTAATTTCTGCTTAGGGCAAGTTTTTCTCAAGTCACATGTTCAACATCGAAATAAATCGACAAGAATTGAGATAGAGTTGAAGAACATACCTTGAATTCGAAGAAATGACGAAAACTTGATGAAATATGGGCCTAAGTCCATGTCACGTTGAGGGGGGAGGGGTTTTTGGGATGTTGGTCGTGGAGGGTATGAAAAATGACGAAAAATGAGGAGGAATCGGGGTTAAAAAGTGGGAATTTCACGCGGGTCACCCGATGTGACCCGTCGCGATATACACCTCAACGTGTCACGGAGGGTAACACGGAGCATGCGCTCCGTGACACGGAGCCATCGCGTAGGTGTTCTGGAATTTGTAAGAATTCCATAATTACCTTCAACGTGTCACGGAGGGTAACGCGGAGGTCCTCCTCCGTGACACGGAGCCATCGCCCTGGCTCACTATTTTGCCACATTTTATTATTTTTCATACCTCGGATTCTCCTTTGTGATTCCTTGCATGTTTACCCTTTGTTCAACCTGAAATTCATCTTACGATAAGAAATTGGTTAGAATTATAGGATTCACTCAAAATAAAAATAAGAATAAAAATAAAAACTAAAAATTTTGTTGTTAATCAAAAAAGAAAAAGAAAAAGAAATCTATTCACGTTTTACAGAGAAAAATTTCACGGGTTGCCTCCCGTGCAGCGCCTGGTTTACCGTCACGGCTCGACGTCATTCAGCTCAGTCATCTTCTAGGGTGACGGACATTTTCTCTCAACCACCGTCCTCACCCCAGTAGTGCTTACATCGCTCCGGTGGTTTTCCCATTAACTCTCGTGATTCAACTATCTGAGCATCATCAGCTCGATCAATCACGTTGATCACCAAGAGTTCCTCGTACACAGTCGGGAGCTTGGTGGCCTTGTATACATCAAACACTTCCACCTTGTCATGTGCTCGCATGGTTAGCTGCCCTGCAGCTACATCAATCAGCGCTTTCCCAGTCGCCAAGAAGGGACGTCCCAAAATAAATGGGACTTCCGCGTCTGGCTCAAAATCCAGCACGAAGAAATCTACCGGGAAGATAAGGGATCCCAATTGCGCCAGCACATCCCCCACAATGCCATCAGGTCTGGCTAAGGACCGATCCGCTAGTTGCAAGATCACTGTTGTTGGTCTAGGACTCCCTAGACCCAACTTCTTGAATACCGATGACGGCATCAAATTAATGCTCGCTCCCAAATCACATAATCCGCGAGCTCGGATACTCTGCCCAATTGTAATTTGTATAGTAAAGCTCCCAGGATCTTTGATCTTTATGGGCAATTGGTTTTGTATCTGGGAAGTGCACTCCTCCGTGAGAGCTACCGTAGCATACTCAGTCAACCGACTTTTGTTCGCCACAATGTCCTTAATGTGCTTTGCATACTTCGGCACTCCCTACAAAACATCAACAAGAGGTAAGTTAATATGTACCTGTTTCAGCACCTCCATGAATTTCTTGAAACATGCCTCCTCCTTGTGTTGTTCTTTAATCTTTGAGGGAACGAGGGTGGTGGTCTTTCTGATTCAGCTTCCTTTTTCTTCCCCCTCTCTTCACTTTGCTCCCTCTCAACTTTTGCTACTCCCGATTGTTGAGGTGGTCTTTCTGGTTCCACCTCTTTAAGCTGCAAACCACTCCTTGTGGTCACTGCATTCACCTGCTTGGGGTTGGGATCTGTGTCGCTCGGAAGTCCTCCTCTAGGCCTGGTGTTTTGGGCTCCAGCAAATTGCCCAAATTGATATGCAAGTGCCTTAGTAGCTAACTGGTTGTTCTTCACCTCGGATGCCAATTTCACATAGTCAGCCTGCAATTGAGCTTGGTTAGCTATCATTGTGTTGAACATCTCCTCAATGCTGGGTGATGGTGGGGGAGGAGGTGCATTGTTGTTTCTATATTGTGCTTGATAGTTCTGTTGCCCTCCTTGATTCCTCTGCGCCCCCTGACTCAAACTTTGCCCTTGATGGTTGTTGCTACCCCAAGAGAAATTCGGGTGATTCCTCCAGTTGGAATTGTAGCTGTTGCCATACTGTTGATGGTTATTCCTCTGTACATTTCCCACAAAATTCACCGAGTCAGGATTTGCTCCACAACACTCAGCTGAGTGCTCACTACTCCCGCACACTTCACACCAAATTTGCTGCACTACATTCACTGGTGCTTGAGTATGGTTCATTGTCATATTACTGAAGTGGGTGTTGAGTTGATTCTATAAAGCAGCTATCTGTGCAGCAATAGCTGTAAAACCATCCACTTCTAGAACTCCTGCTGCTTTCCTTGTTCCTCCTCTTGACGAATCAGCATTCCACTCCGGATTTCCCTGTGAAATATGATTTAACAAGGTATACAGCTCCTCATAAGTTTTCTCCAATGCTTGTCCCCCAGCTGCTGAGTCTAGCAAGATTTTTGTGTGGGGTTCCAAGCCCTCTATAAAAGTGTGCACCAGCACATCATTGGATTGATGATGATGTGGACAATCCAGCAACATGGACTTGAATCTCTCCCAAGCCTGATACAGATTCTCCCCCTCACTCTGTTTGAAACTTAGAATTTGACTTCTAAGTCTTGCTGTTTTACCGGATGGAAAAAATCATATCAAGAATTTCCTTGCAAGATCATCCCACGTAGTAATAGAATTAGGTGGCTCAGCTTTCAACCACCTCTTGGCTTCTCCCAATAGTGAAAATGGGAACAATCTAAGCCTGACATAATCTGATGACACTCCAGCGGGGATGTAAGTGTCACTTATCTCCAAAAAAATTTTGAGATGCTGTTGTGGATCCTCATGAGGGAGACCTGTGAACTGCCCGCTGGTGTGCAGCAATTGCACTATGTTTTGTTTGAGCTCGAACCTCCCTCCTGGCTCAGGTTTGCGAATGCTAGATGTGACAATGTTAGCATGTGGGATTGCCACCTCGCGAACCGGCCTAGCTGCCATTTCCTCGGGCACTAGCATTGCCCTTACTACTGGTGGATTCTGTTGTTGCTCCATGATTGTTTGTCTGAGCAACTGCAGCTTTTTCTCTAGAGCTTCTCTCCGCTGACGATGAAATTGTCTTTCAGGCTCTAAATATGAGTCCACCAGCTCCTTGTCTCTTGCCAGTGTTCAACAGAGATTATATCTGTGAAATACAGGCTAAGACCAAGTTGTCAACACTTAAGAAAAAAATATAGTAAATTTACACTTAAGAAAAATTCACCAATTGCCAGTCCCCGGCAACGGCGCCAAAAACTTGTTCGCTGTCTGCTCTGGGGTATTTCCTACACGCAAGTGCACGTGGTCGAACAAGTAGTAAAGTGGCTTAAGTAAGCCAAGTATCGATCCCACAGGGACTGGGATAAGGTAACAAACTACTTAAGTGTTACTATACTTACTCTAAAAATGAAGAGAACAGTGCAAAGAAGAGTTTGATATTTTGATTTCTAATTATATGCCAAATCTAAAATGAATATCTAATGTGAGTCTGAACTATGAATGTGAGCATGCTGAGGCTAAATGAACATGTATAGAAACTAATTATCGATACAATTTTTGGTTAATCTTTCCTCCGGTTGCTAGTCAAGAATTATTGCCAATGGATTAAAACTCTCGTATTTAACCCAACTTAAGACTCATGAACCGTCCACCTACATTTCTGTGATTAAACGAAATTCATGTTCTAGCCATACAAAACCGATTCCTTAATTGACTAATACAACTTTCAGGTATATTTCTATCCTGAAGGTAAATCAATTCTCAATTTTCCCAAACTAAGAAAAGATCATATCCTATTGATTCACAACTTTCCAATTTCTTGCTCTCTCGAGTGAAACCGAACTTTTTAGATATACATTAACATTAGCCACACATCAATGCAGTAAGAACAAGAATCAATAGAACAACCATGAAAGAAAAGATGAAAAACCCAATTGATCAATAACTACATTTCAATACAATTGTTCTTAACCTCAGAAAGAAGAGGAATTAGCCACTCATTTGTGGATTAAACATCGTTAAATGAGTGTTAAACATACAAGAAATTGAATTAAAGAAGGAGATAGAGAAAAACCCTGACAATTTCGTCCCCTCAACTGCCTGTAACCCACGTTCTTGCTCCACCAAGTAAGAATAATTAAAAATGAACCTAAGTGTTCTATTTATACTAGTGGGAATTTTTCCCGAAATAACAAGCAACGTGTCACGGAGTGCATCGCGGAGCATTGCCTCCGTGACATGCCACTGACGCGGACCCTTACTGGAAATTGAGTGTCCAGGTAATAAGGCCCAACGTGGCACGGTGTGCAACGCGGGGCTAGGCCAACGTGCCACGGCCCCAACGCGCACCCTCACTGGATTTTGGTCAAAAAATCCCTATCCAGGCCGAAGGCATCCGCGATGGCAACGTGACACGGCTCCATCGCGGAGCCCCTTTAATTTGTGCCTTCAAATGCTTTTTCCCTTGCTAACATCCAAGTCCAACCCCAATCTCTCCCAACACGCATTTTAGCTTCCCAAAATTATATTTCACCTGCAAAACAACGCTAATCATGTTGGTTAGTATAAATTCACATTTTATTATCAATCACATGAGAACGTATAAACATTGATAGATAAACAAGGCTGAAATGACACCTTTGAGTATCACTTGGGCATATACATTTGCCCAAGATCATAAGGCTCGCCCAGAGGCCATTGGCGTACCTTGACGCCACCAGGGCCAGAATTATGTTAGTAGGGTATTGCCCTAGGTTCAGCGGCATCAAAGTTTCCTAGTGAGTTGGGGGGGTCAGTCTGCCACATAGTGGCAACCGCAAGTGATAGTTAGTTTCAGTCGATGCGGTGCTTATCATATAGGTCGCCCAGGGCACCACCTTAGTCATTTCCAGCCTGATAGAGAAGTGGATACCTTAAGGGGGAAGCTTTATTAGTAGCTAGACACAGGGCCCACGTCCTAGCCTACTCTTATAAGATACTCATATACAGGTTGCTGGGAACGGCTAAGTCTAGATAAACACACCTACGAGGTTAGGAATCGTCCAGAGAAGGCATATAAAATCTGAACAGACCAAGTTAGTGTCTAAGGGACTAGAACCACAGTATTATAGTATTACCTCTAGGCTAAGAGTTATAATAAGTTGCCTATTGAAGGTTAGTGCGGACTGCTCAGGAGCATATCCGATTGGTAATAGCCCTACAGTTGTTCTACGTAGAGGGCAAGTATTCTAGAGTAAGCCTATTGTGGTCAGTTGCTACGAATAGAATTGAGAAGACAGCAATGACATAGTAGCCCTCGTCTGAATTAACCCTAGCTTGATTTGTTTTTCCTTATGACGTTCGGGTTGTTGGATATCGTTGCTTATAAGGCCATGCCCGTAGGGGCAAGATGATGTCCTAAAGGAACAGATTGAAGTCGTGATGTCCGTATTGAGTTTCACCAGATTGAGGCCATGAGGGCCATATTGAGTTACACCAAATAAGGGCCATGAGGGTCGTACCCAGTTACAATAGTTACATTATGGCCTATAATTGAGCCAAGGCTCGGGGCCTAGTTACAGCAGTTACATTATGATCCATAGTCGAGCCAAGGCTCGGGATCCAATTAAAGTAGATATATTATCACCCATATTCGAGCCAAGGCTCAGGGTCCAACTACAGCAGTTACATTATGGCCCAACAATCGAGCCAAGGCTCAGGGCCTAGTTACAGTAGCACAGTACGATCCATAGTCGAGCCAAGGCTCAGGGTCACTCTACAGTAGATACAGTTACAAGAACCCAGATGGCTCAGATATAGTTATAGGAGCCCAAATAGCTCAGATACAGTTACAGTTACTTGCAGAGTCTACGGGGTGCCAATAGGGGTGTATAGACTGATTGGCACCTTCCAAGGCTTATGGGGGCCCAGGTATGTTATTCTGTGTTACTTGTACCTTCCCGGCTTATGGGGGCCAGGTTAGATTCTTGTGTGTATATTCGTCTGCCAAGTGTAGTTTATGAATGAATAGTTGTACAGTTTCAGCTCATACACGTGTAGTGATTTACTGGATGCAGGTTATGGAAAGGAAAGCATATAGGTTAGCTTCTGGCCCTTACTACTATTCACTTTCAGTTTTTACCAGTTTCATTCAGCTCCTGTTATTGTCTTACATATTCGGTACATATTGTATTGACGCCCAGCTATGGAGCATTGCATACTTTCCTGCAGGTTTAGACAGACAGGATTCAGGACCTCCATTAGCAGCTATTTGGAGTCAGCAGATTGACCAGCTCCTTTCATTTGGAGCTGCCAGGTTGTATAAGCTACCTGTCTTTTATTATATAATTTCTGGGTAGGTCGGGGCCCTGTCCCGACCAATATTCTCATTTTTAGAGGCTTCTAGACCACAGTCTTCAGTTAGTTGGTTGTTGCTGGCCGTGTGGGGCCCATGTATGTCTTATTTTCCATGTTGGCCGTGTGGGGCCTAGTATAGCTGCCTACTTACATTCCAGTTATCACTAGACAACATGGTGGTCTTGTCGGCCAGCATAGGATCCCTGTTATTTCGTTGCTCTTGGTTAGCTGTTTTCTTTACAGGTGGCCTTGTCGACCAGAGGTTGTATTTACAACCGAGATATAGCTCATCGATTTCTTGGCTTAAGTTATAGACGTGCACCAAAAGTGCACCAAGCCAGTCAGGTTAGTCTAGATCCCAGTATGGCACTAGGTGTCAGTCATGCCTCCCAAGGTGGGGCGTGACATTTGATTCTTTGCACGTGACTTCTACCCCGGGCCTCCCCTCAACGTACATCGCTTTACCATAAAACTAGACTTATACGTCCAAAACCCAGCAGAAAAATCTTGGCATAAAAGTGCTCATCATTCAACTTCTGAGGCACAACCTTCAAGTATTGTTCATGCTCCTCCATACTACAAGAATAAACCAGGATTCCATCAATGTATACAACAACATAGGAATCCAAGTAAGTCCTAAAAACATCGTTTATCAACTCCATGAAAGTTGTTGGACCATTAGGCAATCCAAAAAATTGACTAGAAATTCATAATGGCCATAATGGGTTCTGAAGGATAAGAATATTTATTGTCCTATTCTTCAACTAGTGATAACCTGAGCTTGATCAATCTTCAACAACATAGAAGCACCGTGAATTTGATCAAACAAATCATCAATGTGTAGTATTGAATGCCTACTGTTTATAGTCACCTTATTTAGTTGTTGATAGTAAATACACATCCTTATAGTGTCATCCTTCTACAAATAAAATAAGAGCACCCAAAGGAGATACAACGCCATCCTATACGGCAAAACAAAATAAGTTGTGTGTCCGATTTTATATCATTATCGAAATAGATATCACGATTAGCATAATACCCGGTAAATCTATCAAAATACCTCTATGAACTCATTCACTCAGTATTGATACTGACTCAAGCACAGGAGTGTCGATGCTAGAGTTCCAAATATGTGCCAAGTAAGATAAGCACCCTTTTTTCACCATCCTCTCGCCCTGAGAAAAGATATCACTACCTTCGGTGAATAATAATAGTACCTTCCACTCTAACAAGGAATACCTAGCATTGCCAACATAATTGTCTTGGCACGATAATTCAAGATCACATGATAAGAAGAAAGTCAATCCATGCCAAAGATGATGTCAAAATCCACCATATCCAAAATAATAAAATCTACCCATGTCTCTTATCCCATCAAAGTAATAAAAAAGGATCATACACTCGATCCACTACTAAGAAATTATCCACGAGAACACTACAGCAAGAGAGTAACAAAGCATATCTAAACCCGAGCAAAGCAGGTATACACATAAGAATAAGTAGAGCCTAAATCAAATAGTACTAAAGCTGACTAATGATAAATTGGAATAATACAAGTGATGATGTATTTGAAGTCTCAATCTCTGACCTGAAAATGGATAGCATTGGTCATGTCTACCCCTAGATTATGTGCCTCCATGGTCACCTCCTCGGCCTGTCTAGGCTCTACCCCTAGTAGAATAAGGATCATCTCTAACATTCTATGCACCCCCTCTAGCTGGTAGTGTCGCTACTCTAGGGATTGAACTTGAGAATTCTACTGGCCTTATCATGTATATCTCTAGGGTAATCCCTCGCTTAGTGTCCTAGATCACAACATTCTTAACACAATCTGCTAATCATGGGTTATAGAGATGGTACGGAAGAACCAAAATGTCCTATGTGACCAGAGAACATGGAATATGAGCCTCGAGAGACCTGTCTTTAATTATAACTATTGTATCAAGGATAAACACCATGTCTGCAATGCTACCTGAATGGGTCAACTAGAATGATACTGATAACCTCCACTTGAATATCCTCTGCCTCTAAAAGAATTACCACTAAAAATACCAGACCTATGAGCCCTCTTGTCGTCACCTCCATTTTAGTCCTAACAATGTATAATCTCAACCTCATTAGCATGATCCACTAACTGCTAAAAAGATTCCCAAGATGCAATTACCTAGGAAGAAACTATACGAATCGAAAAGATTAATCCTTTTACAAACCTCAATATCCTCTCCACCTCAGTGAAAAGTATCATTAGTGCATAATGGACTAAAGCATGAAACCTCATCTCATAATTGGTGACCGACATACTATGTTTCTAAAGTCCCTCGAATTGATCCCTCTTACTCTCTCTCTAGTTGTGAGAAACAAACTTCTCTAGGAACACCTTGAAAACTAGGTCCATGAAAAGGGGAGGTGACCTAACCAGTCTACAATCAACATAGGTCCTCCACCACTACTTAGCAGGACTAATCATCTCAAATGTAGAATAATCCACCCAATAAGACTCCACCAACCCGAGGTTATGCAACCTCTCATGACAGCTAACTAGAAACTCATAAACATCCTTAATTGGGTATCCTTTGAACTAAGGAGCACACATCCTGACAGATCTATCAAACTTTTTCTACTCCTCTATGGTCATAATAGGTCTAGCCATGGAATGATAGCAAGATCAAGTACTGGTGCAACATCAATAAGGGGAGCCACAACGGCAGCTCGAGTAGTTGGTTATGCCTCTAGTATTTGAAAACCTGGAGCTAGTATCTGATCAAAAGTTTGTGTCCTAACTTTGATCTAAGAACCCTCCGTTATACTAGGTAGCATCCCCGCCCCCTCCCCCCAAATCCATGCTCTCAAGAAAACCCAATAGATGAACCATAGTGTCTTGAAACATAAGTGTCGCGATGAAACCTGTGGTTCCTGAGTTGGATCCAACTTGTATGCCTATTAAGTCTTATCTTCATGTCTACAGATTATAAGACATGGCTTTGTATGAGCTTGAGAAGTTATGGGTGCTCGACCTCTAGCTAGCACTATTCCACGTGCCATTCCTTGGCCTTGACCCTACCTGACCATGTGTAACAACTATAGCAACAGGTAAAGATGCATCATCTCCTATAACACTAAACAAGTCCTCACCATCTATGAGAGAAGGAACAATAAAGTTTAGAAACTCAAGACTGACTCAAATATGCACAATAAATAATCAAGAATAGAATTTTCGTACATATCCTACACAGCCTCTCAAAGATTTGTAAAAAAACATCTCTATACCGATCCTCAAACCACTAATAGATATTTCTCTTGTACACAAGAGACCGGTGAACTATGTGCTGACACCAAAACTGTCATGACAAAAAGCCACGAGGGTCATGATGTCACCTATATTCTCCCCCAATAGGTAAGTCAAACCACTATCCAAACTGAATCAGAACACAAGTAAATATTGTGGAAGTAAAATATTAACAATATAAAAAAATTTTAGGGAAGCTTTATTAGGAAAAAGTGAGAAAATTAACCAAAATTCAACTCCCAAGATTTAGTATCATGCTCACAAGATCTTTCATAATTACAATATAATTGTACAACACTAATACACTTTTTGAAATAGGAAGACAGAAAAGTAAAAGATAGATGGAATCTGGCACTATAAGTCTACAAGACAGCTCACCAAGAACCATCTGTAGTATAAGCCTCAAACTTAGTCAAAACAACATGGCCCATGATAACATCCAAAATATATCCTTAATTCAAAGAATATACATGGCCGAAGAATCAAAGGAAGTAACCCGATGAATGCCGGGGTCGAATCCCACGAGGACTAGGGAATAATAGTTTCAAGATTCGATTGAGAAATTGACGTTAGCTTGCACCACGTAGATTTAATATAAAAACAAATAAAATTAGGGGAGTTGAAATTTTCAAAATTGTATTGGTTGATTTAGTGAAATAAAATGGCAAGATCATCTAAGTTGTCAACAAGGATGTGAAAGACTAGAGGTGCAGTGTAGATGAAATACTAACTAGATCGGGACATATCAGGTCATCTTATGAGTTCAACAAGCATAAATAATCTCGGAAAGTGGGTAATTACAGCTTTCCAACCTTCTAGTACATCTATATAGAGTTTTGTTAGACCTCTAATCACAATTTAGCTCAACCTGATTTGATTTTGATTAGCAACTGCACTAATTCCTAGCTATTAGCTGCTAATAAGGAAAGAGAATGAAATTTCAGCTATTTCTAGAGCAATTTCACACTCCCTTCTCCATACCCACTGTCCGGTGCTGTGGTAGGGGTTAAAATCCGACACGCAAGTGCACGTGGTCAAACAAGTAATAAAGTGGCTAAGTAAGCCAAGTATCGAACCAAGGAGACTCTGGATAAGTAAAATTGCTTAAATATACTATATTCTAGCTTACCTCTAATTATGCTGACAACAACGTAACCAAAAGTTAAAGAATTTTTGTTTATAAATTATATACTAAAACTATTAACAAATATTTACTTTGAATTGAAACTATGGATATGAGCATGCCAAGGTTAAGAACAAGTAATGAACTTGATTACAATCATAATTTGGTTATTCTTCTCTTCTAGTTGCTAGCCAAGAACATTAGCCTAGACATTAAAACTCTCGTATTTAACCTCACTTAAGAATCATAAACCATCCGTCTACATTTCTGTGATCAAATGCAATTTATGACCTCGCAATACAATTCTGGTTCCTAAATTGACTAATACGGCTTTCAAGTATATTTCTATCAGGAAAGCACATCAAAACCCAATTTTCCCAAATCAAGTTAAGAACAATACCCTATTAATTCACAACTTTCCAATTTCGTGCTCTCTCGAGTGAAATCGGACTTTTTAGATGTACATTAATGTCGGCCACACACTAATGCAGTAGAAACAAGAATTAATAGAACAACATAGAAGAAGAAGATGAAAAACCATACAATTCAATAATCAAAATTCATCACCATTGTTCATAACCTCAGCAAGGAAGAGAATTAGCCACTCATTTGTGGATTAATCATCCTAAAACAAGTGTTAATCATACATACAATTGATTGAAAGAAGAAAGGAAGAGAGAAAATCCCTTAGCTTTTTCGTCCCTCAACTGCCTCTAACCCACGTCCTTGCTCCACCAAGTCTGAATTAATTAAAAATAAGCCTAAGTGTTCTATTTATACTATTGGGAATTTTTCCCGGAATAACAAGCAACGTGTCACGGAAGCCAACGCGAAGCACTGCCTCCGTGACACGGCGTGGACGCGGACCCTCACTGGAAATCCAGGGTCCGGGAATATAGCCTCAACGTGGCACGGCATGCAACGCGGAGGCTTGCCTCCATGCCACGGAGCTGTCGCGAGGCTTCACTGGAAATTGCCAAATTAATTCATCCTCCATGCAGTGTGCCTCCGCGATTTTAGCGTGGCACGGCTCCATCGCGGAGCCCCTTTACATTGTGCATTCCAATGTCTTCTCCGTGCTCGCATCCAAGTCCAACTCCGATATTGTTCCAACATGCATTTTAGCTCCTCAAAATCATGTTTTACCTACAAAACAATGCTAATCATGTTGGTTAGTATAAATTCACATTTTATTACCAATTACATGAAAATGTATACACATTGCACAATAAACAAGACGAAAATGATACGTTTGAGTATCACTTGGGCATATAAATCTGCCCAAGATCACTTACCCCACACTTAAATCCTTGTTCGTCCTCGAACAACACATACACAACTCATGCAAATTACATCCCAACCTTCGCCACTATGGTGCGACAATTTGAGCTACGGTGATACCAATTATTCAATTTTTGCAAATCATCAAGAAAACATGCATGGTCTTAACAATGTAATGACCTTTAATATATCAAGACTTTCTAGACTTTAAGAACTGACTCTTGATATCGGCAAACTCATGCAAATCAGCTAATCAAGATATCCGACATGAAAATCAATCTTTCATCAAGCATGTGCCCTCACAACTCAAGAGAATCTTCCCCTTTATGTTCATGCAACACACAAACATTCACGTAGGGGCATGTAAAATTAATTTCACTCTCTCTCCCAAAAGAATTCACATGCATCATGTCATGACCCATAGGCTTTCCCTTAGTGTATTACTCCACTAATATAAAGAAATGCAATGTAAGATCACGTAGGACTTTAATGGGTTGTAATGGAAGCTATGGAACTAGTATGCATTGGATTAGCCAATAATAGTCACTAGCATCCTTAAGCGCCTTTTCAACACATTCCCATCAACTCATGAACATTGTTTCTCTCTTTTCTTTTTTCATCATCCCATTCATGCTGGTTTACTTTCGTATGGCCCATTTCATCAAACACACTTGACATGACACAAAGGTTTTTCATGCACCTTCATTATCATTTCATTATAACAAGTGCCTCTTCAACCTTTTTCTTTTCTTTCCTCACTCTGCTTTTCTTTTTCTTTCCACTATTCTCACTCTTTGACACTTTGGGAAAAATTTTTCTGTTCTTCTTAAGTGCTTAAGAGTTTTGTATAGACTTTACGGCTAATGAAAAGACAGAATTAAGCTTAGTTTATACATTTTTGGAAAAAAGAAAGAAAGAATCGGCTAAAGGCTCAACGGGCTGACTAGGGTATACAATCACAAAAAATGAGAGTACGACAAGAAAAAAAATAGAAACTCACGGTTAAAACAAAGAAATGCCTACATCCTTTCTAACACTACACCTCCTTCATTTCGTTTTGTACACACACCAGGCAAGTTCTAGACACTTCACAATAACATGGAATAACAATACCTCACTTCACACTTTATGCACATGCTCGATTCAAGATGCATTCACAGACTCTTTAATTAGCCAATTACATGAATTCAAAAATTAAGCCTCAATCACACCAAATCGAATTCTACAGCTTAGGTAATTCAACATATTTACAAAATTGCATGCTTTCATACGAATCACTTTTACATTTTGAATATCAGTTACATCACGCAACCAAATTTTCACAACCATATAGTAACTACAGGTTCAGTGATGTAATCCACCAAAGAAAAAAACTGAAAACTAATTAAAATCACTCCTCCTACCGACTACATTTCCCTTAAGACGGTCCTCATCCATCCATCATAGGGAACGATCACTAACTATGACATCGGTTCAATGGGACTATTCTCGGTAAAAGAATCGAAAACAAACTCCGAGAAACCCAAAAATGAAAATTGAAATTTTTTTGCAAAACATCGATCATTTCGATTGAAAAATATTTACAAAATATTTTACTATGTACAAAATATTTTTGCAAAAATTTTAAAAATATCTATCATTTCGATAGAAAAAAAAATATTTACAGAATTTACAAAATATTTACACTAGCAACCACAACCTTTCACAACACACATCAATTACCACAAGAATATGTACAGATACAAATACAAATCTGTTTGCACTCACAACCACAGGGAAACATAAACATACATACAAAACAAAGGAAGAACATACAGCAAATCAGCCCAGCCCCAGCACCTAGCTACTCCCCACCCTACACTTAAATCGAACACTGTCCCCAGTGTTCACAAAAATTAAAAAGCACAAAAATTTCGGGTGGTGGAACTCCCTGATCAGTCGAAATACTCGACTTCTTCATCCGGTGCTGTTGCCTTGTCGCCCATGTCCGAGTCACCTCCATCGTCGTCATCGGACTCCACATCAGAGTCCTCCCGACGTGTCTCCTCGTCCGTGGGGACATCATCGTCAGTGGGCTCAATGAAGGCTTGCCCCACTAGGCACAAAGCTCTGGCGTTTTCGCCAAATGGGTAATCCAGCTCCAGCTGCCATAATTTATCCTCTGTGGCTGGTCTCCCACCAATCCGGAGCTGAAGCATTTGCATACCAAACATCCGTGCCATGTACTGATCGTCACGAGCATGTCGCTCGCCCAGTGTCAGCACTGGCCCGTGTGTGGTGTCGGGGGCCTTAGTTTTGGTCACATCAAGGGCCCTCCGCTCCAACTGCGAGATCTAGTCCAAATCCTCTTCCTCGACGTCGAGGCCCCGGAGAAAGGTGGTGATGAGTCCGCCGAACCCATACCTGTGGCCCTGGTGTAGTCGGGCTCTCCTCATGGCGGATATGATGACCGCCCCAACATTAATCTCTAGCCCTTTCATCAGGGCATACACCGGGCACACACGGTCCCGGGTCACATCAGTCATGTGCACCCCCGGGATCAAGCACGAACAAACTATTTTCAACCATATTCTTGCCTCCTTGTTCATTTGAGAATACGGCAGAGTCTGGTGGTAACCCCTCTCCTTATCTCTGCTCCATCGGGCTGTGGATCGAGCCCCACACAAAGTGCGTCTAATATCGGCGTATGGTGGGGTGATGTTCAGCTGGCGGAGAACGTGGGCGTCTTTGTCCCGCGCTCCAATGATGGCATTTAATTTCTGGGGTTCCAGAGTGACAATCTGCCCTCTGATTTTTATTGTGTGGCTTCTGATGGCCGGGTTCCAATTTGCATAGAACTCCCGGACTAAATGTAGGTTGCACTCCTTGGGCTCCTGAAATATGAAGCTGAGCCCAGCTGCCTCGATTCTCTGCACAATACGGGGGAACTCCTGTGCTAGTGGTTCCCGTGCAATATGCTCCTCAGGGAAGTACTTACTCTCCTTATGTTTAGCGTACCACTTCTTCCCTTCATCGGTCACCCACCTCGTTTCGTACTGGCGGCGTTGGCCGCGCGGAACAGCTGGTGCAGCTGGAACTGCAGTGCCCAGTCTCAGTCGCTTTCTCCCGGTGCCTGAAGTAGATGCACCTTTACCCTTATCCTGCCTACTCGCCATTGTACCTGTCAACATAAACACACAAGCACAATGTCAAGCTAAATGCATATTAGCTTCGGCTAAGGTCGGGTTAAACTAAGTTTACCCCACACTTAGTCCTTAGCTACTCTTACGATACTATGGCAAGGAGTACTTTATTTACAACCTAAACACAACAACTATACAATTTATGCTTAGTGCGTTCACAAAAATTTTCGACAGTATAACTTTTAGCGTACTACTCAGACTTCATACAGCTAATCCCAATCCTACCATCGCTAGCAATTCAACCTTCACACTTAGCAACGAAGACAACAAACAAAAACAACGACAAAAATTCTATATACATACGAATCCAATTAACCAAACCAATTTGAACCATTTTTACATTTTCCCAACACCCGAGAATTCGTCGTCTATTACCTCCAAACAATATTTACAACGACTATCTCAATTCACAAACACACCCCGGCATATAATTCACCAATTTATCAAGTTACCCAATTCGATTTCAACAACCCCAGCCCTAGAATTTAATTTTACAATCAAATTCGAATCATTCACGCAATCGACAAGTTCAAACGCTAATTACAACATTCCGAACATTTATCAATCAAAGAATAATTCAATTTCATGCTAAATTGCTAATTAGGGTGATTTATCTCACCTCCCATGCTCAAATTCTACTAAAATCGACAAAAACTTGAGAGAGTAGAGGAAAACATACCTTACGTTGAATAACCGAAGAAACTTGACAAATTGTTTGCTTAGTAGCGTGGCACGTTGGTTGGGAGAGGGACTTAGGTGTTTGGTCACGGAGAAGAGAGGAAATGGGGAAAAAAGGGCAAAAATTCGGGGTTTAAAATGAAAGAAATACGCGGGTCACCCGGCAATCCGGTGTGACCCATCACAAAATATAGGGCAACGTGTCACGGAGGGTAACGCGGAGCCCCTCCTCCGTGACACGGAGCTAACGCGATGGTCCTCTGGAATTTTTAAAAAATCCAGATTTAACCTCAACGTGTCACGGAGGGTAACGCGGAGCCCCTCCTCCGTGACACGGAGCCATCGCCCCAGTGCTCTGTCTCTTCATTTTATTCATTTTTTCATACCTTGCCTTTTCCTTCACGATTCCATGCACATTTTTTCTCCGTTTGACCTGAAAATCACCTCACTAAACAAAATTGGTTAGATTAATAGATTTCCCTAACTAAAATGAAAAATACTAACTAAAACGAAAAATTTATACTAAATCAAGAAAAAGAAAAATTAAAATAAAAACTATTTACACTTTACTAAACAAAAGAAAAAATATTTTTCACGGGTTGCCTCCCGTGCAGTGCCTGGTTTACCGTCGCGGCTCGACGTCCTTTATGCTCAATTATCCACTAGGGTGATGGATGATTTTTCACGATCATTGTCCTCCCCCCAGTAGTGCTCAACCTTATCTGGTGGTCGTCCCATCAACTCTCGAGAATCACTCATGTGCTTAGCATTCCCATGATCAATTACATTGATCACCGAGAGTTCCTCATTTACAATCGGGAGCTTGGGTGCTTTGTACACATCGAACACTTCTACCTTGTCATGTGCTCGCATTGTAAGTTGACCCACAGCCACGTCAATTAATGCTTTTCCGGTTGCCAAGAAGGGTTGTCCCAAAATAAATGGGACTTCAGCGTCTGGTTCAAAATCCAGAACAATAAAATCGACCGGAAAAATGAGGGAGCCCACTTGCACTAGCACATCCTCAACAATGCCATCTGGCCTAGCTAAGGATCTGTCTGCTAACTGCAAGATTACGGTTGTAGGTCTAGGACTCCCTAGACCTAACTTTCTGAATACCGAAGATGGCATCAGATTTATGCTCGCCCCCAAGTGGCACAATCCACGAGCTCGGATACTCTGCCCAATTGTAAGCTGGATAGTAAAGCTTCCAGGGTCTTTCAGCTTCGTGGGCAGTCTATTTTGGATCCGGGGAGTGCATTCCTCCGTCAAAGCTACCGTGGCATACTCAGTCAGACGACTTTTGTTGGCCACGATGTCTTTAATATATTTCGCATATTTTGGCACTCCCTGCAAGACATCAACAAGAGGTAAATTAACATGTACCTGTTTAAGCACCTCCATAAATTTCTTGAAACACGCCTCCTCCTTGTGTTTCTTGAGTCGTTGAGGGAACGGGGGTGGAGCCCTTTCTGATTCAGCTTCTTTGGTCTTCCCCTTATCCGCAAGTTGCTCTCCCTCAACATCTGTTGCTCCTGACTTTTGAGGCGGTCTTTCCGGTTCCACCTCCTTCAACTGCAAACCACTCCTCGTGGTCACTGCATTTACCTGCTTCGGATTAGGATCCGTGTCGCTAGGCAGTCCTCCCCTGGGCCTTGTGTTTTGGGCACTAGCAAATTGCCCAAATTGATACTCAAGAGCCTTGGTCGCTAATTGATTATTCTTCACTTCGGCTGCCAATTTAACATAGTCAGCCTGCAATTGCGCCTGATTAGCGATCATGGTCTTGAACATTTCTTCAATGGTAGGTGATGGTGGTGGAGGAGGGGCATTGTGATTTCTGAATTGAGATTGGTAGTTCTGTTGCCCTCCTTGATTCCTGTGCATACCCTGACCCAAACTTTGGCCTTGTTGGTTGTTGCTACCCCACGAAAAATTTGGATGGTTCCTCCAATTTGAGTTGTAGCCGCTACCAAACTGCTGCTGATTCCTTTGTGCATTGCCCACAAAGTTAACCGAATCTGGGTTTGCTCCACAGCACTCAGCTGAATGCTCACTGCTACCACACACTTCACACCACATTTTTTGGACCGCATTGACTGAAGCTGAAGGCTGGTTCAAGTTCATGTTGCTGAAGTGGTTGTTTAACTGATTCTGCAAGGCAGCTATCTATGCAGTGAAAGCTGTAAATCCATCCACTTCAAGAACTCCTGCTGCTTTCCTTGCTCCACCTCGAGATGAATCTGCATTCCATTCTGGATTGCCCTGTGAAATTCGGTTGAGCAAAGTGTACAGCTCCTCATAAGTCTTTTCCAACGCTTGCCCTCCAGCTGCTGAGTCTAACAAAATTTTAGTGTGGGGTTCCAAACCCTCAATAAATGTGTGTACCAACACCTCATTGGACTGATGATGATGAGGACAGTCCCGCAACATGGATTTAAATCTTTCCCAGGCTTGATATAAATTTTCTCCTTCCCTCTGTTTGAAACTTAGAATTTGACTTCTAAGTCTGGCTGTTTTACCAGAGGGAAAAAATCTTATCAAAAACTTTCATGCTAGATCATCCCACGTTGATAAAGAATTTGGTGGTTCAGATTTTAACCACCTCTTGGCTTCACCAAGTAAGGAAAACGGAAATAGGGTGAGCCGAACATAATCAGGTGACACTCCAGCGGGTATATAAGTGTCACTTATCTCCAAAAAATTCTGGAGATGTTGTTGTGGGTCTTCATGAGGGAGACCGGTAAATTGCCCGCTTGTGTGCAAAAGTTGCACCATATTCTGCTTTAATTCAAATCTCCCTCCAGGCTCTGGTTTGCGGATACTGGAATGTACATTGTTGGCATGTGGGATTGCCACCTCGCGAACCGGCCTTGCTGCTGCTTCGTCGGGCACTAACACTGCCCTCACAACCGGTGGATTTTGTTGCTCCATAATAGTCTGTCTGAGCAACTGCAGCTTCTTTTGTAGAGCTTCTCTGCGTTTACTATGAAATTCACATTCAGGCTCTATATAAGATTCCACCAGCTCCTTGTCCTTTGCCAGTGTTCACAGAAATCAAGTCTGCAAAATACAGGCTAAGACCAAGTTGTCAACACTTAAGAAAATAAAACAAAAATACAGTAAATTTACACTTAACACAATTTCACCAATTGCCTAGTCTCTCCGGCAACGGCGCCAAAAACTTGTTCGGTGCTGTGGTAGGGGTTAAAAACCGACACGCAAGTGCACGTGGTCAAACAAGTAATAAAGTGGCTAAGTAAGCCAAGTATCGAACCAAGGAGACTCTGGATAAGTAAAATTGCTTAAATATACTATATTCTAGCTTACCTCTAATTATGCTAACAACAACGTAACCAAAAGTTAAAGAATTTTTGTTTATAAATTATATACTAAAACTATTAACAAATATTTACTTTGAATTGAAACTATGGATATGAGCATGCCAAGGTTAAGAACAAGTAATGAACTTGATTACAATCATAATTTGGTTATTCTTCTCTTCTAGTTGCTAGCCAAGAACATTAGCCTAGAGATTAAAACTCTCGTATTTAACCTCACTTAAGAATCATAAACCATCCGTCTACATTTCTGTGATCAAATGCAATTTATGACCTCGCAATACAATTCCGGTCCTAAATTGACTAATACGGCTTTCAAGTATATTTCTATCAGGAAAGCACATCAAAACCCAATTTTCCCAAATCAAGTTAAGAACAATACCCTATTAATTTACAACTTTCCAATTTCGTGCTCTCTCGAGTGAAATCGGACTTTTTAGATGTACATTAATGTCGGCCACACACTAATGCAGTAGAAACAAGAATTAATAGAACAACATAGAAGAAGAAGATGAAAAACCATACAATTAATAATCAAAATTCATCACCATTGTTCATAACCTCAGCAAGGAAGAGAATTAGCCACTCATTTGTGGATTAATCATCCTAAAACAAGTGTTAATCATACATACAATTGATTGAAAGAAGAAAGGAAGAGAGAAAATCCCTTAGATTTTTCGTCCCTCAACTGCTTCTAACCCACGTCCTTGCTCCACCAGGTCTGAATTAATTAAAAATAAGCCTAAGTGTTCTATTTATACTATTGGGAATTTATCCCGGAATAACAAGCAACGTGTCACGGAGGCCGACGCGGAGCACTGCCTCCGTGACACGGCGTGGACGCGGACCCTCACTGGAAATCCAGGGTCCAGGAATATAGCCTCAATGTGGCACGGCATGCAACACGGAGGCTTGCCTCCGTGCCACGGCGTGGACGCGGACCCTCACTGGAAATCCAGGGTCCGGGAATATAGCCTCAACGTGGTACGGCATGCAACGCGGAGGCTTGCCTCCGTGCCACGGAGCTGTCGCGAGGCTTCACTGGAAATTGCCAAATTAATTCATCCTCCATGCAGTGTGCCTCCGCGATGGTAGCGTGGCACGGCTCCATCGCGGAGCCCCTTTACATTGTGCATTCCAATGTCTTCTCCGTGCTCGCATCCAAGTCCAACTCCGATATTGTTCCAACATGCATTTTAGCTCCTCAAAATCATGTTTTACCTACAAAACAATGCTAATCATGTTGGTTAGTATAAATTCACATTTTATTACCAATTACATGAAAATGTATACACATTGCACAATAAACAAGACGAAAATGATACGTTTGAGTATCACTTGGGCATATAAATCTGCCCAAGATCACCCACTACTAAATTCTCTTCTAATATTTAATTATTCTTTTACAAGAAACAATCAAGCAAGAATAGATAAACTCATATCATAATCAATGGATCTTCCTTTATAGATTGAAGAGAATCTAATAGATTTACACTTTCATGAACAATATGAAGATGACTCTAACAATACCCAATCCAATTAAGTACTCATCATCACACACCTCTACTTAATGATTTTAGCTACTCATAGTTAAGAAATTCAAAAATACATTCATCAATAGCATTATTGAATTTAATAGCAACAGTAGATAAATTAACTTCACAAAATAATCTTCAACAATAGCTAAAACCTACTATAGAAAGAGAAAATAGAACAAAGTACTTTCTATAATTTTCAATCAGAATCTCCTCTCTCAGCTAAAAGAATGTTCTTCAGCTAAAAGGAGAAACAATGATGTCATGCAAGCCTTTGTTCTCTCTCAATATCTCTATTTCTATCTTTCCTTCTGCATATATCAGTATAGAGTACTTTATCTTCTATTTATATCCTGAAGAGTAGAGCACTTTTTATCTCTTTTCCAGTGTTGGGTGATTATAACACCATAAGCACTGTTCCGGAACCAGCGAAAGCACCGGTGGTTCGCCGGTTACAATTTGTGAACCACTGGGTATCTTTTCTGCATTTTTACTGAATTCCAGTGAACACCGGTGGTTCACCCGATGTTTCGCCAATTCCAATCCGTGAACTACCGAGTCTATAAGACATTTTCAAGAACTTTGGGTATCTTTCGACGACTGGACCGGAGACTCGCCGCTAGCAAGTCGTGAACCGCCGGTGGCATTAATCCTCAGAGGCAGTGATGTTCAGCCTTTGGCCGGTGTCTCACCAATTTTCATCTGCGAATCACCAATTCACTCTCACTCCCTTCTTTTTGCTCTGTTTTTGCTCTTTTCTTCACATTTAGTCATCTGCACACAACAAAAGCAAAAAGGGCATAAAATACGAATAATCAACTTAAGAACGAAACAAAAACTCAAGTTTTAGAGCCTATGAGTTGGTAAATTTCCAACTCATCAGCCCACTACTACTTGAAAGATAATCTGCACCAAAAAATGTTGCATGTATTGTATGAGTACGAGAAGCATGTGTACTCAATAGGTATCTATCACGACCTGAGTCTATACCCTGGAAGCAACACAATACTTAGAACCACAAGCAACCCCATGCTAACCCATGGTACTAGCATAACACTAAACACATATACTAAAATCACTAAGCGGAAGCCATAATGATACGTAATCACTTAACTGAATCAGTTTGGAAATAAAAGTAAATATTTAGTCTGAAAATAATGTAAGAGTTGACCAAGTTGAAATATCTATCTATTTCTGAAAAGCCTCTACAAACTAACAAGATGAAAGGACAGATTCCCAACTATCTCTAAATGTTGAAACCGAAATAATATTTAAAAAATGTAACTAAACTCTCATCCTCAGATGATGAGGACTCACCAATGGTAAAGTTGAACTAGCACTGAAACATATCTAACTACGATGCTAATTTTAAGTACCTAAACCTATATCATAAGACGATATAGCATAATAAGTTCGCGGTCAGTACTTTGAATGTACTAAGTATGTAAGATATGTAAAACATAGTGAAGTAGCGAAACTATGCTGGAAACTGAAATCATACTACATAAGTAAAATATCTGGAGAGACCATGAGCTGATGTATAATAACCTAAGAGTAAAACATGTATATAGAGCTACACATATTTGTAAGTATAAAGTAAGTTCATTTACTGAAAATATGGGCCAGGTTCAAATACTACAAAATATATATCTATGGGAGGTTCTCGTAACCAACATATGCCATGTGAGCAACATGAAGTCCAACCTGTAACCCTGGTTAGGAGGGTGTTCATACATTGCCCCGTGTAAGAACCATAACTAGCATGAATTCACTCATGAGCCCATCTAGACGAAGGGAGACACTTTCAACTAGCGAGGACCCCTTATCCTTCGAGCAAAAGGAGATACTCTCAACTGTAGAGGACCCCTTATCCTAGGGTGGCACATAGTTTGGGACTTTAGTTATTCGAACCCGTATCTACTTGGTGCTAAGTAATACTCCCAAAACTATGCATATGTGCTCGCAATCATAATTGAGGTCTAAAAGGTTTGCATGGACTAGTTAAAATCATACTATTTACTAAGATATCTGCAATAATTCCTAGTCATGTAAGTTATACTAATATGAAGTCATAAAATTATAATATCATGAATCATTCTAAAAATATGCTCAATTTGAGTGAATCATGTTAAGTTTGAATATAGAAATAAGCAGATAATTTTCTAAAAATGCAACCCATACATAGATCTATAATTCATATGGAAACCATAAGGGAAACATAGTGAAAATTCATAACTTTTGCATAAATAGATCTTTTCCCTAATATTGTGAGTTTACATAATCATAGATGAAAATAATTTAAATCTTGAGTTCTGGGCATAAAGGTGGAAGGATTTCATTACTGATAATCTTAGATACCTGGACTAATGTATTCTTGCTTATTACTTGAGAATCCCAAGTGTTTGTAGAAAAGGAACCCTAGATTTTCCTTAGCCTAGTAGTGATCTTGGGCATAATTACATGCCCAAGTGCTATTTTATAACTTAATTTAGGCGTGTTTGTCAATTTAATTGATTATATTCTCATGTGATTTTGTATATTTTCGTGCATAAATGTGATTAGCTCTTTGTTTTGTAGGTGAAAAATGCTAAGAGGGGCTTAAAACTAATGATGCACGAACAAGATGAAGAGCTGGAAAGAATTGGAGTAAGATCGCATTAAATGTGCACGAAAATATCATGTTCACACTGCCCAGTGTGCCACGCCGGCATACCTGTGCGACCAGCGCCGAGTCACAAAGGCAAGAGTGCACGCAAGGAGTACTAGGCAGTGTCTGTGCGATAGTGTCATTCCACGGCAAGCAAACTCCGCGCCAACAGGCGTGTCATGCCTTATTCCATGCGCGCGCAAGGGGATGTCAACTGCTGACAGTCCAGCAGCTGTGCGCGATGGCAACGCGCCATGCTGTGCGAGCTGCGCGACAACCTCGGTGCCATGCCCGATGGCACCTCACCTAAGCCAATGCCAACGCCAAACCAGTAGCCATTCGCGACAGGTCTGTGCCATGCTGCTTGAGCTGCGCGATGTCACGGAGCCATTTGGGCACGGCCAAATTTTGCAGTTTCTCATTTAGCATAAAATAAACCCTTAGCTTCTAAAATCATTTATCACGAAATTTCTTGAGAACAATAGAAAGAAGCGAAGGGAGAAAGGAAGAACTCTACCTAGGGTTACTTAATTTTCATTCTCTTTTATCTATTTTTGTAAGTAGTCTACTTGAATCATGTTTTTAAGTATTTGTACGAACATGAGTGTCTAAAACCCTTCCTTTAGGGTTGAGGCTGCATGATATGCTTGTAAATGCATGAATTCTTCTTGGTTTGAGTTTAAGTTGTTGTTTTGTCTTACATTCTTTATTATTATTATTTTTATGCTTGATCGCCATGAAAACAAACTGGTTAAGCTTAGGTAAAAGCTTGAAAGAGTAACCCTAGGGTAGAACATAAGAATGTAAGGAGCAAGTTCTTATGTTCAAGATAGGATTCGCGGTTAGGATAATCATTATACGTAATTTGCCTTGCTTGGTTATTAAAATGGGATGAGCTAGACACCGACTTAGTATTGTCACATCACCGCTCATAAAAGTAGTTGTGAAGCTAAGTTAGGTTAAATGATTAAAGGTATGAAAGTCCATAATCAAGGGTACAAATTCCGTAAACCACATCCGTGTAGTAAAATTGCTTACGAATTAGGATGTCACATCCCCGCTCAACGATGTAGGTGTGAGACTAGTTTGTCATGTTTAGAGGCTCGAAAGACCATGAACATAGCATTTTAATTATGTGAGACATCAACTGAAGTTTCCATACTCAAACCATTGTGAATTGTAGCATTGCATGATTATTAGGACTTAACTCTAGCTGCTTCTTGTATTGTTTCTCGAGTATTTTGTGATCACCACTAGACTTAATTAGAATTTCCCGAAATTTCTACAATCAACACTTGTGAAGGTTAAATTAGCACTTGAACTTGATAATTCGCTGAATTGGTCCGGTCCCTGTGGGTTCGACATCCGGCTCTGAAAAAGGCGATTGTATTACTTGTACGACCACGTACACTTGCACATGCATTTGGGTGCAAACAACTTTTTGGCGCTGTTGCCAGGGACTGGAGAAGTTCAGTGAATTTTTATGCTTTTTTGTGATTTTTAATTTCCTTAAGTGTTGAAGAACTTGGTCTTAGTCTGTGCTATATTGAAGGTAACAGGTTGTCCTTGCAGAGCTGGCAAGGAATAGAGAGCTGGTTGAACCTTTGTTGGAACCTCAATGCCAACTGCATTTGCTTAGGAGGGAAGCTCTAGAGAGAAAGTTGAAAAGGTTACAGGATCAGTTGCAACAACATCCACCAGTTGAGTAAGCAGAGTTGTTACCAAATCAAATGGCAGCCCGACAGTTCGCAAAGTGGCAAGCCCACTAGCGACAAATGTGACCTCCAGTATCCGCAAACCGGAGCCCAAAGGGAACTTTGAGCTTAAATAGAACATGGTGCAGTTGTTACATTCGAGTTGTCAGTTCACTGGAATGACATATGAGGACCCACAGCAGCACTTACAGAACTTCTTGGAGATTAGTGACACTTTTGTCTCCACCGGAGTGTCAACTAATTATGTCCGACTCACACTTTTCCCATTTTCATTATTGGGAGAGGCAAAGAGATGGTTGAAGGCTGAGCCACCTAATTCCATTACTTCTTGGGACAACCTAGCAAGGAAGTTCCTCATCAGATTCTTCCCTTCAGGCAAGACTTCCATGCTCAGAAGTGAGATATTAAGTTTTAAGAAGAGACCGTAGGAGAACTTATATTTGGCTTGGGAGAGATTCAAGTCATTGTTGAGAGACTGTCCCCATCACCAGCAGTCCAATGAGGTGCTAGCCCATACCTTTATGGAGAGTCGAGATCCACATACAAAAATCTTACTAGACTCTGCATCAGGGTGGGCAAGCATTGGAGAAGACTTATGATGAGTTGTATACTCTGTTGAATAGGATTGCTCAGGGAAATCCAGAGTGGCACAGCGATTCATCAAGAGGGGCAGGTAAGAGAGCAGCAGGGCTGATAGAGGTGGATAGTGCCAATGCCTTGTCGGCACAACTAGCATCATTTCAACATCAGATGATGACTCAGTTCAACAAACTGAGTATGAACCAACCGCAAGGACAGGTGAATGCAATTTAGTAGGCTCCGAGTTGGTATGAAATTTGTTGGAAACAATGGGCACAATGCAGAATCTTGTGGGGAAAATTCGAAATCTGTCAATTTTGTTAGGAATGTTCAAAGAAACAATCAGAATTATGGGAACACCTGCAAAAAGAGTTGGCAGAGTCACCCAAATTTTTCTTGGGGTGGTAATCAGAGTCAGAGCTACCAGCAACCTCAGCAGCATCAGTATCAGCAGCAGAATAGGCCGAATGGTGGCCAGTCGAGCAGCAGCAACATTAAGGAAATGTTGTAAAAGATTATGGCTACTCAAACCGAATTGGCAGAGAATCAGGCACGGATGGCTTCTGATTGAAAAATCAGCAGTTGGCCACCCACAATCTAGAGAAGCATATGGGTCAATTAGCAGTTGCTTAGCACACCAGACCTCAGGGAGGGTTACCCAGTGACACAGATACAAACCCCCAATAGGTCAATGCCATTAGTCTGAGGAGTGGCAAGCAATTGGTTGATGCACCACCAAAGGAAAAGAGAAATGAGGTGCATCCGGAGCTGGTCAGATAGGGTTCATCTACTGACAGAGGAGATAATCAGAGTGTTGTGCAACACAATGCACAATTATTATTGTAGCCAGCACAGAGACCACCACCACCATTCCCGCGAAGGCTCAAGAAGAGCAAGGAGGAAGAATGCTTTAAAAAGTTCTTTGATATTTTCAAAGAACTTCACATAAATTTTCCCTTACTTGATGTTTTGCAGGGAATGCCAAAGTACGCTAAGTGCTTAAAAGATGTGGTGTCCAATAAAGTCATATTGGTGGATGTCGTGGATGTCCAAATGGTGGCACTGACTGAGGAGTGCAGCTACAGATTCATGAGCAAGATGTCGAAAAAGCTGAAAGACCCAGGGATTTTTACCCTCCCCATACAAATTGGTAAAGCTAAAGTGATAAGATCTCTATGTGACTTAGGGGAAGCAATAAATCTAATGCCCCTATCTTTGTTTAACACCTTGGGGTTGGGTCAGCCGAGGCTAACACGAGTGATGCTGCAGCTAGCGGACAAATCCCAAGTGGCACCAGAGGGAATAATTAAGGACCTTCTCATCAAAGTGGGCAAGTTCATTATACCCGCTGATTTCATCATTCTTGACTTTAAAGTTGATGATAAGGTACCCTTGATCTTGGGACGGCTTGGCCATTGGACGAGCAATTATAAATGTGAGAGCAGGGACCCTTAAAATGAGGGTCGATGATGAAGAAGAGCTCTTCAGAGTTTACCAAGAGATCGACCAACACACACACTACAGAGACCTTCTTAAGGTCAGTATGTTGTCAGAGGCTGAGTATGGGGAGGCAGATTCCATAGGTCCACAGCCGCAGGAGATAAGCACATTTCAGCCCAAATTTGATGGAGGTCTTAAGTTAAAGAAGAAGTTGGAAGAAGAGAGGGATAGAGTGGAGGTTGTTCCCTCAAAAAATAAAAAGAGAAGAAGATGGTTCTCGAAAGGGAACACTAGTTTGAGGATGTCCTGAGAAGGATAGTCCACGTCGTGTCGCGGCATAAAATCAGGCGATGCTTGGGAGGCAACCCAAGGGTATCACAGGTACAATTGTATTTTCCTTTTGTTTTGATTTTATTTATTTTCACTTTTTGTTGTTTTTGTGGTGATTTAAGCATAGATTGAGGGGAAGTTTGAGTACCCTTATAAGAGGAAGCTAAGGAGCATGGGAAAAGATGAGTGTGGGGTCGGTGACCCACTTGATCAAAAAGGAAAGAAAACATGTTGTTAGCTAGGCCTAGAGGCCTCAGGGAGTATTTCTCACCCTTTTTATATTCTAATTTGATGTTTTGGGGACATAGCATGATTCAAGTATGGGGTGAGGGAAATTTCAAAATTTTGTGCATAATAATTTCGGGTGTAGTTAGTGCTTGATATGGTAGTGGTTGATGAAAAAACTTTGATGTTGAGCATAATTCACCCACCCATTGGTTTTTCTTGTTGGTTCTTTTCCGACGGGGGGCACTTTGAACCGATGAATAAAATTTTTCTTTTTCTGTACATAGTTGTTTTAGTCATAGTTAGGGATTGTTCCCGACGACGGATGGATGACGACCGTCTTGAGGGAAAATTAGTCAATAGGTTTTGTTGGTGAACCCTTAGTTGATTGATGGCTTGATGTTCTTGTTATGTGTTATACATGATTGTGAGATGCAAGTGTTGTTCATTTTGAAGCATTCTTAACAAGTGTATAACTCTGTTTGAGACACCTAGGCTCTTGAATGTGACTCGATGTGCCTAAAACTGAATTTTGCATTCTTGTGATTAGCTGAGTTAAGAGTCTACGAATTTGTCTAGAATTGAGCATGTGTTGTGAGTGTAAGGTTCTTGAATATTCCATGCTATTGTGAAGTGTCTAGAACTTGCCTTGTGTGTATACAAAGCAAAATGAGGGATGTCGATTGTAGGAGATGATTTAGGCATTTCTTTGAATGAGCCTAATTTTTATCCCTCGCTTTACCTACCTTGAATGTCTAATCCTAGTTATCCCCATTGAGCCTTTAGCCTATTCTTTGCTTGCCACAAAATGAGCTTAATCTTTTCTTTTCATTAGCCTTGAATTTGATCCAAAACTCCTAAGCACTTAAGTGAAAATGCAAAAGAAATTAAGGAGTGAGAAGTGGAATAAGAAGGAAAATAGTAGTTGTGGGAGTTGAAGAGAAGACTAGAGGTGCACTTGTTTAAAAAAAATGAATTAGGGTTAGTAGGGAGTAAAAGAAGAAGAAAGCGAAAAAATTGCTCAAGTACTCCTTACTAACATCTTAAGTGTGCCTAATAAGATGGGGAAACAAAAGAGGAAAATGGGAGTTGAAAAGTATAAAGATGAAGTAAGAGGATGGAAATTCCTAATAAAAGTGTGATATATTAAAAGCTCTTAGGGAAGATAGTCACTATTATTGGACATAATAGTACCTACCCTCCCCTTAGCTTACATTACAACCCACTAAGTCCTACTTAATCTTACTTTCAAACATTCCTAAATTAGTGGAGTAAAACACTAAAGGCAAGCTTATGGGTCAATACCTGTCGCATGTGAATTCTTTTTGAGAGTGAGAGAATTTCTTATTTATATACCCATGCATGTTATAATTTGAAAACAAATGAGCGAAAATGGGTAACTCTCATGTGTGAAGGCACATGTTTCATGAAGGATAAAATTCATGTTGGATTTCTTGATTGGTTAATTTGCATGAGTTTGTTGAGATTGAGAGTCGATTCTTGAGGCTAGGAAGTCTTTATATAGTTATATTTGATTTTAATGGTTAAATCTTGCATGCTCTATTTTTAACTTTCCATCTAAAACAATCGTTGTAGCCTTAGCTTGAATGGTCTTGCTTCAATTAGTTATGTCTGAGTCTTCATGTGCATAAGATGTAAAAGAGTTGTTCAAGGATGAACAAGGCTTTAAGTGTGGGGTAGTGATCTTGGGCATAATTACGTCCCCAAGTTCTATTTTACAACCTAAATTAGGCGTGTTTGTCAATTTAATTGATTATATTCTTATATGATTTTGTATAATTTCATGCATAAACTAACAAATTTGATTAGCTCTTTGTTTTGTAGGTGAAAAATGCTAGGAGGGGCTTAAAACTAATGATGCACGAACAAGATGAAGCGTTGGAATGAATTGGAGGAAGATCGCATGAAATGTGCACGAAAATATCATGGTCACACTGCCCAGCGTGCCACGCCGGCAGACCTGCGCGACCAGTGTCGTGTCACGCATGCAAGAGTGTGCACGAGGAGTTCCAGGAAATGTGCCTGCATGATAGTGCCATGTAACGGCAAGCAAACTCTGCGCCATTAGGCATGTCATGCCCCATGCCATGCACGCATGAGGGGATTTAAACTGCCGAGAGTCCAGCAGTTGCGCGCGATAGTGACGTGCCACGCTGTGCGAGCTACGTGGAAACCTTCGTGCCACGCCTGATGGCGCCACGCCCAGGACAATGCCAATGCCAAACCAGTAGCCATCCGCGACAGGTCCGTGCCACGCTGCTTGAGCTGCGCGATGGGCAGCGTGTCACGGATCCATTTTGGGCACGACAAAATTTTGCATTTTCTCATTTAGTATAAATTAAACCGTTATCTTCTCAAATCATTTATCACGAAATTTCTTGAGAACAACGAAAAGGAGCGAAGGGAGAAAGGAAGAACTCTACCTGCGGTTCCTTAATTTTCATTCTCTTTTGTCTATTCTTGTAAGTACTCTGCTTGAATCATGTTTTTAAGTATTTATACGAACATGAGTGGCTAAAGCCCTTCCTCTAGGGTTGAGGCTGCACGATATGACTGTAAATGCATGAATTCTACTTGGTTTGAGTTTTAGTTGTTGTTTTGTCTTGCATTCTTTGTTAATATTGTTTTTGTGCTTGATCACCATGAAAACAAACTCGTTAAGCTTAGGTAAAAATTCGAAAGAGTAACCCTAGGCTAGAACATAAGTATGTAGGGAGCAAGTTCTTATCTTCAAGATAGGATTCGTGGTTAGGATAATCATTATACCTAATTTGTCTTGCTTGGTTATTATAATAGGATGAGCTAGACACCGACTTAGAACTATCACGTTGCCGCTCGCAGAAGTAATTGTGAAGCTAAGTTAGGTTAAAGGATTAGAGGTACAGAAGTCCATAATCAAGGGTACAAATTCCGTAAACCACATCTGCGTAGTTAAATTGCTCACGAGTTAGGACGTCACATCCCCGCTCAACGATGTAGGTGTGAGACTAGTTTGTCATGTTTAGAGGCTCGAAAGACCATGAACATAGAATTTTAATTATGTTAGACATCAACTGAAGTTTCCATACTCAAACCATTGTGAATCCTAGCATTGCATGATTATTAGGCCTTAACTCTAGTTGCTTCTTGTATTGTTTCTCGAGTATTTTTTGATCACCCCTAGACTTAATTAGAATTTTCCAAAATTTCTACAATCAACACTTATGAAGGTTAAATTAGCACTTGAACTTGATAGTTCGCTGAATTGGTCCAGTCCATGTGGGTTCGACATTCGGCTCTAAAAAAGGGCCACTGTATTACTTGTACGACCGCGTACGCTTGCGCGTGCATTTGGGCACAAACAAGTTTTTGGATGAATTAAGGCATACTATTTTACTAAAGTTTTTCGATGTTATGCGAGGGATTGGGAGGTTAAGAAACTAAGGACTCTTAAATTCCCTCTAAGAAGACCCCAAAATGATGTAGTATAGGATTAAAATATAAAAAGTTACGAAAACATCCTTGGAGAAACCATTCTGAAATTATGGAATTTAGTTCCCACGGATCGTACCACAAGTTGTACTATCAATCCATGATTTGTGGATTAGACTCGTGGGTACTGGGCCCACTTGAACACTTGTAGAAAATCATACCACGGGCCATTGCTACGGTTCGTGGTTGGATACCATGAGTTGTACCTTGACTCATGGTGTCTGGGTTTGACTTGGGTACTTTACTCTATTAGAGACCATGACTCGTTCCTACGAGTCATACTCGCATACCATAAGGTCTGAGTTGTGGTTTCCTAGAGGATCACTGATGGGGTAATTATGAGTGCTACCCACGACTCGTGATCCCAGTGTAAGAGTCGTGGTTTGGACTCGTGATCCCAGGGAGGAAAAATGCAAGGTTACAGGATCTTGTTCGGCTGCTCAGTATGCGTCAATCTGTGAATGGTACCATGGATTTCACAACTCATTTATTGGAAACTTGATGATATTACTGGATAGCTTACCATGAGTCTTCCCACGACTCGTGGTATGAGTAGCACAGAGGGAAAAATTAATTTTCAGCTTGTTTTCTATTTTATGTCTAGGATTTGATCTTAGGGACTTTTGGGGTGTTACATTATCTCCCCCTTGGGATCATTCGTCCTCGAATAAATACTGAAACTAACCTAATAGGGAAAGAACTACTAACCCAGAAACTGATTTCTGAGATCTGAATTAGTGACATAATAGTTGATTTAACTGAAAGTAAAACTCAATTGAATTCATGGGACATGCATGCATAATAAGAATTTTAAGCACAGGTAATGGGACATAAAACTGATAAGAATACTACATAAGGATACTGTTATCTCAAGATGGTTCTGAACTAGGAGAGAAAAGATGAGGATACTTCGCCATCATATCTACATCAGCTTCCCAAGTAGCTCCTTCAACCAATTAATTCCTCCACAAAACTTTCACGGAAGAAACTTTCTTGTTTCTCAACTTACGAACTTGACGGTCAAGAATCTCTACTGGAACCTCTTTGTAAGAGAGACTATCTTTCACACCAATACTTTCTAAAGGTACAATTAAAGCCAGATCGTCAATGAACTTCTTCAACAAGGACATATGGTAGATTAAATGCGCTGATGCTAACTCTGCAAGCAATTCCAACTCATAGGCCACATTGCCAATGCGCCTCAAAATCTTATAAAGACCAATATACCAAGACTAATTTTCTCCTCCTTTTTCGGCTTGTTGGGTATAACTACACGCAAGTGCACGTTGTCAAACAAGTAGTAAAGTGGCTCAAGTAAGTATCGATCCCACAGGGACTGGACTAAGGTATTAATCTAATCAAGTGTCAATGAACGTTAACTCTAAAATGCAGACAACAGTGTGAAGAAGATTTTGATATTTAGTTTCCTAATTTTATACTAAGTTTAAAACGAATATACAATTTGAGTCTGAACTATAAGTATGAGCATGCTGAGGTTAAATGAACATGTAGAGAAATATATTATCGATACAATTTGATTAATCTTTTCTCCGATTGCTAGTCAAGAATTATTGCTTATGGATTAAAATTCTCATATTTAACCCAACTTAAGAATCATGAACCTTCCACCTACATTTTTGTGATAAAACGAAATTCATGTTCTAGCCATACAAAACCGATTCCTTAATTGACTAATACGACTTTCAGGTATATCTCTATCCTGAAGGTAAATCAATTCTCAATTTTCCCAAACTAAGAAAAGATCATATCGTATCAATTCACAACTTTCCAATTTCTTGCTCTCTCGAGTGAAACCGGAATTTTTAGATATACATTAACGTTGGCCACACATTAACGCAGTAAGAACAAGAATCAATAGAACAACCATGGAAGAAAAGATGAAAAACCAATTTATCAATAATCACATTTTAATACAACTATTCTTAACCTCAGCAAGAAGGGAATTTAGCCACTCATTTGTGGATTAAACATCGTTAAATGAGTGTTAATCATACAAGCAATTGAAATAAAGAAGAAGGAGATAGAGAAAAACCCTGAGATTTTCGTCCCCTCAACTGTCTGTAACCCACATTCTTGCTCCACTAAGTCAGAATAATTAAAAATGAACCTAAGTGTTCTATTTATACTAGTGGAAATTTTTCTCGGAATAACAAGCAACGTGTCACGGAGTGCATCGCGGAGCACTGCCTCCGTGACACGCCACCAACGCGGACCCTCACTGGAATTCGGTCGTCCAGGTATTAAGGCCCAACGTGGCACGGCGTGCAACGCAGGGCTAGGCCAACGTGCCACGGCCCCAACGCGCACCTTCACTGGAATTTGGCAAAATTTCTGCATCCAGGCAGAATGCATCCACGATGGCAGCGTGACACGGCTCCATCGCGGAGCCCCTTTAATTCGTGCTTTCCTTGTGCTTTTTCCCTTGCTAGCTTCCGAGTCCAATCCCGATCTCTCCCAACATGCATCTTAGCTCCATAACTTTATATTTTTCCTGCAAAACAATGCTAATCATGTTGGTTAGTATAACTTCACATTTTATTACAATTCACATGAGAATGTACAAACATCGATAGATAAACAAGGCAAAATGACACATTTGAGTATCACTTGGGCATATAAATTTGCCCAAGATCACTTACCCCACACTTAAATCCTTGTTCATCCCCGAACAATTCTCGTACACCTCATGCAATTGACACCCAATCTGGGCTACTTTGGCTCGACAATTCAAGCTACGGTTATACCGATTATTTAATATAGCAAATCATTAAGAAAACATGCACAATCTTATCAATACAATGACCCTCAACACATTAAGACCTCCTAGACTCAAGAATCGCCTCTCGATATCGGCAAACTCATGCAAATCAGCTGATCAAGATATCCGACACAAAATTCAATCTCTCGTCGAGCTTGTGCCCTCACAACGCAAGAGAATGTTCCCCTTTTTAATCACATGAACTCGGAGACATTACATGCAGGGGCATATAAACAAGATTTCGCTCTCTCTCCCAAAAGAATTCACATGCATCATGTCATGAATCATAAGCTTGCCTTTAGTGTATTACTCCACTAATATAAGGACGCGTGATGTAAGATCACGTAGGACTTAACGGGTTGTAGTGTAAGCTACGGAACTAGCAAATACTGGGCTAACCAATAATACAAACTAGCCTCCTTAAGCGCTTTTTCAATACATCCCATCAAACTTATGGGCATTGTTTCTTCCTTCATCCTCCCATTCTTGAAGTCTGTCTTTATTTTTGACCCCGTATCTTTAAGCACACTAGACTTAATAACAAAGAGTAGTTATACTTCTTCATTATGTTTAATTTATATCGAGTGCACCTTCGACCTTTTCTTTCCTTTCGTCACTCTGCTTTTTCTTTTCTTTTCAAAATTCTCACTCCCTGGCACTGTGGGAAAATTATTTTTCTTGAGCGCTTAAGAGTTTTGGATCAAATTCGCGGATAATGAAAAGAAGGGGTTAAGCTCGGTTTACAACTTTTTGACAAAAGAAAGAAAAATAGGCTAAAGGCTCAATGGGCTAACTAGGGTGTACATTCAAGGTGGCTACTGAAAAAAAAAACTTTCGGTTAAAGCAAAGAAATGCCTACATCCTTTCCTACAATACACATCCTTCATTTAGTTTCGTATACACACCAGGCAAGTTCTAGACACTTCACAACAGCATGGAAGAATCGAAACCTCACCACACACTCATTGCACATGCTCAACTCAAGACATATTCACAAACTCTTCAATCAGCTAATTACAAGAATTCAAAATTAAGCCTCCATCACACTGAATCGAACTCTATGGCCTAGGTATCTCAACATATTTACAAAGTTGCATGCTTTCATACGAATCACCATTGCATTTTAAATATCATGTACAACACGCAGCCAGAATTTCGCAACCATAAAGTAACGACACATTTGGGATACAAACAAACAAAAGACAAAAAACTAAAAAAAATGAACAAAAGAAATCTACTCCTAACGACTACATTTCCCTTAAGAAGGTCGTCATCCATCCATCATAGGGAACGGTCACTAATTACGACTTTGGTTCAATGGGACTATTCTCGGTAAAAGAACCGAAAACAAATGCCGAGAAACCCAAAAATTAAAATTTCAAGAAAACTTTTTTTAAAAAATATCGATAATTTCGATAAAACATATTTACACAACCAGCTAACAACATTCAACAGCACAAACAGCTTCACATTAAATACAATACAGACATACACACAAAAATCGCAGGGTCACAAGTTTATCCAAGCACAACAACAGAACAGAGACATTAATAACAACAACAACCAGCACCTAACTACTCCCACCCCACACTTAAATCGAACACTGTCCCCAGTGTTCACAAAATTTAGCATAGCACAAAAGTGGATGGTGAAACTCCCTGATCAATCAAAGTACTCCACTTCTTCGTCAGGTGTCCCTGCCTCGTCTCCCATGTCTGAATCTCCCCCGTCGTCATCATCTGACTCAACATCGGAGTCATCACGACGTGTCTCCTCATTTGTGGGGACATCATCATCAGTGGGCTCCACAAAAGCTGGCCCCACTCGGCATAGAGCCCTGGCATTTTCGCCAAAAGGGTATTCTAGCTCGAGCAGCCACAGCTCATCTTCTGTTGCTGGCCTCCCGCCTATCTGCAGCTGGAGCATTTGCATCCCAAACATGCGAGCCATGTACTGATCATCCCGAGCATGTCGCTCGGCTAGTGTAAGAACTGGCCCGTGAGTGGTGTCGGGTGCCTTAGTTTTGGTGACATCTAAGGCCCGCCTCTCCATCTGCGGGATGTAGTCAAGGGCCTCTTCCTCGATATCCAGGCCTCTCAGGAACGTGGTTAGTAATCCACCAAACCCGTACCTGTGCCCTTGATGCAAACAGGCTCTCTTCATGGCGGAGATGATCACCGCCCCAACGTTGATCTCTAGCCCTTTCATCAAGGCATATACCAAGCACACACTATCCAGGGTGACATCTTTCATATGCACCCCCGGGATCAGGCAGGAACAAACAATCTTAAGCCATATCCTGGCTTCCCTGTTCATCTGTGAGTAGGGCAATGTCTGATGGTAGCCCCTCTCCTTATGCCTGCTCCACCGTGCTGTAGACCGGGCTCCACACAAGGTGCGTCTGATGTCCGCATATGGTGGAGTGATATTCAGCTACCGAAGCACATGGGCGTCTGTGTCCCGCGCCCCCAATATGGCATTAAGGTGATGGGGCTCAAAAGTGACTATCTGCCCCCTTATCTTTATGGTGTGACTTCTGAATGTCGGGTTCCAGTTGGCGTAGAATTCCCGAATTAGGTGCAGATTGCACTCTTTGGGCTTGGCAAAGATAAAATTCAGCCCGGCTGCCTCAATCCTATGGACAATCCTGGGGAATTCTTGTGTCAATGGTTCCCTAGCAATGTGTTCCTCAGGGAAGAATTTGCTTTCCTTATGCTTTGCGTACCATTTCTTCCCCTCCTCTGTCACCCATCGGGTTCCGTATTGCCGACGTTGGCCGCGTGGAACCGCTGGTGCTGCTGGGACTGCTGTTCCCAGTCTGATTCTTTTCCTTCCGGTGCCCGATATAGATGCGCCCTTCCCTTTATCTTGCCTGCTTGCCATTGTTTCTGTCAAACCAATAGACAGGTCCAATGTTATTCCAATTAAAATTAGCTTCGACTAAGGTTGGGTGAAGCTAGGCCACCCCACACTTAATCTTTAGCCACAATCACAACATTACGGCAAGATCATACTTATTTCCAATTTACATAATAAACAGAAACACAACTAATATGCCTAGTGCATTCAGAGAATTCGACGGTATAAATTCTATGTACTACTCAGACTTCGTACAGCTAACCACAACATTACCATCGATAACATTTCATCACATAGCACTTAGCTCAAATTTCTATCAACAAAACCGATGCAATTCCCCCAATTTCTATGCAATTTCAACAATTTCATTATCTCGACAATCCATCGTGCCTTTAGCATTTTAACGTTAAACACAACATCGTTTACTTCATTCAACATGCACAAACCAAGAAGAATTTCACATTTCAACTCAATTTCAACTTCTTCATCTTTGAATTTTAACCCTAGTTACAATTTCGAAAGAATTTCAATCACCCGTGCATTTATCGAGTTCATATAATCACAACGATACTACGAACATCAATTAACAATAGCTTACAAGAATTCAAGCTCAATTTACAATTAGGGCAAGTTTTCCTCACTTTTTATACTCAAAATCGGAAAAAATAGACAAGAAATGAGATGAAGTTAGCGAACATACCTTCAATTCGATGATATCGAAGAAAAGTTGAAGAAATTTAGCTCCTAGGTCCATGTCACGTTGGGGAAGGGGGAATTTTGGGTTGTGTGTTGCGGAGGAGGTGAGGAAGGGGAAAAAATGAGGGAAAACGGGGTTAAAAGGGAGGTTTTTCGCGCGGGTCACCCGGCAACCCGGTGTGACCCGACGCGAAATTGCCTTCAACGTGTCACGGAGGGTAACGCGGAGCATGCCCTCCGTGACACGGAGCCATCGCGCCAGTACTCTGGAATTTTACACAAATTCCAGATTACACTTCAACGTGTCACGGAGGGTAATGCGGAGCACTCCCTCCGTGACACGGAGCCATCGCATAGGCTCACTGTTTTGCCACTTTTTATTATTTTTCTTACCTTGATTTTTCCATTGCGATCCTTTGCATTTTTACCCTCCGTTCAACCTAAAATTCATCTCACAACAAGAAATTGGTTAGAATTTATAGGTTTCACATAAAATACAATTTTTTTGTTTTTATTATTTTTTATTTTTCTCATTTTTTTTTTCTTTTCTACGAAATCTATTCACATATTACAAAAATTTTCACGGGTTGCCTCCCGTGCAGCGCCTGGTTTACCGTCGCGGCTCGACGTCAGTAAGCTCAGTCATCCTCTAGGGTGACGGACGTTTTCTCTCGACCACTGTCCTCACCCCAGTACTGCTTACATCGCTCCGGTGGTTTCCCCAATAACTCTCGTGACTCAACGCTCTGGACAACATCGGCTCGATTAATCACATTGATCACCGAGAGTTCCTCGTACACAGCCGGGAGCTTGGTGGCCTTGTACACATCAAACACCTCTACCTTGTCGTGTGCTCGCATGGTTAGCTGCCCTACAGCTACATCAATAAGTGCTTTCCCGGTAGCCAAGAAAGGACGTCCCAAAATAAATGGGACTTCTGCGTCTGGCTCAAAATCCAGCACGACGAAGTCTACCGGGAAGATAAGGGAGCCCACTTGCACCAGCACGTCTTCCACAATGCCATCAGGTCTGGCTAAGGAACGATCCGCCAGCTGCAAGATCACTATTGTTGGTCTAGGACTCCCTATCCCCAACTTCTTGAATACCGATGTCGGCATCAAGTTAATGCTCGCTCCCAAATCACATAATCCATGCGCTCGAATACTCTGCCCAATTGTAATTTGAATTGTAAAGCTCCCACGGTCCTTGAGCTTTGTGGCCAACCTGTTTTGTATCCGTGAAGTGCACTCCTCCGTAAGAGCCACCGTAGTGTACTCAGTTAACCTGCTTTTGTTTGCCACGATGTCCTTAATATACTTTGCGTACTTCGGCACTCCCTGCAAAACATCAACAAGAGGTAAGTTAATGTGTACCTGTTTAAGCACCTCCATGAACTTTTTGAAACATGCCTCCTCCTTGTGTTTCTTTAATCTCTGAGGGAACGGGGGTGGTGGTCTTTCTGGTTCAGCCTCCTTTTTCTTCCCCCTCTCATCACTTTGCTCCCTCTCAGTTTCTGCTGCTCCCGACTGTTGAGGTGGTCTTTCTGGTTCCACCTCTTTAAGCTGTAAACCACTCCTTGTGGTCACTGCATTCACTTGCTTGGGGTTAGGATCAGTGTCACTCGGAAGTCCTCCTCTAGGCCTGTTGTTTTGGGCTCCAGCAAATTTCCCAAACTGGTACTCCAGCGCCTTTGTAGCTAACTAATTATTCTTTACCTCGGCTGCCAATTTTACATAATCAGCCTGTAGTTGAGCTTGGTTAGCTATCATTGTCTTGAACATCTCCTCAATGCTGGGTGATGGTGGTGGAGGAGGTGCATTGTCGCTTCTGTATTGTGACTAATAGTTCTGCTGCCCTCCTTGATTTCTCTGTGCCCCCTGACTCGAACTTTGCCCTTGATGGTTTTTGCTACCCCAAGAGAAATTCGGGTGATTCCTCCAGTTGGAATTGTAGTTGTTTCCATAATGTAGGTGTTTGTTTCTCTGTATCCAACAAAGTTTACCGAATCAGGATTTGCTCCACAACACTCAGCTGAGTGTTCACTACTCCGCACACTTCACACCAAATCTACTGCACTACATTCACTGGGGCTTGAGACTGGTTCATGCTCATGTTACTGAAGTGGGTGTTGAGTTGATTCTGTAACGCAGCTATCTGTGCAGCAATAGCTGTAAAACCATCCACTTCTAGGACTCCTGCTGCTTTCCTTGTTCCTCCTCTTGATGAATCAGCATTCCACTCCGGATTTCCCTGCGAAATACGACTCAACAAGGTATACAGCTCTTCATAAGTCTTCTCTAATGCTTGTCCCCCAACTGCTGAGTCTAGCAAGATTTTTGTGTGGGGTTCCAAGCCCTCTATAAAAGTGTGCACCAGCACATCATTGGATTGGAGATGCTGTTGTGGATCCTCATGAGGGAGACCTGTGAATTGCCCACTGGTGTGCAGCAATTGCACCATGTTTTGTTTAAGCTTGAACCTCCCTCCTGGCTCAGGTTTGTGGATGCTAGATGTGACGTTTTTAGCATGTGGGATTGCCACCTCGCGAACCAGCCTAGCTGCCATCCCCTCGGGCACTAACATTGCCCTTACAACTGGTGGATTCTGTTGTTGCTCCAGGATTGTTTGTCTGAGCAATTGCAGCTTTTTCTTTAGAGCTTCTCTCCTTTGACGATGGAATTGTCTTTCCGGCTCTAAAGATGAGACCACCAGCTCCTTGTCTCTTGCCAGTGTTCAACAGAAATTAGTATCTGCAAAATACAGGCTAAGACCAAGTTGTCAACACTAAGAAGAAATAGTAAATTAACACTTAAGAAAAATTTACCAATTGCCAGTCCCCGGCAACGGCGCCAAATACTTGTTCGGCTTGTTGGGTATAACTACACGCAAGTGCACATGGTCGAACAAGTAGTAAAGTGGCTCAAGTAAGCCAAGTATCGATCCCACAGGGACTGGACTAAGGTATTAATCTAATCAAGTGTCAATGAACGTTAACTCTAAAATGCATACAACAGTGTGAAGAAGATATTGATATTTAGTTTCCTAATTTTATACTAAGTCTAAAACGAATATACAATTTGAGTCTGAACTATAAGTATGAGCATGCTGAGGTTAAATGAACATGTAGAGAAATAAATTATCGATACAATTTGTTTAATCTTTCCTCTGGTTGATAGTCAAGAATTATTGCCTATGGATTAAAACTCTCGTCTTTAACCCAACTTAAGAGTCATGAACCTTCCACCTACATTTCTGTGATAAAACGAAATTCATGTTCTAGCCATACAAAACTGATTCCTTAATTGACTAATACGACTTTCAGGTATATCTCTATCCTGAAGGTAAATCAATTCTCAATTTTCCCAAACTAAGAAAAGATCATATCCTATCAATTCACAACTTTCCAATTTCTTGCTCTCTCGAGTGAAACCGGACTTTTTAGATATACATTAACATTGGCCACACATTAACGCAGTAAGAACAAGAATCAATAGAACAACCATGGAAGAAAAGATGAAAAACCAATTTATCAATAATCACATTTCAATACGATTGTTCTTAACCTCAGCAAGAAGGGAATTTAGCCACTCATTTGTGGATTAAACATCGTTAAATGAGTGTTAATCATACAAGCAATTGAATTAAAGAAGAAGGAGATAGAGAAAAACCCTGAGATTTTCATCCCCTCAACTGCCTGTAACCCACGTTCTTGCTCCACTAAGTCAGAATAATTAAAAATGAACCTAAGTGTTCTATTTATACTAGTGGGAATTTTTCCCAGAATAACAAGCAACGTGTCACGAAGTGCATCGCAGAGCACTGCCTCCGTGACACCACCAATGAGGACCCTCACTGGAATCCGGTCGTCCAGGTATTAAGGCCCAACGTGGCATGGCGTGCAACGCGGGGCTAGGCCAACGTGCCACGGCCCCAACGCGCACCTTCACTGGAATTTGGCAAAATTTTCGCATCCAGGCAGAATGCATCCGCGATGGCAGCGTGACACATCTCCATCGCGGAGCCCCTTTAATTCGTTCTTTCCTTGTGATTTTTCCCTTGCTAGCTTCCGAGTCCAATCCCGATCTCTCCCAACATGCATCTTAGCTCCATAACTTTATATTTTTCCTGCAAAACAACGCTAATCATGTTGGTTAGTATAACTTCACATTTTATTACAATTCACATGAGAATGTATAAACATCGATAGATAAACAAGGAAAAATGACACATTTGAGTATCACTTGGGCATATAAATTTGCCCAAGATCACTTCTTACCAAATATTTTTTACACCTTTCATTGGTGAAACCTTCAGAACACTCAATCATCAACTACAACTCAAGCTTCCACCTTCTCACATCTACACAGGTCTCTGACGCTCTACCTTAACCTACTGGCAATTTGGGCACTTAGCCACAAATTTTGCAACATCTCTCTTCATACCATTCTAACAATAAACTTCCCTAGATCACAGTACAGCTTGGTGGCACCAGGGTGAATAGAACACAGAAAGTTGTAAGCCTCTCCCAGAATCTACTGTCTCAAGTCATCCATATTCAGACACACAATCGGCCCTAATATCTTAGCACACATCTCCCTCTTGGTAGAAGACCTCCACTTTCTGATTGTAGACAGCTTCCTCCAACTTTAGCAGAATAGGGTCATCATCTTATTTTGTCTTAACTTCCACCAGTAATGCTAATTCTGAACCATTTCAAATGGTGTCACCATGTAACACCCAAGAAGTCCTTAAGACTAGACCCTAGATATAAAGTATTGAACCAGCAAGATATGAAAATTATTTTCTCAGAACGAGTCATGGTATGAGTCATTGGAAGGTACCACAAGTCGTGGTTAGCCTCATGGTGAGTAGCCTGAAATTTTTGGTCCCAGATTCCAAAACCCACAAGTCATAGTACGACTTATTAGACAATACCACGGGGTATAGTAACGGATCATAGGATAAACTTCAGAGAATTGTATCAGATTATTTCCCTGACCACGAGTCAAGGAATGACTCATGGTATTCGTGTATGGGTCATGGTATGCCTTCGTAGGACAAACTTCAGAGAATAATCATTGGGATTTCAGATGGTACGAGCATCAACAATGGTCCATTGTATCATGGTACGGATCATACCTCACATTCATGGGGTGAAGTCCAGAAACCTGGTTAAGGATGCCCCTTATACAATGAGTCATGTAACAACACGTCACATCTAGTAACAAGTCATTATGAGGAGTCTTGGGATGAAGAATCAGAGGAAGTGCAAGGTTGGTTCAATGACCAAGAGTCATGGAACAACTCGTGGTATCTAAGGACGAGCCGTGATGGGCATCCATGGGGTGGAGTTCAGAAAGGTGAAAAATCAGGGCCGTAAGTAATGAATCGTAACCACAAGTCTTGGTGATAACCAACAGTTCATAACCACAAGTCATGGTGATAACCAACGACTCGTGGTATGAATCATGACAATTAGTAGACAGTTCCCAAGTCGCTTTTCCTAAGGACATTCTAGTAATTTCATATGCTTATAAGTTCTAAACTACATCATATTGGGATCCATTAGAGGGGAATTTGAGGGATTAGTCGACCCTCAATTCTCATTCTCTCCTAATCTCTCATAACTTCACCATAATAACTCAGACAAGCATTTCAAGGCAAGAACTAGGGCTTCAACTTTCTTCTCAGGATATCAAATGTTTTCTCTGGGAATTCTCCTAAGCTATATGGGGATTTATCAAAGGTATTCATTCCACCGTTATGCCCCAAAAGAACCAGCGAATCCTAGTTCTCAAGCTTTATAGAAATCATGGCATAGGGTTTTCTTCAAATTGTTGAAATTCCCTATCTCCTTAATCTCTTAGAGTTTTCATGACTAGTACTAAGTTATAATTCGAATGTTAATATCAACTTGTAAAATGTCTACTCAGATTCTTGAATTCTTGCATTATTTTTAGTTTTCATTTCATGAACTAGAAATGTTTTGAAAATAGTATGATCTTTCGAAATATATATATATATATATATATATATATATATATATATATATATATATATATATATGATTTTCTCATGATTTATGTAACCATGTTTTACTGTGTTGTTAGCCTAGTTAGTATGCTTAGTAATATCAGTAATGTCAGTAGTACCAACATTTTAGCATTTTCAGTCACTAGGTCTTTTAGGCTCTCAGGATACTTCCAGATAAGTAGTTCTGATTTAGCCTTAAGACAGCAGTTAGAGCTAATTAGTTCAGTTAGTTATATTTAGGAGTTCAGTTGGGAGTAGTACTTAATGCCGAGAAGATCGGGGTTCCAGCGCACCAGGTTCCCTAAACAATGGTCATAGGTCTTTAGCCCGAATTGCCATCAGTTAGTGATCGCCCAGCCATGACTTTATACCCTGGCAAGGTATATTGGGTCCTATGGATGCGGAGTATATATCGAACTCCACGTTTAGCTCACTTGGTTTTATATTGGTTAACAGTCTCTACCCACAGTATAGTCTAGTCACAAATCTCATAATATGTATATGTCCCTTTATCAGTTTTTACTAGCATGACAATATTTTTAAATTTCAGACTATTATGGCATTGCATCTTTAGACAGAGTCATTTCATATTACTTTAGTATTTTTACTTATAATGTCTTTATCAGTATGTTTATGTCTTAAATTGTATAGCTTCACACACTAAGTACATTCAAAGTACTGATGCATACTCCTATGTTATATCATCTTATGATATGGGATCTGGCACTCAGACTCAGCAGCATGGTTAGTCTCTCCTTCAGATTCAGTGCAACAATATTTTATTGGTGAGTCCTCATCTTTCGAGGACCATAGCAGTTCTTTCTAGTTTAATAGTACTATTTTAGTTTTCTAGAATTTAGAGTTAGCTGGGGGCTTGTCCCAATAACTCATTTGTCAATAGATGCGTTCAGACAGCATAATATCAGTTTCAGCTTATTATTATCAATATTGCTTAAAACTCCTATATTAATTAGATTTTATCATTTCTCTTAAAAGATTGTTTTTTATACTTCAGTGGCTTCTGCTCTGTTTTCTGTTTAAATCCTAATATATCATTAATATGCTATGTCATGGATTAGCTTGGGGTCGCTTGTGAATCTAAGTACCGTATCGCATCCAGAGTGTAGACTCGAGTCATGACGAAATTGGTATTAGAGCCTTTAGTTTAGAGAGTCCTAGGATGTCTGAAAGTTGCATCAAGTAGAGTCTTTTTCATGGGTGTGAAGCGTGCCACACTTATGAGAGAGAGGCTACAAGGCGTTTTTAGGAAAATTCTCTTTTCTTCATGATTCTTATCGTGCGTAGAGTATGAAACTCTAAATTTTCCTTATAACTCATGCTCTACCATTTTCATTTTATAATGCCTGCCAGAAAAGTAAATGAAAGAAGGCCCGGTAACGCCAACCAACAAGCCCCACCAACTGCAGCAACCCCTTAGGATGATCAGGGGACACCTATCGAGTTCAGGGCCGCTATTAAGAGTCTCGCTCAGGCTATGACCAACCAGGTTAACCAACAGGACATCATAACCGCCAACACGAATGGGCCTACAACTACTACAGAGTCTGGGACTTTACTCATATGAATCCCTCGGAATTTCATGGGTCTAAGGTAGATGAGGACCCACAGGACTTTATTGTTGAAGTTTAAAAGATCACCCCAAATCATGGGTGTTACCTCTATCGAAAGTGTAGATTTGGCCGCCTATCAGCTGAAAGGAGTGGCCCAAATATCGTACAGACAATGGAAAGAGGAGAGATGGGTTGGTGTAGGTCTGATGAAGTGGGACGAGTTCGTGACCACGTTTCTGGACAGGTTCTTTTCCTAGGAGTTAAGGTAAGCAAAGGCTGTGGAGTTCATCAATTTGAAACAGAACAACATGGAAATGCAGGAGTACACCTTAAAATTCACTCAATTGTCAAAGTATGGTCCATAGATGGTGGTCGAGCTGAGGGCTCGCATACTCAAATTTGTAAATGGGGTCTCAATCTTGGTGGTTAAGGAGTGTAGGACTACCATGCTCATCAGTGACATGGACATCTCTAGGCTTATAATCCATGCATAGCAGATAGAGGCATAGAAATTGAAAGAAATAAAAAGGGAAAGTAAGCGGGAAAGAGCCAGTCAGTTCAAGTATTCACAATAGAGATTGGGTAATGGTAGTCGCCCAGAGTAGCAACAGAGACCTCCAGCACCCTCTTCAGCCATTGCTCCTTCTTTCAAGCCTCGTAGTGATCGGAAGGGGAGAGCATCAGGCTCCCAGTCTTAGAGTCATGTCTCCATTAGCCGCACTTTCCCAGTATGCTCTAAATGTGGAAAGAACCACCTGGGGGAGTGCTAGCTGGGCAAGGAGGGTTTCTTTTGTTATGTCTAGCTGATGACTGGTGAATTTACGTGTTTCTTAGCCATATTTTGCCCATACTTTACTATGTTTTAAGAACAAATTGTGTGTGACTCCATGTGTTTAATTATATATTTGTGAAAAGGTGCTAACCCACATGATTAGATGCTTTCAGGTATAAAAGTGATGAAATTGGGCTTAAATGTAGCTTAAAAGTGCAGGAATGGCAAAACGGGGTTGACGGATTGAAGATATAGAAGTTGGCATTGCACAGGCACACCTGTGACATGGCCTGCGCGACGTGCAAGCAGGATGGGGTAACCAGAGGTGTGGTGCGCAAATGATGTTGCACAAGGAGAGGTGCAGAGCATGGCACTTTCCAGTCATCCAAACTCTGCAAATCCAAATTTGACTAGGAACTGAAGCTGCAAAACCCAATTCAAATTAGTTACCTAAAAAAAACAAATTCAAATACAAAAAGGAACAATGAAGGCTTCATATACTATTATAAATACCCTTTATTTCATGTCTTAGGTATGGAATTTTAGTGCTAGAAAATATCATATAGAGTTTAAACTCAATTGTTGCACAATTCATACTTTGGGTAATAGTTTAGTTGAGTTCTTATTGGAAATTCACCAAGTTCTTATGGAACCTTTTAGCTTGGAGATTTGTTGATCAAGTATTTATTAAAGTAAGTATTCAATTATGATTTCTTCTACATCTTCTATTTGTTTTCTCATAAACATGAGCGGCTAAATCTATTAGGCTAGAGTTGTGGGAACTATGATGGATTAACGAATGTAGGCATAATAACATAGTGATTCTTGAATGGTGAATTGAGTGAGTTGTTATTCTATTCATTTTAATTAAGTTTTAGCAGTTGCAAACGTTGAAACAAGCCCGTATCTTCAGCTTGTCTGACCAAGGAGGTTGAAGTTAGGAAAAGAGAGTAACAATGGTTATTTGATATTAACAATTCTCATCTAATTAACTTGAGCTCTAACTGAGGATAGTTAAAGTCTAGACTTATTGCAAAACTAGAATATAAACATTTTTGAGACTAAGAGGAGATGGTCGAAAGCATCTATTGTCTATTGGAGCACTTAACATATGCACTTTGAGATGGAGAGGAGATAACTGTAGTCTTTAAGTCGAGAAACATTAGATGTACTGAACATAAGTCTTACACAAAATTCACCAGGATAGATCACTAGTAAAAGCCTACTAAGTTTTGAAGTCATAGGGAACACAATCCTAGTATAGTCTTAGTAATTTTATAAACAACTCAACAACTGTTAGCATTATTTTCTTTTTATTTTTATTTGCAAACCCCTTTTTTGAAATATTGATTACAAGTTAGTTTATTTTCCGTTAACATATCATTTCTGCCTATTCCCTGTGGATTGGACCACAACCTTTGTTGGGTTACTATATTTGATAGAGACCACTTTATACTTCAATTGCGAGGTGTAATTTGGGCATGATCAAATTTTGGCGCCGTTGTCGGGGATTACGGTTTTGAAATATTAATCAGTGTTTGAGCTTAACTTGTAATCTTATCTCGATTTTTACTTTTCCTTTTAGTTTTAAGCAATCACAGGACATGAAAGACCAAAGACGGTTCGACCTCCCTCTATGGGAGGGATTGACGGAGGAACAGAGAGCCGAAGCCTTTCAAAGGGTTGTGCTGGCATAGAAACTCCAGCAAGAAAGGAGAGATGACACTGATTTAGATGAGGTTGTCTTCACAGGAGCAATAGTACCGCCCCCTCTGCCAGTAAATGCTAAGTTCGACATAACCAGTACTATGATTCACTTGTTGAGCATGAAGGGGTTGTTTCAAGGACTAGATGGAGAAAACCCCAACCAACATCTAATCAATTTCACCAGAATATGCAATGATTACAGACTACTAGGGGTAACACAGGAGGCTATAAGAATAAGGTTGTTTACGTTCTCACTAACAGGTGAAGCAACAATATAGTTAAATGAGTTGCCAGACGAATCCATCACCACCTAGCCTAAATTGACTGTAGCCTTTCTGGAATGATTTTTCCCACCTTCACGAATGATTAAACTGAGGGATGAGATAAACAACTTCAGACAGGCAGCAGGAGAAGACCTGTGTGAGATGAGGCTTAGGTTCAAAAAAAAAATTAAAGCAGTGTCCAAATCATAAGCTTACAGACGAAGTTCTTCTAGAAATATTCTACAAGTCACTCAACCCTACGAACAACTTGATTGCTAATAACATGGCAGAAGGAGAAATCATGGCAAATACTTTTAAAGAAGCCAGTGAGATACTAGACAAGTTTACAAAGACCAATAGTGCATGGTACAACATTGAAACCGACTCTGAACTTGGAAATCACTCAAGAAGGGTGCCATCAAAGCTACAAAGGAGAGAAGCTAAACGTGATCAAGATATGGCCCAAGCACTTGACTACCATGAATGCACAAAAATTACAGGCAGTGAACATGCAAAGAGATACGTCCAGGTACAATGATTAATACCCTAATCTTGAGGAAGAAGAAGATGTAGTTAACTATCATATGGAGGATTTCCAAGGATGTACCCAAGGCACTTGGAGGCACAACCACGGGAATCAAGGTTGGAACTATCAGAACTATGAAGGACCAAGATATAAAGACCGAGATCAAGGAAGTTGGAGAACCAGGGGACCACCAGTGATTGAGTCAAGAGATGCTAAAATTGAAGCCATTCTCAGTCAAGTCCTGACTAAGTTGGAATCCAAAAAGTTAGGTGTGAGCAAAATGTGTGATGAGCTATCTAGTATGGGTAAGTTGGTCAAATCACATTCATCCTTAATCAAACAGTTAGAGTGGCAAATGGGAATGTTGTCAAGGCGAAAGACCTGAAAGTGACCAATGTATGGTGGTAGCAATAAGAAGTGGAAACACCACCATTGAGATACAGGTACCTGGAACAGGGTCCACTATAGTTGAAAGAAATCCAAGACCAAGGGAAGCAAGAGAGAAACACAAGGCACTGTTGGACCTCCACACTGAGAGGCACAACGCGCCAGAACAGCAGCGCGAGGAGGTGAATGACGCGCCAGAGCAGCAGTGCACTGAAGGGTGTGACGCGCCAAGGGAGCAGCTCAACAAGGTGCATAATGCGCATGGAGGAGTGTGCCACGCCACCTATTCAGCATAGGGAGGGACGCAACACACTGGAACTACCATGTCGGGGGTGCACACTGTGTAAAGGGGAAAACAGTGAAAATGCTAATGAAAATAGTAACGTATGCAAAAAGATTCCAACACCTCCTCCTCCTTTTCCCCAACATCTCAAAAAAAAAGCAGAAGATGAAAATTTTCATAAGTTCATCTCTATGTTAAAGCAATTATTAATCAATATTCTGTTGGTGGAAGCATTGGCGTAGATGCCAGGATACGCAAAGTTCATGAAGGAGTTAGTGACGAAAAAGAGAACAATAATCCTTGACCCTGGGGATAAACTTCATCATTGCAGCGCTAATGCATCATACTCTTTAGTGCAAAGGAAAGAGGATCGGGGGGCCTTCACAATCCCTTGTACTATTGGAGTGTTATAGTTCGCCAAAGCATTATGTGATCTAGGAGCCAGCATAAATTTGATGTCTTTGGAAGTATATAAGAAGTTGGACTTGGGAGCCCCAAGACCAACTATAATTGCAGCTAATAATGGCAAATAGAATAGTAAAGAGACCCATAGGTATATTGATTGATATTCTAGTAAAGGTGGATAGATTTATCTTTCCAGCAAACTTTGTCATACTGGATTGTGATGTTGATTTTGAAGTACCCATTATTTTGGTCCACCCATTTTTATCCATAGAAAGAGCAATAGCATACATGGAGAGTGGAGAACTAAAGTTTAGGCTGAACAATGAAGAAGTTGTATTTAATGTTTGAAAAGTCATAGAACATACAAATGATTTGAGTGTTATATTTGTTGTTGATGTCATTGATGATACAGTGATGGAATTAATACAAGATAGCTACTCCACTGAAGCTTTGACATCCACTATTATTAAATCAATAGAATGGGACATTGATGGGTTGCACGAATCAGTGAAAGCTATAGTGGGAGGAGGTGTGTATCCATATGCACCTAAAAGATTGGACCTTGATTTGAAAAATAGAGCAAGCCCTCCTACAAAGCCATCAATCAAAGAACCACCGGTGTTAAAGCTAAAGCCATTGCCTGCTCATCTTTGGTATATATTTCTTAGTCCAAAAAATACACTGCCAGTGATTATCTCTGCAAAATTATTGGATTGGCAGGTAGAAACACTGATCTCTATCCTGAGAACCTACAAAAGAGCCATAAGGTGGACCATCCTAACATTATTAGTGTTCCACCAGGAATTTAAACTCACAAAATTAAATTGAAGGAAAATTGCATACAGAGTATTGAGCACCAAAGGAGGTTTAACCCAATCATGAAAGAAGTGGTAAAAAAAGAAAATTATTAAATGGTTAGATATAGCGGTGGTTTATCCAACCTCTGACAGTCAATGGGTTAGCTCGGTGAAATGCGTACCCAAGAAAGGAGGAATGACAGTGGTTCAAAATGAGAAGAATGAAATTATACCTACTAGAACAGTGATTGGATGGCGAGTATGCATGGACTACTGAAAATTGAATAGCCGCACTGAAAAAGATCACTTTCCACTTCCCTTTATGGATCAGATAATAGATAGACTTGCAAGGATATCTTATTATTATTTCCTTGAGATATAACCATATTTTAATTACACCAGAGGATCATGAGAAGATGATATTTACCTGCCCATATAGAACATTTGTGTTTAAGAGATGCTTTTTGGGTTATGAAATGCACCAGCCACATTCCAGAGATGCATGATGTCCATATATTCTGACATGGTAAATGACATCATGAAGTATTTATGGATGTTTTTATTGTAGTGGGTGATTCAGTCGAAAATTGCTTAGGACACTTGGTAGCCATCTTGAAATAATGTGAAGAGACAAACTTGGGTGTTGAATTGGGAAAAGTGTCAGTTCATGGTCACAGAAGGGATAGTATTGGGGCATAAAATTTTTGAGAAAGGCATAGAGGTGGACAAATCAAAGATTGAAGTGATTTCCAAACTTCCACCTCCCATCTCTGTTAAAGGGATTCGCAGTTTTCTAGGGCATACAGGTTTCTATAGGCATTTTATAAAAGATTTTTCAAAAATTACTAACCTGTTATGCAGGTTTTTAGAGAAAGATGCAAAGTTTGTATTCGATGAAGCCGGCCTCAAGGAATTCAAATGTTTAAAGAAAAAGCTCATCACAACACCCATCATAGTGGCTCCTGATTGGAGTAAGCCATTCGAGATCATGTGCAATGTTAGTGGGGTAGCATTAAGTGTTGTCCTTGGACAAAGACATGGCAAAAATTTTCACCCTTCTACTACGCTAGCAAAGCTCTCAATGCAGCTCAAAAGATTTACACAGTCACAGTAAGAATTGTTAGCGGTAGTATATGCGTTTCAGAAATTTTGCGCCTACCTCCTTGGTACTAGTGTTGTGGTGCACACAGACAATGAAGCAGTTCGGAATCTAATGGCTAAAAAGGATACGAAATCCTGGCTCATTCATTGGGTATTTCTATTACAGGAGTTTGAGTTCTAAGTGAAAGATAGAAAAGGAACTAAAAATCAAGTTGTAGACCATCTCTCTAGATTAGATGAAGAAAGAAAAGTAACGAATGAAGCAAAACTAAATGACTCCTTTCCCGATGAACAAGTTTTGGCCGCCTCACATGACTTAATTTCGTGGGTCGCAGACTTTGCAAAATTACTTGGTGAGTGATCTAATTCCCGAAAACATGAACTTTCTTCAAAGGAGAAAGTTTCTTCGTGATGTTCAAAAATTTTATTGGGATGAGCCATACTTATTTAGAATTTGTGCTGATAATATCATAAGAAGGTGTGTGCCCGAAAATGAGATGATTTACATTCTTGAGGCATGCCATTCATCCCCTATCGGAGGGCATCACAGCGGCATTTACACAGCACAAAAGATACTATAGTGTGGGTATTATTGTCCTACCATTCATCAAGATGCTCATGACTTCGTAAAAGCTTGTGATAAGTGTCAGCAAGAAGGGGGAGTGTCATGATGACATGAGCTACTGCTAAATCCCATTCTTGAGGTAGAATTGTTTGATGTACGGGGCATAGACTTTATGGACCCTTTTGTGAGTTCCTTTGGGATGAAATACATATTGGTGGTAGTTGATTACATTTCCAAGTGGGTGGAAGCTGTAGCACTTCCAAACAATGAAAGTAAGTCAGTCACTGCATTTTTAAGAAGAAACATCTTTTCCAGATTTGGCACTCTAGGGGCGATCATTAGTGACGGGGAATCACACTTCTTCAATAGGCTATTTCATGGTCTACTTGTAAAATATGGAGTCAAACATAAGGTGGAAACACCTTACTACCCGCAGATTAGTGGACAAGTGGAAGTTTCAAACAGGGAGATCAAAATAATTTTGGCCAAGACAGTGAATGCAAATAGAATGGATTGGTCAAGGAGACTAGAAGATGTTTTATGGGCATATCACACAGCATTCAAAACAGCTATAGGTATTTCACTATATCAACTTTTATATTGAAAATCATGTCATTTAGCTATGGAGCTTGAACACAAGGCCTTGTGGGTACTGAAAAAGCTAAATCTCAATTGGAATGAAGCAGCAGATTTAAGACTCACTCAACCTAATGAGATGGATGAGTTTAGATTAACAGCTTATGAGAATGCGGCCATATACAAAGAGAGAATGAAGCTCTATCTTGATCAAAAGATTGAGAAAAGGGAGTTCATGCTTGGGGACTTAGTGTTGTTATTCAATTCTAGACTCAGTCTATTCCCAATAAAATTAAGGTCAAAACGGTCAGGACTATTCAAATTGGTAAGAGTGTTCTCACATGGAGCAATTGAGTTTGAGACCAAAGAAGGAACTAGGTTTAAGGTGAATGGACAAAGGGTGAAGCATTATTTTGATTATCTTGAAGAGATAAAAGAATTGGAAGAAACTTACATGGAGGAATTCTGAGTACTCTAGAGACCCACGTCGTGCCGCGACATTAAATCAGGCACTGCTTAGGAGGAACCTCAAGATATTTTAAATGTTTACGTGTGTTTAAGCATGTAGGAAATAAGTCACAAGTCCCCGGGCAAAGGAAGCATAAGAGCCGCAGGCCAAACCCCGTGCGGAGTGGCGTGCCACGGCAGTCTTCCAGTGCCTTCAATGGTGCGATGCAGCATGCCTGGACTGTACTGGTGTGCGTGATGTGGCGTGTATTGACCGCACCAGAGCGCACGGTGCACTAGTTTGTTAAAACATAAGTACTCCGGCTGACGATGAGGATTAGAGATCCAGGGAGTTCTTTTTTCACTCTTTACTTTATGTTTTATTGTTTTAGCACCGGGGATAGTGCTACCGATTAAGTGTGGGTGGGAGAAGTAAACTTCATTACCATGCATGATTTAATTGCTAAATCTAAACATGGTAGGCTACTTAGTTTTTTGTGATCATGACTTATCTTGCATACTTGGTTTATTGGTAGTAGTTTTTTTTTGTTTTTTTTTGTTTTGGGTTTCATGGGTTTTTGTTTTCGATACTTTTCCAGTGGATAGTCCCTTAGAACCAGCTAGAGAGTCTAGATTTTTATTTTTTTGTAGTCATAGAGTCATGACTTTTCCCCATGATGGATGGATGACGACCGTCTTAAGGGAAAATTAGTCATTAGGAAAAGCAAGAACTTGGAACCTTACGAATGCTAGGTGCTTCAATTAGGTATCATTGAGACTTTGCATGATTCAATCAAAAATGCATAAAAAAAGGTAGAAACAGTTAGTCTTTTGGAACTTGACTCTCTTACTTGAAAAAATGGGCTTAATTATGTTATGCATGCAATATGGATATATGTGTTTATGTAAGCTTGATTGCCATTATTAAACCATTTTGTGCCAATGAGTGAGAAATTTCTTGATATACTCCATGTTTGCAAATTGATGTCTAGAACTTGACCAGTGTACGTGCAAAACAAAATAAGAATGATAAATCTATGAAGTGATATAGGCATTTCTTTGGTAGCCTTGTTTTTATCCTGTTATACCTACCTTAAATATAATTATCGATCCCCTTTTTGTTCTATTGACTTTTATTTGATTCAAATGACTCCTAGAGAACTTTAATTTATATTTTTTGCATAAAATGAGCATAAGTGGAGAAGTGAAGGGAAAAGCTAAAAAGCATGGAATTTAGAAGAAAATAAAAGGGTGAAATTTGCTAAACAAGGAGGGTGATGTTAGTGAGAAAACAAAAAGAAGAAAGAGCTCTGGAAAAATGGATGAAAAGAAAAAAGTGAATGAGCTTAATGTTGAAAAATCTCCACTAATCACGTAAAGTTGAAAAATTGAAAAATAAAAGGAGGTATAAGGAAAAATAGGAGATTGAGGGAAGTGCTGCAAAAAGTCAAAGAGTTGTGAAGTATTAAAGTGTTTAGGGAGCTTAGTCACTATCTTGATCAAATAGTTCCTACCCATCCCTTAACCTATGTTACAAGCATTGTAAGTCCTAATTGATCCTTGATTCGATGTTCTATATTAATGGACTATTACACTAAGGGCAAGCCTATGGGTCGTCTTTTGCATGCATGTTGAGTTCTTTGGGAGAGTGAGAAGAAATTGTTTATGTATTCCCATGTTTATATTGATATATATACATATCTTGAGTGTATAAGGGCATCTCTCCAAATAGTGAGGGGTACGATGGTAAGACTTTGGTATATATTGATAACGAAAATACATATGATTCTAAAAGCTAAGTGATTTCGAATATTGGCATTTAATGTTGGTCCTATATGCATGTGAGTGAATTGTTGGAGCTTTATTGATTTGTCTAATGATCCTAAGTTTAAATAGACCTGTTCTTATGGTGAATTTTGTGCTTCAATGTGAGAAGGAAAGTAGTAGATTGTTCGAGGACGAATAGTAGTTTGAGTGTGGGGTGGTGATGAATGGTGAATTTACATGTTTCTTAGCCATATTTACCCATACATTACTATGTTTTGAGAACAAATTATTTGTGTTTCCATGTGTTTTATGATATATTTGTGAAAGAGAGCTAACGCAGATGATTAGATGCTTTTTCAGGTATAAAAGTTATAATTTAGGCTTAAATGTAGCTTAAAAGTGAAAGAATGGCAAAATGAGGTTGACGGATTGAATATGTAGAAGTTGGCATCGCACAGGCACGCTTGTGCATGGCCCTGTGCGATGTGCAAGAAGGATGGGGCAACCAAAGGCATGAAGTGCCAGTGATTCTAAGCAAGGAGAGGCGCAGCGCATGGCACTATCCAGCCATCTAAACTAAGCAAATTCCAATTTGACTAGGAACTGAAGCTGCAAAACCCAATTCAAATACAAGAAGGAACAATGAAGGCTTCATCTACTCTTATAAATACCCTTTATTTCATGTCTTAGGTGTGGAATTTTAGTACTATAAAATATCATATAGATTTTACAACTCAATTGTTACACAATTCATACTTTGTGTAATAGTTTAGTTGAGTTCTTGTTGGAAATTCATCAAGCTCTTGTGGAACCTTTTAGCTTGGAGATATTTTGTTGAACAAGTATTTATTAAAGTAAGTATTCAACTATGATTTTTCTACATCTTCTATTTTTTTTCTCATAAACATGAGCGGCTAAATCTCTTAGGCTAGGGTTGTGGGAACCATGATGGATTAACAAATGTATGCACAATAAAATAGTGATTTCTTGAATGGTGAATTGAGTGAATTGTTATTCTCTTCATTTTAATTAAGTTTTAGCAGTTGCTAATGTTGAAACAAGCTCGTATCTTTAGCTTGCCCAACCAAGGAGGTTGATGTTAGGAAACGAGAGTAACAATGGCAATTTGAGATTAACAATTCTAATCTAGTTAACTTGAGCTCCAACCGAGGATAGTTAAATGTTACACTCCGTAAGTTTCTAGTGTTTAGTCAGCCTATTCGCATGTTGGTTGAGAGTTTTAGAATTTCATACGTATGAGGAAAGGGCCCGGGGAAAGGTCGAATGAGTGCCAAGTTGGGATTTCGTGAGAGGAGGCCGAACCAAGCTGCCTAGAGGGGCAAAGTGGCACGGAGCAGAATCAGCGCGTTGAGCAATGTGCCACATTGCCTTGTCTGCTGCCTCAAGTATATAAGGGTCTCACACTTAGAAGTTAAGTTATAAATCAAAAACCACGACCAGCAGAGGATAGGGACGAAGGAGAATTATAATTCTCATCTGATTACGCTGCTAAACGCCGTCCAAATTCAAATTAACTTTGGGTATCAAAGTATAAGGATGCAGAGAGCATTTCTACGGAGTTAGTTTCATGAAATTCGTCTGGCGAATCATCGTCCCGCCGAGCCAAAGTTGTTGGAATTGCTCCAAACTAGTGTCAATACAATCCCGGGCTTAAATGACACGATTTCAGTTGAGAAGGGCAGTTGAACACGAGCCGAAACTCGCCAGTTAATCGGTAAACAGCGATCGAGGTATGTTAAGGCATTTTCTTTTGGCAAATTAGTTTCTTCAGCATATTAATCCATTATGAATCCCAGTAAAGTATGTCAGGAGTATGTTACCATGTTTAGTTGTCTTTGTCAGTTGAGACTCATAAATTGTATTGTTTTGGGCTGGATTATACCTGTATAGCTTCCGTGACCACCCCAAGGTTAACAGCTGTGTCAACTCGCCCGCCAGGGGCGAGGATACGTCGCTCTACAGAGCGGCATGCCGTCCGCAAGGGACCAAGATGGGGATCCAGATCCTCATATTTTATGTGGTTGGCCTTATACAAACCCCCGCCGAGCGCTTACGCCCGGGGTGGAGATATCAGGAGTCCTCCAGACTCAGGTACAGCTATAGTCAGGGGCTGAGCGGGCCCAATTGCAGACCCAGGGGATCGGCAGGACGCTTATAGCCGATAGTTGACTCAGTATGACCTAGATAGGGGTATATAGATTGAGGTGTACTCGCTAGGGCTAATGCGGGCCCAGGTGGGTTGTTCTGTGCTGATTGTACCTTACGGCTTATGGGGGCCAGGTAAGGTTTATGTTGCTTTAGTTACTGATAGTTATACAGGAGGACGCCTCATCTGTCAGGTATGCCCCCTACCCTCCTTGTCACATTTATGTTTAGTCCTGATTTCACTACTTCAGTTATTGTCAGTTCTATTTCCTTAGTTTCAGTTATTTAAAGTTATTGCTTTACATACTCAGTACCTGTGGTACTGACGCCCTCTTCTAGGGCACTGCATTACTTGCCTGCAGGTACACATAAACGAGGAGCAGGTCCCTCATAGTTCCAGCCAATCGCACAGAGCCATCAGCTCCTTTCTTCTGGAGCTTGTATGATAGAGGTTTACTTCTTTTTGTTTGTACAGTATGGGCAGGCCAGGGCCCTGTCCCGACCATCTTATTACTCCTAGAGGCTTGCAGATTGTGTTACTTCCCTGTGGTTAGATGATATCAACCGTGTGGGGCCATATGTGTTCTAGACTATGTGTGATGGCCGTGTGGGGCCCTGTTTAGCTGTTGATTGATGACCTGGTCGGTCATTAGCTTAGTTTAGCATCTAATTTTACTTTTCAGTTATAACTAGGTATCATAGTGGCCTTGTCGGCCCGCATAGGACTCCCTATGTTTGTTCGTCTCAGGTTAGCTGTTTATTTTCATAGGTGGCTATAGGCCTTGTTGGCTGAGGGTTGTATTTACAGCCGCTATATAGCTCGTTTGTTTCTTGATTCTAGAGTTATAACCAGCCCTGCACTAGAGGTGCTTAGGCTCAGTCAGCTCAGCAGTTAGGTCCTAGTAGGGCACCAGGTGCCAGTCATGCCTCCGAAGGCGGGGCATGACAAACTTGGTATCAGAGCAGGTCGTATCCCAGGGAATCTACAAGCCGTGCTAAGTAGAGTCTTGTCTATGGATGTGTTGTGCACCACAGACTATAGGCAGGAGGCTGCAAGGCATGATAGGATGGTTACTCTTTCTTCTTATTCAGTCGTGCTATAGAGCGGTACAATATAGGGTTGAGTCCCTAAGCTCATTATACTCTTTCTTTACAGAGAAATGTCACACCAGCGACACTCTATGATAGGCAGGAGGTTAGATGTAGTAGCGGGAGAGGGCACCAGCAGGGTGCCTCAGCCTCGGTCAGAATCGACCCGATCCGAAGACGATACGGAGGCATCATCTTGACCTCCCCAGCAGTCTCCACCACGTCCAGATCCGCTTGGGACGGCCGGTGTGATGGCACCGCCCCGGCAATTTTTATACTCGTACCATCCGACCAGGAGGTCAGGAGCGCGGTGGTTATGCTAGCACAGATGATGGTTACTTAGCGCCAGTTAGTGCCATCTATAGTTGCAGAATCATTAGGAGGGCCAGGTAGTTCGAGGGTCTGAGAGTTCTTAGCACTAAGTCCCCCACAATTCACAGGGAAAAATTGGATCGAGGACTGCTCGGTGCTTTGGTATGGGGTAAAAACCAACACGCAAGTGCACGTGGTCAAACAAGTAATAAAGTGGCTAAGTAAGCCAAGTATCGATCCAAGGAGACTCTGGATAAGTAAAATTGCTTAAGTATACTATATTCTAGTTTACTTCTAATTATGCTGACAACAACGTAACCAAAAGTTAAATAATTTTTTGTTTATAAATTATATACTAAAACTATTAACAAATATCTACGTTGAATTGAAACTATGGATATGAGCATGCCAAGGTTAAGAACAAGTAATGAATTCGATCGTAATCATAATTCGGTTATTCTTCTCTTCATGTTGCTAGCCAAGAACATTAGCCTAGAGATTAAAACTCTCGTATTTAATCTCACTTTAGAATCATAAACCATTCTTCTACATTTCTGTGATCAAATGCAATTTATGACCTAGCAATACAATTCCGGTTCCTAAATTGACTAATACGGCTTTCAAGTATATTTCTATCAGGAAAGCACATCAAAACCCAATTTTCCCAAATCAAGTTAAGAACAATACCCTATTAATTCACAACTTTCCAATTTCTTGCTCTCTCGAGTGAAATTGGACTTTTTAGATGTACATTAATGTTGGCCACACACTAATGCAGTAAGAACAAGAATTAATAGAACAACATGAAAGAAGAAGATGAAAAACCATATAATTCACAATCAAAATTCAATACACATGTTCAAAACCTTAGCAAGGAAGAGAATTAGCCACTCATTTGTGGATTGATCATCCTCAAATGAGTGTAAATCATACGTACAACTGATTGAAAGAAGAAAGAAAGAGAGAAAAACCCTTAGCTTTTTCGTCCCTCAACTGCTGCTAACCCACGTCCTAGCTCCACCAAGTCTTCATTCTGAAAAATAAACCTAAGTGTGCTATTTATATTAGTAGGAATCTTTCCCGAATTAACAAGCAACGTGTCACGAAGTGCATCGCGGAGCACGGCCTCCGTGACACGCTACGGACGCGGAGGCTTTCTGGAAAATCACCCGAAATCGGCCCAGGCAGCACCTTGTCGCGTTGGCAACGTGTCACGCTGCCTGGGCAGCGCGTTACAGCCCCATGGTCGCGGAGTCCACCTGCCGTGGCACGTTGCCAATGCGCAGGTGGGCTTTTTTGAGGGGCCTGCCTGCCGTGGCACCTTGTCGACGCGCCAGTGGGCTGTTTTGTGCCTCTTCCTTGCCGACGTTCGCGTGTTAATTCTGTTTCCAAGCTTCTACTTCACCAACTCATGGATTAGTTACTCAAACATCATCAAAACCTACAAAACAAAGGCTAATCATGTTGGTTAGCACATATCTTTGTTTTATCTAAAATTACATGAAAATGTATACGATAACTTAGATAAACAAGACTAATTTAAGTAATAAAGAGTATCTCGGGCATATATTTTTGCCCGTGATCAAGGACCCTCAAGACTTCTTACACCAGATGCGAAGGATTTTCAGGGTGATGCATGCTACACCCACAGAGTCAGTTGAGTTGGCGGTATTCCAGCTACGGGACATCGTCGTACTTTGGTATGAGAGTTGGGAGAGGTCCCGAGGGAGAGATGTTTCTCCTCCAACCTGGTCCAGCTTTTTAGAGGATTTTTGGATCATTACCTACAGCGGGAGATTTGACAGGCCCGGGTTGATCAGTTTCTACACTTGGAGCAGGGGTCGATGAGTGTCCGGGAATATGCCATGCGGTTTTATTCCTTGGCTCGATATGCGCCAGCCTTTGTGGACACAATGCCAGCCAGGGTACACCGCTTTATTATGGGGCTGAACCCAAAATATGTTGAGACCTGCATCACAGCCACACTGCGAGAGGATATGGATATCGCCCATGTGCAGGCTTTTGCTCAGAATATTGAGGGTATCAGACAGCGGCAACAGGAGATTAGGAGAACAAGTCAGGAGCAGCGCCGCAGGGAAAGACCGGATGAATTACAGGAGGAGTCCCAGGGAGGACCTAGGCCAAGATTATTAGATAGACCGCCTAGACCCCCGCCTCCACCACAGCGGCAGAGGAGAAGGTCTAGTCATTGAGGCAGCTAGAGCCCGGCGGAGGTTCGAAAGTAGTAGGTTCACAGCAGCAGAGGAAGATGGAGCAGAGTGGGTTTACAATGCCACTTTTCCATATTTGCAGTCGACGCCACTCTGGAGCATGCAGGTATGGCTCCACGGCATGCTACATTTGTGGACAGGAGGGTCATCAGATGAGTAATTGTCTAGCTAGGGGTCAGGGTGACAGGGATCGACAAGATAGGTCCTCGGCAGGATCACGAGCTCCAGCATCCCTAGCAGGGCGTAGGCTCTCAGTTTTAGCTGGCAGAGGCCGAGGCAGATCAGGGGCCTCCGGTTCAGGTGCCGGCTCAGACCGTACTTATGCACTACCGGGGTGACAAGAGTAAGAGTCGTCACCAGATGTCGTGACAGATATGCTGAACATTTTCTCTCATCCTGCTTATGTGTTGATAGATCCAGGATCCACCTTGTCCTATGTTACACCGCTAGTGGCTCGGAAGTTTTGTGTTATACCGGAATTGCTTTGGAGACCTTTCTCAATGTCTACACCCGTTGGTGACTCTATTATAGCCAGAAGGGTCTATCGGGGGTGTATAGTAGAGGTTGCCAGTCGACAGACTACTATAGACTTGATAGAACTAGAAATGGTTGATTTTGATGCTATTATGGGTATGGATTGGCTAGCTCCATGCTATGCCAATGTCGAATGTTGGACCAAGATTGTCCGGTTCCACTTTCCAGGGGAGGCAATACGGGAATGGAAAGGTAGTACAACTATGCCAAAAGGTAGGTTTATTTCCTATCTTCAGGCGAGAAAATTGATAGGAAAAGGGTGCATTTATCATATTGTTAGAGTTCAGGATGTTCCAGTAGAGCCTCCGATCCTTCAGTCTATTCTAGTGGTTAATGAATTTCCCGACGTATTTCCAGATGAGCTTTCTGGTATTCCCCCAGAAAGGGAAATTGATTTTGCAATTGATTTATTACCAGGCCCTCAGCCTATATCTGTTCCTCCATATCAGATGGCTCTTGCTAAACTCAGAGAACTAAAGGAATAATTGAAGGATTTGCTAGACAAGGGCTTTATCAGGCTGAGTACCTCACCATGGGGTGCGCCAGTTCTGTTTGTGAGGAAGAAGGACGGCTCCCTCATATGTGTATAGACTATCGGCAATTGAATAAAGTCACTATCAAGAAAAAGTACCCACTCCCCAGAATAGACGACCTATTTGATCAGCTACAGGGGGCGAGGTATTTTTCAGAGATTGACTTAAGGTCCGAATATCATCAGGTTCGGGTTCGTGAAAGAGATATTCCAAAGACTGCTTTTAGGACCAGATATGGCCACTTTGAATTTCTGGGCATGTCCTTTGGACTGACAAATGCCCCAGAATTGTTCATGGACTTGATGAATAACATTTTCAGACCATACCTAGACTTGTTTGTGATAGTATTTATCGATGATATTCTGGTGTATTCCCACTCAGAGGCAGATCACAAGGATCACCTACAGACAGTGCTCCAAATTCTCAAAGATCGCCTGCTATATGCACAATTTTCTAAATGTGAATTTTGGATGAGTTCAGTAGCCTTCTTGGGCCATATTGTGTCAGAGTTGGTATACAGGTAGATACGCAGAAGATAGAGGCAGTGAAAACATTTCCTAGACCTACCACTCCGACTGAAGTACGTAGTTTCCTGGGGTTAGCCGGGTATTACAGAAGGTTCATGGAAGGATTTTCCACTTTAGCAGCACCTTTAACCATACTGACGCAGAAAGTAGCAAAATTCCATTGGACTGAGTCATGTGAGCAGAGCTTTCAGGAACTGAAAGACAGATTGACATCGGCACCGGTGCTAGTGTTGCCAGAAGGCACAGAGGGTTATGCAGTCTATTGTGATGCTTCGGGCGTTGGGTTAGGATATGTTTGTGCAACAGGGTAAGGTGATTGCCTATGCTTCCAGGCAGCTGAGGAAGCATGAGAATAACTACCCTACCCATGACCTGGAGTTAGCCGCGGTGATTCATGCCTTGAAAATATGGAGACACTACCTGTATGGCGTCCACGTAGATATTTTCACTGATCACAAAAGCCTGCAGTATATTTTCACTCGGAAAGAGTTGAATATGCGGCAGCGTCGCTAGTTGGAGCTTTTAAAGGATTATGATGTGAATAATTTATATCACCCAGGAAGGGCCAATGTTGTAGCATATGCCCTTAGCCGCAAATCCATGGGAAGCCTGGCATATTTGCAGCCCAAGCGGCAGGAATTGGCCCAAGAATTGCATCAGCTAGCTAGTTTAGCCGTTCGTATAGTAGAATCAGGAGACAATGGAGCGGTAATCCAGAATACCGCAGTGTCATCATTGGTTGTGAAAGTGAAAGAACGGTAGTATGAAGATCCTAGCCAGGTTTATCTCAGAAAAAGGGTCCAACGAGGGGAAGTGACAGATTTCTGAGGAAGTGACAGATTTCGAGGTAAGTGAGGACGGAGCTTTGAGATATAGGGATTGCCTCTGCCTTCCAGATGTGGCAGGGCTTCGCTAGCAAATTATGGGCGAGGTACACTATGCCCGTTACTCGCTCCATCCAGGTTCGACAAAAATGTACCATGACGTAAAAGAGATTTAGTGGTGGCCGGGAATGAAAAAGGGGATAGCAGAATTTGTAGCTCAATGTCCCAATCGCCAACAGGTGAAAGCTGAACATCAGAAACAAGGTGGACTAATACAGGATATAACAGTGCCTTTATGGAAATGGGTGGCAGTTAATATGGATTTTGTAGTAGGGTTACCTCGTACCAGGCATAAATATGATTCTATTTGGGTAATTGTTGACAGGTTGACAAAATCAGCTAACTTTCTGCCAGTGAGGGCTACCTTTTCAGCCGAACATTATGCTGAGCTGTATATTAGAGAAATAGTCTGATTGCATGGTGTTCCTGATCTTGGGCAGATTTATATGCCCAAGTGATACTCAATTGTGTCATTTTTTCTTGTTTATCTATCGATGTTTGTATATTCTCATGTGAATTGTAATAAAATGTGAATTTATACTACCCAACATGATTAGCGTTGCAGGAAAAATATAATTTTACGAAGCTAAGATGCATGTTGGGAGAAATCGGGATTGGACTCGGAAGAGAGCAAATAATTAAGCACAAGGAAAGCACGAAGTAAAGGGGCTCTGCGATGGAGCCGTGTCACGCTGCCATCACGGACGCATTCTGCCTGGATGCGAAAATTTTGCCAAATTCCAGTGAAAGTGCGCATTGGGGCCGTGGCACGTTGGCCTAGCCCCGTGTTGCACGTCGTGCCACGTTGGGTGTGAATACTTGGACGACCGGATTCCAGTGAGGGTCCGCATTGGTGGTGTGTCACGGAGGCAGTGTTCCGCGATGCACTCCGTGACACGTTGCTTGTTATTCCGGGAAAAATTCCCACTAGTATAAATAGAACACTTAGGTTCATTTTTAATTATTCTGACTTGGTGGAGCAAGAACGTGGGTTACAGGCAGTTGAGGGGACGAAAATCTCAGGGTTTTTCTCTATCTCCTTCTTCTTTATTTCAATTGCTTGTATGATTAACACTCATTTAATGATGTTTAATCCACAAATGAGTGGCTAAATTCCCTTCTTGCTGAGGTTAAGAACAATTGTATTGAAATGTGATTATTGATAAATTGGTTTTCATCTTTTCTTCCATGGTTGTTCTATTGATTCTTGTTCTTACTGCGTTAATGTGTGGCCAACGTTAATGTATATCTAAAAAGTCCAGTTTCACTCGAGAGAGCAAGAAATTGGAAAATTGTGAATTGATAGGATATGATCTTTTCTTAGTTTGGGAAAATTGAGAATTGATTTACCTTCAGGATAGAAATATACCTGAAAGTCATATTAGTCAATTTAGGAATCGGTTTTGTATGGCTAGAACATGAATTGCATTTAATCACAGAAATGAAGGTGGATGGTTCATGATTCTTAAGTGGGGTTAAATACGAGAGTTTTAATCCCTTGGCAATAATTCTTGACTAGCAATCGGAGGAAAAGGCTAACCAAATTATATCGACAATTAATTTCATTACATGTTCGTTTAACCTCAGCATGCTCACATTCATAGTTCAGACTCACATTAGATAATTGTTTTAGACTTAGCATAATTATTAGAAATCAAAATATCAAACTCTTGGTTACACTGTTGTCTGCATTTTTAGAATTGAAATATAGTACACTTGAGCAGATTGCACTTCATCCCAGTCCCTGTGGGATCGATACTTGGCTTACTTAAGCCACTTTACTACTTGTTCGACCACGTGCACTTGCGTGTAGTTATATACCCATATAACGAACAGACCGAATAAGTTTTTGGCGCCGTTGCCGGGGATTGGCAATTGGTGAATTTGTCTTAAGTGTTAATTTACAATATTTTTATTTTCTTAGTGTTGACAACTTGGTCTTAGCCTGTATTTTGCAGATTTAATCTCTGTTGAACACTGGCAAGAGACAAGGAGCTGGTGGACTCGTATTTGGATCCAGAAAGATTATTTCATCGTCAGCGGAGAGAAGCTCTAGAAAGAAAGCTGCAGTTGCTCAGACAGACAATCATGGAGCAACAACAGAATCCACCGTTAGTACGGGCAATGTTAGTGCCCGAAGAAGTAGCAGCTCGGCCGGTTCGCGAGGTGGCAATCCCACATGCTAATAATGTCACATCTAGCATCCGCAAACCTGAGCCAGGAGGGAGGTTCAAACTTAAGCAGAACATGGTGCAATTGTTGCACACTAGCGGGCAGTTTACAGGTCTCCCTCATGAAGATCCACAGCAGCATCTCCAAAATTTTTTGGAGATAAGTGACACTTATATCCCCGCTAGAGTGTCATCAGATTACGTCCGGCTTACATTGTTCCCATTTTCACTATTTGGAGATGCCAAGAGGTGGTTGAAAGCTGAGCCACCTAATTCTATTTCTACGTGGGATGATCTTGCAAGGAAGTTCTTGATACGATTTTTTCCCTCTGGTAAAACAGCAAGACTTAGAAGTCAAATTCTAAGTTTCAAACAGAGAGAGGGAGAGAATCTATATCAGGCTTGGGGAGATTCAAGTCCATGTTGCGGGATTGTCCTCATCATCATCAATCCGATGATGTGTTGGTGCACACTTTTATAGAGGGTTTGGAACCCCATACAAAAATATTGCTAGACTCAGCAGCTGGGGGACAAGCGCTGGAGAAAACTTATGAGGAGCTGTATACCTTGTTGAACAGTATTTCGCAGGGCAATCCGGAATGGAATGCTGATTCGTCAAGAGGAGGGACAAGGAAAGCAGCAGGAGTTCTAGAAGTGGATGGGTTTATAGCTATTGCTGCACAGATAGCTGCTTTACAGAATCAACTCAACACCCACTTCAGTAACATGACAATGAACTAGCCTCAAGCCTCAGTGAATGCAGTGCAGCAGATTTGGTGTGAAGGGTGAGGGAGCAGTGAGCACTCAGCTGAGTGTTGTGGAGCAAATCCGGACTCGGTGAACTTTGTGGGAAATGTACAAAGGAACAACCACCCAAGCTCCCGACTGTGTACGAAGAACTCTCGATGATCAATGTGATTGATCAAGTCGACGATGAGCAGAGTAAGGATTCACGAGAGTTATTTGGAAAACCACCGGAACGGTGTAAGCACTACTGGGGGGAGGACGGTGGTCGAGAGAAATCGTCCATCACCCTAGAGGACAACTGAGCTGAATGACTTCGAGCCGTGACGGTAAACCAGGCGCTGCACGGGAGGCAACCCGTGAAAATTTTTCTTTGTAAATTGTGAATAGATTTTTCTTTTTCTTTTTCTTGATTAACAACAAAATTTTTAGTTTTTATTTTTATTTAGAGTGAAACCTATAATTCTAACCAATTTCTTGTAGTAGAATGAATTTCAGGTCGAACGGAGGGAAATTATACAAGGAATCGCAAAGGAAAATTCGAGGTATGAAAATCAATAAAAAGTGGCAAAACAGTGAGCTAGGGCGATAGCTCCGTGTCACGGAGGAGGACCTCTGCGTTACCCTTCATGACACGTTGAGGTATAAATTCGGAATTTTAAAAAAATTCCAAAACACCCTCGCGGCAGCTCCGTGTCACGGAGGCAGTGCTCCACGATGCACTCCGTGACACGTTGCTGTGTATATCGCGACGGGTCACACCGGGTCGCCGGGTGACCCGCGCGATTTTTCCACTTTTAAACCCCGAATCCCCCTCAAATTTTCTTTATTTCTCACACACTCCGCGAACAAACTCCCTAAAACCCCTCCCCCTTCAACGTGACACGGAATAGGCCAAGAAATTCATTGAGTTTTCTTCAATTCTTCAATTTCAAGGTATGTTCTTCGATTCCATCTCATTTCTTATCGATTTTCTTCGATATTGAGCATGTGATGTGAGCTAAGTTTGACCTAAGTAAAAATTATGCGTGAATTCAATTGAATTAGTGTTGATGGATGTTCGGAGTATCATTGTGATTGCTTGAACTCGTTAATTGCATAATTTAATCGAATTTTGTTGATACAACCATATCTAGGGCTTGTTTTTGAATTTGAAGTGGAAATATGTAGTGAACTTGTGAAATTCATGTCGGGTTGTACATGTTTAGTGAGATGAGTCGATGTGCTAATTGTTATGATGTTAAAAGACCGACGGATTCTCGGGTTAGGGGAATAGTGAAATTTGCAAGAATTGGGTGAGTTGTATAGGTTCGTGTAGATAAATTCTTGTTGTTTTCGTTTCTTTGTTTTTCCTTTCTAAGTGCGATGGAATAAAATGTTATCGAGGGTAATGATTATGGTTAGCTGTACGAAGTCTGAGTAGTACATAGAATATATACCGTCGAATTCTTCGTATGCACTAAGCATGTTTGTATAGTTGGTTGTTTATTTGTGTAAATAAGCATGATCTTGCCTGAATGTTGTAATTTTGGCTAAGGACTAAGTGTGGGGTAGCCTAGCCTAACCCAACCTTAGTCGAAGTTAATATTCATTAGCTTAACATTGATCTTGTCTACTTGGGTTGACAGGTAAAATGGCAAGCAGGCAAGAAAAAGGGAAAGGCGCATCAACATCTGGCGCCGAAAGAAAGCGAATTAGACTGGGCACATCAGTCCCAGCAGCACCAGCGGTTCCACGCGGCCAACACCGCCAATACGGAACCAGGTGGGTGACGGAAGAGGGGAAGAAGTGGTACGCAAAGCACAAAGAAAGCAAGTACTTCCCCGAGGAACACATAGCACGGGAACCGTTGGCACAAGAGTTCCCTATGATTGTACACCGGATCGAGGCAGCTGGGCTCAATTTCATTTTTGAAGAGCCCAAGGAATGCAACTTGCACCTAATTCGGGAATTCTATGCCAATTGGGACCCGACTCTCAGAAGTCACACCATAAAAATCAGAGGGCAAATAGTCACCTTTGAGCCCCACCACCTCAATGTTATCCTAGGGGCGCGGGACACAGATGCCCACGTGCTTCGACAGCTGAACATCACTCCACCGTATGCGGACATCAGACGCACCTTGTGTGGGACCTGATCGACAGCTAGATGGAGCAGACACAAGGAGAGGGGCTACCATCAGACTTTGCCCTATTCACAGATGAACAGGGAAGCCAGGATATGGCTTAAGATTGTCTGTTCCTGCCTAATCCCGGGGGTACATATGACAGATGTAACCCGGGATCGTGTATGCCTGGTGTACGCCCTGATGAAAGGGCTGGAGATCAACGTGGGGGCGGTGATTATCTCCGCCATGAAGAGAGCCCGGTTGCATCAGGGGCACAGATACGGATTTGGTGGGCTACTCACCACATTCCTGAGGGGCCTAGATGTTGAGGAAGAGGCCCTTGATATATCCCGCAGATGGAGCGGCGGGCCTTAGATGTCACTAAAACTAAGGCTCCCGACACCACCCATGGGCCAGTGCTTACACTAGGCGAGCAACATGCTCGTGATGATCAGTACATGGCTCGCATGTACGGGATGCAGATGCTCTAGTTGAGGATAGGTGGGAGGCCGGCAATAGAGGAGGAGCTATGGCAGCTCGAGCTAGACTACCCTTTTGGCGAAAACGCCAGGGCTCTATGCCGAGTGGGGCCAGCATTTGTAGAGCCCATGGATGATGATGTCCCCACGGACGAGGAGACACGTCGGGAGGACTCCGATGTGGAGTCCGATGATGACGATGGGGGTGATTCAGACATGGGAGATGAAGCAGCAGCACCTGATGAAGAAGTGGAGTACTTTGATTGATCAGGGAGTTCCACCACCAAATTTTTGTGCTATTTTAACTTTTTTGTGAACACTGGGGACAGTGTTCGAGATAAGTGTGGGGTGGGAGTAGTTAGGTGCTGGTTGTGCTATTTTGTATGTCCTAATCTGTTGTTGTGTTGTGAACAAAATTTTCTAACCCTGTGATTTGTGATTGTAAGTTGTTGTTCTGTATTGTAAATATATGTGAAACTGTTGTGTGTTGCTGAATGTATGTGCTAGCTGAGTTTTGTACATATGTTTATTTATCGAATTGATCGATATTTTTAAAATTGAAATGATCGATATTTTTAAAAAAAAAATTCAATTCTTGGGTTTCTCGGTGTTTGTTTTCGGTTCTTTTACCGAGAATGGTCCCATTGAACCGAAGTCCTAGTTAGTGACCGTTCCCTATGATGGATGGATGACGACCGTCTTAAGGGAAATGTAGTCGTTAGGAGTAGATTTTGTTTATTTATTTTCCAGTTGTTTTTCTTTTGTGGGTTGCATCCCAAAACTTGTAGTTACTTTGCGGTTGCGGAATTATGGTTGCGTATTGTACATGATAATTAAAATGCAAATGTGATTCGTATGAAAGCATGCAACTTTGTAAATATGTTGAGATACCTAGGCCATAGAGTTTGATTTAGTGTGATTGAGGCTTAATGTTTGAATTCCTGTAATTAGCTGATTGAAGAGTCTGTGAAGACATCTTGAATTGAGCATGTGCGATAAGTGTGAAGTGAGGTTTTGCTATTCCATGCTATTGTGAAGTGTCTAGAACTTGCCTGGTGTGTGTACAAAACGAAATGAAGGAGGTGTATTGTAGGAAAGGATGTAGGCATTTCTTTGTTTTTAACCGAAAGTTTCTATTTTTTCATTATCGTACCCACCTTGATCGTATACCCTAGTCAGCCCGTTGAGCCTTTAGCCTATTTTTTTTTTCTTTTGTCAAAAAGTGTAAACCGAGCTTAATCCCTTCTTTTCATTAGCCGTAAAGTCGATCCAAAACTCTTAAGCGCTTAAGAAGAGAAAATAATTTTCCCAAAGTGTCAAAAGAGTGAGAATGGTGAAAAGAAAAGAAAAGCAGAGAGATGGAAGGAAAGAAAAGGTTGAAGATGCACTTGTTATAAATGAACTATAATGAAGGTGTATGAATAATCTTTGTTGTGGTGTCAAGTGTGCTTAATAAGATGGGCCAAACTAAAGAAAAACTTCAAGAATGGGAGGATGAAGAAAGAAACAATGTCCATGAGTTTGATGGGATGTGTTGAAAAGGCGCTTAAGGATGCTAATGGCTATTATTGGCTAGCCCAATATTTACTAGTTCCGTAGCTTCCATTACAACCCGTTAAAGTCCTACGTGATCTTACATCACACTTCTTTATATTAGTGGAGTAGTACACTAAAGGCAAGCTTATGGGTCATGACATGATGCATGTGAATTCTTTTGGGAGAGAGAGCGAAATTGTGTTTATATGCCCCTGCTTGAAATTGTGTGAGTTCATATGATCAAAAAGAGGAAAATTCTCTTGTATTGTGAAGGCACATGCTTGATGAGAGATTAATTTTCATTTCGGATGTCTTGATCAGTTGATTTGCATGAGTTTGCCAATATCGAGAGTCGACTCTTAAGTCTAGGAGGTCTTGATGTATTGAAGGTCATTGCATTGATAGGACCATGCATGTTTTCTTGATGATTTGCTGTATTGAATAATCGGTATGACCGTAACCTAAATTGTCGAACCAAAGTAGCGAGGGTGGGATGTAAATTGCATGAGGTGTAAGATTGTTGTTCGAGGACAAACAAGGATTTAAGTGTGGGGTAAGTGATCTTGGGCAAATTTATATGCCCAAGTGATACTCAAAGGTGTCATTTTAGCCTTGTTTAGCTATCAATGTTTATACATTCTCATGTAATTGGTAATAAAATGCGAATTTATACTAACCAACATGATTAGCATTGTTTTGCAGGTAAACTGTAATTTCGGGAAGCTAAAATGCATGTTGGAAGAGATCGGGGTTGGACTCGGATGTGAGCAAGGGACAAGGCATTGGAAAGCACAAAATAAAGGAGCTCCGCGATGGAGCCGTGTCACGCTGCCATCGCGGAGGCCTTCTGCCTGGAGAGGGAATTTTCAGCCTATTTCCAGTGAGGGTTCGCGATGGGTCTGTGGCACGGTGGCCTGGCTCCGCGTTGCACGTCATGCCACGTTGGGCCTTATTCCCTGGACCCCCAGTTTCCAGTGAGGGTCCGCGTCGGTGGCGTGTCACGGAGGCAGTGCTCCGCGAGGCACTCCGTGACACGTTGCTTGTTATTTCGGGAAAAATTCCCACTAGTAAAAATAGAACACTTAGTTCATTTTTCAATATTCTGACTTGGTGGAGCAAGAACGTGGGTTACAGGCAGTTGAGGGGACGAAATTATCAGGGTTTTTCTCTCTTTCCTTCTTCTTGTATTCAATTGCTTGTATGTTTAACACTCATTTAACGATGTTTAATCCACAAATGAGTGGCTAATTCATCTTCTTGCTGAGGTTAAGAACACTTGTAATGAATGTGATTATTGATTCTTTGGTTTTTCATCTTTTCTTCCATGGTTGTTCTATTGATTCTTGTTCTTACTGCATTAATGTGTGGCCTACGTTAATGTATATCTAAAAAGTCCGGTTTCACTCGAGAGAGCAAGAAATTGGAAAGTTGTGAATTAATAGGATATGATCCTTTCTTAGTTTGGGAAAATTGAGAATTGATTTACCTTCAGGATAGAAATATACCTGAAAGTCATATTAGTCAATTTAGGAATCGGTTTTGTATGGCTAGAACATGAATTGCATTTAATCACAGAAATGTAGGTGGATGGTTCATGATTCTTAAGTGGGGTTAAATACGAGAGTTTTAATCCCTTGGCAATAATTCTTGACTAGCAACCGGAGGAAAAGGCTAACCAAATTATATCGACAATTAATTTCATTACATGTTCGTTTAACCTCAGCATGCTCACATTCATAGTTCAGACTCACATTAGATAATTGTTTTAGACTTAGCATAATTATTAGAAATCAAAATATCAAACTCTTGGTTACACTGTTGTCTGCATTTTTAGAATTGAAATATAGTACACTTGAGCAGATTGCACTTCATCCCAGTCCCTGTGGGATCGATACTTGGCTTACTTAAGCCACTTTACTACTTGTTCGACCACGTGCACTTGCGTGTAGTTATATACCCATATAGCAAACAGACCGAACAGTCCCTATGGGATATATGCTTTTAGGCGGATGCCATTTGGGTTATGCAATGCACCCTCCACATTCCAGAGATGCATGATGGCTATTTTCCACGACATGGTGGAGGATTTTGTTAAGGTATTTATGGATGATTTTTCTGTTTTCGGTAATTCGTTTGCTACTTGTTTGCAGAATCTTGACAGGGTGCTGGCTCGCTGTGAGGAATCCAACCTTGTACTAAACTGGGAGAAATGCCATTCTTAGTCAAGGAAGGTATCGTCCTTGGCCATAAAGTGTCTTGCAAGGGGATGGTGGTCGATCGTGCTAAGATTGAGATTATTGAGAAGTTCCACCACCTGTGTCGGTGAAAGGTGTTCGCAGTTTTCTTGGGCATGCAGGGTTCTACAGACGGTTCATCAGAAACTTCTCAAAAATTTCCAGACCACTATGCAGATTGTTAGAAAAAGAGGTGAAGTTTGAGTTGGATGATGAGTATGTTAAAGCATTCAAGGAGTTGAAGTAGAAATTGATAGAAGCACCTGTCCTTATTTCTCCGGATTGGGAACAACCATTTGAATTGATGTGTGATGCAAGTGATGTGGTTGTGGGAGCTGTATTGGGGCAGAGGAAAAATAGAATCTTTCATTCTATTCATTATGCAAGCAAAACACTGAACCCTGCCCAGAGTAATTATACAGTCACATAGAAGGAGATGCTAGCATTGGTATTTGCATTTGATAAATTTAGGTCCTATTTGGTGGGTTCGAGAGTAGTGGTGTATACTGATCATGCAGCGATTCGGTATCTGTTTAACAAGAAGGATGCAAAGCCCAGGCTGATCAGATGGATCCTGTTGCTGCAAGAGTTCGACCTCGAAATTAACGACAGAAAGGGGAGCAAAAATCAGGTGGCAGATCACTTATCGCGATTGGAAAGCCGGTCGCATGTGTAGGAAGGTGATAACATTAATGAGGAGTTCCCGGATGAACAGCTCTTGGCAATAGAGGAAGCTGAAGTTCCCTGGTACACAGACATAGTCAACTTGCTAGTGAGTGGAGTCTATCCACCTGAGGCGACAGTTCAGCAGAGAAGAAAATTGAGGCATGATTGTCGGTATTTTATTTGGGATGAGCCATACTTATTTAAATAGGGACCGGATCAGGTGATGAGAAGATGCATCCCGGAGAGCCAGATTGCAGAGGTGTTGAGGAGTTGTCACTCTTCGTTGTATGGGGGGCACCATGGAGGTGAGCGTACAGCGCACAAGGTTCTACAGTCAGGTTTCTTTTGGCCTACCTTGTTTAGAGACTCTATGGCATACGCCAAAATGTGCGATAGATGCCAGCGTACAGGCACACTTGGTAGGAGGCAAGAGATGCCACTGCAGAATGTACTGGAGGTGGAGACCTTTGATGTATGGGGCATAGATTTCATGGGCCCATTCCCACCGTCATTCGGTAATCATTACATCTTGGTGGCCGTTGATTATGTATCAAAGTGGGTTGAAGCAACAGCTTTCTCCAGGAATGACAACAAGGTGGTAACAAACTTTGTGAAAAAACACATTCTCACCTGGTTCGGGACACCCTGAGCCATTATCAGTGATGGAGGGGCTCATTTCGTGAATGCAAGTTTCAAGAAGCTACTAGCCAAGTATGGGGTACGCCACAAGGTGGCAACAGCCTATCACCCCCAAACTAGTGGGCAAGTGGAGGTGTCGAATAGAGAAGTGAAGCAGATTCTCCATAAAATAGTAAATGCACAACGGAATGATTGGTTAAGCAAACTGGATGATGCGTTGTGGGCATACAGAACTGCTTACAAGACACCGATTGGAACTTCTCCATACCGATTGGTCTATGGTAAGGCGTGTCATCTGCCAGTGGAGCTAGAGCACCGAGCCTTCTGGGCCGTGAAGAAATTGAATATGGACTTAGGGCTCCGATGTTGAGTCAAATGATGACGACGGGGGAGATTCAGATATGGGAGACGAGGCAGGGACACCTGACGAAGAAGTGGAATACTTTGATTGATCAGGGAGTTTCACCACCCACTTTTGTGCTATGCTAAATTTTGTGAACACTGGGGACAGTGTTCGATTTAAGTGTGGGGTGGGAGTAGTTAGGTGCTGGTTGTTGTTGTTATTAATGTCTCTGTTCTGTTGCTGTGCTTGGATAAACTTGTGACCCTGTGATTTTTGTGTGTATGTCTGTATTGTATTTAATGTGAAGCTGTTTGTGCTGTTGAATGTTGTTAGCTGGTTGTGTAAATATGTTTTATCGAAATTATCGATATTTTTAAAAAAAAAATCTTGAAATTTTTATTTTTGGGTTTCTTGGCATTTGTTTTTGGTTCTTTTACCGAGAATAGTCCCATTGAACCAAAGTCGTAATTAGTGATCGTTTCCTATGATGGATGGATGACGACCATCTTAAGGGGAATGTAGTCGTTAGGAGTAGATTTCTTCTGTTCATTTTTTAGTTTTTCTTTTGTTGTGTGTATCCCAAACGTGTCGTTACTTTATGGTTGCGAAATTCTGGTTGCGTGTGGTACATGATATTTAGGCCATAGAGTTCGATTCGGTGTGATTGAGGCTTAATGTTTGAATTCTTGTAATTAGCTGATTGAAGAGTCTGTGAATATGTCTTGAGTTGAGCATGTGCAATGAGTGTATGGTGAGGTTTCGTTTCTTCCATGCTATTGTGAAGTGTCTAGAACTTGCCTGGTGTGTGTACAAAATGAAATGAAGGATGTGTGTTGTAGGAAAGGATGTAGGCTTTTCTTTGATTTAACCGAAAGTTTTTTCATTATCGTACCTACCTTGAATGTACATCCTAGTTATCCCATTGAGCCTTTAGCCTATTATTTTTCTTTTGTCAAAAAGGTGTAAACCGAGATTAACCCCTTCTTTTCATTATACGTGAATTTGATCCAAACCTCTTAAGCGCTCAAGAAAAAAATAATTTTCCCACAGTGTCAAGGAGTGAGAATTGTGAAAAGAAAATAAAAGCAAAGTGACGAAAGGAAAGAAAAGGTCAAAGGTGCACTCGCTATAAATTAAATATAATGAAGATGTATAAATAATCTTTGTTATTAAGCCAAGTGTGCTTAAAGATATGGGGTCAAAAATAAAGACAGACTTCAAGAATGGGAGGATGAAGGAAGAAACAATGCCCATAAGGCTGATGGGATGTATTGAAAAAGCGCTTAAGGATGCTAGTTGTTCTTATTGGTTAGCCCAGTATTTGCTAGTTCCGTAGCTTACATTACAACCCGTTAAGTCCTACGTGATCTTACATCACGTGTCCTTATATTAGTGGAGTAATACGCTAAAGGCAAGCCTATGGTTCATGACATGATACATGTGAATTCTTTTGGGAGAGAGAGCGAAATCTTGTTTATATGCCCCTGCATAAAATGTCTTTGAGTTCATGTGATTAAAAAGGGGAAAATTCTCTTGTGTTGTGAGGGCACATGCTCGATGATAGATGGAATTTTATGTCGTATATCTTGATCAGCTGATTTGTATGAGTTTGCCGATATCGAGAGTCGACTATTGAGTCTAGGAGGTCTTAATGTGTTGAGGGTCATTATATTGATAAGACTGTGCATGTTTTCTTGATGATTTGCTATATTAAATAATCGGTATAACCGTAGCTTGAATTGTCGAGCCAAAGTAGGCCGGATTGGGTGTCAATTGCATGAGGTGTACGAGTATTGTTCGGGGACAAACAAGGATTTAAGTGTGGGGTAAGTGATCTTGGGCAGATTTATATGCCCAAGTGATACTCAATTGTGTCATTTTGTCTTGTTTATCTATCGATGTTTGTATATTCTCATGTGAATTGTAATAAAATGTGAATTTATACTAACCAATATGATTCGCATGATTTTGCAGGAAAAATATAATTTTAAGAAGCTAAGATGCATGTTGGGAGAAATCGGGATTGGACTCGGAAGAGAGCAAGGAAAAAGCACAAGGAAAGCACGAAGTAAAGGGGCTCCGTGATGGAGCCGTGTCACGCTGCCATCGGGGACGCATTCTGCCTGGATGCGGAAATTTTGCCAAATTCTAGTGAAGGTGCGCGTTAGGGCCGTGGCACGTTGGCCTAGCCCCGCGTTGCACGCCATGCCACGTTGGGTGTGAATACTTAGACGACCGGATTCCAGTGAGGGTCCGCGTTGGTGGCGTGTCACGGAGGCAGTGCTCCGCGATGCACTCCGTGACACGTTGCTTGTTATTCCGGGAAAAATTTCCACTAGTATAAATAGAACACTTAGGTTTTATTTTTAACAATACTGACTTGGTGGAGTAAGAACGTGGGTTACAGGCAGTTGAGGGGACAAAAATCACAGGGTTTTTCTCTATCTCCTTCTTCTTTATTTCAATTGCTTGTATGATTAACACTCATTTAACGATGTTTAATCCACAAATGAGTGGCTAAATTCCCTTCTTGCTGAGGCTAAGAACATTTGTATTGAAATGTGATCATTGATAAATTGGTTTTTCATCTTTTCTTCCATGGTTGTTTTATTGATTCTTGTTCTTACTTCATTAATGTGTGGCCAATGTTAATGTATATTTAAAAAGTCCGGTTTCACTCGAGAGAGCAAGAAATAGGAAAGTTGTGAATTGATAGGATATGATCTTTTCTTAGTTTGGGAAAATTGAGAATTGATTTACCTTCAGGATAGAGATATACCTGAAAGTCGTATTAGTCAATTAAGGAATCGGTTTTGTATGACTAGAACATGAATTTCATTTTATCACAGAAATGTAGGTGGAAGGTTCATGATTCTTAAGTTGGGTTAAATACGAGAGTTTTAATCCATAGGCAATAATTCTTGACTAGCAACCGAAGGAAAGATTAACCAAATTGTATCGATAATATATTTCTCTACATGTTCATTTTAGCCTCAACATGCTCATACTTATAGTTCAGACTCAAATTATATATTCGTTTTACACTTAGTATAAAATTAGGAAACAAAATATCAAAATCTTCTTCGCACTATTGTCTGCAGTTTAGAGTTAAAGTTTATTGACACTTGATTAGATTGATACCTTAGTCCAATCCTTGTGGGATCGATACTTGGCTTACTTGAGCCACTTTACTACTTGTTCGACCACGTGCACTTGCGTGTAGTTATACCCAACAAGCCGAACAGTTCCTCTATCAATTATCTCTGACAGAGGAGTACAGTTTACCGCTAAGTTTTGGCAATCTTTTCAGAGGGGCCTGGGGACGCAAGTTAACCTGAGCACAGCCTTCCATCCTCAAACAGACGGGCAGACAGAACGTACAATCCAGATGCTCAAGGATATGTTACGGGCGTGTGTACTAGATTTTGGAGGCAGCTGGGATGAACACCTACTTCTTATTGAATTTTCCTATAATAACGGTTATCATTCAGCAATTCAGATGGCGCCTTATGAAATGTTGTATGGGAGGAAGTGCATATCTCCAGCTGGTTGGTTTGAGGTAGGAGAATCAACATTGATTGGGCCAGACATTATTCGTCAGTCAGAAGAGAAAGTAAAGCTTATCAGGGAACCTCTGCTGACTTCTCAGAGCCGCCAGAAATCTTATGTTGATGTGCGGCGAAGCAACTTAGAATTTAATGTGGATGACTGGGTATTCCTGAAGGTTTCACCGATCAAAGGTGTGATGAGATTTGGTAAGAAAGGCAAGCTCAGCCCGATATTTATTGGGCCTTATCAGATTCGCCGAAGGATAGGCCAGGTGGCTTATGAATTGGAGTTACCCCCAGAATTAGAATTCGTTCACCCAGTTTTTCACATATCAATACTGAGGAAGTGTATAGGAGATCCCTCCCGGATTGTTCCAGTCAAAGACGTCCAAGTCACTGAGGAGTTAGATTATGAAGAAGCTCTAGTAGCCATACTAGACCGGCAGATCCGTAGACTCAGAACTAAAGATGTTTCTTCTGTTAAAGTGTTATGGTGAAATAAGAATTGAGAGGAGATGACCTGGGAAGCAGAAGACGATATGAAAACCAGATATCCTAAGCTATTTCAGACTTAGTCAGATTGTGCAGCTAGAGGTATGTTGTTGTTGTTGTTAATTCATAAGTTGCATTATACATATATATATATATATATATATATGTGGAGTAGTTGACTTCACTCTATTGTGAAATGAATGTCAAGTATTGTGTGGAGTACCTATATTGGACCTTTCTGCGTTTCAGGGATTCTAGATAGTCCATATTATAGGGGAGACTATGCCAAAATATTTCCAGAATAAGTAATTGCAAGATTAAGGTTCTTGCAAGCAGAAATTAACATTCGAGGACAAATGTTCTTAAGTGGGGTAGGATGTTACACCCCATAAGTTTCTAGCGTTTAGTCGGCCTATTCGCATGTTGGTTGAGAGTTTTAGAATGCCATACGTACGAGGAAAAAGCCCGGGGAAAGGCCGAATGAGTGCCAAGTTGGGATTTCGCGAGAGGAGGCCGAACGAAGCTGCCCAGAGGGGAAAAGTGGCACAGAGCAGAATCAGTGTGTTAGCCAACGTGGCACAGAGCAGAATCAGTGCGTTGAGCAACGTGCCACGTTGCCTTGTCTGCTGCCTCAAGTATATAAGGGTCTCACACTTAGAAGTTAAATTATAAATAAAAAACCACGACCAACAGAGGATAGGGACGAAGGAGAATTATAATTCTCATCCGATTACGCCGCTAAACGCCGTCCAAATTCAAAATAACTTCGGGTATCGAAGTATAAGGCTGCAAGGAACATTTCTACAGAGTTAGTTTCCTGAAATTTGCCTGGCGAATCATCGTCCCTCCGAGCCAAAGTTGTTGGAATTACTCCAAACTAGTGTCAATATGATCCCAGGCTTAAATAACACGATTTTAGTTGAGAAGGGCAGTTGAACACAAGCTGAAACTCGCCAGTTAATCGATAAAAAGCGATCGAGGTATGTTAAGGCATTTTCTTTCGGCAAGTTAGTTTCTTCAGCATAGTAATCTAGTATGAATCCCAGTAAAGTATGTCAGGAGTATGTTACCATGTTTAGTTGTCTTTGTCAGTTGAGACTCATAAATTGTATTATTTTGGGCTGGATTATACCTGTATAGCTTCCGTGACCACCCCAGGGTTAATAGTTGTGTCGACTCGCCCGCCAGGGGCGAGGATACATCGCTCTACAGAGCGGCATGCCGTCCGCAAGGGATGAAGATGGGGATCCAGATCCTTATATTTTATGTGGTTGACCTTATACACACCCCCGTCGAGCGCTTACGCCCGAGGTGTAGATATCAGGAGTCCTCCGGACTCAGGTACAGCTATAGTCAGGGGCCGAGCGGGCCCAATTGCAGACCCAGGGGATCGGCAGGACGCTTATAGCCGATAGTTGACTCAGTATGACCTAGATAGGGGTATATAGATTGAGGTGTACTCGCTAGGGCTAATGCGGGCCCAGGTGGGTTGTTCTGTGCTGATTGTACCTTCCGGCTTATGGGGGCCAGGTAAGGTTTATGTTGCTTTAGTTACTGATAGTTATACAGGAGGACGCCTCATTTGTCAGGTATGCCCCCTACCCTCCTTGTCACATTTATGTTTAGTCCTGATTTCACTACTTCAGTTATTGTCAGTTCTATTTCCTTAGTTTTAGTTATTTAAAGTTATTGCTTTACATACTCAGTACCTGTGGTACTGACGCCCTCTTCTAGGGCGCTGCATTACTTGCCTGCAGGTACACATAAACGAGGAGCAGGTCCCTCATAGTTCCAACCAATCGCACAGAGCCATCAGCTCCTTTCTTCTGGAGCTTGTATGATAGAGGTTTACTTCTTTTTGTTTGTACAGTATGGGCAGGCCAGGGCCCTGTCCCGACCATCTTATTACTCCTAGAGGCTTGCAGATTGTGTTACTTCCCTGTGGTTAGATGATATCAACCGTGTGGGGCCATATGTGTTCTAGACTATGTGTGATGGCCGTGTGGGGCCCTGTTTAGCTATTGATTAATGACCTGGTCGGTCATTAGCTCAGTTTAGCATCTGATTTTACTTTTCAGTTATAACTAGATATCATAGTGGTCTTGTCAGCCCGCATAGGACTCCCTATGTTTGTTCGTCTCAGGTTAGCTGTTTATTTTCATAGGTGGCTATAGGCCTTGTCAGCCGGGGGTTGTATTTACAGCCGCTATATAGACCGTTGTTTTCTTGATTCTAGAGTTAGAGTAAGCCCTGCACTAGAGGTGCTTAGGCTCAGTCAGCTCAGCAGTTCAGGTCCTAGTAGGGCACCAGGTGCCAGTCATGCCTCCCAAGGCGGGGCGTGACATTAAAGTCAAGAATTATTGCAAAGCCAGAATATACACACTTTTTGAGACCGAGAAGAGATGGGTGGAAAGCATCTATTGTCTATTGGCACACTTAACACATGCACTTTGACCCCAAGAGAAGATAAGTGTAGTCTTTAAGTCGAGAAACATTAGATTTACTAAACATAAGTCTTACACAAAATTCACCAAGATATATCACTAATAAAACCTTACTAAGTTATGAAGTCATGGGGAACACAATCCTAGTTTAGTCTTTGTAATTTGATAAACAAATCAACAACTGTTAGCATTATTTTCTTTTTATTTTTATTTGCAACCCCCCCTTGAAATATTGATTACAAGTTAGTTTATTTTCCATTAACAAATTATTTCTACCTATTCTCTGTGAGATTGACCCCAATCTTTGTTGAATTACTATATTTGACTACGTCCGCTTTATTTAATTGCAAGGTGTAATTTGAGCATGATCGCTAGCTGGGTCACAGATTGAGGGATTACCCATCAGCAGGACAGGGGAAAGCCCAATCCACAACATCAGCAACTCCGAAAAGTCGCTCGACTTAGCAGGCACTACCTCAGGCACAGGTGGAGGTGGTCAACGTCAAAACTACTTTTAAGCTCTATCTTCACTTCAGGACCAAGAAAAATCACTTGACGTAGTCACTGGTATGTTACATCTCTTTCAGATAGATGTTTATGCTTTACTAGATCCAGGAGCTACACTTTCCTTCGTGACTCCTTATATTGCAGTCCAGTTTGATATTAGTCCAGAAATTCTCTCAAAGCCATTTTCAGTCTCTACTTCAGTTGGTGAGTCAGTTATAGCCAGTCGGGTATACAGAAACTTTCCGGCCACAGTGTTACATAAAGTCATCTCAGTTGACCAAGTAGAGTTAGATAAGATCGATTTTGACCTCATTCTTGGCATAGACTTGTTTCGCTCTTGTTATGCCTCAGTTAACTACAGAACCAGAGTCGTTAGATTCCAGTTTCCTAATGAATTGGTCCTAGAGTGGAAGGATACTACTTCAACACCTAGGGGTCGGTTTATCTCTTACCTTAAGGCTAGGAAAATGATTTTTAAGGGGTATATCTATCATTTAGTTCGGGTCAGGGATCCTAGTTCAAAATCCAACTCTTTAATCAGTTCCAGTCATAGATGAGTTCCTAGATGTGTTTCCCGAATATCTTCCCGGAGTCCCTTCCCAGTGAGAAATAAATTTCGACATAGACCTTCTCCTAGATATGCAGCCCATCTCAATTCCTCCTTACAAAATGGCTCCAGTTGAGCTTAAAGAGTTAAAAGAGCAGCTAAAGGACCTTTTAAACAAGGGTTTCATTAGACCCAGCATCTCTCCATGGGGTGCCCCAGTCCTATTCGTGCGAAAGAAAGATGGTTCGCTCAAAATGTGAATTGACTATCATTAGTTAAATAAGGTCACAGTCAAGAACAGGTATCCTCTTTCCAAGATTGATGATCTATTCGATCAGCTTCAGGGTGCTAGCTGCTTTTCAAAGATAGACCATAGATCAGGCTATCATCAACTCAAAGTCAGAGAATATGACATTCTGAGGATAGCCTTCAGAATTTGGTATGGTCACTATAAATTTATTGTTATGTCTTTTGGACTAACGAATACTCTTACAGCCTTTATGGACATGATGAACAGGGTATTCAAACAGTACCTGGACATGTTCGTTATTATCTTCATAGATGATATTCTGGTTTATTCCAAAACAGAGGAGGAATATGCATACCAGCTAGGAATAGCTTTACATACTCTCAAAGACGGCTAGTTGTTTCGCTAAATTTAGCAAGTGTGAATCCTAGCTAAAATCAGTGGCATTCCACGGTCCTGTTGTCTCCAGTGAGGGTATTCAGGTAGATCTTCAAAAAATAGCAGCAATGAAGTACTTGCTAAGACCCATTTCTCCGTCATACATCAGGAGCTTCTTAGGCCTAGCCGGTTATTACTGACGGTTCATAGAAGGATTCTTCTCCATTGCCTCTCTTTTGACTAGATTAACTCAAAATAAAGTGAAGCTTCGGTGATCTGATGCATGTGACAAAATTTTTCATGAGTTAAAGATTCGGCTCACTACAGCCCCTATTTTGATTCTGCCAGAAGGTTCAGATTGTTTCGTGATCTACTATGATACCTCTAGAATCGGCCTTGGATGTGTTCTAATGTAACATGGCAAAGTTATAGCTTATGCCTCCAAATAGCTCATAATTCATGAAAGGAACTATATGACTCATGATCTTGAGCTAGCAGTAGTAGTATTTGCCTTAAAATTTTGGAGTCACTATTTGTATGGTGTTCAGGTAGATGTCTTCACTAACCACAAGAGCTTACAGTACGTGTTCAGCCAGAAGGATTTGAATCTCCATTAGATGAGGTGGTTAAAATTATTAAAAGATTATGATATGAGTATGTTGTATTACCCAGGCAAAGCCAATGTAGTAGTTGATTCCCTCAGCAGGTTGTTTATGGGGAGTGTTCTCATGTTGAGGATGGTAAGAGGGAGTTGGCAAGAGATGTTCTCAGTCTAGCTTAGTTAGGAGTCCGGTTGGTAGATTCAAAAGAGGGCGGAGTCATAGTACAAAATGGAGCAGAGTCCTCTTTTGTGGTGGAGGTTGAGTCAAAGCAAGAAAAGGACCCAATCCTACTTAAGTTTAAGGAAGCAGTCCTCAAAAGGAGGTGGAAGCATTCTCCAAAGGGGAAGATGGTGTGCTTCATTACTAAGGCAGATTATGTGTTCTGGATGTAGGTGAACTGAGGCAAGGATACTAATGGAAGCTCACATCTCCAGGTACACTATCCACCCAGGTGCCACCAAGATGTACCGTGATCTACAAGAAGTCCATTGGTGGAATTGCATAAAGAAGGACATTATAGAATTTGTAGCTAAGTGTCCAAACTGCCAATAGGCCAAGGTTGAACATCAGAGACCTAAGGGTATGACTCAGGATATCAGCATTCCTACTTGGAAGTGGGAAGAAGTAAACATGAATTTTATTACAGGTCTACCTCGTACGCGCCGACAACATGACTTAATTTGGGTGGTTGTAGATCGGATGACCAAGTCAGCATATTTTCTACCAGTTACGTCCACTGATTCAACAGATGATTATGCTAGACTATACATCCAGGAGTTAGTCAGACTACATGGAGTCCCCTTGTCCATCATTTTAGATAGGGGTACACAATTCACTTAGCGCTTCTGTAAGTCCTTTCAGAAGGGACTTGGTACCCAGGTTAAGCTCATTACAACTTTCCATCCGTAGACAGATGGCTAGGCTGAGCATATTATTCAAACTCTAAAGGATATGTTGAGGTCTTGCGTGATTAATTTCAAGGGGAGTTGGTATGATCACCTATCTCTCATTTAGTTTTCGTATACAATAGCTACCACTCCAGTATTTAGATGCCCCGTTTGAGGTACTATATGGTAGGAGGTATAGGTCTCCTATAGGGTGGTTTGAAGTTGGTGAAGCTACCATGATAGGGCCTAATTCAGTACATGAGTCCATGTAGAAGGTTCAGCTTATCAGGGAACGACTGAAAACAGATCAAAATCGTTAAAAATCATATGCATATGTATGGAGAAGAGAGCTGGAGTTTGTTGTGGATGATTGGGTATATCTGAAAATTTCACCTATGAAAGGGGCGATGAGGTTTGGGAAGAAAGGAAAACTCAATCCCCACTATATTGGTCCTTACAGAATCCTAATGCTCATTAGTAACGTGGCCTATGAGTTGGACCTGCCTGCGGATTTAGAATCTGTGCATCTAGTCTTTCATGTGTCTCTGTTAAAGAAGTTTATAGGTGATCCAACCTCAGTTGTTCCTTTAGAAAGTGTTGGTATAAAGGATAGTATCTCTTACGAGCTGGTTGAGATTCTTGACCATCAGGTTCATAAGTTGACGAACAAAGAGGTAGCTTCGGTAAAGGTTATATGGAGAAATCAGCTAGTTGAGGGAGCTATGTAGGAAGCCGAAGCAGATATGATGGCTAAATACCCTCACTTATTCCCTTCCAGCTCAGCTTCAGCATCGAGTATAGATTCTTCCTTAACGTTCTACTCAGCCTCATGTTAGTTTCAAGCTTCCCAATTCTATTCTTGTCTTAGTATGCATTCATGATTCATGAATTCATTCAGTCATGTACCTCATTTCGGAGTCAGTCACTCCTTCAGTATTAAGTTTATAGTTCTCAGTTATGAGATTTCTGCTCTTCCCCTATCTTTCTAGTTTATTTAGTCTCCATTCAAGGACGAATTTTTCCAAGGAGGAGATGTTGTAACACCCCAGAGTCCTTAAGACTAGACCCTAGATATGAAGCATAGAACCAACAAGGAGTGAAAATTTTTGTCTCAGAATGAGCCTTGGTACGACTTGTTAGAAGGTACCACAAGCCATGGTTAGACTCATGGTGAGCATCCTAAAATTTCAGGTCCTAGATTCTAGAACCCACGATTAGTAGTATGACTCATTTAACCATACCACGGGCCATAGTAACGGACCATGGGATAAACTTCAGAGAACTGTATCAGATTGTTTCCCTGACCACAAGTCAAGGAACGACTCGTAGTATCCAAGTAAGGGTTGTGGTATGTGATAATGCTCAAATTACACCCCTAAAGAAGTATAAAGAGGACATTATTAATAAAGAACCCAACTACATCAGGGCCAATCCCATAGGGGATATGGTTAAGATATAGATAATGATGGTATTCACACTTTTATTTCAATTATTTCCAAAAAGGAGGGTTTTGAAAAGTAAATATGTAACAGTGTTGTAAATTGATACCGTGATCAAGTTTATGCAAATAACTAGGGAAGTGTTCCCTATGGATTCATAACTACGTCGACTTATTAAACTAATGATCTATCCCAATACTTAGCCTGCAGAACTGATAAAATAAGTTCACCCAAGTGACTGATTCGTTCCTATTGGATGACTATACTCAATTACCGAATTAGGCCCCTTGAGTGTTTTCACTTTGACCTTTATTAATTTTTTTCAAATTAACTATCCTGCGACCATAGCTTAAATTATCAATGAAACTGAAGTTCAAGGATTTGTTGTTCTTCTCTTTTCCTAATCACTACTTCTCTAGGTTCAAGCAAGTAGAGAATATGGGCAAGTCCTAATGTTGCGCACCATTAAGAAATGATTATGATGAAGAGACAAACAATACAAGCATTCATATTGGTTTAGAACCACTTAGTGTTAAACCTAGTTAATTATTCCACCATGGATCCCACAACCCTAGTTGTGGAAGGTATAGCTACTTATATTTGCAAGAAAGAAATTATATTTTATAAAAGAAAACATAATTAACAACATACAATGATGATGAAAGAAAAATACAATTGATAATTGCACAATCAAACTATGAACAAGTCAAGAACAATGATGAATTCTTCGAAGTAATTCATGTATTTGATCTCCAAGTTATGTTAGGAGGCTCACAAATCAGTTTACAGAGAAAAGTGTACATCTTAAGAAAAATAACCTAAAAAGTTTTTATACAAATATTAAAACTCTTTCCTAAATTAACAGGAAATCTGATGTTGCCTCATCCTATGAGTCATAGCATGATGATACGAGTTGTGGCGTGTGTCTATAGTGTGAATCTGAAGCTTCTATCTTCTTAGGTACAGGATGTTGGTATGACTCGTACAATGTTGCTACTAGTCGTAAGTGTCTATCGTGTTCTAGGCTTCTAAAATCTATCATCCTCTAAATCTCACCATGAGTCGTTGGTACGATTCGTACCTTGGTGTTACAACTTGTGGAATGTGCTCGTACTTTGGGATCTGCTAGTTGACATAGTCTCTAAAATTTTACATACTCCTTAGTACGGTCCATATATAGCCATTACAGTGCATAACTTCCACTCAAACTAGGATCTTCTACAAGTGCACCTCCTCTGAAGTTTTTCACGAATCCTTGGTATGGCTCATACCTGGATGGCACGGCTCATACTAAGACCTGTAGAAAGCCATTTTCTCTAAAACTCTCAGCTAAGGATGCTAGGTACAGCTAGTACCAGGATGGTACGGCTCATACTAAGACTTGTAGCAAGCCATTTTCTACAACTTTTTTGCTCCTTTTTCATAAGCCAACTCCTAGACCTAATTTCCCTGAAAACGAGGTGAAAGCAACTCATATCTGTATAAACATACCTAAGTCACAGCATATTTTCTATGTTTTAAGAATCGAAAGTGCCATAAATATTCGGCACATTAACACCCTCAACTTAGAACTTTTGCATGTCCCCGGGCCAACAAAAACACTGCTACAAAAACGACACTTAAGTAGAAAGTAAAATAGAAGACCTACAGCCAACAACACCAAAATTTGCAAACATGAGCACTATCAAATATTGACCCCATTTTCATTCAAAACCAAACTAGCTATGCTTACATGCAACTACAACTCATGACACAAAGGGATCGAGAGATGGCATTCAATCATTAGCAGACAACTGAGTATCTTCTCTATTTTGGCTTTTCGGAAAGTTAAGTTAGGATCACTATAGGAATTTTATTTTATTATAATGTAGGCTTAGGGATGGGTGTGGTACATATGGACAATAGTGACTAACCCTCCTTCGCTCTACACACCTCTTGGCCTCACTTTTAATTTTTCTCCCCTTTTCTTCTTTTCCTCCCTTTCTCTATTTTATTCATCTTTCACTTGGTGGATGTGGTGTACTTTTCACTTTTCTCTATTTTTTTCTCTTTTGACTTTCAAATTTCTTCTTTTTCTTTTTCTCTTTATTTTTTTACACCACACCCCTCTTTTTACTGACTAGCTTTTTTTTTCTTCTCCGACATCATCAACACACCCCAACAATAGCCACCCTCAACTTAGGCATTTTGCTTGAGTTGAGGTTCACAATGTCCAAGGAGGGACCAGGGCCAAAACAAGTGCCTTATAGACAACACAGGAAAGGTGAATGGACTAATCAAAGAAAAGGGTCAACTTTAGGCTCAAACATGGGATCAAGGAATTAATCTCATTTGGTAGGGCAATTTAAACTAAAGTGGGTTAAATCAAAAACAGCCTATGATTCTTTCCTAACCAACTATCCTCTAACCTAAGCAAAGACTAACCGGGCAAGTTCTAGATCACATACATAGTATTGAACTAAGTAAGAACTCATGCACACATGGTATAGGTTTGTATCACACACTACCTATCTGGTTCATGCACAGCTATGCTATAGTTACTCATTCTAATCACTCAAATGCCACAAAAAGGTCCATAATAGTCATGCTTTGCAGTAAACCAACATAGTTAATCACAATTTTTTTTAAAAGGTTCATTTTTTCTCACAAATATCAAAACGTCAAACACATGTGCACTTTTATTGGCTGTTAAGTACTCCTAAGCTACTTCTAGTTACACAAAAAAATATCATAAACATGTTAATTTTACTAGATAGCATGTCCAAGGGAAAAGAAACACGGCAAGAAAAACCCTCGAACAAATAAAACCAAGTAACCAAGTACACCCCCCTCTCAAAAGCATGTTTTGTCCCCAAAGCAAAGAAAATAAAACTAGGAGAGAGACATACTTGTGGCACTCTAAGCGCTCCTGTCAACTACTCAGACTTTCCTGACCATCCATGCATTGGCTCCTATGCAACGCCTGATTTAATATTGCGGCATGATGAAAATGTCTTGACTATTTAGGCCTCTTCAAGATACACTGACTCGATACCTTTTACCTCATCAGTGTTTTCCAAATACAACTTTACTCTCTGACCATTCACTTTAAACTTTTTTCCATATTGTTCTTCAGTTCAATGGCGCCATATGGGAACACTTCCACCACCCTATATGGTCCCATCCATCTGGACTTCAATTTTCCTGGATGCAAAGGGAGCCTAGAGTTAAACAGCAGTACCTGGTCACCAGCACTAAACTCCCTCTTTGCAATCTTCCAATCATAGTAGATCTTCATTCTCTCCTTATATATGGTTGAACTCTCATAAGTTCAGTGTCGTAATTCATCCAACTCATTCAACTAATCTAGCCTTAAATTGGATGCTTCATTCCAGTCTAGGTTCAACTTCTTAAGTGCCCACAATGCCTTATGCTCCAGCTCCACCGGCAAATGGCACGACTTGCCATAAACCAGCTGATATGGTGAGGTGCTAATAAGGGTTTTATAGGTTTTCTGACATGCCCAGAGTGCATCATCCAGCTTTGTAGACCAGTCCATTCGGTTGGTTTTTACTGTTTTAGCTAAGATTGTCTTAATCTCCCTATTGGAGACCTCCACTTGTCCGTTTGGCTGAGGATGGTAGGGTGTTGTCATGTTATGCTTTGCACTGTATTTTAAAGCAGATCTCGGAAGAGGAAATTACAAAAGTGAGATCCATCGTCGCTAATGATGGCTCTAGGAGTACTGAATCTGGCAAATATGTGCTTCCGCAAAAATGTTGTGACACTCTTCCCTTCATTGTTCGGGAGTGCAATGGATTTTACCCAATTTGATACGTAATCCATAGCCACCAAAATATTATTCATCCCATACGAGCTCACAAATGGTCCCATAAAGTCAATACCCCATATGTCAAACAACTCTACCTCCAATATTGGGGTCAATGGTATCTCGTGCTTAAGAGCGATGCCTCCTTGTCTTTGGCATTGATCACAAGACTTGGCAAAATCATAAGCATCCTGATGGATTGTTGGCTAATAATACCCATACTACAGAGTTTTATGTGCAGTCCGAATACTGCTGATGACCCCCAACCAGAGATGAGTGTCAAGCCTCAAGTATACTTAGCATCTCAACTTCTAGAACACATCTGCAAATCAACCCATCTATATAAATGCATAATAAATATGGCTCATCCCAATAGAATCTCCACACATCAAATGGGAAATTCTTCCTTTGATGTGAGGTTAGATCTGTCAAAATCATGTCACTTACCAAATAATTTGCATAGTCAGCAAACTATGGGATCAAATCCTGTGATGCAGCCAGCACCTGCTCATCTGGAAAAGCATCATCAATGTCGATCTCGTCCTTCAATCTTGCCTCTACCTCTAGTCTGGATAAGTGATCATCCACCTGATTTTTGATCCTTTACCTCAAAGTCAAATTCTTGTAAGAGCAATACCCATCTATTACCCTTGGTTTTGCATCCTTCTTTGACATCAGATACCGCAATACTACATGTTCATTATGGACGATCACCTTAGTCCTAAGAAAATATGCCCGAAACTTCTCGAATGCAAAGACTACTGCTAGTAGCTCCTATTCAATCATAGTATAATTCTTCTGAGCTGTATTGGGTGTCTTACTGGATAATAGATGGGGTAGATATCTTTTCTCTCCTTTTTCCCAAGACAACACCCAGGGAAACTCCACTAGCATCACACATTACTTCAAATGGAGGAGACCAATCTGGTGCTACTATAATGGGAACATAGGTGAGTCTCTCCTTCAGGCATTCAAAATCTTTTAGACATGCATCATCAAAAATGAATTTCACCTCCTTCTCAAGTAATTTGCATAATGGTTGTGTAATTTTTGAGAAATCCTTGATGAACTTCCTATAGAACCCTGCATGTCCCAAAAAGCTTTAGATACCTTTGACAAAAATAGATGGTGGCAATCGGGCTATCACCTCGATTTTATCCTTGTCTACCTCTATCCCTTTTCCTGAAATTCTATGGTGTAGCGCAATTCCCTCTTTGATCATATGTCATGACCCAAGTCTGCATCCTGGACGTGATACGGTAGATAGGATCACAAGTGATCCCAAGCAAACCCATGACATGACACAATTTTATAATAACTAAACTACTATAAAAGACTATTAAGAGGAAGTTGATTAAACAATAACCAAATACTGAATAAATAAAGAGCATTTGATAAATTACTAATATTTTCTCAAACACTGAGACTCAAACTGAAACTAACATATATAATCTGAAAGCCTTCTAAAAGAACTGATGAGTTGTTGAGACAGACCCCCAGCTAACTCTAATGTCTGAAACTAAAACTAAAAATGACAAGTCCTAAAGATGATAACTCTGGCCCTCGGAAGATGAGGACTCACCAAAGGAACTCTCCTATAATAAGCCTGAAAGAGAAGCTAACTCCGCTGCTGAGCTTGAGAACCTAAGCTTATACCATGAAAAGATATAGCATGGGAAGCATGCATAAGTATTTTGAATGTACAGTGTATGCGAAGTCATGAAATTCTAGAACATAATCATACTAAAATAAGATGTTAAATAAACATGTTGAAACATATAAAATGACCCTGATTGAAGTTATACATGTTGCAGATAAACTGAAATCTGAGAGTACTGAAAACTGGTAAAACTGATATAAGGGTCGTAATCATATCCTAAGATCTGAGACTGAACTGCATTATAGGAGAGATTCTAACCGACATATAACCACATGATCTAAATGTGGATTTCGATGTATACACCCCATTAAAAAGAGCCTATTATACCTTGCAAGGACATAATGGTTGCACTGTGGGATCATTTTCTGGGGCTTATTCGGGCTAATAACCTATGATAGCACGTAGTTCTGTGAACCTGGGTGCGCTGAACCCCAGCCCCCTCAGTGCTAAGTACTACTCCCAATTGGAATTCTAGTTATATCTAACTGGGGTTGATTAGCTTAAGATTAATGTCCTAAGGCTAAGACAGAACACTTATCTGAAAGTGTCCTGAGAGCATGAGGGACCTGATAACTGAAGATACTAACTTTAAACATAGACTGATAAAAAGGCCAAATTGATCAGCTGACATTTCTAAAGAATAATAAGTATACCTGTAATCTGAAAATACAAATTTTAATTGGAAAGGTTCATACTAAAATTCATACAATATTCAATACAACATCATGCTAACATTAGGGCCAGAAAGGAATATGTAAAAATGAAGTCAAATCATGATTTTCACATAGTATTAATCAGGGGAACTGGGAGAATTGATAAAATACAAGGAAAATCAGGATCTGTCTGGAACCCTAACTTGTGATTTTTATAGGCATGAATTGATGAAAGATTCTGAAATACTCGGGCACAAGGGTAAGATGAATACCCTTGCTAAAACCCCACATGCCTGGAGAAGAGAACTCTGAGAAGCAACTCAAAAATTCTGAGAATTGAAAGCCCTAGCTCTTGCTTGAGAAAGGAACTCTGGAGTTTGTAAGCATTAATCTGAAAATCAAAGTAGCGAATGAGAGAGAAGAACCATTTACCCCTCTAAAACCTTCAAAAATTATTCCCAAGATGACATAGTTTAGGAACTAAAATACCGGAAAGTTACAAAAATGCCCTTAGAGAAAAGTCTAGAAAACTGCCTATAATGACTCAAAGGGTCACACAATGAGTCATTGGTGGTGCACGACTCCTCGGGACCAGTCGCTGGTCCTTGGTCTGAAAATTTTCCTTCTCTAGAATTCTCACAACGGATGATAGGACGACTCATTGGTAGGCACAACGAGTCATGGTTCTACCCCTTGTCGCTTGGGAAATTTTCAAAGAGATTATAGATCTCCCCCAATGGACGGACAGAATGACCCGTTATCTAAAACAATGGGTCATTATTTCCAACCGTTGTCACTGGAGGGATTTCTAACCTTTTCTAGATTTCCTCTAATGGCTCCCTGTGACGAGTTGTTATACTAAACGACTCGTCATCTAACTCGTTGTTTGGGAGGAGAATTTTTTATCATATTCTGAACTTCAGAAAATAGGCAACATAACGACTTGTTACCACTAACGACAAGTAATTGTACCACTCATTGAGTCTGAGAGAGGAACCTGTTGGAAAACGAATGACCAACTTAATGGGTTGTTGTCTCGGACAATGACTCATCTGATGAGTCGTTCTAAAAAAAATTTTTTGGTTTCTTCTGGTTTTTCATTCCAAGTCTGGGGTTTAGCCTTAGGAACTTTTGGGGTGTTATATCTCCCTTTGGAAATATCCATCCTCGAATGAAGGCTAAGTAAACTGAAAGACTGGGGAAAGAGCTGCAATCCTAAACTAAAGACTAATAATTGATTACTGAATGAGTGACTGACTCCGATCTGAGATAGACATACTAACTGAATTTATGCAACTAGAGTGCACACTAAAACATGAACAGAGTTGATGAGTATGGAATTGAATAGAGCACTGAGGATGAATTTAGTACCTGATGCTGAAGTTGAGCTGGAAGGGAATAGGTAAGGGTATTTAGCCATCATATTTGTTTCTGATTCCCATGTAGCTCCCTCAACTCGCTAGTTCCTCTATAAAACCTTTACTGAAACGACCTCCTTATCCCTCAGCTTATCAACCTGACAGTCTAGTATCTAAATTTGGACTTCTTCATAAGAGAGACTATCCTTTACACTGAGCTCTCTAAGTCACTATTGAGGTCGAATCACCGATGCATTTCTTCAATAAGGACACATGGAAGACTAGGTGCACCGATGCTAACTCCACAGGCAAATCTAACTCATAAGCCACATTACCAATGCATCTCAAGATTCTGTAAGGACCAATATATCTAGGGCGAGCTTTCCTTTCTTCCCAAACCTCATCAACCTTTTCATTGGTGAAATTTTCAGATATACCCAATCATCCACAACAAACTCCAGCTCTCTTCTCCTTATATTTGCATATGATTTCTGTCGGCTTTGAGTTGTTTTCAGTTGTTCCCTAATAAGTTAAACCTTCTACATGGCCTCATGTATTGAATCAGTTCCAATTAAGGTAGCTTCACCAACCTCAAACCACCCTATAGGAGATCTACACCTACTACCATATAATGCCCCGAATGGGGCCATCTGAATACTTGAGTGGTAACTTTTGTTCTACGCAAACTCGATGAGAGGTAGGTGATCATCCCAACTACCCTTGAAATTGATCATGCTAGCCCTAAATATATCCTCCAAAGTTTGAATAGTTTGCTCAGCCTGGCCATCTGTCTGTGGGTGAAAAGTTATGTTGAGCTTTACCTAAGTAGCAAGTCCTTTTTGAAATGACTTCCAGAAGTGCAAGGTGAACTGAGTACCCATATCTGAAATAACGGACAAGGGAACTTCATGCAATCTGACTAACTCCCAGATGTATGGTCTAGCATAATCCTCTATTGAGTATGTTATGTTAACTAGTAGGAATGTGTTGACTTAGTCATCCGATCTACAATAACCCAAATTGAGTCATGTTGTTGGTGCATTCGAGGTAGACCCTAATGAACTCCATATTCACTTCTTCCCACATCCAAGTAGAAATGCTAATATCTTGAGTCATACCCCCAAGTCTCTAATGTTCAACCTTGACCTGTTGGCATTTTTGACACTTAGCTATAAATTCTGCAATGTCCTTCTTCATGTCATTCCACCAGTAAACTTCTCATAGGTCACAGTACATCTTGGTGGCACCTGGGTGGCTGTGAGCCTCTATTAGTATCCACTGTTTCAAATCATCTACATCGAGAAAACATAACCTGCCCTGGTAATAGAGCATACCATCTCCCCCTTTGGAGAATGCTTCCGCCTCTTTCCTTAAGACTATTTCCTTCAACTTGAGTAGAATTGGGTCTACATCCTTCTTTGACTTAACCTCCACCACCAGGGAGGATTTTGACCCACTCTGGACTATAACTCCACCTTCTGTTGAATCAACCAACTGGACCCCTATCCAAGCCAATCTATGAATATCCTTTTCCAATTCCTTTTTACCCTCCTCAATATGAACAACACTCCCCATTGAAATCCTGCTGAGGGCATCATCCACTACATTGGCCTTGCCTGGGTGATACAACACACTCATATCATAATCCTTTAATAAATCTAGTCATCTTCTCTGACGCAGATTTTGGTCCCTCTGACTGAACATTTACTATAGGCTCTTGTGGTCAGTAAAAACATCCACATGAACTCCATAAAGTTAATGACACCAAATCTTTCAAGGCAAATACTAACGCTGCCAGTTCAAGATCGTGAGTCGGATAGTTCTTCTCATGAACCTTGAGTTGTCTGGAGGTATAAGCTATTACCTTACCGTATTGCACTAGAATACACCCGAGGACAACTCTGGAGGTATCAGAATAGACCACAAACCCGCCCGAACCTTCTAGAAGACTCAGAACTGGGGCTATAGTGAGTTGAGTCTTCAACTCCTGAAAGCTCTTCTCACATACATCAGACCACAAAAACATCACCTTCATTTGAGTTAGACTAGTCAAAGGAGAGGCAATGAAGGAGAACCTTTTTACGAACCGTTTGTAATAACCAGCTAGGCCCAAGAAACTCCTAATGTCTGATAGAGAAGTGGGTTTGGGCCAGTCCTTGACTGTCGCTATCTTTTGCGTATTCACCTGAATACCCTTACTGGAGACCACATAACCGAGGAATGCAACTGATTTCAACCAGAATTCACACTTCTAAATTTTAGCGAACAATTGGCAGTCCTTGAGATTATGCAAAACTATCTTCAGATGGTCTACATGCTCCTCCTTTGTTCTGGAGTAAGCAAAAATATTATTTATAAAGACAATAATGAACATGTCCAAGTACGGCTTGAATACCCTATTCATCATATCCATAAAAATTGTAGGAGAATTTGTTAGTCCAAAAGTCATAACTACGAATTTGTAGTGACCATATCGAGTTCTAAAGACTATTTTAAGAATGTCATATTCTCTGACCCTGAGCTGGTGGTATCATAATCTGAGATCTACCTTGGAAAAATAACTAGCTCCCTGAAGTTGATCGACCAAGTCATCAATCCTAGGTAGAGGATACCTATTCTTGAATGTGACCTTGTTCTGCTGACGGTAATCAACGCACATTCTGAGTGTACCGTCTTTCTTTTGCACAAATAGGACTGGGCACCCCATAGAGATATGGTGAGTCTGATGAAGCCCTTACCTAGAAGGTCTTTCAGCTGTTTCTTCAACTCCTTAAGCTCATCTGGAGTCATTATGTAAGGAGGAATAGAGATAGGCTGGGTATCTGGGAGAAGGTCTATGCCAAAGTCTATTTCCCTCTCGGGAAGGACTCTGGGAAGATCTTCGGGAAACACATTGGGGAAATCTTTTAAAACTGGAGCTAACTGAAGTGTCGGGGTCTTAGAACTAGAATATTTGACCCTAACCAAGTGATAGATGTACCCCTTAATGATTATTTTCCTAGCCTTAAGGTAAGAAATAAACCAATCCTTAGGCATTGAAGTACTATCCTTCCATTCTAGGACTGGTTCATTAGAAAATTGGAATTTAACGACCCTGGTTCTGCAGTCAACTGAGGCACAGCAAGAATGTAACCAGTCTATGCATAAAATGAGATTGAAGTCAACCATATCTAACTCTACTAGATCAACTGTGGTGATTTTATGTAACACTGTGACCAGAAAATCACTAGACACGCGGCTAGCTCTAGCTGACTTACCAACTAGAGTAGAGACTAAAAATGGCTCTAAGAGAATTTCTAGGCTAATGTCAAATTGGAAAGCAATGTAAGAATTCATGAAAGAGAGTGTGGCTCCTGGATCTAGTAAAGCATAAACATATATTTGAAACAGACGTAACATACCAGTGACTACATCAGGTGAGTTCTCCTGGTCCTAACAGAAGGATAAAGCATAGAAGCGGTCCTGGCGCTGACCTCCACCTATACCCGAGGTAGTACCCTGCTAAGCTGAACGACCTAGTGGAGCGACCGATGTGGTGGACTAAGCCTTCCTCCGTCCTGCTGATGGGCAATCTATCAACCTATGACCCAGGTGGCCACAAACAAAACAACCCTCCTTGCCTATCCAGCATTCACCCAGATGATTCTTGCCACACTTAAGACATACTGGAAAATTGCGGTTGCTAGAGACATGACTCTAGGACTGGGAGCCTGATGCTCAACCCCTCTAATCTTTGTGGGGCCTGAGAGAAAGGAGCACTGGCTGATGAGGGTGCTGGAGGTCTCTGATGCTGCTATGGGCGACTACTACCGCCTGACTACTAGTGAGAATATTCAAACTGGCCTATCCGTTCCCATTTATTCTTCCTCTCTATCTCCTTCAGTTTCTCCGCCTCTATCTGATGTGCGTGGATAATGAGTCTGGAAATGTCCTTCTTATTGATAAGCATGGTAGTCCTTCACTTCTTGACTACCAAATCTGAGACTCCGTTCATGAACTTGAGCATGCGATCCCTTGGCTCCGTAACTATTTCTAAAGCATACTTCGACAGTTGAGTGAACTTTAACGCATACTCCTACACAGTCATGTCATTTTGCCTCAAGTTCACAAAGTCAACTGCCTTAGCTTCCCTTAACTCCCATGCAAAGAATTTTTCTAGGAATACAGTCACAAACTCATCTCACTCCACCGAACCTACACCATTTCGCCTTCCCTCTTTTCATTGCTTATACCATATCTGAGCCACTCATTTTAACTAATAAGTATCAAAATTTGCACTTTCTACTAAAGTAACACCCACGATTTGGGTGATCTTCTACACCTCATCAACAAACTCCTGTGGGTCCCATCTATCTTAGACCTGCGAAATGCTGGGGGATTCATTCGAGCAAAATCCCAGACTCTTGCAGCAACTGTAGACCCATTAGTATTGACTAGTACGGTGACTTGCTGGTTGACCTGATTGGTCATCGCTTACGCCAGCATTTGAATAGCAGCCTGAAACTCTACATGTGACACCTGATCATCCTGAGGGGCCGACGGAGCTGGTAGGGCAGGATGGCTAGCATTATTGTTCCTCCTTCCGTTTCCTCTTTTAGGAGGCATTGTCAACACTAAAAAGGGTAGAGCACGAGTTAGGAGGACAATTTTAGAGACTAAACTCTATGCACGATAAGAATCATGAAGAAAGGGGATTTTCCTAAAAACACCTCGTAGCCTCCCCCTCATAAGTGTGGCACGCTTCATACCCATGAAAAGGACTCTACTTGACACAGATTTTCGACATCCTAGGACACTCTAAACCTGACGCTCTGATACCAAGTTTGTCATGACCTGAGTCTGCACCCTAGAAGCGACACGATACTTAGGATCACAAGTGACCCTAAGCAAACCCATGGCATGGCACAATTCTATAATAAAAGAACTACTATAAAAGACTATTAAGCAGAAGTTGATTAAAATAATAACCAAATATTGAATAAATAAAGATCATCTGATAAATTACTGATATTTGTTCAAACACTGAGACTCAAACTGAAACTAACATATACTATCTGAAAGCCTTCTAAAAGAATTGATGAGTTGTTGGGATAGACCCCCAGCTAACTCTAATGTCTGAAACTAAAAATAAAAATAACAAGTGCTGAAAATGAAAACTCCGGCCCTCGGAAGATGAGGACTCACCAAAGGAACTCTCCTATAATAAGCCTGAAAGAGAAGCAACCCCGCTGCTGAGCCTGAGAGCCTGAGCCTATATCATGAAACGATATAGCATGGGAAGCATGCATCAGTAATTTGAATGTACAGTGTATGCGAGATCATGAAATTCTAGAACATAATTATACTGAAAGAATATGTTAAATAAACATGTTGAAACATATAAAATGACCCTGACTGAAATTATACATGTTGCAGATAAACTGAAATCTGAGAGTACTGAAAACTAGTAAAACTGATATAAGGGTCGTAATCAGATCCTAAGATCTGAGACTAAACTGTACTGTGGGAGAGACTCTAACCAACATATAACCACATGAGCTAAACGTGGAGTTCGATGTATACACCCTATCAAAAAGAGCCCATTGTACCTTGCCAGGGTATAGTGGCTAAGTTGTGTGATCACTATCTGAGGCCCATTCGGGCTAATAACCTACGGAGGCACGTAGTTTTGGGAACTTAGGTGAACTGAACCCCAACCCGCTCGGTGCTAAGTACTACTCCTAATTAGAATTCTAGTTATATCTAATTGGGCAGATTAGCTTAAGATTGATATCCTAAGGCTAAGACAAAACAACTTATCTGAAAGTGTCCTAAGAGACTAAGGGACCTGAAAGCTGAAGATACTAAATTTAAACATAGACTGATAAAAGGGCCAAACTGATCAGCTAACATTTCTGAAGAATAATAAATGTACCTGTAATTTGAAAATACAAAATTTAATTTGAAACATTCATACTAAAATTCATACAGTATTCAATCCAACATCATGCTAACATTAGGGCTAGAAAGGAATACGTAAAAATGAAGTAAAAGCATGAATTTTCACATAGTATTAATCAAGGGAACTCGGAGAACTAATAAAATACAAGGAAAATCAGGATCTATCTGGAACCCTAACTCATGATTTCTATAGGCATGAATTGATAAAAGATTCTGAAATACTTTGGCACAAGGGTGAGAGGAATACCCTTGCTAAAATCCCATATACCTGGAGAAGAAATCTCCAAGAAGCAACTCAAAAATTCTGAGGAGAATTGGAAGCCCTAGCTCTTGATTGAGAGAGGAACTCTAAAGTTTATGAGCGTTAATCTAAAAATCTAAGTGGGGAATGAGGGAAAAGAACCATTTACCCCTCTAAAACCTTTGAAATCATACCCAAAATGACATAGTTTAGGATCTAAAAAATAGCAAAAAGTTACAAAAATGCCCCTAGATAAAAGTCTGGAAAAATGCTTGTAATGACTCAACGGGTCATACAATGAGTCATTGGTGGAGACCACGACTCATTGGGACCAATCGTTGATCCTGGTTTTGAAAATTTCCCTTATATGAATTCTCACAATGGATGACAGGATGACTCGGTAGGCACAACGAGTTCTCTAGTTCCATTCATTGTCACTGGGAAAATTTTCAAAGAGATTCTAGATCTTCACCAACGGACAGACAAAATGACCCATTATCTGAAACAACTGGTCCTTGTTTCCAACTATTGCCACTGGAGGGACTTCTAACCCTTTTTGGATTACCTTTAATGGCTACCTATGATGAGTTGTTATACCAAATAATGACTCGTCGTCTGGCTCATTATTTGGGAGAAGAATTTTGTATCACATTCTGAATTTGACAGTATAGGCAACACAATAACTCATTACCACTAACGATAGGTCATTGTAACACTCATTGAATCTGAGGAAGGAACCTGCTGGACAACTAACGAACAACTTAACGGGTCGTTGTCTCTGAGAATGACTCATTTGACGAGTCGTTTTAAGAAAAAATTTCTAGTTTCTTATGGTTTTTAATTCCAAATCTGGGGTTTAGAATTAGGAACTTTTGGGGTGTTGCACCATAAAATGGCATTTTTCCCAGTAGAGGACTAGATTAGTTTCCTCACACCTGCTTAACACTTTACTCAAATGTTCAAGGAAATCTTCAAGGGAATCACTCACAACTGAGAAGTCTTCCATGAACACTTTGATGGTATCCTCCACTAAGTCTGAAAAGATGGACATCATACAGTGCTGAAATGTGGTTGGTGCATTGCACAACCCGAAGGGCATCCTCCTAAAAGCAAAAGTCTCATACAGGCAGGTAAAGGTGATTTTCTCCTTTGGTCCTCCATGGCTATGAGTCTGATTATACCCCGAATAACCACCAAGAAAGCACTACCATCCTCTACCTGCCAATCTATCAAGCATCTGGTCCATGAAAGTCATAGAAAGTGGTCCTTCTATGTCCAATGATTGAGTTTCTGATATTCCATGCAAACACACCAACTTGTAATCAGCCTTGTTGGTACTAGCTCATTTTTCTCATTTGACACCACTGTGATTCCACCTTTCTTTGGTACACACTGCATCGGACTCACCCACTTACTATCAGTAATGGGATAGACTACAACAGTATCCAACTATTTGATAATCTCTTTCTTCAGCACCTCGTGCATAGGTGGATTCAGTCATCGCTGATGCTCTATACTAGGTACACAGCTTGGCTCTAGCTAAAATTTGTAGGTGCATATGCCTGGAGGGATACCAATGATGTCAATAATGGTCCAACCAATTGCCTTTTTGAATCTTCTTAGCACTAACACCAGTGCCTCAACTTGCCACTCTACAAGATCTGCAGCAATAATCACTGGCAAGGTACTGTTCTCCCCCAAAAATACATATTTCAGATGTGGAGGTGGGGTTCAAGCTCTAAGACTGGTGGTACTTCTACTGATGATTTTGCTAGAGGGATTTCATGGTTCTTTAGATCAAGGTCCAACCTCTTTGGCCTGAATTTGTAGGACCCCATTCCTTCTAATGTGTTTACCATCTTGATGTACTCCTGGACATCATCCCCATCAAAGTTCATAAGTATGGATACTAGTGTCTCAACACTCAACCTTTCCTCCAGAGGCACAAACGACCTCTTATCCTCCATACAACTGGTCATGGAGGTTTCTCTCAAGTTAGGGTATTTGTATGGTATCCTGAATAGAACAAAACAAAAGAAAAAAATGTAAATGAGGAAATAATGCCAAAAAGTTAAGGACAAGCAATTAATCTAATTCTAAGTTGTATTCCCCGGCAACGGGCCCATCGCACTTTCACCTAATTCACTGATGTTAATGACCTAAATGTATCAAATAGCAATGGAAAAAATGATTCCAACAGTTAGACCTTTCTTTGATATATATTCTCTATTCCTATTTGTTGTTTTTCGGAAAAAACTGGAAAGAGTGGACAAGGAATTCAAATATCCCTACTGATGTATTTTGACATCCCACAGATTCATTTTTTATAATGCCCAAATTACACCCCTGAAGATAACGCGGACGTTGTCAATAAAGAACCCAACTATATTGGGGTCGATCCCGCAAGGAATATGGTCAATATATAGATTAATGCTGGTATTCACACTTTTAGTTTAATTATTTTCAAAAAAAGGGGTTTCCAAAATTAAACAAGTAATAGTGTTGTAAATTGATATCATGATCAAGTTTAAGCAAATAATTAGGGAAGTGTTCCCCATGGATTCATAACTACGCCGGGTTATTACACTAGTGATCTATCTCAATACTTAGCCTGTAGAACTGATAAAATAAGTTCACCCAAATGACTAATTTGTCCCTATTGGATGACTATACTCAATTACCGAATTAGGTCTCTTGAGTGATTTCACTTTGACCTTTATAAATTTTTTCCAAATTTAGCTATCCTGCGACCGCAGCTCAAGTTATTCAATGAAACTAGAGTTTGAGGCTTTGTTGTTCTTCTCTTTTCCTAATCACTACTTCTCTAAGTTCAAGCAAGTAGAGAATACGGGCAAGTCCTAATGTTTCACACCATTAAGAAATGTTTATGAGGAAGAGACAATCAATACAAGCATTCGTATTGGAACTTAGTGTTAACCCTATTAATTATTCCATCATGAATCCCACAACCCTAGTTTTGGAAGGTATAGCTACTTATATTTGCAAGAAAGAAATTAGATTTCATAAAAGAAAACATAATTAACAACTTACAATGATGATGAAAGAAAACCCAATGATAATTGCACAGTCAAACTATAAACAAGTTAAGAACAATGATGAATTCTCCCAAGTAATTCGTGTATTTGATCTCCAAGTTATGTTAGAAGGCTCACAAATCACATTTATAAAGAAAAGTATCCATCTTAAGAAAAATAACCTAAAAAGTATTTATATAAATATTAAAAGCCTTTCCTAAATTAATAGGGAATCTGCTGCCACCTCATCCTACGAGTCATAGCATGATTCTACGAGTCGTGGCTTGTGTCCATAGTGTGAATCTGCAGCTTCTGTCTTCTCAGGTATGGGAAATTGGTACAACTCGTAAAATATAGCTATGAGTTGTATGTGTCTATCATGGTCTGGGCATCTAAAATCTAGCATCCTCTGAATCTCACCACGAGTCCTTGGTACGATTCGTACCTTGGTGTTAAGACTCATGGAATCTTCTTCTACTAGTTGACATAGTCTCTAAAATTTCCACAACTCCTCATTATGGTACATATGTAGCCATTACGGTTCATAACTTCCACTAGTACCAGGATTTTCTATAAGTGCACCTCCTCTGAAATTTTCACGACTCTTTGGTACGACTCGTACTATGAGTCGTACTTTGCCTAACACTTATGCATTTTCACTTAAATTTTAGCTACAGGTGCTAGGTACGACTCGTACCAGGATGGTATGGCTCGTACTAAGACCTGCAGCAAGCCACTTTCTGCAACTTTTTTGCTCCTTTTTCACAACCTAACTGTTGGACCTGATTTCCCTAAAAAAAAAGGTAAAAGCACTTTATATCTGTATAAACATACCTAATTCGCAACATACTTTCTATGTTTTAAGTGTCAAAAGTGTCGTATATCCCCGGCACATCATTATGCCTTCGTAGGACAAACTTAAGATAATAATCAATGGGATTTTAGATGGTACAAGTACGAATAATGGTCCATGTATCGTGGTACGGATCATACCTCACGCTCGTGGGGTGAAGTCCAGAAACCTGGTTAAGGTTGTCCCACATACAAAGAGTCATGTAACGAACCATCACATCTAGTAACAATGTCATTATGAGGAGTCTTGGGATGGAGAATCAGAGAAAGTGCAAGGTTGGTTCACTGACCATGAGCCACGGAATGACTCATGGTATCCAAGGACGAATCGTGATGGGCGTCCACGGGTTGGAGTTTAGAAAGGTGAAAAATTAGGGCCACAAGTAAAGACTAGTAACCACAAGTCGTGGTGACAACTAATGACTCGTGGTGTGAGTCATGACAACTGGTAGACAGTTCCCAGGTCATTCTTCCTAAGGGCATTCTAGTAATTTCCTACTCTTTTAAGTTTTAAACTACGTTGTATTGGGATCTATTGGAGGGTAATTTAGGGGATTAGTCGACCCTCTATTTTCATTCTTTCCTGATCTCTCAGAACTTTACCGTAAGAACTTAGATAGGTATTTCAATGCAAGAACTAGGGCTTCAACTTTCTTCTCAGGATATCAAGTGTTGTCTTTGGGAGTTCTTCTACAAGTATGTGGGGATTTATCAAGGGTATTCGTTCCACCCTTGTGCCCCATAATTACTAGTGAATCCTAGTTCTCAAGCTTTATAGAAATCACGGCCTAGGGTTTTCTTCAAGTTATTGAAACTCCCTATCTCTTCAATCTTTCAGAGTTTTCATGACTAGTACTAAGTTGTAATTGGGATGTTAATATCAACTTGTAAAATGTCTACTCAGATTCTTAAATTCTTGCATGATTTTTAATTTTCATTTCATGAACTATAAATGTTTCGAAAATAATATGATCTTTCAGAATATATATGATTTTCTCATGATTTATGTAACCATGATTTATAGTGCTATTATCCTAGTCAGCATACTTAGTAATATTAGTAATGTCAGTAGTACTAGCATTTTAGAATTTTCAGTCACTAGGTCTTTTAGGCTCTTAAGACACTTCCAGATAAGTAGTTCTGATTTAGCCTTAAGACACCAGTTCGAGCTAATCAGTTTAGTTAGTTATATTTAGGAGTTCAATTGGGAGTGGTACTTAGCACCGAGCGGATCGGGGTTCCAGCGCACCCAAGTTCCCTAAACTACATGCCACTGTAGGTTCTTAGCCTGAATGGGCATTAGTTAGTGATCACACAGCTATGCCTTTATACGCTAGCAAGGTATATTAGGTCCTATTAATGGGGCGTACATCAAACTCCACATTTAGCTCATGTGGTTACATGTCAGTTAACAGGCTCTCCCACAGTATAGTCCAATCTCAAATCTCATAATACATATATGACCCTTAATTAGTTTTTACTAGCTTGACAGTATTTTCAGATTTCAGGTTATTATGGATTGCATTCTCAGGCAAGGTCACTTCATATTACTTTAGTATTTTTACTTATAATGTCTTTATCAGTATATTTATGTATTTAATTGCATAGATTCACATACTCAGTACATTCAAAGTACTAACGCATACTCCTATGTTATATTGTCTTATGATATAGGCTCAGGCACTTAGGCTCAGCAACATGGTTAGTCTCTCTTTCAGATTCAGTACAACAATATTCTATTGGTGAATCCTCATCTTCCAAGAACCGGAGCAATTCTTTCTATTTAGTAGTATTATTTCAGTTTTCCAGACTTTAAAGTTAGCTGGGGGCTTGTCCTAGTAACTTATTTACTAGTAGAGGCTTTCAGACAGCATAGTATCAATTTCATCTTATTATTATCAGTATTGTTTAAAACTCCTGTATTAATCAGATTTTATCATTTCTCTTAAAAGATTGTTTTTTTACACTTCAATGGCTTCCACGTAGTTTCTGTTTAAATCCTAGTATATCAGTAATATGTTGTGCCATGGATTAGCCTGGGGTCTCTTGTGACACTAAGTACCGTGTCGCATCCAGGGTGTAGACTCAGATCGTGAAACACACCACCATCTACTGAGTCTACAAGGCGAACCCCTAAATGAGCAAGCCTGTGAACATCTCTAACCAACTCCTTCCTTCCTTCTTCAACATAAGCCACATTACCTATGAAATAACCTGCTAAGGGCATCGGCCACAACATTGGCTTTACTTGGATGGTAAAGAATACTCATATCGTAATCATTGAGAAGTTCAAGCCATCATCTCTATCAAAGATCTAGGTCTTTCTGAATAAATACATACTGAAGGCTTTTATGGCCAGTGAACACATCTAGGGGTGGACATAAACACCAAAAAATCAAAAAACTGGACCAAAACTGAACTAATTCGGCTTTTTGATTTTGGTTTTTCAGTTTTTTGGTTCGATTTCGATTTTTTTAAATAAAATTCAATGTTCGGTTCAATGTTCAATTTTGGGGTCCCAAATATTTGGTTAAACCGAAACACCAAAATTTTTATTAAATAAATATTTTATAATATGTTTAGTATTATGTTTATCCAGTTAGCCCTAAGTCCTAATTCCTAAATCTAAATCCTGCCTCCTAAGTCTAAGCCCAGGAAGCGATATAGTGTCTCTACTCTCGTCTCTCCCAGTCCCAAAGTCCCCATAGATTCCTGTCTCCATCGCGGCAATCCTCATCATCAGGTAAAAAGAACATGCTATAATTGAATACAAACTAATCCAAAGCATGATTTCTCTTGTTGAAGCGGTGAATTCGATTTTGCATAAACTAATTTCCTTTCACTCAACTATTCCCTACTTCTCTCTTCTTCCTTCCATTTTAGCCTATCCAGAAAAAAGTGTTGTATATAAGAGAATCTCCAGATATTAGTTTTCCATTTGCTTTTTCTCGATTCCCTTCTTCTATCCCTATAAAAGAATGGCAGAAATAGAAGCTACTACAATACCATAACCTCAAGCAGAAGTACCAGTTATTACTTCTAATTCTCTTATATATAACCTCCATGTATGCCTACTAAGATTATTGTTAATGTTGGTTTGGCAATATATGTAAATATGTAATAAACTAATATGTGTTTGACTGTTGGTTGTTGGTTGTTGGTTGTTGGTTAATTATGCATATATGATATATATGTTATGGAATATATGGAAAGTTGGAAACTATGCATATATGTGTTATGGTCCTTATGGATATTCCTTCTAAATTCTAATAAGTTGTTGGTCATTGTCGTGTTGGTTAATTATTTCTGATTTCTATTTTTAATTTCATATAAATGACTGATGAAAGTAAAGTAAGTGATGTCGGTTCAACTGATAATAGCATTGACAACTCACTTGATAATCAATCTAGGGATACAAAGAAAAGGAAAGAAATGCAACCAAGATCTGAGGTTTGGGATCATTTTGATAAGGTAGTTGAAAATGGTATTGGTAGAGCCAAGTGCAAGTATTATAAGCATAGTTATGCTGCCAATTCAAGTAAAAATGGAGCAATAGGATTGCATCAACATTTAGCAAGGTGCAACATATATAAACCTCTCGTTAAAACTTCTTCACAAATGAAAATATCCTTTTAATCTAAGGATGCCCCGCTTTGGAAATTTAAACTAGAAGTAGTTAGAAGGGTTTTAGTTGAAATGATAATTATTGATGAACTACCATTTAGCTTTGCAGAGAATGAAGGTTTCAAGAAGTTTATGAGTAAAGTCCAACCTCTATTTTGAATTCCTTCTCATAGAATAATAACAAGGGATTGTTATGAAGTATATAGTGAATTGAGACAAAACTTGAGGAAGTCTTTTAGAGAAATACAACCAAAGATTTGTCTTACCACAGACACATGGACATCACTGCAAAGAATTAATTATATGTGTTTGAGTACTTATTGTATTGGTATAAATTGGGTGTTGCATAAAAGAATATTAAATTTTTTTCCAATCTCTGTCATAAGGGTGAGCAAATGGCAGAGGCTATTAGTAATTCTTTGTTTGATTGGAACTTGGATAACGTATTTTCTATAAATGTTGACAATACGTCTTCTAATGATGTGACAGTTAAAGAATTGTCTAAACAGTTGAATATGTGGGTAACTAACATAATGGGTGGTGAGCATCTTCATGTGAGATGTATGGCTCACATACTTAATCTAATTGTACTAGAAGGTTTGAAAGAAATTGATGCTTCTGTCAAAAGGGTTCGACAAATGGTGAAGTATGTTAAATCTTCCCCAACAAGAATAAGAAATTTTAAGAAACGTTGTGAAGTCCAAAGGGTGTAGTGTGATAAAACATTGTCGCTGGATGTGCTTACTAGATGGAATTCCACCTATTTGATGTTGGATACGATACAAAATTTTGAGAAGTCCTTTAATAGGTTTGATCTTTTTTTATGAGCATTTTAATACTTGTCTTTTTACTAACGTGTGTCAAGATACAAGTGTTGCAGGTCCGCTCGAATGTGATGATTGGGTGAATGTGAGGAATGTGGTGAAGTTTCTTGAAAGATTCTACGAGCTCACAGTAAAGGTTTCAGGTTCACATTATGTTATTTCTAATATTTATTTTCAGGATATATGCAAGCTTGATGCATATTTGAATGTGTGTTTAGCAAGTGAAAATCTTAATTTGAGTAACATGGCTGAGCGAATAAAATAAAAGTTTAAGAAGTATTGGGGTTGCCCTGAAAAGATGAACAAAATGATTTTTATTGCTTCTGTGTTGGATCCTTGAAATAAGTTTATGTATGTTAGCTTTACACTTGAAGAGCTATTTGGGGAGGAAATAGGAAAGAAAATAAATGAAGGAGTGTGTGATTATATGACTTCTTTATTTGGAGAGTATGTAAAATAATATTCAAAAGGATCTAATCAATCATCTCCATCTAGATCTACTTCATCTCAGGACACATTTGATATATCTAGTTCTGGCGCTTCTCTAAGTATGAAAACAAAAGCTTTGAGAATTAAGTTTTACTTAAAAAAAAAAAAGAAGATTGTGGAAGTGGAAGTGTTAAACCGGAGTTGGACAGATATATTAGTGAAGAACAAGAGCCTAATTCTGATGATTTTGATGTATTAAGTTGCTGGAGGGTTAATTCTCCTAGGTTTTCTATTCTTTCGGAGTTAGCTCGTGATGTGTTGGCTATTCCAATTTCAAGTGTTGCGTCAGAATGTGCTTTTAGTACTGGTGGTCGTATTTCTTGATCTATTTAGAAGTCCATTGACTCCTAAATGTGTGCAATCTCTTGTTTGTGTCCAAGATTGGCTTATAGAAGAGACTAAATATTTGTGTTGAGGAATATTTGGAGTATCTTAAGAAACTTGAACTTGGTAAGATTTTGTATTTTTTTGTGTGGGTTTTAGACTTTTAATGCAATAATAGATTAATAGTGTACTAATTTGTGTTTTATGACATCTATGATTAAATTATTATAGAGATGGCAATGAATGGAAAAGAATACTTGCATTGTTGATGTATGATTGCAATTTGCTACTAGTGCCTAGTGGTGAGTTGAATTATTGAATACCTTTTTTTTTGGTCATTGTCTCTTATCTTGAAAGTTATATTCTAATTTTTTTATTTTATCTTACTTTTACTAGGTCCAACTTTCAAGTTTAATCATGCCTCCTAAATTTAGCTCACCTATTTGAAAATACTTTGTGGTTGTTCAAAATAATGAAGAAGGGCGTAAAGCAAGGTGCTTGAGATGTGGAGTGATCTATAATTGTGATCCAACAAAGAATGGAATAAGACACTTGAAGAAGAATGTTGAGAGGTGTCTTCAATGTAGTCTCTATCAAGAGAATCGCCTTCGTATTTAAGCTTATGGTTGAATTTGGCGTTTTTTGTGATTTTAAGACTTAATATGTGATTGTTACTATTCTCTAAGTGTTGTGTCTGTTGATGGATTTAAGATGTAGTTTGTGAATTCTGGCTGTGATTATGCGGATATTTTTTATTTGGTTGAATTTGGTATTTTGGTGATTTAAGACTTAATATGCGATTTCTAGTTGTTATTATTTATTAGTAACTTGTATTGTATTTGGTGAATGGTGATGGATTTAAGATGTGGTTTGTGATGGATTTAAATTGCAATTTTTTTTTATCAGTTTCACAAGTTCAGCTATCTTTTAGTAAGTTCACAAAATATTTTTGGTACTCTCTTTTGAGTTTTAGGCTTTTAGCTACTATAGACTAATACTATAGTATTAGTAATATTAATAAATTGTTGATTTGCTGTTTGCAAATTGCAAATTGCAATTTGCAATTTGCAATTGCCATCGCTGATGCCTGATAATCAGGCCCTAATTGCCCTTATTCACCGGCTCACTGGCCAGTTAAAACATATGACAAATTTTAAGGAATAAATTAAAACTATATTAGTTGTACAGAAATGAGAAATCCATGCGTATACCTATAATATAGGTGCACGACACTACCAATTAAGTGACCAAGTTCTAAGTTGCATAACAAAAATGGATTATTAGTTATAATCCAAAAGAAATCTAAAGAAAATGTTCAAAGACATATCAAATAGTGGCCACTGCAACAGTAGGCACTGGCCATTGTCGTCTGCCGATGCTCAATTTATGAAATTTTAATTTTTATTATAAATTTATTGATTCTAATAAAAGTATAATTCACAATAGTTAAAAATAGACAATTTTGGCATTTTGAATTAAAAAGCATAAAATAATTCATATTTTATTTAAAAAGTAGCCCATTTTATAAGCAGAAAAAAAGCCCATCAATCAAGTCCAAAAACTAAAAAAATCAAATTAAATAAATTGAAAAGAACCGAACTAATTTAGTTCGGTATTTGGTGTCCCATATTCATAATCGAAAACCGAAAAAACTGAATCAAAATTTAAAACAACCGAACCAAAAAACCAAATGTCCACCTCTAAACACATCAACATGGACACCATACAAATAAAATGTTTTCAAATCTTCAGAGCAAAAACTACCGCTGCTAGCTCATGGTCATACGTCGGATAATTCTTTTTATGAAATTTAAGTTGTCTAGAAGCGTAGGTGATAACCTCACCGTGTTACATCAACAGACACCCTAGGAACACTCTGGAGGCATCACAATAGACCACAAAGCCATTTGTACTCTCTGGAGTCAAAACTGGAGTAGAGGTGAGTCAAGTCTTTTAACTCCTGAAAGCTCTTCTCATAAGTGTTGGACCACTAAAACTTAACCTTAGTCTGAGTCATCGGGTTAAAAGAGAATCAATAGATGAAAACTCTTCTACAAACCTTTTGTAATAACCAGCTAGACCCTAAACGATTCTAATGTCAAAGGGAATGATGGGTCTAGGCTAGTTCTTCACCACTTCTATCTTTTGAAAGTCTACCTGAACACTCTTACTAGACACCACATGTCCAAGAAATGCAACTGACTTCAACCAAAACTCACACTTGCTGAACTTTGCAAATAACTGACGGTCCACAAGAGTTTACAACACAACTCTCAAATGACCAGCATGCTCCTTCTCACTCCGAGAGTAGATAAGGATGTCATCCATAAAGATAATGATGAACATATCTAAATACTACTTGAATACCCTATTTATCAAATCTATAGAAGCTGCAGGAGAGTTTGTTAGTCCAAAAGACATAACTATAAATTAGTAGTGATCATACCGAGTTCTGAAAGCTGTTTTTGGAACGCCACACTCTCTGACTCTAAGCTGATAATAGTCGGATATGAGGTTTATTTATGAGAAGTAAATAGTTCTGTAAAGTTAATCGAACAAGTCATCAATCTTGGAATAGGATACTTATTCATGATTGTGACTTTATTCAACTAACGATAATCGATACACGTTCTAAGAGAACCATTTTTCTTTCACATAGAAAGGACTAGAGCACCCTATGGGGAAATACATGGCTGATAAAACCCTTATCTAGAAGTTCCTTTAACTGATCCTTCAACTCTTTAAGCTCAGCTAGAGCCATTATATAAGGAGGAATGGATATCGGTTGCGTATCTACAAGAAGGTCTATTCCAAAGTCGATCTCCCACTCGAGAGGGACTCGGGGTAGATCCTTTGGGAACACTTCTAGGAATTCACCAATGATTGGGAATGATTGAAGAATTGGGGTTTCGGACTTAAAATCCCTCACCTGAACTCAATGATATAAGTAACCCTTAGAAATCATCTTCCTAATGTAAGAAACAAAATGACCTATAGGCACTATGGAACTATCCTTCCATTCTAAGACTGGTTCACCTTGGAACTAGAATTCTACTTCTCTGGTTCTGCAATTGACTGAGGCATAACAATAATGTAACCAATCCATGCCAAAGATGACGTCGAAGTCGGTCATCTCTAACTCTACTAAATCAACTGTGGTGATCTTTTGGAAACCTAAAATTAGGCAATTTTTATATACTCTTCTTGCTATGAGTGACTAACCAACAAGAGTAGAGACTGAGAAGGGTTCTGAGAGGCATTCAGGACTAACACCAAAATTTACTGCAACATATGGAGTAACAAAGGATAATGTGGCTCTTGGATCTAACAACACATAAACATCAATATGAAAGATTCATAACATACCCTAACTAAATCGGGTGAGGTCTCCTAATATCAGCATGATGAGAGTGCATAGAAGCGGTTTTGGTGCTATCCGCCATCTGCACTTAAAAAGGTATGCTTCTGGGATAGGCGAACTACTTGTCGCGACCCGAACATAGGCCCGAATCGAGACACGGGACAAAGAACCCTGAGAGGCTCCAAGTCGACCCATGGCATGAACATAACGTCTAACTAATTCAAATAAAATGGAAGATCAATATGAATAACATAGCAAAAGTCTAAACATAACATAACATCTGAATACATACATAAGCCTGAAGCTGAATACATACTATGTCTGAAAAGCCTCTAATACTAACGTCTTGATGGGACAAGACCCCAACTAACTCATTATAGTCTAAAAACTAAAAATACGAAATATAACTGATAAGAAGGACCCTCAAAAGATAAGGACTCACCAATTGAGACTGGGAAATTGTAACTCCGGAAATCTGACTAGCGGCGGGTGGGCATGGATATCGGAGCCTGTACCATGAAACTATACAGCATAGAGTATGCCATCAGTACGTGGAAGGTACCGAGTATGCAAGGTAAGTAAAGCCGCTAAGTAAATAAAATCATAAATCATGCAAAATATAAAACATAATCAAGATAAGATTCTGAGAGTAGGGCTTGCATGCTATTTTTTGAAATCATGATCTAAACATAATTGGATCGAATGACCCAAAGCTAAAAACTAATAATCATAAGTAAAACTAAACATTGGGTCAAACCTACTGAAAAATATAATATCATGACTGATGAACATGCATAAATAAAATCATGAGGAATAATGGAGGACTCGTCATATAACCGACATTATCACGATAGAGCTTACGTGGTCCCAACTATCACACTCAAGTGGGCAGAGCCGTCTAAAGCTTTGCCAGGGCTAACGATGCTACCATGATATCAATATCAAGCTGAAGGTCTCTTCGGGCCAGGGGAAGCTCACAAGGGAGGTCCCAATAATCTAAACATACCTACTTTGGCGCGTAGTTCTGAGGCATAGGGTTGACTGGCCCTTAGCCTACTCGGTGCTAGACACTACTCCCAAAAACATGCATATGCTCTCCATTAGTTTTCAATGAAGTTGAACCATCGTCTAGTGACGAAGCTGACTCATAACATACATACATACATAAATCTGAAATCATAACATGAGGAGCCTTAGCTCAAACCATACCACAAGATGAAAATAGTGGGAGTCTAGACTCCAAAGCCATGTGATAAGCTAATACATGAAGTATAGATAAATCATGAATCATACTTCATCATATGGGCTTGCCCAATACTTAAACATGCTTGAAATCAACTTGATTCTCTTGAAAACATGAACATAGACATGGGCAATTCGAAATCATACTTTCTTCATAAACTTCTCATCATGCTTGTACACATACTTCATAGATCTCAATTTTTATGGATGGGCATCATAAGTTAGAAAACTTGAAAACATAATTTATAATTGAAAACATTGTAAAATCTGCCCATTAATCGTAATTCAACATTCAAAACATGCTTAGATCATACCCATGATTAAAACTTAGAGAATTCATACATTAGGTAAAAACCCCATAGATTCATCAATAGAATTTCACGATTTGAGAGAGAATTGGGCATGGGTGTGGACTATTGCACCCATTCATCGCTTACATACCTGAAGAGATCTGATTTCACAACTTCCTTGATTTTCCAATGAGAATTGAGGAAGAACTTTGAAGAACTAGGCTTGATCACCTCTCATACCTCTAAGCTTGTATGCATGAATTAGGATAGGCTTAGAATGACTTAACCCTTCTTAAAACACTCTATTCTGAGCTTAAAACGACGTAGTATAGGCCTTAGAAACTTAGGAATTATGGAAAAACCCTTAATAAATTCATAGAAAAATACACACCTGCCAGTCCCCACGAGATACTAGACAACTCGTGCCCTGGACCATGATTCGTGGTCTTCCAATCGTTGCCTGCACTGCCAAAACCTTCTGAGGGTCACCACAAGGGACACCACGACTCATGGTGTACCCGACAATTCGTGGTGATGACCTGTTACCAACACAACCTGCTTCCCTTCATCCTTCAAACCACTTTTGACCACGAGTCGTGGTCACAACCATGGTCACCCCAAACCTGAAATTTCCAAACATGGTCAGACCCCCTCCCCATGAGTCACTTAACAACTCGTGGTGTTCCTGACGGGTCACTGGACGACTTGTCCTGTGACCTGATGCAAAAAATCTTGTTTTCTCTGTTTCAACTCCCGGGTCTGATTTTAGGATTTTTGGGGTATTACAATATCTCCCCCTTGGGAACATTCAACTCGAATGTGAAAAAACATACTGAAAAGCAGAGAAATGCAATCATCATACTCAAATACTGAACATACATGCTGAAAACTGATGGAGTGACTGACTCCGAATTAAACTACATGACTTAACTAAATTCCTGAATCACACATACATACATTGACATGGCAAAAAACTGGGGCACATGAGCTAAACATGAAACTGAATAGAGTACTAAGGAGGAAACTAGTAGCTCATGCTGAACTGAGCCGGAAGGGAATAAATGCGGGTATTTAGCCATCATAACTACTTCGTCTTCCCAAGTAGCTCCCTCAACATGCTGATTCCTCCAGAAAACTTTGACTGAGGCTACTTTTTTGTTTCTTAGCTTTCAAACCTAACGATATAATATTTCCACTGGAACCTCCTCATAACTAAGGTTGTCCTTCATACCGACACTGTCCATCGGAACAACCAGAGCTGGATCACCCAAACACTTCTTTAAGAGCGATACATGGAAAACTGGATGGACTGAAGCTGATTCTGAGGGAAACTCCAACTCATATGCTACCTTGCCAACCCATTTCACAATTCGATATGGGCCAACATAATGGGGACTGAGTTTCCCTTTCTTCCCGAATCTCATCATTCCTTTCATGGGGGATACCTTCAAAAACACCCAATCATCAATTTCAAACTCAAGATCCCTCCTCCTCACATCCGCATAGGACTTTTGGCGACTCTGAGCTATTTTTGACCTGTCCCTTATAAGCTGAACTTTCTCTATAGACTCACGGACTAAATCTGGACCTATCACCGCAGCTTCACCGACTTCAAACCAACTAATAGGCGATCTACGTCTCCGCCCATAGACAGTCTCAAATGGAGCCATCTAAATGTTGGAATAGTAGTTGTTGTTATATGCAAACTCAATGAGAGACAAATGATCATTTCAAATACCCTTGAAGTCAATCACATACGCTCTCAATATGTCCTCAAGAGTCTGAATGGTCTTCTCGACCTGACCATCTATCTGCGGGTTAAATGTTGTGCTAAATTGACTTGAGTACCGAGTCCCCTCTGGAAAGATCTCCTAAACTGGAAGGTAAATTGAGTACCCCTATTTGATATGATGGACCATGGCAGTCTATGCAACTGAACTAACTCCCAAATGTATAATTTAGCATAATACTCTACTGAATCGGTAGTTTTGATCGGTAAGAAATGAGTTGCCTTAGTCAGCCTGTCCATAACTACCCAAATAGAGTCATACTGTCAGCAGGTGCGAGGCAACCCTGTGATGAAGTTCATGTTGATCTCCTCCCACTTCCAAGTAGGGATACTAATATCTTGAAGCATACCTCCAGGGCTTTGATGCTCAACCTCACCTGTTGACAACTCGAACACTTAGCCACAAATTTTATTATGTCCTTCTTCATGCCATTCCACCAATAGACTTCCCGTAGGTCACGGTACATCTTGGTGGCACCTGGATGTATAGAGTATCTGGAACCATGAGCCTCGTGTAACATTCGATCTCTCAAATTATCAACATTTGTAACACATAAGCGACTATGATATCGAAGCATACCATCTCCCCCTTTGGAGAATACCTCCATATTCTGATTCTGAACAGCTTCCTTTAACTTTACCAAAATAGGATCCTCGTCTTGTCTAGCTTTAACATCAATCACTAAAGATGATTCTGATCCATTCTGCATAATAACTCCACCATCAGTTGAGTCAACCAGACGAACTCCCAACTGTGCTAGCCGATGCACATCCTTTATTAACTCCTTATTCTCCTCTTCTACATGGGACACACTCTCCATAGAAAGCCTACTAAGAGCGTCTGCTACCACATTAGCCTTGCCCGTATGGTAAAGGACACTCATATCATAATCCTTAAGTAACTCTAACTACCTCCTTTGACGTAGATTCAAATCCTTTTGGGTGAACTCTTACTATAGGCTTTTGTGGTCCGTAAACACATCTACATGACCCCGTACAGATAGTATGTCCAAATCTTCAAAGTAAATACTACCGATGTCAGTTCAAGATCATGAGTCGGATAATTCTTTTCATGGACTTTTAGTTGCCTGGAAGCATAGGCTATAACTTTACCGTGCTGCATGAGTACGCAACCAAGGCAGATCCTTGAAGTATCACAATATACCAAAAACCCATCGGTACCCTCGGGTAGGGTCAACACCAGTGCTGAGGTGAATTGAGTCTTTAAGTCTTGGAAGCTCTTCTCACAAGCCTTTGACCATTGAAATTTCACTTTCTTCTAGGTCAATTTGGTCAACGTTGCAGCAATAGATGAAAACCTCTCAACAAATCTTCGGTAATAACCAGCTAAACCCAAGAAACTCTTAATGTCCAACGGACTCACTGGTCTAGGCCAATTCTTCACTGCCTCTATCTTTTGAGAGTCCGCCTGAACACCCTTACTTGACACCACATGGCCCAAAAATGCCACTGAATTCAACCAAAACTCACATTTGCTAAACTTAGCATATAACTAGAAATCCTTTAGAGTATGTAGCATCACCCTCAGATGAGCGGCATTCTCCTCCTCGCTTCGAGAGTATATGAGAATATCATCTATGAATATAATCACGAATATATCCAAGTATGGCTTGAACACCCTGTTCATCAAATCCGTAAAAGCTGCGGGAGCATTCATTAGTCCAAAAGACATAACTACAAACTCATAGTGACCATACCGAGTCTTGAAGGCTGTCTTCAGGATGTCACTCTCCCGAACCCTGAGTTGATGGTATCCGGAGTTAAGGTCTATCTTCGAAAAGCACTTAGCACTCTGAAGTTGGTCAAACAGATCATCAATCTTAGGAAGAGGATACCTTTTCTTGATGGTAACTCTGTTTAATTGCCGATAATTAATGCACATCCGAATAGAACCATCCTTCTTGCGGATAAAGAGTACTAGTGGACCCCACGGGGATTTTCTAGGTCTGATGAATCCCTTGTCTAAGAGATCTTTCAACGACTCCTTCAACTCCTTTAACTCAGCTGGAGCCATTCTGTAAGAAGGAATAGATGTAGGCTGCGTATCGGGAAGAAGGTCAATACCAAAATCAATCTCCCGCTTAGGAGGGATTCCCGGTAGATCATCTGAGAACACTTCTGGATACTCACACACTATGAAAACTGACTGGATAGTCGGGGTTTTGGATGTAGCATCCTTAACCTTAACTAGATGGTACACACAACTCTTAGAAATCATCTTCCTGGCCTTAAGGTAGGAAATGAAGAGACCTACAGGCACGGCTGAACTACCCTCCCACTCTAAGACTGGTTCACCCAAAAATCTGAACTCTATTGCACGGGTTCTACAATTGACTGAGGCATAACATGCATATATCTAATCCATGTCGAGGATAACATCAAAATCGACCATGGATAACTCTACTAAATCTGCTGAGGTGACTTTCTAAAGAATTACAACAGGGCAATTTTTATATACCCGTCTAGCTATAACTAAATCACCGACTGGAGTAGAGACTGAGAAGGGTTCTGATAATATTTCGGGACTAACTTTGAAACTACTAGAAACATAGGGCGTCACAAAAGATAAAGTAGCCCCTGGATCTAAAAATGCATATACATCAAGGTGGAATACTCGTAACATACAAGTGACTACATCTGGGAAGACCTCCTGCTCCTGGTGGGATGCTAGGTCATAGAATCAATTTTGACACTATCCGCCACCCGCACTAGTAGATGCCCCCTGCTGAGCTGGGCGTGTTGGTGAAGCTGCTGAACTAGAGGCCGAGCCTCGGCCCCTATCATGACCCTATCTGGCTGCTGGCAATCTCTAAGCATATATTTGGGCTTCCCACACCCGAAATAAGCACCTAAATTTGCTAAGCACTAGCCCACATGTCTCCGGCCACATCTGCTACACTCAGGAGTGCTGGTCTCTGCGGGTCTGCTACTCTGACCTCTCGAGCCTGATGCTCGTCCCCTCTGATCGCGCCTAGATCTAGATGGCACACTCATAGCCGAAGGTGCTGGGGCTGAAGATCTCTGGTGGGACTACTGACGGTGCCCACTAGGTCTCTGCTGGGAGAATCCGAATCTATCAGTCCTGGCCCTCTTGGCCCCCCTCTCTCGCTCACTCATCTGAACTGCCTCCATCTATTGGGCGTAAAGGACTATCCGAGCAAAGTCAATGTCTTGAAGAAGCATCGCGGTCCGACAATCCCTGACCAAGTAGTCTGCTATGCCGTGCACGAACCGAACTCAGTCGAGCTCTCTAGTCTGATACCATCTCAGGTGCATACTTGGACAAGCGAGTGAACTCCAATACATACTCCTAAACTGTTATCCTTCCTTACTTTAGATTCACAAACTCGGTTGCTTTGATCTCCCTCATCTCTCGAGGGAAAAACAGATCCTTAAAGGCGGCATGAAACTCATCCCAACTGATAGGGCCTGCTCCAACTGCCCTACTATCCTTCCATTGCTTGAACCAAATGTGTGCGACCCCTTTCAACTAGTACGAGGCTAAATTGGTCACTTCTCCGCAGTCACCCCCATTATCTGGGTAATCATTAGAACCTCCTCAATGAACTTATGTGGATCCTCATCCACCTTTGATCAAAGAAACTCTAGAGGGTTCATCCTCAGAAAATCTCTAACTCTTACCGTCGTCGCATTCCCATTCCGAGGGACATGCGCTACCGCCTACTGATTGACCTGGGCGGTCAAGGCCTGAGCTAACATCTAAATGGTTGCCCTGAACTCCACATGGGCAACTAGCTCGGGTATGTGCTCCTCGTGGGCTAGTGGGGCCTGCTGGTGCCTGTCTCTATTGCCATTCTCATGGCCATTTTCGTTTCTATTTCTCCTTCCATTAACTCTACGAGGAGGCATGATTCTGCAAACACGTATAGCACGAGTTGGAAGGATAGAGAGATATTTCATTGCACGACTTAGATTATGAAAGACGGGAACATTTCCTAAATGTTTCATAGCCTCTTCATCATAAGTGTGACGCGCTTCAAAACCATGAAAAAAACTTTACTTAACGCGGCTTTCAGATACCCTAGGACACTTCAAAACCTAAGGCTCTAATCCAAGTTTGTCATGACCCGAACATAGGCCCGGATCGAAACACAGGATAAAGAACCCCGAGAGGCTCCAAGTCGACCCATGGCATGAACATAATGTCTAACTCATTCAAATAAAATGGAAAATCAACATGAATAACTAGCAGAAGTCTAAACATAACATAACATCTGAATACATACATAAGCCTGAAGCTAAATACATACTATGTCTGAAAAGCCTCTAATACTGACGAGTTGATGGGACAAACCCCAACTAACTCACTATAGTCTGAAAACTGGAAATACAAAATATAACTGATAAGAAGGGACTTCGAAAGATGAGGATGATCTTGGGCAGAATTATATGCCCAAGTGATGCTCAAATGCTCTATTTCGTCTTGTTTATCTATCGTTATTTGTACATTCTCATGTGATTTATAGTTAAATTGTGAATTTACACTAACCAACATGATTAGTGTTGTTTTGCAGGAAAAATGTAATTTTAGGAAGCTAAGTTGCATGTTGGTGAAAATCGGGAATGGACTCGGAAGCGAGCAGTGGAAAAGGTCAAGGAAAAGCAGCAAACAAAGGGCCTCCGCGATGGAGCCGTGTCACGCTGCCATCGTGGAGGCAGTCTGCCTCGGATGAGTTACTTGGACAAATTCCAGTGAAGGTCCGCGTTGGTGCCGTGGCACGTTGGCTAAGCCCCGTGTTACATGCCGTGGCACGTTGCCCATATTTACCTGGAACATAAAATTCCAGTGAGGGTCCGCGTTTGCACCATGTCACAGAGGCAGTGCTCCGCGATGCACTCCGTGACACGTTGCTTGTTATTCCGGGAAAAATTTCCACTAGTATAAATAGCACACTTAGGTTTATTTTTAATTATTCTGACTTAGTTGAGCAAGAAAGTGGGTTACAGGCAATTGAGGAGACGAAAATCTTAGGGTTCTTCTCTAACTCTCTCCTTTATTTCAATTGTTTGTATGATTTATACTCATTTGATGATGTTTAATCCATAAATGAGTGGCTAAATTCACTTCTTGCTGAGGTTAAGAACATTTGTAGTGGAATGTAATTGTTGATCATTTTGGTTTTTCATCTTTTCTTCCATGGTTGTTCTATCAATTCTTGTTCTTACTGCATTAATGTCTGGCCAATGTTAATGTATATCTAAAAAATCCAATTTTATCTTGAAAAGGAAAGAAATTGGAAAGTTGTGAATTGGTAGGATATGATCTCTTCTTAGTTTGGGAAAATTGAGAATTGATTTACTTTCAGAATAGAAATATATCTTAAAGTCGTATTAGTCAATTAAGGAATCGGTTTCGTATGGATAGAACATGAAATTCTTTTATCACAGAAATGTAGGTTTAAGGTTCATGATTCTTAAGTTGGGCAGAATACGAAAGTTTCTCTCCATAGGCAATAATTCTTGACTAGCAACCAAAGAAAAGATTAACTGAATTGTATCGATAAATTACTTTCCTGCATGTTCGTTTTAGCCTCAGCTTGCTCACTACTATAGTTCAGACTCACTTTATAATTTTGTTTTAGATTAGTATAAATTAGGAAACCAAATCTAAAAATCTCCTTTAAATTATTGTCTGCATTTTAGAGTTAGAGTTCATTAACACTTAATTCGATTATTACCTTGGTTCAGTCCCTGTGGGATCGATATGTGGCTTACTTTATCCATTTTACTACTTGTTCGACCACGTGCACTTGCGTGTAGTTGCGAAACAGACCGAACAGAGGACTCACCAACTGAGACTAAAAAATGCTAACTCTGAAAATTTGACTAGCGGTGGGACTGGGCCTGGATATCAAAGCCTGTATCATGAAACTATACAACATAGAGTATGCCATCAGTACGTGGAATGTACCGAGGATGCAAGGTAAGTAAAACCGCTAAGTAAGTAAAATCATAAATCATGCATAATATAAAACATAATCAAGATAAGATTCTGAGAGTAGGGCTTGCATGCTATTTTCTGAAATCATGATCTGAACATAACTGAATCGAATGACCCAAAGCTAAAAACTGATAATCATAAGTAAAACTGAACATTGGGTCAAACCTATTGAAAACATAATATCATGACTAATGAACATGTATAACTGAAATTATGAGGAACAATGGGAGACTCATCATATAACTGACATTACCACGATAGAGCTTACGTGGTCCCGACTATCACACTCAAGTAGGTAGAGTCGTCCAAAGCTTTGCCAGGGCTAAGGATGCTACCATGATATCGATATCAAGCTGAAGGCCCCTTGGGGGCAGGGGAAGCTCACAAGGGAGGTCCCAATAATCTGAACATACCTACGATGGCACGTAGTTTTGAGGCATAGGGTTGACTGACCCTTAGCCTACTCGGTTCTAGACACTACTCCCAAAAATATGCATATGCTCTCCATCGTTTTTCAACAAAGCTGAACCATCGTCTAGTGACGAAGCTGACTCATAACATACATACATAAATTTGAAATCATAACATGAGGAGCCTTAGCTCAAACCATACCACAAGCTGAAAATAATGGGATTCTAGACTCCAAAACCATGTGGTAAGCTAATACATGAAGTATAGATAAATCATGAATCATATTTCATCATATGGGCTTGCCCAATACTTAAACATGCTTGAGATCAACTTGATTCTCTTAAAAATATGAACATAGACAAGGGTAATTCGAAATCATACTTTCTTTATAAACATCTAATCATGCTTGTACACATTTTCGTAGACCTCAACTTTCATGAACTTTCATGGATGGGCATCATAATTTAGAAAACTTGAAAACATAATTTATAATTGAAAACATTGTAAAATCTTCCTATTAATCATAATTCAACATTCAAAACATTCTTAGATCATACCCATGATTGAAACTTAGAAAATTCACAAATTGGGTAAAACCCCCATAGATTCATTAATAGAATTTCATGAATCGAGAGAGAATTGGGCATGAGTGTGGACTATTGCACCATTCATAGCCTTGCATACCTGAAGAGATCTGAGTTCACAACTTCCTTGATTACCCAATGAGAATTGAGGAAGAACTTTGAAGAACTAGGCTTGATCACCTCTCAAACCTCGAAGCTTGAATACATGAATTAGGATAGGCTTAGAATGACTTAACCCTTCTTAAAATACTCTATTCTGAGCTTAAAAAGACGTAGTATAGGCCTTAGGAACATATGAATTACGAAAAATCCCTTAATAAATTCACAAAAAAAAAACACACTACCAGTCCCCACGAGGGACTGGATGACTCGTGCCCTGGACCATGACTCGTGGTCTTCCAGTCGCTGCTTGCACTGCCCAAACCTTCTGAGGGTCACCACGATGGACACCACGACTCGTGGTGTATCCGATGATTCGTGGTGATGAGTCGTTACCAACACTGCCTGCTTTCCTTCATCCTTCAAACCACCTTTGATCACGGGTGACCTAACGAGTCATAGGGCTGACCACGAGTCGTTGTCACACCTGTGCTCACCCCAATCCTAAAATTTCCAAACATGGTCAGACCCCCTCCCAATGAGTCACTTAACGACTCGTGGTGTTCCCGTGGGTCACTGGACCACTCGTTATGTGACCTAGTGAAAAAAATCATGTTCTCTTCGTTTCTACTCCCACGTCTGATCTTAGGGTTTTTAGGGTATTACATTACTAGAGTTACTAAAAAGGTGGTTTGGGTACGACCACTGACGTCGCCCTTCTTGGCTGATAGACAGTCTCAGAGTCTGTGACCAGGCTTACCACATCCAAAGCAACCGTTCTTTCCAATCAAACACTCTCCCGGGATGGTCCTTCCACACTTCCTACAAATTGGGAGGGTATGACCTCCGAACATGTTCCCTTTAGTCCTAGAGCCTGGTGCTCTACCCCTTTTTCCCCTCCTCCCCCCCCCCCCCAAATTTGGGAGATGGAACACTAGTTGATGAAGGTATTGGGGCTGATGACCTCTGCTGTAATTGTGAGCAATTCCCACCATCTAACTTTTGCCGAGAAAACTCAAAGTTACTGGTTCTGGCCCTCTTATTTTCCCTTTCTCTTTCCTTCAACTTCTCTTCCTCAATCTGCTAAGCATATATCATATGTTAGTATATATCCATATCCCCGATGAGCAGCTATCCTGCACTTCTTGACCAATCAAATCTGAGATGTCTGAGATGAACTTACTTATTCAAGCTCTTGGCTCAGCAATCATCTCTAGAGCATACTTGGATAGCTGAGTAAACTTAAGAGCATACTCCTTAACTAACAAAGAATTCTGCTTCAGGTTGATGAACTCCTCAGCTTTTGCCTCCCTCAATTCTTGAGGAAAGAACCTATCTAGAAAGGCTGTCACAAATTCATCCTAGTCAACTGGAGTTGCATTCTGACAACGCCTTTCCTTCCACTACTTAAACCACGGTGTGCTACTCCTTTTAACTGGTAGGAGGCTGAATCTACATTTTCAGTTCCAGTGATACCCATAATTTGAGTGATTTTCTAAACCTCATCGACAGAAATCCTGTAGATCCTTATCCACCTTAGAACCATGAAACTCAGGTGGGTTTATTCTAGTAAAATCTTGACCCCTAGCAACTGTTGCATTTCCGTTAAGATTCACAGGGGCGACTTCCTGTTGGTTGACATGAGTGGTCATGGAATGTTCCAACATTTGGAAAGCAGCCCTGAATTCTGCATTAAAGACCTGATCATTCACGGGCTCTACGGGTGCTGGTGTTGCTAGCTGATATCCATTTCTTCTTTTATTAGCTCTTCTGGGAGGCATTTTCTATAAACGCATGTAACACGAGTTAGAAGGGTAAATAGAGTTGTACTTTATCGCAGGATACTAAACATAAAAGAAGGGAAGTTTTCCTAAGAACCAATTTTGTCGTGACCCGAGTTTATACCCCGGAAGCGACATGGTACTTAGAAGCACAAATAGCCCCAAGCTAACTATGGTACTAGCATGACACTAAGCATATATACTGAAATCACTAAGCGGAAGCTAAACTGATACATAAACTCTTAACTGAATTAGCTTGGAAGTAAAAGTAAATATTTAGTTTGAAAACAATGTAAGAGTTGACCAAGTTGAAATATCTATGTCTGAAGAGCCTCTAAGAACTGACGAGCTGAAGGGACGGTCCCCAACTAGCTCTAAATGCTGAAACTAAAATAATAATAATAATAATAATAATAATAATAATAATAATAATAATATGTATTATGATAATAATAAATGTAACTAAACTCTCGTCCTCGGATGATAAGGACTCACAAAGCAAGTACAAAACTACAAAATATATATATCTGTAGGAGATTCTCGTAATCGGCATACGCCACGTGAGCAACATGGAGTCCAACCTGTAATCCTAGTTGGGATGGTGTTCTTGCCTTGCCAAGGGTAAGAACCATGGATGGCATGAATTCACTCATGAGCCTATTCGGACGAAGGGAGACACTTTCAACTGGCAAGGACCCCTTATCCTTCGAGTGACGGGATATACTCTCAACTGACGAGGACCTCTATCTTAGGTGGCACGTAGTTTAGGACTTAGGTTACTTGAACCCGTATTCAATTGGTTTTAAGTACTACTCCTAGAACTATATATATGTGCTCATAATCATAATTGAGGTCTGAAAGATTTGCATGAACTAGTTAAAATCATTCTGTTTACTAAAATATCTGAAAAACTGTCCTAGCCATGCAAGCTACACTGATTCTGAAGTCATAAGATCGTAATATCATGAATCAATTTAGGAAAATATGCTCAATTTGAGTAAATCATGTTGAGTTTGAATATAGAAATAAATAGAGATTTTTCTAAAAATGTAATCCATAAATAGCTGTGAAAATCATGTGAAAATCATGAGGGAAACACAATATGTTGAAAATTCATAACTTTTGCATAAATAAATTTTTTCTCTAAAATCTTGAGTTTACATAATCATAGACGAAAACATAATTTAAAACTTAAATTTTGGGCATAAGGGTGAAAAGATCCCTTACTGATAATCTCACATACCTGGACTGATGTATTCTTGCTTATTACTTGAGAATCCAAGGATTTTTAGAAGAGGAACCCTAGCTTTTCTTGAGCCAAGAGTGTACTGTTCTTCTAATGTTTTTCAATGTTATGTGAGGGAGTGGGAGGTTAGTCGACTAAGGACCCTTAAATTCCCTCTAAGAAAACCCCAAAACGACATAGTATAGGATTAAAGAAAATACCCTTGGAGAAACCGTTCTGAAATTTTAAAATTTAATTTTCACGGGTCGTACCACGAGTCGTACTATCAATCCATGACTCGTGGATACTAGGGCCACTTGAACACTTTAGGGAAATCATACTATAGACCATTAGTACGGTTCATGGTTAGATACCATGAGTCTTACCTTGACTCATGGTGTCTGGGTTTGACTTTGCTACTTTACTGTATTGGGGACCACGACTCGTTCCTACGAGTTGTACTCGCATACCACGACTCATGGTCTGAGTCATGGTTTCCTGGAGCATCACTGATGGGGTACCACGAGTGCCACCCATGACTCGTGGGGTACCACGAGTGCCACCCATGACTCGTGATCCCAACCTATGAGTTGTAGTTTGGACTCGTGATCCCTAGGAGAAAAAATGCAAGGTTGCAGGATCTTACTAGGATACTCAGTACGAGTTAATCCACGACTCGTACCATAGATTCCACGACTTGTAGGTTGAGTCATGATAATTGAAAAACTTAATGATATCACTGGATAGCTTACCACGAGTCTTCCCATGACTATGGTGTGAGTCGTATTGAAGAAAAAATTATATTGAAGAAAAAATTAACTTTCTACTTGATTTTTATTTTATGTCTAGGATATGATATTAGGGACTTTTGGGGTGTTACAGTATCATAGTTGACAATGTTGTAGTACCAACAATTATTATGTTAAGCATGAAAACTTACCACCACTACCTCTCCTTAGCACTTACATGGTTCAAATAAAAATATAGGAAGGAATCAAAAACTCAAGTAGAATCAATCAATAAATCAAGTGATCATAAAAATAGACTGTGCATATATGAAGTGAAATGGATGGGATATTGTGCAATATCATATCAGGTAAATGCATTGGCCAACACTCAATCGGTATATACATGTGCTTCCACTTGTGTATTTTCTGGGAGCAGTGATCCATTGAAGACTCGTAAAGTCCATATACTCGCCCAAAACCATTTTCCTTCAGCCTTGTTGGAACTATTTTCCTTCGTCATGCATAATATTAAACTCACTGGAACCATTTTCCTTCAGTATATAGTATGAGCATGATATAAACTTGTTGAAACCATTTCTCTTAGGCATGTATAAGTATCAAAACATAATTTAAAACTTGCTGGAACCATTTTTCCTTCTACATAAATAAAATTAGATGAAAATCTTTCATACAAGTATGAATTTAAGTAAATCAAGTCAACGGACCCAATTGGTCGATAAATTATCACGCTTCAATAAGAATAGTATGAATGTGTATGATAAACAAGAACGTTGCACAAGATTCATATCTTTAATTGTCCCAACTACTTTCCACTATGAGAAATAATCAAGTAGTCAATTAACTGTTTTATCAAGGCTCATTTAACCATAATCAATCAAATCATTTTCATTCATCCACTATCTATCAACTAGGTCCCAACCTAAATTTCTACGATAATATGTCTAAAACCTAGATTTTTATAATAATATGTCTTTCTTTCAATGCGCTAACAATAAGTACCGTTCATAAATACATCGGGACCATATATGCCCCAAATCCATCATAATTAATACAAGATAATTATCTCCAAAAGCGGAGTCTAGAAAGTAAATCATAACCTACCTTGAAAGCCGAAAAATGTATCAAGAACCTTCGTAAATGCTCTTTTCCTTTTTAAATCACCTCGAAATACTCCCGATTTGTTAAAAACATACTCCGCATGATTATATGGGTCTATTGATACCCATATTGCTATCTTATCATCTCGGATCCAAAAAGTCAATCCTGATCTCACAAGGTTAAAAATAGTATATTATTTCAAAATTAGTTTACCCATAACAGAAGGGTCTCAAATATGAAATTTAGTTGAAAACCGAGTTCCAATCGACTTGCAAAGTATTAAAATACAAATTCAACTTTATGCTCAAAAGTCTCAATTTCTAAAAATACAATTAAATCACAAAATAAATAATGGGATAGTGGAGAGATAAAAAAGTTAAGGTGAAAATCTTATCACCGAGCTAGCCAAAATCGGAGCTCCCAATCTCTCAAAATCGAAATAAGGACCATGAAATTGAAAGTGAAATTAAAAGCACTTTTTCTACAAAGTGATTCATGCAAAAACGAAAATTTTTCTAATCCAACGGACTCACAAAAGTGGAGAAAACTTTACAGACCACTTAACACGTAATAGAAAATTGAAAAACCGATATAGCGAATGTGGACTGCTTCTGCAGGTGCGCCAATATAGACAAGTCTCCATAGAAACAGGAACCCCTGACTCTCCTCGACTCCGTGATGCAGGCCATTTCTCTCTAAAGCGGCTTCACAGAAGCAAAAAAATGGTTGCACCAGTGATTACTCCAGATACCTAAAAACCAACAATGCCCAAAATCTCAACCAAACTCGAAATCGACCCTTGAAACTCATCTGGCACCTGCCAGACACCAACCAAATATGCAACTCAATTATAAAGAGTGTATCAGGCCTATTAAAATCATCAAATTAACGATCCAATATTATCTTGATAAAATATTTACTATGGTCAAATTGATCTTTTTAAAATCACTAAAATCTCAACAAGGATCCAAATCACTCCCGTACGCCTCAAAGTTTTTGCATAACATTTCACTAAGTCATAAATCACCCTCCAGATCTAATAAAATCATCAAAACTCAAAACCGACCTAGTTACTCCAAAATATTGGTTTTAATCAAACTCTTCAAATTTTAAACTTTCAATACTGAAAATCTTCAAATTTTTCAAAATGTGATTGTTATTTGTTTGAATATATTAAAAAAATATCACACCAAATTTATTTAATATACATATATATGTATATATATGCATATATATATATATATATATATATATATATATATATATATATATATATATATATATATATATATATATATATATATATATATATATATATATTTGTTTAAAGGTTCAGATATTATAAAATATTTTTAATATACAAGTATGCCTTTGAATTTGATACATATGCAGCATATTTGACCGATATTATAATATTTAATATACCATTAAACATTTGATCAAGCTTTATGTAAAATAAATAAACAGGATCTACGTCGGCGGTAGTCCGCCGGCGGTGATAGACCTTATTCGGATAACATCCTTGTCTTCGAACAAGAATCAAAACAAGGAGGAATTATTATATGAACTGTATAAAGCCTTGGTATATAGATTACTAGCTGTATGGTAAACTTTTACCGGAGCACGGGGCCTGTCTGGACAAAATACTGCCGGATCTTGAGACCATGTGTACAGGATACCTTGTTAGGGGCTCCCCGGGATAACAATGGCCCTTAACAACTCCAAATAACGGGCCTTTTCACCGGGCAACTGTACGTAGCCACAAAGGCAAATCCAAGATCTATAGTATTCGCCGACTGTACCACCATCTCCGAACCAAGCTAATCAATCTTTATACTAAGTCTTTTCAGTTCTTATAATAAAATCTCCCGATTTTAATAAAGTCTAGTTCATTTTTTATGAGGATTCAAGTAGAACGGAGATTCAACATAGATAGATATTTAGCCGGCTATAAGCACGGCCATCGGAGAAGAAGTATAAAAACAAGAACTTAAAAATAAATACCTTGACACCGGAAGTTGTGCCCAAACTTGGACGATTTTGATTTTCTCTATACAAAAGAAAAGATTACAACTTTACAAAAGCTTTGCTTTCTTAGAGAGAAGGCAGAGCGAAAATCTAGAGAGAGAGAGAAAAACTAAAAATTCTGATGATTTACAAATGAGGCGAAGGCCTCTTTAAATAGAAAATTTCCTATCTACAGTGACTTTGTACAGTAGTGCTCTATTATTGCACTTCAGACAGCTATCTCTGTCGGTGGGGTCCTCAGGGGCCTACAAGGGCTCAGATTTTCTTTTTCCCTTGTGCATTCAACATCCTCTGCACGAATTCTTCTGTGCTATCTCCTTCCTCAAGCTTATCTTCTTGTAGAAGCTTTTCTGCTTCTCGTAGAACATCTTCAGTGTCTACTTCTTCATCCATTTGTGAATCCTCGTAATTTGAGAGACTCTTCATTGATGTATCTGATTTACTTGAAATTTGATCAAAAGATTCCATTAAATTCTTTTTAACCAAATTTAGATAATCTTCAATCTGACGGGTCTTATCTCCCGGTTGGTAAGCAATCTTCCTTGCGATATGCCTTAAAGGACTGTTTTTAATTACATCCTTTTCTTCTTTTTCTTTATAAATTTTTAAGGCTTTATGAATGTCATCAATTGTTTCTTGCCCAAAAATCTTTTGGGTATTTGGGTCTATTTTCATCATCTTGTCCCAAAAATTGTTGTAGTAGGTCCGATAAATACACGGAATCTGGTCTTCGGTATAACCGAATTCAGGGATCCATTTATGAATCCAAGGGATGGAAAATTCTATGAAGAACATGATTTGGCTGATATTTTCAGGAGAACTTATATGTTCTTCTTTGTATAATTTGTCCAAATCTGGAGATAATTGCATCCATGAGTCATATAACTCTTTTAATTTTTCAGGTAATATCCTGATGGATGGGCCGTGGAATGTCCACCATTGAATAAACCAATTCGGTATTGTTCTTTGGAATACCTTTGAACATACCTTGATAAACCAAGTATGCTTGCGTTTATCATTATTATAATATAATACATATGAAAACGCCTGGATATAATCCCAATAAGTGAAATTCATTCTGCCGTTTCCAAGTATCACTTGTCTTTCTTTTAGGGTGGATATTCCCCATTCTTCCATAGATATAATTCTCTTTATAATCAATTTTGAGAAGTTATAAACTGTCTCATCTCTGCTATCCTTGAAGTGAGATATCTCTACACTTCCTGTACTCAGAAGGATACTTTCATAGTAATTTCGGGTTTTGTATGACTCACCCGGAAAATATAATTTTTCTATCAAATATTTTTGGGTTATCTCCCAAATATCTCCTTTCAACAATATATCTTTGTTTTCAAGCAGAAGTATCACTTCTTTCTTTGGAACCTTTTCACTATTCTTAGGTTCTTCCATTGGTTCCATAGTAGCAGAGGCATATGTATCATTTTGCACTCTTCTACTGGCTATATGTTGTTGCAGAGCCTCGTATAACGGGCTGTCTCTTGGAATATCTTCCAAGTTAATAGAAGAAGGATTTTCATTTTCTCTTCTTTGAGAAATATTCTCATTTGTTAGAGTCAGATTTCCTCTCCTAATAACTGTATTTCTGGAAGTATTACTTCCTGAATTTGATGTTGCAGAAGTATAACTTTTGTTACTTGAACTTGAACTCCCTCGGCTATATCCTCCAGGAGTACCTCTTCCTCGACCTCTCCCATGGGGAAAGGGCCATTGCGGCCTCATCCTACAACAAAAACAGATTTTGTTAGTTTTCATTTAAAAATTCTCTTGTTAGGAAATCTGGTAGTGAATTATCACTTCCTTTTTTATATTCTATATCAAAATCAAACGGCGCTAATTGGGCCTGCCATCTTGCAAATATAATTTTCGAGGCATCATGTTTAAAATCCTTATTAAACATAAATTTGACTGCATTATTATCAGTCCTAATTAAAAATTTTTTGTTATAAAGATCGTCTTGAAATTTTAAGACACATTTAACAATACAAAGCATTTCATGGGCCACCGTAACATATTTTTGCTGGGCCTCAGTCCATTTACCCGAATGATAACGAACTAAATACTCCCTTTTATCATGGGGGTTAAACTGTTTCAGAATTCCACCGAAACCTATATTAGAGGCATCGGTTTCAATAATTTTTTGCCAGTTAGGATTGGCAAGGGTTAAACATGGTAAAGAGCTTACCTTCTCTTTTACCTTTTTAACAATATTAGTATGTAAATCAGACCATGGCAAATTATAACCCTTTTTAAGCCTTTCAAACAAAGGGGCCAGATCTGTAGATAAATCTTTGATAAAGGGAGAAATATAATTTAAACTCCCAAGAAATCTCTGCAACTGCGTCCTGTCATTGATAACATCAGGAAATTTTGCAGCAAAATCAATAGATCTTTGAATGGGAACTATTTTTCCCTGACAAATATAGTGACCAAGAAATCTGACATTTGTCTGAAAAAGACTCATTTTAGGTTTAGAAATTACCAACCCATTTTGAATAATTATCTTTTTGAAAATGTCTAGATGTTTATAATGCATTTCCAAAGTTTTTGAAAATACCAAAATATCATCGATATAGACAATGATGAAATCCATATATGGATTAAAAATATCATTCATAATTTTCTGAAATTCAGAAGGAGCATTTTTTAAACCAAAGGGCATAACATTCCATTCGTACTGCCCGAATGGGACATTAAATGCCGTTCTATACGTGTGTTCTTTAAAAAGCTGAATTTGCCAATATCCAGATTTTAAATCAAATTTTGAAAATATATTGGCATCATATAATCTTGATAAAAGATCTCTTTTATTAGGGATCGGATATCTGATCCATTTTAAAACTTTATTCAAAGGTTTATAATTAATTACCAATCTAGGTACACCACGTTCCTTTTGAGCAGCATTATTGACATAAAAAGCTGTACAAGACCATGGTGATTTAGATGGTTTTATAAGATCTTTTTGCAAAAGATTATCAATCTCTTTTTTGCAGATTTCAAGCAATTCTAAATTCATCTGGCAGGGCCGAGATTTAGTAGGAATATTTTCCTCAGAGAAAGAATCTTCATATGGAAGAGAAACTACATGCCTTTTTCGATTCCAAAAGGCGCTGGGATGATCAGCACATATAGAAACAGCAAATTGTTCAGAAATTAATTTAATCTTTTCCTGAACTTTAGAGGATTGTAAAACAGTATCAATAGACATGCTATAAATTTCATGTTGTAAAGATTTCATATGAAAAATCTTTTTATCAATCAAAGAATTTATGTTTCTAGTAAGAGGTTCAGTTATAAACTGAAAAGAAATTTTTCTACCATTATAAGTAGCATGAAAACCTGTGTTATCAACATAGGTAAGGGGATAAATAGCTTGAATAAAAGGAGTTCCAAGTATAATAGGAGGGAACATTTTATCTTTAACAAGAATGAAAAAATGAGGAATGCAAACTTTATCTTTGCAAATATAGGCCTTAGGCAATTTATAATCAATTTTCATTTTATCACCAGATGCAGAGCTAATCTTATGAGAAGTTTTATGATAATATCTGGTCGGGATTATCCCTTCTTGAATGCAACTCATATCTGCTCCACTATCAATAAGAGCAGTTTCAGTAATAGAAAAATTATCGTCAATTAAAATAGCACACTTAACATACCATCTATGAGAAGTTACTATTTGCATCATTCCTATGAATAAATCATCATTTGGGGAGGAAATAGCCCTTTTTGCAAAATCGGAAATTTCTTTTGAATCATTTGACTCATTTAAAATTTCTTTTCCTTTATCATGACCCATAGTACGTTCCATTTGGCTCATACGATGGTCGAAAATCATTTGATTTTGTTTAAGAGATTTAATCTCATTTTTTAATTTTTCAACTTCAGATTTTAAATCATCCATTGAAGAAGAATAACTGGGAAAACTCATATTTTGTGGCGAGTTCCTTTGCAAAAGTCTTTTTTGAACTTCTGCCATAGAATATGGAGTTTCCTCTAAATTGTCTTTCTTTTGAACAGGCTTATCTGCCGATTTTGAAATAGAAGCCATACTGATAATTTTTTCTCTTAAATCGTTATCAGTGACTTCTTTTAATAATTCTAAAATATTATCAGAAGTAATCGGTTTAAGTTCAAAATTATTTTGAAACTGGGATTGTAATTTATAAAAATCCAAATTATCACAAGAACAATTACCTACACCTGTATCACAATTATCACAAGTATTATCATCAGGTAAATCAAATAATTTAATAGAGGCTTCAGATTCAGAAGAAGAAGTATAATCACTCTCACTGACTGAAGTTTCATCCACGATCTTCATAATCTGTTCTTTGGACTTATCATCTAAATCCATAGCTAGAGTCTTGATCCGCTCTTTCTTACAGTTTGGGGCAATATGACCGAACTGACCGCACCTATAACACTTAACATCTTTCAGATTTCTTCCAGATCTGTCTTTTACAAATCTTTTCTCTTTGCGGTGTTTTCTTCGGAAATATCTTTCCTCTTTTGATCGACGATGTCGTCTTTTACCTTTCCTTTGATAGTAATCATCCTGATTACCTTTTCTATTCTTCCCTTTTGATGAAGATGCTACAGTTCTTTCCATTCCGAACTGTTGACAGAAATCACCCAACTGGTTTCTTTCAGTTAGATTCTGCCTTTTAAGCTGTGCATTCAGCTTTAACTCGTTACATAGGTTTAATCCTTCTTGGGTACAAACTCCAATAAGTCTCCCATAAGTATAATTGTTATACATAATCTGGATGTTATTCCCTCTAAGAGCTTTCCTAACTCTTTCTGCAAATAGGTGAGGTAAACCATCTATAAATTTACCTTTCCAATGGTCACTGTTACTTTCGGGCAAATCCATTACCCGACTAAGGAAGGTGTCCTTATACCACCTGAATTCACCTAAATGTTTACATCTAAGCCTATTTAACAAAGTACGAATATTTTCGTACATGTTGGTGAATCTACCACTAAAATGTTCAATAATGGTAAGTACCAAAGTGTAGACACAATCTTGTCTTCCTGCTACTAGGGCTCTTCCTAGGTTATCAACTCCAGGTTCTGACTTGACAGCATTATAGATTGCTGCTCTATCTTCAGCAGTCATAAAATTATCCCACCAACCTCTTAATTGGCCGGTGAAACCTGCAACTATCATTCTGCAAATTACTGTTTCCGTATTTTTATCCGAAGTAGCTTTGCAGATTGTCGAGTACATCAACATCCTATGTACCAAAATACTTATCTGTCTGTCTGTTAAACCATCTAAATTCCATTCATAGATGGCGTCACCGTTATAACTGGTGTTGGTTTGGTTCCAATCCCTTTCTTCCACCAAAACATCTTGGGGTGTTGGTCTAGGATAGTAATATGTATCCATTCTCGGCATATCACCATATCTTTTTCCCAATTTTCTGAGTTTATTAAGTTCAGATCGGGTCTCTTCCTTATAATCTTTGGATGGATCGAGAATATTCTCTGCAAATTCAGAGGCTAGCTCCAAAGGCTTAAGATTTAACTCTGCTAGTTTGTCATTAACTAGCTTTTCCAAATCTTCCCTAGATTTGATCTTAAATCCAGTAATCTCTGGAGGTCTCTGTATAGAAGGTTCTAGCCTTGTAGAAGTTTCAGGCTTGCTGTGTATAACATGAGCAGAGTGAACAACCATAGACATGTCAGAAGAAGGAATACCAATCTTCTTCACCAACTCAGTTAAATAATCAAGTTTAGAATCGAGTGAACTAATATGTTCTCCCAAAACTTTAACATATAAAGACAAATAATTATTTTGAGAAATCAAATTATTAATTTCTTTTATACCGTTGCTGGCTACATCATCTTCAATAAATTTTTGAAAAGCAGCAAAAGTAATACCCGTATTATTTGGTAAAACAAAAGGATTTTGAGGAGGATAAATACTTGTAATGGTATTACCATTACTTTCTTGATAAATTCTTTCAAGAACTTTGATATATAAGGGCATGTAAGTGGTTATAAACCAAGGAGCAAAATATATAATTTGGTTATGCAGAGCACAAGTTTCATAAAACTCTTGAGAAATATTTCTCTTATCATCACTGTTATAAAACTCAGTGTACCAGTTTTTAAAACTTTTCCATTTATCCTGACAAAATTCTTTTAAAATATGTTGTCTTGCCGGTGAACCCGGACTAAAATCAATTTGGAACTTAATCATTTAAGTTTTATTAAAATCAAAATCCATATCGGATGCAGTAGGAATATCCTTATCAGAATTATCATCTTTAACAATATTATTAGAAACCTTTATACGGTCAACACGCCTATTACCATCGGTCGTGTCAATCGTATGAAGAGAAGCGGCACGATTTAATCTGGCCGGACCATAGATCGGTTCAATAGGGTCAATATATGAATGACCTGCAGAAGTAGATAATCTTCTACTACCAGTATGAGAATGCCTATAAGGCACTAAGGATTTATTATCCTCAAATTGAATGCAAATTCTGCCTTCAGGGGTTTGGCTTATATGCGAATAATCATGATTATATTTAATGTTATATTAGTATATTAATAGCATTCTCAATATTATTGCTAGTATATTTAACAGTATATCAACAAGAAAATAAATAAAAAGTAAAAACGAGTGAGGTATTTTACTAAAAAGAACAAAAAGAAAAGAAAATTAAAGTAAAAAGTCAAAGAAAAAAAGTAAGAAATAAAAAGAAAAGATAGAAAATGAAAAAAAAGTAAGTGATTTTAGGAAAAAAAAATACTTTACTGAGGAATGAAGCTTCCTATATATTGCTTCTATTAATGGGTCTTGAGTGATTTAAGTTATTAAGATATTTTAATTTCCAAAGGTTGAAAAGTACTTAAAATATTTCTTAAAAAAAAAAGAGAAGAAAAAAGCAGCACGAAAGAAATAAAAAGATTTTATTCGGAAAGAATAAAATTAGAAAATGATTGAACAGTAGAACAAAAAATTACACTTAGAAATAATAAAGTAAAAAAAATAATTGAAGTGAAAAAACCAAAAAGTTTTTCGCAAATGGATTTTTGGTAAACACGCCAAGATATATAAATGTCTCCGCCGACTGCGAGTGTGGGAACAGAAATTGTGAGGTGAGAGGAAGAGATATATGATGATCTTGTCTTTGCTTTTCCTTGTTATCTTCATAGCCTTGTTCATCAAGTTCCTCACTGTTGATGGTAACTATTCGATATGTATACATCTTGAATTTGAATCTGAATTATGAACAGAGCACTGAAGTTTCAAAAATTTTATTATCAGGGGACTTCACAGTATTGTCAAAAGGAAAAGTGAAACGCGAAGAAATTGAAGATAAGGTTACGTAATTTTCCCCCTTCACATTCGTGTCTTTCTGATTATTAAGAAATTGGTAACATAGAAAAGAGCAAGGTTTTGTTTGACTACTATGTTGATGTGTCTAGTTCACTTTCCAATTATAAGCCGATAGTATTTATGTCTTTATTTGTTACGATCTTAATTTTGAGTGCAGGTTATTTGGATTACCGGAGCTAGTCGTGGAATAGGTATTTGGTTTTACAAGTGTTTTTTTTTCAGCTATGGTGATTTTAAAGAACTTTTGTTACTTATTTATATGAAACTAGTGATTTCTACGTACATAACAGTTGAACTTCTTATCTTTTATATTATGATCATTGATCTGGAAAACTGTCATAAGTTTGTCGTCTCCCAATTGCTAAAATATTGCCCGTAGTGAGATAAAGAATTTGTGGAATAACCGCCATGCTTTAGTTTTAATTGATATTGTCATTCTCATTCGTTCGTATCTTTGGATATTGGTGAAAAGGGGAAATTCTTGCCAAACAACTTGCAACTTTAGGGGCAAAACTCATTATATCTGCTCGAAACGAAGCTGAGCTACAGTATGTCAAGCAACAACTTACAGGTAAGGCTTTCTCAGTGATGCAGGATAAGCCTCTTGATTACTTACTTCGCTTCTTTACTATTCTTTGTATCCTGGTTTTTACTTCGGCATTGTTTTATCTGTTAACATAAGGAAAATATGCACCAAGAGATGTGATGATTTTGCCATTGGACTTGACATCTGGGGAGGAAAGTCTGAGACTGGCTGTGGAGAAAGCTGAATCATTTTTTGGTGCAGCTGGAGTGGATTATATGATTCACAATGCAGCCTATGAGCGTCCAGTAAGTAGACAATGTTTTTGATAAGGGAAGCCACAATTAATTGAACTCTCATTATTGGCCAAATTATTCTCTTGCAGGTAACTCAGGTTCTAATCGATTATATTAGTTTGTTTGTGCTTTTATTTGGATTCATTTTATTCATGATGACATTATTCCTATTGGGCTATGGTAGAAGGGCTCGTTGTGAACAAAACTCATCTTATAGAGTTCTGTTAAACCGGATATTTCAATAGTAAATTAATAGATCATTAGTAACCCTGTTAAAATAGAGGATATTCAATTCTTGTGTTAGTCCTATAAAAGCATAGCACCTGAGGGTGTTTAGAAGAATTGGACACTTCAATATTTTCTGGAGAATGGTTTGGTCAACTACGTCCTATATTTCATTTCAATCGAGAGAAACTGGGACTTCTGCTATGGGCTTGACAAATTGAGTTGGGCAACAAAAACACATCCTTCACTTCTTAAAAAATATTTTGGTGTTCTTGTCAATCTTTATGTTTAACTTTTGTGCCTCCTCCTATTTTAGTTGGCTATGAAACCAAATGGTACGATGTCCAGTTCTGACATAAATGTCAGAAGCAAACAATAAAAGCATTCACGCTTAAAGTTTCTTAAAGACAGAATGGCCTGCAAGACCCTTGTATTTGTTCCGGTTTGTCATCCGGTTTGATAAGATGGGAACAGGTACAAATGTTTAGATGAAACCCCCTGAAGTACGGGGACCAGAATGACAAATCAGAACAATTACAAGGGTCTATCAAGTCACCCCCCTTTCTTAAATAAGAGAAAACTTCAAATTTGTGGAATTCTTTGAAGGTTGAGGCTTGGCACTTGCGGAGGATGTCAAATTAAAACTTCAGTTATTTTGTTCATGCTGGCTGGTTTTAATGTAAACTAGTAGTTTTTAACTTTGTTCCCTTTGGAAAAAAAATGGTGCTAAATCCTTTTATAACTCGAGTACACAAGGTGGGTGGGGAGAGGAGTGAGAGAAATCACTATAAAGGACCATTTAAAATTTGCAACTTTATCTTTGTAGCTTGCAGAACTTTAACATCTGGGTTTTCACTGAGTTTCTCTTTGAATCGATTCAAGATGATTGTTAATGTTATTAGGACGTAGTTAGATAATTTAATTTTCCTTCTTGCAGAAATCTACAGCTCTGGATGTGACAGAAGAAACTCTCAAGGTATCATGTCTTCATAAACCATGTTGGACAGATTAGGTCCATATCCATGCCTAGCCTATAAAGTTCCAATACTCTAGTCAATTCACTGGTTCTTTTCTTAATCGTTTCAATCAGAGCTAGCAGACTCTTAATTCATTAGTATACACCTGCAATCACAAATAATTCATTTTACAAAAGATGTTAAAAGTGCAAGAAAGTTGTCAACTGCGATACATGTCAGCATGAAGAATATCATTAGTTATTATTGTTTATTTGTTGGTTTCCAGAGATAGTTTTGGCTAGGAATATGTTCCTGCCTGATTATTTTGCTTTTCGGCGACTATCATAAGCATTTTACTTAAGACGAAAGAAGATATATTTCCAGAGTGAATTATCTATGAAGAGAATGTCTGTATATCCTTAATATGCAAGCATTAGGATAGTCAAATGGAAGTCTTACGCTTTGGAGTTTCAAAAATATTCTGCAATGTTCAAGAACCTTGAGGCTCTAGAGGCAGTATGAGATGGAACTCTTATCTAGGCTGAGTTCAAGACCTTTGGGGTTCTAGGTGCAGTTTCTTGCTTATGTTACATGTCATGCATAAAGTAGAATGGTCAAATCTAGGGAGATAATACTGATGATGTGGATGAGGCGGTAGTGTGTTCTACTTTGGGGTCATCCAAATGTGGAATGGCATTGCATTTGAAAGGTATGCCTGTATCTCCATTATCTTTAGGGTTGTCTCTGTATCTTTGTGAGGCCAACACAGAGTTCATATGAGTAAATTGAGTTATTTTAAGGAGTTATCACTTTTAAGTCAAATGGGGAGAAAACCAAAATTTCTTATGCTGAAGGACTTGGTTAAAGAAATGGAGAACGTGTGAAAAATTTGAGACTACGCAGCAAAGTGAACTTAGAGCCCGTTTGGATTAGCTTAAAAAAACATCTTTTAAGCAGAAGTGCTTAAAATTCAAAAAGAAAAAGAGTTAGGGTCCCTAACTTATAACTTTTAGTTTGTTTTAAGTCATTTAAACTTGTTTTAAACACTTATTTATTTTGCCAAACATTTGATAAGAATCGAGTTACTTTTGAAAGAACAAGAAAATAATGCTATGGCAAAAAATACGGAGATTAAAGACAAGAAATTAAAGATTGGAGAAATTTGAGAATAAATTAGTGCTCAGAACTCTAATTGATCTAGTGTTCAAAAATTAGCGGATTAAAGCTATGATGATACTAATAGAGTTAATTCAAGAATTTAGATCAAAAGGTAATTTAGACCCTTATTTTGAAGAAATTAGAGACAATAATTAGTATAAGACCAATTAACTTATTTAGTTTACGAATAAGAACCAAAGATATTAAGTTAAAAATTGATCTTACTTCTCAAAAAATCTTCTTATAAGTTGTAAGATAAATCCCAAGTAGCCACACACAATGATGTATAGAAGAGAAACTCTCTATTCATAATAATGTTGTCGAATGAAAAATATAAAATCCACCTATATATATATAGGGTAAGTCTATCCCAAATAGCATGAGATTCAAATTCTACTTTAATAATAACTAGTAAAACCTAATTAGGATACTTTTAAACTAGGAAAGCATGTAAAATAATGTCAAACTTCTTCCCCAATAAAATAAGGAGAAGTTGCCAAAAATATTCACACCTAAACAGCCCCTATTTGTACGCAACCTCACGTGAAACTTCAGCCTTCTTGGACATGAATTTCAGCCATTTATTGGGCGTGAACTGCAGCCCTTTTGGGTTTGATTCTCATCTCCTTTGAGCTGAATTTTCAGCTCCTTCCTTGGGCATTCTTAGCTCCTTCCATGGGCTTCTCAAGGCTCCATGTGGGCCCCTTTTCTTGAGCTCCATGGGCTCCAATTTTTTTTCCTATTGAACTTAGACTTGAACCATGAAATATATGTACTCATGTAGCACTTAGCTCACTCTTGCATAATTCTTGGGCTCAACTTTGGACTTGACTTCCGTGATAAGCATGTTCTTGATTTTCCATTGAAGCCCGTCAATCTTTAATGGATTTATGCCACTGTGGATGCTATCACACTTAAAAAAGCTAATAAAGAGTTTAAAAGCTAATTTGACCAGTTTTAATTTAATCCAAACAGACTCTTAGGAGGCTTGAGCACAAAATTAACTACTACTGTAATAACATATTAAATCATCAAATAAACTACTACTGTGTGGCAGGAAAATGGAGAGCCAAATAATTCAAAGAAATTTTTAAGTCATGCATGCTCATTTTGATTTCTAAGTAGGCGCTTGGACAATATTTGGTTGAAGTTGAAAAACAAAAAAGTATTTGAAGCTGAAGCTAAAAAGAATATTTGGAAATAGAAATTGTACTTGGATATTTTTTACTTGGAAAAAAAATTTCTGTGAGTGAAAACCATTATTTTACTTGAAATACTTCTGAAACCAGTTTTTCAACTTCAAATTCTCTATTTCAAGTTGAAGCTGAGTTCATGTAGGCTTTGTTAGAATCTAGCTAGTAAGAGATGCCAATTTGGGGTGTAATTAGCTTTAGTTCATAATTGATGTTTTTCGAATTTTACAATCTCTTCTAGTGCCTAGCTTTTGATGTGCTTACATATTCCTGTAAGAAAAGAACTGTTTCCCTGTGGTGGCCCATCTCTGAAACTTGTAAATATCTTTTGTTGTTATGTTATCCCTATCGATGGTAAAAAAGGGCAGTCCGGTGCACAAAATCCTAAAGAGGGTATGAGTAATTTCAAGGAGCCTTTTAATTCAAAAAAGGGAGATACATTTTCTCTTGCACATTGAGAAAATACGGCTACGGCGGCGGTTAAATAAATGAAAGGAAGAGGTGAAATGACCGGAGATCTCAAGAATTGCTCAATTTTATAAGGTGTTGGATCAGTTCAAGTGTTTATAGCCAGAGGTTGACAGGATATGGTGGCAAGGAATAGTTACAGTCAATTCTGCATATCAGATCCTGAATAATCACTGAATCAGTCAAGAGCTGTGGCCATGGAAGCACATATGGGAAGTTAGAATTCCATAAAAATGGGAATGCTTTATGTGGTTGGTAGTGAAACAGGCATGCTTAACAGATGATAAAGAAGAGAGATATAGAATTATCTCCAAACTGCTATGTTTGTGGTAAGGAAGCTGAAACTCTCATCTTATTTACATTGTGGCGTGACTTCTCAAATCTGGAACATCTTTTTATGCATGAGAGGTATCAAATGGACAATTCCAAAAAGCTCTTTGGAGTTGTTGAAATGTCGGAATCGGGTAGGAGGTTTACCCAGACAAAGGAACAGATGGAACATGATCCCACCATCTATTTGGTGGACTGTTTGGAGGGAAAGAAATTTGAAATGCTTTGGAGGCATGGGTGATCAAATTCAGAAGATCAAGATGAACTCCCTTTTGTTATTTCATTTTTTGGTGTAAAGAAGAAGCCCCAGTGGAAACTCTAGCGATCCTAGAAATTGTAGAAGCTTTATAAATAGCTAAGGATAGTGTTTTTTGGTTTTAGCTTCACATCTGTACGTATGGTTTTGGCACTGTTTTTGTGCACTGATATATAGAAATTGTTATCATTCTCAAAAGCAAAAAAGAAGGGAAGAGGTGAAACTTGGAGGCTAAGAGAACTGAGGGGGCTTGATCATAGAGTTTTACAACTACTGCAAAAACAGGAGGAGAAAAAAGAATTCAAGCAACGCGAAGGAAACTATAAATGTCACTTGAATTTCATTTGGTCTCCAAATGTACATCATATGGGCTATGTAGGTCTTCTAGGTGTCTAGCTTGTAAGAGATGTCAGTTTGTGTATAATTAGCTAGGCAGAAAAGAGGTTTTTTTGGGGGGATGTAGGCCCTTCCTGGTGTAATATATTGGAGTAACTTAACTTAGAAAAGGGAAGCTTCTTTTTTTGCTGCAAACTTTTTTCATCTAAAGCATGCGCATTTTTTTATGGTTTTGATATCTCTGCAGAGGAGTTGTCAGAAAAAGAGTCTGGAGGCTCTTATTAGTCTTCTTTTAGTTTCGTTGAACAGGCTGATATAGCTTCATGGTTTTCCTCTCTCTACAGAGGAATTGTCAGAAAAAGAGTCCTAAGGCTCTCAGGCTGGCATAGGTTCAATTTTTATGTTTGTACTATTCTTATATTAGTATTTTCTGTGCTTAATTTCCTTTGTTCTTGTGGATATCCATCTATCCATGGCAACTTGATAATATACGACATTCGGCTATGAATTTAGGTTTCTATTGTGTTACTTCAAATACTTATATCATATCTGATCTGTTAGTAGGCTACGTTAAATGTGAATGTCGTGGGGCCCATATCGTTGACGCGGATGCTTGTGCCTTACATGCTGAAGCGGGGAAGAGGACATCTTGTTGTGGTAAGTAGAGTCATCAGAGTTGCCCCTAATTTTGGTGACTACAGTTATCGTGATGCAATAACCTGATACCAAAACTTGTTCCGGACAAAAATCTACGAAATTATCAATTCCAAAAATATAAAACTTTCTGATCTCGTACAAAATGCTGGCTGGTAGTTTACCGAGGTTGTTGCAGTATAATCTACTAAAGTCATCTTGCTTTAGAACAATCTTTTAGGATCTGAGGATTCCTTCTGTGGAGTAATCCTTTCTGGCTCTTCTCCTATACAATTCTGATTTTCAGAGTTAACGTCGTTCCTTTCTATGCAAAAGTTTTATGTCTAGACTTGCAGGTGAAACTCAAGTACATCTGTACTCAAAACGGAATATACTTAACACAACAATTCTCTGGGAAAACTGAATCATGTTGTTATGTGAATCAGGTGGTTGCTTTTTAGTATGCCCTCGTGGCAGTACTATGGAAAGTTTGTCTACTTTGTAATAGTTCTGTCCCATTATAATTATGTGCAAAATATTTAGTTCTCTGTACTTTATATATCCCTGGATGAGGGGAGGGTAGAAAAAATTCATTTGATTTATTTTTATATCCAGATGAGCAGTGCAGCTGGGAAGACTCCTGCACCAGGTCAGGCGGTATACTGTGCTTCCAAATTTGCAGTAAATGGGTATTTCCACACCTTGCGTTCTGAGGTATACATCATAGATCATCTGATGATGCCTTTCTATTCATTAGTACAAATCTTTTAATGGTTTTCTTCAAGGCTGCGAGATCTATTTGGATAATGGCTGAATTTGTTAATAGGGTCTGGATGTTTATAATGCCAATTGTATGCTTTTAACTATAGGGGTGAACTAATGTGGCAGTCTAAGAATGTGGAATATTGTGTGTTTGGAAAAAGATAAACATGAAAACTTATACTTTCTCAATGGCCTAATTGTTTTTTGGTCTATAATTACATGATAAACATGAAAAATAATACTTTCTCCATGGCCTAATTGTTTTTTTGGTCCGTAATTACATTCCATGACCTAGTTGTCTTCACCAAGTCCAAAGGAACTAAATTTGAAAAAGATGGATTAAGAAATATACTGTGTAAGCATCACTTCAGCTCAGAATGTTGAGCACCAAGATTGTGTCCTTTTGCATCTACTCAAACTAGTTGAAGATGACCGCGGTCCTTGTCTCACTAATCGTCATTGTTTCCAGCAAATACTCTGTTCTTAGAGAAACGAGAAAGGATGTTTCCATGCTATGCATTCTCCACATATAAACATTTCTTCAAGCTTATTCAGATAGTATCTTTCTTAGATTGCTGAAGGCTTCAAATTTTGTTGACCCCATCATTCTGCTTACTGAATAAGAACTTCACAAAAGAATGTATCTCTCTTAGAGTTTCTAAAATAGTCTCTGCCTCTTTTAAGTTTCATTGTATTTTTTCTTGACGGATCATGTTATTATCCTCTCTGCTGGAGATTTTTCTTTCTAATCTCTTTGCCTGCAGTGTAAAAGAAGATTTTTCTTTGAACTTCTATTGTCAACATCTTTAATCAAAGATAAGTGTCTGAACTGAGTGGTGCAAATATCTGCGATGCAAGTCCTTCTAGACATATATGTTGCCCACTTTCAATTCCCTAGAACTTTTATTATCTTCGTTTATGTGGAAGGCAAAAGTTCCTTCAAATTAGAACCTTTATGTGGCAATTAATTGTGGTAGATTCATTGTTAATCATCTAGGACACAGCAGAGGTAACTAGGTTTTCTGCTCATTGGTGCAGTCCTGTGTAAGAAAACAATATCTTTTGTTGACACAGTGATCTATTACTAACATGATACAAGAATATTTCTAGAACAAAGAGCTATATGAGTCTCCACTTGCTAACATTCCTGACACGCTTTGCAGACTGACAGATAGGAGGGCAGGAGCCTCTCAGGATGTGTCCCGTTTGCAGTTTGATAATTTATATAATTGGGATGAAACTCTAGAGCCTTTGAGGACGTCTTGTTTCTATATCTTATCTTAGGATAGAGTTGTTTTGGGATGGCTTCTTTATGGTATGAAGCAGAAGGGATCTTCTGCAGAGTTCCATTTTCTGTTATGGTTGTAGATTAGACATCTTTACTGAGCTAACTGCTTCTTGTTGCTGTAGAGATGTTAAATGAAAAGCAGGTGCAATAGTTATTTTACTGGTTGTTTATTTCATGAAAAGGGAGAGAGGGGTTGGGGGGGTGGGGGGTGGGGTTTAGTATTACAATCTTTTGCATCATTCACTTGAAGTTGAGGTGAAGATTATTTTGGTGTATTATGGTTACAGAATTTATTTGCCTAGCAACTAACACAGTAAATAAGTCTGGCAAAGCTTTTTTTCTCCGGGATCTGCTTCATTAATGTAGCTTGGTTTTGTCATCTGAAAGAGTCGCAGGAAGAAATAATTATGAGATCTATCAGAACAGCTTGTTTGACAGTTGACAGAAGCCGGATATCCCATTATATCTGGTAGACACTATTGATCTACAAGCAGGTTCAATTCTTTATGGACTCGAGGGGTGATGTGCTTCTCATCACCACTAATCAGTGAAATTTTCAAGTATGAGAGTTCATATATGCATAACAGAAGATGTCCTCTTAAGCTGGTAGCTGAATTTGAGCCAGTATGGTGTTTGATTCCAACATCCATAATATTATCATTATTATTCTAGCTTCCTCAATGCTCTCATAGATGATCCAGAGCCTTGTTATTATCATCTTATTGCTTTTACTTATCTTAGCATTCATCTAATTCTTTTCCCTTTTCAGCTCTGTCGTAAAGGAATCAAGGTCACTGTAGTTTGCCCAGGTCCTGTAGAAACTCCCAATCCAAGAACTGGTTCAACTGAGGTGATTATCTTTCTCTTTGTTTTGATTAGATGTGTTTTCTGCTAAATGTCTACAATAATAGGCTGAGCGGTGCTCGTATTCCATCTGTTGGAACTTACCCGACACTTACTGTCTGATGAGCGAACCCTGTATTTAGTTGACTGATAAATAATCTAAGTTGTCTGAATTATCCGGAAGGTCCAACATAATTAACATAACTGAAACATCCAGGGTCAACATAATTAACATAACTAAGTTGTGTAACAAAATGCTTAAGTTGACCATCTGGAGAGAAAGAAATGTCAGATGTTTTGAGGATAGAATAGCATAATACAGTAGATCAAGCTCAATAGTGTTCTGCTATTTTGTTTTTGGTGTACAAAGACCTTTTCTGATGATATAGAGACAATCCTAGAAGTTCTTGATTCATGTTAGGATTGTATTTGCTTCAGTTTTTAATTACTTCCTTACCATTTTCTCTTGTAAAGGTTTTTCTACCTAAGTACTGCTTTATAATACAAAGTTGTTACCTGTTCAACAAAAAAAAGATGCTAAAGTTGTACTATAAAACTGGCTAACACCCAGTAGGATAAGTCATGAGCCTCTAGGAACACGGACGCACTACATAATGTCTTCAGGCATACCCTGGAATACTGAAATGTCTAACATAACATAATAAAGCATGACCTCCCTCTGAAGAAGATGGCGGAGGTAATCTGAGCTAGAGTCTGAACTTATCTGGTCGCATCTGGAACGTGGTCAGCAATATCTGCATCTAAGAAAATGGAAGCAGGGGCCTCTTGGGCTAAGTATCACCGACTGGATACCCTGTAAGTCAGACAGACCATCTCCTAGAACAGTGGAGCTAGACTTTCTAGGGTAAGAACATAATAAACAATGCAACATGTTTCACAAGTAAACATGAAAATCATATAATGTATGAAAACTGATGTAAGCTGATAACTGAGTTATTTTTAAAGAAATAACTTTTCTGAGTTAAATGGGTTTTTCACACTGTGACCTTGCGTATGTGAGATCTGGCAACATGCCCGGGAAGTGCACCAACACTTCCGAATTTCAGTAAACATGTAATTGTGTCCCTGCATACATGATATCTGACAACATGCACGAGGAGTGTCAGCTTATCTCCTTAGCAAACAATTGCCCTATGAGCGTGGGTTAGCTAATCCTAACCCTAGTGGTGCTCATGCAAGGGGAGGCCGACTTGCTCTCCTATTTGAATGTGATCACATTAATGCACTGAACTGAAAGGTCGTAACTTCAGAGGTCATTACCGCAAGGCATAGAGGGGAGGTCATAAGCGTCTATACCGTAAAATTGGTTTTCGACGGAATGAAAAAGACATCTATGGTAGAATTATAACCATAGAATACGACCCTAATTGAAATGCATATATTTGTCTCATACACTATGGGAATGATGAGAAAAGATATATCTTACATCCCAGCGGGGCTATAATTGGAGATACCATTGTTTCTGGTACAAAAGTTCCTGTGAAAATGGGAAATTCCCTACCTTTGAGGGCGGTCTGCAAGTGAATCGTATTCCATGAATATGATATCTATCTAGTGTGTTGCATGGAATATATGACAAAGGTGGATCTATTGTTCATTCATGTGATATAGGCCCGAGTTGGACCTCCAATTGCTTCGAAATTGAATATGAACTGAATACAAATATCACAACAATGGAACATAGCAAGCAGTGATACACGTAAACATATGATTTGCTAAAGATTCAGCAAAGTATCATACAAGTTATGAAACCGAGATAGTTACCTTTCATATGATTCTCACACTAGTAAAATGCCTATGCTTTATTCTTCTGGAGTGGGAAAAAAGATAGAAAAGCATTTCCAGACAAGGAGGCAGGCGACTAGGAGCTTGCTTCTAGAATGCGACTACAGGGGAACAAATGTTATATAGGTTGATTCTAATTCTTGCTGCCTGCTCTATTCCGAGGAATAAAGGGAGGGCTTGACCACAATTTCCCAAGTAAGAGATAGAATCTCACTAACTGGAAGGAAAAGGAGGTCTTTGATCCGTTGTGATTCACTTTATACTGACAACAAATATTGCAAATAATACATGTTTTCATATGAGAAGATACTGAGTAGCAATGGATTGAACTGGGTATTAGATCATAACAAAATCTTGCTTAGGCATTTTATTGAACATATAGATTACGTGGGTTCTACCAGAATTTCCTATTAGGAGAGTAAGCCTTAACCTATCTCGAGCTATACACTTAACTTCAACTTATCGTGTCCTTCAAGCCAATCCAAATTGCAATTCACACTTCACCTGATAATCGGTATGATATAAGTCAATATATGTGAGTTCAACTTTGTTCACTTTAACTTAGGAACATCGACTCAAGTCCTCTAATTTGTCAATTTTCCACTATTACGCGGAAATCAGGCTTATCTGCTCTATTCTTAATATTCCAATGGTTTAGAATCATGTTTAATAATTGTGCAAGCTAGCCCGGACACTACGATTATTAAAAAAAAAAAGAATCATGTTTAATAATATTCTCAATCATAAAATTCATCACCCATGATAAAGATTCCACCTTTTCCCCAAATGCTCAATGAATTCCATCAATGTAAGCCTAGGGTTTGTTCAATTCCCTTTAAGCCGCCAATTTGGCTTAAGATCGTGGTTAACAGTAGTAATCTAGTATACTGATAGTGGTGAGTAGAATTACCTCAATGTGAAGAAACATTGGGAAATCCCAATTGGGTGTTCTAACTAAATGTTGAAGTTTCAATGGTGGAATCTATGGATTTTTATGCAAATTCCATGTTAAAACTATGATTAATGGTGTAAAATAATTTTAAAAAGGCCCATAAAAACTAACCTTTAAGTGTGAGACTTTGCCCAAAGTCGTATCTACTTTGTGGGAGACGACCCAATGGTCAAAACTTTCAAATAAAAGTTTTTCCTCAAGTCTGAAATTTTAAACCTACATGTGACCGTGTGGTGTTTGCATTTTGGAGCACAATTAAGCTGTTTCTTACACTTGGGCCAAATCCTAGACTGTGTGACGGACGCATATTGGAGCAGAAATGAGTTGTTTCCTATACTTGGCATCCAACACGTTTCTGCCTTTTCTTATATGTTTTAGTAGTTGTATTCACATAGCTTAATTTCATATCGTCCTTTAACATCTATTTATGCACTTTTACCAACTTAGGACTTAGAAATCAATCTTACCATGTATTTCTTTGTAAGAATGTTAACGTCAAGGCTTCACAGAAATGAACCATACACTTTGATTTGAAGCTTTCCTCATAAATCTTTTTTTGTCATCGTGATTTTTGACAATAACTTAAAGCATAATGGGATGAAACAACGGGTAGGAGTCTGTCCTTGCCCCTTCAATCATTCATATTAGGTTTATGATCCTGCGATTTTAAAGATGGAGTCAAAACTCAAAAAATGTATCTTTTTCCTTTACCATTCTACAAAGTGATTAATTTATGTTTAGTGGTGTAAATCCATTTCAAAGTAGCTATATTGTTGGCTTCTGGCTGCTTTATCATGGTTATTGTTTGCTGTAAAGGTGTAACTGGAGGACGATAGTTAACAAATTTGTTTAATTCAAGAATCCAATGTTCTCATTCTCTCTCCCCCATCATCTAATAGTCTTAAGTTCTCTAATATCTTGGGCTTGAACTTGAATCATGAATATTTGTAGCACTTAGTCCATTTTTTCCCATAAATCTTGGACTCGTTCTTGGGCTCTTCTTCTACAAAAAGCATCTTTTTGATTTTCCATGGCCCAACAACCTTGGCTTGCAACTTCTTAGCTTGTGGCCTTGACGACGTTCTTTTTATGGCTTTATATCATCATCCTTGCCCATTGAGCTATCATCATGTCTTATCTCCACAAGAAAACATCTCATTTGGTACTAAAGCAATCCTTTGTAGGAGAAAAATCCAAACCTTATATTGATATTAGTATTTGTGTGATGATTGTAATTATTCTGGCTATATATGCTTTCGAAGCTTTGAGTGAGCACATGGCATCAATCTCCTATGAAACCTCTGCAACAATGAATTGCTACTGTGGTACTCTTTGACTACATAGAGAATAATTCATCTGATTTGGATTTTGGACTCTTTATAATTCGCTTCCCTGCTCTCAGTAACAAGTTTATTTTTCCTTCTTTCTGATACATTTGGAGCATATGAATAATTTTCGCAAATTGTCCTGTTAATTCTTTATCTTAAAATTATATGTAGCGGCGTGTATCATCTGAAAGGTGTGCGGAGCTGACAATTGTTGCTGCCAGCCATGGTATCAAGGAAGCTTGGATATCTTACCAGGTTTGATCAAGACATTTAGTTAGCAGTCACCTTTTCAGAATTGCATTAATCATTGAAGTTCTGGCAAATTTATTATAATTTTAAATCTGCAAGGGTGTATATGGCTATAAAATTTGTCATGATGTGTAGCTAATTTTTCTTGTGAAGAGAATGTTCCAGCGATATCATTTATATTTATCCTTATCCTGTACTATCATTCTTCTCCTTTTGGTGGGTGGTGATGGGGATAGTTATAGGTGGGGATACTGTCACGGCCTAATTTTTATGGGTCCTACCAAGCGAACCCTGTATCTCAAACTAGCAAAACCACAAACATCTATTCCATGGGACATAAAGTACTAACATAAGCTTAGCATGCACAACACAAGTTTTAGGTTCACAACCGAACTACACCCTCTAATGAGTACATGGATCTTTGACTCTAGATTTCAGAATAGTTATACAACTGACAAAACGGAATAACGACTCTAGCACCACTGGAGGAAGAGCGAGGCTTACCACTTGTAGAAGAAGGTGGCTCTCTGCGTTCCTACTTTTGGTTTATTTTGTTACTAAAAAGGGAGGAGGAAACTCAGTACCAAATGCTTGGCAATCCTTGGTAGAGCTTATTTATGAACTTTGGGACTTAAAACCAAGTAGTTCAATAAGCTTTCACAGACCTTCCTTTAAAGGGTGAAAAAGTACTTAAGAAAGCATGCACTTCAATGTCAAAATCATATTTCCTCATATGTATCGGAAAAATCTCAAATAATAATATACACATTGTAAATCATTTAGAAGTCAACTTTTCCCCCATTCAAATGTTGCCTGTTGGTCATAAACATATCTTACCTTGGGGAGTTTCCATCTTGACACTGACATAACATAATACACCATATGCACATCTTGGTGACCGACCCATCTTCCCCAATTGGTTGGGAACTACACCTACTCATAATGCCGTACAAGTAGGATAGGTTATGCTAGCAAGACCCAAAATGAATCCAAGTACACCACTAGTATTATGTAGTGGATAAACATAATCACACACCAGCATGTGTGGTTCTAGGGCACCAAACCCGTACGCCAAGTACCCACTCAGTTATCTTACTGTTTCTCCCGAAACATTACCAATACAAAAATTTGGCTTATTAAGAAACATAATCATCATATGTAAAAATTAAATCATTTGCATGTCCTTTCCTTAGTTTGTATCTCATAGATCGTAATTGTTAAACATATGAAAATAAGTACAAGAATCATCTGAATTAAATAGTGGTCATGAAATTCATAAATATGGTGACACTCGCACATGCTCGTCCCTGCATGCACGAGAGCAAAAAATAACGTTTATAAAATTCTTTTAATGCATTTGAAACTCTTAATTCACGAATCCTTTGAGGTAAAGCACTTTGGTCTACACGTACTTTGGATCCGAGCTTAAATACTTGTTACTAGAATTTGAGTATCCTACTATTGTGGTCAATCTACACAAATATTATGTACAATTGAGAGTGAGTCATTCTTAAAGATGGGGGACTTTCAAGTCGATACTTTACCTAATGGTTATTTTCCTATAATTGTATTGTCAAGTAAAAACAAAATATTGCTGATATAGCTAACAATTAAACTATGTAGATGTACTTGTTAGTTAGAAACACAGTGATATATAGATGGGAAAATATATTTTGTATTATGTCAGCTGGAGTTAACATTTTAATCGAATTCCATGTAATATGTTATTATAATAAATATGTGATCCAAGCAGTAGTTGGAAATTATTTCTTCTTTCATCATAAAGAAAACAGTTGAAGTAAAGTCCTTGTCACGAGGATATACATCCTTGGTAACAATAAGAAGAAAAAAATATGGTGAAAAGATTAAAAATTCATGTGGTAGATGTAATTAGCATAAGGAATGTTAGCTTGGTATCTATTTTGTTAAACTACTAATTTTGAAACTCAAAATGCATTTAGTGATGCTGTAAAACACTCAAACCCCAACAAAGCTTACCAGTATATAGACAAAGGAAATGCTGGATGAACTTACAGGTTAGAGGTTTGGTTGTCGGCGGAGTCTCAGTTTATGGACATAATTCTTGCATAAGCTACTATAAATAGGAGATGTTTGGCGGTTCAGGTAGCTAGGTCTGCTAGATGGGTATGAGGTGTTTAGATACATACTTAATGTCAGCTAAGTATGTAATTTATAAGAATCTTATTACTTAGTAACCAAGTTAATTAACTTTCTGGAATTTATTTACTTACCTATTAATTTGATTCGTGCTGTCTCTACCTAGTAAAAATTCCCACATGAATCCCAAATGAGAGCCAATGGATCCTCAACATGGTAAATAATGAGGAGTCCCTATATTTAATGTACTGGATGAAAACAATAAGGATATTTTGGAGAATCAAAAAGTCGGACAGTGCTATCCTGCAAAACCTTCTATATGTTTTGTATTTGGCTGTTATTAGTGGCGGTTTGGGTTGTAAATTATATTTTTGATCACACACATATATATAAAAAACAATTTCTCTTGCCAAAATAACCCTTTAATCTTTATAAACAATGTATACTCTATAAGGTTAATCCTTGTACCCTATTACTTTTCACTAATTATTGAGAAACTAGGATGTTCACGATGATATTATATATTAGTTTCTTATTGCCATTGTAGTTTCACAAGAACACATGTATTGTGTCTTGATATTATGGGAATGTTGCTTGTGAGAATTTTTTTTTTCTCGTGGTATTTGGACTCTTATCTTCAGAGCTCATGATACTTGATAATATTTAAAGCATGCTTGGGTAGGGGTATTACAGATGCCGTCTATTAATGACTGTTGATATCTTGTTCTTCCTCATATATCACCTAGTTTATTTATGTCCTATTGTGTTTTAATATAACTGTGATCATTTTCACGTAAACTTGCTGCACCAACATCAGCTCTTTATTTACTTAAGTTGAAGGTTTGTCCTGTTACAATGTCTGATGTCTTTTAAGCAATATATAATATGGAATATCTAAAATCCATAAACTGTCCGCGTGTTGATTGTTCCATCCAATTCACAGAAGCCCTACTTCCTACTTCCAATACTCCATATTATAACTTTCATAATCCCTTGTGTACTATGAGGATGTTAAGGTGGATGTGCGGCCACACTAGGAGTAATAGGATTACAAATGCCGATATCTGGGCTAAGGTGGGAGTAGCTGGGGTGGAGGACAAGATGCGTGAGGCAAGACGGAGGTGGTTCGGGCATGTGAAGAGGAGGTGTCTGAGTGCTCCAGCACGGAGGTGCGAATGATTGTCCATGGTTGATTTTAGGAGAGGTAGGGGTAGACCGAAAAAGCGATGGGTGAGGTGATTAGAAAGGATATGGCTCAGCTGCAGCTTACTGAGGACTTGACCTTAGATAGGAAGGAATGGGGTACACGGATTAGGATAGCAGGGTAGTAAGGAGTTGTGTGTTGCACGGCTTTCTCGTTCTCAGGGGTAGCCTAATTTTGCTCTTATAGCTTCTGTCTTTCGTTGTTTATTCCTACCTGATGCTACTTGTTTATCGTTTAGTGTATTGATGTTGTGTGTTTTGGTGCGAGCACTAGTTGTTATCTGTTGTCTTCAGTGCTGTTATTACGTTGTTGGGACTGTTTCTCTTAAAGAGGAGGGTCTTCCGGAAACAGCCTCTTTACCTCTGAGGTAGTGGTATGGTCTGCATACATTCTATCCTCTCCAGACCCCACTTGATGGGATATTTTACTAGGTGGTGGTTGTTGTAATCCGTTCTGTACTATCTTTGTCTTTCATAATTTCTCTTGCACTCGTGCAAATGGCTACTAGTAGCGCTAATATTTTGGCTACTGATGCAGCCTGTACTTGCTGTTATGTACTTGGGGCAGTATATGCCTTCGGTTGGCTATTGGCTTATGGACAAGGTATTTATGGTTATTCGGCAGAACTTTGGTTGTTTCTAATTTGGAACTGTTTCGAGACTAGTAAACTATGGATTTAAGTTATATATACTAATGTATTAAAGAATTTACATTATGCAAGCTGGTTAGGATTTAAGTTATATGAAATGATAGTGAAAGAGCTTTTACACAGCCGATGTACTTTGGTCTGCTATAGCAGAGCTCTTAAAAATAATTTTATTGCGAATAAATGTTTCTTATATAGTACCTACAATTTCTTTTAAGTGATTTGATCAGAAACTTAAACTCAAATTATTTAATCCTTAGTAGATTATGGTCAAGATGTGGATACATCCAGCTCATTAGCCTCTTAACAATTGACTCTTATACAGATTGGTGGTAAACGTGTGGAAGCTGCTGCCCAGAAAGGCAACACATACTCCGTCAACTTGATCTTTGACAAAAAGAAGGAAAGCTAGACTAATGTTTGAGGCAGAGAACCATGTTTTCAAAAATTCAAGCTTGTTTTCTTCTGAGTATACCACAAACCGCATAAACTAATGTTGGAGGCAGAAAACCATGTTTTCAAGAATTCAAGCTTGCTTTCTTCTGAATATACCACAAACCGCATATGTTCCTATAGTAAATTTGCAGCATTCTACTTGTTTCGTTAATAAGTTTTCTTCGTCAACTTCTAGCTATGCAAATGTGCTAACGATAGGAGTATCTTATACCTAATTTGTCAGACGAAATACTGCTTTTCACAATCCAAAATCCTATTGAGCTGTGAGAGCATCCACCATCTCCCTAGGCAAACTCCGTTTCTTTATTGACCAACTAAGAATTTAAATAATGTGAAAATAATATAAAATAAGCAACTAACTCTTGTAAGTGCGGAATAATCGAGTTCAAGTCGGAGACAATTTCAAGATCTGGTGACACTAGTCCAAGAATATCTACAAGAGCAAAATAAATTTGAAAAATAATGTCATTGTCTAGAAAGAAGTAAAACAGGAATAAATAGGGAATATCTAGAATTCAGTGTTGCCATAGAGAAAGCAGTTCACCTTGAACTCTAAACGCAATAATCTTGAATCGCGTAACAACTCAAGTATTATTTGTACATGGTTCAGTCTTTGCATGCAAAAATGTGCAACAAGTATAGAGTGAGTACGGAAAACACATGTACTCAGCAAGTTTTGATGACTGACCCTTTCTAGAAGTGACGATGAGATATAATCTTAACAATTTCTTTTCAACATATATAAATATATAATAATAATATTTTATTATAACAAAAATTTATAAATTTAATATCAATACATTAAAGAACACAAATATGTATTATCCAAAATCAACTATACCACTGATGATATTATAATATGCCTCAAATGTATCGAGTCAAATCAATATCACAATCATCTCTACACTTCAATACTCAATTTAATATGCAATGCAATGAAGATGAATGTAGTGCAATATAATGTACTGGCCATGAACCTGTATGCACCCGCTTCCTCTGTCAGATAGTCGGGACCTATGGGGACTCGCGAGGTCTACATACACGCCGAAGTCATTTTCTATTAGTAATAACACATATTTGAATCTTTTTCCATTAGCAATAGCACATGTCGAAATCATTTCCCATTGACAATAGCACACTCTGGCATCATCGGCAATGATGTTATGCCCCAATCTGAGGAGGCATGACTGGCACCTGGTGACTCACTTGACCGAGCTAGCCACTGAAACTCTTACAACTCAAATAGAACTGGGCCGATCATGCTGTTATGATAACATGACTACACTATAAGTATGAATAAACTAACAACCTCAAAACATGCATATATATGACTAACAAGCTGCAAGACCTCAGGAACTGAACGACAAGCTGATAAGGCTATGAACTGTACAACAACTAAACAAAAGGATGACAAGGCCATACACAACATACTGAAGATCCACACAAACGTCTACAAGTCTCTTAGAGTAACATGAATGACAAATAGTCGGGACAGTGTCCTGACCTACCAATCTACTGTACACATACTTAAAATTACAGCTGGACTTCTAACTCTTCAGCTCCAGGAAGAATTGGAGCTTAGCAAAACCGCTGAACTCTGCAGCTCCTAGTGGAGAGGTCTATCTGGATCTCGATCTGGGCCTGCAAGAAAATGCAACATCCCTCGAAAAATAGGGATGTCAGTACAAAGGAAAGTACTGATATTGTAAGGTAGAAATATTATTTGTATAACCTGCAAATAGTAACTGAGAGAAGGATATAATATGAAACCTGAAAACTGAAACATGTGAGTATTATAAGCTTTTATCACCTTCACTCTTTCAAAAGTAAACTCAACATACGCCTCCACTCACACTGTAACACACGCTGAATACTTCTTGCACCTTTGCACACTCTGTGTATATATAATGGCCTTAATTTGGCAGTAGCTCTTTGGCGCACACTAACTCACGCATATATATATTGCCTCAATATTTGTAGTAGCGCCTTTGTGCATACTAACGCACACATAGAAAGTATTATTAAAAAGATTGATTTTTATAGCCACTTCCTTTAGTTATTAAGACTTTTGTTGGCTAACTTCTTTGGACTTGAATTGAAGGGTATTTTTGGAACTCAACATAACCATTGGATCTGAATGAGGACTTGACTTGCTAAACTTTTCTTTTATACTTTATAAAGCTTGATTAGAGATCAAAATGAAAAAGAAAACTTAACAAAGAAAACTTCCACTTCTAGCTTCATGCCGACAAAGAAATGGAAAACCTTAACATACCTTTTTTTTTCAACGATTTTGCCTAGAATGACTTGGAATTTCGTTTATCAACTTAATCTACAATATAGGTGCATAATAACGTTAATATTATCCCTTGGCATAGCTTTGGTGGTGTATTGTCACACTTTCCATCCCCTTTTCAACATCACATATACTTAAACCAACATACTACCACCAACCATATAGAACACACAAATAGCCCCTACACAAAGTGCCTGAAACACCATAACAACATATTGAACCACGACTTTCCATTACCATCTCATGAGTTCTTAACAACATTACAATGAGTTTCTCCACCCAAACTTTCAAACAAAATAATGAACTTAGGAAGAGTATTTACTAATCATCACTCAAATCCCCTCAAATTTTTATAAGTGTAAACAGTCGAAGTAAATATAGTATCCAATTGAGAGTCGGGGTCGAATCCATAGAGACTACGTCAAGTCTGAACTATCTAGAGCCTGTCAACTTAGATTTGAGAGTTTAGAGACTATTCGAATTAAGGATAGGATAATTTTATCTATAACTAAGGAGTGTAAATTTCTTTACGATTAAACCAATTAATGAGAAGTACCAGGGACCCCAATTTTGGATTGATCCCCCTAAATTACCCAATATGGGCAAATTGAGAGTAGGCTATGATGAACATACAAGCAATCACTTAGGCAACCAATAGGTATCTTCCAATAGCACTAATGATGTCAATCTACTTTAATTTTTTCAAATTTAAGAGAATTCTCTTCTACCCAATTGCTTGTTGCCAATTGAAATTCAACCTATGTCTAGGAGAACCCATTAAATAAGGGTTATAGCCTTGAGTTATTGTTGATTGATGCTAACCCAACCTAAATTGGCTCTTTCAAGCACTATAAAGGTAATTGGGTAGGATTGAATGACTTTCATTATTAATCACACATTACAAAGCAAAAATCAATTAATGTTCTTAAGCCCTCAATCAATTTTATCCAATTGGAATCATTAGGTTTCGTAACCCTAGATCTGGGTTTAGTAACCTCTAATGAGAAGAAGAGAATAAAGCAAGTAATTACACATCCTTATCAAAGAAACTGCAGATAGGAGAAAAAAATTTGAATTGATGAAGTGAAGTCTTCCAAGTTACAAGCTAAATCTAAGAACTACTCTATTTATTTCTTAATGTAAAGTTCTACTGCTATATACTCCAGTCTATTGCTTTCTATGTGAAAAAGAGGAGAAAAATCTATTTATACTAACTCTCAAAAACTCCTAAATAATCTAAAATCGGAGGATCCCAGATGCGCAAGGACGGATCGTCCTTTGCTTCGTCGATCAAATTCTGCTTCTGCTCAAGTGCTATCTATCCATTGATTGGTGGACCGTATTTGGAAGATGGTCCATCTCTTGCTTCATCCCTCAGCTCTGATAATTATCTATCAAATGATCCGTCTTTCAAGTGGTGAACCATCTTCTCGAAAGAAGGTCTATCCTTCACTCTATCATTTGCTGACCACTTGAAAGTGGTTCCTAGATTAGTTTGATCCCTGAACTGGACCATGATGAGTTGGTAATTTACCAACTCATTAGGCTCTGAAGCATGAGTTTTAGCTTGGTTTTCAAGTCATATAGATGGATTTTATGCCCTTTTTTCCCTTTTGTGTGCAGATATCTAATTTGTAGAAAAGAGCAAGAAAGAGAGCAAAAAGAAGGGAATCAGATGAAAACCGGCTCTTCATCGAAGAAGAATGGTGAAACGCCAGCCAAACACCGAAGACCACTGCCATGGGGAACTAAAGCAACTGGCGATCGCAGACACCAACCGATGAATAGCCAGTTGAATCGCCTATCGACGCCTAAGAGTGCTGGATCACAGATAAAGAAATCGGCGGAGCGCGGTTGGAGACCGGTGAGTCGCCGAAGGAAATGCTGAAGGACACTGGAATTCACTGCAGGAGCATCTAGTTATAGCCAGTGGTTCGTGGAATGTAACCGGCGAATCGCCGGTACTCTCGCGGGTACCAGAACGCCTGAACAAGGGCAAATGTTTCCAACACTAAAAAAGAGAGTTTTAGGTACTACACTTTTTGATATATTCTAGAGAGAAATACTATGTACCTATCAGATTTTAACTTTTGGCTTTTTGAGAACATTCTTTTTGTAGAAGAAGTAGAATTCTATTGGTGGGAATTGAAAAAGATTGCTTTTCTATTTTCTTCTTCTTCCTCTATCACAAGGTACTACCGTTGTTGAAGACTTATTGCTGAATTTGATTTTTTTATTCTTATTATTGAAATCAATGAGTTTTTTGTTAAATATGCTTTTGAATTCCTTAACTATGAGTAGCTAAATCATTAACTAGAGGTGTGTGGTGATGAATGCTTAATTAGATTGGGCATTGCTAGATTCATCTCAATGTTGTTTAATTAGTGTAAATTTGTTAAGTTCTCTCTAATTTATAGTTGAAGATCCATGGTTGCAGATGTGGGTCTATTTTTCTTACTTGATCTTTGCTTGAAAGAGAAGAATTGAGTATTGGGAGAGAACTTAATGGTGGACATGGATATGACGTTGTGGAATTGGGCTAATAGTCAAAACCACATTGTCACTCCTAATTAATAGCTAATAGATAGATATTAGTGCAGCTATTGATCCAAACTTGATTCGGTTGATTTAATTGTGTCTAGTGGTTTGAAAGAACTCTAGCAAGAGGCATTTATGAGGTTGAAAAACATCAAATGTCCACCTGCCCAAGGTTATTTACACAATTTGAACTAATGAGATAATCTAGCATGACCTTAATTAATTAGCACATCATCTACACCACACCTCTAGTCCTTCTCATTATTGTCGGCAACTTTGGTTATTTTGCTATCTTATTAAGCCGAATTAGAATTCATACCTTGTGTTAACCTCAAATCTCCCCCTAAATGTTTATGTCTTTGTTATTTTCGAGTGGTGTGAACTAAATTCAATTTCCCAAACAACACTCATGCATATCATTTGCTAGTCTCTGTGGGATTCGACCCCGACATCCGTCGGGATATCTGTTTTCATACAATGACCATTAATGCTCTTTTGTAATGAAGAGTATATTTTGGACTTTATTAGACCATGGGTCTTCTTACAACCTGTATCACCGACTTATAACTCGTAGGTTGAGTCGTACTGAGACATTTTCCTAACTCTTTCTTCTGATCAATATTCAAATCTCGAGGCTAGTCTTAGGAACTTTCGGGGTATTATATGCACCGTCTATGTATCGGTGTGTTGAGGTGCTTGGTGATCAGCTCCAACTGGGTATTGAGATGGGCCATGTCTTGGTCCTGTTCTTCTTCTTTTTTCTAGTGCTCGACAAACATTCCTCTTGAATAGTTTATCACACTGGCATCAAATTCTCTGGTGTGCCATTTCCTGTTGGTCTTTGTCATTTTATCTAGTATTTAACTAGCATCTGCAAAAGTATGGGTCATCATGGACCCCTCAGCTATCCCATCTACCACAGCTTTGTTCGAGGCACTCAGTGACCTATAGAATACCTCCAAAAGGACCTCCTCAAGAAGCTTGTGATTGGGACACTGCTTCAATTTTTTCTTGAACCTAAACCATGCCTCATGTAGATCTTCCCCGGGTAATTGTCTAAAGTTATTAATTTCATCCCTCAACTGAATCATCCGTGAGGGTGGGAAGACTCTCTCTAATAAAATTGCAGTCAGCTCTACCCAAGTAATGATAGACTCATCTGGAAGCTCGTTTAGCCACAGAGTAGCTTCCCCATCTAATGAGAATGGGAATAATCAGAGTCTAATAGCTGATGAAGGGCGTATTTACGCACTTCTTAGACATATTTTTCCCATACTTTACTATATTTCGAGAACAAAATTATGTGTGTTTGCATGTGTTTATGTTATATATTTGTGAAAAGAGCTAACGCACATGACAAGATGCTTTTAGGGCTAAAAGTGATGGATTTTGGGTGTATTTGAGGCGTTTTTAATGAATGTGAAGAAGTTAGAATGAACAAGCCAAGATCAATGTATGTAGTGCTACACAGGCACACCTGTGTGACCAGCGGAGCAAGGCGCCTGCCTTACTGCGCAACCAGGCGTGCGACGCGCCAGCATTCCAACGCGAGGAGAGGCGTGAGGCTCCAGCCTGCCTGCGCGATATAGTGCGTGACGCAGCACAACTCAGGCGCGATGCCATGCGCGACGCGGCACAACTCTAGCGCGATGCCATTGGCGAGGCACACCCCATTCTTTGTGATGCAAGGCGCGATGCGTTGACCCTGTCCAGTTACTGAAAAGGGAATCCTATTTCAACTAGGAAATGGAGCTACAAATCCCAAATCAAATCCACGAAGGAACAAAGAAGGCATAAATCTACTATTATAAATACCCTTTATTTCTTTGTAATAGGGAGCCAAGTTTTAGAGAAGTTTTAGACAATTGGAAGTTAGAATTTTTATTTTACAAAATACATTAAGATACTTGTTGTTGAATTGTTCTTCCTTATTAATCAAGTGAGTTTCTTCCAATCATCGTTGTAAGTATTAATTTATGTGTTTGTCTATGAATGCTATGAATTTACTTATAATTATGAGGGGCTAAAACCTCCACAACTAGGGCTATGGAAACCATGGTGAATTAACGAATTAGGGTTTGCGCGACATGATTCTAAACCAATACTAAACACTTGTATTGTATTCTCTTCATCTTTAACGTTTCTTAACAGTGCGCAACATTAGGACTTGCTTGAATTCTCTACTTGCATGAGCCTAGAGTGGTAGAGATTAGGAAAAGAGATGTACGACAAAGCCTAGGTCTTTATGATCATTGTATCAACTTGAGATATGGTCGCAGGATAGTTAAATTTGGGATAAATTAATAACGTTTAAATAGAAATCGCTCATGAGACCTAACCCGGTGATTGAATATAGTCATCCAATGGGAATGAACTGGTCATTTGGATGAACCCTAATTATCAGTTCTACAAGTAAAGTATTGGGATAGAAATTCCAAGTGTAAAATTTGAAGTAGTTATGAATCCATGGGGAACACTTACCCTAGTTAGTTGCATTAATTTGAAGTCAACATTCAATTTCTCAACAATATTACTTGTTACTTTTACAAATCCCCCCTTTTAGGAGACAATTGACTTAAAAGCTTAAATACTAGTGTTCTTCTATATCCTTCCATATTCCATGTGGGTTCGACCCCAATCTTTGTTGGGTTCTTTATTAACAACGTCCGCTCTTACTTTGCCAGGAAGTGTGAGTTTGAGCATTACCAAAAAGTGGCGCCATTGCTGGGGAATACGGCTTAGGATTAGATTAATTGCTCGTGTTTAACTTTTAGTCTTTATTTCTTATTTTACGTTTTTGTTTTTCTTTTTCTAACATGTCACAGGTTATCCTGGTAAAACAAGCATCCAAAAATGTGCACGATCCCAACAGTTATCTTGATGAAGTCTGAGTAATCAAGATACTTGCGTCATGCCGCGACATTAAATCAAGCGTTACTTGGGAGGTAACCCAAGATAATTTTTAATTTTTTTAGAGTTGATGTGTTTGGTCATGTGCAGGAATTAAGCCATATATTGTGAAGAAATCTGAAGCAAAAATGAATTAAAAATGAAAAATTATATAAGAAAATTAAGCAGGCAGCTTAATGGAAGGAATCTAATATAATATATATCTGTATGTGTGTGTGCGCACGCGCGCGCGCGAGCATAGCAAAGAAAAAGAAAAAAAACTTACCTGCTGACTTCAAAGTCCAAGGCAGCAGCAATGTGAAGCAGCCGCAAATTGGAGAATGCGACGCACAACAAATCAGCTGCTATGTCCCTCGCGTCGTGGAGCTTTCACCATGTTTTGGTGTTTGCGATGGGGTGTGTCAATTCCATATTTGAAATTATTGCCTAATTTATTTTGGACTCAATTTATTTTGTGTGGTATTTTTTCTATATTTATAAATAGTCCTTAAAAGTATTTTGGAACGCAATTGCAAATAACGGAGATGATTCTGATATGTGGAAGTTGCTCTTGCCTCCACAAACGACGAGGAATAGAGGCCCAGGGAGTTCTTCTTTCACTCCTTTACTTTATACATAATTGTTTTAGCATCGGGGATAGTGTTACTAATTATGTGTGGGGTAGGAGAAGTGAACTTTATATTACCATGCACACCTTAATTACTAAATTTTCACATGGTAAACCTAGTTTTTCTGAAATTTATGACTTATCTTGCATACTTGTTGATTTGTAGTAGTTTTTTTTTAGTTTTATTTAATTTTGGGTGGGGGCCTCCAGTTTTTGTTTTTGGTACTTTTTCGGTGGATAGTCCCTTAGAACCAACTAGAGAGTCTATATTTTTATTTTTTAAAATTTTTAGTCATTGAGTCATGACTTTGCCCGATGATGGATGGATGATAACCGTCCTAAGGGTAAATTATTCATTAGAAAGAATAAGAACTTGAGTCTTACGAATGCTAGGTGGTTCACTTAAGGTATCATTGAGACTTTATAAAAATTCACTCAAAAATGCATGAAAAAGGTAGAAACATTTAGTCTTTTGGAACTTGACTCTTGTACTTGAAAAATAAATTGGGTTTAATTATGTTATGCATGCAATATGAATATATGTATTTATGTGATCTTGATTTCCATTGTTAAACCATTTTGTGCCAATGTGTGAGGAATTTTTGATATATTTCATGATTGTGAATTGATTTCTAGAACTTGCCTAGTATGTGTACAAAGCGAAATAAGAATGATGGATTTAGGAAGTGATATAGGCGTTTCTTTGGTAGCCTTATTTTTATCCTATTTTACCTATCTTGATGTAATTGTCCTAGTTAGCCATCTTGAGCCTTAGCCTATTTTTTTCATAGCCATATTACAAGCTTAAATCCCTGTAACAGCCCAGGCCACCGCTTGTAGAAATTATCCATTTTGGAGCCTTTTCCCCTCACGGTTTCAAAATGCGTCTCTCAAAGCGCCAACAGGCCTGGTGCCTCGCACTGGCTGCACTGCTAGCTGGCGCGTCGCGCTGGCCCTGTGCACACTGGTCCCGTGCGACCCCACTTCTGAGGCTTTTTCCACACGCATAAGCTCTTATTACTCGTCACCAATCTACCTGTGCGCTTACTAATCATTAACATTTACGGGGTGTAACATCCTCCCCCCTTAGGAACATTTGTCCTTGAATGTCTACTTCAATTCACAGGAGCTTAACTTTTTGGACTATTATTTTGGAAAAGTTTCGGCAGAGTCTCCCCTGTAATATGGACTATCTGAAAATCCTAGATCATGTCATCCTTAGTTTTCCAGGTCGCTTCTTCCTTATTATTGTTGCTCGATAATATGTTAATGAGACCACATCGGTAGTCCTTAGCCTGCGAACTTGCCGATCTAATACGGCGACTGGAACCTCTTCGTGGGTTAATTCCCTAGTAACTTGAATGTCCTCAACTGGAACATCTCAGAACGGGTCATCTATGCCCTTTCGCAGCATCAACATATGAAAGTTGAAAGGACTGGTTCGAGCTCTGGAGGCAACTCCAATTCATATGCGCTTGGCCTATTCTCTAGGGAATAGGATACGACCAATGAATCTACAACTAAGCTTTGCAAATCCCATAACACCTTGTGATGATGAACTTTAAGGATATCCCTCCACTGCTTCAATTCTTAACTGCCTATGCCATACGTTAGGGTAAAAATTTTGATGACCCTAGCTGTCGGTACTCTTTTTCCTAATAAGTTTGGCTTTTTCTGTCTGCCCATTTTAACATGCCCGGGTTTGCCTACCTCCGATTTATCTTCTTTAAGTCATCATTCAGAGGGCTTCCACTCCCATTTATAATGGACCTCTAGAGTTTGAGTTGTATATTCTTCTTGGCCACCTGCTTGGGTACGAGGAACCGAGCTTGAGTTGACATGTGTCGCCATATGTTCTAATGCCTTTTCCTAGAACTTAGTCGTAAATTGCATCTTTCCGTCAGAGTTTATCAAACACTGGGGCTTCATGCAATCCAACTATTCTAGGATATTTAACTGGCATAAGTCTTAATCGTGACATAATTTCATTAGGCGAGACACGAAAGAATCTCACTAGCCTCTCTATACTGGTTTAAATAAAGTCAAATTACACTTGGTACAAGATAACCTTGTGATTGTATTCATGTCAATTACTCTCCACTCCCTTGCAGACACGACCATCTCCTATATTGGACTACTTAGTTCCTGCTATTTCATCTTTTCTAACCTGTAACTGGAGCTCCACTGCTATGATTCAATGATATCTTCTGTCTTTCCATGCCATCAGTAGGTCTCTCTTTTTGGCCCGTTGTGTATTCGTTAAATTCTGGGAGTAATGAACACGTGCACCTTAGATATGGTCTGCTATTTGAAATTCTACTACCCTTGGAACATAGAGTCAACCTCCGGGTCTTATGACTCCGCCGCTTATTTTCTTGAGGGCCAATGACTTCCTACTGGGCCTTGTTTCCAGGCTATTCTAGGTTAAAGTCTCTGTGTCGGTACTCCTTTACCTCCTCGACTAGAGGGGGTATTGCAGCATTCCAGGTTACAACCTTACTATCTTTTAACTGTTAGCCCGATGCTTAGTTCTTAATATTCGGTGATAATCCTATGTTCTATCAACCTGGAGGTGATTCTGGTTTTCCCGTATTAAATACTTGTGTTGTTCCTCGTGCTCCCTTGGATTGAGTTCTGAGGTTCGTGCTCCCGACCTCATACTGTCAAGGATCTTAACGACCGGGTCTACTGGCCTGTATCCCTCCTGACTCACACTCGGGCTTATCTTGTTCATATGATCTCCATCTCCTTTGATATCACCAACTAGGGTCATAACGATTATCTTACAGGTTGGCCCTGCCATCATTAGCATGCTATGGCGGAATCAACTCCTTTTTTCTGACTTGAGCTTTACTATTACTGGGGGCTTATCGTTGTTGGACTCTCTCATACACACTCGAGTGGTATTGACACCCTTATCCCCCTTCTTGGCTTACTACCGTAAGGGTCTAGATAACTTGTAAATACTAAGGGTCTTAACCACTCTCTAATCCTCCTCGGAGGCAACAATTCTAGCCCTCCTTTACTATTCATTTTGGGCACCATAGCACGGATACATACACTTTCTGTTAGACTGAGGTATGGAACCTTATGATATCCGAAGAGTTAGAGGTAGGAATCCGGCAATTGCCCCCTTCTTCGCACCTTTCAAATAATTCAACATTAACTGTTGCCCCTGGCTAATTCTAAATATCTAGTAGGTAAACCATCTCATATGTACATATATACTATACTCCTAACCCCCTATTTGAGGTTGTTGGGAGAACTGGGAATGGCACTGGCATATCTATCTCATTATGAGGTTCCTAGTACCTCGGGAGGGCGATGGGGAAATGTAAAAGATGTCGACTTTCGCCCTTGGGCTAACTGCCTCCCAATTGTAGCACTACACCAGTACCTCCTCCTGTGCGGTAGTTCTCTTGCAACTGGCTGGAGTCTATCTTATATCAAACATTGTCCTAGATAGACATAACAAGGAAAGCTTAGGGACTCAACCCTATACAACTCTACTCTATAGCACTATCTGAGAAGAAAGAGGGGTAACCATACTATCATGCCTCGTAGCCTCCTGCTTATAAAATGTGGTGCACAACACATTTATAAAGAAAACTCTACTAGACACAGCTTGTAGACTCCTTAGGATACGAACTGCTCTGATACCAACTGTAATAGCCCAGGCCACCGCTTGTAGAAATTGTCCTCTTTGGAGCCTTTGCCCCTCACAGTTTTAAAATGCGCCTCTCAAAGTGCCAACAGGCTTGGCGCACCGCGCTGGCCGGTGCACTGTTGGCTGGCGCGTCGCGCTGGCCCTGTGCGTACTGGTCCCATCCGACCCTGCTTTCGAGGCTTTTTTCACACGCATCAAGCTCTTCTTATCGTCACCTATCTACGTGTACGCTTACTAATCATTAACATCTACAGGGTGTAATTCCCCTTTTGTTCTATTGACTTGTATTTGATCCAAATGACTCCTAGAGCACTTTAATGAAAAATTTTATATGAAAAGAGAACAAGTGAAAAAGTGAAGGGAAAAGCTAAAAACGTGTGGAAATTAGAAGGAAGGAAAAGGGTAAAATTTACTAAACAAGGAGGGTGAAGTTAGTGGGAAAACAAAAGGAAGAAAAAGCTTCGAACAAAAAATAATGATAAAAAATGTGTAAATGAGCTCAATGTTGAAAAAAATCCCCACTAGTTATCTAAGTTGTAGATCGAAAAATAAAAGGAGGTATAAGAAAAAAAATGAGAAATAGAGGAAAGTGCTTAAAAATCAAAGTGTTTTGAAGTATTAAAGTGCTTAGGGAGATTAGTCACTATCTTTGCCAAATAGTTCCTACCCTTCCTTTAGCCTACATTACAACCAAATTTAAGTCCTAATTGATCCTTGATTCATAATTCTATATTAGTGGAGTATTGCACTAAGGTAAACCTATGGGTCACTTTTACATGTATGTTGAGTTCTTTGGGAGAGTGAGCGGATTTTGTTATATTTATGCCCAAGTTATTATTGTTTTACATCTTGTGTGTGAAAGGGCATCTCTTCAAAACTGTGAGAGGCACAATGGTAAGGCTTTGGTTTATCTTGATTGCTAAATTACATATGATTCATGTTGGCCCAAAATATGTCTTGATGAGTTAGTTTTCAAAAGCTAAGTGATTTCGAACTTTGACATTTTAATGTTGATCCTATATGTATGAGAGTGAATAGTTTGAGCTTCATTGATTTGTCTCATGATCCTAGGTGCAAGTACACTTGTTCGTAGGATGAATTTTGTGCCTAAATGTTAGAAGGGAAGTAGTAGATCGTTCGAGGACGAACAATAGTTTAAGTGTGGGGTGGTGATGAAGGGCGTATTTATGCACTTCCTAGCCATATTTTGCCCATACTTTACTATATTTCGAGAACAATGTGTGTTTGCATGTGTTTATGTTATATATTTGTGAAAAGAGTTAACACACATGACAAGATGCTTTTAGGGATAAAAGTGATGGATGTGAAGAAGTTGGAATGAACAAGCCAAGATCAATGCATGTAGCGCTACACAGACACACCTGCGTGACCAGCAGTGCAAAGCGCCTGCCTTACTGCGCAACCAAGCCCACGCGCCAACATTCCAGCACGAGGAAAGGTGCGAGGCGCCGGCCTGCCTGCACGATGCGGCACAACTCTGGTGCGATGCCATGCGCGACACGGCACAACTCTGGCCCGAGGCACAACCCATTCTGTGTGATGCAAGGTGCGGTGCATTGACCCTTTTCGGCTGCCAAAAAGGGAATTCTACTTCAACTAGGAAATAGAGCTACAAATCTCAAATCAAATCCACGAAGGAACAAAGAAGGCATAAATCTACTATTGTAAATACCCTTTATTTCTTTGTAATAGGGAGCCAAGTTTTAGAGAAGTTTTAGACAATTGGAAGTTAGAAGTTTTAGTTTACAAAATACATTGAGATACTTGTTGTTGAATTATTCTTCCTTATTTTTCTAATAATCAAGTGAGTTTCTTTCAATCATCGTTATAAGTATTAATTTATGTGTTTGTCTATGAATGCTATGAATTTACTTATAATTATGAGAAGCTAAAACCTCCACAACTAGGGTTGTGGGAACCATGATGAATTAACGAATTAGCGTTTGCACAATGTGATTCTAAACCAAAACTAAAAGCTTGTATTGTATTCTCTTCATCTTTAATTTTTCTTAACGGTGCGCAACGTTAGGACTTGCCTATATTATCTACTTGCTTGAGCCTAGAGAGGAAGAGATTAGGAAAAGAGAAGTATGACAAAGCCTTGGTCTTTATGGTCATTGTATTAAATTGAGTTGTAGTCGCAGGATAGTTAAATTTGGGACAAATTGATAACGGTTAAATTGAAATCGCTCATGACACCTAACCCGATGATTGAGTATAGTCATCCAATAGGGATGAACCGATCATTTGGATGAACCCTGGTTATCAGTTCTACAAGTAAAGTATTGGGATAGATTACAAGTATAAAATTCGAAGTAGTTATGAATCCATGGGGAATACGTACCCTAGTTAGTTGCATTAATTTGAAGTCAACATTCAATTTCTCAACAATATTACTTGTTACTTTTACAAATCCCCCATTTTAGGAGATAATTAACTTAAAAGCTTAAATACTAGTGTTCTTTTATATCCTTCCATATTCCCTGTGGGTTCGACCCCAACCTTTGTTGGGTTCTTTATTGACAACGCCCGCTTCATACTTTGCCAGGAAGTGTGAGTTTGAGCATTATCAATAGCCTCTTGCGGAACTCCAGGCAATCTGTAGACATTGCAGATACAGATGAAATTTATTAGATGTTGGTTTGGATCTTCGTCGGACAGACCATTGAACAACCCTTTCATGCTGAGCAACTGCATCATACTGCTAATGACATCAAATTTAGCATTCGCCGACAATGGGGGTGGAATAATGGTTCCCGTGTAACCAACCCTCTCTTACACGTACTCCCCCTCGAAGAGCATATTCCCTACAGCATTACATCCATGATGACGCGGGGGGGTTCTGTCGATTCCTGTCTGCCAAAGCAGCAGAAAAAATTCACAGCATCAGCTCTTCTAGCTGCTTTAGCTAGTCAATCTTTCTCTGCCATACGTGCAGCTTCAGCTCTCTACGCCTCAGTCATCTCCTTTGGTGGAAGATTTAATGGTGCCACAAGGTTCTCCATGCTAAACCTGCATCTAGATAAAAATTTTAAAAAAAATGTTAAATCACGAAATAAAGACTACAAGTCAAGCTTAAGCACAAATAATTATTGCAACACCGTATTCTCCGGCAACGATGCCAAAATTTGATCACACCCAAATTACACCTTGCAATTGAAGTATAAAGCGATTGTTGTCAAATAAGTAATCCAACTAGGTTGAGGTCGATCCTACAGGGAATAAGAAAGAAATAATATGTTAATGATGATTAAACTAACTTGCAATCAATATTTCGAAAAGGGGATTGCAAATAAAGATAATAAAGTAATCTAAAACTAGGATTGAGTTGTTTATCAAATTATTAAGACAAAACTAGGATTGTGTTCTCCGTGATTTCATAACTTAGTAGGCTTTTATTAGTGATCTATCCTGGTGAATTTTGTGTAAGACTGATGATTAAGTTCACCTAACATCTCTCGACCTATATAGATGAATTTCACTTAAATCCTCTCAGACTTTAAGTATGTATAAGTCTTGACTTAACTATCCTCGGTTAGAGATCAAGTTAATTTAGATGAGGGTTGGTAGCCTCAAATTGCTATTGTTATTCTCTTTTCCAAACTTCAAGCTCCTTGATCGGGCAAATTGAAGATACAACAATTAAGCATTAAGATGAAGAAAATAACCATCCACCCAATTCACCATTCAAGAATCTCTATTTTATTTTGCCTACTTTTGTTAATCCATTATGGTTTCCACAACCCTAGCTTAAGAGATTAGTTGTTCATGTTTATGAGAAGAAAAACAAAATATGTAAACGAAATCATAATGAAATACTTAGTTTAATATAAACTTGTTTAACAAAATCTCCAAGCTATGTAGAATCAAAAGAACTTGATAAATTCTCCAACAAATATTCTACTCTAAGACTTAATGAATAATTCTCAAGTGTACGTAAAAGAGTATGAATAAAAAATTGATAATGAATAATTAAGACATCCTAAGAAGGGGTTTATATAGTAGTAGATTAAGCCTTCATCGTTCCTTCTTGGATTGAAATTGGATTTTGCAGCTTATGTTCCTAGTCGAACTGGGATTTCACTTCTGATCACGCCTGGAAATAGTGGCACTTCGCACTGCCCATAGCTCCAGATGCCTTGGCGCACCGAGCTTCTTGGTCCTTTGGAGTGGCCTATGCGGTGCAATGGTCGTAGCATAACTATACCTGTGTGCTGCCAACTTATATAGCACTTGTTTCATCCGTTTTGCCCTTCTTGCTCTTTTTTGCCAGAATTAAGCCTGAATTCATCACTTTAATACTTAAAATCATTTAATCATGTGTGTTAGCTTTTTTTCACAAATATATCATAAAACAAAAGAAAACACACAATTTATTCTCAAAATATAGCTAAGTATGGGTAAAATATGGTTAATAAATACGTAAATACGCCCAACATCAGAGGTCCTAACAGTGTCCCAGAGCGGTTGAAGAGCTCGCCCAATAATCGTGGCCACAAATTCCAGCAGATCCTCAATAAGTCGGGCCACCTGCCTCTCGTCTCTATCCAACCGTGAGGCCAACCCCATGAGTGAATCTCTGGATAAGAGTGTTGGGCTCGCTGGTGCGGCCAGCATGGATGCCATGGTGGCTGAATCTGCTGTTGTTGCTAGGTCTACCTCACTGGTGGGCTATGATGTGGACTCCTCAGTTTGGAGTCCCTGACCCTCAGTAGTAGGCCTGCCCGTAATATAGAACTAGGCAACTCGCCGCAGTGACCATGGTATCGTCCCTCATCTTGGTGATATCCGTATCAGGCGAGCATCCCAGAATATGTCCTCTCTAGGCAAGATCGGGACCCCTGCCCTCTAACATAGAGTTGTGATAAGGCAAGGAAATGAGAGGGAGGTGGCAGTCTGAACCGCTTTATCCTTCAGCTCCATACTGACCATCTGACCAATATATATGCTCTTCTTGGCCACGATAGATGCCACAACAAGAGTCTGCCCAAGTGATAATTTGTTGTCGTTCTTTGTTGGGCACACCCTACTACAGACCAAATTCCACCAAAACTTGGCAGAAAAATGGAGGTCTCTCTTGAATATGTCGGTTGTATCAGACATAACCCACACTGGCGTATCTCTGGCTATCCAATGTTACACCCTGGAAGCCCAAAGATCAGATCCAAGAGTTGAAACAGAGGAAAGTTTTAAAATTGGCACCAGGCACAAAACGAGTCGTGAGATGACTCGTTGGTGCAGCTCACGAGTCGTGATGTGACTCGTGGGGAGGTCAGATGAGCAGTTGGAAATTTTGAGAAAAGATTCCCCACGGGCATGACTACGACTCATGGTCAGGCCCCACGAGTCGTGAGGTCAGTCATGGGGTGAGTAATGAAATAAAAGAGAAGAAAGGAGGCAGTGCACCCAACAGGAGGACCCCACAAGTCGTGGTCTGTCCCCACGATTCGTGGGGTGAGTCGTGGTCAAGCAGGAAAGATCTTTATCGAGAACAAGGCAGTGTACATCACTGATGGTGACCACAACTCGTGGTCACCAGTAACGAGTCGTGAGGTTGTCCGTTAAGAGCCCAGGAGACCTATTGAGTAGTGTACCTCATGGACGCCTCCACGAGTCATGACCCCGGCGATGAGTCGTTAGGTCCTCCGCTAGGACCACCTGGCATTATTTTCTTGCGAGTTTAGTAAGGTTTTTCCGTAATTCCTAAGTTCCTAAGGCCTAAACTACGCCATTTTGGGTTATGAATAGTGACTTTTAAAGGGGTTAAGTTTATTTTAGGCCTCATTCATTCATGCCTGCAAGGTAGAAGACTTGAAAGGGTGATCAAGCCTAGCATTTATCAATTTCTCTTCAATTTCCTATTAGGCATCTAAACAAGTGTTAGAATCAGCTACCAACAGGTATGTAGGGTTATGAATGGGTGATTCCCTTCATACCCATGCCCAATCCCTCTCTAAAGTATGAAATTTTATGTTTAATCTATGGGGTTTTAACCCAAATGCATGAATCTTCTATCTCTATACATGGGTATGATCCAATTATGATTCTACTATTAAATTATGAAGCATGGGCAATTTTTATAATGTTTTCAATTAAAAATCATGTTTCTAGTTTTATGAATTAAAAGCCCATTGATGAGATGTTCATGAAAGATGAGATTTGTGATGAAGGTATGATGATGATGAGATATTATGATGAAAATCACGTTTTGAAGTTACCCATGTTTACAATTATGTTTCTGATGAGAATTGAGTATTTCTAAGTATGATAAAGCTTTGGTAAATGCCCACATGATAAGTATGAATGATGATTTTTCTGAATTAAGCTTACCACATTATTTTGGAGAAAAGACTCTCGATTATATTTTCAGCTTGTGGTATGTCTTGAGCTAAAGCTTCTCATATGCATGATTTCATATTTGAGATGTATTTGAGTATTAAGCTTCATCAATAGACGATGTTGAGCTTTGTTATAAAACGATGTAGATCATATGTATGTTTTGGGAGTAATGTCTAGCACCGAGCAAGCTAAGAGTCGATCACCCTATGCCTCAGAACTATGTGTCAACTTAGGTTGACACTACTATATATTACTTCGGGACCTCCCTTGTGATCTATCCCCAGCCCTATTGGCCTACGAGCTTGATATCGATATCATGGTATCGTCCCTAGCCCTGCCAAGACTTTGAACGGCTCTACCCACTTGAGTGTGATAGTTGGGACCACGAAAGCTCTATCGTGGTATGTCGGTTAAAAGAAGAGTCTCCCATTGTTCCTCATAATTTCTAATATGCATATTCATTACTCATGAGATTTATTTATATATGCATGTTCTAAAGCAGGTTTGACTTAATATTCAGCTTTACTTATAAATGTCAGAATTCAGCTTTGAGTCAATCGATTCAGTTATGATGTTATGAAGCTATGTCATGTTATGTTATGAAGAGATCATGATTTCAGAAAGAATGCATGCAAGTCCTACTCTCAGATTCTTAATGTTTATGTTTTACTTAATGCATTGTCTTTAAATGATTTTACTTACTTTAGCTATTTTACTTACCTTGCATACTCAGTACATTCCACGTACTGACCGCATACTCTATGCTGTATCATTCATTTCATGATACAGGACCCGACTCTCAAGTTCAGCTCCGCTCATAGTCAGCCTATCAGAGTTAGCGTTTGCATTGTTGGTGAGTCCTCATCTCCCAAGAACTAGATTATCCAGAATTCCTTTATGTATTTCAGTTTCAGCTTTGTTGAGTTAGTTGGGGTCTTGTCCCATTAACTCGTCACATTTAGAGGCTTTTCAGACATATACATGTATTTAGCTTTGGATTTCGTATTCTAATGTTATGTTCAAGTTAGACTTCTGCTATGATTATATCGTGATTATTCAGTTTCTTGAATTAAGTTAGATGTATGCTTATGTCATGGGTCGACTTGGGGCCTCTCGGGGCTCCTTGTTTCGTGTTGCGATCCGGGCCTCCATTCAGATCATGACATCCAACCTCTAGCCAGCCGCCCCCGGTCAGCAACCTCATCATAGGCGAGGCGTCCACCACCTCATAATCATATCCCAAATAATACCGGTTGATCGCTTTCGGACTGATGTCAACCCATACTTCATGGATCACCACTGAAGTCAATGTCTCTATCTGCATCTTCAGCACTGGGTTCGACCTCAAGAGGATCGACCCATAAACAACATAGAATTCCTGGTCTAGTGTCTGAACATACTGACCCACTGGTTGGAAAAAAAGCTCCTAGTATTGAAACCTGAGCTGCTCCATGATGCTGGGGTATGACTCCAAATCAGTAGAGCTAACAGTCCTCTCCTCATTAATCCCCTGACAATCCTGCCATTGACTGTACTGCGTCCCTGGACTGCAAATAGCAAACCTAAGTACACTTTCTAAAGGGAAAAGAAATAAAAAACAATTTGTACCTATTTAAAAGTGCAAATATTTTTCTAAAAGAAAAAACCACTTCCAGCCGCGTAACAACGTATCCAAATCATCAAAGAGAATGTAGTAAGACGATTGAAATTTCTCTAAATTTTAAGTTTGAGTCTTAGAAATAAAGAAAGGGACAAATCCATAAATGACTTCTCGGCCTAAATATTTATCATGCAGATGATCATAAAAATTTAATTAACAATGTAGTAGCCAAAAAAAAATCAAAATCATGGTACTATCTACCAAAAACCATATATCGTCTCCTAATTTGTCAATCTTACCACATGTCTTTCAATTTCCTTTTCCTTTCAAATCCTTTCATGAATTGTCTTTCCCAAAAATATTAATACTTCATTATTAACTTTTAATCATTAATTCAACTATAAGCCACTACTTTGCTCCTTCAAATCTTCATCTTCCTCCCAAAAATCAATTGTACATCCATTCCAGAAAAGAAAAAAAAAATATAGACAGACTATAAATACAGAAATATCTCAGAATAATTTTTTTTTTTAATATACCACTACGAGGCCACGACTTGTTTGTTCTTTCTCTTGATTTCTTATCTATTTTGTCTCTTTTGAGTTTTATTTTATTTTCAAACAGAATTAAAAAAACTTAAAAAGGTGATCAACTCAACAAGCATATAAAGTTTGTGTTTTTTCCGAAGAATTCATAATTTTTTTCTTCTACCATTTATAAATTATTTTTGTGATACATTAAAAAAAATATATTTTAGTATCATCGCATCCCCATCGTTGGACCACACTATCCACATCATATAAAAGTTAAAAGGAATAGTACACAAAATACCTCATTAAAGTAAACTAATTATCCTAATTTATCTCTTTTCATACTATTTCATTAATAATCATTTGGGGCAAAATATTTACCCCAAATACCCACTCACTTTGCAGGCTAGAGTGTTTCTTTCTCTTTTTGTTGTCCTTGCATTTATTGTCTTTGTCCTTTTATTTATTATTTTTGTCCATTCACTTATTGTTTTATCTTTTTCTTATTTATTATTTTTATCCTTTTGTCTTTTTTAATTCTTTATTAGAAATATTATTTGGTAACATTTTTATAATTTGTTCCTTATTTTTTATTTTATTTTATTTTATTTATTTTTTATGAATTTCTCTCGATTCCTTTTACTTTTTTTGGTTAGGTTATCTTTTTTTTTTAAAAAAAATTGTTTCTTTCTATATTTTTTTTATTTATTTAAAATAATAAATAATAAAATACAAAAATAAAAAAATGAACTAACTATTCTATATTAATAAAAATAAAAAAATATAACTAGACTACAATAAAAAGTAATTAAAAATTATTAAAGTCCACTAGTTTATTTATTAAAATATAAAGTGATAAAGAATTTATTTTTATAATTTTTTTTCGCTTTTGCAAATCAAAACATAAACTTATATCTAAAATATGACTCTATTTTTTGTAATTATTTTTATAAAAATTAACTTGCTAAAACTGATATAAAAATTAAAATATTAAAATTAAGCGTAAAATCTATGATACTATGTCGATATATGATATATACCATGTGGGTATCATAGAGGGCTGAGAAGTGCCTCATTGATGGATCGAAGCAGACCTGAATGATACCATGTCAGTATATAGATATATTATGTTGGTATCATGGAGGACTGAGAAGTGTCTGATTGAAGGACAGAAGCATACCTCGATGATACCATGTCAGTATATGCATAAATTGTGATGGTATTATGGAGGACTGAGAAGTTTCACTGAAGGACTGAAGCAGACCTCAATGATACCATACTGGTATATAAATATATTGTGATGGTATCATTGAGGACTGAAATAGACTTTAATAATTCCATGACAGTATATAGAGATATTGTGATGACATCATTGAGAACTGAGGATTTTCTCAATAAAGGACTGAAGAAGACCTTAATGATTTCATACTAGTATATAGATATACTATGAAGGTACTATAGAGGACTAATGATTGTCTCACTAAAGGACTGAAAAAGACTTCAATGATACCATGACAGTATATAAATATGTTCTAATGGTATCATTGAGGACTGAAACAGACCTTAATGATACTACAATATTGTATAGGTATATGATGGTATCACTAGAAGGCTAAAGAGTGTCTCATTGAAGAACTGAGCAGACCTCAATGATATTATGGCAGTATATAGATACACTATATGGTATCATGGAGGAATGAGGAGTCTCGCTGAAGGACTGAAGCAAACCTCAATGATAGCACACTAGTTTATAAATATGTTGTGATGGTATCATAGAGGACTGGGGAGTGTTTCACTGAAGGACTGAAGCAAACCTCAATGATACCATGACAGTATATAGATATATTGTGATGGTATCATTGAAGATTGAGAAGTTTCTCATTGAAAGACCGAAGCAGAACTTAATGATATCATGCTAGTATAGATATACTATGATGGTATCATGGAGGACAAAGGAGTGTCCTGGTGAAGGACAGAAGAAGACCACAATGATACCGTGACAATATATAGATATATTGGTGATGGTATCATTGAAGACTGAAACATACTTGAATGATACCATAATATAATATAGGTATATTGTGATGATATCATTGAGGACCGAAGAGTGTCATACTGAAGGACTGAAGTAGACTTAAATGATACCATAACAATATATAGATATACTATGATGGTATCATTAAGGACTAAAGCAGACCTAAATGATACCATGACAATATATAGACATACTATGATTGTATCACTAAGAACTAAGGATTTTCTCCCTAAAGGACTAAAGCTGACCTTAATGATTCCATGCTAGTATATAGATATACTGTGATGGTACCATGGAGGACTCAAGAGTGTCTTATTGAAGGATTGAAACAGTCCTCCATGATACCATGCCGATATATAGATATACTGTGATGGTATCACAGAGTACTAAAGAGTGCTTCATTGAAAGATTAAAGTAATCATCCATGATATCATGCTAGTATATAGATATACCGTGATGGTATCACGGAAGACTAAAGAGTGTTCACTGGAGGACTAGAGAATAGCTCAATGAAATCAAAAAAATTAAAAAGTAGAATTAAGAAAAAAGATTAAAAAATAAATGAAATTAGGTTATAAAAAAATTAGATATTTTTTTTAAAAGAAGAAATAAATAAGATGAAAAAAGAAAAAAAAAAGAAAAAAAGAAATTAAATTTGAGAGTGAAATTAGATTATGGTGAAAAAAAAGAAATAATATAATTTGAGAAAAAAAATTAACAAAATAAGAGAAAAAGATAAAGAATAAAAAAACGAGAAAAAAGAGAGTAGAGAAATAAAAAGTTTATCAATAAAAAAAAAAGCCAAATTTGAGCATGAAGTTGGATTATGGTGGAAAAAAATAAGAATAATAATTTGAAAAAAGATAATTTTTTAAAAAAAAATATATTTTTTATTAATTTTAATTTTAATAAATAAGTTAGTGATTTTAGTTTTTCTTTTTGAAAATTACTTCTTGTTGTAATTAAATTATTAATTTTTTTTATATTTTTGTTAGTCTTAACATAGTTAGCTACTGTATTTAATTTTTTTATTAAAAAAGTAAAATTAAAAAAAAAAAGACCAAAAAATAGTAACAAAAACTTAAATTAATTTAAAAAGGAATAAATTAAAGAAAGAGAGAGAAAAAGAAATAAATTAATATCATGATAATAACATCTAAGTGACAAAAAAAAAAGGTGCAGTGCTGAAGTCACCCAAAAAAAATAAAAAAAATAAAAGTATTTTATATAATTATTTTGAAAGATATCAAAATAAAGAGTCATTCTCATATAAATACTTTGCATTTCATATACAACTACGTAAGTTTCCCAAAATTAAACTAACAAATATCAGACTCATCCAACCCCTGACTAGCCTCATCCACCACCAAAACTTTAAAAAATAAGATCTAAAAGAGAAAAATAAAGAAAGAGCGAGAATGTGTGAGAGAGAAATTTTATATACTTTATATAAACAATATATATCAATTATTCACTTTATATACATACTATAATTTATATATTGACTGCATATATGGATTATACACTATATATACATAGTATATAAGAGCACTGAATATTCATAAAAAGTGTATATGTGTTATATCATATATTTTTTATACAATATGTAATATTTTACTAGTATCCACTGTAATCCTCCATACATATTTTTCTGTACAATCATGTATGTTAAATATATAATAAATGTATATTCAGTGTATAATATATACACACTAATTATATACATATTATAAACTAATTACACAATGTATAAATAAAGCACCGAAAAACTGAAAAATTTGGCTAAAAAATATCATCTCCAGACAGTAGCCATTGTTTTTCTCCATCTTTCATCTTCTGTAAGTGAAAGAAAGAGATCACAAAAAAAATGAGGAGAAAGAAAATGGCATGATGATGGTTGCTAGTGGGATGAAAAATAAGAAGAAAAAAAAAGTGAGTGAATGGTGGTGGTCATTGGTTGGTGGAAGAAGTGATAAGATGAGAAGAGAAGGAGAAGCATGAGAGAGACAGCTGAAAGAGGGAGCAAGGGTGAGATTTTAGGTTTTGACCATATATTGTTATTATTTTGTAAGTGTTTTTAGGATCATGTTGTTCAAAGTTGAGACATTTAAATTGTTGACAGCCACACCATGTCATTTTTTTCATAAACAAATTTTTAATAAGGAGTACTTTCATTTTTAACGGTCCTACAGAACGTATATAGTCGGATCAGTAGATTCTAAATATGAGCAAAGTGCACAAATAGCTATTTTAGGATAGTCAAATTTAGTCTCCTCAAAAGAGACTTCAGACATGTGGATCTGAAGTTGAAAAATTCTATCAGATTTGAAGTTGAGCTCAGTCAAAGCCTTCAAACCTGCAGATCTGAAATTAAACTTTATTTTTTCATCCTTCAAACCATCGACTATGAAATTGTTTCGCCATAACCCAACTACAAACCTTCAAGGAATAGTACGAAATTCAGTTTGAAATTTGTCAAGACTAGCTAAAGTTTAAATAGTTTTTTAAAAAGTAGAGATGTTTCAATAAGGATACAATAGGGTCAAAAGTTCAAAAATGGCCTTAAGATGAGCTGGTTTTGATCAGGAAAATAACATATATGTATAATTTAGATAAAATGTTACAAAATCTACCAATTGTTTTCATTTTTCAAAATATGACTAAAAAATTACAAATCTAACAGAAATATTTTTTTTAAAAGGTAAAAAATACGGTAATTAAAAAAAAAAGTTAAGTTATATGCATAAATCAGTGTAGTAGTGATTTATCATTTTATTCTTGATATGTATTCCATAAATTCTCCCAAATTTTTACCTTTCATATTTCATAAATTTCTTTTAGATTTTTGTATCTTCTTATTTCTGTATACACAATTTTTTTTCTTTTCATGATATTCATTCCATAAATTTCTTTTAGATTTTTGTCTTTCTGTATTGCCCTATAGAAATTTTTTTTCCTTTCTCCCTTTATACATAATTCATATATTAAATAATGTTTGTATATAACCTGATATAAAAAATTAAGTAATTCAATTTGTATTATCATATTATATAAACAATTCATACACTTAATATGTATAAATTTCGTATATACTAACATGTAAAAAAACAACAATAGAAAAATGAAGATACATTAGTTTCTAAAATAAATTTCAGATTCCAAAAAATAAGCACACTTAGACTAATTAGATATATCTTATATTATACATAATGCATACAATAAAGCATGTTTAATTTGTATATAATATGATATTTTCTTTTTAAAATATTATGTTATTTTTTCATGGTGATCTCTTTCAAAATATATTAGCTTGATATAACGAAAGTGCTTTTAGAATTTGGTAGAGATTTAGGTTGCCAGTTTGCATATATTTGTAGTTCTTTTAGTTTCTTTCTTGTTTAAAGAATATGAATCAGTTTGAAAAAATATGTATGTTTTGTGTCTGTAAATTGGTTGCATCTGTTTATATATAAATTACTTTGTCAATCAATAATTATATAAATTATGTTTATGGTCAAATATGCTTTCAGATTTTAAGTGATATATATTTATTTATAATATAATAAATTTTAATCTTATTCCTTTTAAAAAATTGATAGAGATTTAGAGTATTAAAGAAGCTTAAAAGTTGGTAGAGATTTAAAGTACTAAAGAAGCTTAAAAGGTGGTAACGATTTAGAGTATTAAGAAGTTCTGGGGAAGAAGTAAGGGGTGGTTTGGTATGATGGATAAGAAAAAATAATCCTAGGATAAATTTTAGTAACTCCTAATTTCTTGTTTGGTTACAAAGTCTGGGATAGCTTATCCCAAGATTAAAAATTAGTACTGGGATAAGTTATCCTTACAAATGGATGGAATAACAATGTTGGAATAAGTTATCCCATGGATAAAATAATAAAATGACAAAAATATCCCTTCAAACTCTTTTTCTACATCACTTTCACCTTTTTCTACATTACTTTTCAATAATAACAAAGAGGGGTTAGTTCTAGTTTTTATTTTTTTTCTTCTTTCCTTTAAACAATAATGCATTGGAGATATTTGCATCTGCTATCCAAAAGGAATAATTTCAATTCCGTAGTGATAGAAATTTTGAGCAATTGGAAGCAATTTATTTGATTAAAAAAAGATGGAGGGTACTTTTGTAAACAAACGTCTTATAAAATTATGTAATGCATGTTATTTTTAGGACAACAAAGCAAACAATCAATAAAAAATAATAACAGGATAACTAATCCCAGGATAAATAATATTGGCATAACTGATCCCAATATAACTTGTGTTCAAACCAAACGACCCCTAAGAGTATTAAAGGAACTGGGGAATATTGAAGAAAAATATATATATACTTTTGATAAGTGTAATGAAGTAGATTGATTACTTTCCATTGATAAGTGTACTATAAAATAGAAAGTTTAACCGTTAATCCAGATTCAGTGACATTTTTTAAAAAATTCGTGTTATATATTTATATATATAATTTAATAGTTTTGTAAATAATCTGGTCGCTGGATAAATAAAATAAATTATTGGTATAGTTTATAAATAAATGTCTTATATTCTTAGTTTATGTAATTTTTCCTATTTTGTCCCCAATTAGAAAGTCTAACAGAAATGACCTCCATAAGGAGTGGTCTTGATTTTTTGACCCTAACTTAATAATTTTTAAAAAGAATAGCCTCTGCTTTAGAAATTCTAACTTTTACCTATACGATGGACATTCACGATATTTTAAGACAATGAACCTGCTCAATTGACCAGAAGTTCTGGCTTACAAGTAAAAGTTAGAATAAGGTATGTTACTCATCACACATAATAAGTTCTAACTTTTACCTATAAGGCAGATGTTCAGGACATTTTAAGATAGTGAACTTGCTCAATTGGCCAGAAGTTCTATCTTAAGATAAAAGCTAGAATTTAGGTATATTGTCTATAATACATAAGTTTTGACTTTTGTTCATAAGACAGGCGTTCGGGATATTTCAAAACAATAAACTTGTTCAATTGATCACATCTTCTGCCTTATAAGCAGATGTTAGAACTTATGCCTGATGAACAACATAAATTCTGCCCAGCAATTTTTTTCAAATTAAGGTCTATTTTAAAAAAAAAAAATTATCAAGCAGAGACAAATTCAAAACAACACACCTTGGGAGACATTAGGCATAATTTCCTTAGTACAACGAGTGGCTACCTAGTCGCATTTCTAACCCCCCCACCCCACCCCACCTCCACCCCCACCCCCAAAAAATAAAAATAAAAAACAAGAAGGAATCCGAATATATCATTATTCAGACACAACCAAACACAAGGACAAAGTATAACAACATTAAAGATCTTCTACTGATTCATTTACAGAATTGTCTTTCCAACTTTAGAATGTCTTTAGAATACAAAGAATCAACTGAGTCCACTAGGGTTTGCTGACAAACTGTACTTGTGCTTAAGGTAGGCTTTGATAAAAGGATCTAACTCACCATCCATCACAGAAGTGATATCAGAAGTTTCATAAGCAGTCCTTACATCTTTTACCAGCTTGTAAGGATGAAAGACATAATTTCTTATTTGCTGGCCCCATTCAGCCTTCACTGCATCTCCTCTTATTTGCTTTATTTCAGATGCCCTTTGTTCCTCAGCAATCACCAACAATTTAGCCTTCAATCTGCTTAGAGCTTTGATCTTATTTGCTAGTTGTGTCCTCTCCTCTGCAATTGTGACATAACAATCAGTATAAGCTATAGAACTACTACTACAGTATTATGCCTCAATTCTAAATAAGCTGGATCAGCTATATGAAGAAAAGGTTGCCTCATTTAAGCAACTGGATCAGCTATATGAAGAAAAGGTTGCCTCATTTAAGCAAACCTTACTCCAGTAGTACAAGCACTATACATCTAGGGAAAAAAGAAGCTGATTTTCGGTTTATTCCATACATTAGATATTGTTTGTTTGTATCAGAAGTTCTCAAGATTTGAATTGTTCCTCCACCAAGATTCCATGTCTAGTTCAGTAGCAGTTACAATATTATAATAGAGTTTTGCAATTAATAGTACATCAGAAACTACTTGACAGCAAGAATTTCAGACAAGAAAAATGATGCTTTAACCATAGTTCAAAATCTTATAGGAGAAAGAGGCAAAGGATGAGAAGTAGGGCTGGCCGGCGGGGCAGGTCCCTGCCCGGCTAGCATAATGGGATGGGGGGACGGGATACGGGACGAGACGGGACGGGAATTTTTACCGGTAGTCTCAGCCCCGTTCATCCCGTTACCAGCCCGGTCCTATCCTGGTTCAGACCGTTAATTTTTAATTTTTTTTAAATAATATAGCCGTTTCTAGCCGTTGGGGTGGGGCCCCCCAACGGCTATATTCCCTTAATCACCCCCCGCCCCCCAAGCCCCCCAACCCCCTTTACTTTTTTAAAAAAAATTTTTTAAACCCCTTAATTTTAGAAATTACACTTTGGTCCAAAACTATAAATATCCCCACATTTTCAAAATTTATTCACAACTCATCTCTTCTCTTCTCTAATCTCTACTACACACTCATTCTCTCAAATATTATCAAATATCAATTTCTCTCAAATCACCCTACAATCTATCGGCCCCACCCCAACGGCTATATTCCCTTAATCACCCTCCGCCCCCCAAGCCCCCCCCCCCCCAACCCCCTTTACTTTTTTTAAAAAATTTTTTTACACCCCTTAATTTTAGAAATTACACTTTGGTCCTTTTTTTAAAAACTATAAATACCCCCACATTTTCACAATTTATTCACAACTCATCTCTTCTCTTCTCTAATCTCTACTACACTCTCATTCTCTCAAATATTATCAAATATCAATTTCTCTCAAATCTCCCTACAATCTGCCTTCTCTAATTCTCCAAATTCCAAAATTTATAATTTTCAAATTCAAATTGTGTTAGTTATTTTAGTTTCAAGTCTCAACTCTCAAGTTGCTACTTGCTAGTTTTGCTACATCAATTTTCGAATTCCGACAATTGGTTATAATCGTCTGTTTTTTACACGAGACGTTTGGTACATTCGTTCCATAATCTATACTTACTTCTATTATTTATTTATTTTACGGCTTTACGCATTTAATTTTTCTATCTTATTTATTTAAATATATTTGTGTTATATTTATTTAGTCATAAGTTTAGTTGTGTTTTATTTATTTATTCATAAATTATAATATGAATTCTGAAAAAGGAAAGGGTGTTATGGCCAAGGTTGCAGGTGCGTTGGGTATTCGTACTGGTAAACAAGTACAGGTTCTAGTTCTACTGCTAAAAAAATTGATGGTTCTTCCGCAGTCTCTAGAGTTAGAATTAATAACGAAGATTTTACGCAATTTGGTAGTACTCCTATTAATATTAATTCGGATACTCCATTAGATAATGAAGTTATTGAAAGACTTTATGGTAATTTATTAGACGAAGAATTAGATGAAGTAGAAGTAGAAGAAGAAGAAAAAGAAGAAGAACTAGATGATATACCTACTAGTCCCGTTACCGAAGCTCCAACTCGGGATACTCCTCAGTGTGAAGCTCAACTTCCCCCTTTGCATCCTACTAGGGGTAAGAATAGGGTTGAACGGGCTAAAACTTCAGCTATTTCGCAATTTATGCATCAAAATGAGGAGCGAATGAAAGCTATTTGTAATAAGTGTAAAAATGTATTTAAGCATGAATGCGGCGGAAGCAAAGGTGGAACTGGGGGGTTACATAGACATTTATTACAATGTTATAAACTTGAATATTTGGCGGCTAAAGAAGCCTCTAAAGCCGTTGGTTGTGATGTCCCTATTGGATCAAAAGGGGGTTCCAATATGGTTCAGGGCCAGTTAAACCCTTCAAACCCAAGTGACCCTGTTACACAACGGAAATATGATAGGGATAGAGACCATGACAACATCACAAAAATGGTTGCGATCTGTGGGTTTGCCTTTTAGTTCCCCCCCCCCCCCCCCCAATCCCGGATTTATTATCAACAAACATATAATCCTTCTTTTGAAGGTTTTTCGCGAAGCATGGTTAAACGTGACATTTTTGAATTTCAAGCAAAACATGCTCATTATCTTCGTTGTTTATTTAGTTATTTTGATGGTAGATTTTCTATTATATCTGATATGGGTCGTAGTGTCAATTCCGTTGATTATTTAACTGTTAGTGCACATTGGATTGATCATAATTGGAATTTACAAAAAAGAATAATAGGTTATAAAATTTATGAGCAGAGAAAAACTGCTACATATATAGTTGCTACTATACTTGAAGTTTTACAATCTTTTGGCATTTGTGATAAATATTTAGTGTTACACTAAATAATGCTTCTTTTAATACTAGTGTTGTTAGTATGTTAAGAACTCGATTATGTCCAATTAATAATGTTGTTTTCCATGTTAGATGTGCTGCTCATATATTTAATTTGGCTGTACAGGATGATATTAAATTATTTGATACTGGGTGTTCTAAAGTTGAATTAGCATGTTTTTGGATTTTTTGAATGAATAAAAGTTCTAGAATTCATAAATTTAAAGAACTTTGTAGAATATGTGAACTTCCGTATAGAAAAGTTCCAAAACATGTAAAAACTAGATGGAATTCATTATACGAAATGTTAGAAGTTGTATATATTTATAGAAGGCCTATCACTATGTTGTATAATGCTCATAATTCTGAACCTGATTTGAAACTTGATGATAATAAATGGGAGGAAATAAATGAACCTAATCAATTTTTAAAATTATTTTATCAAGCAACAAAAACTTTTTCTGGCATGTATTTTCCAACTATTTGTGAAGTTTTAATAAATGTATGTGTTGTTACTACTAAATTTGCTGAATATAAAAATAATGAAAAGTTTGCACCACTATTGAGGTCGTGATTCAAAAGTTTAAAATTTTTTTTTTCTATCCCTCAAATTTATTTAACTGCTATGCTTTTTAATCCAGAATATAAAGAATGAGGTACAAGAAGGGTCGTTCAAAAAATTTATGAAAATTTAGAAATAGAAGATAATGAAACTCCAAGTTTAGAATCTTGTAAAAATAGTATTAGAGTGCAGGCTAAAATGATGTATGAGATTTATTGTCAGTTGCATAGTAGTAATTCCGTTAATGCTCCTGGAACTTCTAGGGTCCGAATAGATAGTACCCATGGATATGTGCAAAGTACTATTAATCTTGATTTTTCTGACAGTTGTGATGTTGATGACTATCTTTCTTCAGCTAGGGAGAATGTTACAATATCCTCTGATGACACGTCGGACATTCTGAGTTTGTAGAGGGCTCGTGGAAGCGTATTTCCAATGCTTAGCAAGATGGTTCGGGACGTGTTAGCTATTCAAGCATCATTTGTTGCTTCGGAGGCCGCTTTCAGTGCGGCAAGATTTCAACTTGGAGATCATCGATATTCACTAGCAGAAGACAGCTTAGAGGTATCTATAACTTTCAGAGATTGGATCAACACAGAGCGGAGAAATCACGGGTTACCGAAGTTAACTTCCCAACAAGAAGCTTTTTTGGATTCAGCAGTTAATAGTGATGATGACATGGAAGCACAAGACCGACAATAATCTATGACAGTGCTAGAAAATATTTCGGCTCAACAAAAAGAAGAATTAGAAAGAGATTTCATAAAAACGTACAGATATTAGTATTATATTCAACGCTTAATCCAAACAGAACCCTTCCTAGAAGGTGACTGCGTAGGTTAGGCGCTCTACTAATACTTGTAAATTGTAATACAAATTTTTATGATATTATTTTAATTTTTATATGAATAAATTTTGAAGGCTTTTAGCTTTTAGCCTTAATTTTCAATTTCGTTATCTATTGTATTATATCTTAATTATTTACAAACATATCTATAAGTTATAAATACAAATAAATATTCAATAATTACTTCATATTTCAAAAATCAAAATTCAAATTTCAAATTTCAAAAACTAAAATTTCAAACTTTAAGTCTTTAAGAGCTAAGACTTAAGACTTTAAGTCTTTAACAAACTTTATAAATTATTTTAGCATTAAAATATTAAATTCTTAATTCAATTTGCAATTTTCAATTTTTAAATTAAAAAACTAAATGTTTACTTTAGAGTTTAAATTTTTAAATTTTAGACTTTAAGTTTAAGACTTTAAGTCTTTAACAAACTTTAGAGTTAAAAGTTTAGACTTTATTTGAATATTTAGCCTTAAATTTGTATTTCAAATTTAAAATTTCAAATTTCAAGTTCAACTTTGAACTTTGAAGTTCTTTCTTATTTATTAATTCTAACTTCTAAGTTTCTAAGTTCTAACTATTAGTCTTAAAATTGAAATTCTTATTTCTAAATATAAGACTTTAAAGTATAAAACTATAAAAATTTTAAAAACATTTAAATTATAATATTAAAAAAAATTTAAAAAATTATTTTTTGTCCCGTTTGTCCCATTTATCCCCTCCCGTCCCGTTAATGCAGTGGGACGGGACGGGACGGGACTATCAGTCCGTCCCGATTCATCCCGGCCCGGCTACCCATCCCGTTCCCCTCGTCCCGTCCCGTCCCGGCCCGGCCCAATGCCAGCCCTAATGAGAAGTGGACAAAAAAGTAACGAGCTAAGATCAGAGGTGTGATAGTTTATTGGGCTTATAACAATTTTACAACTCTAATCTCTCTTAGTCCATACGTCAATCTAAGTCAGAAAGATCAAACACTTATCCACCAGAACCAAAATGGCTACTCTGTCCCAAAGTCAGAACAAACTTCTTCGCTACAGATGTGCACACAATATAAAAGAGAAGAAAAGGTTTCAAAGAAGAACCTGTACAGCGGACAGCTATGCCAGTGGGAATATGAGTGATGCGAACTGCAGTCTCAACCTTGTTAACATTTTGACCTCCCTTTCCACCTGCTCTTGTAAAACTGATATCCAAGTCTTCTTCGGGAATTTCCACATCTGTTGAGTCTTCAGGAAGAAGAGGCATTACCTCAACGCCTGAGAAGCTTGTCTGCACAGCGGCCACTTCAAAGATTTACATATTGTCCACGAATGAAAATGAGAAGATCTTTTTGCTATGAAGATAGAAAAACAGATAGATCATGCTAAAGATGCACAGTATCAGAATAAAGTGGTTAACGAAACAATGATATATTGCTCATTTTCACTAGTATTCTTAAAGGCTCGTTTAAAGAGCGCTTAAACCCTGAAACTTGGTGAAAACCAGCTTGTGCGCTACATCTCGCTCATTGGCGCTTTAGTGTAGGCATCAAGGTGCTAAGGAGTCTGCACCTTCAAAGATGGGTTTTTTTTCTAAAGGGTAAAATGAGGATTTTAAAGTTAACTTGTATCTACATATAGAGAGGTAAAATTCTTTTTGGGAGAGACCAAAAAGAGAGTTTCCAAAAGCGGAACGCATAAAAGTGCCAAAATGGAAATAACTAAAAAAATGGTAAAGGCAAACATGTTTGACACCACTCACTAATAAAACCATTCGATGCAACTTTCACATCTTTCATTTATTCTTAAAATCCATGTCCAGTTGAACAAAATGGGAGGGTGGAGTATTTTGTTAAAATCAATATGAGCCTACTTTGAATAAAATCAAAGCTCATTTTATTGAACTCCATCAGGAAAAAATGTGCATCATTATGTGACCATTTAAGGTAAAGACAAAGTATTTCTACTTTTGAACACAACTTAACACATTTAGCAATGAACATCATCAGACAACCGAGGTGAAGGGGGGCAAATCTCCAAAGTCCCCACAGAATGACCATTAGGCTACAGCAATACAGGGAGATGATGCCCAAAGAAAATAAACGAATAGAAACTGGAAAATACCTGTTAAACAAATTGATCAACCACCAATACTTTCTATTTTGCACTTTAGATCAATCAACAGAATAAGCCCATACATGCTCTTGATCTTTGGACCATAAAGAAGCAAACAAAATCTTTACTCCCCCTCCAAATGTATCAGAGATCGCCTTTTTTCCCTCCCAATAACTCCATATATCTTCTGTCTTTTTGGACCATAAAGAAGCAAATAAAGCCATTTTCTCCCTAGTTTTGTTTGTTTTTTTTTTTTTTGGTCATACTCTGAAATTTTTGTCAAGTGTATGTACATAAAATCATCCATACATACAATCAGGTAACTTGTACCATAAAAAAGCAAGCGTAACCATTTTCTCCCATCAGAGATGGCTTCCTAATTTCCATATGCAGCAACTTTGCTCAAGCTTCTGCAGATAATTTACTCTTAATATACTCCTTCCAGTTGTATTGACATGACCATCTTTTTAAAAAAAATTTGGAACTTCCCAAAATGTTTGGCATCATTCAATTATCGTACAACTTTGAAGAATTCAAATTTATTAAATTATTCAAACTTATAAACTTCGATGCAATGTTTTCCCTATCAATACCTTTCAACCATTACTTTGATATTTTTTTTCACTATCACAAATATAATACATATGTCACATTAACATCTTAAACTCTGTACTTGATCAAATACCATCATATAAAATGATAAAGTGGGAGGCCTATCTAATGAGAAAACAGTCACCGAATACTTCTTTAACTGTGTTTAAATACTTATTTCAATACTGTAGAAATACTATTAGGATCTAGAATTTATTCTCTGATTTCACTTTTGACTGACTTAATAATCCAGTATCAAAGATAAAAAAGATCACGATCTTCCCTTTTCTCTGCAATAACAACTATCAAATGGTTTTCAAGACAGGTAGTCTGAGAAGATATCCGATATGGAGAATTACCCTTTCCGTTTTTTCACAACAAACTCATGGAAGGAAAATAAATCAACCCTTTGAATTTATGTTCAGAAGGTATCCACTTGACGAACTGTTACTTAAATTTTAGGAAAGAGAACTATTCTACCATGTAGCAAACAACAATGAGAGCACAAGAGAAATAAGCTTGCACTCTTGGGTCAAGTTGCTTCTAATAGTAGCTCACTTGGTGCTATAATTAAGTATACAACAACCAACAACAATCCCGCCTCAATTCCAAATAAGTTGAGGTCAGCTATATGAATTCTAACTGACCATGATTCTCTATTTAAATGCATCTAGTACCAATATTATGTAGAATAAAAATAAAGAGCACTAGAAGTTGTCCATATTTTCTTTTTACCATACTTTTTACATTGAATACATTGACAACCCCTTATGAAAATTAGGAAGGAGCATATTAAGAGTAAATTATCTGCATAAAATTGCTAGGAAATTTCACTTAGACACTCGAACAATTGATTGTTCTAATTAAGCACCTGATAAAGTGTTTCTATTAGACATTATTGGATCATATGTTGAAAAAGTTTTACACACATTCTCAAGTGCCCATCACGCAAATAAGTTAATTACATAAAATATATCTCGCCTTTAATTGTACCCATCAATATCAATTGGAACAAGCCTAAGGTTTTACGGCTTATTGAAGCTAATATGTATAGGTGACATACTTTAAGTTGTTAAATTTAACTACGTAATGGGGACGTAAGAACATGCGCAAAAGCTTTTCCAAAATTTCAGAAATGTCTAATAAGAGTACTTCATCATGTGTTCAGGGTGCTCAATTGGAACAAGCCGTAGTTCGAGTGTCTGAATGAAATTTACTAGCAAGTTTAAGATGTTGTCGATGTATTCCGCCTAATTTTTAATAGCACAAAATCTACAAAAGACCCTAGAAAGCATAGGACCTAAAGTAGATGCGCTGACATGACAAAAACATATTCCATATTAACTGGTATCACCTATATAAATCTTTTTCTTCGATTGTGTCTTATCGCTCCCCAAGTCTGAATGAATTATAAGAGATTGTAGGTCTTTTGAGACAGGTCCTTTTCATGTGATTTTAGATCTACCTCGTCCTCTTCTAACACCTTCATTGACTATAGTCTCGCACTTATAGATCAGTGTAGCAGAGGTCGATACAGGACATGACCAAACAATCTAAGCAACCTTATCTCATTTTATCCTCAATATATGCTACTTGCACTTTTTGGTGAATGCAATTTTTAATCTTGTTTAATGTTATATGACCGCATATTCATCTTAGCATCCTCGTCTCTGCGACACATCTTGTGGATGTTTTGACTTTAGTGGCCCAACATTTACTCCTATATATTGTTGGTCTTATAATAGGTCTATATAACTTATCTTTCATTTTCATAGACATTTTTTATCACATAACACCTTGTAGCACTTAGGCGAAGTTAAAGATAGGCGGGAGGTTTGGAGACAGACCATATAGTCTAAAGGGTTCGGGTTGAACAAGACTAAGACAGAATACTTAGAGTGAAAATTCAACGACGTAACTTACAGGCAGATGTGGAGGTGAGGATTGTCATCCCCAAAAGATGAAGTTTCAAGTACCTTGGGTCAATAATCCAAGAAAATGGAGAGATTGACAATGATGTCACACATCATATTTGAGCAGGGTGGATGCGGAGGCTCACATCCAGTGTCTTGTGCAAAAAGAATGTGACATTAAGACTTAAAGGTAAGTTTATAAAGTGGTTGTTAAACCATCTATGTTGTTAAGGGAAAAGAGTTGGCCGGTCAAGAACTCGCATGTCGAGAAGATGAGAATAGCAGAAATGAGGATGTCGAGATGAATGTGTAGGCACACTAAAAGATATAGGATTAGGAACGAATATTTTTGGGACAAGGTGGAAGTGGACTCTATGGACAGGATGAAGCTGAGATGGTTTGGACATTTGAAGAGTAGATGCATAGATGCCCAAGTGATGAGATGTGAGACATTGGCTATGGTGGACCTGAGGAGAGGTAGAGGCCAGTCAAAAAAGTATTGAGGAAAGGTGATTAGACAGGATATGGCACACCTGCAGCTTATCGAGGACATGACCCTAGATAAGAGGATATGGAGATTGAGGATTAAGATGAAGGTTAATAGAAAGTTGAGCGTTGTCTAGTTTTTCTTATCGGTATTATTATTATTACTATCTACTATCTTATTCTTCGATTTTATTATTAGCTTTTCTTTTGTTTTGGTTATCGTATTATTTGTTGTTGTTCTTTTCTCCTTATATTTTGTACATGACTTCTTCACTACTATATTTCCTTTTCTTACTGATTTTGATATGCTTTACTTGAACCGAGAGTTTATCGAAACAACCTCTCTACCTTCACAAGTAGAGGTAAGGCTACGTAGATACAACCCTCCCCAAAATCCACTTATGGGATACTCTAGGTATGTTGTTGTTGTAACATCCTGGTAGAACTTCTCCATTTCAACCATCCAATTTTATTATTTTTGGGACATCTTTGTCCATCATTGCATTTTCCCGAAACGAGCCTAAATATATGAATTCTTTACGTAATCTCACCTCAACTTCACTCTTCTTATGTTGACTAAACTTGCAACACATATATTTAGTCTTACTTCAAATAATCCTAAAACCCTTATTCTTTAGAGTGTTTCTCCATAATTCAAGCTTTTATCCTTGTTGGTTTCATCAATTAGCAAAATATCGTCAACAAATAAGATGTACATGGGACTTCATCTAGTATTGTGTTGGTTAGTTCATCCATAACTAGGGTAAACAAGTACAGGCTCAATGTCACTCCCTGGCGTTAACCCATGGACCATGATTAAGGAAAACTCCTCCCACTATTGTTCTCACACTAGTGAAGACTCTTTCATACATGTCTTTTAATAGTATTTACATGTTCAACATGAATCTTTTCTTCTTTAATGATAGTATCAATTAGTTAGTAGAAAAGAATAACAAGAATCCTTCCTTCTCCAACATCCACCAGAAGACCTTTCGTGGTAACCAATCATACGCCCTCTTCATGTAAACAAACACAATGAGTGAATCTTTTTTCCTCTCAAAAAATTTCCATCAATCTTCTTAGCAAGAATAAAGACCTCCATTATAGATCTACTAGGCATAAACTCAAACTAATTCTGTTTCACTCTTGTAGTGTCAATATGCCACTCTATAACTCCTTTACAGAGTTTCATCATATGATTCAGAAGTTTAATGTCGTGATAGTTCGTACAACTTCAAATATCTCCTTTGTTTCTGATAAAATAGAATCAAGTTACTCTACCTCTTCTTAGTACAACATTAATAATGCTTGGTAAGTTATCCTACTCCAACCTCTCCGAGCGACTCCCAAACCTCTATGGAGATACCATCAGACCACAGACTTTCCTAATCCTCATATTTTTCATGGCATCTTTTACCATTGTGGCCTAATTCTACTGGTGTGGCTAAAGTTTATATCATGCACAAATATACAGAGATCTAAAATGTTATTATCATGGTTCGAGTTGAATAATTGATAAAAATAGCATCTCTCTCATTGATCTCATTATGTCCTGTCAACACTTGTTTAGAATCGTCTTTAATACACTTCACCTGGTTTAAGTCCTTACTCCTCTTCTCTCTCAACCGTGCTAGTTTAAACATTTCATTCTTCCATTCTCGTGTCCCTAACTTTTGGTACAAGCCATTTAAATCTTTCCCTTGATTTTTAATAATAACCTTCTTAACCTTAACTTCACTCTTAGCTCTCTTATACTATTCAACTTCTTCCTTCTTTTTCTTTTTTAACTTCCTATAACACTTTCTTTTAGCTCTAATAACTCTTGCATCTCCTCATACTACCACTAGGATCCTTGTGGTCGAAGTCCTAACTTTTAGACTCACCTAACACTTCATTTGCTACTTTCTTAATACAATCTGACATTGACATTTCCTTCCACCGAATGTCAATGTGCCCCTAGAAGTCAATGCTTCCTCCTTTTATAGTTTTTCTTGAAACACTATTTGGTTATCTCTCTTTAATTCCAACCCCTGGACATGTGGTTCTATTATTTCTTCTAGCAAGGATAAAATCTATTTGACTATGATTACCCTACTATTAAATGCTATCACATGAGATTATCCCTTTTTAATATGCGTTAGCAACAACTAAACCATAAGCTAGGGCGAACTCGAGAGTAGCCTTTCCATCATCATCGCTGGTACCACAAACATATCTCTTTTTTACAATTGAACATGTTCATAACCATCACAATCTTTACCTACAAGAGCACTTAAATCTCCACCAATAACGATCTGTTGCTTGGATTCGCTAGAACCAAAGTATCCATATTCCAAAAATTTAGTTTAGCTTTTGCATCTAATCCTATTTGTGGAGCATAGGCACTAATGATATTAATTGTTCTCATTTACGCATGCAAGACTTAGGGCTTGTTTGAAAAACAACCTGATAATTGGATTTGAGTGTAACTGGGTGTAAGTACAAAGTTTGGCCAGTTTGTTTGGCTGGGTATTTAAATGGTCTGCAGAGAATTAGGTACAACTGGGATGGAGTAATTACACTCTCCAATTCAAGGGGAGGTGAGAATTGTAGTAATTACATGGTGTACTTTATAATTTCTTTGTTTTTGTTATTATTTTAATTTATTTTCTTTATTTCTATCATTTTAATTTCTTTTTTGTTTTTATTATTTTGGTTTTTTTTATTTTTCAGATATTTTTATTGTACATTATTTATCTTTCATTTCGTTTCTTCTCATTTCCCAACCTTTACTTCTTGTGATTCCATGTAATTGCGTGTATTTTTTGTTTCTTATTTTTTTTTAATATTTTTTTCATTAAACATAAATACATTATTATTGTAGTTTTTGAATTAAAGTAGAATTTCATTATTGAATGATGTCATAAACTTATGTTTTCCTTTTCTTTTGAATTATATCTACTTAAGTTATATTGAAACTTATCTTAAGTTATGCTGGAATTTGACATAAGAGTATTATATTAACATTTTTTTCTTACTTTTGAATTTATGTTATATTTTCTATTCTAACTTATTTGTTTTAGTATTATTTTGTTATTTCACATTGCATGTCATTCATTATTTAGTTAGAATTGATAGGATTATAGTTGTCAAATATTTGAATAATTTTATGGCATTATATTTATAATATTAATATTTTTGTTAAACATGCATTCCATGATGTTCTTAAAAAATATGACTTCTGGTTTTTATAATTAATTAAATTAAAATATCATTAATTTGAAAATATATATTAATTATTTTTTATCATGTTAATTAAAAATATATATTTATTAATTAATATATTTTTCAGAGACAATATGTATCTTAAATACCTAATTTAATATTATTTACAAAGACAAATATTTGTCAAATATTAATCTTTGATAATTAACTTTTATTTTAAAATTTTAATCTAATTGTGTAATTACACTTGTGCAACCAAACAGTACGCTTGTAATTACACTGTAATTACTTCATGGCAAACAAACAGGTCATCGTAATTACTATACTGCACAATTACTACCCTAGTAATTATACCAATTCCAATTACACAGTGGCTTTCCAAACAAACCCTTAATGAAATAATCATATCCCCAACGAGCTTCACCTCTACGACCTTAATCCTTAAGTTCTAGTTCTAAAGATAGTTCCCCACTGCATTACTATTTTTCTCTGTCCCACAATACCGTAATTTATAACTCATGTTACCATCTCTTTAACCTTTTTCCCAAGCCATTTAGTTCCCTTTTTTTAATAAAGTGAGGTATTTCATTCGCAAAAGGGCATCAAGAAGATGCATAGTTACAAGTTAAAATGAAAGAAATATTGACAAAATAAATTGGATAAAGGAAACGGAAGTCTTTTTACAGTTAGTCAATCTAAGACAAGGGAACTAATAAACTCCAAAAATTGTTCAGTGCTAGATACATTAGCCAATTTAGCTAGCAAAAAAGTAAGACTAGACATCTGGTTTTGAGAGTGTGATTTGGAGTTGAGGTTCCATCAATACACCTCCTAATTCTCTCATTCCAAATACTCCAGAAGACAGCAACAGGGATCATTAGCCAGATCCTTTTGATGGTTTCATCAACTCTCCACATGCTCCAATTCATATGTGCCTATCTTATGGTGTGTGGCACGACCCAACTCAACCCAAAAATGCATAACATGTTTCAAAGATCAGTAGCCACCTTGCAATGCAAAAACAGATGATTTACAGTTTCCAACTTGTCCAAACATAGGTAGCATCTATTCACTAACCGGATTCCTTTCCTTTTGATGTAGTCTTGTGTCAAGTTAGCTTCATGTAGAGCAATCCAGTTAAAGCAAATAATCTTGGGAGGCAACTTTGTCTTCCAAACCATTTTTCAGAGTCGATTGTCAACTACTTGATTTTGTATACCAATCTTCCTGTAGCATTCATTCTTCACTGTGAAAGTGCCCCTCTTTCTCCAACACATAGTATCTTTCATGATCACATCATTATATCTGTCCACATCTACTAGCAATTCCATCAGTTGGTCCAACTCCCAATCTTGAACAACCCTTCTGAAAAGAATATCCCAATTGTTTCCAATTCTATTATGAGTTATGGTGGAATTCTTGTTCAATATTCACAGCAATCTGATACATATAAGGGAACTTTTCCATGGGGCTAGTACCATTGAGCCACTTGTCCTTCCAAAATCTAATGTGAGCTACATTACCAGGTTTTTAATAGATGCACTGGAAGAAATCAATCCCTAACTTGGCAATGAATTTCCAAGGACCCACTCCATAAGGAACATTACAAATTTTTGTGCTCCAGTCACCATTTTCCTCATGCTTAGCCTTAACCACCTCCTTCCATAGGCTTGGTTCACCAATGACATACCTCCATAGCCATTTCATTAAGAGACACTTGTTATGTGAGGCCAAATCTCTGACTCCCAGACCTCCTTTGTATTTAGGCAGTTTGACTATCCCATTCGATCAAGTGAAATTTGTGAGTGCTACTGTTCCCCTCCCAGAGGAAGTCCCTCCTAATATTGTCTAGCTGCTTCAGAACATGTAATAAGTTGGCAAGTTGGCAAGAATGTTGTTGATAAGAATCAGTCTTCCACCCATAGATATTGCAATTGCCAGGAATCTAGTCTCTTTTTAATTTCTCAATAATACCATTCCACACCTCACAATTCTTGTATTCCGCACCCAAAGGTAGGCCTAGGTAAGAGGTACGAAGAGCCCCAATGCTACAGCCCAAAATGCTTGCAAGTTCCTCTATGTTTGGTACATTATTCATAGGGTAAATAATACTTTTCAGCACATTGACATGTAGTCCTGATAAAGCTTCATACGAAGAGAGTGTTAGATTTAGATACCTAACTTGTGACTCTACTGCCTCACAGAATATCAGTGTGTCATCAGCATACAATAGATGTGAAATGGTGACTAGGTTCTCAACAATTGGCCCTACTTTAAACCCCCAAGTCCATTGTAACTCCCTAGCCTTCTCCATCATCTTGCTTCAGCCCTCCATCGCTAATATGAACAGGAAAGGGAATGGAGGGTCCCCTTGTTTGATCCCTTTTTGAGGAGAGAAAACTCCCATTGGTTCCCTGTTTACCAACACTGAGTATTTGACAGTTGCAATGCTGAATCTTATCCATTTGATCCAATTTTTCACCAAACCCATCTTCCTCAAAATAGAGATTAGATAAGACCAATTTAGCTTGTCAAAAGCTTTTTCTATATCAAGCTTGCATATTATTCCAGCAGTCCCAAATTTAATCCTCCAATCTAGAGCTTCATTAGCTATGAGTGATGCATCAGTCATCTGTCTTTGCTTAATAAAAAAGCATTCTAAAAATTGAAGACTAGCTTGCCAATAACTTTCTTCAATCTTTCTACCAGTAGCTCGGCCACAATCTTATATACACTTCCAATAAGACTAATTGGCATGTAGTCTCTAAGTTCAATTGCACCTTTCTTTTTCAGAATCAAAGCAATGAAAGTGGCATTTGCATGATCTCACCATTTGACATTCCTGATGGAAATGATTGAGAGTCCCCATTACCACTGCCTTTATGAAATCCCAGGATCTCCAGAAAAATGACATGGTGAACCCATCTGGACCAAGAGCCTTGTCTACAGCACAAGAGAATAACACAGTTTGGACTTCCTCTTCCTCAAAGGCTCTCTCAAGTAACAGCTTGTCTTCAAGTTGGAAGTGGGCCTCCACTCATCCTCAGAGTAAAGGTTCTGATAGAAGAGTAGAATCTCTTCTTTTATCTCGGTTGTTTCCTCTATGTATCCACCATCCACTCTAAGCTTATCAATGTTGTTGAACCTTCTACGGGAATTGGCTATAGATTGAAAATATTGTGTTCCTATCCCCATCTTTCAACCATTTGCATCTAGATTTTTGTTTCCGGGAAATTTCTTCAGCTTTAGCAAGTGCCTCCCATTCAACTTTCAAATTCAATAATCTTTGTTTCTCTCCCAGAGTAAGGACTCTCCCTTCACTGGAGTGATCAAGAGCTGTCAGTTCCTCTAGTGCTTTGGTTCTTCTTGCATCCAGCTTGCCAAAAACTTCTTTATTCCACTTGGATATGTCTCTCTTTAAGTTCCTCAACTTTTGAATAAAGATGAAGTCTGGGGAGCCGCTAATTGTTTATCCCTGCCACCTTTCTTTCACTATCTCCATGAACCCTTCTTGTTGTAGCCACATATTTTCGAATTTAAGATAAGAATGTGTTGTGTCCAACTCCCCACATTCTAGTAATATGGGCTTGTGATCAGATATGGGTCTAGGAAGAATTATTTGCTTAATTGCTCTAAAAGATTCATTCCATTCTGTAGAAATCAAAAACCTATCAATCCTTGAGGCCTTCAGTGCTTCCTTCCCCCTGGACCATTTCTATTAGGCTCCATGTAGTGGTAGATCTATCAGTTGTAGGTCTATTATTGTATCTGAAAAGTTTCTCATAGCTATGGATCGTCTGTTGCAATTCAATCTCTCATTGGTTGACTTGCAAACATTGAAATCTCCCCCAATCACCCAAGGCTCATTCCATATACCCCTTATTGCTCCTAGTTCATCCCACAATCATCCCTCTTTGTGTTGGTATGGGGACCACTAGCTCCGGAATAATCACTGCCTTTTTCCTATCCCCCTGCCGCAGCTCAATACGAATAAATCTACCATAAGTGTTGAAGTTTAGGAACACCTTGAAGATTTGTTCATCAAAAGTCTATCCGCAACGCTAGTAGTAACCTCCTAGCCTGTTAGATGCTTGCCTAAGAACATCGCATACCCTTCGAAGATTTTCCTCTTCAATTTTGATCTTAGTCGAAAAACGCTGCTTCTTCCGGTTAAAGTGAACCATCCACCACCCGAGCCAACCAGATCGAAGGACTTAAACCTTGAGTAGAAAAAAATCTATTTTCCATGGGGTATAATATGAAGAGTGAGGACTCAGGAAGAATGTTGTGCACTGGAACTGATAGAGAAAGAGTTGGCTAGCGTTGACTCGATGGAGCTGACTATATGTGACCAGAGCAGTGGCGAGCTCAAAACAGGGGTTATCTCTGTGGGAAGTTCAGGGTTATTTCGATGACTTTCTATTCCAGAAAGAGAGGGGTTTAAAAGGGAAGGAGAGAAGATCGGAAGAAGATTTGATGAGAGAGAAGGTCGAAAACCTAGCTGAGTCATGTCGGAATAATGATTACAGCGACCAAAGAGAGGTTTGGAGGAGAGAGAATGTCGGTTGTTGATGTTTTAGGACTTGCCTCGAATTCCTGTAGTTGTAGTTATGCAATACAGCTCTCCTCCTTTTTAAAGTATCTACTAACTCCATCGACTTTCCAATCAAAAAGCCTATGTTCTAGCTATATACCCAAAGTCAACTCTCTTAGACTAGCCTTTCTACCCTCATTTGTCTATGAAGCGGGAATCCTTCCCTATTTTGCACCATATCCCGAATGTGGCGAAACTAGCTTCTTTACCTACATTAGTCCATGATGTCAGACCCTTTCCTATGTTGCACCACATTAGGGGGTTGATGTGGTAGGACTAACCTCTTTACTCATACCCACCAAGCCACCACTGATATGGGATCCCCAGCTCATACTCCGTCATATCCAAGTTGCAATGTGACGGAATTACTATCTTATTTTTCATCACATCCAGGTGGTGATGTAACACGTGCCTTGATGAGTATGTCCCAATGATACTATTATGAGGATTCATCATGAACTGGCTTATTACGCTAACTCTCAACCTTGATTCGGGCATGGGTCGACAATGTAAGCAAGCTCACATGCTATGATTATCATGCTTAGGTACTTTTTCTATGAAGTAGCACACTCAAACTCATAGGAAGTCTTTCATATCTGTGTGAGTATCTAGAAAGTAGAGAACATACAGAGGCCCAAAACAGTGTTATCACATAAAGATTTATAACCTGACGAAGACCTTTAGCGTTGAAAGGAGACTGTCGAACAATCCTGTGGGTTCCTTTCTCCCCAGACAGGTAACCATATGCATACTGGCCTTCAATTTCAATAGTGGCTGACTTGATCCCAGCTTCTTCTCCCACAGACTTCTCAACAACTTTTGTTTTAAAGAGCTGCTTTTCTCCCCATCTCACATACATCCTGAGAAGCATATCAGCCCAATCCTGCACTGGAATTAATCAAAATATTCTATGTAAAAGAGGTATTGAAAATTGTGACCGGCCGATTTCGCAAGTTTTAAAGACTTGAAATCTTGCTGATGAAACAGGACAAGTAGAGAATAGATGGACCAACATGTAATGAGAAAAAGGAGGATAAGGTTTCAAAGAAAAAGATACAAGTTGTTAGAGAGCTTCGTTCATGTCTATTCCACATCATATCTTATTATTATTCTTTTCTCTTACAAGCGATGAATAATAAACAATAATAAATCATATCATGTTTTATTTGGGAACCTCCCTTGTGATCAAACTGCAGCTCAAAAATATTTAAATCATCTGTTCGACCATATAAAAAGGCTTTTAAACAGAAAAAGACACACTGAGCTGAAATCTATACGGACAATGATAGTTAATGCTCACAGCAAAGAATGAATTTCTACACTGTAGCAAGGCACCTAAGAATTTTCGGGTTCTATAAATTACCATTACAGCATTATCATGATCAGCTAAAAATGAGATAACACTGCCACTTAGCAGAATGTATCGGAAACCGTCTCACTACTCAGGTGAAAATCCATGATGATATTCATGAAAATGTGAATGAGTATGAAATTTTAATCATCCAGGTCCATATGCACAAACATTCACACTTCCATGTCCTAAAATCAGTAGATGTAGCCCATAGTTACAGATCCAACATTACCTGTGCATCAGTGCCGCCCGCACCAGCTGTGATAGTAATGACAGCAGCTTCTTTATCATAGGGGCCTGAAAGAAGTTGAGTCAACTCAAAACGATCCAGTGCCTTGTTCAATTCCTTTATGATACCAGAGGCCTCTTGAAGAAGCGCTGAATCAATTGAGTCCATCTCCTCAGTGAGCTTAATAATTGTTTCTGCATCATCAGCCTGTGGAAGAGTGAATTCCTGACTTGTTACTGTCGTACAGACACTGTGATTTATGAATAAATATCCAAACAAGTGGTGAGATACCTGAGATGTTTTCAAGGACTAGGAGAAAATCCTAAAAGAGTCACAAACAGATAAAAGCTTTGCAAAATTATGATTTGCGCATCAAAGGTAGCCTAAAAAAAACTGTTTCTATTTTTTTTAAATCTTTCAAATGGAAATTTGTCCACTCTATTATCTTCCTCTTTATTTTTAATTTACATTCCAAACTTTGGACAGAAAGGAGAAGGTATTTACGGGAAATAAAGAAGATTCTCCAGAAGAATAAGATTGGTAAATAGAAACCACTACTGCCAAGACAAATCAAAGTTAAAGTTGACGCGTGGCACAATAAAATAGGACCCCCAGTGTAAGACTAATTAGTACAAAGATGCTTCAGCAAAAATGGAAAACTAGTTTTGATGTTAACAAGAAACAACTTAGAACAGTGCTTTCTGCTCTCCATCTCTCTTTGGGGAAAAGTTTAGGTACCTGTGTCTTGAAGTCATGGAGAAGCTTTAATTTGTCTTTGCAATCAGTTAAAGCCTGAAGTGTTTCCTGAGCTTTAGCACGATTATCCCAGAGAGAGCTATCAGCCGCTGCTTCTTCTAAAGCAGCAAGATCTTCCAGTAATTGCTTTAGACCAGCAGCAGCTCTGATCTCCTCAACACGATCTAAGACAGTCTCTACATCCTTCCTTAAAGTATAGAAATCTGTGGACAAACAAAACAGTAAGAACACTCCAACTTCATACATTGTAAACAATATATGAAGAACCAAATACTCCATAAAACATAAATAATACAGCAGAAGATTGCACAAAGATTTTAAGTGCTACCCAGCAGATTGAGACTGTAGAAGCTACTTGTCATCCACAACTTTGAACTTCAATTTTCTAGAAAAGTGAATTTCATTCAACGAATGACTAAAAAGAGTGCCTTCCCTACACGTGATTTCAGAAGCAGTCTTTTAAAATTGAAAAGCACAACGAAGTGATAAGATCCACGCAGCTTGCAGCGAAATGCGAGAAGTAAAGCACATGCTTCTTTGAAGTCAAGCCACAACAATAACAATAATAACAATAACAACAACAAACCCAGTATGATCCCACAAGGAAGACAAGCACACAAATGTTAGAAATTAAAAAAATACTAAACAAATATAATTTAGTACTACAATAATCAAATTACAACCAAAATAATTTATTTCAACATCCAATATACAATAATGTCGATATAATTCCAACTCCTTGAAGTTGAGATTCAAAGAACCAATTTGTTTTCATTTTGATCACTTTGTGAGTCATTGTTTGAAGTGCATGGTTTCACCTATGAAAAAATCCCTTGGAAATTTTGTCTTCTGAGAAAGGTAACAAAAAGTTCTCTAAAGAAACAAAACGTCAGAATATACTTCACTGGTTGGCATTACTGAAAATGTTTATTCAGGTAACTCTGAAGGATTTTTGGCTGCAGATAACATCAGAAGAGCGTATTAATCATAACTCACTGATGCTTGTTAAGTTCAGTAACAACTGTCAGGATGAAAATTCTCCAAGATTTTAATAGAACAGAATGGATGATTATATAATGTCCTGCTAGAAAGGTTGCAGGTGTGCAATTCTTCTACGGTATTATTGTAACACAGCCACACAACCACTACAAATGCAGAACATACATGTAAATACTGTAGAAGTAAAAAACCAGATGCAGCTAAGCATAAATACTTCACCATAACGCATACTGTTTAGTTTTCATAGTCCAAACATTACATCTCAACTTAAAAGTTCTATCAAAATCTAGCTAAGACGCATAAGACAAAATGCAAGTATCACGTAGAATTAGTCGAGGTGCACACAAGCTGGCCCAAACACCACTTATTGTCCAGAAAAAAAACATGACAGAATGAAAGAAAAGCTAAAAAAAAGTTCAGAGTGCACCTCCGTTGTTAAATGACTACAACAATCCAATATAACCAGAATTTCTTATCAAAATTATTGAAAGAAAAGCTCATGCCTTAATCAAACTATTTCTTTAAGGCTCAAAAGACAACATTTTGGCATTGCGGAAATGGTATAAATTTACCTTGTATGGCCCATTCCCTCGTTTCAGTATTGCTAACTCCCACCTCAGGTGTTGCAAAAGAAACTGTTCCACCTTCAATTGAATTAGTGAAACACCACATAGTAAGCAAAATTTCTTTTTTCCGATAAGTACAAATACTAGCAAATTAAAGGCCCCAAACAGCTATATTTGTCAGAAGCACGGTGACAACTAATAATTCATTACTCAGATTACTCCTTCCATCCCAAGTGACGCCACTTTATCAATGTTGAGGGTCAATTTGACCAATCTAAAGAACAGAACTTGACGCAGATAAACTCATCGTGTTAATATAATATTTCTATATTAAATAGTGGAATCTTGAGAATACTACTAGAAAATGATAAAATCTTAATATAGTTTACGATCATAAACGTGAAGTAACAAAATCTCTAAGACGAGGAAGTACTAAATAGGGAGGAAAAAAGAAAGAAAGAAAGAAAGAAGACCCAGTAATTGCAGGAAAAAATGGCCAAACTTTTTGCATTAACATAGAAGAAAGAAGTACATACCTGTTGGAGAAGAAGTGAAATGTAGAAAAGAATGAAAACTTAGTTGTGGAATTCTCTGTCTTCTCCTAAGCATTGCTGCTAATCTTGGAATTGGAACTGATGTTGCCATTATCGGGCTTCTGGCTAAACTGTGGAAGGGCTTGGAATATTGGGGGACCGAACTTTGAACCATACCGTCCATGGCTGGAGAAAGAGAGAAGCTGTCTCCGCCTTGCAAAGGGATAAAGAGGGTAAGGAAGAATATCCCCTCTGGTGGTAGTAATTGATTATTTCCAAAAGGCAAAATTAAATTCTATCACAGTTAGGTAAAATAATTATTTATATTAGCCCCTATTCCAATTTATTATTTTTTAATTTAACCTCTTTATTAGCTGATTTTCTTGCTTTTCTTTTTGTTGCTTTCTTCTTTTTTTTTTTTCTTTTGCTATTTCATTCTTTTTATTTTCTTGCTTTTTTTTTTGTTGCTTTCTTTTTTTTCTTTTGCTACTTCGTTCTCTTTTTTTTTCTATTGCTTTTTACTGTTGCTTTAATTTTTCTTTCTTCTTTGTTCTTTTTTTTTTCTATTGCTTCTCTTTGTTTCTCTTCTTTTTTATGATTTTTATATTTAGATCAATAGATATTATATATAATTTAATATTTTTTTAGTTATAAATTTAAATATTAAGTTGTTTGGTGAATTAAATTGAAAAATTAAAACTCAATTGTTGGAATCCTTAAAAGCTTGAAAACTCACACATGGATTTTGAATATATTGAAAATTTTAACAAATTGATGATTGTGATTCGTTGGTGGTATCATTTGGAAGTTGTGATTGAAATTTGAAGCCATTTGAAAAATATTTGATCCATATCGGATGGAGTCTCATAGTTGAAGTTCATAGGATATCAAACACAATTTTTTGTATAAGTTGTATAATTTTATATAATAGTGTAAAAGTACGTATAAGCAACTCTTATACACTATTATATATTTTTGTACAAAGTTTATACATTGTGTACAGTAAATGTATAATGTTGTATAATATTGTATAACTATTATTGTGAAAAAAAAGCATTATGCGGGTACAATAAAAAAAAATATGAACTATGTAAATGTATATATTATATTAGATTGTATATTTTTGAAAAAATTCCTTTCCAAAACTCTTAGCTCATTTTTTTTGGATACACTTAAATTATGAGAAATTGAATAAAAAGTCATGTTTTAATAGTTTGATTCAAAATATATCTATTATTATTTTTAGGTCAAAGATACTTTTCTACTGAATAAACATATTAAATCTGAACATTTCTTTTCATAATAAAAATATTATAATTTATTATTAGTTTTTATCTTAATAACAATAAAATAATGTTTAATAAAATAGAAAATATTTTTATTTATTAATCTTTTCTGAATTGAAAAAAAAATAAGCATTGCTAATATAATTTTTTATTTTAAAGTTAAAATACAATAATTATAATGTCATAGAATATGAAAATTTATTACATTGTTTCAAATTAGAAAATATCTTTTAAATATAGTTGATGGAGGTACCGTTGGCCTTTTCTTCATTTTAACTTTAAAATCAAGGAATATATGTCAGTAAATATTTAGAGAAAACACATAAAATTCCCCTAAACTTGTATACTAAACTTACTTCAGTACTTTAACTTTACGGGCATTTATTTACCCCTCTATTCTTGTTTGAAGTCTTTTAAATACCACTCTAAGAGTATAATACTAGTATCAAAATGTGAAGTGTATTATACATGTGCCACGTCTGTACCACGTCAGAGCCACATTGAAAATTATTCAAAATTTGATTTTAAAATTTTCATTTCTTTTTGCTTATTGACAATATCTTTTTTCTTACTTATATTTTTATACACTAATTAATTTTTAATTTCTAATTAATTCAAGAAAAATGAAGGTTGTTTTTCTCCATTGGGTGTCTTTATTTTTCAAAAAAAATTTAAAACTTTTCAAAAATTAAATTTTAAAAGTACAAAGTAAAGAAACTAATAGATAAATGTACTTTTTGTGTGTGTGGGTGTGTTTGGTAGTTGGGATGGGGGTGGGGTTGCGAGGTCGAAGAAGGAGAAATAGTGGGGTGGTTCAAAGAAGGAGAAAGGGAGTGGAGGTTGAAGAAGGAGAAAGGGGGTGGAGGAGTTGATGCAAATCAAGTTGCATCAAGGCCATTCACAAGGAGCCAAACTTGATACCTCCAAATCCCACAAGGGCTATTCTTGAAAATAAAGGTGTTTGAGCATACTTTGATGTCAAGCAAGTAAAGCCTAGTTTGCAAACGAGGGCTAACATTGAAATTTACACAAAAAAATCACTTTGGTGTGCCATGCCCTGTTGGATTTAGTCATTTTATCCAGTATTTAACTGGCCTTTACAAAGGTGTGGGCCATCATGGACCCCTCCGTGATCCCGTCTGCTACGTCTTTGTTCGCTGCACTTAGTGACCTATAGAATACTTCCAAAAGGACCTCCTTAGGAAGCTTGTGGTTAGGACATTGTTTTAATTTCTTTTTGAATCTTAGCCATGCTTTATGTAGAGCTTCCCCAGGTAATTGTCTAAAGATATTGATTTCATCCCTTAATTGAATCATTTGTAAGGTTGGGAAGAATCTCTCCAAGAAAGCAGTAGTTAGCTCTGCCCAAGTGGTGATAGACTCATTTGGAAGCTCGTTTTAACCACAAAGTAGCTTCCCCAGCTAATGAGGATGGAAATAAGTAGAGTCTAATCACCTCTTGAGAAACTCCAGGCGGTCTATAAGCATTGTAGATACCGATGAAATTAATTAGATGTTGGTTTGGATCTTTGCTGGACAAGCCATTGAACAACCCCTTCATGCTCAGCAGATGCATCATAGTACATGTCACATCAAATTTAGCATTTGCTGGCAGTGGGATGGAACAATGGCTCCAGTGTTGATAACATCCATGGAAACTCAACACTAACTAAGGAAGATTTGGAAGTTCCAAGAGGACCCATGACAAGATCCCACATAAGGAAATTTGAAGACCAACTCAATACGTTGGAATTAGCTATTAAAAAGTGTCTTGTGATGGAAGAAGATCTCAAGCCCAATGAAGATACTTTCTCCAAGTCTTACATCTATTTGAAGGCCCAGATTAAAGTGCAAGAGGAGATGGAATGCACCCAAATTAGCCCCTAAATGGAGAAAATACTACAACATTTTTTAGTTAGTTTCTAGAATTATATTTAAGAGTTGTTTTATTCTATGTTGACTCCTTGGACTTTGTGTGTGGTAGCCTTCTATGCCATTTAATAGTTGTTTTATTCTATGTTGACTTCATAAGATAATGTGTGTAGTAGTTTACTAGATCCTATGAAGTATAATTTTTATTTATGATATCTTTAGACCAACCCCTTCTTCATTACTATATAAAGAGGTCTTTGTTCATTCATGAAAATTAGATTTTGAATATTAATATATTTGAGAGTTCTTTAGAACTTTGTGGAAGATTACTTTTGGATTTATCTCGCAACCTAAGTAGTTCATAGTTTATGGTAGTAAGATAATTTTCTTTATTGATATCTTTGGTTTCTTCTTGGTATTCTTAGACGGTGACTGGTACACTTACTAATTGTTGTCTAACATTACTCACAAAGAAGTCAAGATCTGATTCTAAACTTGATTAGTTTCTCAAGTAAAGCCATTTGGTGTACCTATAGCCAATTCGTTGTTACTTGGATCTTGTCAAATTCATATCTCTTAATTCTTGTTTAGTCTATTCAATTAGTTTCCTAGCTTTGCTTTCATGTTTGTTTTAAGTTCATTGTCTAGTTTTGGGATTTCCAATCTTTGTGTTATCAAGTGTAGCCAAATTCCTCTTGCTCATAATCCCCCTCGAAGAGCACATTCCTTAAGGCATTCCGCCCATGATGACGAGGGGGTTCTATTAGTTCCTTTTTGCTAGAGCGGCAGCAAAATTTGCAGCATCAACTCTTCTAGTTGCTTCAGCTAGTTGAGCTTCCTATGCCCTTCGCGCTGCTTCACTTGTTGCGCCTCATACATCTCTTCCTCCAAAGGGAGGTTGAGTTGTGCCCTAGGGTTCTCCATGCTAATCTGTGGCTAAAAAAAATAAAACAAAACAAACGTAAAACATGAAATACGATTAGAAGTCAGGTTTAAACACCGATTAACTATTTCAAAACCATAGTCCTTGGCAACGATGCCAAAATTGGATCACGCCCAAATTACATCTCACAATTGAAGAATAAAGTGGTCGTTATCAAAAATAGTAACCCAACAAAGGTTGGGGTCGACCCCACATGGAATAGATAGAAACAATATGTCAATGATGAAAATAAGCTAACTTGTAATCAATATTTCGGAAGGGGGTTTGCAAATAAAGAAAGAAAATAATTCTAAAAATAATTGAGTTTGTATCAAATTGATGAAACTAAGCTAGGACTATGTTCCTCATGATTTCATAACTTAGTAGGCTTTTATTAGTGGATCTGTCCTGGTTAATTATGTGAACTTAAATTTAGTAAATCTAATGTTTCTTTACTTAAGAATTACACTTATCTCCTCTCGATCTCAAAGTGTATACGTTGTGTTTGCCAATAGACAAAAGATATTTTCACCCATCTCCTCTTGGTCTCAAAAGTGTGTTTATTTTAGCTTTGTAGAAAGTCTTAACTTTAATTATCCTTAGTTAGAGCTCAAGTTAATTATATGAGAGTTATTAACCTCAAATTGCCATTGTTATTCTCTTTTCCTATCTTTAACCTCCTTGATAGGGCAAGTTGAAGATACGGGCATGTTTTAACATTTGCAACTGCTAAAACTTAATTAAAATGAAGAGAATAACAATCCATCCAATTCACCATTCAAGAATCACTATTTTATTATGCCTACATTCATTAATCCATCATGGTTTCCACAGCCCTAGCCTAAGAGATTTAGCCGCTTATGTTGATGAGAAATATATAAAAGATGTAGAAGAATTCATAATAAAATACTTATAATAATATTTAATTGAGTAAAAAATCTCCAAGACTAAATTGAATCACATGAACTTGATGAAGTTCCACAATCGTCAACTAAACTATAACACAAATTCTCAAAGTATGAATTGTGCAACACTATGACTTGAGACAATTGACTAATAGTTGATGGTATCTGATTATGTGACCTAAAACATGTTATGAGAGGGTATTTATAATCGTAGATTAACCCTCATTATTCCTACTTGGATATGGATTTGGTTTTGTAGCTTCTGTTCTTGGTATAATTGGGATCTGATTTTTCTGGCCGTCTGGACATAGCCTATGCACCACGCCCCTCCTTACACTGACAAGATTGGCATGTCGCGCCTCTGGTTGTGCTGACCAGGCTTATGCAGCACGTAGGCCATAGCACAGTTATGCCTATGCACTGTCAATTTCTATATATTCGTCTTGTCAACCCCGTTTTGCCATTCTTGCTCTTTTAAGCCACATTAAGCCCAAATTCATCACTTTAAGCTTTGAAAATATCTAATTTATGTGTTTTAGATCTTTTACATAAATATATCATAAAACACATGAAAACACACACAATTTGTTCTCAAAACATAGTAAATCATGGGCAAAATATGGCTATGAAACGCATAAATACGCCCTTCATCAGGGAGAGGGTACTTATTCTTGATTGTGACCTTTTTCAACTGTTGATAATCAATGCACATTCTAAGAGTCATCTCATTCTGCTTCAAATTGACAAACTCGACTGCCTTTGCTTCCCTTAACTCTCGGGGAAAGAACCTATCCAAGAACGCCATGATGAACTCATCCCAACCAATAGGAGCTGCACCTACTCCATGACTCTCCTTCCACTGTCAAAACCAGATATGAGCTACCCTTTCAGTTGATAGGAGGCTGACTTTGTAGTATCCTCTCTCGTAACCCCCATAATCTGGGTAATCTTCTAAATCTCCTTAATGAACTCCTGTGGATCCTCGTCCACCTTCGAACCATGAAACTTCGGCGGGTTCATCCTAGTGAAGTCTCTCACCCTAGCCGCCACTGCATTCTCATTCATTTGCACATAGGCCACATCCTGCTGGTTGACCTGGCTATCATCGCCCGTGCTAGCATCTGAAAAGCATCCCTGGACTCGGCATAAGTAACCTGCTCATGCAAACGATTAGTTAGAGGTGGTAGGGCTGGTTGATGCCCATCTCTGTTGTCACTCCTATGGCCATTGTCGTTGTCATTTCTTCTTCCATTGACTCGGCAAGGAGGCATATTTCTGTAAATGCATATAGCACAAGTTAGAAAAATAGAGAGAGTCGAACTTCATCACATGACATAGATCATGAAATAAGGGAAGTTTCCTAAAATGTCTAGTAGCCTCTTACTCATAAGTGTGGCATGCTTCATGTCCATGAAAAAGACTCCACTCAACATGGCTTTTGGACATCCTCGGGCACACCGAAACCCTTGGCTTTGATACCAAGTTTGTCACGACCTGAGCATGGACCCCAAACCATGACACAAGACCCAAAACCATGAATGGCTTTAAGTTAACCCATGGAAAATGCGTAGCATATTTGAGAGCTTATGTTGCCAAGCACACACGCAAGCGTACGTGGTCGTCAAGTAGTATAGGATGGTGAAGTCTCCATATCGTACCCATAGATACTTGTCAGATTAATTGCTTAGGTTGAATCTTTATTTCACTATTCAAGAATACACAAATAAAATTTGAAAAGAGTTTTGAGATTACTTTCTACTACAACTTGAAATTTAAATTAAATCTAAGAAAATAAATTTTCTCGCAAGAGAGTTGTAATTCAAATGATGATTGAAATCTGGGATCTTGGCACTTTTGTGTTCAAGTTGAGTTTTAGGAGTCAAATACACTAGAGTAAATCCTTCTAAAGAATGCTACTTGCAAGTTACGAACTCACTTCTCAACTATTCTCCTAAATAACCAAGAACTATTTCATGAACCCTAACACCTATATCCCTATGATCGCAGGAGAAACATGAGACGATGGCTGAAGATACTGGCTCAACTAAGTAGGGTTGTAGGGTATATCCTTATCCTCAAGAAAAAAATCAACTCTTGAATGTTTTGACAATATGTTGAAACCTACTCTATGATTTTTTTTATCCCTCATTAGTTTCCTCTCCCGAGTTCAACCAATAAGCCAATAGATAATAGTTGAAAGGTGATCAGACTAACGAATAAACATAAAATCAAGTAAATATAAACAATCTTGAAAAGAAGAATCAAACATCTAGCATAAATGAATATTCAAACTACAACTATCAAAATATGGCCAAAACCCTAAAATAGGGAGTTTAGACACTCATGTTCAAGTGTAAACCCAAAGAAATCATCATTTGAATCACAAAAGTAAAGAGTAAAGAAGAAAAACCTAAGAAGAAAATAGACTTCTTGTATCTTTCCCAAAAACTGTGTATGATGTTCGACATATCCTAACAGATGCCCTACATGGAAACAAATTTCCATTTTGCCCTTAAGTAATTCAGCTTTTAGACTTAGAAAAATACATTTCGGACAGGCCCTAGCGCGCCACTAGATCCACCTTGCTAGACTTGGCTTGAATTTCTTCTAATGTTTGGCTTCTGGCGTGCCACTTCTGCTATCTCACCAATGTGTTAGTCAAAATTCCGCAATATGGGACCTGATGCGTCACTTTTATTAATGCACCAGAGTGTTAAAATTTTTTCCTAAGCTATGATCCTCTCTGGCGCACCACTTCTCTCATTTTGCCAAGGTGTTGATCAAAATTCTTCTGAAGTTCGAGGTCTGGCCTGCTACTTCAGCCATAGCACCAACTTGAGCATAATTTCTCTAAAGTTTAGGCTCTGGCGCGCCACTTCTCCCATTTCACTAGGCTAAATTTTTCTCAGATTCTTCTTTCTTCACATCTTACACCATTCATGAAACCTTGCATTTTATAAGGATAATCATCTCATAATATGGTAAAAGATGGGTAAAAATATGGCAAATGGGCATAAAAATATGTCCAACATCACCACGTCACACTTAAACCATTGTTCGTCCTCAAACAATCCTTACTTTAATGCAACAAACCTTCTTTTCACACCACGTGTCACCTCTATCAATTCTCATTCAAATAGCTAGACAGAGCACATGAAAAGGTGGTTCATCAATTCATAAACAATCCACAAATATACACAAAGAAGTTCTTCATATTTTAAACCTACATACTTTCTATAACTGACTCATTTTTTCAAAACGGGGATAATATGATTTAATACGAAAAATGTGACACATAATACACCAACTCTGACCACCTTGTGTCCTCACTTCTTTTGGTGATATTCCTTCTCTCATATTATCAATGTAAGAGCTTGGAACATAAATAAACATGGAACACTCACTCTCACAAATGATGTTTCATACACATGAAACATACCATAGGCTTGCCTCTCATGTATAGTCAGATTACTTAATTAATTCAAAAATAACCTATTTGTAATATCGGCTAAGGGACGAGTAGGAATGATTATTTCAATAGTGGCTACCAATCCTAGACACTTAAAGATATTTTTACTTCATCTTTCTTGTCCACTGCATTATCCTTATTGCTTACCCTTTCTTTCACTAATCCCTTTTTCTTTTCTCATGCCCCTTTTTACCCTACTTTACTGCTAGTTTCTGCTTAGAAAATCAACCATAATAATCAATAATTAAGAATCTTTTCTTTATGTTCTAGAAGCAAGTAATTATTTTACTTTGTGGGCACCCGTCTTTTCTATTTTCTCATCTTGCCATCCATATTTTCTTATGTCCTTTCCCTTAACATGTAACACCCCAAAACTTTCCTAGACCAAACTCAGACATTGCATGAAAAACCAGAAGGAATCAAGAAAATTTTATCTCAGGACGACTCAGACAACGAGTCGTTGTCAGTACCAACAGACCATTGTATGAGTCATTGTTTGAGCTGCAAGCTTCCCATCCAGGAACTCACGAGTCATGAAACAACCCATTACCAAGTGTAATGAGTCATTCTATGGAGTCATGGTTGCCGAGTATAGAAATTTGCTAAACACTGCCCAGTACAGAAATTTGCTAAACATCTTCCAAAAGCAATGAGTGGAACCAATGAATCATTGTCATCTCTAACGAGTAGTCATTTCCACCCCTCGCCAAGTTTCAGGTTCAGGCAGTGTTGATGCCGAGAAGACACAATGACCTGTTGGTTCTACCCACGAGTTATTGTGTTTCCCATTAGTGGGGTTCCCAAGTTTTGTTTAAAAATCCTACCAGTGACAACGAGAGGTACCAATAACCCGTTGGTCCATCCAGTAAGTCGTGGTCCCCTTCGTTGGAAAATTCAAGTAAGCCTAGAATCAGGCCCAGGACCAATGACTGGTCCCAATGAGTCATGGTATCAACCAAAGACTCGTTGTGTGACCCGTTGGTCCCTGTCGGGCAGTTTTTCAGATTTTCTTTCAGGGTTATTTTAGTAACTTCCCATCCTTTTAATCTCTAAACTACGTCATTTTGGGCATGTTTAGGAGAGAATCAAAGGAGTTTATCGATGTATTCCTCTCATTCCTTCTCTCAACTCTCAGACTCAGTATGAAGAAGTTTCAGACAGACTCCTCAGGGCAAAGCTCGGGCATTCAATCTTCTTCTCAGATTCTCAAGGATTTGTTTTAGAAAATTTTACTCCAGGTATGTGGAAATTCAACAAGGGAATTGTCTTCCCTTGTGTCCCAAAATCCTTTCATAATTTCTTATCAGTTCTAGCCTTGAAGTTTTGAGTTATGGTAAAATTCGTAGCCAAATTCTGATTAATTCTTATGGGTTGTTGTCCCTATGTATTAATGTTATGCTTTCAATACTTAGTGATCATGTTGCTACTTACTTCCTATAAAAATGGTTTTATCCCTAACTCTATAAATGCAGTAATTTGGGTCTTGCATAGTTGATTAGATATTAATGTTGCTTGACTCTGTTAGTGTTGGAAATTTCTCATGTTATTACTATCATATGGATTCTCAGTCAGTTGGATGCTAGTTCAATCTCATTATGAATGTTAGTATCTTCAGTATCTTTCAGTAATGTCAGTTGATCAGTTTGACTATAGTTAGTTTCTCGAGGTATCAGTAATGCCTCCCAGTTATCAGTTATCAGTTATCAGTTGGTTCTTTAGATGGTTATGATGCTTCCAGATAAGAAGCTCTGACCAGTCTTAGAACCACCTGTACCAGTTTTTGTTTGTTCTTTAGATGGTTGCGGTGCTTCCAGATAAGCAACTCTGGCCAATCTTAGAACACCAGTTTTAGTTATCTGGTCCGACAAGACTCTCAGGGTACTTCCAGATGAGTACCCCTGATCTAGTCTTGGACCTCAACTTTGAGCTATCAGCTTAGTTGTCAGATTAGGACTATCCAGTGGGAGTAGGACTTAGCACTGAGAGGACCGGGGTTCCGGCGCACCTAGGTTCCCAGAACTACATTTCCACCGTAGGTTATTAGCCCAAATGGGCCTAGACAGTAATCTCACAGTTCATGCCTTTATACCCTAGCAAGGTATATTGGGTCCTATCGATGGGGCGTACACATCGATCACGTGGTTATATGTCAGTTATAGACTCTCCCACTTGTCAGTTCAGTTCAGTTTAGTTTAATTCAGTTTAGCTTAATTCAGTCACTCAGTTTCCGGAGATGTTATTGACCACCAATCAGGGTCCTTATTGACCATGTCAGTTATAACTCAGTTTATCAATATTCAGTATCAGTTGGTCATTTCATATTATTTCAACTTAGTTGTTTATTTCCCATACTTATTGTACATATCACTTACTCAGTACATTCAAAGTACTGATGCATACTTTCTATGTTGTATCGTATTATGATACAGGCGCAGGTTCTCAGTCCCAGCATCGTCAGTAGTTCCTCTTGATAAACCCAACAACAGCAATCCATTTGGTGAGTCCTCATCTTCTGAGGACATTATTTGCTTTTCAGTAAGTTTCTTTTCAGACAGACTTTAGAGTTAGCTGGGGCTTGTCCCAGCAACTCATCAGCTGGTAGTGGCTTTCAGACACAGTTGTTTAGAATTGTTTTCAGTGATGTTTTTACACTTTTGGCAGTATTGATTTATAAATATTTCTTTTAAAGCTTCTTCTTGCATTTACTTAGTATACCAGTGCAAATGTTAGACCATGTTTAGCTTGGGGTCACTTGTGGCACTAAGTACCGTATCTTGACCAGGGTATAGGCTCGGGTCGTAACATAACATTGTTACATCAGTGGAACCTTCATTCTTAAATCTCAAAGTTCTTTAGACTTTCTTTGAATAAAAAATTCTAGAGGTCACACAACAAAGGAAATAGGTGCTTTTGTGGCTAGAAATAAAAATATAGGCTTACAGCTCAATGAGGTTGACTAGGGATAATGTTAAAGGAGGTACAACAACAATGAACAACATGGGTCTATTTAAGAAATGCCTTAATCATATCTTACCTCTTCGACAACTAGCTATCATGCACACATGTTAGGAAAGTTCTAAATGTTACTCTATATACAAAACACAACAATTTCAAGCTTACCCCTCATGGCATTATGATCTGAGTCAATTTCTTATGGCCACATATCCACACAATTATATTGAATGACTTTCCATTATTAAGCCCAACGATCTGTTTTCTTGAGTCTAGTTAAAAAGAACTACGTGTTTCTCATGGAATTTTTACTTCTTATGCATTCAAGATGACCACTTCATTGCTTCTAGCTTAACTTCTTAGTGGAATTTCAAGAGCACACGAGTGGTGAGTTTTGACTCCAACCCAAAACAAAAAAATATGTGACTAATTTTTTCTTAAGACGGTCATCATCCATCCATCATCGGGACAAGTAAACTAAACTAACAAAAATATTGACTCTCAACTAAACTAACAAACAACTAGAGACGAACAAAAACATAATATAGCATCTTTCAGTTTCAACAGCCAACCACATACTAACTATTATAGACCAAGCTAACTAACACAAAAGTTTGATAACCATTACTACATCTAACTCTAAAAATTTAATAAAGATAGAATAAAAATTAAATCTATTTCCAATCAAAATTCTTTTTGAAGTTCGAGGTTTGGCATGCCACTTCAGCCATAGCACCAACCTGAGCACAATTTCTCTGAAGTTTAGGCTCTGGCATGCCACTTCTTCCATTTCACCAGGCCAAATTTCCTCGAATTCTTCTTTGTTCACACCTTGCACCATTTTTGAGTATTTTTCCATGTGTTACCTACCAAAATCATCTAAAAACATCTGTTAGCTCTTTTCACACCCACATTCATGAAACCTTGTATTTTATAAGGATAATCATCTCAAAACATAATAAAAGATGGGTAAAAAATATGGCAAATAGTCATAAGAATATGCCCAACATCAACAGCATAAACTAAGCGGTAGGAAATCATGAACACAACATGAGAGAAAAACTATAAATCATAAAACATAAGCATAGACATCTAAGCTGGATCATCTAATACATATCTATTTGAAAAAGCCTCTAATCATACGATGAGCTGATGGGACAACAACCCCAACTAGCTCGCTAAGTATGAGACTGAAAGACATAGCCATAAAGCGTAAAACTACTAAGTGTCCTCAGAAGATGAGAACTCACCCAAACTATGGCTAAACTGAACTGGATTGAAGCGGGAGCAGTGCTAACGTCGGGGCTCAGTCAGATCGTCCGAACTTATATGCTAAGTAAAATATACAGAGTATATAAGGTAAGTAAAATATGTTAGTAAAATGATAGTCAGAAAACATAAGTATAAAGTAAGTTGTTGAAATGAGAGTAAGGAAAATATGCTAAAATCATGATCCTGAGATAGTCATAAAAATGAGTTATTCAGTGTAAGCTAAAGCATAATGACCCAATATTTTCAAAGTGTAAGCATGTGGTTTAACATGGTTGAAAACCTAAGTAAAAGCTCATAATATGATCACTGGGTCAATCATACTATAAAACATGATATCATAATTCCTGTGCATGAATAACTTAAAAACATGAGGAACAATATGAGATTCATCATAAACGCCACCATCATGATGGAGCTGACATGATGCCTAACTATCTCGCTAAAGTTGGCCGAGTCGTTCCAAGATTGCCAAGGCAAGGAATAATTAAGGTGTGATATCACTCATGAATCTCGAAGGGATTGAACATGAATATATACTTACGGTGGCATGTAGTTCTAAGACCCCAAATTTTCTTGAATCCCTAGCCTACTCGGTGCTAGATACTACTCCCAAAAATATGCACAGGCTCATAGTCATCATTGTGAAAGCATACTTAATCTTGCATGGACTATTTTAAAATCATGATATCATAATCATACGTGACATATGCAAACTAACCACGAAAATAATTCCACTGAGTTGTCCATGATACATATTCTTGAGATTCATGAAATTCATACATACTTGAATAAATCATCATGATCTAAAGACATAGGTTCATAAGCTTGAAATTCATGAAAACGTGCATATTTGGGTGAAACCATCATAAACTTGAAAATATAGATTCTTGAGAGATCTTGGTAGGAAACATGTATTTATAATCACAAATTCATAAATTGAATCATAAGAGATTTGAATTCATAAGAGTTCATAAGAGATTTCATTAGAATTGGTTCTAACCCTAGAATCTCAATAAATCATGCTTGGAGACTTGAAATCATGAGATAAGGGTTAAATTGGGCATGAGGGTGGAAGAATTCCCCCATTCATAACTGATAACACAAAGGTTGGGAATCTCAAAACTAGAGTATGAACTTAAAACAAATGCTGAAGCAAAACTAGGAAACTAATTGAAAAGACTAAATAAGAACTAAGAGATATGGATTTGACAAGATCCAAGTAACAATGAATTGGCTATACCAAATCGAACGCCTTTACTTGAGAAACTAATCAAGTTTAGAATGGAATATTGACCGCTTCATGAGTAACGTTAGACAACAATTAGTAAGTGTACTAATCACCTTCTAAGAATACCAAGAAGAAACCAAAGATATCAAGAAGAAAAATTATCTTACTACCATAAACTATGAATCAGTTAGGTTGCAAGATAAATCCAAAAGTGATCTGCCACAGAGGTTCAAAGAACTCTCAAATATATCAATATTCAAACTCTAATCTTCATGAATGAAGAAAGACCCCTTTATACAGTAGTTGGTCAAAAGATATCATAAATGAAAATGATACTTCCTAGGACCTAGAAAACTACCACACACATTATCCTATGAAGTCAATATAGAACAAAATAACTATTATATGGCATAGAGGGCTGCCACACACAAAGTCCTAAGAGTCAATATAGAATAAAATAACTCTTAAATATAATTCTTGAAACTAATTAAAAAAATACTACAGTATTTTCTCCATTTAGGGGCTGATTTGGGATCCATTTCATCTCCTCTTGGACTTTAATTTGGCCCTTCAATTAGATGTAATACTTGGAGAAACTATCTTCATTGGGCTTGATATCTTATTCCATCACAAGACAGATTTTAATAGCTAATTCCTGTCCATTAAGTTGGTCTTCAAATTTTCTTGTTTGGGATCTTGTTATGGGTCCTCTTGGAACTTCCAAAGTTTCCTTAGTTGATGATGAGTTGCTATGGATGTTATCATTCCCCTCTTCTTCAAGAGAATTCGTCCTCGAATTCAATGCTACATCAAATAAAGAAAAATCAAAAATATTAAAGGTAGTAGTAGCTTAATATTCACTAGGAAGATTAAGTTTGTAAGCATCGTCTCCAATCTTTTCAACGACTTCAAATGGACCATATCCTCTTGGGTGTAACTTGAATTTTATTTTGGAAGGAAACCTTTCCTTCCTAAAGTGCACCCACACTAGATATCCAGGCTTAAAAATAACGGATTTCCGCCCCTTATTTTTTTCTTAAGGCAGTTTGTTCATTCTTCCGTTCAATTGCAAGCCTTGTTCGTTCATGAATTTTCTTCATCATTTCAGCCTTCTTCCTACCATCAAGATTAACAATATTATTAGAAGGCAAAGGAAGCAAATCAAGAGGAGTGAGGGGATTAAATTCATAAACAACTTCAAAAGGAGACTTACCAGTAGAAGATTGGATAGTTCTATTATAGGTAAACTCTATCATGGGCAAATGTTCCTCCCAAAAAGTTAATTTTTCCTTTAAAACAGCCCTTAACATATTCCCGAAAATCCTATTAACTGCTTCTATTTGCCCATCAATTTGCAGATGACAAGATGTAGAAAATAACAATCTAGTCCCCATCCTTCCCCAAAGAACTCTCCAAAAGTGACTTAAAAACATAGCATCCTTATCACTAATAATATTTTTAGGTATACCATGTAATCAAACCACTTCTTTCACAAATAAATCAGCCACATGTGATGCATCATTAGTCTTCAAACATGGAATAAAGTGAGTCATTTTTTAAAATCGGTCTACCACTACAAATATACTATCCTTACCATGTTTAGTTCTAGGAAGAACTAACACAAAATCTATGGAGATATCAATCCAAGGAGAAGTAGGAACAGGTAAAGGAGTATAAACACAACTTTTGATTTGGCCAACTTACATTCAAGACACTGGGAACACACTTTCTCAACATCCTTTCACATGCCAGGCCAAAAAAAATTTCAACAAGTATATCCAAAGTTTTGGGAACTCCAAAGAGCTATTAGGAATAAATAACTTATTTTCCTTAAAAAGGAATCCATCTTGAAGATTGAACCACTCATAAGGACCCAACTTACACTCTGCAAAAACCTTGCCAAAATTAGAATCATTACCATAAAGGCCCTTGATTTGATCAAAACCCATCAATTTAGAAGTAAGAGTAGAGACCAAGACATACCTTCTTGAAAGTGCATCAGCAATCACATTCTCTTTTCCTTGCTTGTAAGCAATCACATATGAGAAGGTTTCAATGAATTCAACCCATTTTGCATGCCTATGATTAAGCTTACCTTGGCTCTTTAAGTATCTCAAGGATTCATGGTCAGTCTTAACCACAAACTCTCTAGACCATAATAATGTTTCCATGTACCTAAAGCTTTTACCAAAGAATATAGCTCTTTGTCATAAGTTGAGTAGTTCAATGTATCTCCACTCAGCTTTTCACTGAAGTATGCAATGGTCTTGGAGTCCTGCATTAAAACAACACATATTTCTCTTTCCGAGACATCACATTCAACTCAAAAGACTTAGAAAAATCAGGCAATTGCAAAAGATGAATAGAACACAAATTTTCTTCTAATAAGTTAAAAGTAGCATCTTGTTCTTTTCTCCATGTGAAAACCTTGTCTTCTTAATAACTTCTCAAAGGAGCAATAATTGGTGCTAAAATCTCTAACAAACATCCTATAAAAAACTAGCAAGCTCATGAAAACTCCTAATCTCAGTTACACTCTTAGGTTTAGGCCATTCTTTGGTTGCCTTCATTTTATCTTCATCAACTTCAACTCCCTTATAACTGACCAAAAAACCCAAGAATACCACACGATCCACACAAAAGGTACTCTTTTTAAGATTAGAAAGCAATTGTTGCTTCTTAAGAATTTCAAAAACTTATATTTAGGTGTTCAACATGCTCATCCAGATTTTTACAAAAGATCAAGATATCATCAAAATAAACCACCACAAACTTTCCATGAAAATCCTTAAAAATATGATTCGTCAATCTCATGGAAGTGCTGGGTGCATTAGTTAAGTCAAAAGGCATAACTAACCACTCGTAATGCCCATATTTGGTCTTAAAAGCAGTTTTTCATTTATCTCTAGGATTCATTTGAATATGATGGTAACCACATTTTAGATCAGTTTTAGAAAAATTTTTAGACCCATGCATTAGTCTAACATGTCATCAAGATGAGAGATAGGATGACGATACTTTACCGTAATCTTGTTGATAGCTCGACAATCCACACACATCCTCCAAGATCCATCCATTGTGGGCACCAATAGAACAGGAACAGAGCAAGGACTCATGCTCTCTCGTACAAAGCCTTTCCAAGTAACTCTTCAACTTGTCTTTGAAACTCTTTTGTCTCTTCAGGACTACTTCTATAAGCAGTTCGATCTGGAATTTATGCTCCAGGTACAAAGTCAATTTGGTGCTCAATGCCACCCTAAAGTGGTAAAACCTTAGGTATATCCCAAGGAAAGATATCAGCAAAATCCTGCAAAAGAGAAGTAACACTACTTGGCAAAGAAGAAGTTAGTATCTCAGAATTAATCAAAACTTCTTTGTAAGTAAGTAGTATTATTGGCTGTTCTTCTTTTCTTATATTCAAACACTCCTTGGCTTTTATATAGAAACTCTCTTTTTTCTTTTCCTTAGCCTCTTTCTACTCACCAATTTTTTTTTTCACTCGAACCCTCTTTTACCTCTTTGCTTATGTTTTTGCCCTCTTTTTCTCTATCTTGGCCATCTCTCCTTTTTTCTAACTCTTGGCCAGAATTCTTTTCTTTTCCCTTAAGCTCACTTTTATTCCCTCCCCTTTATTCTCCCATTGATTTCCGCAATCTCTTTTGATCTTCAAACACTTGAGAAGGAGTTAAAGGTTCAAGAGTATACTTATTTCCATTAAGATCAAGAGAATATTTATTCTTTCTTCAATCATGAAAATATCAAACTGCCACAGAAGACCAAGCAAGATATGACAAATTTGCATAGGAATCACATCACAAAGAGTTTCATCCTCATACCTACTAACAGTGAATGAAATCATGCATTGTTTGTTGACTTTTAGTTCACCACTACCATTCAACCATTGGAGTCTATAGGGCTTAGGGTGTTTCATGCATGCAAGCCCTAACATATCTACCAAGTGTGAACTCACCACATTAGTACAACTACCACTGTCAATAATCATAGAACAAGTTTCCCCTTTATCCCACACCTAGTATGGAATATATACTCCCTTTGTTCATTACTTTCGAGTCCCAAATGAATAGACATAAGCCTCCTAACTATCCCAATCAAACCATGATTGAAAGTTCTACATCATCTTCACTCTCACCATCAGCTTCTTCCTCTTTCTCACTCTTTTCTCTCATATTCTATTTCAAGAATCTTCCAAGCTACCCCAACAAAACCATCATTAGGTAATTCTATATCATCTTCACTCATACCTCCCTTTTCTTTCTCATCCTCACATTTTTTACTCTCATATTTTCTATCTTCTCTCAAGGCAATGTTTCTTCTAGTTGGACATTCAAGCATCATATGTCCTCTCCCATGACATTTATGACATTAAATGGAGTTGCAAGGTTTAGATGACTTGGGAAAAACAGATTTACCTCCCTCTTTCTCATCTACTTTACCTTTGCCTTTGTCTTCCTGAGGTATAGAAGATACTTCTTCTTTTGACTATAGCTTCTTAGAAATGTGTCATGACCCGAACATAGGCCCGGATCGAGACACGGGCCTATGTTCGGGTCATGACAAACTTGGTATCAGAGCATTAGGTTTTGAAGTATCCTAGGGTGTCTGAAAGCCGCGTCTAGTAGAGTCTTTTTCATGGGTGTGAAGCATGAAACACTTATGATGAAGAGCCTGTGAGACATTTAGGAAATGTTCCTTTTTTCATGATTTATGTCGTGCAATGAAATGTCTCTCCATCCTTCTAACTCGTGTTATACACGTTTGAAGAAACATGAATCCCCACAGAGTTAATGAAAGGAAAAATAGGAATGGAAATGGCCATGAGGATGGCAATGAAGATGGGCATCTGTAGGCCCCACCAACCCATGCGGAGCATATACCTGAGCCAATTGCCCATGCAGAGTTCCGGGCAGCTATTCAGATGTTAGCCCAGTCCCTGACCGCCCAGGTCAATCAGCAGGCAGTAGCGCATGTCCCTCAGAATGGGAATGCGGCGGCAGCAAGGGTCAGAGATTTTCTAAGGATAAATCCTCCGAAGTTTCTTGGGTAAAAGGTGGACGAGGATCCACATAAGTTCATCATGAGATTCTAAAGATCACCCAAGTCATAGGGGTGACTGGAGAGGAGTGCGCCGATTTAGCCTCATATCAGTTGAAGGGAGTTGTGCACATTTTGTTTAAATAGTGGAAGGATAGTAGGGAAGTGGGAGCAGGACCTATTGGTTGGGATGAGTTTCATGCCACATTTCTGGAGTGGTACTTCCCTCGTGAGATGAGGGAAATTAAAGCAGCTGAATTTGTGAAGCTGAGACAAGGGAAGATGACAATGCAGGAGTATGCCTTACAGTTCACTCGTCTATCCAAGTACGCACTGGAGTTAGTGGTTGATCAGAGAACCAGTTTGTTCATAGAGTGGCGGACTACCTGGACAAGGATTGTAGGACTATCATGCTTCATTAGGATATGGATTTTCCTTGAATGGTTTTGTACGTCCATCAGATGGAGTCGGTGCATTTGAGAGAGAGAGAGAGAGGCCAAGAGGGATAGGACAAACAACTATGGGTTCTCTCAATAGAGACCGGGTGGTGGGCACCGATAGCAGTCCCACCAGAGATCTTCAGGCCCCGCGCAGTCAGCTATGACTGTGCCATCCCAATCTAGGCGCAACCATAGGGGGCGAGCATCAGGCTCTAGAGTCCAATATCCCAAAGTGTAGCAGATGTGACCGGAGACACACAGGATAGTGCTTGGCCGGTACAGATGCCTGCTTCGGGGCGAGAAGCCCAGACACATGCTTAGGGATTATCCAGAAGCCAGACAAGTTCATGATAGGGGCCGAGGCCTAGCCTCTAATTCTGCAGCTCCACCAGCACACCCAGCTCAGCAGGGGGCATCTACAACGTAGGTGGTAGGTAGCGCCAAAATAGATTCTATGTCGTAGCATCCCATCAGGAGTAGGAGGTCTCCCCGAATGTAGTCATTAGTATGTTACGAGTATTCCATCTTGATGTATACGCATTGTTAGAACCAAGGTCTACCTTATCTTTTGTGACGCCCTATGTTGCTAGTAGTTTCGGATTTAGTCCTAAAATCCTATTAGAACCCTTCTTAGTTCCTACTCCAGTTGGTGATTCAGTTATAGCTAGATGGGTGTATAGAGATTGCCCGGTCACAGTCCTTCAGAAAGTCACCTCAACAGATCTAGTAGAGTTTGCCATGACCGATTTTGATGTTATTTATGGCATGGATTGGTTGTTTGCATGCTATGTCTCAGTCAATTATAGAACCCATGTAGTAGAGTTCAGATTTCAGAGTGAGCTAGTCCTAGAATGGAAAGGTATTTCAGCTGTGCCTATAGGTCTCTTCATTTCCTACCTTAAGGCCATAAAGATGATTTCTAAGGGTTGCGTGTACCATCTAGTTAGGATTAAGGATGCTACATCTAAGACCCAGATTATCCAGTCAGTTCCAATAGTATGTGAATATCCCGAAGTGTTCCCAGATGATCTACTGGGAATCCCTCCCGAGATGGAAATCGATTTTGGTATTGTCCTTCTTCCAAATACGCAGTCTATATCTATTCCTCCTTATAGAATGGCTTAAGCCGAGTTAGAGGAGTTGAAGGAGCAGTTGAAAGACCTTTTAGACAAGGAGTTCATCAGACCGAGAAAATTCTCATGGGGTGCACCAGTTCTCTTTGTCCGCAAGAAAGATGATTCTCTTCGTATGTGTATTGATTATCGGCAATTGAACAAGATCACCATCAAGAACAAGTATCCTCTCCCTAGGATTGGTGATTTGTTTGACCAACTTCAGGGTGCTAAGTGTTTTTTGAAGATAGATCTCAGGTCTGGATACCATCAACTCTGGGTTTGGAAGAGTGACATCCTGAAGACAACCTTTCAGACTCGGTATGGTCATTACGAGTTTGTAGTTATGTCTTTTGGACTAACGAATGATCCTACAGCTTTTATGGATTTGATGAACAGGGTGTTCAAGCCGTATTTGGATGCGTTCGTGATTGTTTTCATAGATGACATCCTTATATACTCTAGGAGCGAGGATGAGCATGCCGCTCATTTGAGGGTGGTGCTACAGACCTTGAAGGATCGACAGTTGTATGCTAAATTCAGCAAGTGCGAGTTCTAGTTGAATTCAATGGCATTTTTTGGGTCATGTGGTGTCGAGTGGGGGTATTTAGGTAGACTCTCAAAAGATAGAAGCGGTGAAGAATTGGCCTAGATCGTTGAATCCTTCGAATATCAGGAGTTTCTTGGGTTTAGCTGGTTATTACCGGAGGTTTGTTGAGGGGTTTTCATCTATTGCAGCACCGTTGACCAAATTGACCCAAAACAAGGTAAAGTTCCAATGGTCGGACGCTTGTGAGAGGAGCTTCCAAGAGTTGAAGACTCGACTCACCTCAGCACCGGTGTTAATCCTACCCGAGGGTACCGATGGGTTTGTGGTATGTTGTGATGCTTTGAGGATCGACCTTGGTTGCGTATTGATGCATCATGGTAAGATTATAGCATATGCTTCTAGGCATTTAAAGGTTTATGAAAAGAATTACCCGACTCATGATCTCGAATTGGCGACGGTAGTATTTGCCTTGAAGATTTGGATACATTATTTGTACAGAGTCCATGTGGATGTGTTTACGGACCACAAGAGCCTATAGTACATGTTTACCCAAAAGCATTTGAATCTTCTCCAAAGAAGGTGGTTGGAGCTACTCAAGGATTATGATATGAGTGTCCTTTATCATTTGGGCAAGGCTAATGTGGTAGCGGATGCTCTTAGTAGGCTTTAGATGGAGAGTGTGTCCCATGTAGATGGGGGAGGAAGGAGCTGGTGAAGGATATCCATCAGCTTGCATGGTTGGGAGTTCATTTTGTTGACTCGATCGATGGTGGAGTTATTGTTCAGAATGGGTCAGAATCATCCTTGGTGACTGATGTGAAAGCTAGACAAGACGAGGATCCTATTCTAGTAAAGTTGAAGGAAGCCATTCAGAATCAAAAGGTAGAGGTCTTCTCCAAAGGGGGAGATGGTGTGCTTCGATATTAGTGTTTCTTATGTATTCCAGATGTTGATGATTTAAGAGATCAGATGTTGCACGAGGCTCATGGTTCCAGATATTCCATACATCCAAGTGCCACCAAGATGTACCGTGACCTACGGGAAGTCTATTGATGGAATGGCATGAAGAAGGACATTGTAGAATTTGTGTCTAAGTGCCTGAATTTTCAACAGGTGAAGGTGGAGCATCAAAGGTGTGCTTCAAGACATTCTTATTCCTACTTGGAAGTGCAAGGACATCAGTATGGAATTTATCACAGGGTTGCCTTGCACTCGTCGACAGTATGACTCCATTTGGGTGGTTGTGGATAGGTTGACCAGAGCAACTCATTTTGTACTGATAAAAACTACTAATTCAGCGGAGGATTATGCTAAGTTGTACATTTGGGAGTTAGTTCGGCTGCATGGAGTGCCATTGTCCATCATATCGGATAGGGGTACTCAGTTTACCTCCTAGTTTTGGAGATCATTTCAAAAGGGACTTGGTACTCAGGTCAAGCTCAGTACAACATTTCACCCGCAAATGGATGGTCAGGCGGAGCGGACTATTCAGACTCTTGAAGATATGTTTAGAGCATGTGTGATTGAGTTCAAGGGTAGTTAGGATGACCATTTGCCTCTCATTTATTTTGTGAACATTCCAGCATTCAGATGGCTCTGTTTGAGGCTCTCTATGGGCGGAGATGTAGATCGCCTATTGGTTGGTTTGAAGTTGGTGAAGCTACGATGTAGGACCAAATTCAGTCTATGAGGCTATGGAGAAAGTTCAACTTATAAGGGACAGGTTAAAAACAGCTCAAAGTCACCAAAAGTCCTATGCGGATGTGAGGAGGAAAAAGTCGATGATTGGGTGTTTCTGAAGGTATCTCCCATGAAGGGAGTGATGAGGTTCGGAAAGAAAGAGAAACTCAGTCCCTGTTATGTTGGCCCATACCGGATTGTGAAATGGGTTAGAAAGGTAGCATATGAGTTGGACTTGCCCTCTGAATTAGCTTTAGTCCATCCAGTTTTCCATGTATCTCTCTTAAAGAAGTGTTTGGGAGATCCAGCTCTAGTTGTTCCGCTGGACAGTGTCAGTTTGAAAGACAGCCTTAGTTATGAAGAGGTTTCGATGGAAATATTGGATCATCAGGTTCAAAAGCTGAGAAACAAGGAAGTAGCTTCAGTTAAAGTTTTATGGAGGAATCAGCATGTTGAAGGAGCTACGTGGGAAGCCGAAACTAACATGATGTCTAGATACCCACATCTATTACCTTCCAGCTCAGTTTCAGCTTAAGGTATCAGTTTCTTCCTTAATACTCTATTCAGTTTCATGTTCGGCTCATGTACCTCAGTTTCTTTCATGTAAATGGATGTATGTGCAGTTCGGGAATTCAGTTCAGTCATGTAGTTCAAATCGGAGTCAGTCACTCTGTCAGTATTCAGCATGTATGTTCAGTATTTGAATATGTGATTGTATTTCTCTATTTTCTGTATCTTTGCCCACATTTAAGGATGAATGTTCCCAAGGGGGATATATTTTAATACCCCGAAAGTGCCTAAGACTAGACCCCAGATTTAAAAATGAAAAGTAGCAGAAATCTGGAAAATGTTTTCAGAACGGGTCGCTGCACGAGTCGTTGGGGGGACTAACGACCAATTGGATGTGCCCGTGAGGAGATACTGTAGGTTTGGAGTTGGAAGTAATGGGTCAAGGAACGACCCGTTGTTTGATATAATGGGTTGTTGGTTGTGAGCCGTTGTGAGGTGGGTCTGGTTCAGGAAGGAGGCAACGAGTCATGTGATGACTCGTCGTTGGGAGCAATGAGTCGTTGTAAGTGCCTATTGGGAGGAATCCCGCGAGATGGGTAGTGGTGTTGATGGATTATTACCACGAGTCGTTAGAGCTGGGTACGACTCGTGGAACCTATCATGGTATTAGGTTTGGGGTCCGGTATTCAGGGTGAAACAACGAGGGTTGTAACGGACCATTGGATCCAGTAATGGTCCGTTGTGACGCCCGTTGTCACTGGCAGAATAGTTTTTCCAGGGAATTCATTAATGGTATTTTCGTCATTCCTATGCCCTAGGATCCTAAACTACATCGTTTTAAGCTCGAAATAGAATGTTTTAAGAGGGGTTAAGTCATTCTAAGACTAGCCTAATTCATGCATGCAAGCTTAGGGGTTTTGAGAGGTGATCAAGTCTAGTTTTCTACAAGTTCTTCCTCAATTCTCTTTGGGCTATCAAGGAAGTGTGAGAATCAGATTTCTTTAGGTACGTAAGGTTATGAATAGGTGTAATTGTCCACACCCATACCCAATTCCCTCTCAATTCACTATGCTCTAGTTGATGATTCCATGGGGTTTTTACCCAATGCATGAATTCCTATGTTTTAATCATGGGTATGATCTAATCATGTTCTAAATGAGGAATTATGATTAATGGGTAGATTTTACAAATGTTTTAAATTATAAATTATGTTTTCAAGTTTTCTAAACTATCATGCCCATCCATGAATGTTCATGAAAGTTGAGATCCATGAGAAATATGTTCAAGTATGATGTGATGTTGATGAACAAAGTATGATTTCGAAATACCCATGTTACGTTCATGTTTCCAAAATGAATGAAGTTGATTTCAAGCATGTTTAAGAATTGGGCAAACCCATATGATCAAGTATGATGTGATGTTGATGAACAAAGTATGATTTCGAAATACCCATGTTACGTTCATGTTTCCAAAATGAATGAAGTTGATTTCAAGCATGTTTAAGTATTGGGCAAACCCATATGATCAAGTACGTTTTACGATTTCATGAATTAGCTTACCACATGGTTTTGGAGTCAAGACTCCCATTATTTTCAGCTTGTGGTATGGTTTGAGCCATAGCTCCTCATGTTATGATTTCAGATTATGCATGTATGTTATTATTCAACTTCGTCACTAAACGATGGTCAGCTTCATTGAAAAACGATGGAGATCACATGCATGTTTTGTGGAGTAGTGTCTAGCACCGAGTAGGCTAAGGGTCAGTCAACCCTATGCCTCAGAACTACGCGCCAACGTAGGTATGATCAAATTATTTGGGACCTCTTTTGGAGCTTTCCCCTGCCCCCAAGGGGCCTTGAGCTTGATATCAATATCATGGTAGCATCTTTAGCCCTGGAAAGGCTTTAGATGGCTCTGGCCACTTGAGTGTAATAGTTGGGACCACGTAAGCTGTATCGTGGTAATGTAGGTTACATGACGAGTCTCCCATTGTTCCTCATGATTTCAGTTATGCATATAGATCAGTCATGACAATATATTTTCAGCAGGTTTGACCCAATCTTTTGTTTTACTTATGATTATCATATTTTAGCTTTGGGTCATTTGATTAGTTATGATGTTCAATTATGTTCAGATCATGATTTCAGAAAATAGCATGCAAACCCTACTCTCAGATTCTTATCTTAATTATGGTTTATATTATGCATGTTCAATGATGTTAAATACTTAGCGATTTTACTTACCTTGCATACTCGGTACATTCCACGTACTGACCGCATACTCTATGTTGTATTGTTTGATGATACCGGCCTCGATATTCAGACTCAGCCTCGTTGGTAGACATCCTTCTAGAGTAGCATATCCGGTCTTAGTTAGTGAGTCCTCGTCTCTCGAGGACCATTCCTTATCAGATATTTTTAAAATTTCAGTTTCACGCTTAGAGAGTTAGTTGGGGTCTTGTCCCATCAACTCATCAGAAATAAAGGCTTTTTCAGACATAGATTGTACAGCTTCATACTCGTGTTATATGTTCTAATGTTATGCTTTGTTCAGACTTCCGCTATGTTTATTATGTTGATCTTCTGCTTTTATTGATTGAGTTAGATGTTATATTCATGCCACAGGTCGACTTGGAGCCTCTTGGGGTTCCTTGTCCCGTGTATCGATCGGGGCCTATGTTCGGTTCGTGACAAAATGGTGGTTGGTTGATTCCTCCATGAACTAGCCTGATGTATATTTTATTTTGCTTTTCTACTTCTATAGCCAAATCTACTAACTCAGCTAAAGTTACATATGGTTTTATCTCTACTACATTAGCTATTTGTCTATTTAAAACATTAAGAAATCTATCCATAGTAGCCTCTTCGTCTTCTATGTAATTAGCTTGGATCATATCCATATCCATAGCCTTAAAGTATTCATCAACAGTCATGGTTCCTTGCTTCCTTGATTGAAGATGTTGTTGCAGGTCTCTTTGAAAATGGGAAGGCACAAACCTATTCTTCATGACCCTCTTTATCTCAACCCAACTAGCAACGGGTGGTTCTCCATCTTGTTATCTATCCGTTGTAAGCTTTTTCCACCAAATAGAAGCATAGTCAGAAAATTTAACAACAACAAGCTTAACCTTCTTACCTTCCGAATAGTTGTGACAATCAAAAATGGCCTCAGCTCTCTGCTTCCAAGCAAGTTACAAATCTGGATCTCTTGTGCCCTTGAAAGATGGCATCTTCATCTTTATGCTATTTATGTTGTCATCTTCCAATCTTGATCATTATTCCCTCCTATCTCTCCCTATCCTATCCAGATTTACATCAAATCATCAACCAAATCATATATAGGATTTTCTTGATTCACAATGGGGGCATGGGGTACATTTCCTCCTATTTTGAGGTCTAGGATTATTTTTGGGTTGTACAATAGGTTGATTTCCCCTCCTAAGTTCAACTATATTCTCATTTTGTTTAGCAATGACATTCTTTATCTCTTGGAATTGCAAGTTCTATCTTTCAAATTATTGGTGCATAACTTGTAAAGTAAAATCATTTCTTGCTCGGGTCTCAGCTTCTTGAGCATCCCTCCTTTCACCATCACCTGTATTAGACATCTTAGAATTGGATCTTAATCGCTTCGCGAGTAACGTAAGACAATAATGAGTAAGTGTACTAATTGCCTTCTAAGAATACCAAGAAGAAACCAAAATTTTCAAGAAGAAAATTATCTTACTACCATAAACTATGAACTAATTAGGTAGTAAGATAAATCCAAAAGTAATCTGCCACAAACGTTCAAAGAACTCTCAAATATATTAATATTCAAAATCTGATCTTCATGAATGAACAAAACCCCTTTATATAGTAGTTGGTCTAAAGATATCATAAATGAAAATGATACTTCCTAGGACCTTGATAACTACCACACACATTATCCTATGAAGTCAACATAGAACAAAACAACTATTAAATGGCATAGAAAGCTGTCATACACAAAGTCCTAGGAGTCGACATAGAATAAATAACTCTTAAATTTAATTCTAGAAACTAATTAAAAAATGTTGTAGTATTTTCTCCATTTAGGGGCTGATTTGGGGTCCATTTCATCTCCTCTTGGATTTTAATTTGGGCCTTCAGATATAGTAAGACTTGGAGAAAATATCTTCACTAGGCTGGAGATCTTCTTCCATCACAAGACACATTTTAATAGCTAATTCCAGCCCATTAAGTTGGTCTTCAAATTTTATTGTTTGGGATCTTGTTATGGTCCTCTTTGGACTTCCAAAGCTTCCTTAGTTGATGATGATTTCCATGGATGTTATCAATAACCCTACATACCTGGGTTTGAAGAATATTTGACTTGATTTGGAGACACAAGGGAAAATTGAGGAGAAGATGATGAAGAACCCTAACTCCTTTTGAGGGGATTTGATTTTCAGTTAGAGGTGTTAGGAGTAGAATGAGGGTTTAGAATGAAAAATGCCCCTTAAAAACACCCTTTTAGGAGTTCAAAATGACTTAATTAGGAGTTAGGAACATAGGAATTACGAAAGCGCCTTTAATGACCCGACTGCTAAATTGCCTCTGCAAGACCCAACAAGTCACCTAGCAACTTGTTAGGACATTTGACAGGTCATCACCCCTGACCCGTTACAACTGGATACATTTTCCAACTTTTTGGTCTTTTATTGAACCTCTACTTAACAATTCATTAGGACACTTAAAGGATCACTTAACCAGTCATTAAGACCCTCAAAACTCCATCTTTCACCAACTTATTGCACTTAACGGGTCACTTAACAACCTGTCAAATGACTTAATGAGTCACTTGATGATTTTATATTATGACCTAGTACAAGTTTTCCTATTTTCTCCATTTCGTGCCTCGGGTATCTTAGGGGATTTTAGGGTATTGCACATAATGATAACACCCAAATTACACCTCACAATGAAGTATAAAGTGGTCACTGTCAAATATAGTAACCCAACTAGGTTGGGTCGATCCCACTATGAATAGGTAAGAAATAATATGTTAACGATGATTAAATTAACTTGTAGTCAATATTTCAGAAGGGGGTTGCAAATTGTAGCACCCCAAAAGTCCTTAAGATCATACCTGAGGAGTGAAACGGAGAAAACAAGAAAAAAATCTACACCATGTCACAGGACGAGTCATCTAGTGAACCGTCAAGTGACCTAACGAGTCGTTGAGTGACTCGTTAGGTGGTGCCAAGTTGGAGAAAAATGTTATTTTCTGGAAGTCACGACAGATGGACTGACGAGTCATTAGGTATCCCCACGAGTCGTGAAGTGACTCGTTAAGTATGATGGGTGATTGAAAAGCTCGAGATTCAGAGTGTCATGATGAGTGGTGAAGTGATCCATTAAGTGTAATGATGAATCGTTAAGCGGAGATGTCAAATCAAGAATCAAAACGTTGGAATTCTGGCCAGTGGCGAGGAGAGGGCTTGACGAGTTGTTAGGTCACTCATTGGGACTGGCAGTGGCCCTTTTGCAGTAAGATCATTAAGGGTGTTTTCATAATTCCTAAGTTCCTAACTCCTAAACTAAGTCGTTTTAAGACTTCTAAAGGGTGATTTTAGGGGTTTTAATTATCCTAAACCCTCATTCTACTCCTAACACCCCTAAGTGAAGATCAGATCCCCTCAAGATACTTTTTCTGTGGTCACACTATGCCCAAATACTTTTCTCATGCCTGTTTGGTTTTACTCCCAAAAGGAGACCATCCTAATAAGCTTTCTGAGTACAAACCTATAAGCCTTTGGAATTTCACCAACAAAATTATTTCCAAGCTCATTTTCCTCAAACTAGCCCCTATTCTACCTCATCTCATTTCTAATAACCAGTCTGGGTTTGTTAAAGACAGAAGTATCTTTGAAAACATCATGTTTTCCTAGGATATCATTCACAACATCAAAAAGCCTAATGAGGGTGATATTGTAGTCATTAAATTGAACATGACCAAGGCATACGATAGGGTTTCTTGGTCCTACATCTGCCTAGTGATGAGAAGGATGGAATTTAGTGATACTATCATCAATTTTATTTGGAGAATTATGGATAACAACTGGTATTTTTTCATAGTCAGTGGTGCAAGACATGGATTTTTTCACTCTACTAGAGGTCTCAAGCAAGGAGATCCATTGTCTCCAGCACTTTTCATCATCTGGGCTGAAGTTTATTTAGAATGATGAACCACCTGTATCAACATCATTTGAACTAAGGGTTTCACATGGAGAGAAATGGGCCTCAAATAAATCAACTAAGTTTCACAGATGATGTTATCATATTCTCATCAGTGACTAGTTCTTCATTACAACTAATTATGGAAGTTTTATCTACTTATGAGGATGTGTCTGGACAACTCATCAACAAGGAGAAGAGTCACTTCATGATCCCTACACATACTCAGAATATTATGTGCAGAATTAAGGATACCACTGGTTTCACTCAGAAGGATAGTCTTTTCACTTACCTTGGTTTCCCTCTTTACATAAGAAGGCAAAGAATCATCTACTTCTCTAGTATGGTGGCCAAAGTGGTGACTAAGATCAAAGGGTGGTAGTCCAGGATACTTAGATTTGGAGGAAGAGCTACTCTTTTAAAGTTTGTGTTACAATCTTTACCCATTCACATACTCTCTGTTATGTCACCTCCAAAGACTACTCTCAAGAAAATCAAGTCGCTCACAGCTGATTTCTTATAGTGATGGGAAACAGATAAGAAGAAATACCATTGGGCCTCTTGGGAAACTCTTTGTTATCCATATGAAGAAGGTGGTATTGGTGTCAAGCAACTTTCAGATGTTTGATCTTGCTCTTTAGTATAAAAAGTGGTGGAATTTTAGAACCAAAAATTCTCTTTGGGGGCAATTTCTCAGAGCTAAATATTGTCAAAGGGCCAATCCTATAAGCACAAAAGGGAAACTACCCATTCCTGGATTTGGAAGCACATGACGAGGAATAAGTAGGTGCAAAAGAACCATATTTAGTGGACCCTCCAATCAAGCACATGTTACTTCTGGTGGGATGATTGGTTAGGTATTGGGCCTCTTGCTTATCACAAAGATACCTTGCTAAGGCTCAACAATATGGTTGTATCTCAATTTCTGATTAATGGACATTGGAATGAGGAAATGGTGGTCTAAAATGCCCCTCCACAGTTTGTTCAGTTGATTCTTAGCACTCAATTTCAATTCTTGGAAGGTGTTCCTAATCAGCCAGTTTGGAAGCTCAATACTGATGGAAATTTTACTTGTTCTTCAGCTTGGGATCTTATTAGGAAAAAGAAGATCAAGACTATGACTAATACTCTTACTTGGCACAAGAATATCCCTTTTAAACTGTCTTTTCTTCTTTGGTGAGCTTTGAGAGCCAAACTTCCTACTAATGAGAAGATATCACCTTTGAAAGTGAACCTGTTGAATGTTCTTGTTGCTACAGACCTGGCTTGGACACTATTGAGAACATCTTCTCATCTGGTCACTTTGCTGCATACATTTGGAAGTTTATTTCACATCCTTTGGACATTCAGCAAATAGCTAGTTCTTCAAGGAACCTTCTTATGACTTGGTTGACTGCTAAGCACAAGAATGAGGTTCAAAAACTCATTTTACATGTGACTCCTATTATTGTGTGTTGGAACCTTTGAAAACAAATGTTCTAGCAAACATGGGGGAAAGTAGTCAAACTCTTCAAGAGTCAAGTACTCTATCTTCAAAGACATCTCCAACTTGTTTCCACTTTTACTTATATCTCTTGGCCTTCTAGTTGGATATTGAGTACATTGCTGGAGAAGTGTCAATATGAAACCAAGGTGATCAAGGTCTGTTGGAAAAAATCTACTCAGCCTATAGTCAAACTCAACACAGATGGGAGTGCACTTGAAAATTCGGGAAACATAGGGGCTGGTGGCATTCTTCGAGATTGCAAAGGGCATTTAATTTTTACTTTTGCTACCCCCTAGGTATTGGTACTAACAACCAGGTAGAGATTCAAGAAGTTGTTTATAGGCTTCATTGGTGCATTCAAAATGGCTATAGTAGGGTCATTCTATAGGTTGATTCTGAACTACTCATAAAGTGGCTCAATAATAACACCAAACATCCATGGAATATCAAAAGATACATCATAGAACTTCAAGACCTCATCAGCATGCCAGATTACTTTCAAGGCAAACATATGTATATAGAAGCTAACTTTACAACCGACTCCCTTTCCAAATATAGTCATGAGCTGAACTCACCACAACATTTCTACAATCTACAACAGCTACCAAAAGAAGCAAGAGGTTATTATAAGCTTGATAATATGGGCGTGGCAAACTTTAGAAGGAGAAAATTAAAGAGAATAAAGAAACCCTCTTGAGCTTATATTGTGTTCTTGGTGCTTTGCCAAGTCTTGGTATAGATCCCTCTTTACCACCTTTTGTTTGCTCCATCCTTTTCATCTAACTTAACACTGTTTAAGTTTTAGCTTCTTTAAATTGGTCTTAGCTCTTTTGTGATTTTCTTTTCTTACTATATAAGGGGAGAGTCTCCCTTAATTATGCTTTCCTAGTTTATTTGTATTTGAGAGGAGTCCTCTCTTCTTAAATGCTTAGTTTCTAGGTTTTCTTTCTAGTATTGGGGATGAGTTGGCTATTCTTAGTAGGATGGCAGACTTATGAATCACAATAGGATCGGAGGTAAGGTTTATGTCCCCTTCCTTGTACATATTTTTTGTTGTTTGTTTATGTTAAGTGTCACACCCCGCCTTGGGGGGTATGACTGGCACCTGGTGCCCTGCTAGGATCTAAACTGCTAGACTGCTAAGCCTGAGCACATCTGGTGCCTGGCTGGCTCTAACTCAGATTCAGGGAAACAACGGGCTATATGACGGCTGTAAATACAGCCTCCGGCCGACTAGGCCTATAGCCACCTGTACCTGTGCTGACAGCTAACCAGAAACATATCAATATAGGGAAACCTATGCGGGCCGACAAGGCCACCATGCTGTCTAGTTATCTGTAACTCAACAATGAAATACTGGAAAGCTACATGACCGGCAAGGTCACCACTACTGTCAAACTATGGCCCCACATGGCCAACATAAAAGAGGTAAAAGTACTAACAGCTACACAACTGCACGGCCTCACACGACCGGCTCAACTGACATTAGGGAAATATATACAGACTGCAAGCCTCTAGGAATAGCAATAGAAATGATTGGGACAGGGCCCCGACCTACCCGTACTGTACAACAAAAGAAAACGAAATACACCTCTGGGATTTAGTCTCCGGATGACGGGAGCTGAATACTCAAGCGCTGACTGGAATCACGACGGATCGCCTGCTTGTCTATGAGTACCTGCAGGCAAGTAATGCAGCGCCCCACCGGGCGTCAGTACCGTTGGTACTGAGTATGTAAAGCAATAACTGAAAGAAATATCTGAAAACAACAATACAACTGATGAAACTAAAGTAGAAAGGAATAGATTAACTGTCTGATAATGTAAATCATACCTTCTCTTAATTATACTGGAAGGAGTAGGAGTTGTTCAGTGCTTTGGTTGGGGTTATAAAACCGACACGCAAGTGCACGTGGTCAAACAAGTAGTAAGTGGCTTAAGTAAGCCAAGTATCGATCCAAGGAGACTCTGGATAAGTAAAAATTGCTTAAGTATACTATATTCTATCTCACTTCTATATATGCTGACAACAACGTAACCAACAATTGAAAAGTTTGTTTTATAAAGTATGTACTAAAACTACTAACAATTATCTACTTTGAATTTAAACTATGGATATGAGCATGCCAAGGTTAAGAACATGTAATGAACTTGATTATAATCATAAATTGGTTAATATTTCTCTCCCAGTTGCTAGCCAAGAACATTAGCCAAGAAATTAAAACTCTCGTATTTAATCTCACTTAAGAATCATAAACCATCCGTCTACATTTCTGTGATCAAATGCAATTCATGACCTAGCAATACAATTTCGGTTCCTAAATTGACTAATACGGCTTTCAAGTATATTTCTATCAGGAAAGCACATCAAAACCCAATTTTCCCAAATCAAGTTAAGAACAATACCCTATTAATTCACAACTTTCCAATTTCATGCTCTCTCGAGTAAAATCGGACTTTTTAGATATACATTAATGTCGGCCACACACCAATGCAGTAGAAACAAGAATTAATAAAACAACATGGAAGAAGAAGATGAAAAACCATATAATTTAATAATCAAAATTCATCACAAATGTTCATAACCTCAGCAAGGAAGGGAATTAGCCACTCATTTGTGGATTAATCATCCTAAAACAAGTGTTAATCATACAAACAATTGATTGAAAGAAGAAAGAAAGAGAGAAAAACCCTGAGCTTTTTCGTCCCTCAACTGCCTGTAACCCACGTCCTTGCTCCACCAAGTCTGAATTAATTAAAAATAAGCCTAAGTGTTCTATTTATACTAATGGGAATTTTTCCCGGAATAACAAGCAACGTGTCACGGAGTGCAACGCGGAGCACTGTCTCCATGACACGGCGTGGACGCGGACCCTCTCTGGAAATTTGGGGTCCGGGAGTAAAGCTTCAACGTGGCACGACATGCAACGCGGAGGCTTGCCTCCGTGCCACGGAGCTGTCGTGAGGCTCCACAGGAATTTGACTAATTATTCACCCTCCAGGCAGAATGCCTCCGCGATGGTAGCGTGACACGGCTCCATCGCGGAGCCCCTTTATATTGTGCAGTCCAATGCCTTCTTCGTGCTCGCTTCCAAGTCCAACTCCGATATTGTTCCAACATGCATTTTAGCTCTTCAAAATCACATTTTACCTACAAAACAATGCTAATCATGTTGGTTAGTATAAATTCACATTTTATTACCAATTACATGAAAATGTATACACATTGCTAGATAAACAAGGCGAAAATGATACATTTGAGTATCACTTGGGCATATAAATCTGCCCAAGATCAGGAGTCATACCTGGAGACATATCGTTCTACTGCCGATCTACTCGTGTCTAATGTAACATGGCATAACATAACATAACATAATATAGCACACACAAACCTTACCCGGCCCCCATAAGCCGGGAGGTACAACCAGCACAGAATCTATACCCCTACCCCGGTCATCCCATCTCCTATAATCGCCATAAGCATCCTGCCGGTCCCCTGGGTATGCACTTGGGCTCGCTGAGCCCTTGACTATAACTGCATCTGAGTCCGGAGGACTCCTGAATCAACACCCGGGCGTATCCGCTCGACAGGGGTGTGTAAGGGCCGATCAAGGCACAATATGGGGAAAACTGGCATCCCATCTTCATCCCCTGTGGGACGGCATGCCACTCTGTAGAGCGACGTATCCTCTTCCTCTGGCGGACGAGTCGATACAGCTATTAACCCTGGGGCGGTCATGGATGCTAGGTAATCCAACCCCAAAACAATACAACGGTCTCAACTGGTAATACTATCTGCATATCCCATATACTGAAGCTAATAGTAGTAAAGTATTTGTACATACTATATGCTGAGCTGGTAATAGTAATATGTACATACTTAACACATGCTGAGACTGACAATAGTATGCATGTATAATATATAATCTTCTGCCATACCGTACTGAGTCTAATGCTGGACAAGATATAGTCTTTCTGCTGAAAACCATGTTGTATGATGAGTTTCTATAGTAACATGATTTGCTATTTTTAATATGTTTTCTAAACTTCATTTTAACCTATCATTCTACTTCTGAGATGTCTTACAGATATTACATTGCTTTACTGGGTTTCAACTGAATACAATAATATCCTGACATTTTGTACTACATCATATACTGAGCATGCTGTGCAGTTCCTAACACTTATATTAGAATCTATATCGTGCTAGCAAGTCTCGCGCTAATCATAACATGATGCTTCTAATATCGTACCAACATTCGTAATAAACATAACACATGACTTTTGAACATTCTACTGGTCTTTAAATTACTTTACTATACCGAGATTTACTAACTTGCCGAGGAAACTAGCTTTACATACCTTCATTTCTGATTTCCCGACTAACTGGCGTAGCTTGGTCGGTATTTCAGCTATTCCTCCCAACTGCATTCATATATGTATCAATTAATACCAAATATAACTTTATTTTAAATGAACAACGTCACTTCAATGTAATTTATAGCCTAAAGTTAGGCTTATCGAAAGACGGTCGAAAACTCGCTATTTTTCAGAGGTCCAGAAGAGAGAAATATTCACTTCACCGCTAGAAACACATAGACACTAGTTTGGAGCAATTCTACTTACCTTAGCTCGGTAGCTCGACGATTCGTCGGCCGTATTTCACTAAACTAAATCCGTAGGAATGCTCTCTGCTGCTAAATATCTCAGTATCTGGGGTTAATTTGAGTTTGGACAACGTTTAGCAGCGTAATCGGATGAAAATTATATTACCCCCTTCGTTCTTTTCTCTTCTCTGATGTTTCCTCTCTGCTTCATTGGAAATTTTTAAGTTTATATGATTTAAAACCGAAGTGGGGCTTTATATACTTGGGCTTGGACAAGGCCAACGTGTCACGGAGCCAACACGGAGGCTTCACCTTCGTGACACGCTGCCATCGCGGAGGGGCTCTGCCTCGGCTCCTTCCACGATGGTTCGGCAGGTTTCTCGTCCGATCTTTTTCCCGGGCCTTTCTCTAGCACGTATGGCGTTCAAATATGCTTAACCAATATGCAAATAGGTCATCTAAGTGCCAGGAATCCTACGGGGTATAACATTCTCCCCCCTTAAGAACATTCGTCCTCGAATGTATACTGCTATCTAGAGGACTACTTAACTTACTTGTTTAGAAAAATTTCGGCAGAGTCTCCCCTGTAATATGGACTATACCAAAAACCTGAAATACAGAAAAGTCCAATACAGGTAGTGTACACAATACTTTAGGATTCACTGGATGGCTAAGTATCAATCTTTCTCACTTATACATATACAACCATAAGATATTACATAAGCAATAATACGGACATACCTGTCGCCTGATTAGGCCTGGAATAGGTGAGGGTACCTAGCTTTCATATCTTCTTCATCTTCCCACGTCATTTCCTCACGGTTCCTGTTACGCCACAATACTTTGACAGACGCAACATCTTTAGTCCTCAACCTGCGAATCTGTCTGTCTAAAATAGCTACTGGAACCTCTTCATATGCTAACTCTTCTGTGACCTGGACATCCTGAACGGGAACTATTGTAGAAGGGTCTCCTATGAACTTCATCAACATAGAGACATGGAATACTGGGTGAACAGATGCTAACTCCGGAGGCAAGTTCAATTCGTATGCAACTCGGCCTATTCTTCGCCAAATCTGATTGGCCCAATGAATCTCGGGCTAAGCTTGCCTTTCTTGCCAAATCTCATCACCCCTTTCATCGGAGACACTTTCAGATATACCCAGTCATTTACCGCAAATTCTAGATTTCTGCGCCGCATATCTGCATAAGACTTCTGGCGGCTCTAAGCAGTCAGTAAACGTTCTCGGATAAGCTTTATCTTTTCCTCTGACTGCCGAACAATGTCTGGGCCAACCAATGCTGATTCCCCCACTTCAAACCAGCCCATCGGTGATCTACATTTTCGCCCATATAATGCTTCAAAGGGCGCCATCTGGATAGCTGAATGATAACTGTTATTATAAGCAAATTCAATCAACGAAAGATGCTCATCCCAGCTACCCCCAAAATCTAGCACACACGCTCGTAGCATATCTTCGAGCGTTTGGATAGTCCGCTCAGCTTGCCCATCTATCTGGGGGTGGAATGCTGTGCTCAAATTGATCTGCGTTCCCAAACCCCTCTGGAAAAACTGCCAGAATCTAGCTGTAAACTGTGCTCCCCTATCTGAAATGATGGATACCGGCACTCCATGCAATCTAACTATTTCTCTGATATATAATTCGGCATAATCCTCAGCCGAGAAGGTAGCCTTCACTGGCAGGAAATGAGCTGATTTTGTCAGCCTGTCAACTATTACCCAAATGGAATCATTTCTGCGTCTGGTATGGGGTAACCCTGTTACAAAATCCATGTTTATCATTTCCCATTTCCACGTAGGCACCGTTATATCTTGCGTCAAACCGCCTGGCTTCTGGTGCTTCGCTTTCACCTGCTGACAGTTAGAACATCTAGATACAAATTCAGCTATCTCAGCTTTTATACCTGGCCACCAGTAGATGTCTCTGATGTCGTGGTACATTTTTGTCGCTCCTGGATGGAGGGAATAGCGAGCGTAATGTACCTTATGCATGATACGCCCACGAAGCCCTGAAACATTTGGGACACAGAGGTGGCCCTTACAGCGTAGCACATCATCCTCCGTCATTTGGAAATCTGACTCCTTACCTTTCTGAATTCTATCTCTGAGCTGGACTAAATCAGGGTCCTCGTACTATCGTTCTTTTACCTCTGTAACTAATGATGACACAGCAGAATTCTGAATTACTGCTCTATTATTTTCTATTTCCATTACTCGAACGGCTAAACCAGCTAACTGATGAATCTCTTTGCCTAACTCCCGCTTCTCAGGTCGCAAATACGCCAAACTCCCCATTGACTTACGGCTCAGGGCATCTGCCACTACATTAGCTTTTCCGGGGTGGTATAGAATATTCACATCATAATCTTTTAACAGCTCCAACCAGCGGCGTTGCCGTAGATTCAACTCCCTCTGAGTGAAGATGTACTGTAGGCTCTTGTGATCTGTGTAAATATCAACATGGACGCCGTACAGGTAATGCCTCCATATCTTCAAGGCGTGGATCACTTCAGCTAGTTCCAGGTCATGGGTAGGGTAGTTCTTTTCGTGTTTCCTCAGCTGTCTAGAAGCATATGCAATCACTTTACCATGCTGCATCAACACATAACCTAACCCGACGCCTGATGCGTCGCAGTACACCGAATAACCTTCTATCCCCTCCGGCAACGCTAACACTGGGGCGGAGGTTAATCTGTCTTTCAGTTCTTGGAAGCTCTGCTCGCATGCCTCTGTCCACTGAAACTTTGCTGCTTTCTGTGTCAATTTGGTTAGAGGTGCCGCAATGGTCGACAACCCTTCAACGAACCTCCTGTAATATCCTGCCAACCCCAGAAAACTACGAACTTCAGTCGGAGTGGTAGGCCTAGGCCATGACTTAACTGCTTCTATTTTCTGCTTGTCTACATGTATACCAGCATCCGACACGATATGCCCTAAAAAGGCCACAGAGTTAAGCCAGAATTCACACTTAGAAAATTTAGCATACAACTGGCGGTCCTTGAGGATCTGGAGCACTGTCCGCAAATGAGTCCGGTGATCTGCTTCAGAGCGAGAATACACCAGAATGTCATCAATGAATACTATCACGAACAAGTCCAGGAAAGGTCTGAAAATACTGTTCATCAGGTCCATGAAGACTGCCAGGGCATTCGTTAACCCGAAGGACATCACTAGAAATTCAAAATGTCCATATCGGGTCCTGAACGCTGTCTTAGGAATATCTCTCTCACGTACTCGAACCTGGTGATATCCGGACCGCAAGTCAATCTTAGAAAAGTATCTGGCTCCCTGCAACTGATCAAATAAGTCATCAATTCTGGGAAGCGGGTACTTGTTCTTTACTGTAACTTTGTTTAATTGCCGATAATCTATGCATATTCGGAGCGAGCCATCTTTCTTCCTCACAAATAAAACTGGCGCACCCCACGGTGAAGTACTCGGCCTGATAAAACCTTTATCCAATAAATCTTTCAACTGCTCCTTTAATTCTCTGAGTTCTGCAGGAGCCATACGATAGGGAGGAATTGATATCGGCTGAGTGCCTGGTAACAAGTCAATATCAAAATCTATCTCCCTTTCTGGGGGAATACCAGGTAACTCATCAGGAAACACATCAGGGAATTCATTCACTACCGGAACAGACTGGAGTGTCGGAGATCCTGCTTGGACATCCTGAACTCTGACCAGATGGTAAATACATCCCTTAGATATCAACTTTCTCGCCTGAAGGTAGGAAATAAACCTACCTTTTGGAGTAGCGGTGCTGCCCTTCCACTCTCGCACTGCTTCTCCTGGGAAGTGGAATCGGACCGTCTTGGTCCAACATTCAACGTTGGCAAAGCACGGTACTAACCAATCCATACCCATTATGGCATCGAAGTCTATCATTTCCAACTTGACCAGATCTACTGTGGTCTAACGGTCAGTAACCTCTACTGTACACCCTCGGTAAATTTTTCTAGCCACAATAGAGTCACTGACGGGCGTGGATACTAAAAAGGGCTGCTGCAATAATTCTGGTGCAATACTAAACTTTCGTGCCACAAATGGAGTAATGTAGGACAAAGTAGACCCTGGATCAATCAATACATAAGCAGGGTGTGAGCAGATAGTTAGCAAAGCTATCACAACATCAGGTGACGCTTTTGAATCTTGCCTCCCTGGTAAGGCATATGTGCGGCTTGGACCCGCACCTGTACTGGAGGCCTCTGATCTGCCCCGACCCCTGCCTGCTGAAACTGAGGGCCTGCGCCCTGTCGAGGATGCTGTGGCCCGTGACCCTGCAGACGCCCTATCCTGTCTATCTCGGTCCTCTCGACCTCTAGCTGGGCAATCTTTCATCAAATGGCCTTCTTGGCCATAATTATTACATGCGGTGGAGCCATATCTGCATGCTCCAGGATGGTGTCGACTGCATATAGGGCAGAGCGGTAGAGTATACCTACTCTGCTCCGCCCTCCTCTGTAATGGTGAATCTGCCATCTGCGAGCCTCTACCAGTCTCTGACTGCCCCCTGCGCCTGAATCTACCCCCCAGCGGCTGTGGCGGAGGCGGGGGCCTGGGCGGCCTATCTAACAATCGTGGCCTGGGTCCTCCCCGAGCCTCCCTCTGTAACTCAACTGGCCTGTCCCGGCGGCGCTGTTCCTGATTGGCCCTTCTGATCTCCCGATGCCGCTGTCTGATGCCCTCAATATTCGGGGCGAATGCCTGTACTCGAGCAATGTCCATGTCCTCTCGCAGTGTAGCCGTAATACAAGTCTCAACATATTCTGGATTCAACCCCATGATGAAGCGGTGTACTCTGGATGCCATGGTATCAACAAAGGCCGGTGCATACCGAGCCAAAGAATCAAACTACAAGGAGTATTCCCGAACACTCATGGACCCCTGCTCCAGATGTAGGAACTGGTCTACCCGGGCCTGTGGAATCTCCCGCGGCAAATAGTGATCCAAAAAAGCTCCTGAGAAGCTGGACCAGGTCGGAGGGGAAACATCTCTCCCTCGGGACCTTTCCCAGCTTTCATACCACAATATGGCGATGTCCCGTAACCGGGATGCTGCCAACTCAACTGATTCTGTAGGCGTGGCATGCATAACCCTGAAAATTCTCTGCATTTGATCCAGAAAATCCTGAGGGTCCTCTGTCCGGTCTGTACCTGTGAACTGTGGGGGATTCAAAGCCAAGAACTCTCGGACCCTCGAACTACCGGGCCCTCTTGACGACTCCACAACTGTAGACGACATCGGCTGACGCTGATCAGCCATCATCTGTGCTAACATAACTACCGCACTCCTAACCTCCTGGTTGGAAGGGGTCGGTATAGGGACTGCTGGAGGTGGTGTCGCCCCTAGTGGCTCCTGATGTGGTGGAGACTGCTGAGAAGGCTGGGACGATGCCCCTGTAGAGCCCTCTGACCGGGCTGTTTCTAAACGAGGGTGAGGCATCCTGCTGGTGCCTTCCCCTGCTGCAATATCTAAGCTCCGGCCTGTGATAGGATGTTGCTGGTCTGACATTATCTGTAACCAAAGAATATAGTAAGCTTTTAGGGACTCAACCCTATATTGTACCGCTCTACAGCACGACTGAATAAGAATAAAAGACAACCATCCTATCATGCCTTGCAGCCCCCTACCCATAGTATGTGGTGCACAACACATCCATGGGCAGGACTCTACATAGCACGGCTTGCAGACTCCCTGGGATACGACCTGCTCTGATACCAAGTTTGTCACACCCCGCCTTGGGGGGTATGACTGGCACCTGGTGCCCTGCTAGGATCTGAACTGCTAGACTACTGAGCCTGAGCACATCTGGTGCCTGGCTGGCTCTAACTCAGATTCAGGGAAACAACGGGCTATATGACGGCTGTAAATACAGCCTCCGGCCGACTAGGCCTATAGCCACCTGTACCTGTGCTGACAGCTAACCAGAAACATATCAATATAGGGAAACCTATGCGGGCCGACAAGGCCACCATGCTGTCTAGTTATCTGTAACTCAACAATGAAATACTGGAAAGCTACGTGACCGGCAAGGTCACCACTACTGTCAAACTATGGCCCCACACGGCCAACATAAAAGAGGTAAAAGTACTAACAGCTACACAACTGCACGGCCTGACACGACCGGCTCAACTGACATTAGGGAAATATATACAGACTGCAAGCCTCTAGGAATAGCAATAGAAATGATCGGGACAGGGCCCCGACCTACCCGTACTGTATAACAAAAGAAAACAAAATACACCTCTGGGATTCAGTCTCCGGATGATGGGAGCGTAATACTCAAGCGCTGATCGGAATCACGACGGATCGCCTTCTCGTCTATGAGTACCTGCAGGCAAGTAATGCAGCGCCCCACCGGGCGTCAGTACCGCTGGTACTGAGTATGTAAAGCAATAACTGAAAGAAATATCTGAAAACAACAATACAACTGATGAAACTGAAGTAGAAAGGAATAGATTAACTGTCTGATAATGTAAATCATACCTTCTCTTAATTATACTGGAAGGAGTAGGAGTCATACCTGGAGACGTATCATTCTACTGCCGATCTACTCGTGTCTAATGTAACATGGCATAACATAACATAACATAATATAGCACACACAAACCTTACCCGGCCCCCATAAGCCGGGAGGTACAACCAGCACAGAATCTATACCCCTACCCCGGTCATCCCATCTCCTATAATCGCTATAAGCATCCTGCCGGTCCCCTGGGTATGCACTTGGGCTCGCTGAGCCCTTGACTATAACTGCATCTGAGTCCGGAGGACTCCTGAATCAACACCCGGGCGTATCCGCTCGACAGGGGTGTGTAAGGGCCGATCAAGGCACAATATGGGGAAAACTGGCATCCCATCTTCGTCCCCTGTGGGATGGCATGCCACTCCGTAGAGCGACGTATCCTCATCCTCTGGCGGACGAGTCGATACAGCTATTAACCCTGGGGCGGTCATGGATGCTAGGTAATCCAACCCCAAAACAATACAACGGTCTCAACTGGTAATACTATCTGCATATCCCATATACTGAAGCTAATAGTAGTAACGTATTTGTACATACTATATGCTGAGCTGGTAATAGTAATATGTACATACTGAACACATGCTGAGACTGACAATAGTATGCATGTATAACATATAATCTTCTACCATACCGTACTGAGTCTAATGCAGGACAAGATATAATCTTTCTGCTGAAAACCATGCTGTATGCTGAGTTTCTATAGTAACATGATTTGCTATTTCTAATATGTTTTCTAAACTTCATTTTAACCTATCATTCTACTTCTGAGATGTCTTACAGATATTACATTGCTTTACTGGGTTTCAACTGAATACGATAATATCCTGACATTTTGTACTACATCATATACTGAGCATGCTGTGCAGTTCCTAACACTTATATTAGAATCTATATCGTGCTAGCAAGTCTCGCGCTAATCATAACATGATGCTTCTAATATCGTACCAACATTCGTAATAAACGTAACATATGACTTTTGAACATTCTACTGGTCTTTAAATTACTTTACTATACCGAGATTTACTAACTTGCCGAGAAAACTAGCTTTACATACCTTCACTTCTGATTTCCCGACTAACTGGCATAGCTTGGTCGGTATTTCAACTATTCCTCCCAACTGCATTCATATATGTATCAATTAATACCAAATATAACTTTATTTTAAATGAACAACGTCACTTCGATGTAATTTATAGCCTAAAGTTAGGCTTATCGAAAGACGGTCGAAAACTCACTATTTTTCAGAGGTCCAGAAGAGAGAAATATTCACTTCACCGCTAGAAACACATAGACACTAGTTTGGAGCAATTCTACTTACCTTAGCTCGGTAGCTCGATGATTCGTTGGCCGTATTTCACTAAACTAAATCCGTAGGAATGCTCTCTGCTGCTAAATACCTCAGTATCTGGGGTTAATTTGAGTTTGGACAACGTTTAGCAGCGTAATTGGATGAAAATTATATTACCCCCTTCGTTCTTTTCTCTTCTCTAATGTTTCCTCTCTGTTTCACTGGAAAGTTTTAAGTTTATATGATTTAAAACCGAGTGGGGCTTTATATACTTGGGCCTGGACAAGGCCAACGTGTCACGGAGCCAACGTGGAGGCTTCACCTCCGTGACACGCTGCCATCGCGGAGGGGCTCTGCCTCAGCTCCTTCCGCGATGGTTCGGCAGGTTTCTCGTTCGATCTTTTTCCCGGGCCTTTCTCTAGCACGTATGGCCTTCAAATATGCTTAACCAACGTGCGAGTAGGTCATCTAAGTGCCGGGAATCCTACGGGGTATAACATTAAGTCCTGGGAGTATTGCTCATCCCCTGACCACCACGAAGGGTGAAAGCCTTGGGTTAGGTCTGTTTAACAAAAAAAATCCTCGCAAGAGAAGCTAGGGTTCTTTATCGATTTTCCCCTCAATTCCTTTGGGTCTCCAATCAAGTTGAGGATTCTTCAAGCCCAGGTATGTAGGTTTATGAATGGGGGAAAATCTTCCACCCTCATGCCCAATGTCATCCCAATTTTGTGATTTCAAGTCTCTAAGCATGTCAAGTTGAATTTTAGGGTTTTACCCAATTCCATGATATCTCCCATGCTATCTCTATGGGTTCAATTATTTCATGTTTTAATTGATGACTTAGGGCTATTAAGATAGATTTGACTCTCAATTTACTTACTAATTCATGATTTCAAGTTTATGAAAGTTATGCCCTATTTTGCATGAATTAAGAATTTCAAGCTTATGAGCCCATGATTTCAAGTATGATGAATTATCTAGTATGCATGAATGTTTATGAATTCGTAACTTATAATTCCATGATTTCAAATTATGAAGCTTATTTCAAGTATGTATGATTTCATGATTTGGGAAAGCCTATGTAATTCAAGTATATTTTTATCACGTTTTTAGCCAAGGCTTACAAGATCAGTTTTACAGAGATGTTTGGACTCAAGATTCCTAATAAATAGATTTAAGCTATGTTTTGAGAATATGATTATGAGCAATATACATGTTTTGAGAGTAATGTCTAGCACCGAGTAGGCCCGGGATTCCGAAGACCCAGGTCTCATAACTACGCGCTATCATAAGTATATATATTCTTTTTTGGGACCTCTCAAGAGAGTGTCTCCCCCTCCTGAGGGAAAATCAGTGATATCACACCTTCATCGTTCTTTGCCCTAGCAAGGCTTAGGAAGGATCTGCCCACTTGGGCGAGATAGTGGAAGCATCACGTAAGCTCTATCATGATGGTATCGGTTATAACAAAGCGTTCCATTGTTCCTCATGTTTTAGTTACTCATATTCATGTATTATGATATTATGTCTTATAGCACATTTGACCCATTGATCAATTTATGAGTTTTCACTTATGTTTTCAAGTACAATACGTTATATGATTTCTATTCGTAAACATTAGGTCATTATGTTCAGCTTATGATGAATAGCTTATGATTATGTATATTTTAGATATATGGACTTAGCATGTTGTCCTTACTCTTAAGATCTATCTTGATTTATATTCATGATTTCATACTATTGTATTACTAGCATGTTTACTTTCTCTACATACTCAGTACATTCAAAGTACTGACCGCATACTCTATGCTATATCATCTCATGATATAGGTTCAGGTGATCCTTCTCAGTTCCGATGTTAGCTTGCCCTGCTTAGACCATCTCAGTTCCTAGTCTTGGTGAGTCCTCATCATCCGAGGACGTCTATTAGTTTATATTGTCATATCTTGTTTTAGTTTCAGACTTTAGCCAACTAGTTGGGTGTGTTGTCCTATCAACTTATCTTACGACTAGAGGCTTTTCAGACAGACATGTAGTAGTTGACTCAGCATTGTGATATTGTCACTCATGCTTATTCTTTACATATGTAGATTTCCTCTTATCCATGCTTATGTTTTAAGTTCCACTTTAGTTCACACTCTTGAATTGCTATACCTATGTCATGGTCGTGATTCTAGGTCCCGTGTCTCGGTCTGGGGTCTTAGCTTGGGTTGTGACAAACTTGGTATTAGAGCAAAGGTTTAGGTGTGTCCTAGGGTGTTTGAAAGCCACATTAAGTAGAGTCTTTTCCATGGGTGTGAAGCATGACACACTTATGGGGAAGAGGCTATGACACATTTTAGGAAGTTCTCTTCTTTTATGATCTATGTCGTGCAATGGAGTATAACTCTCTATTCCTCTAACTTGTGTTATATGTATTTGAAGAAATATGCCTCCATGTCGAGTAAACAGAAGAAGAAATGGCAACAAAAATGGCCATGGCAATGACAATGGAGACGGGCATTAGCCATCCCACCAGCTCCAATGGATCCCTTGCCTGAGCAGGTTGCTTAGGACAAGTTCAGGGCCACTTTTCAGATGTTGGCTTAGGCTGTGACAGCCCAGGTCAACCAGTAGGCAGTGGCCCATGTCCACCAGAATGGGAATGCAGCAGCGGTGAGAGTGTGAGACTTCCTCAGGATAAACCCACCCGAGTTTCTTAGGTCGAAAGTGGATGAGGACTCACAGGAGTTCATAGAGAAGGTTCAGAAGATCACCCAGATTATAGGGGTAACTGAAGAGGAGAGTGCAGACTTAGCCTCCTATTAACTAAAGGGGGTTGCTCAGTATGGTTCCAATAGTGGAAGGAGAACAGGGGAGTTGGTGCGGTTCCTATCTGTTGGGATGAGTTTGTTACTTGAATAGATTATTTCCTTGAGAGTTGAGGGCAAAGGTAGCTGAATTCATCAATCTAAAGCAGAACAACATGACTGTTCAGGAGTATGCGTTGGAGTTTACTCAGTTGTCTAAGTATGCACCGAGATGGTGGCCGATCCGAGGGCTCATATAAGCAGGTTCATGATTGGGGTGGATACCTTTGGTCAAGGAGTGCAGGACCGCCATGCTAATTAACGATATAGATATCTCCCAACTGATAATATATGCCTATCAAATAGAGGTGGAACATATAAAAGAGAAGGAGAGAGAGGCCAAGAGGGCTAGGATAGGGAGTCATGGGTATTTACAATAGAGATTCAGTGGTGGGCGATGCCCTCACTTCCACCATAGATCGTCATCCCCAACTCCCTCATCAGCCAGCATTCCACTCAGACCCCGAGGAGATTAGAGAGGCAGAGTGTCAGGCTCTAGGGGTTAGAGGAGCATGTCAGGGGAGCACACTTTTCCATCTTGTAGGAAGTATGGCAGGAAGAACCTTGGTAAGTGCTTGATTGGTACTGATGGTTGTTTTGGGTATGGGAAGACTAGACATATGCTTAGAGATTGTCCTTCAGCTAGGTACGGTGATGGTAGAGGTCATGTGCCAGCTACCACTTCAGCAACTCCAGTAGCTCGCCCATCTCAGTAAGGCACCTCTTCTAGTGCGGGTGGCGGACACCGCTGGAATAGGTTCTATGCACTATCATCTCGATAGGAGCAGGAGGTCTCTCCCAATGTGGTCACCAGTATATTACGAATATTCCATCTTGATGTGTATACCTTATTAGATCTAGGGGCTACATTGTCTTTCATGATGCCTTATGTTGCTGTTAATTTTGGATTTAGTCCTGAAATCCTATTAGAACTCTTCTCAATCTCTACTACTATCAGTGAGTCAGTTTTAGCTCGACAAGCATATAGAAATTGCCCTATCATGATTCTTCAGAAAGTCACCTCAACGGACATAATGGAGTTATATATGACCAATTTTGATGTTATATTTGGTATGGATTGGTTACATGCTTGTTATGCCTCAGTGAATTGTAGGACCTGTATGGAGAGTTTCGATTTTCAGGTCAACCAGTCCTAGAGTGGAAGGGTAGTTCAGTTGTACCTGTAGGTCACTTTGTTTCCTATCTCAAGGCAAGGAAGGTGGTCTTCAAGGACTGTGTGTACCATCTATTTAGGGTCAAAGACTCTATGTCTGAGACCCTGACTCTTCAATCAGTTCTTGTTGTATGTGAGTATCTGAAGGTGTTCCCAACTGATCTACCAATAGTCCTTCCCGAGCGGGAGATTGACTTTGCTATTGATCTTCTCCCTAATACACAGCCCATATCCATTCCTCCTTATAGAGTGGCTCCATCCAAGATAAAGAAGTTGAAGGATCTCTTAGATAAGGGTTTCATCAAGCCTAGTGAGTCCCCATGGGGTGCACTAGTTCTCTTTGTTCGGAAGAAGGGTGTGCATTGATTATCGATAGTTGAACAAGGCCACAATCAAGAATAAGTATTCCCTCCCCAGGATTGATGACCTGTTTGACCAGCTTCAAGGTGTTAAGTGCTTTTCAAAGGTAGATTTCAGATCCAGCTATCACCAGCTCAGAGTTAGAGAGAGTGACATTTCGAAGATAGCCTTCAGGCTCGGTATGGTGACTATGAGTTCGTAGTTATGTCTTTTGGACTAACGAATGCTCCTGTAGCTTTTATGGACTTGATGAACATGGTGTTCAAGTAGTATTTGGACATGTTCATGATTGTCTTCATAGACGATGTCCGCATATACTCTCAAAGCGAGGAGGATTATGCCCTCATTTGAGGATTGTGTTGCAGACCCTCAAAGATCACCAATTGTTTGCTAAATTCAGCAAGTGTGAGTTTTTGCTGAACTCAGTAGCATTCTTGGGTCATATTGTGTCTAGTGAGGGTGTTCAAGTGGACTCTCAAAAGATAGAGGCAGTGAAGAATTGGCCTAGACCTATCAGTCCTACAGATATTAGGAGCTTCTTGGGTTTAGCTGGCTACTACAGGAGGTTCGTACAGGGATTTTCATCCAGTGCAGCACTATTGACTAAGTTGGCCCAGAAGAAGGTCAAATTTCAGTGGTTGGATGCTTGTGAGAAGAGTTTTCAGCAGTTAAAGAATCGACTCACTTTAGCCCTAGTATTGACCTTATCGGAGGGCACAAATTGCTTTATTGTGTATTGTGATGCTTCTAGGGTTGGTTTTGGTTGTGTGTTAATGCAGCATGGTAAGGTCATTGTGTATGCCTCTAGATAGCTGATCATGCCCAAATTACACCTCACGATTGAAGTATAAAGCGTCCGCTGTCAAATATAGTAACCCAACAAAGGTTGGGGTCGATCCCACCGGGAATAGGCAGAAACAATATGTTAATGATGATATAAGCTAACTTGTAATCAATATTTCAGCAGAGGGTTTGCAAATAAAAATAAAAATAAAAATAAAATAATTCTAATAGTTGTTGGGTTGTTTATCAAACTGATGAAGTTACCCTAGGATTGTGTTCCCCATGATTTCATAACTTAGCAGGCTTTTACTAGTGATCTATCCTGGCGAATTTTGTGTAAGAATTATGTTTAGTACATCTAATGTTTCTCAACTTAAAGACTACACTTACCTCTTCTCGGTCTCAAAGTTCATGTGTTAAGTGCGCCAATAGATAATAGATGTTTTCCACCCATCTCCTCTCGGTCTCAAAAGTGTGTATATTCTAGCTTTGCAGTAAGTCTTGACTTTAACTATCCTCGGTTAGAGCTCAAGTAAATTAGATGAGATTATTATTCTCAAATTTCCATTGTTACTCTCTTTTCCTAACTTCAACCTCCTTGGTCAGGCAAGCTGAAGAAACGGGCTTGTTTCAACATTTGCAACCGCTAAAACTTAATTAAAATGAAGAGAATAACAATCCACTCAATTCTCCATTTAAGAGTCACTATTTTATTATACCTACATTCGTTAATCCATCATGGTTCCCACAACCCTAGCCCAAGAGATTTAGCCGCTCATGTTTATGAGAAAACAACTAGAAGATGTAAAAGAAATCATAATTGAATAGTTACTTCAATATATACTTATTCAACAAAATCTCAACGCTAAAAGGTTTCACAAGAACTTGATGAATTTCCAATAATTGTCAACTAAACTATTACACAAAGTATGAATGGTGCAACTCTATGAATATATAATCACTAATTGTTGTCTTTCGATCTAAAATTGCACTAAGTGATATTTTCTCTAGCACTCGTAAGACATAAAAATAAAGGATATTTATAATAGTAGATGAAGCCTTCATTGTTCCTTGGATTTGAATTGGTTTAGCAACTTCAATTCATAGTCGAATTGGGATTGCAAAATCTGGACGTCTGAACAGGTGTGGCGCGCTGTGCCTCTCCATGCGCAGCATCATTGGCATGCCACGCCGCTCAAGGCGCTACTCTGCCTGCGCGTGGCACAGGCATGCCTGCGCATGGCATAGGCTTGCCTGTGTGATGCCAACTTCTATATATTCATCTTGTCAATCCTGTTTTGTCATTCTTTCACTTTTAAGCTATATTTAAGCTCAACTATGTCACTTTTATAACTAAAAGCATCTAATCATGTAAGTTAGTTCTTTTTGACAAATATATCATAAAACACATGGAAACACACAATTTATTCTTAAAACATAGTAAAGTATGGGCAAAATATGGCTAAGAAACAAATAAACCATTTATCCCCACCCCACACTTAAAATATTATTCATATGGCTAATGGCGGGGCTGAGTCTAAAGATCGGAGCTTGTATGTAAAAACGATACAACATAGAGTATGCGGTCAGTACGTGGAATGTACCAAGTATGCAAGGTAAGTAAAATCACTTAAAGAAGTAAAATCATTAAAAACATGAATAATATAAAACATAATCAAATCAAGAATATGATAGTAGGGATTGCATGCTATTTTCTAAAACCATAATCCGAACATAACTGAAAATATCATAACTGAATCGAATGACCCAAAGATGAAATCTATTAATCATAAGTAAAACTAAATATTGGGTCAAACATGCTTTAGAACACACACACACACACATATATATATCATGGATGATAAACATGCATAACTGAAATCATTAGGAACAATGGGAGACTCGTCTTATAACCGACATTACCACGATAGAGCTTACGTGGTCCCAACTATCACACTTAAGTGGGTAGAGCTGTCCAAAGCCTTGTCAGGGCTAAAGACAATACCATGATATCGATATCAAGCTCAAGGCCCATTTGGGGCAGGGGATAGCTCACAAGGGAAGTCCCAAAGTATATATCTATAAACCTATGGCGACACGTAGTTCTGAGGCATAGGATGGATCGATCCTTAGCCTACTCGGTGTTAGACTCTACTCCCAAAAACATGCATATGCTCTCCATCATTTTTCAACGAAGCTTACCATCGTCTATTAACAAAGCTGAATAATCAAATATATATCAAATCTGAAATCATATATGAGGAACCTTTCCTCAAACCATACCATAAGTTGAACATAAATGGGAGTCTTAACTCCAAAACCATGTGGTAAGCTTATTCGTGAAATCATAAATCATACTTGAACATATGGGTATTGCCCAATACTTAAACATGCTTGAAAATATTTAATTCAATTGAAAACATGATCATAAATATGGGTAACCTGAGAACATACTTTTCATCAATAATATCTCAGCATACTTGAACATTCATCATAAATCTCAACTTTCATGAACTTCTCATAAATGGGCACTTTAATTTATATAGCTTGAAAACATGATTATAATTTAAAATAATGTAAAACTTGCCCATGAATCATAATTCAATAGTAGAAACATACATAGATCATACCCATGTTTAAAATTAGGAATTTCATGCATTGGGTTAAAACCCCATAGAATTCAACATATGGATTTTCATGATTTAGAGAGAGATTGGGCATGGGTATGAACGAATTCACCCATTCATAACCCTACATACCTGATAGGATCTGATTCTACCAATTTTCTGATTGCCCAATGAAGGATTGAAGAAAAACTTGTAGAGAACCTAAGCTTGATCATCTTCTAAGCCCTCAACTTGCATGCATGAATGTGAATGAGCCTAGAATGGACTACCCCTTTTAAAACTACCTATTTCTAGCTTAAAACGATATAGTTTAGGACCTTACGACTTAGGAATAACGAAGATACCCTTGATGAAAATCCTAGAAAAATTGAACTGCAAGTGACAACGGACGTCTGTATGATCCGTTGCTAGCTCCTATGATCTGTTGTTACCTCCCATTTCTACGCCCAGAATTTAGGTCTCTGATCTCCTACAATGACCGGACAGGATGGGTCGTTGCTAGCCCAAATGACTCGTTGCTTCCATTCGTCATCACCACTGCCTTAACCTAGGACCCCTTTATACAACTGTTGATAATGGTCCGTGGTTACCTGCAACGGGTCATTCCTTGACTCGTTACTTCCTACTTGACCAAGGACCAGTCTCACCATTATCCCATCCAATGACTCGTAACATAGAATAAAGGGTCGTTCCTAGACCCGTTACTTCCAACTTCAAACCTGCAGTACCTCACCACGGACACATCCTACGGATCATTAATGGCACCAACGACTCGTACCATGACCCGCTCTGAGAATATTTTCCAGGTTTCTGCAATTGTTTTCATTTTCAAATCCCAGGTCTAGTCCTGGGCACTTCCGGGGTATTACTATATCTCCTACTTAGGAATGTTCGTCCTCGAATGTGGGAAAACATATAGGAAATAGAGAAATGCAATCATCATACTCAATTACTGATCATAAAATCTAAAAACCGACGGAATGAATAAATCTGATTTAAACTACATGACTGAACTGAATTCACGAATCATACACACATTCATTTACATGAAAGAAACTGGGGTACATGAACTAAACACGAAATTGAATAGGGTTTCAGGGTAAGAACTGATACCTCAAGCAGAGACTAAGCCGGTAGAGAATAAATGTGGGTATCTAGCCATCATATCTTCCTCGGCTTCCCATATAGCTCCCTCCAGATGCTAATTTCTCCATAAAACTTTAACAGAAGATACTTCCTCTTTTCTTAGCTTTCGAACCTGCCGATCCATTATTTCCACCGGAATCTCCTCATAACTAAAGCTATCGTTTACACCGACACTGTTCACCGGGACAACTAGAGTTGAATCACCCAAACCCTTCTTTAAGAGCGATACATGAATAATAGGATGCACGGAAGCTAATTCTGAGGGAAACTCCAATTCATATGCCATCTTGCCAACCCGTTTAATAATCCGATAGGGCCCAACATAACGGACACTGGGTTTTCTTTTCTTTCCAAACCTCATCACTCCCTTTATAGGAGACACCTTCAGAAACACCCAATCATCCACTTTGAACTCAAGTTCCGTCCTCACATTGGTATAGGACTTTTGGCTACTTTGAGCCGTTCTCAACCTATCCTATATGAGCAAAACTTTCTCCATGGCCTCTGATCTTGGGCAGATTTATATGCCCAAGTGATACTCAAACGTATCATTTTTACCTTATTTATTGTGCAATGTGTATATAATATCATGTATTTGGTAATAAAATGCGAATTTATACTAACCAACATGATTAGCATTTGTTTTGCAGGATAATGTGATTTTTAAGAGCTAAAATGCGTGTTGAAACTATGTCGGAGTTGGACTTGGATGCGAGCGTGGAAAAGACCTCGGATGGCATATTTTACACTGGCTCCGCGATGGTGCCGTGCCACGCTGCCATCGCGGTAGCACACTGCCTGGAGAGGAAATTAATTGGCAGATTCCAATGAGGCCTCGCGACAGCTCCGTGGCACGGAGACAGGCCTCCGCGATGGCCTCCGTGCCACGTTGAGGCTAATTATCCGGACCATGCAATTTCCAGAGAGGGTCCGCGTCCACGCCGTGTCACGGAGGCAGTGCTCCGCGTTGGCCTCCGTGACACGTTGCTTGTTATTTCGGGAAAAATTTCCCACTAGTATAAATAGCACACTTAGGTTATTTTTAAAGGAGAGTTTTTTAGTTTTAGTTTTTTTTAGCCTGAGTTCAGAAGTGGGAGCAGGAACGTGGTTTTGTGGCAGTTGAAGAATAGAAAAGATAAGAGTTTTCTTCTCTTCCCTTCTTCTTTCCTTCAATTGTATGCATGATTCACACTCATTCTAGGATGATTAATCCAAGAATGAGTGGCTAATTCCTTTCTTGCTGAGGTTTTGAACTTGTGTAATGAATGTTGGTAATAATTGATATGGTTTCTTCTTCTTCTTGCATGTTGTTCTATTAATTCTTGTGCTTATTACATTCTTGATTGGCCACCATTAATGTATATCTAAAAAGTCCAATTTCACTCGAGAGAGCATGAAATTGGAAAGTTGTGAATTAATAGGGTATTGTTCTTAACTTGATTTGGGAAAATTGGGTTTTGATGTGCTTTCTTGATAGAAATATACTTGAAAGCCGTATTAGTCAATTTAGGAACTGGAATTGTAGTGTTAGGTCATAAATTGCATTTGATCACAGAAATGTAGACGAATGGTTTATGAATCTAAAGTGAAATTAAATACGGAAGTTTTAATTTCTAGGCAAACGTTCTTGGCTAGCAATATGAAGAAGAAGATGACCAAATTATCATGATTATCAAGTTCATTACTCGTTCTTAACCTTGGCATGTGCATATCCATTGTCTAAACTCAACGTAAATAGTAGTTATTAATTTTAGTAGATAATTAGTTTAGAAACAAAACTCACTCAAATCTTGGTTGGATTGTTGTTAACATAGTTAGAAATAGAATAGAGATATAGTAAACTAGGCAGTTTTGCATATCTAGAGCAGCCTCCTTGGATCGATACTTGGCTACTTAGCCACTTTATTACTTGTTTGACCACGTACACTTGCGTGTCGGTGTATAATATATACCGAGCAGCAGAGAGCGAGCAAGTTTTTGGCGCCATTGCCGGGGAGGCTAGGCGATTTGTAAAATTTTGTTTAGTGTAAATTTACTATATTTGTATTTTTATTTTCTTAAAGTGTTAACAACTTGGTCTTAGCCTGTATTTTGCAGATTTTATTTCTGTGAACACTGGCAAGGGAAAAGGAGCTGGTGGAATCTTACTTAGAGCCAGAACGTGAATTGCACAGTCAACGTAGAGAAGCTCTTCGGAAGAAGTTGCAGTTGCTGAAACAGTCTATAATGGAGCAACCCAATCCACCAGTTGTGCGGGCAGTGTTAGTGCCCGAGGAAGTAGCAGCCAGGCCGGTTCGCGAGGTGGCAATCCCACACGCTAATAATGTACATTCCAGCATCCGTAAACCAGAGCCTGGGGGGAGATTTGAGTTAAAGCAAAATATGGTGCAACTTTTGCACACTAGCGGGCAGTTTACCGGTCTCCCTCACGAAGATCTGCAACAACATCTCCAGAACTTTTTGGAGCTAAGTGACACTTACATCCCCGCTGGAGTGTCACCTGATTATGTTCGGCTCACCTTATTTCCATTTTCCTTGGTGAAGCCAAGAGGTGGTTAAAAGCTGAACCACCCAACTCTATATCAACGTGGGATGATCTTGCAAAGAAGTTCTTGATCAGATTTTTCCCTTCAGGTAAAACAGCTAAACTTAGAAGTCAGATTCTAAGTTTTAAACAGAGGGAAGGAGAAAATCTTTATCAAGTCTGGGAAAGATTCAAGTCCATGTTGCGGGACTGTCCTCATCATCATCAGTCAAATGAGGTGTTGGTCCACACTTTTATTGAGGGTTTGGAACCCCACACTAAAATTTTGTTAGACTCAGCAGCTGGAGGGCAAGCGCTGGAGAAGACTTATGAGGAGCTGTACACTTTGCTCAACCGAATTTCACAAGGCAATTCGGAATGGAATGCAGATTCTTCAAGAGGTGGAGCAAGGAAAGCAGCGGGAGTGCTTGAAGTGGATGGATTCACAGCTATCGCTGCTCAGATAGCTGCTTTGCAAAATCAGTTAAACACTCACTTCAGCAATATGAATTTGAACCAGCCGTCAGCCTCAGTTAATGCAATCCAACAGATGTGGTGTGAAGTGTGTGGTAGTAGTGAGCATTCAGCTGAATGCTGTGGTGCAAATCCTGATTCTGTCAACTTTGTGGGCAATGCACAGAGGAATCAACAGCAGTTTGGCGGTGGCTACAACTCGAATTAGAGGAATCATCCAAATTTTTCGTGGGGTAGCAACAATCAACAAGGTCAAGGTTCAGGGCAGGGTATGCACAGAAACCAAGGAGGGCAACAAGGCTATCAGAATCAGTTTAGAAATCACAATGCCCCTCCTCCACCACCATCACCGACTATTGAGGAAATGTTCAAGACCATGATTGCCAACCAGGCACAATTGCAGGCTGACTATGTCAAGCTGGCGGCCGAAGTAAAGAACAATCAATTGGCAACCAAGGCTCTTGAATATCAGTTTGGGCAATTTGCTAGTGCCCAAAATACTAGACCAAGGGGAGGACTACCTAGCGACACGGATCCCAATCCTAAGCAGGTAAATGCAGTGACCACGAGGAGTGGTTTACAATTAAAGGAGGTGGAACCGGAAAGACCGCCTCAGAAGTCAGGAGCAGCAGATGTTGAGGGAGAACAAACCTCAGATACGGGGAAGACCAAAGAAGCTGAACCAACAAGGCCTCCACCCCCGTTCCCTCAACGACTTAAGAAACACAAGGAGGAGGCGTGTTTCCAGAAATTCATGGAGGTACTTAAACAGGTACATGTTAACTTACCTCTTGTTGATGTCTTGCAGGGTGTGCCAAAATATGCAAAGTATATCAAAGACATCGTGGCCAACAAAAGTTGCTTGACCGAGTATGCCACGGTGGCTTTAACGGAGGAATGCACATCCCGTATTCAGAACAGGTTGCCCACTAAACTGAAGGATCCTGGAAGTTTTACTATCCAGCTGACGATTGGGCAAAGTATCCGAGCTCGTGGGTTATGCGACTTGGGGGCAAGTATAAATCTGATGCCATCTTTGGTATTCAGAAAGTTAGGGCTAGGGAGTCCTAGACCTAGAACAGTGATCTTGCAGCTAGCAGACAGGTCTTTAGCTAAGACGGATGGCATAGTTGAGGATGTGCTAGTGCAGGTAGGCTCCCTCATTTTTCTGGTAGATTTCATTGTTCTGGATTTTGAACCAGATGCGGAAGTCCCATTTATTTTGGGACGACCCTTTTTGGCAATCGGAAAGGCATTGATCGATGTAGCTGCGGGTGAACTTACAATGCAACCACATGACAAGGTGGAGGTATTTGATGTGTTAAAAGCCATGAAGCTGCCGGCTATACATGAGGAGCTTTCGGAAATCAGCGTGGTTGAACATGTAGAAAGTACGCCGGCTGTTGAATCTCAAGACCCATTGGAGAGAGCGCTTACGCATTTTGATCATTTTGGGGATGGAGAAGCTTGTGGAATGGTTCAATTGTTGGATGGAGCACCTAAATATCCAAGAAGACAGGAATTTCAGTCCTTGATGAGATCACTAGAGCCGTTGCCGAAACCGTCGGTTGAGGAGGCACCGAAATTGGAGCTGAAAGAATTGCCTCCCCATTTAAAATATATCTTTTTGGGGGAGGGAGAGACGTTACCAGTTATTATATCTGCAGACTTGACAGAGGAACAGGAACATGCAGCTTTGGGGGTCTTAAGGAAGAGGAAGAAAGCAATGGGTTGGCAAATGTCCAACATTCAGGGTATAAATCCAGCTTTCTGCACGCACAGGATATTTATGGAGACAGGAGCCAAGCCAACTGTTCAGCCACAGAGGAGACTTAATCCAGCAATGAAAGATGTGGTAAGGAAGGAAATAATTAAGTGGCTTGATGCAGGTGTAGTCTACCCAATTTCAGACAGTGAGTGGGTCAGTCCCGTTCAATGTGTTCTTAAGAAAGGGGGGATGACTGTAATCACCAATGAGAAAAATGAGTTAATCCCCACACGAACTGTCACAGGCTGGCGAATTTGTATGGACTACCGAAAACTAAATGAAGCCACGAGGAAAGACCATTACGCCATTCCTTTTATTGACCAAATACTTGACAGGTTGGCAGGGCAGGAATATTATTGCTTTCTTGATGGGTACTCCGGCTATAACCAAATAGCCATCGCTCCTGAGGATCAAGAGAAGACGACGTTCACCTGTCCTTATGGGACATATGCTTTCAGGCGAATGCCGTTTGGGTTATGCAATGCACCCGCCACATTCCAGAGATGCATGATGGCTATATTCCATGACATGGTTGAAGACTTTGTTGAGGTATGTATGGATGATTTTTCTGTTTTTGGTAATTCGTTTGCTACTTGCTTGCAGAATCTTGACAGGGTGCTGGCTCGATGTGAAGAATCCAACCTCGTGCTAAACTGGGAGAAATGCCACTTCTTAGTGAAGGAGGGGATTGTCCTGGGCCACAAAGTGTCTAAAAAGGGGTTGGAAGTCGATCGTGCTAAAATTGAGGTTATTGAGAAATTGCCACCACCAGTATCCGTGAAAGGTGTACGCAGTTTTCTGGGACATGCAGGATTCTATAGACGATTCATTAAAAACTTTTCCAACATTTCTAGACCGCTATGCAGGCTGCTAGAAAAGGAGGTCAAGTTTGAATTAACCAATGAGTGTGTTGTAGCATTCGAAAAGTTGAAGCAGAAATTGATAGAAGCACCCATACTTACTTCTCCGGACTGGGAACAACCATTTGAGCTGATGTGTGATGCCAGTGATGTGGCTGTGGGAGCTGTATTGGGACAAAGGAAAAATAGAGTTTTTCACTCTATTTATTATGCAAGCAAGACGCTGAATACAGCTCAGAGCAATTACACAGTCACAGAAAAAGAAATGCTAGCTCTGGTGTTTGCATTTGACAAGTTCCGGTCTTATTTGGTGGGTTCGAAAGTGGTGGTGTACACTGATCATGCAGCTATTCGATACCTATTCAACAAGAAAGATGCTAAGCCCAGATTGATCAGATGGATCTTATTGCTACAGGAGTTTGACCTTGAGATTAGAGACAGAAAGGGGAGTGAAAATCAGGTAGCAGATCACTTATCACGACTGGAGAGTCGGTCGCATGTGATGGAAAGTGATGACATTAATGAGGACTTCCCAGATGAGAAACTATTGGCAGTGGGAGAAGCAGAAGTTCCCTGGTATGCTGACATAGTCAACTTGCTAGTGAGCGGAGTTTACCCCCCTGAAGCAACAGACCAGCAAAGAAGAAAATTGAGGCATGACAGCCGATACTATGTATGGGACGAGCCATATTTGTTCAAGCAGGGACCAGACCAGGTGATGAGAAGATGCATCCCAGAGAGTCAGGTAGCAGAGGTGCTACGGGGCTGCCATTCTTCATTGTATGGAGGGCATCACGGAGGTGAGAGAACAGCACATAAGGTTCTTCAGTTAGGTTTCTTTTGGCCGACCCTGTTCAGAGACTCTATGGAGTATGTCAAAATGTGTGATAGATGTTAGCGGACAGGAACAATTGGCAGAAGACAAGAGATGCCTTTGCAGAACATACTGGAAGTTGAGCCCTTTGATGTATGGGGCATTGATTTCATGGGTCCATTCCCACCGTCATTTGGAAATCGTTACATCTTGGTAGCTGTAGATTATGTATCAAAATGGGTGGAAGCAATAGCTTGCCCCAGGAATGATAACAAGGTAGTAACGAAGTTTGTGAAGAAACACATTCTCACAAGGTTTGGGACACCCCGAGCAATTATTAGTGACGGAGGAGCTCATTTTGTCAATGCAAGCTTCAAGAAATTATTGGCTAAGTATGGGGTGCGCCATAAAGTAGCCACAGCATACCACCCACAAACTAGTGGGCAAGTAGAGGTGTCAAATAGGGAGGTAAAACAGATTCTTCAGAAAACGGTGAACATTCAACGAAATGATTGGTCTGGTAAACTTGATGATGCGTTGTGGGCCTACCGAACTGCTTATAAGACACCGATTGGAACGTCACCATACCGATTGGCCTATGGCAAAGCATGTCATCTCCCAGTTGAACTAGAGCATCGAGCTTTCCGGGCCGTAAGAAAGTTAAATATGGACTTAGAGCTGGCGGGTAAAAAGAGATTGATGCAGCTCAGCGAACTTGATGAATTTCGCTGGCATGCCTATGAGAGTGCGAAGTATTACAAGGAAAGAACCAAAAGATGGCATGACAAGCATGTGGTGCATCACATTTTCGAACCAGGACAGAAAGTTTTGCTTTTTAATTCAAGATTAAAATTGTTTCCTGGTAAGCTGAGGTCTAAATGGTCTGGACCGTTTGAAGTAGTGAGAATGACCCCTCATTGAGCGGTAGAGCTGTGGCAAGAAGATAGGAGTGCTACGTTCTTGGTAAATGGGCAGAGATGCAAGAACTACTGGGGAGATGACCATGATCGGGTCAAATCGTCCATCTCCCTAGTAGAAAATTGAGCGTAAAGGCTGTCGAGCCGCGACGTTAAACCAGGCGCTGCACGGGAGGCAACCCGTGAAAAATATTTTTCTTTCTTTTTCCTTAGTGTAAAGTTTTTCTTTTATTTTATTTTCTTTTCTTTTTCTTGACTAGGTTTAGATGTGCATTTTAATTAGTAATTTTTTTTTAGTAGGGAATCTAGTCATTTAACCAATTTTTGTTTAGTGAGGTGATTTTCAGGTATACCGGAGGAAAAATACTTGGAATCGAGAAAATGAGGCGAGGTATGAAAAATAAAATTTGATAGTGAAACAGAGCACTGGCGCGTTGGCGCCGTGTCACGGAGGCAATGCTCCGCGTTGGCCTCCGTGACACGTTGAAGGCAAATCTGGAATTTTTTAAAATTCCAGTAAGCCAACGCGTTGGCTCCGTGTCACGGAGGAGGGCCTCCGCGTTACCCTCCGTGACACGTTGCCCTTATCCCAGTGCTGGGTCACACTGGGTTTCCGGGTGACTCGCGTGTTTCTTTTAAATAAACCCCCGATTTTCGCCCATTTTTCCCCATTCCCTCTACCCTCCGCGACCAAACACCCATTCCCCTACCCCCAAGCTCCGTGCCACGTTAAGAGGCAAGGAAAACGTCAAGTCTTTATCGATTCTTCAATTCCAAGGTATGTTTTCATCGTCTATCTCAAATTTTTGGCGATTTTTGTCGATTTTGAGCATGTGAGGTGAGATATATCACCCTAGGTAGAAATTAAACATGACGTGAATTATTTTGCGATTGATTGTGTTCGGATTGTTGTAGTTGACGTGTGAACTTATCGATTGATTGAATAATTCATTGTTGATTGTCGAATTGAGTTCTAGGGCTTGGGGTTGTTGAATTTTAACTTGGGTAACTTGATAGTTTGACGAAATTGATGCCGGGGTGTGTTTATTATTTGAGATAAGTCGTGGTAAATATTGTATAATTGGTGAAAGACGACTAATTCTCGAATTTTTGTGGGACATTGCGTAATATGTGAATTGGTTGAATTGCTTAGATTAGTGTATATAAAATGTTTGTATTGTTGTTTCTATTTTGTTGTTTTTATCGTTGCTAAGTGCTATGGGTGAATAGCTGTCGATAGTAGGATTGGGTTAGCTGTATGAAGTCTGAGTAGTTCGCTAGCCGTTATGCTGTCGAATTTTTGTGAACGCACTAAGCAATATGTTTATAGTGATTGTGCTTGGGGTGTAAATAGAGCTATCCTTGCTAACATGTTGTAAATATTGTTAAAGACTAAGTGTGGGGTAAATTTTGTTTAACCCGACCTTAGCCAAAGCTAACAAGTTTTTAGCTTAACGTTGTGCTTGTCTGTGTAAATTGACAGGTACAATGGCCAGCCGACAAGATAAAGGCAAGGGTGCTTCAACCTCAGGCACCGGCAGAAAGAGAATGAGACTGGGCACTGCTGTCCCAGCTGCACCTGCTGTTCCACGCGGTCAACACCGCTGATACGGAACACGATGGGTTACCGATGAAGGGAAGAAGTGGTACGCAAAGCATAAGGAGAACAAGTACTTCCCGGAGGAATATATTGCAAGGGAACCACTCGCACAGGAGTTCCCTCGCATCGTACAGAGGATTGAGGCAGCTGGGCTCAGCTTTATTTTTCAGGAGCCCAAGGAGTGCAACCTTCACTTGGTCCGGGAATTTTATGCCAACTGGAACCCGGACATCAGAAGCCACACTATTAAAATCAGAGGGCAGATTGTCACTCTGGAACCCCAGCAGCTGAATGCCATCGTTGGAGCGCGGGACACAGACGCCCACGTTCTCCGCCAGCTCAACATCACCCCAGCGTACGCCGACATCAGACGTACGTTGTGTGGGGCTCGATCCACAGCCCGATGGAGTAGACACAAAGAGAGGGGTTACCACCAGACTCTCCCTTATTCGCAGATGAACAGGGAGGCCAGAATCTGGCTAAAAATTGTATGTTCGTGTTTGATCCCGGGAGTACATATGACAGACGTGACCCGGGACCGTGTCTGCCTGGTGTATGCCCTTATTAAAGGGCTTGAGATTAATGTGGGGGAGGTTATAATATCCGCCATGAAGAGAGCCAGACTACACCAGGGCCACAGATACGGGTTTGGCGGACTCATCACCACCTTCCTCCGAGGCCTCGATGTTGAGGAAGAAGCCTTGGATTACATTCCGCAGTTGGAGCGGAGGGCCCTTGATGTGAAAAAGACCAAGGCCCCCGACACTACACACGGACTTGTGCTGACTCTGGGCGAGCGACATGCTCGTGACGACCAGTATATGGCCCGTATGTTCGGTATGCAGATGCTGCAGCTACGGATAGGTGGGAGACCAGCCACCGAGGATGAATTATGGCAGTTGGAGCTGGACTACCCTTTTGGCGAGAACGCCAGAGCTTTATGCAAGGTGGGGCCAGCCTTTGTGGAGCCGACTAACGACGACGTCCCTACTGATGAGGAGACACGTCGTGAGGACTCAGATGTGGAGTCCGATGACGGCGAGGGAGCTGATTCAGATATGGGCGACGAGGCCGCAGCACCGGATGAGGAAGTCGAATATTTCGACTGAGCAGGGAGTTTCACCACCCAAAATTTTGTGCTTTGTATTTTTGTGAACACTGGGGACAGTGTTCGATTTAAGTGTGGGGTGGGGAGTAGTTAGGTGCTGGGTCATAGGCTCTAAATCTGCTGTATATTCTTCCTTGACGTTTATGTATGTCTGTGCTTTCCCTGTTGTTGTGAACTGATTTGTGAATGATGTGTATATATTTGTTTGTGGCTAATGATGTGTGTTTTTAAAAAGTTATGGTTGCCTTTGTAAATATTTTGTAAATTTTGTAAATATTTTTTTCTCTATCGATATGATCGATATTTTTCAAAATTTTTGTGAAAAAATGTTGCACTTATCAACATATTTTGTAAATATTTTTTTCATCGAAATGATCGATGTGTTGCAAAAATTTTGAAGTTTTATTTTTGGGTTTCTCGGAGTTTGTTTTCTGTTCTTTTACCGAGAATAGTCCCATTGAACCGATGTCATAGTTAGTGAACATTCCCTATGATGGATGGATGACGACCGTCTTAAGGGAAATGTAGTCGATAGGAGTAGATGTTTTGTTTTTAGTTTCTTTGGTGGATTGCATCAATAAACTGTAGTTGCTTATGGTTGCTAAAATTTTGTTGCGTGTGTAATTGATGTTCGAAATGTGAAAGTGATTCGTTTGAAAGCATGTAATTGTGTAAATATGTTGAGTTACCTAGGCTATAGAATTTGGTTCATTATGATTGAGGCTTAATCTTGAATTCATGTAATTGACTAATTAAAGAGTCTGTGAATGAATCTTGATTCGAGCATATACATGAAGTGTGAGTGAGGTTTTGCTATTCCATGTCATTGTGAATTGTCTAGAACTTGCCTGGCGTGTATACAAAGCGAAATGAAGGAGGTGTAGTGTCGGAAAGGATGTAGGCATTTCTTTGTTTTAACCGTTAGTTTCCATTGTTTTCTTGTCAAATTCTACTTTTTTATATGTTGTATACCCTAGTCATCCCATTGAGCCTTTAGCCGATTTCTTTCTTTTGTCCAGAATTGTATGAACTAAGCTTTATTCCTTCTTTTCATTAGTCTTAAAGTCTATGAGAAGCTCTTAAGCGCTTACAAAGAACAGAAAATTGTTTCCCAAAGTGTTAAAGAGTGAAAAGAGTGAAAAGAAAAGAAAAGCAAAGTGAGGAAAGAAAATATGATGTTGAAGAGGCACTAGTTGTAATTAAATGAAATTGAGGGTACATGAAAACCTTCCGTTTGGGGTCAAGTGTGCCTGATGAAATGGGCTGTATGAAAGTAAACCAGCATGAATGGGAGAAAAAGAGAAAAGAGAGGAACAATGTCCATGAGTCGATGGGAATGAGTTAAAAAGGCGCTTAAGGATGCTAGCGACTATTATTGGCTAATCCAATATATATATACTAGATCCATAGCCCAGTTACAACCCATTAAAAGTCCTATTTGATCCTACACTGCATTTCTTTATATTAGTGGAGTAATACACTAAGGGCAAGCCTATGGGTCATGACATGATGCATGTGAATTCTTTTGGGAGAGAGAGTGAAATTAATTTTTATATGCCCCTACTTGCATGTTTGTGTGCTGCACGAGCATAAAAGGGGAAGTTTCTCTCGAGTTGTGAGGGTACATGCTTGATGAAAGATTGATTTTTGTGTCGGATTTCTTGATTAGTTGATTTGCATGAGTTTGCCGATATCAAGAATCAATTCTTAAAAGTCTAGGAAGCCTCGATGTATTAAGGTCATTGTCTTGTACGACCAAGCATGTTTTCTTGATGATTTGCAAAAATCGAATAATCGGTATGACCGTAACGTAAATGGTTGCACCATAGTGACAAAGGTTGAGATGTGATGTGCATGATTTGTGTATGTGTTGTTCGAGGACGAACAAGGATTTAAGTGTGGGGTAAGTGATCTTGGGCAAATTTATATGCCCAAGTGATACTCAAACGTATCATTTTTACCTTGTTTGTTGTGCAATGTGTATATAATATCATGTATTTGGTAATAAAATGCGAATTTATACTAACCAACATGATTAGCATTTGTTTTGCAGGATAATGTGATTTTTAAGAGCTAAAATGCGTGTTGGAACTATGTCGGAGTTGGACTTGGATGCGAGCGTGGAAAAGACCTCGGATGGCATATTTTACACTGGCTCCGCGATGGTGCCGTGCCACGCTGCCATCGCGGTAGCACACTGCCTGGATAGGAAATTAATTGGCAGATTCCAGTGAGGCCTCGCGACAGCTCCGTGGCACGGAGACAGGCCTCCGCGATGGCCTCCGTGCCACGTTGAGGCTAATTATCCGGACCATGCAATTTCCAGAGAGGGTCCGCGTCCACGCCGTGTCACAGAGGCAGTGCTCCGCGTTGGCCTCGGTGACACGTTGCTTGTTATTCCGGGAAAAATTTTCCACTAGTATAAATAGCACACTTAGGTTATTTTTAAAGGAGAGTTTTTTAGTTTTAGTTTTTTTAGCCTGAGTTCAGAAGTGGGAGAAGGAACGTGGTTTTGTGGCAGTTGAAGAATAGAAAAGATAAGAGTTTTCTTCTCTTCCCTTCTTCTTTCCTTCAATTGTATGCATGATTCACACTCATTCTAGGATGATTAATCCAAGAATGAGTGGCTAATTCCTTTCTTGCTGAGGTTTTAAACTTGTGTAATGAATGTTGGTAATAATTGATATGGTTTCTTCTTCTTCTTGCATGTTGTTCTATTAATTCTTGTGCTTATTACATTCTTGATTGGCCACCATTAATGTATATCTAAAAAGTCCAATTTCACTCGAGAGAGCATGAAATTGGAAAGTTGTGAATTAATAGGGTATTGTTCTTAACTTGATTTGGGAAAATTGGGTTTTGATGTGCTTTCTTGATAGAAATATACTTGAAAGCCGTATTAGTCAATTTAGGAACCGGAATTGTAGTGTTAGGTCATAAATTGCATTTGATCACAGAAATGTAGACGAATGGTTTATGAATCTAAAGTGAAATTAAATACGGAAGTTTTAATTTCTAGGCAAACGTTCTTGGCTAGCAATATGAAGAAGAAGATGACCAAATTATCATGATTATCAAGTTCATTACTCGTTCTTAACCTTGGCATGTGCATATCCATTGTCTAAACTCAACGTAAATAGTAGTTATTAATTTTAGTAGATAATTAGTTTAGAAACAAAACTCACTCAAATCTTGGTTGGATTGTTGTTAACATAGTTAGAAATAGAATAGAGATACAGTAAACTAGGCAGTTTTGCATATCTAGAGCAGCCTCCTTGGATCGATACTTGGCTACTTAGCCACTTTATTACTTGTTTGACCACGTACACTTGCGTGTTGGTGTATAATATATACCGAGCAGCAGAGATCGAGCAGCCTCATGGACTGAATTTGGTCCTATCATCCCAGCTTTACCAACTTCAAACCAACCAATAGGCAATCTACATCTCCTCCCATAGAGAGCCTCAAACGGAGCCATCTGAATGTTGGAATGGTAGCTGTTATTGTATGCAAACTCGATAAGAGGAAAATGGTCATCCCAACTACCCTTGAAGTCTATCACACATGCTCTCAACATGTTCTCAAGAGTCTGAATTGTCCGCTTTGCTTGACCATCCATTTGTGGGTAAAATGTTGTACTAAGCTTAACTTGAGTACCCAATCCTTTTTGAAACGATCTCCAAAACTCAGAGGTAAACTGAGTGCCTTTGTTCGGTATAATAGATAAGGGCACTCCATGCAACCGAACTAGCTCTCAGATGTATAGTTTGGCATAATCTTCCATTGAATCAGTGGTCTGACAAGTAGAAAATGAGCGGCTTTGGTCAACCTGTCTACAACAACCCAAATGGAGTCATGTTGCTGATGAGTGTGAGGCAACCCTATGATGTAGTCCATATTGATTTCCTCCCACTTCCAAGTGGGAATACTAATATCCTGAAGCACACTTCCAAGTTTCTGGTGCTCAACCTTCACTTGTTGAAAGTTTGGACACTTAGATACAAATTCCACGATGTCCTTCATGCCACTCCACTAATAGACTTCCTGTAGGTCACAGTACATCTTAGTGGCACCTAGATGTATCGAATACCTAGAACCGTGAGCCTCATGAAACATTCAATTTCTCAAGTCATCAACATTCGGGACACACAAGTGGCCCTGATATCAAAGCACACCATCTCCCCCTTTGGAGAAGACTTCTACCTTCTCTAAACGACTTCCTTTAACTTTACCAAAATAGAGTCCTCGTCCTTCCTAGCTTTCACATCAGTCACCAAGGATGATTTTGACCCGTTCTGGACTATAACACCGCCATCGGTCAAGTAAAAAAAAGAACTCCCAACCTTGCAAACCGAAGCACATCCTTCACCAGCTCCTTCCTCCCCTTATCCACATGGGACACACTCTCCATAGAGAGTCTACTAAGTGCATCTGCCACCACATTCCTGAATGGTAAAGGACACTCATGTCATAATCCTTGAGTATTTCCTGAATGGTAAAGGACACACCACCTCCTTTGTCATAGTAGATTTAGATCCTTCTGGGTAAACACATATTGTAGACTCTTGTGATCTGTAAACACATCTACGTGGACCCCGTACAAAGAATGTCTCCAGATCTTTAATGCAAATACAAATGCCGCCAATTCAAGATCATGGGGCGGGTAATTCTTCTCATGAACTTTCAGCTGTATGGAAGCGTACGCTATGCCTTTACCATGCTGCATCAATATACAACCAAGGACGATTCTTGAAGCATTGCAGTACACCACAAACCCATGGTACCCTTTGGTAGGGTTAACACCAGTGTTGAGGTAAATTGAGTCTTCAACTCCTGAAATCTTCTCTCACAAGCTCCGACCATTTGAACTTCAATTTCTTTTGTGTCAATTTTGTCAATGGCGCTACAATGGACGAAAACCCCTCAAGAAATCTCCTATAATAACTAGTTAAGCCCAAAAAGCTTCAGATATCTGAAGGATTCATCGGTCTAGGCCAATTCTTCACCACTTCTATTTTCTGAGTGTCCACCTTTATGCCCTCACTTGACATCACATGGCCCAAAAATTCTACCGAGTTCAACGAAAACTCGCACTTGCTAAATTTGGCAAATAGTTGGCGATCCTTGAGAGTCTGTAGCACCACCCTCAAATGAGCGTCATGCTCTTCCTCGCTCCGAGAGTATATTTGGATTTCATCAATAAACACGATCATGAACATATCCAGTTATGGCTTGAGCACCATGTTCATCAAGTACATAAAAGCTACAGGAGCATTTGTTAGTAAAAGACATAACTACAAACTCATAATGACCATACCGCGTCCTGAAGGCTGTCTTCGGGATGTCACTCTCCCGAACCATGACCTGATGGTATCCGGATCTGAGGTCCATCTTCGAAAAGAATTTAGCACCCTGAAGCTAGTCAAACAAATCATCAATCCTGGTTAGAGGATACCTGTTCTTGATGGTGACCTTGTTCAATTGCTGATAATCGATACACATATGAAGCGAACCATCTTTATTTTGGACAAAGAGAACTGGTGCACCCTATGGGGATTTGCTTGGTCTAATGAAACCCTTATCTAAAAGGTCCTTCAACTCCTTTAACTCGGCTGGGGCCATTCTATAAGGAGAAATAGATATAGGATTCATATCGAGAAGAAGGTTAATACCAAAATTAATCTCCCGCTCAGGAGGGATTCCCGGTAAATCATCTGGGAAGACTACTGGGTACTCACATACTACTGGAACTGACTGGATAGTCAGGGTTTCGGACGTAGCATCCTTAACCCCAACTAGATGGTATACAAAACCTTTGGAGATCATCTTTCTGGCCTTGAGGTAAGAAGTGAAGTGACCTACAAGCGCAACTAAACTACCCTTCCACTCTATGACTGGCTCACCCGAAAATCTGAACTCTACTGCCGGGGTTCTATAATTAACTGAGGCATAACATGCAAATAGCCAATTCCATGCCGAGGATGGACATGGCTAACTCTACTAAATTTGCTGAGGTGACTTTCTGAAGGATTGTGACCGGGCAACTTCTATACACCCGTCTAGCTACAACTGAATCACCCACTGGAGTAGAGACTGAGAAGGGTTCTAACAATATTTTGGGACTGACTCCAAAATTACTAGCCACGTAAGGTGTCACAAAAGACAAGGTAGCCCCTAGATCTAACAAAGCATATAAATCAAGGTGGAAAACTCGTAACATACTATTGACTACATTCGAGGAGACCTCCTGCTCCTAGCGAGAAGCTAAGGCATAGAATCTGTTTTGGCATTGACCGCCACCTTGCTAGTAGATGCCCCCTGCTTGGCTGGGCGTGCAGGTAGAGATGTTGAATTGGAAGCTGGGCCTTGGCCCCTATCATAGCCATATCAAGCTGTTGTGCAATCTCTGAGCATATGTCCGGGCTTCCTGCACCTGAAGCAAGCACAATCTACCAAACACTGTCCTATGTTCCCCCGACCATGCTGCCGAAAATTGGGATACTGGAATACACATGCCTGCTGCTCTAACCCCTAGAGCCTGATGCTCGCCCTCTCTGGTCGTGCCTAGGTCTGGATGGCACACTCATCGTTGAAGATGTTGGGGTTGAAGATCTCTGGTGGATCTGCTGTCGGTGCCCACCACCTGGCCTCGGCTGAGAGAACCTATAGCTGTCCATCCTAGCCCTTTTGGCCTCTCTCTCCCTCAAATGTGCTGCCTCTATCTGCTGGGCGTACAAGACTATCCCAGGGAAGTCCATATCCTGATGGAGCATAGCAGTCCTACAATCCTTGTCTAGATAGTCTGCCATCCCATGAACAAACCTGCTCACTCATGCCCTCTGATCAACCACTAACTCTGGGGCATATTTTGATAAATGAGTGAACTCTAGGGAATATTCCTGCACTTTCATTTTCCCCTGCTTAAGATTCACAAACTTGGCTGCCTTTAACTCCCTCATCTCACAGAGAAGAATCGATCCAGAAAAGCAATATGAAACTCCTCCCAACTGATAGGGCCTGCCCCGGCTACCCTATTATCCTTCCACTGTCTAAACCAAATGTGTGCTACCCCCTTCAACTGATATGAGGCCAAATCAGCACACTTTACTCCATTCACCCCTATGACCTAGGTGATCTTCACAATCTTGTCGATAAGCTCATATGGATCCTCATCCACCTTGGACCCAAGAAACTCGAGTGGGTTCATCCTTAGGAAATCTCTACCTGAGCTGCCATCGCATTCCCGTTTTGAGGGAGATGCGCCACCGCCTATTGATTGACCTAGGCGGCCAAGGTCTGTACTAACATCTGTATGGCTGCCCTGAATTCAGCATGGGCAATCGGCTCCGGTGCAGGTGCTCATGGATTGGTGGGGCTTATTGGTGCTCATGGATTGGTGGGGCTTATTGGTGCTCGTCCCCATTGCCATCCTCGTGGCCATTTCCATTTCCATTCCTTTTGCCGTTAACTCTTCGGGAGGCATGATTCTGCTATCACGAATAGCATGAGTTAGGGATATAGAGAGACATTTCACAGCACGACATAGACCATTAAAGAAGGGAACATTTCCTAAACGTCTTGTACCATCTTCGCCATAAGTGTGGCATGCTTCACACCCATGAAAAAGACTCTACTTGACGCGGCTTTTAGATACCATAGGAAACTTCAAAACCTATTGCTCTGATAGCAAGTTTGTCACGACCCGAATATAGGCCCTGATTGAGACATGGGACAAGTAGCCCTGAGAGACTCCATGTCGACCCATGGCATGAACTTACTTCTAACACAATCAAATAAAGCAGAAGACTTGACATAATAAACATAGCGAAAGTCTAAGCATAACATAGTATCAAAATTGGAATCCACATAATACATGACGAGTTGATTACTACATATAGTCTACAAGCCTCTACATAACTGATCGGGTTGATGGGACAACACCCCCAACTAACCTGATAAGTCTGAAAACTCAAAGTACAAAGAAATATGATAGAAAATGATCCTCGAGAGATGAGGACTCACAACGAAGCTAGATGCTAACTGCGGAACTGGCTAATGGTGGGGCTGAGTCTGAAGATCAGAACCTGTATCGTAAAACACTGCATAGAATATGCGGTCAGTACATGAAATGTATCGAGTATGCAAGGTAAGTAAAACTGCTTAAATAAGTAAAATCATTTAAAACATGAATAATATAAAACATAATCAAATCAAGAATCTGAGAGTAGGGGTTGCATGCTATTTTTTGAAACCTTAATCTGAACATAACTGAACATCATAACTAAATCAAATAACCAAAAGCTGAAATCTGATAATCATAAGTAAAATTGAACATTGGGTCAAACCTGCTTTAGAACATATATATATCATGAATGATAAACAAGCATAACTGAAATCATGAGGAACAATGGGAGACTCGTCTTATAACCGACATTACCATGAGAGAGATTACATGGTCCCAACTATCACACTCAAGTGTGTAGAGCCATCCAAAGCCTTTCCAGAGCAAAAGACGATACCATGATATCGATATCAAGCTTAAGGCCCATTCGGGGTAGGGGATAGCTCACAAGGGAGGTCCCAAAGTATATATGTATAAACCTACATTGACACGTAGTTCTGAGGCATAGGATGGATCGACCCTTAGCCTACTTGGTGTTAGACTCTACTCCCAAAAATATGCATATGCTCTCCATCGTTTTTCAACGAAGCTTACCATCATCTATTGACGAAGCTGAATAATCAAATACATATCAAATATGAAATCATATATGAGGAGTTTTTGCTCAAACCATACCACAAGATGAACGTAAATGGAAGTCTTAACTCCAAAACCATGTGGTAAGCTTATACCTGAAATCATAAATCATACTTGAACATATGGGCATTGCCCAGTACTTAAACATGCTTGAAAATATTTAATTCACTTGAAAACATGATCATAAACATGGGTAACTTGAAAACATGCTTTTCATCAATAATATCTCATCATTCTTGAACATTCATCATAAATCTCAACATTCATGAACTTCTCATAAATGGGCATTTTAATTTATAAAGCTTGAAAACATGATTATAGTTGAAAACAATGTAAAACTTGCCCATGAATCATAATTTAATAGTAGAAACATAAATAGATCATACCCATGTAGAAAATAGGATTTCATGCATTGTGTTAAAACCCCATAGAATTCAACATATGGATTTTCATGATTTACAGAGAGATTGGGCATGGGTATGAACGAATTCACCCATTCGTAACCCTACATACCTGATAGGATCTGATGCTACCATGGGTAGCAGTTATTGTATGTAAACTCGATAAGAGGCAAATGGTCATCCCAAATACCCTTGAAGTCTATCACACATGCTCTCAACATGTCGTCGAGAGTCTGAATTGTCCGCTCTGCTTGACCATCCGTTTGTGAGTGAAATGTTGTACTGAGCTTAACCTGAGTACCCAATCCTTTTCGAAATGATCTCCAAAACTGAGAGGTAAACTGAGTACCTCTGTCCGATATGATGGACAAGGGAACTCCATGCAACCGAACTAGCTCTCGAAAGTATAGTTTGGCTTAATCTTCCACTGAATCAGTGGTTTTGACTGGTAGAATATGAGCGGCTTTGGTCAACCCAAATGGAATCATGTTGCCAATAAGTGTGAGCCAACCCTATGATGAAGTCCATATTGATTTCCTCCCACTTCCAAGTGGGGATTATGATATCCTGAAGCAAACCTCCCGATCTCTTGTGCTCAACCTTCACTTGCTGACAGTTTGGACACTTAGCTACAAATTTTGCGATGTCCTTCATGCCACTCCACCAATAAACTTCCCGTAGGTCATGGTACATCTTGGTTGCACATGGATGTATCGAATACCTGAAACCATATGCCTCATGCAACATTCAATTTCTCAAGTCATCAACGTTCGAGACACACAAGTAGCCCTGATATCGAAGTACACCATCTCCCCCTTTGTAGAAGACTTCTACCTTCTAATTCTAAACGACTTCCGTTAACTTTACCAAAATATGGTCGCGTCCTGCCTAGCTTTCACATCAATCACCAAGGATGATTTTGACCCTTTCTGGACTATAACACCGCCATAAGTCGAGTCAACCAAATGAACTCCCAACCTTGCAAGCTGATGCACATCCTTCACCAGCTCTTTCCTCCCCTCATCCACATAGGACACACTCTCCATGGAGAGTCTACTAAGTGTGTCTACCACTACATTGGCCTTTCCCCGATGGTAAAGGACACTCATATAATAATCCTTGAGTAGCTCCAACCACCTCCTTTGCCATAGATTTAGATTCTTCTGGTAAACACATGTTGTAGACTCTTGTGGCCCGTAAACACATCTACATGGACCCCATAAAAGTAATGTCTCCAGATCTTTAATGCAAATACAACTGCCGCCAATTCAAGATCATGGGTTAGGTAATTCTACTCATGAACTTTCAGTTGCCTGGAAGCGTATGCTATGACTTTACCATGCTACATCAATACACAACCAAGGCCGATTCTTGAAGCATCATAGTACACCACAAACCCATCGGTACCCTCCAGTAGGGTTAACATCGGTGCTGAGGTAAGTCGAGTCTTCAACTCCTGAAAGCTACTCTCACAAGCCTCCAACCATTTGAAATTCACTTTCTTTTGGGTCAATTTGGTCAATGGCTCTACAATGGATGAAAATCCCTCAACAAATCTCCGATAATAACCATCTAAGCCCGAAAATCTCTGAATATCTGAAGGATTCACTGTTCTAAGCCAATTCTTCACCGCTTCAATTTTCTGAGTTTCCACCTTATTCCCTCACTTGACACCATATGGCCCAAAAATGCCATCGAGTTCAACCAAAACTCGCACTTGCTGAATTTGACATTTGTTGGCGATCCTTGAGAGTCTGTAGCACCACCCTTAAATGAGCGGTGTGCTCCTTCTCGCTCCGAGAGTATCATGATGTCATCAATAAATACAAGCACGAACATATCCAGGTATGTCTTGAACACCCTGTTCATCAAGTCCATAAAAGATGCAGGAGCATTCGTTAGTCCAAAAGACATAACTACAAACTCATAATGACCATAGAGCGTCCTGAAGGCTATCTTTGGGATGTCACTCTCCCGAACCTGACCTGATGGTATCCGGATCTGAGGTCTATCTTCGAAAAGCATTTAGCACCTTGAAAATGGTCAAACAAATCACCAATCCTAGGTAGAGGATACCTGTTCTTGATGGTGGCCTTGTTCAATTGCCAATAATCAATACACATACAAAGCGAACCATATTACTTTCGGGCAAAGAGAACTGGTGCACCCCATGGGGATTTGCTCGGTCTAATGAAAACCTTATCTAAAAGGTCTTTCAACTACTCCTTTAACTCCTTTAACTCGGTTGGGGCCATTTTGTAAGGAGGAGTAGATATAGGCTACGTATCGGGAAGAAGGTCAATACCAAAATCAATCTCCTGCTCGGGAGGGATTCCCGGTAAATCATCTAGGAAGACTTCTAGATACTCACATGCTACTGAAACTAACTGGATAGTCGGGGTCACTGACTCCGAAACTACTAGCCACGTAAGGTGTCACAAAAGACAAGGTAGCCCCTGGATCTAACAAAGCACATACATCAATATTGAAAACTCATAACATACCAGTGACTACATCCGGGGAGACCTCCTGCTCCTAGCGAGAAGCTAAGGCATAGAATCTGTTTTGGCGCTGATCGACACCTGTGCTAGTAGATGCCCCCTGCTGGGCTGGGCATGTGGGTGGAGCTGTTGAACAGGAAGCTAGGCCTCGACCCCTATCATAGCCCTATCTAGCTGTTGTGCAATCTATAAGCATATTTCTGGGCTTCTCACACCTGAAGCAAGCACCTGTACCTACCAAACACTGCCCCATGCGCCCCCGACCATACCTGCCGCAAATTGGGACACTGGAATCCACGGGCCTACTGCTCTGACCCTCAGAGCCTGATTCTCTCTCTCTCTAGTCGTTCCTAGGTCTGGATGGCACACTCATCGCTGAAGATGCTGGGGTTTAAGATATCTGGTGGGTCTGTTGTCGGTGCCCACCACCTGGCCTCGGCTAAGAGTACCTATAGCTATCCGTCCTGGCCCTCTTGGCCTCTCTCTCCCTTAGATGCGCCGCCTCCATTTGCTGGGAATACTAGACTATCCGATGGAAATCCATATCGTGATGGAGCATAGTGGTCCTGTAATCCTTGTCTAGATAGTCCGCCACCCCATGAACAAACCTTCTCACTCGTGCCCTCTAATCAACCACTAACTCTGGGGCATATTTTGAAAAATGAGTGAACTCTAGGGTATATTCCTGCACTGTCATTTTCCCCTACTTAAGATTCACGAACTCAGCTGCCTTCAACTTCCTCATCTCATAAGGGAAGAACCGATCCAGAATAGCAACATGAAACTCCTCCCAACTAATAGGGCCTGCCTTGGCTTCCCTACCATCCTTCCACTGTCTACACCAAATGTTTGTGACCCCATTCAACTGATATGAGGCTAAATCAGCTCACTCTACTCCATTCACCCCCATGACCTTGGTGATCTTTACAATCTCGTCGATAAGCTCATGTGGATCCTTGTCCATCTTGTACCCAAGGAACTCGGGTGGGTTCATCCTTAGGAAATCTCTGGCCTGAGCCGCCACTGCATTCCCGTTCTGGGAGAGATGCACCACTGCCTGTTGATTAGCCTGGGCTGTTAAGGCCTGTGCTAGCATTTGTATGGTTGCCCTGAATTCAGCGTGGGCAACCAACTCCAGTGCATGGTGCTCATAGACTGGTGGGACTTATTGGTGCCCTTCCCCATTGCCATCCTCATGGCTATTTCCATTTCCATTCCTTCTACCGTTAACTCTTCGCGGAGGCATGATTCTTCAATCGTGAATAGCATGAGTTAGGAGGATAGAGAGATATTTCACCGCACGACATAGATTATGAAAGAAGGGAACATTTCCAAAACGTCTCGTAGCCTTTTCGTCATAAGTGTGGCGCGCTTCACACCCATGAAAAAGACTCTACTTAATGTGGCTTTTAGGCACCCTAGGACACTTCAAAACCTATTTCTCTGATACTAAGTTTGTCATGACCTGAACATAGGCCGGGATCGAGATACGAGACAAGGAGCCCTGAGAGACCCCAAGTCAACCCATGGCATGAACATACTTCTAACTCAATCAAATAAAGCGAAAGACTTGACATAATAAACATAGAGGAAGTCTAAGCATAACATAACATCGAAAATGGAATCCACATAATACATGAAGAGCTGATTGCTATATATAGTCTGAAAGCCTCCACATAATGGATGGGTTGATAGGACAACACCCCCAACTAACCCGACAATTCAGAAAACTAAAAGTACAAAGATATCTGATAGCAAATGATCCTCGGGAGATGAGGACTCACCACTAAGCTAGATGTTAACTCCGGAACTAGCTAATGGCGGGGTTGAATTTGAAGATCAGAGCATGTATCATAAAATGATACAACATAGAGTATGCGGTCAGTACGTGGAATGTATCAAGTATGCAAGGCAAGTAAAACTGCTTAAATAAGTAAAATCATTTAAAACATGCATAATATAAAACATAATCAAATCAAGAATTTGAGAGTAGCGCTTGCATGCTATTTTCTTAAATCATAGTCTGAACATAACTGAACAGCATAACTGAATCGAATGACCCAAAGATGAGTTATGATAATGATAAGTAAAGTTTAACATTGGGTCAAACCTGCTTTAGAACATATATATATATATATATTTCATGAATGATAAACATGCATAAAGGAAATCATGAGGAATAATGGGAGACTCATCTTATAACCGACATTACCACGATAGTGCTTATGTAGTCCCAACTATCACACTAACGTGAGTAGAGCCATCTAATTCCTTGCTAGGACTAAAGACGATACCATGATATCGATATCAAGCTCAAGGCCCATTCGGGGAAGGGGATAGCTCACAAGGGAGGTCCCAAAGTATATATGTATAAACCTCCGTTGGTGCGTAGTTTTGAGGAATAGGTGGATCGACCCTTAGCCTACTCGGTGCTAGACTCTACTCCTAAAAATATGCATATGCTCTCCATCGTTTTTCAATGAAGCTTACCATCGTCTATTGACGAAGCTGAATAATCAAATACATATCAAATATGAAATCATATATGAGGAGCTTTTGCTCAAACCATACCACAAGGTGAGCATAAATGGGAGTCTTAACTCCAAAACTATGTGGTAAGCTTATTCGTGAAATCATAAATCACATTTGAACATATGGGCATTGCCCAATATTTAAACAAGCTTGAAAATATTTAATTCACATGAAAACATGATCATAAACATGGGTAACTTGAAAACATGCTTTTCATCAATAATATCTCATCATACTTGAGCATTCATCATAAATTTCAACTTTCATGAACTTCTCATAAATGGGCATTTTAATTTATAAAGCTTGAAAACATGATTATAATTGAAAATAATGTAAACCTTGCCCATGAATCATAATTCAATAGTAGAAACATACTTAGATCATACCCATGTAGAGAATTTGGAATTTCATGCATTGGGTTAAAACCCCATAGAATTCAACATATGGATTCATGATTTAGAGAGGGATTAGGCATGGGTGTGTACGAATTCACCCATTCATAACCCTACATACCTGATAGGATCTGATTCTACCAATTTTTTGATTGCCCAATGAAGTATTGAAGAAAAACTTGTAGAGAACCTAAGCTTGATCACCTTTTAAGCCCTCAACTTGCATGTACGAATGTGAATGAGCCTAGAATGAACTTACCCCTCATAAAACTGCCTATTTCAAAGCTTAAAATGACGTAGTTTAGAACCCTAGGGCTTTGGAATGATGAAGATACCCTTAATAAAAATCCTGGAAAAACTAAACTGCCAGTGACAACAGACATCAGTATGATCCATTGCTAGCTCCTACGATCCGTTGTTACCTCCCGTTGCTATGCCCTGAATTCAGGTCTCAGATCTCCTACAACGACTGGATAGGTAGAGTCATTGCTAGCCCAAATGACTCGTTTCTGCCAGTTGTCGTCACCACTATCTTAACCTGGGATCCCTTTATAAGAATGCTGATGACGGTCCATTTTTACCTGCAATGGGTTGTTCCATGATTCGTTACTTCCTCCTTGACCAAAGAGCAGTCTCACCACGCCCACAACCAACGACTCCTAACATCGAACAATGGGTCATTCCTGGACCCATTACTTCCAATTCCACACCTGTAGTACCTCACCCGGACTCATCCGATGGATCGTTAATGGTGCCAACGACCCGTACCATGACCTGTTCTGAGAACAATTTTCATATTTCTGCCACTTTTTCATTTTTAGATCTCGGGTCTAGTCTTGAGCACTTCTGGGGAATTACAACTTCTCCTACCCAACACTTAATCGATAGTACTGTCCCTAGTGCTAAAATAATAAAGCATAAAGTAAAGAGTGAAAGAAGAACTCCTTGGGCCTCTAATCCTCATCATCAATGGGGGCAAGAGCAACTTCCCCCATCTCAAAATCCTCCTCCTCAGCGTCACTAGACTTTATGTCAAAGACTACTCTCACCATCTCATCCTCTATGGCCACATCATCATCAAGGGGCTCCTCAAATCCAGGCCAACTCTGCAAAGGATTCTCGAGTGCTCACTTAGAGGATAATCCATGTTGACCAGCTACAGCTTCTCCTCAATCATCAGATTCATTCTTAGATATAGCATTTGCATGCCATACAAGTGTCTCAACATGTTATCAATTCCCGCATTGCGCTCGTTGATAGAAAAGACTAGACCATGTATACCCTCGGGCTCTTTAGATTTGGTCACATCAATTACCCTTGGGTCATATCTAGATTTATAATCCGCCTCTTCCTCCTCAAATTGATGTCCATGTAGAAATTGGGTCAAGAGACCCCTAAACCCAAAGTTTGGCCCTTTTCACCCTCGCTCTCCTCAGCACATTCTTAATGATCACCCCTAAATTCACTGGCACCCTAGTCATCAACATATACACAAGACAAACTCTCTCCCTACTAACATGAGTCACATGCTTCTCATGCACTAAACAAGAACAAACTATTTTCAACCAAACATGTGCCTTTCTACTCAAGAGAGCATACGGGAATGATACATGATATCCATATTGTTTGCAGCGGATCCACTTTGCAATTGAGTTTGAGCCACAAAGAGTTTGTTTAATGTCTCTGTAAAAGGGTTTCTTAACAATATCCACTAGACGTTGTGGGTCAACATTAGGTGTACCAAGTATTTTGTTCAAAATAGTGGGTGAAAAAAGTTGATAATTTACCCTCTAACTTTGACTTAGTTTGACCTCTCTTTTGGTTCCCAATTAGCAAGAAATTCCATCACCATAATTAAATTACAATCACCTGGAGCATTAAATACAAAATCAAGACCAAGAGTGTGTAATCTGTCTACCATGTGAGGAAATACATATGACAAGATTTTTCTATCAATAAACATTTCATGTGAGTATTTTGATTCTTTATATTCTGTGAACCATTTCTTATCTTCTTGCTCCATGACCCAACAGAGCCCATACTGTCTCAATGATTGTTGTAGCATCATTATGATCCTCCTTACTAGCTATTTTTGAACTCTTTGACCCATGGCTTGAAGAAGCCACTCCTTTCCCCTTGCTTGGTTTTGGTGTCATTTGTGGAGATTTCACAAGAAAAATGTTGAATTTAGTGATTTTGGTAAATAAGTTTGGAAGGATTTTGAGAAAAGATGAAGCTTTTGGAGAGTTTTCTTAAGAGGGAAGGGGTGTGCGGCACACCTCTTGGAAAAATGGGATGAAAACTTAGGTTTTGTATTTTTAAACCACCCCAATGGGTCGGATCAACCGACGACTCATGCGATTTTTTTTCACCTGGGCTGCCTGCAGCGGCGCGGTGCTGCCGACGCTATTTCCACTGTGCATCGCAGAGCCTGATGCGCCTTTGTCCTTCTATGTTGCGTCGGGCCTTGTGGCGCCATGCTTGCACGTCACACCAAGCCTTGTGCTACTTGGCCTGTGCGCTGTGCTGCTTGTGCAGTACTTAGTTGAATTTTTTCCTTTTGCACCCTATTTTCATATTTCATGCTCAAAACTCCTTTTTTTGTGAATTATGACTTAACTCCTGCATACTAGAACAAACACATTAACTTAAAATTATCTTGGGTTGCCTCCCAAGTAGAGCCTGATTTAATATCGCGGCATGATGTAGGTATCTTGATTACTCAGAATTCATCAAGATACCTAATGGGCTCATGGTCATATGCAGTTACCCTCATTTCAAGGGTTTGGAATAGTATCACTAGGCAAACTGCCCTTTTGCCTTTGATTCAATGAGGCTGGGATTTTCCCCACCTGCTGCTTCAATTTCTTGATGGAGTTCGAATGAGAGTCAACTAATTGACTCAAGCTTGAAAGTTCCCCTCTCATCTCTTTAACTCCCAATTCCATAGAGTCCACCTTCTTCATCATGAAACTCATCATATCTTCTACTTGATGTTTCAGAGTCATTCACGGAAGGTCCCTTGCTTGTGGAGGCACATATGCTCCACTTTTATCATTTTTTGGGGCTTCTCGATTCCTCTATTGTCCTTGGTCCCTTTGCCCAATCCGGTCATATCCATTATTCCCTCACACCCTACCTTGGGAGGCATGACTGACACCTAGTGCCACACTAGGATCTGAACTATCCTGACTGGACTTGTGCACTTCTGGTGCATGCCTACAACTTAATTCAAGAAAATGATGAGCTATATCTCGGCTATAAATATAGCCTCCGGCTTACAAGGCCACCTGTAAAAGGAAACAACTAACCAACAACAATGCATTAATAGGGATCCTATGCGACCCGACAAGGCCACCATGCTATCTAGATATAACTGAATGAAAACAGGTAACCATAACTATGCTATAGCCAACAAGGCTGCTAACTAATAGCTAACCTAGGCCCCACACAGCCATCACGCAAAATAAAACATACATGGGCCCCATGCGAACAATAAAAAAACCAATAGCTAATAATCTATGGCCTACAAGCCTCTAAGAGTGGAATAATGGTCGGTACAGGGCCCCGGCCTACCCATAAGCTGTGCAAAAAAAGAACAAACCTTCTCTAACTAGCAACTCCAGAGGAAAGGAGCTGACTGGACTGTTTTCTCTGGCTGATGACTAAGAAGGCCCTGAATTGCATCTATTCGCACCCGCAGGAAAGTAATGTAGCCCACCAAGGATGGACGTCAGTACAATATGTACCGAATATGTAAGGGAGTAAAATAATAACTGAATGAAAGTTGGAAAAGCTGAAGTAACCAAGAAGAGGGATAAGAGTTTAACCTGAGTCATCTCTCAATCTAGAAAGATATAACTAACAAGTATATGTATAAATAGGAACCTAGCTGGGCCCCCATAAGCCTGTAAGGTAAAAACAACACAAAATAACCTACCTGGGCCCCCATAAGACCCCATAAGTACAAGCAATGCGCACTCCTCCTGTCTAGCTACTAAAGGTTTATAGGCATACAGTAACTCAATACGACCATCACAACCTCGGTCTGGTGTAACACAATACAGCCCTCACGACCTCAGTCTGGTGTAACTCAATACAGCCCTCACGACCTCAATCTGGTATAACCTAATATGGCCTTCACGACCACAATCTAGTATAACTCAATATGGCCCTCACGGCCTCAGTCTATTCCTGCATAGTTCTTTAACAGAGGCTACATTTTTAGTCCTCAATCTATGAACCTAACTATCTAGTATTTCAACTGGCATCTCTTCGTAAGCTAACTCTTCGATAACCTGAATATCCTTAATTGGAACAACTCGAGTTGGGTCCCCTATACACTTTCGCAACATAGACATGTGAAATACTGGGTGAACAGATTCTAACTCAGGAGGAAACTCTAGCTCATATCCCACTCAGCCTATTCTTCAAAGGATTCGATATGGCCCAGTGAATCTAGGCTAAGCTTTCCCTTCTTACCAAATCTCATCACGCCCTTCATCGGAAAAACTTTGAGAAATACCCAATCATCTACATTAAATTCCAAGCTTTACGCCACACATCGGAGTAGGACTTCTAATGACTTTGGGCTGTCAGTAACCGTTCTCTGATGAGTTTTACTTTCTCTTTTGACTGGTGGATTATATCAGGTACGAGTAACCTTGCCTCTCCTACCTCAAACCATCCGACGGGGGACCTACATTTTCGCCCATATAAGGCCTCATAAGGTGCCATCTGAATTACAGAATGATAACTATTATTATATGCAAATTCAATAAGGGGTAAATGCTCGTCCCAGCTTCCTCCAAAGTCTAGCACACACACCTGTAACATACCTCGAGCATCTGAACGGTGTGCTCTGCCTGGCCGTTTGTCTGGGAATGAAAGGCGATACTCAAATTAACCTGTGTCCCCAAACCTTTCTAAAATGATTGCAAAAATCTAGCTGTAAATTGTGTCCCTCTATCAAAAATGATAGATGCCGGGACACCATGCAATCGGACTATCTCTTTAATATGCAATCGGCGTAATCTTCGACTGAAAATATAGTCCGAAATGGCAGGAAGTGAGATGATTCCATCAACCTATCAACAACAACCCAAAATGGAGTCAAATTTGCATCTGGTACAGGGTAGTCCTGTCACAAAATCCATATTAATTGCCTCCCATTTCCACTGAGGTATAACCATCTCCTGAGTTAGTCCGCCAGGTTTCTGATGTTCAGCTTTTTACCTGTTAGGAATTAGGACACTATGCTACAAATTCAGCTACACATTCTTTATTCCAGGCCACCAGTATATCTCTTTTATGTCGTGGTACATATTCGTTGATCCTGCATGAAGAGAGTAACGAGAATAATGTACCTCTTCCATAATCTACTGGCGGAGCCCTGCTACATCTGGAACGTAGAGGCGACCCCTGTATCTCAAAACCCCGTCTTCAATTAACTCGAAAGCTGATATCTCGCCCCGCTGAACCTTTTCTCTAAATTGTACCAGACTAGGGTTCTCGTACTGCCGTTCTTTTACCTCTACAACCAGGGATGATGCTGTTGTATCCTAAACTATAGCGCCATTATCCTCTGAATCTACTACCTGAACTACTAAACTAGCTAGCCGATGCAATTCTCAAGCCATTTCCCACTGTTCTGGTCGCAGATATGCTAAACTGCCCATGGATATGCGGCCAAGAGCGTCAGCTACGATATTAGCTTTCCCTGGGTGGTATAAGATGTTCACATCATAGTCTTTCAACAATTCTATCCAACGGCGTTGTCGCAAATTCAACTCTTTCTGCGTGAAAATGTACTGGAGGCTCTTTTGATTAGTGAAAATATCTACATGTACACCATATAAGTAATGCCTCCATATTTTTAAGGCATGAACTACTGCAGCTAACTCCAGATCATGGGTGGGATAGTTCTTTTCAAGTTTCCTTAATTGCCTTGAAGCATACGTAATTACCTTTTCATGTTGCATCAGAAACACCCTAACCCAATGCTCGAAGCATGGCAATATACCGCATAACCCTATGAACCTTCTGGCAAAGCTAATGCCGATGTCAGTCTATTTTTCAATTCCTGGAAACTTTGCTCATAGGCCTCGGTCTAATGGAACTTGGTTGCTTTCTGAGTCAATTTGATCATAGGCGCTGACAGGGTAGAAAATCCTTCCACAAACCTTCTATAATACCCGGCTAAGCCCAGGAAACTGCGAATCTCCATTGGAGTTGTAGGTTTAGGCCATGTCTTTACTGCCTCAATTTTCTTTGAATCAATCTGAATACCAGCCTCTGATACAATGTGGCCCAAGAAAGCTACAAAATTCAACTAGAATTCACATTTAGAAAACTTTGCATATAGCTGGCAGTCTCTGAGGATCTGAAGTACTGTTCGCAAATGATCTCTGTGTTCCACTTCTAAGTGGGAATATACTAGAATATTGTTGATGAACACTATCATAAACATATCTAAATATAACATGGAGATACCATTCATTAGGTCCATGAACACTGCTGGTGCATTTGTCAACCTGAAGGACATAACCAGGAACTCGAAATGACCATACCTGGTCCTGAAAGCCGTCTTCGGGATATCCTTCTCCCAAACACGAACTTGGTGGTACCCGGATCTCAAGTCAATTTTGGAAAAATATTTTTCCCCTTGCATCTGGTTGAATAAATCATCTATTCTTGAAAGAGGGCATTTATTCTTAATAGTAACTTTATTCAACTACCGATAATCTATCACATGCATAGGAACCATCTTTCTTTCTTACAAACTGAACTGGCGCACCCCACGACATAGTACTCGGCCTGATAAAACCCTTATCTAACAAAACTTTCAACTGTTCTTTCAATTCTTTCAATTCGGCAGGAGCCATCCGCTATGGAGGGATGAATATAGGCTGAGTATCCAGTAGCAAGTCTATCGAAAAATCTATTTCCTGCTCTAGGGGAATACTAGGAAGTTCGTCTGGAAACACATCTGGAAACTCATCAATCATTGGGATGGATTGGAGAGTCGGGGATTCTTCTTGCATATCCCGAACCCTAACAATGTGGTAGATATAACCCTTTGCTATCAAATTTTTCGCCCGAAGATAGGATATGAACCTACCCTTTGGCGTAGCTACATTACCTCTCCACTCTCGCACTACCTCTCTCGAGAAGTGAAATCGGACAATTCTAGTCCAACACTCTACCGTGGCATAACATGGTGCCAGCCAATCCATTACCACAATTACATCAAAATCAATCATTTTAAATTCTACTTGATCTGCTAAGGTCTGGAGACCAACAAACTCTATTGTATAACCCCGATAAATCCTCTTAGTAATAATAGAGTCAGCGACGGGTGTAGACACCGAGAAAGGTCGCTGGAGAAATTCTGGCACTATATCAAACTTTCGGGCCACTTATAGAGTAACATACGATAAAGTAGAGCCTGAATATATCAAAGCATAAACTGAGTGACAGAAAACATCTAATATACCTGTCACAACATCTGGCAATGACTCTAACTCCTATCGCCTCGGTAGTGCATATGTGCAATCCTGACCATTGCCTAAACTATCACATCCCACCTTGGGAGGCATGACTGACACCTGGTGCCCTACTAGGACCTGAACTACTGAGCTGATTGACCCTAAGCACCTCTGGTGCAGGGCTGACTCTAACTCTAGAATCAAGAAAACAACGAGCTATATAGCGGCTGTAAATACAACCCCTGGCCAACAAGGCTTATAGCCACCTGTGAAAATAAATAGCTAACCAGAGACAAACAGACATAGGGAGTCCTATGCGTGCCGACAAGGCCACCATGATATCTAGTTATAACTAGAAAGTGAAATCAGATGCTAAACTAAGCTATGACCGACAAGGCCACCAATCAACAGCTGAACAGGGCCCCATACGGCCAACACATATAGTCTAAAACACATATGGGCCCCACATGACCAATATAATCTAACCATAGGGAAGTAACACAATCTGCAAGCCTCTAGGATTAATAAGATGGTCGGGACAGGGCCCCGACCTACCCATACTGTACAAACAAAAGGAATAAACCTCTATCACACCTGCCCTGAAAGAAGGGAGCTGACGGTTCTGTACGACTGACTAGAACTACGAGGGACCTGCTCCTCGTCTATCTGTATTTGTAGGCAAGTAATGCAGCGCCCCAGAAGAGGGCGTCAGTACAATATGTACCGAATATGTAAGGCAGTAGATAAGGTGAATAGGACTAGAAGTAAATAAAAAGAAGAGCTAAAAGATTAACCTGTACGCCTGCTGATTCGTAATTTGCATCTAACTGACACAACATGTACATAAGTTAAGACTGCATACTTACACATTTATACACTACAACTAGCAAACAAGAATTCATACAAGAACCCCACCTGGCCCCCACAAGCCGAGAGGTACAATTAACACATCTCAATCTATATACCCCTACTCAGGTGTCTACAACTCTATTGGTACTGTAGCCAACCTACCGGCCCCCTGGGTCTACAACTGGGCCCCCTTGGCCCTTGAACTGTAGCTGTGTTTGAATCCGGAGGACTCCTGATATCTACACCCCGGGCGTAAATGCTCGGCGGGGGTGTGTATAAGGCCAACCACGACAGTATGAGGATCTGGATCCCCATCTTCATCCCTTGCGGACGGCATGCCGCTCCTTAGAGCTACGTATCCTCGCCCCTGACGGGCGAGTCGACACAACTATTAACCTTGGGGTGGTCATGGAAGGCTTCCAACTGAGGGCAACCCCAACCCAGGTGCTATACTGACACATCAATCTATCTGTATGAGGAGAGCATATCTGGCCTTCTGGGCCTAACGCTAATGCTACTCGTTTCTAGGATAATTTGTATGGCTGTCTGCAAGCACGCCATGCACCCGTATTTGATCAAAGGATCCTGATAGTGATCATGATCTCTAATAGTCTGGGCTGAATAGAGCGAGGTCTGAAGTGGCCTAACAATATCTGAATGTCCTACTCGGACATCTATAACTCATGAATAACTGTGGGGTTACGGATTTCTAACTATTTTATTCTTCTAATTAATCAATTATAGGGTTGGCCCTCTCCTGACACTCTGTACCTGAATACCTTAGAAGAACTAGCTAGGGTGCTGGCCCGTCACTAACTACTGATGTGGACCCCTCCATGGGGTACCCACGGGTTTATCTAACTCAGATGACTGGGCTGGCTTGCTGGTGTCCTACATGATAACTGTTAGGTCGACTAAGACTGACAATCACTGATAAGGCTAAAGGGACGACGACGATCACTCAATACACTGGAGAACCCTGGTGTTGCTAACTCTAGAATATACCTATTCTGTCTCTATTTCTGGTTCTGGAACGTGTGATAACGTCAATGCCCTCTAGGGATGCTTTCCTGCCAGTACAGGCGCCAACTGGTCGTTAGACCGCCTAACTGCACCCATATTGTTTAACCAACTGATTCAGGCCAATAACTCTTATGAGCTTCTGAAGTCTAGGCCTGGTAACAATCATATAAGTCTACCATGACAATAAACTGAGAACTAAAAGAGTTTCTATAGCGTTCATAACGCGAATCACATTTAACCTGCTCCCTTTTAGCGAGGGGTCCTACAGTACGATTTGTATATGTTTCCTAGCAGCTAACCAGAATTTATGTAACTGTAATCCCTATTAGCAGCTACTCACAACATATCTGATATTTATATATGTATATCAATAGCAACTAATTACAACATATCAAATTACAATCTAATGGTAGCAACCGTCTGAGATCGTTATTTCTATTTGAGAACATAAGTTGTAACACTGTACGACAAGGATACTTTCCAAGAGTTAAGCCTTATATACCTTGTTCGCCATTTTCTGACTAACTGATGAGTATCAGCTCGTATTCAACTGCCCTTCTTAACTGTAATCATATTAATAGAAGAATAGGGCCAACTTCGTTACTGAATTCGAAGAAAACAATAACATATATATATATATATATTGACTACACTTCAACTTATCGAAAAATGATCAGAAACTCATAATTTCTCGGGAATCTAGAAGGGAGAAATACTTACTTTAGGCACATGATCGTATTGACACTAGCTTGAAACAATTCCATCAACTTAGGCTCGGCGGGACGACGATTTGCCGGGTGAATTTTGCGAAAATAACTGTGCAGCAATGCTCTTTGCAGCCTTACACTTCAGTTCCCGAAGTTAATTCGGATTTGGACGGCATTTAGCGGCGTAATCGGATGATTTTTTACTTGGTTTCTTTGTACTCCCTCTATTTTGCCCGAAGTTATTTAGAAAATAACATAACATCTAAGTGTGAGGCCTTTATATACTTGAGGCAGCAGACAAGGCAACGTGGCACGTTGCCCAACACGCTGATTCTGCTCCGTGCCACATTGGCTAATGTGGAGGAGCAGCTCTATGCCACTTTGTCCCTCTGGGCAGCTTGGTTCGGCCTCCTCCCATGAAATCCCGACTTTGCACTCATTCGGCCTTTCCCCGGGCCCTTTCCTCGTATGTATGACACTCTAAAACTCTCACCAACCATACGAGTAGGCCTACTAAATGTTAGAAACTTATGGGGTGTAACATGAACTAGATGCCCCTGATCTACCTCGGCCTCTGTCGGCTAGAGCTAAGGGCCTGCACCCTACCGAAGGGGCTGGGGCATATGAACCCGCTAAAGATCTATTCTGCTGGTCCTGACCGCCCTGACGTCTAGTCAGACAATCGCTCATTATGTGTCCCTCCTGTCCGCAGGAATAACAGGAGGTGAAACCATACTTGCACCTCCCCAGATACAGCCTATGACAGGTACTACAACGTGGTATTATTGGTCCCATTTGATCTATCCCGCTCTGCGGCTGTGGGCCTGATGCTCGTGAGCTTTCACTTGGACCTGACTGTCCATGATGATCTAATCTATTACGCCGCTACTGTTGGAACGGGGGCCTAGGTGGCCTACCTAATAAATAAGGCTTGGGCCCACCTTGAAAGTTTTCCTGAAAGTCCGCGGGTCTAGCCCTTTGACGCTGCTCCTGACCTGCCCTGTCCATGGCGTACTGACGCTATCAGAGTTCCTCTATGTTTTGAGCAAAAGCCTAAATTCGTGAAATATCCATACCCTCCCGCAGTGTGGCTGTGATACAAGCTTCCACATATTCTAGCGTAATTTCCATAATAAACTGATAACCCTGGCTGGCATAGTGTCAACGAATGAGGGTGCATATCTGGCTATGGAATCAAACCTCAATACATATTCTCTAACACTCATTCTTCCCTACTCCAGATGTAAAAACTTCTCTACTCTGGCCTGCCTGACCTCTCGAGGAGAATAGTGGTCTATGAAAGACTCGGAGAAACTAGGCCACGTAGGTGGAGGTGCATCTCTACCTTGGGATCTTTCCTAACTCTCATACCACAAAACTGCTACCTCTCGCAATCAGAATACTGCTAATTCAACTGATTCTATGGACGAGGCATGCAGTACCCTGAATATCCTCTACAGCTGGTCTATGAAGTTATAGGGGTCCTCTTTACGGTATGTCCCTGTAAACTGCGAGGGACTTAAGGCAAGGAACTCGCAGACTATCAAACTCCCAAGCCCCTCAGTGGGCTTAAAAGCAGTTGGTACTACTAGCTGAGGCTGACGCTGGGCAGCCATCATCTGAACCAACATGTAGAATGCACCCCTGATCTCCTGATCCGATGGAACAGGAATGGCTGGAGGTGGTACTGGTATATCTTCTTCCCTAAAGGGCTCCTGGTGCGTCGGTGAGTGCTGGGGAGATCGAGGTGATGTCTCCCTATCGCCCTCAGATTGGGCTGACTCTGACTAGGTCCCCCTACTAGTGCCCTCTCCTGCTGCCACATCCAACTCTCGACCAGTCGTGGTCCATCGTGAATCAGACATTTCTCTGTAAATAAGTAGAATAATGTAAGCTTAGGGAATTGCCCTACACAACACAACTCTATAGCATGAATGAAGGAGAAAGAAGAGTGACCACACTATTATTCCTCGTAGATATGGAATGTGGTGCACAACACATCGATAAAAAAGACTCTACTAGACACAACTTGTAGACTCCCTAGGATATGACCTACTCTGATACCAAGTTTGTCACGCCCCATCTTGGGAGGCATGACTGGCACCTAATGCCACACTAGGATTTGAACTAGCTTGTCTGGGCTTGTGCACTTCTGAGGCACGCCTTCGACTTATTTCAAAAAAATGACAAGCTATATCTTGGCTGTAAATATAGCCTCCAGCCGACAAGGCCACTTGTAAAAGGAAACGGCTAACCAACAACAACGTAATAACAGGGATCCTATGCAGGTCGATAAGATTACCATGCTGTCTAGTTATAACTGAATGAAAACCTGCAACTATAACAATGCTATAGACTACAGAGCTGCTAACTGATAGCTAACGTAGGCCCCACATGACCATCATGCGAAATAAAATATACATGGGCCCCACATGGCCAATAACAAAACCAATAGTTGATAATCTATGGCCTGCAAGCCTCTAAGAGTGGAACAATGGTCGGGACAGGGCCCTGACCTACCCATAAGCTATGCAACAAAAGAACAAACCTTCTCTAACTAGCAACTCTGGAGGAAAGGAGCTGAATGGACTGCGGTCTCTGGCTGATGACTAAGAAGGCCCTGAATTACGTCTATCCACACCTGCAGGCAAGTAATGCAGCGCCCCAAGGATGGGCGTCAGTACAATATGTACCAAATATGTAAGGCAGTAAAATAATAACTGAAATGAAAGCTGGAAAAGCTGAAGTAAGCAATAAGAGGGATAAGAGTTTAACTTGAGTCATCTCGCAATCTAGAAAAATATAACTAACAAATATATGTATAAACAAGAACCTAGTCGGGCCCCCATAAGCCTGGAAGGTGCAAACAACACGGAATAACCTACCTGGGCCCCCATAAACCCTGGTAAGTACAAGCAATGCGCACTCCTCCTGTCTAGCTACTAAAGTTTTGTAGGAATACTATAACTCAATACGGCCATCACGGTCTCGGTCTGGTGAGATAGCCCTCACGGCCTCAGTCTGGTGTAACTCAATACGGCCCTCACGGCCTCAGTCTAGTATAACTCAATACGGCCCTCATGGCCTCAGTCTGGTATAACTCAATACGACCCTCACATTAAGAAAACGAGGCTATTTTAATACTAACAATCGACAGTAACAATATCTTTTAATAAAATTAACTATAATTTCAACTTTGAGTAATTCTACCAAAAACTCGCCAATTCTCGGGAGTTCAGAAGGAAGAAATTCTTATCTAATGCCTGTGGCCGTTTAGGATCCAATTTGAAATAATTCTGACAACCTTTACTCAGCGGGGTTCCGGTATGCCGAGTGAATTTTCGAGAAATAACTCCGTAGAAATGCTTTCCATAGGCCTAGGACTTGTTACTTGAAGTTAATTTGCGTTTGGACAGCATTTGATAGCGTAATTTGACGAAAATTTCATGAAGCTTGCGTGCTCTCTCAGGTTTAAGTCGTGGGTTTCACTTAGAAAATGAATGAAATGAACAAGGACTTATATATATGTGTGTGTGTGTTTGTGTGTGTGCGCGCATGGTTGGTGGCATGGGGCCGCCCTGTGTTGCCCGTCGCGCCAAGGGGTCGGTGCCCCGTGCGCTGATGGTGCTGGTGCGCCGTGCTTCCCCTTGCGCAGGCCGACTGGCGCGTCGCGCTGTCCCTTTGCGCCCTGGCCTCGCCAAACCCTAGTTCCGAGGCTTTTTCCCACACGCCTCAAGCTCTCTTTACTCATCACAACCCACGCGTATGCCCACTAACCATTAATATTTTGCGGGGTATAACATGTTCCTGTAACAATTCCGGCCATAATTTCCTTGGCCTTGATGCCAACAGTCTTGGCTAAACCTTGGGTGTTAGCTTGGATATACCCTAATTATTAACAAAATTTTCTTTTTCCTCAGTCTCAGGGTAATGATCATCATACCTGGGTCCTCTCTCTTATGCATTCATTGTGTTCACCTTTTGAGTATTAAATTAGTGAGGTGCTTGGTGATCAACTCGAGTTGGGTCGTAAGATGGCCATGTATTGGTCTCGTTCCTCTTCCCTATTTTGCTGCTCTGCTATCATTCCTCTTGAGTGGCTCATAACAGCGACTTAGGATTATCTTGTGTGCCATGTCCTATTTATCTTGGTCATCTTATCTAGTATCTCACTGGCTTCTACAAAGGTGTGGGTCATCATGGACCCATCAGTGATTCTGTCTGCTACGCTGAGTGACCTATGGAATTCTTCCAAAAGGACCTCCTTAGGAAGTTTGTGATTTGGACACAACTTCAACTTTTTCTTGAACCTTAACCATGCTTCATGTAGAGCTTCCCCAGCTAATTGTCTAAAATTATTTATTTCATCCCTCAATTGAATCATCTGTGAGGGTGGGGAGAATCTCTCTCTATGAAAGTAGCAGTTAGCTCTGCCCAAGGGGTGATTGACTAATCTAGTAGCTCGTTCAGCCACAAAATGGCTTTCCCAGCTAACGAGAATGGAAATAAATGGAGTCTAATTGCCTTTTGAGATACTCCGAGCAGTCTATACGCATTGCAGATACCTGTGAAATTTATGAAATGTCGGTTCAGATTTTTGCCAAACAAACCAAACCCGTTCATGCTCAATAGGTGCATCATAGTACTTATCACATCGAATTTAGCATTCCTTGGTAGTGGGGGTGGAACAATGGCTCTAGTGTAGCTGCCCTCCTTTTGCCCATACTCCCCCCGAAGAGCACATTCCTTATGCGTTTCATCCTTGATGATGAGGGGGTTCTATCGGTTCCTGTCTGCTAAAGCGGCAGCAAGTTGGGCGGCTTCGGCTCTTCTAGCTATGTTAGCTAGTCGAGCCTCTTCCGCCCTTCGCGCTGCTTCATCTTGTTGTGTCTCATCCAACTCTTCCTCTAGTGGGAGGTTGAGTTGTCCCCTAGGGTTCTCCATGAAGACTTGTGGCTAGTCAAACACAAAACATAAAATACAAAATAAGATTATAATATAATCTCAAATACTGATTAACTATTTCAACACCATATTTCACGGCAACAATGCCAAAATTAGATCACGTCCAAATTACACCTCGCATTTGAAGTATAAAGCGTTCACTATCAAATATAGTAACCCAACAAAGGCTGGGGTCGATCCGACAAGGAATAGGCAGAAACAATATGTTAACGATGAAAATAAGCTATTGTAATCAATATTTTGGAAGGGTGTTTGAAAATAAAAATAAAAAGAAAATAATGCTAACAGTTGTTGGGTTGTTTATCAAATTGATGAAGTTAAGCTAGGATTGTGTTCCCCATGATTTCATAACTTAACAGGCTTTTACTAGTGATCTATCCTGGTGAATTTTTTGTAAGACTTATGTTTAGTACATCTAATGTTTCTCAACTTAAAGACTACACTTATCTCCTCTCGATTTCAAAGTGCATGTGTTAAGTGTGCCAATAAACAATAAATGCTTTCAACCCATCTCCTCTTGGTCTCAAAAGTCTGTATATTCTAGCTTTGCAATAAATCTTGAGTTAACTATCCTCGGTTAGAGCTCAAGTTAATTAGATGAGAATTATTAATCTCAAATTGTCATTGTTACTCTCTTTTCCTAAGTTTAACCTCCTTGGTCGGGCAAGATAAAGATACGGGCTTGTTTCAATATTTGCAACCGCTAAAACTTAATTAAAAATGAAGAAAATAAGAATCCACTCAATTCACCATTCAAAAAACACTATTTTATTATGTCTACATTCTTTAATCCATCATGGTTCTCACAACCCTAGCTTAAGAGATTTAGCCATGTTTATGAGAAAACAAATAGAAGATGTAGAAGAAATCATAATTGAATACTTACTTCAATATATACTTGTCCAACAGAGTCTCCATGCTAAAAGGTTTCACAAGAACTTGATGAATTTTCAACAATTATCAACTAAACTATTACAAAGTATGAATGGTGCGACTCTATGAATATGTAATCACTAATTATCGTCTTTCAATCTAAAATTGCACTAAGTGATGTTCTTTCTAGCAACCCTAAGATATAAAAATAAAGGATGTTTATAATAATTGTTGAAGCCTTCGTTGTTCCTTCTTGGATTTGAATTGGGTTTTGCAGTTTCAGTTCCTAGTCGAATTAGGATTGCAAAATCTGGACATCTCAACAAGTGTGGCACATGACACCTCTCTTTGCACAACATCACTGGTGTGTCGCACTGCTCAAGGTGCCACTTTGCCTGTACGTAATGCGGTCCATGGCACAGGCATGCTTGCGTGATGTCAACTACTATATATTTGTCTTGTCAACCCCATTTTGCCATTTGTGCACTTTTAAGCTATATTTAAGCCCAAATTCATCACTTTTATACCTGAAAGCATCTAATCATATACGTTAGCTCTTTTTCACAAATATATCATAAAACACATAGAAACACACAGAATTTGTTCTCAAACATAGTAAAGTATGGGAAAATATGGCTAAGAAACACGTAAATTCACTGTTCATCAAAGATTTAAGACACATGAGAAGAATTATCCAATGCATGACCTAGAATTGGCATCTGTAATGTATGTTTTGAAGATTTTGAGGCACTATTTGTTTGGGTTTCATGTGGATGTGTTCATGGAGGTGCATGTGGATGTGTTCACGGACAATAAGAGCCTTCAGTATGTATTTACTCAGAAAGATTTAAACTTGCGGCAAAGGAGATGGATAGAGCTTCTTAAGGACTATGACATGAGTGTCCTTTATCATCCGGGCAAGGCCAATGTAGTGGAGGATTCTCTTAGTAGGATTTCCATGGAGAGTTTGTCTCATGTCCAGAATGGGAGAAAGGAGTCGGTGAAGGATGTCCACAGGCTTGCTCGTTTAGGGGTTCGCCTTATAGATTCGATGGATGGTGGTGTTATTATTCAGAATGGGTCGAAATCTTTATTGGTGCTGAAAGTAAAATCATGGCAAGATGAGGATCCTATCTTACTGAAACAAAAGGAATATATCCAGAATTATAGGGTAGAGGTTTTCTCCCAAGAGGGAGATGGTGTACTCCGATATCAGGGTCGATTGTGTGTGCCGGTTGTGAATAACTTGAGAGAGCAGATGTTGAGCGAGTCTCATGGTTCTCCGTACTCTATCCATCCAGGTGCTACCAAGATATATCATGATCTACGAGAAGTCTATTAATTGAATGGCATGAAGAGGGACACATCGGAGTTTGTGGCTAAGTGCCCGAATAGGTGAAAGTTGAGCATCAGAAACCCGGAGGTATGCTTCAAGACATCAGCATTCCAACTTGGAAGTGGGAAGCGACCAATATCTACTTCATTATAGGTTTTCCTCATACACGCCGACAATATGACTCTATATGGGTGATTGTGGATGGGTTGACCAAATCAGCCCATTTCCTATCGGTCAAAACTACTGATTCAACTGAGATTATGCTAGATTGTACATTCGGGAGTTTATTTGGTTTCTTTGAGTCCCTTTGTCCATCATCTCAAATAGGGGTGCTCAGTTCACCTCTCAATTTTGGAGGCGGTTTCAGAAGGGTCTTGGTACACGAGTGAAGCTTAGCACATCTTTTCACTCGTAGATAGATGGTTAGGCCAATAGGATCATTCAAACTCTTGAGGACATGTTAGAGCATGTGTGATTGATTTCAAGGGTAGTTGGGATGATCACTTGCCTCTCATCGAGTTTGCCTACAATAACAGTTATCACTCCAGCAATCAGATGGCTCCATTTGAGGCTCTTTACGAGGAGGTGTAGATCACCTATTGGATGGTTCGAGGTAGGTGAGGCCACATTGACTAATAGCATCCATGGAAGCTCAATGTCATTAATAGACATGGATAAAGATTTGGAAGTTCCATCAAATGAGGAATTTCAAGACATACTTGAATAGACTGCAATTTTCTATTAAAACGTGTCTTGTGATGGAATAATATCTCAAGCCCATTGAAGAAATTTTTTTCAAGTCTTACATCTATTTGGAAGCCCAAATTAAAGTCCAAGAGGAGATGAAATGGGGCCCAAATCAACCCCCAAATGGAGAAAATAGTGCAACATTTGTTAAATTAGTTTCTAGAATTATATTTAAGAGTTGTTTTATATTATGTTGACTTCCTAGGACTTTGTATGTGGCAGCTTTCTATGCCATTTAATGTTTTGGTTTAATCTATGTTGACTACATTGGTCTAAGTGTAGGCAACCTTCTATGTCCCTAGAGAATATAATTTCTTTTAATTGAGTCTTTGACTAGCCTCTTCTAGGATTCTATATAAAGGGGTTCTTTTTCTTCATTATAACTAAGTTTGATTTAATATATTAGTAGCAGCCTTATGGCTTGTGGAGACCTTTGTAGGTTGTCCTTGGGTTATGCCTTTTTATTCTACTTTGAATAATAGCTTAGATTTCTTCAATGGTCAGATTCCTTATTTGAGTCCTCACCCCCCTTCTTCTTCTTCTTCTTCTTCTTCTTCTTAATTGATCCACTATTTCTTGTTTCTTCTCTTTTCAAGAATCAATTCCTTCCCCCTGTCTAATCTTCTAATTTTTAGAGTCTTTCGCTGTTTGTGTCATTATCAAGTGGATTCAGAGATTTGGATAGTTGGGTATTCTTATACTCACCCGATCTACTGATTTGAATCATAGAAAACTACAAAAAAATCTGGAAAAAAAAGAAAAACATTACTGTAGCGTGAACAGTAACCCCCCAAAAAAATTGTTTCCTCAAGTGGATAGTGACATGACAGTAACCTCTAGTGTTCTTCACTTGTTCATGGTTTGTTCTACATTTTATCTTGTGATTTGATTAATTTGATTTATTAAAAATCTGATCAAGCTCTTGAAAATCTCATTCGATTTGAAGATTCTTCGAATTTTGATCAACAAGAAACTCAAAAGTCACTTGGGGATTGTAAAGATCATTGTAGCTCCTTGGATTCAAAAAGCTCATTGAATATGTTCTTGGTGTTCTTGAAAGTGTTTATACACTATATTTAGTTTCCTATTATTCTCCTTCTGGATACTTCAATTATCTGTTCATACTTAGTTTAGTTTAGTGATTTATGTGCATTTTTTTATTTCGTGTGAATTTTTTTTGTGCTTTTCTGTTTATTTTCATTGTGTACTTCTTTATTTCCAGTCCATTATAGTTTTAGTGTCCTTTTATTTATTTGACATAAATTCCATTCTTGAACCAAACATTAAAACTTTCTTTGAAGTGTTTGAGTTGTTGGTTCATTGAGGAACTTTGAGGAGCATCCTTTGAATGGTAAAAGGAAAGAGTGGTGAAATTATTTGAGTGTAAAAGCCTAATTGTATAATATACGAGTGTTGACATCCACTACAGGATACATGTGAGGGAGTGCATGTGAGACAACTTTACTACTAACAATCACTTGTTTTAGCATGTCTTCTACAAATTTTGAAAGAAATTGGAACGAAGGAATGGATGATTATAGTGGGGATGAATTGGAATCAGATGCAAAGAATGATAGAAGGGACATGTACTATAATTCTTGTTATGAGTATGGTGCCTATGATGAATCATATCAGATTTGTGATTTGAGTAACACCAATAATGTTTGTGATGAATATTATAGTGATGAATCTTCTAATTATGATGAGATTAGTTATAGTGATGAATGTGCTTATGTTGGAGTTGGGAGTGTGAATCCTATTAAATGTACTCTAGTAAGATCTAGTTTGGGGAGGAGTCCTAGAAGAGGCCATGAGCTTATTAGAGTTAACAAGATTTTTCAAACTAGAATGGAAATATTGTCTAATGCGTGTGCTACTAAAATTGATACAAATGTTTGTCACAATTTATTGGTGCTTGCTTTGTTAAAAAGGTGGGTTTATCTTGTGTTAAGCATGCTTCACCCTACACCTTCAAAGGAGTGAAGGTGGATAAGAGAGTGCTGGTGCGATTTAATCTTGAAAGATACAAGGATGAGGTTTGGTGTAATGTGGTTCCCTTATTCACATGTCATGTCTTATTGGGAAGGCCATGGTATCTCTATAAAAAAGCTTCATATGATCCAAAAAAGAATAGGTACTCCTTGGTGAAAGATGATGGAAAAAAGACCGCCCTTGTTTCTTTGGCACCTATGGAGATTTAAGAAGTTCAATCAAGGTTGATTTTATATGCATCTGGAGTGAGTTGTTGGAGCTTGATTAATTTGTCTAATGATCCTAAGTGTAAGTAGACTTGTTTGTAGGTGAATTTTAGGATTGAAATTGAGAAGGAAAATAGTAGATTGTTGGAGGATGAACAATAGTTAAGTGGGGGTTGGTAATGTAGGGCATATTTACGCATTTATTAACCATATTTTCCCCATACTTAGCTATGTTTTGAGAATAAATTGTGTGTATTTTCTTGTGTTTTATATGAAAAAGAGCTAACATCATGATTAGATATTTTCAGGTATTAAAGTGATGGATTTGGACTTAATTGTGGTTTAAAAGAGCAAGTATGGCAAAACGTGGTTGAGAAACAAGTATAGTAGAAGATGATATCACACAGGATGTGGCACTATGGCCAGTGTTGCGCTCAGGCAGTGTCCAGGTGTGGCCGTATTTCAACCCTAATTCAAGTGGAAATAGAAGCTGCAAAGTCCAATCCCAGTCCAACAAGGAACAATGAAACCTTAATCTACTATTATATATACCCTTTCTTAGGATGTTTTAAATGTGCAACAAAGTATTCATAACTCATATTCACGTATTATTTCGTTACAGGTGTGGAAAATATTAATCTATACCGTTGAATTCGAGATTCATCAAGTTCTTATGATTCAATATAGCTTTGGAGATTTTGTTAAACTATTTCATACTATAGTAAGTATTTCATTAAGATTCTTCTAGATCTTATGTTATTGTTTTCATAAACATGAGTGGCTAAATATCTTAAGCTAGGTTTGTGGGAACCATGATGGATTAATGAAAGTAGGAAAAATAAAATAGTGATTATTGAATGGTGAATTGAACGGATTATCTTTTCATTTTAATATTTAATTGCCTGTATCTTCAACTTGCTCGACTAAAGAGGATGAAACTAGGAAAAGAGAATAATAGTGGTAATTTGAGGCTACCAACCCTCATCTAATAAACTTGAGCCCAAACCAAGGATAGTTAAATCAAGACTTATGATGAGGGAAAAATATACACACCTAAATTTTGAGAGAATTTATGTTATACCCCGGAAGCTCAAAGATTGGACCCGGGAATTGAAACAGGAAAATTCTGGAGTTTATGTTGCAGGCACAGGACGAGTCGTGGGACGATTAGTGAGGAGACCCCCACGAGTCGTCAAGTAACTCATGGGCAGGCCTCGAATAAAGGAAGGGTCGAGTTCCCCACAAGGGAGATAAAGACTCATGGTCAGTCCCCCCGAGTCGTCATGTCACTCGTGGGGTGAGGTTGGGGTTAAGTTAGAAGAAGCTCCCAATGTACCTAACGGATGGGACCCAACAAGTCTTGGCCTGTCCCAACGACTCGTGAGGTGGGTCATGAGCAAGCCTGTGGACTTTTAATGGAGGATGAGGCACACGATAAGTCATTGCCCGTCCTGATGAGTCGTCAAGTCACCCGTTAGGGTCACCTGGTAGTTATTTTCTGCGAATTAGTAAGGGCCTTCTCGTAATTTCCTAAACTTTTAAGGCCTAAACTATGTCGTTTTAAGGTCAAAATAGGGTCTTTATGGTGGGTTAAGTCCCTAATGCAAACCATTCCCATGCAAGAGCTTTTAGAGAGGTTGTAAGGAGATTCAAGGTCTTCTCCTCCAAGTTTCCATCAATTTCTTTGTGGGTTTTCAAGGAACTTCGAAATCAGTCCATCCCCAGGTATGTAGGGTTTTAGAATGGGTGAAATCCTTCCACACCCATTCCCAAATTTCGAATTTAGTAATGAATCCTCCTATTCAATTCTATGGGGTTTTACCCAAATGCATGAAAATGTGATTTCTCTTTATGGGTTTGATTTAGATGAATTTTAATTGTTGAATTATGAATGATGGGCAGACTTTATATCATTTTCTTTAAAATCATGTTTCAAGTTTTCTAAATCTAAAATGCCCATTGATAAGAGTTCATGAAAGTTATGATTTATGATGAATATTCAATATTTGGAGTTTATTGATTATGGAAAAGCATGATTCAAGTTATCCATGTTTATAAGCATCTTTCTGAAAGAATTGAGTATGTCAATGTATTGGGCAATGCCCACATGTTGAAGGATGATTTATAATTTTTGAATGAATTGCATGATTTATATATTTATGATGTCGGACGATGAAAAGGGCCTTTGGCTCTTGGATAAGCATGTTTTAAAAGGGATAAATGATGATAAATGTTATATTTTAGCCAATAAATCTTAATGCATGATGTTATTGGATTCACGTATGAGCCTATATGCTTGTTTTTGGGAGCCGTGTCTAGCACCGAGCAGCCCCACGTTCAAAGAACTACGCCGGTGTCTCATAACCACGTGCCACCGTGGGTTTCTAATGATATATTGTACTGATAATGATACCCTCAAATATGATATCACACCTAATGCACGAACCTCGCCTGGCAAGCCAGGGTCGGCTCTGCCCACTTGAGTGAGATAGTTGGGGCATCATGAAAGGGTCTACCATGATGGTGTTGGTTATGACGAGTCCTCTCATTGTTCCGCATGTTTTGAGAATTATTATGTTTATGTATTGGCTCAAGTTATGTTTTGATAAAGTTTATTTACGCTTATGATAATGAATGATTTATGAACGATTTGGAAGTCTAGAGCCTTATGTTTACTTACAGAATTTATGATATAAGTATGATGTCCTTCTCTTATGATTATTTATGAGTTTTATTTCATTTTAAATGTCTGTTTAGCTTACCTTGCATACTCGGTACATTCCACGTACTGACCGCATACTTTCTATGTTGTATCATTTTATGATACAGGGTCTGGATCTCAGGGTCAACCTCATCCTTAGTTCATCTCAGCTCTCACTCTCAGCTTATTGGTGAGTCCTCATGTTCTGAGGGCCGTTTGACAGACTTTCATGTTACTTATGTTTCAGTATTTGTCGGGTTAGTTGGGGATGTTGTCCCATCAACCCATCTTATATAGTAGAGGCTTTCAGACATGACGTGGAACTTAGATTATGTATATGTCTAGTACTTCCAGGTGTTACACTATGAATACGTTTCCGCTATGATGATATGCTAAGTATTCCTCTTATTTGATTAAGATTAGATGCGTCCTTGTGCCATGGTCGACTTGGGATCTCTCAGGTTCCCTTGTCCCGTGTCTACGATCCGGGTGTACGTCCGGGTCGTGACAAACTATGTATCAAAGCAATAGGTTTGAAGTGTCCTAGAGTGTGTGAAAGCCGCTTTAAGTAGAGTCTTTTTCATGCGTGTGAAGCGCGCCACACGTATGACAAAGAGGCTACTAGACGTTTAGGAAATGTTTCCTTCTTTCATAATTCTACCTTGTGGCATGAGTTTAACTCTCTCCATTCCTCTAACTCGTGCTATATGCGTGTGCAGAAACATGTCTTCTCAGAACAATGATGGGAGTCAGCTAGCATCACCAACTCCGATGGATTTCATGCAAGTTACTGATGCGCTTAGAGTGTTGATGCGAGCAATGATCACTCAGCCTGGCTAGCGGGCTATCGCACCGATGAACCCTATCAAAGAAGCAGTAACTATTAGGACTCAAGGACTCATGAAGGAGAGCTCACTAGAGGTTGGTAACTCGAGTGTGGTTGGGAAGTATAAAGGGGCCAGAAGGGAGAACAAGATGCCCAAGGATGGTGATCTTGATGGGTCCCAACAAGGGTCGAGAAGGGGGAGTCACTCTTAAGTCCGTCAGAAGTCTCAAGCCCAAGCTCGGGGATACAAGCCCCGGGTGAGGGAGATTACTTACCCAACTTGCAGGAGTTGCGGGAAGCACCACCAAGGAGAATGCTTGGCAGGTTCAGATGTTTGCTTTTATTGTGGCAAACTCAGTCATAAACACAAGGATTGCGCTGCAACCAAGCGAGATTGTCAGAAAGGTCGTGCTCTAAATCCCTCTCCATTAGTTCCAGCAAGTCACCCACCTCCACAGCACAAGGTGTTAAGAGAGAATGGTGGTCGACCTCAGATGTACGTCTCAGGTATGTTACAAGCTTTTCCATCGACCCTACCATGATCTCTAGTTCTGAGAGCCTACAGTACAAGGTATGAGATTCATGTATGCACCTTAGTATGAGATCTATTTTGTGTTAGGTAGGCAATGGCTAAGAGTATGAAATATTCAGCGATAGCTTTGGAGGTGAATGAGCAGTCTGGAGCTAGTGATATTAGTGCAACTTTAACAAAGGGTCCTAGAGCCTTAGAATGATAACTCTAATCTAAGAGAGAGATGGTAAGTGAAGGGTCATGTCGAGTCTTAAGGTTTATCAAAGAAGTTCTATAGATGGTACTTAGGGATAGTCAACCCATTCTCATCTAGATGTTTCTCTTGTATGTTGCTTGATGTTATGCTCAACCCACACTTATGTTCGGAACTCTAAGATGATGGGCAACCCCGTCAGTCAGCAATTCCATCATTACTCCATGACTCCATAAATTCAGCTTCATGTCATGACCCTCATTGTGTATGTGAGTTCATATCCCTTAGTATGCTCAGCTTTATAAACACAGTCCTTAAGATCTGCCTTATCAGCTCATGAGAATCGTGTTTATCGGGTAAATGCCCAGCTTGGATTCCTTGAAAAATTCGTGCTCATGATTTCCTTACTCTAGACTCTATGGGTGTTCCCCACAATGTAAATGATAGTTAAGATGTGTACGTCCATCATAACTCCCTACCCTTGCTTTTGGTGCCAGGCATGTAGAAGTTCAGAAAGTGCAATGATTAGCCAAAACCTAGAGGTGCAACAACGCACATGGTCATCTCATGATTTTGACCCATTTCCCTAGTTTGAACCTTTTTATATCTATATTTCACTACTTATGACTTGCAAGGATGGATGACACAATTTTCATGATGATCCAATGAATATTGGATAAGATTCTCGATTTTTAGGAGGTCTGAAGTTTGAGAGGTTTCACCAAAGTCAACATTTCAGGATAATGAGCTCAAATTTGGGTTCTGAAAATTCTGTTAGTACTAGATGGTGATTTTTGACTTAGTTGGGTAGTTGCATGAGTCCCGAGGTGATTTGGGAGTAATTTGAACTTTTTGGTTAAGTCGGGAGCTTTAAGGAGGTTGAGTTTGACCATGGTCGACTTTCAATAAAACAACCTGATATCGGTGGTTGATGATTCCAACAGGTCTGGAATGTGTTTTATGGTTGAATTGCATATTTGGGTTGTGTTCAGAGGATTCCGGATGAGCTCCGGGTGGATTTGAACGTTTTGAGTGTTTAGCATCATTCTAAGTATAAGGTGTGGTGTCATGGTTCAGGATGAATCGGAATTTTTCTTGATGACCGGGGGAAAAGCTACGTAAGGTGAGGATCCTATCTTAGTAAGGTCGAAGGTGGTCGTTCAGATCAGAAGGTAAAGGTTGTTCCAAAGGGGGAGATGGGGTACTTCAATAACAGGGTAGTTGGGATGATCATTGCCTCTTATTGAGTTTGCCGACAATAATAGTTACCATGCCAGCATTGGGATGGCTTTGTTTGAGGCTCGGTACCGGTAGAGATGAAGATCGCCCATCGGATGGTTCGAGGTTGGTGACGCAGCAATGATAGGGCCAAAATCAGTTCATGAAGCTATGGAGGTGGTTCAAATAATAAGGGAAGGATTGAAAACAACTCCTAGTCGCCAAAAGTCTTATGTGGATGTGAGAAGGAGCGATCCTGAGTTTGAGGTTGACGATTAGATGTTTTGAAAGTATTCCCCATGAAGGGAGTTATGCTGTTTGGAAAGAAGGGGAAACTTAGCCCTCGTTCTGTTGGTCCCTACCGGGTAATGAAATGGGTTGGTAAGGTGGCATATGAGTTGGAGTTGTCCTCAGAGTTATCTTCTATACATCCTGTGTTTCATGTATCACTTTTAAAGAAGTGTTTGGGTGATCAAGCTTTAGTAGTCCCGGTAGACAGCGTTGGTGTAAAGGATAGCCTCATCTATGAGGAAATTATGGTGGAGATCTTGGATCGTTAGGTTCGGAGGCTGAGGAACAAAGAAGTAGCTTCAGTTAAGGTATTATGGAGGAACCAGCATGTTGAAGGAGCTACGTGGAAGCCGAAGCGGATATGATGGCTAAATACCCACACTTGTTCCCTACCGGCTCAATTTCAGTTTGAGGTACCAATTTTTCCCTAAGCTTCTAATAAGTTTTCATGTTCCATTCATGAATGCAAGTTTGTTTTATGATGAGGTAAATGTATGAGATTTCTGAATTCAGTTCAGTTGTGTAGTGGTTTTTGGAGGTAGCCATTCCATCAGTTTTTGATTTTAATAATCAGTATTTGCATATGATGATTGCATGTTTCTACGTTTTCTATGTGTTTCTACCGTTCGAGGACGAATGCTCCCAAGGGGGAGATATTGTTATACCCCGGAAACTCAAAGATCGGACCCGGGAGTTGAAACGGGAAAATTCTGGAGCTTATGTTGCAGGCACAGGACGAGTCGTGGGATGACTCATGAGTAGACCCCCATGAGTCATCGAGTGACTCATGGGCAGGCCCGAAATAAAGGAAGGATCGAGGTCGCCACGAGGGAGATAATGACTCGTGGTCAGTCCCCACGAGTCGTCATTTCACTCGTGGGGTGAGGTTCGGGTTAAGTTAGAAGAAGCTCCCAGTATACCTAACGGATGGGACCCCATGAGTCATGGCCTGTCCCAACGACTCGTGAGGTGGGTCATGAGCAAGCCTATCGACTTTATGGAGGATGAGGAAGTGTACTTGATGGGCCACACGATGAGTCGTTGCCCGTCCTGATGAGTCGTCAGGTCACCCATTAGGGTCACCTGACAGTTATTTTCTGTGAATTAGTAAGGGCTTTCTCATAATTTCCTAAACTCTTAAGGCCTAAACTATGTCATTTTAAGGTCAGAATAGGGTCTTTAAGGTGGGTTAAGTCCCTAATGCATACCATTCCCGTGCAAGAGCTTTTAGATAGGTTGTAGGGAGACTCAAGGTCTTCTCCTCCAAGTTTCCATCAATTTCTTTTTGGGTTTTCAAGGAACTTCGAAATCAGTCCAATCCCCAGGTATGTAGGGTTTTAGAATGGGTGAAATCCTTCCACACCCATGCCCAAATTTCGAATTTAATCATGAATCCTCCTATTTAATTCCATGGGGTTTTACCCAAATGCATGAAAATGTGATTTCTCTTTATGAGTTTAATTTAAATGAGTTTTAATAGTTGAATTATGAATGATGGGCAGACTTTATATTATTTTTCTTTAAAATCATGTTTCAAGCTTTTTTAAATCTAAAATGCCCATTGATGAGAGTTCATGAAAGTTATGATTTATGATAAAAAATCAACATTTGGAGTTTATTGATGATGGAAAAGCATGATTTCAAGTTCTCCATGTTTATAAGCATATTTCCGAAAGAATTGAGTATGTCAAAGTATTGGGCAATGCCCACATGTTGAAGGATGATTTACGATTTATGAATGAATTGCATGATTTATTGATTTACGATGTTAGCCGATGAAAAAGGCCTTTGATTCTTGGCTAAGCATGTTTTAAAGGGGATCAATGATGATAAATGCTATATTTTATCCAATGAATGATGTTATTGATTCGCGTATGAGCCTATATGCATGTTTTTGGGAGCCGTGTCTAGCACCGAGTAGCCCGGCGTTCAAAGGACTACGCTGGTGTCTCATAACCATGTGCCACTATGGGTTTCTAATGATATATTGTATTGATAATGATCCCCTCAAATGTGATATCACGCCTAATGCACAACACTCACCTGGCAAGCCATGGTCGGCTCTGCCCACTTGAGTGAGATAGTTGGGGCATCATGAAAGGCTCTACTATGATGAAGTCGGTTATGACGAGTCCTCCCATTGTTCTGCATGTTTTATGCATTATTATATTTATGTTTTGATAAAATTTACTTACACTTATGATAATGAATGATTTATGAATGATTTAAAAGTCTTAAGCCATATGTTTACTTGCGGAATTTTTGATATAAGCATGATGTCCTTCTCCTATGATTATTTATGAGTTTTATTTCCTTTTAAATGTCCATTTTACTTACCTTGCATACTAGTTACATTCCATGTACTGACCACATACTTTCTATGTTGTATCGTTTTATGATACAGGGTCCGGATCTCAGGGTCAACCTCATCCTTAGTTCATCTCAGCTCTCGCTCTCAGATTATTGGTGAGTCCTCATGTTCCAAGGGCCATTTGACAGACTTTCATGTTACTTATGTTTCAGCATCGGACGGGTTAGTTGGGAATGTTGTCCCATCAACCCATCTTATGTAGTAGAGTCTTTCAGACAGGATGTAGAATTCAGCTTATGTATATGTCTAGTACTTTCGGGTGTTACACTATGAATACGTTTCCGTTATGATGATTTGTATTCTGCTTATTTGATTAAGATTAGATGCATGCTTATGCCATGGGCCGACTTGGGGTCTCTCGGGGTCCCTTGTCCCGTGTCCACGATCCGGGTGTATGTCCGGGTCGTGACAATTTAGGTGAAATTCATCTATGTAGGTCTAGATACATTAGATGAACTAAATCGCCAGTCTTACACAAAATTCACCAAGATAGATGACTAATAAAAATAAGATAAACCTACTATGTTATGAAATCATGGGGAACTCAATCCTAGCTTTGTCTCATTAATTTGATACAACTCGATCATAGTTTAAGATTACTTTTCCTTTTATTTGCAATCCCCTTTCCAAAAAATTGACTATAGATTAATTTAATCATCGCTAACATATTATTTCTTTCCTATTCCCTATGGTATCGAAACCAATCTAGTTGGGTTACTATATTTGATAGCGAACGCTTTATACTTCAATTTCAAGGTGTAATTTGGGCATGATCAAGAAGTTCCATGTTTTCTTGTGAGTAAGGGAAATAAATCTGGAACTATATGTGCTCGTCGATGTGATAAGTTTGATAATGGAATTCCAATGTATGGTTCTCAATACAGGTAAGAAAACCACCTTTTGGGCAGAATATATGTATTTTCTAAATGTTTACGAGTTATGTAGAAACGAGAATCTATGCTCTTTTAGTCAAGAGATACGCTAAGAACCTATTTGGTAAGCTTATAAGTTGGTCAAACCAACTTATAAGCAGTTTTTAGCTTTTTGGAGAGTTTGGCTAAATCAAGAAGTGCTTAAAAAAAGTTAAAAGGTGCTTTTAATAAGCCGAAAAATAAAAGTTGGTGAAACCCAACTTTTTATTTTTTGTCTTATAAGCCATTATGTTTAACCAACAAATTTACTTTTTTATCCTCATACTATTTTCCTAATTTCAAAATTATCCTCAATAAAAAACTTAATTTTTCTCTTTTTCTCTTTGGAGTGGCCGCGTCTTGCACTTCTCCACAGTGCGTCGAAAATCTCTCTTCTTCTCCACTTCTTCTCTTCTTCTCGGACTTTATTTATAACTCACTCGTTCATAGTTTAAAAACGAAAACATACAGTTAATTTGTTAATTTTTTAAACAAAGCAAACACACTCAAATATTTGACAAAATTTTATTTTTTTGTGCATATTAAAAAAAATAATTGAAATTCTAAAAAAATTAATTGAGATAGTATTAATTCGTTTAAATTATTATATTTTATTTTACAAATAAAAAATAGAACTATACTCCTAATAAAAAGTAAAAAGGGAGATTTGCCTAATCTTATTTAAATTATATATTTTAAAAATTAAAAATAACTTAAATAATTAATTTATATTAAAATTAGATAAAAATATGTATTAATTTTAATTTTAATTATTTTAGAAATAAAAATATCATAGTAATTTATTTTTTATAGTGTTAACAACTTTAAGGGCATTTAAGTCATTAGACCCAAAATAAGTGCTTAACAACACTTTTTTACCAAACACATCAATAACGTTTTTTCACCTTCAGCACTTTTATCAAAACACATAACTGCTTATTTATAAAATAAGTTTCAGCACTTAAAAAGTGCTTTAAGCACTCACATTTAAAAGCCACTTTTTTTCAGCTAAACCAAACGGGCTCTAAATCGGCAAGATCATTCATTAGACATTACGTATAAGCTTACTAAACTTCATATGTTATCTAAACCTCCTGAAGGTCATTTGGATCATTGATTCAACATGTTTATATGCTATTTGACCGCTTTACATGATATATGTGCAAATTTGCAATTCATGAATCCTAAAAGCAGCCTATTCAGGCCACAGTCTCAAAATCAATCATTTATGTGCTATATAAGTTAGAAAAACTTGCTATGGACCATGTCGGCTCCATATATGATAGTAGATATAATGATGCAATCATTTCGATGAGTAGATACATAAACAATACAACTGTAGTTACAATACACCACTAACGCGATCAAGTCAGATGGGCATATATTCTTTCAGACAATACACCACCAACGCGATCATGTCATATGGGCAAATATTCTTTAGATATTACATCTCTAAGATGGCTATCTCGATTAGGAAATATCATGAATGTGGTTAGATCATTATATTGTTTACCGGTTGGGTAGCTACGCTATATATGTGCTACATATTTGTATTCACCCGGTGATATTGAATTGTTATCAGTTACAGCTTAGTTGTGCATTTACTCTACAACATAGCATTAATGTAAGATTACAGTTTTTCCAAAGTTCCAGGTTGTCTTTGTTCGTTATGTATCTATGCCTCTTGACTTAGTTATTATACGATTGCTATCTCACATTTTCAAGTTCAGCCTTACATACCAATGCATATCATTCATAATGATGTCCATTTATATATGGACCTGCATTCATGCCAAAGGGGCAGGTAGAGGCCGGGATTACCAGTGGCAGTAGATGTTTGCGAGATCAGCGAATATGATAGTATGTTCCTCTTTCTAGAGCTAAGATGTAGTTATTTCAATTTGAGTTCTAAGGTACAGTTATGGGTAGGTCGAAGCCCTATTATGACCATTAGTTTAGTTTACTCTTTAGAGGCTTTATGAACTTAGATTATTCAGTTTGTGGCCTCGTTGGCTTTTCGTTGCTTGATTCAGCATTGTCGTAGCCTTGTTGGCATTTCAGTTTCTTATATATGTTGTTGAGACCTTGTTGATCCAGTTGTTTATCTCATTTGATTGTGATAGGTGCCCTGGTCGACCTAAACATTACAGTTACAAATGTTGTATAGCTGATTTCTAAATTAGTTTAAAATCGAGTGCCAGTCACACCCTTCCCCAGTTTTGGGGCGTGACAAGTAGATCGAGTTCATATTCACTGAGTGGAGCTCCAGTTGGGTCGGTTAGCTTCAAGATTTTTGAAGTTGCTAGATATTGGTTATAGGTAGTTTGGGGCCCTATCCCGATCATTTGATTACTGTTGTATTCATAGAGGGTTGTAGACTTTTGTTGTGATTGTAGTATTGTTGTAGGCCTAGAAGGCCCTATTGTATAGTTTATATTCCATTTTGTGGCCTTGTCGGCCGATAGTATATCTATTTGATGGTTGGTCTATAAGCCAGCTTCTGGTATAGACTACTGTACTTTGATTGGATTGTGTCATGATGCCAAAACTAATCGGTTCCGACACATCAAAATTAGATTATTGCAGGGTTCGCTGGGTCAAGTACGACATCGGGTGTCAGTCACGCCTCCTTGAATTTAGGATATGACACGATAATTATGCAATTTTATTTTGGTTCATATCAGAATAAATATGTTGCTACCATAGTTCTAGAATGAGAAGTTTAGCCCCATAGAGACATGGAGTAAATACAACAAATCATCCTAAAGAATATATTATAGAGAAGAAAAGATAAAACTAAATTTCTTCTACCTCCATCCTCTCTCTTTGCTCGATCAAAAGTTGTGTTCCAAAATATGTTTAAGGACTATCTATAAGTATAGAAAAAATTGTGCAAGAAATAAACTGGGTCCAAAATAAATTGAGAAAAATTTCAGGTCTGAAAATTTGAACCTACAACACAAAGCGAGAAGACTACTCGCTATTAGCCTTCGATCAACAAGGTCAAGATGTTTCTGCTCCTCTGATTGTTGATGATGTCAGATTTAATTTCCTTACTTTTAATTCTTACATTCCTTTACTTTAGTTGTAGGCTACTGTTAATATATAATGTGATTTCCTCACTTTTAACTCTTGCAGTCCTTTTCTTTAGTTGTAGGCTTTTGTTAATATATTTATATGTATATATATACACACACACACATACACACACATATAATTCCTATCATTGAGAGTCCTGCTTAATTTTCTTATAGGATTTTTTTTGTTATTTAGGATTGCTCCAGATTTCTTTATTTTCTTTATGCTTTATTCCTACATAATAAAATATAACATTTAATACAAAGCAATATAATTAATACTCAAAATACAAATAAAATTACTAAAATGTGAGATAAATAATGGCTAATATATATATATATATATATTGACCTCACATCACTATGCAGGAACCTATAAGATCGTGAGAATCTTCCAGCATGGTTGAGCTTGTTATTATTTTAGCCTGTGTGATTGTGAGAACCTCATCAACAAGGATGAATTATTGTGTTATGTGTTGTAGTATATTGCATTCATATTATTACATATTCTGGTTAGCTATATATTAGATATTTGAAGTATTTTTGTGGCCGAGGTTATTTTCATTGTTATGAGGCCTAAAGCAGGGGGCAGGTAAGGTGTCTTGAATTGACAATGTTGTTGTGTTGGTTGGGATTGACCTATTGGTATCCCTTTGATTTCTTTTATGTTATATTATTTATACTCCTTCTACTGCCTTACATACTCAGTATATTCTTCTTACTGATGCTCCGAGACTAGGTCGTTGCATACAAGCTTGTAGGTGTAATCAATAGGCAGATCGTGATCCTCGTAGCTAGGTGGAGTTCCAGCTTGTTGGTGAGCTCTATGTCGTCCAGAGTTACATGTTTCTTTTTCTTTTGTGTACATATGATTTTCTTGGGTAGGCCAAGACCCTGTCCTGATCATATAATTATTATTGCACTCTTAAAGGCTCGTAGACTTGTATTTTGGGTTATAGTGTTGTTGCATGCCTTGTTTGCCCTATTTTACAATTGTATCTTATAGACTTAGGCCTTGTTGGATTGTTGTATATATATTTGGATTATGGGCCAGTTTCTAATGTGGTGTTGTGTATAACTTTATTTGTTTAGTTTTCATAGTTACGGGTTGGATTATGACACCGAGCCTCATAGACTAAGGTTTATTTTGTTGGTTGTGTTATTAGATAGTTGCATGGTTCATTCAGTCAAGTAAAGCACCAGATGCCAATCATGCCTTCTCAAGTTTTGGGGAATGAGAATGTTGCTCAACAATGCCATTGAATATCATGAATCAATAATTGGGGTCGAAATGGCCATCAACAAAAGCAATTGCAATTGTAAGCCTTTAGTGAGTCTCAGTTGATGATCAATCAACTCTTGGGCAGCTATAAGGTCAAGAAGCCCGAACTACCCCCCTATCATGGTTATGCTCAGAGTTGGTAGGATGACTTGGAAATATGACCCTCCAACACATACCAAGGGAGGAAAAAAAGAAACTTGATGTCTTGGCTACTCTTGATTAAAGACAAATTGTGTCGGATCAAGCGCTAAGCACGCTCAAATTACACCTCGTAATGAGTATAAAGTGGTTGTTGTCAAATTTTGTAACCCTACTAGGCTGGGATTGATCCCACGGGGAATAGGTCAAAAATAATATGTTAATAGTGAGTAAATCAACCAGCAGTCAATATTTCAGAAGGGGGTTGCAATAAAAGAAAATTTATTTTTAAGCAGAGATTTTGTTGCTATCAAATTTATGAGAAGAAACTAGGATTGTGTTTCCCATGATTTTATAATGTAGTAGGCTTATTTTATTAGTGATCTATCCTGAAAAATTTTGTGTAACACTGACGATTAAGTTCATCTAATGTCTCTCAACCTACATAGATGAATTTCACACTAAAAACTATCAGAATTTAGGTGTTCATTGTTTTCCCTCGTCATATGTCTTGGATTAAATATCTCGGTTAGAGCTCAAGTTAATTAGATGAGGGTTGGTAGCCTCAAATTTGCATTGTTATTCTCTTTTACTACCTTCAACCTCTTTGGTCAAGCAAGTTGATGATACATGCACATTTAAACATTTGCAACCGCTAAAACTAATTAAAGCAAAGAGAGTAACAATCCGCTAAATTCACCATTCAAGAATCACAATTTTATTTTCCTACTTCCGTTTATCCATCATGGTTCCCACAACCCTAGCTAAAGAAATTAGCCGCTCATGTTTGAAGAAAAAATCACATAATATTTATGAGAAGTCATGATGAATACTTACAATAATATAAAATTGTTTGAAAAATCTTGAATGATAAATAGAATCACAAGAACTTAATGTTTCTCTCAATCAATTGTATGGAATAATGTTTTCCACACTTACAATGATTCAATGAGTGAATAATAGTCAATGAATAAGTGGTCTTTCCAAACAAAACATCCTAAAGGGGGTATTTATAATAGCAGAATAAGTCTACATCTTTTGTGCTTGGATTGAGATTCAACTTTGTAGCCTTTGAGTAGGACACTAAGGGTCCGTGTCGCGCGACCCGTAGCAGTCTCTCTGCTCTGCATCATGCATCTTGGTATGCTGATGTGCCTTGCATCGCGCAAGCCTATGCGCTACCTATGTCATGCAATGCCAACCTCTATTTTGCTGTCACTTGTTCCTCTCGAGTTCGGTTTAGCAACACTTGCTCTTCTACGACCCAAATGAGTGAAAACCAAAGCAATCACATATAATTTTTTCTCAAAAAATGGCTAAGTCTGGGAAAAATATAGTAAATAGGTGCATAAATATGCCCAACATTACCACCCCAATACTTAAACTATTGATCGTCTTCGAACAATCTACTACTTCCCTATTCAAGTTTTCACACAAAATTCACCTTACGAACAGGTCTACTTACACTTAGGTTCATTAGACAATTTAATCAGGCTCCAACAATCCACTTAATATGATATAAGATCAACATTCAAAGGTCACATGCCGAAAGCACTTAGCTTCTAGAACTACCTCAACAAGATATAGTTGGGCCAACATGAACATATGTACTTTAGCAATCAAAGATAAACCAAAATCTCACCATTATGTGCTCCTCACTATTTGGAGAGATGCCCTTTCACTCACATAAGATATACCAATTTTAGCTTGGGCATAGATAAAACAATATTGCTCATTCTCCAAAGTACTCTACATGCATGCAAAAGATGACTCATGGGCTTCCTCTTAGTGTAACTACTCAACTAATTTAGAACATCGAATTTAGGATCAATTAGGATTTAGGATGGTTGTAATGTAGACTACGGGATGGGTAGGAACTAATTGGTCAAGATAGTGACTAATCTCCCTAAGCAATTTAATACTTCACCTCTCCTTGACTTTTTCAGCACAATCTTTAACTTTCTTATTTTTCTCCTTATACCTCCCTTTTATTGACATTTTGCAACTTAGGTGATTAGTAGGGAATTGTTGACATTAATCTCATTCACTTTCTCTTTTTATCCTTTCATTCTTGTGCATTCATTCATTTTCAAATTTCTTTCTCTTTTTCTTTCCCGACTAACATCACCCTCCTTGTTTTGCATTTTCACCATTTTCTTTTCTTTTAATTTCCAAACTTTAGCTTTTTCCCCTTTTTTCTCACTTGTGCTCCTTTTGTGAAAAATTTTCAATCGATGTTCCTTAGGAGTCATTCGCATCAAATAAAGGTCAATTAAATAAAAATTATTGAGGTTATAATATGGCTATCAAAAGAATTGGATAAGGCTCAAAAAGGGTAACTAGGAAAATCACATCAAGGTAGGTAATATCGGGATACAAATAGGTTACAAAAAAAATGCCTATATTGCTTCCTAGATTCAACATTCTCAGTTCGCTTAGCACACACACCAGGAAAGTTCTATTTATCAAATTGCAAGAATGGAGTATATGCAAAAATATGTCACTCACACAATAGCACAAATTGTTCAATAATGATAATTAAGACTACATAAATACACATATACATATTGAATGTCTCACATTATTAAGCCCAATTTTATATCAAGCATAGGAGTCAAGTTCAAAAATTCTAAGTGTTTCTACCTTTTCATGCATTTTTGAGTGAATCATACAAAGTCTCAGTGATATCCTGAGTGAAGCACCAAGCATTCATAAGGTTTCAAGTTCTTATTCTCCTACCAATGACTAATTTTCTGTTAAGATGATCGTCATGCATCCATCATCGTAAACAATCATGACTATGACCAAAAAAAATATAGACCCTCTAGTAGGTTCTAAGGGATTATCCACCAAAAAAGTACCAAAAGTAAAAACTAGGGGAACCTAAACAAAAACATTACAAAACTACTACAAGCTAGTAGGAATCAAGTCATACATCTCAAAAAAAATCTAGGACCACCTTGACTAATTTTAACAATTAAGGCATACATGGAACATGAAATTTTAGCAATTCACTTCTCCTACCTTGCACTTAATCAATAGCACTGTCCTCAGTGCTAAAACAATAAATCACAACTAAAAAGGGTGAAGGAAGAACTCTTTGGGCCTAGTCCTCCCTATTTGTGGGGGCATAAACAACTTCCCCCATCTCCGAGTCCTCTCCATCATTATTATTAGACTCCAAATCAAAGTAAAATCGAGCCTGCTCATTGTCACAAGGATCATCATCATCAAAGGGCTTCTTAAAACCTAACCTAACTCTGTCGAGAGCTATAGAATGCTCGCACAATGGATAGTCGATGTTCAGCTACTGCAGCTACTCCTCAGTCACCCTAATTATCCTCAGCTGAAGCATTTTCATGCCATACAAGAGAATCAAAACATTATCAATGCACATATTTTGCTCACTGATAGACAACATAGGACCATATAGACCCTTGACTCTTTTGTCTTTGTCACCTACAGCCCCTTTGTGTCATACCTCGGCCTATAATTGACCTCCTCCTCCTCAACCTGTTGCACTCTCAAAAATTGCGTCAAGAAACCCCCAAAATCAAAACCTCTTCCCCTTTTTCACCCTATCTCGCCTCAAGACATCCCTGATAATTACCCCAATATTCACCGGTCTCCAGGTCACCAAAGAAAATGCCAACCACACTCTCTCCCTACTCACATGTGTCACATTCGTTTTTGGCACAAAACAACTACAAATAATTTTTAACCTCATCCTTTCCTCTTTTCTCATGTGTGCGTAAAGAAAAGTCATGTGATAACCAAATTGCTAGTGTAGGGTCCACCTTGCCACCGATCAAGGACCACTAAGAGTATGTCATATTTCTCCGTATGGAGGCCTCAATAGAAGGTATTTCATTGGTTGTGGGTCAACATTGAGAGTATCAATCAATCTATTCAAAGTTGTGGGCGTGAAATTCACAATTTACCCTCTTACTTTTACTTGGTTACTCCGCTCTTTCGGCTCCCAATTGGCTAAGAACTCCATAACTATATTTAAATTACATTCACCGGGTTCATTGAACAGAAAAAACAACCCAAGTTTATGCAGCCTTTCAATCATATGAGGGAATTCGGAAGCTAGACTATCTCTATCAATGCATAATTCATGAAAATATTTAGACTCTTTATGCTCTTTAGACCACTTTTTACCTTCTTGCTCCGTAATCCAATATATTCCAAATCATCATGGTGGTTATTGTGGCATGTTACCATCCTCTGTTGGTGCCTTTTAAACCATTCTTGCTATCTTTGTACCTCTGCTTGAAGAATCCACTTTCTTTCCCTTTCTAGACTTAGGAGCCATTTTTGGTGAAATTGAAGAAAAAGGGAAGTATTTTGTTTTTTGGGTAAAGAAATTTGAAGGATTTTAGGAAGAAATGAAGTTTTAGAGAGAATTTTGAGAGAGGATAGGGGTATGCGGCGCGCTCCTTGCTGAAAAGTGAGGAGAAATTTAGGTTTTGCAATTTAAATCACTCCATAGGTCAGGTCGAAACCGGTAGCCTATGGGTTGATACTACAAATTCGACCCTGCACTTCTGCTATATCAATTTTGATTTTAAAGAGCATTTTGCCTGGCATCATTGTCCGCGTTATGGACCTCCTTGCAGCGGTATAGTTGCACATAGCGAACTCCATCATAGAGTACTTACTGCTCGTCGCAGATTCCCATATGGGATGTGGTCTGTGTGTTGTGGTGCTCAGTGCACTACCCGCCCTTCGCGACCTAATTTTCCTCCCGTTATGTTCTAATTTTCTCTGATATTTATGCCTTAGTTACTGCACACTTGAACAAATAAATTAACTTTAAAAAATGAAAGTTCAAAAATTAAATTAACTTATGTTGCCTCTCAAGTAGCACCTTATTTAATTTCACAGCACGACACGGCTATCTTCATTACTTAGACTTCATCAAGACACTTGATCTTACCGGGTGGCACTCCTCATCTGTCGCATTAATCACCGATACCCTCAAGTCATTTAACTTTTATAAATATTTGCAAACCTTGAATATTACCTTCTCACCATTTAACTAAAGCTTAAGCTCACCCAGTTCAACATCAATCAATATCCTAGTAGTGGCCAAAAATCGATGCCCTAGTATGATGGGGACGTCAAAATCAACTTCACAATTCAGAATGACAAAGTCTGCCGGTAATATGGAAGTCTTCCACACTCATAAGGACATTAGTTAATATGCCCATGGGTGTCTTTATTGCAGTCAACCATGAATAGCTGCATCGATGTCTGTTTGGGCACTCCTAGGACAATCTGCTTGATTATTGCAAGCGGCATCAAATTTATTCTTGCTCCTAAGTCATTTAGATCCTATTTATAATTAAAGGATTCGATAGTACATGGACTAGTAAAAGCCCCAGGATCCTCCTTTTTCAGTGCTAAGGAGTGTGTGACTATGGCACTGTAATGATGCTCTATCAGTTTAAAGCTTAAACTCTTTCATCCACTTTACATAGCTAGGAATTTGCTCAAGAGCTTCAATCAATGGGAAATTTGCTGATAATTGCTTCAGAATGGCCACGAACTTTTGCAACTTGTTGTCATTAGCCTTCTTCTTACTCTACTGAGGGACTAGTCTCTTGAGGTCTATAGATTCTCTTGCTACTGTAGCTCCTATTTCTTGATAGGTTCTTTAATTATCACAATCCTGCTCTTACTAGTGATAGCCATGCAATGATCTTCGTTCCTAATCACTTGGCAAGGTCCCTTTTTGTTTCTGATTAACTGATGCAGAAACTTTTCCTATCTGATGCTCCAATTGCTTAATGGATTATTGATTGTGAATCCACTAGCTGACCCAAACTCAATAACACTTTGCACATCTCTTTAATTTCCACTTCGGTAGAGTCAAGCTTTTTCAACATCCTGCTTATCATATCCTCTATCCTCGCACTATTGGAGTCATTCGTAGTTGGCTCTCTAGCCCTTGGTAGCACATACATTCAATTCTTATCATTCTTCACTCAATCACGATTCTTCTAATTTACTTGGTCTCTGTGTCTGAACCTAGACTATCATAGTTGTTATTGCCATAGCATTTCCGACTTTAATTTCCTTGTCCTTGACGCCAAGAGTATTCGTTAGGCCCTTAGGTGTTGGCTAGGAAATTCCCCTGATTGTTGACAAAATTAGACGCATCTTCCATATCAGGGTAGTAATTGTCTTACCTGGACAATTTTTCTTAAGTAGTCACCACTTGCACCTTTCATGTATTCACTGTTGTCAGGTGTTTGCTGATCAAGTCTAGTTAGGTTTTGAGATGGGCCATATCCTAATCTCATTCTTCTTCTTTCTTCCATTGCTCTTATGTGATAACCCTAGAGTAATTTATTACAGTAGCCTCAAATTCTCAAGTGTATCATGCCCTATTGGTTTTTGTTGTCTTATCCAATATTTCACTAGCCTCTGCAAAACTATGAGCCATCAGAGACCCATCTGCTAACCCATCTGCTATCCCATCTACCACAACTTTGTTGGTGGCGCTTAGTGACCTATAAAATACCACCACAAGATCTTCCTTTGAAGCTTGTGATTAGGACACTGCTTCATCTTGTTTTTGAATATCATACATGCCTCATGCAAGGCTTCACCTAGTAACTGTCTGAAATTGTTGACCTCATCCCTCAACTATATCATCTATGAGGGTGAGAAAAACCTTTCTAAGAAAGTTGCAGTGAGTTCTACCAATGGTGATAGACTCATCTGGAAGCTCATTCAAGGATAATATAGCTTCCCTTGTCATTGAAAAAGGAAATAACCTGAGCCAAATAGTCTCCTGTGTCATCCCTGGCAGTCTGTATGCATTGCAGATTCCAGTGAAATTGATAAAGTGCTGATTTGGATCTTCACTAGACAAACCAATGAACAACCCCTTCATGCTTAGCAATTGCATCATTGTACTTGTAGTATCAAACATAACATTTGCTGGTACTGGGGGTGGAACAATGGCTCTAGTGTAACCAACTTCTTCCAGATCAAACTCCCCCTTCGAAGAGAACATTCCGTACGGCATTACGTCCACAATAATGAGAGGGGATTTGTCTTTTTCGCGCTGCCAAGGTGGTAGCTAATTTTGTGGCTTCAGCACTCCTACCGCGTTAGCTAGTTCGGCTTCTTCTGCCAGTCGCATAGCTTCAGCCTACAGTACCTCAGTCAGCTCTTCCTCCATAGAGCCTGCAATAAGAATTTAAACACCAATTAACTATTTACTAACCGTATTCCCCGACAATGGCGCCAAAATTTGATCACGCTTAAATTACATTTAGCGATGAAATATAAAGTAGTTGCTGTTAAATATAGTAACCCAACTAGATTGGGGTCGATCCCATAAGGAATAGGTCAAAAATAGTATGTTAATAGTTGATTAAATCAATCAGTACTCAATATTTCGGAAAGGGGTTGCAATAAAAGAAAAATTATTTTTAAGCAGAGATTTTGTTGCTATCAAATTTATGAGAAGAAACTAGGACTATGTTCCCCATGATTTCATAATATAGTAGGCTTATTTTATTAGTGATCTATCCTGGTGAATTTTGTGTAAGACTAATGATTAAGTTCATCTAATGTTCTCTTGACCTTTATAGATGAATTTCACTTTAAAAACTCTTGGACTTTAGGTGTTCATATTTAGCCCTCGCTATATATCTTGGATTAACTATCCACTGTTAGAGCATAAGTTAATTAGATGAGGGTTGTGTAGCTAAATATCCATTGTTATTCTATTTTCCTAACTTCAACCTCTTTGTTCGAGAAAGTTGATGATACAGGTGATGTGTCATGGTTTACGACACTATCGACGCTTAAAATATTAGAAATATTCTTGTACTTGGGTGTGTTTATATAGATATGAGGTGCTTTTTCCTTGTTTTCAGGGAAATCGGTTCAGGGAGTTGGATTGTGGAAAAGGAGCGAAAACAGAGCAAGAAATTGATGGGTTACAGGTCTCTGTGCGAGCGGTATCATTCTGGTACAAGTTGTACCTAGCACCCGTAGCTGATCCTTCAAAAAAATTGCAAAGTGCTGGGCAAAGTATGACTCATGGTACGACCCGTACAAAGGAGTCATGAAAAAATTCAGAGGATGTGCACTTGCAGAAGCTCCTGGTATGGGTGGAAGCCACAAATTGTGATGACAACATATGAGTTGTACCATGGACTAATGATAAACTTCAGAGAACTTCAACTGGCAGATCCTAGGGTACGAGCAGATTCCACGAGTCGTAGCAGCAAGTTACGTACTGTACCAAGGACTTGTGGTGAGATTCAGAGGATTCCTGATTTCAGAAGTTCAGACCACGACCGACACTTACAACTTGTAGTGGCATTTTACGAGTCGTACCAACCTCCAAGACTTAATAGATTTAAATATTGCATTTCATACTACGAACGGAAGCCACGGCTTGTATCATCATGCTATGACTCGTAGGGCGAGGCGAAAAAAGTTTCCCTATTAAATTAGCAAAGGTTTTCATTTATTGTATAAATACTTTTAGGATAATGTCTTTTAGAGACGTCGATACTTTTGACTTGACTCATAGTTTTTGGGTTCCCTAAGTTCTAGGAGAGAAAATACTCGAATACTTGGATGTAATTCATCATTGTTCTTGGATTTTTACAAGTAATTGTGCAATTGACTCTTGGCTTCTTATTTCATTAATATTGTAAGTCTTCAATTAAGTTTTCTTCCATAGAATCTGATTTTATTCTTGCAATTATGAATAGCTAAACCCTCCATAACAAGGTTATGGGAACCATGGTGAAATAACAAACTAGAGTTAACACTGAGTGATTCTAAACCAATATATATGCCTATATTGTTATTTTCTTCATGTTTAATGTTTCTTAAAGGTGCGTAATATTAGGATTAGCCTGAATTCTCTTCTTGTTTGGACCTAGAGAATTAGAGATTAGGAAAAGAAAAGAGCAACAAAACCTTGAAATTGAGTTTCATTGAATAGCTTGAGCTATGGTGGCAGGAAATTAGTTTAGACCTATTCATAAAGGTTAAAGAGAAATCGCTTACGAGACCTAACCCGGTGATTGAGTAGAGTCATCTAATAGGGACGAATCAGTCACATAGATGAGCATAATTTATTAGTTCTATAGGCTAGGGATTGGAATAGATCACGAGTGTAACAATCTAACCTAGTTAGGAACCCATGGGGATCACTCCCCTAGTTGATTGCATAACTATTGATCACAACTCCATTTTGAAATACTATTAGTTGATTTAAAATCTCCCCTTTAGGAAATAATTGAACTAAAAGTGTGAATACTAGATTTAGTCTATATCTTGACCATATTCCTATGGGATTGACCCCAACATTAGTTGGGTTCTTTATTGACAACGTCCTTCGTTATACTTCTTCAAGGGTGTAATTTAAGCGTTATAAAAAATGACTCTATTGCCGGGGAATACGATTTAGGATTAGATAAATCTCTTTTATTTAACTTTTAGTCATTATTTTCTTATTTACATTTTCTTTTCTTATTGGTTTTACATAGTTGATCACTTGGTGAATTCCTAGTACACAGAGCAACGGAAACCCTCTAGTCCCAATTGACCAAGAGCTTGAAAGAACACTGCAGAAAATGACCGTTTGGAGACCTGAAAAAAGATAAAGGCTAGGTTGTCCACTGAAGCGCAACGAATTAATGAGGCCCATCAGGCTGAGTTAGCCTGGCAAGCTACTCTTCAAGAGGCAGAAAATGCCCAAGAAGAAGTTGATAATTCTAGCAGGAACAGAGGGACAAATAAAGGCTGTGATCCATACCAGTTCCATAGATATGCTCCTCTCTTTGATGATGATGAGGACCCGATATTAGTGAAGTCGGGTCAATAAGAGATATTGTATCCCCACATTTGCCTGCTAGGGAAACAATTTGATATCACGAGCATAATGATCCAATTGCTTAATATGAAGGGTGTATTCTATGGTAATGCAACTAACGATACAAACTCCACCTTATGAAGTTCTAGGGTATTTTCAAGGCTTACAGGTTGCCAGGAGTGAGCTAGGATGCTATCAGACTAAGGTTCTTTTCATTCTCCCTATTTGGTGAAGCTACTCTTTGGTTGTCAGAGTTGCCAAACTACTCCATCACCAATTTTAGGGAGCTAATACATGCCTTTTTAGAGAGGTTCTTTCCACCTTATAGGATGCTACAACTCAAAGATGAGATATATAACTTCTGACAGCTTAAGACAGAGGCACTTCATGAGACATGGCTGAGGTTTAAGAAGAAGCTGACCAAGTGCCAAAATCACAGAATTCTTAAGGACAGATTGTTGGAATTTTTTTATAGGTCTCTGAACAAAGCACAAAGGTTGTAGCATATTTGGTGGCAAGTGGAGCATTCATGAGTGATGAGTTGGTAAATTTACCAACTCGTTGGACTCTTAAGCCTGAGTTTTGCTTAGTTTTTGAGTTGTTTATGTGGATTTTATGTCCTTTTTGCTTTTGTTGTATACAGATGCCTAATGAGAAGAAAAGAGCAAGAAATGGAGCAAAAAGAAAGAAGTAGGTTGAAATTCAGCGATCCGCCGAAGAAGACCGGCCAAATGCCGGTCAAGAGCCGATTCCCACTGCCTCTAGGAAAAAATCCACCAACGAAATGCGGGTTACCAACGGTGACTCATCAGTTCAGCCACCGAATGGCACTTGACTTGCTGGATTGAAAGGAAAAAAAGATCGGCGATGCACGGATGGAGATCAGTGAAACACTGAAGTAACTGCCGCTGACTACTGGAATGCAATGAAGTAGCAGATAATGTAGACGGCGGTCCATGAATTGCAACTGGTAAACTTCCGGTCCTCTCGCCGATTCCAGAACACTGCTCAGGGGAAAAATTGTCCAGCACGAAAAAAGAGAGAGAAGATGCCCTATATTTTTGGATAACAAATTCTAGAGAAAGTACTATGTATGGAACATATCATAGCAGAGCATATCATATCATATTTTTCCTTTCACAGCTTTAGAACATTCCTTTGGCAGAGAAAAGGAATTTCATTGGTAGAATTTGCAAAGTACTATTCTCTTATTCTTCTTCTTAATAACAAGGTACATCCATTATTGAAGACTACTTGTGAATTTGATTTTACTACTTTTGTTATTGAATTCAGTGAGTTTATTGTTAAATGTGCTTTTGAATTTCTTAATTATGAGTAGCTAAATCATTAACTAGAGGTGTGTGATGATGAATACTTAATTAGAGTGGGTACTACTAGAGTTATCTCTATATTGTTTAAATAAGTTTAAATCTGTTAGATTCTCTTCAATCTATAATGGAAGATCCATTGATTATGATGTGGGTCTACTTGTTCTTACTTGATTGTTGCTTGTAAAAGAATAACTAAGTATGAGAAGAGAATTTAATAGTGGGTATGGATGAGAGATTGTGAAATTGGGCTAGAAATAGCCAAAATTGCATTCTCACTCCTAATTAGTAGCTACTAGCTAGAAATTAGTGTAGCTACTAATTCAAATCTGATCGGGTTGAGCTAATAGTGGCTAGAGGTTTGATAAAACTCTAGTAAGAGGTATTTATAAAGCTGATAAGCTATAATTACCCATTTCCCCGAGATTATTTACACTAATTGAACCTATGAGATGACCTAGCATGTCCCTATCCAGTTAGTATATCATCTACACCACACCTCTAGTCTTTCACATTTTTGTCAACAACCTTGGTGATTTTACTATTATAGGCAACCAAATTAGCAATTATAATCTACTACAAATTCCAATCTCCCCCAACTTATTTGTTTTTATGTTAATTCTAAGTGGTGCAAGTTAACTTCAATTTCTCAACTGACACTTGTAATTAACACACACTAGTCCTTGTGGGATTTGACCCCGACACCCGTCGGATTACTTGTTTTGATACATCGACCATGTATACCCTTCCTATGAGGAGTATATTTTGGACATTATCAAAAATGGCGCCAGTGTTGTGGACTAGCGCTTGATATTCTTGTGTTGATTGTTAATTTGAAATAATTTTGCATCTTAGGTACTTGACGTGAATTTTGTTCTGCTTGTTTGGATATCACAACCATATGAGTCATCATTCCCAAGGAGGGTATAGCTCAGTGGAAGATAACATGGAGCATGACGATGGCAACCCGGTGATGCTGGAGATTGCGGGAGCCATTCTCCTACCACCTATGGTAGGGAATGCAGTATTTCATGTCACGAGCACCATGCTGCATATGTTGCAGTTGAAGGGACTCTTTGGGGGTAAACCAAGTGAGGATGAAAATTGGCATTTAAGAAATTTCTTGGAGATATGGCAGCCCTTCAACATCATGAACATAAGTCAAGAGTCTATTAGACTAAGGCTTTTCCCATTTTCTCTAACCGGAGAAGCAACAATGTGGTTGGAAGAGTTTCCCCCTGGTTTTATTACATCTTGGCAAGAATTAACTAAAGCCTTCTTGGATCGTTTCTTCCCTTTATCGAAGATGTGCAGTTGAGGGATGACATCACAAATTTCAGGCAAGAGCTGGGAGAGCCTTTGCATGAGGCATGGCTACGGTTCAAAAATAAGGTTGCTCTTTGTCCCAATCATGGCCTTCCTGATGGAGTGCTTTTCCAAAGCTTTTACCAAGCCCTTCACTCCATTTACAAGTCCATAGCAAACAATTTAGCCGGAGGGTCTATTATGGATCAAACATATGGGTTGGCTAAAGCCCTTATGGAAAGAATGACAAAAACTAATAGTGTCTGGCACATGCGAGAGACAAATGTATCTACACATGAGATAAGCTCTAGTGCATTGGCGGCTGAATTGCGAAAAAGGGATGAAGAGCGGGATGAAAATCTTGCTAAGTTGATGACACAACTAGAATTAATGACAAAGCATGTGATAGGGGCAGGGCCTAAGGTGGTAAATATTGTAGGTATGTAAGGTCCTTTGCAATATGAAGGGGACGGGAAACATCACCACCAAGGTAAGAGAAAGAATGCCAATACATGGGAATCAAATGGGAGGTCCTCGACCTAGGTTTCAAGGGAACAATCAAGGCCATTAGTGCCCAAGGGACAAAAATCAAGGCTGGAGAAATCGTGATGCACAGGGATGGCCTGAAAGAAATGAAAGATAGGAAAATAAAGAGCAAACTCAAGAGGGTGACCGCTACCATTGGAGTTCAAACCCGTATATTCCCCCTCCAAAGTTGGAAACTCCCAAAGTCAGCTAGGTGTGAGCGACATGGGTAGTTTAAAAATCGAGGAAATCCTAGCAAGTCCTAAAGAATGTGGAGTCAACCGAGAGCGTGGTCAAAGAATCAAGAGAGGAGGTGTCTAACCTTGCCAAACAGTGAGCTCACATTCAGCCTCTATCAAGCATTTGGAAGCATAGATGAATCACTTGTCTGCTTAAATGAACTCCCGAATGAAGGGAGTGCTTCAAAGTGACACAATGCCGAACCTAAAGATAGATAGTCAATGCATTGTTATTCTCACTAGGAGCGGCAAAGTGATTGGAGATTGTAATGCCCTGGAAACTCAAAATCTAAATCTGAGATTTAAATAAGAAAATCTGGAAAAAGCTGCAGAAATGCTAACCTAACGGGTCGTTATGAGACACCACGACTCGTTAGGTCAGTCGTGAGAAAAAGGAGTAAGTATTGCAAAATGAGAAGTAATGTACTTGACGGGTGGGGACAACGAGTCGAGGTAACCTGTAACGACTCGTTATGTCCCTCGTTACCAGCCTTAGTTAGTTTTTAGGTAGTGTACCTAACGAGTGTCACCACGAGTCATCATCAGTGGCAACGACTGGTTAAGTGACTCGTTATCAAGCCTAGTATAGAATTTTAGAAGTGAGGCAGTGAGGTTCACGACTGGTGACCACGAGTCGTGGTTAGTCACCATGACTCGTTGGGTCCCTCGTGGTGACCTGCTGAGGATCCAAGCAGTGTACTCAATGGGGGTGACCAAGAGTCATGGTCAGTCACCACGACTCGTTAGGTCACCCGTTAGGGTCACCTAGCAATTTTTCCCATCAATTTTCTAAGGGCAATTTACTAATTTTCTACTCTCCTAAGCTTTAAACTATGTTGTTTTGGATGTAAATTCAGACTTATTAGAGGATTTGGACGGTTCCTCCCCTCATTCTCATGTTTACTCTAAAAAAAATTATCGAAAGTTCTCTTAAGAAACTCTCAAGCAGGCTTAGGGTTTTCCTTCATCGCAGCAGTTTAGGTCTTCTTCTTTGGGGAATTCCTTGCTAGGTATGTGGGAATTCAACAAGGGAATTGTCCTTCCCTTGTGTCCCCCAAAATCCTCCCATAATTTCCCTATCACTTTAGCCCTGAGTTCTTCAAATATGAATAAATTTTCATGTTGGTTTTCGTTAATTTCAATTGAGATAATATCCATGTTTATTATTTGTATGATCTTCATAAGTTCCTAAGTAAATTGTTGTTGTTCTTGCCAAGGTGATTTACAACCCCTAAATTCTCGAATAAAGATTATTGCATATTAACTTCTGTCTAGTTTGTGAAGTATTTTTTGGGCTGATTTCCTAGAAATTCCTATATATATATATATACCCTGAGCAATTATTCCATTGATAAGAATAATTTTAGCCTTGTTGGATGAGATTCCTTTAACTCTTGAAATTTCGTTATATTATGAAATTCCCGTGTTGTTGAGATGAGTTGAGTTCTCTTTTAGCTGCTTAGTAGTTTAGGTCAGATAGAATGTAGAGCCTCTTCAGAACATTATAGAAATTGTCAACTGATCAGTTTAACTTTAGTCTTTTCCCGAGGTGTCAGTGGTGCCTCCCAGTTATCTGAATAAGACTCAAAATCCAGTTTATTAGTCCATTAGGCGGTCATGAAATTTTAGATATATAGCTCTAACCATCCCCAGGACCCTAGTTCAGTCTATAGTTTGTTCTCAGGCGGTTAGAAAGCTTCCAGATAAGCAGCTTTGACTAGTCTAGAACCCAGTTTCAAAATCTTGTCCGATAAGACTCTCAAGGTGCTTTCAGTTAAATGTCCTTGACTAGTCTTGGACCCTAGTTTTGAGCTATCATCCTAGTAGTTCAGTTTAGGTTTTTCAGTGGGAGTAGGAGTTAGCACCGAGCGGGCTGTGGTTCCAGGGAACCCAGGTTCCCAGAACTACATTGCCAGCGTAGGTTACAGTATTAATTGGCCTAATTGGCCCCAGACATTTGTGATCACCCAATTCATGCCTTTATACCCTGGCAAGGTATATTGGGTCCTACCGGTGGGGTGTATACATCAGACTCCACGTCTAACTCACGTGGTTATATCTCGGTTATAGACTCTCCCACTAGTCAGTCCAGTCCAGTTAAGAATAAGCAGTTCAGTTTAGTTCCAATTTTATCTGTTTAACTCAGTTCAGTACAGTATCACACACTCAGAATCTTTAGACTTAGGGCATGTCTTGACCAGCTGACATGGTCATCTTGACCATTCCAGTATATATACCAGTAGATCAGATCAGTTTTCTTGTTGGTCATTACATTTTATTTTAGTTCAGAATTTGTAATTCAGTTATGTTTCCTCCCACTTACTCAGTACATTTAAAGTACTGACACAAACTTTTATACTATATCATTTCATGATACAGCTGCAGGTTCCCAGAATCAGCAGCGTTAGCCGCCATGATTCAGATCCTCCTCAGCTGCAGTTGAAGTGTGAGTCCTCATCATTTGAGGGACTTATTATATTTTCTTTCATTTAGATTACAGTTTTAATTTAGATTTAGAGTTAGCTAGGGCCTTATTACAGCAACTCATCAGTTAGAAGACTCTTAGACTACAGATGTTCAGATTTCATGTTTTAAGTTTATCTAACATTTCATCAAAATGTTTTTGTCACGCCCCACCTGTGGGGGGGTATGACTGGCACCTGGTGCCCTAATAGGACCTAGACTGCTGACCGGTGAGCCTAAGCACATCTGGTGCCTGGCTAGCTCTAACTCAGATTCAAGGAATCAATGGGCTATATAACGACTGTAAATAAAGCCTCCGACCGACTAGGCCTATAGCCACCTGTACTATAACATCAGCTAGCCAGAATCACATTCATATAGGGGAACCTATGCAGGCCAACAAGGCCTCCATGCTGTCTAGTTAACTCTAATTCAATATAACAAATGCTGAACAGCTACGTGACCGACAAGGTCACCACTACTGACTGGGTAAGGCCTCACACGGCCAACATAAACAACTAAACATACGCACGGCCCCACGCGACCGGCACGGCTAACCACAGGGAAAATATATACAGACTGCAAGCCTCTAAGAATACTGATAAGATGGTTGGGACAGGGCCCCGGCCTACCCATGCTGTACAACAAAAGAAAAGGGATAAACCTTTAGCTATCTAGCTCCGGATGACTGGAGTTGATGACCTTGTGAGCTGACTGAAATTACGAGGTATCGGCCCCTCGTCTATGAGTACCTGCAGGCAAGTAATGTAGCGCCCCCAAGGGGCGTTAGTACCGCTGGTATTGAGTATGTAAAACAACAATTGAAAAATATCTAAAAACAACAATACAACTGATGGAACTGAAATAGGAAGGAATAGACTGAACTGACTGAAAATGTAAAGCTAAGCCTACTCTTAACCATGCTAGAAGGAGTAGGAGTCATACCTGGAGATGTATCGCTCTATTGTCAATCTACTCATATCTAGTGTAACATGGCATAACATAACATAACATAGCATAGCACACACAAACCTTACCCGGCCCCCATAAGCCGGGAGGTACAATCAACATGCAATCTATACCCCTACCCAGTCGTCCCATCTCCTATAATAACTATAAGCATCCTGCCGATCCCCTGGGTATGCACTTGGGCTCACTGAGCCCCTGACTATAACTTTACCTGAGTCCGGAGGACTCCTGAATCAACACCCCGGGCGTACCCGCTCGACGGGGGTGTATAAAGGCCGACCAAGGCACAATATGGGGAAACCGGCATCCCATCTTCGTCCCCTATGGGACGGCATGCCACTCCTTAGAGCGACGCATCCTCACCCTCTGGCGGACGAGTCGATACCGCTATTAACCCTGGGGCAGTCGTGGATGCTAGGTAATCCAACCACAAAACAATACAGTGGTCTCAACTAGTAATACTATTTGCACATACCACATGCTGAAGCTAGTGATGATAATGTATCTGCACATACTGTATGCTGAACAAGTGATAGTGATATGTATGTATTTAATACATGCTGAGACTGATAATGGTATATATATATATATAATCTTCTGTCATACTGTGCTGAGTCTAATGTTGAACGAGATATAGTTTTCCTGCTGGAAATCATGTTGTATAACTGAGTTTTTATAGTAACATGATTTACTATTTCTAACATGCTTTCTAAACTTCATTTTAATCTACCATTCTACTTCTGAGATACCTTACAAATACTTATATTGCTTTACTAAGTTTCAACTGAATATGATAATATTCTAACATACTTTACTAAATTACATACTGGGCATGCTGTACAGTTTCTAACACTTTGTATTAGAATTTCTATCGTGCTAGCAAGTTTCACGGTATGCATAACATGATGCTTCCAATATCGTACTAATATTCATACTAAACATAACACACAACTCCTAAAACATTCTACTGGCCTTTGAGCTATCTTACTATACCGAGACTACTAACTTGCCGAGGAAACTAGCTTTACATACCTTCGCTTCTGATTTCCCGACTAACTGGCGTAGCTCGGTCAGTATTCCAGTTATTTCTCCCAACTACATTCATATATACGTCAATCAGTACTAAATACAACTTTATTCTGAAGGACGACATCACTTTCGATATAGTTATAGCCTAAACTTAGGCTTATCGAAAGACGGTCGGAAACTCGCTATTTTCCAGAAGTCCATAAGGGAGAAGTATTCACTTCATAGCTAGGAACACATAGACACTAGTTTGGAGCAATTCTACTTACCTTAGTCCGGCAGCTCGATGATTCGTCAGCCGTATTTCGCGAAACAAAATCCGTAGGAATGCTCCCTGCTGATAAATACCTCGGTATCTGGAGTTAATTTAAGTTTAGACTACATTTCGCAGCGTAATCGGACGATAATATATAACCCTCTTCGTCTCTCTCTCTGTTTTCCACGAATTCTCTGGAAATTATAATGAATAATTTGATTTAAAATCAAAGTGGGGCTTTATATACTTGGGCCTGGACAGACTCAACGTGTCACAGAGCCAACACGGTGGCCCCGCCTCCATGACACGCTACCTTCGCGGAGGGGTTCTGCCCCGGCTCCTTCCGCGATGGTTCGACAGGCTACTCGTCCGATCCTTTCCCGGGCCTTTCTCTAGCATGTATGGTTTTCAAATATGCTTAAACAACGCGCGAATAGGCCATCTAGGTGCCGGGAATCTTACGGGGTGTAATAGTTTTTATGTTATTACTTCGAAATTTCCTCTGTGCATATTTTACTCAGAATACCAGTATAAGATAGACCAGGGGTTTACTTGGGGTCACTTGTGACTTCAAGTGTTGTGTTATGTCCAAGGTGTAGGCTCAGGGCATGACTAACTTGGTATCAGAGCCCTAAGTTTAGAGTATCCTCGGAATGTCTGAAAGCCGCATCGAGTAGATTCCTTTTCATGGGTGTGAAGCACGCCACACTTATGACGAGGAGGCTACGAGATGTTATTAGAGAAAATCTCTTTTGTTCATACTCATTATCGTGCGTTGAAGTTCAATTCTAGAAACTCTCTTCTAACTCGTGCTCTGTTTCATTTCAGTGAGCCATGCCTCCTAGACGCGGTAACGGAAGAAGGATCGGTAACACCAACAGACCTGCCCCACCAGCCCCAGCAACTCCTCAAGATGATTTAATATCTACCGTCGAATTCCGAGCGGCCATTGAACTATTAAGCCAAACAGTCACCAACCAGGTGAACCAGTAGGTGGTTCCAGTAGCCACGAATGGGTCTGCAGCAACTGCGAGGGTGCAGGACTTCACCCATATGAACCCTCCATCTTTCTAGGGATACAAAGTAGGGGAGGATCCCCCGGAGTTCGTGGATGAGATCATGAAGATTACCCGCATTATGGGTGTTAACTCTTCTGAAAGTGCTGACCTGCCTACCAGTTAAAAGGGGTAGCTCAGGTCTGGCATGACTAGTGGAAAAAAGGGCGGCCAGCGGGAGCAGGACCAGTAGAGTGGGAGGAGTTCCACACCGCTTTCTTAAATAAATTTTTCCCTCGGGAGCTAAGGGAGGCAAATGTGGCGAAGTTTATGAATTTGAGATAGGGAAATAGGACTGTGGAGGAGTATGCTCTGGAGTTTACTAAGTTGTCTAAGTACGCTCCAGATATGGTAACCGAGCCAAGGGCTCACATGTTGAAATCTTTGAACGGGGTGTCGAATCTGGTCCTCATGGAGTGTAGGACAGTGATGTTAATTAATGATATGGACCTCTCCAGCTTGATTGTCTATGCCTAGCAGATTGAGGCTGAAAAGCTGAAGGATATGGAGCAAAAGAACAAATAAGCAAGGATTGGCCAGTCAGATTTCGGCCATCAGAGCTCTAGTGGTAGTAGCTGCACACAGTAGCAGCAGCAACAACAAGAGCAGCAGAGAACCCCAACACCCAGTTCAGCCAGTGCCCCAACCTTTCGATCCTGCCAGGATCGAAGGGGTGGGTCATCTGGCGCTCAGTCTCAAGCCCACAGTACTGGGAACAAGTATCCATCTTGTCCCAAGTATGGTAGGAACCACCCAGGAGAGTGCCTTCAGGGTCGAGAGGGCTGTTTGGGTTGTGGGCAGCTTGGACATCGACTTAAGGAGTGCCCGTCAGTAGGGAGAGGGAGATCACAATCTACCACATCATCAACTCCAGCAAGCCGACTAGCTCAGCAGGCCAACACATTAGGTACAAATGGCGATCTGCGACAATATCGTTTCTATTCTCTGTCTTCCCGTTAGGATCAGGAGAGCTAACCTGATGTAGTCATGGGTATGTTACATCTCTTTCATCTAGACATGTACGCCCTCCTAGATCCAGGAGCCACTCTTTCATTCGTGACTCCCTACATAGCAGTCCAGTTTAATATCAGTCTAGAGGTCCTCTCAGAACCATTCTCAGTCTCCACCCCAGTTGGCGAGTCAGTTAGAGCTAGCCAGGTGTGTAGAAACTACCAAGTCTTTGTCCTGAATAAAGTCATCCCAGCTAACCTCATAGAGTTAGACATGGTTGATTTTGACCTTATCCTTGGCATGGATTGGTAACACTCTTGCTATGCCTCAGTTGATTGGAGAACTAGAGTTGTCAAGTTCCAGTTTCCAAATGATCCAGTGTTAGAATGGATGGGCAGTAGTTTAGCGCCTAAGGGTAGGTTTATTTCCTACCTTAAGGCCCAGAAACTCATTTCCAAGGGATGTATTTATCATCTAGTTCGGGTCTAGGATTCCAACTCTGAGACCACAACTATCCAGTTAGTCCCAGTGGTCAGTGAGTTCTTAGATGTCTTTCCTGAGGATCTTCCCGGAGTTCCCTCTGAACAGGAAATAGATTTCGGGATAGATCTCCTCCCAGAAACTCAGCCCATCTCCATCCCTCCTTATAGAATGGCTCTAGCTGAGCTTAAGGAGTTGAAAGAGCAATTGAAAGATCTTCTTGACAAGGGTTTTATCAGGCACAACATCTCTCCCTGGGATGCTCTAGTACTATTCGTGTGTAAGAAAGACGATAGCCTCAGAATGTGCATAGATTATCGTCAGCAGAACAAGGTCACAGTTAAGAACAAGTACCCCCTACACAGAATGATGACCTGTTTGACCAACATTAGGGAGCAAGTTGTTTCTCCAAAATCGATCTCAGGTTAGGGTATCATCAGTTAAGGGTTAGAGAGTGTGACATACTAAAAATAGCATTCAGAACTCGGTATGGTCACTTCGAGTTTGTGGTGATGTCCTTCGGGCTAACAAACACCCTAGAAGCCTTCATGAATTTGATGAACAGGGTCTTCAAGTAGTATCTGGAGATGTTCATCATTGTACTTATCAATGACAGTCTAATATACTCCAAAAGTGAGGAAGAGCATGCCAACCACCTAAGATTAGAATTACAGACACTCAGGGACTGCCAGTTATTCGCCAAGTTGAGCAAGTGTGAATTATGATTAAAGTCGATGACTTTCTTAGGTCATGTGGTCTCAGGTGAAGGGATACAAGTAGATCCTCACAAGATAGCAGCAGTGAAATATTGGCCCAGACCTACCTCTCCTACTGAAATCAGGAGTTTCTTGGGCTTAGCGGGTTATTACTGATAATTTTTGGAAGGCTTCTCTTCTATAGCATCTCCCCTGACTAAGTTAACTAAAAAGAAGGTCAAATTTCTGTGGTCAGATGAGTGTGAGAGGAGTTTCCAAGAGTTGAAGACTCGACTCACTACTACTACGATTTTGACCTTGCCAGAAGGAACATATGGATTGGTTGTTTATTGGGATGCTTCTAGAGTTGGACTCGGATGCGTTCTGATGCAGCGGGGCAAAGTGATAGCCTATGCCTCTAGACAGCTCAAAGTTCATGAGAAGAACTATCCAACTCATGAGTTGGAACTGGCAACAGTGGTGTTTGTGCTAAATATATGGAGGCATTACTTATATGAAGCTCATGTGGATGTGTTTACAGATTGTAAGAGTCTTCAGTACATGCAGAGTTAGAAGGATCTAAACCTGCGTCAGAGAAGGTGGTTGGAGTTGCTAAAAGACTATGACATGAGCGTGCTATATCACCCGCACAAAGCCAATGTAGTTGCTGACGCCCTAAGTAGACGGTCTATGGGGAGTGTGGCTCATATTGAGGAAGGATAAAAGGAGTTAGCAAGGGATGTTCACAGACTAGCCCGGTTAGGGGTGCAGTTGGTAGATTCAGCCGAAGGTGGTATGGTAATGCAAAGTGGGTTGGATTCATCTTTGGTAGTTAAAGTTAAGTCCAGACAGGATGAAGATCTAGTTCTACTTAAAACTTAAAGAAGCAGTTCTCAGGAAGGAGGATGAGGCTTTCACCAAAGGGGGAGATGGTGTGCTCCATTATCGGGGAAGATTGTGTGTACCAGATGTTGGTGAGTTGAGACAGCAGATACTAGCTGAGGCACAAAGCTCGAGATACTCTATTCACCCTGGTGCTACAAAAATTTACCATGATCTTCGGGATATTTACTGGTGGAATGACATGAACAGTGACATTGCTAAATTCGTAGCCAAGTTCCCGAACTGCCAGCAAGTCAAGGTGGAGCATCAAAGACCAGGAGGCATGAATCAAAATATCAGTATACCCCCATGGAAATGGGAAGAAGTAAATATGGACTTCATCACAGGTCTACCCCGGACTCCTCGACAGCATGACTCAATCTGGGTAGTAGTAGACCGAAGGACTAAGTCAGCTCACTTCCTCCCAGTAAAAACCACAGACTCAGCTAAGGACTATGCCAAACTTTACATCTGAGAGTTACTCACACTCCATGGGGTGCCTTTATCTATCATTTTAGACAGAGGAACTTAGTTCACCTCACACTTCTGGAGATCCTTTCATAAGGGATTAGGCACTCAGGTCAAGCTCAGCACAACTTTCCACCTGCAGACTGATGGGCAAGCTGAGCAGACTATTCAGACCCTAGAAGATATGCTAAGAGTGTGCGATCAATTTTAAGGGGAATTGGGATGACCATTTGCCTCATATCGAGTTTGCATACAACAACTACCACTCTAGCATTCAGATGGCCCCATTTGAAGCATTATATGGGAGAAGGTGTAGATTCCTATAGGGTGGTTCGAGGTTGGTGAAGCTACCTTGATAGGGCAAGACTCAGTTCACGAGGCAATGCAGAAAGTTCAGCTACACTTATAAAGGTTGAAAACAGCTCAGAGCCGTCAGAAATCTTTTGGCGATGTGCAGAGAAGAGAGTTGGAGTTTGCAGTTGATGACTGGGTATACCTGAATATTTTTCCCATGAAAGGAGTGATAAGGGTTGGCAAGAAGGGAAAGCTCAGTCCGAGATATGTGGGACCTTATAGAATTTTAAGGCATATCGGCAATGTAGCCCATGAGCTAGAATTACCTTCAGAACTAGCAGCTGTACACCCAGTTTTCCATGTGTTACTTTTGAAGAAGTGCATCGGAGATCCTACCTCAGTTGTGCCATTGGACAGCGTGGGAATAAAGGATTGTCTCTCACATGATGAGGTATCAGTCCAGATCCTTGACCGTCGGGTTCATAAGCTGAGGAATAAGGAAATAGCTTTTGTCAAGGTCTTATGGAGAAATAAGCAGGTTGAGGGAGCTACGTGGGAGGTCGAAGCTGATATAATGGCCAAATACCCGCACTTATTCTATACCGACTCTATTGTAGCTTTAAAATGTTAGTTTTACCTTAGGACCTGATCTAGTTTTTGAATTCAATTCATGTGTATAAGTTTCTTTTACGACTTTGGATGTATGTATGAAAATCCAGTTCAGTTATGTATTTCAAAACGGAGGTAGTCATTCCTACAATTTTGGAGTTAAATGAGAAATATTTGGAGTTTTTTATTGTTATTCTCTACTTTCATGTGTGATTCCTAACATTCAAGGATGAATGTTTACAAGGGGGAGATATTGTAATTCCCCGGAAACTTAAAATCTAAATCCGGGACTTAAATTAGAAAATCTTGAAAAAGCTACAGAAATGCTACAGAATGACTCACCTAATGGGTCGTTATGAGACACAACGACTCATTAGGTTAGTCATGATAAGAAGGAGTAAGTATTGTAAAATGAGAAGTAGTGTACTTGATGGGTGGGGAAAATGAGTCGTGGTCACCTGTAAGGACTCGTTATGTCCCCCGTTACCAACCTTAGTCAGTTTTTAGGCAGTGTATCTAATGAGTGTCACCACGAGTCGTCATTAGTGGAAACGACTCATTAAGTGACTCGTTATCGAGCCTAATATAGAATTTCAAAAGTTAGGCAGTGAGGTTCACGACTGGCGACCACGAGTCGTGGTCAATCACCATGACTCGTTGTGTTCCTCGTGGTGACCTACTGAGGATCCAGGAAGTGTACTCAACAGGGGTGATCATGCGTCGTGGTCGGTCACCACAACTTGTTAGGTCACCCGTTAGGGTCACCTGGCAATTTTTTCCAGTGATTTTCTAAGGGATATTAAGTAATTTCCTATTTTCCTAAGCTTTAAATTCAGACTTATTAGAGGGTTTGGACGGTTCCTCGCCTCATTCTAACGTTCACTCTCAGAAAAATTTTCGAAAGTTCTCTCAAGAAACACTCAAGAAGGCTTAGGGTTTTCCGTCATCGCAGCAGTTCAGGTCTTCTTCTTTGGTGAATTCATAGCCATGTATGTGGGAATTCAACAAGTGAATTGTCCTTCCCTTGTATCCCCCCAAATCCTCCGATAATTTCCTTATCAGTTTGGCCCTGAGTTCTTCAAATATGAATAAATTTTCATGTTGGTTTTCGTTAATTTCAATTGGGATAATATCCATGTTTATTATTTGTATGATCTTCAGCAATTCCTAAGTAAATTGTTGTTCTTGCCAAGGTGATTTACAACCCTAAATTGTCGAGTAAAGATTATTGCATATTAAATTCCATCTAGTTTGTGAAGTATATTTTGGGATGAATTTCCAAGAAATTCCTATTTTATATATATGCTGAGCAATTATTCCATTGATAAGAATGATTTTAGCCTTGTTGGATGAGATTCCTTTAACTCTTGAAATTTGGTTATATTATGAAATTCCCGTGTTGTTGGGATGAGTTGAGTTCTCTTTTAGCTGCTTAGTAGATTAGTTCAGATAGAATGTAGAACCTCTTCAAAACTTTATAGAAATTGTCAATTGATCAGTTTGCCTTCTTTCTTTTCCCGAGGTGTCAATGGTGCCTCCCAGTTATCAGAATCAGACTCAGAATCCAGTTTATTGGTCCATTAGGTGGTCATGACATTTTAGATATATAGCTCTGACCATCCCCAGGACCCCAATTCAGTCTATAGTTTATTCTCAGGCGGTTACGACGCTTCCAGATAAGCAGCTCTGACCAATCTAGAACCCAATTTTAGAATCTGGTCCTATAAGACTCTCAGGGCACTTTCAGTTAAATGTCCTTGACTAGTCTTGGACCCTAGTTTCGAGCTATCAGCCTAGTAGTTCAGTTTAGGTTTTCTAGTGGGAGTAGGACTTTGCACCGAGCAGGCCGGAGTTCCAGGGCACCCAGTTTCCCAGAACTACGTTGCCAGCGTAGGTTATAGTATTACTTGGCTTGATTGACCCCAGACATTTGTGATCACCCAGTTCATTCCTTTATACCCTGGCAAGGTATATTGGGTCCTACCAATGGGGTGTATACATCAGACTCCACGTCTAGTTCACGTGGTTATATGTCAGTTATAGACTCTCCACTAGTCAGTCCAGTCCAGTTAAGAATAAGCAGTTCAATTCAGTTCCAGTTCTATTAGTTTAACTCAGTTCAGTACAGTATTGTGGACTCAGAATCTTCAGACATAGGGCATGTCTTGACCAGAAGACAGGGTCATCTTGACCATTCCAGTGTATATACCAGTAGATCAGATCAGTTTTCTTGTTGGTCATTACATGTCATTTTAGTTCATACTTTGTAATTCAGTTATTTTTGCTCCCACTTACTCAGTACATTTAAAGTATTGACGCATATTTTTATGCTGTATCGTTTCATGATACAGCTACAGGTTTCCAGACTCAGCAGCGTTAGCCGCCATGATTCAGATCCTCCTCAGCCGCAGTTGAAGTGTGAGTCCTCATCATTTGAGGGACTTATTTTATTTTCTTTCATTTATATTACAATTTTAATTTAGACTTTGAGTTAGCTGGGGGCTTGTTACAGCAACTCATCAGTTAGAGGGCTTTCAGACTACAGATGTTCAGATTTCATGTTTTAAGTTTATCTAACATTTCATCAAAATGTTTTTATGTTATTACTTCAAAATTTTCACTATGCATGTTTTATTCGGAATACCAGTGTATGATAGGCCAGGGGTTTACTTGGGGTCACTTGTGACTTCAAGTACTATGTTATGTCTAGGGTGTAGGCTCGGGCATGATAGAGATGCACTAGTAAATCCCAAGGAGGGTAATGACCCCAAATCAAATGAGGAAAATGGACTCGACGAGATGCCTAAGACTCCAAGGACTGAGGAAAAGATTGAAGAAGAAGGTGAGGGGAAGGATGATGAAATCCCCTCACATGTTTATGAAGATGATGTGGGCATGAAGGCCCCGAATGATGACAAGGTTGAAGCAAGAGCTCCACCATCTTATCCACAGCGGTTGGCCAAGAAAAAGAAGGACAACCAGTTCAAAAATTTGTTGATATGTTTTGCAAGTTTTCCATTAATGTACCGTTGGTGGATGCTCTTCTCCAAATGCCAGGATATGCTAAGTTCATGAAGGAATTGCTGAAAAAGAAGAAGGTGGTTGATGCAGGTAGTAGGGAGAAAACGCACTGTTGTAGTGCAATGATGATGAGCAACCTTGCCCCTAAGCGGGAAGACCCTGGAGCTTTCACAATCCCTTGTACAATTGGGATATTTATGTTTAAGAAATCTCTATGTGATCTTGGTGCCAGCATATACTTAATACCCTTAATCATTTTCAAGAAATTGGGACTTGGAAGAACAAAGCCTACGTCTATGAGGTTGCTCATGGCGGATCGGTCCATAAAAAAACCTGTGGGGATGTTAGAAGATGTGCTGGTAAGGGTAGAGAAATTCATCCTACCTGCTGATTTTATAGTTCTCAATTGTGAAATGGATGTGGAGGTCCCCATTATTTTGGGGAGACCATTGCTAGCTACGGAGAGAGCTGTGGTTGATGTGGATCTAGGGGAGCTCAAATTTAGAATTGGATGTGAAGAAGTCACCTTCAAGGTTTTCTCGTTAGCTGAACCACCCGCCGAAAGCAAGGTGATTGGGGTGTTGCAGAAAGAGGATGAGGATAGTGGAACTGATATGGAGGAGACGGAGTCGGACGAAGATCCGTCAAAGGAGAATTGTTAAATGAGAGCTACGTCGTTCCACGATGTTAACTAAGACGTTTCTTGGGAGGCAACCCAAGTATTTTATTTGATTCATGCTATGTCTTTTTTGTTTTTATTTTTGTACAATCAATGAAGTGAGGAGCAAAGAGAGAAAGAACCACAACAATGCGGGAATCGCACTGGACCAGCGAGTCGTCGATTCAGAAGCGTGAACCGCTGCTTCAGTTCACAAAATGGCAGAAGGTTGGGACTTTAAGAAGTTGACCGACGGTCACTCCGGTGAACCGCCGATGTGAAATCGTGTACCGTCAATAAGTCACCAATACCATATAGATTACTTGAAGCATTGAAGCCTAAGCGGCAGCCTACTGGTGGATCGCCGATCCAGTTCGTGAACCACCGATCAATATCCGGCTGAGACTGGGCATGATTTCTAGTGACAAAAGGTAAAGCGGCAGAACACCAGTTCAATTCGGCGAACCGCCGATGCATCACCGATCAAAGTACGAGCTTATTTCAAAATTTAAATCAAGTGTTGACCCACCTAACCCCCAAATACTAGTTGAGCCGCCCTATTCTGCACAATATTCTCTTAAAACTCCCTTTTTACCATTTTTCCACACCCTTTTTGTCTTCCCCATACCCAACCTTTCCACTTTCCCACCTTTCCAGCTAACCTTTCTACTTCCCACCAACACATTAACTCACCATTACTACCCCACCTTCTCCTCCACCTATCACTATTCCCCCTTCTCCCTATAAAAACTCTCCTTTCCTTCACCTCATTTCTCACTACACTCATACTCACTCATATACTCTACTCTACTACACAACCCTCTATAGCGGCCATTGCTACCAGTTGCTAAGCTCCCACAAGCTAGATTTGCAGAATTTATTCTAACAATGTGGTAATGTACCCTTGTCTCTTCTATATTCTCATCAATGACATATTAGTTGTGAATGTCACATGGCTTATAATACCTGTCCTTTCACTCTTGCTGTTTTTCCTTCCCATTAGATTCATGATTTATGCTTTACTTGTTGAAATGGGTGGGGGATTAATGTGGTATTTGTGTAAATTTGAATGGAGTGAAGTCTGAGTAACCTACTAGGATTGAAATTCCATTCTTTGCCTGATGATAGTTTGGGTGATGCCATTCTTAAGGGTAAAAAGTCATTTGATTCCTATTTCTTGTGTATAATTGTTGTTTTAATGAAATGTGTGCAGGGGGTGTAAATGGGCTCTATGGAAATGATTGGTTCAATTTGGGGATGATGACATTTGGAAATTCACCAATGGGGTCCGGCGAAACACCAATGGAATGCTGGTCCAAGACATTGTTGGCTTCAGGCCACTGTTTGGATCTCGTATTGTACCGGCGATTTGTGGATCAATACCAGCAACTCGCCGCCTTATCGTTGGTTCACCTGGGGTCTGTTCAGTCTTCTATCTCACATCGGCGAGTCATCGGCGGTTTGCAGATTCTTCCTGTGACTCACCAGTGTTTCGTCGATGCTGCTAGTGATTTTAGTTTTATTGCTTCTCATTTCACTCTTCAATTAGCTTTAGTTATTTAAATGCAGGTACATTGTGGTTGTTACTAACCCTATGTTTGCAGAAAAATCATGACTTCTTCTTGGAACACCAGCAAGGGGAAGGCCCCATTATCATCCACAAGCAAGGGCAAGGGCAAAGCCAAGGCCTCAGCACCACCTGCGAACTCCAAAGAGGCCATCATTCTCTATGTACAAAACATGATGGAACATTATGTCATATTCCAAGGGCAGTCCATAATTGTGGAGAAGTGATTTGACCTGGAAGACATGCGGGGTGATCTCCCTAACATCACCGCCAATTCACAGACCGACAATGGCATGCCTTTGCTGATCCTCTCCCGCCTTACTACTCCAGCCTGGTGCCAGAATTCTATGCCTCCTACCAAGCTCGACAGGATAGCATGCAGCATAGGGGAAACGTTGATGACTTTCCATGCATACCATTGGTTATGATAAGAGGAGTGGAAGTCGACATCATGTCGGCTGCGATTAAATACCTGTTTTGTGAAGATAAGATTGACTCCGGTACGGAGTACATGGCTCGGGTAGCTAACATGAAAGAACAATTCTCATGGATAGTCCCAATCATTGCTACTGATACACTTTTGTAGGCCCCCATGGGTGGCGAAGTCTCTTGCCATGACTTGAAGTTTGAGGCTAAGTTGTGGCTGGACTTTATCTGTGGCCATATCATCCCATCTAAGAACGAGCAAAGATTTAGTGCTAGACTGTCGTGCCTTCCTCTTCAAAAGCATCATTGAATTTAATAAGAAGAGTAGATAAATCAAAAGCACAATTATCCTTTAACTACAGCTAAAACTAAATAATACCAAAGAAGAAAAGAGAGCAAAGTATCTTTTACAACTTCCAATCAAAATTCCCTTTCCTCAGCTAAAAAATTGTCTTCAGCTAAAAAGGAAAGATGATGTGATGTACTTGACTGATCTCTCAATCTCTATATCTCCTCCCTCTTTTTCTTCTCCCTCTTTGCTATGTACTTCTTTTTCTATTAATACCCCGAAAAATAGGGTACTTTTCCTTCCTTTTTCGGCAATGACCAATTTTACCCTTCATAGCTGCGCTCTGGAACCAACGAAGGCACCGGCGGTTCGTCGATGAAATCTGTGAACCGCCAGCTATTTGATCTTCTTCTTCAGTCATTGTCAGTGAACTTCGACGGTTCACCCAGTGTTTCATCGATGCCAATCTGTGAACCACCGGACCTCAAATGCCAATTTGAGACTTTCCTGAGTTCCATTCGGTGGCTGAACCGGCGTCTCACCACAGGTGAATCGTGAACCTCCGTTGGCATTCCTCTGACTAGGCAGTGACCTTCATCTCTTTAACCGGCGTTTCGCCAGTTCACACCTGCGTTTTGCCACTTCTGCTCATTTCCTCCATTTTACCCCCATTTTAGCTCTTTCCTTCAAACTTAGGCACCTGCACACAATAAAAGCAAAAAGGCATAAAATCCCCATAATCAACTCGAGAACTGAGGAAAAACTCAAACTTTAGAGTCTAATGAGTTGGTAATTACCAACTCATCATTCGACCACTCACCACAGGCCCTAGATTTAGATGTGCCCTACCACGAAATATCAGGCCAAGCTTCGGGTGACATGCCTCATCAGGGAGCATCTCCCCCTCCTCAGTCCTCTCAACTAAGTGGTCTCCACAGACTAGTGGAAATGACCAACACTCACGAGAGCCAACTCCAAAGATTGGCCAATAGTCTCCCCGCACTCATTACTCAAACAATTAAGAAGGAGCTCAAATCTTTATATGAGAGTGCCACTACACTGTGCAAGAGGGTGGATGCGGTTGAGGGGGCAATCACCTCTCTCCAAACTAAGGTGCAAGAATGGAAGAGCCGGAATTCAACAGAGGTGCCTGACATGAACGCCCTTGATGCGACAATGGTCCCTCCACAGTGCGGGGCCGCATTGATGATCTATTCGAGGGCTTGAGGGATGATTTTGCTAGGCTAGGTAAGGTTGGTGGTGATGGTGCAGGTGATGCAACTGCTGATGATGAGAACGAATGACCCACTTATGGAGTTTCTTGTCCCTTTCGCTTTTGCATTCATACATTGGGGACAATGTACTCCTTTAATTGGGGGAGGGATGAGCGTAATGGTTGGGGGGTCATTGATGTTTGATGTTTTCTTTTTTTTTTGTTTGAATTGATTGGATAGAGCCCTTATAGGGTCATTTTTTATGTTGTTTGATGATTTCCCTTGCCGGGCTTGTTTTGGTAATGAAATGAATGGCATGATTTAGTTTTGAAAGTTGATATGTGAGTGACAAAAAGGGGTCTTAGCTTTGAATTGATGAATTTTGCACGCATGACCTGAGTTGTTTTTTTTCTTGTTCGCCTTTGTAATTAGTAGGATAGTAAAATAAACTCCAATCATTTTCTTCAAACCACAGTTCTTTCTCGAGGAGCATGTTTTTCGTTTTTCTTTCCCTTTTTGTTGTTGAACCAGGTTGGTACTTCCCGATGATAGACTGTGTGGAGACTCTCTCAAGGGAAAAACCATGTTGCTTTTGAGTCTTTTTATGAAGCTATTTTGAAAGGCACCACCAAAAAAATTTTAAAAGGAGGGCATGAAAATGAAATATATTGAGCAGATATTTGAAGCTAGAGCATAGAACTCTTTGTCATACTTTGTAAATTCTTTGCTTGACTTATGAGTTTGCCTGCTTTAATGTCCTGACTTGAAATCTTGTGATGAAAATGACTTTTGTGGACCCTTTAAGGGTGATTCCTTGTGAGAGTGAGGAGTTTTTGATAAGTCTCATGCATGACTTCTTGTCTAGAACTTTCCCTAAGTGTAGCTCAAGGCGAAATCCTAGATGTAGTTGCACTTAGAACATGATTTTAGGATTTCTTTTGTTTAGCCACTTCACCCATATATCCTTCTTGCATATTGATCTTTGTTAGCCAATGTTGAGCCTTAAACCCTTCTTTGGCAACCACATTATAAGCCTTAATACAATTCTTAATACCTCTCTTTGGACCCATCCTCCCTAAGTGCTAGTGATAAGATATAAGATGAGACTTTAAGTCTATGAAAAAGGGAGTGATAAGGAAAAAATGAGAAATAAGGAAAAAGCCCAAGTTTGGGGGTGTTCAAGAGGAACATGAGAATTTCAGTTTGAGGTAGCACCACATTGTGTCAAAATGCATAAAATGATAAATCGAAAAGAGAAAAATTAATTCTTGTGACTGATGCTTCCTCTTGTGTATATAAGGCTAATTGTGAGAGCCAAAGAGGTTATAAGGAGGGTCATTTAGAAATGAAAGTCAGAAATGATGAAAGAGGAGAAATAGTGATTGAAAAGAGTTGATGGGAGGTATGTTCACAAAAAGCATTAGGGAGGATCTAGTCACTAAAGCTAAATTTTAATCCTACCCTTAACCCAAGCCTGCATCATAACCCACAAGTCCTAAGTGATTCCAAGTGCAGCTGCTCTATATTAGTGGCGAATTACATGAAGGGCAAGACTATGGATCAAGTTGTGTGCATGAAGATTTCTTTTGGGAGAGTGAGCGTGATTATATCTTCCAAACAACCCCTTGTGTGTATTTAATGATTACATAACAAAAGAATAAGAAATCTCCTTTTTGTGAGTTGCATCATCCCTTTTTGAGGACATAAGTGCATTTAGAGTTAATATGTGGATAGGGCATGAGAAGTGTAAACTGTAAGCCATGTTTTGAATATGCACTGATTATGCCTTGAGATGCTATGTGTATTTCATGGATAAGCAATGACCTTGTTATACAAAATGAATCCTCTTGTGAGCCATGTTTGGAAAAGGTGGTAGCCTCTTGAAATATCTTTATTATTTTGGTTTTTAGGGGAATTTGCCTCTCTTTTTCGGTGAAAGTGGTGAGCATTTTTGGGTTGTCATAGACAGGTGGTTAATGATGTTTAAACTTGTGAGGAGTGGCATGTTTATCTACTACTGAGAATTGCATTACTTGAGGACAAGCAATGGTTCAAGTTTGGGGGTTTGATGAGTTGGTAAATTCACCAACTCATTGGGCTATTAAGCCTGAGTTTTGCTTAGTTTTGAGTTGTTTATGTGGATTTTATGCCCTTTTTGATTTTGTTGTGTACAGATGCCTAATGTGAAGAAAAGAGAAATAAATGGAGCAAAAAGAAGGAAGTAGGTTGAAATTCGGAGGTCGGCCGAAGAAGACCGTTGAAATGTCGGTCAAGAGCCGATTCCCACAGCCTCTGGGAAACAAGCCATCAGTGAAATGCGGGCTGCCAATAGCTACTCACCAATTCAGCCACCGAATGGCACCTTATTTGCTGGATTGAAAGGAGAAAAAGATCGGTGGTGCGCGGATGGAGATCGGCAAAACGCCGAAGGAACCACTGCTGACTATTGGAATTAAATGAAGTAGCAGATAATGTAGCCGGCGGTCTGTGAATTGCAACCGGCAAGCCGCCGATCGTCCCGCTGATTCCAGAATGCCGCATAGGGCAAAATTGTCCAGCACAGAATAAGAGAAAGAAGATGCGCTATTTTCTTGGATGTAAATTCTAGAGAAAGTACTGTCTACGGAGCATATCATAGCAGAGCATATCAAAATCATATTTTTCCTTTTTAGCTTTAGAACATTCCTTGGCAGAGGAAAGGAGAATTTGATTGGTAGACTTTGCAAAGTACTATTCTCTTCTTATTCTTCTTAATAGCAAGGTACATCTATTGTTGAAGACTACTTGTGAACTTGATTTTACTACTCTTGTTATTGAATTCAATGAGTTTATTGTCAAATGTGCTTGTGAATTTCTTAATTATGAGTATCTAAATCATTAACTAGAGGTGTCTTATGATGAATACTTAATTAGAGTGGGTATTGCTTGTCATGCCTCCCAAGAATCCATACATCCCTTATCAGTGTATGGACAGCTATCTCTCGAGCACAGGTTTAGGTTCGGCCCCGCCTTGGGAGGCATGACTGGCACCTGGTGCCCTACTAGGACCTGGACTGCTGCACTAGCTGAGCCTAAGCACTTCTGGTGCCAGGCTGGCTCTAACTCTGGATTCAAGAAAACAACGGGCTATATAACGGCTGTAAATATAGCCTCCGGCCGACTAGGCCTATAGCCACCTGTAAGAAAACAACAGCTACCCAGAACAACTGAATCAATAGGGAACCTATGCGGCTCAACAAGGCCACCATGCTTTCTAGTTATTTCTGAATCAAGAAAACAAGTGCTAAACTCCTAAGTGACTGACAAGATCACCACTACCAAAGGCCCCACACGACCATCATAAACAGACCAAAACATACACACGGCCTCACACGACCGGTACAGCTAAACACAGGGAATATACAATCTGCAAGCCTCTAAAAATACTGATAAGATGGTCAGGACAGGGCCCCGGCCTAGCCATACTGTGCAACAAAAGAAAAATAAACTTCTGAATGTCTAGCTCCGGATGACAGGAGCTGATGACTCTGTGTGCTGGATGGAATTATGAGGGATCAACTCCTCATCTATGAGTACCTGCAGGCAAGTAATGCAGCACCCCCAAATGAGCGTCAATACCACTGGTACCGAGTATGCAAAGCAATAGCTAAACATGACTGAAAATAGACAGTAATACTGATGGTTACTGAGTAACAGAAGATGGCTAAGACTGTTTGGGATGGCAGAATCTATATCGAGCTTAACTGTACTGGAAAGAAGATAAGAATCATACCTGTCGACACGACGTCCTGCTATCTATCAATTTAATAAGTAATATATATATATATAGCATACAAGAACCTATACCAGCCCCCATAAACGGGAAGGTGCCAATCAACACGCAATTTATATACCCCTACCTAGGTCTAACCATCCAAAAATAAATTCACTCCACTCACCTAATAACTACGAGCAACCCACCGGCCCCCTGGATATGCAGCTTGGTCTCTCTAGGCCCCTGACTATAACTGTATCTGAGTCTGGAGTGTATATATATATATAGCATACAAGAACCTATACCAGCCCCCATAAACGGGAAGGTGCCAATCAACACGCAATTTATATACCCCTACCTGGGTCAAACCATCCAAAAATAAATTCACTCCACTCACCTAATAACTACGAGCAACCCACCGGCCCCCTGGGTATGCAGCTTGGTCTCTCTAGGCCCCTGACTATAACTGTATCTGAGTCTGGAGGACTCTTGTAACTGTAATCTGAGATCTGTATCTGTAATCTGTAATCTGTTCCCTGGGCGCAAGCGCTCGACAGGGTATGCTATAATGCTGATCAGCCTGCTATGGGGAATGCTGCATCCCATCTTCGTCCTATTGCGGACGGCATGCCACTCTTTGGAGTGACGTATCCTCACCCTCTGGTGGGCGAGTTGACACAGCTATTAACCCTGGGGCGGCAAGGAAGCTCTAAGGGTGCCCACATAAAACAATCAGGTCTCTACAAACAACAACAATCACATATAACATGTATATTAAATCTGATAACACTGTTCAGCTCTAACATTCTGTTCTAAACCTCTTACTGAAAAAACTGAATCTGATACTGAGTCTAGATTGATATCTCACTGTTTGGTACAAATTTACTAACTTTTATTCTGAATATGGAATAACAATGCAAACATACTTAATACTCGACTTCTGGAACTTCCTTATGGAATTTATTCTATTTTACTATACTAGAATTACTAACTTGCCAAAGAAACTCGCTTTACACACCTCAGTTACTGACTTCTTGGCTAACTGGTGTAGCTCAACGAATATCCAGCTATTTCTTCCAACTGCATTCATATACACAGCAATTAGAAGTAAATTCATCAATATTCCAGAAGAAAACACTACTTTGAATATATATATATAGCCCAAACTTTGACTTATCAAAAAACAGCAGAAAACTCTTTATTTCTCAGAAGTCCATAAGGGAGAAATACTCACTTTAGGGCTAGGAGTATATTGACACTATTTTGGAGCAATTCCACTTACCTTAGCTCGGTAAGACGACAATTCTCCGGCTGAATTTTACTAAAACTCTGCAGGAATGTTCTCTGCAGCTTTATACTTCGGTACCCGTAGTTATTTTGAGTTTGGAGGGCGTTTAGCGGCGTAATCGGAAAGAATTTTAATGAAAACCCTCGCTCCTCTTTGTTCTCTGTTCATTCTGGAAATGAAAATGAAACGAAATGAAAATAAAATGAAGTGGGGGCTTTATATACTTGGGGCTGAACCCCACCTCCGTGACATGCCGGCCAACGTGGAGGTGAGCCCTCCGTGACACGTTGGCCATCGCGGAGGGGGTCTTCCCGGCCTCCTCTTGCGATGTTTCAACGTGGAGCTTGTCCGGTCTTCCCCGGGCCTTTTTATAGCATGTATGGCATTCTAAAACTCTTAACCAACATGTGAATAGGCCAATTAAAAGTCAAGAATTTACGGGGTGTAACATCCTCCCCCCCCCCTTAAGAACATTTGTCCTCGAATGTAAACTTCTGCTCACAAGAATCTCAACTTACTTGACTTATTCTAGAAAAATTTTGACAGAGTTTCCCCTGTAATATGGACTATCTCATAAATCCTAAAATGCAAAAATTCTAATATAGGTACTCCACATAATACTATAGCATTCATCACACAGTAGACTAGAGTCAACTATCTCATTTATACACATAACATAAGGAAATTCATAAAACAACAATACTAATATACCTCTGGCTGATTAAGTTTGAAATAGCTGAGGATATCTTACTTTCATATTTTTCTCTTCTTCCCAAGTCATTTCCTCTCGGTTCCTGTTACGCCATAATACCTTGACAGAAGCAACATCTTTAGTTCTTAATCTGCGAATCTGCCTGTCTAGTATGGCTACTGGAACCTCTTCATAAGTCAGCTCTTCCGTAACCTGGACATCCTGAACTGGGACAACTCTGGAGGGGTCTTATATATACTTCCTCAGCATGGACACGTGGAAAACTGGGCGAACAGACTCTAATTCTGGAGGTAAGTTCAACTCGTATGCCATTTGGCCTATTCTTCGGTGAATCTGATAAGGCCCAACAAATCTCGGTTGAGCTTGTCTTTCTTGCCGAATCTCATCACCCCTTTCATTGGAGAGACTTTCAAGAATACCCAGTCATTCACATTACACTCCAAGTTTCTGCGTCGCACGTCAGCATATGATTTCTGGCAGCTCTGAGCAGTCAGTAGGCGTTCTTTGATAAGCTTTACTTTTTTTCCTCTGACTGATGAATGATATCCAGCCTAATTAATGCTAATTCTCCTACCTCAAACCAACCAACTAGAGATCTACACTTTCGCCCATATAATGCTTCATAGGGTGCCATCTGGATAGCTGAGTGGTAACTATTGTTATAAGCAAACTCAATAAGTGGTAAGTGCTCACCCCAGCTACCTCCAAAGTCCAACACACACGCTTGTAGCATATCCTCGAGCGTCTGAATAGGGCGTTCTGCCTGCCCATCCATCTGAGGATGAAAAGTTGTGCTTAGGTTATCCTGTGTCCCCAAGCCTCTCTGAAATGACTGCCAAAATTTAGCTGTAATTTGCGCCCCTCTGCCGGAGATAATGGACACTGGAACACCGTGTAACCTGATTATTTTTCTGATATATAATTCAGCATAATCTTCGGTAGAGAAAGTAGCCCTTACTGGCAGAAAATGGGCTGATTTTGTCAGTCTGTCAACAATTACCCAAATTGAGTAGTTTCTATGCCTGGTGCGGGGTAATCCTGCTACAAAATCCATATTTACTGCTTCCCACTTCCAAAGAGGCACCGCTATGTCTTGAGTCAGCCCGCCTGGTTTCTGGTGTTCTGCTTTTACTTGTTGGCAGTTAGGACACTGGGCTACGAATTCTGCTATTTCCCTCTTCATACCTGGCCACCAGTAGATTCCTTTGATATCGTGGTACATTTTCGTCAGACCAGGATGGAGAGAATAACGAGCATAGTGTACCTCGCCCATAATCTGCTGGCGAAGCCCTGCAACACCTAGAACACAAAGGCGGCCTTTACATCACAACACTTCATCCTCAGTTATCTGAAAACTCTACTCGCATACCTCAGTCTACTAGAACGTTACTATTTCCTACGTCCGTTTAGTTAGAGGTGCTGCAAAAGTGGAAAATCCTTCCACACACATTCTGTAGTATCCGGCTAACCCTAGGAAACTACGTACCTCGGTCGGAGTGGTAGGTCTGGGCCATGTTTTCACTACTTCTATTTCCTGTGTATCTATCTGTATACCAACCTTTGACACGATGTGACCAAAAAGACTACTGAATTCAGCCAGATTCACATTTATAGAAATTGGCATGTAATTGACGGTCATACTGATTTATCATACCGGAGAAACTGATAAGTAATCTCTCTGTATAGCTAGAGATCATCTGGCCTCATGGCCCACATGCTAATGCTACTCACTATTGGGATAATCTGTATGACTGTCTACCCACCATGTGCATGTATCTGATTAGAGGATCCCGATAGTGATCATAATCTTTAATAATCTGGCTGAATAATCGTGAATAACTGAATAGCTTGGCCGAATGACCCGTATGCTGAAGGAGTCTAACAATGCTCTAAATGTCCTACTCGAACATCTGTAGCTCATGCATAACTAAGGAGTTGTGGACAGCTAACTGCTTTGTTCTTCTAATTGAACAATTGTAAAGCTGGGCTTAGTCAGACTTACTCTCAGGCGATTTATCCCTGGATCTTCATAGGGAACCTACCGACTTCCTTGTCTTAGTAAACACCGTGCTAGCAGAGTACTACAAATTCCTTATGCCTGGTTCATATCCACTCGAATCTATACTGCTGTTCTAGGAAATTCTTGGTCTTATAAGCAATTCGGTAAAGACTGTCCTTCTTCTAGGACTCTGTATCTGAATATCTTACGAGAACCGGCTAAGGTACTAGTCCGTCACTGACTACTGATGTGGACCCCTCCCTAGGCTACCCACGGGTTTGTCTGACTGGGACGGCTGGCTGAATTGCGGGGTGTTCTACATGATAACTACTAGGTTGACTAAAGCTAACTCTCACCTACAAGGCTGGAAAAACGATGTACCACCACTTAACATACTGGAGAATTCTGGTGTTGCTAACCTCTGGAATAGGCTTATTCGATCTCTATTTATGGTTCTAGCACATGCGATAACGTTAATGGTCTTTAGGGATACTTCCCTGCTAATACAGGCGCCAGCTGGTCGTTAGACCGTCCAACTGTGCCCGTATCATCTAACCCCATGATTCAGGCTACTAACTCTTATGAGTTGCTGAAGTCTAGATTTGGCAACAAGCATATAAGTCCATTAACTCAATAAACTGAGAACCGAGAAAGTTTCTATGTCTTCATATGTGAATCACACTTAAGTTGCCCCCTTTTTGGCGAGGGGTCCTGCAGTACGATCTGTATATACTTCCTAGCAGCTAACCAGAATCTATGTGACTGTAACCCCTATGGCCAGCTACTCACAGCATATCTGATATCTGTATATATATATATCAACAACTACGTACAATACATACCGAATTTTTTTTGTAGTAATACGTAATCTATGAGATACTTTACTGAATTTCATACTGCACGTGATATACTACTTCTACAGTCTAATGATATCTCCGGTCCTCTTGTACCGTTTTATTAGATTTTCATCCCATTCTGGAAACAACAAACACATGCACTTTAGCTATGATCTGCTATTTGAAATTTCGCCACTCTTACAAAATGGGGTCAACATCCGAACCTTGTGGCCTTATTTAGCATTATATTAAGCGCCTGTGACTGTCTGTTGGACCTTGTCTCTAGGCCACACTAGATTAGAGCCTCTATGTCGACACTCTCCTACCTTCCCCCTAGGCGGACATACCACAACATTCTGGACTACGATCGTACTGTCTCTTAGCTGTCAGTCCGAGGCTTTGTCCTTAATACAGGATCTTCTATTAATCTGGAGGTGATTCTAATTTCCCCCGTCAAAATCTGGTATTCATACTCCTCACCCTTATCTTCCTTAAGTTGAGCTTTGGGGTTCAAGGTACCTGCCTTACATTGTCAATAAGGTTACCAGTCAAGTTTCAACCTATGCTTCTTCTGGCTTGAAGTCGGACCCATCTTATTCATATAACCTCCTTGTCTTTCGATATCACAACCAAGATTATAATTATAATCTTGCAGACGTATCTTGCCGTCATTAGCATGCTACGACGGATTCAACCTTTTTCGGACTTGAACTTGACTATTGCTGGAAGTTCATCATTGACGGATCTCCTACACCCACTTCGAGTAATCTAGTGGTCTTACTCGCTCTTCTGACTTGTTACCATGAAGGTCTACACAACTTATGTCATCATAGGGCTCCTTAATCTTTCTAACACTTTCTGGAATCAACCAATCCGTCTTCACTTACTGCTTACTTTGGGCAACATCGCCTCAATCCTTATGCCCTTTACTGTACTGGAATCAAAACTAAGAGGTAGGAATAGCCTTTTCTTACTGCAACGAAACGAAGATATGGAACTGTACCACATCTGAAAGGATGGAGGTGGGAGTCCTGCATTTCCCCCTCTTTCTCACATCTATTCGATAATCTAATATTACATGTCATCTTAATCAGATCTCATATTTCTAACAAATAAATCAACTCATATATATGCTATGCTTCTGACTTCCTACTCTGAAGTTATAGAAATATACTGGGGATAGTACCGATAGAGGTATCACATTGGGAGGTCCCTGATACCTCCTCCTGCTGTTGTAGTTACCCTGCAACTGGATGGTGCCCTCTTCTGCTGCTATATCCAATATTCTGCTTGTGATAGGGTGTCACTGATCTGACTTTGTATCTATAATCAAAGAGTATGATAAGTTTTAGGGACTCAACCCTATATTGTACCGCTTTATAGAACGACTGAATAAGAAGAAAGAGTAACCATCCTATCATGCCTTGCAGCCTCCTGTTTATAGTATGTGGTGCACAACACATCCATAGACAAGAATCTACTTAGCACGACTTGCAGACTCCCTAGGATACGACCTGCTCTGATACCAAGTTTGTCATGCCCCGCCTTGGGAGGCATGACTGGCACCTAGTGCCCTACTAGGACCTGGACTGCTGGACTAGCTGAGCCTAAGCACTTCTGGTTCCAGGATGGCTCAAACTCTAGATTCAAGAAAACGACAGGCTATATAACGACTGTAAATACAGCCTCCGGCTGACTAGGCCTATAGCGACCTGTAAGAAAACAACAGCTACCCAGAACAACTGAATCAATAGGGAGCCTATGCGGGCCGACAATGCCACCATGCTGTCTAGTTATTTCTGAATCAAGAAAACAAGTGTTAAACTACTACGTGACCGACAAGATCACCACTACCAACCGAACAAGGCCCCACACGGCCATCATAAACAAACCAAAACATACACACGACCTCACCTGACCTGTACAGCTAACCACAGGAAATATATAATCTGCAAGCCTCTAAAAATACTGATAAGATGGTCGGGACAGGGCCCCGACCTACCCATACTATACAACAAAAGAAAAATAAACCTTTGACTGTCTAGCTTCGGATGACAGGAGCTGATGACTCTGTGTGCTGGCTGGAATTACGAGGGATCAGCTCCTCGTCTATGAGTACTTGCAGGAAAGATATGCAGCGCCCCCAAACGGGCGTTAGTACCACTAGTACCGAGTATGCAAATCAATAACTAAACATGACTGAAAATAGACAGTAATACTGATAGTTACTGAGTAACAGAAGATGGCTAAGACTTTCTAGGATGGCATAATCTGTACCGAGCTTAACTGTACTAGAAAGAAGATAAGGATCATACATGTCGATGCGACGTCCTGCTATCTATCAATTTAATAAGTAATATATATATATATATATATATATATATATATATATATATATATATATATATATATATATATATATATATATATATATATATATATAGCATACAAGAACCTATACCATCCCCCATAAGCTGGAAGGTGCCAATCAACACGCAACCTATACCCCTACCCGGGTCAAACTATCCAAAAATAAATTCACTCCACTCACCTAATAACGACGAGCACCCCGCCGGCCCCCTGGGTATGCAGCTTGGGCTCTCTGGGCCCCTGACTATAACTGTATCTGAGTCTGGATGACTCCTGTAACTGTAATCTGAAATCTGTATCTGTAATCTGTAATCTGTGTCCTGGGCGCAAGCGCTCGACAGGGTATGCTATAATGCTGATCAGCCTGGTATGGGGAATGCTGCATCCCATCTTCGTCCTACTGCGGACGGCATGCCACTCCTTGGAGTGACGTATCCTCACCCTCTGGCGGGCGAGTCGGCACAACTATTAACCCTGGGGTGGCAAAGAAGCTCTAAGGGTGCCCACATAAAATAATCAGGTCTCTACAAACAACAACAATCACATATAACATGTATATTAAATCTGGTGACACTGTTCAGCTCTGACATTCTGTTCTAAACCTCTTACTGAATTAAACTGAATCTGATACTAAGTCTAGATTGATATCTCACTGTTTGGTACAAATTTACTGACTTTTATTCTAAATATGGCATAACAATGCAAACATACTTAATACTCGGCTTCTGGAACTACCTTCTAGAATTTATTCTATTTTACTATACTAGAATTACTAACTTGCCGAAGAAACTGGCTTTACACACCTCAGTTACTGACTTCTTGGCTAACTGGTGTAGCTCGGCCAATATCCAGCTATTTCTTCCAACTGCATTTATATACACAACAATTAGAAGTAAATTAGTCAATATTCCAGAAGAAAACACTACTTTGAATATATATATAGCCCAAACTTTGACTTATCGAAAAACAGCCGAAAACTCTCTATTTCTCGAAAGTCCAGAAGGGTGAAATACTCACTTTAGGGCTAGGAGTATATTGACACTATTTTGGAGCAATTCTTCTTACCTTATCTCGGTAAGACGACGATTCTCCGGCCGAATTTCACGAAACTAACTCCGCAAGAATGTTCTCTGCAGCTTTATACTTCGGTACCCAAAGTTATTTTGAGTTTGGAGGGCGTTTAGCAGCGTAATTGGAAGGAATTTTAATGAAAACCCTCGCTCCTCTCTGTTCTCTGTTCGTTATGGAAATGAAAATGAAAAGAAATGAAATTAAAATGAAGTGGGGGCTTTATATACTTAGGGCTGAACCCACCTCCGTGACACGCTGGCCAATTCGGAGGTGAGCCCTCCGTGACACGTTGGCCATCGCGGAGGGGGTCTGCCCGACCTCCTCTTATGATGTTTCAACATGGCGCTTGTCTGGTCTTCCCCTGGGCCTTTTTATAGCATGTATGGCAGTCTAAAACTCTTAACTAACATGCGAATAGGCCAATTAAAAGTCATGAATTTACAGGGTGTAACATTGCTAAAGTTATCTCTATATTTTTTAAATAAGTGTAAATTTGTTAGATTCTCTTCAATCTATAATGGAAGACCCATTGATTATGATGTGGGTCTACCTGTTCTTACTTGATTGTTGCTTGGAAGAGAATTTAATAGTGGGTATGGATGAGAGATTGTGAAATTGGGCTAGAAATAGCCAAAATTGCATTCTCACTCCTGAGTAGTAGCTAACAGATAGAAATTAGTGTAGCTACCAATCCAAATCTGATTGGGTTGAGCTAATAGTGGATAGAGGTTTGGTAAAACTCTAGTAAGAGGTATTTGTAAAGCTGAAAAGTTGTAATTACCCATTTCCCTGAGATTATTTACACTAATTGAACTTATGAGATGACCTATCATGTCCCTATCTAGTTAGTATATCATCTACACCACACCTTTAGTTTTTCACATTCTTGTCAATAACCTTGATGCAATTCTAATCTACTATAAATTCCAATATCCCCCAACTTATTTGTTTTTATGTTAATTTTGAGTGGTGTAAGATAACTTCAATTTCTCAACCGCACTTGTAATTATCACTCACTAGTCCTTGTGAGATTCGACCCTGACATACATCGGGTTACTTGTTTTGATACTTCGACCGTGTATACCCTTCCTATGAGGAGTATATTTTGGACATTATCAATGAGTCACTAATGGGAGGAAGCAACCACCATACTTGATTGAGTGACCAAGACAAACAGAGCCTGGCATACTAGAGAGGTAGAGACAGCTGCAGGTACACATGCTATAGGAATGTTTATGGAGCAGCGCAAGAAGGAGGAGGAGAGTGATCAGGAATTATCTCACATGAGAACATCTATAGACCTACTCACAAAACATATCATGGGGTCTAGAGCGCAGAAGCTAAACGCAGTAGGAGCATAGGGTCAGAAACAAGGGTTTGAGCACTCAGATTCCCAGGAGGAGGCAAACTTTTTGGATAACCAAGTAGCGGGTTCTCGAGCCAACCCCCAAGGGTCTGGTCAAGACACTTTGCGCCAAGGCTTCAGAAATAAAGATTGGAACTAGTACTTGGACAATTAAAACAAGATGGTTATAGGGATAGGAGCAGAGATCGAGAGCGGGAAGGTGATTGGAGGAAGAATGATGGTTACAAAAATGACCGCACAAGCCTTTGTGTCCCTCTAAGGCTCGAGAGGGTGTTGTTGAGCCCTCAAAAATGGAGAGAATGATGGTTGAGCTACTGAAAAAGGAAAGGTCAATCGATGATTAGCTGAAGGACATTCAGGAAGATATATCGAGCATGAGCTAGAAAGTTGAATCACATGCCATGGTGATTAAGTAGATTGAGCAACAGCTAGGTTAGATGTCTGCATCCCTGCACCAAACGCAGAAGGGTACACTTCCTAGCAATACAATACTTAATCCAAAGAATGAAAGCCATTACATGCCTGTGATAACTAAGAGTGGAAAAACTACAGTTGATTCGCCCAAGCCAGTTGTAGTTGAGATGAGAAAATAGAAGGACTTTTATATAAATGAGGAGGATGAGACTGCAGAATAGGTGATTGAAGGTGATGTTGATTTGACAAAGACTCCAATTAATGCAAAGGAGTTTGCGGCAAAAAAGGGAAGGAAAGAGAGGCCCTTGATAATGTCCAAACTACACCCTTCTTTACAAAAGAGCGTAAACAGTCATTGTATCAAAACAAATAACCCGACGGGTGTCGAGGTCGAATCCTGCAAGGAATGGTAGTTGATCACACAATAGTCGTCTATGAAATTGAACTAATTCGCATCACAGTTGCAAAACAAATAAGAGAAAATTGGAGGATTCATGATTTACGAAATAAAATATAGAATTGCTAAAAATAGGGGAAAAGTATAAAAAGACCAATGGAGAGACTACTAGGGGTGTGATATTGATAAGGGCTTCAATGGGTAGGAATTGTTAATTGCTCCTAACTTTACTCAATAATATGATTACCTGTGGATTAGGCAACATCTTATGTTTCTCAACCAATTAGATGTCTTATACCTTGGATTCTCTCAAATCCCAATGTTCATATTCAAAACAACCACATTAGCTTGGGTATGGATTCACTTATTTGTGACTCCAATTCTTAATGAATGTGTAATAATGGGTTTTGGCTATGTCAAGTCCAACCCCATATAATTACCATCCAAATACCCATTAGTGTTTTGTAATCCATAACTTAATTTCCTTTTTCAAGCAAAATCAAACTACGTAATTGCAACCCACATTTGCAACTATGAGTTTTCAACATAAAATTCAGATTAAACACTAAAATCATACTAATTGAGTAAATCTAAGATCAAATGCACAATACCCAACCCAAATCAGCCCCAATCATTCACACACCCCTAGCAAATAATTTAGCTACTCATATGAGTGAAATAAGACATTGCATTAATCAGCAATTCAATATCCATTCACAGACTTGAGTAGAAGAAATTCAAGCCAGGTCTGAACTCCAATAGAATTTCTACCTTCAGTATGAAGAAGATGACTTTCTCTTTCTACTTCTCTCTACTTTATATACAAGCCAAAAGCAATAGAATAATTAATACTTCTAGATAGGAATATTTAATTCTTTTATGTGAGGTACAAAGAATAGGATACAAATCAACTCCTCTTTTCCCGTGTTTTACATTTTTACCCCTGGATGACGATCCTAACTTGCAATTTACTAGCGGTTCACTGGTGCAGGTTCACGAAACGCCGGTCATCTAGAGATGAAGGACAATGAGGCTTTTTGGCTCTTCGGTGCTGATCCACGGATTGCCAGTTGGTCCCAGCTCCTGGCAATAAATTCTTCAGCACTTCGGTGTTGGCATTGGCGGTTCGCAGGTGCTCATCTGTGGTCCGCCAGTCTCCAACCTTCTTCCAGACAGTATGCAACTGTAATCAATCTTGTATTTCACCATTTACCTCCGTTGGAGAACTGGTCATCAACTTTATTTTCATGCTTTTCTCCATTCAAGTTAAGTACCTGCAAGGATCAAGGAGAAAAGGCAAAATCCACCTAATTAACTTGAAACTAAGCAAAAACTCATGTTTAAGAGACTAATGAGTTGTTAAATTACCAACTCATCAAAACCCCAAACTGAAACCATTGCTTGTCCTTAAATAATGCAATTCTTTTCAATTGAGAAAATGGATAGCATTTCGAACATGAATTTATGCATCAAGGACCACTAACCCTAAGACAACACGAAAATGTTCACCAACTCAAGGAAAAAGAGAAACGACTCCCCCTAAAAATGGTGAAAAAGTTTCAAGAGGCAACCACAATGCATAGGCATGACTCACAACTGCTTTCATTTTTCAAAACAAGGGCATAGTTTATCCAATCAAATACACATAGCATCTCAAATGATAATCACTTCAAATTCAAAGTTTGTATTGGAGCTCACATTGCTCATTCATCAATCACATCTTTACATCAATGCAAGCATGTCCTCAAAGGGAGTTACGCCACTCACTATAAGAGAGAATCCCCTTTCTTTATCACAAAGCAATGCACATGCAAGGGATTATAGAATAAGATGATCACGCTCACTCACACAAAAGAAATCTCCATGCTCACCACTTGACCCATAGGCTTTTCTTTCATATAACTCGCCACTAATATAGAGAAACTACACACAAAATCAATTAGGACTTGCGGGTCATGATGAAGTCTAGGGATAAGGGTAGGAAAAAAATTTAGCTCCAGTGACTAGAACCTCCCCAATGCCTTTTTATGAACACTTTTAATCTCACATCAAACTCTTTATATCACTCAACCTTTTTCCTCCTTTTTTATCATCTTTATTTTTCTATTTCCTAAAAGTCCTCCTTTGGCTCTCTTATTAAGTCTGTCTAAGCAAAAGGTAACACCATTTCACTATTCTTTTTCTCTTTTTGATGATTCAAGGTTTCTCAATCCACCATTTTATTCATTTTGATCATAATTTGGTGCTACCACACATTTAAGCTCATCATATTTCTCCCTTTCTTGTAAACCTCCAAACTTAGGCTTTTTGCCTCTTTTCCATTGATCTCCTTATCTCTCCCTATGTCTTCGGCTTCAAACCCCCATTATTTTCATTCGTTCATCATTAGAAATTAGGGAGGATGGTGTCGAATAAGAGGATTACAAAGGCACATTGGCTTGTAATGTGGTTTTCAAGAATAAACAGTCCAAAGGCTCAACATTGGCTAGCAAGGGAAGACCTTTTTGGAGGTCATTTTAGATGAGTGACTGATCAATAGAAGGCCTAAAATCACATTCTAGGTGTAGCTATATTTAGGATTTCACCATGAGTCACACTTAGGCAAGTTCTAGACAAGTAGAGATGCATGAGACTCATTCAAGTGACCTTACCACACAATGCATCACACTCAAAGAGTTCACACAAGTCATTATTATCACAAGGTTTTGATTCAAGACAATAGAACATGCAAATCTACAAGATAAACAAGGAATATGCAATGTATAACAAGAGAGTGCTACATTTCTCATTTCAAATGCCCATTTTTCTATCAAATTATTTTTGTTTCACGCCACACAAAATTTTTTGGTCGTATCTCTCAAAAACAGTTCCACAAAAGACTCAAAGAAAGACATGACATTTTTCCTTAAGAGTCGCCTCACAATCTATCACTGGAAAATATCAACCCCATTCGACAACAGAAAGAAAAGAAATAGAAATTTCTCCTTGGAAATTAAATGTGGTATGAAGAAAACCCTTGGATTTTCATTACTATCTACTATTTACAAAGGCGAAAATCAAACTTCACTTGGGTCACAAACTTTAGGCAACTTGGGTGATAAACTTTAGGCAATACCAACAAAGAGACCCACTCAAAAACACTAACAACATTTCATTTCTCAACAACCTCAAAGACAAAATACACACTCCCCTCCCCCCAACATAAAAGAACACATTTCCTCCAATGTAAAAAGGGAAGAATAACAAGTTGAAGGAGACTCCCTAAAAGATTTAGTTATTGGGGCGAGGGAACCATGAGTATGTGGCTTCATCAAAATTCCATGAAGAAGTTTTCATTACAGACGACATCAACAGATCAGGTGGGAGTTCTAGTGGTTTCCCTGGTTCGAGAATCACCCATTTATCCAGTAGGGTTCTAAGGTCATGATATGAAGTGGTATCCACCCTACTGGGTTTCCATGATGAATCTATTTCTCTCATAGTGAGCATTTGTCGGGGTGGTAGCCAACTATGATATATCTCTTCTCGGACATAATTTCTGAAGAAATGTCAAACCCCATGCACCAATTATTCGACGGACTCTTGGGCCCCTCAGACTGGGTAGCCATGGCCGCGGGTTCATGGAGGTCAATATTGCTGGAGGAAAAAAGGATTCGTGTTCCTTGGAACATCACCCCTCAAGGTAATCACTTCATTCTCTAAGACCTCAACTTTAGCACAAAGTCCTCTGAACTTTTCTCTTGCAGGTTGAATGGCTTTCTTTTTGGCTTGCTGGATCATGGAAGGTATTGCTTTGCCCAACTTTACGATCTGTCTCTCATGAGATTAGGCCATTTGTTCTATCTTTAACAGGTCACTTGGTGCAGAGGTGGTGATTGCGGCTGCTTGGGAAGACCTTATGGCTGTGCTAGAGAACATAGTAGGCGGCGGGTTAATTCTGTCCACCATTCCTTTAGGCCATTTTAAAGTTGGAGCATCTTTATTAGTTTTGATGGCTAATGTAACCACCCCATCAGCCCTCACAGTTCTATCCAGTGTCCGAAAAGAGCGCATGCTGCACGCAGGCATAACATACTCATAAGGCTGGGATAAGGCAACGATGTTGCCTACTGCTTGGCCTTCCTTTTGAATTGATCCATAATGATTTCCCCCATGTTGATGTGTGTCTAATCCATGATGCAGGCCATAAGAATTGCAACCTCAGTGGGGAACCTGTGTTGTATTTTTTGAAGGGATAATCTGAGCACATACAAAATCCAGACACTACTAGCTTCAAATTTTATATAATGGCTGTGAATCATTCCTTTTGAAATGGCCCACTGTGGTTGATCTCTTGTAATTATTCCAGCTATCCATTGAAATTGATTTTCTTTATTTTCCACCTTCCTTCGGAACTCTAAACTCGGCCAGATTGATTCAGCCCAATAGATGGAATTAGTTGCTTCTGCGGTGATGTTCACTTCTTGTCCCCACACCCACATAGACAGAAGGCATGGCATTTTGTCTACTCGGCCTTTGTGATTCAAGGTGCTTTGTCACACCGTGTAAGAGGCGTAGAACTCCCACCAACTCAGGGAAGTAGGAGCCTATGGGTATAATAAATGGACCCCAATCCCGAATGCCGATCTGATTGTAAATATTTGGAAAGTCATCCTTGTAGGATTTCACCTCAAATTGAGCTTCTAAAGTGATGGATCTCTTCTCCTTGAAGGACAAATAATAAGCTTCCATTCTGTCCAACCCAAAGTGAAGTTGTGAAATACATTGGGCCTCCTTAGAAGGCAAGTCTTGATGTCAGTGTTGGTTTCCTAGTGCTATTCCATCTAGAGGTAGACATGATGTTGCAAGCTGCTGTTAGTACCATAAAAAGATTTCAAAGGAGAATAACAGTTGTGTACAATGGATGGACAACGAAGAATCAAAAAATTGAATGATATCCAATTAGAAGTGGAGAAATGTCAACTCTGGTAACAACCTGCAGAACATCAACAAAACGCAGGAAGTGATCCGCGAAGTGCTGATGAGCCGCCATCATGAAGTAGAAAGCCGGGCCTAAACATCCTACACTAGTGCCACACCGACAAATTTATGCTCTTGAACCACGAAGCACCGATGAAACACGGGTTTGTGGCAGTGTCCTGTAACCTCGCGACTAGACCCACGTTTTAACCAGCGATTTATCAGACATGATCGGCATTTCACCGATGGGCTGCCTCACATTCAGTTCGATCAAATGTCGTTCCAAAATCAAGATTCTTCCTCTCGTTACTCCTCACTATCACTTACACAATTATTTACAACCAAAATGACAATGATGATTTACCCTTAAGAAAGTCGTCACTCTATCTATCATTGGGAAAATCATGCATACGAAGCACATGGGGTTACTCAGACATCCACCCCAAATTAGAATCAACAAAACAAATCACGAAGCACACACATCAAGAACCCATACATGAACCCCAAGATAGCACCACCAACATACCCGCTACATGAACATTAGTCAATCAAGTAAAAGCAAAGAATGGTGAACATGAGTAGTACCAATATCTATTCTAGCATGCTTGAGTTCAGATTTATATTCTCTATCAAAGTATAAGCTATGGGATATATACCAAGTTTATAAGGGAGAATATGTAGGGAGAAGAATGCTTTGTGACTTTCTCACTTATGTTGCCTTCAAATTCATGGGGATTTAGGTGAGGTGAAATGGGTAATGGGAGAGAGGTATTTAAAGCCTAAGAGAGGGGAAGGTGATTGGGCAAGAAGAAGGTAGGTGACAATGGAGATTAAGTTGGGAAGGTGGTTTGTTGGAAATTTAAGAGATGGTGAGAAAGTGAAAAGTGTGGGAAAATGGAAAAGTGAGAAGGGTTTAATGAAATAAGGGTTGTTATAGGGATTTGGACTGGGTTTCACATTCCTGGTTTGGTTGGTCAATATTCTTAATAGAAATGGATACCTGGATTTGTGCTTAACTAGAGATAGCCACCGAATATCGGCGGTTCACAGGTTTGGGCGCCGATGGTCATCATCTTTTTAGTTCTCTAATTCATAACCAACGATACTCCGGCGTCTCATAGGTTGGCACTAGAGATTCACTGGGTGAGCCGCTGATGTTATCATAACTCCCAAATATACTGGATGAAATTAACATTTTACCGACGATTTGTGCATTAGTATTGGCAATTTATCGGTTGGATCGTCAAACACACTCCAAATTCCTAGGTGCACTATTTGGAACTGGCGCTTTATTGATGGTTCGTGGATTGGTATTGGTGTTCCGTCAGCAAATTTTCGGTTGCCTCTCTTCTCTCCCCTTGTTCTGGTCATCACCTATTGTAGGGTTGCACCTTGCGCTTTCGCACCGGAGTTTCACCAGCTTGGCGCTAGTCATTCCCTGGTCTTCTTCTCCTTGTTTTTGCATCCAATCTACCTACAAAATCAAAAACAACAAAACATCAAAATGTTAAAGATAAAAATGATTGGTTTTCCTCCCAAGAAGTGCCTTAGTTAACGCCGTGGAACGATGGAGGCTCCTTATGTTCTATGGCTCATCCATGTACATGACCTCTATTCGACCAACCTCCTCCAACACTCCGTAATAATTCTTTACCCTTTGGATATTCACCTTCAATTTGACCCATCTTCTCCTACAAGTTCAATGACACTATTTCCAAAAACTTAGGACACCTTAAGTGGCCCTGACCATTTAGACTTGAGCTTCCCTAGGAATAACCTCAGTATTGAATTGAACAACAATACCAAATCTCCTGGAATGAAATTTCAATGCAAGATTTTCTGGTTATGGTGATGCTTCATGCAGGCCTTATAAATAGCTACATTCTCAAATTCCAGCATTCTAAATTCATCCAACTCATGCAGATTTTCCACTGGTTGCTTGGATGGCTCTCTCCCAATCAAGGTTCAAGCTCTTCAGTGCCCACAAGACTTTATGTTCTAGCTCAATGGGGAGGTGGAAAGTTTTCCAAAAATAAGATGGTGTGGAGATATTCCAATCGGTGTTTTGTATGCAGTATGATAAGCCCACATGGCCTCATCTAGCTTCCAAGCCCAATCTATTCTGTTCATGTTAACTGTTTTAGTCAAGATAGATTTGATTTCCTGATTGGAAACTTCTACTTGGCCACTTGTCTGTGGATGATAAGAGGTCGCTCCTTTATGTTTTACACCATATTTGGCTAGAAAAGTACTAAACAATCGATTGCCAAAGTGTGATCCTCTATCACTAATGATAGCTCAAGGGGTGCCAAACGGTGAGAATATATTCTTTCTCAAAAAGGCTGTTACGCTCCCCTCATTGTTAGGCAACGCTACCGCTTCCACCCACTTAGAGACATAATCAATAGCCACCAAAATGTACGTGTTTCCATAAGATCTCACAAAAGGTCCCATAAAATCGATTCCCCACATAGCAAACAATTCTACCTCTAAGAGTGTTGTGTCAAAGGAAGTTCATGCCTCCTCGAGATACTCTCTTTTTGATGACACCGATCGCACTATTTCACAAAGTTAGGGGCATCCTGATGAAGGATAGGCCAATAAAATCCACACTATAGCCCTTTTTCCGCTGTTCGAAACTCCCATAATGGCCCCCAACTGGTGATCAATGGAAAGCCTCTAAAATCAGTACCATTTCAACTTCTCGTACACACTTATGAATTATACCATCAGTGCAACTATGGAAAGGGTAGGGTTCATCCCAATAAAACTTCCAAACATCATGCATGAATCTCTTTTTTTGATGAACAACCCCTTGGGTGTGATATTGCTTGCCAAATAATTACCAAAATTCACAAACCAATGTGTTAAGTCGTGGGTTGCAGCTAGAATATGTTCATTAGGGAAGTCATCATTAATATCCTCATGTACTCCTAACTGACCACTTGTCTCTAGGCACAATAAATGGTCAGCTCACATCCCTTATGATCCTTAACTTCAAAGCCGAATTCCTGCAACAACTGGACCCACCTAATAAGCGTGGGTTTAACATTGGTTTTGGTCATCAAATATCTGAGTGCCGCATGGTCCGTGTGCACTACCACTTTGGTCCCAACAAATATTCCTGAAACTTTTCAAATTCAAATACTACAACGAGTAGCTCTTATTTTGTCATCGTGTAGTTTGTTTGTGCATCATTCAAGGCTTTGCTAGCATAAATAAACGGGGTGAAAATTTTTTTCCTTCCGCTGACCAAGGACTGCCCCTAATACTACACCACTGGCATCGCACATTAGCTCAAAGGACTTTGACCAATCTGGTGCTGTGATGATTGGAGCGGATACTATCTTTTCTTTCAATTCCACAAAAGCCATCATACACTCCTCATTGAAATTGAACTTTGCCTCTTTTTCTAAAAATCGAAATAAAGAATGAGCTATCTTGGAGAAATCTTTGATAAAAGAGTGGTAAAATCCCGCATGTCCTAGAAAACTCCTAATACCCTTCACAATGCTTGGTGGAGGTAACTGAGCAATGGCGTTAATCTTGGCTTGGTGTACCTCAATCCCTTTCTTGAAAATTTTCTGTCCTAGAACAATCCCTTCTTTTACCATGAAATGACACTTTTCCCAATTAAGTACCGAGTCCGTCTCCTCACATCTCTTCAATACCTATTTTAAATGTACCAAGCAACATTCAAATGAATTTTCCACAATTGAGAATTCATCCATGAAGACTTCCATAGTGTCCTCCACCATATCAGAAAAAATTGACATCATACACCTCTGGAAAGTGGCGGGAGCATTGCAAAGCCTGAAAGGCATCCTTTTGAATTCAAAAGTTCCATAAGGACATGTAAATGTGGTTTTCTCTTGATCTTTAGGTGCAATAGAAATTTGATTGTTTCCTAAGTATCCATCCAAAAAACAATAATATTCTTTTCCAGCCAAGCGATCTAACATTTGGCCAATGAAGGGAACTAGAAAGTGATCCTTTTTTGTCTATAAGTTCAACTTACGATAATCCATACACACCCTCCATTTGGTAACTGGGTGAGTTGCAATCAACTCATTCTTTTCATTCGATACAACTGCAATTCCCCTTTCTTTTGCACATATTGAGTAGGACTTACCCAAATTATATCAGCTATAGGATACATAACTCCCGCATCTAACCATTTAATAATTTCTTTCTTGACTACCTCCTGCATTGGTGGATTCAAAAGCCTCTGATGCTCGACTGAAGCGCTACAATCCTCTTGAAGATTGATCTTGTGAGTATAAATACCCGGAGTGATACTAATGATATCAGCTATAGACCATCCTATTGCTCAGACATGCCTTTTCAATACTGCTATAAGTTCTTCTACCTGTTGGGGCTGAGCTTTACTGAGATAATCACCGGGAGTGTCTCATTTGGCCCTAAATATGCATTTCACAAATAGGAAGGTAATGGTTTGAGTTCCAAGACTGGAGGTACAATGATGGATGGCTGTGATGGTGGGGTTGTCCAATTTTTTAGGTCAAGATCGAGTTTCCTCACTTGAAAGGTGTAGATTCCTAGCCCTTTGATCACGTGACACACCTCTTCTAATCCTTCACCATTCAAGAGAATTCTAGCAAATGTTTCTTTCAAAATTTCTTCTTCCACCTCCCATCCCACTACTTCTTCATCCACGTTGAGTGGGGGTGGCGGAGCCTTTATTACCTTAGTTACATGTTGAGTTGCCATTTGAGATGCTAACAAGTTCATTATGTCCTCTAACTGTTTTATGGCCATCTCTTAATCTTTCACTATTTTTTGAGGTCAAATAAATCACTCCACAACTTCTAAATTCCTGAATCAATCGAAACAACTTGCTCAAGCACCACCTCAAGCGTGTTTTCCTTGCGAGATGAGAGGGACTCGTCATTTCCTTGGCTACCGTCTTATCTAAAAAGATAGAGTTCCGACCTTGATTTTCATTATAATGATACCCATTGCCCTGATTGGCTTGTTGGCACCTTATATGAAAACCCATCATATAATTCACTAGTAACTCTATTTGCTTCATCACTACCATCAACACTATGTCCTTTTCTTCCTCTCTCCTCCATATCTCATTCATCAATTGGAGGGTTTCAACATAAGAAGCATTCTCGGGGTCTCTCAGTAGGCTTTCAAAGGGGATTATTAGCATATCATCAACAACCCAACAATGAAAAAATAAGGCACAAAATGCTAAATTACCTCAACTCACTTGCCAAGCTGCAAAATTATATCAACGCAACAACCACTAGAGGCTATCAAACTACATCCCCCGACAACGATGCCATTTTTGATAACGTCCAAACTACACCTTTCTTTACGAATGAGCGTAAACAGTCATTATATCAAAATAAATAACCCGACGTGTGCCGAGGTTTAATCCTATAAGGAATGTCAGTTGATTAGACAATAATCGTCTATTAAATTTAACTAATTCACGTCAAAGTTGAAAAATAAATAAGAGAAAATTGGGGGAGTCACGATTTACAAAATAAAATATAGAATTTCTAAAAAGCAATAGAATGATCAATACTTCTAGAAACTAATATTTAAGTCTTTTATGAGAGGTACAAAAAAAGGGTATAAATCTACTCCTCTTTTTTCGTGTTTGACATTTTTACCCCTGGATGATGGACCTCACTTGCAATTCACCGGCGATTCACGAAACACCGGTCATCTAGAACTGAAGGGCAGTGAGGCTTTTTGTCTCTTCGACACTAGCATCAGTGGTTCACTAGTGCTAATCCCACATATCGCCAGTTGGTCCCAACTCCTGGCAGTAAATTCTTCAGCACTCCGACGTTGGCACTGTTGGTTCACCGGTGCTCATCTGTGGTCTGCCAATCTCTAACCTTCTTCCAAAAAGTATGCAACTACGATCAATTTGGCGTTTCATAGGTGTCCTCTGGTGGACCGCCGGTCATTAACTTTATCTCCATGCTTTTTGCTCCATTTCATGCTTTTCTCCATTCAAGTTATGTACCTGGAAGGATCAAAGATAAAAGGCATAAAAATCCACCTAATTGACTTGAAAACAAAGCAAAAACTCATGTTTTAAGAGCCTAATGAGTTGGTAAATTACCAATTTATCAGCCCTATGAATTTTTAGGTCTATACCTCGACCCTTCCACGATTCCCTCAGAGGATGAAGAAGAAGGTAGATAACGGGAAATTCCAAAAGTTTTTGTCCATGCTCAAGCAGTTGTCTGTGAATATCCCATTGGTCAAGAAATTGGAGCATATGCTTAGGTACATAAAGTTTATGAAGGACCTGGTAACTAGGAAACGATCTTTAAGCTATGAGCATGTTGGAATCTGCACCATTGTAGTGCCATAGCTTTACGGGTCCTTGCATAGAAGAAGGAAGACCTAGGTGCATTTACCATCCCATGCACAATTGGAGATTTTGAGTTTTCAAGAGCATTGTGTTATCTGGGAGCTGATATCAATCTGATTCCTCTAGTTGTGTTCAAGCAACTGGACTTGGGAGCCCCCACATTGACGACAATACGGCTATTGATGGCAGACTAAATAGTAAATAAGCCTGTGGGCACACTCCAAAACGTCCTAGTGAATGTGGACAAGTTTATCTACCCAACTGACTTCGTGATCTTGGATTCTGAGGTAGAATTTGAGGTCCCTATCATCTTGGGGCGACCTTTTCTTGCCATAGTGAGAGCTTTAGTAGATGTTGAAGTGGGCCAACTGAATTATAGGTTGAACAAAAAGGCGATTACCTTCAACATCTATAGGTCAGTGAAGTAGCCAAATAATTTTCATGTATTCTAAGCGATTTATGTGGATTATGAGTTTCTCGACGAATTTTCAGTAGTCAAGAGACTTGCATTCTGCCGTGATATTAAATTAGGAGCTGCAAGGAGGAAAACCATGGATGGTTGGTGAAGTCTGAGTAGCTAACAGGAGCACTTAGAACGCCACAGGTATGTTACACTCCTAGTTTTTATTTCTTGGCTTTGGGGAGAAAGCATGTTTCTTGAGGAGAGGGGTGTATCTATTTTTGTTTCATGTAAGGAATTTTGTTACCGTGTTTCTTTTCCCTCGGACATGTTATCTAGAAGAAATGGCATGTTTAGGATATTTTTTTGTTTAACTAGAAGTAGCTTAGGAGTACTTAACAACCAATAAAAATGACCATGTGTTTGATATTTTGATATTTTTAGAAAATGTGACCCTTTTTAAAATTTTTGTATGATTATGTGTGTGTGTGTTGACTGTAAAGCATGACTATTATGGATCTTTTTATGAAATTTGATAAATTATCATGATTAACTGTAGCATAGCTGTGCATGAACCAGATATGTGGTGTCATGCAAACCTATACCATGTATGAGTGAGGACTTTTACATAGTTCAATACTGTATAGGTGATCTAGAACATGCCTTGTTAGTCTCTTCTTAGGTTGTACGATAGTTGGTTAGGAAAGGATTATAGGCCCTTTATTTTATTCATCCCACTTTAGCTTAAATTACCCTACAAAATGAAATAAATCCCTTGATTCCACGTTTGATCCTAAAATTTACCACTTTCTTTGATTAGCCCATTCAGCTTCCCACTTGTTTATAATGAACCTAATTTGGCCTTGGTCCCTCCATGGACATTGTGAACCTCAACTTAGGTAAAATGCCTAAGTTGAGGGTGGCTATTGTAGGCGTGCATAAGTTGTGTATGGGAATTAATAGGAGAAAAAGTTAATCAATAAAAAGTGGGTGCCGTGTGAAAGAAAAAGAACAAAAATAAAAAGAAAAGAAAAGAATCTTAAAAAAAGTGAAAAATGAAAAATACACCATACCCACTAGTCAAAAGCTGAATAAAATGGAGAAAGGGAGAAAACAAAAGAGGAAAAAAAAGAAAGAGGAGAAAAAGTTAAAAGTGAAGCCAAAAGTTTGAAGTTCCAAGGAGGGTAAGTAACTATTGTCCATATTTGCCATACCCGTCCCTAAGCCTACATTATAAGCCAATAAAAGACCTATAGTGATCCTAACCAAACTTTTTGAAAAGCCAAAGTGAAGAAAATACGGACAAGCCTATGGTATCTCTTGTACAGTATTTGAAACTTCTTTGTGAGAGTGAGAGCTTTATTTGATAGCCCCAATTTCATATATACACACATATACACACACATTGTGAGTGTTGGGGACATCATTTTCTATGAGGGTACATGGGTTATGTTGCATTCTTCCAATTGTCTGCGTGAATAGCATTAGTGATAACTCAGTTGTCTATTAATAGTTAGATGCCATTTCTAAATCCCTTTGTGTCATGAGTTGTAGTTGCATGTGTACACAGCTGTCCTGGTTTTCAATGTTCGAAGAAAAGAGGGTCAATTCTTAATAGTGAGCATGTGTGCAAATTTTGGTGTTGTTCGCTATAGGTCTTCTAATTTACTTTCTAGTTAAGCATCATGCTGTAGTAGTATTTTTGTTTGCCTAAGGACATGCAAAAGTTCTAAGTTGAAGGTATTGATGTGTTGTGGTTTTACTGCGCTTTCGACAATTAAAACATAGGAAATATGATTGTACTTTGGCGTGTTTATACAGTTATGAGGTGCTTTAACCTTGTTTTTTGGGAAATCAGGGCTAGGAGTTGGATTATGGAAAAGGAACTGAAATAGAACAAAAAATTGATAGGTTGCAGATCTCAGTATGAGCCATACCATTTTGGTACAAGCCGTACCTAGCACCCATAGCTGATCCTTCAAAGAACTTGTAAAGTGCTGGTCAAAGTATGACTCATGGTACGAGCTGTACCATCCTGGTACGAGTTGTACCATCCTAGTACAATCCATACAAAGGAGTCATGAAAAACTCCAGAGGATTTGCACTTGCAGAAACTCCTGGAACGAGTGGAAGCCATGAATTGTGATAACATATGAGTTGTACCAAGGAGTCGTGATAAACTTTTGAGAAAATGTTGACTGGCAAAACCCAGGGTAGGAGCAGATTCCATGAGTCTTAGCACCAATGCACGGACCATACAAAGGACTCGTGGTGAAATTAAGAGGATGCCAAATTTCAGAAGTTCAGACCAAGACAGGCACTTACAATTCATAGTGGCATTGTACGAGTCGTACCAACCTCCAAGACTTGACAGATTCAGATGATGTATTTCATACTACAAAAGGAAGCCATGACCCATAGCATTATTCTACGACTCGTAGGATGAGGCGGCAACAGCTTCCCGGTTAAATTAGGAAAGGTTTTCCTTAATTGTATAAATACTTTTAGGTTAATTTCTTTTAGAGAGGCCAATACTTTTGACTAGTACTTATAGTTTTTGGTTTTTCTAAGTTCTTGGAGAGCAAATACTCGAATACTTGGACATTGTTCTTGGATTTTTGACAAGTACTTATGCAATTGACTCTTGGCTTCTTCTTTCACTAATATTGTAAGTCTTCAATTATATTTGCTTCCATAGAATCTGATTTTATTCTTGCAAAATACGAAGAACTAAACACTCCACAGCTAGGGTTGTGGGAACCATTGTGGAACAACAAACTAAGGTTAACATAGAGTGATTCTAAACCAATACATATGTCTGTATTATTCTTTACTTCATGGTAATTTTTTCTTAACGGTGCATAACGTTAGAATTAGCATGAATTTTGTTCTTGCTTTAACCTAGAGAAGTAGAGATTAGGGAAAGAAAAGAACAACAAAGCCTTGAAATTGAGTTTCATTGAATAGCTTGAGCTGCAGTCGCAGGAGAATTAGTTTGTAACTATTGTTAAAGGCTAAAGAGAAATTGCTCATGATACCTAACCCAGTGATTGAATAGAGTCATCTAATAGGGACGAATCTATCAATTAGATGAGTATAATTTATTAGTTCTACAAGCTAGGTATTGGGATAAATCACGAGTGCAACAATCTGACCTAGTTAGGAAGCCATTGGGATCACTCCCCTAGTTGATTGCATAATTATTGATCACAACTCCATTTAAAAATACTGTTGCTTGATTTAAAATCCTCCCTTTAGGATATAATTGAACTAAAAGTATAAATACTAGTGTTAGTCTGTATCTTGACCATATTCCCTATAGGATCGACTCCATCCTTAGTTGGGTTCTTTATAGATAATGTTCGCGTTATACTTCTTTAGGGTTGTAATTTGAGCATTATCAACAGGCACATTTCAATGTTTGCAATTGCTAAAACTAATTAAAGCTAAGAGAATAATAATTCACTTAATTCACCATTCAAGAATTGCTATTTATTTTCCTACTTTCGTTAATTCATCATGGTTCCCACAACCCCTGCTAAAGAAATTAGCCGCTCATTTTTGAAGAAACAATCACATAAAATTTCTAAGAAGTAATGATAAATGCTTACAATAACATGAAACTATTTAAAAAATCTTCAAAGCTAAATAGAATCACAAGAACTTGATGTTTCTCTCAATCAATTGTATGAAATAATATTTTCCACACTTAAAACGATTCAATGCGTGAATTATAGCCAATGAATAAGTAGCCAATCCTAATAAAACGTCCTAAAGGAGGTATTTCTAGTAGTATAATAAGTCTTCATATTTTTCTACTTAGACTAGGATTCAACTTTGTAGCCTTTCAGTCAGACACCAGGGGTTCGCGTCACGCGGCCCATAGCAGCCTCCCTGCTTCACGTTTCTCTGCTTGCAGCTCTGATGTGCCTGTGTGTTGAGTAGGCCTATGCGCTGCCTTTACTGTGCGATGCCAATCTCTATTTTCTTTGACACTTGTTCCTCTTGAGTCCGGTTTAGCAACACTATCTCTTTTAAGCCCTCAATGAGCCAAAAACCGTAACTTTTATCCCAGCAAACATCTAATCAAGTGTGTTAGCTTTTCTTCACAAATATCATACAAAACTAAGGCAATAACAAAAAATTATTCTCAAAATATAGCTAAGTATCGGAAAAATATGGTAAATATGTGCGTAAATATGCCCAACATCAAGCACAAGTTACTATTTTCCAAAATTGGGTAGTAGTTCTGCCAAATTAGGATGAATATGAATAGGAATGAGCATGAGCATTTCGCCATTGTTTCTGATCCTGTGAAGGAGGACTGGCGACAACCTGTCATTGACTACTTGTGTTACATGATACTACTTGAAAACCAAAGAAGAAGGACTAAAATTTGTCGTTGCACCTCACTTCCTTTACTCCAAAGATACACTAAAAAGAAGATCATTTGAGGGAGTACTTTTGTGTTGTTTGGAAGAGGAAGAAGTAACCATGCTTTACAAAATGCACATTCAAGAGTATGCAGATCACATCAATCTGGACCGAAACTCCAATTCCACATAAAAAAGATGGAAAATTATTGGCTAATAATGGTGAAAGATTGCTTGGACTACGCTCAGATATGCAAGGCTTTCCAGCTTCATGCAAATTTTATACATTAGTTTCCCGAAGTATTACACCTGAATGTCGCATCTTGGCCATTCAATGCTTGGGGATTGGATGTCGTTGAACCATTACCAAAATCTTCTAGTTGACACTTGTATATTTTGGTTGCTATAGATTAATTCTCGAAATGGGTCGAATTTGTCGCTCTTGAAGAAGTAAAGAAGAAGAATGTTGGAAATTTCATCAGAGTAAATATCATCTACTACTTTGACATTCCTCGTTACAAAATAACAAACAATGGCAAGCTATTTGATAACAAGTTTACGAACAAGATTTGTAACCTCTTTGGTTTCAAGCAACAAAAATCTTCTATGCATCATGATATGCGCAAATTACATCTCTTAATAAAACATAAAACGGTCACTATCAAATATAGAACCCAACTAAGTTGGAGTCAAATCCATAGGGAATATGGTGAGAAAAGCGTCAGTAGTGAGTATTCAATCAATAGTTGATATTTCAAGAGGGGGGTCTTGCAATATGAAAAGTAAAGGAATTAGTAATAGCAATTGATCTTTAAGATTCTTTTGATTATGTTCAATAAATGAGAATAAACTAGGACTATGTTCCCCTTGATTTTATAACTTAGCAGGTTTACTGTATATGTGATCTTTCCTAGTGTTATTCATGCAAAATTAGTGATTAAGTTTCATCTAATGTCTTTCAACCCTCTTAGATGAATGACCCTCTAAATCCTTTTGGCCTTTAAGTGTTTCAGTATTAAACCTTGTCATTAGTTCTAGATTGAAATTTCTCATTAGAGCTCAAGTCATTAGATGAGCGTTGGAAGCCTCAAATTTTCATTGTTAATTTTTCCTAACCTAGAATTCTTTGTTCAAACAAGTTAAAGTTTATGGAAAGTTCTAACATTTACAACTATTAAAAGCAACCAAAGCAAAGAAATTAATAATACATGCATAATTACCATTTAATAATCACTATTATCATTTACCCACTTTTGTTATTCCATCAAGGTTCCTACAACCCTAGCTATATGATTTCATTACTCATGCTTGCATGCATATTATCAAATTTTATATATGAATTTGTTATAATAAATTTACTATAGAAGAATAAGAGAATTTGGAATTATATTATGAAATGTGATCCAAGAATCAAACTTCAACCAACAAGAACAATAGAGATAAGTTGTTTCTTTGCTCTCAAACCTCAAGAAAAACCCCGTAACAATGTCGTAACATTGTGTCTAAGAAAACCCTAAAATTATATTAAGACATAACAATCCTATTCTTAGTAAACTAGGAAAACTTGGTCGCATCAGCACTCCACAGATCGTCATTAGGATCTATGGTATGTGGATGTGGAAAATCATCTGTCAATTGCCTCTAATTATGCCTAGAACTTACAGATAGTCATAGTTCAAATCACGACTCATGGAAGGTTTCACGATCCATCAACATGCCAGTGGTCTAAAACCCAAACTTGCAACCTTGCATAACCTTAGTTAATGTCAGATAAGACGGGTCTGTGATCTAGTTTCACGGCCCATCAAAAGGCTCATTCAGTAGTGACCTTGTAGCATATATGTCGAACTCTTTATACGACTGATAGGATGGTTTGTCCTTTGGGTTTACAGACTGTGACTTGAGTCATCATCTTGGGCCCAACTTGTTTGCTTGCAGATACTTACCCACGACAGACAGGACGATTTGTGACTTGATTTCATGGTTTGTCCTTGCATCCACGGATCCACACTTGTACTTTTTTATCTCAAATATATAACTTTGGCTTTTTAACCTATTTTTCTTTACATGGAAACAAAATACCATCATAGATCATAAAAACGCACTTAACAAATACAAAATCTATTTTTAAAAGCATTGGTTTGTGCCATGAAATCTCAGCACATCAACACCCTCAACATAGAATATTTGCTTGTCCTCAAGTAACTAAAACAAGACGCCAATAACATGATTATTAGGCATAAGAAAACTAGGAAATCTATGGCAGACTTGAATACTAGGCAACACATCATACTCAATCTTTACTCCCCTGGTTGTCAAAGAAAATGCATGTGCATAACCAAATCTTCTCAAGCAGAAAGTGAAGGATCAAGGAATGACATTAAGTTATTGGTAGACGATCATACATTCACCAACGCCACATAATCTTAAAATTAGTAGTTAGACAACTTCACCCTAGTGCCTTCACCAATCAAAGAATGTCCCACTCAAATATATTCAGACAAGACCAAGACAACAGATATATTTGTGCTCATACTCACAAAGAAGTTCAAACATTGCATGCAGATATACCATAGGCTTGCCCTTATTTTCAATGCTTCTAACATCGGGTGGTCGGAGTAGGATAAAAATAGGACTTTATTTGGCTTGTAATGTACGCTTGGGAACGGGTATAGTAGATTTGAATAAGTGACTCGATCCTCCTGACTCGATCCTCCTTGAACACTCACTTTTTTATTTTATTTTTTGTTCCTTTTTTAAGTCATTCTCTTCCCTTCCCTTGTTTCTTTCTGCATGATATAGGTATGGTTTTTATTTCTAACAATTGACTACTTTTCTGTTAGTGTTGCAATTTTCTGGATTTTCTCTCTTTATTTCATTCTCTTTTCTTTTCTTTTCCCTTTTTCTTTTTTTACTTTTTCTTTTACCACACCCATTTTCTTTCATCAGCTAGCTTCCTCTTTTCACACCCAACCTAGGCTTCATTTGTTCTCAGCTCAGCCACCCTCGACTTAGGTGATTTCCCTAAGTTGAAGCCTAGTATCCGAGGAATTACTAGGGAAAAAAAGGTATTATAAAGACAAAGAATGGGATGGAAAATGGGCTAATCAACAAAAATGGTAAATTCACAAAATCGAGATCTCGGGATTACTTCTCTTATTTAGTTAGTCTTTTAGGCTTAAGTGAGTGTAATGCCCCCGAAACCCTTAGATCAGACCCGAGAGTTGAAACAGAGAATACTGAAAAATCTACACTAGGTCATAGAACGGGTCATTACTGGACCTATGGGGTAGACCACGAGTCGTGAAGTGACTCGTGGTGGAGTATGACTTGAGTTGGATTTGGGATCATCACGCGCATAACCACGAGCCGTTGTCAGACCCAACGACTCGTTAAGTTAGTCGTGGTCAGTGTTGGTGGAGGATCAAAGGATTTTGGGCAGTGGAGATCACGAGTTGTGGTCACCTCTGACAATTTGTTGGGTCCCTCGTGGAGTCTCCTTGAGGAAAATGGGCAGTGCACTCAATGAATGAAGGCCACGAGTCGTGGTCCAAGGTGACGACTCATCTAGTCCCTTGTTGGGACTGGCAGTCGGTTATTTTTTGCAAATTTATTAAGGTTTTTCGTAATTCCTATGGTCCTAAGGCCTAAACTACATCATTTTAAGCTCGGTTATCAGGGTTTTTAAAGAGTAAAACCTATCCTAATCCTTACCATCCCATGCATGCAAGACAAGGAGACTCTTAGAGGTGATCAAAGCATAAACCCATCAATTTTTCTTCAGTTTCTTTTGGGTGTTCAAAAAGAGGGAAAAATCAACCTACCCAGGAATGTGCGGCTATGAATGAGAGTTCCTCCCACTCTCTTGCCCAAAATTTTATCAATTCCATGAGATTCTACTTCTACAATTCAAGTTCCATGATCTATGGGATTTAATCCAATTCTTGTGATTTTCTCTATGATCTATCTATGAGTCAATTCCTTTCATGAATTAAATCACGTTTTATGATCTATGGGTGTATAACTATTTTGAATATAAATTATAGATTCAGATTTAAATCAAATCATGCCCAACTATGCATGTTTTTATTAAAAATCAAGTTATGATTTCATTATGATCTCATCTAAATTAGCCCAAATATGATTTATGACTTATGATATGTTTTCTCTCAAATGCTCATTATGAAGTTATGAATATCAAGTATATACATGTTTCACAAGTATGCATGAACCTCATGATTTATGATTTATATTTATGGCCGATTCAACGGCCTCACATTCATGGATAGTTCACATATTTCAAGCATGCTTATGATTATCATGATCTAACTAGTCCATGAATTTCATGTATATTATCCTATGAGCAATATAAATATTTTGGGAGTAGTATTTAACACCGAGTAGGTTCGGGGCCTAGGTTTTGCCTTGAAAGTCAGAACTACGTGCCACCATAGGTCACGATGGGACCTCCCTTGAGGGAGTCCCCCTTTGCCCCAAATGGTCCTTTCATGTGTGATATCACGCCTTTCATGGTTCTACCCTTGCCAAGATACAAACACCCTACCGACTAGGGGTTTACATGTCGAGCTCTATGTGTAATCATATGAGGTATGTTGGTTATAAAAATCTCCCACTGTTCCTCGTTATTTATGTATGATTATGATTATATACTTTTGATCAAGTCATGTTTAATAAAGTTTTTCTCTCTTGAGCATGATTATGAATGATAACGAATGTTTTGAAACCTTGAGCCCTATGTTGCATTATGATATTTATGTTATGATCATGTTGTCCTACTCTTATAAACTTTTATATTTTAAAATGTCCATTTTACTTACCTTGCAAACTCGGTACATTCCACATACTGACCGTATACTTTATGTTGTATCATTTCATGATACAGGCTCCGATACTCAGATTCAACCAGCTTTCGGAGTAGCATCAGTCTCTATTGGTGAGTCCTCATTTGTCGAAGGCCCCTTTTTTATTCAGTTATGTAGGTGTATTTTAAGTTTCAGTTTTAGAGAGTTAGTTTGGGTCTTGTCCCATCTACTCATGAGTGACAGAGGCTTTCTCGGACATAGTTCATACACAACTTTAAATGCATGTGATGTATTTCAGACCTTATGCCATGTTCAGATTTCCGCTATGTTATATATGTTGAATCTTCCGCTTCTATTGATTAAGTTAGTTGTATATTCATGCCATGGGTCGATTTAGAGTCCCTCGGGGTTCCTTTTCCCATGTATCAATCCAAGCCCATGTTCGGGTCATGACAAACTTGGTATCAGAGCAATAGGTTTGAAGTGTCCTAGGGTGTCCAAAAGATGCGTTAAGTAGAGTCTTTTTCATAGGTGTGAAGCGGGCCCCACTTATGACTAAGAGGATATGAAATGTTTAGGAAATATCCCCTTCTTTCATGATCTCATGTCATGCGATGAAATGTCTATCTATCCTTCTATCTCGTGTGATATACGCTTGCAGAATCATGCCTCCACCTTGAGTGAACGAAAGGAGAAACGGAAATGACCACAAGAATGACAACGTAGAGGGGCACCATCAGACCCCACCAGCCCATGAGGAGCATGCACTAGAGTCGGATGCCCACGCCGAATTTAGAGTAGCCATATAGATGCTAGCACAGGCCTTGACCGTCCAGGTCAATCAACAGGCGGTGGCGCATCTCCCTCAGAATGGGAATGCGGCGGCGGCTCGAGTCAGGGAGTTTCTGAGGATGAACCCATCAGAGTTCCTTGGGTCAAACGTAGATGAAGACCCGCATGAGTTCATTAATGAGATTCTGAAGATCACCCAGGTCACGGGGGTGGCAAACGGGGAGTGCGTTGACTTGGCCTCTTATCAGCTGAAAGGGGTTGCACATATCTGGTTCAAATAGTGGAAAGATGGTAGGGCAGTGGGAGTAGGCCCTATCAGTTGGGAGGAGTTTCATGCCGCCTTTCTAGAAGGTTCTTCTCTCATTAGATGAGCGAGCTGAAAGCGGCTGAGTTTGTTAATCTGAAGCAAGGTAACATGTCTGTTCAGGAGTACGCTCTGGAGTTCACCCGTTTGTCCAAGTATGCACCAGAGTTAGTGGCAGATCAGAGAGCTTAGGTAACATGTCTGTTTAGGAGTACGCTTTGGAGTTCACCCGTTTATCCAAGTATGCACCAGAGTTAGTGGCAGATTAGAGAGCTCAGGTGAGCAGATTTGTACATGGAGTGGCAGATTACTTGGACAAGGATTGTAGGATCGCCATGCTGCATCAGGACATGAATTTTCCCTGCCTAGTTTTACACGCCTAGTAGATGGAGGCAGTGTATCAGAGGGAGAGAGAGGCCAAGAGGACCAGGACAGATAGTTATGGGACTTCTCAACCTAAATCGGGGGGTGGACATTGCCAGTAGTCTCATCACATATCTTTTTCTCCAGCATCATTATTAGCTAGTGCACCTTCTAGACCATAGGGTAGTAAGAGGAGCGGGACCTTAGATTTGAGCGGCCAGGGTAGCATGTAGATAGAGCACACCTTCCCAACCTGTGTAAAGTGTGGAAAGAATCACCCAGGGAGGTGTTTAGTTGGCTCAGATGCTTGTTTCGGGTGTGGAACACCTAGACATAACTTAGGGATTACCATTCAGCCAGATTAGAGGGTGATGGAGCTCGTATGCCATCCGCTAGTTCGGTAGCTCCAATAGCACGTTCCTCCCAATAGGGTGCTTCTACTAGTTCAGTTGGTGGCCAGTGCCAGAATAGATTTTATGCCCTTGCATCCCGACAGGAGTAGGAGAATTCCCCTGATATGGTTACTGGTATGTTGCGAGTTTTCGACCTTGATGTTTATGCTTTGTTAGATCCAGGGGCTACCCTATCTTTTGTGATGCCTTATATGGCTAGTAGTTTTGGAGTCAAACCCGAAATCTTGTCAGAACCCTTCTCAGTCTCTACTCTGGTGGGTGATTCAGTTGTAGCTAGGAGGGTGTATAGAAGTTTCCCGATCACGATCCTTCAGAAAGTCACCTCAGCAGATTTAGTAGAGTTAGCCATGAACGATTTTTATGTTATTCTCATCATGGATTGGCTATTTGCATGTTATACCTTCGTTAATTGTAGAACTCGTGCGATAGAGTTCAGATTTTCGGGTGAGCCAATCTTAGAATGAAAGGGTAATTCAGCTGTACCTGTAGATCATTTCATTTTCTATCTTAAGTCCAGAAAGAAGATTTCTAAAGGTTGTGTGTACCATCTACTTAGGGTTAAGGATGGTATGTCCGAGACCCCGACTATCCAGTCAGTTCCAGTGGTATGTGAGTATCCATAAGTATTCCCAAATGATCTACCGGGTATTCCTCCCAAGAGGGAGGTTGGTTTTTGCATTAACCTCCTACCCGACGTGAAACCTACATCTATTCCTCCTTACAGAATGGATCCAGCCGAGCTAAAGGAGTTGAAGGACCTCCTAAAAAAGGGTTTCATTAGACCTATCAAGTCTCCATGGGGTGCACCAGTTCTCCTTATCTACAAGAAAGATGGCTCTCTTCATATGTGTATTGACTATCGACAATTGAAAAAGGTCACCATCAAGAACAACTATCCTCTCACCAGAACTCATGACTTGTTTGACCAGCTTCAGGGTGCCAAGTGCTTTTCAAAGATAGACCTCAAATATGGGTACCATTAGCTCAGGGTTCGGGAGGGTGACATTTTGAAAACAGCTTTCAAAACTCGGTATGGTCACTATGAGTTTGTAGTTATGTCTTTTGGACTAATGAATGCTCCTGCAACTTTATTGACCTGATGAACACGGTGTTCAACCCATATCTAGACATGTTCATGATTGTGTTCATAGATGACATCCTTATATACTCTCGGAGCGAGGAGGAGCATGTTGCTCATTTGAGGATGGTGTTACAGACTTTGAAGGATCATCAATTTTGTATGCAAAATTCAACAAGTGTGAGTTTCTGTTGAATTCTGTGGCATTCTCGGGTCATGTGGTGTCTAGTGAGGATGTGCAGGTAGACTCACAGAAGATAGAGGTGGTGAAGAATTGGCTCAGGCCGCTGAATCCTTCAGATATCAGGAGTTTCTTGGGCTTAGCTAGCTATTATCAAAGATTTTTGAGGGGTTTTCATCTATTGCAGCACCGGTGGCTAAACTGACTTAGAAAAAGGTAAAGTTTCAATGGTCAGAGACTTCTGAGAAGAGCTTCCAAGAGTTGAAGGCTCAACTCACCTCAGCACTAGTGTTGACCCTACCCGAAGGTACCGATGGGTTCGTGGTGTATTGTGATGCTTCAAGGATTGGACTTGGGAGTGTATTGATGCAACACAAAAAAGTTATAACTTACTCTTCTAGACAGCTGAAAGTGCATGAAAAGAACTACCCGATCATGATCTCGAATTAGCAGTGGTGGTATTTGCCTTGAAGATATGGATACATTATTTGTATGGGGTTTATGTAGATGTATTTACGGGCCATAAGAGTCTATAATATGTGTTTACCCAGAAGGATCTCAATCTTTGGAAAAGGAGGTGGTTGGAGCTACTTAAGGATTACGATATGAGTGTCGTTTACCATCCGGGTAAGGCCAATAGTAGTAGAAGCACTTAGTAGACTCTCTATGGAGAGTGTGTCCCATGTAGAACGGATTAGAATCATCCTTGGTAACTAATGTAAAAGCTAGAAAAGATAAGGATCCTATTTTTGTAAAGTTAAAGGAGGTTGTTATGAATTAGAAGGTAGAGGTCTTCTCCAAAGGGGGAGATAGTGTGCTTCGATACCAGGGTCACTTATGTGTTTCAAATGTTTATGATTTGAGAATTGGATGTTGAATGAGGTCATGGATCTAGGTATTCAATCCATCCAGGTGCCACCATTATGTACCGTGACCTACGGGAAGTCTATTGGTGGAATGGCATGAAGAAGGATATAGTAGAATTTATGGCTAAGTGTCCAAATTGTCAGCAAGTGAAGGTTGAGCATCAGAGACTGGAAGGTGTGCTTTAGGATATCAGTATTCCTATTTGAAAGTGGAAAGAAATCAATATGTACTTCATCATAGGGTTGCCTCGCACTCGTTGATAGTATGACTCCATTTGGCTGGTCGTGGACCGGTTGACCAAAGTAGCTCATTTTTTACTGGTCAAAACCACCAATACAGTGGAGGAATATGCCAAATTGTACATCTAAGAGCTTTTTCGGATGCATGGAGTGCCCTTGTCCATCATATCAGATAGAGGTACCCAATTTACCTCTCAGTTCTGGAGATCGTTCAAAAAAGACTAGGTACTTAGGTCAAGCTCAGTACAATATTTCACCCGCAAACGAATGGCCAGGCGGACCAGACAATTCAAACTTTCGAGGACATTTTGAGAGCATGTGTGATTGACTTCAAGGGTAGTTGGGATGACCATTTGCCTCTTATTGAGCTTACATACAATAACAACTACCATTACAGTATTCAGATGGCTCAGTTTGAGGCTCTCTATGCGCAAAGATGTAGATCACCTATTGGTTGGTTTGAAGTCGATGAAACTGCGATGATAGGACCAGATTTAGTCAATGAGGCCATGGAAAGAGTTTAGCTCATACGAGACAGGTTGAAAATAGCTCAAAGCCGCTAAAAGTCCTATGACGATGTCAGAAGGAGAGAATTAGAGTTCGAAGTGGATGTTTGGGTGTTTCTAAAGGTGTCTCCCATCAACAGAGTAATAAGGTTTGGAAGGAAAGGAAAACTCAAAATCGTTATGTTGGCCCCTACCAGATTATGAAGCGGGTTGCCAAGGTGGCATATGAATTGGAGTTTCCCTCAAAATTAGCTTCTGTTCATCCTATTTTTCATTTATCGCTCTTAAAAAAGTGTTTGGGTGATCCAGCTTTGGTGGTTCAGGTGGAGAGTTTGGGTGTGAGAGACAACCTTAGCTATGAGGAGGTTCCGGTGGAGATATTGGATCATTAGGATTGGAGGCTAAGGAATAAGTGGGTAGCTTCATTCAAAGTGTTATGGAGGAATCAACATGTTGAGGGAGTAGTGTGGGAAGCCGAAACGGATATGATGGCTAGATACCCACACCTATTCCCTTCATTCTCCGTTTTAGTTTGAGGTATTAGTTTTTTCCCTAGTATTCTCTTTAGCTTTCATGTTCAGTTCATGTGCTCAAGTTTCTTTTATGTCAAGGTATGTGCGTATGGTTTGTGAATTCAATTCAGACAAGTAGTTCAATTCGGAGGTAGTCATTCTGTCAGTTTTCAGCTTAGATGATCAGTATTTGAATATGATGATTGCATTTCTCTATTTTCTGTATGTTTTCCAACATTTGAGAACGAGTGTTCCCAAGGGGGAGATATTGTAATGCCCCATAAACCCTTAGATCAGACCTGGGAGTTGAAATGGAGAAAATTGAAAAATCTGCACCAGGTCATAGAAATGACTTGTGGTGGAGTATTAGAATTGAGTTGGATTTGGGGGCATCACGGGCATGACCACAAGTCGTGGTCAGACCCCACAACTTGTTGAGTGAGTCGTCTTCAGTATTGGAGGAGGATCAAAGGATTTTGGGCAGTGGAGATCACGAGAGGTGACCATGAGTCGTGGTTACCCCTGATGATTCATTGGGTCCGTCATGGGGTCCCCTTGAGGAAAATGGGCAATGTACTTACTCACTGAAGGCCACGAGTCATTGTCCAATGTGATGACTCGTCCAGTTCCATTTTGGGACTGACAGTCAGTTATTTTCTGCGAATTTATTAAGGGTTTTTCCGTAATTTTTATGGTCTTAAGGCCTAAGCTACATCATTTTAAGCTCAGTTATGAGGGTTTTCAAATAGTAAAACCTATCCTAAGCCTTATCATCCCATGCATGCAAGACTAGGAGGCTCTTAGAGGTGATCAAAGCTTAAACCCATCAATTTTTTAAAATTTCGTTTGGATGTTCAAGGAAGAGGGAAAAATGAACCTACCCAGGTATGTGAGAGTATGAATGACAGTTCCTCCCACTCTCATTTCCAAACTTCTATCAATTCCATGAGATTCTACTTCTACAATTCAAGTTTCATGATCTATGAGGTTTAATCTAATTCTTGTGATTTTCTCTATGATCTATCTATGGGTCAATTCCTTTCATGAATTAAATCAGGTTTTATGATATATGGGCAGAAACTATTTTGAATATAAATTATAGATTCGGATTTAAATCAAATCATGCCCAATTATGCATGTTTTTATGAAAAATCAAGTTATGATTTCGTTATGATCTCGATCTAAATTAGCCCAAATATGGTTTATGACTTATGATATGTTTTCTCTAAAATGCTCATCGTGAATTTATGAATATCAAGTATATACATGTTTCACAAGTATGCATGAACCGCTTGATTTATGATTTATATTTATGGCCGACTCACGAACCTCACATTCATGGCCAGTTCACGTATTTCAAGCATGCTTATGATTATCATCATCTAACTAGTTCATGAATTTCATGTATATTATTCTATAAGCACTATATATGTTTTGGGAGTAGTATTTAACACCGAATAGGTTCGGGGACCAGGTTTTTCCCCGAATCTCAAAACTATATGCCATCGTAGCTCATGATGGGACCTCCCTTGAGATAGTTCCCCTTTGCCCCAAATGGTCCTTTCATGAGTGATATCACGTCTTTCATGGTTCTACCCTTGGCAAGGTATGAACACCCTCCCGTCTAGGGGTTTATAGGTCGGGCTCCATGTGTTCTTATATGGGGTATGTCGGTTATAAGAATCTCCCACTGTTCCTCATGATTTATGTATGCTTATGATTATATACTTTGGCTCAAGTCATGTTTAATAAAGTTTTTCTCTCGTGAGCATGATTATGAATGATTTATAAATCTTTTGAAAACTTGAGCCCTATGTTGCATTATGATATTTATGTTATGATCATGTTGTCCTACTATTATGAACTTTTATATTTTTAAATGTCCATTTTATTTACCTTGCATACTCGGTACATTCCCACGTACTGACCACATACTCTATGCTGTATCATTTCATGATACAGGCTTTGGTACTCAGATTTATCCTCGACCCTAGCAAGATTTTGGAGTAGCATCAGGCTCTGTCGGTAAATCCTCATCTGTCGAGGGTTCCTCTTTTATTTAGTTATGTAGGTGTATATTCCTTTTTAGTTTTAAAGAGTTAGTTGGGGTCTTGTCTCATCAACTCGTCAGTGATAGAGTCATCCCTCTTTTATTCAGTTATGTATATGGATATTCAGTTTTAGTTTTAAAGAGATAGTTGGGGTCTTGTCCCATCAACTCGTCAGTGATAGAGGCTTTCTCGGACATAGTTCATACTCATCTTTAAACACATGTGATGTATTTCAGACCTTATGCCATGTTAAGATTTCCGCTATGTTATGTATGTTGAATCTTCCATTTCTATTGATTGATTTAGTTGTATGTTCATGCCATGGATCGGCTTAGAGTCCCTCGGGGTTCCTTGTCCAGTGTCTCGATCCGAGCCCATGTTCGGGTCGTGATAGTGAGCTTTCAACAAAAATGGACAATGATCCTTTCCTAACCCCACCAATCCGATGACATGAGTAAGATTAACCAATCAAGTTTAGATTGTAAACACAATGTAAGAACTAATCAAGATGGCGCACGCACACATAGCACCCTCATTATCATTGCCCTCTCTATGCCTCTTCTCCATATCCCGTGGAGGGGAATCCTCGAATAATCTGAATAATGGCTGCTTATGATAGGCTCCTCAAGAACTATAGTTGTTGGATCATCAAATAGTGGCGTGTGCTAGCCTATAATTCTACAATGTCAGCTCTAGCCTATGCTAGCTCAGCTAAAATCTTGCTCATATTCAGGGCCTAACTCATCCTCATCCGCTTATTAACTCACTCTTCTGTACTATCTATCGTCCATACAGTATCTACACGGCCTCATGACTCTGAGTAACTATAGAAGCAATAGGTTTCACAACAAATGGCTTAAGCTGCAGAGCAAGAAGGTCAATCTACATCTCATTCCCCGGAGTGTGCCTAGCTAGTTATGCTAGGTTTTCTCAAGTTAACACAAAGTTTGGAGTTGAAGCTAGAGGTCTAGCTGGAACAGTGGATGGGGCTACTGTGGGGACTACAGTAGTGCCAGTCTCTTTAGCTAGAGACTAAGAGAGTGTGGCAGCTCCCTCTCTAGTGGGTACAAGTGCATCTACCAGTGCATTCTCCTTAGGCGGATCATCAAAAAATGTGACCCTTAATGTTGAAGGTTGTGTGTTACCCTCAACAATAGGGTTTGACTCGAACCTTAGAAATGTCCTAATATGGATGGCCTGCACTATTAGATGTACAGTTGGCAATATGGGCAATCTCACCTCACAACACAAATGAGCTATTAGATAAGGGAATTGAATGGAGGTTTCTATACCTCAAAGCTATCTACTGAATCTCAATGACGATTATGCGGGTGAATTTAACATCAAACCTTACTATGAGGCTAGCACAAAGAACGACCCATTCCAGAGTCATTGTATTATCAACTCGAGTGGGACTAATCACAATCACACCACAACCCACAAAAACTTTATGGTGAAACTCAAAGATGCTTTCATAAGAGAAGCTGTGTCATCCCTCAACCATGCCAACTCCTTATCTATAATACCAAGGCCATCCACTTAATATGCCTCTTCCTCTCAATTATATCCTCCTGCTTTCTCCTTTCACTCACCGTATGCATCCGGTAGTTAAACTATTTCATGTTAACCAGCACCTCATACTCATGAACAAACAAGAATCGCTAGATGGTGCGCTTAGAAAAATAACCTATTCTACCCCGCAATTGCACACTATCTAATGGTGGCTAACCCTTATCTTAATTACCCTTCTTTCATATTTTAACCAAAGTGGCTATATATGTTGCATAGAACTTGCAAATCATCATGGCCGCTTATCCTCTCCAGCTTGTAATGGTCAAAGAATTGTTAGTCTAAGGATATTCAGTCAATTAAAAGAACATATCCGCACTTCTTCTAATATGCTCCTCCTAATAGAGCCCCATATTATTGTATTAAGCTCTGCAGCATAAATCTCACACATACCCTCGATCTGCCATGGAAGGTCTTCCTTGTATTAGGTAGACTTGCCCCTAATCTTCTGTTGATTCCGAATTTCGGAAGAGGAGATCTCTACTGCAGAGTCAGTCTTGGTGCTGGTGAACACTCCTCTCCAATGCCACTAGATCTACCATAACCTGAGCCCTCATTACCAGACTCGTTGCACTGACTACCTTGGCTGCATCTCCTCCCTTTTCAGACTGGTAAGGAGGCACTTATTGTTGGTGTGTTCATTATTGAGTAATATGCAACTGTAACTGAGTCTCTTTCTCAATATCCTCAAACTTCGGTGGGTCCCTTAAATGGGAAACAATATCTCTAAAACTCCCTTAAATTCCTAAGTCACAATGCAGGAATTTGGTATGCAGTTGATCATGGGAAAAATGATGGTCCATAGTTTGTGATGATGGGTCATCCTATTACTCGTTGTAAGTGATCTATGACTGGGTAGTTATGAACTCACAAGAATCAATGGTTTAATGGTCCATGCTAAGTAGTACAAGCCATTCTTTGGTCCATGGTTAACTCTCCAGTGTTGCAATCCTAGGAAATGAGGTGATGTTTTCTTTCCACGATCTATGCAATTCTAGAACGATTTGTGAGCTGTGATATTAGAGGTTGGTGATGGAAGGAATTTTGAATTTTATGGACTTTTATGGAGGTGGAGGTGTGGGGGTCATATAGAGGAATTTTAAGTCATGTGGTTTATCGAGTGAGGGTGCTGAAATTTGATCATCGGAGTGATTTGTGGTGGTTAGGACTATGATAGGGCACATTTGATATAGTGTGGTATGAAAATGGAATGAAGGGATGTTTGGAGATTTGAACAGAGGGAGATATGGAGGTTTAAGTTTGATACGATTAAGTGGGAAGAAGAAGAAGGTCAAATGGGTTGGTTTAGGGTTTGGAATCTAGCCGACCACGACCATTTCCATGGCACCTCAAGTAAAGAATGGTTCATCTACTGTCTTGCGGACCTGTGATATAACATTGTCTTAGCTCCAGTTTCTCATGATTGACTTGATAGGTCGTTATTAGAAATGACAGACCATCCTATCGCCCGTGAAGTAAATTCAAAGAAATGCATTCTTTGACCAAGAATCGATTGAAGCTTCCACGGACTATCAAAGTTTCCATGGTCTGTGAATTCACCCATAGTTATCATCACAAACATTTTGTTTCCTCTTCAGTTTTTCACTATGTAAACCTCAATCCGTCAAATCTTTTAACAATCCATCCTGTAGCCTGTGGTTGTACAGATTTGGCCTATTTTCAACCTTTTCGCCTATATACTTCAACAAACATCAATTCTGCCAAAGGTTTAAAACATAGTACAAAATAAAAAACATCATTGGTTGTCTTTCAAGCAGCGCCTGATTTAAATTGCGACATGACGCGAGTTTCTTGATTACTCAGACTTCATCAAGATACCCCTTCGGTTGCCACCCAAACTGGTTCTGATTTAACATCAGGACATGATGCAGGTATCTTTATTATTCAGACTTCGTCAAGATACCCCCTTGGATTGCCCCCAAGCAGAATCCGATTTAACACTGCGGCATGACATGGATACCTTGATTACTCAGACTTCATCAAGGTATTCCTCATCAATAAATTTTATGTAATCCATTGTTTCAAAGTATTATTTGACATGCTGGCTATTTACCCTGAATGTTTTACCATCTTTATTTTTAGGATCGATGGCCTCATATGGGATCACTTAGGCCACTTTAAATGGACTAGACTACTTATACTTCAACTTGTCTAGGAACAAGCGAATCCTGGAGTTGAATAATAGCACCATGTCACCCAAGTTGAACTCCCTTTTCTCAATCTTTTGGTCATGATACAACTTCATCTTTTCTTTATACAAGGTTGAACTTTCATAAGAAGAACCCTGAACTCATCCATCTGATTTATTTGATTGAGCCTCAGGTTAGCATCTTCATTTCATTTCAAATTCAACTTCTTGAGCGCTCATAAGGCCTTATGATCAAGATCCACTAATAAGTGACACGCTTTTTCATAGACCAACTAATAGAGAGACATATTGATGGTCTTTTGAAAGCTGTTTGGTATGCCCATAGAGCGTCATCCAACCTCCTTGTCCAATCCATTCTATTAGCATTCACTATTTTTGAAAGGAATGTCTTTATCTCCTAGTTGGAGGCCTCTACCAACTCATTTATTTAAGGATGATAAGGTGTATCCACCTTATGCTTGACATCATATTTTTAAAGAAGGCGTTGAACAGTCTATTTCTAAGGTGAGACCCACCATCATTGATTATTGCCCTCGGCATGCCAAACCTGGAGAAGATATTTTAGTTTAAGAATCTTGTGACACTTCTACTCTAATTATTTTGATGTGCTAAAGCTTCCACCCACTTGGAGATGTAGTCAATAGCCACCAATATGTATTTCATCCCATAGGAGCTCACAAATGGCCCCATAAATCAAGTCCCTAAACATCAAACAATGCTATTTCAAGTATTAGGGTCAATGGCAACTCATGCTTTCTCAACACATCCCCTTGATGTTGACATTGGTCATACGCCTTGACATAATCGTATGCATCCTAATGAATTGTAGGATAGTAGTACCTACACTACATGATCTTCTAAGTTATATAATCAAGATGGCAGCTTCAATGTGAACCTTTTGGTCATTCTTGGAGGGCATCAGGTGGGAGCAAAAAAAATCAAGCCATAGCTTGGCTTCAAAAAAGAGATCTTATCTAGAACTTTCACAACCCAAAGTGGCCCATGTCGGCTACCGAACCACTATAATTTCAGTCACCCATTGGTGTTATTGGCTCTTAGTGGCAATCTTATCCACAAACACTATCCCTGGAGCAATAGGTTCCTCCTAATAGATAGAGTTGATCGTGTTAGGGGTAATGTCAATTTCTTTCCCCCTTACCATAAGAGATGGTAAGCATGGGAACTCATCCACCCTCCCTGAGTACTTCATTGAGTCTTGTCTCGCTTGATATGAGGAATAGAACTCGAGCACTAGGTTAGGTTAGTAGCCTCCTGGTGCATCCATGAATGACAACCAATCCCTTGCGACAAATTTCCTGTTTATATTGAGGAACTCATTCCCTAGACTTGATAAGTTAAAGATCTTCTCTGGAGTGAACGACCTGCCATCCCAATACTTGATGAAATAGGCTTCATGCCCTCAACACAAAAGCGCAATCATTCCTCCACTTTAGCAGGGACAGGAGTGTCCTTGCCTTAGTCTTTGCTTTTGATTGTGTCTTTGTTGGAGGAGAAAGCCTTTTGGGCATGCCTATAGTGTTTTTCCTATTGGAAGTCATGGCCTGCAAAAAGATGTGAGTACCAAGGAAACACAAACAAGATCTTTTTTTAAATTTTTCATTATAAAGCAAAAGAAAACATCTACAAGAAGCTAAGAACAAGAAAAAAAATGCAATACAAAATAGAAAAGCAGTAGGAAGCTATATGCCTACATCTACGAGACACTTGCATTTCACAAGTGGAGACCTACGACACACAAGTGAGGTACATGTGCGGAGCATAAAACATACAACATTTTTGTCCACCTACATTTTCTCATGCGTTTCACAAATGGAAACTTGTGGCACGCGGGTGGAACATATGTGCAAGGAAGTGAATATACAACTTCTGACCTTTAGTTGTGCTGTACCTGTGTTCTATAGAGCAGCATATCCGGCATGCATGTGCCTAGCAATGCCTTAGTCTATGTTTCACAAATTTCAAACCAGACTTAGGCCACATTCAATCAATTTAAAATCTAACAGATACTAAGAATTCCTCGAAATACAGACCTACAAGCTCAATATCACCAAAATACCAATTAAAAAACACTCAATGACTTCCCTAAAGAAGGACGTTACCCTCATCTATCATTGGGAAACGTCAAGCTACAAGCTCTACTACTCGTACTACTTCAACAAGCAAATTTATGACTCATACGCAACCAAAGTGCTCACTACTCATTGGAATCACAAAGCACAATGGAATGACAATTGAGACCCAATAGATACTAAAATCACAAACTCGAAGCAATGATGATTTTCCCTTAAGAATGACGTCACCGAATATATCATAGGGTCAATCCATGCATCACTAACAAGTGGTTACTTAGACTTCACCCTCAACAAACGTTTCATGGAATTATGTGGCACAACTAATATACAATAACATATGAAGAAATAATCACCCATAGATTCTCAATTTCAAATAAGCCAAAACACCCCAATATTCACTTTGAAAACACAATTATGAAGCATAATGGGGAATAGAGGATTAAAACTATCAATGTTAAACCAAAATACTCCCACAACACATAGAAAAGGTGATTTTAACAAGGGAGAATACCACAAGTGAATGTGAAGAAGTGGGTGAGTGAAACATCAAGCATGGGCAAGTTCACAATATCGATCTTCGTTGGTGGCTTTGCCCGTGGTGGTGCAGTGGTGAGAGAAAATAATGTGGAGGTTTATTTATAGAGTGTGGGGAGTTGTAAGGTTTGAGGAAAAAAGGCTCAGAGAGTAAAACTGGTGAAATGGGAAAGAAAAATTGGGATATCTAGAGGGCTTTAAAGGATGAAGAGGTCGCGGATCAGAGCCGGGTTGGGTTTGGTCAAACGAGTCAGTCAAGGTTTTAAGAACACATACATGGGTTTGTGCAAGCATATGCGACTGTATGTGTCAACCGGCGACATGCAGGTAAAGCGCAGGTGGGGATTTATTTTTCTAGTGCACTAATCTGGTCCTATGTTGCACATGCATGTCGTAGGTCTGTATCCGCGTCTTGCAGATGGTGTGCAGGTGCACAACTTTGAAAAGTTTCCTTGCATGCATTCTGGCAAAGGCATACACCACACTTGTGTGTCATAAGTCCGACACATGTGCTTTGTTTGTCTTTTTTCAAACTTTTGCCATATCTTAAGCCTTTTGCATTGCTGACATAACCAAAGACAACAAAGAGTGAAGTAAAAAATAAAAAATAAAAATTACTTGAGTTGCCTCCCAAGAAGCACTTGATTTAATGTTACGGCTCGATGATATTACCTCCAAGTTCAACAAGGATTTGGGGGTTTTACCTCCTCATAAGGGACCTCAACTAGCTCGTCCCCTATATCAATCACTGACATGACTCGACATTCATTCGGAGGCTTTATTAATTTGTACATATTGAATACGACCTCATCACTGCCAACCCAAAACTTGAGTTCTCTCAACTCAACATCTAATAATGATCGGCTGGTGGCTAAGAATGGGTGCCCTAAGATGATAGGCACCTCAAGGTCCACATCACAGTCCAACACTACAAAATCTATCGGGAGGATGAACTTGTCAACCTTTACCAACAAATCAAATAATATCTCTACTGGGGGCTTGATCAATTTATTATCCACGAGTAACCTTAATTGAGTACACTTATAAGCTCCCAGACCCAACTTATTGAATATCACAAGGGGCATCATATTGATGCTTGCCCCAGGCCACACAAGGCTTTGTTGAATTGTCATACCCCAATGGTACATGGGATGGTAAAATCCCCCGGGTCTTCTCTTTTCAAAGACATATTGCTTTCCATGACTGCACTATAATAACGTGACACCTCAATCTTGCCCACATCAACAACCTTTTTCTTCATCAGTAACTCTTTCATAAACTTGGCATACCCCAACATTTGAAACAAAGCATCAACCAATGGAATGATCACAGATAATTTACTAAACAACTCAATGAACTTCTTGAACTGATTGTCCTCTTCTCCTTCATTATCCATTTGGGATAAGGAGGTGGACACTTAGGCAGGGCCTTTAGCAATTAGGTCCTTCTTAACACCCTCAACATCTATCATAACACGAGAAGGAGCATCTAGGTAACACCACATATCTTGAAGTGGCTCTTTGTAGCAAAAGATCACAAATTTGCAGTCCTGATGACTAGGAAATGGAGTACGTGACGTCCCATTGGGCCATTGGATGACCATCACCTGGGGCATCATCCCTTTGATGGCAGAGTTAATGGCCGTCAGTCATTCAGTGGTCCATCAATCAGACCATTAATGTTAGTTTCCCTTTGTCTTTGAGTGATGGAAGATCTGATGGACTTTCAAGTGAGTGATGGGCTGTCACTTTGACCATCACATAAGCTAGATTTTTAGTCCCTTGTAGGTAAAGGCAATGAAAGACCTGAAGGACCGCTCAAGCCGTCAGGTGTAAAGTGTGTCAGATCACAAATTTCATGTATGTTTTCCCAGGGGTATTTTTGTAAAACCAAAAGCTTTTAACTCCTAAGTGACATATTTTTAGGCTTTCTAACGGTCTGATTAAAAGGTTTATCTAAGCGTAAGTCCTCACTCTCATAAGTCATTATCTCCATCTTTCCAATTTCTCTTTTGTTTTCAAGGCTAGTCAAGGAATCATCAAACCCAGGTATGTAGAATCATGAATGGGGGATCTCTTCCACCCTCATTCTGAATTTCACCTCTATCTATTGAATTCCAGTCTCCATGAATGAACTGATGAAATTCTAATGAAATCTTTTATGATCCTTTATGAATTCAAGTCTCATATGATTCAATCCATATTTTATGATTATGAATGCATGCTATCTACAAGTATTTCTCTATGAACCTATGATTTTCAAGTTATGATGACTTTACTCAATTATGTATGATTTTCATGAATCTCAAGAATATGTATAACAACCGATCTTCGACATTGTTTTCATTGCTAGTTCACAAATTTTATGATGTTATAGATTTAATTTTATAAACTAGACCATATAAAACTATATTTCATGATTATGATATGAGTACTATATGTGTTTTGGGAGTAGTATTTAGCACCGAGTAGGTTGGAAATCTAGCACACCCAGGTCTTAAAATTACATGCCAATGTGACCATGATGGGATCTTCCACAAGAGTGTCTCCCATGCCTGAACGGGCCATCCATGAGTGATATCATGCCTTCATGGTCCATTCCCTTGGAAAGGTATGGATGCACCTCCTAACAAGAGTTACAAGTTGGGCTCTATGTATGCTCACCTGGGGTATGTCGATGATAAGAATCTCCCACTATTCCACACATTTTAAGATATTCATGTTCAGTATTTATAGTGTCATGTTTTATAGTATGATTGACCCATTGAACAGATTATGAGAATTTACTTTTGTTCTCAAACATGTTAAACCAAATGCTTTACTTTAAAACCTCAGGTCATTATTCTTCTTTTTATGATGAATAACTCTTGTTTACGGCTATCTCATAATTATGATTTTAGCATATTGTCCCCCACTCTCATGTTTTAGCCTATCCTTCACTTATGATCTTACTTTACTAATTTACTAGAATGTTTTATTTACTCTACATACTCAGTACATTCAAATTACTAACCGCATACCCTATGCTATATCGTCTCATGATACAGGTTTAGGTGACCAGTCTCAGCCCATACTTTAGCTCCACTCTCGCTTCAGTCTACATTAGCCCTAGCTTGGGTGAGTCCTCATCTTCCGATGACACTTGATAGATTATTATGTTATGTTATATATTTCAGTTTTAGACTTAGCCGAGCTAGTTAGGGGTATTGTCCCATTAACTCATCTTATCACTAAAGGCTTTTCAGACAATTGTGTATTAGATGATTCGACATATTTGACTGGTTGTCTTCTCTTATGCCTTAAAATATTTAAACTTTCTCTTATATTAGGTTCATGATTCATTTGTGCTTTGTTTACGCTCATGATTATGTTATGGATGTGCCATGGGTTAGCTTGGAGCCTTCATGGTTTTAGGTCCTGTATCACAGGTCAAGGTCTATGCTTGGGTAGTCACAAACTTGATACAAGAACATTGAGTTTAGAGTGTCCTAGGGTGTCTAAAAGTTTCGTTAAGTAGAGTTTTTCTTATGGATTTGAAGTGCACCATGCTTATTAGGAAAAGGCTATGAAACATTTTAGGAAACTTTCCTGCTTTCTTATTCTATGTCGTGTGATATAGTTCTGCTCTTTATCCTTCTAACTCATTGTAATGCCCTGGAAACTCAAAATAAAGATCTGGGACTTAAATCATAGAATCTGGAAAATCTGTAGAAATACTTCAGGACGACTCACCTAACGGGTCGTTAAGTGACCTAACGACTCGTTAGGTCAGCCGTGAGAAGGAGATTTGAGATTTTGTAAAAGGGAGACAATGTTCCCAATGGGTGACCTCACGAGTCGTGGTTAGGTCCCACGACTTGTTAAGTCACTCGTGGTCAGGCCGAAACCTAGAATTTTAGAAGTTGGTAGTGTACTTGACGGGAGGTGACCACGAGTCGTAGTCACCTGCAACGACTCGTTAGGTCCCTTGTGGTGACCTGTAGAGAAAACTGGGCAGTGTACCCAACAGGTGTGACCACGAGTTGTGGTCAAGTCCCACGACTCGTTAGGTCACTCGTTGGGGTCACCTGACAGTTTTTCCCAGTGATTTTCTAAGTGATATTTAGTAATTTCCTATTCTCATAAGCATTAAAATACGTTGTTTTGGATGTAAAATTAGACTTATTAGAGGGTTTGGACGGTTCCTCCCCTCATTCTCACATTTACTCTCAAAAAATTTTATCGAAACTTCTCTTAAGAAACTCTCTAGCAGGCGTAGGGTTCTTCCTTCATCGCAACAGTTCACAAATTCTTCTTCAAGATATTTTAACTAGGTATATAGGAATTCAACAAGGGAATTTCCTTCCCTTGTGTCCCCCAAAATCCTCCCACAATTTCCCTGTCAATTTAGCCCTGAGTTCTTCAAATATGGATAAATTTTCATGTTGGTTTTTGTTAATTTCAATTGAGATAATATCCATGTTTAGTAGTCATATGTTCTTCATAAGTTCCTAAGTATATTGTTGTTGTTCTTGCCAAGGTGATTTATATCCCTAAATTCTTGAGTAAAGATTATTGCATATTAATTTCCGTCTAGTTTGTGAAGTATGTTTTGGGCTGAATTTCCTAGTAATTCCTATTATATTTATATGCTGAGCAATTATTCCATTGATATTAATGATTTTAGCTTTGTTGGATGAGATTCCTTTAACTTTTGAAATTCCGTTATATTATGAAATTCCCGTGTTGTTGGGAAGAGTAGAGTTCTGTTTTAGCTGCTTAGTAGTTTAGTTTAGATAGAAAGTAGAACCTCTTCAGAACTTTACAAAAATTGTCAACTGATAAGTTTGACTTCAGTCTTTTCCCGAGGTGTCAGTGGTGCCTCCCAGTTATCAGAATCAGACTCAGAATCCAGTTTATTGGTCCATTAGGCGGTCATGAGATTTTAGATATATAGCTCTGACTAGCCTAGGCCCCCAATTCAGTTTACAATTTCTTCTTAGATGGTTACAACACTTCCAAATAAGCAGCTCTGACCAGTCTAGAACTCAATTTTAGAATCTAGTCCGATAAGCCTCTTAGGGTACTTTAAGTTATATGTCCCTGACTAGTCTTGGACCCGAATTTCGAGATATTAGCCTAATAGTTCAATTTAGGTTTTCCAGTGGGAGTAGGACTTAGCACCAAGTGAGCCAGGGGTCCAAGACTAGTCAGGGACATATTACTTGGCCTGATTGGCCCTAGACATTTGTGATCACCCAGTTCATGCCTTTATACCCTGGCAAGGTATATTGCGTCCTACCGGTAGGGTGTATACATCAGAATCTACGTCTAGCTCACGTGGTTATATGTCGGTCAGAGACTCTCCTACTAATCAGCTCAGTTAAGTTTCAGTTTGGACAGTTCAGTTTAGTTCAGTGTGGTCTCTTAGACTCAGTGTTTTAGACTTAGGGCATATCCTTGACCATCAGACAGGGTCATCTTGACCATTTCAGTTTACATCAGTAATTTAGTTCAGTTTACTTGTTGGTCATTACATGTCCTTTCAGTTCAGCCTTTATGTTTCAATTATGCTTTCTCCAACTTACTCAGTACATTTAAAGTACTGAAGCATACTTTTCTGATGTATCATTTCATGATATAGCTGCAGGTTCCCAGACTCAATAGCATTAGCTGCCACGATTTAGATCCTCTTCCACCGCCATGGTAGTTTGAGTCCTCATCATTCGAGGGCCTTATTTTATTTTCTTACAGTTAGATTATAGTTTTTATTTAGACTTAGAGTTAGCTGGGGAATTGTCCCAGTAACTCATTAGTTAGAAGGCTTTTGGACTACAGATGTTCAGAATTTCATGTTTAAGTTTTGTCTTAAATTTCATAAAGATGCTTTTATGTTATTATTTCATAATTTCTGTTGTGCATGTTTTACTCAGAATACCAGTGTATGATAGACCAGGGGTTTACTTAGGGTCACTTGTGACTTCAAGTACCGTGTTACGTCTAAGGTGTAATCTCGAGGTGTGACAAACTTGGTACTAAAGCACTAGATTTAGAATATCCTTAGACTGTCTGAAAGCCGCATCGAGTAGAGTCCTTTTCATGAATGTGAAGTGAACCACACTTATGACGAGGAGGCTACGAGATGTTATTAGAAAAACTCTCTTTTGTCGATACCCTTTATCGTGCATTACAGTTCAATTACATAAATGCCCTTCTAACTCGTGCTATGTTTTATTTTAGGGAACCATTCCTTCCAAACGCGGTAATGGAAGAAGGTCCGATAATGCCAACAGACCTGCCCCACCAGCCCCGACAGCTCCTTAAGATGATTCGGTATCTACCGCCGAATTTAGGGTGGCCATTCAACTGCTAGCCCAAACAGTCACCAACCAAGTGAATCAACAGGTGGCTCCAGTAGGCACGAACGGGTCTACAGCAGCTGCGAAGGTGCTGGACTTCACCCGTATGAACCCTCCATCTTTTCATGTATTCAAACTAGGGGAGGATCCCCAGGAGTTCGTGGATGAGATTAGGAAGATTACCCGCATTATGGGTGTTAGCTCTTCTGAGAGTGCTGACCTGGCTGCCTATCAGCTAAAAGGGGTAGCTCAGGTCTGGCATGACCAGTGGAAAGAGGGACGACTAGCGGGAGCAGGACCAGTAGAGTGGGAGGAGTTCCACACGCTTTCTTGGATAGATTTTTCCATTGGGAGCTAAGGGAGGCAAAAATGGCAGAGTTTATGTATTTGAGACAGGACAACAGAACTGTGGAGGAGTATTCTCTGGAGTTTACTAGGCTGTCTAAGTACGCTCCAGAGATGGTAGCTAAAACGAGGGCACATATGTTGAAATTCGTGTATGGGGTGTTGAATCTGGTCCTCAAGGAGTGCAGGATAGCAATGCTGATTAAAGATATGGACTTCTCCAGCTTGATTGTCTATGCCCAGCAATTGAGGCGGAAAAGTTGAAGGATTAGAGCATAAGAACAAACGGGCAAGGACTGGCCAGTCATATTTCAGCCATCAAAGGTCTAGAGGTAGTAGTCGCCCACCGCAACAGCAGCAGCAGAGAGCCCCAGCACCCAGTTCAGCCAATGCTCCAACCTTTTAGTCCCGCCAGGATCAGAGAGGTGGGTCATCTGGTGCTTAGTCTCAGGCCCACAGTACTGATAACAAGTATCCAGCTTGTCCCAAGTATGGTAGAACCACCCAGGAGAGTGCCTTATGGGTCGAGAGGGTTGTTGTGGTTGTGGGCAGCTTGGACATCGGCTTAGGGAGTGCCCATTAGCGGGGTGAGAGATATCACAATCTACCACATCATCATCTCCAGCAGGCCAACACATCAGGTACAGATGGCAGTCAGCGCCAAAATCATTTCTATGCTTTGTCTTCCCGTCAGGATTAGGAGAGCTCACCTGACGTAGCCACAGGTATGTTACGTCTCTTCCATCTAGATGTTTATGCCCTCCTAGATCCAGGAGCCACTCTTTCATTCGTGACTCCCTACATAGCAGTCCAATTCAATATTAGTCCAGAGGTCCTCTCAAAACCATTCTCAATCTCTACCCCAGTTGGCGAGTCAATCAAAGCTAGCCGGGGTATAGAAACTGCCTAGTCTCAGTCCTGAGTAAAGTTATCCCAGCTGACCTCATAGAGTTAGACATGGTCGATTTTTACCTCATCCTTGGCATGGATTGGTTACACTCCTGCTATGCCTCATTTGATTGCAGAACTAGAGTTGTCAAGTTCCAGTTTCCAAACGAATTAGAATGGACGGGAAGCAGTTCAGCGCCTAAGGGTAGGTTTATTTCCTACCTTAATGCCCATAAACTCATCTCCAAGGGATGTATTTGTCATCTAGTTTGGGTCAAGGATTCCAACTCTGATACCCCAACTATCCAGTCAGTTCTAGTAGTCAGCGAGTTCCCAAATGTTTTTCCTGAGGATCTTCCCGGAGTTCCCCCTGAACGGGAAATAGATTTCGGAATAGATCTCCTCCCAAATACTCAGTCCATCTCCATCCCTCCTTACAGAATGGCTCCATCTGAGCTTAAGGAGTTGAAGGAGCAGATGAAAGATCTTTTTGACAAGGGTTTTATCAGACCCAGCATGGTGCTCCAATACTATTCGTGCGTAAGAAAGACGATACCCTCAGAATGTGCATAGATTACCATCAGTTGAACAATGTCACAGTCAAGAACAGGTATCCCCTACCTAGAATTGACGACCTGTTTGACCAACTTCATGGAGCCAGTTGTTTCTCAAAAATCGATCTCACTTTAGGGTACCATCAATTAAGGGTTAGAGAGTGTAACATACCAAAAATAGCTTTCAAAACTCGGTATGGTCATTATGAGTTTGTGGTGATGTCCTTCGAGTTAAAAAATGCCCAGCAGCGTTCATGGATTTGATGAACAGGGTCTTCAAGCAGTACCAAGATATGTTTGTCATTGTATTTATTGACGACAATCTATGCACTCTAGAAATGAGAAAGAGCATGCCAATCACCTAAGGTTAGCATTACAGACACTTAGGGGCCATTAGTTGTTCGCCAAGTTCAACAAGTGTGAATTCTGGTTAAAGTCTGTTACTTTCTTAGGTCATATGGTCTCAGGGAAGAGATACAAGTAGACCCACACAAGATAGCAGTAGTGAAAGATTGGCCCAGACCTACCTCTCCTACTGAAATCAGGAGTTTCCTGGGCTTAGCCGGGTATTACCGATGGTTTGTGGAAGGTTTCTCCTCTATAGCATCTCCTCTGACTAAGCTAACTCGGAAAAAAGTGAAATTTTAGTGGTAGAGTTTTCAGGAGTTGAAGACTCGACTCACTACCACTCTAGTTTTAACCTTGTCGGAAGGATCAGAAGGGTTGGTTGTTTATTATGATGCTTTCAGAGTTGGATTTGGTTGCGTTCTGATGAAAGGGGGCAAAGTGATAGCCTATGCCTCCAGAAAACTCAAAATTCATGAGAAGAATTATCCAACTCATGACTTGGAGTTGGTAGCGGTGGTGTTCGCACTAAAAATATGGAGACATTACCTTTATGGGGCTCATGTGGATGTGTTCACAGATCACAAGAGCCTTTAGTATGTGTTCAGCCAGAAGGACTTAAATCTGCGTCAGAGATGATGGTTAAAGTTGATAAAAGACTATGACATGAGTATGTTGTACCACCTGGGCAAGGCCAATGTGGTTGCTGACGCTCTAAGCAGACGGTCTATGGGGAGTGTAGCTCATATTAAGGAAGGCAAGAAGGAGTTAGTGAGGGATGTTCACAGATTAGCCCAGTTAGGGGTGCAGTTGGTTGATTCAGCCGAAGGTGGTGTGGTAATGCAAAGTGGGTCGGATTCATCTTTGGTAGTTGAAGTTAAGTCCAGCAAGGATGAAGATCTAGTTCTACTTAAACTTAAAGAAGCATTTCTCAGGAAGGAGGTTGAGGCTTTCTCCAAAGAGGGAGATGGTGTGTTCTATTATTAGAGAAGATTGTGTGTGCTGGATGTTGGGGAGTAGAGACAGCAGATACGGGCTGAGGCACACAGCTCGAGATACTCCATTCACCCTGGTGCCACTAAAATGTACCTCGATCTGCGGGATTTTTGCTGGTGGAACGACACGAAAAGAGACATTGCTGAAATCGTAGCCAAGTGCCTGAACTGCCAGCAAGTCAAGGTGGAGCATCAAAGGCCAGGAGGCATGACTCAAGATATCAGTATACCCACATGGAAGTGGGAAGAAGTAAATATGGACTTCATTACAGGACTACCCCGGACTCGTCGACAGCATGGGTAGTAGTAGACCAGATGACTAAATCAGCTCACTAAAACCACAGACTCAGCCGAGGACTATGCCAGACTTTACATCTGAGAGTTAGTCAGACTCCATGAGGTGCCTTTATCTATCATTTCAGACAGAGGAACTCAGTTCACCTCACACTTTTGGAAATCCTTTCATAAGGGACTGGGAACTCAAGTCAACCTCAGCACAGCTATCCACCCATAGACCGATGGGCAAGCTAAGCGAACTATTCAGACCTTAAAAGTGTCATGACCCGAGCATAGACCCGGATCGTAGGCACAGGACAAGGGACCCCGAGAGACCCCAAGTTGACCCATGACATAAGTATTCAACTAACTCATTCAATAAGCATGAAGAAAGCATAATTATAACTCGGCGAAGGTCTCATACAATGACACATCAGAATAATATCCGAAGCTATTCATACATAAGTCGAAAAGCCTCTAGTCTAGATGAGTTGATGGGACAAGACCCCAACTAACTCCACAAAACCTGAAACTAAACTACTACATGAAACTGGAAGTCTAGTCCTCGAAATATGAGGACTCACCACTCATGAAAGTGCTAACTCTGACAAGTTATTATGAATAGGGCTGAACCTGGAAAACGGGTCCTGCATCATGAAATGATGCAACATAGAAAGTATGCAGTTAGTACATGAAATGTACCGAGTATGCAAGGTAAGTAAAACCGCTTTAGTAAAGTAAATCATTTAAAACGTTTCATAACATATCATAAGCTTTCAACATGAGAGGAAAGGAATACATGCTTACTTCTAAAATCATAATCTTACCATAACATGACCATGCATAGCTTTATAACATCATGACTGACTCGAATGACTTAAAGCTGAAACATGACATTTATTTTAAAAACTGAACAATAAGTCAAACCTTACTTTTAGAACATGCATGAGTAAAGAAATCACCATGAGTAATGAATATTCAAATATGAATGATATAGACAGTGGGAGACTCGTCACTTAACCGACATACCACGATAGCGCTGATATGGTCCCGACTATCACACTCAAGTGGGTAGAGCCGTCCAAAACCTTGCTAGGGCTAAGGACTCTACCATGATATCAATATCAAGCTGAAGGGCCAATCAGGCCGGGGATAGTTCACAAGGGAGGTCACAATAACATAATAGTATCAACCTACGTTGGCGCATAGTTCTAGGGCATAGGGTGATTGACCCTTAACCCGCTCGGTGCTAGACTCTTCACCCAAAAACATGCAATGCTCTACATCGTATATAACGAGGCTCAACATCGTCAATAGACGAAGCTCAACATCGTCTAATGACGAAGCTCAATATGAAATCATGCATAACTCAACATTGTATGTAATGAAGCTCAACACTGTCTATTGAAAAAGCTCAATAATGACATACATCTCAATTATAAATTCATGCATATGAGAAGCTTTATTTTGAAACATACCATACGCTAGAATTAATGAAAAATTGGGAAACTTCACTTCAAACAATGTGGTAAGCTTATGTCAAGAAAATCATCACTTTAAATCCACATGTGGGCATTGTCCAAAGCTTTATCATGCTAGGATCTACTCGTTTCCTTTTGAAAACAACATCATAATCATCGGTAGCTTTAGAAACATGCTTTTCATCATGAAATCTCATCATCATTATGCATTCAATATCATTCTCTTCTTTCATGAACTTCTCAGCCATGGGCATTTAAATTTCATAATTTAAAAATCACAATTTGGATTGAAAATAATTTAAAATCTACACGATTCGTCAATATAAACATAATCTAATCATACCCATGTATAGAGATTGAAGAATTATGCAATTGGGTGAAAACCCCATACTTGATTATAGACAATTTGTCATGATTTAATAGAAATTAGGCATGGGTGTGGAAGGAGACACCCACTCATAGCCTTACATACCTGGGACTTGGTGAATTCTTACACCCTCTAATTGCCCAAGCTAAGATTCCAATGGAAACCTTGAGATTTTGCCTTGAATCTCCTCTTCAAACCTTCAAACTTGCATGCATGGGAAGAATGACTTAGAATGGGTTTTCCCCTGCTTAAAACCCATTGAAACAAGCCTTAAACAACGTAGTATAGGTCTTAGGAACTTAGGAAATTACGAGAAGGCCCTTACTATTTCGCAGAAAATAACTGCCAGGTGACCATAACGGGTGACCTGACGACTCGTCAGGACGGGCAACGACTCGTCGAGTCGCTTGTCAAGTACACTGGATAACAGTTCTACTGGGGCTCGTAACGGATGACTTAACGACTCGTTCCCTGTGACCACAACTTGTAGTCACCTCCCGTCAAGTACACTGCCTTAACATCAATGAAAATCCACTTTTCTTGATCACGACATACCTCACAAGTCATTGGGCCTAACCACGACTCATGGTGTCCCATCCGTTAGGTAGACTGGACAATCCTCCTATAAAATTCCAACTCCACCCCGCGATTGACATGACAACTTGTGGTGGCTGACCACGAGTCGTTCCCTTACTTGTTGGGACCTCAATCCTTCATTTCCCCAAGGCCTCACCACGAGCCACCTGACAACTCGTGGGGTCTCCTCATGAGTCTTCCCACGACTCATCCTGTGCCTGCAACATCAATTTTATAATTTTCCCATTTCAACTCCCGGGTCCGATCTTTGAGCTTCTAGGGTATAACAATATCTCCCTCTTGGGAAAATTCGTCCTTAAATGTTAGAAACACACAAAAAATGTAGAAACATGCAATCATCATATGCAAATACTGATTATCAAAATCAAAAACTGATGGAATGACTACCTCCGAAAAGAACTACATAGCTGAACTGAACTACATGATTCAAACTTGCGTACATGAACTAAATATGGAAACTAATTAGATAATTAGGGCAAAACTGATACCTCAACTGGAATTGAGCCGGTAGGGAATTAGGGGTATTTTGCCATCATAGCTGCTTCGGCTTCCCATGTAGCTCCCTGAACATGCTGGTTTCTCCATAACACCTTCACCGAAGCTACTTCTTTATTCCTTAGCCTCCGAACCTGATGATCCAAGATTGCAACTGGAATTTCCTCATAACTGAGGCTATCTCCCATACCAACACTTTTCACCGAGACTACTAAAGCTGGATCACCCAAGTACTTTTTCAAGAGCGACACATGAAACACTGGATGTACTGAAGATAACTCTGATGGTAAGTCCAACTCATACACTACCTTACCAACTCTTCTCATAACCCGGTAGGGACCAACATAGTGGGAACTTAGTTTTCCTTTCTTTTCGAACCACATGACTCCCTTAATGGGAGATATCTTTAGAGATACCCAATCATCAACTTCAAACTCCAAATCTCTTCTTTTCACATTCGCGTATGACTTTTGATTACTCTGAGCAGTTTTCAACTCGTCCCTTATCAACTGAACCTTCACCATAGCCTTGTGAACCAAATAGGTCCTATCATAGCTGCATCACCAACCTCAAACCATCCAACGGGGGACCTCCACCTCTGCCCGTAAAAAGCTTCGAATGGTGCCATTTGGATACTGGAGTGATAGCTGTTGATCTTGGGCAGATTTATATGCCCAAGTGATACTCAAACGTATCATTTTCGTCTTGTTTATTGTGCAATGTGTATACATTTTCATGTAATTGGTAATAAAATGTGAATTTATACTAACCAACATGATTAGCATTGTTTTGTAGGTAAAACATGATTTTGAGGAGCTAAAATGCATGTTGGAACAATATCAGAGTTGGACTTGGATGCGAGCACGGAAAAGACATTGGAATGCACAATGTAGAGGGGCTCCGCAATGGAGCTGTGCCACGCTACCATCGCGGAGGCACACTGCATGGAGGATGAATTAATTTGGCAATTTCCAGTGAAGCCTCGCGACAGCTCCGTGGCACGGAGGCAAGCCTCCGCGTTGCATGTCGTGCCACATTGAGGCTATATTCCCGGACCCTGGATTTCCAGTGAGGGTCCGTGTCCACGCCGTGTCACGGAGGCAGTGCTCCGCGTTGGCCTCCGTGACACATTGCTTGTTATTCCGGGAAAAATTCCCACTAGTATAAATAGAACACTTAGGCTTATTTTTAATAAATTCAGACTTGGTGGAGCAAGGACGTGGGTTACAGGTAGTTGAGAGACGAAAAAGCTAAGGGTTTTTCTCTCTTTCTTTCTTCTTTCAATCAATTGTTTGTATGATTAACACTTGTTTTAGGATGATTAATCCACAAATGAGTGGCTAATTCTCTTCCTTGCTGAGGTTATGAACAATGGTGATGAATTGTGATTATTGAATTGTATGGTTTTTCATCTTCTTCTTCTATGTTGTTCTATTAATTCTTGTTTCTACTGCATTAGTGTGTGGCCGACATTAATGTACATCTAAAAAGTCTGATTTCACTCGAGAGAGCACGAAATTGGAAAGTTGTGAATTAATAGGGTATTGTTCTTAACTTGATTTTGGAAAATTGGGTTTTGATGTGCTTTCCTGATAGAAATATACTTGAAAGCCGTATTAGTCAATTTAGGAACCGGAATTGTATTGCTAGGTCATAAATTGCATTTGATCACAGAAATGTAGACGGATGGTTTATGATTCTTAAGTGAGATTAAATACGAGAGTTTTAATCTCTTGGCTAATGTTCTTGGCTAGCAACTAGAAGAGAAGAATAACCGAATGATGATGATAATCAAGTTCATTACTTGTTCTTAACCTTGGCATGCTCATATCCATAGTTTAAATTCAAAGTAAATATTCGTTAATAGTTTTAGTATATAATTTATAAACAAAAATTATTTAACTTTTGGTTACGTTGTTGTCAGCATATTAAGAAGTAAGATAGAATATAGTATACTTGAGCAATTTTACTTATCCAGAGTCTCCTTGGTTCGATACTTGTCTTACTTAGCCACTTTATTACTTGTTTGATCACGTGCACTTGCGTGTCGGTTTTTAACCCATATAGCAAACCACTGGACAAGTTTTTGGCGCCGTTGCCGGGGAGACTAGGCAATTGGTGAAATTGTGTTAAGTGTAAATTTACTGTATTTTTGTTTTATTTTCTTAAGTGTTGACAACTTGGTCTTAGCCTGTATTTTGCAGACTTGATTTCTGTGAACACTAGCAAAGGACAAGGAGCTGGTGCAATCTTATACAGTGCCTGAACGTGAATTTCATAGTAAACGCAGAGAAGCTCTACAAAAGAAGCTACAGTTGCTCAGACAGTCTATAATGGAGAAACAAAATCCACCGGTTGTGAGGGCAGTGTTAGTGCCCGACGAAGCAGCAGCAAGGCCGGTTCACGAGGTGGAAATCCCACATGCCAACAACGTACATTCAAGTATCCGCAAACCAGAGCCTGGAGGGAGATTTGAATTAAAACAGAATATGGTGCAACTTTTGCACACAAGCGGGCAATTTACCGGTCTCCCTCATGAAGACCCACAACAACATCTCCAGAATTTTTTGGAGATAAGTGACACTTATATACCCGCTGGAGTGTCACCTGATTATGTTCGGCTCACCCTATTTCCGTTTTCCTTACTTGGTGAAGCCAAGAGGTGGTTAAAAGCTGAACCACCAAATTCTATATCAACGTGGGATGATCTAGCACGAAAGTTCTTGATAAGATTTTTTCCCTCTGGTAAAACAGCCAGACTTAGAAGTCAAATTCTAAGTTTCAAACAGAGGGAGGGAGAAAATTTATATCAAGCCTGGGAAAGATTTAAATCCATTTTGCGGGACTGTCCTCATCATCATCAGTCCAATGAGGTGTTGGTACACACATTTATTGCGGGTTTGGAACGCCATACTAAAATTTTGTTAGACTCAGCAGCTGGAGGGCAAGCGCTGGAAAAGACTTATGAGGAGCTGTACACTCTGCTCAACCGAATTTCACAGGGCAATCCAGAATGGAATGCAGATTCATCTCGAGATGGAGCAAGGAAAGCAGCAGGAGTGGTTGAAGTGGATGGATTTACAGCTATCGCTGCACAGATAGCTGCCTTGCAGAATCAGTTGAACAACCACTTCAGCAACATGAATTTAAACCAGCCTTCAGCTTCAGTCAATGCGGTCCAGCAAATGTGGTGTGAAGTGTGTGGTAGCAGTGAGCACTCAACTGAGTGCTGTGGAGCAAACCCAGATTCGGTTAACTTTGTGGGCAATGCACAGAGAAATCAGCAGCAGTTTGGTAGCGGCTACAACTCAAATTGGAGGAACCATCCAAATTTTTCGTGGGGTAGTAACAACCAACAAGGCCAAAGTTCGGGTCAGGGTATGCACAGGAATCAAGGAGGGCAACAGAACTACCAATCTCAATTCAAAAATCACAATGCCCCTCCTCTACCACCATCACCGAGCATTGAAGAAATGTTCAAGACCATGATTGCTAATCAGGCGCAATTGCAGGCTGACTATGTTAAATTGGCAGCCGAAGTGAAGAATAATCAATTAGCGACCAAGGCTCATGAGTATCAATTTGGGCAATTTGCTAGTGCCCAAAACACAAGGCCCAGAGGAGGACTGCCTAGCGACACGGATCCTAATCCGAAGCAGGTAAATGTAGTGACCACGAGGAGGGGTTTGCAGCTGATGGAGGTGGAACCGGAAAGACTGCCTCAAAAGTCAGGAGCAGCAGATGTTGAGGGAGAGAAACTTGCGGATAAGGGGAAGACCAAAGAAGCTGAATCAGAAAGGCCTCCACCCCCGTTCCCTCAACGACTCAAGAAACACAAGGAGGAGGCGTGTTTCAAGAAATTTATGGAGGTGCTTAAACAGGTACATGTTAATTTACCTCTTGTTGATGTCTTGCAGGGAGTGCCAAAATATGCGAAATATATTAAAGACATCGTGGCCAACAAAAGTCGTCTGACTGAGTATGCCACGGTAGCTTTGATGGAGGAATGCACTTCCCGGATCCAAAATAGACTGCCCACGAAGCTGAAAGACCCTGGAAGTTTTACTATCCAGCTTACTATCGGGCAGAGTATCCGAGCTCGTGGATTATGTGACTTGGGGGCGAGCATAAATCTGATGCCATCTTCGGTATTCAGAAAGTTAGGTCTAGGGAGTCCTAGACCTACAACCGTAATCTTGCAGTTAGCAGACAGATCCTTAGCTAGGCCGGATGGCATTGTTGAGGATGTGCTTGTGCAAGTGGGCTCCCTCATTTTTCCGGTCGATTTTATTGTTCTGGATTTTGAACCAGATGCTGAAGTCCCATTTATCTTGGGATGACCCTTTTTGGCAACTGGAAAAGCATTAGTTGACGTGGCTGCGGGTCAACTTACAATGCGAGCACATGACAAGGTAGAGGTGTTCGATGTGTACAAAGCACCCAAGCTCCCGATGGTAAATGAAGAACTCTCGGTGATCAATATAATTGATCATGGGAATGCTAAGCACATGAGTGATTCCCGAGAGTTCATGGGAAGACCACCAGATAAAGGTGAGCACTACTGGGGGGAGGACAAGGATCATGAAAAATCATCCATCACCCTAGTGGATAATTGAGCATACAGGACGTCGAGCCGCGACGGTAAACCAGGCGCTGCACGGGAGGCAACCTGTGAAAAATATTTTTTTTTCTTTTGTTTAGTAAAGTGTAAATAGTTTTATTTTAATTTTTCTTTTTCTTGAGTTAGTACAAATTTTTTGTTTTAGTTAGTATTTTTCATTTTAGTTAGGGAAATCTATTAATCTAACCAATTTTGTTTAGTAAAGTGATTTTCAGGTCAACCGGAGAAAAATGTGCATGGAATCGGGAAGGAAAAGGCAAGGTATGAAAAAATGAATAAAATGAAGAGACAGAGCACTGGGGCGATGGCTCCGTGTCACGGAGGAAGGGCTCCGCGTTACCCTCCGTGACACGTTGAGGTTAATTCTGGATTTTTTAAAAATTCCAGTGAGCCATCGCGTTAGCTCCGTGTCACGGAGGAGGGGCTCCGCGTTACCCTCCGTGACACGTTGCCCTATATTTTATGACGGGTCACACCGGGTTGCCGAGTGACCCGCGTGTTTCCCTTCATTTTTAACCCCGATTTTAGTACCTTTTCCCCCATTTCCTCTCTTCTCCGCGACCAAACACCCGAATCCCCCTCCCCAACCAACGTGCCACGCTATTAAGCAACCAAATTGTCGAGTTTCTTCGATCATTAAACTTAAAGGTATGTTTTCCTCTACTCTCTCAAGTTTTTGTTGATTTTAGTCGAATTTGAGCATGGGAGGTGAGATAAATCACCCTAATTGGCAATTTAGCATGGAATTGAATTATTCTTTGATGGATAAATGTTCGGAATGTTGTAATTAGCGTTTGAACTTGTCGATTGCGTGAATGATTCGAATTTGATTGTAAAATTGAATTCTAGGGCTGGGGTTGTTGAAATCGAATTGGGTAACTTGATAAATTGGTGAATTATATGCCGGGGTGTGTTTGTGAATTGATATAGTCGTTGTAAATATTGTTTGAAGGTAATAGACGATGAATTCTCGGGTTTTGGGAAAATGTAAAAATTGTTCAAATTGGTTTGGTTATTTGGATTCGTATGTATATAGAATTTTTGTCGTTGTTTTTGTTTGTCGTCTTCGTTGCTAAGTGCGATGGTTGAATTGCTACCGATGGTAGGATTGGGATTAGCTGTATGAAGTCTGAGTAGTACGCTAAAAGTTATACTGTCAAAAATTTTTTGGTGAACGCACTAAGCATAAATTGTATAGTTGTTTGTGTTTAGGTTGTAAATAAAGTAATCCTTGCCGTAGTATCGTAAGAGTAGCTAAGGACTAAGTGTGGGGTAAACTTAGTTTAACCTGACCTTAGTCAAAGCTAATATGCATTTAGCTTGACGTGGTGCTTGTTTATTTGTATTGACAGGTACAATGGCAAGTAGGCAGGATAAGGGTAAAGGTGCATCTACTTCAGGCACCGGGAGAAAACGCATGAGATTGGGCACAGCAGTCCCAGCTGCACCAGCTGTTCCGCGCAGCCAACGCCGCCAATACGGAACGAGGTGGGTGACCGATGAAGGGAAGAAGTGGTACGCTAAACATAAGGAGAATAAGTACTTCCCTGAGGAGCATATTGCACGGGAACCACTAGCACAGGAGTTCCCCCGTATTGTGCAGAGAATCAAGGCAGCTGGGCTCAGCTTCATATTTCAGGAGCCCAAGGAGTGCAACCTACATTTAGTCCAGGAGTTCTATGCAAATTGGAACCCGGCCATCAGAAGCCACACAATAAAAATCAGAGGGCAGATTGTCACTCTGGAACCCCAGAAATTAAATGCCATCATTGGAGCGCGAGACACAGACGCCCACGTTCTCCGCCAGCTGAACATCACCCCACCATACGCCGATATCAGACGCACTTTGTGTGGGGCTCGATCCACAGCCCGATGGAGCAGACATAAGGAGAGGGGTTACCACCAGACTCTACCGTATTCTCAAATGAACAGGGAGGCCAGAATATGACTGAAAATAGTTTGTTCGTGCTTGATCCCGGGGGTGCACATGACGGATGTGTCCCGGGACCGTGTGTGCCTGGTGTATGCCCTGATGAAAGGGCTAGAGATTAATGTTGGGGCGGTCATCATATCCGCCATGAAGAGAGCCCGACTACAACAGGGCCACAGGTATGGGTTCGGCGGACTCATCACCACCTTTCTCCGGGGCCTCGATGTCGAGAAAGAGGCTTTGGACTACATCCCGCAGTTGGAGTGGAGGGCCCTTGATGTTACCAAAACTAAGGCCCTCGACACCACACACGGGCCAGTACTGACACTGGGCGAGAGACATGCTCGTGACGATCAGTACATGGCACGGATGTTTGGTATGCAAATGCTTCAGCTCCGGATTGGTGGGAGACCAGCCACGGAGGAAGAGTTATGGCAGCTGGAGCTGGATTACCCATTTGGCAAAAACGCCAAAGCTTTGTGCCGAGTGGGGCTAGCCTTCGTTGAGCCCACTGACGATGATGTTCCCACGGACGAGGAGACACGTCGGGAGGACTCCGATGTGGAGTCCGATGACAACGATGGAGGTGACTCGGACATGGGTGATGAGGCAGCAGCACCGGATGAAGAAGTCGAATATTTCAACTGATCAGGGAGTTCCACCACCCGAAATTTTTGTGATTTTTAATTTTTGTGAACACTGGGGACAGTGTTCGATTTAAGTGTGGGGTGGGGAGTAGCTAGGTGCTGGGGCTGGGCTGATTTGCTGTATGTTCTTCCTTTGTTTTGTATGTATGCTTATGTTTCCCTGTGGTTGTGAGTGCAAACTGATTTGTATGTGTATCTGTACATATTTTTGTGGTAATTGATGTGTGTTGTGAAAGGTTGTGGTTGCCAGTGTAAATATTTTGTAAATTTTGTAAATATTTTTTTTCTATCGAAATGATCGATATTTTTAAAATTTTTGCGAAAATATTTTGTACATAGTAAAATATTTTGTAAATATTTTTCCATCGAAATGATCGATGTTTTGCAAAAAATTTTCAATTTTTATTTTTGGGTTTCTCGGAGTTTGTTTTTGGTTCTTTTACCGAGAATAGTCCCATTGAACCGATGTCATAGTTAGTGACCGTTCCCTATGATGGATGGATGACGACCGTCTTAAGGGAAATGTAGTCGGTAGGAGTAGTGATTTTAATTTGTTTTCAGTTTTTCTTTGGTGGATTGCATCACTGAACCTGTAGTTACTATATGGTTGTGAAATTATGGTTGCGTGTTGTAACAAATATTCAAAATGTAAAAGTGATTCGTATGAAAGCATGCAATTTTGTAAATATGTTGAGTTACCTTGGCTGTAGAATTTGATTCGGTGTGATTGAGGCTTAATTTTTGAATTCATGTAATTGGCTAATTAAAGAGTCTGTGAATGCATCTTGAATCGAGCATGTGCATAAAGTGTGAAGTGAGGTATTGTTATTCCATGCTATTGTGAAGTGTCTAGAACTTGCCTGGTGTGTGTACAAAACGAAATCAAGGAGGTGTAGTGTTGGAAAGGATGTAGGCATTTCTTTGTCTTAACCGAGAGTTTCTATTTTTTTTCTTGTCATACTCTACCTTTTTATGTGATTGTATACCCTAGTTAGCCCGTTGAGCCTTTAGCCGATTATTTCTTTCTTTTGTCCAAAAATTGTATAAACTAAGCTTTATTCCTTCTTTTCATGAGCCGTAAAGTCTATTCAAAACTCTTAAGTGCTTAAGAAAAGAAAAATTTTCCCAAAGTGTCAAAGAGTGAGAATAGTGGAAAGAAAAAGAAAAGCAGAGTGAGGAAAGAAAAGAAAAGGTTGAAGAGGCACTTGTCATAATTAAATGATATTGAGGGTACATGAAAACCCTTTGTGTCATGCCAAGTGTGTTTGATGAAATGGGCCATATGAAAGTAAACCAGCATGAATGGGATGATGAAAAAAAAAGAAAAGAGAGAAACAATGTCCATGAGTTGATGGGAATGTGTTGAAAAGGCGCTTAAGGATGCTAGTGACTATTATTGGCTAATCCAATACATACTAGTTCCATAGCTTCCATTACAACCCATTAAAGTCCTACGTGATCTTACATTGCATTTCTTTATATTAGTGGAGTAATACACTAAGGGCAAGCCTATGGGTCATGACATGATGCATGTGAATTCTTTTGGCAGAGAGAGTGAAATTAATTTTGACATGCCCCTACTTGAATGTTTGTGTGTTGCATGAACATAAAAGGGAGATTCTCTTGAGTTGTGAGGGCACATGCTTGATGAAAGATTGATTTTCGTGTCGGATATCTTGATTAGCTGATTTGCATGAGTTTGCCGATATCGAGGGTCGATTCTTAAAGTCTAGGAAGTCTTGATGTATTAAAGGTCATTGCATTGTTAAGACCATGCATGTTTTCTTGATGATTTACAATATTGAATGATCGGTATGACCGTAGCGTAAATTGTCGCACCATAGTGGCGAAGGTTGGGATGTAATTTGCATGAGTTGTGTATGTGTTGTTCGAGGAAGAACAAGGATTTAAGTGTGGGGTAAGTGATCTTGGGCAGATTTATATGCCCAAGTGATACTCAAACGTATCATTTTCGTCTTGTTTATTGTGCAATGTGTATACATTTTCATGTAATTGGTAATAAAATGTGAATTTATACTAACCAACATGATTAGCATTGTTTTGTAGGTAAAACGTGATTTTGAGGAGCTAAAATGCATGTTGGAACAATATCGGAGTTGGACTTGGATGCGAACACGGAAAAGACATTGGAATGCACAATGTAAAGGGGCTCCGCGATGGAGCCGTGCCACGCTACCATCGCGGAGGCACACTGCATGGAGGATGAATTAATTTGGCAATTTCCAGTGAAGCCTCGCAACAGCTCCGTGGCACGGAGGCAAGCCTCCGCGTTGCATGCCGTGCCACGTTGAGGCTATATTCCCGGACCCTGGATTTCCAGTGAGGGTCCGCGTCCACGCCGTGTCACAGAGGCAGTGCTCCACGTTGGCCTCCGTGACACGTTGCTTGTTATTCCGGGAAAAAGTCCCACTAGTATAAATAGAACACTTAGGCTTATTTTTAATAAATTCAGACTTGGTGGAGCAAGGACGTGGGTTACAGGCAGTTGAGGGACGAAAAAGCTAAGGGTTTTTCTCTCTTTCTTTCTTCTTCCAATCAATTGTTTGTATGATTAACACTTGTTTTAGGATGATTAATCCACAAATGAGTGGCTTATTCTCTTCCTTGCTAAGGTTATGAACAATGGTGATGAATTTTGATTATTGAATTGTATGGTTTTTCATCTTCTTCTTCTATGTTGTTCTATTAATTCTTGTTTCTACTGCATTAGTGTGTGGCCGACATTAATGTACATCTAAAAAGTCCGATTTCACTCGAGAGAGCACAAAATTGGAAAGTTGTGAATTAATAGGGTATTGTTCTTAACTTGATTTGGGAAAATTGGGTTTTGATGTGCTTTCCTGATAGAAATATACTTGAAAGCCGTATTAGTCAATTTAGGAACCAGAATTGTATTGCTAGGTCATAAATTGCATTTGATCACAGAAATGTAGACGGATGGTTTATGATTCTTAAGTGAGATTAAATACGAGAGTTTTAATCTCTTGGCTAATGTTCTTGGCTAGCAACTAGAAGAGAAGAATAACCGAATGATGATGATAATCAAGTTCATTACTTGTTCTTAACCTTGGCATGCTCATATCCATAGTTTAAATTCAAAGTAAATATTCGTTAATAGTTTTAGTATATAATTTATAAACAAAAATTATTTAACTTTTGGTTACGTTGTTGTCAGCATATTTAGAAGTAAGATAGAATATAGTATACTTGAGCAATTTTACTTATCCAGAGTCTCCTTGGTTCGATACTTGGCTTACTTAGCCACTTTATTACTTGTTTGACCACGTGCACTTGCGTGTCGGTTTTTAACCCATATAGCAAACCACCGGACAGTTGTTATTGTAACCAAACTCGATCAAGGGCAAGTGATCATACCAACTACCCTTGAAATCCATCACACATGCCCTCAATATATCCTCGAGGGTCTGAATTGTTCATTTTGCCTGGCCGTCTGTTTGCGGATGAAAGGTTGTACTGAGCTTAACTTGACTCCCAAGTCCCTTTTGAAAAGAATGCCAGAATTGGGAGGTAAACTGAGTACCTCAGTCTGAAATAATAGACAAGGTCACTCCATGAAGTCGAACCAATTCCCGAATATATAATTTGGCATAATCACCCGCTGAATCCGTGGTTTTGACTGGTAGGAAGTGTGTAGCCTTGGTCAACCTGTCTACTACCACCCAAATAGAATCATAGTGTCGGCGAGTACGAGGTAGGCCTGTAACAAAATCCATATTAATCTCTTCCCACTTCCAAGTGGGAATGCTGACATTCAGAAGCACGCCTCCTAACCTTTGATGTTCGACCTTCACTTGCTGACAGTTCGGGCACTTGGCTACAAATTCTGCAATATCCTTTTTCAAGTCGTTCCACCAATATATTTCCCGCAAGTCATGATACATCTTGGTAGCACCCGGATGAATAGAATACCTGGATCCATGTGCCTCATGCAATATCTGGTTCCTCAAATTATCAACATTTGGAACACATAGACAACCCTGATACCGCAGCACACTATCTCCCCCTTGGGAGAAGACCTCCACCTTATGACTTCCAACGACTTCCTTAAGCTTTACTAGAATTGGATCCTCACCTTCCCTGGCCTTCACATCCGTCACAAAGTATGATTCTAATCCGTTTTGCACAACAACGCCGCCATCGGTCGAGTCGACCAATCTAACTCCCAATCTCACAAGTTGATGGACATCCTTCACTAACTCTTTCTTTCCCTCATCCATGTGGGACACACTCTCCATTAAGAGTCTACTAAGTGCATCCGCTACCACGTTAGCCTTACCCAGGTGGTAAAGGACACTCATGTCGTAGTCCTTTAGTAACTCCAACCACCTCCTTTGCTGAAGATTGAGATCTTTCTGCGTGAACACATATTGCAAGCTCTTGTGATCCGTGAATACATCCACATGGACCCCATACAAGTAATGCCTCCATATCTTCAATGCAAACACCACTGCGGCCAATTCAAGATCATGGGTCGGGTACTTCTTTTCATGAACCTTCAACTGTCTCGACGCATATGCTATCACTTTCCCATGTTGCATCAACACACCCGAGTCCAACTAGAGAAGCATCGCAATACACTACAAAGCCATCCATACCCTCAGGTAGAGTAAACACTAGAGCTGAAGTTAGTCGGGTCTTCAACTCTTTGAAGCTTTTCTCACAAGCCTCTGGCCATTGAAATTCACCTTCTTCTGAGTCAACTTAGTCAATGGTGCTGCAATAGATGAAAAATCTTCCATAAATCTACGATAGTAACCCGCTAAGCCCAAAAAGCTCCTAATATCTGATGGGTTCACCGATCTAGGCCAATTCTTTGCGCCTCAATCTTCTGAGAGTCTACTTTTATGCCATCATCTGATACCACATGGCCTAGAAATGCCACCTAGTCCAACCAAAACTTGCATTTGCTGAACTTTGCATATAACTGACAATCCTTGAGGGTCTGAAGCACAATTCTTAAGTTAGTGGCATGCTCCTCCTCGCTCCGAGAGTATATAAGGATGTCATCAATGAATACAATCATGAACATGTCCAAATATGCCTTGAACACCCTGTTCATTAGATCTATAAAAGCTGAAGGGGCATTGGTTAGGCCAAAAGACATAACAACAAATTCATAGTAACCATACTGAGTCCTGAAAGCGGTCTTCAGATGTCACTCTCCCGAACCTTGAGCTGGTGATACCCAAACCTAAGATCGATCTTGGAGAAACACTTGGCTCCCTGAAGCTGATCAAACAAATCATTAGTCCCTGGGTAAGGGGTACCTGTTCTTAATGGTGACTTTGTTCAACTGTCGATAGTCAATACACATGCTAAGGGAACTGTCCTTTTTTCGAACAAACAATACTGGTACACCCCAAGGAGACTTACTCGACCTTATTAATCCCTTATCTAACAGGTCATTCAACTGATCCTTCAACTCTTTTAGCTTGGCTGGAGCAATTTTTTAAGGCAAAATGGACATAGGCTGTGTGGCAGGAAGAAGATCTATACTGAAATCAATCTCTCGCTCGGGAGGGACACTTGGAAAATCATCACGAAAGACCTCTAGATACTCACGTACTACTAGCACTGACTGAATGGTCGGGGTCCCGGACTCCACGACCTTAACCCTAACTAGATGGTACATGCAACCCTTAGAAATCATCTTCCTGGCCTTAAGGTAGGAAATGAATCGACCTACAGGCACAACTGAACTAGCCTTCCATTGTAACAATGGCTCACCCGGAAATCTGAGCTCTACTGACAGGGTTCTACAATTAACTGAGGCATAGCATGCGAATAGCCAATCCATGTAGAGAATGACATCAAAATCGGTCATAGCTAACTCTATCAAGTCTGTTGAGGTGACCTTATGAAGGACTGAGACTGGGAAACCTCTATACACCAATCTAGCTATAACTGAGTCACCTACTGGAGTAGAAATTGAGAAGGGCTCTATAGGACACCGGGACTGACTCCGAAGCTACTGGCTACATATAGTTCACAAAAGATAGGGTAGCCCCCGGATCTAGCAAAGCATATACATCAATATGAAAGACTCTCAACATACCGGTGACTACATCTAGTGAGGCTTCCTGCTCCTAGAGAGTGGCTAAGGCATAGAATCTATTCTGGCACTGACCTCCAACTACACTAGTGGATGCCCCCCTAATGTGTTGTGCGTGAGGGAGGGGCTGTTGGGCTAGAAGATGGACCTCGACTCCCAAACTGGTCCTATCTTGCGGGGGAAAATCTCTGAGCATATGTCCAAGCTTCCCACATCCAAAACAAGCTCTTGATCCTGTCAAGCACTCTCTTGTGTGCCCTCGACCACATCTATAGTAAGCTGGGATGCTAGACTCTGCAGATCTGCTTCTATGACCTCTCGAGCCTGTCGCTCACCTCCTCTGATCATGTCGGGGCCTAGATGGTACACTCACGGTGGATGATGCTGGAGCCGACAATCTATGGTGGGTCTGCTGTCGATGCCTACCACCGAACCTCTATTGAGAAAATCGATGGACCTCGGTCTTGGCCCTCTTAACCTCCCTTTCCTTAGAGTGTGCCACGTTCATCTGCTGGGCGTACAACACTATGCAGGGGAAGTCCATGTCCTGGTGGAGCATAGCTGTCCTATAGTCCTTGTCTAAATATCCTGCTATACCATGCACAAATCTGCTCACCCGCGCCCGCTGGTCGGTCACTAACTCCGGTGCATACTTAGACAGGTGGGTGAACTCCAGGGCGTACTCCTGAACAGTCATCCTTCCTTGCTTTAGATTCACAAATTCAGCTGTTTTCAACTCCCTCATCTCTCGAGGGAAGAACTGATTGAGGAATACAACCTGAAACTCCTCCCATGTGACCGGACCTGCTCCAGCGGCCCTGCTGTTCTTCCACTGGCGGAACCAAATATGCACAACCCCCTTCAACTAGTAGGAGGCCATCTCTGGCACTTAACACTGCTCACCCCCATGACCTGGGTGATCTTGACAATCTCATCAATGAAATCATGCAGGTCCTCATCTACATTGGACCCCAGAAACTCCGGCAGGTTCATCCTCAAGAAGTCCCTGACTCGAGCTGCTGCCACATTGCCATTTTATGATACATGCGCAACGTCCTACTGATTGACCTGAGCGGTCAAGGCATGCGCAAGCATCTGAAAGGCAGCTCAGAACTCAGCATGAACGGTTGGCTCCGGTGCCTGAGGCTCCTGAACTGGTGGGGCTGGCTGGTGCTCATGACCTTTTCAATCATCGTGGTCTTCACCACCTTCATTCCTCCTTCCATTTATCCTTTTAGGAGCCATGATTCTTCAATCGCAAATAGCACGAATTAGAAGGATAGAAAGGCTTTTCATCGCATGACATAGATCATGAAAGAAAGAGACATTACCTAAAACGTCTAGTAGCCTCTTTGTCATAAGTGTGGCGCGCTTCACACCCATGAAAAAGATTCTACCTACACGTCTTTCATACTCCCTAGGACAACCCTATGGCTTTGATAAAAAGTTTGTCACTACCCGAGCATAGACCCAGATCGTAGACACGGGACAAGGGGCCATGAGAGATCCCAAGTCGACCCATGGCATAAGCATTTAACTAACTCATTCATTAAGCATAGAGAAAACATAATTATAACTTGGCCGAAGTCTTATACAGTGACACATCAGAATAATATCCGAAGTTATTCATACATAATTCGGAAAGCCTCTAGTCTAGATGAGTTGATGGGATAAGACCGCAACTAACTCCACAAAACCTGAAACTAAACTACTACATGAAACTAGAAGTCTAGTCTTCGAAATATGAGGACTCACCACTCATGCAAGTGCTAACTCTGACAAGTGATTATGAATAGGGATGAACTTGGGAAACGGATCCTGCATTATGAAACGATTCAACATAGAAAGTATACGGTTAGTACGTGAAATGTACCTAGTATGCAAGGTAAGTAAAACTGCTTAAGTAAAGTAAATCATTTAAAACCTTTCATAACATATCATAATCTTTCAGCATGAGAGGAAAGGAATACATGCTTACTTCTAAAATCATAATCTCACCATAACATGACCATGCATAGCTCTATGACATCATGACTGACTCGAATGACTCAAATCTGAAACATGACATTTATTTTAAAAGCTGAACAATGAGTCAAACCTCACTTTTAGAGCATGCATGAGTAGAGAAATCACCATGAGTAATGAATATACAAATATGAATGATATAGACAGTGGGAGACTCGTGACTTAACTAACACACCACGATAACACTGACGTGGTCCCCACTATCACACTCAAGTGGGCCGAGCCGTACAAAACCTTGCTTGGGCTAAAGACTCTACCATGATATCGATATCAAGATGAAGGACCAATCGGGCAGGGGATAGCTAACAAGGGAGGTCCTAATAACATAATAGTATCAACCTACGTTGGCGCGTAGTTCTGGGGCATAGGGTGATCCACCCTTAACCTGCTCGGTGCTAGACTCTTCTTCCAAAAACATGCAATGCTCTACATCGTATATAACGAGGCTCAGCATTGTCAATTGACGAAGCTCAACATCATCTAATGACAAATCTCAATATGAAATCATGTATAACTCAACATCATATGAAACAAAGCTCACCATTGTCTATTGACAAAGCTCAATAATGAAATACATCTCAATTATAAATTCATGCATATGAGAAGCTTTATTTCAAAACATGCCACAAGCTAGAATTTATGAAAAATTGGGAAACTTCACTTCAAACAATGTGGTAAGCTTATGTCAGGAAAATCGTCACTTTAAATCCACATGTGGGCTTTTCCCAAAGCTTTATCATGCTAGGATCTACTCATTTCCTTTTGAAAACAACATCATAATCATGGTTAGCTTTAGAAACATGTTTTTCATCATTAAATCTCTTCATCATCATACATTCAACATCATTCTCTTCTTTCATGAACTTCTCATCCATGGGCATTTAAATTTCATAATTTAGAAATCACAATTTGGATTGTAAACAATTTAAAATCTGCCCCAAGCTTCACAATTCATCAATATAAATATAATCTAATCATACCCATGAATAGATATTGAAGAATCATGCAATTAGGTGAAAACCCCATACTTGATCATAGAAAATTTATCATGATTTAATAGAAATAAGGCATGGGTATGGAAGGAGACACCCACTCATAGCCTTACATACCTGGGAATTGGTGAATTCTAACACCCTCTAGTTTCCCAAGCTAATATTCTAATGGAAACCTTGAGATTTTGCCTTGAATCTCCTCTTCAAACCTTCAACTTGCATGCATGGGAAGAATGACTTAGAATGGGTTTTCCCTTGTTTAAAACCCACTGAAATGAGCCTTAAATGACGTAGTATGGGTCTTAGGAACTTAGGAGATCACGAGAAGGCCCTTACTATTTTGCAGAAAATAATTGCAGGTGACCCTAACAGGTGACTTGATGACTCGTCAGGACAGGAAATTACTCGTCGAGTCGCTCATCAAGTACACTAGATAACAAGTCTTCCGGCGCTCGTAACAGATGACTTAATGACTCGTCCCCTGTTACCACGACTCGTGGTCACCTCCCGTCAGGTACACTGTCTTAATATCAATGAAAATCCACTTTGCTTGATCATGACATACCTCACGAGTCGTTTGGACTGACTACGACTCCTCGGGTCCCATCTGTTAGGTACACTAGACAATCCTCCTATAAAATTTCAACTCCACCCCATGATTGACATGACGACTCGTGGTGGTTAACCACGAGTCATTCCCTCACTTGTGTGGACCTCAATCCTTTATTTCCCCCAAGCCTCCCTACGAGCCACCTGACAACACGTGGGGTCTCCTCACGATTCATCCCATAACTCGTCCTGTGCCTGCAACATCAATTTTGTAATTTTCTCGTTTCAACTCCCGGGTCCGATCTTTGAGCTTTTAGGGTATAATAAGAAGATATGCTAAGAGTTTGTGCGATCGATTTTAAGGGGAATTGGGATGACCATTCTCCTCTTATTGAGTTTACATACAACAATAGGTACCACTCTAGCATTCAGATGGCCCCATTTGAAGCATTATATGGAAGAAGGTGTAGATCGCCTATAGGGTGGTTTGTGGTTGGTGAAGCTACCTTGATAGCCAAACTTAGTTCATGAAGTAATGCAGAAAGTTTAGCTCATTCGAGGAAGGTTGAAAATAGCTCAGAGCCGTCAGAAATCTTACAACGATGTGCGGCGAAGAGAGTTGGAGTTTGCAGTTGATGATTGGGTTTACCTGAAAATCTCGCCCATGAAAGGGGTGATGAGGTTTGACAAGAAGGGAAAGCTCAGTCTAAGGTACGTGGGACCTTATAGAATTTTGAGGCATATCGATAATGTAGCCTATGAGCTAGAATTACCTTCAGAATAAGTAGTTGTACACCCAGTTTTCCATGTGTCACTTTTAAAGAAGTGCATCGGAGATCCAACCTCAATTGTGCCATTGGGTAGTGTGGGAATAAAGATAGTCTCTCGTATGAGGAAGTACCAGTCCAGATCCTTGATCGCCAGGTTCGTAAGCTGAGGAACAAGGAAATAGCTTCGGTCAAAGTCTTATGGAGAAATCAGCAGGTTGAAGGAGCTACGTGGGAGGCTGAAGCAGATATGATAGGCAAATACCCGCACTTGTTCTCTACCAACTCTGTTATTGCTTAAAATGTTAGTTTTGCCTTAAGAAACTGATTTAGTTGTGGGATTCAATTCATGTGTATAAGTTTCTTTTAAAACTTTGGATGTATGTATGAAAAGAGAATTCAATTCAGTTATGTATTTTGAATTAGAGGAAGTCATTCCATCAGTTTTGGAGTTAAGTGAATAGTATCTAGAACTTTCATTGTTATTCTCTGCTCTCCTGTGTGTTTTCTAACATTCGAGAATGAATGTTTCCTAGGGGTAGCTATTGTAATTCCCCGAAAACTCAAAATGTAGATCCGCGAGTTAAATCAGAGAATCTAGAAAATATGCAGAAATGCTTCAGGACAACTCACCTAACAAGTGGTTAAGTGACCTAATGACTCATTAGGTCAGCCGTGAGAAGGAGGTTTGAGATTTTGTAAAAGGGAGACAGTGTTCCTAATGGGCGACCTCACGAGTCGTGGCCAGGTCCCACGACTTGTTAAGTCACTCATGGTTAGGCCGAAACCTAGAATTTTAGATGTTGGCAGTGTACTTAACGGGAGGTGACTACGAGTCGTGGTCACCTGCAACGACTCGTTAGGTCCCTCGTGGTCACCTAGATAGAAACCTGGGCAATGTACCCAACGGGTGTGACCACAAGTCGTGGTTAGGTCCCACGACTCGTTAGGTTACCCGTTAGGGTCACCTGACAGTTTTTCCCAGCGATTTTCTAAGGGCTATTTAGTAATTTCCTATTCTCCTAAGCTTTAAACTACGTTGTTTTGGATGTAAAATCAGACTTATTAGTGGGTTTGGATGGTTCCTCCCCTCATTCTCACACTTACTCTCACAAAATTTTATCGAAACTTCTCTCAATAAACTCTCTAGCAGGCGTAGGGTTCTTCCTTCATTGCAGTAGTTCAGGTCTTCTTCTTCAGGAATTTTTTAGACAGGTATGTGAGAATTCAACAAGGGAATTGTCCTTCCCTTTTGTCCCCCAAAATCCTCCCATAATTTCCCTATCATTTTAGCCTTGAGTTCTTCAAATATAGATAAATTTTTATGTTGGTTTTCATTAATTCAATTTGGATAATATAGATGTTTATTATTCATATGATCTTCATCAGTTCCTAAGTAAATTGTTGTTGTTCTTGCCAAGGTGATTTACAGCCCTAAATTTTCGAGTAAAGATTATTGCATATTAATTTCCGTCTAGTTTGTGAAGTATGTTTGGAATGAATTTCCTGGTAATTCCTATTATATTTATATTTTGAGAAATTATTCCATCGATAAGAATGATTTTAGCCTTGTTAGATGAGATTCCTTTAACTCTTGAAATTTCATTATATTATGAAATTCCTGTGTTGTTGGGATGAGTTGAGTTCTCTTTTAGCTACTTAGTAGTTTAGTTCAGATAGAATGTAGAACCTCTTCATAACTTTACAAAAATTGTCAACTGATCAATTTGACTTCAGTCTTTTCACGAGGTATTAGTGGTGCCTCCCAGTTATCATAATCAGCTCAGAATCCAGTTTATTGGTCCATTAGACGGTCATGACATTTTAGATATATAGCTCTGACCAGCTCCAAGACCCCAGTTCAGTTTACAGTTTGTTTTTAGACGGTTACGACGCTTCCATATAAGCAGCTCTGACCAGTCTAGAACTCAGTTTCAGAATCTGGTCTGATAAGACTCTCAGGGTACTTTCAGTTATATGTCCCTGACTAGTCTTGGACCCTAGTTTTGAGCTATTAGACTAGTAGTTCAGTTTGGGTTTTTCAGTGGGAGTAGGACTTAGCACCGAGGGGGTCGGGGTTCCAGTGCACCTAGGTTCCCAGAACTATGTTGGTATCGTAGGTTACAGTATTACTTGGCCTGATTGGCCCCAAACATTTTTGATCACGTAGTTCATGCCTTTATACCCTAGCAAGGTATATTGGGTCCTACCCATGGGGTGTATACATCGGACTCCGCATCTAGCTCATGTGATTATATGTCGGTTAGAGACTCTCCCACTAGTCGGCTCAGTTCAGTTTTAGTTTTGATAGTTCAGTTCAGTTCAGTGTGGTCTTTCAGACTCAGTGTTTTAGACTTAGGGCATGTCCTTGACCATCAGACAGGGTCATCTTGACTATTTCAGTTTACATCAGTAATTTAGTTCAGTTTACTTGTTGGTCATTGCATGTCCGTTCAGTTCAGCGTTTGTGTTTCAATAATGCTTTCACCCACTTATTCAGTACATTCAAAGTACTGACGCATACTTTTGTGTTGTATCATTTCATGATACAGCTACAGGTTCCCAGACTCAGCAGCGTTGGTTGCCACGATTCAGATCCTCTTCAGTCGCCATGGTAGTGTGAGTCCTCATCATTCGAGGGTCTTATTTTATTTTCATACAGTTAGATTACAGTTTTTATTTAGACTTAAGTTAGCTGGGGGCTTGTCCTAGTAACTCATCAGTTAGAAGGCTTTCAGACTTCAGATGTTTAGAATTTCATGTTTAAGTTTCATCTTAAATCTCATAAAGATGCTTTTATGTTATTATTTCAAAATTTCCATTGTACATTGTTTTACTCAGAATATCAATGTATGATAGACCAGGGGTTGACTTGGGGTCACTTGTGACTTCAAGTATCGTGTTACGTCTAGGGTGTAGTCTCGGGGCATGACACTCATTCTATGAGCATTTAGAGAAATGTGCCTCCCTAGTGAGTCATCGAAAGAAGAAATGGAAACAGAATTGGCCATGGGAATGGCAATGGAGATGTGAATTGGCCATCCCCACCAGCTCCAGCTGATCCTTTGCATGAGCAGGTGACTCAAGCTGAGTTTAGGGCTGCTTTTTAGATGCTAGCACAGGCTATGATATCCTAAGTCAACAAGTAGGTCGTTGACCATGTGAATCAAAATGGGAATGCAACGGCTGCCAGGATACGAGACTTCACTTGAATGAACCCACCTGAGTCTTATGGTTCTAAGGTAGAAGAGGATCTGTACGAGTTCATTCAGGATTACTCAAAATATGGGTGTTTTAAGAGAGGAGAGTGCAGATTTGGCCTCCTACCAGCTGAAGGGGGTTGCTCATATATGGTTCCGATAGTGGAAGGAGGGTCGTGGAGTAGGTGGAGTAGGCTATGATGAGTTTGTTACGCATTTCTTGGATAGGTTCTGTCCCCAAGAGTTGAAGGAAGCAAAGGCAGCAAAATTCATCAATTTGAAGCATAATGATATAACTAATTAGGAGTATGCCTTGGAATTCACCCAGCTGTCCCGATATGCTCCAGAGATGGTTATGGAGCTAAGGGCTAGTATGAGCAAGTTCATGAATGGGGTCGCATATTCTTTAGTCAAAGAGTGTAGGACTGCCATGCTGATTAGTGACATGGATATCTTTCGATTGATGATATATGCTCGGAAGATAGAGGAGGAGAAGATGAAGGAGAGAGAGAGGCCATGCGGGATAGGATAGGGAGTTTTGGCTATCCTCAGCAGAGGTCTGGTGGTGGACAGTCGCCCACAAACCCATTAGAGATCATCAGCCCTAGCTCCATCATTAACTAGTGTTCCATCTATGCCGAGGGGCGATCAAAGAGGTAGAACATCAAGCTCTATGATTTAGGGGAGCGTATCCGGAGAATGCACTTTTCCATCTTGCATGATATATGGTAGGAACCACCCGAGAGAGTGTGTGATTGGCAGGGATGATTGTTTCAAGTATGGTAAGCCTGAAACAAACTCAAGGATTTTCCTTCAGCCAGAAAGGTTGACGATAAAGGTCGTGCCCCAGCCACCACTTCAACAGCTCTAACAACTCACCCATCTCACTAGGGCGCATCTTTTAGTGCAGCTGGCAAATAGCTCCAAAATAGGTTCTATGCACTTTCATCTAGTTAGGAGTAGGAGAGCTCACCTAATGTGGTCACTGGTATGATACGAGTTTTCCATCTTGATGTTCATTAATTTCTAGATCCTGGGGCCATATTATCCTTCATGAATCCTTATGTTGCTATTAGTTTTGGTGTTAGTCCTGAAATTCTATCAAAACCCTTCTCAGTCTCTACTCTTATCGGTGAGTTAGTTATAGCTCGATAGGTATACACAGCTTGGCCTATCACAGTTCTTTAGAAGGTCACCTCAACAGACTTAGTAGAATTAGACATCACCGATTTCGATGTTATCTTTAGTATGGAATGGTTATATGCATGCTATGCTTTATTTAATCATAGAACCTTGCTAGTGGAGTTTCAATTTCTAGGTGAATCGGTTCTAGAGTGGAAGGGTAGTTCAGTTGTGCCTGTAGATCTCTTTGTTTCCTATACTAAGGCTAAGAAGATGATCTCTAAGGGGTATGTGTACCTTCTAGTTTTGGTTAAGGATTCTATGTCCGAGACCCCGACTCTTCAGTCAGCTCCTATTGTATGTGATTATCCGGAGGTGTTTCCAAATAATCTACCAGGAATTCCCTCTAAGTAAGAGATTGACTTTGGTATTGACCTTCTCCTTGCTACGCAGACCATATCCATTTCCTCCTTACGCAATGGCTCCAATCTAACTAAATGAGTTAAATGAGAAGTTGAAAGATCTCTTAGACAAGGGTTTCATCAAGCCTAGTAAGTCCTTGTGGGGTGCTCCATTTCTCCTTGTTTGGAAGAAGGATGGTTCCCTTAGAATATGCATTGATCATCGGTAGTTAAAAATGTTCACAATCAAGAATAAGTATCCCCTCCCCAGGATTAATGACTTGTTTTTCCATCTTTAGGGTGCCAAGTGCTTTTCAAAAATAAACTTCAGATCCGGCTATCACCAACTCAGGGTTAGGGAGAGTGACAATTCGAGGACAACCTTTAAAACTCGATATGGTCACTATGAGTTTGTAGTTATGTCTTTTGGACTAATGAATGCTCCTGCAGCTTTTATGGATTTGATGTATAGGGTGTTCAGGAAGTATTTTGACATGTTCGTCATTGTCTTCATTAATGACATCCCCATATACTCTTAAAGTGAGGAGGAGCATGCTACTCATTTGAGAATTGTGTTGCAGACTCTAAAGGACCATCAACTATTTGCTAAGTTTAGCATGCGTGAGTTTTGACTGAATTCAATTACAATTTTTGGTCATGTTGTGTCTAGTGAGGGTGTGCAGGTATACTCGCAAAGGATTGAGGTTGTCAAGAACTGGCCTAGACATGTTAGCCCTACTGATATTAGGAGATTTTTGGGTTTGGTTGGCTACTATATGAGGTCTATAAAGGGATTTTCATCCATTGCAGCACCATTGACTAGGTTGAACCAGAAGAAGGTCAAGTTTTAGTGGTTTAATGAGTGTGAAAAGAGTTTTCAAGAGTTAAAGACTCGACTTACTTCAACTCTAATTTTGAACCTACCAAAGGGCATGAATGGATTCTTTTGTGCATTGTGATACGTCTTGGGTTGGCCTTAGATGAGTGTTGATCTAGTATGGTAAGTTGATTGCTTATGCCTCGAGACAGCTTAAGACTCATGAGAAGAATTATCCGATGCGTGACCTTGAGTTAATACCAGTGGTGTTTGCCTTGAATATTTGGAGGAACTATTTATATGGGGTGCATTTGGATGTCCTCACAAATCATAAGGGTCTTCAATATGTGTTTACTTAGAAGGATCTAATTTGTGGCAAAAGAGATGGCTCAAACTTCTCAAGGACTATGACATGAGAGTCCTTTAACATTCGAGAAAGGCCAATATAGTGGTGAATGCTCTTAGTAAGTTGTCCTTGGAGAGTGTGTTCCATTTGCATGATGGGAGGATAAAATTGGTAAAAGATGTCCATAGGCTTTCTTGTTTAGGGGTTCGCCTTATTAATTTGACATATGGTGGTGTTATTGTTCAGAATGGGTTGGAATCCTCTTTGGTGACGGAAGTTAAGGCAAGGCAAGATGAAGATCCTATCTTAGTGAAGTTGAAGGAAGATGTCCAAAATCAGAAAGTGGAGGTTTTCTCCAAAGGGAGATAGTGTACTCCGATATCAGGGCTATTTGTGTGCTGCAAATGCAAATGGCTTGAGAGAGCAGATGTTGAGAAAGGCTTACAGCTCTCGATATTCTATCTATCTAGGTGCTGCTAGGATGTACCATGATCTACGGGAAGTCTATTAGTGGAATAGCATGAAGAAGGACATTGCAGAATTTATGGTTAAGTGTTCGAATTGCCAACATGTAAAGGTTGAGCATCAGAGACATGGAGGTATCATGGAAGACATCAGTATTTCTACTTGGAAGTGCGCCGAGATCAATATGGACTTCATTATAGGGTTGCCTCATAAATGCTAACAAAATGATTCTATATTGGAGATAGTGGACCAAATGACCAAATCAGCACATTTTGTAATACCTAGAAAGCCCTAAGATCAGACCCGGGAGTTGAAGTAGAGAAAATAGGATTTTTTGCACCATCTCACAGAAAGAGTCATCCAGTGACTCGTGGGTGCACCACGAGTCGTTGAGTGACTTGTGGGGAGGAGCTGGGACTGGGCAGGAAATTTGAGTTTTTAGGTGACCACGAGTGTGACCACGAGTGTGACCACGAGCCATGGTCAGTACCACGATTCGTGGAGTAGTCTGTGGAAAGGAGTTGGTTGAAGGATGGATGATTTCGGCTATGTCCCTAATGGGTTGTCACCACAAGTCGTCGGGAACACCACAAGTTGTGGTGTCCCTCGTGGTGCCCAGTGAAGATGGAATTCAGTGCAAGCAAGTAGAGGTGACCACGACCATGGTCAGGGACGACGGGTCATCCAGTCCCTCATTGTGACTGGCAGTGTGTTTTCCCTGCGAATTTATTAAGGGCTTTTCCGTAATTTCTAAGCTCTTAAGGCCTAAACTACACCGTTTCAAGCTTAGAATAGAGTGTTTTAAGAGGGGTAAGTTTATTCTAGGCGTATTCACTTCCATGCATGCAAGTCTAGAAGCTCCTAAGGGTGATCAAGCCTAAATTCTTCAAAGTTCTTCCCCAAATTCTCATTGGGCAATCAAGGAAGTTGTGAAATAAGATTTCTACAGATATGTAGCATTATGAATAGGTGTAATTGTCCACACCCATGCCCAATCCCCTCTCAATTCATGAAATTCTAGTTGATGAATCTATGGGGTTTTAACCCAACATGTGATTTCCTAAACATCTATCATGGGTGTGATCTAAGCATGTTTCTAATATGGAATTATGATTAATGGGAATATTTTACAATGTTTTCAATGATAAATTATGTTTTCAAGTTTTTTTAAAAAATTATGATGTCCATCCATAAAAGTCATGAAAGTTAAGATTTATGAAATAAGTATTCAAGCATGATGAGATGTATATAAAGAAAGTATGATTTCAAATGACCCATATCTATGTTCATGTTTTTGAATGATCAAGTCTATGTTAAGCATGTTTAAGTATTGGGGAAGCCCATATGATCAAGTATGTTTCATGAATTTGTCTGAACTACATGTATTAGCTTACCACATGGATTTTGGAGTCTAGGCTCCCACTATTTTCAGCTTGTGGTATACTTTGAGCCAAGGCTCCTCATATTACGATCTTTGAATAATGCATGTATTTTATGAGTCATCTTCATCATTAGACGATAATTCAGTTTCATTGAAAAATGATGGAGAGAATATGTATATTTCTGGGAGTTGTGTCTAGCATCGAGTAGGCTAAGGGTTAGTCAACCCTATGCCGCAGAACTACGCGCCAACGTAGGTATGTTCAGATTATTTGGGACCTCCCTTGTGAGCTTTCCCTACCCCCAAGGGGCCTTCAGCTTGATATCTATATCATGGTAGCGTCCTTAGCCCTGGCAAAGCTTTGGACAGCTCTGTCCACTTGAGTGTGATAGTCGGGACCACGTAAGCTCTATCGTGGTAATGTCAGTTATATGATGAGTCTCCCATTGTTCCTTATGATTCAGTTATGCATGTTCATCATTCATGATATTATATTTTGAGCAGGTTTGACCCAATGTTAAGTTTTACTTATGATTATCAGTTTTCGGCTTTGGGTCATTCGATTCAGTTATGATGTTTAGTTATATTCAAATCAGGATTTCAGATAACATACAAGCCCTACTCTCAGAATCTTATCTTGATTATGTTTTATAATATGCATGATTTATGATTTTACTTACTTAGAGGTTTTACTTACCTTGCATACTCGGTACATTCCACGTATTGACCACATATTCTCTATTGTATCGTTTCATGATATAGTCTTGGACATTCACACGCAGTGTTTTCATTAACCAGACCTGCAGCTTTAGCATTTATCAGCTAGAGTAGGTGAGTCCTCATCTTTCGAGGGCCCTTCTATATCTAGTACTTTCAGTTTCATACTTTAATGAGTTAGTTGGGGTCTTGTCCCATCAACTCTTCAATAGTAGAGGCTTTTTAGACATAATGTGTATTCAGTATTCATCTTTGGACTTGAGTTATGTATTCTGATGTTATGAGATTATCAAAGTTCCACTATATTAATTATGTTGATCTTCTGCTTTTTTTGATTGATTTAGATGTTATGTTCTGTCACGATCTGAATGGAGACCCAGATCGTAGACATGGAACAAGGGACCCTAAGAGACCCTAAGTCAACCCATGGCATAGGCATTCAACTAACTTATTAAATAAACATGAAGAAACCATAAATATAAACTCAGTGGAAGTCTCATACAACATCACATAAGAATAATATTTGAAGCTACACGTACATAAGTTTGAAAGCCTCTAATATGGATGAGTTGATGGGACAAGACCCCAACTAACTCAATAATATTGAATCTGAATTGAAAACTGAGAGTCTAGTCCTCGAAAGATAAGGACTCACCAATCCTGAGTTGATAAGGACTCTGGAAAGCTGATTAAGATTGGGGCTGAAGCTGCGAGTCGGGTCCTGTATCATGAAATGATACATCATAGAAAGTATGCAGTCAATATGTGGAATGTACCGAGTATGCAAGGTAAGTAAAACTTCTTAATTAAAGTAAATCATTTAAAACATTTCATACATATCATAAGCTTTCGAATATGAGAGGAGAAGCTACATGCATCCTTTCTGAAATCACAATCTTATCATAACATGACCATGCATAGCTTTATAGCATCATGACTGACTCGAATGATTCAAACCTGAAACATAACATTTATTTTTAATAGCTGAACAATGAGTCAAACCTTACTTTAGAACATGCATGCGTAAGATAACTTCCATGAGTAATGCATATGCAAATCTGAATAGTATATATGGTGGGAGACTCGTCAGTTAACTGACATACCATGATAGAGCTTACGTGGTCCTGACTATCACACTCAAGTGGGTAGAGCTGTCCAAAACATTGCCAGGGCTAAGGACGCTATCATGATATCGATATCAACTTGAAGGGCCAATTGGGTCGGGGATAGCTCACAAGGGAGGTCCCAATATTATAATAGTATCAACCTATGTTGGCGCATAGTTCTGGGGCGCAGGGTGATCACCACTCGGTGCTAGACTCTTCTCCCAAAAAAGACATGCAATGCTCTACATCATATATAACAAAGCTCAACATCGTCTATTGACAAAGCTCAACATGAAATCATGCATAACTCAACATCGTATGAAATGAAGATCATCCCTTGGCAAAGCTCAAATGACATAAATCGCAATTATGAATTCATGCATATGAGAAACTTGATTTCGAAACATACCACAAGCTCAAGTATAAGTGGGAGCATATACTCCAAATCATGTGGTAAGCTATATGTAGGGATATTTAACTCAACATTCCACAAGCTAGAAATTATTACTTTGGGAGACTTCGCTCCAAACAATGTGGTAAGCTTATTTTGGGAAAATCATCATTTTAAATCAACATGTGGGCATTGCCCAAAGTTTTATCAAACTTAGATATACTCAATTCATTTTTAAAACAATGTCATAATCATGGGTAGCTTTAGAAACATGTTTTTCATCATCAAATATCATCATCATTATACATTCAACATCATTCTCTTCTTTCATGAACTTCTCATCCATGGGCATTCAATTTCATCATTTAGAAATCACAATTTGGATTGAAAATAGTTTAAAATCTACCCAAGCTTCACAATTCACCAATATAAACATAATCTAATCATACCCATGTATAAAATTGAAGAATCATGCAATTGGGTTAAAATCCCATAACTTGATCATGAGAATTTCTTACACTAGATAGAGATTGGTGATGGGTGTGGAAGAAAACACCCACTCATGACCCTACATACCTGGGAATGGTGAATTCTGACACCTTCTAATTGCCCAAACTGAGATTCCAGTGGAAACTTTGAGATTTAGCCTTGAATGACCTCCTCAAAACTTCAAACTTGCATGCATGGGAAGAATGACTTAGAATAGGTTTTCCCATACTAAAAATCCACTAAAACGAGCCTTAAACAATGTAGTATAGGCCCCTAGGATTTAGGAATTACAAAAAAGCCCTTACTAAAATCGCTCAAAATAACTATCAGGGGGTCCCAACGAGGGACCCGACGACTCGTCATGAAGGGCCATGACTTGTCAGGTCATTCATCAAGTACACTAGTTAACAGATCCTTTAGGGCTCATAACGAGTGACGTAACGATTTGTTCTTCGAGACCATGACTTGTGGTCACCTCCCGACAGGTACACTGGTCGATCCTTCCATTTATTTCTCAACTTCACCCCATGATTAACCTGAGACTCATGGTGGCTTACCACGAGTCGTTCCCACGCCCGTGGGGACCTTCAACCTTCATTTCATCCAGGCCTTCCAATGAGCCATCTGACGACTCATGGGGTCTCCTAACGAGTCGTCCAACAACTCGTCCTACAACTGAAGCACCATTTCCAAATTTCTCCTCGTTTCAACTCCTGGATCCGATCTTTGAATTCTCGGGGTATCACATGTTCATGCCATTAGTCAAATTGGAGCCTCTCGGGGTTCCTTGTCTCGTGTATCGATTCAAGCATATGTTCGGGTCGTGAAAAACTTGGTATCAGAGAATTAGGTTTTGAAGTATGCTAGAGTGTCTGAAAGCCATGTTATGTAGAGTCTTTTTAATCGGTGTGAAGCATGCCACACTTATGATGAAGAGGATACGAGACATTTAGGAAATGTTCCCTTCTTTCATGATCTATGTAATGTGATGATATGACCTATGAGGAGTATGTACCCGAGCCGGTTGCCCACGCTGAGTTCGGGGCATCCATATAGATGTTAGCTCAGGCCTTGACCATAGCGCATGTCCCTCAGAACGGGAATGCGATGGTGGCAAGAGCCAAAGATTTTATAAGGATGAACCCTTCAGAGTTTCTTGGATCAAAGGTGGACAAGGATCCATATGAGTTCATTGATTAGATTCTAAAGATCAGCCAGATCATGGGGGTGAGCAGAGAGGAGTGCGCGATCTAGCCTCGTACCAGTTGAAAAGGGTTGCGTACATCTCATTCAAGCAATGGAAAGATAGTAGGGCAGTTGGAGCAGGCCCTATTTGTTGGGATGAGTTTTATGCCGCGTTTCTGGATCGGTTCTTCACTCGTGAGATGAGGGAGGTCAAAGTAGCCAAGTTTGTGAACCTAAAACAAGGGAAGATGATAGTTTAGAAGTATGCCTTGGAGTTCATTCGTTTGTCCAAGTATGCACCTGAGATAGTGGCGGATCAGAGAGCCAGAGTTAGTCAGTTCGTGCATCAGGTAGCGGACTACCTAGTCAAGGATTGTCGGACTGAGATGCTTCATCATGACATTGACTTTGCTCGCCTGTATGCCCAGAAGATGGAGGTGGTGTAGATGAGTGAGCGGGAGAGAGACCAAGAGGGCCAGGACTGATAGCTTCAGATTCTCCCAGTAGAGATCTAGTGGGCACAGTCAGCAGTCCCACCAGAGGTCTTCAGCTCCAGTGCCTTCGGCTATGAGTGTTCCATCTAGATCTAGGTGTGATCAGAGGGGATGAGCACCAAGATCTGGAGGTCAGAGTAGAAAACCCGCAGAGACTAGCCCTCTAGAGTGTAGCTGATGTGGCCGAAGGCACGTGGGTCAGTGCTTAGTAGGTTCAGGTGCTTGTTTCGGGTGCGGGAAGCCCGGACATATGCTTAGAGTTTGCCTAACAGCTAGATATGGTCATGATAGGGGTAGAGGCCCAGCCTCTAGTTCAGCAGCTCCACTAGAACGCTTAGCCCAGTAAGGGGCATCTACTAGTGCGGGTGGTGGTTAGCATCAAAATAGATTCTATTCCCTAGTATCCTGTCAGGAGCAGGAGGTCTCCCCAAATCTAGTCACTGGCGTGTTACGAGTATTCCACCTTGATCTACTGCATTGTTAGATCCAAGGGCTACTTTGTCTTTTATGACTCCCTATGTTGCCAGTAGTTTCGGAGTCAGTCCCGAAATCTTATCAAAACCCTTCTTAATCTCTACTCCAGTCCGTGATTTAGTTATAACTTAATGGGTATATAGAAATTGCCCTATCACAATCCTTCAAAAAGTCACCTCTAAAGATTTAGTAGAGTTATCTATGACCGATTTTGATTTATCCTCGGCATGGATTGGTTATATGCATGTTATGCCTCAGTCAATTGTAGAACCTGTGCAGTGGAGTTCAAATTTTTTAGTGAACCAATCTTAAAGTGGAAAGGTAGTTTAGTTGTGCCTGCAGGTCGTTTCATTTCCTACCTTAAGGCCAGAAGGATGATTTCTAAGGGTTGCGTGTACCATCTAGTTAGGTTCAAGGATGCTACATCCAAAACCCCGACTATCCAGTCAGTTCCTGTAAATATCCAGAGGTGTTTCCAAATGATTTACAAGGAATCCCTCCCAAGCGGGAGATCAATTTTGGTATTGACCTTCTTCACGATACGCATCCTATATCTATTCCTCCTTACAGAATGGCTGCGACGGAGCTAAAGGAGTTGAAGGAGTAGTTGGAAGAACTCTTAGACAAGGGATTCATCAGAACTAGAAAATCCCCATGGGGTGCACTAGTTCTCTTTGTCCACAAGAAGGATGGTTCTCTTCGGATGTGCATTGATTATCGGCAATTGCACAAAGTTACCATCAAGAATAGGTATCCTCTCTCGAGGATTGATGATTTGTTTTAACAGCTTCAGGGTGCTAAGTTCTTTATAAAGATGGACCTCAGATCTGGATACCATTGATCTTGGGCAGATTTATATGCCCAAGTGATACTCAAACGTATTATTTTCGCCTTGTTTGTGTGCAATATGTATATATTCTCATGTAATTGGTAATAAAATGTGAATTTATACTAACCAACATGATTAGCATTTGTTTTGCAGGAAAATATGATTTTTAGGAGCAAAAATGCATGTTGGAAAAATATCGGAGTTGGACTTGGATGCGAGCATGGAGACGACATTGGAATGTGCAGAATATAAGGGCTCCGCGATGGTGTCGTGCCACGCTACCATCGCGGAGGTACACTGCCTGGAGAGGGAACTAATGGACGAATTCCAGTGAAGCCTCGCGACAGCTCCGTGGCACGGAGATAGGCCTCCGTGCCACGTTGAGGCTAATTTACCGGACCCTGGATTTCCAGTGAGGGTCCGCGTCCATGCCGTGTCACGGAGGCAAGGCTCTGCGTTGGCCTCCGTGACTCGTTGCTTGTTATTCCGGGAAAAATTTCCCACTAGTATAAATAGCACACTTAGGTTTATTTTAATTAGTTCAGTTTTAGTTCAGACTTGGTGGAGCAAGGACGTGGGTTAGGAGCAGTTGAGGAACGAAAAAGCTAAGGGATTTCTTCTCTTCTTTCTTCTTTCTATCAATTGTACGTATGATTTACACTTGTTTTAGGATGATCAATCCACAAATGAGTGGCTAATTCTCTTCCTTGCTAAGGTTTTGAACATGTGTAGTGAATTTTGATTGTAAATGATATGGTTTTCTTCTTCTTCTTTCATGTTGTTCTATTAATTCTTGTTCTTACTGCATTAGTGCTTGGCCAACATTAATGTACATCTAAAAAGTCCACTTTCACTCGAGAGAGCAAGAAATTGGAAAGTTGTGAATTAATAGGGTATTGTTCTTAACTTGATTTGGGAAAATTGGGTTTTGATGTGCTTTCCTGATAGAAATATACTTGAAAGCCGTATTAGTCAATTTAGGAACCGGAATTGTATTGCTAGGTCGTAAATTGCATTTGATCACAGAAATGTAGACGAATGGTTTATGATTCTTAAGTGAAATTAAATACGAGAGTTTTAATTTCTAGGCTACTGTTCTTGGCTAGCAACATGAGGAAGAGATTAACTGGATTATTATTACAATCGAATTCATTACTTGTTCTTAACCTTGGCATGCTCATATCCATAGTTTAAATTCACGGTAAATAATTGTTAATAGTTTTAGTATATATTTTATAAACAAAAACTCAATTAACTGTTGGTTACGTTGTTGTTAGCATAGTTAGAAGTAAGATAAGAATATAGTATACTTAGGCAAATTTTACATACCCTGAGCCTCCTTGGATCGATACTTGGCTTACTTAGCCACTTTATTACTTGTTTGACCACGTGCTTTTGCGTGTCGGTTTATAATATATAATACCAATCGAAATAGCACCGAACAAGTTTTTGGTGCCGTTGCCGGGGAGGCTAGGCAAATTTGTGAAATTGTGTTTAGTGTAAATGTACTGTATTTTTATTTTTATTTTCTTAAGTGTTAACAACTTAGTCTTAGCCTGTATTTTGCAGATTTTGTTTCTGTGAACACTGGCAAGGGACAAGGAGCTGGTGGAATCTTACTTAGAGCCTGAACGTGAATTTCATAGTCAACGTAGAGAAGCTCTACAAAAGAAGCTGCAGTTGTTCCGAAAATCTATTATGGAGCAACAAAATCCACCAGTTGTGAGGGCAGTGTTAGTGCCCGATGAAGCAGCAGCAAGGCCGGTTCGCGAGGTGGCAATCCCACACGCTAACAATGTACATTCTAGCATCCGCAAACCAGAGCCTGGAGGGAGATTTGAATTAAAGCAGAATATGGTGCAACTTTTGCACACAAGCGGGCAATTTACCGGTCTCCCTCATGAAGATCCACAACAACATCTCCAAAACTTTTTGGAGATAAGTGACACTTATATACCCGCTGGAGTGTCACCTGATTATGTTCGGCTCACCTTATTTCCGTTTTCCTTACTTGGTGAAGCTAAGAGGTGGTTAAAAGCTGAACCACCCAATTCTATATCAACGTGGGATGATCTTGCACGGAAGTTTTTGATTAGATTTTTCCCTTCTGGTAAAACAGCCAGACTTAGAAGTCAAATTCTAAGTTTTAAACAGAGGGAGGGAGAAAATCTATATCAAGCCTGGGAAAGATTTAAATCCATGTTGCGGGACTGTCCGCATCATCATCAGTCCAATGAGGTGTTGGTACACACATTTATTGAGGGTTTGGAACCCCACACTAAAATTCTGTTAGATTCAGCAGCTGGAGGGCAAGCGCTGGAAAAGACTTACGAGGAGCTGTACACTTTGCTCAACTGAATTTCACAAGGCAATCCAGAATGGAATGCAGATTCATCTCGAGGTGGAGCAAGGAAAGCAGCGGGAGTGCTTGAAGTGGATGGATTTACAGCTATCGCTGCACAGATAGCTGCCTTGCAAAATCAGTTAAATAATCACTTCAACAATATGAACTTGAACCAGCCTTCAGCTTCGGTCAATGCAGTCCAGTAGATATGGTGTGAAGTGTGTGGTAGTAGTGAGCATTCAGCTGAATGTTGTGGTGCAAATCCTGATTCTGTTAACTTTGTGGGCAATGCACAGAGAAATCAGTAGCAGTTTGGTAGTGGCTACAACTCAAATTGGAGGAACCATCCGAATGTTTCGTGGGGTAGCAACAACCAACAAGGCCAAAGTTCTGGTCAGGGTATGCAGAGAAATCAAGGAGGGCAACAAAACTATCAAGCTCAATTCAGAAATCACAATGCCCTCCTCCACCACCATCACCGACTATTGAGGAGATGTTCAAAACCATGATCGATAATCAGGCACAATTGCAGGCTGACTATGTTAAATTGGCAGCCGAAGTGAAGAACAATCAATTGGCGACCAAGGCCCTTGAATATCAGTTTGGGCAATTTGCTAGTGCCCAAAATACAAGATCCAGAGGAGGACTACCTAGCGACACGGATCCTAATCCGAAGCAGGTAAATGCGGTGACCACGAGGAGTGGCTTACAGTTGAAGGAGGTGGAACCGGAAAGACCGCCTCAAAAGTCAGGAGCAGCAGATGTTGAGGAGGAACAAAGTTCTGATAGGGGGAAGACTAAAGAAGCAGAATCAGAAAGGCCTCCACCCCCGTTCCCTCAACGACTTAAGAAACACAAGGAGGAGGCGTGTTTCAAGAAATTTATGGAGGTGCTTAAACAGGTACATGTTAACTTACCTCTTGTTGATGTCTTGCAGGGAGTGCCAAAGTATGCAAAATATATTAAAGACATCGTGGCTAACAAAAGTCGTTTGACTGAGTATGCCACGGTGGCTTTAACGGAGGAATGCACTTCCCGGATTCAAAATAGACTGCCCACGAAATTGAAAGACCCTGGATGTTTTACTATCCAGCTGACTATTGGGAAAAGTATCCGAGCTCGTGGATTATGCGACTTGGGGGCAAGTATAAATCTGATGCCATCTTCGGTATTCAGAAAGTTAGGTCTAGGGAGTCCTAGACCTACAACGGTAATCTTGCAGCTAGCGGACCGGTCCTTAGCTAAACCGGATGGTATTGTTGAGGATGTGTTAGTGCAAGTGGGTTCCCTCATTTTTCCGGTCGATTTTATAGTTCTGGACTTTGAACAAGATGCTGAAGTCCCATTTATTTTGGGACGACCCTTTTTGGCAACCGGAAAAGCATTAATTGATGTAGCTGCGGGTCAACTTACAATGCGGGCACATGACAAGATAGAAGTGTTTGACGTGTACAAAGCACCCAAACTCCCGATTGTAAATGAGGAACTCTCGGTGATCAATGTGATTGATCAGAGGAGTGCTAATATAATGAATGATTCCCGAGAGTTAACAGGAAGGCCACCAGATGAGGTTGAGCACTACTGGGGGGAGGATAAGGATCGTGAAAAATCATCCCTCACCCTAGTAGATAATTGAGCATAATGGACATCGAGCCGCGACGGTAAACCAGGCGCTGCACGGGAGGCAACCCGTGAAAAGAAAAATATTCTATTTTTTTCTTCTTTTAGTAGAGTGTAATTAATTTGTATTTTTATTTTATTTTTTCTTTTTCTTGATTTCGTACAAATTTTTTCGTTTTAGTTAGTATTTTTTTTCATGGTAGTAGGAAAATCTATTAATCTAACCAATTTCGTTTAGTGAGGTTATTTTCAGGTCTAACGGAGAAAAATATGCATGGAAGCGGGAAAAATAAGGCAAGGTATGAAAATAATTTTTATTGAAGAAACAGTGCACTGGGGCGTTGGCTCCGTGTCACGGAGGAGTGGCTCCGCGTTACCCTACGTGACATGTTGAAGGCAAAATCAGATTTTTAAAAATTTCCAGAGAGCCAACGCGTTGGCTCCGTGTCACGGAGGAGGGGCTCTGCGTTACCCTCCATGACACGTTGCCCTTTATTCAGTGCCGGGTCACACCGGGTTGCCGGGTGACCCGCGTGTTTTTCTTTAAATTAACCTCGATTTTGCCCAATTTTTCCCCATTTCTCTCCTCCTCTGGGACCAAAACACCCAACTCCCCCTCCCCAACCAACGTGCCACGCTAATAGGCAAGGAAAACATCAAATTTCTTCGGTTCTTCAACTAAAAGGTATGTTTTCATCGTTTCTCTCAAGTTTTTGGCGATTTTAGTCGAATTTGAGCATGTGAGGTGAAATATATCACCCCAAGTAGCAATTAAACATGATGTTGAATTATTTTGTGATTTATTATGTTTGGATTGTTGTAATTAGCATTTGAACTTGTCGATTATGTGAATAATTCAAATTTGATTGTAGAATTGTATTCTAGGGCTTGGGTTGTTGAATTTGACTTGGGCAACTTGATAATTTGATGAATTCGATGCCGGGGTGTGGTTGTAAATTGAGATAAGTCGAGGTAAATATTGTGTGAATGTTGTGGGAAGATGAATTCTCGAATTGTTGGGGAAAATGCGAAAATTGTGTAAATTGGTTTGGTTAATTGGATTCGTTTGTATATAGAATGTTTTTATCGTTGTTTTTAGTTTTTGTTTTTATTGCTTGTGCGATGGTTGAATTGTTAGCGATAGTAGGATTGGGATTAGCTGTATGAAGTCTGAGTAGTACGCTAAGCGTTATGCTGTCGAAATTTTCGTGAACGCACTAAGCAATATGTTGTATAGTTGTTTGTGTTTGGGGTTGTAAATAGAGTAATCCTTGCCGAAGTATTGTAAATATAGTTAAGGACTAAGTGTGGGGTAAACTTAGTTTAACCCGACCTTAGCCTAAGTTAACTTGTATTTAGCTTAACGTTGTGCTGTTTATGTATATTGACAGGTACAATGGCAAGTCGACAGGACAAGGGCAAGGGTGCTTCTACCTCAGGCACCGGACGGAAAAGATTGAGGTTGGGCACCGCAGTCCCAGCTGCACCCGCTGTTCCGCGCGGCCAACGCCGCCAATACGGAACAAGATGGGTAACCGATAAAGGGAAGAAGTGGTACGCGAATCATAAAGAAAACAAGTACTTCCCCGAGGAACATATTGCACGGGAACCACTTGCACAGGAGTTTCCACATATTGTGCAGAGAATCGAGGCAGCTGGGCTCAGCTTTATATTTCAGGAGCCCAAGGAGTGCAACCTTCATTTGGTCCGAGAGTTCTACGCAAATTGGAACCCGGCCATCAGAAGCCACACAATAAAAATCAGAGGGCAGATTGTCACTCTGGAACCCCACCAATTTAATGCCATCGTTGGAGCGCGGGACACAGACGCTCACGTTCTCCGCCAGCTAAACATCACCCCACCGTACGCCGACATCAGACGTACGTTGTGTGGGGCTCGATCCACAGCCCGATGGAGTAGACATAAGGAGAGGGGTTACCACCAGACTCTACCTTATTCGCAGATGAACAGGGAGGCCAGAATATGGCTGAAGATTGTATGTTCGTGCTTGATCCCGGGAGTTCATATGACGGATGTGACCCGGGACCGTGTCTGCTTGGTGTATGCCCTTATGAAAGGGCTTGAGATTAATGTTGGGGCGGTAATTATATCCACCATGAAGAGAGCTAGACTGCACCAGGGCCACAGATACGGGTTTGGCAGACTCATCACCACCTTCCTCCGAGGCCTCGACATCGAGGAAGAGGCTTTGGACTATATTCCGCAGTTGGAGCGGAGGGCCCTCGATGTGACAAAAACTAAGGCCCCCGACACCACACACGGGCCAGTGCTGACTTTGGGCGAGCGACATGCTCGTGACGATCAATACATGGCACGTATGTTCGGCATGCAGATGCTTCAACTACGGATTGGTGGGAGACCAGCCACCGAGGAAGAATTATGGCAGCTGGAGCTGGATTACCCATTTGGCGAGAATGCCAGAGCCTTATGCTGAGTGGGACCAGCCTTCGTGGAGCCGACTGATGACGATGTTCCTACTGATGAGGAGACACGTCGTGAGGACTCCGATGTGGAGTCCGATGACGACGATGGAGCTGACTCAGATATGGGCGACGAGGCAGCAGCACCAGATGAAGAAGTCGAATATTTCGACTGAACAGGGAGTTCCACCACCCGAAATTGTGTTTTGTAATTTTTGTGAACACTGGGAACAGTGTTCGATTTAAGTGTGGGGTGGGGAGTAGCTAGGTGCTGGGACTTGGGCTCTAATTTGCTGTATGTTTTTCCTTGGTTTGTATGTATGTTTGTGCTTTCCCTGTTATGAACTGATTTGTGGTGTATGTGTATATATTTGTTTGTGTGGTTAATGATGTGTGGTATGAAAAGTTATGGTTGCCAGTGTAAATATCTTGTAAATATTTTCTTTCTATCGAAATGATCGATGTGTTGCAAAAATTTTCGGTTTTTATTTTTTTTTGGGTTTCTCGAAGTTTGTTTTTGGTTCTTTTATCGAGAATAGTCCCATTGAACCGATGTCATAGTTAGTGACCGTTCCCTATGATGGATGGATGACGACCGTCTTAAGGGAAATGTAGTTGGTAGGAGTAGGATTTTAATTTGTTTTTAATTTTTCTTTGGTGGATTGCATCAATGAACTGTAGTTGGTTTATGGTTGCAAAAATTTCGTTGCGTGTTGTAAATGATGTTCAAAATGTGAAAATGATTCGTTTGAAAGCATGCAATTTTGTAAATATGTTGAGTTACCTAGGCTGTAGAATTTGATTCAGTATGATTGAGGCTTAATCTTGAATTCATGTGATTGGCTAATTAGAGAGTCTGTGAATGCATCTTGATTCGAGCATGTGCATGAAGTGTGAAGTGAGGTTTTGGTATTCCATGCCATTGTGAATTGTCTAGAACTTGCCTGGTGTGTATACAAAACGAAATGAAGGAAGTGTAGTGTTGGAAAGGATGTAGGCATTTCTTTGTTTTAACCAAGAGTTTCCATTTTTTTCTTGTCGAATTCTACCTTTCTATATGTTGTATACCCTAGTTAGCCCGTTGAGCCTTTAGCCGATTTCTTTCTTTTGTCCAAAATTGTATAAACCAAGCTTCATTGTTTCTTTTCATTAGCTGTAAAAGTCTATACAAAACTCTTAAGCGCTTACGAAGAAAAGAAAAGTTTCCTAACGTGTCAAGGAGTAAGGAATGAAAGGAAAAAAAAAGCAGAGTGAGGAAAGAAAAAATGATGTTGAAGAGGCACTTGTTATAATAAAATGATAGTGAGGGTACATGAAAACCCTTTGTTTTGTGTCAAGTGTGTTTGATGAAATGGGCTGTACGAAAGGAAACCAGCATGAATGGGAGAAAAAGAGGAAAGAGAGGAACAATGTCCATGAGTCGATGGGAATGAGTTGAAAAGGCGCTTAAGGATACTAGCGACTATTATTGGCTAATCCAATATATATACTAGATCCATAGCCCCGTTACAACCCATTAAAGTCCTACGTGATCCTATATTGCATTTCTTTATATTGGTGGAGTAATACACTAAGGGCAAGCCTATGGGTCATGACATGATGCATGTGAATTCTTTTGGGAGAGAGAGTGAAATTGATTTTTATATGCCCCTACTTGCATGTTTTTGTGTTGCATGAACAAAAAGGGGAAGATTCTATTGAGTTGTGAGGGCACATGCTTGATGAAAAATTGATTTTCGTGTCGGATTTCTTGATTAGTTGATTTGCATGAGTTTGACGATATCAAGAATCAATTCTTAAAGTCTAGGAAGTCTTGATGTATTAAAGGTCATTGTATTGTAAGACCAAGCATGTTTTCGTGATGATTTGCAAAAAATTGAATAATCGGTATGACCGTAGCGTAAATTGTCGCACCATAGTGACGAAGGTTGGGATGTAATTTGCATGAGTTGTGTATGTGTTGTTCGAGGACTAACAAGGATTTAAGTGTGGGGTAAGTGATCTTGGGCAGATTTATATGCCCAAGTGATACTCAAACGTATTATTTTCGCCTTGTTTGTGTGCAATATGTATATATTCTCATGTAATTGGTAATAAAATGTGAATTTATACTAACCAACATGATTAGCATTTGTTTGGCAGGAAAATATGATTTTTAGGAGCAAAAATGCATGTTGGAAAAATATCGGAGTTGGACTTGGATGTGAGCATGGAGATGACATTGGAATGTGCAGAATATAAGGGATCCGTGATGGCGCCGTGCCACGCTACCATCGCGGAGGCACACTGCCTGGAGAGGGAATTAATGGACAAATTCCAGTGAAGCCTCGCGACAGCTTCGTGGCACGGAGATAGGCCTCCGCATTGGCCTCCGTGCCACGTTGAGGCTAATTTACCGGACCCTGGATTTCCAGTGAGGGTCCGCGTCCACGCCGTGTCACGGAGGCAAGGCTCCGCGTTGGCCTCCGTGACACGTTGCTTGTTATTCCGGGAAAAATTTCCCATTAGTATAAATAGCACACTTAGGTTTATTTTAATTAGTTCAGTTTTAGTTCAGACTTGGTGGAGCAAGGACGTGGGTTAGGAGCAGTTGAGGAACGAAAAAGCTAAGGGATTTCTTCTCTTCTTTTCTTCTTTCTATCAATTGTACGTATGATTTACACTTGTTTTAGGATGATCAATCCACAAATGAGTGGCTAATTCTCTTCCTTGCTAAGGTTTTGAACATGTGTAGTGAATTTTGATTGTAAATGATATGGTTTTCTTCTTCTTCTTTCATGTTGTTCTATTAATTCTTGTTCTTACTGCATTAGTGCTTGGCCAACATTAATGTACATCTAAAAAGTCCACTTTCACTCGAGAGAGCAAGAAATTGGAAAGTTGTGAATTAATAGGGTATTGTTCTTAACTTGATTTGGGAAAATTGGGTTTTGATGTGCTTTCCTGATAGAAATATACTTGAAAGCCGTATTAGTCAATTTAGGAACCGGAATTGTATTGCTAGGTCGTAAATTGCATTTGATCACAGAAATGTAGACGAATGGTTTATGATTCTTAAGTGAAATTAAATACGAGAGTTTTAATTTCTAGGCTACTGTTCTTGGCTAGGAACATGAGGAAGAGATTAACCGGATTATTATTACAATCGAATTCATTACTTGTTCTTAACCTTGGCATGCTCATATCCATAGTTTAAATTCACGGTAAATAATTGTTAATAGTTTTAGTATATATTTTATAAACAAAAACTCAATTAACTGTTGGTTACGTTGTTGTTAGCATAGTTAGAAGTAAGATAAGAATATAGTATACTTAGGCAAATTTTACATACCCTGAGCCTCCTTGGATCGATACTTGGCTTACTTAGCCACTTTATTACTTGTTTGACCACGTGCACTCGCGTGTCGATTTATAATATATAATACCAATCGAAATAGCACCGAACAACCATCAGCTTAGAGTTTGGGAGAGTGATATCCCAAAAATAGCCTTTAGGACTCAGTATGGGCACTATGAGTTTGTGGTTATCTCTTTTGGACTAACGAATGCTCCTACAACTTTTATGGATTTGATGAACAAGGTGTTCAAGCCATATTTAGATACGTTCGTGATTGTGTTCATAGATGACATCCTTATGTACTATCGGAGCAAGAAGGAGCATGCCGCTCATCTGAGGGTGGTGCTACAGACTCTAAAGGATCGTCAGCTATATGCTAAATTCAGTAAATGCGAGTTTCTGTTGAACTCAGTGGAATTTTGGGTCATATGGTGTTGAGTGAGGGTATACAGGTGGACTCTCAAAAGATAGAAGCAGTGAAGAATTGTCCTAGACCAATGAGTCCTTCGGACATCAGGAGTTTCTTGGGTTTAGCTGGCTATTATTGGAGATTTGTTGGGGGTTTTCATCCATTGCAGCACCGTTGACTAAATTGACCTAGAAGAAAGTGAAGTTTCAATGGTCGGAGGCGTGTGAAAAGAGCTTCCAAGAGTTGAAGACTCGACTCACCTCAGCATCGTTGTTGACTCTACTCGAGCGTACTGAGGAGTTTTTGGTATATCGTGATGCCTCGAGGACTAGCCTTAGTTGTGCACTCATGCAGCATGGTAAGGTCATAGCCTATGCTTTCAGGTAACAGAAGGTCCATGAAAAGAACTACCTGACTCATGATCTCGAATTACCGGTGATAGTATTTGCCTTGAAGATTTGGAGACACTATTTGTACGGGGTCCATGTAGATTTGTTTACAGACCATAAAATCCTAGAATATTTGTTTACCAGAAAGGATTTGAATCTGGATCAGAGAAGGTGGTTGAAGCTTCTGAAGGATTATGATATGAGTGTCCTCTATCATCCGGGCAAGGCTAATGTGGTGGCGAACGCCCTTAGCAGGCTTTCCAAGGAGAGTGTGTCCCATATAGACGAGGAAAGGAAGGAGTTAGTGAAGGATGTACACCGGCTTGCATGGCTAAGAGTCTATCTTGTTGACTCGATAGATGGTGGTGTCATTGTTCAAAATGGTTCAAAATCATCCTTAATGACCGAAGTTAAAGCTACAAAAGCGATGATCCTATTTTTGTAAAGTTGAAGAAAGCCGTTCAGAATAAGAAGGTAGAAGTCTTCTCCAAAGGGGGAGATAGGGTTCTTTGATATCAGGGTCACTTGTGTGTTCCAGGTTTTGATAATTTGAGAGATAGGACGTTGCACGAGGCTCATAGTTCCAGATACTCCATACATCCAGGTGCCACCAAGATGTACCGTGACCTACGAGAAGTCTATTGGTGGAGTGGCACGAAGAAGGAGATAGAAGAATATGTGGCTAAGTGTCCAAACTGTCAACAAGTGAATGTTGAGCACCAAAGACCTAGAGGTGTGATTCAAGCATTAGTATCCCTACCTGGAAGTGGGAAGAGATCAATATGGACTTCATTACAGGGTTGCCTCGCACTTGTCGATAGTATGACTCTATTAGGGTGGTGGCGGACAGGTTGACTAAAGAAGCTGATTTCTTATCGGTCAAAACTGCCGATTCAACGGAGGATTATGCTAAGTTGTACATTCCGGAGTTGGTTTGGTTTCATGGAGTGCCATTGTACATCATATCTGATAGAGGTACTTAATTTACCTTCCAGTTTTGGAGCTCGTTTCAAAAGGGACTCAGTACTTAGGTCAAGCTTAGCACGACCTTTCACTCGCAAACGGATGGTAAAGCGGGACAGACCATTCATACGCTGGAGGATATGTTAGGAGTGTGTGTGATTGATTTCAAGGGAAGTTGGGATGACTATTTGCCTCTTATTGGGTTTCCATATAACAATAGCTACCGTTCCAGCATTCAAATGGCTCTGTTTGAGGCTCTTTACGGGCGAGAGGTAAATCACCTATTGGTTAGTTTGAAGTCTGTGAGGCTGCGAATATAGGACCAGATTCAGTCCATGAGGTTATGGATAAGGTTCAACTTATAACGGACAGGGTGAATATAGCTCAGAGTCTCCAAACATCCTATGCGGATGTGAGAAAGAAGAGATTAAGTTTGAAGTCGATGATTGGGTGTTTCTAAAGGTATCTCCTATGAAGGGAGTGATGAGATTTGGAAAGAAAGGGAAACTCAGTCCCCGTTATGTTGGTCCGTACTACATTGTGAAACAGGTTGGCAAGGTAGCATATATATAAGTTGGAGTTGCCCTCAGAATTAGCTTCAGTTCATCCAATTTTCCATGTATCGCTCTTAAAGAAGTGTTTGGGTGATCCAGCTCTAGTTGTTCTAGTGGACAGTGTCAGTGTGAAAGATAGCCTTAGTTATAAGGAGGTTTCGGTAGAAATACTTGATCATCAGGTTTGAAAGTTAAGAAACAAATTAGCAGCCTCAGTCAAGGTTTTAGGGAGGAACCAACATGTTGATGGAGCTACATAGGAAGTCGAAGTAGATATGATGGCTATATACCCACATCTATTCCTGCCCGGCTCAGTTTCAACTTGAGGTATCAGTTCCTCCTTAGTACTCTATTCAGTTTCATGTTCAGATCATGTGTACCAGTTTCTTTCATGTTAATGAACGTATGTGTGATTCATGAATTCAGTTTAGTCATATAGTTCTATTCGAAGTCAGTCACTCCGTCTGTTTTGAGCATGTATGTTTAATATTTGAGTATGATGACTGCATTTCTCTACTTTTTAGTTTGTTTTTCCATATTCGCGGACGACTGTTCCTAAGGGGGAGATATTGTAATACACCGAAAGCCCTAAGATCAAAGTCAGGAGTTAAAATGGAGAAAATAGAATTTTCTACACCAAGTCAAAGGACGAGTCATCCAGTGACCCGTGGGGTGCAACACGAGTCGTTGAGTGACTCGTAGAGAGGAGCTTGGACTGGGTAGGAAATTTGAGCTTTTAGGTGACCACAAGTCCGGATCAGCACCACGATTCATGGAGTGGTCCGTGGCAAGGAGTTGGTTGAAGGATGGATGATTTCGGCAGTGTCCCTAATGGGTTGTCACCACGAGTTATTGGGAACATCATGAGTTGTGGTGTCCCTCGTGGTGCTAGTGAAGATGGAATTCCATTGCAAGCAACGAGAGGAGACCACGACTCGTGGATAGGGACAACGGGTCATCCAGTCCCTCGTTGGGATTGGTAGTGTGTTTTTCCCTACGAATTTATTAAGGGCTTTTCCGTAATTCATAAGTTCCTAAGGACTAAACTACATTGTTTTAAGCTTAGAATAGACTGTATTGAGAGGGGTAAGATCATCCTAGGCTTATTCACTTCCATGCATGCAAGTCTAGAAGCTCCTAAGGGTGATCAAGCCTAAATTCTTCAAAGTTCTTCCCCAAATTGTCATTGGGCAAACAAGAAAGTTGTGAAATCAGATTTCTATAGGTATGTAGGGTTATGAATGGGTGTAATTGTCTACAACCATGCCCAATCCCATCTCAATTCATGAAATTCTAGTTGATGAATCTATGAGGTTTTAACCCAACATGTGAATTTCCTAAACATCTATCATGGGTATGATCTAAGCATGTTTCTAATGAGGAATAATGATTAATGGGCATATTTTACAATGTTTTAATTGATAAATTATGTTTTCGAGTTTTTATAAAATTATGATGACCATGCAAAAAAGTTCATGAAAGTTGAGATCTATGAAATATGTATTCAAGCATGATGAGATGTATATGAAAAAAGTATGATTTCGAATTTCCCATGCCTATGTTCTTGTTTACGAATGATCAAGTCTATGTTAAGAATGTTTACATATTTGGGCAAGCCCATATTATCAAGTATGTTTCATGAATTTGTCTAAACTAAATGTATTAGATTACCACATGGATATTGGAGTCTAGACTCCCACTATTTTCGGCTTATGGTATGGTTTAAGCCAAGGATCCTCATGTTATGATCTCATATTGATGCATGTATGTTATGAGTCACCTTCGTCATTAGACGATGGTTCAACTTTGTTGAAAAATAATGGAAAGCATATGCATATTTTAGGAGTAGTGTCTAGCATCGAGTAGGCTAAGGGTCATTCAACCCTATACCTCAGAACTACGTGCCAGCATAGGTATGTTCAGATTATTTGGGACCTCCTTTTGTGAGCTTCCCCTGCCCAAAGGGGCCTTCAGCTTGATATCGATATCATGGTAGCATTATTTGACCTGTAAAAGCTTTGGATAGCTCTGCTCACTTGATTGTGATAGTCGGGACCGCGTAAGCGCCATCGTGGTAATGTTGGTTTTATGACGAGTCTCCCATTGTTCCTCATAATTTCAGTTATGCATGTTCATTAGTCATGATATTATGTTTTCAGCAGGTTTGACCTAATGTTCAGTTTTAGTTATGATTATCAGTTTTCAATTTTGGGTCATTCGATTCAGTTATGATATTCAGTTATGTTTAGATCATGATTTTAGAAAATAGCATGCAAGCCCTACTCTTAGAATCTTATCTTGATTATGTTTTATAATATGCATGATTTATGATTTTACTCACTTAGCAGTTTTACTTACCTTGAATACTCCATACATTCTATGTACTGACCACATACTGTATTCTATATCGTTTCATGATACAGGCTCGGACATTCAGGTGCAGTCCCGTCATTAGCCAGACATGCAACTTTAGCACTTATCAGCCCGAGTTGGTGAGTCCTCATCTTTTGAGGGCCCTTCTTTTCAGTGTATCTGGTACTTTTATTTTCTAACTTTAGTGAGTTAGTTGGGTCTTGTCCCATCAATTCTTTAGTAGTTGAGGCTTTTCAGACATAGTGTGTTTGCAGTATTCAACTTCGGACTTGAGTTACATATTCCGATGTTATGAGATTATCAGACTTCCTCTATATTAATTATGTTTATCTTCCTCTTTATTATGATTGAGTTAGATGTTATGTTCATGTCGTGGGTCGACTTGGAGCCTATCAGGGTTCCTTGTCCCGTGTCTCGATCCGGGCCTATGTTTGGGTTATGAAACATTTCTTACCAATTAAGGCTATGGACTCAGCTGAGGATTATTCTATATTGAACATTCGGGAGTTAGTTCAGTTGCATGGACTTTCATTGTCTATCATCTCAGATAGAGGTAATCATTTCACCTCTCAGTTTTAGTGGTCATTTCAAAAGGGTCTTAGTACTCATGCAAAGCTTAGCACAGTCTTTCACTCATAGATCGATAGTCAAGCCCAGTGGACCATCTCGTCTTCGGAGGAAATGTTGAGAGCTTTCATGATTTATTTCAAAGGATGTTGGGATGATCACTTGCCTCTCATTGAGTTTTCCTACAACAACAGTTACCTTTCTAGTATTTAGATGGCTTCATTTGAGGCTCTTTATGGGCGGAGATGTAGATCACCTATTGGACGGTTCGAGGTAGGTGAGGCTATGTTTATAGGCCCCGATTCGGTTCATGAGGCTATGGAGAAAGATTAAATTATTAGAGAAAGGCCGGGAAAAGCTTAAAGTCATCAAAAATAATATACAGATATGAGGAGGAGAGACCTTGAGTTCAACATTAATGATTGGGTGTTTCTGAAGGTGTCACCAATAAAGGAAGTTATAAGGTTTGGCAAGAAAGGAAAAGCTCAATCCCTGATATATTGATCCTTATAGGATTCTGAGGTGGGTTGGCAAGGTGGCCTATGAGTTAGAGTTACCCACCAAGTTAGCCTCAGTACATCCAATCTTCCATGTGTCCTTGCTGAAGAAGTGCATTGGGGATCTGGATCTAGTTGTTCCAATAGAGAGCATAGGTTTGAAGGACATCCATATATGAGGAGGTTCCGGTTGAGATCCTTGATCATCAGGTTTGGAAGTTGAGGAACAAGAAGATAGCTTCGGTGAAGGTTTTGTGGACGAATTAGCTAAGTAAGGGAGCTACGTGGTAAGCCAAAGTAGGTATGTTGGCTACATACTCGCACCTTTTCCCTTCCAACTCCATTCCAGTATGAGGTACTAGTTTCCTCCTTAGTACTCTATTAAGTTTCTTGTCGAGTTCATGTCTCTCAGTTTCCTTCACGTCTTAGCATGTATATATGTTTCATGAATTCAGTTTCATCATGTGTTTCATGTTCGGAGTCAGTCACCCCTTCAGTACTCAATCTATCATTTTTAATTTTGAAATTGTAACTTTTTTCCAATTTGTTCAGCCTAGTTAGCCTTCATTCGAGGACAAACGTTCCCAAGGGGGAGATATTGTAACACCTCAGATCCTAATGTGGCTCCTCGTAGCAAAATATCAAAAATTTGTAGGCCTGATGCTAGGGTGACGGAGGATGTGATGTCTTGTCGGACCATATGATGACTATCACTTGGGGCTTCATCCCTTTGAAGGCAGAGTTGATGGTCACCAGTTTGTCGACAGTCCGTCAATGTCAATTTTTCCTGCTCTCTGAGTGATAAAAGACCTAGCGGACTGTCAAGTGAGTGACGGTCTATCACTTCGATCATCACTTAAGCTAGATTTTTATGCCCTTCAGGGTAAAGGCGACGGAAGACCTGAGGGGCCATCAAGTGAGTGACGAACTGTCACTCGAGCTGACGGGCATACAGCGGGTCAGATTGCAGATTCCCTATATGTCTTCCCAGGGGTATTTTGGTATAACCATAAGCTTTTAAATCCTAAGTGAATTCCTTTTAGGCTTCCTAAAGGTCCGATTAAAGTGTTAATCCAAGCCTAAGTCCTCACTCTCATCAAAAACATCCGTAGATTGGATTTCCCTTCTCAAAGCAAGACAAGGGGTCATCATCTCCATCTTTCCAATTTCTCTTAGGTCTTCAAGTCTAGTCAAGGAATGATAATATCAGGTATGTAGGGTCATGAATTGGGGATTTCTTCCACCCTCATGCCCAATTTCACCACTATCAATTGAATTCAAGTCTCCAAGTATGAACTTATGAAATTCTAGGGTTAGGCCCAATTCTCATGAAATCTTTTATCATCCCTTATGAATTCAAGTCTCTTATGATTCAATCCATGTTTTATGATTATGAATGCATGTTTTTTATAAGTATTTCTCCATGAACCTATGATTTTCAAGTTGTGATGAGTTTACTCAATTATGTATGATTTTCCTGAATCTCAAGTGTATGTATCGTGGCCTATCTTCGGCATTGTTTTCATGGCTAGTTCAGGAAAGTTATGATGTTATGAATTGCTTGTTTTAAACTATCCCATGCAAAACCTATGTTTCATGATTATGATATGAGCACTATATATGTTTTGGGAGTAATATTTAGCACAGAGTAGGCTAGGCTTCCGGTGCATGTTGGTCTCAGTATTACGTGTCAACATAACCATGACGGGGTCCTCCACGAAAGTTTCTTTCATGACTAAATCGGCAATCCATGAGTGATATCACGCCTTCATTGTCCATGCCCTTGGCAAGGTATAGACGCACCTCCTAGCTAGGGTTACAAGCTAGGCTCCATGTATCCTCATGTGAGGTATGTTGGTTATAAGAATCTCCCACTATTCCTCATGTTTTAAGATATTCATGTTATTTATAGTATCATGTTTTATAGTATGATTGACCCATTGAGCAGATTATGAGCTTTTACTTATGTTTTCAACCATGTTAAACCAAATGTTTTACTTTAAAAATCTTGGGTCATTCTGCTTCAACTTATGATTAATGTCATATTTATGACTCTCTCATAATTATGATTTTAGCATGTTGTCCCTGACTCTTATGTTTCAGCCTATCTTTCACTTATGATCTTACCTTACTGATCTACTAACATATTTTATTTACTCTACATACTCAGTACATTAAAAGTAATGACCGCATGTTGTATGCTATATTGTCTTATGATATAGGTTTGGGTGACCAGTCTCAGCCCAAACTTTATCTCCATTGCCGCTTCAGTCTAGATTATCCCCAGCTTGGGTGAGTCCTTATCTTCCAAGGACACTTGATAGATTGTTATGTTATGTTATGTCTTTCAGTTTCAAGCTTAGCCGAGTTAATTGGGGGTGTTATCCCATCAACTCATCTTATGACTAGAGGCTTTTCAAACAGTTGTGTATTAGAAGATTCAAGATTGTTGACTGGTTGTCCTTTTTCATGCTTTAAAATATATAGACTTCCGCTTATGTTATGTTCATGATTCGTTTCCACTTAGTTTATGCTCATGATTATGCTATGAATGTGTCATGGGTTAGTTTGGAGCCATTCGTAGTTCTAGTTCCTGTGTCGCGTTCTAGGGTCTATGCTTGTGTCGTGACAATCTATCTTTCCATCCTCCACTATATTTTAATTATCAATTGACATGGATCCACTCAGCTCCACCCTATCCTTTGTCTTTTCACCACTTTTTTTTTACTAACAACAGTATTGGGTGTATCACCCATACTTGTAAGTATTTTCCCACTTCTAGTGACAATTTCCATACAATGCCATTGATTTTTGGATTAGGAAGAGTGTCACTAGGAAGTGTACCTTTCATACGATGATACATTTGAGCGGATAAATGATTAAATTAGGCGTCAAGATGCTTGTTCTATGCGGAATGGGAACTCACAATTTGAGTAAAGTTGGACAATTCACCTTTCAAATCTTTAACCCCATTGTCTGTAGATTCTACTCTTTTCAATACACGGGCCAGCATTTCCTTGATCTTTGAGCTAGCGGGATCACTAACACTTGTTTGAACTAGAGCAACATTAGCCTTAGGGGGTACATATGGATTTGAGCTGTGGCGATTATATAAATCACCATCTCTTTCACAATCACGATCTATTCATTGTCCGTCTCTATCTCACCATTGACCTTCTTAGTCTCTCCAACCTTGATCCCTCTTGAGGATGCCAAGGACCTTGGTTGGTACCTTGGTACCCTAGGTGAGAACCCACCACTTGGTTTGACATGTATTGACATTCTTTATTGAACATAGCATATGGAGCATAACCCTCAAGACAACTGTTTCCTTAGGCTCCAATAACATTCACACTCTTAACTCTAGAGCCCATCATGTGGTTGGCTAGAAACTCCATTTGAGTCATCATTTTTTCCATGTTCTCATCCCTTTATTCCTCCTTTCTCCTCATCTCATTTGTCATCAAGTTAGAGGTAACACTTAGGGACACCGCAGTCTCCCTTGTATGCCAAGCTCGATTTGTGTTGGTCATTCTACTCAAGAGGGCATTTGCAAGTCCAAAAGTTTAATGCATGATTGAAACGCCTGCTAAATTGTTTTCCACGGATTGTTGATGAAGTCAAGAAATCACTAGAAGCTTTGCAAGAGCACTCCATCCGGTAACCCATGATTAGGACAAATGACCACCTTCTTCTTGAATCTCAACCACACCTCAAGTAGTGGTTCTCTCGAAAGTTGTTGGAATTTTATGATTTCATCATGCAATTGCACATTCTAGAGGGTTGGAAGAACCGATGTAGGAACACCATAGTTAACCCATTCCATGAAGTTGTAGACCCTAGAGGTAGGTCCTCCAACCATGATGTAGCGTCTCCTATGAGAAAGAATGGGATCAACCTTAGCTAAATATACTCTTAGCTAATGTTTGTGATATTAAATGGCTAGCAGATTTCAATAGAATTCCTTATCAGTTGACATCTTCACCCGCAAGACCACCAAACAATCCATTCGTTTGATTAGGTGTAGCATGGTGCTAGTAACATGAAATACTGCATTCCCTACCATTGGGGGTAGGCGAATTGCACTAGCCACTCTATGAGCTACAGGCTCATCTTCAACATCCATGAACCCGTCAACACTGCCATTATCACTAGTGTGGCTCATCCTTTATCCTGTCCAACCAACAGGAGCAACAAAACAATGTTAAAGAAAAATAAGACGCAATACAAATGTGAATCAACAAACAAACAATAGCAATCAATTTTCAATCCCCGACAACGGTGTCATTTTTGATAACGTCTTAAACAACTCTCTAATTAAGGAGGTGGCTACATTCGTATGCAAAAAAATACTCAATAAGAGTTGGGGTCGATTTCGTGCAGAGATTGGAGGCTAGACCAAAAGTTGTATATTCATTCACAAGAGCAAGTGTCATTTATAAACATAAAGTAAAATGGGGGAAGTGGTTTGAAAAAGTATCAAATGAAAAGTGAAATCAAAACACACTAACATAATTGTTGTTGACAAGATTAGAAAGACTAGGGGTGTGTAGTTGATGGGGCATCTTCTTGATAGGCATTAACTAGAATTCATAGAATTAATTAGTGCATGGATAGCTTTCGTTTAACTACACTCTAAGTTTCTCAACCAAAAGAGCATATATTTTGGGTTATCTCAAACCCCAAGAACAAGATCTACAAAACAGTCAAACATTGCTTGAGTGGGCATAGACTATTTCTAAATCTAGTCCTTGATTGAAGCTTAAATTGGGTATAGACTATTTCTAGCTCTAATCCATAGATCAAAAGCTCCAATTCGTCACTATTCAAGTCTTACCCAAATTTGATTCTCTTTCTCAAGGAAAAGCAAAGTTACAGAATTTAATTAATCTTTGCAAACATTAATTTTCATATTACAACTCGAAGAAATCAATAGAATCATGCATTATCATCAATTTTAAGATCAATTTCTCAATATCTAATCAATTTTAAACACCTACCTTTCACACACACCCCTAGAAGAGAAATTATACCAAAGAGGAATTCCTCAAAACCATTCATCATAAGAAATTAAAATCAATTTCAGGCTTTGTATCTTCAACAATGGTGTTTTCACAAGGAAGAAGAAGAAGAAAGTAGAAAACTGTACTCTCCTTTTTAATGTCTGTCCTCTTTAATCATTTATGCACAAATAGGGTAAAAAATCTACATATATTCCTAGCACGGATCCCCAAAACACCTTTGGAAGCTTCCCAAGTACGTACTTGCCTTCTGGGCGATATTTCCCTTCGGAGGAAACGCGGCTCACTTACGTTTGGTAGGTGTGAAATCGTGTTGTGCAGGTGCATCAACAAGTCTAAGAAAGTCTTTTCTCACTTCTTCCTACATGGAACTTGCGGTCCGGATATGTCGACTTGCGGCACATAGTCCCATTGCCAGCACACCTTCAACTTCTCCTACGTGGCACCTGCCAGACACAGTACTGACTTGTGGCAGGCATGTCACCTATTTCTCTTCCGAAAGATTACTTTAAGTTTAATTCCTCTATCATCTTGTTTCGAATAAATGCATGCACATAAGAGAAGAAAAGGCATAGATCCTTATAAATTACGTTAAAATAAAGTGATAACTCACGTTTAAGAGCTATATAATTTGGTAAATTACCAACTCATCAATGATCACTGCTGCTAATACTTTAGCCATGAACTTTTCCTTAGCAGTAACCTCAACTGCCTCATCAATACTGTTAATAATAGACATGATCCTCATATCTCAAGGATTCTTCATTGACTTGCACACATTGAATATCACTTCTTTATCATGTAGATGAAACTTTAGAATTGCCACTCTCAATATCTACCAATGCTCTACCGGTAGCCAAGAATAGTCGTCCCAAGATGATTGAAACTTTAAAGTCCACCTCATAAGCAAAGATGATGAAGTATTCCTAGAAGATAAAATTCTCCACTTTCACAAAACATCAACTAGTATGCCCGCTGGACTGTTCACTGTGCAATCTGCTATCAATAGCCAAATGGTCATCAGTTTGGGGGCTCCCAAACCCAACTATTCATATATTGAATGTAACTTCAAATTTATGCTTATGCCCAAATCGCACAATGCCTTAGCAAAATTAAAGGCCCCTATCGTGCATGGAACAGAGAAGGCCCTAGGATCCTCTTTCTTCAGGACTAAGGAGTGAGAAGCAATAACACTATTATGGTGCAAGTTATCCACCCGTTTAAAACTCACAGTCCTCTTCTTTGTCTCCAAACCCTTTAAGAATCTTCTCAAGTGCCTCCACTAATGGTATACTGATAGGCAATTGCTTTAGCATCAATATAAACTTGTGATACTTAGCGTCTTCTACCTTCTTCTTAAGTATCTTAGAGAAGGGAAGAGGTGGCCTTCGAATAGGAGTCAATAATTTTGGAACCTCCTTCTCTTTTCCCTTTTCTGTAGCCATCTCTTTTGCCATAACCAGTGATTTCTCATCTCCTTCATTCTCATCAATTACAATAAATGGATTTTATAATCAACCAATCTCTCTTGTTCTTTGGGTTCATCAACTACATCGCATGAATCTAAAGTAACTTCTTTTCTTTCATCATCAACAAAAATTTTAGGCTCTTCAACTGACTTTTTTCTACTTCTAGTACTAATAGCTATGCAATGGCCATTATTTCTTAGCCATGGTATTGTGTCACTCAACAATGTATCGTTTTACCTCTTATTCAGTGCTGCTGAGATCTACCCATTGTTGCTCCAGCTTCTTATTAAAAATGGAACGTGACTCTACTAGTTGACTTATACTTGATATATTTCCCCACATCTCCTTAATACCAACATCTGTGGACTCAACCTTCTTCAATACCCGTGCGAGCATATCCTCCAATGTGGACCCATTAGCATTATTACCAGCTTGTTCTCTAAACTTTGAAGACACATAAACACCACTTTTATCATTCTTTCACCCATCTCCATTCCTCCAATTTCCTTGATCTCTATCTATATCTCTGCAACCCAACTATCACAATTGTTGTTACTATAAAAGTTCCGACCTTAATTTCCATGACCTTGATGTAAAGAGCCTTGTTAGGCCCTTGGGTGTTGGCCCATAAATACCCCATTGGTTGTTTATGAAGTTTGCTTTTTCCTCAAATGTAGGGTAATAATTATCATACCTGAGTGCTCTCTCTTATGAACTTACCACCTGAACCTTCTATGAATTCATCCCTATCAAGTGTTTGGTGATAAGGTCCATCTGAGTTTTCAAATGACCTATGAATTGATCAGGCTCTCCTTTTCTCCTTTGATATTCTACACTCATCCTTTTAAATTAGTTGAAAGTTGCAGCCTCAGACTCTATGGTGTGCTAAGCTCTATTTGTTTTAGTCATCCTATCAAGTATCTCGCTTGCCTCTGTAAAAGTGTGAGCCACCTTGGAGCCTTCAATTATACTATATTTCATATCATTATTTATTCCATTCAATCACCTGTAAAATATTTCAAGAAGAACCTCCTCTGATAACTTGTGGTTTGGGCATTGTTTTAGCTTTTTCTCGAACCTAAGCCATTACAAGGCGTCACTTGCTAGCTGCCTGAATTATTGATTTCATCCCTCAATTGTATCATTTGAAATGGTGGAAAGAATCTTTCTATAAATGTTGTAATCAATTCTACCCAAGTGGTAATAGACTCATTTGGAAGCTCGTTCAACCACATAATGGCTCTCCCTTCTTGAATAACCAAGCCATTGAATAACCCCTTCTTGATGAGTAGTTGCATCATCGTGCTTATAGATCAAACTTTGTATTTGCTTGCAGTTGGGGTGGTATAATAACACCAATAAAATTGAAGTCTTTTAGGTCATTTTCCTCCTGATAGTGAATATTTCGCAAGGCTTGCCGCACTTGGATACGTGGCGGATTTTGTCTATTCCTTACTGCAGAAGCTGAAGCTATCTCAACGGCCTCAGCCATTCTAGCTGTATCAATGTGTCGCACAGCCTCAGCCTGCTGAGCATCTATTAATTCTTCCCCTAAAGTGTAACCCCCCGAATAATTTGAGTGATAAATTCATACTTTTGAGGTAGGAATAAAACTACTTGATTGGATAAGAAGGAAGGTTTATGAGTTATTTGAGTCACTATATGATCGTATCTAATATTGGACGTCGATCAAGTTGTAGAAAAAAATTTGGCAAAAGTTATCGCAAAATTTTCTTCTTGAGATTTCCTGAAATTTAGGTCAAATGTCTCGTTGCTTTTCTCCTAATCTAGAAGGAGTTAAGGAATGTAAAACCTATCAAATTAAAGATCCACATGTCTAGTTTCCAAAAAATTAAACCATTAATCAATCCGGCATTGGAGTAGAGAGATATTTGCCTTATCGCGAGGCTGCGCAAGCAGGCACGTCACAAGCAGGTTGAGGTGGTTGAGGACTATTTAAGTCCCTTGGTCGGTGGATTGGATCATTATCTAAATTTCCAGAAGGAATCTCATCTTAAACACTCTCCCAACAATCCCTTACATGTTCTTGATGTTTTTGGGGTTGGAATCCATGATCAAACATGATTTTGATGTCGCGAAGTTGGAAATCGCATGTAACTTACATTTTGGTTTCTTTTTTGGGATTTTGGTGGTTGTTTCATGGTGAATCTGTTGGTAAGACTTATTTCTTTTGTTTTCTTTAGTTTTTGAGGTTGGTTATAGGTGTGTTAAAGTCGTTAGATTATTGTCTCGGAGTTTGTACTGTTGAATTTGTTGAATGCTGCGTTTTGGTAGTAACTTAGGCTGCTCTTTGGAGGTAACATGATTCTTATAAGGTTGGAGGTTCGTCTTTGTTCGGGTTTGCCAAAAATCCAAGGTATGTTTGGCTTGTCCCTCCATTTGTTGTTATGAATTCTGTAACCTCATCGTTGGTATTGACGTGTCTATTGGATTTTTTGTGAAGCTTTATTATATTATAGTTTTAATATTATGCTGCTGCTATTTATATGATGATAAAGGGGTTTTTGAGGTGCTGGTTTGGTTGGTAGCTTGGGCTTCAGTGCGGAGAATCGTAGTCATGGTTAATTATTAGGCTCGTGTCGAGAGGTCGTGTGGGAGGCGTGTGGTTCTTGTAGCAAGTTATGGGTTGTTTGTGTGAATAAGATTAGGTTATCATATTGATAAGTAAATGAAGTTTTATATTGGTTAAGATCAAAGGTTGGAGCGATCTTTTGTTATATTGGAGTGGCGGCCGGGTTGGCCGTGTCGATGGCATGTTGGCGGCCGTGGTGACGCTTGGGTTGGCTTGGCTGTGTCCCTTGTTGTTAGTTGTGAGTACATTGACTTGTGGGATTCGTGTAAAGATTGGAGATACACTGGTTAGGATGGTGATCCTTAGCTCAGTTAGTCGCTCGTCGGCGGATGGCTAAACGTGCACGAATAGTACTATGTTGTGATAGTGGGTTGGTGTGATTTGAGAGCCACTTGTGGGCTGTTTCAACATTTATTGTTATTTTTTTGATTTTAAATATTGTGATTATGTCTGTGTGCATGTGTTGAGGCCATTGGGATTCGTGGATACCCAACGCTGAGAGTAGGTCTAGCCGGGGGGTTGAGTCCAAGGGGTAGAACAATTGGCTTAGTCGAGCTGAGTTTTCCTGACATAGGGTCAATCTGAGACATGAAAGACATATGGAGAGGTATATGCCTCTATATCACTATATATGTCTGTTCTAAGCCTTCCCTGGGATAGCAATTGGCTATCTCGAATAGTGGAGCTCAGCTAACTATGCCCAGCCGAGAGAGGGTCCAACAGTGCTTGTTTGATGATGTTAACTGACTGGTGTTTACTTTTGATATGCTTTGAATTATATTATGATTTCTGCTTGTGTTATTTATTATGTAATAGCAGTGGATGCTAGATGATGACTGGTGTTACCTGAGGCCATTGAGAGGTCTAGAGGTGATGATAGGTGAGCGGTGTCAGCTAGGTGATGTGTGAGGTTATTCACTTGTTGGACTTGCTGGGCTTCTGGGGACCAGGTATGTTCTATTTGTGTGCTTTGTTGTACTTGTCAGGCTTATAGGGGCCAGGTAGGTTCTATGTGTTTACTTAAGTTGAGTTTCTCCTCCTGTGACATTCAGTATATCTGTTGATCTCTAATTTAAGTCTTGTAGTTATTTCAGCCTTTCATACTCGGTACATTATTGTACTAATGCCTAGTCAGGGTGTTTCTTTTATGCCTGCAGGTGATGGTGGGCTGGTAGATCGAGTTCTTGGTTGCTGAGTGGAGTTCCAACTAAGTCGGTGCACTCGAGGTCTTTCAAAGTTGCAGGGCATTTGAGTTAAGGGTAGTTCGGGTCCCTATCCTAAATATTTAACTATTGTTGAATTCATAGAGGCTCATAGATGTTTGTTGTGGTCGTAGTATTGATGTAGGCTATGTGGGCCATATTGTGTAGTTGTTTTCCATTCTGTGGCCTTGGTGGCCTATTGTGTATCTATTGGTTGGTCTGTGAGCTAGCTTCTATTTTAGTCTATCGGTTACTCTGATTTAACATGTGTTGTTATGCCAAACCTCATTGGTTTTGGCTTGTTGTAGTTAGACTATTGTAAGGTTCGGTAGGTCAAGATGGCGTCGGGTGCCAGTCACACCTCCCCGAGCTTAGGGTGTGATAGATTTGGTATCAGAGCAGTTCATGTCCTAGGGAGTCTACAGTTGTGTGTAGTAGAGTCTTGTATATGTGTGCATCACATAGTGTACTTATAAACAGGAGGCTACAAGACATTTAGCATTGTCACCCTTCTTTCTGGATAGAAATCATGAAAAAAGTTATATATCGTAGGAGTCGGGTCTAGACTCACGTTTGCTAACTTGTGCAGAGATGCTTGTATCTTAATAAATTATAGCCGTCCAGAGGCTAGACATGGCGGCAGGCAAGATCCTTCCTTTAATTATGGTTATTGTCCTGTCGCGCCTTGGCATGGTGCAGAGTTTCATTGGTTAGAGTTGCTTTTCTAGACATTCCTTTTAAGTCTATATCATTGACGTGATAGTGTTTCGGTTGAAATCGTATGTGTCGTCCAACATTTGAGGATGAATATTTCTAATGGGTGAAGAATGTAACATCCGGGATAATTTGAGCAATAAATCTGTACTTTTGAGGTAGGACTAAGAGTACTTAATATGAAAAGAAGGAAGTGTTATGATTTATTTGAGTCACTCTATGATCATATCTAATATTGTATGTCGATCAAGTTGCAGAACAAAATTCGAAAAAAGTTATTCGCAAAATTTTCTTCTTGAGACTCCCTGAAACTTAGGTCCAGTATCTCGATGCTTTTCTCCTAATCTATAAGGAATTATTAGGTGTACAACCTATCAAATAAAAAGTCTAAGAGTCTATATTTCAATGAATTAAACGGTTCGTCAATCCGTCTTTGGGGTAGAAATATATTTGCATTTTCGCGAGACAACATAAGCACGCATGTCAACAGCGGGTTGAGGCAGTGGAGGACTATTTACGTCCCTTGGCCGGTGGATTGCATCATTATCTAAATTTCCATAGACATCTTAAAATCTATCCAAAGCTTCCATTACATGTTCTTGACGGTTTTGGGACTAGAATCCATGGTTCAACATGATTTTGATATTGAAAAGTCGTGAATCGCATGTAACTTGCGTTTTGGTTTTTTTGGGGGGGCTTTTGGTGGATGTTTCGTGGTGAAGATGTTGGTAAGACTTATTTCATTGCTTTTCCTTAGTATTTTAGGTTGGTTATAGGTGTGTTAAAGCCAATAGGTTGTTGTCTCAGAGTATCTATCTTTGAATTCATATGAATCTTGTTGGGTAAGCTTCATTTGTCTTGTTTTGTTGTTGAATTATGTAGGATACGTTTTGGCAGCAACTTCAGTAGCTTCTAAGTAGTAACTTGATGCTTATATGGCTGGCGGTTCATCTTAGTTCAGGTTCTCCATTAATCAAAGGTTTGTTAGGCTTGTTCCTTCCTTTGTCGGCATGAATTCCATAGTCATTATCTTCAGTATTGACGTGTGTGTTGGCTATTTTTTGAAGCTTTTGTGTTATATTAATATTTGAATCTTGTGATGATGTTTATATGATATAACGGGGTGTATGAGGTGCTTGATTGGGTTGTGGATCGGGCTTCAGTGTGGAGAATTGTAGTCATTGCAAATTATTAGGGTCGTGTGTGAGGCGTGTGCTTCTTGTAGCAAGTTATGGTCTGTTTGTGTGAATAAGATTAGGTTATGATATTTAAAAGAGAATTAGGGCTTAGATTGGTTAAGGTTGAAGGTTGCTGCGATCTTCTGTTATATTGGAGTCGGCGGCCGGGTCGGCCATGTCGATGGCATATTGGCGGCCATGGTGATGCTTAGGTTGACTTGTCCCCTTCCCTTGTTGTTACTGGTGTGTAGAGTGGCTTGTGGGATGCTTGTAAAAATTGGGTATAGACTGGTTAGGATGGTGATCCGTATCTCATTTAGTCGCTCGTTGATGGATGGCTAGATGTGCGAGAATAGTACTATGTTGTGATAGTCGGTTGGTAGGATTTGAGAGCCGGTTGGGGCTGTTTGAACATTTATTGTTATTGCTGTTGATTGTGAATGTTGTCATTATGTGTGTACCTGTGTTGAGGCCCTTGGGATTCATGGATACCCAACACTGAGAGTAGGTCCGGCCGTGGGGTTGAGTCCAAGGGATAGAACAATTGGCTTAAGGTGGAGTAGAGTTTTTCCCGCATAGGGTCGTTCTGAAACATGCAAGAATTATGGATAGCTACATGCCTCCAGCTTAGTCGGTACGCTGCAGGTCTTTCGGAGTTGCGAGGTGTTTGAGTTAACGGTAGTTCGAGTCCCTTTCCCAAATAGTTGATTAATGTTGTATTCATAGAGGCTCACAAACGTCTGATGTGGTCGTAGTGTTGTTGTAGGCTAGGTGGGCCATATTTTATAGTTGTTTTTCATTTTGTGGCCTTTGTGGCCTATTGTGTATCTATTGGTAGGTCTAATAGCTAACTTCCCTTTTAGTATGTAATTTACTCTGATTTAACTTGTGTTGCAATGTCAAACCTCATCGGTTTTGTCTTGTTGTAGTTAGAAGATTGCAGGGTTCACTTGACCAAGTGCAGCATCGGGGGTCGGTCAAGCCTCCTCGGGCTTGGGGTGTGACAGACTTGGTATCAAAGCAATTTGTGTCCTAGGGAGTCTACGAGCCGTTTCTAGTACAGTCTTGTTTATGTATGCACTGCATAGTATACCGATAAACAGGAGGCTATATGTAATACCCCGAAAGTGCCTAAGGCTAGACTCGAGAAGTTGGAATGAAAACAACAGAAAAATCTGCAATTTTGACTCAGGACGACTCATGGTACGAGTTTTAGGAAAGACCTATGACCCGTAGGACTCACTCGTGGTCAGCATTTTCATGGAAAAAGTTGGTAACAACGAGTCAAGTAACGACTCTTGGAAGGTTGGTACAAGTCGTGGGTCAGAGTCATTGTTTGGTTCTGGATTGTCAGGAGGGAAGATACGACTTATGGTATGACCCGTGGTTAGGAACCATTGATCGTGGTAAGGACCCATTGATTGGGGTGTCTAGGGCGGCAGAGCTGGATGGTATGGGTCAAGGTACGACCTGTGGTAAGTAACAATGGGTTGTTACTTTCACCCATAGGAAGGAGCAGGGAAATTCTCCTAGCTGTGCTAACAGAAGGATTCAACGATCTGTTGGTAGATGATATGAGTCATGGTATGGTACATGGGAACTTCAAAACTCATAGGTGAGCAGTGTCTTCGACGAAAGGAAACCACGACTTGCAGGATTGAGGTACGATCCGTTGGACGAGTCGTGGCACCTGGCAGTGAGTAGTTTTTCTGCATTTTAATTAAGGAAATTTCATAATTTCTAAGCCCTAAGGTCCTTAACTATATCGTTTTAAGCTTTGAATAGTGTGTTTTAAGAGGGGTAAGTTCATTCTAAGCCTATTCTCCTCCATGCATGCAACTTAGGGCCTTTCCTTGAAGATCAAATTTGAAGAATTTCATCAAACTCTCTCCAATTTCCTTTGGGCTTTCAAGTGGGAGTGTGAAATCGATTTACCCAGGTATGTGAGGCTATGAATGGGAGTTCCTTTCATTCCCATGCCCTAGATTCTTCTCAATTCTATGGATTTCAATTCTAGATTCAAATTTCATGATCTTATGGGGTTTATTCCAATTCTTGTGAAATTCTCTATGATCTATTTATGGGTCAGTTCCCTTCATGTATCAAATAATGTCTTGTGGACTATGGGCAGATTTTATGGCTATTTTGATTATAAATTTATAGTTTCAAATTTTAAATTGAATCATGCCCATTTATGCAATCTTCATGAAAGGTCAAGTTATGATTCTAGTATGATTTTGATCTTATCAAGTCTAAAATTATTATTTATGATTCATGTTATGATTTCTCTTCAAGTACTCTTCATGGATTTATGAATATCAAGTAAGAATGTTTTTACAAGTATGCATGGTTTTCATGATTTATGGATTTATGACTCTTGGCCGATTCACAGGCCTTTATCTATGGCTAATCATGTATTTCAAGTGGGATCCATCATGTTATTTTTTATTTGGCCATGAACTTCATCAATGATTTTTTTGATTACGATATGAGCCCTCACGTGCATGTTTTTGGGAGTAGTGTCTACCACAAAGTAGACCTAGCATTCAAAGGAAAACCCCGTGGTCTCACAACTACATGCCACCATAGGTATATATATATATTTATTATCAGATCCCTGTGATATCACCACACACGCACGTTCCCCTGCCTGGCAAGCGAGGGACGTTCCTAACCACTTGGGGGAAATAGTGGGGCATCATGTAAGGCTCTATCATGATGGTGTTAGTTAAGACGAGTCCTCCCATTGTCCTTCATAATTTATGCATAGTTATGTTTATTTTACTTTTGCTCAAGTCATGTTTAATAAAGCTTTTCTCCTATGAATGTGATTATGATTGATTTATGAATGTTTTGAAAACCTTTAGCCCTTATGTTCACATTATGATATTTACTTTATGATCACGCTGTCCTACTCTTATGAACTCTTATGTATTTTAACTATCCGTTTTTACTTACCTTGCATACTTAGTACATTCCAATTACTGACTGCATACTCTATATTTTATCGTTTCATGATACAGGTCCGAGGGATCAGTTTCAGCTGCATCATTAGCCCTGCTTCCCTCTCAGACCTTTCCAGCCGGTGTTGGTGAGTCCTCATCCTTCGAGGATGTTCATTCATCTATAGTTTGTTATGTTCTTTCAGTTTTAGACTTTGTCGAGCTAATTGGGGGTGCTGTCCCATCAGCTCATCAGTTATGTTAGAGGCTTTTTGGACATTATGTAGAAATCATCTGTCGTTGTTGATTCAGTTTTATCTTGATATATATACATATACAGACTTCTGCTATTATGTATGTTAAACTTCTGTTTTGTTATGTTGAGTTTAGACGTTATGTTCATGCCATGGGTCGACTTGGAGCCTCTCAGGGTTTTTTGTCCCGTGTCTCGATCCGAGTCTACGTTCGGGTCATGACAAACTTGGTATCAGAGCATTAGGTTTTGAAGTGTCCTAGGGTGTCTGATAGCTGCATTGAGTGGAGTCTTTTTCATGGGTGCGAAGCGCGCCACACTTATGACGAAGAGGCTATGAAACATTTAGGAAGTGTTCCCTTCTTTCATGATCTATGTCGTGTGATGAAATGTCTCTCTATCCTTCTAACTCGTGCTATACGCATTTGCAGAATCATGCCTCCCTGTAGAGTTAATGGAAGGAGAAACGGAAATGGGAATGGCCATGAGAATGGCAATGGAGACAGGCACCAACAAGCTCCACCAGCCCACGAGGAGCATATACCCGAGCCTATTTCCCAAGTGGATTTCAGGGTAGCCATTCAGATGCTAGCTCAGGCTTTGATCACCCAAGTCAACCAATAGGCGGTAGCACATGTCCCTCAAAATGGGAATGCTACGACAGGGAGAGTCAGAGAGCTCGGGTGAGCAGTTTTGTACATGGGGTAGCAGACTACTTGGACAAGGATTGTAGGACTTCCATGCTTCATCAGGATATTGATTTTCCCCGATTGGTTTTGTACACCCAGCAGATGGAGGCGGTGCATCTGAAGAGAGAGAGGCCAAGAGGACCAGGACAGATAGTTATGGATTCTCTCAGCAGATATCGAGAGGTGGACATTGCAAGTATTCTCATCATAGGTCATTAGCTCAGCGCCATCATTGGCCAGTGCACCATACAGACTGCGAGGTGGCCAGAGGAGTAGAGCCTCCGATTCGAGGGACTAGAATAGCATGCAGATAAAGCATACTTTCCCGGTCTACGGGAAGTGTGGAAAGAATCATATAGGGGAGTGCTTGATTGGGTCAAATATCTATTTTTGTTGTGGTAGACTCAAGCACAGGCGCCGGGAGTGTCCCTTGTCTAGACGGGGTGATGGTAGAGGTTGTACTCAGGCCACCAACTTAGCAGCATCACCAACACGCCGAGCTCAGTAGGGTGTGTCCACCAGTGCAAGTGGTGGCCAATTCCAGAACAGGTTTTATGCCCTTGCATCTGAACAAAAGCAGAAGACTTCACCAGATGTGGTTACCGATATGTTATTAGTATTCCACCTTGATGTATATGCATTGTTAGACCCATGGGTTATGTTATCTTTTGTGACACCCTATGTTGCTAGTAGTTTTGGAGTCAGTCCCAAAATCCTATCAGAACCTTTCTCAGTCTCTACTCCAGTACGTGGTTCAGTTATAGCTCGATATGTATATAAAAATTGCACTGTCAGAATTCTCTAGAAAGTCACCTCAGCAGATTTAGTAGAGTTAGCCATGACAGATTTTGATGTTATCTTTGGCATGGATTGGCTACATGCATGTTATGCCTCAGTTAATTGTAGAACCCATGCAGTAGAGTTTAGGTTTCCAGGTGAGCCAGTCCTAGAGTGGAAGGGTAGTTCAGCTATGCCTGTAGGTCACTTCACTTCCTATCTTAAGGCTAGAAAGATGATTTTGAAGGGTTGCGTGTACCATCTAGTTAGGGTTAATGACGATATGTCTGAAACCCCGACTATCCAGTCAGTCCCTTAGTGTGTGAGTACCCAAAAGTGTTCCCAGATGATCTACCAAAAATTCCTTTGAGTGGGAGATTGATTTTGGTATTGACCTTCTTTCTGATACGCAGCCTATATCTATTCCTCCTTATAAAATGGCTCTAGCCGAGCTAAAGGATTTGAAGGAGCAGTTGAAGGACCTTCTTTGGCTGTGGGTCAATGAAAAGTGAACCAAGTAATCTATTTAAAACAACAATTGAAAAATTCACAATTTTCTCTCCAATTTTAACTTGGTTAGACCTCTCCTTAAGATCCCAATTTGCTAGATATTCTCTCACCATATTCAAAGTACATTCACCTAGATCATTAAATCGGGTCAAGAGACCCCCAAAACTAAATCTTTGCTCTTTTTCACCCTTGACCTTCTCAATACATCCTTAAGTATCACAACAACATTAGTTGGGCTCCCAGCCATCAAAGCATACATAAGACATACCCTCTCCCTCTTAACATGAGTCACGTACTTCCCTGGCACCAAACAAGAACAAATAATTTTCAACCACATTCTAGCTTCCCTACTCAAACATTCATAAGGGAAAGGCACATGATATCCATACTACTGGTGGCTGTCTCACCTTGCAACCGAATTTGGGCCACTAATGGTATCTCTAATTGCTCTATAGGGGGTCTCGAAAGTTGGTCTTTGAATGGTTGTGGGTCAATGCAAAGTGAACCAGGTAATCTATTTAAAACAGCGGGCAAAAAATTCACAATTTTCCCTCTAATTTTAACTTGGTTAGACCTCTCCTTAAGATCCCAATTTGCTAGATATTCCCTCACCATATTCAAGGTACATTCGCCCAGATCATTAAATCGGTTCAATAGACCCCCCAAAATAAATATTTTCCCTTTTTCACCCTTGCCCTTCTCAACACATCCTTAAGTATCACAACAACATTAGTTGGGCACCCAGTCATCAAAGCATACATAAGACATACCCTCTTCCTCTTAACATGAGTCACGTACTTCCCTGGCACCAAACAAGCCCAAATAATTTTCAACCAAATTCTAGCTTCCCTACTCAAACATGCATAGGGAAAGGAACATGATATCCATACTACTGGTGGTGGGCTATCACGACCGAACGAAGGCCCGGATCGTAACACGGGACAAGGAGCCCTGAGAGACCCCAAGTCGACCCATGGCATAAGCATACGTCTAACTCAATCAAGAAATTGAATAATCAATAATACAATCATAGCGGAAGTCTAATTTGAATATAACATCAGAATATGAAATTTGAAACTAAATACATACATATGTCTGAATAGTCTCTAAACATGACGAGTTGATGGGACAAGACCCGAACTAACTCAACAAGCTGAAACTAAAATACATAAAGAAAAGATGGATAGTCTAATCGTCGGAAGATGAGGACTCACCAATAAAGCAAACACTAACTCCAATAATCTGACTAAGAGCGGGGCTAAAGCTGAGAGCCAAGTCCTGTGTCATGAAATGATACAACATAGAAAGTATGCGGTCAGTACGTGGAATGTACCGAGTATGCAAGAAAAGTAAAATCGCTAAAGTAAATAAAATCATTTAAAGACAATACATAATTTAAGCGTAAACATAAGAATCTGAGAGTAGGGCTTGTATGCATTCTATATGTAATCATGATCTTTTCATAACATAACATAACTTCATAACATCATAACTGAATTGATTAACTCAAAAATGAATGCTGACATTTATAAGTAAAGTTGAACATTGAGTCAGACCTGTTTTAGAACATACATTTACATAAATCTCAGAAGTAATGAACATGCATATCTGAAATCATGTGGAACAATGTGAGACTGTTCTTTTAACTGACATACCACGATAGGGCTGTTACGTGGTCCCGACTATTACACTCAAGTGGGCAGAGCCATCCAAAGCCTTGCCAGGGCAAAGGACGCTACCATGATATTGATATCAAGCTGAAGGCCCATTCGAGAAAGGGAAGCTCACAAGGGAGGTCCCAAATCATATAATATAGTATAAATCTATGTTGGCGCATAGTTCTGAGGCATAGGGTAATCGACCCATAGCCTACTCGGTGCTAGACCATACTCCCAAGAAACATGCATATGCTCTGCATGGTTTATAACGAAGCTCAACATCATCTATTGATGAAGCTCAATGATCAAATATATCTCAAGTATGAATTCATGCATATGAAAAGCTTTTAGTTCGAAACATACCACAAGCTGAAAACATAGTGGGAGCCTTTGCTCCAAAACCATGTGGTAAGCTATGCATATGAAGAATTAACTCAAGACATACCACAAGCCAAGAATATAGAATTGGGAGTCTTCGCTCGAAAACATTGTGGTAAGCTCAATTCGGGAAAATCATCATTTATACTCAACATGTGGGTCTTGCCCAAAGCTTTATCATACTTGACAAATGCAAAATTCTTATCAAAAATATCAATCATAACATAGGTAGCTTTAAACCATGCTTTTCCTCATAATATCTCATCATCATTACTTATTCATTATAAATTTCACTTTTCATGAACATCTCATCAATGGGCTTTTGAATTACAAAACTAGAATCATGAATTTGAGTTGAAAACATTACAAAAATTTCCCATGCTTCATAATTCAATAATAGAATTATAATCAATTCATAGCCATGTGTAGAAATAGATAATTCATGCTTTTGGGTGAAAACCCCATAGATACATCATAGAGTTTCACACTTTGAAAATAAGGATTGGGCATGGGTGTGGAAGAAACCACCCATTCATGACCCTACATACCTATTGGAGGCTGAATCTTACTCTCCCTTGAATGCCTAAAAGAAAATTAAGGGAGAAAACCTTGAATCACCCTTGATCACCTCTCTATCACACTTCTATTCTTTTGCATGCATGAATAATGACTTTAGGATAGTTTTCCCCTCTTAAACCCACCTTTAATAGCCTAAAACAACATAGTTTAGGACTCTAGAGCATAGGAATTACGAAAAGACCCTTACTTAAATTGCAGGGTTTTGCTGACTACTAGTCCCCATGAGGGAATGGACGACTCGTCCCCAGATTCCACGACTCGTGGCCTTAAACCGTCAAGTACACTACCAAAATCTATCAGGGAACCCCACGACGGACCCCATGAATCATGGTGGTTGACCACGGCTCGTGGTCTCCACCCGTGAACCACAATACTCATGATTTCCTTGCGACACCTCCAGTGCGGACCACGGGTGACTCCACGAGTCGTGTCTCTTGACCTTGACTTGTGGTCATGCCCGTGGTGACCCCTCCAAACTACACTCCTCTTTCCTTGACCATGAGTCACCCCATGACTCGTGGTCCTTCCTCACAGGTCACCTAACAACCCCTCCTGTGATCTAGTGCCGAATTTTAGTTTTTCTTCGTTTCAACTCCAGGGTCTGATCTTTGGGCTTTTGGGGTATAACAAGGCCCACCTTGCAATCGAATTTGGGCCACTGAGTGTATCTCTAATTGCTCTATAGGTGGGCTCAAAATTATGTCTTTGAATGGCTATGGGTCAATGCAAGGTGAACCAAGTAATCTATTTAAAAAATTAGACAGAAAATCACAATTTTCCCTCTAATTTTAACTTGGTTAGACCTCTCCTTAAGATCCCAATTTGATAGAAATTCCCTCACCATATTCAAATTACATTCACCTAGATTATTAAACACAAAGTCCAACCCAACAGTATGTAATCATTCAAGAATATGAGGAAATTCAGATGCCAAGCTATTTCTATCAATAAATAAATCATGTGAATATTTTTTACTCTTTGTGATCCTTAAACCACTTCTCACCTTCTTGCTCTATGACCCAATGGAGCCTATAACACCTTGGTGGTTGTGGTGGCATGCTTGCATCCTTAGTGGGAGCTTGTTGACCCATTCTAGACATATCGTTTCCATGGCTTGAAGAAGCTGCACCCTTCCCCTTTTTAGCTTTTGGAGCCATTGTTGGTGAAACTTCAAGAAAAATGATGTCTTTTATGATTTGGATGAAGAAGTTTGTAGGAATTTATGAGAAAGATGAAGTTTTTGAAAAAGTTTTTAAGAGAAAATTGGGTGTGTGGCACGGCGTGCCTTAGAGAAGAAGTGGGAGAAGAAAATTACTTTTTGCACTTTTAAAGCACCCACTTTTCAGGTTCGACCATCTTTGACCAATCATATTTTGCCCAAAATACCCCCATGCTCGTCACACTGTCAAGAGCAGTGGACTAGTGTCACGTCGCGCTTGTCCCTGCACTGCAGTGCCTGTACGTTACGCTACAGTGCCAGTTTTTTCTTGAACCCTATTTTTAATTGCTATGAATAAAAATTCATTCCTGGTTTATGACTTAACTCCTGAACACTTGAATACACACATCAACTAAAAAAATAAAAAATTAAATGACCTCGGGTTGCCTCCTAAGTAGCGGTTGATTTAACGTCACGGTATAACACAGGTATCTTGATTACTAAGACTTCATCAAGATACCTGTAGAAATGACCCTTATTCCGAGGGTTGGGAATGGTGTCACTAGGCAAAGTGACCTTTTGCCTCCGATTTAGTGCTACTGAGATTTGCCCCACCTGCTGCTCTAATTGCTTGATGGAGGTTGAATATAATTCCACCAATTGGCTCAAGCTTTAAAGCTTACCCCTCATCTCTTTGAATCCTACCTTAGTGGAATCCACCTTTTCATCATATGACCCATCATGTCTTCGGACCTTGGGATTCGAGAGTCGTTCACAGCAGGCTCTCTTTCTTTGGGAAGAGCATACACTCCATTCCTATCATTCTTGGGGGCATCTATGTTCCTCCATTGAACTTGGTCCCTATCTCTTGTGCATGACCTATTGTAGTTATTTTTCCCATTCTAGTTCCGACCTTGATTTCCTTGGCCTTGACGCCAAGAGTCTTAGTTATACCCTTGGGTGTTGGCCTAGAAATCCCCCTGATTGTTCAGAAAGTTTTCTTCGTCTTCCACCTCAGCATAGTGATCATCTTACCTGGGTCCCTTGTCTTGCGCATTCACCGCATGCACCCTGTGTGTATTCAGTGTGATTAGGTGCTTGGTGATCAGTTCCAACTAGGTTTTGAGATGGACCATGTCTTGGTCCCATTCTTCTTCCTTTTTCAGCTGCTCTGCTGTCATCTCTCAAGAATAATTTACTACAGTGGCCTTGGATTCTCTGGTGTCCCATGCCCTGTTGGTCTTTGCCATCTTATCCAGTATTTCACAGGCTTTTGTGAAAGTGTGGGCCATCATGGACCCCTCAACTATCCTATCTACTACAACTTTGTTTTAGGCACTCAGGGACCTATAGAATACTTCCAAAAGGACCTCCTCAGGAAGTTTATGTTTAGGAAATGCTTTAATTTCTTCTTGAAACTTAACCATGCCTTATGTAGAGCTTCCCCAGGTAATTGAATGAAATTATTAATTTCATCCCTCAACTGAATCATCCGTAAGGGTGGGAAGAACATCTCCAAGAAAGTTGCAATCAGCTCTGCCCAAGTAGTAATAGACTCATTTGGAAGCTTATTCAACCACAGAGTAGCTTCCCCCTCTAGTGAGAACAAAAATTATTGGAGTCCAATAACCTCTTGAGAAACTCCGGGCAGTCTATAAGCATTGAAAATACCAGTGAAATTTATCAGATACTAGTTTGGATCTTCTCAAGACAAACCACTAAACATCCCTTTCATGCTCAGCAACTACATCATTGTACTAGTCACATCGAACTTAGCATTCATTAGAAATGGGGGTGGAATAATGGCTCTCGTATAACCAACTTCCTCTTTCTCAAACTCCCCCTCTAAGAGTACATTTCGTACAACATTATGTCCAGGATGATGAGGGGGTTTTGTCAGTTTCTTTCTACCAGAGAGGTACTAAAATTCATAGCCTCAAGTTTCCTAGCTGCTTCAGTTAGTCGGGCTTCCTCTGCTAGGCGCGCAGCTTCAGCTCTTTGAGCCTCAGTTCAGTGGGAGATTAAACTTTGCCACAGGGTTTGCAATGTTGACCTGTGACAACAAAAATTAAAAAAAAATGCAAATCACGAAATAAAGACTACAGCCATATTTAAACGCCAACTAACTATTTTAATATCATATTCCCCGGTACAGCGCCAAAATTTGATCACGCACAAATTACACCTCATAATTGATGTATAAAGTGATCAGTATCAAATATAGTAAACCAACTTGCTAGGGGTCAATCCCACAAGAAATAGGCAAGAAATAACATTGTAACCATGATTAAATTAAACTGTAGTCAATATTTTGGAAGGGGGGTTACAAATAAAAGAACAATTAATCTTAAACTATAATTGAGTTGTATCAAATTAATGAGATAAAACTAGGATTGTATTCCCTATGATTTCATAACATAGTAGACTTATTTTCTTAGTGATCTATCCTAGTGAATTTTGTGTAAGACTTATTATTAAGTTCATCTAACGTCTCGACCTATATAGATGAATTTCACCTAAATTCTCTCGGACTTTAGGTGTGTATATTTTGCCCTCGCCATAATTCTTGGTTTAACTATTCTCGGTTAGAGCTCAAGTTAATTAGATGAGGGTTGATAGCCTCAAATTACCACTATTATTCTCTTTTCCTAACTTCAACCTCTTTGGTCGAGCAAGTTGAAGATACAGGCAATTAAATTTTAAGACAAAGAGATTAATAATCCACTCAATTCACCATTCAAAAATTACTATTTTATTTTTTCTACTTTCGTTAATCCATCATGGTTCCCACAACCCCAGCTTAAGAGATTTAGCCACTCATGTTTATGGAAACAATAACATAAGATGTAGAATGAATCATAATGAAATACTTACTATAATATGAAATTGTTTAAAAGAATCTCCAAAGCTATATTGAATCACAAAAACTTGATAAATCTCTAATTCAATGGTATGGAATAATGTTTTCCACACTTACAATGAATTAATACGTTAACATGAGCTAATGAATAATTTTTTGTACACTTAAAACATCCTAAGAAAAGATATATATAGTAGTAGATTAAGCCTTTATCGTTCCTTATTGGACTGGGATAGGACTTTGCAGCATTTGTTCGCACTGAATTGGGATTGAAATCTGGCTACACCTAGGTGCTACATGCTTGGTGCGCCGAACTACTCTATAAGCCAACCATTCTTGTGCGTCGCGCAGGCCATAACACTGATATGCCTGCGCGATGCGATCTTTTACTATACTCATTTCCTCAACCCCATTTATCTATACTTGCTCTTTTTAATCAAAATTAAGTCTAGATACATCACATTAATACCTGAAAATATTTAGTCATGTACGTTAGCTCTTTTTCACATAAATCACATAAAACACAAGAAAACACACACGATTTGTTCTCAAAACATAGCTAAGTATGGGGAAAATTTCGTTAATAAATGCGTAAATATGCCCTACATCACTTCTACCTTGGAATTTGGAGTTATTTGTCATCACACTTAACATACGCATAGAGCTAAGATCGGAACTGCAAACATACAACTTATGAGACTTCTATATAACATATAAACTTGTATTTAGTTAACCAAGTGATCTTCAGAGACTTCCTAGGATTTAGGAATTCTGAGGTCCTATAGATACATAAATTATCATTCTTGTATGACTCCTTGTAGATTAAAGCATAGCTAAGAGTAGGAGTAAATAACCTTTCTAATGCGTATACGTTGACACTCGAGAAAATGTATTCATATTCTTAGCAATTAAGTTATTTGCATAAACTATTCATATTAACTACTGTTTAACCTCTTCATTAGTCACAAAAGTGTTCTCCTTCATTCTTATACTATGTTTACTTAGGATCATTATCATATCACATTATTATAGCTACTTAGACATTGAATACATTTGTACGTGAAAGAGACTCTTCTTTGAACTTTAGAAACTCAACTGGCAACTCAACAAGAGTTGTACATCTGGACATAAGACTTGAACAAAACTGAAGGGATTCATCTGTATATCATAACCTGAGGATCATGTATGTCACGTGTTAAACCAAGGCCTAGGCATGACTGGCACTCAATGCTATTGATGACCTAAGAAAACCGCATAACATGACAAACATCAAGAGCATACATCTAACATAAATAGGATATAACAAAAGTTATGCTTTAAAAATTAAATACTCAATTTATAGAGAAGATTTTCCAAGTTTTACAAAACATGAAAAATAATCCATGAAGCCTCTAACATAATAGAATAACTATTTTACGGGGAAAAGGCACCCGTGTCACGCCTCGAGTTTACACCCTGGACGGAACACGGTACTTAGAGTCACAAGTGACCCCAAGTCAACCCCTGGTCTATCATACACTAGCATCTTGAGTAACATACAAATACATACAATGGAAGTTTAAAGAAAAAAATATAAATACTTGAAGGAACTAAACTGGTTCATAATATCGGAAAATATTAGAACAAAGTTACAAGTCTAAAAAAAAAACAATCTGAGTGTGAAAGCCACTATGACTGATGAGCTGCTGGGACAAGCCACTAGCTAACTCCAAGTCTAAATATAAGGAAAGAAAATATAGCTGAAGTAAATAAATCTCTGTCCTCTAAGAATGAGGACTCACCAACTAGAGCAGCTGAGGTCTTCGATGAGCGGTCAGCTAAGGAAGCTGAGCTGAGATCCTACAACTATATCATAAAACAATACATCATAAAAGTATGCATCAGTACTTTGAATGTACTGAGTAAGTGTCACACCCCGCCTATGGGGGTATGACTGGCACCTGGTGCCCTACTAGGACCTGAACTACTAGACTGCTGAGCCTCGGCACATCTGGTGCCTGGCTGACTCTAACTCACATTTCTGGAAACAAAGGGCTATACAACGACTGTAAACACAGCCCCCGTCCCATTGGCCTATAGCCTCATGTACCTGTAATGACAGCTTAACCAGAAACATGCAACTATAGGGAAACCTATGTGGGCCGACAAGGCCACCATACTGTCTAGTTATCTGCAACTCAACAATAAAATATTAGAAGGCTACGTGACCAGCAAGGTCACCACTACTGTCGAGTTATGGCCCCACACGGCCAACATAAAAGAAATAAAGGTACTAACAGCTATACAACTGCACGGCCTCACACGACCGGCTCAACTGACCACAGGGAAATATATACAGACTGCAAGCCTCTAGGAATAACAATAGAAATGATCGGGACAGGGCCCCGACCTACCCGTACTGTACAACAAAAGAAAGCAAAGTACACCTCTGGAATTCAGTCTCCGGATGACAGGAGCTGAATACTCGATCGCTGACAGGAATCACGAGGGATCGCCTCCTCGTTTGTGAGTACCTGGAGGCAAGTAATGCAGCGCCCCACCGGGCGTCAGTACCGCTGGTACTGAGTATGTAAAGCAATAACTGAAAGAAATATCTGAAAACAACAGTACAACTGATGAAACTGAAACAGGATGGAATAGATTAGCTGTCTGATAATGTAAATCATGCCTACTCTTAACTATACTGGAAGGAGTAGGAGTCGTACCTGGAGACGTATCGTTCTACTGCCAATCTACTCGTACCTAATGTAACATGGCATAACATAACATAACATAACATAGCTCACACAAACCTTACTCGGCCCCCATAAGCCGGGAGGTACAACCAGCACAGAATCTATACCCCTACCTCGGTCATCCCATCTCCTATAATAGCTATAGGCATCCTGCCGGTCCCCTAGGTATGCACTTGGGCTCACTGAGTTCCTGACTATAATTGCATCTGAGTCCGGAGGACTCCTGAATCAACACCCGGGCATATCCGCTCGATAGGGGTGTATAAGGGTCGATCAAGGCACAATATGGGGAAAACTGGCATCCCATCTCCGTCCCTTGTGGGACGGCATGCCACTCCGTAGAGCGACGTATCCTCTTCCTCTGGCGGACGAGTCGATACAGCTATTAACCCTGGGGCGGTCATGGATGCTAGGTAATCCAACCCCAAAACAATACAACGGTCTCAACTAGTAATACTATCTGCATATCCCACATACTGAAGCTAATAGTAGTAAAGTATCCGTACATACTGTGTGCTGAACTAGTAATGGTAATGTGTACGTACTTAACACATACTGAGACTGATAATAGTATATATGTATAAATATAATCTTCTGCCATACTGTACTGAGTCTAACGCTGAACAAGATATAGTTTTTCTGTTGAAAACCATGCTGTATACTGAGTTTCTATAGTAACATGATTTGCTAATTCTAATATGCTTTCTAAACTTCATTTTAACCTATCAGTCTGCTTCTGAGATGCCTTACAGATATTACATTGCTCTACTGGGTTTCAACTGAATACGATAATATCCTAACATTTTGTACTACATCATATACTGAGCATGCTGTGCAGTTCCTAACACTTGTATTAGAATCTATATCGTGCTAGTAAGTTTTGTGCTAATTATAACCTGGTGCTTCTAATATCGTACCAACATTCGTAATAAACATAACACCTGACTTTTGAACATTCTACTGGCCTTTAAATTACTTTACTATACCGAGATTTACTAACTTGCCGAGGAAACTAGCTTTGCATGCCTTTGCTTCTGATTTCCCGACTAACTGGCGTAACTTGGTCAGTATTTCAGCTATTCCTCCCAACTGCATTCACATATACATCAATCAGTACTAAATACAACTTTATTCTGAAGAACGACATCACTTTTGATATAATTATAGCCTAAACTTAGGCTTATCGAAAGACGGTCAAAAACTCGCTATTTTCCAGAAGTCCAGAAGGAAGAAATATTCACTTCATAGCTAGGAACACATAGACACTAGTTTGGAGCAATTCTACTTACCTTAGCTCGGTAGCTCGACGATTCGTCGGCCGTATTTCACGAAACCAAATCCGTAGAAATGCTCTCTGCTGCTAAATACCTCGGTATCTGAGGTTCATTTGAGTTTGAACAACGTTTGGCAGCGTAATCGGTCGATAATATATTACCTTCCTTCGTCCCTCTCTGCCCCCCTGCGTTTTCTGGAAATTTTCATAAGTTTTAAATGAATTAGACCGAAGTAGGGCTTTATATACTTGAGCCTGGACAGGGCCAACGTGTCACGGAGCCAACGCAGAGGCTTCACCTCCGTGACATGCTGCCATCGCGGAGGGGCTCTGCCTCGGCTCCTTCCGCGATGGTTCGACAGGTTTCTCGTCCGATCTTTTTCCCAGGCCTTTCTCTAGCACGTATAGCCTTCAAATATGCTTAACCAACGTGCGAATAGGTCATCTAGGTGTCGGGAATCCTACGGGGTATAACATTCTCCCCCCTTAAGAACATTCATCCTCGAATGTATACTGCTATCTAGAGGACTACTTAACTCACTACTTAGGAAAATTCCGGCAGAGTTTCCCCTGTAATATGGACTATCCTAAAAACCTGAAACGCAGAAAAGTCCAATGCAGGTACTGCATGCAATACTTTAAGATTCACAGGATAACTAATCATCAATCTTTCTCATCTATACATATACAACCATAAGATACTGCATAAGTAACAACACGGACATACCTGTCGTCTGACTAGGCGTGGAATAGGTGAGGATATCTAGCTTTCATATCTTCTTCAGCCTCCTACGTCATCTCCTCTCGGTTCTTGTTACATCAAAGTACTTTGACAGATGCAATATCCTTAGTTCTCAATCTACGGATCTGTCTGTCTAGAATAGTTACTGGAATCTCTTCATAGGCCAGCTCTTCGGTAACCTAGATATCCTGGACTGGAACTGCTCTGGATGGGTCTCCCATGCATTTCCTCAGCATGGACACATGAAAGATGGGATGAACGGATTCTAGCTCTGGAGGCAAGTTCAACTCATATGCTACTCGGCCTATCCTCCGACGAATCTGATAGGGCCCAACAAATCTTGGACTGAGCTTACCCTTCTTGCCGAATCTCATCACCCCTTTCATCGGAGATACTTTCGAAAATACCCAGTCATTCACATTAAACTCCAGATCTCTGCGTCGTACATCTGCATATGATTTCTGGCGACTCTGTGCAGTCAATAGGCGTTCTCTGATAAACTCTACTTTCTCTTCTGACTGCTGAACAAGGTCTGGCCTAATCATCGCTAATTCTCCTACTTCAAACCAGCCAACCGACGATCTACACTTTTGCCCGTATAAAGCCTCAAAAGGTGCCATCTGAATAGCCGAGTGATAGCTATTACTATAGGAAAATTCTATCAGCGGCAAAGGCTCGTCCCAGCTACCACCATAATCTAGCACACACGCTCGCAGCATATCCTCAAGCATCTGAATAGTGCGCTCAGCTTGTCCATCTGTCTGAGGGTGGGAAGCTGTGCTCAGATTAATCTGCATCCCCAGCCCTTTCTGGAACGATTTCCAAGACCTAGCTGTGAACTGCACTCCTCTGTCTAAAATAACGGATACTGGCACTCCATGCAATCTGACTATCTCTCGGATATACAACTCCGCATAATCTTCAGCCGAGAAAGTAGTTCTAACTGGCAGGAAATGAGCTGATTTAGTCAATCTGTCAACTATTACCCATATCGAGTCATGTCTGTGTCTGGTACGGGGTAATCCTGCCACAATATCCATATTCACTGCTTCCCATTTCCAGAGAGGCACAGCTATGTCCTGAGTTAACCCGCCTAGTTTCTGATGTTCTGCTTTCACCTGTTGGTAGTTAGGACACTAGGCTACAAATTTCAGCAATTTCTCTTTTCATACCTGGCCACCAGTAGTTCTCTTTGATGTCATGGTACATTTTTTGTCGTACCAGGGTGAAGAGAATAACGGGCATAATGTACCTCGTTCATAATCTGCTGGTGGAGCCCTGAAACATCTGGAACATATAGACGGCCTTTACAACGCAGGACTCCACCCTCTGTTACCTGGAAACCTTGCGTTTTCCCCTGCTAACCAGGTCAGGATTCTTATACTACCGTTCTTTTTATTTTCACAACTGATAACGACACAGCGGTGTTCTCAGTTACCGCTCTGTTGTCCTTCATTTCTATTACACGAACGGCTAAATTAACCAATTGATGTATCTTTCTGACCAACTCTCGTTGCTCGGCTGCCCATACACCACACTTCTAATAGATCTATAGCTAAGAGCGGTTGTTGCTCCGGTACCTCTTCTTGGCTGATATGACATTTTCATACTTAGAGAGCTCGGCATATAATTGACGGTCATACTGACTTGTCTTGCCGAAGAGATCGACAGGTAGTTTACAGGCATAGCTAGAGCTTATCTGGCCCTCCGGCCACATGCTAAAGCTACTTGTTGCTGAGATAATCTGAACGACTATCTGCACACCATGTGCCCGTATCTGATCAGAGGATCCCGACAATGATCATGATCTCTAATAGTCTGGCTGAATAACCTCAACTAACTAAATAGTTGGGTTAGATGATCCGAATGCTGCAGTAGTCTAACGATGCTCTACATGTCCTACTCGGACATTTGTAGCTCATGCATAACTGCGGGGTTGTGGACAGCTAATTGTTTCGTCCTCCTAATTGAACAATTGTGATGTTGTGCTTAGTCCAACCTACTCTCAGGCGATCCGTCCCTGGATCTTCATAGGGAACCTACCGATCTCCTTGTCTTAGTAAACACTGTGCTAGCAAAGCACTACCAATTTCTTACGCCTTATTCGTACCCCCTTGGATTTATATTACTGTTCTTGGAAATTCTCGATCTTATGAGCCATTCTGTAAAGACTGGCCTTCAGTTAGGGCTCTGTATCTGAATACCTTACGAGAACCAGCTGAAGTACTAGTCCGTCACTGACTACTGATACGACTCTTTCTTGGGGTACCCACAGGTTTGTCTAACTGAGACGGTCGGCTGACTTGCGGGGTGTTCCGCATAATAGCTGCTAGGTTGACTAAGGCCGATTCTCACCTACAAGGCTGGGAAAACGATGTACGACCACTTAACGTGTCAACCTCTCTTTTGGTGAGGGGTCCTGCAGTACGATCTGTATATATTTCTTAGCAGCTAACCAAAATCTGTATGACTGTAACCCCCATTGCCAACTACTTACATCATATCTATCATCTGTAGATATATGTATATATATCAACAACTATGTACAATACATACTGAATTTTTGTGGTGATACGTAGTCTCTAACATGCTTTACTGAATTTCATACTGCACGTGATATACCGCTCCTACGGTCTAATGATATCTCATATCCTCTCGTATCATTTCATGGGATTGTTTCATCCCATTCTGGAAGCAACACACACATGCACTTTAGCTATGATCTGCTATTTGAAATTTCGCAACTCTTACAATGTGGGGTCAACATCCGAACCTTGTGGCCATACTTGGCATTATATTAAGGCCTGTGACTGTCTGTTGGACCTTATCTCTGGGCCACACTAGATTGGAGTCTCTGGTTCAGTACCCTCTTACCTTCCCCTTGGGCGGACATACCACAACATTCTAAACTACAACCTTACTGTCTCTTAGCTGTTCGTCTAAGGTTTAGTCCTCAATACACGATGTTCTATCAGTCTAGAGGTGGTTCTGATTTCCCCTCAAAATCTAGTATTCATGCTCTTCACCTTCATCTTCCTTAAACTGGGCTATGGGGTTCAAGGTATCTGCCTTACACTGTCAATAAGGTTGCCAGTCAAGTTCCAACCTATACTTCTTCTGACTTGCAGTCGGACCCATCTTATTCAAATAATCTCCCTATCTTTTGATATCACAACTAAGATTATAACTATTATCTTGCAGACATACCCTGCCGTCGTTAGCATGCCACGGCGGATTCAACCCTTTCCTGACTTGAACTTGACTCTTACAGGGAGTCCATCATTGACGGATCTCCTACACCCACTTCGAGTAAGCTAGTAGTCTTACTTGCTCTTCTGACTTATTACCGTGAGGGTCTGCACAACTTACACAATCATAAGGGCTCCTTACTCTTTCTAACACTTTCTGGAATCAACCAATCCACGTTTCACTTACTGCATGCTTCGCGCAACAGCATCTCAATCCTTATGCCCTTTGCTACACTGGGATCAAAACTAAGGGGTAGGAATAACTTTCTCTTACTGCAACAAAACGAAGACATGGAACTGTACCACACTTGAAGGAATGGAGGTGGGAATCCTACATTTCCCTCTCTTTCCCACACTTATCTGATAATCTAATATTGTCTACTATCTTAATCAGGTCTTATATATATATATATATATATATATATATATATATATATATATATCTAACAAATAAATTAACTCATTTATATGTTATGCTTATGACTTCCTATTCTGAAATTATTGACATATACTGGGGATGGTACCAATAAAAGATTAACATTGGGAGGTCCCTGTTACCTCCTCCTGCTGCTGTAGTTACCTTGTAACTGGCTGATGTTCTCTCCTGTTGCTATATCTGATCTTCTGCCTGGGATAGGATTTCGCTGGTCTGACTTGTATCTGTATTCAAAGAATATGATAAATTTTAAAAGGACCAACGCTGTACTGTACTGTGCTATGGCACGACTGAGTATGAAAGAAAGGTAACCATCCTATTTTACCCCGCAGCCTCCTGCCTATAGTATGTGGTGCACAACACATCCATAGACAAGACTCTACTTAGCACGGCTTGCAGACTCCCTAGGACACGACCTGCTCTGATACCAAGTTTGTCACACCCCGCCTTAGGGGGTATGACTGGCACCTGGTGCCCTACTAGGTCCTGAACTGCTAGACTGCTTTGCCTGGGCACATCTGGTGCCTGGCTGGCTCTAACTCACATTTCTGGAAACAAAGGGCTATATAACGGCTGTAAACACAGCCCCCGGCCCATTGGCCTATAGCCTCCTGTACCTGTAATGACAGCTTAACCAGAAACATGCAACTATAGGGAAACCTATGCGGGCCGACAAGGCCACCATGCTGTCTAGTTATCTGCAACTCAAAAATAAAATACTAGAAGGCTACGTGACCGGCAAGGTCACCACTATTGTCGAGTTATGGCCCCACATGGCCAACATAAAAGAAATAGAGGTACTAACAGCTAACAACTGCACGGCCTCACACGACTGGCTCAACTGACCACAGGGAAATATATACAGACTGCAAGCCTCTAGGAATAACAATAGAAATGATCGGGACAGGGCCCCGACCTACCCGTACTGTACAACAAAAGAAAGCAAAGTACACCTCTGGAATTCAGTCTCCGGATGACAGGAGCTGAATACTCGATCGCTGACAGGAATCACGAGGGATCGCCTCCTCGTCTGTGAGTACCTAGAGGCAAGTAATGCAGCGCCCCACCGGGCGTCAGTACCGCTGGTACTGAGTATGTAAAGCAATAACTGAAAGAAATATCTGAAAACAACAGTACAACTGATGAAACTGAAATAGGAAGGAATAGATTAGTTGTCTGATAATGTAAATCATGCCTACTCTTAACTATACTGGAAGGAGTAGGAGTCGTACCTGGAGACGTATCGTTCTACTGCCAATCTACTCGTACCTAATGTAACATGGCATAACATAACATAACATAACATAGCTCACACAAACCTTACCCGGCCCCCATAAGTCGGGAGGTACAACTAGCACAGAATCTATACCCCTACCCCGGTCATCCCATCTCCTATAATAGCTATAAGCATCCTGCCGCTCCCCTAGGTATGCACTTGGGCTCGCTGAGCCCCTGACTATAATTGCATCTGAGTCTGGAGGACTCCTGAATCAACACCCGGGCGTATCCGCTCAACAGGGGTGTATAAGGGTCGATCAAGGCACAATATGGGGAAAACTGGCATCCCATCTTCGTCCCCTGTGGGACGGCATGCCACTCCGTAGAGCGACGTATCCTCGTCCTCTGGCGGACGAGTCGATACAGCTATTAACCCTGGGGCGGTCATGGATGCTAGGTAATCCAACCCCAAAACAATACAACGGTCTCAACTAGTAATACTATCTGCATATCCCACATACTGAAGCTAATAGTAGTAAAGTATCCATACATACTGTGTGCTGAACTAGTAATGGTAATGTGTACGTACTTAACACATACTGAGACTGATAATAGTATATATGTATAAATATAATCTTCTGCCATACTGTGTTGAGTCTAACGTCGAACAAGATATAGTTTTTTTGTTGAAAGCCATGTTGTATACTGAGTTTCTATAGTATCATGATTTGCTATTTCTAATATGCTTTCCAAACATTTTAACCTATCAGTCTGCTTCTGAGATGCCTTACAGATATTACATTGCTCTACTGGGTTTCAACTGAATACGATAATATCCTAACATTTTGTACTACATCATATACTGAGCATGCTGTGCAGTTCCTAACACTTGTATTAGAATCTATATCGTGCTAGTAAGTTTTGTGCTAATTATAACCTGGTGCTTCTAATATCGTACCAACATTCGTAATAAACATAACACATGACTTTTGAACATTCTACTGGCCTTTAAATTACTTTACTATACCGAGATTTACTAACTTGCCGAGGAAACTAGCTTTGCATGCCTTTGCTTCTGATTTCCCGACTAACTGGCGTAACTTGGTCAGTATTTCAGCTATTCCTCCCAACTGCATTCACATATACGTCAATCAGTACTAAATACAACTTTATTCTGAAGAACGACATCACTTTCGATATAATTATAGCCTAAACTTAGGCCTATCGAAAGACGGTCAAAAACTCGCTATTTTCCAGAAGTCCAGAAGGAAGAAATATTCACTTCATAGCTAGGAACACATAGACACTAGTTTGGAGCAATTCTACTTACCTTAGCTCGGTAGCTCGACGATTCGTCGGCCGTATTTCACGAAACCAAATCCGTAGAAATGCTCTCTGCTGCTAAATACCTCGGTATCTGAGGTTAATTTGAGTTTGGACAACGTTTGGCAGCGTAATCGGTCGATAATATATTACCTTCCTTCGTCCCTCTCTGCCCCCCTGCGTTTTCTGGAAATTTTCATAAGTTTTAAATGAATTAGACCAAAGTGGAGCTTTATATACTTGAGCCTGGACAGGGCCAACGTGTCACGGAGCCAACGCAGAGGCTTCACCTCCGTGACACGCTGCCATCGCGGAGGGGCTCTGCCTCGGCTCCTTCCGCGATGGTTCGACAGGTTTCTCGTCCGATCTTTTTCCCAGGCCTTTCTCTAGCACGTATAGCCTTCAAATATGCTTAACCAACGTGCGAATAGGTCATCTAGGTGTCGGGAATCCTACGGGGTATAACAGTAAGTTAGAGAAACATAACACAATGAAGTAAATAAAAAAAATGATGAACTGAAAAGGCATGCAATGACCAACCCAAAGCTACTGAACTGAATAACTAAAATACTGAGGTTGTCTAAAAGACCCTGTCTGATGGTCAAGCATGTTCTAAGTCTGGAATACTGATTTGAGCTGAACTGAAACAGGACTAAACTGACTAGTGAGAGAGTCTATAACATACATATAACCACATGAGCTAGACGTATGAGTCCGATGTATACAACCCATCGGTAGGACCCAATATACCTTCCTAGGGTATAAAGGCATAAAATGGGTGATCACAAGAGTCTGGTGCCAATTAGGACACTAAATACTATAACCTACACTTGCAACGTAGTTTTGGGAACCTGGATGCGGTGGAACCCCTGTCCACTCTGTGCTATGTCCTACTCCTCCTAGATAGTCCTAGACTGAATACTAGGCTCTCGAAACTAGGGCCCAAGACTAGTCAGGTATATATATCTGGAAGCACCCTGAGAGTCTTATTGGACCAGATTCTGAAACTGGGTTCTAAGACTTGTCAGAGCTGCTTATCTGGAAGCATCATAACCATCTACATGACAAACTAAAATCTGATACTGCGGTCCTAAGGCTTGCTAGAGTTGTATATCCAAAGTGTCATGACCGCCTGATGGACCAATGAAACTAAATTCTAAATCTTATTTTGATAACTGGGTGGTACTATTGGCACCTGATAACGCTCAAACCACACTTCCAACTGAAGTATGAAGCGGACGTTGTCAATAGAGAACCCAACTAGAGGTTGGGGTTGATCCCACAGGGAATATGGAAAATCTAGATTACAGCCGGTAGATGAACTTGTATGATAATTACTTCACAATGGGGGAATTCTAATAAAAAGCAATAATAAAAATAAACAGCATTCAAGATTATATTCGTAAATCAATAATTAAAGGATAACTAGGGTTTGTGTTCCCCATGGGTTCATAACATCTTTGGGTACACACTCGTGATCTTTACTAATACTTACTTACAGAACTGATAATTAGATTCATTCAAACGATCGACCAGTCCCTAATGAATGACTATCCTCAATTACTCGACCAAGTCTCATGAGTTTTGCAAACTAACCATTTTCACTAAGTCCCAAATATAAGTATCTTGCGACCACAGCTCGAGTTAATACAATGATCATCAAGATCAAGGCTCCGTTGTAATTCTCTTTTCCTAATCTCTACCTCTTCGACTAGAGCAAGTAAAGAATTCAGGCACTTCCTAACATTGTACACCGTTAAGAATCATTAAAGATGAAGAGAATATAATGTAAGTATTTAGTATTGGTTTTAGACTCACTTTGTGCAACCCTAACTAGTTAATCCACCATGGTTCCCACAACCCTAGCTGTGGAGGTTTTAGCCTTTCATAGTTGCAAGGTTGTGATTTGTGTTCATGATTGAAAAACATATAACAATACTTACAAAGATGATTGAGAAAAAACAAACCCTTCAATTAAACCACGAAATCTTGAATAACAAGTACCAAGAACAAGATGAATTCAAGAAAGGTTGATCACACGGTTGAACCAACTCAATTCTCTCTTCCAACGATGTACAATTTCCTATTACAATGTTTTCCTACTAGAATTATGTCTATTCATCGCCCTTTATTAAAATTAAAACATAAAAATTATTTATAGAGACACAAGAATCCTTTTCCTAAAACAATAGGACTGCTTTCCAAATCTGCTGCCGACCTCGTCATGGGTCCTCCTACGCTCGTAGGGGCTTCTCACAGATCGTGAAATCCACTCGTGGCTTAGTGTGTTGGCTGAATTTTGGCTAAGTGTTGGGTCAAGGTATGATTCATACCAACATACTACGACTTGTACATTGACACTCGAGGCTTGATCCTGATCTTTTGAACTTTTTCTAAACATCACCACGACCGGTATGGTACGACTCGTACCTTCATCTCACTGGTCGTAGGGTGCTCTCTTACTGAGAATCAGCCTTTTGTGCAATTCTTCTAGATATCGTCATGACTGGCTTACCACGACTCGTACCACCATGCTACGATCCGTGACAAGTCTCATAAGTTCAGTCTCCCAGGTTAAACTGTTAGCTTTTGATGAAGGCCCTCAGTACGACTCGTAGGTCCATCCTACGGATCGTACTGTGGTCGGCTCTTTTTGCCCTGTTTTGCACACTTTTAGCTTCCTTTTGCAATTTATTGTTCCAACACCAACTTATCCTAAAATCAAAGGAAAAGTGCCTCATATCCACATAAATACACTTAAGTCCATGCTATTTTCTTAGTTTTGAGCGTCAATAGTGTTGTAAATTCACAACACATCAACACCCTCAACTTAAGACTTGTGCATGTCCTCAAGCAAAGAAAAAGAAAAACTAAACACAATATTCACCTAGAAAATAAACTTAAGATACTACAGCCATAACTCAAACAAATTTGTGCACTCTATATACATACTCTATTGACCCATCATCAGCTAATGCATTGCAAGCAACCTCAAAACATCATATTCAGGAATCAAGACATGTCATCTAGCTATCAACAAGCAATCAAGTCATCACCTATGTGTTTCACACAGACCAATGGTAAAAGCAAACATAATCCATGTACCCTCACAAAAAATGAAGTCCCCACTCTAGTATGAAGTATCAACTGAAACATGGGATTAGGCAAATGAAGCACTCACTCTCTCAAAGATCTGCAAGTATTATGCATCAGATACCATAGGCTTGCCCTTATTTTCTCTGCTTCGGTGTGTTAGATGGTCAAATTAAGATAACTATAGGACTTGATATGGCTTATAATGTAGGCTTAGGGCTGGATATGACAAAGATGAAAGATTTTATTAATGACTATCCCTTCCTTGGCACAACATTCATTGGCTACACCATTCTCCTATTTCACCCTTCATTCTTCTCCTTTTCTTCTCCTTTTCTTCCATTTTTACCATTTTATGAACATTTGCATGGGTGAGGTGATTTTTCACATTTTTCAACACTTTCAAGCTATTTTGAATTTCTCTTCTTTTTTCAATATTCTCAAATTTTCAGCTTTTTACTTTTTCACCTCACCACACCTTATTTTTCACCATTTTTTTTCTTTTCTTTTCTCCCTCTCCCACCATTTATTCACCCCTACTTTAGCCACCCTCAACTTAAGCATTTTGCTTATGTTGAGGTTCACAATATTAAAGGAAGGACCAGCGCCAAACAGGTTCATTATAAACAATTGGGTATGGTTAGCTGGTAAATCAAAAGAAATATGGTTAATTAAGGCTCAAACTTGAGATCAAGGGATTCATGACACTTTGGTAGGGAAATATAGGCAAAAAGTGAGCTAACACAAAAATGGCCTATGATCATCTCCTACCAACCATCCTTAACCTATGCAGAGACCAACCAGGAGAGTTCTAGATCTTCAACAACGTACCGCAACAAATCTCACTCACACATGGTACATGAAATATTTTCACTTTACCTGTCTGGTTCATATATGGCTTAACAAGAATAGCACTATCAATAACTAAATGACATAAAATGATCCACATAAATCATGCATTGTTGTCACAAATACATAGCAAAATTTTTTAAATAAGGTCAATTTTTCAAAAACAACTAAATTAGTGCATATTAAATGGCTGAGTATTCCTAAGTTACTTTATAATTAAAAAAATCACAACTAAAAAAAAAATCCTACACATGTCGGTTCTAGTAGATCGCATGTCTGAGGGAAAAGAAACACGATAAGAAAAACCCTCAGGCGAACCAAAAATATCCCAAAAATACATGTAAACCCCTTTTTATAAAGAATGAGCTTCGTCCCTGAAGCACAAAATATAAACTTGAAAGGAAAAGGGACATACCTGTGGCTACTCAGACTTCGCCTCTGTCATATCGCGAAGGTGGTACCTCCGTGGTAGTAGTGGCGCTAGCGGTGGCTAGTGGACAAAATGGTGAAACAATGGGGGTAGTGGTACCCCCTCAGTGACTGTAGTAGTTTGAACGGCCTCTATGGAAACCAGGGATGAACGTGGCTCACTCGAAGGGTCATGGCCACTAGCAAGCTCGGGCTGAGCTGTGGTGGAAATTCCTACTCCTCTAACTCTCTCGTGAAACTCAGTCATATGCTCCTCATGAGCTCGCATTCTCTCTGATCTATCCTGCTTGTGCTCTTCCTTCTCCTTCTTTCTCTTCTTTTTCACACTCTCCTCACCAACATCATCAACAACTCTCCTTTTGCCTTTATCACTGGCTGTAGTTGGCCCCCAGTATGCTGCCAAGTCAATATCCTCCTCAAGATCTGCATCCAGGTCTGAAAGAGTGGGGGCTGATATAACAGTTTGTTACCGTAAAGACAACTCACCAATTGGCTCTGAAGAGCCCCCCAACTCCATATGGAGACTGCCGGTATCTGACTGCTCCGCCATCCTCAAGTTAAATCTTCTCTCAAAACTATCCAGGTACGCATGAAGGGCCTGAGCTTCTACATCTATCTCAAATTTGACCCATGGCTTTACATTCTCCATCATTGCCTGAATTTTGCGCTCGGCCATTGTCAATCTCTTTGCCAGCTTCTAGAGGAAATCCTGCGATACCAAGATGTACCCAGCTGGAGTTTGAGTCTGTACACTGGGAAGCGGTGTAGCTGAGGTGCTGGGAGCTGACTCTAAATGACCGGCATTTGTAGCCGGTGTCTCTCTCTGCTGCTGAGTACTGGGGACATTCACCTGTACATCCCCTGCTGTGTGAGTTGTTGGGATGGCTGTGGGCATTCTGGATCTGCTTACCGGGTTTATCTCATCCTGGATAAGTCCTATATCAACAATTCTTTGGCCTCTGATCAATCTCTCATCACCCCGCTGTACTCTCGCCTCCCTGCACAAACTGTATACAAGGATTGGGAATGGAATAGTAGTGCTTATTTCCACTGCCCTATTTTGTATCTCGGTAGCTATGATCCTCGGGATGTTAATTGGGTAGAGGGACATGAGGCATTCCACCAACGCTGCTCTATCAGCACTCAGCATTTTATCATTGACTGTGGATGCTAATCGATGTCTCACCAATGTCCAGAAGGCCTTTGTGATGAAATTTAATGAATTCTTTGTCACCTGCTTGCCAGCTGCCACCCACTCAACCTCGTCCTTGTTCTCAGCTATCACCTCTGCCAGCCATTGTAGCTGCCTCTGGCGCTCACCCCTGCTCAGACTCCTAATCTGCTTCATTGCCTCCACCTTGTAATCATACTCGAGTGTAAACCTTGTTTGTCTGAACTAAGGTCCATATAACATCCGTGCAATAGTCTGGTCGGATACATCAACTACTCACCCTCGGACTAGAACACTCTCCAAGCAAGGCTGCTCCTTTATCTTTTGCCCCTCCTTTTCTTTCTCCTCCATTGTTGCCAGGTAGTTGGCGAAGAAATCCCTGACGATCTCCTCTGTTTATTGTGAAGGGGTCTTGGCCATCTAATCTAACCCATAGAAGCTAAAAATATGCTTCATCTCCTCAACTTCATTCAAGGAATTAGTGAGGATCTGTGGTTCTTCTTGGATGATTCTCTTTGGTTTATTCTTGGTGGTGAGAGCTAAACCTTGTTCATATATCTCTTTAGCAACCGACACTCTCCCCCGCATTGTTCTATTCTCTTTGGCAGGGGCCTCCTCCTCAACTGTTTCCTCACTGCTTTCAGTATCATCATGGGTCCCTTCTTACCCTTCCTTAGTGTTGGAATCGGTTCCCGGGCTTTGTTGCTCCTCTCTGGCTCCCTCTTCAGACTGGGGAGCTTGAGCGAATATGGATGTGGTTGATTTGTCTTGGGCCTTTGCTCTTTCCCTATTGGTTCTTGTTCCATCTGTATCTGAGGTTTCTACTTGATAATACTCAAGTGAACCACTAGGTGAATCTCCACCCTGATCCGACTCTGAGTCCGTTGATTCAACTATTAATTGCCTGCAAGCTTGTGTTTTTCCTACCCTATGTTTGTATATGATTGTACCCGGTGAGAAAGAGGTTAGCATTCCATTAATGAAAAAGAAAAATCAGATAGAAGAAATTCAGTATCTCATCACGGGTCCTCAGTACGAGTCGTACCTTGAAGGTACGACTCGTGAGAAGCCCTAATGGTGCCCCACGACTCACAGGTACGACTCGTACCATGAAGGTATGATACGTACCTTGAGTCGTCTGATGAAGTCCCATTTTGCTCAAATTTTGATTTTCACCACGACTCGTGGTACGACCCGTAGGTCGATTCCACGAGTCTTCGGATGGGCTTCCCAAATTAATTTTTCATTATAAGTGGTACGGGAACTCAGCACGATTCGTAGTGTCAACCTACAAACCGTACTGTGCTACATACCCTATTTCAGCCCAGTTTTGAGATTCCTTTTGATCAGTGTGTAGGTATTTGTTTTGCACATTTTTGGGTACTCAGATTTCCCCCAGGTATAGCATTAGGTACCCTTCCATTTTACCCCACTTAATCCTCCCCTACCTATAACCCCCTCTAGGTGTTCTAAGGCCGAAATTCAATCAATTTCCGGTGGGTTTTCGGTCGATTTGGAGTTGTTCGCTCGTACCCATTGATTTTCAAGCCTACCCAGTGAGTCTTATGGGTTTTCAATTCCCTCAAGTTCATTTTCAAGCATTAAGAACATAGAATGTAAACCACTTACTTTATTCGCGATTCATAGGCTGGAAATCAAATGCGAGGGCTTTGCACACTTAGCTGAAGCATAAATCTCTAGCTTAATTTCTTGATGTTTGGGAAGCTACGGGTGTTGGGATGAAAGTTCTCAAGTCTTGGGTTTTTGGGTTTTGGGGTGTTAGCGTGGGGAGATTGTTGATTTTGAAGTTTAAGTAGGTTGGGGTCAATTTAAAAATCTGGGACGAATCATGTCAATTTAACTCGTCATGACTCATTCTACGAGTCGTAGGAGCAACCTACAACTCGTCCCTGGCCCATAATGACCTTAGTTACAGAGGACTTACCTGGTGGCCTACGAGATGATCCTACAACTCGTACCATTGAGGTATGAATTGTAGGATGAGTCATAGATCAGACTTGGCTTAGAATTTTCTCTGCTTTTCACTACCATTGCTACCACGACTCATAGGACCTCACCACGAGTCATACTGAGATCTTGTAGCAGCAGATTTTTCAGCCACCTATTTTTGTTTTCCTGCACACTGAGCACACATTAGATCAATAACTTGGGTTGCCTCCCAAGAAGCGCTTGATTTAACGTCGCGGCACGATGCAGGTGGTCTGGGTACTCAGAATTCACCAAACCACCACTCGGGTTACCTCCTAAGAAGCGCCTGATTTAATGGCGCGGCACGACGCAAGTCTCTTGACTACTCAGAATTTGTCAAGTGAGTCATACTCATCCATAAGTGCTAAGATCACACTAAATTCCTTTGGTTGCTTCATAGTCCGACAAATGTTGAAAGTGACCTCTTCTTTGTTTAGCCTGAATTTCAATAGGCCAGCTTCCACATCCACTAAAGCTCTCCCAGTAGTGAGGAATGGTCACCATAGAATGATGGGGACATCATAATCGACCTCGCAATCCAAGATCACAAAGTCCGTTGGGAATATAAACTTGTCAACCTTGACGAGAACATCAACTAGGATGCCTACTGGTCTCTTTACTGTTCTGTCGGCCATCAGTAGCCACATGTATGTTGGTGTGGGGGCTCCCAATCCTAGCTTCTTGAAGACCTCCAAGGGCATTAGATTAATTCTAGCTCCCAGATCAAAAAGTGCCCTTGCGAACTTGACATTACCAATGGTGCAAGGAATCGTGAAGGCACCTAGGTCTTCCTTTTTCTGAGCTAAGACCCTTGTTGCTATGGCACTACAGTGACGGACATGGTCAACCGGCTCATAGCTTAGAGATCCTTTCTTCGTCATCAGGTCCTTCATGAATTTTGCATATCCCGGCATCTGCTCTAGTGCTTCGACCAACGGTATGTTCACAGAAAGTTGTTTGAGCATTGAAATAAATTTTTGGAACTTACCGTTATCCACCTTTTTCTTCATCCTTTGGGGGAATGGTTGTGGTGGTCTTGGGGTAGTCTTTTGCACTAGAGTTGCCCCTTGATCCATGCCACATTCCTTCTCACTCCTAGGGGCCTTTTGCAACCCATCATGTTGTGTCTCATCACTAATCTCTTCTTCCTCCATCACACTCTCTTTCCTCCTTTCAACTTCAACAGGGAATGGGGGGTCAATTGTGGTTTTACCACTCCTAGTTATCACTGCCATGCAATGAGCATCATTCTTTGGATTCTGGACAGTGTTGCTAAAGAGTGTACCCTTTTGTCTAGGGTTCATTGATGCCAACAGTTGCCCAAGTTGGTGTTCTATCTGCTTGATAGCGGTGGCATGAGATTCCACTCTATGACCCATGCTAGATAAGTTGCTTCGGATTTCTTTTAACTAATCATCTATGGACCTCACCTTTTTCAGCATTTTGGCCATCATACTTTCCAACTTTGATTGTCCAGCCTCCCCTTCTTATGCGTTAGGAGGCACATAGACTCCAGCTCGGTCGTTGCGATATCCGTCATTCCTTCTCCATTCTCCCTCTCGCTCATGACCATGGCTCCTATCTCTGAACCCATTTCTATTTTAGTTGTCTTTATATTGGTTCCGACCTTGATTTCCAGAACCTTGGTGCCAATTGTCTTGTCCAGACGCTTGGGTGTTGGCTCAGAAACTTGCCACCTGGCTATCTAGGAAGTTTGCCTCTCCTCAAAATCAGAGTGACCTGCTCCTTGCTCCTTTCCTTGTGTTCCCACCGCATTTACCTTTTTGGCTCCTACTCCCATGATATGCTCTGTCAGCAAATACAATGATGTGTGCATGTGAGCCAACTCCTGATCGCGTTCTTCCTCCTTCCTTCGTTAGTCTGCAGTCAAACCAACAACATATGTACCTGCAACTGCATCAGCCTCCCTCGAATGCCAGGCCCTGTTTGTCTTTGTCACCCTGTCAAGGATAGTGGCTGCTTTCTCCCAGGTGTGACTCATCAATGCTCCACCCGCCACCATGTATGCTACAGCCTTGGTGCTATTATTAAGAGACCTGTAAAAGATTTCCAAAAAACTTTCATCTGGGATTTTATGGTTAGGCACTTAGTCAACTTCTTTTTGAACCTCAACTAGGTCTCATGAAGTGCCTCCATCTTAATCTGCCGGAAATTATAGATCTCATCTTTTAACTATAACATCCTTGATGGGGGAAAGAATCTTTCCAAGAAGGCTTGTTTCAGCTCCCTCTAGTTGGTTATGGAGTCGTTGGGCAACTTCGATAACCACAAAGTAGCTTCCCCTGATAGAGAGAAAGGGAATAGTCGGAGTCTTATCGCATCCTGACTTACTCCGGGCAACCTGTATGCCTTGCATATGCCTACAAAATTCATCAAGTGCAGGTTGGCATCATTCGCTGTGTGGCCACTGAACACCCCTTTCATGTTTAGCAATCGAATCATGGTGCTCGTAATGTCAAATTTGGCTCCAGCGAGCAGTGGTGGTGGCACAATTGCTCCAGTTGACCCAACCTCATCAATATCTAGGTCATCATCATCAAAGAACTGAGGGGCAAATCTCTGAGCTCGGTTGCCCCTCCCATGTCGACCAGCGTTTACCACGTCATCTCTATCATCACTAGCTTGCTGAAGTGCAGCTAACCGAGCAAGCTCGGCTTGCCTAGCTTCTTCAACTAAGTGGGCTTCTCTTTGCTCAGAGATTTCCATTCTATGCAGTGTTCGTTCGATTTCAGGATTGAGTGTAACAAGGGGGTCTCCTCTACTCTGAGTGCTTGGCATCCACCGAAGGACAGCCTGGAGGTATCAAAGAAAAACACAAAAATAAACGTAATTAAGGAAATAATTACCAAAAAGTCAAATATAAGCAAATAACCTAGTCTTAGCCGTATTCCCTGGCAACGACGCCACCTTTTGATAACGCTCAAATTGCACTTCCAACAAAAGTATGAAGCGGACATTGTCAATAAAGAACCTAACTAGAGGTTGGGGTCGATCCCACAGGGAATATGGAAGATCTAGATTATAGACGGTAGATGAACTTGTATGGTAATTACTTCACAATGGGGAAATTCTAATAAAACTCAATAATAAAAATAAACAACAGTCAAGATTATATTTGTAAATCAATAATTAAAGGATAACTAGGGTTTTTGTTCCCCATGGGTTCATAACAGCTTTAGGTATACACTCGTGATCTTTACCAATACTTACTTACAGAACAGATAACTTAGATTTATTCAAATGATCGACCAATCCCTATTGAATGACTATCCTCAGTTACTCGACCAAGTCTCATAAGTTTCTCAAACTAACAGTTATCACTAAGTCCAGATATAACTATCCTGCAACCACAGCTCAAGTTAATACAATGATCATCAAGATCAAGGCTCCGTTGTAATTCTTTTTTCGTAATCTCTACCTCATCGACCAAAGCAAGTAAAGAATTCAGGCACTTCCTAGCGTTGTACACCGTTAAGAATCATTAAAGATGAAGAGAATACAATATAAGTATTTATTATTGGTTTTAGACTCACTTTGTGCAACCCTAACTAGTTAATCCGCCATGGTTCCCACAACTCTAGCTATGGAGGTTTTAGCCTCTCATAGTTGCAAGGTTTTGATTTGTGTTCATGATTGAAAACATATAACAGTACTTACAAAGATGATTGAGAAAAAACAATTCCTTCAATTAAACCACGAAATCTTGAATAACAAGTACCAAGAACAAGACAAATTCAAGAAAAAGATTGATCACACAGTTGAACCAACTCAATTCTCTCTTCCAATGATGTAAAATTTCCTATTACAATGTTTTCCTACTAGAATTATGTCTATTCGTCATCCTCTATTAAAAATAAAACATAAAAAGTATTTATAGAGACACAAGAATCCTTTTCCTAAACCAATAGGACTGTTTTCCATATCTGCTGCCGACCTCGTCAAGGGTCCACCTACAACTCGTAAGGGCTTCTCGCAGATCGTGACATACCACTCATGGCTTCGAGTGTTGGCTGAATTTTGGCTAAGTGTTGGGTCAAGGTACGATTCATACCAACATGCTATGACTCGTACATTGACACTCATGTCTTGACCGGTATGGTACGATCGTATCTTCATCTCACGGGTCATAAGGTGCTCTCGTACTGAGAATCAGCCTTCTGTGCAATTCTTTTGGATTTCATCATGACTAGCTTACCATGAATCATACCACCATGGTACGATCCGTGGCGAGTCTCATAAGTTCAGTCTTCCAGGTTAAACTGTCAGCTTTTGATCAAGGCCCTCAGTACGACTCGTAGGTCCATCCTACGGATCGTACTGTGGTCGGCACTTTTTGCCCTGTTTTGCACACTTTTAGCTTCGTTTTGCAATTTATTGTTCCAACACTCATTTATCCTGAAATCAAAGGAAAAGTGCCTCATATACACATAAATACACCTAAGCCCATGATATTTTCTTAGTTTTGAGCGTCAATAGTGCTGTAAATTCAAAGCACATCAGCACCTCGAGAAAATTCTATAGTCAAACTGATCAGCTGACATTTTCTTACTGACACTGAGAATTCTATTATTCTTACTAAAAACTGAATTGATAATATTCTGATTGAGATTCAATGCTACTAAAAATACTGTAGTTCCCAACACTAATAAAATAAAGCTGAGGTTCGAGATTCCAGCACTAATGCAAATTCAAGATTTCTAACTCAAGAATAGGGCTAAATTTCACTTCACAAGATTTAATATCCTTTCAATCACAAACTGATGGAAAATATCTAATATTAACATGATAGAATATTTCACATGATTTAGACGAATTATGACTAAAAGTTTCTTGACATTCAATGATTTTAGGGCTACAACTAATAGAGAGAAATAGGAAGGAATTTGGGGAGACAAGGGAACAACTATTCCCCTGTTGAATTCCCACATACCTGGTGAAGAGCGCGAAGAAATCCTTAAGAAATTGAGGAGAAAAGATTTCCCTAGCTTTTTCTCTGAAAAACTCTGAGAGAAGTCCTACGATCTAATTTCTAAATGTCTGAGAGGGGAATGAGGAAAGAAACTGATCAAACCCACTAATAAGTTTGAAAATATGTTTAAACGACGTAGTGTAAACTTTAGAAGGGTAGGAATTTACTGAAAGGCCCCTGAAAAGTCTCAAGAAAAAACTGACTGTCAGTCCTCAGGGGTTACCTAATGGGTCATGGTCAGTGACCATGACTTGTGGTCACACTCGTGAGGTACACTGCCTGGAAAATATGGATGGTCACCAAGAGGGACCTAACAAGTTGTGGTTAGTGAACAGGACTCGTGGTCACCTCTCATGGACTACACTGCCATAAACACCTTGGAGTCCCCATGGGTTACACCACGACTCGTGGTGAGGACCTATTGGGAACACTGTCTGCATTCCCTAATTCCTAATCAAGACCTGACCACGAGTCACCTAACGAGTCGTGGCATGGACCACAACTCGTGGTGACAAATCGTTAGGTGCACTGCCTAACATTTCCCGATTGCGAATTATCCTTGACCACGGGTCATCTCACGACTCGTGGGGGTTAACCACGACTCGTGGTCACACCCGTGGTCATCCAAACACAAAATTTCAAAATAAACTCCTAGGCCTCACCACGAGTCACTTAACGACTCGTGGTCACTCCCCATGGGTCACATAACGATTTATTCTATGAGCTGGTGCAGATTTTCCAGTTTTCTCTAATTTAAATCCCTGGTCTAGTCTTTGAGTTTCCGGGGCATTATAGTATCTCCCCCTTGGGAACATTCATCCTTGAATGTTGTAAAACACACAGGAAAATAGATATTGACAATCTTTATACCCAAATATTGATCATGAAAGCTGATAACTAGCAGAATGACTATCCCTGAACAGAATCACAAGTCTAAACTGAATTCACTAGTCATGCACATGATCATGTACATGAATGAAATTGAGACATACGAACTAAAAGTAGTTTTGGGAAGGGAGTTGATACCTTGATCTGAAACTGAGTCGGAAGGGAACAAATGAGGGTATCTGGCCATCATATCCGCTTCAGCCTCCCACGTAGCTCCCTCAATATGTTGATTTCTCCATAAGACCTTGGAACCTGCCTCTTTGTTCCTCAGCTTACGAACCTAACGGTCAAGGATCTGGAATGGGACCTCCTCATACAAGAGACTATCCTTCACTTCTACACTGTCCAATGGAACAATTGAAGTTGGATCACCAATGCATTTCTTTAATAGCGACACATGGAATACTGGGTGCACAGAAGCCAACTCTGAAGGTAATTCCAGCTCATAGGCTACTTTGCCAATTTGCCTCAGAATTTTGTAGGGTCCTACATATCTCGGACTGAGCTTTTCCTTCTTCCCAAACCTCATCACTCCTTTTATGGGTGAAATTTTTAGGTACACCCAGTCATCCACAGTGAACTCCAATTCTCTTCTCCTCACATTAGCATAAGATTTCTGGTGGCTTTGAGCAGTTTTCAATTTTTCTTTGACGAGTCGTACCTTCTACATTGCTTCATGAATCGATTTTGGCCCGATTACAGTAGCTTCACCAACCTCAAACTATCCAATAGGAGACCTGAACCTTCTATACCATACAATGCCTCAAACGGGGCCATCTGGATGCTTGGAGTGATAACTATTGTTGTATGCAAACTCGATGAGATGCAAGTGGACATTCCAACTGTCCTAGAAATCGATCATGCACACTCTCAACATATCTTCCAAGGTCTGAATAGTCTGCTCAGCTTTCCCATCTGTCTGCGGATGAAAATCTATGCTGAGCTTGACCTAGGTAACAAGTCCCTTCTGAAAAGACTTTTAGAAATGTGAGGTGAACTGGGTGCCTCTATCTGAGATGATGGATAATGGCACCCCATGAAGCCTGAACAACTCCCAGATATAAAGTCTAGCATAGTCCTCAACTGAATTTGTAGTTTTAACTGGGAGGAAATGTGCTGACTAAGTCATCCAATCAACTACTGTCACGACCCGAACAGAGGCCCGGATCGTAGACACGGGACAAGGAGCCCCGTGAGACCCCAAGTCAACCCATGGCACAAGCATACCTCTAACCCAATCAAGAAACTGAAGAAATCAACAATATAAGCTTAGTGGAAGTCTAACTCGACATAACATCAGAAATAGCATCCGAAGTTGATTACATACATAAGTCTGAAAAGCCTCTAATCTGGATGAGTTGATGGGATAACACCCCAACTAACTCAACATTACTGAAACTGAAAATACATACGAGAAACTGAAAGTCTAGCCCTTGGAGGATGAGGACTCACAAACCAAGAAGATACTAACTCTGACAACTGATTATGAGCAGGGATGAGCCTGGGAGTTGTGTCCTGTATCATGAAAGGATACATTATAGAAAGTATGCGGTCAGTACATAAAATGTACTGAGTATGCGAGGTAAGTAAAACCGCTTAAGTAAAGTAACTCATTTAAAACATTTCATAACATATCATAAGCTTTCAAATCTGAGAGGAGGGGTTGCCTGCATACTTTTGAAATCATAATCTTTTCATAACATGACAATTCATAGCTTCATAATATCATAGCTGACTCGAATGACTCAGATTAAATATGACATTTACAAGATAAGATGAAGAATGAGTCAAACCTTGCTTTTAGTCCATGCATGTTTAAAATAATAACTATGGGTAATGAATATGCAAATTAGAATCACATAGACAATGGGAGACTCGTCACTTAACAAACATACCACGATAGAGCTTACGTGGTCTCGACTATCACACTTAAGTGGGCAGAGCCATCCAAAACCTTGCCAGGGCTAGGGACGCTACCATAATATTGATATCAAGCTCACGGGACATTAAGGCCGGGGATAGCTCACAAGGGAGGTCCCAATAACATAACAGTATCAACCTACGTTGGCACATAGTTCTAGGCATAGTGTGATCGACCCTTAGCCCGCTCGGTGCTAGACTCTTCTCCCAAAACATGCAATACTCTACATCGTGTATAACGAAACTCCACATCGTCTATTGACGAATAACAAAAATGAAATCATGCATAACTCAACATCGTAAGAAAATAAAACTCAACATTGTCTATTGACAAAGCTCAATAATAGAATCATGCATAGACCTGACATCGTATAAAAACGAAGATCAATAATAACATACATCTCAATTGTGAATTCATGGATATGAGAAGCTTTATTTTGAAACATACCACAAGCTCAAAGATAAGTGGAAGCCTTTACTCCAAGACCATGTGGTAAGCTTACTTTAGAGATACTATATCATCATACTCAAAATAAGGGCTTTGCCCAAAACTTTATCATGCTTGGATCTACTCAATTCATTTTGAAACAATATCATAATCATGTGTAGCTTTAGAAATATGCTTTTCATCATCAAATCTCATCATCATCATACATTCATCATCGTTCTCTTCTTTCATGAACTTCTCATCCATGGACATTTAATTTCATAAATTAGAAAACACAACTTTGATAGAAAACAACTTAAAATCTTCCCAAGCTTCACAATTCATCAATAGAAACATAATCTAATCGTACCCATGTATAGAAATTGGAGAATTATGCAATTGGGTAAAAACCCTATAACTTGATCATAGGAATTTCTCATACTTAGATAGAGATTGGGCATGGGTGTGGAAGGAAACACCCACTCATAGCCCTACATACCTGGAAGGGATTAATTCCACCAAATCTTTGATTATCCAAGATGAAATTGGATGGAAACCTTGAATACAAGCCTTGAATCACCTCTTCAACCTCTAAATATTGCATGCATCATAAAAATAACTTAGAATAGGTTTTCCCCTCTTAAAAACCACTAAAAAGAGCCTTAAACAATGTAGTATAGGCATTAGGAACTTAGGAATTATGAAAAGGCCCTTACTGAATTCTCAGGAAAATACTGCCAGGTGGTCCTAACGGACAACCTGACGACTCGTGGTCCAAGGCAACAACTCATCACCTAACTCATTAAGTACAGGACTTGCCTGATCTCCTGGGCTCATAATGACTGCATAACGACTCGTTAGGGGTGACCGCAACTTGTGGTCACCAGTCGTCAGGTTCACTGCCTCAACTCATCTCTTCACACTCATATCACCCCACGACTCACACCACGACTTGTTACCACACACAACGAGTCATGGTCAGCTTCCGTTAAGTACACTATCTTAATTTCTTCTCTTTTCCTTCTACCTCACCCCACGGCTGACCTGACGACTCCTGGGGTCTGACCATGAGTCATTGCCACGCCCATGGGGAACCCTTTTCCTCCAAACATCCTAACTTCCCTGGCCTCCCCATGAGTCACCTGATGACTCGTGGGCTGTCCTCACGAGTCATCCAACGACTCCTTCTGTGTTTGCAACACTAGTTCTATATTTTTCCCGTTTTGACTCCTGGGTTTGATCCTTGGGTTTCGGGCTATTATATTTCTCCCCTTTGGGAACATTCGTCCTCGAATGTTAGAAACACACAGAAACGCAAAAACATGAAATCATCATATGCAAACACTAATCATTTAAACTGAAAACTAACGAAATGACTACCTCCGAAAAGAACTACATAGCTGAACTGAATTCAGACATCACATACATCTATCATAACCTAAAACAAACTTGCGCACATGAACTGAACATGGAAACTGATTAGAGAATTAGGGCAAAAACGGATACCTCAAATTGAAACTGAGCCAGTAGGGAACATGTGAGGGTATTTAGCCATCATATCTACTTCGCCTTCCCACATAGCTCCTTCAACATGTTGATTCCTCCATAATACTTTAATCGAAGCAACTTCTTTATTCCGTAACCTTCAAACCTGACTCTCCAAGATTGCAAATGGAATTTCCTCATAACTGAGGCTATCTCCCACACCAACACTTTCCACTGGGACAACTAAGGCTGGATCACCCTGTTATACCCCGTAGGATTCCCGGCACCTAGATGACCTATTCGCACATTGGTTAAGCATATTTGAAGGCCATACGTGCTAGAGAAAGGCCCAGGAAAAGATCGGACGAGAAACCTGTCGAACCATCGCGGAAGGAGCCGAGGCAGAACCCCTCCGCGATGGCAGCGTGTCACGGAGGTGAAGCCTCCGCGTTGGCTCCGTGACACGTTGGCCTTGTCCAGGCCCAAGTATATAAAGCCCACTTCGGTTTATTTTGGAATTAAATCATAAAAACTTTAGAAAACAGAGAGGAAACGGCAGAGAAGGAAAAAGGAACGAAGAGGTAATATAATTTTCGTCCGATTACGCTGCTAAACATTGTCCAAACTCAAATTAACCTCAGATACCGAGGTATTTAGCAGCAGAGAGCATTCCTACGGATTTAGTTTCATGAAATACGGCCGACGAATCGTCGATCTACCGAGCTAAGGTAAGTGGAATTGCTCTAAACTAGTGTCTATGTGTTCCTAGCTATGAAGTGAATATTTCTCCCTTCTGGACCTCTGAAAAATAGCGAGTTTTCGACCGTCTTTCGATAAGCCTAAGTTTAGGCTATAAACTATATCGAAAGTGACGTTGCCCTTTAAAATAAAGCTGTATTTAGTATTAATTGATATATTTATGAATGCAGTTGGGAGAAAATAGTTGAAGTACCGGCCGAGCCTCGTCCGACAAACGGATAGTTCGAGAATAAGGTATGTAAAGCTAGTTCCCTCGGCAAGTTAGTAATCTTGGTACAGTACAGTAATTTAAAGGCCAGTAGAATATTCAGAAGCCATGTATGATGTTTACTACGAATGATGGTACGATACTAGAAACATCATGTTATGATCAACGCGAGACTTGCTAGCACGATATAGATTCTAATATAAGTGTTAAGAACTGCACAGCATGCTCAGTATGTGATGTGACACAGAATGTTAGGATATCATTGTATTCAGTTGATATCCAGTAAAGCAATGTAATATCTGTAAGACATCTCAGAAATAGAACGATAAGTTAAAGCGAAGTTAGAAAGCATATTAGGACTAGTAAATCATGTTACTATAGAAACTCAGTGTACAGCATAGTTTCAGCAGAAAGACTATATCTTGTTCAGCATTAGCCCCAGTACAGTCTGGCAGAAGACTATATTTGTACATATATACTATTACCAGCCTCAGCATGCATTAAGTACGTACATATTACTATCGCTAGCTCAGCATATAGTATATACAAATACTTTACCACTAGCTTCAGTATGTGGGACATGCAGATAGTATTACTAGTTGAGACTGTTGTATGGTTTGGGGTTGGACTACCTAGCATCCATGACCGCCCAGGGTTGATAGCTGTATCGACTCGTCCGCCAGAGGACGAGGATACGTCGCTCTACGGAGTGGCATGCCGTCCCACAGGGGACGAAGATGGGATGCCAGTTTTCGCCATATTTGTGCCTTGATTGGCCCTTACACACCCCTGTTGAGCGGATACGCCCGGGTGTTGATTCAGGAGTCCTCCGGACTCAGATGCAGTTATAGTCAGGGGCTCAGCGAGCCCAAGTGCATACCCAGGGGACCGACAGGATGCTTACAGGGTTTATAGGAGATGGGATGACCAGGGTAGGGGTGTAGATTCTGTGCTGGTTGTACCTCCCGGCTTATGGGGGCCGGGTAAGGTTTGTGTGTGCTATGTGATGTTATGATATGTTATGCCATGTACAGTAGATACGAGTAGATCGACAGTAGGACGGTAAATCTCCAGGTATGACTCCTACTCCTTCCAGTATAATTAAAAGAAGGTATGATTTACATTATCAAACAGTTAATCCATTCCTTTCTACTTCAGTTTCATCAGTTGTATTGTTATTTTCAGATATTTCTTTCAGTTATTGCTTTACATACTCAGTACGAGCGGTACTGACGCCTGGTAGGGCGCTGCATTACTTGCCTACAGGTACTCATAGATGAGCAGGCGATACCACGTGATTTCTGTCAGCGATCAAGCATTCAGCTCCTGTCATCCGGAGACTGAATCCCAGAGGTGTATTCCGTTTCTTTTGTTGTACATTACGGTTAGGTCGGGGCCCTGTCCCGATCATTTCGATTGCTATTCCTAGAGGCTTGCAGTCTGTATGTATATTACCCTGTGGTCAGATGAGCCGGTCGTGTGAGGCCATGCAGTTGTATAGCTGTTAGTACTTTTGTTTCCTTTATGTTGGCCGTGTGGGGCCATAGTTCGACAGTAGTGGTGACCTTGCCGGTCACGTAGCTATCCAGTACTTCAGGGTTGAGTTATAGATAACTACACAGCATGGTGGCCTTGTCGGCACGCATAGGTTTCCATATAGTTGCTTGTTTCTGGTTAGCTGTTATTACGGGTACAGGAGGCTATAGGCCAATGGGCCGGGGGCTGTGTTTACAGCCGTTATATAGCCCTTTCTTTCCAGAAATGTGAGTTAGAGCCAGCCAGGCACCAGATGTGCCCAGGCTCAGCAGTCTAGTAGTTCAGGTCCTAGTAGGGCACCAGGTGCCAGTCATACCCCCCAAGGCGGGGTGTGACAAACTTGGTATCAGAGCAGGTCGTGTCCCAGGGAGTCTGCAAGCCGTGCTAAGTAGAGTCTTGTCTATGGATGTGTTGTGCACCACATACTATAGGCAGGAGGCTGCGAGGCATGATAGGATGGTTACCCTTCCTTCTCAGTCAGTCGTGCTTTAGAGCGGTACAGTATAGTGTTGAGTCCCTAAAAACTTACCGTATTCTTTGATTATAGATACAAAGGTAGATCAGCATTACCCTACTACAGGCAGAAGATCAGATATAACAACAGAAGAAGGCATTAGCCAGTTACAAGGTAACTACAGCAGCAGGAGGAGGTAACAGGGACCTCCTAATGTTATCTCTTTTATTGGTACCGTCCCCAGTATATGTCGATAACTTCAGAATAGGAAGTCATAAGCATAATGTATACATGAGTCGATTTATTTGTTAGATATATATATATAAATATAAGACCTGATTAAGATAGTAGACAATATTAGATTATCAGATAAGTGTTAGAAAGAGTAAGAAGCCCTTATGATTATGTAAGTTGTGCAGACCCTCACGGTAATAAGTCAGAAGAGCAAGCAAGACTGCTAGCTTACTCGAAGTGGGTGTAGGAGATCCGTCAATGATGGACTCCCAGTGAGAGTCAAGTTCAAGTCAGGAAAGGGTTGAATCCTCCGTAGCATGCTAACGACGGCAGGGTATGTCTGCAAGATAATAGTTATAACCTTAGCTGTGATATCAAAGGACAGGGGGATTATATGAATAAGATGGGTCCGACTGCAAGTCAGAAGAAGTATAGGTTGGGACTTGACCGGCAACCTTATTGGCAGCGTAAGGCAGGTACCTTGAACCCCATAGCCCAGTTTGAGGAAGATGAAGGTGAAGAGCATGAATACTAGATTTTGAGGGAAAATCAGAATTACCTCTAGATTGATAGAACATTGTGTATTAAGGACTAAACCTTAGACGAACAGTTAAGAGATAGTAAGGTTGTAGTTTAGAATGTTGCGGTATGTCCGCCCAAGGAGAAGGTAAGAGGGTACCGAACCAAAGACTCCAATCTAGTGTGGCCAGAGACAAGGTCCAACAGACAGTCACGGGCCTTAATATAATGCCAAGTAAGGCCACAAGGTTCGGATGTTGACCCCACATCGTAAGAGTGGCAAAATTTCAAATAGTAGATCATAGCTAAAGTGCATGTGTGTGTTGCTTTCAGAATGGGATGAAAAAAATCCCATGTAATGATACGAGAGGGTAGGAGATATTGTTAGGCCGTAGAAGTGGTGTATCATGTACGGTATGAGACTCAGCAGAGCATGTCAGAGATTATGTATTACCGCAGAACTCAGTACATATTGTACGTAACTATTGATATATATATATGTATACAGATAATAGATATGCTGGGAGTGGCTGCCTATAAAGGGTACAATCACAGATGCTGATTAGTAATAGAAAGCATGTACAAATTGCATTCCAGGACACCCCCCCTTGCCAAAAAAAAAAGAGGGAGAAGAAAGAAAGAAAAGGAGAGAAGAAAGGAGAAAGGGAAAGGAGAAGAGAAAGGGCAGATTAAGTGTGAATTACGTATGAAGTCATAGAAACTATCTCAGTTCTCAGTTATTAAGTTAATAGACTTATGTGTTGTTGCCAGATATAGGCTCTAGGAGCTTACCAGAGTTAATGGCCTAAACCAGCTGGCTAGATGATAAGGGCGCAGTTAGACGGTCTACCGACCAACTGGCGCCTGCATTAGCAGAGAAGCATCCCTGAAGATCGGTAACATTAGTGCGTGTGCTAGAACCAGGATTAGAGGCCGAATAGGCAAATTTCAGAGATTAGCAATACCAGAATTGTTCTAGTATGTTAAGTGGTCGTACGTCATTTTCCCAGCCTTGTAGGTGAGAGTCGGCCTTAGTCAACCTAGCAGTTATTATGTGGAACACCCCATAAGTCAGCCGGCCGCCCCAGTCAGAATACCCGTGGGTACCCCAAGGAAGGGCCCACATCAGTAGTCAGTGATAGACTAGTACTTCAGCTGGTTCTCGTAAGATATTCAGATACAGAGCCCTAGCAGAAGGCCAGTATTTACAGAATAGCTCATAAGATCGAGAATTCCCCAGAATAGCAGTATAAATCCAAGTGGATACACACAAGGCGTAAGAAATTGATAGTACCCTTCTAGCACAGTGTTTATTAAGACTAGGGGATTAGTAGACTCCCCGTGAAGATCCAGAGATTGATCGTCGGGGAGTAGGTTTGATGAAGCCCAGCCTTACAGTGGTTTAAGCAAAATAACAGAGCAATTAGATGCCCACAAGTCTGCGGTTATGCACGAACTATAAGTACTCAAGTAGAACAGTTAGAGCATTGTTAGACTACTGCCACATTCGGGTCATTCAACCCGACTATCCAGTTATTTAAGGTTATGCAACCTGATCATTAGAGGTCATGGTCAATATTAGGACCCCCTGATCAGATACGGGCACATGGTGTGCAGATAGTCATTCAAGGTTACCTTAGCAACAAGTAGCCTTAGCATGCGGCCAGAAGGCCAGATAAGCTCTAGCTATATCGGTAGATTACTTGTCAGATTCTCCGGTATAATAAACTAGTATGACCGTCAGTTATATGTCGATTTTTGTAAATGTGAATTTTGGTTGAGTTTAGTAGCCTTTTTGGTCACATTGTGTCGGAGGCTGGTGTACAGATAGATACACAAAAAATGGAAGTAGTGAAGACATAGCCTAGACCTACCACTCCGATCGAAGTACGCAATCCCTGCGGTTAGCCGGGTACTACAGAGGGTTTGTGGAAGGATTTTCCACCTTAGCAGCACCTCTGTCTAAATTGACACAGAAGGCAGCAAAGTTCCAGTAGACTGAGGCCTGTGAGCAGAACTTCCAAGAGTTAAAAGCCAGGTTAACATCAGCTCCAGTGTTAGTATCGCCAGGAGGTACAGAGGGTTGATGCAGCATGGTAAAGTAATAGCTTATGCTTTCAGGCAGTTGAAGAAACGTGAAAAGAATTATCTTACCCATGACCTGGAGTTAGCTGCAGTAGTTTATGCCTTAAAGAGTGAATATTTTGTATCAACCAGGAAGGGCTAATGTGGTAGCAGATGCCCTTAGCCGTAAATCTATGGGGAGTTGGCATACTTGCAGCCTGAACAGCGAGAATAGACCCAAGAATTACACTAGTTAGCTGGTTTAGCCGTTCACATAGAAGAAATAAAGGATAACAGAGCGATAATACAGAATGTCGCAGTGTTGTCGTTAGTGACTGAAGTAAAGGAACGACAGTATGGAGACCCTAGCCGGGTTCAACTTGAACACAAGGTTCAGTAAGGAGAGGTGACATATTTTCAGATAACCAGGGATGAAGTGTTGCAATATAAAGGCCGCATTTGTGTTCCAGATATTTTGGGGCATCGCCAGCAGCTTATGAGCGAGGCGCATTACGCCCGCTATTCTCTCCACCCAGGCGCGATGAAAATGTACCATGATATCAAATAAAACTATTGGTGGCCAGGTATGAAAAGAGAAATTGCTAAATTTGTAGCCCAGTTTTCCTAACTGCCAACAGGTGAAAGCAGAACATCAGAAACCAGGCGGGATAACTCAGGACATAGTTGTGCCTCTCTGGAAATGAGAAGCAGTGAATATGGATTTTGTGGCAGGATTACCCCGTATCAGACGCGGAAATGATTCTATTTGGGTAATGGTTGACAGGCTGACAAAATCAGCTCATTTCCTGCCAGTGAAGGCTACCTTCTCGGCTGAGGATTATGTCGAATTATATATTAGAGAAATAGTTAGATTGCATGGAGTGTCGGTATCTATCATTTCTGATAGGGGAGCACAGTTTATAGCTAGATTCTAGAAGTCGTTCCAGAGGGGTTTGGGAACGCAGATTAATTTGAGCACAGCTTCCCACCCTCAGACAAACGGACAGGCTGAGCGCACTATTCAGACGCTCGAGGATATGCTGCGAGCGTGTGTGCTAGATTATGGTGGTAGCTGGGACGAGCCTCTGCCGCTGATAGAATTTGCTTATAGTAATAACTATCATTCGGCTATTCAGATGGCGCCCTTTGAAGCACTATATGGGCGAAAATATAGATCGCCGGTGGGCTGGTTTGAAGTGGGGGAATCAGCATTGGTTGGCCCAGACATTGTTCGGCAGTCAGAGGAAAAGATAAAGCTTATCTGAGAACGTTTACTGACTGCTCAGAGCCGCCAGAAGTCTTATGCAGATATGCGGCGCAGAAATCTAGAATTTGCGGTAAATGACTGGGTATATCTGAAAGTGTCTCTGATGAAAGGGGTGATGAGATTCGGCAAGAAAGGCAAGCTTAGCCCGAGATTTATTGGGCCATATCAGATTCGGCGAAGAATAGGCCGAGTTGCATACGAATTGAACTTGCCTCCGGAGTTAGCATCTGTTCACCCAGTATTCCATATCTCTATGTTGAGGAAGTTCGTAGGGGACCCTTCTACAGTAGTTCCAGTTCAGGATGTCTAGGTCACAGAAGAGTTAGCATATGAAGAGGTTCCCGTAGCTATCTTAGACAGACAGATTCGCAGGTTGAGGACTAAAGATGTTGCGTCTGTCAAAGTATTGTGGCGTAACAGGAATCGTGAGGAAATGACGTGGGAAGTTGAAGAAGATATGAAAGCCAGATACCCTCACCTATTTCAGGCCTAGTCAGGCGACAGGTATGTCCGTATTATTACTTATGCAGTACCTTAGAGTTATATGTGTGTAAATGAGAAAGATTACCTAGTTATCCAGTGGATCTTAAATATTGCGTGCAGTATCTGTGTTGGATTTTTCTGCATTTCAGGTTTTTGGTATAGTCCATATTACAGGGGAGACTTTGGCGAAATGTTTTTTAAACAAGTAAGTTAAGTAGTCCTCTAGATAGCAGTATACATTCGAGGACGAATGTTCTTAGGGGGGGAGAATGTTATACCTTGTAGGATTGCCGACACCTAGATGACCTATTCACACGTTGGTTAAGCATATTTGAAGGCCATACGTGCTAGAGAAAGGCCCGGGAAAAGATCGGATGAGAAACCTGTCGAACCATTACGGAAGGAGCCGAGGCAGAACCCCTCCGCGATGGCAGCGTGTCACGGAGGTGAAGCCTCTGCGTTGGCTCCGTGACACGTTGGCCTTGTCTAGGCCCAAGTATATAAAGCCCCACTTCGGTTTATTTTGGAATTAAATCATAAAAACTTCAGAAAACAGAGAGGAAACGGTAGAGAAGGAAAAAGGAACGAAGAGGTAATATAATTTTCGTCTGATTACGCTGCTAAACATTGTCCAAACTCAAATTAACCTCAGATACCGAGGTATTTAGCAGCAGAGAGCATTCCTACGGATTTAGTTTCGTGAAATACGGCCGACGAATCGTCGAGCTACCGAGCTAAGGTAAGTGGAATTGCTCTAAACTAGTGTCTATGTGTTCCTAGTTGTGAAGTGAATATTTCTCCCTTCTGGACCTCTGAAAAATAGCGAGTTTTCGACCGTCTTTCGATAAGCCTAAGTTTAGGCTATAAACTATATCGAAAGTGACGTTGCTCTTTAAAATAAAGCTGTATTTAGTATTAATTGATATATTTATGAATGCAGTTGGGAGAAAATAGTTGAAGTACCGGCCGAGCCTCGTCCGACAGACGGATAGTTCGAGAATAAGGTATGTAAAGCTAGTTCCCTCGGCAAGTTAGTAATCTTGGTACAGTACAGTAATTTAAAGGCCAGTAGAATATTCAGAAGCCATGTATGATGTTTACTACGAATGATGGTACGATACTAGAAACATCATGTTAAGATCAGCGCGAGACTTGCTAGCACGATATAGATTCTAATATAAGTGTTAAGAACTGCACAGCATGCTCAGTATGTTATGTGACACAGAATGTTAGGATATCATTGTATTCAGTTGAAATCCAGTAAAGCAATTTAATATCTATAAGACATCTCAGAAATAGAACGATAAGTTAAAGCGAAGTTAGAAAGCATATTAGGACTAGTAAATCATGTTACTATAGAAACTCAGTATACAGCATAGTTTCAGAAGAAAGACTATATCTTGTTCAGCATTAGCCCTAGTACAGTCTGGCAGAAGACTATATTTGTACATATATACTATTACCAGCCTCAGCATGCATTAAGTACGTACATATTACTATCGCTAGCTCAGCATATATTATATACAAATACTTTACCACTAGCTTCAGTATGTGGGACATGCAGATAGTATTACTAGTTGAGACTGTTGTATGGTTTGGGGTTGGACTACCTAGCATCCATGACTGCCCAGGGTTGATAGCTGTATCGACTCGTCCGCCAGAGGATGAGGATACGGCGCTCTACGGAGTGGCATGCCGTCCCACAGGGGACGAAGATGGGATGCCAGTTTTGCCCATATTTGTGCCTTGATCGGCCCTTACACACCCCTGTCGAGCGGATACGCCCGGTGTTGATTTAGGAGTCCTTCGGACTCAGATGCAGTTATAGTCAGGGGCTCAGCGAGCCCAAGTACATACCCAGGGGACCGACAGGATGCTTACAGGGTTTATAGGAGATGGGATGACTGGGGTAGGGGTGTAGATTCTGTGCTGGTTGTACCTCCCGGCTTATGGGGGCCGGGTAAGGTTTGTGTGTGCTTTGTGATGTTATGATATGTTATGCCATGTACAGTAGATACGAGTAGATCGACAGTAGGACGGTAAATCTCCAGGTATGACTCCTACTCCTTCCAATATAATTAAAAGAAGGTATGATTTACATTATCAGACAGTTAATCCATTCCTTTCTACTTCAGTTTCATCAGTTGTATTGTTATTTTCAGATATTTCTTTTAGTTATTGCTTTACATACTCAGTACCAGCGGTACTGACGCCTGGTGGGGCGCTGCATTACTTGCCTGCAGGTACTCATAGCCGAGCAGTCGATACCACGTGATTCCTGTCAGCGATCGAGCATTCAGCTCCTGTCATCCAGAGACTGAATCCCAGAGGTGTATTCCGTTTCTTTTGTTGTACATTACGGGTAGGTCGGGGCCCTGTCCTGATCATTTCGATTGCTATTCCTAGAGGCTTGCAGTCTGTATGTATATTACCCTGTGGTCAGATGAGCCAGTCGTGTGAGGCCGTGCAGTTGTATAGCTGTTAGTACTTTTGTTTCCTTTATGTTGGTCGTGTGGGGCCATAGTTCGACAGTAGTGGTGACCTTGCCGGTCACGTAGCTATCCAGTACTTCAGGGTTGAGTTATAGATAACTAGACAGCATGGTGGCCTTGTCGGCCCGCATAGGTTTCCTTATAGTTGCTTGTTTCTGGTTAGCTGTTATTACGGGTACAGGAGGCTATAGGCCAATGGGCCGGGGGCTGTGTTTACAGCCGTTATATAGCCCTTTGTTTCCAGAAATGTGAGTTAGAGCCAGCCAGGCACCAGATGTGCCCAGGCTTAGCAGTCTAGTAGTTCAGGTCCTAGTAGGGCACCAGGTGACAGTCATACCCCCCAAGGCGGGGTGTGACACACCCAAGCACTTTTTCAAGAGAAAAGCATGAAAAACGGGATGAACTGAAGATAACTTTGATAGTAAGTCCAACTCATACGCTACCTTACCAACTCTTTTGAAAACCCGGTAGGGACCAACATAGTGGAGATTGAGTTTTTCTGTCTTTCCGAACCGCATGACTCCCTTCATGGGAGATACCTTCAGAAATACCCAATCGTCCACCTCGAACTCCAACTCTCTCCTTCTCATATCACCAAATGGCTTTTGATGACTCTGAGGGGTTTTCAACCTGTCCCTTATCAACTAAACCTTCCCCATAGCCTCATGAACCGCATCTGGCCCTATCATAGCTGCCTCACCAACCTCAAACCATCCGATGAGCGATCTACATCTCCTCCCATAGAAAGCCTCAAATGGTGCCATTTGGATACTGGAGTGATAGTTGTTATTGTAAGCAAACTCGATCAGGGGTAAGTGATTATCCCACCTACCTTTTAAGTCCATCACACATACTCTCAACATGTCCTTGAGAGTTTGAATTGTCTGCTACACCTGACCATAAATTTGTGAATGAAATGCTGTGCTGAGTTTAACTTGAGTCTCAAGCCTTTTTTGAAAAGACTACCAAAACTGAGAGGTAAACTGAGTACCTCAGTATGAGATAATAGACAAGGGCACTCCATGTAACCGCACCAACTCTAGGATATACAGTTTGGCATAATCATCTGCTAAATTTGTGGTTTTGACCAGTAGAAAGTGTGCAGCCTTGGTCAACCTATCTACCACCACCCAAATAGAATTGTAGTGCTGGTGAGTACGAGATAGGACTATAATAATTATAATACCCCGGGAACCCAAGGATCAGACCCGGGAGTCAAATGGGGAAAAACTGTGAACTGGTGCTTCAGTTGCAGGATGAGTTGTTGGACGACTAGTGAGAAGATCCCACGATTTGTAAGGTGACTCGTGGGAGGTCTGGAGGAATTGAAATGCAGGAGTCCCCCACAGGCGTGGGAATGACTCGTGGTCAGTCACCACAAATTTTCAAGTCAGTCGTGGGGTGAGGGTGAATAATAAATGGAAGAAGTCAACCAGTGTACTTAACGGAAGGATACCACGACTCGTCATGTCAAGCAATGAGTCGTCGTATGAGTCGTTGGGTGAAATTTAAATAATTGGCTCAAGGAGGGAAGTGTAGTTGATGAGTGGTGGCCACGAATCATGGCCACCCATAACGAGTCATTAGGTCCCTCATTGGGGCCCCTGGCAGTTATTTTCTGCGAAATAGTAAGGGACGTCTCGCAATTTACTAAGTTTCTAAGACCTATACTACGTCATTTAAGGCTCTTTTTACAGGGTTTTAAGAGGAGAAAACCTATTCTAAGATAATTCATTCCATGCATTGCAAACATGAGAGCTTGAAGAGAGGATTTAGAGCAAGTTTTGAAGGTTTCCATTGGAATCCCACCCTGGGCAATAAGAAAGTGTTGGAATCCTCCATTCCCAGGTATGTAGGGTCATGAGTGGGTGTTTTCTTCCACACCCATGCCCAATCTCTATCTAGTGTAATAAATTCTCATGATCAAGTTATGCAGTTTTTACCCAATTGCTTGATTCTTTCAATTTTTATAAATGGGTATGATTAAATTATAATTATATTGGTGAATTGTGAAGCTTGGGAAGATTTTAAAATATTTGAAATCCAAATTATGATTTCTAAATTATGAAAATTGAATGCCCATGGACGATAAGTTCATGAAAAGAGAGAATGATATTGAATGTATGATGATGATGAGATCTGATGATGAAAAGCATATTTCTAAAGCTACCCATGATTATGATATTGTATTCAAAATGAATTGAGTAGATCTAAGTTTGATGAAGCTTTGGGCAATGCCCACATGTTGAGGTAGTCATGATTTTCCCGAAATGAGCTTACCACATTGTTTGGAGCAAAATCTTCCAAATATTTTATAAATTTTAGCTTGTGGTATGTTGAGTTAAATATTCCTACATGTAGCTTACCACATGATTCGGAGTAGATGCTCCCACCTATAATTGAGCTTGTGGCATGTTTCAAAATCAAGCTTCTAATAAGCATGAATTCGTAATTGAGAAGTATGTCATTATTGAGCTTTGCCAAGGGAAAATGTTGAGCTTCATATTTTTATGATGTCTAGTCTATGCATTATTTCATTATGAGCTTTTTCAATAGACAATGTCGAGCTTCATTTCATTTGATGTTGAGCTATGCATGATTTCATCTTGAGCTTTGTCAATAGACGATGTTGAGCTTTGTTATATATGATGTAGAGCATTGCATGTTTTTGGGAGAAGAGTCTACCACCGAGCGGGTTAACGGTCGATCACCCTATGCTCCAGAACTACACGCCAACGTAGGTTGATATTATTATAATATTGGTACCTACCTTGTGAGCTATCCCCGACCCGATTGGCCCTTCAGCTTGATATCGATATCATGTTAGCGTCCTTAGCCCTGGCAAGGTTTTGGATGACTCTTCCCACTTGAGTGTGATAGTTGGGACCACGTAAGCTCTATCGTGGTATTCATTAAGTGACGAGTCTCCCACTGTCTATACTATTCAGATTTGCATAGTCATTACTCATGGAAGTTATCTTACGCATGCATGTTCTAAAGTAAGGTTTGACTCATTGTTCAGCTTTTAAAAATAAATGTTATGTTTCATCATTGGGTCATTCTAGTCAGTCATAATGCTATAACGCTATGCATGGTCGTGTTATGATAAGATTATGATTTCAGAAAGAATGCATGTAGCCCATCCTCTCATATTTGAAAGCTTATGATATGTATGAAATGATTTTAATGATTTACTTACCTAAGCGATTTTACTTACCTTACATACTCAGTACATTCTACGTACTGACCGCATACTTTCTATGTTGTATCATTTCATGATATAGGACCCGCTCACAGCTTCAACCCCGTTCTTAGATAGCTTTCCGTAGTTAGTATCTGCTCGAATTGGTGAGTCCTCATATTTCGAGGACTAGACTATCATTTTCCTTTACGAATTTCTAGTTTCAGTATTGATGAGTTAGCTGAGGTCTTGTCCCATCAACTTATCCAGATTAGAGGCTTTCAAACTTATGTTTGTGTAGCTTCGGATATTATTCTGATGTGCTATTTTAGGAGACTTCCGCTGAGTTTACATTTATGGTTTCTTTATGTTTATTAAATGAGTTAGTTGAATGTTTATGCCATGGGTCGACTTGGGGTGTCTCGGTGTCCCTTGTCCCGTGTCTACAATCCACGACTCTGTTCGGGTTGTGAAATACTTGGTATCAGAACCATAGGTTTTAAGTGTCCTAGGGAGTCTGAAAGCTAGTGTCTTTTTCTTGGGTGTGAAGCGCGCCACACTTATGATGAAGAGGCCACTAGATGTTTAGGAAGTGTTCCCTTCTTTCATGATCTATGTCGTGCGGTGAAAAGCCTTCCTATCCTTCTCATCATGCTATTCGCGATTGCAGAACCATGGCACCTCAAAGGATGAATGGAAGGAGGAATGGAGGTGGTGAAGGCCACGAGGGTGGAAACGGTTATGGGCATCAGCCAGCCCTACCAGTTCAGGAACCTCAGGCACTGGAGCCAGCCGCTCATGCTGAGTTCCGAGCTGCCATCCAAATGTTGGTGCAGGTCTTGACCGCTCAGGTCAATCAGCAGGCCGTTGCACATGTTCCTCAAAATGGTAATGCAGTAGCGGCCAGAGTCTGAGACTTCCTGAGAATGAACCCACTGGAGTTTCTAGGGTCCAAGGTAGATGAGGACCCACATGATTTCATTGATGAGATTGTCAAGATCACCCAGGTTATGGGGGTGAGTAGTGTTGAGTGCGCAGAGTTGACCTCCTACCAATTGAAGGGGGTTGTGCATATTTGGTTCTGCCAGTGGAAGGACAACAGGGTCACAGGAGCAGGTTCGATTACATGGGAGGAGTTTCAGGTTGCATTCCTAGATCAGTTCTTCCCTCAAGAGATGAGGGAGTTGAAAGCAGCCGAGTTCGTGAATTTAAAAGAAGGAAAGATGACTATTCAGGAGTACGCCCTTGATTTCACCCGCCTATCTAAGTATGCCCAAGAGTTAGTGGCCGACCAGCGGGCGCGGGTGAGCCGATTTGTGCATAGTGTAGCAGGTTACTTGGACAAGAACTGTCGGACAGCTATGCTCCATCAGGAAATGGACTTTCCTCACATAGTATTGTACGCTGAACATATAGAGGCATCACATTCAAGGGAGAGGGAGGCTAAGAAGGCCAGGATCGAGGACCATAGGTTCTCTGAGTAGAGGTCCGGTGGTGGGCATCGACAGCAGACCCATCAAAGATCATCAGCCTCAGCATCTTCAGTATTCAGTGTGCCATCCAGGCCCAGACATGATCAGAGAGGGCAAACTTCAGGCTTGAGGGGTCAGAGCAGCAAACCCGAAGATTCCAGCATTCCAGCTTATTGCAGATGTGGTCGGGGACACATAGGCCAGTGTTTGGCAGGTTCATGAGCTTGTTATGGTTATGGGCAGCCCAGACATATGATCATAGATTGTCCAGCTGTGAGATAAGATCAGGCTTGGGGCCGAGGCCCAGCTTCTAGTTCAGTAGCCCCTTCCCACACTCAGCACATCAGGGGGCATCTACTAGCTCAGCTGGCGGTCAGTGCCAGAACAGATTCTATGCCTTAGCCACTCATCAGGAGTAGGAGGCCTCACCAGATGTAGTCACCGGTATGTTGAGAGTTTTTTATGTTGATGCGTATGCATTGCTAGATCCGGGGACTACCCTATCTTTTGTGACACCATATGTATCCAGTAGCTTCGGAGTCGATCCCGATGTCTTGTCAGAGCCCTTCTTAGTTTCTACTCCAGTAGGAGACTTAGTTATAGAAAGATGTGTGTATAGAGGTTGCCCAGACTCAGTCCTTCATAAGGTAAGCTCAGCAGACTTGATAGAGTTAGCCATGATCGATTTCGATGTTATTCTTGGCATGGATTGGCTATTTGCGTGCTATTCTTTAGTTAATTGTAGAACCCGATCAGTAGAGCTCAGATTTTCGAGTGAGCCAGTGCTAGAATGGAAGGGTAGTTCAACTGTGCCTGTAGGTTGCTTCATTTCCTACCTTAAGTCCAGGAAGATGATTTCTAAGGGTTGCATGTACCATTTAGTTAGGGTTAAGGACGTGGAGTCCGAGACCCTGACCATTTAGTCCGTACTAGTAATGCGTGGGTATCCAGAGGTCTTTCCTGATAATTTGCTAGGTGTCCTTCCCAAGCGGGAGATGGATTTCAGTATAGATCTTATTCCCGATACGCACCCTATATCCCTTCCACCTTACTAAATGGCTCCAGCCGAGCTAAAAGTGTTGAAGGATCAGTTGAAGGACCTGTTAGATAAGGGTTTTATTAGGCTGAGTAAGTCTCCATGGGGTGTACCAGTGTTATTTATCCGGAAGAAGGATGGTTCACTTCGGATGTGCATTGACTATCGACAGTTGACCAAGGTCACGGTTAAGAACAGGTATCCTTTACCAAGGATCGATGATTTGTTTGATCAGCTTTGGGGTTCCAAGTGTTTCTCCAAGATCGATCTCAGATCTAGGTATTACCAACTCAGGATTCGGGAGAGTGACATCCCAAAAACCTCTTTTAGGACTCGGTATGGTCACTACGAATTTGTTGTTATGTCTTTTGGACTAACCAATTCCCCTGCAGCTTTTATTTATCTAATGAATAGGTTGTTCAAGGCATATTTGGACATTTTTGTGATTGTGTTAATCGATGACATCCTTATATACTCTCGGAGCGAGAAGGAGCATGCCGCTCACTTGAGAGTAGTGCTTTACACGCTGAAGGATCGTCAGTTGTATGCAAAGTTCAGACAATGAGAGTTTTGGTTGGACTCTGTAGCATTCTTGGGCCATGTAGTATCGAGTGAGGGCATAAAGGTAGATTCTCAAAAGGTCGAGGCGGTAAAGAATTCACCTAGACTAGTGAACCCATCAGATATCAGGAGCCTTTTGGGCTTAACGAGTTATTATCGAAGATTGATTGAGGGCTTTTCATCAATTGCAGCCCCTCGGTTGACTCAGAAAAAGGTAAAGTTCCAATGGTCAGAGGCTTGTGAGAAAAGCTTCCAAGAATTGAAGACCCGACTCACTTCAACACCAATGTTGACCTTACCCAAGGGTATGGATGGCTTTGCTGTGTATTGTGATGCCTCGAGAATCGGACTCAGGTGTGTGTTGATGTAGCATGGGAAAGTGATAGCATATGTGTCACGCCTCGCCTTGGGGGGTGTGACTGGCACCTGGTGCCCTGGTAGGACCTAGACTGCTAACTGGTGAGCCTAAGCACAGTTGGCGCCTGGCTAGCTCTAACTCAAATTTCTGGAAACAGAGGGCTATAAAACGACTGTAAACACAGCCTCCGGCCAACTGGCCTATAGCCACCTGTACCTGTAATAGCAGCTAACCAGAAACATACTCGTAATAAGGAACCTATGCGGGCCGACAAGGCCACCATGCTGTCTAGTCATCTGGGACTCAACAAAGAGAATACTGAACAACTACGTGACCGGCAAGGTCACCACTACTATCAAACTATGGCCTCACACGGCCAACATAAACTGAAATGCTAAACAGCTATAACAACTGCACGGCCTCACACGACCGGCTCAACTCACCACAAGGAAATATATACAGACTGCAAGCCTCTAGGAATACTGATAAGATGGTCGGGACAGGGCCCCAACCTACCCGTACTGTACAACAAAAGAGAAATGATATAAACCTCTAAAATATCAAGCTCCGGATGACAGGAGCTGATGACTCTGCGCTGGCTAGGATCACGAGGGATCGCCTCCTCATCTATGAGTACCTGCAGGCAAGTAATGCAGCGCCCCACTGGGCGTCAGTACCACTGGTACTGAGTATGAAAAGCAACTAAAATAATATAACTGAACAACTGAATATAGATAGCATATCTAGCAAAACTGTATGGCAGGAGATAACTGTATCTGAAGAAACTGATAAGAACTGAATCATGCTTCCTGTACTGATAAGGCGGAGGCGTACTTGTAAATACGACGGCCTGCTGCCTAGTAACTAGTATATAACACATAAATAGATATACAAGTAGCAAGCAAGAGCCAATACCAACCCCCATGAGCCGGATGGCGCCAAGCAAGCAGACAATCTATATACCTCTACCCGGGTCAAAACAAGCCAAAAATAAGTCACTCCACTCATCTGCTCACTCGGAGCTCCTCTATCGGCCCCCTGGGTCTCCTGCTCGGGCCATAGCCTCCGATATAAATAACCGTGTATGAGTCCGGAGGACTCCTATGCAGACAGTAACAGATAGGGTCTGGTTCCCTGGACACAACTCAACAGGGCTATCTGAAACCGGAGCTGCACCTGTAACAAGATCTGTAACTGTAACTGTATCTGTATCTGTTCCCTGGGCGCTTTCGCACAACAGGGCTATCTGTACTGTAATGCTGATCAGCTTGATATGGGGAAAGCTTCATCCCATCTTCGTCCAAAATGGGGACGGCATGCCACTGCTTGGAGTGACGTAAACCCACCCGCTCAGTGGGTGACACGATTACCAACCCAGGGGCGACGAGGACGCTCAATAAGGTGCCCTCACGCCACATCAAGTCTCAACAAACAAATAGCACATATAAATAGCAAGCATGTATAACTGAAAAGGCTATCTGAAATCTGATTTCTTATTCTGATCTCTTTCTGTATTATACTGATTCTGAAATCTTTATTTAACTGTTTGGCTAATCTGTAGCTGGGATACTATCTGTCTGAATGGCTAATCTGTAGCCATAAACTGTCTATCTATCTAATTTTTCTCTACTAACTTTTATCCTGAAAATCTGTCTCTTTTTATTCAACAACATGCTTGCTAATCACACAATAAGCTATACTGAATCTGGAATACTAACTCACCCTTTGGCGCATGCTTTACTAACTTTCGGACTGAATGCGATATGGCAACACAACTCAGAATCTATTAGACTTACTTAATTCTCAACATTCAACTCTGAGAGTTACAAGTACAGATTTTACTATGATTTACCAAGCTAAGGCTTACTAACTTGCCGAAGAACAACTTCACATACCTTAACCTCAAGTTATCCGACTGTCGGATGAGGCTCGGTCAGTACCCCAGCTATTTCTCCCAACTGCATTCATATATACGTCAATTAGTACTAGATACAACACTATTCTGAAAGAAAACATCACTTTCGATATAATTATAGCCTAAACTTAGGCTTATCGAAAGAAGGTCGAAAACTTGGTATTTTCCAAAAGTCCAGAAAGGAGAAGTATTCACTTTACGGCTAGGAGCACATAGACACTAGTTTGGAGCAATTCCACTTACCTTAGCCCAGTAGCTCGATGATTCATCAGCCGTATTTCGCGACACAAAATCCGTAGGAATGCTCCCTGCTGCTAAATACCTCGGTACCTGAGGTTAATTTGTGTTTAGACTACGTTTGACAGCGTAATCGAACGATAGTATACTAACCCTCTTCGTCTCTCTCTGTTTGCTGCGTTTTTCTGGAATTTATCAAGGATTTAAATGAAAATAAACCGAAGTGGGGCTTTATATACTTGGGCCTGGACAGGCCCAACGTGTCATGCAGCCAACGCGGAGGCTCCACCTCCGTGACACGTTGCCATTGCGGAGGGGCTCTGCCCCGGCTCCTCCCGTGATGGTTTGACAGATTTCTCGTCCAGTCTTTTCTCGGGCCTTTTTATAGCATGTACGGCTTTCAAATACTCTTAACCGACACGTGAATAGACCATCTACGTGTTGGGAATCTTACGGGGTATAACAATATGCCTCAAGACAGCTGAAAGTTTTTGAAAAGAATTACCTGACCCATGATCTTAAGTTGGTCGCGGTGGTGTTTGCATTGAAGATATGGCGACATTAGTCGTATGGGGTCCACGTGGATGTGTTCACAGATCAGAAGAGATTACAAATTGTGTTCACGCAGAAAGATCTCAATCTTCGGAAAATGAGGTGGTTGGAGCTACTAAAGGACTACGACATGAGTGTCCTTTACCACTCGGGTAAGGCTAATGTGGTAGCGGACGCACTTAGTAGGCTCTCTATGGAGAGTGTGTCCCACGTGGATGAGGGAAAGAAGTAGTTGGTGAAAGATGTTCATCAACTTGCGAGGTTAGGCGTTAAATTGGTCGACTCTACCGATGGCGGTGTTGTTGTGCAAAACGGATCAGAATCGACCTTGGTAGTGGATGTGAAAGCTAGGCAAGATGAGGATCCAATGTTGGTAAAGCTGTGTGTGACTAACATTCGAGGACGAATGTTTCCAGGGGGTTGATATTGTAATACCCCAGGAACCCAAGGATCAAACCCGGATGTCAAATGGGGAAAAACTGGGAACTGGTGCTTCAGTTGCAGGATGACTCGTTGGATGACTCGTAAGAATATCCCACGAGTCGTCAGGTGACTCGTGGGGAGGTATGGAGGAATTGAAATGCAGGAGTTCCCCACGAGCGTGGGAACGACTCGTGGTCAGTCACCACGAGTCGTCAAGTCAGATGTGGGGTGAGGGTGAAGAATAAATGGAAGAAGTCAACCAGTGTACTTAATGGAAGGAGACCACGACTCGTCATGTCAGGCAACAAGTCGTGGTATGAGTTGTTGGGTGAAATTTAAATAATTGGCTCCAGGAGGGCAGTGCACTTGATGAGTGATGGCCACGAGTAATGAGTCGTTAGGTCCCTCGTTGGGGCCCCCTGACAGTTATTTTCTGCGAAATAGTAAGGGCCTTCTCATAATTTCCTAAGTTCCTAAGACCTATACAATGTCGTTTAAGGCTCGTTTTACAGGATTTTAAGAGGGAAAAACCTATTCTAAGCTAATTCATTCCATGCATACAAACTTGAGAGCTTTAAGAGAGGAGTTAGAGCAAGTTTTGAAGGTTTCCATTGGAATCCCACCTTGGGCAATCAAAAAGTGTTAGAATCCTCCATTCCCAGGTATGTAGGGTCATGAGTGGGTGTTTTCTTCCACACCCATGCCCAATCTCTATCTAGTGCAAGAAATTCTCATGATCAAGTTATGGGGTTTTTACCCAATTGTATGATTCCTCAATTTTTATACATGGGTATGATTAGATTATGTTTATATTGGTGAATTGTGAAGCTTGGCCAGATTTTAAACTATTTTCAATCCAAGTTGTGATTTCTAAATTATGAAAATTGAATACCTATGGATGAGAAGTTCATGAAAGGAGAAAATGATATTGAATGTATTATGATGATGAGATTTGATGATGAAAAACATGTTTCTAAAGCTACCTATTATTATAATATTGTTTTCAAAATAAAATGAGTAGATCTAAGTTTGATGAACCTTTGGGCAATGCCCACATTTTAAGGTAAAGTCATGATTTTCCCGAAATGAGCTTACCACATCGTTTGGAGCAAAGTCTCCCAAATCTTTTATAAATTTTAGCTTGTGGTATGTTGAGTTAAATATTCCTACATGTAGCTTCCCACATGATTTGGAGTAGATGCTCCCACCTATTATTGATCTTGTGGTATGTTTCAAAATCAAGCTTCTCATATGCATGAATTCATAATTGAGATGTATGTCATTATTGAGATTTTTCAATGGACAATGTTGAGCTTCATATTTATATGATGTCTAGTCTATACATGATTTCATTATTAGCTTTGTCAATATAAAATGTTGAGCTTCGTTTCATAATGTTGAGCTATGCATGATTTCATCTTGAGCTTCGTTAATAGACGATGTTGAGCTTCGTTATATACGATGTAGAGCATTGCATGATTTTGGGAGAAGAGGGTAGCACCGAGCAGGTTAAGGGTAGATCACCCTATTCCACAGAACTACGCGCCAACATAGGTTGATACCATTAGAATATTGGGACCTCCCTTGTGAGCTATCCCCGAGATGATTGGCCCTTCAGCTTGATATTGATATCATGGTAGCGTCCTTAGCCCTGACAAGGTTTTGGACGGCTCTGCCCACTTGAGTGTGATAGTCAGGACCACATAAGCTCTATCGTGGTATGTCGGTTAAGTGATGAGTCTACCACTATCTATACTATTTAGATTTGCATATTCATTACTCATGGAAGTTATCTTACACATGTATCTTCTAATGTAAGGTTTGACTCATTGTTTAGCTTTTAAAAATAAATGTTATATTTCATCTTTGAGTCATTCGAGTTAGTCATGATGCTATAGAGCCATGCATGGTCGTGTTATGATAAGATTATGATTTCAGAAAGAATGCATGTAGCCTCTCCTCTCATATTTGAAAGCTTATGATATGTATGAAATGATTTTAATGATTTACTTACTTAAGATGTTTAACTTACATTGCATACTCAGTACATTCCACGTACTGACTGCATACTTTCTATGTTGTATCGTTTCATGATACGGGACCTGACCAATAGTTTTACAATATCTTGTTAGTAATGCCGGGGAAATGAAATTCTTCCTTATAGCTCTGGTTATAGGTTGTTGTTCTGGTTTCAGTAGACTTATTATCAGACAGTTTTCTGGAGTTAGTATCTGCTTGGATTGGTGATTCCTCACCTTTCGAGGATTAGACTATCATTTTCCTTTAGGAATTTCCAGTTTCAGTATTGTTGAGTTACTTGGGGTCTTGTCCCATCAACTTGTCAAGATTAGAGGCTTTCAGACTTATGTATGTGTAGCTTCAGATATTATTCTGATGTGCTGTTGTAGGAGACTTTCGTTGAGTTTACATTTACTTCCTGTTTATTGAATGAGTTAGTTGAATGCTTATGCCATGGGTCATCTTGGGGTCTCTCAGGGTCCCCTGTCTCGTGACTACGATCCAGGCCTTCATTCGGGTCGTGAAAAATGAAATCCATATTAATCTCTTCCCACTTCCAATTGGGAATGCTAATATCCTGAACTACGCCTCCCGGCCTTTGATGCTCGACTTTCACTTGCTGACAGTTCGGGCACTTGGCTATGAATTCTGCAATATCCTTTTTCATGCCGTTCCACCATTATATTTCCTGCAAATACTGATACATCTTGGTGGCACCCGGATGGATAGAATACCTGGATCCATGTGCCTCATGCAATATCCGGCCCCTCAATTATAAACTGCTAGATAGATAACCCTAGTACCGCAACACGCCATCTCCCCCTTGGGAGAAGACCTCCACCTTCTGACTCCGAACGACTTCTTTCATCTTTACGCCACCATCGGTCGAGTCGACAAATCTAACTCCCAACCTCGCAAGTCGATGGACATCTTTCACCAACTCCTTCTTTCACTCATCCACATGGGACACACTCTCCATAGAGAGCCTACTAAGTGCGTCCGCTACCACATTAGCCTTACTCGAGTGGTAAAGGACACTCATGTCATAGTCCTTTAGTAGCTCCAACCACTTGCTTTGCCGAAGATTGAGATCTTTCTGTGTGAACACATATTGCAAGCTCTTGTGATCCATGACTACATCCACGTGGACCCCATACAAGTAATGCTGCCATATCTTCAATGCAAATACCACCGTGACTAACTCAAGGTCATGGGTGGGGTAATTCTTCTCATGGACTTTCAACTGTCTTGAGGCATATTCTATCACTTTCCCATGCTGCATCAACACACACCGAAGTCCGATTCTAGAAACATCACAATATACCACAAAATCATCGGTACCCTCGAGTAGGGTCAACACTAGTGCTGAGGTGAGTCGAGTCTTCAACTCTTGGAAGCTTTTCTCACAAGCCTCCGACCATTTGAATTTTACCTTCTTCTGAGTCAACTAGGTCAAAGGTGCTGTGATGGAGGAGAAACCCTCAACAAACCTCCGATAGTAGCCAGCTATACTATAGAAACTCCAAATGTCCAAAGGATTCACAGGTCTAGGCCAATTTTTCCCTGCCTCGATTTTCTGAGAATCTACCTTTGTGCCCTCACTCGATACCACATGGCCCAAAAATGCCACAGAGTCTAACCAAAACTCACATTTACTGAACTTTGCATACAACTAATGATCCTTGAGGGTCTGAAGGACTACTCTCAAGTGTGCGGCATGCTCCTCATCGCTCTGAGAGTATATAAGGATGTCATCAATGAACACAATCACGAACATGACCAAATATGCCTTGAAAACCCTATTCATTAGATCCATAAAAGCTGCAAGGGCATTGGTTAGTGCAAAAGACATAACAACAAATTCGTAGTGATCATACCGAGTCTTGAAAACGCGTTTTGGGATGCCACCCTCCCGAACTCTGAGCTGGTGATACCCAGATCTGAGATCAATCTTGGAGAAACACTTGGAACCCTGAAGCTAATCAAACAAATCATCGTTCCTGGGTAAAGGATACCTCTTCTTTATGGTGACCTTATTTAACTGCCTATAGTCAATGCACGTCCGAAGCGAACCATCTTTCTTCCAGACAAATAACACTAGTGCACCCATGGAGACTTACTGGGCCTAATAAATCCTTTATCTAAGAGGTCCTTCAACTAATCCTTCAATTCTTTTAGCTCGGCTGGATCCATCCTGTAGGGAGGAATAGATATAGGCTACATGTCAGGAAGACAATCAATATCGAAATCAATCTCCCGCTCGGGAGGAACACCTAGCAAATCATCAGGAAAGACCTCTAGATACTCACGTACTACTGGAACTGATTGGATAGTCGGGCTTTCGGACTCAACACCCTTAACCCTAACTAGATGGTACATGAAACCCTTAGAAATCATCTTTCTAGCCTTAAGGTAGAAAATGAATCGACCTACAGGCACAGCTGAACCACCCTTCCATTCTAAGACTGGCTTACCTGGAAATCTGAACTCTACTGCTCGGATTCTACAATTAATTGAAGCATAGCATGAAAATAGCCAATCCATGCCGAGAATAACATCAAAACCGTTCATGGATAACTCTACCAAGTCGGCTGAGGTGACCTTATAAAGGACTGAGACTAGGCAACCTCTATACACCCGTCTAGCTATAACTGAGTCACCTACTATAGTCGAAACTGAGAAGTGTTCTGACAAGACATCGGGATTGACTCCGAAGCTACTGGCCATATATGGTGTCCCAAAAGAAAAGGTATCCCTCGGATCTAGCGAAGCATATACATCTATATGGAAAACTTGAAACATACCAGTAACCACATTCGGGGAGACCTCCTGCTCCTGACGGGATGCCAAAGCATAGAATCTGTTTTGCGTTGACCGCCAGCTGTGCTAGTAGATGTCCCCTGATGTGCTGAGCATGAGGGAGGGGCTGCTAACTTAGATGTTGTGCCTCGGCCCCCAACCTGATCCTACCTCACAGCTGGACAATCTCGAAGCATGTGTCCGGGCTGCCCACACCCGAAACAAGCACCTGAACCTGCCAAGCACTGGCCTGTGTGCCCTCAACCACACTTGCGACTAGTTGGGATGCCTGAATCTGCAGGTCTGCTACTCTGACCCCTCAAGCCTGATGCTCGCCCTCTCTGATCATGTCTACACCTGGATGGCACACTCAATGCTGAAGATGCCGAGGTTGATGATCTCTGCTGAGTCTGTTGTCGGTGCCCACCACCGGACCTCTAGTAAGAGAATCTGTGGTCCTCGGTCCGACCCTATTGGCCTCCTTCTCTCTTAAATGTGCCGCCTCCATCTGCTGGGCATACAACATTATGCGAGGGAAGTCCATATCCCGGTGAAGCATAGCAATCCGGCACTCCTTGTCCAAATACCCTGCTATACCATGCACAAATCTTCTCACCCGCGTCCTCTGGTCAACCACTAACTCCGGGGCATATTCTGATAGGCGAATGAACTCAAGGGAATACTCTTGCACTTTCATTCTTCCCTGCTTCAGGTTTAAAAACTCAGCTGCCTTCAGCTCCCTCATCTCCTGAGGGAAGAACTGATCTAGGAGTGCAACAAAAAACTCCTCCCATGTGATCGGACCTGCTACTGCCACTCTGCTCGTGCGACCCTGTTATCCTTCCATTGGCGAAACCAGATATGCGCAACCCCCTTCAACTAGTAGGACGCCAACTCTGCGCACTCAACACTACTCACCCCCATGACTTAGGTGATCTTGACAATCTCATCAATGAAATCATGCGGGTCCTCATCTACCTTGAATCCCAAGAACTCCGGCGGGTTCATCCTCATGAAGTCTCTAACTAGAGCAGCCGCTGCATTGCCATATTTCAGATCATACGCAACGAAATGTTGATTGACCCAAGCGGTCAAGGCCTGCGCAAGCATCGGAATAGCGGCCCGAAACTCAGCATGAGCGGCTGGCTCCGGTGCTTGAGGCTCCTGAACTAGTGGGATGGCTGTTGCCCATAACCATTTCCATCCTCGTGGCCTTTACCACCTACATTCCTCCTTCCATTAATTTTTCGAGGAGCCATGATTCTGCAATTGCGAATAACACGAACTAGAAGGATAGAAAGACTTTTCATTGCATGACATAGATCATGAAAGAAGGGAACATTTCCTAAACGTCTCGTAGCATCTTCGTCATAAGTGTGGCGCTCTTCACACCCATGAAAAGGACTCTATTTAATGAGACTTTTAGACACCCTAGGACACTTCAAACCTATTGCTCTGATGCCAAGTTTTTCACGACCCGAACGGAGGCCCTGATCGCACACACGAGACAAGGAGCCCCGAGAGACCCCATGTCGACCCATGACACAAGAATACGTCTAACCCAATCAAAAAACGGAAGAAATCAACAATATAAGCTCAGTGAAAGTCTAAATTGACATAACATCAGAAATAGCATCCGAAGATGATTACATACATAAGTCTGAAAAGCCTCTAACCTGGACGAGTTTATGGGACAAGACCCCAACTAACTCAACATTACTGAAACTGAAAGTATAGCCCTTGGAGGATGAGGACTCACCAACCAAGTAGGTACTAACTCTGACAACTGATTATGAGCGGGGCTGGGCCTAGGAGCTGGGTCCTGTATCATGAAACAATACAACATAGCAAGTATGTGGTCAGTACGTGAAATGTACCGAGTATGCAAGATAAGTAAAACCTCTTAAGTAAAGTAAATCATTTAAAACATTTCATAACATATCATAAGCTTTCAAATCAGAGAGGAGGGAATATGTGCATTCTTTTGAAATCATAATCTTTTCATAACATGACAATGCATAGCTTCATAATATCATAACTGACTCGAATGACTCAAAGCTGAAATATGACATTTATAAGAAAAGATGAAGAATGAGTCAAACCTTGCTTTTAGACCATGCATGTTTAATATAATAACTATGGGTAATAAATATGCAAATTAAAATCACATAGACAATGGGAGACTCGTCACTTAACCGACATACCACGATAGAGCTTATATGGTCCCGACTATCACACTACAAGTGGGTAGAGCCGTCCAAAACCTTGCCAGGGCTAAGGACGCTACCATGATATCAATATAAAGCTCATGGGCCATTAGGTCCAGGGATAGCTCACAAGGGAGGTCCCAATAACATAATAGTATCAACCTACATTAGCGCGTAGTTCTGGGGCATAGGGTGATCGTCCTTAGCTAGCTCGTTCGGTGCTAGACTCTTCTCCCAAAACATGCAATGCTCTACATCGTGTATAACGAAGGTCAACATCGTCTATTGACAAAGCTCAAAAATGAAATCATGCATAACTCAACATCATATGAAAATGAAGCTCAACATTGTCTATTGACAAAGCTCAATAATAAAATCATGCATAGACCTGGCATCGTATGAAAACGATGCTCAATAATAACATACATCTCAATTGTGAATTCATGCATATGAGAAGCTTTATTTCGAAACATACCACAAGCTCAAAGATATGTGGGATCCTTTACTCCAAGACCATATGGTAAGCTTACTTTAGATATACTACATCATCATACTCAATATAAGGGCTTTGCCCAAAACTTTATCATGCTTGGATCTACTCAATTCATTTTGAAATAATATAATCATCATGGGTTGCTTTAGAAACATGCTTTTCATCATCATATATTCATCATCATTCTCTTCTTTCATGAACTTCTCATCCATGGGCATTTAATTTCATAAATTAGAAAAAGCAATTTTGATTGAAAACAATTTAAAATCTATCCAAGCTTCACAATTCATCAATAGAAACATAATCTAATCATACCCATGTATAGAAATTGGAGAATTATGCAATTGGGTAAAAACCGCATAACTTGATCATAGGAATTTCTCATACTTAGATAGAGATTGGGCATGGGTGTGGAAGGAAACACCCACTCATAGCCTTACATACATGGAAGGGATTAATTCCACCAAATCTTTGATTATCCAAGAGGAAATTGGATTTAAACCTTGAATACTAGCCTTGAATCACCTTTTCAACCTGTCAAGCTTGCATGCATGGTAGGAATAACATAGAATAGGTTTTCCCCTCTTAAAACCCACTAAAAAGAGCCTTAAATGACATAGTATAGGCATTAGGAACTCAAGAATTACGAAAAGGCCATTACTGAATTTGCAGGAAAATACTACCAGGTGGTCCTAACGGACGCCTGATGACTCATGGTCCAAGGCAAGGACTCGTCACCTAGCTTGTTAAGTACACTGCCTGCCTGATCTCCTGGGCTCATAACGACTCATTAGTCATGGTCACCAGTCATCAGGTTCATTGCTTCAACTCTTCACTTCACACTCATATCACCCTATGACTTACACCACGACTCGTTACCACACCCAATGAGTCGTGGTCAGCTTCTGTTAAGTACACTGTCTTAATTTCTTCTCTTTTCCTTCTACCTCACACCACGACTGACTTGACGACTCATGGGGTCTGACCACGAGTCATTGCCACGCCCGTGGGAACCCTTTTCCTCCAAACTTCCCAACTCTTCCCTGGCCTCCCCACGAGTCACCTGACTACTCGTGGGATGTTCTCACGAGTTGTCCAATGACTCGTTCTGTTCCTGCAACACCAGTTTTACATTTTCCCCGTTTTGACTCCCGGGTCTAATCCTTGGGTTCCTGGGGTATTATAACTACTTCCCAGATGGAATTATGTTTCCAACGAGTTCGAGATAGACCCATAATAAAGTCCATATTTACTTCTTCCCACTTCCACGTAGGTATGTGATATCCTAGGACATACCTCCTGGCCTTTGGTGCTCTACTTTCACTTGCTGGAAGTTCGGGCACCTAGCTATGAATTCGGTGATGTCTCTCTTCATGTCGTTCCACCAGTAAATATCCAGCAAATTGTGATACATTTTAGTAGCACCAGGGTGGATGAAGTACCTCGTACTGTGTGCTTCATCCAATATCTACTGTCTCAAATCACCAACGTCTGGTACACACAATCTGCCCTGGTAACGGAGCACACCATCTTCCCCTTTGGAGAAAGCCTCAACCTATTTCCTGAGAACCGCTTTCTTGAGTTCAAGTAAACTAGGATCTTCATCCTGTTTGGACTTAACTTCAACAACTAAAAATGAATCTGACCTACTTTGCGTAACCACTCCGCCCTCAGCTGAGTCAACCAACTGCACCCCTAACCGAGCTAGTATGTGAATGTCCTTTACCAATTCCTTTTTGCCTTCCTTAACATGAGCCACGCTAGCCATAGACACTCTACTTAGGGAATCATCCACCACATTGGCTTTTCCCGGGTGATATAACACGCTCATGTCATAATCCTTTAGGATCTCTAACCACCTTCTCCGATGGAGATTTAGGTCCTTCTAACTAAATACATACTGAAAGATCTTTTGATCGGTGAAAACATCAATGTGAGCCTCGTATAGGTAATGTCTCCATATTTTCAACGCGAACCACCACCGCCTACCCCAAGTCATGAGTTGGATAATTTTTCTCATGAGCTTTGAGCTATCTGGAGGCGTAGGCTATCACCTTGCCCCACTACATCCAAACATAACCAAGTCCAACTCTGGAAGCATCGCAATATACTACAAACCCCTTCTGGTAGGGTCAACACTGGAGTGGTAGTGATTCAAGTTTTTAATTCCTAGAAACTCTTCTCACATGCATCTAACCACTAGAATTTCACCTTCTTCTGAGTCAGCCTAGTCAGTGGAGATGCTATTGAAGAAAATCCTTCTACAAAGCATCGGTAATAACCGACCAAACCCAAGAAACTTCTGATTTCAATTGGGGTGGTATGTCTGGGCCAGTCTTTCACAACTGCTATCTTTTGAGGATCAAGATGAATACCCTCACCCGAGATCACATGATCCAGGAAATTCATAGACTTCAACCAAAATTTGCACTTGCTGAACTTGGTGAGAAGTTGGCGGTCTCTAAGTGTATGTAGCACTATCCTCATGTTATTAGCATGCTCTTCCTCATTTATGGAGTATACCAGAATGTCATCGATAAACACAATGACGAACATATCCAGATACTGCTTGAAGACTCTGTTCATCAGGTCCATAAATGTTGCAGGGGCATTTGTTAGTCCAAAGGACATAACCATGAACTCGACCTTATATCTATTTTGGAGAAATATCTGGCTCCTTGAAGTTAGTCGAATAGGTCATCAATTCTGGGTAGGGGTTACCTGTTCTTGACAGTGACCTTTTTCAATTGACGGTAATCGATGCACATTCTGAGGTTACTGTCTTTCTTTCGCACAAATAGCACTGGAGCACCCTATGGAGAGATGCTGGGTCTGATAAAACCCTTATCAATAAGATCTTTTAGCTTCTCCTTCAACTCCTTAACTTCAGCCGGAGCCATTCTATAAGGAGGGATGGAGATGGGCTGAGTATTTGGAAAAAGATCTATGCCGAAGTCGATTTCCCGTTCAGGAGGAACTCCGGGAAGATCTTCGGGGAACACATCTGGAAATTCGCTGACAACAGGGACTGAGTGGATAGTTGGGGTCTTAGAGTCGAAATCCTTGATCCAAACCAGATGGTAAATACATGCCTTAGAAATAAGCTTCCTGGCCTTAAGGTAGGAAATAAACCTACCCTTTGGCGCTGAACTACTGCCCGACCATGCTAGAGTTGTCTCATTAGGGAACTGAAACCTGACGACCCTAGTTCTATAGTTGACTGAGGCATAATCGGAGTGTAACCAATCTATGCCAAGGATGAGATCAAATTCGACCATGTCTAACTCTACAAGGTCGTCGGAATGACTTTATTGAAGACTGAGATTGGTTCTATACACCCGACTAACTCTAATTGATTCGCCAACTAATGTGGAGATCGAGAAGGGTTTTGAGAGGACTTCTGGACTAATATCAAACTAAACTGCTACGTAGGAGAGTCACGAATTATATTGTGGCCCCCGGATCAATCAGGGCATATACATCTAGATGAAAAAGACGTAACATACTCGTGACCACATTCGATGAGTTCTCTTGATCCTAACGAGATGATAATGCATAAAAACAATTTTAGCATTGACCGCCCTTCATACCTTATGTGTTAACCTACTGAGCTGGTCAACCTGCTGGAGCTGTTGAGGTAGTGGATTATGATCTCCCCCGTCCTACTGACAGGTATTTCTTAAGTCGATGCCCAAGCTATCCACAACAAAAACAGCCCTCCTGGCCCTGACAACACTCTCCTGGGTGGTTCTTTCCACACTTGGGGCAAGCTAGATACCTATTACAGGCACTGTAACTCTGAGACTGAGAGCCAGATGCTTCACCCGTCTGATCCTGGCAGGACCAAAAGGTAGGGGCGCTGGCTGAGCTGGGTGTTGGAGCCCTTTGTTTCTGTTGTTGCTCTTGTTTTGAGGAACTCCTACTGCCAGACCTCTGGTGGACATAATCTGATTGGCCAGTCCTTTCCCTCCTATTCTTTCACTCCATCTCCCTTAGTTTTTCGGCCTCAATCTGCTGGGCATAGACAATCAGGCTGGAGAGGTCGATATCTTTGATCAGCATCGCTGTCCTGCACTCTTTGAGGACCAGGTTTGACACCCTATTTACAAATTTCAGCATTCGAGCCCTTGGTTCGGCCACCATCTCTAGAGCGTACTTGGACAACCCGGTAAACTCCAGAGCATACTCCTCTACTGTCCGATTTCCCTGTCTCAGGTTCATGAACTCCGCTACCTTTGCCTCCCTGAGCTCCCAAGGGAAGAATCTGTCCAGGAAGGCTGTAGTGAACTCCTCCCATTCCAACGGTCCTGCTTTCTCTGGCCTCCCCTCCTTCCACTGTTCATACCAGACTTGGGTTGCCCCTTTCAGCTGGTAGGCAACCAAGTCGACACTCTTTGAGGGATTGAAACCCATAATTTGGGTGATCTTTTTAACTTCATCCACAAATCCTTGTGGACGCTCTCCCACCTTAGACCCATGAAAATATGGAGGGTTCATTTGGGTGAAATCCCATACCCGGGCAGTTGCTGCGGATTCGTTGTTGCTGATTGGAACCACTTGCTGGTTCACCTGGTTGGTAAAAGTTTAGGCGAGCAGCTGAATGGCCGCCTTGAATTCTGCAGTAGATACCGAGTCGTCCTGAGGGGATGCCAGGCTGGTGGGGCAGGTCGATGAGCATTACCCGTCCTTCTTTTGTTACCGCATCATAGAGGCATGATTCACTGAAATGAAGCAGAGCACGACTTAGGAGGATAATTCTGGAATTTAATTTCAACGCACAATAAGGAGTGTGAAATAAAGGGAATTTTTCCTAATAACATCTCGTAGCCTCCCCGTCATAAGTGTTATGCGCTTCACACCGACTCTACTCGATGTGGCTTTCAGACATACGAGGATACTCTGAACTTAGTACTCCAATACCAAGTTTGTCACGCCTCGAGTTTATACCCTGGATGAAACACGGTACTTGGAGTCACAAGTGACCCCAAGTCAACCCCTAGTCTATCATACACTAGCATCCATACAAATACTTACAACAAAAATTTAAAGAAAAAAAATATAAATACTTGAAGGAACTAAACTGGTTCATAATATTGGAAAATATTAGAACAAAGCTACAAGTCTGAAAAAAAAAACCAATCTGACTCTGAAAGCCATTATGACTAATGAGCTGCTGGGACAAGCCCTAGCTAACTCTAAATCTAAATAGAAGGAAAGAAAATATAGATGAAGTAAATAAATCACCGCCCTCAAAGAATGAGGACTCACCAACTAGAGTAGCCGAGGTCTTCGATGAGCGGTCAGCTAACGAAGTTGAGACTGAGATCCTGCAGCTGTATCATAAAATGATATAGCATAAAAGTATGCATCAGTACTTTGAATGTACTAAGTAAGTGAGAGAAACATAACCAATAAACTAAATAAAAATAAAAATGCCAAACTGAAAAGACATGCAATGACCAACCCAAAGCTACTGAACTGAATAACTGAAATACTGAGGTGGTCTAAAAGGCCCTGTCTAATGGTCAAGCATGTGCTAAGTCTAGAATACTGATTTGAATTGAACTGAAACTGGACTAAACTGACTAGTGGGAGAGTCTATAACCGACATATAACCACGTGAGCTAGATGTTAAGTCCGATGTATGCACCCCATCGGTAGGACCCAATATACATTACCAAGGTATAAAGGCATGAACTGAGTGATCACAAGTGTCTGGGGCCAATCAGGACAATAAATACTATAACCTACACTGGCAACATAGTTTTGGGAACCTAGGTGTGCTGGAACCCCGATCCGCTTGGTGCTAAGTCCTACTCCTACTGGATAGTCCTAGATTGAATACTAGGCTGATAACTCAAAACTGGGGCCCAAGACTAGTTAGGTATACATAACTGAAAGCACCCTAAGAGTCTTATCAGACCAGATTCTGAAACTGGGTTCTAAGACTAGTCAGAGCTGCTTATCTGGAATCATCGTAACTGTCTACAGAACAAACAAAAATATAATATTGGGTCCTAAGTCTATCCAAATTTTTATATCTAAAAGGTCATGACCACCAGATGGACCAATGAAACTGAATTCTGATTCTGATAACTAGGAGGTACCACTAGCACCTCGGGAAAATTCTATAGTCAAATTGATCAGCTGACATTTTCGAACTGTCACTGAGAATTCTACCATTCTTACTAAAAACTGAATTGACAATATTCTGATTGAGATTCAATGCTACTAACAATACTGGAGTTCCTAACACTGATAAAAGCAAGCTGAGGTTCGAGATTCCAACACTAATGCAAATTCAAGATTTTATAACTCAAGAATAAGGCTAAATTTCACTTCACAAGATTTAACATCCTTTCAATCACAAACTGATGGAAAATATCGAATATTAACATGATAGAATATTTCACATGATTTAGATGAATTATGACTAACAATTTCTTGACATTCGGTAATTTCAGGGCTACAACTGATAGAGAGAAATAGAAAGGAATTTGGGGAAACAAGGGAAGAACTATTCCCCTGTTGAATTCCCACGTACCTACTGAAAAGCTCGAAGAATTCCTTGAGAAATTGATGAGAAAAGATTACCCTAGCTCTTGCTCTGAAAATCTCTTAGAGAAGTCCTACGATCTGATTTCTAAAGGCCTGGTGGGGAATGAGGAAAGAAACCGTTCAACCCCACTATTAAGAAAGCTTACATCATTATAATCGACTTAGAAGATCTTAGGATTACCCTTTTAATACATGGTAGATAATTTCAACACTTTAAATAGATAACTTAACATAATCATTTAGGGGTATAGCAAAGAACTTCTCAACTTAAGTTACTATTTTACAGACCTGCAACTCTAATTATTTCATAGAAGGTTAACACTTTACTGGCTATTCATCAATGTAACACATATTGAACATAAGCAACCTAATTTATACCTTTAATCGAGCCGATAGTTCTTTCTTTAATCGAGCATAACTTTTTACACCGAAATCCGATTGACGAGCAATTTTTTTCACTGTAAACTAGACTAAACTACCTTTCATTTGATAGGTTATGTGAATTCTAAATCATTATATGTTTGGAGATATGTCCATTTAAAATTGATCCTTATTTACAAACTTCACATACTCTTCGCTTTTCCCTTTGCACATGTTTCTCTCCTCACATACAGAAAACATACAACTAATAATTCTCTTAATATGACATATAACTATCAAATAATCATCAAAAAATTTTTTGGGGTGTAACATCCTCCCCCCTTGAAATCATTCGTCCTCGAATGAGGGTTATACCTATGTAGCCGTAACTTTAGCCACAACATCTTTAACTTTTCCTTGACTTGTGCCATAAACATACATTCCATATATCCGTAAACATATCCTTTCCTTTCACTATTTCTATCAAACTATACTTATTTAGTTCAATCTATATATCTAACATAAGAAAGACGTGCCTTAACACCACATAATCGATGAACTTTTCTAACCGTAAGAAAATTTATACCCTACAATGGTGGATGATTAACTCTAATACCACTTTCAATTCACTACTTAAGATATATGATCAATGTTAAATCTAAAGCTGCGCTTTTACTCCTTCTTTTACCACGGCCCATTATTGGCTGTCTTGATAATTGAAACTAAAGTCTGATCTAGGGACAAAAAAAGGACTAAATCTTCAAGAGAAACTAAATGCCTAGCCACCTAGTGCCTTGAAACACTACAAGGGACCTTAAATAATCTTGTTGACCTGGTCTCTCCCACTCTATTCTACTTTTATGTCGGTACTTGAAGATGGTGAATCAGATCATTTATCTTCTGAGCAAATGCTTGTATCCTGGCAACAATCATATTTGTCTGGGTAGACATTCCCAAACACTCTCGGACCAGATGGGGTCTCAAACTTAATATACTCTATCCCTCGTATTCTGCACCCTATCTAAAGCATATCGGGCCAAATATTTAAACCTGATACTATATTTGTGAATACTCATGCTGCCTTGCTCTAGGTACAAAAACATATTAGCTCGAACCGGTCGAAGTTCCCGTGTTAAGTATTGATTCGTGAAGGCTAGGGGATTTAGACTCAATACCCATGGGCACTAAAGCTCTCAGAAGTATTCCCCTAGACCCTGCCATTAATTTCAACAGCTGATTTTTGAAATGTCATTATTTGGGTTAACATTGGAAATACTTTCTCAAAATCTCGTCCCTTTGATATAGCTGAAGGTGCTTGAGGATAAACAACTCTACCTCCTCCTGGTTCTACTGAAACTAGGACAACATGAGGGGTTGAATCCCTTCCCATGGTAGCTCTGACTAGAACAAGAGGAAATGTAACATGGGGAGGAAAACGAAACTCACTTCGAGCATATAATCTATTTCTCAAATCAATAGGAGGGAGACTAGGACCCTTTCAAGCACCAGTGTTGATAAATCTCGTAGCCATCTGCCTTAATCAGGTGAATTCTATAACATAAGCTCGATTTAGACTTCAAACAGCCCTTACATCTTTTCTCTATAGCACGATCTATTAATGAAAAAAGTGAAACAACCCCTAAATGTCCTGTAGCCTCCTGATTATAAGTGTGGTGCACAACATACCCATAAGAAAGAATCTACTAGAAACGGCTTGTGGATTCCCTAGGATATAACTTTGCTCTGATACCAAGTCTGTCACACCCCAAATCTGGGGTAGGGCGCAACTGGCACTCGATTCATGATTGATCGAGAAGCCGGCTATATGACATCTGTAACTATAACACTTAGGCCATCCAGGCCACCTGTCACAATCAACTGATACCCATAAGGTCTCAACAATATGGGGTAAACAATCAAAATGTAGCTGATCTAGGGCAAAATAGCATGCCCGAGTGTCGCTTGTGTCACACCCCACCTTGGGGGGCATGACGGGCACCTGGTGCCTGCTAGACTCTGAGCTGCTAAAAGGTCCAGCCTGATCACATCTGGTGCTTTGGTTGACTCTGGCTCTATTTCAAGAAACGAACCGGCTATATAGCTGCTGTAAATACAGCCCCCGGTCGATTAGGCCTATAGCCACCTACAATACACAACAGCTAACTAGAACAATGACACTATAATCTGAAACAACTACTATTCACCTTTGTGACTGACAAGGTCACTAACTATAACCAGAAGAAGGCCCCACACGGCCAACATAAACAACTAAACGCATATACACATGCACGTCCCCACACGACCGGCTCCACCACCACAGGAAATATCAGACTGCAAGCCTCTAGGAAGTAATAATAGAATGGTCGGGACAGGGCCCCGACCTACCTGTGCTATACAACAAAAGAAAATGAAATACACCTCTGAATATCAAGCTCCGGATGACAGGAGTTGATAACTCTGCATTGGCTAGGATCACGAGGGATCGGCTCCTCGTCTATGAGTACTTGCAGGCAAGCAATGCAGTGCCCCACGGGCGTCAGTACCACAGGTACTGAGCATGTAAAGCAAACTGAAATATACAACTGAAATGAATAGCAACAATAACATGACATATAAGCAGGAAGTAGCTGAGTCTATCTAGCTGAGGATAACTGGGAACAGTTTATTTATTCTGTAACTAAACTGAGCGTACCTGATGACTGTCATCCTACTGTCTATCAGTATCTAATAGCACATATAGATATACATAATAATACACACAATACCTGACCGACCCCCATAAGCCGGAAGGTTCCAACCAACAGAATAATCTATTTACCCCTACCCGGGTCTAAATCAATCAAAAATAAGTCACTCCACTCATCTCATAACTGTGAGCTCCTCCTACCGGCCCCCTTGGGTACGTAGCTCAGGCCTCGGCCTCTGACAATAAACTGTGTCTGAGTCTGAAGACTCCTGCCTCTAGGCGCAAGCGCTCATCGGGTAATCTGCTGCTGTATATGTGACTGAAACTGCCCCTGGGTGCAAGCACACAACAGGGTAATTTTATAAAAATCTGTATCTGAAACTGCCCCCGGCCACAAGCGCACATAGAGTAATCTACCCCTGTAAACAGGGTAATCTGGCTCTGCTCAGAGTAAACTGAACTTCCCCTGCAAGCAAGATAATCTGGACCGTATTATCATGGTGGTCGGCCATCATCGTCCTCTAGGCGGACGGCATCACCCAGCTGGTGGCGGTATCTAAATCTGGTATCGACACAGCTATAACCCAGGGGCGGTGGGGATGCTAAAGGGTGCCCACATGCCACAACAAGTCTCAACATGCAAAACACATACACAGTAAGCATGCTCAAATGAAAAATACTAATCATATTCTCTTATTTTATTTCAGGGCCAGTCCGTACTAAACAACTTATGCTATATTCTGTTTTACATTGTTTCTAGCTGTTGGGCTAACTGCTACCTAGCCTTTATCTGTTTATCTGATTATTGTTATCCGCGATCTGAAGCTATATCCGTTTCTAGAGCCATATCTGTTTCTGGAGCTATTTCTATATCTGATTACTGATCTGATTACATCTGGATATAACTCAATAACATCGGACATGCCATCTATAACTAGATATAGCTCAATAACATAAGATGTGCCATCTATTACCGGATACAGTCTCAACAAATGTAATACATATTATCTGTAATCTTGCTAATTCATTATACTGCTTTTACAACTTCCATTCTGGGTATTATGTAGAAACATACTGAGCTACTAGCTGATACCACATTACTATCTAAAATCATCTGACGATCCGTTATTTTGATTATCACATGATATGTAATGCTATACTAGCATGCTTGCTGGAAATTGTACTAAAATCGTTCCTATACGCTAGGTATCATTTAATAGCCTTTTTTCTATTTATTTTCTAGACTGTACTTCCTGGCTTGCCAAAGAATAGCTTTACATACCTGGTTTCTGAGTACCTGACTGACCGATGTGATTTCTGTTGATACTTCTGTTGTTTATCCTAACTACATTCATATACATATCAATTAGAACTAAATACATTAATATCCGGGAGAAATTATCACTTTTGATATATATTTATCCCAAACTTTAACCTTTCAGAAAATGGTCAAAAACTCATTATTTCTCGATAGTCCAGAAGGGATAAATGCTCACTGCAAGGCTAGGAACACATTGGTACTAATTTAAAGCAATTCTATTTAATTTACCTCGGTAGCACGACGTTTCGCCGGCCAAATTTCACGAAACCAACTCCGTAGGATTGCTATCTGCAGCTTTATACCTCTGTATCTAAGCCGAAATGGAGTTTAGATCGCGTTTTGTAGCGTAATCGGAAGGAAATTATATATATTTGTTGTGGGTTTCCTCTCCTATATCATATTCCCCTGTTTTGCTGGAAATTGTTGATGTATATATGAAAAAGCTGACTTCCCCTTTTTTTTTTTTTATAAATCCCTTAACCAATATGCCATTAGGCTATTTATTCATTTAAAATTTATGGGGTGTAACATCCTCCCCCCCTTAAGAACATTCATCCTCGAATGAAATTCTGTCTAGAGGACTTCTCAACTTACTCAACTTGTTTCTAGAAAAATTTCGGCAGAGTTTCCCTTGAATTATGGACTATCTCAAAATTCCTGAAAAGTAGAAAAGCCTAATACAGGTACTCCACACGATATAATAACATTCATATATGAAATATACGCATTCATAAGGAAAAATAGTTCTACCATACCTCCTGTTTGCCTATGCCTGGAATAAGATGGGATATCTGGCTTTCATGTCCTCCTCGGTTTCCCAGGTCATCTCTTCTCGGTTCCTGTTACACCACAATACTTTGACAGATGCAATATCTTTAGTTCTCAATCTACGAATCTGTCTGTCTAAGATAGCTACTGGAACCTCTTCATATGCTAACTCTTCTGTGACCTGGACATCCTGAACTGGAACAACTGTGGAAGGGTCTCCTACGAACTTCCTCAACATAGATACATGGAATACTAGGTGAACAGACACTAACTCTGGAGGCAAGTTCAATTCGTATGCTACTCGGCCTATTCTTCGCCGAATCTGATATGGCCCAATGAACCTCGGGCTAATCTTTCCCTTTTTGCCAAATCTCATCACCCCTTTCATCAGAGACACTTTCAAATATACCCAGTCATCCACTGCAAATTCTTGATTTCTGTGCCGCATATCTGCATAAGACTTTTGGCGGCTCTGAGCAGTCAGTAGGCATTCTCTGATAAGCTTTACCTTCTCCTCTGCCTGTCAAACGATGTCTAGCCCAATCAATGTTGATTCTCCCGCTTCAAACCAGCCAACCGGTGATCTACATTTTCTCCCGTATAATGCTTCAAAGGGCGCCATCTAGATGGCTGAATGATAACTGTTATTATAGGCAAATTCAATCAACGGCAGATGCTCATCCCAGCTACCCCCAAAATCTAGTACACACGCTCGTAGCATATCTTTGAGCGTTTGGATAGTTTGTTCTGCTTGCCCGTCTGTCTGAGGGTGGAATGTTGTGCTCAAATTAATCTGCGTTCCCAGACCCCTCTGGAACGACTGCCAAAATCTAGCTGTAAACTGTGCTCCCCTGTCTGAAATAATAGATACTGGTACTCCATGTAATCTAACTATTTCTCTGATATATAATTCGGCATAATCCTCGGTCGAGAAGGTAGCTATCAGTGGCAGGAAATGAGCTAATTTTGTTAGTCTGTCAACTATTACCCAAATAGAATCGTGTCTATGTCTGGTATGGGGTAACCCTGTTACAAAATCCATATTTATCGCTTCCCATTTCCATAAAGGTACAGCTATATCCTGTGTCAGACCGCTCGGTTTCTGGTGTTCTACTTTCACCTGCTGGCAGTTAGGACATCTAGATACAAATTCAGCTATTTTAGCTTTCATACCTGGCCACCAGTAGATGTCTCTGATGTCGTGGTACATTTTCGTTGCTCCTGGATGGAGGGAATAACGAGCGTAATGTACCTCATGCATGAGTTGCTGGCGAAGCCCTGAAATATTTGGAACACATAGGCGGCCCTTACAACGTAGCACTTCATCCTCAGTCACTTGGAAATCTAGCTCCTTATCTGAACTCTATCTCTGAGCTGGACTAAGTCAGGGTCCTCGTACTGCCGTTCTTTTACCTCTGTAACTAATGATGACACTGCAGAATTCTGAATCACCGCTCTGTTATTTTCTGTTTCTACTACTCAAATGGCTAAACCAGCTAGTTGATGAATTTCCTTGGCTAACTCCCGCTTCTCGGGTCGCAAATACGCTAAACTCCCTATTGACTTACGGTTGGGGGCATCTACTACTACATCGGCTCTCCTAGGTGGTAGAGAATATTTACGTCATAATCTTTCAGCAATTCTAACCAACGACGCTGCCGCAGATTTAACTCCCTCTGTGTGAAAATGTACTGCAGGCTTTTATGATCTGTAAAAATATCTACATGAACGCCATACAGATAATGCCTCCAGATTTTCAGAGCGTGGATTACTGCGGCCAATTCCAGGTCATGAGTCGGATAGTTCTTTTCATGCTTCCTCAACTGTCTGGAAGCATAAGCAATTACCTTTCCATGCTACATCAGCACACAACCCAGTCCAAAGCCTGAAACGTCGCAATACACCGCATACCCATCTGTCCCCTCTGGCAATGCTAGTACTGGGGTGGAGGTCAATCTGTCTTTCAATTCTTGAAAACTCTGCTCACATACCTCCGTCCACTGAAATTTCACTGCCTTCTGTGTCAGCTTTGTCAGAGGTGCTTCTATAGTGGTGAATCCTTCAACAAATCTCCAGTAATACCCTGCTAAACCCAGGAAACTGTGGACCTCGGTCGGAGTGGTCGGTCTGGGCCATGTCTTGACCGCCTCTATTTTCTGTGTATCCACCTGTGTCCCAGCATCTGACACGATATGCCCCAAAAAGGCAACTGAGTTTAGCCAGAACTCACTCTTAGAAAACTTGACGTACAGCTGACGGTCTCTAAGGATCTGGTGTACTATTCGTAAATGGTTTTGGTGATTTGTCTCTGAATGAGAATATACCAGAATATCATCGATAAATACTATTACGAACAGATCTAAATACGGTCTGAAAATGCTGTTCATCAGGTCCATAAACACTGCGAGAGCATTCGTCAGCCCAAAAGACATGACTAGAAATTCAAAGTGACCATACCTGGTCCTGAAAGCAGTCTTCGGAATGTCCCTCTCACGAACCCGGACCTAGTGGTATCCGGACCTCAGATCTATCTTAGAGAAACATCTGGCCCCCTGCAACTGGTCAAACAAATCATCTATTCTAGGGAACGGGTATTTGTTTTTAACCGTTACCTTATTCAGCTGCCGGTAGTCTATACACATATGGAGTGAGCCATCTTTCTTCCTTACAAACAGTACTGGTGCACCCCACGGGGAAGTACTAGGCCTGATAAAGCCTTTGTCGAGCAAATCTTTTAACTGCTCTTTCAACTTTCTAAGCTCAGCTGGTGCCATGTGATACGGGGGAATGGATATAGGTTGAGTCCCTAGCAACAAGTCAATTGCAAAATCTATCTCCCTTTCGGGAGGGATACCAGGAAACTCATCCGGAAATACGTTAGGGAATTCATTGACCACTGGAACAGACTGAAGAGTCGGAGGTTCCACCCGAACGTCCTGGACTCTAACTAGGTGGTAAATACATCCCTTTGCTATTAATTTTCTCGCCTGAAGATAGGAAATAAACCTACCTTTTGGCGTAGCTGTGCTCCCTTTCCATTCTCGCACTGCTTCCCCCGGAAAGTGAAATCGGAACATCTTGGTCCAGCATTCTAGGTTGGCATAGCATGGCACTAACCAGTCCATACCCATAATGGCATCGAAATCGACCATCTCAAGCTCTATTAAGTCTACTGTGATCTGGCGATCAGCAACCTCTACCGTACATCCTCGGTAAACTCTTTTAGCTGTAATCAAGTCACCGACCGGTGTAAGCACTGAAAAGGGCTGCTGAAGCAATTCTGGTTCGATACCCAACTTTCGGGCCATAAATGGTGTAATATATGACAAGGTAGACCCTGGATCAATCAATACATAAACAGAGTATGAGCAGATAATCAATATACCTGTGACTACGTCGGGAGATGCCTCTGAATCCTGCCTCCTTGGTAATGCATAGGTACGACTGGGGCCTGCACCTGAGCCAGAGGCTCCTGATCTACCTCGGCCCCTATTTGCTAAACCTGAGGGTCTGCGCCTTGCTGAGGCTGCTGGAGCTCGTGGTCCCGCTGATGCTCTATCCAGACTATCCCGGCTACCCTATCCTCTGGCCGGACAATCTCTCATTAAATGCCCTTCTTGTCCGCAGTGATAGCACCCTGAGAAGCCTTGCCTGCAGGCTCCAGAATGAGTTCGATGGCATATAGGACAAGGGGTAGGTGCAAATCTACTCTGTTCTTCCCTCCGCTGCTGATGTGATGCTACTGTCCGTAAACTGCTACCGGACTCTGACTGACTCCGGCGAACAAATCTGCCTCTCTGCTGCTGTATCAGAGGTAAAGATCTGGGTGGCCTATCTGAAAACCGTGGTCTCAGCCCCCTAGGGGTTTCCCCCTGAATCTCAGCGGGTCTGTTTCTACGGCGTTGCTTTGAAGTCGCCTGCCTGTCGCCCCGCTGTCGCTGTCTCAGGCCCTCAATTGTCTGTGCGAAGGCCCTTACCCTGGCTATGTCCATGTCCTCTCTCAAAGTAGCCGTCATGCTCGTCTCTATGTAATCTGAATTTAGGCCCATAATAAAGCGGTGGACTTTGGACGACATGGTGTCCACAAATGCTGGAGCATAGCAGGCTAAGGAGTGGAACTGTAAAGAATACTCACAGACGCTCCTGGCCCCCTGCTCTAAGTGTAAAAACTGGTCCATTCGGGCCTATCTGACCTCCCGAGGTAAGTAGTGGTCCAGGAAGGCCTCTGAGAAGCTGGACCAAGTAGGAGGGGCTGCATCTCTTCCCCGAGATCACTCCCAACTTTCGTACCACAAAACAACAATATCCCTCAACCGGAACACTGCTAATTCCACTAATTCTGCTGGGGTTACGTGCATGACTCTAAAGATTCTCTGCATCTGGTCTAGAAAGTCCTGAGGGTCCTCCGCTGAATCTGACCCTATAAACTGAGGGGGTCCCAATGCCAAAAATTCTCTAACCCTGGAACTACCTGGCCCACCTAGGGATTCTGCTACTACAAGTAGTACTGGCTGACGCTGAGTAGCTAGCATCTGGGTCAACATAACCACCGCACTACGTAGCTCCTGATCAGATGAAGTGGGTGCAGGAGCTGTGGGAGGCGGTGCTGCCTCAAATGGTGTCTGGCGAGGCGGAGACTGTTGGGAGGGTCGAGATGACACCTCCGTATTGCTTTCAGACTGGGCTGAATCTGGCTGTAAGTGAGGCATCCTACTGGTGCCTTCGCCCACCGCTGTATCCAATCTCCTGCCTGTAGCTGGGTGCCACTGGTCTGCCATAGTATCTGTAAACAAAGAGGGTGGTAAGTTTCAAAAGAACCAACCTTATACTGTACTGTGCTATGGCACGACTGAGTATGAAAGAAGGGTAACCATCCTATTATGCCTCGCAGCCTCCTGCCTATAGTATGTGGTGCACAACACATCCATAGACAAGACTCTACTTAGCACGGCTTGCAAACTCCCTGGGACACGAACTGCTCCAATACCAAGTTTGTCACACCCCACCTTGGGGGGCATGACGGGCACCTGGTGCCTGCTAGACTTGAGCTACTAAAAGGTCCAGCCTGAGCACATCTGGTGCTTTGGCTGACTCTGGCTCTATTTCAAGAAATGAACCGACTATATAGCGGCTGTAAATACAGCCCCCGGCCGATTAGGCCTATAGCCACCTGCAATACACAACAGCTAACCAGAACAATGACACTATAATCTGAAACAACTACTATTCACCTTTGTGACTGACAAGGTCACTAACTATAACCAGAAGAAGGCCCCACATGGCCAACATCAACAACTAAACACATATATACATGCACGGCCCCGCACGACTGATCTTGGGCAAATTTATATGCCCAAGTGATACTCAATTGTGTCATTTTTGCCTTGTTTATCTGTCGATCTTTATACATTCTCATGTGATTTGTAATAAAATCTGAATTTATACTAACCAACATGATTACCGTTGTTTTGCAGGTGAAATATAATTTTAGGAAGCTAAAATGCATGTTGGGAGAGATCGGGGTTGGACTCGGATGCGAGCAAAGGAAAAAGCACTTGAAGGCACAAATTAAAGGGGCTCCGCGATGGAGCCGTGTCACGCTACCATCGCGGATGCATTCTACCTGGATGGTGAAATTATGACTCTTTCCAGTGGAGGTGCGCGTTGGGGCCGTGGCACGTTGGCCTAGCCCCGCGTTGCACGCCGTGCCACGTTGGGCCTAAGTACCTGGATGACTAAAGTAAGGGTCCGCGTCGGTGGCGTGACACGAAGGCAGTGCTCCGCGATGCACTCTGTGACACGTTGCTTGTTATTCCGGGAAAAATTCCCACAAGTATAAATAGAATACTTAGGTTCATTTTTAATTATTCTGACTTGGTGGAGCAAGAACGTGGGTTACAGGCAGTTGAGGGTACGAAAATCTCAGGGTTTCTCTCTATCTCCTTCTTCTTTATTTCAATTGCTTGTATGATTAACACTCATTTAACGATGTGTAATCCACAAATGAGTGGCTAAATCCTCTTCTTGTTGAGGTTAAGAACAATTGTATTGAAATGTGATTATTGATTATTTGGTTTTTCATCTTTTCTTCCATGGTTGTTCTATCGATTCTTGTTCTTACTGCATTAATGTGTGGCCAACATTAATGTATATATAAAAAGTCCGGTTTCACTCGAGAGAGCAAGAAATTTAAAAGTTGTGAATTGATAGGATATGATCTTTCCTTAGTTTGGGAAAACTGAGAATTGATTTACCTTCAGGATAGAAATATACCTGAAAGTCATATTAGTCAATTAAGGAATCGGTTTTGTAAGGCTAGAACATGAATTTCGTTTTATCACAAAAATGTAGGTGGACGGTTCATGATTCTTAAGTTGGGTTAAATACGAGAGTTTTAATCCATTGGCAATAATTCTTGACTAGCAACCGGAGGAAAGATTAACCAAATTGAATCGATAATTTGTTTCTTTACATGTTCATTTAACCTCAGCATGCTCATATTCATAGTTCTGACTCAAATTGTACATTCGTTTTATAATTAGCATAAAATTAGAAACCAAAGTACCAAACTCTTCTTCACACTGTTGTCTGCATTTTTAGAGTTAAAGTATAGTGACATTTGAGTAGATTGTTACCCTAGCCCAGTTCCTGTGGGATCGATACTTGGCTTACTTAAGCCACTTTACTACTTGTTCAACCACGTGCACTTGCATGTAGCTATATACCCAAAAGCAGCCGAACAAGTTTTTCGCGCCGTTGCCAGGGATTGGCAATTGGTAAATTTTTCTTAAGTGTTAGTTTACTATTTCTTCTTAATGTTGACAACTTGGTCTTAGCCTGTATTTCGCAGATACTAATTTCTGTTGAACACTGGCAAGAAACAAGGAGCTAGTGGACTCATATTTAGAGCCTGAAATACAATTTCATCGTCAAAGGAGAGAAGCTCTAGAGAGAAAGCTGCAGTTGCTCAGACAAACAATCATGGAGCAACAACAGAATCCACCAGTTGTAAGGGCAATGTTAGTGCCCGAGGAAATGGAAGCTAGGTCGGTTCGCGAGGTGGCAATCCCACATGCTAACAATGTCACATCTAGCATCCGCAAACCTGAGCCAGGACGGAGGTTCGAACTCAAACAAAACATGGTGCAATTGCTGCACACCAGCAGGCAGTTCACAGGTCTCCCTCATGAGGATCCACAGCAGCATCTCCAAAATGTTTTGGAGATATGTGACACTTACATCCCCGCTGGAGTGTCATCAGATTATGTCAGGCTTACATTGTTCCCATTTTCACTGTTGGGAGAAGCCAAGAGGTGGTTGAAAGCTGAGCCACCCAATTTTATCACTACGTGGGATGATCTTGCAAGGAAATTCTTGATACGATTTTTTCCATCCGGTAAGACAGCAAAACTTAGAAGTCAAATTCTATGTTTTAAACAGAGAGATGGAGAGAATCTGTATCAGGTGTGGGAGAGATTCAAGTCTATGTTGCGGGATTGTCCTCATCATAACCAATCCAATGATGTGCTGGTGCACACTTTTATAGAGGGTTTGGAACCCCACACAAAAATCTTGCTAGACTCAGTAGCTGGGGGACAAGCATTGGAGAAAACTTATGAGGAGCTGTATACCTTGTTAAATTGTATTTCGCAGGGAAATACGGAGTGGAATGCTGATTCATCAAGAGGAGGAACAAGGAAAGCAACATGAGTCCTAGAAGTGGATAGTTTTACAGTTATTGCTGCACAGATAGCTGCTTTATAGAATCAACTCAACACCCACTTCAGTAACTTGACCATGAACCGACTCAAGCCCCAGTGAATGTAGTGCAGCAGATTTGGTGTGAAGTGTGCGGGAGTAGTGAGCACTCAGCTGAGTGTTGTGGAGCAAATCCTGATTCGGTGAAATTTGTGGGAAATGTACAGAGGAACAACCACCAACAGTATTGCAACAGCTACAATTCCAACTGGAGGAATCACCTGAATTTCTCTTGGGGTAGCAACAACCATCAAGGGCAGAGTTCGAGTCAGGGGGCGCAGAGGAATCAAGGAGGGCAGCAGAACTATCAGGCACAGTATAGAAACAACAATGCACCTCCTCCACCACCATCACCTAGCATTGAGGAGATGTTCAAAACAATGATAGCTAACCAAGCTCAATTGCAGGCTGACTATGTGAAATTGGCAGCCGAGGTAAAGAACAACCAGTTAGCTACTAAGGCACTGGAGTATCAATTTGGGCAATTTGCTGGAGCCCAAAATACCAGGCCTAGAGGAGGACTCCCAAGCGACACGGATCCCAACCCCAAGCAAGTGAATGTAGTGACCACAAGGAGTGGTTTGCAGCTTAAAGAGGTGGAACTAGAAAGACCACCTCAACAATCGGGAGCAGCAGAAGTTGAGAGGGAGCAAATTGATGAGAGGGGGAAGAAAAAGGAGGCTGAATCAGAAAGACCACCACCCCCATTCCCTCAAAGATTAAAGAAACACAAGGAGGAGGCGTGTTTCAAGAAATTCATGGAGGTGCTGAAACAGGTACATATTAAATTACCTCTTGTTGATGTTTTGCAGGGAGTGCCGAAGTATGCAAAGTATATTAAGGACATCGTGGCGAACAAAAGTCGGTTGACTGAGTATGCTACAGTGGCTCTCACGGAGGAGTGCACTTCCCGAATACAAAACCGGTTGCCCACAAAGCTCAAAGATCCTGGGAGCTTTACTATACAAATTATAATTGGGCAAAGTATCCGAGCTCATGGATTATGTGATTTGGGAGCGAGCATTAATTTGATGTCGTCATCGGTATTCAAGAAGTTGGGTCTAGGGAGTCCTAGACCAACAACAGTCATATTGCAACTAGCGGATCGTTCCTTAGCCAGACCTGATGGCATTGTGGAGGACGTGCTGGTGCAAGTGGGCTCCCTTATCTTCCCGGTAGATTTCATCATGTTGGATTTTGAGCCAGACGCGGAAGTCCCATTTATTTTGGGACGTCCTTTCTTGGCGATCGGGAAAGCGCTGATTGATGTAGCTGCAGGGAAGCTAACTATGCGAGCACACGACAAGGTGGAAGTGTTTGATGTATACAAGGCCACCAAGCTCCCGACTGTGTACGAGGAACTCTCGATCATCAACGGGATTGATCGAGCTGATGATGCACAGATAGTTGAGTCACGAGAGTTATTAGGAAAACCACCGGACCGATGTAAGCATTACTGGGGTGAGGACGGTGGTCGAGAGAAAACGTCTGTCACCCTAGAAGATGACTGAGCTTAAGGTCGTCGAGCCGCGACGGTAAACCAGGCGCTGCACGGGAGGCAACCCGTGAAATTTTCTGTGTAAAATGTGAATAGATTTCGTAGAAAAAGGAAAAATGAAAAAAAAAATAATTAAAAACAAAATTTTTATATTTGTCAATTTTTTTATTATTATTTTTTTTTTAGTGAAACCTATAATTCTAAAAAATTTCTTGTTGTAAGATGAATTTCAGGTCGAACGGAGGATAAATATGCAAAGAATCGCAAAGGAAAAATTGAGGTATGAAAAATAATCAAAAGTGGCAAAACAGTGAGCCCACGCGATGGCTCCGTGTCACGGAGGAGGGCCTCCGCGTTACCCTCCATGACACGTTGAAGGTATTCTAGAATTTTTACAAATTCCAGAACACCTACGCGATGGCTCCGTGTCATGGAGGGCATGCTCCGCGTTACCCTCCGTGACACGTTGAGGTGTATTTCGCAACGGGTCACACCGGGTCGTCGGGTGACCCGCGCTAAAAACCCCCCTTTTAACCCCGATTTTGCCTCATTTTTTCCCATTCCTCACCTCCTCCGTGACAATCAACTCGAAAATCTCCCCTTCCCCAATGTGACACAGCCTAGGAGTTCAATATTATCAACTTTTCGTCGATATTATCGAATTTAAGGTATGTTTGTTAACTTCATCTCATTTCTTACCGTATTTTTCTGATTTTTAGCATAGGAAGTGAAGAAAACTTGCCCTAAGTAGAAATTAAGTTTAAATTCGATTGAGTTATTGTAGATTGAAGTTCGTAGAATCATCGTGATTGCATCAACTCGAAAATTACATAGCTTGATAGGATTTTTAATAGAAGCATATCTAGGGCTTGAATTTGAGTGTGAAACGAAAAAATTGAGTTGAACTTTGGAATTCTAGTTGGGTTGTTTATGTTGGATGAGATGAGTCGGTTGTGCTAACTATAATATGATAAAAGACCGACGGATTTCCAGGTTAAGGAAATTGTGGAAATTGCAAGAAATGGATGAATTATATGGATTCATGTAGATAAATATATTTTCTTGTTTCTTTGTTCTCCTTGCTAAGTGCTATATGATGGAATGTATCGATGGTTATTATTGTGATTAGCTGTACGAAGTCTGAGTAGTACATAGAATGTATACCATCGAATTCTCTGAATGCACTAAGCATAGGTGTTATGTTTTGTTGTTTGTTTGTGAAAATAAGTACCATCTTGCCGTAATGTTATGATTTTGGCTAAAGACTAAGTGTGGGGTAGCCTAGCTTAACCCAACCTTAGTCGAAGCTAATTTTACTTGGCTTAACATTGAACTTTTCTGTTTGGTTTGACAGGAACAATGGAAAGCAGGCAAGACAAGGGGAAAGGTGCATCAACATCAGGTGCCGGAAGAAAAAGAATTAGGCTGGGAATAGCAGTCCCAGTAGCACCAGCGGTTCTACGCGGCCAACGCCGTCAATATGGAACCAGATGGGTGACAGAGGAGGGGAAGAAATGGTACGCGAAGCATAAGGAAAGCAAATATTTCCCCGAAGAACACATTGCTAGGGAACCGTTGGCACAGGAGTTCCCCAGGATTGTCCATAGGATCGAGGCAGCCGGGCTGAATTTCATCTTTGTAGAGCCCAAGGAATGCAACTTGCACTTGATTCAGGAATTCTACGCCAACTGGAACCCGACTCTCAGAAGCCACACCATCAAGATAAGGGGGAAAATAGTCACTTTTGAGCCCCACCACCTTAATGCTATCTTAGAGGCACGGGACACAGACGCCCATGTGCTTCGACAGCTGAATATCACTCCACCATATGCGGATATCAGATGCACTTTGTGTGGAACTCGAACTACAGCACGTTGGAGCAGGCATAAGGAGAGGGGCTATCATCAGACCTTGCCCTACTCACAGATGAACAGGGAAGCCAGGATATGGCTGAAGATTGTTTGTTCCTGCCTAATCCCGGGGGTGCATATGACAGATGTAACCCGGGAACATGTATGCTTGGTGTACGCCCTGATGAAAGGGCTGGAGATCAACGTGGGGGCGGTGATTATCTCTGCCATGAAGAGAGCCCGTTTGCATCAAGGGCACAGGTACGGGTTTGGTGGATTACTCACCACGTTCCTGAGGGGCCTGGATATTGAGGAAGAGACCCTTGACTACATCCCACAGATGGAGCGGCGGGCCTTAGATGTCACCAAAACTAAGGCACCCGACACCACTCACGGGCCAGTTCTTACACTAGCTGAGCGACATGCTCGGGATGATCAGTACAAGGCGAATATATGGGATGCAAATGCTCCAGTGCAAATAGACGGGAGGCTGGCAACAGAAGAGGAGCTGTGGCAGCTCAAGCTCGACTACCCATTTGGCGAAAATGCCAGGGCTCTATGCTGAGTGGAGCCAGCTTTTATGAAGCCCACGGATGATGACGTCCCCACAGATGAGGAGACACGTCGTGATGACTCCGATGTGGAGTCAGATGATGACGATGGGGGCGATTCAGACATGGGAGACGAGGCAGCAGCACCCGATGAAGAAGTGGAATACTTTGATTGATCAGGGATTTTCACCACCCACTCTTGTACTATGCTAATTTTTGTGAACACTGGGGACAGTGTTCGATTTAAGTGTGGGGTGGGAGTAGTTAGGTGTTGGTTGATGTTGATTTTAATGTATGTTTCTGTTTTGTTGTCATGCATATGATAAAATTGTGACCCTGTGATTGTGGTGAGTATGTTTTGTATTGTAAGTAATGTGAAGCTGTTGGTTGCTGTTGAATGTTGTTAGATGGATTTGTACATATTTTCGTTTTATCGAAATGATCGATATTTTCAAAATTTTCTCATGAATTTTTAAATTTTTGGGTTTCTCGACTTTTGTTTTCAGTTCTTTTACCTAGAATGGTCCCATTGAACCGAAGTCTTAGTTAGTGACCGTTCCCTATGATGGATGGATGACGACCGTCTTAAGGGAAATGTAGTCGTTAGGAGTAGATTTTTTTCATTTATTTTTCAGTTTTTTTTTTCTTTTGTGGGTTGCATCCCAAAACCTGTAGTTACTTTATGGTTGCGGAATTCTGGTTGCGTGTTGTACATGATATTTGAAATGCAAAGGTGATTCGTATGAAAGCATGCAACTGTGTAAATATGTTGAGATACCTAGGCCATAGAGCCGATTCAGTGCGATTGAGGCTTAATGTTTGAATTCTTGTAATTAGCTGATTGAAGAGTCTGTGAATATGTATTGAATTGAGCATGTGCAATGAGTGTATGGTGAGGTTTTGTTTATTCCATGCTATTATGGAATGGCTAGAACTTTCCTGGTGTGTGCAAGAAACGAAATGAAGGACGTGTATTGTAGGAAAGGATGTAGGCATTTCGTTGTTTTAACTAAAAGTTTCTCTTTTTCATTATTATACCCACCTTGAATGTACACCCTAGTTAGCCCATTGAGCCTTTAGCCTATTATTTTTCTTTTGTCAAAAAGGTGTAAACCGTGCTTAACCCCTTCTTTTCATTATCCGTGAATTTGATCCAAACCTCTTAAGCGCTTAAGAAAAGAAAATAATTTTCCCAAAGTGTCAAAGAGTGAGAATGGTGAAAAGAAAAGAAAAGCAGAGTGATGAAAGGAAAATAAAAGGTTGAAGGTGCACTTGTTATAAATTAAATATAACGAAGATGTATACATAATCTTTGTTATTGAGTCAAGTGTGCTTAAAGAGATGGGTCAAAATAAAGACAGATTTCAAGAATGGGAGGACGAAGGAAGAAACAAAGCCCATGAGGTTGATGGGATGTATTGAAAAAGCGCTTAAGGATGCTAGTTTGTATTATTTGTTAGCCCAATATTTACTAGTTCCGTAGCTTACATTACAACCCGTTAAGTCCTACGTGATTCTACATCACATTTCCTTATATTAGTGGAGTAATACACTAAAGGCAAGCCTATTGTTCATGACATGATGCATGTGAATTCTTTGGGAGAGAGAGCGAAATTGTGTTTATATGCCCCTGCATGTAATCTTTTGAGTTCATGTGATTAAAAAGGGGAAAATTCTCTTATGTTGTGAGGGCACATGCTTGATGAGAGATTAAAATTCGTGTTGGATATCTTGATCAGCTGATTTGCATGAGTTTGCCAATATCGAGAGTCGATTCTTGAGTCTAGGAGGTCTTAATGTGTTGAAGGTCATTGTATTGATAAGACCGTGCATGTTTTCTTGATGATTTGTTGTATTAAATAATCGGTATAACCGTAGCTTGAATTGTGGAATCAAAGTAGCCAGGATGGGGTGTCAATTGCATGAGGTGTAAGATTGTTGTTCGGGGACGAACAAGGATTTAAGTGTGGGGTAAGTGATCTTGGGCAAATTTATATGCCCAAGTGATACTCAATTGTGTCATTTTTGCCTTGTTTATCTATCGATGTTTATACATTCTCATGTGATTTGTAATAAAAAGTGAATTTATATTAACCAACATGATTACCGTTGTTTTGCAGGTGAAATATAATTTTGGGAAGCTAAAATGCATGTTGGGAGAGATCGGGGTTGGACTCAGATGCGAGCAAAGGAAAAAGCACTTGAAGGCACAAATTAAAGGGGCTCCGCGATGGAGCCGTGTCACGCTACCATCGCGGATGCATTCTTCTTGGATGGTGAAATTATGCCTCTTTCCAGTGGAGGTGCGCGTTGGGGCCGTGGCACGTTGGCCTAGCCCCACGTTGCACGCCGTGCCACGTTGGGCCTAAGTACCTGGACGACAAAATTCCAGTAAGGGTCCGCGTCGGTGGCGTGTCACGGAGGCAGTGCTCCGCGATGCACTCCGTGACACGTTGCTTGTTATTCCGTGAAAAATTTCCACAAGTATAAATAGAACACTTAGGTTTATTTTTAATTATTCTGACTTGGTGGAGCAAGAACGTGGGTTACAGGCAGTTGAGGGTACGAAAATCTCAGGGTTTCTCTCTATCTCCTTCTTTATTTCAATTGCTTGTATGATTAACACTCATTTAATGATGTTTAATCCACAAATGAGTGGCTAAATCCTCTTCTTGTTGAGGCTAAGAACAATTGTATTGAAATGTGATTATTGATTATTTGGTTTTTCATCTCTTCTTCCATGGTTGTTCTATCGATTCTTGTTCTTACTGCATTAATGTGTGGCCAACATTAATGTATATATAAAAAGTCCGGTTTCACTCGAGAGAGCAAGAAATTAGAAAGTTGTGAATTGATAGGATATGATCTTTTCTTAGTTTGGGAAAATTGAGAATTGATTTACCTTCAGGATAGAAATATACCTGAAAGTCGTATTAGTCAATTAAGGAATCGATTTTGTAAGGCTAGAACATGAATTTCGTTTTATCACAGAAATGTAGGTGGACGGTTCATGATTCTTAAGTTGGGTTAAATACGAGAGTTTTAATCCATTGGCAATAATTCTTGACCAGCAACCGGAGGAAAGATTAACCAAATTGAATCGATAATTTGTTTCTTTACATGTTCATTTAACCTCAGCATGCTCATATTCATAGTTCAGACTCAAATTGTATATTCATTTATAATTAGCATAAAATTAGAAACCAAAGTACCAAACTCTTCTTCACACTGTTGTCTACATTTTTAGAGTTAAAGTATAGTGACACTTGAGTAGATTGTTACCCTAGCCGAGTCCCTGTGGGATCGATACTTGGCTTACTTAAACCACTTTACTACTTGTTCGACCACGTGCACTTGCGTGTAGCTATATACCCAAAAGCAGCCGAACAACGACCGGCTCCACCACCACAGGAAACATCAGACTACAAGCCTCTAGGAAGTAATAATAGAATGGTCGGGACAGGGCCCCGACCTACCCGTGCAATACAACAAAAGAAAATGAAATACACCTCTGAATATCAAGCTCCGGATGATAGGAGTTGATAACTCTGCGCTGGCTAGGATCACGAGGGATCAGCTCCTCGTTTGTGAGTACCTGCAGGCAAGCAATACAGCGCACCACGGGCATCAGTACCACAGGTACTGAGCATGTAAAGAAAATAGAAATATACAATTGAAATGAATAGAAACAATAACATGACATATAAGCAGGAAGTAGCTGAGTCTATCTAGCTGAGGATAATTGGGAAGAGTTTATTTATTCTGTAACTAAACTGAGCGTACCTGATGAAGTGCCGTCCTACTGTCTATCAGTATCTAATAGCACATATAGATATACATAATAACACACACAATACCTGACCGACCCCCATAAGCCGGAAGGTGCCAACCAACAGAACAATCTATTTACCCCTACCCGGGTCTAAACCAACCAAAAATAAGTCATTCCACTCATCTCATAACTGTGAGCTCCTCCTCCCGGCCCCCTTGGGTACGTAGCTCAGGCCTCGGCCTCGGACAATAAACTGTGTCTGAGTCCGAAGACTCCTGCCTCTGGGCGCAAGCGCTCACGGGGTAATCTGCTGCTGTATCTGTGACTAAAACTGCCCCTGGGTGCAAGCACGCAACAGGGTAATTTTATAAAAATCTGTATCTAAAACTTCCCCCGGCCACAAGCGCACACAGAGTAATCTTTCCCTGTAAACACGGTAATCTGGCTCTGCGCAGAGTAAACTGAACTGCCCCTGCAAGTAGGGTAATCTGGACCATATTATCATGGTGGTCGGCCATCATCGTCCTCTAGGCGGACGGCATCGCCCAGCTGATGGCGGTATCTGAATCTGGTATCGACACAGCTATAACCCAGGGGCGGTGGGGATGCTAAAGGGTGCCCACATGCCACAACAAGTCTCAACATGCAAAACACATACACAACAAGCATGCTCAAATGAAAAATACTAATCATATTCTCTTCTTTTATTTCAAGGCCAGTCCGTACTAAACAACTGATGCTATATTCTGTTTTACACAGTTTCTGGCTGTTGGGCTAACTGCTACCTGACCTTTATCTGTTTATCTGATTATTGTTATCCGTGATCTGAAGCAATATCCGTTTCTAGAGCCATATCGGTTTCTGGAGCTACATCTGTATCTGGAGCTATTTCTATATCTGATTACTGATCTGATTACATCTGGATATAACTCAATAACATAGGACATGCATCTATAACTGGATATAGCTCAATAACATAAGATGTGCCATCTATTACCGGATACAGTCTCAACAAATGTAATACATACTATCTGTAATCTTGCTAATTCATTATACTTCTTTTACAACTTCCATTCTAGGTATTATGTAGAAACATACTGAGCTACTAGCTGATACCACATTACTATCTAAAATCATCTGACGATCCGTTATTCTGATTATCACATGATAAGTAATGCTATACTAGCATGCTTGTTGGAAATTGTACTAAAATCGTTCCTATACATTGAGTATCTGTTAATAGCCTTTATTCTATTTATTTTCTAGACTGTACTTCCTGGCTTGCCGAAAGAATATCTTTACATACCTGGTTTCTGAGTGCCCGATTGACCGATGTGATTTTCGTCGATACTTCTGTTGTTTCTCCTAACTACATTCATATACATATCAATTATAACTAAATACATTAATATCCGGGAGAAATTATCACTTTTGATATATATTTATCCCAAACTTTAACCTTTCGGAAAACAGTCAAAAACTCGTTATTTCTCGATAGTCCAGAAGGGATAAATGCTCGCTGCAAGGCTAGGAACACATTGGTACTAATTTAAAGAAATTCTATTTACTTTACCTTAGTAGCACGATGTTTCGCCGGCCAAATTTCACGAAACCAACTCCGTAGGATTGCTCTCTGCAGCTTTATACCTCTGTATCTAAGCCGGAATGGAGTTTAGACGGCGTTTTGTAGCGTAATCGGAAGGAAATTATATATATTTGTCGTGCGTTTCCTCTCCTATATCATATTCCCCTGTTTTGCTGGAAATTGTTGATGTATATATGAAAAAGCCGACTTCCTTTTTTTTTTTTTTTTTAAATCCCTTAACCTACATGCCATTAGGCTATTTATTCATTTAAAATTTCCAGGGTGTAACAGCTTGAGAACTTAATTTACTCTTGTTTATCTAAGTAATTGTATATATTTTCATGTGATTTTATATAAATGTGAATATATGTGCTAACCAACATGATTAGTCCTTGTTTTGAAGGTTTCAATGATTTTGAGGAACTAATTTATAAGTTGGTGAAGTAGAGGAATGGAGTCGGGAGCAGATGCGGCAGGCAGGCAGCACCAGCGCGCCAACAATGTGCCACGCCGTGCCAGCTGCGCGATAGAGTAAGGCTAACGCGCTGCCCTTGCAGCGTGACACGCTGCCACGCGGTGGCACTCGACAGTTTTGGCTTCCGGAGGCAATTTCCAGAGAGCTTTCGCGTTACCTCCGTGTCACGGAGGCAGTGCTCCACGATACACTCCGTGACACGAAGCCATTCCATGACAGGCTAAATTGTGCATGTTTCTCATTTATTATAAATAAGTCCCTTAGCTCCTAAAACCATTGGGTCACGATTTTATTCTAGAAAACTACCTAGGAGTGAAGGGAGAATTGGGAGAACTCATCTAGGGTTTGGAAAATTCCCTTCTCATCTACCAAATTCATGTAAGTATGTTAGTTTAGTAGTAGTTAGTTGTAGTTTTACGAACATGAATGGCAAGAACCCTTCCTCTAGGGTTGAAGCCATGAATTATGGTTGTGATTTTATGAAATTATTTTGGAATTAAGTTATTGATTGTTGTTTTCGTCTTGCATTCTGGATTGTTGGTTGTTTTTATGATTGATCACCATGAAAACATATACGTTAGCTTGGGCAATTGCTTGAGAAAGAATTACCTAGGTCAGGACATGAGAATGTAAGGAGCATGTTTGTATCTCACGATATAATTTCGTGTTAGGATAGAAATATACCTAACACCTTGCTTGGTTGACAAAACGGGGGTTATTAAGAGGCCAACTTAGGATTATCACATCACCACTCGAAGAAGTAGTTGTGAGGGTAAGTTGAGTTAAATGGTTAGACGCACGAAAGTCCCTAATTGTTTCCCCGTAAACCACAACATAATTAATTGCCCGCGAACTGGAAATTAGCATCCTCACTCACAATGATGCAGTGAGGCTAGTTTGTCGTGTTTAGAGGCTTGAAAGACCATGAACATGCAATTCTAATTATGTGAAACAAAAATCGATTGTTTCATGCTTAACCCATTGCAATTCGTAGTATCGCATGATTATCTGGTTTTAACTCTATGTTGCTCCTAGAGTAAATTCAGGATATTTCGTTGACCAAAACAAACTTAATTAAATCTCCCTCGAAAACTTCTATAACCAACACTTGATAAAGTTAAGATCACACTTGAAATGGATAGTTAGAGGAATGGGTCCAGTCCCCGTGGGTTCGACATTTAGGTTCTTAAGAAGAGCCACTATATTACTTGCACGACCCGTACACTTGCGAACGCGCGAATCGGGTACGAACAAGTTTTTGGCGCCGTTGCTGGGGATTCGGCAAAGTTTTGATAATTTATCTGTTTTTGTGTGATTTTTGAAATTTCCTTAAGTGTTGAGAAACTTGGTCTTAGTCTTTTTATTTGCAGGTGACAGGTTGTCCTGCCGAGCTGGCTAGAAATAGAGAGCTTGTGGAACGGTTGCTGGAACCTGAACGTCAAATCCATTTGCGAAGGAGAGTAGCTCTAGAGCAAAAGATGAAGAGACTTCAAGAAAAGGTACAACAACAACCACCCACGGGACAAGCACAATTGTCATCAGAAGTAATGGCAGCAAGACCAGTTCGCGAAGTGGCAATCCCACTAGCGATGAATGTGACCTCTAGCATCCGTAAACCGGAGCCTGGAGGGCACTTTGAGCTTAAACAGAACATGGTGCAGCTGTAACATTCTAGTGGTCAATTCACTAGGATGGCACATGAGGACCCGCAGCAGCACCTACAAAACTTTTTAGAGATTAGTGACATATTTGTCCCCACCGGCATGTCCACAGATTATGTCCGGCTGACCCTCTTCCCATTTTCACTGTTGGGAGAGGCGAAAAAGTGGCTGAAGGCTGAGCCACCGAACTCCATAACTTCATGGAATGACTTGGCTAAGAAGTTCCTTATCATGTTCTTCCCTTCAGGCAAAACTGCAAAGTTGAGAAGTGAAATACTCAGTTTCAAGCAGAGGCCTGATGAGAACTTATATATGGCTTGGGAAAGATTCAGGTCATTGTTGAGAGACTGCCCCCATTACCAGAAATCAAATGAAGTGCTGGTTCATACCTTTGCAGAAAGTCTAGACCCACACACAAAAATATTACTAGACTCTGCATCGGGTGGGAAAGCCTTGGAGAAGACATATGATGAGTTGTACACTTTGTTGAACAGAATCACTCAAGGAAATCCAGAGTAGCACAGCAAGTCATCGAGAGAGGCAGGAAAGAGACCAGGGTTGATAGAGGTAGATGGAATGAATGCCTTGGTAGCGCAGTTAGCTTCGTTCCAGCATCAGATGATGACTCAATTCAATAAACTGAGTATGAACCAACACCAGGGCTAGGTTAACGCAGTTCAGCTAGCTCCGAGTTGGTGCCAAATTTCTGGTAATACTGGGCACAATGCAGAATCTTGTGGAGCCAATCTGGAGTCAGTCAATTTTGTTGGTAATGTGCAGCACAACAATCAGAATTTTGGAACCAGTTACAACAGAAATTGGCAGCGCCACCCGAATTTTTCTTGGGGTGGAAACCAAGAGCAGAGTTATATGCACCCTCAACAACAGCAGTATCAGCAGAATAGGCAGAATGATGGGAAATTGATCAGCAGCATTGAGGAAACATTGTAGAAAATCATGGAGACCCAGACTCAGTTAGTGGAAAATCAGGCGAGGATGGCAACAGACTTAAAGAATCAGCAAATGGCCACCCGCAATCTTGAAAACAAGTGGGTCAGATAGCAGCTGCTCAAAACATGAGATCACAAGGGGGATCAAGTGACACAGATCCTAACCCCCGGCAGATCAATGCCATCAGTCTGAGAAGCGGTAAGCAATTAGCTGATGTAGTGCCAAAAGAGCTGAGAAAGGGGGTGCAGTCGAAGTTGGTTAGACCAGGACCATCCATCAACATGGGAGATAATCAGAGTGCTGGGCAACAAAATGCGCAACTTTCATTGCAGCCAGCACAAAGACCACCACCACCATTCCCTCATAAATTCAGAAAGAGCAAGGAGGAGGAATGCTTCAAAAAGTTCTCTGAGAGTTTCAAAGAACTTCACATAAATTTGCCTCTTATTGATTTCTTGCAGGGAATGCCCAAGTATGCTAAATACTTGAAGGACGTGATGGCGAACAAAGTTGTATTGGTGGACGTCCAGACTATAGCACTGACTGAGGAGTGCAGTCATAGGGTATTGAGCAAAATGCCAAAGAAGCTCAAAGACCCAGGGAGTTTTACCCTCCCCATACAAATTGGTAAAGCTGAGGTGCTACGAGCTTTGTGTGACTTAGGGGCAGCAGTTAATCTAATGTCCCTATCCTTATTCAACACCCTGGGGTTGGGAAAACCGAGGCCGACAAGGTTGATGCTGCAGCTGGCTGACAAGTTGCGAGTGACACCTGATGGAATAATAGAGGACCTTCTCATCAAAGTAGGTAAGTTCATTATACCTACTGATTTTATTGTCTTAGATTTTCAGGTTGATGACCAAGTACCCCTGATCTTGGGACGGCCATTCTTGGCCACTGGAGGAGCGGTGATTGACTTGAAAGCAGGGACCCTAAAAATGAGGGTTGAGGATGAAGAAGAAATTTTCCGCGTTTACCAAGAAATGAATCCATCTGCACACTATAGAAACCTTTGTCAGGTTAGTGTGTTGGCAGAGGATGAGTGTGGGGTGGAGGATTCCACAGGTGCAGGGCCAAAGGCAATGATAAGTGTTCAACCCGAATCTGATAAAGGGCTTCAAATTGAGAAGAAGTTGGAGGAAGAGAGGAACAGAGTGGAGGTTGTTTCCTCTAAACAGCAAAAGAAGAGGAGATGGTTCTCGAAAGAGAACCCAGGTATGAGGATGTCCTGAAAAGAATAGTCCACATCATGCCACGACGTAAAAGAAAGCGCTGCTTGGGAGGCAACCCAAGGGTACCTCAGGTACAATTTGTAATTTTGATTTTGTGTTGATTTTATTATTTTCATTTTGTTTGTGTTTTTGGTAGAAAGTTAAGCACAGATGGAGAAAATTCTGAGTACTGAGAAGGTGGAAGCTAAAGAGCATGGAATAGAAGAAGTGTGGGGTCCAACACCCACCTCTGAAAACTTGAAAGGAAAGCATGCTTTTAGCTTGGCATAGAGGCTCAGGGAGTATTTCTCATCCTTTAAATGTTAATTTGATGCTATGAGGACATAGCATGATTTAAGTGTGGGGTGAGAAAAATTTCAAATTTTTTATGCTTAACAAGTTTGTGGTGAATGTAATGCTTGTGAGGAATTTGTGAGAAATTTGAAGAAAAATTTCAAAATTTTTTGTGAATTAAGCATGACGTCATCACCCGTTGGTTTTTCTTTTCGGTTCTTTTTCGATGGGGGGTCTTTGAACCGAAAAATAAAAATTTTCTTTTTCATTCCTTTGTCTGTATATAGTGTTTTTAGTCATAGTTAGGGACTGTTTCCAATGATGGATGGATGACGACCGTCTTGAGGAAAAATTAGTCGATAGGTTTTGGGTTTTTGAAACCGTAGCTAATTGATGGTTGATGTTCTTGGTATGTGCTATAAATGTTTGTAAGAGGAAAGTATGGTTAGTGTTGAAGCATGCAAGTGGTATAACTTTGGTTGAGATACTTAGGCTCTTGAATTTGACTCAATATGATTGAAGCTTAATTTGAATTCTTGCGATTAGCTGGGTTAAGAGTCTGCTGAATGTGTCTTGAATTGAGCATGTTCCATGAATGTAAGCTTTTTGAGTATTCTGTGCTATTATGGATTGTCTAGAACTTGCCTGGTGTGTTTATAAAACGAAATGAAGGATGTGAATTGTAGGAGATGATTTAGGCATTTCATTGAATGAACCCAAATGTTATCCCTCATTTTACCTACCTTGAATAATTAATCCTAGTTAGCCCCATCGAGCCTTGAGCCTATTCTTTGATAGCTGCAACACAAGCTTAATCCTTTTTCTTTCATTAGCCTTGAATTTGATCCCAAACTCCTAAGCAGTTAAGTGAATATTTCGAAAGAGTAAAGGAGTGAGAAAAAAAATGAAAAAAGAAGGAAAAATGGTAGTTGTAAAAGTTGAGGAAGGTCAAGGGTGCACTTGTTTGAAAATGGCTGATTATTATAAGGGGTAAGAAAATAAATTAATGAAAAGTTACGTATAGAACTCCTTACTAATAAGCCAAAAGTGCCTAAAGAGAGGGGGAACAAAAGAGGAAAAAGAAAGCTGAAAGGAGAAAAAGGTGAAGTAAGGGAAGGGAAGTTCGTAATGTAGGCGTGATGTATTAAAAGCGCTTAGGAAAGATAGTCACTATTACTAGCCATAATAGTACCTACCCGCACCTGAGTTACATTACAACCTAAAAAGTCCTACTTGATCTTACATTCACACATCCTTAAATTAGTGGAATAAAACACTAAGGGCAAGCTTATGGGTCATTACATAATGCATGTGAATCCTTTGTGAGAGTGAGAGTAATTCTATTCATATACCCACACATGTTGTGATTTAAAAATTGTTTTTGCGTGTGAAATTGGGTAACTCTCTTTCCGTGAGGGCACATGTTGAATGAAGGATATAATTCATGTGAGATTTCTTAATCAGTTGATTTGCATGAGTTTTCTAAGATTGAGAGTCGCTTCTTGAGGTTAAGAAGTCTTAACATAGTTGTACTTCATTTCGATGATCAAGTCGTGCATGCTCTATTTTTAGCTTGTTATCTTAGGTAATCATTATAGACATAGCCTGAATAATCTTGCTAAATGAGTTATGGGTGAGTCATCATATGCATGAGATGTAAAAGGTTGTTCGAGGACAAACAAGACTAAGTGTGGGGTTGTGATCTCGGGCAAAATGGCATGCCCGAGTGTCGCTTGAGACGTTAATTTAGTCTTGTTTAGCTAAGTAATTGTATACATTTTCATGTGATTTTATATAAATGTGAATATATGTGCTAACCAACATGATTAGTCCTTGTTTTGTAGGTTTCAATGATTTTGAGGAACTATTTTATAAGTTGGTGAAGTAGCGGAATGGAGTCGGGAGAAGATGCGGCAGGCAGGTAGCACCAGCGCGCCAGCAACGTGCCACGTCGTGCTAGCTGCGCGACAGAGCAAGGACAACGCGCTGCCCAAGCAGCGTGACACGCTGCCAACGCTGTGGCACTCGGCAGTTTCGGCTTCCAGAGGCAATTTCCAGAGAGCTTTCGCGTTACCTCCGTGTCACGGAGGCAGTGCTCCACGATACACTCCGTGACACGGAGCCATTCCATGACAGGCTAAATTGTGCACGTTTGTCATTTATTATAAATAGGTCCCTTAGCTCCTAAAACCATTGGGTCACGATTTTATTCTGGAAAACTACCTAGGAGTGAAGGGAGAAGTGGGAGAACTCATCTAGGGTTTGGAAAATTCCCTTCTCATCTACCAAATTCATGTAAGTATGTTAGTTTAGTAGTAGTTAGTTGTAGTTTTACGAACATGAATGGAAAGAACCCTTCCTCTAGGGTTGAAGCCATGAATTATGATTGTGATTTTATGAAATTATTTTGGAATTAAGTTATTGATTGTTGTTTTCGTCTTGCATTCTGGATTGTTGGTTGTTTTTATGATTGATCACCATGAAAACATATACGTTAGCTTGGGAAATTGCTTGAGAAAGAATTACCTAGGTCAGGACATGAGAATGTAAGGAGCATGTTTGTATCTCACGATATAATTTCGTGTTAGGATAGAAATATACCTAACACCTTGCTTGGTTGACAAAACGGGGGTTATTAAGAGGCCAACTTAGGATTGTCACATCACCACTCGAAGAAGTAGTTGTGAGGGTAAGTTGAGTTAAATGGTTAGATGCACGAAAGTCCCTAATCGTTTCCCCGTAAACCACAACATAATTAATTGCCCGCGAACTTGAAATTAGCATCCTCACTCACAATGATGCAGTGAGGCTAGTTTGTCGTGTTTAGAGGCTCGAAATACCATGAACATGAAATTCTAATTATGTGAAACAACAATCGATAGGTTCATGCTTAACCCATTGCAATTCGTAGTATCACATGATTATCTGGTTTTAACTCTATGTTGCTCCTAGAGTAAATTCAGGATATTTCGTTGACCAAAACAAACTTAATTAAATCTCCCTCAAAAACTTCTATAACCAACACTTTAGAAAGTTAAGATCACACTTGAAATGGATAGTTAGAGGAATGGGTCCAGTCCCTATGGGTTCGACATTCAAGTTCTTAAGAAGAGCCACTATATTACTTGCACGACCCGTACACTTGCGGACGCGCGAATCAGGCACGAACAGTAACCAAGGAAGTTAGTGTGATAAACCAAGCAACAATAAGCCAACGAGGCCACAAACTGAATAAAACTGTACACACTAAGTACACAAAGACTCTAAAGAGTAAACTGACTGATAGACGGAACAAGGCTCAGAACTACCCATAACTGCATCTCAAAACTCAAGCATCAATAACTAAGCCCTAGCTCCAGAAGAAAGGAGAATACCAACAATCCGTTGATCTCACGAACACCTACTCAACTGGCAATCCTGACCTCTACCTACACTTGTGGCACGAACGCAAGTCCCCAAGCAAAGGTACGTTAGTACGAATGAAATGTATTGGTATGTAAGGCTAAAACTGTAAACATGAGATAAAAATCTTGTAATAACTAACTCAACACATAAACATATATAGGATAGATATAACTAGAACTCTACAAACTGTAATTGATAATAACTTACTATAACATAAGTGAACTCAAGATAACTGAACCAGGAATAAGGAATAGGAACAACCTGGAATTCGAAACTTGATAATAACATTTTAATGAGATGTAAATGCAATTAAGAAATGCACAAGAAAGAAACTATAACTGTAATGCCAGCGACCAACCAACCATAAATACATATATAAAATTAATCCAACCGGTGTACCATGCCGTGAAAAAATAAAAATATCTCCAGCCGGTGTGCCATACCGGGGTAAAATAAAAATATCTCCAGCCGATGTACCACACCGGGGTAAAATAAAAATATCTCCAGCCGGTGTGTCATACCAGGGTAAAATATAAAAAATTAATTCTCAATCATAATCATAAATGGAGCCGTTTTGGCTTATATTGAATCAATTTAACATGTATGTCATATAAATGACAAATGTTAAATCTATGGCCAGAACGTCCCTTGCCTAGCAAGCCTAGGATGGCCCTGCCCACTTGAGTTATATCGCAAGGCATCATGTAAGCTCTATCATGATGTGCCGATTAAGAAGAGTTCTCCCATTGTTTCTCATGATTTATGCATTTTCATGTTATGTTACTTTGGATCAAGTTATGTTTTTATAAAGTTTCTCTTATGACTATGATTATGATTAAATTATGAATGGTTTGAAAACCTTGAGCCCTCATATTTACATTATGATATTTACTTCACGTTCATGTTATTCTATTCTTATGAACTCTTATGTATTTTAATTTTTTTTTTTACTTACATTGCATACTTAGTACATTCCACGTACTGACCACATACTCTAGGTTGTATTGTTTCATGATATAGGCTCAAGGGATTAGTCTTAGCTGCATCACTAGTTTTGCTTTCTCCTTAGGCCTGTTTATCCAGTGTTGGTGAGTCCTCATCCTTCGAGGACATTCAGTTACCCATTGTTATGCTATTTCAGTTATAGAATTTTGTCGAGCTAGTTGGGGGTGTTGTCCTATCACCTCATCAGTTTTGTTAGAGGCTTTTTAGACAATATGTAGAAAATTATCTTGCCAGTGTTGATTCTGTTTTAGATTGATATGTATGCAGACTTCTTCTTAAGCATGTTTTATTATTTTAGTTCCGCTTGTTGTATGCTCTAAGCTACTATGTTCATGCCATGGGTCGACATGGAGCCTCTCGAGGTTCCTTATCCCGTGTCTCTATCCAGGCCTATGTTCAGGCCGTGAAAAATTTGGTATCAGTGCCTTAGGTTTTGAAGTGTCCTAGGGTGTCTAAAAGCCACATTAAGTAGCGTCTTTTCCATAGGTGTGAAGCGTGCCACACTTATGCGAAAGAGGCTGCAAGACGTTTTTGGATACTTCCCTTCTTTCATGATTCTACCTCGTGCTATGAGTTCCACTCTCTCCATTCCTTTAGATCGTGAAATACGCATGTACAGAAACATGCCTCCTCAAAGGACCAATTGGATTCAGCTAGCCCCGCCAATCCAACGGGACCCATGTTCGGGAAAGTACAAATGTAGAGCTCGGGGCTGCCTTCAGAATGTTGATACGATCCATGACCACTCAGCCTAACCAGCAGACAATCGCATTAGCGAACCCTATCGGAGAGGCGACAACTACTAGGGTTCAAGTCTTTATGAGGAGGAGTCTGTCTAAGTTTGGTGGTTCGAGTATGGATGGAGAATTCAAGGGGGAAGGAAAGAGAAATAAAAGGCCCAGAACCAATGACTTTGAGAGTTCCCAGCAAGGGTCAAGTAGTAGGAGTCACTCTCAGCTTCAACAGAAGTCTTTGGATATGGTTTGGGTGAGCAACCCCAGAGTGCAAAAGATATGGGAAGAACAACCTAGGTAAGTGCTTGGTGTGCTCAGAAGATTGCTTTTGGTGAAGCCAGCCCGATCATAAACTCAGAGACTGCCCGTCGGCCAAACAGAGTGGCCAGGGAGGATGTTCCCTGACCACTGCTCTAGTAGCCTTATCTAGTCAGTCTGCATGCCTGAAATGTAGTATAAAACACTCGAGAAAGTGTTTGGTTGTTTTGGATGTTTGTTATAGGTGTGGAAAGCCCGAACAAATGTGTAGAGATTGCCCATTGGCTAAGCAGGGAAAGGGTAGAGCCAGTGCTCCAACCACCAAATCAGCAACTCCAGCAGATTATCCATCTCAGCAGAACAGGTTACCTAGTGCAGGTGGCGGCCAACTTCAGATGTAGTCATAGGTATGTTATGAGTTTTCATATCGAACCTTGCATGTTTCTTGTCCTAAGAACTACTGTATAAGGTACAAGAGCCCTTTTTGCATTTTAGTATGAGATTTATTTAGTGGAGGGTATGGAATGATTATAAGTATGAAGCCTTTAGTGATAGCCTTAGAGGAAAATGGAAAGTCACAAGTTAGTGTGTTTAACCTGACCTTAAGAAAGATTCAAGAGCCCTAGAAGTATGGCTTTAAGCTAAGGGCGAGATGATAAGTCAATGAGCCAAGTTAAATTTTGAGTGTCCTAATAGAGGAGTCTTAGCACCAATAGCTATGGAATGCCAATCTCTCAGGTCCCGATGATTTCTCTTATGCTCAGTTAAAGTTGCGCTCTATCCAATATTATTTATAGACCCCCAGGATTCTAAATGACCACTTCAGATAGCGATCCCAGTCTTACTCTATGAATCTACAAGTCTTGACTTCATGCCATAAACTTTCTATGTATGTTAATTCATGTCTCTCAACATGTCCAACTCATAAGATCTTTCCATATCAGGTGTATTCTCAGATTAAATCTCTTGAATGATTCGTGCTCGCGATTTTCCTTACGCTAAGCCCTATGTAAGTTTCCGCATGATGGAAACGATGGCTATAACATGTAAATTCAAGTAACTCCTTATTAATGCCGTAGGTACCAGGTATGTAGAAGTTCATGAAGAAAGGACATTAGTCAAGCCTGGGTGAAACGAGAATTGTTGAATAGCGTCAGTGGCAAGGAGCCATAGGATAATCATAAGTGATAGACTTGTATAAGGAGGTGTAGGTAGACTATGACAGGGTGTGACAAGTGGCTTCTTGGCCAAAACTCGATAGATGGTGGTGTCATTATTTAGAATGGATCATAATTCATTTAGGTGACGGAGGTCAAGGCTAGGCCAGACGAGGATCCTATTTTGGTAAAGTTGAAGGAAGCTGTTCAGAATTAGAAGGTGGAGGTTTTTTCCCAATGGGGAGATGGTGTACTTCGGTACCAGGGTCGGTTGTGTGTCCCCGGTGTTGGTGATTGGAGAGAATGGATGTTGCATGATGCTCATGGTTCCCGATATTCTATATATCTAGGTGTCACCAAGATGTACCGTGACCTATGAGAAGTCCATTGGTGGAGTGGCATGAAGAAAGACATAGCAGAGTGTGTGGCTAAGCGTCCAAATTGTCAAGAGGTGAAAGTTGAGCATCAAAGACCTGGAGATGTGCTTCAGGACATTAGTATCCCTACTTGGAAGTGGGAGGAAATCAATATGGACTTCATCATAGGGTTGCCTCGTACTTATCGACAGTATGATTCTATTAGGGTTGTTGTAGATAGGTTGACCAAAGCAGCTCATTTCCTACCGGCCAAGACTACCGACTTGGCGAAAGAGTATGCTAAATTATATATTAGAGAGTCAGTTTAGTTGCATGGAGTGCCTTTTTCCATCATATCTGATAGAGGTACTCACCTTACCTCCCAATTTTGGAGATCGTTTTAGAAGGGACTTGGTAATCAGGTCAAGCTTAGTACAACATTTCACCAGCAAACAGATGGTCAGGCTAAACGGACCATTCAGATGCTTGAGGATATGTTGAGAGCGTGTGTAATTTATTTTAAGGGTAGTTGGGATGATCATTTACCTCTCATCGAGTTTTAATATAACAACAGCTACCATTCTAGCATTCAGATGGCTCAGTTTGAGACTCTTTATGGGCGGAGGTATAGATCACCTATTGGTTGGTTCGAAATTGGTGAAGTTATTTGATAGGACAAGATTCATTTCATAAGGCTATGAAGAAAGTTCAGCTTATAAAGAAAAGGTTGAGAACACCTCAGAGTTGCCAAATGTCCTATGCGGATGTGAGGAGGACATAACTTGAGGAATTTGATGATTGGGTGTTTTTGAAGGTGTCTCCAATGAAGAGCGTGATGAGGTTTGGAAAGAAAGGGAAACTTAGTCCCTGTTATATTGGCCCGTACTGGATTGTGAGACGTATTGGCAAGGTGGCTTACTAGTTGGAATTGACCTCAGAATTGGCTTCAGTACATCTAATTTTTCATATGTCGCTTTTAAAGAAGTGCATGGGTGATCTAGTTTGGTTATTCTAGTGGAGAGCATAAGTGTGACGGATACCCTTAGCTACAAAGAGTTTCCGGTTGAAATACTTTATCATCAGGTTCAAAAGATAAGAAACAAAGAAGTAGCTTCAGTAAAAGGTTTGTGGAGGAATCAGTAGGGTTGAGGAGCTACATGGGAAGCCGAAGCAGATATGATGGATAAATACCTGCATCTATTCCCTTCCGGTTTAATTCCAGCTTGAGGTACTAGTTTCCTCCTTAACACTCTATTTTGTTTCCTGTTCAGTTCATGTGTCCCAGTTTCTTTCATATCAGTGTATGTATGTGTGATTCATGAATTCAGTTCAGTCATTTGTTTCCAGTCTGGAGTTAGTCACTCCATCAGTTTTTAGCTCTAGATGTTCAGTATTTGGGATGACAGGTTTTCCCTAGTGATTCAATACGTTTACCTCATATTTGAGGACGAATGTTCCCATGGGGGAGGTGTTGTAATACCCTAGAAGTGCCTAAGACTAGACTCAGGATTTGGGAATGAGATCAGCAGAAAAGTTGGAAAAATATCATAGGACGACTCATTGTACGAGTCATGGGAAGGGACAACGAGTCGTTGATGGTAGTTATGGTAAGCTGTTCGGTGTAAGGACCTAGACCAACGAGCCAAGGTACGACTTGTTGGTCACTATAACAGACCGTTGCCAGTGGTCATTTCTCATTATGGGTAGACCTAGGTGGGATTGCACGAGTCATGGTATGACTTGTTGTAAGGAACAACGAGTCGTGTTATGTGCCCATGAGGAGGTACAGTGAAAGTTGGTGCAAAGGCAATGGGCGGGTCCATGGTTTGGAGGTACGATTCATGGTTAGAATCTGTTCTGAGAATTCCAGAAGCTAGTTCACAAGGGCAGTGGCGACAATGGGAGAAAGTAACGAACCGTTTGTGGCGAGTAACGACTTGCCCTGTCTAACCATCATTTCAAGAGCAGAAACTGAGGTGAGCATGGGTGTTAGTAACGAGTGATACAACTAATCATGGTATCGAAGGACAACTCGTGCTATGAGTCGTGGTCACTGGTGGGGCCTATTTTCCATATTTTTTATTAAGGGCATTTTCATAAATCCTAAGCTCTAAGGTCCTAAACTACATCATTTTAAGCTCTATTAGAAGGGTTTAAAGGGTGCTTAACCTATTCTAACCCATTCCCTCCCCATGCATGCAAACTAGAGGATTTCTAAGGGAGGGTCAAGACTAGAATTCCCCAATATCTTCTCCAATTCCATTGGGCTTTCAAGGGAGAGTGTAAGATCAAATTACCCAGATATGTCGGGTTGTGAATGAGAGTTTCTCTTCACTCTCATGCCCCAATTTCCCTCTAAGTTTATGAAGTCAAGTATTAAAGTAAATTTGATGATCTTATGGGGTTTCAACCCCAAATTCATAGAATTCGCTTTGATTTGATTATGGGTCAATTCCCTTCATATTGTAAATGTTGTTTTAAGATCTATGGACAAATTTTATATTTAAATTAATTATAATTTTTATGATTTAAAATCCAAGTCAATTTATGCCCAATTATGCAAAGTTTCATGAAAAGTCAAGTTATGATTCTCTTATAAGTTTGATCTTACTAAATCTAAATTATGATTTATGGTTCATGTTATGATTTCTGTTCGAGTACCCTTCATGGATTTACGAATATTCAGTATATGAATTTTTACAAGTATGCATGGTCTTCATGATTTATGAATTTATGACTCTTGGCCGACTCACGAGCCCTTATTCATGGATAATCACATATTTTAAGTATGATCAAGTATGTTATGATTTATTTGGGCATGAAATTCATGAATGATTTCACAATTACGATATAAGCCCTCATGTGCATGTTATTTGGAACAGTATCTAGCAACGAGTAGAGTCGGTGTTTAGGTAAACCCCGTGGTCTGAGAACTATGCACCACCATAGGTATATACATATATTTTTAAATCCCTTGTGGTATCACATCATGCACATCCTTTCTTGGCAAGCCTGGGACATCTCTTCCCACTTGAGCAAAATAGTGGGGCATCATGTAAGCTCTATCATGATGGTATCGGTGAAGACGAGTTCTCCTTTTGTTCCTCATGATTTATGCATTTTTTAATAAAGTTTCTCTTATGACTATGATTATGATTGAATTATGAATGGTTTCAAAACCTTGAACCCTCATGTTTATATTATGATATTTACTTCACGTTCATGTTGTCCTATTCTTACGAACTTTTATGTATTTTAACTTTTCATTTTTACTTACCTTGCTTACTCAGCACATTTCAAGTACTGATCGCATACTCTATGTTGTATCATTTCACGATACAGGTCCGAGGGATCAGTCTCAGCCACATCATTAGTTTTGCTTTCTCCTTAGGCCTGTTTAGCTAGTGTTGGTAAGTCCTCATCCTTCAAGGACATTCAGTTACCCATTGTTATGTTATTTTAGTTTCATAATTTTGTTGAGCTAGTTGGGGGTGCTGTCCCATCAGCTCATCAGTTTTGTTAGATGTTTTTTAGACAATATGTAGAAAATCAGCTCATTAGTGTTGATTCTGTTTTAGATTAATATGTATGCAGACTTCCGATTAAGCATGTTTTATTATTTCAATTCCGCTTGTTGTATGTTCCTAGCTACTATATTCTTGCCATGGGTCGACTTGGAGCCTCTCGGGTTCCTTGTCTCGTGTCTCTATTCGGGCCTACGCTTGGGTCATGACACTATCTCAAGTGAGTGAACACTTTGTTTCATTCCCCACACCACGTTTCATGAAATTTCCACATAAAATCCTTTTTCTTAATTTGTTAGAGTTTAGGCTAGGGACATTATGTCCATGATAAATAATTTCCAAAACTCTATGATTTCCTCTGTATGTATTAGGATTATTCTTGATTTTTTTCATGAATCTTATGAATCCTTTTCTTGAAAAGTGTCAAACTCATGAATTATGATTTTCCCTCTAAAAAAGAAGTTTCACTGATTCTTATGTACAATTATTATGACATGATGACTTGCGAATTTAAAGGTATTGTGATAATGATTAGCTATGATTATGATATGATGATGTCTTATAATTACAAGCTTAGTTTCTTAATTATGACTTTAAGTAAATCACAGTATGTAATGAAGAGGAGTAGTATTAATAACTGAGAAGGCTTCATGCCCGAAACTACATATGCCAATGTAGGATGATGGATCATTTTCATTGGTTCGGGTGACTCTTATACGTGCCTGGTATGGGCTGATATGGATCCTTTCTAGAATACAATGTTTGGGCAGAGATCAGACTCCATGTTTACATGGTGATTTATCTCGATTAAGATAAGAACCTCCAATAAAGAACTTAATAAATGATGAGGAAACATGATTTTAGAGTGTCTACTTATCGTTTTTATGTCCTTAATTTCCTTTATGTTGTTCCTACATCTTGGTTTCCTATTATATTGTTTTAATTATGTTATGTTTCATTCAGCTATTTTGCATATAGTACGACCCTATGTACTCATGTCCTTTTTGTCGGGGGTGTTGTATTATTTTGTAATGCAGATCTAGGTACTCATTCCAATGATCAAGCTGTTTGCTAGGATCCTACTTTATACAGCTATTGGTGAGCCCCACTTGTTTTGGGATTGGTCTTCTACTCATATTTATTAGTTGTTGATTTAGAGGTATGCCGGGTTGTAATGCCCCGAAAACACAAGACTAGACCCCAGACTTAAATCAGAGAAAACAGGAAAATCTACACCAGGTTACAGAACGAGTCATTCTGTGACCGGTGGGGAGTGACCATGAGTCGTTAAGTGACTCGTTGTTATACCCCGAGAACTCAAAGATTGGACCTAGGAGTTGAAACGGGAAAATGCCAAGTGATTTGTGGGGAAGGCCAGTAAAGAGCAGGAGTTGGAGGATAAGGGTTCCCCACAGGTGAAGGAATGACTCGTGGTTAGTCACCACGAGTCGTTAGGTCAACCATGGTGTAAGGGTGTGTGAAAAATTGAAGAGGTCAACCAATGTACTTGACGGGAGTAGACCACAACTCGTTAGGTCAGGCAACAGGTCGCGTGTGAATCGTGGGGTGACTTGCAAGTAAAGTGATATTGATAGAATCAGTGTACTTGATGATTGTTGACCACGAGTTGTGGTCCCCCTAATGAGTCATTACATCCATCTTTGTGAGCCCCAAGAGTTTGTCAAGCAGTGTACCTGACGGGTAACCTAATGAGTCGTTGGCCCTGGTAACGAGTCGTCAGGTAGTCCGTTAGGACCACCTGGCAGTTATTTTCAGCGATTTTAGTAAGGGCTCTTCCATAATTCCTAAGTCCTAGGGGCCTATACTATGTCGTTTAAGGCTCTTTTTACAGAGTTTTAAGAGGGGCAAACCTATTCTAAGCTAATTCATTCCATGCATGCAAACTTGAGAGTTTGAAGAGAGGATTTAGAGCAATTTTTGAAGGTTTCCATTGGAATCTCATCTTGGGAAATTGGAGAAGTGGTAAAATCATCCCTCCCAGGTATGTAGGGTTACGAGTGGGTGTTTTCTTCCACACCCATGCCCAATCTCTACCTAGTATAAGAAATTCACATTATCAAGTTATGGGGTTTTTATCCAATTGCATGATTCTTCAATTTCTATACATGGGTATGATTAGATTATGTTTATATTGGTGAATTGTGAAGCTTGAGCAGATTTTAAATTGTTTTCAATCCAAATTATGTTCATGAAAAGTTCATGAAAGAAGAGAATGATGATGAATGTATGATGATGATGAGATTTGATGATAGAAAACATGTTTCTAAAGCTACCCATGATTATGATATTGTTTTCAAAATGAATTGAGTAGATCCAAGTATGATAAAGCTTTGGGCAATGCCCACATGCTAATTTAAAATGATGATTTTCCCAAAATGAACTTACCACATTGTTTGGAGCGAAGTCTCCCAAATTTCATATTTTCTAGCTTGTGGTATGTTGAGTTAAGATATTCCTATGTATAGCTTACCGCATGAATTGGAGTAGATGCTCCCACTTATATTTGAGCTTGTGGTATTTTTCAAAATAAAGCTTCTCATATGCATAAATTCATAACTGAGATGTATTTCATTAATGAGCTTTGTCAAAGGACAATGTTGAGCTTCATTTTCATATGATGTCAAGCCTATGCATGATTTCATTAATAAGTTTTGTCAATAGACAATGTTGAGCTTCGTTTCATACGATGTTGAGTTATGCATGATTTGATCTTGAGCTTCGTCAATAGACGATGTTAAGCTTCGTCAATAGACGATGTTGAGCTTCGTTATATACGATTTAGAGCATTGCATGTTTTTGGGAGAAGAGTCTAGCACCGAGGGGGCTAAGGGTCGATCACCCTATGCCCCAGAACTACGCGCCAATGTAGGTTGATACTATTATATTATTGGGACCTCCCTTGTGAGCTATCCCCGGCCCGATTATCCCTTGAGCTTGATATCGATATCATGGTATCGTCCATCGCCCTGACAAGGCTATAGACGGCTCTATCCACTTGAGTGTGATAATTGGCACCACGTAAGCTCTATTGTGGTATGTCGGTTAAGTGACGAGTCTCCCACCATCTATATGATTAAGATTTTCATATTCATTACCCATGGAAGTTATCATATGCATGCATGTTCTAAAAGTAAGGGTTGACTCATTGTTCAGCTTTTATTATGAATGTTATGTTTCTGCTTTGAGTCATTCTCGTCATTCATTATGTTATAAAGTTATGCATGGTCATGTCATGATAATATTATGATTTCAGAATGAATGCATGTAGCCCTTCTCTTAGACTTGAAAGCTTATGATATGTTATGAAATGCTTTAAGTGTTTTATTTTATGTAAGCGATTTTACTTACCTTGCATACTCGCATTCCATGTACTGACTACATACTTTCTATGTTGTATCATTTCATGATATAGGACCCAGCTCCCAAGCTCAGCCCCGTTCATAGTTAATCACCAGAGTTAGCTCCTACTCGATTGGTGAGTCCTCATCCTTCGAGGGCTAGACTTTCAGTTTCTTTTACGTATTTCAGTTTCAGTATTATTGAGTTAGTTGGGGTCTTGTCCCATCAACTCGTCCAGATTAGAGGCTTTCAGACTTATGTATGTATAGCTTCGGATGTTATTCTAATGCGATGTTTAATTAGACTTCCGCTGATATTATATTCCTGAACTCTTCAGTTTATTGAATGAGTTAGTTGTATGCTTGTGCCATGGGTCGACTTGGGATCTCTCGAGGTCCCTTGTCCCGTGTCTATGATCTGGGCCTCCGTTCGGGTCGTGACAAACTTGGTATCAGAGCAATAGGTTTAAAGTGTCCTAGGGTGTCTAAAAGCCACGTTAAGTAGATTCTTTTTCATGAGTGTAAAGTGCGCCACACTTATGAAGAAGAGGCTACTAGACATTTAGGCAATGTTCCCTTCTTTCATGATCTATGTTGTGCGATGAAAGGTCTTTCTATCCTTCTAATTCATGCTATTCGCGATTGCAGAATCATGGCTCCTCGAAGAACGAAAGGAAGGAGGAATAGAGGTGGTGAAGGTTATGAGGATGGAAACGGTTATGGGCATCAGCTAGCCCCACCAGTTCAGGAGCCTCAGGCACCGGAGCCAGCCGCTCATGTTGAGTTCTGGGCTGCTATTCAGATGCTTGCACAGGCTCTGACCACTAGGGTCAATCAGCAGGCTTGTCACACCCCGCCTTGGGGGGTATGACTGGCACCTGGTGCCCTGCTAGGATCTGAACTACTAGACTGCTGAGCCTGAGCACATCTGGTGTCTGGCTGGCTCTAACTCAGATTCAGGGAAACAACGGGCTATATGACGGCTGTAAATACAGCCTCCGGCCGACTAGGCCTATAGCCACCTGTACCTGTGCTGACAGCTAACCAGAAACATATCAATATAGGGAAACCTATGCGGGCCGATAAGGCCACCATGCTGTCTAGTTATCTGTAACTCAATAATGAAATACTGGAAAGCTACGTGACCGGCAAGGTCACCACTACTATCAAACTATGGCCCCACACGGCCAACATAAAAGAGGTAAAAGTACTAACAGCTACACAACTGCACGGCCTCACATGACCGGCTCAACTGACATTAGGGAAATATATACAGACTGCAAGCCTCTAGGAATAGCAATAGAAATGATCGAGACAGGTTCCTGACCTACCCGTACTGTACAACAAAAGAAAACGAAATACACCTCTGGGATTCAGTCTCTGGATGACGGGAGCTGAATACTCAAGCGCTGACCGGAATCACGATGGATCGCCTGCTCGTCTATGAGTACCTGCAGGGAAGTAATGCAGTGCCCCACCGGGCGTTAGTACCGCTGGTACTGAGTATGTAAAGCAATAACTGAAAGAAATATCTGAAAACAACAATACAACTGATGAAACTAAAGTAGAAAGGAATAGATTAATTGTCTGATAATGTAAATCATACCTTCTCTTAATTATACTGGAAGGAGTAGGAGTCATACCTGGAGACGTATCGTTCTACTGCCGATCTACTCGTGTCTAATGTAACATGGCATAACATAACATAACATAATATAGCACGCACAAACCTTACCCGGCCCCCATAAGCCGGGAGGTACAACCAGCACAGAATCTATACCCCTACTCCAGTCATCCCATCTCCTATAATCGCTATAAGCATCCTGCCGGTCCCCTGGGTATGCACTTGGGCTCGCTGAGCCCCTGACTATAACTGCATCTGAGTCCGGAGGACTCCTGAATCAACACTCGGGCGTATCTTCTCGACAGGGGTGTATAAGGGCCGATCAAGGCACAATATGGGGAAAACTGGCATCCCATCTTCGTCCCCTGTGGGACGGCATGCCACTCCATAGAGCGACGTATCCTCGTTCTCTGGCGGACGAGTTGATACAACTATTAACCCTGGGGCGGTCATGGATGCTAGGTAATCCAACCCCAAAATAATACAACGGTCTCAACTGGTAATACTATCTGCATATCCCATATACTGAAGCTAATAGTAGTAAAGTATTTGTACATACTATATGCTGAGCTGGTAATAGTAATATGTACATACTTAACACATGCTGAGACTGACAATAGTATGCATGTATAACATATAATCTTCTGCCATACCGTACTGAGTCTAATGCTGGACAAGATATAGTCTTTCTGCTGAAAACCATGTTGTATGCTGAGTTTCTATAGTAACATGATTTGCTATTTCTAATATGTTTTCTAAACTTCATTTTAACCTATCATTCTACTTCTGAGATGTCTTACAGATATTACATTATTTTACTGGGTTTCAACTGAATACGATAATATCTTGACATTTTGTACTACATCATATACTGAGCATGCTGTGCAGTTCCTAACACTTATATTAGAATCTATATCGTGCTAGCAAGTCTCGCGCTAATCATAACATGATAGCTTCTAATATCGTACCAACATTCGTAATAAACGTAACACATGACTTCTGAACATTCTACTGGTCTTTAAATTACTTTACTATACCGAGATTTACTAACTTGCCGAGGAAACTAGCTTTACATACCTTCGTTTCTGATTTCCCGACTAACTGGCATAGCTTGGTCGGTATTTCAGCTATTCCTCCCAACTGCATTCATATGTGTATCAATTAATACCAAATATAACTTTATTTTAAATGAACAACGTCACTTCGATGTAATTTATAGCCTAAACTTAGGCTTATCGAAAGACGGTCGAAAACTCGCTATTTTTCAGAGGTCTAGAAGAGAGAAATATTCACTTCACCGCTAGAAACACATAGACACTAGTTTGGAGCAATTCTACTTACCTTAGCTCGACGGTTCGTCGGTCGTATTTCACGAAACTAAATCCGTAGGAATGCTCTCTGCTGCTAAATACCTCAGTATCTGGGGTTAATTTGAGTTTGGACAACGTTTAGCAGCGTAATCGGATGAAAATTATATTACCCCCTTCGTTCTTTTCTCTTCTCTGATGTTTCCTCTCTGTTTCACTAGAAATTTTTAAGTTTATATGATTTAAAACCGAAGTGGGGCTTTATATAGTTGGGCCTGGACAAGGCCAACGTGTCACGGAGCCAACGCGGAGGCTTCACCTCCGTGATACGCTGCCATCGCGGAGGGGCTCTGCCTCCGCTCCTTCCGCGATGGTTCGGCAGGTTTCTTGTCCGATCTTTTTTTCGGGCCTTTCTCTAGCACGTATGGCCTTCAAATATGCTTAACCAACGTGCGAATAGGTCATCTAAGTGTCGGGAATCCTACGGGGTATAACAAGGCTGTAGCGCATGTTCCTCAAAATGGCAATGTAGCGGGGGCCAGAGTCAGATATTTCTTGAGAATGAACCAGCCAGAGTTCTTGGGGTCCAAGGTAGATCAGAACCCGCATGATTTCATTGATGAGATTGTCCAGATCACCCAAGTCATGGGGGTGAGTAGTGTTGAGTGCGCAGAGTTGGCCAACTTCCAGTTGAAAGGGGTTGCGCATATCTAGTTCCGCTAATGGAAGGACAGAAAGGTCGCAGAAGAAGGTCCGACCACATGGGAGGAGTTTCAGGTCACATTCCTAGATCGTTTCTTCCCTCGGGAGATGAGGGAGTTGAAAGCAGTTGAGTTTGTGAATTTAAAGCAAGGAAGAATGACTGTTCTGGAGTACGCCCATGAGTTCACTCACCTAACGGAGTGTTACACCTCAAAATTTTTTTTGATTATTATTTGTCGGTTGTATGTCATATTAAGGGAATTATGGGTTGTATGTTTTTCATAGGTGAGGAGGGAAACATGTGCAAAGGGAAAAGCGAAGAGTATGTGAAGTTTTTAAATAAGGGTCAATTTTAAATGGATATATCTCCAAACATATAATTATTTAGAAGTCCCATAACCTATCAAATGAAAGGTATTTGAGTCTAGTTTAAAGTGAAAAAAATCGCTCATCAATCGGAGCTCGGAGTAAAACGTTATACTCGTGTAAAGACAGCACTATCAGCTGGGAAAGCGCCCAGGTGCGCGGGCGCCGAGAAAGGAAGGCAGCAGGTGCACGCACGCGAGGGCATGTCGCACAGGTGTTCCATGCGGGCGTCGCCCAGGCCTTGGCTAGCCCACCGATATGAAGTAAAATTGAGCTACAAAGCTCATTTCTACTCCATTTTAGTTGATTTTGTTTACAATTCAGAGAATTCAAAGCCCTATCACATGATGAAAAGATATCCCAAGAAACTTCACTCTTGTCTCTTTTGGGCTTTGGAGAAGAGAACCTTGAAAGAAAGTCATGGTTTGTTGTTGTCTTGTTGTTGATTGTGGTGTTGCTGTAATTTTAGCTGGTTCTAGGCAGGAGAAAGAGTAGAATTGTACACCTACTTTAGCTAATAACATCTCCAAGAAAGGGTAAGTAATTCCCTTTTTGATTTCTTTGAGTTTATGAGGTTATAACTTGGAGAATCTTGTAGTATTGTGTTGTTGTTTATTTGTGTGTTCTTGTTGCATGTTGCTGCCCAACTTTTCCAGAGCTTTGGTCAAGTGAAGTTGCTACTTGTTGTGTTTGTAAATTGTACTTGGAAGGAGCCTTAAGGAATAAGCTTGAAAGAGAGATTTTCGGCAAAATTAGAGTCGACGTGCCAAGGTATGTAAAGGCGTCCCTTTCCTTGTTTTTCAAGCACGAAACTAAGTCATTGAAATATCAATATTCCTATGTTTTTAAAATCATATTGAGGCATGTATGATCCTATCCAAAGGGTTGGAAATACTTGGCATAAAGCTTGAATCGTTAAGAATGGTTGAAGCGAACAAATGTGAAACGAAAGGCGTAACTTTTATACGATTGTTGTCATAGTTGTAAATCGATTCTGAAGTCCCCTTAACGTGGGCACCGTCAGTTGTTCCTTTGCAGTATACTATATATGTGATGTTGAATATATGTTAAGATCTGTTCAATTAGTGAAATTGGTAGAAAATGCTAAGACGACGACATGTAATCGAACTTAAGCTAATACGATTGAGGGTAAATGAGCTTACTGAAATGAAGTTTTAATAATATGGTTACTCCCTCCTATAGGTTTATGTTTTAAAGTGCTCAAGGTAAAAAGGAGATTTTATGTTTTCCCTCCTTAAAGATAAGCAAGTGGCACGTAGCGAATAAGCTAAGTCGATAGATGTTAACGGGGAAAGCGTGGCTAAGTTGTTAATCTTTTTGTGACGTTATAAGAAGGGAAGATAAGAGTAAACGTTAGACCTTTTAAGGTAATGTGTGAGTAATATGCAATTTTTCTGTAATTGCTTTCTAGAACCATTGAACGATGTTAAAATGTAAGCAAGACGAGGTTTAACAGATATAGTTGTCAACTAGGTAAAGAGTAAGTGCGTTTAAGAATTGATGGAATAGTGAACACGAGGTAAAGACTTGAGTGTAGAGTGAATAATGTTTGGCAAAGAAGTTAATATGAGTAAGGAAAGTAGAGCTAAATGTTGTTAAATTAGACGATACGGGTTACGATTGTGAACGAGTTAGGAAAACATCTAGGAAGATTACCATTGTTCTGAAGACTTTTATTAAAAGAGTTATAAATTAAGTTGCTTATGTTCAATATGTGTTACGTTGATGAATATCTAGTAAAGTGTTAACCTTCTATGAAATAATTAGAGTTGAAGGTCTGTAAAATAGTAACTTAATATGAGAAGCTCTCTGCTATACCCCTAAATGATTATGTTAAGTTATCTATTCAAAGTGTTGAAATTATCTACCATGTATGAAAAGGGTAATCCTAAGATCTTCTAAGTCACTTATAATAATGTAAGCTTTGTTAAGCTCCTCAGATAATTGCAAAAGTTATGTAAGTCAATCCAGCATCGTCCGAATTATGGCTATATATCTTTATTTGCCCATAAGGCATCACTTAGAGAGTTGCGCACGAGTTATGAAGTTACAGATGTCCAAGTCTCAGATCCTTAAGTTATGTCTTCATGTCCCAAATTTATGTTGAAATGTGCTAGCTAATCTAAGAAGTTTTCAAGAGATCATATTTCGAGAATCATGCTAATGTCTTGGTCAATTATTTGAAGTTCCAAGTCTAGGAACTCAAGTCTTTATATGTCTTTCCAGTAAGAAGTCTTAACGTATATGATTTTCATGTTATAACATACAGTTCAATTCTTTCAGTTATATTAAATTCATGCATCTATATGTTTAGCTCTTGTTGGAGTTATCATTTGAATTTCCTAAATTCAGAGGAGAGATTCTCCTATTAACCAATGTTCCTAATGTCTAAGCAAGTATAAACGCAGGCTATGATAATGAGTTAAGCTTAGAACTTTGAATACCAGGAAGTCTCCTGGAGGTCACCCAATTAACTAAATATGAGTTATACGTTATATAAAAGTCTCATACGTTGTATGTCTATAGTTCATCTCTCAGCTCTATGTATATGTTAAGCATTATGACAGACAACTCCAAGTTCCTAGTTATAATTTCCATGATTTCCTACAAATAAGTCAAATGATTAAGAAGTATATGTGCTCATCTATGTGATAAATTTGGCAATGAAACTCCAATGTATAGTTGTTGATACAGGTACAGGAACCACCTGGGGGGTAGTATGTATTTGCAGTTCCCATATGTTAAAGAATTGTATAAAAATGAGCTCTATGTATTTATATCCAAGCAATATGTTAAAGTGGTAGGATTATTTGTAGGACATTGTTTGTAAGTCTACAAAAGTTCTTATGTTGTCTAAACCTCTTGAAGTTCCATCGAGTAACTGAGTCTACATGTATATATATAATTTGACAGCTTTATGTGATATATATGCATATTGTTTTATCTTTACATGATATGTTTGCTCACTTGAATTTAAATGTTGTCACATCATGCACGTCCCTTGCCTAGTAAGCCTAGGATGGCCCTGCCCACTTGAGTGATATCGCAAGGCATCATGTAAGCTCTATCATGATGTGCCGATTAAGAAGAGTTCTCCCATTGTTTCTCATGATTTATGCATTTTTATGTTATGTTACTTTGGATCAAGTTATGTTTTTATAAAGTTTCTCTTATGACTATGATTATGATTAAATTATGAATGGTTTGAAAACCTTGAGCCCTCATGTTTACATTATGATATTTACTTCACGTTCATGTTATTCTATTCTTATGAACTCTTATGTATCATAGGGGATCCAAAAATATATGTCTATACCTACGGTGGCATGTAGTTCTGAGACCACGGGTTTACCTGAATGTTGGGTATGCTTGGTGCTACACACTTCTCCCAAAAACATGCACATGAGGGCTCATATCGTAATCGTGAAATCATTCATGAAGTTCATGGTCAAATAAATCATAACATACTTGATCATACTTGAAATACATGATTAGCCATGAAAAAGGGCCTGTGATTCTTCCAAGGGTCATAAATTTATAAATCATGAAGACTATGCATAATTGTGAAAATTCATATATTGGATATTTATAAATCCATGATGACTACTTGAAGAGAAATTATAACATGAATAATAAATAATAATTTAGACTTAGTAAGATCAAAATTATAATAGAATCATAACTTGACTTTTCATGGAACTTTGCATAATTAGGTATAAATTGACATAGATTTGAAATCATAAAAATTATAATCAATTTAAATATAAAATACTCCCATATATCTTAAAACAACATTTAGAACATGAAGGGAACTGACCCATAATCAAATCAAAAGAGAATTCCATGAATTTGGGGTTAAAACCTCATAAGATTATCAAATTTAGTTTAATACTTGAATTCTTAAACATAGAGGGAAATTGAGGCATGAGAGTGAAGTGAAACTTTCATTCACAACCCTACATACCTAGATAATCTGATCTTACACTCTCCTTTGAAAGCCCAAAGGAATTGGAGAAGAAATTGGGGAGTTCTAGGCTTGTCCTTCCCTTTGATATCCTCTAGTTTGCATGCATGGGGAGGGAATGGATTAGAATAGGTTAAGAATTAAAACCCTCCTAATTGATCTTAAAATGACGTAGTTTAGGACCTTAGAGATTAGAATTTATGAAAATGCCCTTAATGAAAAATCTGGAAAATAGTCCCTGCCAGTGACCACGACTCATACCATTAGTCGTCCTTTGATACCACGACTCGTGGTATCGTTTGTTACTAACACCCATGCTCACCTCAGTTTATGCTATTCAAATTATGGTTAGAGAGGACGAGTCGTACTCGCCACAACGGTCTATTACTTCCTCGTGTTGTCGCCACTGCCCTCGTGAACTAAGCTTCTGAATTCTCACAACAGGTCTCAACCACGAATCATACCTCCAAACCATAGGTCGTTGGACCCACCCATTTCCTTTGCGCCAACTTTCAATGCACCTCCTCACGAGCACTTACCATGACTTATTGTTCCTTACAAAGAGTCATATCACGACTTGTGCAATCCCACCTAGGTCTACCAACAATGACCAATGACCATAGACAACGGTCCATTATAGTGACCAACGAGTCATACCTTTGCTTGTTGGTCCAGGTCCTCACACCCAACAGCTTAACATGACTACAATCAACGAATCTTCATCTCTTCCCAGGACTCGTATGACTAGTCATCCTATGATATTTTCCCAACTTTTTTACTGATCTCATTCCCAAATCCGAGTATAGTCTTAGGAACTTTTGGGGTATTACAGATAGCTTTACATACCTTAAATTCTCCAATGTTCAATGGAGAATCAGGAAAACTAACTCTGAGAACTTACAAACTAGTTCCTTCATTGAGTCCTAGGGTTTTGCATCAAGAACCGCATTAGAAACCATAGATTAGGGTTAGAATTTATTAATTCAACTTTTAGGAATGAAGGATAGGACATACCTAGACTTTGGGTAAAGTTTCATGCTATCTAGTGTTTAGAGAAGTTGGTCTAGTCTTGGAAAAATAGCAAAAAATCGACTTGAGATTTATTTATAATTGCTGGAAATAGAAGTCCATGGTGAGGAGGATGATCTGTCCTTTGGATGAAAGGCCATCAGTTGGATAGTGAAAATTTTAAAGGAAACTTCTAGGCTTTTATGACCAGGTCGATGGGTTATCCTTTAGGATGACGGACCGTTAACCGGTCCATCCTTTTTGCTCTACATCTTGCCAAGTCTTTGGAATCCTTACATGGATTATAGGACCTGTGGGCTCGTCCATGGAATTCTCGGGGAAAAGTGGCTAACTCTTTGAGCATTTTCCATGGCTAAAAGGATGGCCTATCCTTTTGCACAGTGGCCCGTCGACTGAGCCATGGAACTTTCTCTTAAATTGGGGAAACTTTCTGAATCTTTTTCATAGTTAATAGGGCAATTCGTCCTTTCAGACGATAGACCATTGAATCATTCATGGAAGTATGGGGAGGAACAAAGTTCATAAGCTGTCTCATGGTTCCTTTGACGAGCTGTCCTTTTAGTTAATAGTCTATGGAATTGATCATGAAGTCCCCAAATAAAGCAAGAACTTCTTTGATTGTTAATGAAATGCCACTTCAAGATCTGAGGTGTTACAATATCACCCCTTGGGATCATTCGTCCTTGAGTGAAAGTTAACTAGAGGGAATAGGCATCATAACTACCTCTTGCTTACAAACTTTGGACTGATTTACTAACAATGTTACAACTGCATATAGGGGAATTATCAAGTAGAAATACTATCATAGAGACTATGAATACTCAAACACAAGATATAGGTGCTTAAACTAACTCTAAGAAAGTGACTACCTTCAACATCTTCTTCCTTGGGTATGAACAAGTGAGGATACCACTTTGGGACAAGCTGGGGTGAGCATCCTTGTTGAAGGATCATAGAGTTTTCAAATTCTCGTACCAACATAGTACGACTAATATTGACGACCCTTGGTTAGACACTGAGAGCTATCAAGATGACATTCTCAAGGCACGAGTAGATATCATGAGTCTTACCAGCATAGTATAACTCATATTGCTGGCCGACCTGGATATAGGCCTGGATTGCAACACGGGACGACGAGCCCCGAGAGACCCCAAGTCGACCCATGGCATGAACATACATCTAACATAACAAATAAAATTGAAGAATCAATAAGATAATGATAGCGGAAGTCCAAAATAAAACATGACATCATAATACACAATCTGAAATTGAATACATCCTTTGTCTGAAAAGCCTCTAAACAGACGAGTTGATGTGACATTACCCCAAATAACTCAATAAAATCGAAACTAGAAATACATAAAGGAAATCCAAATAAGTCTAGTCCTCGGGAGATAAGGACTCACCAAAAAAGTAAGATGCTAACTTTGAAGACTGATTATTAACGGGGCTGAGCCTGAGAGACGGGTCCTGTATCATGAAATGATACAACATAGAGTATGCAGTCAGTATGTGGAATGTACCGAGTATGCAGGGTAAGTAAATCCACTTAAATAATTAAAATCATTTAAGAACATGCATAATGTAAAACATAACAATAAGAATATGAGAGTAGGGCTTTTATGCATTCTTTTTGAATCATGACCTCACTATAACATAAAATAACATCATAACTGAATCAATTAACTCAAAGCTGAAATCCGATAGTCATGAGTAAAACTGAACATTGAGCCAAACCTTCTTTAGAACATATATATATATAGAAATCTCATGAATGATAAACATGCATAACTTAAATATGAGGAACAATGGGAGACTCGTCTTTTAGCCGACATACCATAGTAGAGCTTACGTGGTCCCAACTATCAAACTCAAGTGGGTAGAGCCGTCCAAAGCCTTGCCCGGGCTAGGGACGATACCATGATATTGATATAAGATCATGGCCCAATCGGGGCTGGGGATAGATCACAAGGGGGATCGACCCTTAGCCTAATTGGTGCTCGACACTACTCCCAAAAACATGCATATCCTCTCCATCATTTTTCAACAAAGCTCAACATCGTCTATTGACAAAGCTCAATAATCAAATACATCTCAAATATGAAATCATTCATATGAGAAGCTTTACTCAAACCATACCACAAGCTGAAAGATAATCGGGAGTCTTCACTCCAAAACCATGTTGGTAAGCTTAATTCAGAAAATCGTAAATCATATCTAAACATTTGGGCATTACCCAATACTTTCTCATGCTTAAAAATACTCAATTCACTTTTAAAACATGATTATAAACATTGGTAGCTTGAAAACATGTTTTTCATTATAATATCTCGTCATAATCATACATTCATCACAAATCTCTACTTTCATGAACTTCTCATCAATGGGATTTTTAATTCATAAAACCTAAAACATGATTTTTATTGAAAACAACATAAAACTTGCCCATAAAGCATAATTCAATAGTAGAAACATATTTAAATCATACCCATCTAGAGAATTTGGGAATTTCATGCATTGGGTTAAAACTCCATAGATTAGACAGAGGAAATCATGAATTAGAGAGGGATTGGGCACAGGTGTGAACGGGTTCACCCATTCATAACCCTATATACCTGATTAAGGATGATTCTTACACTTCTCTTATATCCCAAGAGGAATTGAAGAGAATTCGAAGTACAAGCTTGATCACCCCCTCTAACCTTCTATCTTTGCATGCATGAATGAGAAAGGCCTAAAATGAACTTAACCATCTTAAAAAGACATCATTTGTAACTTAAAATGATGTAGTTTAGCTCTTAGGATCTTAGGAATTACGGAAAATCCCTTACTAAATTCGCAGAAAATAACTGCAAATTAGTGGCCACGAGGGACCTAACGACTTGTCACCCTTGGCCACGACTCGTGGCATCACCCATCAAGTACACTGCCGAGCATTCACCTGGGTCTCGCAATGGAAGACTTCACGATTCGTCACTGGGTGACCACGACTCGTGGTCACCACTTATCCTGTAAAATGCCAATGATTTTCAAATAGCTTCCATCAGCTGACCACGACTCATCCCACGATTTGTGGTGACTAACCACGACTTGTGGTCCCGTCCGTGGGGATTCCACTTCTCAAATTTCAAACCCAACTCCTGAGCCTCACCACGAGTCACATCAGGACTTATGGGCTGCTCTCACCTCTCACCTCACGACCCGTCCTGATACCTGATGCCAGTTTTAAGTTTTTCTCTATTTTAACTCCCGGGTCTAATCCTTGGGCTTTCGGAGTATAACAATATCTCCCCCTTGGGAACATACGTCCTCTAATCTTGGAAAACATACAGAAAAGCAGAGAAATGCAATCATCATATTCAAATACTAATCATTTAAATCGAAAACTGACGGAATGACTATCTTCGATTCAAACTTCATAGCTGAACTGAATTCATGAATCATAAATACATCCATATACATAAAAGAAACTTGAGCACATGAACTGAACATGAAAACTAAATAAGGTTTTAGTGCAAAAACTGGTACCTCAAGCTAGAACTGAGTCGATAGAGAATACATGTGGGTATTTATTCATCATTTCTCACTTCGGCTTCTCACGTAGCTCCTTCAATGTGTTGATTCCTCCATCAAACTTTGACTGAAGCTACTTCCTTGTTCCTTAGCCTTCGAGCTTGATGATCCAGTATTTTTACCGGAACCTCCTCATAACTAAGGTTTTCTTTCCAGCACTATCCACCGGGGACAACTAGAGCTAGATCACTCAAAAACTTATTTAAGAGCGATACATGGAATATAGGATGCACGAAAGCTAATTTTGAGGGCTACTCCAATTCGTAAGCCACCTTGCCAACGTGTCTCACAATCCGATATGGGCCGACATAGTGGGGACTAAGCTTCCCCTTCTTTAAGAAGCTAATCACTACCTTCATGGGATACACCTTCAGAAATACCAAATCATCAACTTCAAAGTCAAGTTCTATTCTTCTCACCTCGGCACAGGACTTTTGGCGACTCTGAGCAGTTTTCAACCTGTCTCTTATCAACCGAACCTTCTCCATAGCCTCATCAACCAAAATTTGGTCCTATCATCACCTCTTCACCCACCTAAAACCAACCAATGGGCAATCTACATCTCTGGCCATAGAGAGCCTCAAACGGCGCCATCTGAATTACTGAAATGATAGTTACTATTGTATGCAAACTCGATGAGAGGAAAATGATCATCCCAACTAACCTTGAAGTCAATCACGCATGCTCTCAACATGTCCTTTAGAGTCTTGAATTATCCACTCCGCTTGACCATCCATTTGCAGGTGAAATGTTGTGCTGAGCTTAACCTGATTACCAAGTCCTTTCTGAAATGACCTCCAAAATAGAGAGGTAAATTAAGTTCCTCTGTCTGATATAATGGACAAGTGTACTCCATGCAATCGGACTAGATCTTGGATATATAGTTTGGCATAGTCCTCCGCCGAATTTGTGGTTTTGATTGGTAGAAAATGAGCAGCCTTGGTCAACCTATCTTCCACAACCCAAATGGAGTCATATTGTTGAAGAGTGCGAGGTAAACCTGTGATGAAGTCCATATTAATTTCTTCTCATTTCCAAATATGAATACTGTTATCCTGAAGCACACCTCCCAGTCTCTAATGCTCGACCTTCACTTGTTGACAGTTTGGACACTTAGCCACGAACTCCGCGATGTCCTTCTTCATACCATTCCACCAATAAACTTCCCATAAGTGACGGTACATCTTGGTGGCACCTGGAGGGATAGAATACCTGGATCCATAAGCCTCGTCCAATATCCAACTCCTCAAATCATCCACATTCGGCACACATAAGCGACATTGATACCTAAGCACACCATCTCCCCTTTGGAGAAGACCTCTACCTTCAAATTCTGAACGGCTTACTTTAACTTTACCAAAATTGGGTCCTCATCTTGCCTATATTTTACATCGGTCACCAATGACAATTCTGATCCATTCTGAACAACAACACCGCCATTGGTCGAGTCAACCAACCTAACTCCCAACCTTGCGAGTCGATGAATCTCTTTCACCAGCTCCTTCTTTCCCTCATCCACATGAGACACACTCTCCATAAAGAGTCTACTAAGTGCGTCTGCTACTACATTGGCCTTACACATATGGTAAAGGACACTCATATCATAGTCTTTGAGTAGCTCCAACCACCTCCTTTGCCGAAGATTGAGATCCTTCTATGTAAACACATATTGTAAACTCTTATGGTCTGTAAGCACATCCACATGAACCCCATACAAAAAATGTCTCTGTATCTTTAATGGAAATACCACCGCGGCCAATTCAAGATCATGGGTCAAGTAATTCTTCTCATGAACCTTTAGTTGTCTGGAGGCATATGCTATAACCTTTCCGTGCTGCATCAATACGCACCCAATTCCGATCCTTGAAGCATCACAATGCACTACAAACCCATCGGTACCCTCAGGTAGGGTCAACACTGATTCTAAAGTAATTCAAGTCTTCAACTCTTGGAAGCTCTTCTCACAAGCCTCCAACCATTGGAATTTCACCTTCTTCTGGGTCAATTTGGTCAAAAGTGCAGCAATCAACGAGAAACCTTCCACAAAACTTTGATAGTAGCCGGCTAAACCCAAGAAGCTCTGAATATCTGAAGGATTCACCGGTCTAGGCCAATTCTTCACCGCCTCTATTTTCTGAGAGTCCATCTTTATGCCTTTGCTTGACACCACATGGCCCAAAAACGCCATTGACTTTAATCAAAAGTCAGACTTGCTGAATTTGGCATATAATTGGCAATCCTTGAGAGTTTGCAGCACTCCTCTCAAATGAGCGGCATGCTCCTTCTCACTCCGAGAGTATATGAGGATGTCATTAATAAACACAATCACAAACATATCCAAGTATGTCTTGAACACCCTGTTCATCAAGTCCATAAAAGCTGTAGGAGCATTCGTTAGTCCAAAAGACATAACTATAAACTCATAATGACCATACCGCATTCTGAAGGCTGTCTTCAGGATATCGCTCTCCTGAACTCTGAGCTGATGGTACTCGAATCTGACATCTATCTTTGAGAAACACTTGGCACCCTGAAGCCGGTCAAATAAATCATCAAACCTGAGTAGAGGATACCTATTCTTGACGGTGACTTTGTTTAATTGCCTATAATCAATACACATTCGAAGAGAACCATCTTTCTTTTGAAGAAAGAGGACTGGTGCACCCCATGAAGACTTGCTCATTCTAATGAAACCTTTATCTAATAGGTCTTTCAACTGTTCTTTCAACTCCTTTAGTTCGGCTGGAGCCATTCTATAAGGGAGGAATAAATATAGGCTGCGTTTTGGGAAGAAGACCAATATCAAAATCAATTTCCCTCTTAGGAGAATTAGTCATTGGGGAACACTTCTGGATACTCTCATACTACTGGAATTGACTAGATAGTCAGGGTCTCGGACGTCGCGTCCTTAACCCTAACTAGATGGTACACACAACCTTTGGAGATCATCTTTCCGGCCTTAAGGTAGTAAATAAAACGACCTACAGGCACAGCTGAACTACCCTTCCATTCTAAGACTGGCTCACCCGAAAATATAAACTCTACTGCCCGGGTTCTACGATTAACTGAGGCATAACATGCAAATAGCCTATCCATGCCGAGGATAACATCGAAATGGGTCATGGCTAACTCTATCAAAGCTGCTAAGGTGACTTTCTGAAGGACTGAGACCGGGCAACTCATGTACACCCGTCTACTTATAACTGACTCACCTACTGGAGTAGAAACTGTGAAGGGTTTTGACAAGACATCAGGACTGGCTCCGAAGCTACTAGCCACATAAGGTGTCACAAAAGATAAGGTAGCCATCGGATCTAACAAAGCATATACATCAAGATGGAAAACTCATAACATACCAGTGACTACATCTGAGGAGATCTCCTGCTCCTGGCAGGATGCTAAGGCATAGAACCTATTTTGACGTTGACCACCAGCTGAACTAGTCGAAGCACCCTATTGTGTGGGACGTGTTTCTAGAGCTTCTAAACTAGAACCTGGGCCTCGACCCCCATCATGGCCCTGCCTCACTGCTAGGAAATTTTTGAGCATGTGTCTGGGCTTCCCACACCCGAAACAAGCACCAAAACCTGCCAAGCACTGGCCTGTGTGTCCTCCACCACATCTGTTGTAAACTGGGATGCTAGAATCTGCGAGTCTGCTACTCTGACCCCTCGAGCCTGATGCTCACCCCCTATAATCATTCCTAGGCCTGGATGGCACACTCAATGCTGAAGATGCTGGGGCTGAAGATCTATGGTGGGTCTGCTGTCGGTGCCCACCACCTTACCTCGACTGTGAGAATCTATGACTATCAGTCCTAGCCTTCTTGGCCTCCCTCTCCCTCATATGCATCGCCTCCATCTGTTGGGTGTCCAAAACTATCCGAGGGAAATCCATATCCTTGTGGAGCATAGCGATCCTAAAATCCTTATCCAAATAGCCTGCCACTGTATGGACGAACCTACTCACACATGCCCTCTGATCAGCCATAAACTCTGGGGCATGCTTTGATAAGCAAGTGAACTTAAGGGCATACTCCTGTGTCATCATTCTACCTTGCTTAAGATTCACGAACTTAGCTGCCTTTAACTCTCTCATTTCACGAGGGAAGAATCGATCTAAGAACGCAACATGGAACTCCTTGCAAGTGACAAGACCTGCTCCGGCGGCCCTACCATCATTCCATTAATGAAACCAGATGTGTGCGGCCCCTTTCAGCTAATATAAGGCCAACTCCGCACACTAAAATCTATTCACCCCTATCACTTGAGTGATCTTCAGAATCTCATCAATGAACTCATGTGGGTCCTCATCTACTTTTGACCTGAGGAACTCTGGTGGGTTCATTCTCAAGAAATCCCTGACTCGAGCCACCATTGAGTTATCATTTTGAGGAACATGCGCAACTGCCTACTAATTGATCTGAGCGGTCAAGGCCTGTGCGAGCATCTGAATAGCTTCCCGAAACTCAACATGGGCAACCAGCTCCAGTGCATGCTCCTGGACTGGTGGGGCCTGCTGGGGCCTGTTTTCATTGCCATCCTCTTAGCCATCTCCATTTCCATTCCTCCTACCATCTACTCTTCGGGGATCCATGATTCTGTAATCGCAAATAGCATGAATTAGAAAGATAGGAAAACATTTCATCGCACGATATAGATCATGAAAGAAGGGAACATTTCCTAAACATTTCGTAGCCTCTTCTTCATAAGTGTGCCGAGCTTTAAACCCATTAAAAAGACTCTACTTAACGTGGCTTTCAGACACCCTAAGGCACTCCAATCCTGTTGCTCTGATACCAAGTTTGTCAGGACCCAAACGGAGGCTCGGATCGCAACACGGGACAAGGAGCCCCAAGAGACCCCAAGTTGATCCATGGCAGGAACATACATCTAACTCAACCTATAAAACTAAAGAATCAACAATATAATCATAGCGGAAGTCTAAATTAAACATAACATCATAATACACAATTTGAAGTTGAATACATCCTTTGTCTGAAAAGCCTCTAAACCTGATGAGTTGATGGGACAAGACCCCAACTAACTCAATAAAGCTGAAATTGAAAATGCATAAAGGAAATCCGAATAAGTACAGTCCTAAGGAGTTGAGGACTCACCAACAACATAAGATGCTAACTCTCAAAACTGACTATGAACAGGGCTGAGCCTGAGAGCCGGGTCCTGTATCATGAATTGATACAGTATAGAGTATGCGGTCAGTACGTGGAATATACCGAGTATGCAGGGTAAGTAAAATCGCTTAAATAAGTAAAATCATTTAAGAAAATGCATAATGTAAAATATAACAATAAGAATTTGAGAGTAGGGCTTGTATGCATTCTTTCTGAAATAATGATCTCACCATAACATTATATAACATAGTAATTGAATCGATTGACTCAAAGCTAAAATATGATAGTCATGAGTAAAACTAAACAGTCAAACCTGCTTCAGAACATATATAGATATAGAAATCTCATGAATGATAAACATGCATAACTGAAATCATGAGGAACAATGGGAGACTCTCTTTTAACCGACATACTACTACGTGGTCCAAACTATCACACTCAAGTGGGTAGAGCCGTCCAAAGCCTTTTCAGGGCAAGGGACAATACCATGATATCGATATCAAGCTCGTGGCCCAATCGGGGCAAGGGATAGCTCACAAGGAAGGTCCCAAAATAATGTATAATAATAAACCTACATTGGCGCGTAGTTCTTAGGCATAAGGTGATCGACCCTTAGCCTACTCGATGCTCAACACTACTCCCAAAAACATGCATATTCTCTCCATCATCTTTCAATGAAGCTCAACATCGTCTATTAATGAAGCTCAATAATCATATACATCTCTAATATGAAATCATGCATATGAGAAGCTTTAACTCAAACCATCCCACAAGCTGAAAGATAATTGGGAGTCTTCGCTCCAGAATCATATGGTAAGCTTAATTTGGGAAATCATAAATCATTTTTGAACATTTGGGCATTGCCCAATACTTTCTCATGCTTAAAAATACTCAATTCACATCAAAACATGATTATAAATATGGGTAGCTTGAAAACATGCTTTTCATGATAATATCTCATCATAACTATACATTCATCACAAATCTCTTCTTTCATGAACTTCTCATCAATGGGCTTTATAATTCATAAAACTTGAAAAATGATTTTTATCGAAAATGACATAAAACTTGCCCATGAAGCATAATTCAATAATATAAAGAGAATTTAGGAATTTCATGCATTAGGCTAAAACCCCATAGATTAGACATAGGAAATCATGAATTAGTGAGAAATTGGGCATGGGTGTGAATGGGTTCACCCATTAATAACCCTACGTACCTAATTAAGGCTGATTCTTACACTTCTCTGATTGCCAAGGAGGAATTGGAGAGAAGTCGAAGAAGAACAACTTGATCACCCCCTCTAACTTTCTATCTTTGTATGCATGAATGAAAAAGGCCTAAAATGAACTTAACCCTCATAAAAGAGATCATTCATAACTTAAAATGATGTAGTTTAGGCCTTAGGATTTTAGAAATTATGGAAAAGCCCTTACTAAATTTGTTGAAAATAACTGCCAGTTAGTCCCCACGAGGGACCTAATGACTCGTGGCATCATCCGTCAAGTACACTGTCTAGTAGTCGTCTGGGACTCGCAATGGGAGACTTCAGGATTCGTCAGTGGTCGTGGTCACCACTCGTCCTGTACACTGCCTATGATTTTCAAATAGCTTCAATCAGATGACCACGACTCATCCCATGATTCGTGGTGACTGGCAACGACTCGTGGTCCCATCCATGGGGATTCCATTTCTCAAATTTCAAACCCAACTCTTGAGCCTCACCATGAGTCACATCACGACTCGTGGGCTGCTCTCACGGATCACCTCACGACCCGTCCTGATACCTGATGCCAGTTTTAAGTTTTTCTCTGTTTCAACTCCCGGATCTGATCCTTGGGCTTCTGGGGTATAACAGGCCCGTAGTATGATGATCAGAGAATGGGAATTTCAAGAGTTCAGACCATGATTAGAAGTCATGACTCATGGTGTTTTACGATGAGTCATACTGAGCACTCGTACCTAAAGAGATCAGAAGCTGAATTTATTGCTACGGACACAACAGGTGAGTGGTGGTATCTTACCATGATTGGTAGGTCCTCCTGGTGTTGCAATCCCTACTGAATTATGAAAGGATTTTACTTTTATATAAATAGTTTTCATTGGGTTTTATTTTATTATTACTGCACGTTTAAGTTTCCTAACAATTCCCGGAGACCTATTTATGACATGCGAGATGAAAGAAACATATTTTTTTGTAAGTTCTTAATTATGTTGTCGTATCTAAAATCTTCTTTTATTCTTGCAAATAAGAATAGCTAAATCCCACAACTAGGATTGTAGGAACCATGGTAAATTAATGAAGTAGGGATTAATACAACATGATTATAAACCAATGCTAATGCTTGTATTGTTTTTCCCTTCATCATAATTGCTTCTTAACAGTGTGTAACCTTAGAACTTGCTTGTATACTCTACTTGCTTGAACCTAAAAAAGTAGAGATTAGGAAAAGGGAATTATAATAGATACTTGAAATTATCAACTTTCATTTAATAACTTGAGCCACGGTCATGGGAAAGTTAATTTGCAATCAATGATAAGGGTTAAGTTTTCATACTCATGAAACCTAAACCAATAGATAGTGATAGTCATCTAATAGGGGCGAATCATTCGTTTTGGTGAATTTAACTTATCGGTTCTTTAGGCTAAGAATTTGGATAGATCACATGTATAATAACCCTCATAGTTATGAAATCATGTAGAACACTTCCCTAGTACTTTGCATATTTCTGATAACAACACAATTTGACAAAATCATTAATTATTCTTTTTTTTAAAAAAAATTAGGAAATAATTGAACTAAAAGTGTAAATAACTGCATTAATTAGGATCTTAACCATATTCCTCGTGGAATTGACCCCAACCCTGGTTGGGTTCCTTACTTGATAAACAATCGCTTTATACTTCATTTAAGGTGTACTTTTGGCGCTATCAAATATGGCCTCATTGCTGGGGAATACAACTAAGGATTAGATTAATTTCTTTTATTTAAATTTCAGTCTTTATTTCCTCATTTACATTTTCTTTTGTTTCGTTACCTTATGTTGCTATATGGTGAATGCCAAGTACTCGAAGTCATGGTGAACCCCTAATTCAAATTGATGAAGAACTTGAGCGTACACTGAGGAGGATGGCTGCTATTGAGATCCTTGAATAGATTGAAGCCAAAGTGGATAATGAGGCTCAACGAGCTAATGAGGCCTATTAGGCAGAATTTTTCTGTTAAGTTGCTACTAATGCGGCCGACGATGCACTGGATGATAATTTTGGTTGTAACAAGAAAGATAAAGGTCGTGAGAAGCCTCAATTGCATCAATATGCACCCCATTTTGATGATTATGATGGTCCATATATTGATGAAGGTGAGTCAACAAGTGCCATCCTTCAAGGCATACAGGTTTTCAGGAATGAGCTAGGATTCCATCAGATTATGACTTTTTCCATTCTCTCCAACTGGTGAAGACACTCTATAGTTGTCAGAGTTACCAAATGACTCCATCACCAAATAGACAAAATTGAAATAGGCCTTTTTGGAAAGGTTCTTCCTACCATCTAGGATGTTGTAGTTCAAGGATGAGATATATAATTTTTGATAGCTCAAGATAGAGGCACTTTATAAGACATGGCTGCAGTTCAATAAGAAGTTGAACAAGTGCTCAAATTACAGAATTTCAAATGAGAGCTTATTGGAGATATTCTACAGGTCCTTCAATAATAACAACAAGGAAGTAGCAGACTTGGTAGTAGAGGGAGCTTCGATAAGTCACTCATGGGAGGAAGTAACAGTGATACTTGATCGTGTGACCAAAACAAATAGGGCCTAGCATACCAGAGAAGCTGAGGTATCGCGGGGAACATATGCTATTGGGATGACTACAGATCAACATATAAAAGAAGAGGAACATGGTCAGGATATAGAACAGATGAAAACTTCTATTGACCTGCTCACAAAATATATTGTGGGAGCTGGAACTCAAAAGGTTAATGCAGTCTGAGCTCCGGATAAGGAGATGAGATATGAAAACTCTAATTATGATGAGGAAGCAAGCTATAGGATAATTAGGTGCTAGGTTTTTGGGCCGATGCCCAAGGATCTAATCAAAACTGATAGGTGCAAGGCCTAGGGAATCAAGGTCAGAACCAATACAGGGAAAACTATAACCATGCTTGGTACAGGGATAGGAGTAGATGTCGAGATCTGAATAGTGATTGGAGGAAGAAAGATGGTGTCACGCCCCATAACTGGGGGGAGGGCGCGACTGGCTCCCCATACCAAACTAACTGGGAATTCTGCTATATCACATCTGTAACTGTAATACTTAGGGCATCCAGGCCACCTGTCACAATTAACTGGAGCACAAACTAGACCCATAATGTCTCAACAATACAGGGTAAACAACTGAAATGCAAACAAGGCTATGAGTATGCCAAACTAAAAAACAAAAAGCCGACAAGGCCACAAACTGAATACCATTGTACGCACTAAGTTCACAAAGCCTCTAGAGAGTAAACTGATTGATGGTGGGACAAGGCTCCGACCTACCCATAACTACATTTCAAATCTCTAACTGAAACAAAACCAGTGTTAGCTCCAGAAAGAAAGGAGCATACCAACACATCCGCTAATCTCATGAACTGCTACTACAACTGGCAATCCCGACCTCTATCTTCACCTGCAGCACGAACACAGGTCCCCAGGCGAAGGGACGTCAGTACGAATGAAATGTACTGGTATGTATAGCAGAAAACTGTAAACATGTATATAGCAATGATAGTTAAGCCAGAAATAAGGAATAACAACAACTTGGAATCCTGGAAACTGAAACCTGACAATAAGTTAATACTGAAGTGCAAATACAACCAAGTAATGCACAAGAAAAACTATAACTGTAATTCCAACAACCAACCAACCATAAATCCATATATAAAATTCGTCCAGTCGGTGTACCATACCATCGAAAAATAAAAGTATCTTCAGCTGATGTATCACACAGGGGTAAAATAAAAATATCTCCAGCCGATGTACCACACCGAGGTAAAATAAAAATATCTCCAGCCGATGTACCACACCTAGGTAAAATAAAAATATCTCCAGCCGATGTACCACACCATGGTAACATAAAAATATCTCCAACCGATGTACCACACCCGGGTAAAATAAAAATATCTCCAGCCAATGTACCACACCAGGGTAAAATATAAAATAATTATCAATCATAATCATAAATAGGGTCAATATGGCTTATATTGAGTCAATTTAACACGTATGGCATATAAATGACAAATGTTAAATCTGTGGCCCGAATAGGCCTCTTTCGTAACCCATAAATGCAAGTGAGCACCCATATCATGTAAAGCTAGAAAATATGTATATATATCACGTAAAATTGTAAATTATACATGAACATGTCACCTCAGTTACTTCAAGGACCTTCAAGAGGTTTAGACAACATAAGAACTTTTGTAGGCTTACAAACAATGTCCTAAAAATAATCCTACCAATTGAACATATTACTTGGATAGAAACACATAGAGCTCATTTCTACACAATTCTTTAACATTTGGGAACTGCAAATATATACTGCCTACCAAGTGGTTCCTTTACCTGTATCGACAACTATACATTGAAATTTTATTGCCAAATTTATGATGTAGATAAGAACATATAGTTCTTAATTCATTTGACTTATTTGCAGGAAAACATGGAAATTATAACTAGGAACTTGGAGTTATTTGTCATATACATAGAGCTGAGAACAGAACTACAGACATACAATGTGTGAGACTTCTATATAATGTATAACTCGTATTTAGTTAACTGTGTGACCTGCAGAAGACTTCCTGGTATTCAAAGTTCTGAGCTTCACTGATCATTATAATAGTCTGCACTTATACTTACTTAGACATTAGGAACATTGGTAAATGGGAGAATCTCTCCTCTGAATTTAGGAAATTCAATTGATAACTCAACAAGAGCGAAACATAAAGATGCATGAATTGAATATAACTGAAAGAATTCAACTGTATGTTATAACATGAAAATCATATACATTAAGACTTCTTACTGGAAATACATATAAAGACTTGAGTTCTTAGACTTGTATACAACATCAGATACTTGACCGAGACATTAGCATAATTCTCGAAATATGATCTCTCAAAAACTTCTTAGATCACCTAGCACATTTCAACATAAATTAGGGACGTAAAAACATAACTTAAGGATCTGAGACTTGGAGCTCTATAACTTGGGAACTCATGAGTAACTCTCTAAGTGATGCCTTATGGTAAATAAAGATATATAACCGTAATTCGGGTGATGCTGGATTGACTTAAATAACTTTGAAATTATCTGCGGAGCTTAAGAAATCTTACATAATCATAAGTGACTTAGAAGATGCTAGGATTTCAACACTTAGAATAGATAACTTAACATAATCAATTAGGGGTATAGCAGAGAGCTTCTCAACTTAAGTTACTATTTTGCAGACGTTCAACTCTAATTATTTCGTAAAAAGTTAACACTTTAGTGCTTATTCATAAACGTAAAACATACTAAACATAAACAACTTAATTTATAACTCTTTTGCTAAACATCTTTAGAACAGGGATAATCTTCCTAGTCGTTGCCTACCTCGTTCACAATCGTAACCCTATCGTCTAATTTAACAATATTTAGCTCTACTTTCCTTATTCATCTTAACTTCTTTGCCAAAAATTATTCACTCTACACTCATGTCTTTACCGTCGTGTTCACTATTCCATCAATTCTTATACACACTTACCTCTTTGCCTAATTGACAACTTAGCCACGCTTTCCCCGTTAACATGTATCGATTTAGCTTATTCGCTACGTGCCGCTTGCTTAGCTTTAAAGAGGAAAAACATAAAAATCTACTTTTTACCTTAATCACTTTAAAACATTAACATATAGTAGGGATTAACAATATTATTAAAACGCCATTTCAATAATCTCGTTTACCCTCAATAGTCTTAGCGTCATCTTCTTAGCTTAAGTTCAATTATATGTTGTCGTCTTAGCATTTCCTACCAATTTCACTAAGTGAAAAGATCTTAACATATATTAAACATCACATATATAGTATACGGCAAAGGACCAGCTCACGGTGCCCACGTTAAGAGGATTTCAGACTCGATTTGGAACTGCGGCAACAATCGTATAAAAATTACACCTTTCGCTTCACATTTGTTCGCTTCAACCATTCTTAACGATTCAAGCTTTATGCCAAGTATTTCCAACTCTTTGGAAAGGATCATACATGCCTCATTATGATTTTAGAAAAATAGGAATATTGATCCTTTCAATAACTTAGTTTCGTGCTTGAAAAACAAGGAAAGGGACGCCTTTACATACCTCACTTCATCGCATCTTTTCAGCCAATTTCTTCCGCTTGCTAAAAAACTCCGACACCTTCAACTTACATAATTATACTACATGGAATGAGTACTGTTTATGCCAAGTTCCCAGTCACAATTCATGTCCAAAAACGTACAACCAAATAGCCACATCATAATATAATTTTCAGCAATCCTACATACCTTAGACGTATTAAACTTGAGGCAATTCAAGATAGTTTCGCTTACGTGCTTTTGGTGTTTAACCTCCCCAGAGGTGTGGTGTATTCCTTCCATCTTTTGGATAAATTCCAGCATCTATACAGCTGTAACAACCTCCCAAAAAGGGCAGAAACCTCAGTCAAATATCACATAAAACACATATTGACTTTATGTCATTTCCTTACTTTAGCTTGCGAATTTGAGTGGATAGCCCAAGTAGGAACACTTACCTTTTACTTGTGTAAAACCCCTGCCCGTATGGGGTCCTCTTCAGCTAAATTCCGTTCCAAAAATGTAGCAACATGCTGTGAAATCGCAGCAACAACACACACCCAAGAAACACATAAGTTCCAACTTCACTTCCAACATAACTTGTTAATTCATGATAATTTAAAGAGTAAAACACCACCTCCTTTTTTGCTCAACTCTCACCAATATGGAGGTATAACTTCACTTACCTACTGCCCAAAAGTGCAGCATCTTGGCAGCCAAAAAACGCAGCAACTCGACGATTAGAAGCTCATGACAAAAGAAACCCTTTCCAAGCTTGGACTATAAGGAAATTTGACCTATCCATACAATTTATTACCTGGAATTTGTTTTCACCATTGGATAGAGCTCTTAATTCTGTGAATTTTGAAAAACAAATGAGATGAAAACGAGTAGAAATGAGCTTTTTAGCTCAAAATTATTTCATATAGGCAGGTTGGGCGGTGCCCGCGTGCGGCGCCCGTGCGACGTGCCCTCGTGCGCGCGCGCGCCTGTTGCTTGCCTGTCTTGGTACCTGCGCACATGGGCGCTTTTCCAGCCAACAGTGCTGTCTTCAAATGAGCATAACTTTTTACTATGAACTTCGATTAACGGGCAGTTTTTTTCACTGTAAAATAGACTCAAATATCTTTCATTTGATAGGCTATAGGACCTCTGAATCATTATATATTTGGAGATATGTTCATTTAAAATTGACCTTTATTTACAAACTCCACATACTCTTCTCTTTTCCCTTTGAACATGTTTCCCTCCTCACCTACGGACAACTTAAGACCTATAATTCCCTTAATATGATATATAACCATCAAATAATCATTAAAGAAAAATTTTGGGGTGTAACAGATGGGTACCGAAATGATTGCAATGGCCTATATGCCCCTTGAAAGGCTCATGAGGGTGAGTCTGGGACATTAAAATTAGAGGACATGATGGCCAAGGTATTAAAGAAGGTGAAGTCAATTGATAATCACTGAAAGGACATTCATGGAGATATATCTAGAATAAATTAGGGAGTTGAGTCGCATGCCACGATGATTAAATTGATTAAGCAGCAACTCAGCCAAATGTCTGCATTCCTAAACCAAAGGTAAAAGTCATACTACCTAGTAACACAATCCAAAACCCAAAGAATAACAATCACTGCATGGATGTAACTACTAGGAGTGAAAAAGTAACAAATGATCTACCTATGTCTATTGTAGTTGATGTTGCTGAGCTGAAAATGGCTAAAGTAGAGGACTTGTTGAATTTGAAGAGTAGGTGATTGAAGATGGAGCAGTGGGGAAATATTCTGTAGTTGCTGAAACGGAGAGTGCTACAAAGAAAGGGAAGGAGAAGGAGGTTCCTCATATTTTGAAGCCCATTCCTAGATCTCCTCCTCCTTTCCCTTAGAGAATGAAGAAGAAGGTGGATGATGGGATGTTTCACAAGTTCATCTCCATGCTGAAGCAGCTTTCAGTAAATACTCCCTAGGTGAGGCTTGATCAGACAGCTGGATATGCAAAATTTATTAAAGACTTGGTGACTAGAAAAAGGACCGTAAGCATCGATCCAACTGAAAATTTGCACCATTGTAGTGCAATAGCTTCACGGACCCTTTTATAGAAGAGGGAAGATCCATGTTCTTTCACAATTCCATGTACTATCGAAGCTTTCAACTTTGTAAAGGCTTTGTATGATTTGGGAGCTAGCATAAACTTGATGCCGCTAGAAGTATTTAAGCAGTTGGTCTTGGGAGCCCCCAACCCAACGTCAATGCGGCTACTTATGATAGATCACATAGTAAAGAAGCTTGTGGGTGTATTATATGATGTGTTAATGAAGGTGGAAGCTTTTATATTTCTGGAAAACTTTGTGATATTAGATTTTGAGGTGGATTTTGAGGTCCCCATCATTCTGGGGCTACGATCCCTTGCCACCAAGCGAGCACTCATTGACATAGAGATCGAACAATTAACATTCTAATTAAATAATAAAGAGGTAGTATTTGATGTGGACCAGTCAACTAAGCAACCGAATAATATGAGAGTGGTCTAGGTGATTAGCTTATTTGATAATGAGAGGCCATTAGTGCCCCTTGAGGAGAGGCTTGGTGTAGAGGCAGTGGCAGTTGTACTTATGAACTTTGAGGGGAATGATATCCAAGGGTATGAGGAGATGGTCAATGCATTTGCTTGAATGTGGTCCTACAATTTTAGGCCAAAGAAGTTGGACCTCGATTTGAAAAATCATGCAACTCCTCCAGCAAAACATTCAATTGAGGACCCCACACTTTTAGACCTCAAGGCTCTTCCTTCACATCTAAAGTATGCATTTCTGGGAGAGAACAATACTTTGCCAGTTATTATTACTGTAGATCTTATAGAGATGCAAGTTGAAGCCCTATTTTTAGTTCTGAGAAGGTTCAAGAAGGCAATTGGTTGGACCATCGCCGAAATCACTGGGATTCCACCAAGTATATGCACACATAAAATTTAGCTGGAACCGGATTGCACCTTAGTGTAGAGCACCAGTGAAAACTAAACCCACCTATGTAAGAGGTGTTGAAGAAGGAGATTATTAAGCGGCTAGATGAAGGTGTTGTCTACCCAATTGCTTATAGTAAGTGGATGAGTCCGGTAAAACGCATGCCAAAAGAGGATGGAATCACTATGGTTCCAAATGAGAAAAATGAGTTGGTTGTATTGAGTCCCATCACAGGCTAGCATGTATGCATGGATTATTTGAAAACTCAACCAGTTGACACAGAAGGACCATTTACCTATGCCATTTATGGATCAGATGCTTGATCGTTTCGTAGGTAGATGTTGGTACTACTTTCTCGATGGTTATTCAGGGTACAATCAGATTTCCATATCCCTAGAAGACCAAGAGAACAGCCAACTTTACCTACCCTTATGGGAAATTTTCCTTCAAGAGGATGTTGTTGGGGTTATGTAATGCACCCATCATATTTCAGCATTGCGTGATGTCTATATTCTCATACATGGTGGAGGACACCATGAGGTTTTCATGGATGATTTTTTAGTTATAGGTAACTCCTTTGAAGCCTGTCTTGAGCATTTGAGTAAGGTGTTGAAAAGGTGTGAAGAGACCAACTTGGTACTTAACTAGGTAAAGTGTCAATTTACGGTCAAAGAGGGGTTTGTGCTGGGCCATAGGATTTGGTAAAAGGTATAGTGGTTGACAAAGCGGAGATTGAAGTTATAGTCAGATTTCCATCACCTATTTCTGTCAAAGGCATTTGGAGCTTTTTGAGGCACGCAGATTTCTATAGGAGGCTCATAAGAACTTCCTGAAAATTGCACATCCCTTGTTCAAATTTCTTGAGAAGGAGGTGAAATTTATTTTTGATGATGCATGTTTAAAGGCGTTTGAATGCTTGAAAGAGAGGCTTACTACCGCCCCCATTATAGTTGCACCGGATTAGTTTATTTCATTTGAAGTGATGTGTGATGCCAGTGGTATTTCTCTTGGTGGTGTCCTTGGCCAGAGGAGAGCAAAAATATTTCACTCTATCTATTATTCCAGCAAAGCATTGAATGTGGATCAGAAGAACTATACCATGACTGACTAAGAGTTGCAAGCTAAAGTAGATTAGGCTTGTTGTTACCTATAAATTTAAGAGACTAAGAAGGTTAAAAGCTCGTCATTGAAGTAGAGAATCGGCTAAGGAAAATACATCGGAAAAACGTATGTAAGGCGCCCCCGTCCATCACTTTTTAAGCACAATTTGTGTGTTGTGAGTTGAATGGGCCAGCAAAATTCTCATATGTGTCAAGAAAGTATGTCAAGCTATATTTAATCTTTAAGTTCCATGTTTGATTGAAGCTAAATGTTGAGATTGTGAGGGTGTTTGGTTTAGCTTATAAGCTAGTTTGACCAGCTTATAAACTTTTTAACTTTTTATAGTGTTTGATTTTATCAAAAAGTGCTTTAAAAAAGATGAAAATTGCTTTAAAAAAGCCAAAAGCCAAAATTTTGTATGTACCAGCTTCTTATTGTTTGATTTATAGACCATTTAAATTTGACCAAACTATTTACCTTATCTTATAATATTTTCCTAATTTCAATAATACCCTAACTCAAATCTTTGACAAAATTTTAATTTTTGTGCATATTAGAAAAAATTAATTAAAAATCTAAAAATAAGAAAATCGAGGTTGTTATACCCCGTAAAATTTCCAACACATAGATGGCCTATTCGCGTGTTGGTTAAGAGTATTCGAAAGCCATACATGCTAGAGAAAGGCTCGGGAAAAGATCGGATGAGAAACCTGTCGAACCATCGCAGAGGGAGCCAGGGCAGAGCCCCTCCGCAATGGCAGCGTGTCACGGAGGTGGAGCCTCCGCGTTGGCTCCGTGACACGTTGGCCCTGTCCAGGCCCAAGTATATAAACCTCTCACTTCGGTTTGTTTCATAAAATTCTTATAATTCCCAGAAGAAAACGTAGGGGAACAGGGGAGAACGAAGATTCCTTACCAATATTCGTCCGATTACGTCGTCAAACTCGGTCCAAACTCAAATTAACTCCAGATACTGAGGTATTAAGCAGTAAGGAGCATTCCTACGGATTTAGTTTCGCGAAATTCGGCCGGCGAATCTTCGTGCTACTGAACTAAGGTAAGTGGAATTGCTCCAAATTAGTGTCAATATACTCCTAGCCTTAAAGTGAATATTTCTCCCTTCTGGACTTTCGAGAAATAGCGAGTTTTTGACCGTCTTTTGATAAGCCAAAGTTTAGGCTATAAATATATCGAAAGTGATGTTTTCTTTCAGAATATTGGTGTATTTAGTCCTAATTGACATATATGTAAATGCAGTTGGGAGAAATAGCTGGAGTACTGACCGAGCTTCGTCTATTAGTCAGATAAACCGAGGTTAAGGTATGTAAAGCCAGTTTCTTTGGTAAGTTAGTAGTTTTAGCATTGTATAGCACAGTAAACTCCGTAGTAGAATTCCCGGAGTTGAATATTGAGTATTGTGCAAGTTCAGTAAATCTGGTTTGCGTTGTTATATCATACTCAGTCCGAAAGTTAGTAAAGCATGTGCCAAAATGGCAAGTTAGCATTCCAGACTCAATATAGACCAGTATGTGATTAGTAAGCATGTTTCTAAAATAATATGACAAATATTCAGAATAAGAGTTAGTAAAGTAAAATCAGACAGTCAGATAGTATCTTGGCTACAGATTAGCCATACAGACAAATGATATCTTGGCTACAGTATAGCCATACAGTTAGATAGTATCTTGGCTACAGATTAGCCATACAGTTAGATAAAGATCACAGATTCAGTGTAAAGCAGTATGAGAATCAGTATAATACAGAAAGAGATCAGAATAAGAAATCAGAACTCAGATAGTATTTTTCAGTTTAAACATGCTTGCTATATATGTGCTTATTATTTGTTGAGACTTGGTTGTGTTGTGAGGGCACCCTTTTGAGCGTCCTCACCGCCCCTAGGTTGGTAACTGTGTCACCCACTGAGCGGGTGGGTTTACGTCACTCCAAGGAGTGGCATGCCATCCCCAGTTTGGACGAAGATGGGATTAAGCTTTCCCCATATCAGGCTGATCAGCATTACAGTACAGATAGCCCTGTTGTGCGCAAGCGCCATGGGAACAGATTCAGATACAGTTATAGTTACAGATACAGTATAGGAGTCCTACGGACTCAGACACGGTTATTTATATCGGAGGCTATGGCTTGAGCCGGAGACCCAGGGGGCCGGCAGAGGTGCTCGTAGTTAGCAGATGAGTGGAGTGACTTATTTTTGGCTGGTTTTGACCCGGGTAGGGGTATATAGATTATTTGCTTTCTTGGCGCCATCCGGCTTATGGGGGTTGGTATTGGCTCTTGTTTGCTATATATATATATATATGTATTTATGTGCTATATATTTGTTAATAGACAGAAGGCCGCCGCGTCTACAGGTACACTCCTGCCCCATCACAGCACAGAAAGTCTGATTCAGTTCATATCAGTTCTTACAGATTTAGTTATCTCCTGCTATTCAGAATTGCTAGTTATGTTATTTGTATTCAGTTACATTCAGTTTGCCTTGCATACTCGGTGCCCGTGGTACTGACGCCCATTTAGGGCACTGCATTACTTGCCTGTAGGTACTCATAGACGAGGAGCCGATCCCTCGTGATCCTAGCCAGCGCAGAGTCATCAGCTCCTGTCATCCGGAGCTTGATATTCAGAGGTGTATTTCATTATCTTTTGTTGCATAGTACGGTTAGGTCGGGGCTCTATCCCGACCATCTTATCAGTATTCCTAGAGGCTTGCAGTCTATATATATTTCCCTGTGGTTAGTTGTGTAGGTCGTGTGAGGCCGTGCATTTTGTTTAGCTGTTTAGCGTTGTGATTATGTTGGCCGTGTGGGGCCATAGTCTGATAGTAGTGGTGACCTTGCCGGTCACGTAGTTATTCAGTATTCTATTGTTGAGTTACAGATAACTAGACAGCATGGTGGCCTTGTCGGCGTGCATAGGTTTCCCCCTTTGTAAGTGTGTTTCTGGTTAGCTGAAGTTCTATACAGGTGGCTATAGGCCCAGTCGGCCGGAGGCTGTGTTTACAGCCATTATATAGCCCATTGTTTCCGTGAATCAGAGTTAGAGTCGGCCAGGAACCAGATGTGCTTAGGCTCAATAGTCTAGCAGTTCAGGTCCTAATAGGGCACCAGGTGCCAGTCATACCCCCCAAGGCGGGGCGTGACAAACTTGGTATCAGAGTAGGTCGTGTCCCAGGAAGTCTGCAAGCCGTGCTAAGTAGAGTCTTATCTATGGATGTGTTGTGCACCACATACTATAGGCAGGAGGCTGCAAGGCATAATAGGATGGTTACTCTTTCTTCATATTCCGTCATGCCATAGAACGGTACAGTATAGGGTTGAGTTCTTAAAACTTATCATATTCTTTGTCTACAGATAAGAATGCCAGACCAGCGTCACCCTGCCACCGGCAGAAGATTAGACATAGTAGCAGGAGAAGGCACCAGCAGGATGCCTTAGTTCCATTCAGAGTCAGCCCGTTCTGAGGGCGATATAGAGGCTTCATCACAGCCCTCTCAGCAGTCCCCCTCACATTAGGAGCCGTTGGTCACGACACCGCCTCTGATAGCTCCCGTACCTTCGCCAGCAGACCAGGAAGTTCGGAGTGCAGTGGTTATGTTGGCACAAATGATGGCCACACAGCGCCAGTCAGTGCCACCTGTAGCAGCAGAGCCTTTAGGTGGGTCAGGTAGTTCCAGGGTCAGGGAGTTTTTGGCACTAGGTCCCCCACAGTTCACTGGGTTAGATCAAGCAGAGGACCCTAAGGATTCCTAGATCAGATGCAGAGAATTTTTCGGGTTATGCATGTGACCCCTACAGAATCAGTTGAGCTGGTAGTGTTTCGGTTGCGGGACATAGCTGTATTATGGTACGAGAGTTGGGAAAGGTCTCAAGGGAGAGATGTTGCCCCTCCGACCTGGTCCAGCTTCTCGGAGGCTTTCCTGGACCGTTATTTGCCATGGGAGATCCGGTAGGCCTGGATGGATCAGTTTTTGCATTTGGAGTAGGGGGCGAGGAGTGTACGAGAATATGCCCTTCAGTTTGACTCCCTAGCCCACTATGCTCCAGCGTTTGTGGACGCTATGCCATCCATAGTCCACCGGTTCATTATGGGTCTGAACCCGGAATATATTGAAGCTTGCATGACAGCTACGTTACGAGAAGATATGGATATTTCCTGAGTACAGGCCTTTGCCCAGACCATTGAGGGCCTTAGACAGCGGCAACAGGGCAGTAGACAGACAAATCAGGAACAGCGCCGCAGAGATTGATCAGATGGAATATAGAGGGAGATTCAGAGAGGACCCAGTCCCCGATTGTCAGACAGACCCCATAGACCCCCACCTCCACCATAACAGCAGCAGCAAGGTAGATTTGCTCGTCGAGGGCAGTCACAGTCTGGTGGCAGTTCTCGAACAGTAGATTCCCCGCAGTAGAGAAGGGGAGAGCAGAGCAGATTTACACCCCCACCCTGCCCTAATTGCGGCCGACTTCACATTGGAGCTTGTAGATATGGCTCCTCGGGGTGTTATATTTGTGGGCAGGAGGGGCACCGCATGAGAGATTGTCCTGCCAGGGGACAAGAGAGCAGAGATAGACAGGACAGGGGATCCGCAGGGCCACGAGCTCCAGCAGCCTCGGTAGGGCATAGGCCCTCAGGTACAGCAGGTAGAGGGCGAGGTAGATTAGGAGCCTCCAGTTCAGGTACGGGCTCAAGTCGTACCTATGCATTACCAGGGAGACAGGACTCAGAGGCGTCTCTAGATGTAGTGACAGGTATGATGACTATCTATTCATGCCCTGCTTATGTACTGATTGATCTAAGGTCCACTCTGTCATATATTACCCCTTTTGTGGCTCGAAAGTTTAATGTCGCACCAGAGTTATTACAGCAGCCCTTTTCAGTATCTACACCTGTCGGTGACTCCATTATAGCTAGTAGAATTTATCGAGGGTGTACAGTAGAGGTTGCTGATCGCCAGACTACAGTAGATCTGGTAGAGTTAGAGATGATTGATTTCGATGCCATTGTGGGTATGGATTGGGTGGTGCCATGTTATGCTAACGTAGAATGTTGGACCAAGACTGTCCGATTCCACTTTCCAGGGGAGGCAGTGCGAGAGTGGAAGGGAAGCACAGCTACGCCAAAAGGTAGGTTTATTTCCTACCTTCAGGCGAGGAAATTGATAACTGAGGGATGTATCTACCACCTAGTCAGGGTTCAGGATGTTCGGGTAGAATCTCCGACACTTCAGTCTGTTCCGGTGGTGAATGAATTCCCTGATGTATTTCCAGACGAGTTACCTGGTATTTCCCTAGAAAGGGAGATAGATTTTGCAATTGACTTGCTACCAGGTACTCAGCCTATATCAATTCCTCTGTATCGCATGGCTCTTGCTGAACTCAGAGAATTAAAGGAGCAGCTAAAGGACCTGCTAGATAAGGGTTTTATCAGGCCGAGTACTTCACCGTGGGGTGTGCTAGTTCTATTTGTGAGAAAGAAGGATGGCTCCCTCCGCATGTGTATAGATTACTGGCAGTTGAATAAAGTTACAGTAAAAAATAAGTATCCGCTTCCCAGAATAGATGATTTGTTTGATCAGTTACAGGGGGCCAGATATTTCTCCAAGATTGATTTGCGGTCCGGATATCATCAGGTTTGAGTTCGTGAAAGAGACATTACCAAAACAACTTTCAAGACCCGATATGGACACTTTGAATTCCTAGTTATGTCCTTTGGGTTGACGAATGCCCCAGCAATATTCATGGACCTGATGAATAGCATTTCCAGACCTTACCTAGACCGGTTCGTGATAGTGTTTATTGATGATATTCTAGTGTATTCTCGCTCTGAAGCAGATCACCAGGGTTATTTACGGACAGTGCTCTAGATTCTCAGGGACCGTCAATTATATGCTAAGTTCTCCAAGTGTGAATTCTGGCTGAACTCAGTAGCCTTCTTGGGGCATATTGTGTCGGATGTTGGTATACAGGTTGACACGCAGAAGATAGCAGCAGTTAAAACCTGGCCTAGGCCTACCACTCCGACCGAAGTCCGCAATTTTCTGGGGTTAGGGGGATAAGATTTGTTGAGAGATTCTCTACTATAGCGGCACCTCTGACTAAGTTGATGCAGAAAGCAGTAAAGTTTCAGTGGACAGAGGCATGTCAGAAGAGTTTCCAAGAGTTAAAAGACAGATTAGCCTCCGCCCCAATGTTAGCATTGCCGGAAGGTACAGAAAGTTATTTGGTGTATTGCGACGCATCAGGTGTTGGGTTGGGTTGTGTGTTGATGCAGCATGGTAAGGTGATTGCGTATGCTTCCAGACAGCCGAGGAAACACAAAAAGAATTACCCTACCCACGACTTGGAATTAGCCGCCGTGATCCACGCCTTAAAGATATGGAGACATTACCTGTATGGCGTCCATGTGGATATTTTCACAAATCATAAGAGACTACAGTATATCTTCACCCAGAGGGAGTTGAATCTGCAACAGCGTCGCTGGTTGGAGCTATTAAAAGATTATGATGTGAATATTCTATATCATCCGGGAAAATCCAACGTAGTAGCAGATGCTCTCAGCCGTAAATCCATGGGAAGTTTGGCATATTTGCAGCCCGAGCAGCGGGAGTTGGTCAGGGAGATACATCAATTAGCCAGCCTAGCCATTCGTATAGCAGACACAGAGGACAACAGAGCAGTAATTCAGAACACCGCCATGTCATCATTAGTTGTGGAAGTAAAAGAACGGCAGTATGAGGATCCTGACCTGATCCAGCTCAAAGACAGACTCCAGCAGGGTAAAGCGCCAGATTTTCAGATAACTGAGGAAGAAGTATTATTATGTAGAGGCCGCCTCTGTGTTCCAGATATTTCAGGGCTCCGCCAACAGATTATGAATGAGGTACATTACACTCGCTATTCCCTCCATCTAGGAGCAACGAAAATGTACCATGATATCAAGGAGAATTATTGGTGGCCCGGAATGAAAAGAGAAATTGCCGAATTTGTAGCCCAGTGTCCTAACTGCCAACAGGTAAAAGCAGAACACCAGAAACCAGGCGGGTTAACTCAGGACATAGCTGTGCCTCTCTGGAAATGGGAAGCAATGAACATGGATTTTGTAGCAGGATTACCCCGTACCAGACATAGACACGATTCTATTTGGGTAATAGTTGACAGGCTGACAAAATCAGCTTATTTCCTGCCAGTGAAAGCTACCTTCTTGGCCGAGGATTATGCCGAATTATATATCAGGGAAATAGTTAGATTACATGGAGTGCCAGTATCTATTATTTCAGACAGAGGAGCACAATTTACAGCTAGATTTTGGCAGTCATTTCAGAGAGGTCTGGGAACGCAGATTAATTTGAGTACAACATTCCACCCTCACACAGATGGATAGGCTGAACGCACTATTCAGACGCTCGAGGACATGCTACGAGCGTGTGTGCTATATTTTGGAGGTAGCTGGGATGAGCATTTGCCGTTAATTGAATTTGCTTATAATAATAGCTATCACTCAGCCATCCAGATGGCGCCCTTTGAAGCATTGTATGGGCGAAAATGCAGATCGCCGGTTGGCTGGGTGGGAGAATCAGTGTTGATTGGTCAGACATCATTCAACAGTCAGAGGAGAAGGTAAAGCTTATCAGAGAACGCCTACTGACTGCACAGAGCCGCCAGAAATCATATGCTGATGTGCGGCGCAGAGACCTGGAATTTGATGTGAATGACTGGGTATTTCTGGAAGTATCTCCGATGAAAGGGGTGATGAGATTCGGCAAGAAAGGTAAGCTCAGTCCGAGATTTGTTGGGCCTTATCAAATTCATCGAAGGATAGGCCGAGTAGCATATGAGTTGAACTTGCCTCCAGAATTGGAATCCGCTCATCCGATCTTTCATGTATCTATACTGAGGAAATGCATAGGAGACCCAGCAGTCCCAGTCTAGGATATCCAGTTTACGCAAGAGCTGGCCTATGAAGAGGTTCCAGTAGCCATCTTAGACAGACAGATTCGTAGATTGAGAACTAAAGATATTGCGTCTGTCAAGGTATTGTGGCATAACAAGAACTGAGAAAAAATGACCTGGGAAGCAGAGGAAGATATGAAAACTAGATATCCTCATTTGTTCCAAGCCTAGTCAGATAACAGGTATATTAGTATTGCTATTTTATATAGTGCCTTATAGTATGTGTGTAAATGAGATAATCAACTCCAATCTTTTGTTTGATAAATGTTATAGTATTGCGTGGAATACCTGTATGGGACTTTTCTGCATTTCAGGTTTTTGGGATAGTCCATATTACAGGGGAAACTCTGCCGAAATTTTTCTAGAAATAAGTTGAGTAAGTTGAGAAGTCCTCCAGATAAAAGTTTACATTCGAGGATGAATGTTCTTAAGGGGGGGGGGTGAATGTTATACCCCGTAAAATTCCCAATACATAAATGGCCTATTCACATGTTGGTTAAGAGTATTTGAAAGCCATACATGCTAGAGAAAGGCTCGGGAAAAGACCAAACGAGAAACCTGTCGAACCATCGCGGAGGGAGCCGGGGCAGAGCCCCTCCGCGATGCCAGCGTGTCATGGAGGTGGAGCCTCCGCGTTGGCTCCGTGACACGTTGGCCCTGTGCAGGTTCAAGTATATAAACCCCTCACTTCGGTTTATTTCATAAAATTCTTATAATTTCTAGAAGAAAATGTAGGGGAATAGGTGAGAACGAAGATTCCTTACCAATATTCGTCCGATTACGCCGTCAAACGCGGTCCAAACTCAAATTAACTCCAGATACCGAGGTATTAAGCCGTAAGGAGCATTCCTACGGATTTAGTTTCACGAAATTCAGCCGGCGAATCATCATGATACCGAACTAAGGTAAGTGGAATTGCTCCAAATTAGTGTCAATATACTCCTAGCCTTAAAGTGAATATTTCTCCCTTCTGGACTTTCGAGAAATAGCGAGTTTTTGACCGTCTTTCGATAAGCCAAAGTTTAGGCTATAAATATATCGAAAGTGACGTTTTCTTTCAGAATATTTCTGTATTTAGTCCTAATTGACATATATGTAAATGCAGTTGGGAGAAATAGCTGGAGTGTTCGGTCCTGTGGTAGGGGTTAAAAACCGACACGCAAGTGCACGTGGTCAAACAAGTAATAAAGTGGCTAAGTAAGCCAAGTATCGAACCAAGGAGACTCTGGATAAGTAAAATTGCTCAAGTATACTATATTCTATCTTACTTCTAATTATGCTGACAACAACGTAACCAAAAGTTAAATAATTCTTCTTTATAAATTATATACTAAAACTATTAACAAATATTTACTTTGAATTGAAACTATGGATATGAGCATGCCAAGGTTAAGAACAAGTAATGAACTTGATTATCATCATAATTCGGTTATTCTTCTCTTCTAGTTGCTAGCCAAGAACATTAGCCAAGAGATTAAAACTCTCGTATTTAATCTCACTTAAGAATCATAAACCATCCGTCTACATTTCTGTGATCAAATGCAATTTATGACCCCGCAATACAATTCCGGTTCCTAAATTGTCTAATACGGCTTTCAAGTATATTTCTATCAGGAAAGCACATCAAAACCCAATTTTCCCAAATCAAGTTAAGAACAATACCCTATTAATTCACAACTTTCCAATTTTGTGCTCTCTCGAGTGAAATTGGACTTTTTAGATGTACATTAATGTCGGCCACACACTAATGCAATAGAAACAAGAATTAATAGAACAACATAGAAGAAGATGATGAAAAACCATACGATTCAATAATCAAAATTCATCACCATAGTTCATACCCTCAGCAAGGAAGAGAATTAGCCACTCATTTGTGGATTAATCATCCTAAAACAAGTGTTAATAATACAAACAATTGATTGAAAGAAGAAAGAACGAGAAAAAACCCTTAGCTTTTTCGTCCCTCAACTGCCTATAACCCACGTCCTTGCTCCACCAAGTCTGAATTTTCTCTAAAAATAAGCCTAAGTGTTCTATTTATACTAGTGGGAATTTTTCCCAGAATAACAAACAACGTGTCACGGAGGCCAACGCGGAGCACTGCCTCCGTGACACGGCGTGGACGCGGACCCTCACTGGAAATCCAGGGTCCGGGAATATAGCCTCAACGTGGCACGACATGCAACGCGGAGGCTTGCCTCCGTGCCACGGAGCTGTCGCGAGGCTTCACTGGAAATTGCCAAATTAATTCATCCTCCATGCAGTGTGCCTCCGCGATGGTAGCGTGGCACGGCTCCATCGCAGAGCCCCTTTACATTGTGCATTCCAATGTCTTTTCCGTGCTCGCATCCAAGTCCAACTTCGATATTGTTCCAACATGCATTTTAGCTCCTCAAAATCATGTTTTACCTACAAAACTATGCTAATCATGTTGGTTAGTATAAATTCACATTTTATTACCAATTACATGAAAATGTATACACATTGCACAATAAACAAGGCAAAAATGATACGTTTGAGTATCACTTGGGCATATAAATCTGCCCAAGATCACTTACCCCACACTTAAATCCTTGTTCGTCCTCGAACAACACATACACAACTCATGCAAATTACATCCCAACCTTTGCCACTATGGTGCGACAATTTATGCTACGGTCATACCGATTATTCAATTTTTGCAAATCATCAAGAAAACATGCATGGTCTTAACAATGCAATGACCTTTAATATATCAAGACTTCCTAGACTTTAAGAACCGACTCTTGATATCGGCAAACTCATGCAAATCAGCTAATCAAGATATCCGACACGAAAATCAATCTTTCATGAAGCATGTGCCCTCGCAACTCAAGAAAATCTCCCCTTTATGTTCATGCAACACACAAACATTCAAGTAGGGGCATGTCAAAATTAATTTCACTCTCTCTCCCAAAAGAATTCACATGCATCATGTCATGACCCATAGGCTTGCCCGTAGTGTATTACTCCACTAATATAAGGACATGCAATGTAAGATCACGTAGGACTTAAATGAGTTGTAATGGAGGCTATGGAACTAGTATGTATTGGATTAGCCAATAATAGTCACTAGCATCCTTAAGCGCCTTTTCAACACATTCCCATCAACTCATGAACATTGTTTCTCTCTTTTCTTTTTTTTCATCATCCCATTCATGCTGGTTTACTTTCGTATGGCCCATTTCATCAAACACACTTGACATGACACAAAGGTTTTTCATGCACCTTCATTATCATTTCATTATAACAAGTGCCTCTTCCACCTTTTCTTTTCTTTCCTCACTCTGCTTTTCTTTTTCTTTCCACTATTCTCACTCTTTGACAATTTGGGAAAATTTTTCTGTTCTTCTTAAGCGTTTAAGAGTTTTGTATAGACTTTACGGCTCATGAAAAGAAAGAATTAAGCTTAGTTTATACAATTTTGGACAAAAGAAAGAAATAATCGGCTAAAGGCTCAACGGGCTGACTAGGGTATACAATCACATAAAAAGGAGAGTATGACAAGAAAAAAATAGAAACTCTCGGTTAAAACAAAGAAATGCCTACATCCTTTCTAACACTACACCTCCTTCATTTCGTTTTGTACACACACCAGGCAAGTTCTAGACACTTCACAATAGCATGGAATAACAATACCTCACTTCACACTTCATGCACATGCTCGATTCAAGATGCATTCACAGACTCTTTAATTAGCCAATTACATGAATTCAAAAATTAAGCCTCAATCACACCGAATCGAATTCTACAGCCAAGGTAACTCAACATATTTACAAAATTGCATGCTTTCATACGAATCATTTTTACATTTTGAATATCAGTTACGTCACGCAACCAAAATTTCACAACCATATAGTAAATACTGATTCAGTGATGCAATCCACCAAAGAAAAACTGAAAACAAATTAAAATCACTACTCCTACCGACTACATTTCCCTTAAGACGGTCGTCATCCATCCATCATAGGGAACAGTCACTAACTATGACATCGGTTCAATGGGACTATTCTCGGTAAAAGAACCAAAAACAAACTCCGAGAAACCCAAAAATAGAAATTGAAAAATTTTGCAAAACATCGATCATTTCGATGAAAAAATATTTACAAAATATTTTACTATGTACAAAATATTTTCGCGAAAATTTTAAAAATATCGATCATTTCGATAGAAAAAAAATATTTACAAAATTTACAAAATATTTACACTGGCAACCACAACCTTTCACAACACACATCAATTACCACAAAAATATGTACAGATACAAATACAAATCAGTTTGCACTCACAACCACAGGGAAACATAAACATACATACAAAACAAAGGAAGAACATACAACAAATCAGCCCAGCCCCAGCACCTAGCTACTTCCCACCCCACACTTAAATCGAACACTGTCCCCAGTGTTCACAAAAATTAAAAATCACAAAAATTTCGGGTGGTGGAACTCCCTGATCAGTCGAAATATTCAACTTCTTCATCTAGTGTTGCTGCCTCATCGCCCATGTCCGAGTCACCTCCATTGTCGTCATCGGACTCCACATCGGAGTCCTCCCGACGTGTCTCCTCCTCCGTGGGGACATCATCGTCAGTGGGCTCAATGAAGGCTGGCCCCACTCGGCACAAAGCTCTGGCGTTTTCTCCAAATGGGTAATCCAGCTCCAGCTGCCATAATTCATCCTCCGTGGCTCGTCTCCCACCTATCCGAAGCTGAAGCATTTGCATACCAAACATCCGTGCCATGTACTGATCGTCACGAGCATGTCGCTCGCCCAGTGTCAACACTGGCCCATGTGTGGTGTCAGGGGCCTTGGTTTTGGTCACATCAAGGGCCCTCCGCTCCAACTGCGGGATGTAGTCCAACGCCTCTTCCTCGACGTCGAGGCCCCGGAGAAAGGTGGTGATGAGTCCGCCGAACCCATACCTGTGACCCTGGTGTAGTCGGGCTCTCTTCATGGCGGATATGATGACCTCCCCAATATTAATCTCTAGCCCTTTCATCAGGGCATACACCAGGCACACACGGTCCCGGGTCACATCCGTCATGTGCACCCCCGGGATCAAGCACGAACAAACTATTTTTAGCCATATTTTGGCCTCCCTGTTCATTTGAGAATACGGCAGAGTCTGGTGGTAACCCCTCTCCTTATGTCTGCTCCATCTGGTTGTGGATCGAGCCCCACACAAAGTGCGTCTGATATCAGTGTATAGTGGGGTGATGTTCAGCTGGCGGAGAACGTGGGCGTCTGTGTCCCGCACTCCAATGATGGCATTTAATTTCTGGGGTTCCAGAGTGACAATCTGCCCTCTGATTTTTATTGTGTGGCTTCTGATGGCCGGGTTCCAATTTGCATAGAACTCCCGGACTAAATGTAGGTTGCACTCCTTGGGCTCCTGAAATATGAAGCTGAGCTCAGCTGCCTCGATTCTCTGCACAATATGTGGGAACTCCTGTGCTAGTGGTTCCCGTGCAATATGCTCCTCAGGGAAGTACTTATTCTCCTTATGTTTAGCGTACCACTTCTTCCCTTCATCGGTCACCCACCTCATTCCGTATTGGCGGCGTTGGCCGCGCGGAACAGCTGGTGCAGCTGGGACTGCTGTGCCCAATCTCATGCGCTTTCTCCCGGTGCCTGAAGTAGAAGCACCTTTACCCATATCCTGCCTACTTGCCATTGTACCTGTCAATACAAATAAACAAGCACCATGTCAAGCTAAATGCATATCAGCTTCGGCTAAGGTCGGGTTAAACTAAGTTTACCCCACACTTAGTCCTTAGCTACGTTTACGATACTACAGCAAGGATCACTTTATTTACAACCTAAACACAAACAACTATACAATTTATGATTAGTGCGTTCACAAAAAATTTTCGACAGTATAACTTTTAGCGTACTACTCAGACTTCATACAGCTAATCCCAATCCTACCATCTCTAGCAATTCAACCATCGCACTTAGCAACGAAGACAACAAACAAAAACAACGACAAAAATTCTATATACATACGAATCCAAATAACCAAACCAATTTGAACAATTTTTACATTTTCCCAAAACCCGAGAATTCGTCGTCTATTCCCTTCAAACAATATTTACAACGACTTATCTCAATTCACAAACACACACCGGCACATAATTCACCAATTTGACAAGTTACCCAATTCGATTTCAACAACCCCAGCCCTAGAATTCAATTTTACAATCAAATTCGAATCATTCACGCAATCGACAAGTTCAAACGCTAATTACAACATTCCGAACATTTATCAATCAAAGAATAATTCAATTTCATGCTAAATTGCTAATTAGGGTGATTTATCTCACCTCCCATGCTCAAATTCGACTAAAATCGACACAAACTTGAGAGAGTAGAGGAAAACATACCTTTAAGTTGAATGATCGAAGAAACTCGACAATTTGGTTGCTTAATAGCGTGGCACGTTGGTTGGGGAGGGGGATTCGGGTGTTTGGTCGCGGAGAAGAGAGGAAACGGGGGAAAAGGGACTAAAATCAGGGTTAAAAATGAAGGAAAACACGCGGGTCACCCAGCAACCCGGTGTGACCCATCACAAAATATAGGGCAACGTGTCACGGAGGGTAACGCGGAGCCCCTCCTCCGTGACACGGAGCTAACGCGATGGCTCACTGGAATTTTAAAAAAATCCAGATTTAACCTCAACGTGTCACGGAGGGTAATGCGGAGCCCTTCCTCCGTGACACGGAGCCAACGCCCCAGTGCACTGTCTCTTCATTTTATTCATTTTTTCATACCTTGCCTTTTCCTTCACTATTCCATGCATATTTTTTCTCCGTTTGACCTGAAAATCACCTTACTAAACAAAATTGGTTAGATTAATAGATTTCCCTAACTAAAATGAAAAATACTAACTAAAACAAAAAATTTGTACTAACTCAAGAAAAGAAAAATTAAAATAAAAACTATTTACACTTTACTTAAACAAAAGAAAAAAAATATTTTTCACGGGTTGCCTCCCGTGCAGCGCCTGGTTTACCGTCGCGGCTCAACGTCCTTTATGCTCATTTATCCACTAGGGAGATGGACGATTTTTCACGATCCTTGTCCTCCCCCCAGTAGTGCTCACCTTTATCTGGTGGTCTTCCCATCAACTCTCGGGAATAACTCATGTGCTTAGCATTCCCATGATCAATTACATTGATCACCGAGAGTTCTTCATTTACCATCGGGAGCTTGGGTGCTTTGTACACATCGAACACCTCTACCTTGTCATGTGCTCGCATTGTAAGTTGACCCGCAACCACGTCAATTAATGCTTTTCCGGTTGCCAAAAAGGGTCGTCCCAAAATAAATGGGACTTTAGCATCTGGTTCAAAATCCAGAACAATAAAATCGACCGGAAAAATGAGGGAGCCCACTTGCACAAGCACATCCTCAACAATGCCATCTGGCCTAGCTAAGGATCTGTCTGCTAACTGCAAGATTACGGTTGCAGGTCTAGGACTCCCTAGACCTAACTTTCTGAATACTGAAGATGGCATCAGATTTATGCTCTCCCCCAAGTCGCACAATCCACGAGCTCGGATACTCTGCCCAATTGTAAGCTGGATAGTAAAACTTCCAGGGTCTTTTAGCTTCGTAGGCAGTCTATTTTGGATCCGAAAAGTGCATTCCTCTGTCAAAGCTACCGTGGCATACTCAGTCAGACGACTTTTGTTGGCCACGATGTCTTTAATATATTTCACATATTTTGGCACTCCCTGCAAGACATCAACAAGAGGTAAATTAACTTGTACCTGTTTAAGCACCACCATAAATTTCTTGAAACACGCCTCCTCCTTGTGTTTCTTGAGTCGTTGAGGGAATGGGGGTGGAGGCCTTTCTGATTCAGCTTCTTTGGTCTTCCCCTTATCCGCAAGTTGCTCTCCCTCAACATCTGCTGCTCCTGACTTTTGAGGCGGTCTTTCCGGTTCCACCTCCTTCAGCTGCAAACCACTCCTCGTGGTCACTGCATTTACCTGCTTCGGATTTGGATCCGTGTCGCTAGGCAGTCCTCCTCTGGGCCTTGTGTTTTGGGCACTAGCAAATTGCCCAAATTGATACTCAAGAGCCTTGGTCGCTAATTGATTTTTCTTCACTTCGGCTGCCAATTTAACATAGTCAGCCTGCAATTGCACCTGATTAGCGATCATGGTCTTGAACATTTCTTCAATGCTCGGTGATGGTGGTGGAAGAGGGGCATTGTGATTTCTGAATTGAGATTGGTAGTTCTGTTGCCCTCCTTGATTCCTGTGCATACCCTGACCCGAACTTTGGCCTTGTTGGTTGTTGCTACCCCACGAAAATTTTGGATGGTTCCTCCAATTTGAGTTGTAGCCGCTACCAAACTACTGCTGATTTCTCTGTGCATTGCCCACAAAGTTAACCGAATCTGGGTTTGCTCCACAGCACTCAGCTGAGTGCTCACTCCTACCACACACTTCACACCACATTTGCTGGACCGCATTGACTGAAGCTGAAGGCTGGTTCAAATTCATGTTGCTGAAGTGGTTGTTCAACTGATTCTGCAAGGCAGCTATCTGTGCAGCGATAGCTGTAAATCCATCCACTTCAAGCACTCCTGCTGCTTTCCTTGCTCCATCTCGAGATGAATCTGCATTCCATTCTGGATTGCCCTGTGAAATTCGGTTGAGCAAAGTGTACAGCTCCTCATAAGTCTTTTCCAGCGCTTGCCCTCCAGCTGCTGAGTCTAACAAAATTTTAGTATGGGGTTCCAAACCCTCAATAAATGTGTGTACCAACACCTCATTGGACTGATGATGATGAGGACAGTCCCGCAACATGGATTTAAATCTTTCCCAGGCTTGATATAAATTTTCTCCCTCCCTCTGTTTGAAACTTAGAATTTGACTTCTAAGTCTGGCTGTTTTACCAGAGGGAAAAAATCTTATCAAGAACTTTCGTGCTAGATCATCCCACGTTGATATAGAATTTGGTGGTTCAACGTTTAACCACCTCTGGGCTTCACCAAGTAAGGAAAACGGAAATAGTGTGAGCCGAACATAATCAGGTGACACTCCAGCGGGTATATAAGTGTCACTTATCTCCAAAAAGTTCTGGAGATGTTGTTGTGGGTCTTCAAGAGGGAGACCGGTAAATTGCCCGCTTGTGTGCAAAAGTTGCACCATATTCTGCTTTAATTCAAATCTCCCTCCAGGCTCTGGTTTGCGGATACTTGAATGTACATTGTTGGCATGTGGAATTGCCACCTCGCGAACCGGCCTTGCTGCTGCTTCGTCGGGCACTAACACTGCCCTCACAACTGGTGGATTTTGTTGCTCCATTATAGACTGTCTGAGCAACTGCAGCTTCTTTTGTAGAGGTTCTCTGCGTTTACTATGAAATTCACGTTCAGGCTCTATATAAGATTCCACCAGCTCCTTGTCCTTTGCCAGTGTTCACAGAAATCAAGTCTGCAAAATACAGGCTAAGACCAAGTTGTCAACACTTAAGAAAATAAAACAAAAATACAGTAAATTTACACTTAACACAATTTCACCAATTGCCTAGTCTCCCCGGCAACGGCGCCAAAAAATTGTTCGGTCCTGTGGTAGGGGTTAAAAACCGACACGCAAGTGCACGTGGTCAAACAAGTAATAAAGTGGCTAAGTAAGCCAAGTATCGAACCAAGGAGACTCTGGATAAGTAAAATTGCTCAAGTATACTATATTCTATCTTACTTCTAATTATGCTGACAATAACGTAACCAAAAGTTAAATAATTCTTGTTTATAAATTATATACTAAAACTATTAACAAATATTTACTTTGAATTGAAACTATGGATATGAGCATGCCAAGGTTAAGAACAAGTAATGAACTTGATTATCATCATAATTCGGTTATTTTTCTCTTCTAGTTGCTAGCCAAGAACATTAGCCAAGAGATTAAAACTCTCGTATTTAATCTCACTTAAGAATCATAAACCATCCGTCTACATTTCTGTGATCAAATGTAATTTATGACCTCGCAATACAATTCCGGTTCCTAAATTGACTAATACGGCTTTCAAGTATATTTCTATCAGGAAAGCACATCAAAACCCAATTTTCCCAAATCAAGTTAAGAACAATACCCTATTAATTCACAACTTTCCAATTTCGTGCTCTCTCGAGTGAAATTGGACTTTTTAGATGTACATTAATGTCGGCCACACACTAATGCAGTAGAAACAAGAATTAATAGAACAACATAGAAGAAGAAGATGAAAAACCATATGATTCAATAATAAAAATTCATCACCATAGTTCATACCCTCAGCAAGGAAGAGAATTAGCCACTCATTTGTGGATTAATCATCCTAAAACAAGTGTTAATGATACAAACAATTGATTGAAAGAAGAAAGAAAGAGAGAAAAACCCTTAGCTTTTTCGTCCCTCAACTGCCTGTAACCCACGTCCTTGCTCCACCAAGTCTGAATTTTCTCTAAAAATAAGCCTAAGTGTTCTATTTATACTAGTGGGAATTTTTCCCGGAATAACAAGCAACGTGTCACGGAGGCCAACGCGGAGCACTGCCTCCGTGACACGGCGTGGACGCGGACCCTCACTGGAAATCCAGGGTCCGGGAATATAGCCTCAATGTGGCACGACATGCAACGCGGAGGCTTGCCTCCGTGCCACGGAGCTGTCGCGAGGCTTCACTGGAAATTGCTAAATTAATTCATCCTCCATGCAGTGTGCCTCCGAGATGGTAGCGTGGCACAGCTCCATCGCGGAGCCCCTTTACATTGTGCATTCCAATGTCTTTTCCATGCTCGCATCCAAGTCCAACTCCGATATTGTTCCAACATGCATTTTAGCTCCTCAAAATTATGTTTTACCTACAAAACAATGCTAATCATGTTGGTTAGTATAAATTCACATTTTATTACCAATTACATGAAAATGTATACACATTGCACAATAAACAAGGCGAAAATGATACGTTTGAGTATCACTTGGGCATATAAATCTGCCCAAGATCATGGAGTACTGACCGAGCTTCGTCCGTTAGTCAGATAAACCGAGGTTAAGGTATGTAAACCTAGTTTCTTCGGTAAGTTAGTAGTTTTAGCCTTGTATAGCACAGTAAACTCCGTAGTAGAATTCCCAGAGTTGAATATTGAGTATTGTGCAAGTTCAGTAAATCTGGTTTGCGTTGTTATATCGTACTAAGTCCGAAAGTTAGTAAAGCATGCACCAAAATGGCAAGTTAGCATTCCAGACTCAGTATAGCCCAGTATGTGATTAATAAGAATGTTTCTAGAATAATATGACAGATATTCAGAATAAGAGTTAGTAAAGTAAAATCAGACAGTCATATAGTATCTTGGCTACAGATTAGCCATATAGACAGATGATATCTTGGCTACAGTATAGCCATATAGTTAGATAGTATCTTGGCTATAAATTAGCCATACAGTTTGATAAAGATCATAGATTCAGTGTAAAGCAGTATGAGAATCAGTATAATACAGAAAGAGATCAGAATAAGAAATCAAAACTCAGATAGTATTTTTCAGTTTAAACATGCTTGCTATATATGTGCTTATTGTTTGTTGAGACTTGGTTGTGTCGTGAGGGCACCCTTTTGAGCGTTCTCGCCGCCCCTGGGTTGGTAACTGTGTCACCCACTGAGCAGGTGGGTTTACATCACTCCAAGGAGTGGCATGCCGTCCCCAGTTTGGACGAAGATGGGATGAAGCTTTCCCCATATCAGGCTGATCAGCATTACAGTACAGATAGCCCTGTTGTGCGCAAGCGCCATGGGAATAGATTCAGATACAGTTACAGTTACAGATACAGTATAGGAGTCCTCCGTACTCAGACACGGTTATTTATATCGGAGGCTATGGCCCGAGTCGGAGACCCAGGGGGCCGGCAAAGGTGCTCGTAGTTAGCAGATGAGTGGAGTGACTTATTTTTGGCGGTTTTGACCCGGGTAGGGGTATATAGATTGTTTGCTTGCTTGGCGCCATCCGGCTTATGGGGGTTGGTATTGGCTCTTGTTTGCTATATATATATGTGTATTTATGTGCTATATATTAGTTAATAGACATCAGGCTGCCGCGTCTACAGGTACGCTCCTGCCCCATCACAGCACAGAAAGTCTGATTCAGTTCATATCCGTTCTTACAGATTCAGTTATCTCCTGCTATTCAGAATTGCTAGTTATGTTATTTATATTAAGTTACGTTCAGTTTGCTTTGCATACTCGGTGCCCGTGGTATTGACGCTCGTTTGGGGCGCTGCATTACTTGCCTGCAGGTACTCATAGACGAGGAGCCGATCCCTCGTGATCCTAGCCAGCGCAGAGTCATCAACTCCTGTCATCCGGAGCTTGATATGCAGAGGTGTATTTCATTTTCTTTTGCTGTATAGTATGGGTAGGTCAGGGCCCTGTCCCGACCATCTTATCAGTATTCCTAGAGGCTTGCAGTCTGTATATATTTCCTTGTGGTTAGTTGTGCCGGTCGTGTGAGGCCGTGCATTTTGTTTAGCTGTTTAGCATTGTGATTATGTTGGCCGTGTGGGGCCATAGTCTGATAGTAGTGGTGACCTTGCCGGTCACGTAGTTATTTAGTATCCTATTGTTGAGTTACAGATAACTAGACAGCATGGTGGCCTTGTCGGCCCGCATAGGTTTCCCCCTTTGTAAGTGTGTTTCTGGTTAGCTGAAGTTCTATACAGGTGGCTATAGGCCCAGTCGGCCGGAGGCTGTGTTTACAGCCGTTATATAGCCCGTTGTTTCCGTGAATCAGAGTTAGAGCCGGCCAGGCACCAGATGTGCTTAGGCTCAATAGTCTAGTAGTTCAGGTCCTAATAGGGCACCAGGTGCCAGTCATACCCCCCAAGGCGGGGCGTGACAGAGGTTGTATTAATTCATTTAAATTATTATATTCGATTTTACAAATAAAAAATTGAACTATACTCCTAATAAAAAGTAAAGGGGAGATTTTCCTAATTTTATTCAAATTATATATTTTATAAACTAAAAATAACTTTAATAATTATTTTATGTTAAAAATAAATAAAAATAAAAATAAAAATTAATTTAAATTTTAATTATTTTAGAAAATAAAATATTATAGTAATTTGATTTTTATAGTGTTAACAATTTTAAGGGCATCTTTATCATTTGACCCAAATAAGTGGTTATCAGCACTTATGTACCAAACGCATAAATAACTTCTTTTCAGCTTCAGCACTTTTATCCAAACATATAACTACTTATTAATAAAATAAGTTTCAATACTTAAAAAGTGCTTTAAGCACTTATGTTTAAAAGTCACTTTTTTCAGCTAGACCAAACGGGGTCTATGTCAAGCCCAAAGAGGCGCTTAAAGTGTAATGTTGTGTTGATTTGTTGTCATAGTTGTACATCAATTTGGAGACCCCTTAGCGTTGGCATTGTTAGCTGGTCACTTAAATTATGTTATGTTGATCATGTATGAGGTTCTGGTTACCTTATAAAATTAGAGGTGTGAAGCTAAGATAGCGACGTAAGACTCACATACACTGAGAGTGAATACCAGCTAGTAAAGGTAAATGAGGGCAACAATGCAAGGATTCCTTCATATTGTCACCTATCTTTATGTATATATGTTTTAAAGCTCTCAAGGCTTAAAAAAATTCCATCACTCCTATTCCTTAAGTTATTGGCAATTTACCGAGTTAGCGGGTGCTAAAATAGCATACGCTGATGCTAATTATTCATAATTGAGCCTAAGTACTCCCAGTAGAGTTCAAGTTGAGTCTAAGCTTTCTAAATTGAATCCAAGTATTCATGTGTAGTCCAAGTATTCCAAAGTTGAGTCTAAGTATCCAAAGTTGGTTTTAAGAACCCGTAAGTGAGCTCCACTGTCATGTTCCTCAAATATCATGTTCATGCTAATCTTTCAAGTCAAGTAACATTTTATGTCCCCTTTTTGTTAGTTTATAGAGGTTTTATGTTCAGTTGATCCTCGTGTTAGACCCATTATCTGAGTTAGTTACTTTGCATTGTTCAGTTGGTCCTCTAAGTTAGACCCGATATCTGAGTCGGATATATATTTCATTTTTTAGTTGTTCACTTGCATGATTTGCATTTTTTTATTGCATGCCCTCTCTAGTATTCGTATCTGATGGCTGGTTGTGTGATGTCACACGCCCTTTTTGGTCCGAGTATTAGATGGCTGATTGTGTGAAGGATGGCATAAAAAAATCCTGGTCCAAGTATCAGGTCAGCCATATAAAGTCCTGGTCCAAGTATTAGACAACTCTTAAAGTCATGGTTCAAGTTTTAGGTAGCCATACTTCAATCCTGGTCCAAGTATTAGGTAGCCACCGAGTCGATTCTCATAAACTCCAGTCCAAGTATCAAAAGTGTCGGCATATAAGTTAGTTATGTTATACTCATGCACAAAGTCTGCATATAGGGTATTCATTTGCAGAGTTATAGAGTATCTCCTATCTTTTGAGTTATGTTCAACTATTGTTTGCCATTGTTTATGTTGACAAGTTCCAGAGTGTCAGGTTGTTGCTACTCCCTTCTCTAGTTTAGTTATCTTTGACATTGCTTTATTTACAGCTTTCAATGTTAAATACCAATGCATTTCTTTGTACTAAGGTCCTTTCTCCTGGGGACCCCTACAATCATGCGCAGGTGCAGACAGGAGCTCAGATCGGCCGTTACAGTAGGAGCCCAAATCTAATGAAGAGATGGTATGCTCCTTTTTTTTCAATAGCCCTATGTTGGTTTGGTCATTTTGAGTTTTTGATGTACATATGGGTAGGCTGGGGACCTGTCCCTGTATTCAATATTGTTTACTCTTTTAGAGGCTTTTGTGGACTAGTTGTACAGTGGTTCAATTTCAGCTTAGTTTGTGGCCTGGATGGCCTTCTGTAGTTTATTTCAGTTTCTATTGTGGCCTTGTCGGCATACTATCTTTGTTATGTTTGTTGAGACCTAGTTGGTCCAATTCTATTCTATGACCGACTGTGACAGGTGGCCCTATTGGCCTAAGAGTTTCAGTTTAGATGATATATAGCTAGTTTCTCGATAACTTTGGAGTCGAGAGCTAGTCGCGTCCTACACCAGTTTTGGGGCATGACATACTTGGTATCAGAGTGAAGTGGTTTCCCAGGGAGTCCACAAAGTTGTATCTAGTAGAGTCTTGCTTATGCATATGTTGTGCACCATATTTATAATCAGGAGGCTACAGGACATTTAGGAGTTGTTTCACTTCTTTTACTAATAGTTCGTGCTATTGAGCAAGGTCATAAGTATTTTGATATCTAAGTTATGTTATTGTTTTAAAGTATAGTATGTCTTTGATGAGGAAGATGACTATGAGATTGACTGGCACCCCAACTTGTGAGGGTACTACCCACCCTCCTATTGATCAAGGAGATAGATCGGAGGCACAAAGTGAGTCTCCTGCTCCCCGAGTGATAGCCCATCTAGCTCCAGTAGGAGCTACAATAGAGAGATGCCTAGCACCCCCAGGTTCAGTACTGCTAGAGGGGGACAGAGTGGTTGATCCTCAAGTAGTGCTTGAAGGACAGGGTCTTGAGGGAGTGGTCTAGTTGATGGATCGCATTGCTGCTCGACAGGAGCAACGGTTGGAGGCGATGGAAGGATATAGGGGTTAGGAAGTTGAGATTTCTGGAGCCCATGAGTTCCTGCATTTGAGGCCTTTAGTGTTTACAAAATTAGACCTGAGTGAGAACCTCCAAGACTCCATTGATCAGACCTATGAAGTGTCGAAGGTCATACAGGTGACAGGGATAGAAGGGGTAGAGTTGGCAGCCTTTAGACTACGTGATGTGGTTATTTTGTGGTATGAGGCTTGGGCTCGATCCAAAGGAGTCGATGTATAGTTAGACAAATGGGAGGAGTTCTATGAGGCCTTTATGCACCAGTATCTGCCCTGGGAGCTTCGATAGGCTCGAGCTAAGTAGTTTTTGTGTTTAGAGCAGGGTAGTATGAGTGTACAAAAGTATTGCCTTTAGTTTAGTTCTTTGGCCAAGTATGCTTTGCATCTGGTTCAAACAATGGAGGATAGGATTTATCAATTTGTGAAAGAACTACAAACCCACAAAGCTCATGATTGTTTGGGAATATCTACCCAGGAGCATATGGATATGCCACTGATACAGGCCTTTGCTCAGAGGGCTAAGGATTTGGTTCGCACATTTTGTAATAACTCATAGAGGATAGGAACATAGGAAGAGGGCCAGAATTGGGAGCTCTTTAGAGAGTCTGGAGGAGACTCTGGGGTTTAGTTGCTCGAACAGCCGGCTTGATATACAGAGAGTGCTCCACCTCAGCTACAACGATCAAGGAGAGACCAGAGTTCAGCTCCATCTAGTTCCCAACATCAGGAAAGACCTCCGGTACCTCCATATTCTTAGTTAGGTAAGAGTCATCCAAGGCAATGTTGTTTGGGTCAGGATATATGTTATCATTATGGACAGCCTAGCCACTATATGCGACGGTGCCTGATGAGGACTAGGGATGATACCGCATAACCGACGGGTTTATCAGCCGCATCATCACCCTCAATTTGACCTCCCAGACCTAATTCTCAGCCTGCAGTAGGCTGTGGTAACGGTAAGAGGGGAGAAGCTTCGGGTTCAGGGTTAGTGTAGAACCGCTTCTATGCTCTAGGTGGTCGCCACGACCAAGAGTCATCACTGATGTTGTTACAGGTACTTTGATTATATTCCCCTGTGTTGTTTATTCTTTGATTTATCTAGTCTCAACTTTTTTGTATGTTACTCCTCTGATAGCAAGTCAATTTTGGATAGCTCCTAAATTATTGGCTAAGTCATTTGTTTTATCTACGCCCATTGGCAAATCTACGTTAGCTGAAAGAGTGCATCGTGGTTGTACAGGTCAAGTATATGATAGATCTACATTTGCTGATCTAGTTGAGCTTGAAATGGTGGAGTTTGATGTTATCGTGAGCATGGATTGGTTAGAAGCGTGTTACTCTAATGTTGATTGTCGAGCAAAGATTGTCAGATTCCAATTTTCAGACGAGCCAGTCCTGGAATGGAAGAGTAATGCTGCTAAACCTAAAGGTATGTTTATTTCATACCTTAAGGCCCAAAAGATGGTGTCTTACGGCTGCATTTCTCACTTAGTTTGAGTCAGAGACTTGACTAGAGAGCCGGTGTCTTTCCAGTCAGTCCAGTTGTAAATGAGTTTTCAGCAGTCTTCCTAGAGAACTTACCTGGAGTTCCTCCTGAGTGTGAGATAGACTTTGCCAGTGATCTAATTCTAGGTGCTCAGCCCATATCAATCCCTCCTTACAGGATGGCTCCGGTAAAGCTAAGTGAGTTAAAGGAGCAGCTGGAAGATCTACTTGAGAAGGGATTTATCGACCTAGTGTATTGCCTTGGGGTACACTAGTGATCTTTTTTAGAAAAGAAAGATGGGTTGTTAAGGATGTGTATTGACTACATGTAGTTGAATAAAGTGATGATTATATAAGTATCCACTTCCTAGGTTGACGACTTATTTGATCAGCTACAGGGTGCCAGATGCTTTTCAAATATTAACTTCATGTCCAGGTACCACCAGTTACGAGTTAGGGAAGTTGATATCCCTAAGACTGCCTTTAGAACCAGGTACAACCATTATGAGTTCTTGGTGATTTAATTTGGGCTTACTAATGCCCTAGTAACAATTATGGATTTGATAAATAGGGTGTTTAGGCCCTTCCTTGATGTATTTGTGATTTTCTTTCTTGATGACATCCTAATTTATTCACGATCAAAGGACGAGCATGAAAATCACCTAAGAGCTATGTTATGATAACACTCAAATCATACTCCTGTAAAAGTATGACGTGGACGTTGTTAATATATAACACAACAAAGGTTGGGGTCGTCCCATAGGGAATATGATCAAGATATAGAATAACACTAGTATTAAATCTTTTAAGGTTTTTATCTGCTAGAAGGGGGTTTTTTAAAAGCAAATATGTAACAATGTTGAGAATGACTAGTGTAAATGTTCCCATGGATTCATAACTACTTCGAGTTTTACACTCGTGATCCATCCCAATGCTTACTTGTAGAACTGATAACTAGGGTTCATCCAAATGACTGCTTCGTTCCCATTGGATGACTATACTCAATCACCGGATTAGGTCTCATGAGCGATTTCAATTCAACAGTTATTAATTTGTTCCAAATTAACTATCTTGTGACTACAAGTCAAGTCGTCAATGTCAGTCCTTGTTGTAATTCTCTTTCCTAATCTCTACTTCTTTAGATTCAATCAACTAAAGAATTCGAGCAAGTCCAAACATTGTGATTTGGTAATAAACATTAAAGACAAAGAGAATATAATACAGGCATTTGGAATTGGTTTAGAATCACTTTGTGCAACCCTAGTTAATTAATTCACCATGGTTCCCAGAATCCTAGTTGTGGAGGTTTTAGTCTTTCATGGTTTTAAGAGAATTATAAGCATTCATAGACAAACACATAATTTAGAACATACAAAGACGATTAGAGGAAGACCCGCTTGGTTATTGCAAGAATTAAGGAAGAACACTTCAAGAACAATGAGAAAATCAATTCAAGAAAGTCTCCTAAAAAATTGAATAGAAAATCAACAACAATTATTTTTCTCCAAATCTGGCTCTCTCAAATCCTTCTGAATGAAAATAAGCTAAAAAGTATTTATACAAATATTTAGAACCTTTTCCTAAGTAAACAGGGAAAACTATTGAATTGTCACTAACTTCACTTATGACCCGTAACTGGATTGTATGGGTCATACCTTTACTCATACAATGCTTGGGAACTTCTGATTTTGGCTAAGTGTTGGAAGCTAATACGACTCATACCATAAACCTACGAGTTGTACTTTCTTGTCGTGTTTGATCCTGAGAGTTCTGGCATCCTCTGAATATTTTCACGGGTGGCTTGGTACGACTCGTACCAGCGTCTTACGACTCATGACTTCCAGTTGCACATTGAGATATGCTATTCTTAAATTCTTTTGAACCTTACTACGGATCCTTGGTATGGGTCTTAGGTAGATGTTATGATCCGTGGTTACTACCCGTACCTGGAGACTTGTTCTATGCAGCATCTTCTAAACTTTTCTACGACTATTGTGATATGGCTCTTACCAGGATGGTACGGCTCATACCACAAGTCATACTTTACCTTTTCCTCAAACAAATGTTCAAGACTTCTCCACAACCCTTAGTACGACTTGTACAGAGGCCCGTAGTTAAGCCTTTTTTTTGCATTTTTTCCTTTTGCACATTTCAACTCCAACATCTATCTTCCCTGAGAACATAGTAAAAGTGCATCATATCTGTATAAATACACTTAAGTCCATGCTTATTACTCAATTTTAAGAGCCAAAAGTGTTGTAAACCCAAAGCACATCATGTTACAGACTCTCCGGGAGCACAAGTTGAATGCTAATTTTTCTAAGTGTAAATTTTTGTTAACATGTATGGCTTTCGTTGGTCATCTGATTAAAGCTAATGGTATAACAGTGGATAGTTAGAAAATAGAGGCAGTAAAAAGTTGGCCCAAACCCTTGAATCCTATAGAGGTTTGTAGCTTTCAAGGTTTTGCAGGCTAGAATCAAGATTTGTAGAAGGTTTTTCTACTATCTCTGCTCCATTGACAAAGTTGACTCATAAAGCAGCTAAGTTCCAGTGGTCAGAGGAGTGCGAGCATAGTTTTTAGGAATTGAAAGATAGGTTAACTTCAGCACCTTATTATGATGCTTCCAGGATTGTCTTAGGCTATGTTTTGATGCAACACGACAAAGTCATTGCCTATTCTTCGAGGCAGCTAAAGAAGAATGAGCAAAATTACCCTACCTATGATCTAGAGTTGGAAGCAGTGGTGTTCACACTGAAGAACTAGAATCACTATTTTTATGCGGTATATGTTGATATTTTTACAAATCATAAGAGCCTTTAGTACCTATTCCAACAGAAGGAGTTGAATTTACGATAGAGAAGGTGGTTAGAATTCCTAAAGGATTATGATGCTAGCATTTTGTACCATCCTAGCAAAGCTAATATTGTGGTTGATGCTTTAAGCCACAAATCAATGGGTAGCTTGAGTGATATAGAAGCTTACAGAGTTGAGATAGTGAAGACTATACAACAGTTAGCTATTCTACATATTCGGTTGCTAGATACTAAAGATGGAGATGTAGTAGTTTAGAACACTGCAGAATCCTCCTTGGTGTCAAAAGTTAAGCAGCAACAATATGAGAATCTGGAATTGGTAGTGCTAAGGGATAGCATTCCACAGCAAAATCAAGCTTTGTTTGAGTGTGGGCCAGATAGAGTGCTCAGATACCAGAATCATTTATGTGTGCTAAATGTGGGCAAGCTACGGGAGAAAATCATGAGGGAAGATCACTACTCATGGTATTCAGTACATCCAAGTGCCATAAAGATGTATCGTGACCTTAAGCAGTTATATTGGTCGAATAACATGAAAAAGAACATCACATGTTTTTTGGTCCAGTATCCTAATTGCTAGCAGGTGAAGGTCGAGCACCAGAGACCTGGAGGCTTGACACAAAATATGGACATTCAAGCCTAGAAGTAGGAAGTGATTAATATGGATTTTATTACTGGGTTGCTACGGACAAGTAAGAAGTGTGACTCCATCCGGTAATACTAGACAGATTGACTAAATCAGCTCGCTTTCTACTAGTTAGGACAACTTATGTCGTGAAATATTATGCAAGGTTGTATATCTGTGAGATAGTTCACCTACATGGAGTTCCTTTATCCATTACTTCAGATAGAGGCGAGTAGTTCACGGTGAACTTTTGGAAGTCTTTCCAGAAAGGTCTAGGCACTTAGGTGAATCTCAGCACTGCATTTCATCCCCAGACAGATGGATCGGTTAAATGCACCATTCAAACACTCGAAGATATGTTATGTGCCAGTATTTTAGACTTTAGAGGAAGCTGGGATAATCATATCCCTTTGATAGAATTTTCTTATAATAATAGTTATCAGGTAAGCATTCAGATAGCTCTGGATAAAGCTTTTTATAGGCGAAAGTGTAGATCGCTAATAGGCTGGTTTGAACTTAGTGAAGCAAAACTATTGGGGCTAGATCTAGTGTAGCAGGCTATTGAAAAAGTGAATCTTATTAGAGATAGACTTCAAACAGCTCGGAGCAGACAAATATCTTATACTTGCATATGTCGTCGAGCATTGGAGTTCTCTATTGATGATTAGATCTTCCTAAATGTGTCAACTATGAAAGGCATCCTGAGATTTGGCTGAAAGGGGAAGCTGATCCCTAGATATGTAAGGCCTTATAGAGTTATCCGCAGGATAGACAAAGTAGCGTATGAGATGGAGTTTCCGCTAGAGTTAGCGGCAGTCCACCCAGTATTTTATGCATCAATTTTGCGGATGTGTATAGGAGACTCGATCCATATTATGCCTATTGATGATGTCCATATTTCTGAGGAGATGACCTATACAGAGGTCCCAATTGCCATCCTTGGACGACAAGTCAGGAAGCTCTGAGCTAAGGAAGTCACCTCCATCAAAGTATTACGCTAAAATAATAGTGTTGAAGGAATAACATGGGAAGCTGAGGAAGAAATAAAGAAGAGGTATATTCACATGTTTATAGTGTCGATGTGATATTGAGATATGCATTCGATACCTAAGTTATTGAGTATGTATTTTGAAGAATGTTAAGCAAAGATAATTCTCACTCGAGGATGAATGTTCCTAAAAGGGGAGGATGTTACACCCCAAAAAGTTTTGGGTGATTTATTTTATGTTTATATGATATATTAAGGGAATTACAGGTTGTATATTGGTCATAGGTGAGGAGGAAAACATGTATGAAGGGAAAAGGGAAGAGTATGTGAAGTTCATGAGTAAGAATAATCTTTAAATGACTATATCTCCCAATCTATAATAAGTTAGGAGCCCTATGACCTATCAAATTAAAAGTATTTGAGTCTAATTTTCAGAAAATGAAACCTCTTATCAACCGGAATTCAGAATAAAAAGTTATAGCCATTTTATGGTAGCACTATCGAGCAGTGATGTGGCCACCACCCAAAAAAAGGGCCACCACACAAACCCCTTTATATTTTGTGGCTTGTATTATAAAATCACTTTCGTCTTTTCTAGAATTGAGATCTTTTTTTCCATTGTTAAATTCTCTCAATTTACAGTAGATAACCAAGGCAACATGAAGGGGAAAGATCAAGTTAAATTCATCAAATTACAAGACAAGTTAAGAGTTCTTTTGCAAGGTGAAAGTGGTGTGTTTGTAGGCTGTCTTGCTGCATTTTGGATAGACAAGGTGCTATGTTTTCTAGCAAACAATTAAAGTAGAACCCTCCTCTTTTAGCCAAGAACTACTTCAAGTAAAAGGGTTAGGGATTCTAGATACTAAATTTGTATGAAATCCTAGCCAAAGCTAGGTAGTGAAAGCCTTGTGGGCTGCCATTTTGGTGACTTTTTTTGGAGCTCATTTTCGCTGAAGTTGAAGGAGATTTACTGCATTATAAATTTGGTTTGTACTTCCTATATGTCACCCTTTGAATAGGGATTCAAGTTAAGATGAAAGTTAAGAATTTTACCCTCTTTAAGCCCCTCAACTTGCAAACCAAAAGCTGAAATTTGGCAGCTAAAGTGAGCTGTCGTTTGACTATTTTTGAGTCAAGTTCTTGCTCGATTTTTCTAGGATTTTAGGTAATTTCTTTGGCTATAAATATACTTCACTTTGAGGGGAAGGATTACAGAAGAAGTAGATTAGTCTTTCTACTGCCTATAAATTTAAGAGACTAAGAAGGTTAAAGGTTGGTCATTGAAGTAGGAAATTGGCTAAGGAAAGTTCATCAGAAAAAGGTATGTAAGGCACCCCGTCCATCGTTCTTTCAAGCACAATTTGTGCGTTGTAAGTTGAATGAGCCAGAAAACTTGTCATGTGTTTTGAGACAGTATGTCAAGCTATATTTAAGCTTTAAGCTCCATGTTTGATTGAAGCTAAATGTTGAGATTATATCTAGCCCAAAGAGGCACTTAAAGTGTAACGTTGTGTTGATTTGTTGTCGTAGTTGTACATCGAGTTGGAGATCCCTTAACATGGGTGTTGTTATATGGTCCTTTAAATTATATTATATATGTTATGTTGATCATGTGTGAGGTTCTGGTAAGCTAGTAAGGGTAAACAATGGTACCAATGCAGTGAGTCCTTGATATGGTCACCTACCTTTATGTATATATATTTTAAAGTTCTTAAGTCTAAAAACAAATTCCATAACTTCTACTCCTTAAGTTATTGGCAAGTTGTCGACAAGTGCTAATGTAGCGAACGTTGATGCTAAGTATTCATAATTGAGCCTAAGTACTCCCAGTTGAGTTCAAGTTGAGTCTTAGATTTATAAATTGAATCTAAGTATTCATGTGGAGTCCAACTAGTCCAAAGTTGAGTCTAAGTATCCAAAGTTGGTTTTGAGAACCAGTAAGAGAGGTGTAGTGTCATGTTCCTCGAGTCTCATGTTCATGCTAGGATTTCAAGTCATGTGTTATTTACCCTTTCAATTAGTTGATAGAGGTTTTATATGCACTTGGTCCTCCGATTGGACCCATTATCTAAGTCAGTTACTTTGCATTATTCAGTTGGTCCTCCACGTTAGACCTGGTATCTGAGTCAGATATTTATTGCATTGTTCAGTTTCTCACATGCATAATTTGCATGTTGTTTACCACATGCCCTCTTTGGTTCGAGTATCAAATGGCTGATTGTACGGTGCCACACGCCCTATCTGGTTTGAGTATTAGATGGATGGTTGTCCGAAGGATGGTATATAAAAATCCTAGTCCAAGTATCAGGCAACTCTTAAAGTCCTGGTCCAAGTATCAGGTAGCCACTGAGTCGATTCTTATAAACTTCAGTCCAAGTATCAAAAGTGTTAGCATATGAGTCAGTCATGTTATACTCATGCACTGAGTCTGCAAATAGGGTAGTCAGTTGCAGACTTATAAAGTATCTCTCTCTACCCTACCTTTTGAGTTATGTTCAGCTATTGTTTGCTATTATTTATGTTGGCAGGTTCCAGAGTGTCAAGTAGTTGCTATTCCCTTCTCTGGTTAAGTTATTTTTCGCATTGCTTTATTTACAACTTTTAGTCTTAAATACCAGTGCATTTCTTTATATTGACATCCTTTCTCCTGGGAAACCCTGTAATTGTGTTGTAGGTACATATAGGAGCTCAGATCGACCGATACAACAAGAGCCTAGATCCAGCAAAGAAATAGTACGCTCCTTTATTTTAGAATCCTTATGTTTGTTTGGTTATTTTGAGTTTTTGAAGTACATATGGGTAGGCTGGGGCCTTATCCCGTGCATTCAGTATTTTTTACTCTTTTGAAGGCTTTTTGGACTAGTTGTACAGTGGTTCAGTTTTAGCATAGTTTGTGGCCTAGCTGGCCTTCCACAGTTTAGTTTAGTTTCTATTGTAGCTTTATCAGCATGCTATCTTTGTTATATTTGTTGAGACCTAGTCAGTCCAATTCTATACTATGACTGATTGTGACAGGTGGCCCTGTTGGCCTAAGGGTTACAATTATATAGTCGGTTTCTATATCATTTCAGAGTCAAGAGCCAGTCGCGCCCTATCCCAATTTTGAGGCATGACAATTACCCTACCTCTCTGGTGCTGCAGGAGGTGCAACAAGTTTCAAAGGGTCCACCACTTTATCCCCTTCAGTTGGTACTAGACCTGGGGGTGTTAGGCGTCTCTCTACTATAGGTCTTGCTGGAGCTTGAGGGTCTATGACTCTGGGAACTGGAGACTTACTTTGTTCCTCTGATCTATCCCCCTAATCGACATGAGGGAAGTTAGTACCCTCATCAACTGCTCTGCCGATCAATCTCATAGCCATTTTCCTCATCACAAGCATACTCTAAAACATAAGCATGATTTAGACTTCAGATAACACTTACAACGTCACTCTAAAGAACAATCTAGTAGTGAATAAAGTTAAACAACTCCAAAATGCCCTGTAGCCTCCTAATTATAAGTATGAATTTTAACATACCCATAAGCAACACTCTATTAGACATGGCTTAGTGGATTCCTTGGGACTAAACTATGCTCCAATACTAAGTTTATCACATGCTAAAACTGGGGTAAGGCGTGACTAGTACTTGATTCTAAAGTGATCGAGAAACCGAATGTATCGTGTCTGTGTTGCAACCCTTAGGCCAATTGGGCCACCTATCACAGTAAACTATAGCATAGGAATGGATCAACCAGGTCTCAACATACATAACCAATGATAGAATGCCGACAAGCTAATAATAATAACTGAGATGAACTGTGAAAGGCCAGCAAGACCACGCAGTGAACTGAAACTTACAATAGAACAACTAGTACACAAAAGCCTCTAAAGAGTAAGCAAACTAAAATGCACAGGATAGGGCCTGGCCTACGCATACTATGCAAAAAAACTCAATAAAACCAATTCTAGACACATGGTTCCTGGAAGAAAGAAGCATACAAACTCTAGGCTGAATTTGGGCTCCTACTGCAATTGTCGATCTGAGCCCCTATCTGTACCTGCAACACGATTATAGGGGTCTACAAGTGATGGGATGTTAGTACAAAGATATGCGCGCGTATGTAAGACTGAAAGCTGTAAGTAAAATAATGCCAAAGAAAAGCTAAATTGAATAAGGGAGTAGCAACAACCTAATACTCTAGAACCTGTTAACATAGGCAATAGCAATAACAACTCTATAATATCCCGTTCTCTTAGAGGAAGCTCCCCACTATAGACCATGATCTTTAAGTGTTTGGAAGGGTGATCATGGTGAACGAAGTCATTTTTAAAAGAAAAGAAGTGATAAAAAGTGGGAATTGTGGAAGTAAAGTGTCCCAAGGAATCACTACACATGCTTGAAAGAACGATTCATCAGTTAGTCCATTATTTGAAACAGAACTCGATATGTAGATAGACCCAAACCCATTGGATTTAGTTGAAAATATGAGTTAAGATCAATTCATAAGTGTGGTATGTGTATTAGATATGAATTAAGGTCATAATGAACCTCTAGTACAAAGTTGAGTTCAGAGCCTACATACCAATTGAGTTTTCATATAAGTTCTTACACGGGTAAGCTTTAAACGACCATAAATTCCATTTTGCAAAGTATTTTTGGGTGATTTAACCTTTTAGATTAAATAACTTTGAGTCTTCTTTCCAACTCCTCTACCCTTGTGTCAATTAGAGTTTCGAGTAAAAAGTTATGAGCAGTTTAGTGGAGCACTATCAGGTTCGACAGGAAGAATGATGGTCCATCGACCAACTAATGGCTCATAATTTGGGCCTTCATTTGGGGCCTGAAACTGCAAAATTGCACCCAAAATTGATGGGCAAGTTGAGGTCCGTCAACCAACCGATGACTCATCATTTAGGCCGTCACCTGGGGATTTTTGGAGTTTTAAAAGCCCCCTTAAACGTTTTTTTACTTTTCCGCCTCCAGATCAACCCTATATGTTCCAAGAGCTCTCTTCAACCACCCTAAGTCTAGGTAAGTATTCTCAATCATAATACAATATAAACCATGAATTTCTTGATGATTCTAACATCAACATTATCTTTCTATCTCTATCAAGATCAAGAACAACTTTTGAGTTTCAACACTTGAAATCTTGAGAACTCCTCCTTCCTCCAAGTAAGTAACTCTCCTAAAACCTTACATGATTATAGTTTTCTATGCCTTAGCGATTTTTAAGACCACAGACTAGTTGGTCAGTGCTACGAATCCATGAGTTCATGTCATCACGTAGGTTTAGGGTTTGGGGGACTGTTTTGGGGTTGAGGATGGATATGGTTGTTTTGGATGGACTTGTAATAGTTATTCATGTTGTTAAGGGGCAATAGAAAGGGGTGGTGTTAGTACTTCCCATCCATAATAGGCTCGAACTTCCTATGCCTTCCAGATATTCGATATAATGCCTTTCTGACTTGAATTTCGTTGTTAAGCTATTGATTGTAGTTCCTATCCACATAATTGTTGTAGATTGATATTATAAAAGGATTTTTTCTTCATTGTGATAGTTTTGAGACCAAGGATAAGGTATTTACGGATATCTCTTGTGCGAGAGCACTTTGTTTCATTCTACATACCACGCTTCATGAAATTTCCACATAAAACACTTCTTAAATTGTTAGGGTTGAGGTCAAGAACGTATGTCCATAATAAATGATTTTCAAAACTCATCGAGTTCCTAAATATGTATTATGATTATCCTTGATTTTCCACAATTCCTATGAATCTTTTTGCTGAAACGAGTCAAACTCTATGATTTATGATTTTTCCTCTAAAAGAAAAGTTTCAATTATTTTTATGCATAATGACTATGACATAATGGCTTATAAATTTAAAGTCCTTATGACGAGGAAGAACAATGATTATGATACGAAAATGACTAATGATGACAAGCTTGGTTGCTAATTATGATTTCATGTAAATCATATTACATAATGAAAAAGGAGTAGTATTAATAACTGAGAAGGCTTCATGCCTGAAACGACATATGCCACCGTAGGATGATGGATTGTTTCCGTTGGTTTGTGAGACTCCTATATGCTCGGTATGGGCTGTTATGGATCCTTGCTAGTACTATGATATGTATGTCCCATACTGCAGTAAGGTATGAGATGGCTTAGCTGATCAGGCAGAGATCAGACTCCATGTTTACATGGTGGTTTATTGATAATGCTCAAATACACTCCTCGTTTAGAGAAAGTTTAAGAAATTATTTTATCAAAACAAATATGCCCGATGGATGTCGAGGTCGAATCCCACAGAGATTAGTGAATCATTTGCGCAAGCGTTGTTTTAGGAAATTTGAATTAACTCGCACCAATTAAGAAAAATAATACAGTAAATGTTTTGGGGGAAAATGAAGTTAACAATATTGTGGATTTCAAAGCAGCTTAACAAAATAACCAAAATTGATAGACAATAATGAGTGAAGACTAGGGTGTGGTGTAGATGGGGTGCTAATCAAATAAGGATATGATAGCTCATCAAATAATTGCGAATAAGTGTAAATAACTTTGGACGAAATGGCACTCTATGTTTTAAACCTCATGGATGACCTTTTCTATAGTCTTTTCGAACTTCAAGACAGAATTCAATTAGCCCAACAGAGTTTGGGTTGATAGCTGAGCTATTTATAGCCATCAACTACTAATTAGGAATATGAACATGGGTTTTGCCTATTTCTAGCCCAACTCTACACAATCACATCCATTTCTACCAACAAATTCTCTCCCCATACTTGAATTCTTCTTTTCAAGCTAAAATCAAGTAATAAAAGTAAACCCACATTTGCAACTATGGATCATCAATTATAAATCGGAGCGAACTCAATAGATTTACACTAATTAAAAAATATTAAGATGAATCTAGAAATACCCAATCTAATTAAGCACCCATCATCACACATCTCTATTTGATTATTTAGCTACTCTTGATTAAGAAACTAAAGAGTATAGTCATCAATAAACTCAATGATTTCATTAGTAAGATCAAGCAAAATCAAACTCAAAATATGTCTGCAACAATGGTTATACCTTGCTAAGGAAAAAGATGAAAATAAGAAAAGCAATATTCAACAATCGACTCCAATGGAGTTCTTCTCCTTCCAAGGAAAAAGGAATGTTCAAAAAGCTAAAAAAAAGTAAAAGTTCTGTACAAAGTACTTTCTTCTAGACTATATATAAAAATAGGGCAACCAATCTCCTCTTTTTCTAGTGGTGGATATAATTGCACCTGTTCAGGCATTTTGTCACTTGCGGGGGAGCCGACAATTCACCGGTTCCATTCCACGAATCACCTTCCATTATTTACTGCACTTCCGGTGATTAGTCAGGACAATTCGGCGGTTCGCGGGCCTTCATTCGAAATCCGCCGATTCATTTGCTCCTCAAATCAAAAAGTGCAAGCACATGTAGGAGATTTAACTTATAAGTCACCAATTTATGTCAGCGGCCGCCGGTTGCATATTATCCTAAAGTTAGTGGTCATCTGCTTTTGACCGACATTTCGCTGGTGTCCTCCGGTGTAGCATCGGTTTTCACCTGATTTCATTCTTTTTACTCCACTTCTTGCTGTATTCTTCAACTCAAATACCTGTACATAAAAAGGAAAAAAAAACATAAAAATTCATCTAAATGACTTGAAAACTAAGCTAAAGCTCATGCTCAAGAGCCTAATGAGTTGGCAAATTACCATCTCATCAAACCCCCTAACTTGAACCATTGCTTGTCCTCAAGTAATGCAATTCTTATCAGTTAAGAAACATGCTATTCTACAAGAGTTTAGACATCAATAACCACTTACTCTGTGAAAACGCAAAAAAAATGCTCACCAGCCCACCGAAAAGAAAACAAATTCCTTAAAGAAATCAAAGAAAAAAACAATGGAAACATTTCAAGAGGCCACCATAATTCAAGGGCATGATCCACAAATGCTTTTATTTTTTAAAACAAGGACATGGTTTATCCAAAGAGATACATATAACATCTCAATTCATAATATTTGCACATTCAATTCTTGCCTTAGAGCTCGCACTACTCATGCCTCAATCACACCTTTACCTTAATGCAAGTGTGTCCTCAAAAGGAATGATGCCACTCACCAAGGAGAGAATCCCTTTTTCTATCATGAATTAATGCACACACTAGGGGTTTTAGAAATAGATGGTCACACTCACTCTCCCATAGGCTTGATCTTCATGTAATTCGCCACTAATATAGGGTAGCTACACTCAAAATCAATTAGGACTTGCGAGTCATGATGAAGGCTAGGGGTAATTGTAAGACAATTATTTGGATCTAGTGACTAGATCCTCCCTAATGCCTTTATGTGAACACTGCCAACCGTTCCCATCTAACTTTTTTTATATTGCTCCACCTTATTCCTCCGTTTGCAACCATTTTTCTCTTTTATTATTCAAAGATCTTCCTTGTAGCTCCTTTGGCTATCACATTAAGCCTTGTCTAATCAAGAGGTAACACCATTCCACTTCTCTTTTCTCTTTTGGTATCTTAAGGTTTCTTAACTCATCATTTCATTCTTTTTGTAACAATTTGGGGCTACCTCAGATTTATGTTTCTTATATATCCCCCTTTCTTGAAAACCCCCAAACTTAGGCTCTTTGCCTCTTACTCACAGATTTCCTTATCTCTCCCGGGGCCTTTAAGTCTACAGCCCCCATTTTTTTATTTGATCACCACTAGCAATTAGGGAGGATGGGCGCCAAGAAGAGGGAATCAAAAAGGGACATCAGCTTGTAATGCGGTTTCCAAATATGTACAAGTCAAAAGACTCAACATTGGCTAGCAATAGAAGAAATTTTCGGAGGCCATTTTGAGTAGAGTGACTGGTCAAATGAAAGCTTAAAATTTTGTTCTAAGTAAAACTACATCTAGTATTTCGCCTTGAGTAATACTTAGGGCAAGTTCTAGACAAGAAGCTATACATGAGATTTACAAATATCCTTACCACACAAGGCATCAGACCCAAAGATTTCACAAAAGTAATTATCATCACAAGATATTGATTCAAGACATTAGAGCATGTGAATTCATAAGACAAATAAGGAATCTACAATGTATGACAAAATAGTGATACATTATCATTGAAAATTCCCATTTTTTTTTCATTTCTCATTTTCATGCCACATTTCAAAATTTTGTTGGTGGTACCTCTCAAAACAGCTCCACAGAAGACTCAAAAAAGACATGGCATTTTCCCTTAAGAGAGTCACCTCACAATCTATCATCGGGAAGTGCCAACCCGGTTAGACGACAAAGAAAGAAAAAAAAGATGCTCCTTGAGAAGAACCATGGTATGAAGAAAACCCTTGGAGTTTGATTACTATTCTACTATTTACATAGGAAAACAAAAGAGTTCGGGTCACAAAACAACATTTGACAATTCAAAGCAAGGATCCATTTTCAACACTAATATTCAAAAATCAGTCATCTCATTGTGCTGCATCAAGGTTTAACCTCCCCCCGAGACCTCCCCCACTTCAAACAATACATTGCCGCCAATGGAAAAAGAAAAGACAACAAGTTGAAGGGGACTTCCTAAAAGAATTAGTGATTGGGACGAAGGACCCCGGAGTATGTGGCTACATAAAAATGCCAAGAAGATGTTTCTGATGCAGTCGATATCAATGGATCAAGTGGGAGTTCTAATGGTTTCCCAGGTTTGAGAACCACCCATTTATCCGACAAGGTTCTAAGCTCATGATATGAAGTTGTATCTACCCCACTAGGTTTTGGAGATGTTTATAGTTCTCTCATAGTGAGCATTGAAGGTGGTGATGGTCGGCTATGATATATTTCTTCATCAAACACCATTTCTGACGAACTGGCATACCCCACCCACAATCATCTGGTGGGCTTTTGGGTGCCTCGGGCTGTGATGTCACTGTAGCTAGGTTAGGAGGGATTGGGTTGCTAGCATGTGGAGGTGCAGTGAGTGTAGCTACATCCTTCCTCAAAGCAATCACATCATTTTCTAAGACCTCAACTGTAGCACAAAGACCTCTCAACTTATCTCTAGCAGGTTGCATGGATTTCTTAATAGCTTGTTAGATCATGGAAGGGATGGCCTTTGCTAACTTTACAATCTGACTCTCATGGGCTTGGGCCATTTTTGCTATTTTGAACAAGTCAGTTGGTGTGGAGGCAGGAACTTCAGTTGCTTGGAACTTGCCTTCAGTTGTGGTAGAGAGCATAGAAGGTGGTGGTTGAGTCCTGTTCTCTGTACATTTGGCCCTCTTTAAGTATGGGTCATCTTTATTAGTTTTGGTGTCCATTGTAATCACACCGTCAGCCTGTACAGTTTAATCCAATGGCTGGAACAAAGGGCATGAAGCCCACATACGCAACATACTCACAAGGCTAGGATATGGTAATGATGTTTCCTGCTATTTGGCCCTTCTTTTGAATTTATTTGCAATTATTTCTCCAACATTGATGTGTATATGATCCATAATGTAGGCTATAATAATTGCAACTTCAATTGGGACTTCTGTTGTATTCTGTGAAGGAATTAACCGAGCACATACCAAATCTAGCCACATACGGGCATCAAATATTAGATCATGATGATGAATTAGACCCTTGGAGATGGGCCACTATGGTTGGTCTATCACAATTATATTAGCTACCCATTGGAATTGGTTCTCTTTATCTTCCACCTTCTTACGGAACACTGACTTTGGTTGGATTGGCTTAGCTCAATAGAGGGAATTTACTGCTTTTGGAGTTATGGGCACCTCTTTACCATGCACCCATACAGACGGTAGGCATGACATTGTATCTATTTATCCTTTGTGTTTTAGGATGCTTTGTCGCACCTTGTATGATGCATAGAACTCCAACACCAACTAAGGAATGTAGGGGTCGACGGGTATGGTGAATTGACCCCAATCTTGTATGCAATCTGATAGTAGATATTGGGAAAATCAGTTTTGAAGGACTCTACCTCAAATTGTGTTTCTGCACGGATGGATCACTTTTACTTGAAGGACATGTAATACTTTTCCATTCCGGCCATCCCAATGCGAATATGTGCTATACGTTGGGTTTCATCAAAAGATAAGTTTCGTGCATCGATGTTGCTCATTGGTTCTTATCCTTTTCTCATTCATCTGGATGTGGAAATGATGCTGCAGACTAAGGTTAGTATTATGCACAAAATTGGGAAAACACTCAGAATATTGGAGAAAAAAACAATATCCAAAGGTTTGCAAGGTGACCCAGGTGATATCGGCGAAACAACGGCGAAAGGCGAAGACGACTCCGCAGCGCACCGATGAGTTTGCCGGCAGTAACCAGTAAACTGGGTAGAAGCCTCAATCATAGGCGCCCCCACTGGCGAATCGCCGCTCCGGAATCACGAAATGCCACAGAAATGCGGGTTCGTGATCGAAGCCAAAAAGTTTTGATCAGACCTACGGTTTCACCAGCGATTCACCGAACATGACCGGCGGTTCACCGATGGGTTGTCTCCCACTCGGTTGAATCAAAGTGCTTCTCCATAACCATTTACACTTACATATTCCATCCGAATTAATAACGACAAATTTCCCTTAAGAAAGTTGTTATTCTATCTATCATTAGGCAAGTTGTGAAGGTGACACACTCGGGGTTACTCAGAGTTCACCCCCAAATTAAAAAAAAACAACAAACCACACATCACAAAACAAAACATGAGGCAATCAAGTAAATACAAAACATCAGCAGTATCTACTCTTATCACACATCATTATGGATTTTCATTCTTAATTTGAGCATAAGCTAGAAAAGACAGACCAAAATAAGATGTGATAATGAGTGGAGAGGGCCTTGCACTTGCTCACCGATGGTATCCCTGAATTTTTGGGAATATAGGTGGGGTGAGAATGAAAATAGGGTGAAATATTTAAATGTGAAGAAAAGGGAAGGTGATTGGGAAAGAGGGAGGTGGATATTAATGGAGGTTAGGTGGAAAATTAGTTTGTTGGGAGTATGAGAGATGGTGGAAAAAAGGGAAAGTGGGGATTATAAGGTCAACTTTCTGAGAAGAAAACAAACATATATCGGGCATACCGGCAATTCCCGATGAGAACCGGCACGCCGCCGATGTGTGCGCCAATGAGCATTACCTATGCAGGTCTCCTAATTTGGAACCGGCGAACGCCGGCATCTTGCGGATTGACATCGGCATTTTGCTGGGAAAGATGCAAAAATCGGACATGGCTAACTCTACTAAATCTGCTGAGTTGACTTTCTAGAAAATTGTTACAAGGCAATTTCTATATACCCTTCAAGCTATAACTGAATCACCGACTGGAGTAGAGACTGAGAAGGGTTCTGATAATATTTCGGGACTGATTCCGAAACTACTGGTAAAATAGGGCGTCATGAAAGACAAAGTAGCCCCTGAATGTAACAATGCATATATGAAAGGTGGAATACTCTTAACATACCAGTGACTATGTCTGGGGAGACCTCCTGCTTCTGACCAAATGCTAGGGCATAGAATTTCTTTTGACGCTGACCACCACCGGCACTAGTAGATGCCCCCTGCTGGGTTGGGCGTACTGGTGGAGATGCTGAACTGGAGGTTGGGCCCCAACCCCTATCATGACCCTATTTGGATGTTGGGCAATCTCTAAGTATATGTTCAGGCTTCCCGCATCCCAAACAAGCACCTGAACTTTCTAAGCACTGACCCACGTGTCTCCGGCCACATCTGCTACACTCTAGAGGGCTGGTCTCTGGGGGTCTGCTACTCTAGCCTCTCGATCCTGATGCTCGTCCCCTCTAATCACTCCAGGATCGGGATGGCACACTCATAGCTAAAAGCGCCGGGGCTGAAGATCTCTGGTGGGACTGCTGACGGTGCCCACTAGGTCTCTGCTAGGAGAATTCAAATCTATCTGTCCATGCCCTCTTGGCCTCTCTCTCCCGCTCACTCATCCGCATCGCCTCCATTTACTGGCCGTACAGGACTATCTGAGAAAATTCAATGTCCTGATGAAGCATCACATTATGAAAATCCTTGACTAGGTAGTCTGCTACCCAATGAACGAACTGGCTCACTCGGGCTATTTGATCCACCACCATCTCAGGTACATAGTTGGACAGATGAGTGAACTCCAAGGCATACTCCTGAACTATCATCTTCCTTTTCTTTAGGTTCACAAACTCGGTTGCATTGATCTCCCTCAACTCATGAGGGAAGAACTGATCTAGAAATGATGCATGAAACTCATCCCAACCAATAGGGCCTACTCCAACTGCTCTACTATCCTTCCATTGCTTGAACCAGATGTGCGGCACCCCTTTCAACTGATACGAGGATAGATCGGTGCACTCCTGTCTGGTCACTGTTCGGTGGTGTAGTGACTACACGCAAGTGGACGTGGTCGAACAAGTAGTAAAGTGGCTTATGTAAACCCAAGTATCGATCCCACAAGGACTGAACTACAGTACTAATTAACTTAAACGTCAGTGAACTATGTCTTTATGAATGCAGACAACCAATTAAACAATATTTTGAGAGTTAAGTTTGCTAAGTAATAAAAGTCTAAGTTAAGATTATATAATTTGAGTCTAAACAGTAGTAATGAGCAAGCTGAGGTTAAAACAAGCATGCAGGGAAGTAATTTATCAATTAAATTCAGCTAATCTTTTCTTCGATTGCTAGTCAAGAATTATTGCCTATGGATTGGATCTTTCGACTCCTATCCAACTAAGAATCATTAAACCTTAATCTACATTTCGGTGATAAAAGAATTTCATGCTCTAGCCATACAATACCGATTCCTTAATTGACTAATAAGACTTTCAAATATATTTCTATTCTGAATGTAAATCAATTCTCAGTTTTCTAAACTAAGAATAGATCATATCCTACCAATTCACATCTTTCCAATTTCTTTCCTTTTCAAAATCAAAAATTGATTTCTAGATATACATTAACATTGGCCAAACATTAATGCAGTAAAAACAAGAATTGATAGAACAACCATTGAAGGAAAGATGAAAACTGAAATGAACAACAATTACATTCCACTACAATTGTTCTTAACCTCAGCAAGAAGTGAATTTAGCCACTCATTTGTGGATTAAACATCATCAAATAAGTAGAATTCATACAAACAATTGAGATAAAAGAGAAAGAGATAGAGAAGAACCCTAGAATTTTCGTCCTCTCAACTGCCTGTAACCCACGTTCTTGCTCAACCAAGTCAGAATGTTTAAAATAAAACCTAAGTGTGCTATTTATACTCTCGAGAATGTTTCCTGGAATAACAAGCAACGTGGCACAGAGTGTATCGCGGAGCACTACCTCCGTGCTACGGGGGTATTGCGGACCCTCACTGGAAGTCGGCTCCTCAGCAATTTCACCTTAGCGTGGCACGGCTTGCATCGCGGAGCTTTGCCTCTGTGCCACGGTGCTATCGCGCACCTTCACTGGAACTTGATGTTCCAGGTAATTGTACTCAACGTGACATGGAATGCATCGCGGAGCACTGCCTCCGTGTCACGGAGGTAACGCGAACCTCCACTGGAAATTGCCAAAATTGTTTCATCTGAGGCAGAATGCCTCCGCAATGGCAGCGTGACACGGCTCCATCGCGGAGCCATTATTTTGTTGCTCTCCCTTGTCATTTTCCACTCCTTGTTTCCAATTTCATTCCCGATCTTCACCAACATGTATATTAGCTTCCAAAATTTCCTTTTACCTGCAAAACAACACTAATCATGTTGGTTCGTATAAATTCACATTTAACTAAAAATAACATGAGAATGTACACATAACGATAGATAAACAAGTTAAAACGAATCATTTGAGTATCACTTGGGCATGCAATTCTGCCCAAGATCACTTACCCCACACTTAAAACCTTGTTCGTCCTCGAACAATACTCTCACATCTCATGCAATTGACACCCACGCATAACTACTTTGGCTCGACAATTCAAGCTACGGCTATACCAATTATTTAATATAGCAAATCATCAAGAAAACATGCATGGTCTCATCAATACAATGAAGTACACCACATTAAGATCTCCTAAGCTCAAGAATAAATTATCGATCTTGGCAAACGCTTGCAAATCAACTGATCAAGACATCCGACACGAAATTTAATCTCTCGTCAAGCATGTGCCCTCGCAACATAAAAGAATTAACCCATTTGCCATCATATGCTTCCCAAAGCACTACATGTAGGGGTATATGAATACGATTTCGCTCTCTCTCCCAAAGAATTCACATGCATCATGTCATGAACCATAGGCTTGCCTCTAGTGTATTACTCCACTAATATAAGGACGCGTGATGTAAGATCATGTAGGACTTGACGGGTTGTAATGTAAGCTAAGGAACTAGTAAATACTGGGCTAACCAATAATAGCAACTAGCTTCCTTAAGCGCTTTTGAATACATCCCACCATCATTATGGTCATTGTTTCTTCCTTCATCCTCTCATTCTTTGAAATTGTTTTCTTTGTTTTTGTTCCCATTTCTTCAAGCACAATCAACTTACTAGCAAAGATTAGTTATACATCTTTATTTTATTTAATTTCAGCAAGTGCACCTTTGACCTTTCTTTAACTTTCACAACTTCCTCTTTTCCTTCCGTTTCACAATTCTCACTCCTTTACACTGTGGGAAAATTGTTTTTCTTGAGCGCTTAAGAGTTTTGGATCAAATTCACGGCTAATAAAAAGAAGGGATTAAGCTCGGTTTGTACCTCTTCAAAGAAAAGAAAAAAATAGGCGAAAGACTCAATGGGGCTAACTAGGATGCACATTCAAGGTAGGTATGATAATGGAGAAACTTTCGGTTTAATCAAATAAATACCTACATCCTTTCCTATAATACACATCCTTCATTTCGTTTAATACACACACCAGGCAGTTCTAGACACTTCACAATAGCATGGAATAATCGAAACCTCACCTCACACTCATTGCACATGCTCAACTCAAGACATATTCACAGACTCTTCAATCAGCTAATTAAAAGAATTCACTATTAAGCCTCGATCACAACGAATCGAACTCTATGGCCTAGGTATCTCAACATGTTTACGCATTTGCATGCTTTCATACGAATCACCTTTGCATCTTAATATCATGTACAACATGTAGCAAGAACTCCGAACCATGAAGTAACGACACGTTTGGGAAACAAAGAAAATAAAGAAAAGAAAGAAAAAAACTACTCCGATCGACTACGTTTCCCTTAAGACGGTCATCATCCATCCATCATAGGGAACGGTCACTATCTACGACTTCGGTTCAATGGGACTATTCTCGGTAAAAGCACCGAAAACAAAGGCTGAGAAACCCAACATAAAAATTTCAAAAAAATTCGATAGAAAAAGATAAAAATTTTAATATTTACACCACACAAAACAACAGCAGCTCGACACAACACACAACAGCTCAACATTCATTTCAACACCAACTTAATTACAGAACATACAACACAGAGTCCCAAGGTGACATTTTGCACAGGCACAACAACAACAAAAAAAACATAAACATAAAAATAAACAAAGCAGCTGGCACCTAACTACTCCCACCCCACACTTAAACCGAACACTGTCCCCAGCGTTCACATAATTTCACATATCACAAAGGTTGGGTGGTGAAACTCCCTGATCAATCGAAGTATTCAACTTCTTCATCAGGTGCCGTTGCTTTGTCTCCCATATCCGAATCGCCCCCGCCGTCCTCGTCTGACTCAACATCTGAGTCCTCCCGGCGTGTCTCCTCATCGTTGGGGACATCATCATCTACGGGCTCCACAAATGCAGGCCCCACTCTGCATAGAGCCTAGGCATTCTTGCCGAATGGGTAATCCAATTCGAGCTGCCAAAGCTCATCCTCTGTTGCCGGCCTCCCACCTATGTGCAGCTGCAACATCTGCAACCCGTACATGCGGGCCATATACTGGTCATCCCGAGCATGTCGCTCGGCTAGTGTGAGCACCGACCCATAGGTAGTGTCAGGTGCCTTGGTTTTAGTGACATCCAAGGCACGCCTGTCAATTTGTGGGATGTAATCCAGGGCCTCTTCCTCAATATCATGGCCCCTCAGGAACGTGGTAAGCAAACCACCGAACCCGTATCTATGCCCCTGATGCAGTCGGGCTCTCTTCATGGCGGAGATGATTACCGCCCCAACATTGATCTCTAGCCCTTTCATTAGGGCATACACCAAGCACACTCTATCCCGGGTGACATCTGTCATGTGCACCCCCAGGATCAAGCAGGAACACACAATTTTTAGCCTAATCCGGGCTTCCCGATTCATCTGAGAGTAGGGAAATGTCCGATGGTAGCCCCTCTCCTTGTGCCTACTCCACCTTGCTGTCGATCGGGCTCCACATAGGGTGCGTCTAATGTCCGCATAGGGTGGAGTGATGTTCAGCTGCCTAAGGACATGAGCATCTGTGTCTCGCGCCCCCAGGATTGCATTCAAATGATGGGGCTCAAAAGTGACAACCTGCCTCCTGATTTTGACAGTGTGACTGCGTAGAGTCGGGTTCCAGTTGGCATAGAACTCCCGGATAAGATGGAGATTGCACTCCCTGGGCTCTTCAAATATGAAGTTCAGCCTAGCAGTGTCAATCTGGTGTACAATCCGCGGGAATTCTTATGCCAGCGGCTCCCGTGCTATCTGCTCCTCCGGGAAGTATTTGGTTTCTTTGTGTTTTGCATACCACTTCTTCCCCTCATCAATCACCCATCGGGTTCCGTATTGTCGGCGTTGGCCTCGCGGAACCGCTGGTGCTGCTGGAACTGCTGTTCCCAATCTCACCCTTTTTCTGCTGGTGCCCGATGTGGATGCGCCCTTGCCCTTGTCTTGTCGGCCTGACATTGTTCCTATACATTCAAACAGACAGTCCCAATGTTACTCAAGTCATAATTAGCTTCAACTAAGGTTGGGTTTAATTGGGTCACCCCACACTTAATCTTAAGCCACAATACCAACAATTCGACAAGACATTCATACTTTTCCAATTCTTAACATTCAACATGCTTAGTGCATTCATATAAGTCGATGGAACAATTACTATGTACTACTCAGACTTCGTACAACGAATAAAAATATCGCCATCGATTCCATTACATCTCATAGCACTTAGCGAATTTTTTCAACAACCTATGCAATTCTCCAATTTCATTTTCCCGAAAATCCCTTGTCTACTTAGCATATTCAACATCAATCACACTATATTTTGCTTCCCCCAACATGCACAACCCAATTCTTTTCAACATTTCAAAGAATTTAGTCTTCTTCCTATTCAATTTTCAACCCTAGCTATCAATTTTGCAAGAATTCAATAAAACATGCAATCATCGAGTTCATATATTCAAAACGATACTATGAACATCAACCCATCATAACTCAAGTGAATTCAAGCTTAATTATCACTTAGGGAAAGGTTTAATCACCAAACATATTCAAGAATAAAAAATTTGAGCAAAACTGAGGTAGAGTTCAAGAACATACCTTTAATTTGATGAAATTGAAGAAAACTTGAAGAAAATTGATGCCTAGGTTCGTGTCACGTTGACGGAGAAGGGGATTTGGGGTGTGGGTCGCGGAGGAAGTGAAAAAATAGGAAGAAAATGAGGGGATTTGGGGTTTTAAAAGGTATTTTTCGCGCGGGTTACCCGGTGACCCAGTGTGACCCGACGCGAATTAACCCTCAACGTGTCACGAAGGGTAACGCGGAGCAGCCCCTCCATGACACAGAGCCATCGCGCCAGTGTTCTGGATTTTAAAAAATCCAGAACAAGTCTCAACGTGTCATAGAGGATAACACAGAGCACCTCCTCCGTGACACGGAGCCATCTCGCAAGCTCACTGTAATGTGCCAATTTTTATTTTCTCACCTCGATTTTTTTCCTTTGCATTTCTTTGCATTTTTGCCCTCCGTTCCACCTGAAAATCATTTCACCACAACAAAATTGGTTAGACCTCACAGGTTTCAACACAAAAGAATTTTTATTTTTCTTTTTCTTTGTTTTTCTCTTTTTATTTTTTTTCTTTTTTTTCAAATAGTTCTATTCATCTATCTCCATTCCTCCTTACAGGATGGCTCCAGCCGAGCTAAAAGAGTTAAAAGAACAGTTGAAGGACTTGTTGGATAAGGGTTTCATTAGAGCGATCAAGTCTCCATAGAGTGCACCAGTTCTTTTTGTTCAGAAGAAAGATGGATCCCTTCGAATGTGTATTGATTATCGGTAGCTGAATAAGGTCACTGTCAAGAATAAGTACCCCTTGCCCAGGATTGATGATTTATTTTACCAGCTCCAGGGTGCCAGGTGTTTCTCGAAGATAGATCTCAGGTCCGGGTATCATCAGTTTTGAGTTCGAGAGTGTGATATCCCAAAGACAACCTTCAGAACCTGGTATGGCCATTATGAGTTCATAGTCATATCATTTGGACTAACCAATGCTCCTATAGCCTTTATGGATCTGATGAATAAGGTGTTCAAGGCGTATCTATACATGTTTGTGATTGTGTTCATTGACGACATCCTTATATACTCTCGAAGCAAGGAGGAGCATGCTGCTCATTTGAGAGTATTTCTCCAGACACTCAAGGATCGTCAGTTGTATGCCAAGTTTAGTAAGTGCAAGTTATAGTGGAACTCGGTAGCATTTTTGGGCCATGTAGTATCAGGCGAGGGCATAACAGTAGATTCTCAGAAAATCGAGGCGGTGAAGAACTGGCCTAGACGTGTGAGTCCTTTAGAAATTCAAAGTTTCTTGGGCCTAGCAGGCTACTACTGAAGATTTGTTGAGGGCTTTTCATCCATTGCAGCACCATTGACCAGGTTGACTCAGAAAAAAATAAAGTTCCAATCGTTAGAGGCTTGTGAGGAAAGCTTTCAGGAATTGAAGACCCGACTCACTTCAGCACCAGTGTTGACTTTACCCGAGGGTACGGATGGCTTTGTTGTATATTGTGATGCTTCGAGGGTCGAACTGGGATGTGTGTTGATACAACATGGGAAAGTAATAGCATATGCCTCTCGACAACTGAAAGTTCACAAAAAGAATTACCGGACCTATGATCTCGAGTTGGCCGTGGTGGTTTTTGCATTGAAAATATGGCGGCATTACTAGTATGGGGTCCATGTGGACGTGTTCATAGATCACAGGAGCTTACAATATGTGTTCATGCAAAAGAATCTCAATCTTTGGCAAAAGAGGTGGTTGGAGTTATTAAAGGACTACCATATGAGTGTTTTTTACCACCTTGGCAAGGCTAATGTGGTGGATAATGCACTTAGTAGGCTCTCTGTGGAGAGTGTGTCCCACGTGGATGAGTGAAAGAAGGAGTTGGTGAATGAGGTCCACCGACTTGCAAGACTAGGAGTTAGATTGATTGACTCAACCGATGGCCGCGTTGTTGTGCAGAATGTGTCAAAATCGTCCTTGTTGGTTGATGTCAAATCTAAGCAAGCTGAGGATCCGATTTTGAGGAAGCTGAAGGAAGCGCTGCGGAGGCAACAGGTGGAGGCTTTCTTCCAAGGGGAATATGGTGTGCTACAATACCAGGTCGACTATGTGTTTCGGACATTGATAATTTGAGAGTTCGGATATTGCATGAGGCACATGGTACCAGATATTCTATCCATCCGGGATCCACGAAGATGTATAGGGACTTGCGAGAAATCTATTGGTGGGATGGTATGAAGAAGGATATTGCAGAGTTCATAGGCAAATGCCCAAACTGTCAATAAGTAAAAGTCGAGCATCAAAGGCCGGGAGGCGTACTTCAGGGTATTAGCATTCCCACATGGAAGTGGGAAGAGATTAACATGGATTTCATTAAGGCCTACCTTGTACTCAGCAACACCATGATTCCACTTTTGTGGTAGACAAGTTAACCAAGGTTGCACACTTTCTACCGGTCAATACCACGGATTCATTGGACGATTATGCTAGATTATATATTCAGGAGTTGGTTCGAATTCATGGAGTGCCCTTGTCTATTATTTCAGACCGCAGTACTCAATTTACCTCCCTGTTCTAGCGGTCTTTTCAGAAGGGACTTGGGACTGAAGTAAAGCTAAGCACAACCTTTCATCCACAAACGGACGGCCAAGTCGAACGAACAATCCAGACTCTTGAGGATATGTTGAGGGCACGTGTTACGGATTTTAAAGGTAGTTGGGATGATCACTTTCTCTTAATTGAGTTTGCTTATAATAACAGCTACCACTCCAGTATCAAAATGGCACCGTTCGAGGCTCTCTATGGGCAGAGGTGTAGATCTTCCATCGGATGGTTTGAGGTTGGTAAGGCAACTATGATAGGGCCAAATTCGGTTCACGAGGCGATGGTGAAGGTTCAGTTTATAAGAGACTGGTTGAAAACCAGTTAGAGTCATCAAAAATCATATGTCGATGTGAGGAGAAGAGATTTGGAGTTTAAGGTGGGCTATTGGGTATTTCTAAAGGTATCTCCCATGAAGGGAGTCATGCGCTTCGAAAAGAAAGAGAAACTCAGTCTCCGATATGTTGGTCCCTACCGAGTTATAAGAAGAATTTGTAAGGTATCGTATGAGTTGAACTTTCCATCAGAGTTATCTTCTATGCATCCCGTGTTTCATGTATTGCTCTTAAAAAAGTGCTTGGGTGATCTAGCTTTAGTAGTCCAATGGACAGTGTTGGTGTAAAGGATAGCCTCAACTATGAAGAAGTGCCATTGGAAATCTTAGATCGTCAGGTTCGGAGGCTGAGGAACAAAGAAGTAGCTTCAGTTAAAGTATTATGGAGAAATCAACATGTTAAAGGAGCTATGTGGGAAGCCGAAGCAGATATGATGGCTAGATACCCACAACTGTTCTCTATCAGCTCAGCTTCAGCTTGAGCTATTAGTTTTTCCCTCAACCTCTAATCAGTTTTCATGTTCAGTTCATGTGTACAAGTTTGTTTTATGGTATGGTAAATGTATGTGATGTCTGAATTCAGTTTAGTTATGTAGTTCTTTTCGAAGGTAGTCAATCCGTTAGTTTTCAGCTTAAATGATTAGTATTTATATATGGTGATAGCTTGTTTATGAGTTTTCTGCATGTTTCTAACATTCGAGAATGAATGTTTCCAAGGGGGAGATATTGTTATACCCCGAGAACCCAAGGATCAGACCCGGGAGTCAAAACGAAGAAAAACTAAAAAAATTCGCACCAGATCTCAGGACAACCCATGAGGTAGGTCGTGAGGAGTGACCACGAGTCATGAGGTATCTCGTGGTCAGCAAGGTTGGCAGGTTCGGGTTGAGGAGGCCACGGACATGACCAGGAGTCGTGGTCAAACCACATGACTCGTGAGGTCCCCCATGATCTTCCTTAGAGGTTGGAAAGGTTGGGAAGGGCAGTGAAGGCCACAGATGGTCACCACGAGTCGTGGTCTGACCTCACGACTTGTGAGGTCACCCGTGGATTGGAGTGTATGGTTGGACAAGGTTTTGGCAGTGGGGATCACGGGTGGTGACCATGAGTCGTGTTCAGCCACCACGATTTATGGGGTCCCTCGTGGTGTCCCTAGGTATTTTGGGCAGTGAGCATGACGGATCCCGGCCATGAGTCGTGCCCCTTGGCAACGACTCGTGAGCTCCCTCGTGGGGACTGGCAACCAGAAATTTCTGCATTTTTAGTAAGGGTGTTTTCATAATTCCTAAACTCCTAACCCAAATTGCGTCGTTTTAAGGTCTTAATGGGGTCTTTTAAGGGGGTTAAGTTCGTGTTAATCCTCATTATGCATGCAAGAGTATAGAGAAGAGATTAGAAGGTGATTCAAGGTGTTCTTCCTCAATTCCTCTAAATTCCATCTTGGGATAGCAAGGGAAGTTATGAACCAGATCATGTATGTAAGGTCATTAATGGGTGAATCCTTCGACACCCATGCTCCTACTCTATGATTTTACCTAAAATTCATCAAAAACTCATGGGGTTTTGTTTTGGGATTTTGAAATCTTATCATAATCTTCTGATTTTGATCGTCTTTCGATATTTAAATTGATTATAATATTGTTGATTTGATTTCTAAGCAATTAAGCTTAATTAAGCATGCCCCCATGATGAATCGATTTATGATCTATTTTTCCCTTTGATGTTCTTTACAAGCCTAGCCCGAATTATGTTTTAAATAATGAATTCATTATGTTACCCATTATGATTTTATGAAATTCAAGCTATGTGCATGATCTACAAGTATGTATGAATATTATTAATCATGAATTATATTTTTAGCAGACTCACGGGCCTCATAACATGGCTAGATCACATATGTTCAAGCATGTTTATGATTATCATGATTTAACTAGCCCATGAACTCATGTATGCATTATTATGACCACTATATGTTTTGGGAGTAGTATCGAACACCGAGTAGGTTCGAGGCTTAGGTTAAGCCCCGGATCTCATGAACTACATGTCACCATAGGTATGTTAGGACCCCTTTCATGTTAGTCCCTAGCCCAAATGGCCCCTTTTCATGGTGATATCACACTTTCATGATTCTACCCTTGGCAAGGTACGAACACCCTCCCGACTAGGGTTACAAGTCGGGCTTCACGTGTGCTAATATGGGGTATGTCGGTTAAGAGAATCTCCCATTGTTCCTCATGATTTATGCACGTTATGATTATGTAAGTTGGATCAAGTCATGTTAAGTAAATCGCTTCTTTTATGATTATGATTATGTTATGTTACGAATGTGTTGAAAACCTTGAGCCATATGATATGTTATTCTGATTTACGATATGAGCATGACGTCCTACTCTTATGATCATTTATGAATTTCGTACATGTTTTAAATGTCTATTTTACTTACCTTTCATACTCCGTACATTCCACATACTGACCGTATACTTTCTATGATGTATCATTTCATGATACAGGTCGTAGTTCTTAGGCTCATCCTCACCCGTAGACAGTTTCAGATTTGCTCTCAGCGCTCTTGGTGAGTCCTCATGTTTTGAGGGCTCTATGTTCATCCTTTATGTTGTTTCTTTCAGTTTCTGGATGTTGGATTAGTTGGGGAATTGTCCCATCAATCCGCCCTTCATGTTTAGAGGCTTATCAGATTGCAAGTTGTATTCAGTCGTATTGTATAAGTATTGTACTGATATTCCCTTTGGTTATGTTATGATTACATTCTTTCATGTTAAGTTTTCCGCTCTCTCGGGGCTCCTTGTCCCGTGTCTACAATCCAGGTGTATGCTTGGGTCGTAACAACCATACATCAAATAACTCAACTTCAAGGATAGGGGTCAATGGTAATTCATGCTTGCTAGTAATACCACCCTGTCGTTGGCACTAATCACATGCCTTGGCATAATCATAGGCATCTTGGTGGATAAAGGGCCAGTAATACCAGTATTGCAAGATTTTGTGTGCAGTTTGGATACCTTTATGATGACCTCTAACTGGGGATGAGTGACAAGCCTCCAAAATTCTCAATATTTCTAACTTTGGCTCACACCTCCAAATCATCCCATCTGCAATAATGCGAAATAAGTACGGTTCATCCCAATAGTATCTTCGAGAATCGAATAAGAACTTTTTCCTCTTCTAGGAGTCATATTTGTTGGGATTATGTTGCTGACAAATAATTTGCAAAGTCAGCAAACCAGGGAATCAAGTCCTGAGAAGTAGCTAATACCTGCTCGTCTGGAAAAGCATCATCGAATATCAATCTCCTCTCTTGCTCTAGCCTCAGACTCTAGTCTAAATAGGTTATCAGCTACTTGATTTTTAGTTCCTTTTGAGTCTTTCACCTCAAACTCGAATTGTTGGAGCAACAATACCCATTTGATCAACCTGGGTTTAGCATCCTTTTTAGACATCAGGTACCTCAAAGAAACATGGTATGTATGGACGATCACTTTAGTTCCAAGCAATTATGCTTGAAACTTCTCAAACGCAAAGACCACTGCTAGCAGCTCCTATTTTGTGACAATGTAGTTCTTTTGGGCCATGTTGAGTGTTTTACTATCATAATAGATAGGATGAAAAATCTTCACTCTCCATTGGCCCGTGATAGCACTGAGAGCAACCCCACTAGCATCACACATTACCTTAAACGGAAGAGACCAATCTGGAGCTATAATAATAGGAGCAGTGGTGAGTTTCTCTTTCAAGCACTCAAAGCCCTTCAGACATGTCTCATTAAATACGAACATCACCTCCTTCTCAAGAAATTTGCACAATGGTTGTGCAATCTTTAGAAAGTCCTTGATGAACCTCCTATAGAATCCTGTATGCCCTAAAAAATGTCTAACCCCTTTTACGAAAATAGGTAGTGGAAATCCTACTATAACTTCAATTTTCGCCTTTCCACCTCAATCCCTTTTCTAGAGATTTGGTGACCCAACATTATTCCTTCCTTGACAATGAAATGGAATTTTTCCCAATTCAGGACCAAATTAGTTTCTTCGCATCTGTTCAACACTTTGCCCAAATTCTTGAGGCAAGATTCGAATGAGTCACCCACAACTGAGAAGTTGTCCATGAATACCTCGATGGTGTCCTCCACCATATCCGAGATATCGAAATCATGAAGCACTGGAATGTGGCTGGTGCATTGCACAATCTAGAAAGCATTCTCCTGAAAGCAAATGTTCCATAAGGGCAAGTGAAGGTGGTCTTCTCTAGATCTTCCAGGGCTATGGTGATCAGGTTGTACCTCGAATAGACATCAAGAAAATAGTACCAGCCTCTACTTAATAACCTGTCAAGCATCTGATCCACGAATGGCATCGAAGAATGGTATTTTTGGATGCAGTGGTTGAGCTTTCTGTAGTCCATGCACACACGACATCCTTTGACTGGTCTTGTTGGTATTAGCTCATTCTTCTCATTGGGTACCACTGTGATCCCACCTTTCTTTGGCACACAATGTACCGGACTTACCCACTTGCTATCCGTAATGGGATAAACTACACCAGCATCGACCCATATGATAATATTCTGTTATACCCCAGGAACCCAAGAATCAGACCCGAGAGTCAAACGGGAAAAATCTGTAAAATGTTACAGCAGTGTAGGACGAGTCGTTAGATGACTCATGAGGAGACCCATGAGTTGTCAGGTGGTTCGTGGGAAGGCTGGACAAGGCTGAGGAGTTGAGGACCCCACGGGCATGGGAACGACTCGTGGTCAGCTACTTCGTCAGGTCAACCGTGGGATGAGGTTGGGGATTAAATAGGAGATCTAACAAGTGTACTTAACGGATGGGACACCATGAGTCGTTGTTAGTCCCAACGACTCGTGAGGTGGGTTGTGAGCAAGCCTATGGAATTTTAATTGAGGCTAAGGCAGTGTACTTGACGAGCGACACGACGAGTCGTTGCCCATCCTGCCAAGTCATCAGGTCACACGTTAGGTCACCTGGAAGTTACTTTCTTCAAATTAGTAAGGGCCTTCTTGTAATTTCCTACACTCCTAAGGCCTAAACTATGTCGTTTTAAAGTCGGAATAGGATCTTTGGAGGGGGGGGGGTATGTTAAGCCTCATTTGTGCATGCAAGAGTTAGAGAGGGGAGTAGAAGGTGATTCTAGTATTCTTCCTCAAAATTCTCCAAATTCCATCTTGGGCTTTCAAGGGGAAATTAAGAACCAAGTGTTCCCAGTTATGTAGGGTTTAGAATGGGTGAATCCTTTCACACCCATGCCCAAACTTCATTTTAAATCATGAATTCTCCTATTCAAGTCTATGGGGTTTTACCCAAATGCATGAAAATGTGATTTCTCTTTATGGGTATAATTTAATTGAGTTTTAATTATGGAATTATGAATGATGGGAAGGTATTATATTATTTTCTTTAAAATCATGTTTCAAGTTATTTAAATCTAAAATTCCCATTTATGAAAGTTCATGATAGTTATGACTTATGATGAGTATTCAATATTTTGAGTCTATTGATGATGGAAAAACATGATTTCAAGTTCCCATGTTTATGAGCATATTTTTGAAAAGAATTGAGTATGTTAAAGTATTGGGCAATGCCCACATGTTGAAGAATGATTTACGATTTATGAAACGAATTACATGATTTACTGATTTGTGATGTCGACCGATGAAAAGGCCTTTGATTCTTGGTTAAGAATGTCTTAAAGGGGATCAATGATGATAAATGTTATATTTTAGCCAATGAATTTTAATGCATGATGTAATTGATTTATGTATGAGCCTACATGCATATTTTTGGGAGCAGTGTCTAGCACCAAGTAGCCTGGCGTTCAAAGGATTTGGCGGTGTCTCATAACCACGTGGCACAGTGGGTCTTAATGCTATATATTGTATTGATACCGATCCCCTCAAATGTGATATCACGCCTAATGCACGACCCTCGCCTGGCAAGCCAGGGTCGGCTCTACCCATTTGAATGAGATAGTTGGGGCATCATGAAAGGCTCTACCATGATGGTGTCGGTTAAGACGAGTCCTCTCATTGCTATGCATGTTTTATGCATCGTTAAATTTATATTATCGGCTCAAATTATGTTCTGATAAAGTTTACATACGATTATGGTAATGAATGATTTATGAATGATTTGAAAGTCTTGAGCCTTATGTTTACTTACAAAGTTTATGATAAAAGCATGATATCCTTCTCCTATGTTTATTTATGAGTTTATTTTACTTTTAAATGTCTGTTTTACTTACCTTGTATACACAGTACATTCCACATACTGACCGCATACTTTCTATGCTGTATCATTTCATGATACAAGGTCCTGATCTAAGGCTCATCCTCATCCTTACTTCACCTCAGTTTTCGCTCTCAGCTATTGGTAATCCTCATGTTCCGAGGGCCATTTGATAGACTTTCATGTTAATTGTGTTTCAGTACTGGTCGGGTTAGTTGGGGATGATTTCCCATCAACCCATCTTATGTAGTAGAGGCTTTCAGATAGGATGTAGAACTCAACTTATGTAAATGCCCAGTACTTCCAATTGTTAATCTATGCTTATGTTTTTGTTATATTTTATGCTAAGTATCTCGCTTTATTAAATGATATTAGATGTATGCATGTGCCATGGGTCGACCTTGGGGTCTCTCGGGGTTCTTTGTCCCGTGTCTACGATTCGGGTATACGTTCGGGTTGTGATAAACTTGGTATCATAACCATAGGTTTGGAGTGTCCTAGGGTGTTTGAAAGCCGGGTTAAGTAGAGTCTTTTTTATGGGCGTGAAGTGCACCACACCTATGACGAATATTCTATGAGACATTTAGGAAATGTTCCCTTCCTTCATGATTCTACCTCGTGCCATGAGTATAACTCTCTCCCTTCCTCTAGCTCATGCGATACGCATGTGCAGAAACATGTATTCTCAGAACAACGATGGAAGTCAGCCAGCACCACCAATTCCAATGGATTCCATGAAAGTTACTGATGTAGTGCTCGGTTCCTCTCTTAGAGTGTTCACGCGAGCTATGGTCACCCAACCTAGCCAGCGGGCTATCGCACCGGTGAACTATATCAAGGAAGCAACAGTTATGTGGACTGAAGGACTCATGAAGGAGAGCACACTGGAGGTTGGTAACTCGAGTGTGGTTGGGAAGTATAGAGGGGGCAGGAGGGAGAACAAGAGGCCCAGGGCCGGTGACCTTGAGGGGTCCCAACAAGGGTAGAGTGGGGGGAGTCACTCTAAAATCTGTCAGAATTCTCAAGCCCAAGCTCGAGGAAAGAAGCCCCGAGTGAGGGAGATTAGTTACCCAACTTGTGGGCGTTGCAGGAAGCACCACCGAGGAGAATGCTTGGAAGTTTCATATATTTGCTTTTATTGTGGCCAACTCAGTCATAAACACAAGAATTGCGCTGCAGCCAACCAAGATGGTCAGAAAGGTCATGCTCAGAATCCATCTCCATCAATTCCATCAAGTCACCCACCTCCACAACACAGGGTGTCAAGAGCGAGTGGTGGTCGACCTCAGATGTACATCTCAGGTATGTTATAAGCTTTTCCATCAAACCTACCCCGATTTCTAGATTCGAGAGCCTGCTATACAAGGTAAGGGATTCCTGTATGCACCTTAGTATGAGATCTATTTTGTGGGAGGTAGGCAAAGGCTAAGAGTATGAAGTATTCAGCGGTAGCTTTAGAGGTGAATAGGCAGTCTGGAGCTAGTGATATTAGTGCAATTGTAACAAAGGGTCCTAGAGCCCTAAAATGATAGCTCTAATCTAAGAGAGAGATGGTAAATGAAGGGTCATGTCGGGTCATAAGTTTTAGCAAAGAAGTTCTAGGGATGGTACTTAGGGATAGTCAACCCATTCTCATTTAGATGTTTCTCTCGTATGTCGCTTGATGTTGCGCTCAACCCATGCTTACGTTCAGAACTCTAAGATGATGGGAAACCCCGTCAGTTAGCAATCCCAACATTACTCCATGACTCCATGAATTCGGCTTCATGTTATAACCCTCGTTGTGTATGAGAGCTCATATCCCATAGTACTCTCAGCTTTATAAACTCAGTCCTTAAGATCTGCCTTATCGGCTCATGAGAATCGTGTTATATCAGGTACATGCCCAGCTTGGATTCCTTGAATAATTCGTGCTCATGATTTCCTTACTCCAAGCTCTATGGGTGGTCTCCACGATGTAAATGATAGTTAAGATGTGTACGTCCAGGATAACTCCCTACCTTACTATAGGTGCCAGGCATGTAGAAGTTCAGAAAGTGCAATGATTAGCCAAAACCTGGAAGTGCAACGACCCACATGGTCATTTCGTGATTATGACCCGTTTACCTAGCTTGAACCTTTCTATATTGTTAGTTTGCTACTTATGACTTGCGGATATGGATGAAACAATTTCCAAGATGATCCAATGAAGATTGGATAAGATTCTCGATTTTTAAGAGGTCTGAAGTTTGAGAGGTTTGACCAAGGTTGACGTTTCAGGTTAATCTGCTCGAATTTGGGTTCTGAAAGTTCTGTTAGTGGCGGATGGTGATTTATGACTTAGTTGGGTAGTTATGTGGGTCTCAAGGTGATTCGGGAGTAATTTGAACTTTTTGGTTAAGTCGGGAACTTTAGGGAGGTTGAGTTGACCATGGTCGACTTTCGATAAAACAACTTGATCAGTGTTTGATGATTCCAACAGGCCTGGAATGTGTTTTATGGTTGAATTGCATATTTGGGTTATGTCCGGAGGATTCCGGATGAGCTTCGGGTGGACTTGAATGTTTTGTGTGTTTAGCATGATTCTAAGTATAAGGTGTGGTGTCATGGTTCAAGATGGATCGGTATTTTTTTCTTGATGACCGTGGGCAAAGCTAGATAAGGTGAGGATCCTATCATAGTAAGGTTGAAGGCAGTCGTTCAGATCATAAGGTAGAGGATGTTCCAAAGGGGGAGATGGAGTACTTCAATAACAGGGTAGTGGGGGTGATCATTGCCTCTTATTGAGTTTCCTGACAATAACAGTTACCATGCCAGTGTTGGGATGGCTCCGTTTGAGGCTCTTTACCGGCAGAAATGAAGATCGCTCATCCGATGGTTCGAGGTTGGTGAGGCAGCAATGATAGGGCCAAATTCAGTTCATGAAGCTACGGAGGAGGGTCAGATAATAAGGGAAGGATTGGAAACAGCTCCTAGTTGCCAAAAATCTCATGCGGATGCGAGAAGGAGGGATCTTGAGTTGAGGTTGAAGGTATTCTCCCATGAAGGGAGTGATGCAATTTGGAAAGAAAGGGAAACTTAGTTCCTGATATGTTGGTCCCTGCTGAGTTGTGAGAAGAGTTGGTAAAGTGGCATATGAGTTGGACTTGCAATCGGAGTTACCTTCAGTTCATCCCGTCTTTCATGTGTTGCTTTTGAAAAAGTGTTTGGATGATCCAGCCTTGGTAGTTCCGGTAGACAGCATTGGGGAAAACGACAGCCTCGGTTATGAAGAAATTCCTATTGAAATCTTGGATTGTCATATTAGGAGGATGAGGAACAAAGAAGTAGCTTCAGTTAAAGTATTATAGAGAAATTAGCATGCTGAAAGAGCTACGTGGGAAGCCGAAGCGAATATGATGTCTAGATACCCACACTAGTTTCCTACCAGCTTTGTTTTAGTTTAAGGTATCAGATGTTTCCCTAAACCTCTAATCAGTTTTCATGATCCATTCATGCGTACAAGTTTGTTTTATGATGTGGTAAATGTAAGAGATGTTTGAATTCAGCTCAGCTATGTGGTTCTTTTCAGAGGTAGTCAATCCATCAGTTTCTAACTTAAATGATCAGTATTTGTATATGGTGATAGCTTGTTTATGAGTTTTCTGCATTTTTCTAACATTCGAGGACGAATGTTCCCAAGGGGGAGATGTTGTTATACCCAGGGAACCCAAGGATCAGACCCTGGTGTCAAACGGGGAAAATTTGGAAAATATTGCAGCAGTGCAGGACGAGTAGTTAGATGACTCGTGAGGAGATCCCATGAGTCGTCAGGTGGCTCATGGGAATGCTGGACTGAGCGGAGGAGTTGAGGTCCCCATGGGCATGGGAACGACTCATGCACAGCTACCACGAGTCGTCAGGTCAACCGTGGAATGAGGTTGGGGATTAAATAGGAGATCTAACAAATGTACTTAACGGATGGGACACCATGAGTCGTGATCAATCCCAACGACTTGTGAGGTGGGTCGTGAGCAAGACTATGGAATTTTAATTGAGGCTGAGGCAGTGTACTTGACGGGCGACACGACGAGTCATTGCCCGTCCTAACGAGTCGTCAGGTCACCCGTTAGGGTCGGAATAGGGTTTTTTTTTTGGGGGGGTGTGTGTTAAGCCTCATTTGTGCATGCAAGAGTTAGAAAGGGGAGTAGAAGGTGATTCTAGTGTTCTTCCTAAATATTCTCCAAATTCCATCTTGGACTTACAAGGGGAAATTAAGAACCAAGTGTTCCCAGGTATGTAGGGTTTATAATAGGAGAATCCTTTCACACCCATGCCCAAACTTCATTTTAAATCATGAATTCTCCTATTCAAGCCTATGGGATTTTACCCAAATGCATGAAAATGTGATTTCTCTTTATGGGTATAATTTAATGGAGTTTTAGTTATGGAATTATGAATAATGGGCAGGTCTTATATTATTTTCTTTAAAATCATGTTTCAAGCAATTTAAATCTAAAATGCCCATTTATGAAAGTTCATGAAAGTTATGATTTATGATGAGTATTCAATATATTGAGTCTATTGATGATGGAAAAGCATGATTTCAAGTTCCCATATTTATGAGCATATTTACAAAGAATTGAGTATGTTGAAGTATTGGGCAATGCCCACACGTTGAAGAATAATTTACGATTTATGAAACGAATTACATGATTTACCGATCTATGATGTTGGCCGATGAAAAGGGCCTTTCATTCTTGGATAAGCATGTTTTAAAGGGGATCAATGATGGTAAATGTTATATTTTAGCCAATGAATTTTAATGCATGATATTATTGATTTATGTATGAGCCTACATGCATGTTTTTGGGAGCTGTGTCTAGCACCGAGCAACCTGGCGTTCAAAGTACTACACCGGTGTCTCATAACCACGTTCCACTGTGGGTTCTAATGTTATATATTATATTGACACGGATTCCCTCAAATGTGATATCACACCTAATGCACGACCCTCACCTGGCAAGCAAGGGTTGGCTCTGCCCACTTGAGTGAGATAGTTGGGGCACCATGAAAGGCTCTGCCATAATGGTGTCGTTTAAGATGAGTCCTCCTATTGTTCCGCATTTTTTAATCATTGTTATATTTATGTTATTGGCTCAAATTATGTTTTGATAAAGTTTACATATAATTATGATAATGAATGATTTATGAACGATTTGAAAGTCTTGAGCCTTTTGTTTACTTACGAAGTTTATGATACAAGCATGATATCCTTCTCCTATGTTTATTTATCAATTTATTTTACTTTTAAATTTACATTTTACTTACCTTGCATACTCAGTACATTCCATGTACTGACCGCATACTTTCTATGCTGTGTCGTTTCATGATACAGGGTCTGGATCTCAGGCTCATCCTTATCCTTAATTCACCTCAGTTCTTGCTCTCAGCTATTGGTGAGTCCTCGTGTTTCGAGGGCCGTTTGACAGATTTTCATGTTAATTGTGTTTCAGTATTGGTCGGGTTAGTTGGGGATGATGTCCTATCAACCAATCTTATGTAGTAGAGGCTTTCAGACAGGATGTAGAACTCAACTTATGTAAATGCCCAATACTTCCAGTTGTTACACTATGCTTACATTTTCGTTATGTTTTATGCTAAGTATCTTGCTTTATTAAATGAGATTAGATGTATGCATATGCCATGGGTCGACTTGGTGTCTCTCGGGGTCCCTTGTCCCGCGTCTACGATCCAAGTGTACGTTTAGGTCGTGACATCTTCTTTTTCACTACTTCTTTCATCAGTGGATTCAGGCGTTTTTGATGCTCTATACTTGGTGTACAATTTGGCTCGAGCTGGATTTTGTGAGTATATATGCCTGGAGGGATCTCGATGATGTCAGTTATGGTCCAACCGATTGCAATTTTGTGCTTTTTTAATACAGTGACCAAAGTTTCTACTTGCTAGTCTGTTAAGTCTGCTGCAATAATCACTGGCAACGTGTTGTCTTCACCTAATAATGCATATTTGAGGTAGGGAGATAATGCCTTCAGTTCAAGAACTGGTGGTTCATCCACTAATGTCTTTGCTAGCAGAGTCACACGGTTCTTGAAGTCAAGGTCTAACTTCTTTGGTCTGAAGTTATATGACCCCATTCTTTCTAGGGCATTTACCAGCTCCGTGTACCTCAGTACTTTATCTCCTACATAGTTCATCAAGACAATTGCTAGTGTTTCAATATTCATCATCTCTCCCATGGGCGCTAGCAGCCTCTTGTCTTCCATCTAGGTGTTTGAAAAGGTATATCCCCTGGTGTTATCCTGAATGAATCATTGAAGAAAAATAGAGAAAATTTAAACGGAGAAATAACACCCAAAAGTTAAATACAATCAATTAATCTAATCTTAGTCGTATTCCTCGGCAACGATGTCACCTTTTGATAACTCTCAAACTCACACTTCCTGGCGAAGTATGAAGAGGACGTTGTCAATAAAGAACCCAACAAATAGGTGGGGTCGAACTACAGGGAATAAGGTAAAATATAGACTAATGTTGGTACTTATATTTGTTGGTAAGTTATCTCCAAATTGGGGGAATTTAAAGAAAAAAATGATAAAACAGGATCATAATTATGGTTGTTATCAAGATTTATAAATAACTAGGTAAGTGTTCCCCATAGGTTCATAACTATGTTGGGTATACACGCGTGATCAATCCCAATGCTTACTTATAGAACTGATAACTAGGGTTCATTCAAACGACTGGTTCGTCCCTATAGGATGAATATACTCAATCACCGGGTTAGGTCTCATGAGTGATTTCTTTTTAACCGTTATCAATATATTCCATATTAACTTTCCTACAACTGTAACTCAAGTCATACAATGATCATAAAAATCAAGGCTTTATTGTAATTCTCTTTTCCTAATCTCTACTTCTCTTGGTTTAAGAAAGTAAAGAATTCGAACAAGTCCTAATGTCGCACACCATTAAGAAATGTTTAAAGATGAATTGAATACAACAAAAGCGTTCAGCATTGGTTTTGAATCACTTTGTGTAACCCTATTTCGTTAATCCGTCATGGTTTCCTCAACCCAACTTATGGAGGTTTTAGCCTCTATGATTGTAAGCTTGTAATTAGCATTCATAGACAAACACATAATTAAATACTTACAACAATAATTACAAGAAAACCTGCTTAGAACATCGATAAACAAACACAAGAACAACTGATAAAATCAAGTGTTGATCCTAAGAATTGCTCTCTAAAACTTGATAATAATTCACACATAAAACTTTTCTCAATGTAATCACATGACAACTACCTTCTCTCTATGTTGTTCTACTAAAATAAAACATAAAAGGTATTTATACAAACATCAGAAACCTTTTCCTAAGCTAACAAGGAAATTTCCATATCTGGCACTGGCTTAACTCACGACTAATCATACGACCCGTAACAGGATTGTACGGGTTGTACTTGCCTCTTGTACATTCCTTGGCTACTTTAGATTTGACCAAGTGTTGACAACTGGTACTACTCGTACCATAGTCCTACGAGTCGTACAATCCATCCGTGGCTTGGCCTTGGGAACTCTAGCATGCCTTGAAGTTTTCTATGAGTGTTGTGGTATGCCTCATACCTTCCTCCTACGACTCGTACTTGCTTGTTGCATCTAATGTTCTGCCAAGTCTTTAAGAATCACTGATGCTCCCCACAGCTCATGGTACCAGTCGTAAGTAGATGTTACGATCCATGGGTTCCACCCATACTAAGCGACTGCATTGTGCAAATGTTATCTGAAGATTTCCACGACTCTAGTTATGGCTCATACCATCTTGGTATGGCTCATACTAAGAGTCGTACTCTGCCTTCATATTATTTCAGCCTTCTGAGTTTTTCCACGAAACTCAGTATGACTCGTACAATCAATATACAACTCGTACTAAGATTGGTACTTGGCTAATTTTTTGCACTTTTATGCATCTTTTGCACACTTTTTCTCCAATGCCTATTTTCCCTGAAAACAAAGTAAAAGAACCTCATATCCATATAAACATAGCTAAGTCCATGCTATTTTCTTAGCTTTAAGCATTAAAAGTACTATAAATTCACATCACATCACTCCTCCACGTGGGCAAGACGTGGGATCATTGTGCGCTCATACATGATGATTGTCGATTATGACGAAGCCTCCCATTATTCCTCATGTTTCAATTACTTATGTTCATGTTTTATGATATTATGTCTTATAACATATTTGACCCATTGATCAGTTTATGAGTTTTAACTTATGTTTTAAAGTGCAATACACTATATGATTTCTACTTCTAAACCTTCAGTCATTATGTTCAACTTTTGATGAATAGCTTCTTATTATATATATTTTAGATATATGGCTTTTAGCATATAACCCTTACTCTCATGATCTATCTTAAGCTGTATTTATGATTTCATACTATCATTTTACTAGCATGTTTTACTTACCTTACATACTCAGTACATTCAAAGTACTGACTGCATACTCTATGTTATATTATCTCATGATAATAGGTTCGGGTGATCCATCTCAGTCCCGCTGATAGTTCACTCTCGATCAGTCTAGCTCTTTTCCTATTAGATGAGTCCTCATTATCCGAGGATGTTATCAGCTTTTTGTTTTTATCATATCTTTTAGTTTCAGACTTAGTGAGCTAGTTGGGGCTGTTTTCCCTAATGAGTTGGTAATTTACCAACTCATTAGGCTTTTAAACATAAGCTTTTGCTTGGTTTTCAAGTTATTTAAGAAGTTTTTACGCCCTTTACCTTCGGTTTTTGCAAGAATTCAATGTAAATAGGTAAAGCGAAGAAATTGAATAAAGTCCATGGTGCTGGAAGAAGAGGACATGTGTTTCGCACGATGACACCTACGAAACGCAGGCCAAACGTAGGAAAATATTTCTTTGAAGTTGAAGGAACACCAGCAGCACATGGGTCAATACAAGAGAAACGCGCAGGTGCTAACGCAGAACCATGACTGGACTTTCTGACCTAATGCTGTGATCAAATTGCACCTCATGGATTAGCACCTGCGAAACGCAGGTGCGCAAGTGTGGCCATCATCAAAGGGGTAAAATCGTCTAGCACAAGAAAAGAGGAGCAGTTTTACTATTTTTTGTATAGCTTTTATAAAGAATAGAAGATTCTGTTTCATTCCACTCCGTTGAGTAGTTAGTTTTGAATTGAATTTTAGATAGAGAAAAAGATAGAGAGAAGTGAGAGCTTTTTCCTTCATCTTCTTCATCTTTCTAAGGTGAAACCTTCATTGAAGAACAAAATTGATCTTAAGGTTTCTTCTTAATGATGAATGATATTGATTCCTTTATTGGTTTAATCTCTTGTTCTTCATTTATGAGTAGTTAAACCTCTTTGTAGGGGTGTGTGCATGATAGGGGCTAAAATGGATTGGGTGTTGCTAGTTTAATCTTAGAATTAATTAGTTATCATAAATCCATTGTTTTCTCTAAATAATAATTGAAATATCTATAATTTCAAGTATGATTGTGTTTTCTTATTCTATTTTTTCTTGAAAAAGAGAAATAGGTTATGGGTGAGAAAATAATGGTGGGTATTTGGGTTTTGGTTATGTGGGATTGGGATAGAGATAGCTAACACCCACTTTCATACATTCATTAAAGAATTGAGGCTATAGATAATTTAATTCTTACCCAAGTTGTAGTGGTTAAAGTGTATGGGACCTTGGGGTTCAAGAAAACCCGAGGAAAAAGGCACCCAAGTGGTTGAGAAACAACGGGTGCCATCTTGTCCATGACTATTTATGTTTGTAAGTAATGCTTTGATTTTCTATTTAACCTAAATCCTATCAATGCCCCATCAATATCACACCCGTAGTATTCGCTCATATTGTTACTTCGAAGTTGATTGCATTGTTTTATTCTTGAGTTTGAATTCATAGTGTGATCATGCAAAACCCCCAATATTTACTTTCCTAGTTTTAGTACAATGATTCTATTTGATTTACTTTAATAGACAACTTTTGTTGCTATCAATCTTCATTCCTTGTGAATTTGACCCGACTCAAGAGTTGGATAAATTATATTGCGACGATCATGTACACTCTCTCCTAGCGAGGAGTGGATTTGGACATCATCAATTTTGGCGTCGTTGCCAGGGAATTAGATTTAATGAACTTTTGTTGTTAGTTGATTTGAATTAATTTAGCATCTTGTGTATTTCTGCATTCATTGTGAGTTTTGTTTATCGAGTATGGTCCTAAAGATGAGTCGTTTTGAACGGCTAATTCAAAATCTCAAGGTGTCTTCTTATGTTGAATCTTTCTAATTGATGGATAAAATGTGGAGAAGGGAGGAGAGAAAGGATGCTGAGTTTGATAGTAGTAATGAAACAAATTGAGTTGTTAGCAAATTGCGTGATGGGTTTTCATTCTAGGTACCAACAAGCCAACCAAGGTTATTGGTATCCTCGTGATGAAAATCAATGTTGGAACTCTAAAATTGTACAATTGAATCAACTAGTCTGGGGAGCGATGAACCATCCTACTCCTGTATAGAAAGAATGCTTGAAATGGTTCTTGAACGAGTGGTTTCAACTGACTCAGGGATTCAACAGCTAAAAAGTGATCTTTTAGATCTTACTCAAATAGTGAAGGACCATGCAGTATCCATTAAACATCTTGAGGAGAGAATGAACTTGTTAGCATCTAAAATGGAACAAGGGAAAGCATGAAAACCCATGAGCCGATGAAGGAAAATACCACCTTATCCCAAGCAATGTTGACGAGGAAGATATAGAATGGGAGGTACATGAGTCATTTTTCAAGGAGATATTAGAGGGCATTCTCTTTCATATTGACCTTGACCTCAAGAATAGAACAGCTCCATCATCCCAACCATCAATCCTCGTACCACCAATCTTAGAGCTAAAACAACTACCTACCTATTTGAGGTATGCATATCTTAAGTTGAACGACACATTGCCTGTGATCATCTTAGCAAATATCAATTAACAACAAATGGAGGAACTTCTGGCAGTCTTAAGAAAGCACATCTGAGCAATTGGATGGACTATAGCCGACATCACTTGTAAAAGCCCAGGTATTTCCACTCATAAGGTCAACCTTCAGGAAGATTGTAGTCCTTCTATTGAGCATTAGAGGTGTTTGAACCTAAAGCAAGAAGTAGTCAAGAAAGAGATCATCAAATGGTTAGATGCGAGAGTTGTATACCCAATAGAGGATAGCAGATGGGTAAGCCCGGTCCAATGTGTGTCCATGAAAGGGGGAATCACGGTGGTGCCAAATAATAAAGATGAGTTGATAGCAACACAGCTAGTCACCGGATGGAGGGTGTGTATGGAATACTGCAAGCTGAATTCATGAACCAAGAAGGATAACTTTCCAGTTCCAGTCATTGATCAAATGCTAGATCGATTGGCCGGGTAAGAGTATTATTGTTACTTGGGTGGCTACTCGGGATATAATAAGATTTCGATTGCCCCAGAGGATCAAGAGAAAATTACTTTTACATGTTCGTATAGAACTTTTGCATTTACGAGGATGCTCTTCAGGCTTTGCAATGCCCTAGCTACGTCCTATAGGTGAATGATGTCAATCTTTTCAGATATGGTGGAGGATACTACGGAAGTCTTCATGAATGACTTCTCTGTTGTGGGAAATTCATTTGAGGACTGCTTAGTGCATCTGGATGAGGTGTTAAAAAGAGGATAAGAAACGAACATGATACTTAATTTGGAGAAGTGCCATTTTATGGTAAAAGAAGGTATTGTGCTCGGGCAAAAAATTTCTGAGAATGGGATAGAGGTAGAGCAAGCGAAAATTGATTCCATAGCTCATCTACATCCTCCAAAGATTGTGAAGGGCATTTGGAGTTTTTTGGGATATGCAGGCTTTAATCGTCGCTTTATTAAAGACTTTTCCAGGGTAGCTCATCCCTTATTCTGGTTGTTGGAAAAAGATGCAAAATTTCATTCTAACAAAGCTTGTATGAGGGCTTTCATTGAGTTGAAAGAGAAGCTTATATTAGCTCCAATCATCACCACACCATATTGTCCAAAGACCTTCCAATTGATATGTGATGCCAGTGGTGTGGCATTGGGAGTAGTTCTTGGACAAAGGAAAGAAAGGATTCTTCATCCCATATACTACGCCAGCAAGGCCGTGAATGATGTGCAACCAAATTACACAGCGACATAACAAGAGCTGCTCGCAGTAATGTTTGCATTTGAAAAATTCTTAGCATACTTGTTAGGGATGAAGGTGGTGGTGCACACAGGCCATGTTGCACTCAGATATCTAATGACAAAAAAGGATGCTAAGACGAGGCTCATTAGGTGGGTCCTTTTGCTCCAAGAATTCGATTTTGAAGTAAAGGATAGGAGAGGATGCAAGAATTATGTGGCTGACCATCTTTGTCGTCTAGAGATGGATAGTAATCTAGGTTTAAATGAGGAGATTGATGATGCTTTCCCTGATGAGCGCATTTTGGCTACATCCCATGACTTAATACCCTGATTTGCATAATTTGCTAACTTCTAGGCAAGCAACATCACTTCTAAAGGATTAAACTTCCATCAAAAGAAGAAGTTTATGTATGATGTACAAAAATTCTATTGGGATGATCCATATATTTTCCTTATTTTTGTTGATGGCATGATTCGCCGATGTCTCCCAGAAGTTGAAATGATTCTAATCATCAAGGAATGTCATTCATCAGTAGTTAGAGGCCATTAAGGGAGTGTGAAGACAACTGCAAAAGTGCTACAATGTGGGTTTTACTGTCACTCTCAATCATGATGCTCATGACTTTGTTAAGCAGTGTGACCAATGCCAATGATCTGAAAGTATCTCAAGGCAACATGAGCTCCCTTTGACACCAATCCTATAGGTAGAATTGTTTGATGTATGGGGTATTGAGTTCATGGGGCCATTTGTGAGATCTTATGGAAATACTTACATTTTTGTGGCCATAGACTACGTGTCTAAAAGGGTTCAAGCAGTGGCATTGCCTAACAATAAAGGGAGAAGTGTGACAACCATTTTGATAAAGCATATGTTCTCACGTTTTGGCACCCTTAGAGCTATCATCAGTGATGGAGGTTCCACTTATGCAATCAATTGTTCAGCACTTTGCTAGCGAAGTATGGTGTGAAGCACAAAATTGGTACCCCATATCATCCTCAGACCAGTGGCCAAGTAGAAGTATCCAACAGGGAGATTAAGTCCATATTGACTAAAACAGTTAATGCCAATAGAACAGACTGGGAAAGGAAGCTAGATGATTTCCTTTGGGCTTTTCGAAAAGCATATAAAATACCAATTGGAATGTCACCTTATCAACTAGTCTTTGGCAAAGCTTTCCATCTACCAGTAGAGTTAGAGCATAAGGCCATGTGGGCCTTGAAGAGTTTGAACCTTGATTGGGGGAAATCTGTTCATGGGTGAGTGGAGAATCTTAATGAGTTACACGAGTTTAGGATGAAGGATTATGAAAATGATTCCATATACAAGGCAGGAATGAAGCACTACCATGATTATAAAATTTTGCACAGGGAATTTACTGCCGAAGTTTGGGTGCTATTATTCAAATCTAGGTTGCGGTTGTTTCTTGGAAAGCTCAAATCCAAGTGGTCGACTCCCTTTAAGGTGTCCCAAGTTTTTCAAAATGGAGCTTCCGAGCTCAAAAGAGATGATGGGCTAAGGGTTAAAGTGAATGGCCAGTGAGCCAAAAAGTACTTGGGTGTGTTGGAAGAAATCAACAAGGTTGAGGTCGTATACATGGATGAGCCGTAGTAGAAAGAGCACCTTCGTCGAGCCACAACGTTAAATAAGGCACTTCTTAGGAGGAAAACCAAGTGTTTTTATTTTGGTGGTTTTATGTTTTAGTTATTTTTTGTTTTGAAGGTTGATTGGATGAGGAACCAAGTAAGAGAACAACAAGGCAAGCACTGCGTGCGACCTGCAAAACGCAGGTGCTAAGGTGCAGGCCATAGCCCAGGCGCAAGAAGGGTCCAGAAAGTTGGAAGAAATAGAAGGCTTTTTCGCCTCACCTACGAAATGCAGGTGCCAACCCAAGAAATGGAGGTCAGGAAGCTTTGAGCCAGAACACATGGAAGAAATCTGGAAAATGAAAAGTGAGCTGTGAGCCACCTGCATTCCGCGAAGCGCAGCTCAAGCGCAACCCATAGGAAGAGAACTGGGAAAAGAAATGTACTCACCTACTCAAGGAATTGTGTTTCGCAAGTGCCCGCATGCGGTCATAGGTTTAGCGCAGGCATAGGTAAGTATATCATTTAAAAGTTGACTAAATTCATCAATCGACCCGAGTCATGGTCTCCCCAAACCAGGGGAATTTCTTATCCATTTCCAAAAAACCCATTTTCTCCACCTTTTCACCTTCCCCATGATCCCAACTACCACCCATTTCACCTTCCATATTCCCCATTAACTCCATTTAATCCACCGCTTCCACCGAGCAATCTCTTTCACTCCCTTCCTCCTATCACACCCCATTCATTTTCACCATTTTCTTCATCCCTTCTCAAACTCTCCTCTCATTAAGAAATAAGAAAATCAAGCTTTTTCGGTTGGCCTTGGTCGAGCAAAACAACTTCAAAGTCTAAATTTCTCTCATTTTCTCTTCACACATGGTATATACCCCTCTCACTCTTATTTTCTTGATATTGGGTGTTGTAGTACAAAAAAAAGCATGCTTATTTAGTACTTTTCTTGACCCATATTCCCCTATTACCTCTCTCTTGTGTTTCTCATCTTTTTGAATGGTTTTATATTTTTTAGGTATGGCATGAGATCAAAAAGTGCAAAATGTGGGTTGTATTTTTCATTTCAATAGAGTTGCTATATGAGTTCTATGTTTTGAAATCCTAGTTGGGCGTGACATCTGAGTAGCCTCGTATGATTGAAATGTCTGATTTTTCCGAAGATAGATAGGTTGACGTCTTTCTCAAGGGAAAATCATCATTTTTGTTCTTTTGTGATGCTTAAATTGGGTAAAATGTGACCTGTGAGTGGGTTGAGTAAGCTTTGAAGTTGAAGTTCTTTAAGTTATTGGGTTGGGCACTCGAAATTTCTCTATGATAGACGGGATAGTGTCAATCATAAGGGAAGTCGTTGAGTGGTCTCGACAGTCTTTGTGGTTGTTTAGTGGATTAATCAATTTTTCGGGAAAGTCTGAGTACCCGTTAGATGTGCAAAAAATTTAAGCTTAAAAGTTTGATGTAGCCACTACTGGCCATTTGCGAATTGCAGATCCCAATCTACGAGACGCGGGATGAAGCGCAGGTTAGACTTTGAAACTTTAGGTCGCTGTCTCTAACCTGTGTTTTGACCTGTGATTCATGGATTGGCTCCTGCAAAACGTAGGTGAAATGCTGGACCTGGAAATCTGCAAGTACTGGTTTTTGTTGTAGACCTGCGATGCACAAGCGAACCGCAGGTCACTACCTGCGAAGCGCTGGTGCAGCGCAGGTGCTGGTAGTTATTAATTATAATTCTTCATAATTGTTTGACATCCAATTTTTTAATCTATTTTTTTTTGTTTTTTTCCTTAGCTTAACATTAGTTCTTTCTTTTAAATTTCAATTATCAAAAATGCAAAAAGAATTTTGGTATGTTGTGGCACTAACATTTTTTGTAGAATTATGACTTATTCCGGACAAGCCAACAAAGGGAAGGCCCGGTCCACCTTAAAGAGTAAAAGCAAGGGGAAAGTCGGAAAAACTCCATCCCCCACCAATACCATGGATGCCATTATCTATTGTGTGTCTAACATGAAGGAACATAATATGCAGTATGAGTGGCAAGCAAGGAAGACCAATTTCGTTCGGTGGCTGACATTATCGCCAATGGTCAGCCCTTGTGGGCCTTCGTGGGTGGTAAAATTACAAGGAATGACCTAAAATTTTAAGCCAAATTTTTTATTGAATTTGTATGCAGCCACATCATGCCCTTTAAAAATGATGAACGAGTGAACATTGAGGTCGCCATACTTATAGCCTGCATCATGTCTACGGTGCCCATTATTAATTTTTGGGAAGTGGTGGCTACACAAATGAAGAATAAGGCTAGACAGCAAGGAACTTTAATGCCAAACATTGTTCTCATCACTCAACTATGTCTTGAAGGTGGGAGTTCCACTGTATTCCCATGAATCCCCTAGCTCCACTACTGATGTCGTTGCTGCTGTTAGGAATAGGGATGCAGATGCACAAAAGAGCAAAAGAAAACATATGCAAGCATGGGAGACTCCCGAAGACTCCACCTCTCATGGCATAGATCAGACTCCCATAGCTCCCGACCTCAACATGCCATACCCCGAGTATCGGGCTATGCATAAGAGGCACCATTTAGAGGGCCTCGTCTCCTCCTATATCCTCCTACTCAAGTGGAATCCAGAAGTTAGCTGAAATGACACAATCTCATGAGAACCAACTCCAAAAGTTGGCTCAAAATCTCCTAGACCTTATAATTAACAAAGTGAAGAAGGAGATGAAGAATGTGTTTGATAGCCTTAACAAGCTATGTTCTCGAGTGGATGTAGTAAAGGGAGAAGTCACCTCTCTCCAAGCTGAAGTGAGAGAATTGAGGAGCTGAGAAGCAATGGAGGATCCGGACATGAGCTTACTTGATGCAGCCATGGCTGCCCTACCTATAGCTTGGGGTCATATTAATGATTTTTTTTTAGGGCCCGGGTGAGGATGAAGAGGTAAATGTGGGAGATGAAGGCCATGATGAGGAAGAGGCCAATGATGATACGAAAGAGTAGCCACATCAGGGAGTTCTTACCATCCTTTTTTATTGTTATACCCTTGAAGCTCAAAGATCGGACCCGGGAGTTGAAACGGGAAAATTATGGAATTTATGTTGTAGGCTCATGACGAGTCATGGGACGACGCATGAGGAGACCCCATGAGTTGTCAAGTGACTCGTGGGCAGGCCTAGAATAAAGGAAGGATCGAGGGCCCCATGAGGGAGATAACGATTCGTGGTCAGTCCCCACAAGACGTCATGTCACTCGTGGGGTGAGGTTAGGGTTAAGTTAGAAGAAGCTCCCAGTGTACCCAACGGATGGGACCCCACGAGTCGTGGCCTGTCCCAACGACCCGTGAGGTGGTCATGAGCAAGCCTATTGACATTTAATGGAGGATAAGGCAGTGTACTTGACGGGCAACACGACGAGTCGTTGCCCATCCTAACGAGTCGTCAGGTCACCCGTTAAGGTCACCTGGCAGTTATTTTCTGTGAATTAGTAAGGTCCTTCTCATAATTTCCTAAACTTTTAATGCCTAAACTATGTCGTTTTAAGGTCAGAATAGGGTCTTTAAGGTGGGTTAAGTCCCTAATGCATACCCATTCCTATGCAAGAGCTTTTAGAGAGGTTTTAGGGAGATTCAAGGTCTTCTCCTCAAAGTTTCCATTAATTTCTTTCTGGGGTTTCAAGGAACTTCAAAATCATTCCATCCCCAGGTATGTTGGGTTTTAGAATGGGTGAAATCCTTTCACACCCATGCCCAAATTTTGAATTTAATCATGAATCCTCCTATTCAATTCTATGGGGTTTTACTGAAATGCATGAAAATGTGATTTCTCTTTATGGGTATGATTTAATTGAGTTTTAATTATTGAATTACGAATGATGGGAGGGTTTTATATTATTTTCTTTAAAATCATGTTTCACGCTTTTAAATTTAAAATGCCCATTGATGAAAGTTAATAAAACTTATGATTTATGATGAATACTCCATATTTTGAGTTTATTGATGATGGAAAAGCATGATTTCAAGTTCCCATGTTTATGAGCATATTTTTGAAAGAATTGAATATGATGAAGTATTGGGAAATGCCCATATGTTGAAGAATGATTTACGATTTATGAAACAAATTACATGATTTATGATGTTGGCCAGCGAAAACGGGCCTTTGATTCTTGGTTAAGCATGTTTTAAAGGGGATGAATGATGATAAATGTTATATTTTAGCCAATGAATCTTAATGCATGATGTTATTGATTTACGTATGCCTATATGCATGTTTTTGCAAGTCGTGTCTAGCACCGAGCAGCCCCGCGTTTAAAGGACTACGCCGGTGTCTATAACCACGTGCCACCATGGGTTTCTAAATGATATAATGTATTGATAATGATCCCCTCAAATGTAATATCACACCTAATGCATGACCCTCACCTGGCAAGCCAGGGTCGGCTCTGCCCACTTAGCAAGATAGTGGGGCATCATGAAAGGCTCTATCATGATGGTGTTGGTTATGACGAGTCCTCCCATTGTTCCACATGTAATATGCATTGTTATGTTTATTTTATTGGCTCATGTTATGTTTTGATAAAGTTTACTTACGATTACGATAATGAATGATTTATGAATTATTTGAAAGTCTTGAGCCTTATGTTTTCTTACAAAATTTATGATACAAGCATGATGTCCTTCTCCTATGTTTATTTATGAGTTTATTATACTTTTAATGTCCGTTTTACTTATCTTGCATACTCGGTACATTCCACGTACTGATCGCATACTTTCTATGTTGTATTGTTTTATGGTACAGGGTCCGGATCCCAGGCTCATCCTCATCCTTAGTCCATCTCAATTTACGCTCCCAGCTTATTGGTGAGTCCTCATGTTTCAAGGGCCATTTTACAGACTTTTATGTTATCTCGAGTTTCAGTATTATTTGGGTTAGTTGGGGATATTGTCCCATCAACCCATCATATGTCGTTGAGGCTTTCAAACAAGTATGTAGTACTCAGCTTATGTGTACGTCTAGTATTTTCTAATGTTATGCTATGGCTATGTTTCCGCTATGTTTTATGTTTAGTATTCCGCTTATTTAAATGAGATTAGCTGTATGCATGTGCCATGGGTCAACTTGGGGTCTCTCGGGGTCCCTTGTCTCGTGTCTACGATCCGTATGTATGTTCGGGTCGTGAAAAACTTGGTATCAGAGCCATAGGTTTGGAGTGTATTAGGGTGTCTAAAAGCCGCGTTAAGTAGAGTCTTTTTCATGGGTGTTAAGCGTGCCACGCCTATGATAAAGAGGCTATTAGACATTTAGGAAACATTTCCTTCGTTCATGTTCTATGTTGTGCGATGAAAAGCCTCTCCATCCTTCTAATTCGTGCTATTCGCGATTGCAGAATTATAAATCCTAGAAGAATGAACGGAAGGAGGAATGGAAATGATGAAGGCCATGGAGGTGGCAATGACCATGGGAATCATCAAGCCCCACCTGTTTAGGAGCCCCAGGCACCAGAGCCAGCTGCCCATGCTATGTTTCGGGTAGCTACTTAGATGTTGGCGCAGACCTTGAATGCTCAGGTCAACCAGCAGGTTGTTGCATAGGTCCCACAGAGCAGCAATGCAGCGCCAGCTCGGATTAGAGACTTCTTGAGGATGAACCCTCCTGTGTTCACAGGTTCAAAGGTCGACAAGGATCCACACGAGTTCATTGAAGGGATCTTGAAGGTTACCCAGATTATGGGGGTGACAAATGGGGAGTGTGTTGACTTGGCCTCTTATCAGCTAAAAGAGGTCTCTCGTATTCTGTACAAGCAATAAAAGGGTAGCAGGGCAGCGGGAGCGGGCCCTATTAGCTGGGATGAGTTCCACCTGGCCTTTCTCGACAAGTTGTTTCCTTGGGAGATAAGGGAGTTGAAGGCAGCTGAGTTTGTGAACCTCAACCAGGGAAAGATGATAGTGCTGGAGTATTCGCTTGAATTCACTCGTTTGTCAAAATACACCCCAGAGTTAGTAATGGATCAGAGGGCGCGGGTGAGCCGTTCATGGTGTGGCTGGTTATTTTGACAAGGATTGTAGGATTGCCATGCTTCACCAGGATATGGATTTTCCTCACATAGTGTTTTATGCCCAACAGATGGAGGCGGCTCATGCGAGGGAGAGGGAGGCAAAGAGGGCTCGGACGGATAGTCGTGAGTTTTCACATCATAGGTCTGGCAGTGGCTACCATCCACAGCTCCAGCAAAGATCATTAGCCTCAGCACCATCATCAGCTAATTTTCCATCCAGGCCTAGGAGTGATCAGAGGAGCAGGGCTTCAGGGTCGAGGGATCAGAGGGGCACCCAGTTAGAGTATTCCTCTGCAGCCTAGGGGAAGTGCGACAAGAGTCATGCCGGGGAGTGCTTGCTCGGTTCAGATATTTGTTATAGGTGTGGTAGATCTGGACACATGTGTCGAGCATGCCCATATGTTAGACTGGGTGATGATAGGGGTCATGCACAGACCACCAGGACAGCCACATCTAGCCCGTTCCGCTCTACAGGGAGCATCGACTAGTGGAGGTGGCCGACAGAGCCAAAACCGATTCTATGCCCTCGCCTCGCGCCAGGAGAAGGAGACTTCGCCAGACGTGGTCACTGGTATGTTGCGTGTTTTTCATATTGATGGTTATGCCTTGCTAGATCTGGGAGCTACCTTGTCTTTTTTGACTCCTTACATTGCTAGTAGTCTTGGAGTTAGTCCCGAGACCTTGTCAGAACCATTTTCAGTTTTGACCCCTGTTGGTGATTCAGTCTTAGCTAGACAAGTATATAGAGAATGCCCGGTCACTGTGTTGCATAAGGTTACCTCCGCAGACCTTGAAGAGTTAGCCATGACCGACTTTGACGTTATTTTTGGCATGGATTGGTTGTTTGCATGTTATGCTTTGATTAATTGTAGGACCCATACAGTGGAATATTATTTTTTGGGTGAGTCATTATTTGAGTGGAAGGGTAGTTCGGCGGTGCCAGCAGGTCAATCTATTATCTTAAGGCCAGGAAGATGATTTCAAAGGGTTGTATGTACCACCTAGTTAGGGTTAACAATGTGGAGTCTGAGACCCCAACTATTCAGTCAGTTCCGGTGGTGTGCGAATATCCGGAGGTGTTCCTTGATGATTTTCCTAGTGTTCCTTCGGAGAGGGAAATTGATTTTGGTATTGATCTATTACCCGATACGCAGACTATCTCTATTCCTCCCTACAGGATGGCTCCTGCCAAACTAAAGGAATTGAAGGATCAGTTAAAGGATCTGTAGGATAAGGGCTTCATTAGACCAAGCCAGTCTCCATGGGGTGTACTAGTTCTATTTGTTCGAAAGAAGAACAGTTCCCTTCGCATCTGGATTGATTATCGGTAGTTGAACAAGGTTACCATCAAGAACAGGTACCCCTTACCCAGGATCGATGATTTGTTTGACCAGCTTCAGGGTGCCAAGTGCTTCTCAAAGATTGATCTTAGGTCCGGGTATCACCAGCTCAGGGTTCAGGAGAGTGATATCCCGAAGACTGCTTTCAGGACTCGATATGGTCACTATGAATTTATTGTTACGTCTTTTGGAATAACCAATGCCCCTGCAGCTTTTATGGATCTAATGAACAGGGTGTTCAAGGCATATTTGGACCCGTTCGTGATCGTGTACATCCATGGCATCTTAATATACTCATGGAGCGAGGAGGAGCATGTCGCTCACCCGAGAGTACTATTTCAGATTCTCAAGGATCGTCAACTATATGCAAAGTTCAGTAAGTGTGAATTCTGGCTAGACTCAGTGGCATTTCTGGGTCATGTGGTATCAAGCGTAGGCATAAGGGTAGATTCCCAGAAGATTGAGGCAGTGAAGAATTGGCCTATACCGGTGAATCCTTCAAAAATTTAGAATTTCTTGGGCTTAGCAGGCTACTTTTCATCAATTGCAGTGCCATTGACCAAGTTGACTCAAAAAAAGGTGAAGTTCCAATGGTCGGATGCTTGTGAGAAAAGCTTTCAAGAATTGAAGACCCGACTCACTTCAGCACCAGTGTTGACCTTACCCGAGGGTATTGATAGATTTGTTTTATATTGTGATGCTTCGAGAATTAGACTGAGATGTGTATTGATGCAGCCTGGAAAAATTATAGCATATGCCTCTAGATAGCTAAAAATCCACGAGAAGAACTACCCGACCCATGATCTTGAGTTGGCCGCGGTGGTGTATGCGTTGAAGATATGGCGGCACTACTTCTATAAGGTTCATGTGGATGTATTCATAGACCACAAGAGTTTTCAATATGTGTTCACGCAGAAAGATCTCAATCTTTGACAGAGAAGGTGGTTGGAGTTATTAAAGGACTATGATATAAGTGTCCTTTACCACCGGGGCAAGGCTAATGTGGTTGCGGTGCACTAAGTAGGATTTCTATGGAGAGTGTGTCCCACGTGGATGAGGGAAAGGAGTTGGTAAAGGATGTCCACTGACTTGCAAGACTGGGAGTTATATTGATCGACTCAACTGATGGCAGCGTTATTTTGCAAAATTGGTAAGAATCGTCCTTAGTGGTTGATGTCAAATCTAAGCAAGATGAGGATCCGACATTGAGGAAGCTAAGGAAAGCAGTGAGAAGTCAAGATGTGGAGGTTTTCTCCTAATGGAGAGATGGTGTGCTACGATACCAGGGTCAACTATGTGTTCCGGACGTTGATAATTTGAGGGTCTGGATATATTGCAAGAGGCACATGGTACCAGATATTCCATCCATCCGGGATCCAAGAAGATGTATTGAGACTTGCGAGAAATCTATTGGTGGGATGGTATGAACAAAGATATCGCATAGTTTGTAGCCAAATGTCCTAACTTTCATTAAGCGAAGATCGAGCATCAAAGACCGGGAGGCGCACTTCAAGATATTAGCATCCCCAGTTGGAAGTGGGAAGAGATCAATATGGTCTTCATTACAGGCCTACCTCGTACTCGCCGACACTATGACTCCATTTGGGTGGTGGTAGGCAGGTTAACTAAGGCTACACACTTCCTACCGGTCAAGACCATGGATTCAGCGGATGATTATGCCAGGTTGTATATTCGGGGTTTGGTTCGACTTCATGGAGTGCCCTTGTCAATTATTTCAAATCGAGGTACTCAGTTTACCTCTCAGTTTTGGTGCTCTTTTCAGAAGGGACTTGGGACGCAAGTTAAGCTCAGTACAGCCTTCCATCCGCAAACAGACGGCTAGGCAGGATGAACCATTCAGACCCTCGAGGATATGTTGAGGGCATGTGTTATGGATTTCAAAGGTAGTTGGGATGATCATTTTCCCTTGATCAAGTTTGCCTATAATAACAGTTATCACTGTAGTATTCAGATGGCACCGTTCGAAGCTCTTTACAGGAGAAGTTGTAGATCTCCCATTAGATGGTTTGAGGTTGGCGAGGAAACTATGATAGGTCCAGATTCAGTTCATGAGGCGATGGTGAAGGTTCAATTGATAAGGGACCGGTTGAAAACCGCTCAGAGTCATTAGAAATCATATGTCAATGTGAGGAGAAGAGATTTGTAGTTCGAGGTGGATGATTGGGTATTTCTAAAGGTATCTCCCATGAAGGGGTCATGCAGTTTGGGAAAAAGGGGAAACTTAGTCCCCGATATGTTGGTCCTTAACGGGTTATGAGGAGAGTTGGTAAGGTGGCGTATGAGTTGGATTTGTCTTCAGAGTTAGCTTCAGTTCATCCTGTGTTTCATGTATCGCTCTTGAAAAAGTGCTTGGGTGATCCAACTTTAGTAGTCCTGGTAGACAGCGTTGGTGTAAAGGATAGCCTCAGCTATGAGGAAATTTCGGTGGAGATCTTGGATCGTCAGGTTCGGAGGCTGAGGAACAAAGAATTAGCTTCAGTTAAGGTATTGTGGAGAAATTAGCATGTTAAAAACGAGCTACGTGGGAAGCCGAAGAGGATATGATGTATAAATACCCACACCTGTTTCCTACCGGCTCAACTTTAGTTTAAGGTACAAATTTTTCCCTAAGCCTCTAAACATTTTTGATGTTCCGTTCATGCGTACAAGTTTGTTTTATGATGAGGTAAATGTATGAGATTTCTGAATTCAATTCAGTTATGTAGTTCTTTTTGGAGGCAGACATTCTGTCAGTTTTAAATTTTAATAATCAGTATTTGCATATGATGAGTGAATGTTTCTATTTTTCTGTGTGTTTCTAACATTTGAGGATGAATGTTCCCAAGGGGGAGATATTGTTATACCCCAGAAGCTCAAAGATCGGACCCAGGAGTTGAAATGGAAAAATTTTGGAATTTATGTTGCAGGGGCAGGATGAGTCATGGGACGACTCATGAGGGACCCCACGAGTTGTCAAGTGCCTCGTGGGAAGTCCTGGAATAAAGGAAGGATCGATGTCTCCATGAGGGAGATAACGACTTGTGGTCAGTTGCCCACGAGTCGTCATGTCACTCATGGTGTGAGGTTGGGGTTAAGTTAGAAGAAGCTCCCAGTGTACCCAACGGATGGGACCCCACGAGTCGTGGCCTGTCCCAACGACCCGTGAGGTGGGTCCTGAGAAAGCCTATGTACTTTTAATGAAGGATGAGGCAGTTTACTTGATAGGCAACACGAGTCGTCGCCTGTCCTGATGAGTCGTTAGGTCACCCGTTAGGGTCACCTGGCAGTTATTTTCTGCGAATTAGTAAGGGCCTTCTCATAATTTCCTAAACTCTTAAGGCCTAAACTATGTCTTTTTAAGGTCGGAATAGGGTATTTAAGGTGGGTTAGGTCCCTAATGCATACCCATTCCCATGCAAGAGCTTTTAGAGAGGTTTTAGGGAGATTCATGGTCTTCTCCTCCAAGTTGCCATCAATTTCCTTGTGGGTTTTCAAGGAACTTTGAAATCAGCCCATCCCCAGTTATGTAGGGTTTTAGAATAAGTGAAATCCTTTCACACCCATGCCCAAATTTCGAATCTAATCATGAATCCTCCTATTCAATTCTATTGGGCTTTACCCAAACGCATGAAAATGTGATTTCTCTTTATGGGTATGATTTAATTGAGTTTTAATTGTTGAATTATTAATGATGGGTAGGTTTTATATTGTTTTCTTTTAATTCATGTTTCACGCTTTTAAATCTAAAATGCCCATTGATGAAAGTTCATGAAAGTTATGATTTATGATGAATACTGCATATTTTGAGTTTATTGATGATGGAAAATCATGATTTGAAGTTCCCATGTTTATGAGCATATGTTTGAAAGAATTGAATATTATTAAGTATTGGGCAATGCCCACATGTTGAAGAATGATTTACGATTTATGAAACAAATTACATGATTTATTGATTTATGATATTGGCCGATGAAAGGGGCCTTTGATTCTTGGCTAAGCATGTTTTAAAGGGGACCAATAATGATAAATTTTATATTTTAGCCAATGAATCTTAATGCATGATGTTATTGATTTACATATGAGCCTATATGCATGTTTTTGGGAGCCGTGTCTAGCACCGAGTAGCCCGTCGTTCAAAGGACTATGCCGGTGTCTCATAACCACGTGCCACCATGAGTTTCTAAATGATATGATGTATTGATAATGATCCCCTCAAATGTGATATCACGCCTAATGCACGACCCTTGCCTGGCAAGCCAGGGTCGGCTCTGCCCACTTGAACGAGATAGTGAGGCATCATGAAAGGCTCTACCATGATGGTGTCGGTTATGACAAGTCCTCCCATTGTTTCGTATGTCTTATGCATTGTTATGTTTATGTTATTGGCTCAAGTTATTTTTTGATAAAGTTTACTTACTATTATGATAATGAATGATTTTTGAATGATTTGAAAGTCTTGAGTCTTATGTTTTCTTATGAAATTTATGAGAAAAGAATGATGTCCTTTTCCTATGTTTATTTATGAGTTTATTATACTTTTAACGTCTGTTTTACTTACCTTGCATACTCGGTAGATTCCACGTACTGATCGCATACTTTCTATGTTGTATCATTTCATGATACAGGGTCTGGATCCCAGGCTCATCCTTATCCTTAGTCCATCTTAGTTTACACTCTCATCTTATTGGTGAGTCCTCATATTCCAAGGGTCATTTGACATACTTTTATGTTATCTCGTGTTTAGTATTGTTCGGGTTAGTTGGGGATGTTGTCCCATCAACCCATCGTAGGTAGTTGAGGCTTTCAGACAAGTATGTAGTACTTAGCTTATGTGTATCTCTAGTATTTTTGATGTTATGCTATAGTTTCATTTTCACTATGTTTTATGTTTAGTATTCTCTTATTTAAATGAGATTAGTTGTATGCATGTGCCATGGATCGACTTGGGATCTCTCGGGGTCCCTTGTCCCGTGTCTACGATCCGGGTGTACGTTCGGGTCGTGACAATTATATAATGACGCACATTGTGGACAATGTAATTTCTTAGTTGGGGTGGGATGTTTTCTCTTATTGGTTATTTTTGGTCTTTGTTTCCCTTGTCGGGCTCAAATTCTTATGCTTTGAATGTGTCGCATCTTTAATTTTTGCTTAGTTGGATGAATTCTCTTGTCGGGTTTGTGTTGAAAGAAATGTCGCTTTTTGACTTGTTAGTGCCATTGATTGGGTCCATTGTAAATTGTCAGATGTTTAATGACCCATATCTTTATTAATTTCCTTTGTTCATCGTAGTTAGAAAATAAACTCTAAGGGTTTTCTTTATGCCATGTTCCTTTCAAGGAGCGATTTTCTTTTTTTTCTTTTCTTGTCGAACCGGGTAACATTACACTATGATAGATTGAGAGGCAACTTTCTTAAGGGAAAATACCGAATTTAGAGTTTTTGTAAGTCGTTTGTCATACTTGCTTTTGAGAGGTACCGCTAAAAGTGTTTTAAATGGCATTAAAAATGGATTTTGAGGAAAAAAGGGTGTTCAAATTTAAAAATGAGCACTCTTTTATCATGAGTTGCACATTCCTTGATTGGCTTTTCTATTCACATGCTATCTTGTCTAAAGTCATACTCTTGATGTGGTAGTAAGAATTATGTGAACTCCTTGGAGTGTGATGCCTTGTGTGGTGAGGCTTTTAGCTTAATTTTCATGCATGTATGGTTGTCTAGAACTTTCCCTAAGTGTGACTCAAGGCGAAATCCTAGATGTAACTGCACTTAGAACATGATTTTAGGTTTTCTTTTGATAGTCACTTCACCTATATGTCCTCCTTGAACGTCCATCTTTGCTAGCCAATATTTAGCCTTTAACCCTTTTCTTTGAGAACCACATTTACAAGCTTATTACCATTTTGTAATCCCTCTTTTGGAACCCATCCTCCCTAGTGCTAGTTGTGAAAAAAATGAAAAATGGGACTCGATGCCCAAATTTTTGGGGAAAGGTAAGGGAGAAATGAGGCGAAAGCCTAAGTTTGGGGGTTTGCAAAAGAAAATGAGAAAAATGTGTGAGCTTCAATGTGAGGTAGGACCAAATTGTGATGAAATGAATGAATTGGTTGGTTGAAAAACCTCTAAGCCTTAGAAGAAAAAGAATAGTTTAAAGGTGCTACCTCTTGCTTAGATGAGGCTAAGATGGAAACCAAAGAGATATAAGGGTGGCCCTTGATACAAAATTGAAGATGTTGAGCAAGGAGATATAAAGTGGGGTGATCTAAATAGATATATAGAGTATGCAAAAGTGTTCAAAAAGGGGCATTAGGGAGGTTCTAGTCAGTAGAACTAAAAAGTCATCTTACCTTTACCCCTGGCCTTCATTATGACCCCCAAGTCCTAATTGATTTTGAGTGTGGCAACTCTACATTAGTGGCAGGTTACACAAAGGGAAAGCCTATGAGTTAAGTGGTATGCATGAGAATTTCTTTGTGAGCGTGAGCATATTTTCCTTATTCTATAATCCCTTTGTGTGTGAATTTCTTGAAAATTAAATGGGATTCTCTCTTGATATGAGTGGCATCACTTCCATGGGGAACATGCTTGAATGTGTTCAAGGTAAAATATGTGATTGAGAGAAGAGTGCAATGATCTTTAAGACAATCTTTGAATGTAAATTTTCAATGACTTGAGATGTTACTTGAGCTTGTTTTAATCAACCATGCCCTTATTGTGAATGAAAGAAACATTTGTGAATCATGCCAATTGTTTGTGGTTACCTCTTGAAGCATTTTCATAAACTGTTGAGTCTTTTCTTTTCATTGAACCGCTGTGCAATTTTGGGGTAGTCTTAGTCCCAATAGTCCCTTATGCACAACTCATGTGTTGTGACATGCTTAATTCAATTATTCAGCTATGAAGAAATGTCTTACTTGAGGACAAGCAATGGTTCAAGTTTGGGGGTTTGATGAGTTGGTAATTTACCAACTCACTAGGATTTTAAACATGAGCTTTTTCTTGGTTTTCAAATCATTCCAGAAGGTTTTATGTCCTCTCTCTTTGATTTTTGCAGATATTCAATGGAAACAGGTAAAGCAAAAATTGAACAAAAAACATGGTGCTGGAAGAAGAGTACCTGCGTTTTGCGGGATGACACCTGCGAAACACAGGACAAACAAATGAAAACACTACTTTGAAGTTGAAGGAACACCTGCAGAACACAGGTCAGTACTGGCGAAACATAGGTGCAAATGCATAACTATGACTAGACTTCTGGCTTCGCGGATGAGAAGTTGTGAAACGAAGGTGCCGCACAAGTGAGGCTGGCTATCAACAAAAGGGTAAAATCTTCCGGCATAAGAAAAGAGGAGCAGCTTTACCCTATTTTTATACACCTTATGTAAAGAATAGAAGATCCTATTCCATTCCATTCTATTGAGTAGTTAGTTTTGAATTGAATTTTGGAGAGAGAAAAAGATAGAGTGAAATGAGAGCTTTTCCTTTATCTTCTTCATCTTTCTAAGGTAAAACCTCTATTGAAGAACAAAATTGATCTTGAAGTTTCTTCTTAATGATGAATGATATGGATTTCTTTGTTGGTTTAATCTCTTGTTCTTCATTTATGAGTAGCTAAACCTCTAGCTAGGGTGTGTGCATGATAGGGGCTAAAATGGATTGGATGTTGCTAGTTTAATCTTAGAATTTCTTATTTAGCATAAATCCATTGTTTTCTTCTATTTTTTTTCTTGAAAAAGAGAAATAGGATATGGGTAAGAAAATAATGGTGGGTATTTGGGTTTTGATTGTATAGGATTGGGCTAGATATAGCTAATATCCACTTTCATACACTCGTTTAAAAATTGAGGGTAGAGATAGTTTAATTCTTACCCAAGTTGTAGTGGTCGAAGTGTATGGGACCTTGGGGTTCGAGAATCCAAGGCAAAAGGCACCCAAGTGGTCGAGAAACATCGGGTGCCTTCTTGTCCACGACTATTTATGTTCTATAAGTAATGCTATCATTTGCTAGTTAACCCCAATCCGATCAATGCCCCATCAAGAGAACACCCCTAGTAATTGATCATATTGTTACTTCAAAGTTGGTTGTCTTGTCTTTTTGTTGAGTTTGAATTCTTAGTGTGATCATGCAAACCCTAATATTTACTTTACTATTTTTAATACAATGATGCTATTTGATTCAATTTTTATAAGCAACTTTTGTTTTTATCGATCTTCACTCTTTTCGATTCGACCCTGACTCATGAGTTGGGTAAATTATGTTGCGAAAATTATGTACAGTCTCTCCTAGCGAGGACTGGATTTGGTCTTCATTAGTGCCATCACCTCGTCATAGTAGTAGAGGTTTTTCAGAAAATTATGTATAGATAGTTCAACATTGTTGTTTTGTTTTTACATATTTATCCTTATGATACGCAGACTTCCGCTTATATCATGCTCATGCTTTATTTTTATTTAGTAAGGCTCTTATCATGCTATGTATGTGACATAGGTTAGATCTGAGCCCTTCGTAGTTCTAGGTCCTGTGTCTCAATCCTGGGTCTCCACTTGGGTTATGAAAAACTTAGTATAAAGCCAAGGTTTTGGTGTGTCCTAAGGTGTCTAAAAGCCGCATTAAGTAGAGTCTCTTCCATGGGTGTGAAGTGCGCCACACTTATGGAAAGAGGCTACAGGACGTTTTAGAAAAGTTCCCTTCTTTCATGATCTATGTCATGCGATAAAGTACATCTCTCTATTCCCCTAACTAGTGCTAAATGTGTTTGTAGAAATATGTCTCCTCGTTGAGTGAATGGTAGAAGAAATAGTAATGAAAATGGCCATGGCAATGGCAATGGAGACGGGCATCAGCCATCCCCACCAGTATCAGCAGATCCCTTTCCTAAGTATGTTACCCATGTCGAGTTCAGGCCACTTTTCAAATGTTGGCTTAGGATATGATTACCTAGGTCAACCAGCAGACATTGGCCCATGTCCACCAGAATTGAAATGCAGAGATAGCGAGAGTGTGAGACTTCCTCAAGATGAACCCACCCGAGTTTCTTGGGTTGAAGGTGGATGTGGACCCATATGAGTTCATAGGGGAGGTTTAGAAGATCACCCAGATTATAGGGGTGATGGGAGAGGAGAGTGCATATTTAGCCTTCTATCAGCTGAAGGGGGTTGCTCACATATGGTACTGACAGTGGAAGAAGAGCAGGGGAGTTAGTGCAGGTCCCGTTGGTTGGGATGAGTTTGTTACCGCTTTCTTGGACAAATTCTTTCCTTGAGAGTTGAGGGAGGCAAAGGTAGTTGAGTTTGACAATCTAAAGGAGAACAACATAACTGTCCAGGAGTATGCCTTAGAGTTTACCCGGTTGTCCAAGTATGCATCAGAGATAGTGGCTGATCCGAGGGATCGTATAAGCAAGTTCATGAATGGAGTAGAAGATTCATTGGTCAAGGAGTACAAGACCACAATGTTGATCAATGAGTTAGGTTTCTCCCAGCTAATCATATATGCCCAATAGATAGAAGCGAAAAAGATGAAGGAGAAGAAGAGAGAGGCAAAGAGGGCCAGGACAAAGAGTGATGGGCACTTTTAGTAGAGATCCGGTGGTGGTCACCGCCATCAGTTCCACCAAAGGTCATCAGCTTGTAATGCTCTGGAAGCCCTAAGATCAGACCCGGGAGTTAAAATGGAGAAAACTATAAAATCAGCACCAGGTCACAGAACGAGTCGTTCTATGATCCGTGGGAAGTGACCACAAGTTGTTAGGTGACTCGTGGTGAGGGGTTGGCCTCAAGTTCTAAAATTTTGTGATGGGAAGACACCACGGGCATGACCATGAGTTGTGGTTAGACCCCACGGCTCATTGAGTCAGCCGTGGTCAAGATCAATCAAGGGTTAGTAGGATTTTGGATAGTGGAGGCCACGAGAGGGGACCACGAGTCAGGGTCACCAACCATGATTCATTAGGTCCCTCGTGGGGACCCATGGAGGAAAATGGACAGTGCACACGATGACAGCAGGCCACGACTAATCTCTTGGGACGATGACTCGTCCAGTCCCTCGTTGGGACTAGTTGTCAGTTTTTAACTACGAATTTATTAAGGGTATTATCATCATTCCTATGCCCTAGGGTCCTATACTACATTCTTTTAAGCCATTTTAGGGTGTATTAAGATAGGTTAAGTCATTCTAACCTATTCAAAACTCATGCATGCAAAATTCAAGGGTGTAGAGGGTGATCAAGCATAAAAATCCCAAGGTTCTTCATCAACTGTTCTTCAATTCCTCTTGGGCATTTAAGGGAGTGATAGAATCCAAGTCTCTCAGGTATGTAGGGTTATAAATGGGTGAATTCATTCACACCCATGCCCAATCTCTCGTAGTTCATGAAATTTTATTTGAAAATCTTATGGGGGTTTATCCTAAATCAATGAAATCCTAATGATCTAGTGGGCTACTACCTCTTATGTTTTATGTCATATTTTACGAATCATTGGAAGATTTTACAGCTAATTCAATTTTAAATTTATTGATTTATATTTCTACTAAATTAGGCCCAATCATGCATGTTCTATGATAAATCGAGTTATGATTTTACCTTGATCTTTTTAATGTTCATTAACCCGTCATGATTTATGATTTACGATATAGATCTACTAAAATTCTCATCATGAATTTAAGGTTATTAAGCATATACATGTTTTATAAGTATGCATGAACCTCATGATTTATGTTTTATGATTATGGCTGACTCACGGGCCTTATCTTCATGGCTAGTTCATGTATTTACAAGCACGTATATGATCATCATGATTTAACTAGCCTATGAAACTCATGTATATTATCATATGAGCACTGTATATATTTTGGGAGTAGTATTTAACATCGAGTATGTTCGGAACCCAAGTTTTTCGTTGAATCTCAGAACTATGTCCACCGTAGGTCATGATGGGACCTCGCTTGAGACTGTCCCCTTTTTCCTCAAATGGGCCTTTCATGATTGATATTATTCCTTTCATGGTTATACCCTTGGAAAGGTATGAACACCATCCCGACTAGGGGTTTACAGGTCGGGCTCCATGTGTGCTCATATGGGGTATGTCGGTTATAAGAATCTCCCAGTGTTCCTCATGATTTATGTATGATTATGATCATGTACTTTGGCTCAAGTCATGCTTAATAAAGTTTTTCTCTTTTGAGTATGATTATGAATGATTTACAAATGTTTTGAAACCTTGAGACTTATGTTACATTATGATATTTATGTTATGATCATGTTGTCCTACTCTTATGCACTTTTATGTATTTTAAACATCTGTTTTACTTACATTGCATACTCAGTACATTCCATGTACTGACCGCATACTCTATGTTGTATCATTTCATGATACAGGCCCCGGTACTCAGATTCAACCTCGATCCTAGCTATCTTTCGGAGCAGCATCAGTCTCTGTCAGTGAGTCCTCATCTGTCGAGGGACCCTCTTTTATTCAGATATGTTGGTGTATTTCAGTTTCAGTTTAGAGAGTTAGTTGAGGTCTTGTCCCATCAACTCATCATGACAGAGGTTTTCTCGTACATAGTGTATGCTCAGCCTTAAACGCATGTGATGTATTTCAGATCTTATGCCATGTTTGGACTTCTGCTATATTATGTGTGTTGAACCTTCTGCTTTTATTGATTGAGTTAGTTGAATGTTCACGCTATGGGTCGACTCAGAGTCCCTCGGGGTTCCTTGTCCTTTGTCTCCATTCGAGCTTATGTTTTGTTTGTGACACAGCTCCAACTCCATCATCAGCTAGCATTCCATCTAGATCCATACGTGACCATAGGGGTAGAACATCAGGCTCTAGAGGTCAGAGGAGCATGTCAAGGTAGCAGACTTTTCCAACTTGTAGAAAGTGTGGTAGGAAGAACCCTAGCAAGTTCTTGGTTGTTACTGATGGTTGTTTCATGTGTAGGAATCCTGTACATATGCTCATAGATTTTCCTTCAACTAAGCTGGGTGACGGTAGAGGTCATGCCTCAACTACCACTTCAGCAGCTCTAGCAGCTCACCTGTCTCAGCAAGGCGCCTCTTCTAGCGCAGCAGCGGACAGCGCCAGAGCAGGTTCTACACACTTTCTTCTCGATAGGAGCAGAAGGTCTCACTCGATGTGGTTAAGTTTATGTTACGAGTATTCCATCTTGATGTTTATGCATTGTTAGATCCAAGGGCTATATTTTCTTTCGTGACCCCTTATGTTGCTGTTAGTTTTAGAATCATTCCTAAAATCCTATCTGAATCCTTCTCAGTCTCTACTCCTGTCAGTGAGTCAGTTTTACCTCAATGGGTATATAGATATTGCCTTGTAATGATTCTTCAAAAAGTCACCTTAGCTGAATTAGTGCATTTAGATATGACTAATTTTGATGTTATATTTGGTATGGATTGGTTAAATATGTGTTATGCTTTAGTCAATTGCAGAACCCGTATGGTGAAGTTTCAGTTTCTAGGAGAACCCATCCTAGACTGGAAGGGTAGTTCAGTTGTTCCTGTAGGTCACTTTGTTTTCTATCTCAAGGCCAGGAATATGATCTCTAATGGTTGTGTAAATCATCTAGTTTGGGATAAGGATTTTTTGTCTGAGAACCTGACTCTTCAGTCAGTTCCTATTATGTGAGTATTTGGAGATGTTCCCAGATGATCTACTAGGAGTCCCTCCCTAGTGGGAGATTGACTTTGGAATCAATATTCTCCTCGATACGCATCCGATATCCATTTCTCCTTACAAGATGGCTCCAGTCAAGCTAAAAGAGTTGAAAGAATAGTTGAAGGATCTCCTAGATAAGGGTTTCATCAGACCTATTAGGTCCCCGTAGGGTGCTCTAGTTCTCTCCATTTGGAAGAAAGATGGCTCCCTTAGGATATGCATTGATTATCGATAGTTGAACAAGGTCACAATCAAGAATAAGTATCCCCTCCCTAGGAATGATGACCTGTTTGACCAAATTTAGGGTACTAAGTGCTTTACAAAGATAGACCTCAAATCTGGCTATCACCAGCTCGGAGCTAGGGAGAGTGATATTCCAAAGACGGCCTTCAAAAATCAGTAGTGTCACTATGAGTTCATAGTTATATCTTTTGGATAACGAATTCTCCTGTAGATTTTATGGACTTGATGAACAGGGTGTTCAAGTAGTATTTAAATATGTTCGTGATTGTCTTCATAGATGATATTCTCATATACCTCAGAAAGAGGAGGAGCATGCCGCTCATTTGGGGATTGTGTTGCAAACTCTTAAGGATTACCAGTTGTTTGCTAAATTCAGTAAGTGTGAGTTTTGGATGAACTCAGTAGCATTCTTGGGTCATGTGGTGTCTAGTGAGGGTGTTTAGGTGGACTCTCAAAAGGTAGAAGTGAAGGATTGGCCTAAACCAATTAGTCCTACATATATTAGGAGCTTCTCGGGTTTAGATAGCTACTATAGGAGGTTCGTAGATGGATTTTCATCCATTGCAGCATCGTTGACTAAGTTGACCCAGAAGAAGGTCAAATTTTAGTGGTCAAATGCCTGTGAGAAGAGTTTTTAGGGATTAAATACTCGACTCACTTGAGCCCAGTACTGACCCTGCCGGAGGGCACAAATAGTTTTGTTGTATATTGTGATGCCTTTAGGGTTGGTCTTGGTTATGTGTTGATGTAGCATGGTAAGGTCATTACGTATGCCTCTAGACAGCTTAAGACACATGAGAAGAGTTATCTGACGCATGACCTAGAGTTGGCAGCTGTGGTGTTTGCTTTGAAGATCTGGAGGCACTATTTGCATGGGGTGTATGTGGATGTGTTCACGGACCACAAAAGCCTTTACTACGTGTTCACTTAGAAGGAACTCTGCTACAAAAGAGATGGCTAGAGCTTCTCAAGGACTATGACATGAGTGTCCTTTATCATTCGAGCAAGGCCAATATAGTGTGGATGCTCTTAGTAGGATGTCCATGGATAGTGTGTCTCGTGTTGACAACAAGAGAAAGAAGTTGGTGAAGGATGTCCAAAGGCTTTCTTGTTTAGGGATTCGCCTTATAGATTTAATGGATGGTAATGTTATTATTCGAAATATGTCGGAATCTTCATTGGTGACAGAGGTTAAAGCAAGGCAAGATGAGGATCCTATCTTAGTGAAACTGAAAGAAGCTTTCCAGAATCAGAAGGTGGAGGTTTTCTCCCATGGGAGAGATGGTGTAATTCGATATCAGGGTCGATTGTGTGTGCCGGCTATAGATGACTTGAGAGAGCAGATGTTGAGTGAGGCTTATGGCTCTCGGTACTCTATCCATCCAGGTGCCATAAAGATCTATAATGATCTATGGGAAGTCTATTAGTGGAATAACATGAAGAAGGATATAGCGGAGTTTGTGGCTAAGTGTCTGAATTGCTAACAGGTAAAGGTTGAGCATCAACGACCTAGAGGTACGCTTCAGGACATCAACATTACTACTTCGAAGTGGGAAGAATTTAATACGGACTTCATTACAAGTTTTCCTCATACACGCCGATAGTATGACTGTACATGGTTGATTGTGGGTAGGTTGACCAAATAAGCCCGTTTCCTATGAGTAAAAACTATTAATTTAGGTGAGGATTTTACTAGATTGTATATCGGGGAGTTGGTTCGATTGCATGGAGTGCTGTTTTCCATCATCTTAGATAGGGGTACTCAGTTCACCTCTCAGTTTTGGAGGTCATTTCAGAGGGGCCTTGGTACTTAGGTAAAAGCTTAGCATAGCTTTTCACCCGCACACAGATGGTCAGGCCGAGCAAACCATTCAGACTCTTAAAGACATTTTAAGAGTGTGTGTGAGTGACTTCAAGGGTAGTTGGGATGATTACTTCCCTCTTATCAAGTGTGCCTATAATAAAAGTTATTATTCCAGCATTCAGATGGCTCTGTTTGAGGCTCTTTATAGGCAAAGGTGTAGGTCACCTATTGGATGGTTCGAGGTAGGTGAGGCTACATTGATAGGGATAGATTAAGTTCATTAGGCTATGGAGAAAGTTTAGCTCATTATAGAAAAGCTGAAAACAACTCAGAGTTGTCAGAAATCTTATGCATATGCTAGGTGGAGAGATCTTGAGTTTGAAGTTGATAATTGGGTATTTCTAAAGGTGTCTCCTATGAAGGGAGTCATGAGGTTCAGCAAGAAGGGGAAAATTAGTCCCTGATATGTTAGTCCTTATAGCATTCTGAGATGAGTTGGAAAGGTGGCATATGAGTTGGAGCTACCAACAGAATTAGCTTTGGTGCATCCAGTTTTCCATGCATCTTTGTTGAAATAGTGCATTGGTGACCCGACCTTAGTTATTTCGGTAGAGAGCATTGGTGTGAAGGATAGCCTTACCTATGAGAGGTCCTGGTTGAGATCCTTGATCATCAGGTTCAGAAGTTTAGGAACAAAGAAGTAGTTTCAGTGAAGGTCTTTGGAGAAATCACCTTGTTGAGGGAGCTATGTGGGAAGCCGAAGCAGATATGATGGCTAGATACCCACATCTTTTCCCTTCTGGCTCAGTTCAAGTATGAGTTACCAGTTTCCTCTTTAGTCCTCTATTGAGTTTGATGTCAAGTTCTTGTCTCTTAGTTCCTTTCATGTCATAGCATGCATGTATGTTTCATGAATTCAGTTCAGTCATGTAAATTAGTCCGGAGTTAGTCACTCTGTCAGTTTTCAGCTATGGTTGTTAAGTTTTGGGATAGCAGTTCTTTCCCTATCCTTTCTGTATGCTTAATCTACATTTGAGGATTAATGTTCCCAAGGGGGAGATAATGTAACACCCCAAAAGTTTCTAAGATCAGACCCGAGGACTGAAACAAAGAAAATAGGAAAACCTGCACCAGGTCACAGAACAAGTGGTTGAGTGACTCGTCAAGTGACCTGACGGGTTTTCAAGTGACCCGTTAAGTGTGCAGTGGTGGAGAAAATGCTGATTTTCCAGGGGACTTCATAGATTAAGGGATGAGTCATTAAGTCCCCTGACGACCCGTTAAGTGACTCGTTACAAGTGTGATATGTGGGGTGCAACTTAGGATTTAGAGAGTCTTAACGAATGGTGAAGCGATTCGTTAAGTGCCATGATGAATCGTTAAGTGGAGGCGTCAAAAAAATATTAGAAAGATGAAATTTTGGCCAGTAGCGATGAGGGGACTTGACGAGCCGCCAAGTAACCTAAAGAGTCTAGGTCACTTGTTGGGACTAGCAGCGACTTTCTTTCAATCGGATCAGTAAGGGTGTTTTCATAATTTCTAAGTTCCTAACTCATAAACTAAGTCATTTTAAACCTCCTAAAGGGTGTTTTTAAGGGTTTTAATCATCCTAAACCCTCGTTCTACTCCTAACACTGCTAAGTGAAGATCAAATCCCCAAAGAAGAAGCTAGGGTTCTTCATCAAATCAACCTCAATTCCCTTTGGGTTTTTAATCAAGTTGAGAATTCTTCAAGCCCAGTTATGTGGAGTTATGAATGGTGGAAAATATTCCACCCTCATGCCGAATTTCATTCCAATTCTATGATTTCAAGTCTCTAAGCATGTCAAATTAATTTCTAGGGTGTAACACCCTGTAAGTCCTTGAGGTCAGACCCCGGAGTTAGATGAAGCTCAACATAAATTTGCCTCAGAACTCATCAGAGAATGACTCGTTAAGAGACCTAACAGGTCATGGGTCTGACCCGTGAGGAACTGTAAGGAAGGGATGGCAAAGCCCAGTGTCCATGGACGACCTGACGAGTCATCTTTCCTGCCAACGACTCGTTAGGTTGGTCGTTGGGTGGAGGATAGGGTCCCCGGGTTAAGTTTTAAGCAGTGTGGATGACGGAAGGAGGTGACGAGTCGTTACGTGTGGCAGCGACTCTTCATGTCGGTCGTTAGATGGGAGAAGCTGTGGCCTTGAAGAAAATTCCAATGTACTTGACGAGTGGGTCTACCGAGTCATTGGGGCAAGTAATGAGTCGTTATGTTGGTCATGGGTTGAAGTATGTCGAATCTGTGTAATTTTTCTAGTGTATCAAACAGGCGTGACGATGATTCATTTGATGTGATGACGACCCATCACGTGAGTCATGATTCTAGATCGGGCTATTTTTCTAGTTTTTCCTGGGGGTAGTTTGGTAGTGTCCGATGCTTCCAGAATTAAAGTGATGTCGTACTGGGCTGCTAAGGGACGTTTTTAAGGGTTTTTCATGCCTAAACCCTCATTTTTCTCAACTCTCCTTCTCCTCTCAATATCAAGTTTTCATCAAAGCTTTGACCTTGGGCAGATTTATATGCCCAAGTGATACTCAAACGTATTATTTTTGCCTTGTTTGTGTGAAATATGTATATATTCTCATGTAATTGGTAATAAAATGTGAATTTATACTAACCAACATGATTAGCATTTGTTTTGCAGGAAAATATGATTTTTAGGAGCAAAAATGCATGTTGGAAAAATATCGGAGTTGAACTTGGATGCGAGCATGGAGACGACATTGGAATGTGCAGAATATAAGGGCTCCGCGATGGCGTCGTGCCACGCTACCATCGCGGGGGCACACTGCCTGGAGAGGGAATTAATGGACAAATTCCAGTGAAGCCTCGCGACAGCTCCGTGGCACTGAGATAGGCCTCCGCGTTGGCCTCCGTGCCACGTTGAGGCTAATTTACCGGACCCTGGATTTCCAGTGAGGGTCCGCGTCCACGCCGTGTCACGGAGGCAAGGCTCCGCTTTGGCCTCGGTGACACGTTGCTTGTTATTCCGGGAAAAATTTCCCACTAGTATAAATAGCACACTTAGGTTTATTTTAATTAGTTCAGTTTTAGTTCAGACTTGGTGGAGCAAGGACGTGGGTTAGGAGCAGTTGAGGAATGAAAAAGCTAAGGGATTTCTTCTCTTCTTTTCTTCTTTCTATCAATTGTACGTATGATTTACACTTGTTTTAGGATGATCAATCCACAAATGAGTGGCTAATTCTCTTCCTTGCTAAGGTTTTAAACATGTGTAGTGAATTTTGATTGTAAATGATATGGTTTTCTTCTTCTTCTTTCATGTTGTTCTATTAACTCTTGTTCTTACTGCATTAGTGCTTGGCCAACATTAATGTACATCTAAAAAGTCCAATTTCACTCGAGAGAGCAAGAAATTGGAAAGTTGTGAATTAATAGGGTATTGTTCTTAACTTGATTTGGGAAAATTGGGTTTTGATGTGCTATCCTGATAGAAATATACTTGAAAGCCGTATTAGTCAATTTAGGAACCGGAATTGTATTGCTACGTCGTAAATTGCATTTGATCACAGAAATGTAGACGAATGGTTTATGATTCTTAAGTGAAATTAAATACGAGAGTTTTAATTTCTAGGCTACTGTTCTTGGCTAGCAACATGAGGAAGAGATTAACCGGATTATTATTACAATCGAATTCATTACTTGTTCTTAACCTTGGCATGCTCATATCCATAGTTTAAATTTACGGTAAATAATTGTTAATAGTTTTAGTATATATTTTATAAACAAAAACTCAATTAACTGTTGGTTACGTTGTTGTTAGCATAGTTAGAAGTAAGATAAGAATATAGTATACTTAGGCAAATTTTACATACCCTGAGCCTCCTTGGATCGATACTTGGCTTACTTAGCCACTTTATTACTTGTTTAACCACGTGCACTTGCGTGTCGGTTTATAATATATAATACCAATCGAAATAGCACCGAACAAGCTTCAAGGGAAATTTTGAGTAGGGTTTCTTCTACCAAGTATGCGGGTCTTTCAACAAGGATAATCTCCCATCCTTGTGCCCCAAAATGTTTTATTAAAAATTCATTTTCAATTAATATAGAAGAGCATGACCTAGGGTTTGTGTGATGGGTAAATTCTTTTATATTTTTCTTAAATGCTAAAATCTACTACGATTATGAATTTATTTGGGATATAAATTATTGGGTTGTCTTGAATTGTGGATTAGATGATGGAGATGCATGGGTGTGGAATGTTTTTCATAAATTTCCTTGAATATTTAATGGGACTTTATTATCGTTCACTTAATTATCGTAGTAATTCATGAACATGATTAAATTGTGTGAATAATGTATGATTATCCGTAAAAACCTGATTATGCCATTGATAATTATGTTGAGATGAGTTTGGAGTTATGGGCTTGAATAATTGAAAGAAAATTTTGTGTTATCTCTATGATTTCAATTAAATTGATTGAGTATGAGGTGAATTTATGAAATGGCCAAATTATTGCATCTTTCTCATGAGATGGAGTAAATTATGAAATGGTTCTTATGAAATGAGAATGTATGTTCCTCTTATGATTTATGTCGTAAATGACGAGTTGTTTGTAAATCTAAATAAAGGTAGCCATGTATCTTTAATAAAGTATGAATTGGATCTATAAACCATGCATGACCCTGTGCTACATGATGAATGAGATGAATTTGGAATTCGTGATATTGTGAAAGTATAATGCATAATGTGAACCTGCAGAATGCTTGCTGGTGTAAGAAGCTTGAAGCAATTGTTGATTTGACTTCATGAAGAGGTGAATTATGATGATAGAGCATGAGAATGATATTGTACCTATTGGGCTTGTTGTTATTAGAAAGTAGCCCCAACCCTGTCGAAAAGAATGTTGTATGATGAAAGTCAGTTGATGTCCTTGTCTCTGATTAGCTGTTGCAATTTAGATTAGCGTCAGTCAGTTGGGATTCTCATTAGCCGAGAATGTTTTCCTAGTCAGTCGGGACTCTCAATAGCAGAGAATGTCTCCCTAGTCAGTCGAGATGCTCATTAGCTGAGAATGTTTCCCTATTCAGTCGGGACTCTCATTAGCGAAGAATGTTTCCCTAGTCAGTTGGGACTCTCATTAGTAGAGAATGTTTCCCTAGTCAGTCAGAACCTTTATTAGTTGAGTCTTTGATCATTAGTGATTCCTTTGCTCAATAGGGACTCCCCATAGTAGAGGATGACTCCCTTAAAGATGTTATTAGCATGAATTAGTTCTGAACAGTTCAAATTTCAAGTTTATAATAGACTTAAAATAGTGATAATCAGTCTTAGTCATCAATAGTGATCCAGTTTAGTTTGTGATGCTAAATTCAGATTCGACACTTATTAAATGTTCAGAACATGACCCTTATGCATGAGTTTGATGATGTTCTATAAAATGAGATTCAAAGGGAGGTTTTATGTACATATATGCACATGTGAATCGTGAGATGATGGTAGCATGTCGAATCGATTATGTCAATGTGTTCGGTTAATTCCTTATCGTATATTTGTTTATTTGATTATCTATGTTATCCCTCATGCTCAGTACATTCCAAGTACTGACCGTAAGCCTCTATGCTATATCGTTTCATGATATGGATTCACGTCTCCAGGCTTAGTCACGTGGTTAGATACGCTTCGCTCTCTCTCAGCTACTGGTGGTGAGTCCTCATCTTCCGAGGATGTGATTTACGTTCATATTTTCTTATGTTTCAGTTTTCAGACTTTTAGTTGGGGACTTGTCCTAGCAACTCATTAGTTCAGTAGAAGGCTTTCAGACTTGTTTAGACAGGTTCAGCGATGTATCTAAGTGTTATTGAATTGCTCTTATGGTCTCTATTAGATTCTTTTTATTAGCTTCAGCTTATTCATGTTTTTGGTTATCTCTAATGTTAAGTGTTATACTATCATAATGCCATGGGTCGACTTGGAGCCTTTCGAGGTTCCTTGTCCAGTGTCCTAGAGTGTCCTAGGGTGTCTGAAAGCCGCATTACGTTGAGTCTTTTTCATGGGTCTGAAGCGCGCCACACCCATGAAGAAGAGGCTATGAGACGTTTTAGGAATGTTCCCTTTTCTTCATGATTCTTATTGTGCATAGAGTATGAAGCCCTAAACAGTTCCTCCACTGAGTCGTGCTTCCCGCGATCACAAATAATTCCTCCCAGATGAGTGAATGGAGGAAGATGTGGTGACAGCTGCCTACAGGTACCACCAGCCCCGACAAACTTAACGGATGATCATGTCACTCATGCCGAGTTCTGAGAAGCCATTTTTATGTTGGCACAGGCCTTAACCGCCCAGGCTAACTAGCAGGAGATGGCTCGTGTCCCTCAGAGTGGAAATGAGGCGGTGACAACGATAAGAGATTTTCTCCGAATGAACCCACCCGAATTCTTAGGGTCAAAGGTGGATGAGGACCTGTATGAATTCATGGAAGAGATTCATAAGATCACTCATATCATGGGAGTGATGGGAATTGAGAGTGTAGACTTAGCTCCTACAAACTTAAGGGAGTCGTTTATATCTAGTTTTTCCAATGGAGGGACAGTCGGGGAATTGGAGCGAGTCCTGTGGGTTGGGATAAGTTTATGATAGCATTCTTAGACAGGTTTTTCCCTCAGGAGTTGAGGGAGGCAAAGGCAACAGATTCATTAATTTGAAAGAGAATGACATGACTATCCAGGAGTACTCATTGGAATTTACTCAGTTATCCAAGTATGCGCCGAAAATGGTAGCTGACCGGCGGGCCCGAGTGAGTAGGTTCGTGAATGGAGTGTCAGACTCCTTGGTCTAAGGAATGCAGGACCACATGTTAATCGGGACATAGACTTCCCACTCGTGGTGATATTTGCTCAAAAGATGGAAGGAAAATAGGTGAAATAAAAAGATAAAGAGGCCAAAAGGACTAGGACTAGAGATCTAGAGTTCTCCCAGCAGAGTTCGAGTGGCATACATCGCTCACATTGCCAGCAGAAATCATTGGCTCTAGCACCTTTGAAAGTCAGTGTTTCGTATAAGCCCAGGGTGAGGGAAATTACGTACCCATTGTGTATGAGCTGTGGAAAGCACCATTTGGAGTATGCATGGCCGGCTCAAATGTTTGTTTTTGGTGCGGCAAGGTAGGCCATAGGCACCGAGATTGCACAACGGCTAAGCGAGGCGAGAGTAGATTCTCGGCCACCTCTTCAACAGCTCTGATAGCCCACCCATTTCAGCAGGGTGCATCCTCTAATCAGGGTGGCGGGCATCCTCAAAACCACTCCTATGCCATAGAAGCACACCAGGATAAGGGTAAGGCACCAGTAGAGGCCACAAGTATGTTGTGAATCTTATGTTAGCCCTTATATGTTGCCAACCTCTATACTGAAAAAGAAGCTCTATTGTGACTGTGGGAAGAGATTGTCGATGTGTGATGTGAATAGCTGTTAGTGTAAGGCTCACAGTAATGGTTAGAAGTGAAAGGGAAGTTAAGAATATGTAATTTTATCCTAACTCGAAGGAAGATTCGGGAGCCTTAAAATGATCGATTTAAGCTAAGGGGGAGATAGTAAGTATGTGAAGTAAGTCGGACCTTCTGAATGCTAGTAAGGGAGTTCCATCCTTAGCATTTGCGGTATGTCAGTCTCTTCATGTTCAGATAACCTCCCTTGTATTTTGGTTAAAGTTAAGTTATGTCTATCCCTATGTGCAGGTTCCCGAGATTTAGAGGTAACTGCTTCAAACAGTGATGCCAAACTTGCTCTATGAGTCCTTTATGCTTATTTTCATGTTATGAATCAGTTATATGTGTTAATTCATGGTTTTCAATGTGGTCAGATCAAACTCAGTCTTTAGAAGTTGCTTAATTGCTTAGTAAAATCAGATTTTTCTCATGTGTGTGCTTGGATTTAGATGCCGTGAATGATTCTTGCTCATGAATTCTTTAACCCCAGTTATATTAGATATCCTGAATTCTAGCTTTGTATCAAGAAATGATTTGAGAACGAAGGATCAGTCCGTGTCAATTCAGTGCCAGATAAAGTGGTAAGAATCCTTTTCAGTGTTCTGCCTAGTTCTATATTGGTTTCATGTCCTTCAGATTCTTCTGTGCCATGGTATGCATGATCGATGTGGATATTCAGTTTGGTGTATAAGGTTGGTCCAAAATCATATACTCTGTTGGTGTTAGCTGTGATTGATTAATATTGGGATTTCAGTTTCGTCTCTATCATTTCAGTATGTTCAGCCAACATTCGAGGATGAATGTTCTCAAGGGGGAGATATTGTAACACCCTGGAAGTCCTTGAGGTCAGACCTTGGAGTTAGATGAAGCTCAGCAGAAATTTGCCTTAGAACGAGCCAGAGAATGAATCGTTAAGAGACCTAACGGGTCGTGGTATGAACCGTGAGGAACTGTAAGGAAAGGATGGCAAAGCCCAGTGGCCACGGATAACCTGACGAGTCATCTTGCTTGGAAAAAACTCTTTAGGTTGGTCGTTGGGTGGAGGATAGGGTCCCCGGTTTAAGTCTTAAGTAGTGTGGATGACGGAAGGAGGTGACCAGTCGTTAGGTGTGGCAGCGACTCGTCATGTCAGTTGTCAGATGGGAGAAGTTGTGGCCTTGAAGGAAACTCCAGTGTACTTGACGAGTGGTTCTAAGGAGTCGTTGGGGCAGGTAACGACTCGGTATGTTGGTCGTGGGTTGAAGGATGTCGAATTTGTGTAATTTTTCCAGTGAACCTAACAGGCGTGACGACGAGTCATTTGAGGTGATGACGACCCATCACGTGAGTCGTGAATGCAGATCGGGCTATTTTTCCCGTTTTTCACAGGGGGTAGTCTGGTAATGTCTGATGCTTCTAGAATTAAAATGACGTCGTCTTGGGATGCTAAGGGACTTTTTAAGGGTTTTTCATGCCTAAACCCTCATTTTTCTCAAGTCTCCTTCTTTTCCTCGCAATATCAAGTTTTCCCAAAGGTTTTCATCAAAGCTTCAAAGGAAATTCCGAGTGGGGTTTCTTCTACCAGGTATGCGGGTCTTTCAACAAGGATAATCTCCCATCCTTGTGCCCCAAAATGTTTTATTAAAAACTCATTTTCAATTAATCTAAAAAAGCATGACCTAGGGTTTGTGTGATGGGTAAATTCTTTTATATTTTTCTTAAATGCTAAAATCTACTGTGATTATGAATTTATTTGGAATATAAATTATTGGGTTGTCTTGAATTGTGGATTAGATGAAGGAGATGCATGGGTGTGGAATGTTTTTCATAAATTGCCTTGAGTATTGAATGGGACTTTATTATTGTTCACTTAATTATCGTAATAATTCATGAACATGATTAAATTATGTGAATAATATATGATTATCCCCAAAAACCTGATTATGCCATTGATAATTATGTTGAGATGCATTTGGAGTTATGGGCTTGAACAATTGAAAGAAAATTTTATGTTATCGCTATGTTTTTGATTAAGTTGATTGAGTATGAGGTGAATTTATGAAAATGGCCTAATTATTGCATCTTTCTCATGAAACGGAGTAAATTATGAAATGGGTCTTATGAAATGAGAATGTATGTTCCCCTCATGATTTATATCGTAAATGACGAGTATGAGTTAAATGTGCGAGTTGTTCGTAAATATAAATAAAGGTAGCCATGTATCTTTGATAACGTATGAATTGGATCTATAAACCATGCATTACTCTGTGCTACATGATGAATGAGATGAATTTGGAATTTGTGATATTGTGAAAGTATAATGCATAATGTGAACCTGTAGAATGCTAGCTAGTGTAAGAAGCTTGGAGCAATTTTTGAATTGACTTCATGATGAGGTGAATTATGTAGAGCATGCGACTGATACTGCAACTATTGGACTTGTTATTATTAGAAAGTAGCCCCAACCGTATCGAAAAGAATGTTGTATGATGAAAATCAGTTAATGTTCTTGTCTCTGATTAGGTGTTGCAATTTAGATTAGCGTCAGTCAGTTGGGATTCTCATTAGCCGAGAATGTTTTCCTAGTCAGTCGGGACTCTCAATAGCAGAGAATGTCTCCCTAGTCAGTCGAGATGCTCATTAGCTGAGAATGTTTCCCTATTCAGTCGGGACTCTCATTAGCGGAGAATGTTTCCCTAGTCAGTTGGAACTCTCATTAGCAGAGAATGTTTCCCTAGTCAGTCGGAACCCTTATTAGTTGAGTCTTTGATCAGTTAGTGATTCCTCAACTCAGTTGGGACTCCCCATAGTAGAGGATGACTCCCTTAAAGATTTTATTAGCATAAATTAGTTCTGAATGGTTCAGATTTCAAGTTTATAATAGACTTAAAATAGTGATAATCAGTCTCAGTCATCAGTAGTGATTCAGTTTAGTATGTGATGTTAAATTCAGATTCGACACTCATTAAATGTTCAGAACATAACCGTTATGCATGAGTTCGATGGTGCTCTATTAAATGAGATTCAAAGGAAGGTTTTATGTGCATATATGCACATGTTGAATCGGTTATGTTAATGTGTTCGGTTAATTCCTTATTGTATATTTGTTTATTTGATTATCTATGTTATCCCTCATGCTCAGTTCATTCCAAGTACTGACTGCAAGGCTCTTGTGCTATATCGTTACATGATATAGATTCACGTCTCCAGGCTTAGTCACGTGGTTAGATATGCTTCGCTCTCTCTTAGCTGCTAGTGTTGAGTCCTCATCTTCCGAGGACATGATTTACGTTCATCTTTTCTTATGTTTCAATTTTCAGACTTTAGGAGTTAGTTGGGGCTTGTCCTAGCAACTCATCAGTTTAGTAGAAGGCTTTCAAACTTGTTTAGACAGGTTCAGCGTTGTATCTAAGTGTTATTAAATGACTCTTATGGTCTCTATTAGATTCTTGTTATTAGCTTTCTCTTATTCATGTTGTTGGTCATTTTTAATGTTAAGTGTTATTCTATGATTATGCCATTGGTCGACTTGGAGCCTTTTGGGGTTCCTTGTCCCGTGTTACAGCTAGGGAGTGAACTCGGGTCGTAACATAGGGTTTTACCCAATTCCATGTAATCTTTCATGATATCTCTATGGGTTTATTATATCATGTCTCAATTGATGAAATATAGTTATTAGGGAAGATTTTACTCTCAAATATTTCAAGCTTATGATGATTTTTCCCTATCATGCATAATTTATGTATTTCAAGCTTATGAGCCCATGATTTCAAATATGATGAATTATCAAAGTATGCATGAATGTTTATGAATACTTAAATTTATGATTCCATGATTTCGATTTTTTAAGCTTATTTCAAGTATGTATGATTTCATGATTTGGGAAAGCCCATGTAAATCAAGTATATTTTATCACATTTTTACCCAAGGCTTACAAGATCAATTTTACAGATATGTTTAGAGTCAAGACTCCTAATATTCATATTTAAGCTATATTTGTAGAATATGATTATGAGCAATATGCGTGTTTTGGAAATAGTGTGTAGCATCGAGAAGACCAGGGATTTCTAGGACCCTAGTCTAAGAACTACGCACCACCAAAGGTATATATTTATATTGGAATCTCTCAAGAGAGTGTTTCTCCTGCCCGAGGGCACACTGTGATGTCTCACCGTATTCTTCCTTTGCCCTGGCAAGGCTTACGATGGCTCTCCTACGTATGGGCAAGATGTGGGATCATCATGCGCTCATACATGATGGTTTTCGGTTATGACAAATCCTCCCAGTTTTCCTCTTATTTCAGTTCATCATGTTCATCTTATGATATTATGTCCTATAGCATATTTGACCCATTGATCAGTTTATGAGTTTTCACTTATGTTTCCAAGTGCAGTATGTTGTATGATTTCTACTTCTAAACCTTGGGCCATTATGTTCAACTTTTGATTAATGACTTATGATTATGTATATTTCAGATATATGATTTTTAGCATATAGCCCTTACTCTTATGATCTGTCTTGAGTTGTATTTATGATTTCATACTATCATTTTATTAGCATGTTTTACTTACCTTACATACTTAGTACATTCAAAGTACTGATCTCATACTCTATGCTATATCATCCCATTATATAGGTTCGGGTGATCCATCTTAGTCCCGCCGATTGTTCACTCCCGAACAGTCCAGCTCTATTCCCATTTGGGTGAGTCCTCATTCTCCGAGGACATTATCAGCTTTATGTTTTTATCATGTCTTTCAGTTTCAGACTTAGTGAGCTAGGTTGTGGTATTGTCCCATCAGCTCGTCGTAGTAGTAGAGGCTTTTCAGACAATCATGTATAGACATTTTAGCATTGTTGTTTTGTGTTTATGCTTTTATCCTTATGATATGCAGACTTCCGCTTATATCATGCTCATGCTTTAATTCGTCTTACTAAGACTCTTATCATGCTATGTATGTGCCATGGGTTAGCTTGGAGACCTCCGTGGTTCTAGGTCCAGTGTCTCAATCTTGGGTCTCAGCTCGGATCATGACACTAATGGTCCAAATTGCCAACAGGTTAAAGTAGAGCACCAGAGGCACGATGGCCTAGCATAAAATATTGAAATTCCCGTATGGAATTGGGAAATGATCAATATAGAGTTTGTAATAGGTTTACCTTACTCATTTTGGAATCATAACTCAATTTAGGTGATTATGGATCAGTTTACCATGTTAGTCCACTTTTTGCCTATCAAGAAGATGAATTTTGTAGAGGATTATGCCTAGTTGTATATTCGGGAGATTGTTAGGATGCATGGGACCATAGTGTCCATCATCTCTGATAGAGGTACTTAGTTCAAAGCCCACTTTTGGAAGTCTTTCCAGGAAAGGTTGGGTTCACATTTGAACCTTAGCACTTCTTTTCACCTGCAAACATATGGACAGGCCGAGCCATACCATTCAGATGCTTGAAGATATGTTTAGAGAATGCGCTCTAGAATTTCAAGGGAAATTGAGATGATCACCTACCATTGGTTGAATTTGCATATTATAATAGTTACCATTCCAGTATTAAGATTGCACCCTATGAGGCTTTGCACGGGAGAAGATGCAGATCACCCATTAGTTGGTTTGAGGTAGGTGAAGCAGAACTATTGGGACTAAACTTGGACCATCTGGCTATGGAGAAGGTCAAACTAATTCAAGAACAGTTAAATACAACCCAAAGCCATCATAAATCCTATTCGGATATGTGACGCAGAGATCTAGAATTTAATGTTGACGATTAGGTATTCTTGAAAGTTTTTCCTATGAAAGGAGTTATGCTCTTTGGAAAGAAAGCAAAGCTTAGTCCAAATATATTAGTCTGTATAAGATATTGCAAAGAATTGGGCTGGTAACCTATGAGCTAGAATTGCCTACAGAGCTGGCATCAGTGCATCTTGTATTCCATGTTTCTATGTTGAAGAAATGTGTGGGGATCCATCCCTTGTGGTCCCTATTGAGAATATAGGTGTCAAAGAAAGTCCGACTTATGAAGAAACTCTTGTGGCCATTCTTGATTGCCAATTTCGTAAATTAAGGATCAAAGAAGTAACACCTATGAAAGTACTATGGGGAAACCACAATGTTGAAGAGGCTACCTGGGAAGCTGAAAATGGCATAAAGGCTAAATATCTTTACGTATTCCTCGAATGAGAAGAAGATGCAGGAAGTAAAGATCCTAATCTCGCTATATGAAATTTTTTGACTCCATGTCCTATGTTTATGCTTATGATATATGATCTTTCAAACTCTACGTTATGCCATTCCTTTATGTTTAAATGAAATTATGCTAGACCCTATGAATTAATGTCTCATGTTATGCCCTTCATGTCTAAGTGAACTCATGTTATGTTAAGTCCATGAAAAAAATTTTTTTACATGTTTTATATAAATCGTGCTTCTAATTCCTTCTCTTTAAAAGCTTATGAAATTCCTAGCAAGAATGTCGAGTTAAGATAATGAATGAAGGGAAAGGTAAGCTTTGAGAAAATGACTATGTTTATGCTTCTTATGTATCCCTCCATGCCTATGCACTTTGATGCCCTGTGAGGCTTATGATGTTGTTGCTAGCTGGCTGTTGCATTATTTGAACTTGGGGATGTTAAATATTATAAAGGAAACACTGACGAAACTTTTGTAGGATTTTAGATAAATACTAGTAGTCTCAATCATCGTTCCAAGATGAATGATCCCAAAGGATCTGCTATAATGCCCTGTACAGTTAGAGGAAGCTCACAACCTTAGTCCAAGACAGTTAAGTGTTTGGAAGAGTGATCATGGTGACTGAAGTCCATTTTCAAAGAAGCGAATTGTGCAAAAGTGGGAAATATGGAAGTAAAGTGTCCCAAGGAATTATTGCACGTTAATTGAAAGAACGTTCCTCCAGTTAGTCAATCATTTGAAACTATACTCGATATGTAGATAGAATCAAACCCATTAGATTTAATTGAAACTATGTGTTAAGATCAATTCTTAAGCATGGTAAGTGCATTGGATATGAATTAAGGTCATAAGAAACCTCCAACACAAAATTGAGTTAAGAGCCTTCCTATTGATTGAGTTTTCATATAAGTTCTTACAAGGGTCAAAGTTAAATGATCATAACTCCAAATTTATGAAGTATATTTGGGTGATTCAACACTTTCAAATTGAATCTCATTGATTCTTCTTTCCAACGCATCAGACCTTGTGTAAATTAGAGTTCGGAGTAAAAGATTATGAGTAGTTTAGTCAAGCACTATCAGGTTCGATGAGAAGAATGACGATTCATCGACCAACCAATGGCTTGTCATTTGTGCCATCATTTGGAGCCAGAAACTGCAAAATTGCACCCAAAAATGATGGGCAAGTCGACGGTCCACTTCTAGATCAACACTATCAGTTCCAAGAACTCTTTTCAACCCTTCTAAGGCTAGGTAAGTATTCTCCATTGTATGACAATATAAATCCACGAATTTCTTCATGATTCTAATATCAAAATCATCTTTCTATCTTTATCAAGGTCAAGAACAACTTTTGAGTTTCCAGACATGAAATCTTGAGCACTCCTCCTTCCTCCAAAATAAGTAAATCTCCTAAAACCTTAAATAAGTATTGTTTTATAATCCTTAAGGATTTTTAAGGTCAAGAAATATGGGATGAGGAATCCATGAGTTCATGTTGATGGCCTAGGATTGGGGTTTAGGGGACTGTTTTGGTATTGAGAATGGATGTGGTTGTTTTGGTTGGACTTGTAATGGTTATGTATGTTTAAGGGCGTGTAGACTGTAGAAATAGGAAGGTATTAGTACACCCTACCCATAATAAGCTCGAATTTCCTATGCCCTCAAGGTGTTCGATGCAATACCTCTATGACTTCAATTTCATCGTTAAGCTATTGATTGTAGTTCCTATCCATATAATTATTGTAGATTGACGTTATAAAAGGATTTTTTCTTCATGTGATAGTTTTGAGGCAAAGGATAAGGTATGTAAGGCTATCTCTTGTGCGTAACTACTTTGTTTCCTTCCCCAAACCATGCTTCATGAAATTTCCATATAAAACCCTTCTTCTTAAATTATTAGGGTTGAGGTCAAGAACATATGTCCATGATAAATTATTTCAAAACTTATCAAGTTACTATATATGTATTACGATTATCCTTAATTTTCCATGAGTTGTATGAATCCTTTTGTTAAAAGAGTCAAACTCTATGATTTATGATTTTCCGTCTAAAAGAAAAGTTTCAATGATTTTTATGCACAATGACTATGACAAGATGACTTATGAATTTAAAGTCCTTATGACGTGGAAGAACTTGATTATGATACAATAATGACTAATGATGACAAGCTTGGTTGCTTAACCATAATTTCAAGTAAATCACATTACATAATGAAAGGGGAGTAGTATTAATAACTGATAAGGCTTCATTCCTGAAACTGCGTATGCCAATGTCGGATAATGGGTTAGTTCTGTTGGTTCAAGCGACTCCTATTTTTCCATGGTATGAGTTGTTATGGATCCCTGCTAGCACTATAATATGCATGTCTCGTACCCTGGCAAGGTATGAGATGTCCTAGATGATCAGGAAGAGATCAAACTCCATGTTTACATGGTGGCTTATGTTGGTTAAGGTAAGAACCTTTCATAATGAACTTATGAATGATGATAAAAACATGATTTTTAAGGGGTCTACTTTTTGATTTTTATATCCTTGATTTCCTTTATGCCATGTCTATATCTTCGTTTCTCTTTTATATTGTTCAGCTATGCTATGTTTCATTTAGATGCTTTACATATAATAATATCCTATATACTCACGTCCTTTTGGCAAGAGGTCGCTGCATTAATTTATAATGAAGATTTAGGTACTCATAATGACGACCAAGCTGCTCCCTAAGTTCCCACTTCATTTAATTGTTGGTGAGCCCCACTTGTTTTGGGCTTAGTCTTTTACTTATGTATATTAAATGTTAATTTAGAGGTATGTCAGGTTCCTTGTCCCAGTAAAATAGTGAATCCATTATGTTAGAGTCTTCTAGATTATTTCCCATGCTATGTAAACTTCACATGTCCTGTTTATAGATAGAGTATTTTGATTTTATTACCTTAAGTCTATCCTTATTCTATTGATGATTAGATGAATGCTCTTGATATACACTATGTTATGCGGTTCGATCGGGTCACCAATAGCTTTAAGTGCCGGCTACATCGAGGCCTGGAGTCGGGGTGTGATAAGTTGAATATACCTCAAAGATAGGGTAAGGAGAGACAATCTATAACTCTGTAACCTACTACCCAATATACAAACTCTATGCATAAACATATCCTAACTAACTCGTATGAGGATACTTCCGATACTTGGCCCGGAGTATATGAGAATCGACTCGGTGGGTACCTAATACTTGGACCAGGATTAAGTATGGATATCTGATACTTAGACTAGGAGTTTAATTGTTTCCTAATACTTGCACTAAGACTTTATACGACTGACCTGATACTTGGACCAGGATTTTCATATAACACCGCACAATCAGCAATGATACTTAGACCAGAGAAGGTGTGTGGCATAGCACAATCAACCATCTGATACTTGGACTAGAGAGGGCATGCAGTGTATAATGTGCAAACCATGAATCATCAAAAAAATGGATACTTAGATAAACAACTGAACAATGAAACAATAAGCAATAGATGCAAAATGAACCTTGGACCGCCAATTGAACGATGCAATATAACTGACTCAGAGAATGGGTCCAACTTGGAGGACCAACTACATACCATACCCCTAGCATCTAATAAAGGGGGTCATAAAACATAGTATGACTCAGAAGATTAACATAAATTGAGACTTAAGGAATGTGACACTGAACCTCGCTTATAGATTCTTAGAATCAACTTTAGATACTCATACCTAACTTCGGAATTCTTGGACTCCACTTTGAATACATGGATTCAATTTAGAAAGCTTAGACTCAAATCAAAATCAACTTGGAGTACTTGGGTTCATTTAGAGTTCTTGGCCTCACTTAAAGTGCTTAAACATGCTTTAGAGTAATTGGACTTAAATCTAGATACTTAGGATCGACATTCGTTGAACATAGAACTCGATAACTTGGTAACTTGCCCTTAGCTTCAGGAATCGAAGTCATGAAATCTCTCCTAGGATTTGAGAACTTTAAAACACATGTATATAAAGGTAAGTTACCATATTAAGGAATCTTCACGTTGATACCTTCATTTACCCTTAGTAGGCCAGTACTTGTTTTCAGCTGTAGTTCTCGTGTTGTCATCTTGGATTCATTACTAATTCCTTATAACAACTAGAAATTAGAACATGATCAACATAACATATATGAAAAAATGTAAGGGACTATCTAAACAATGCCCATGCTAAGGGGTCTCCAACTCAATATAACGCTACAAAAATAATCGATACGATATTATACTCTTCAGGCTAGGCATAATATCAACACTTTAGCTTCAATTAAACTTTTAGGCTTAAATATAACCTAACTTTCTGCCTCAATATACATGGGAAACTTGCTAGCTCATTCAATCTACAATGCATGAATCGAGCTTGAAAGAACAACGGACGGGGGGGGGGGGGGGGGAGGGGGGGGGTTTACATACCTTGTTCTGACCGATTTTCCTCAGCCAATTTCCTTCCTTGAACTTCCAGCACTTAGCCTCTTCAATTTCTTGAGTTTACAAACAAGTAATAAGGCTATTTCAGCCATTTTGTCCAGCTAAAACGTGATCCCAACCAACATTCACAACAACATTTTAGCATTTTACTTCAACTTTAGGAGAAAATAGAAGTAGGAAATTACCTAACTTTCCTCACGAACAACTCCCACAGTTAGGAAGTGTATTTCCAGCCAACACAGCTGCTACAACCCTAAAAAACGAGCAGCAACATTAACAACATACCAAAGATGCCCTCCAACATGGCCTCCAACTTATAGTTTTAGCTAGAATTTTAAGCAAGTTTGGTAACTAAAAACACTTAACTTTTTCTTTAAGATTATTCTTGGCTAGGATAGCGAGTATTTCCTTTCAATTTACACTCGAAAAACACAACAAATTTCCAGTCCAAACCGCAGCAAAACAGCCCACAAACACACCACACATACCTCACAAATGATCCTTTAACTTTTCTTGTGTTTTAGTTGTGTTGTGCTTGATGTTTCTTCCTCACTTCCTCTTGATTTAGCTTCTGTAAAATAGAGAGAATAAGGGTGCAAAACAAGATGCTCAATTATGAAAAAAGATATAAATTAATCAATATAAGGCCAAATACGCGCGCGCGCGTACACATACACACACACACACACACACACACATATATATATATATATATATATTTTAGGTGGTGGACATGGCTCCCTAGAACACTGGCCATCGCAGAGATTCTCCTTTGTGACATACTGGCCAATGCCCTGCCTAGCCAGTCACATCATCTGTGAATTCGACCCTCGACACTTTCTATTATTTACACTTCATATGCTTCACTTTTCTTGATATAAATGTACAAAAACCTGAATCAATTTATGTAACGTACTTACAACACTTTTCAAATGTCAAAAAATTCTCTGGGGTGTAACATTGAACTTATGAATTGTGCCCCTAATTTATTTTTCAATTGTCTACTCCATTCGAGGGGTGGGGTGTAAAAATAAAGACACTAAGAAATATATGTCACATCTTGCACTTCTTGGCCCTTAAATGAGAGATATTATTTTGCCCTGTTGGCATGAAAAACTTTAAAATGAAGTCACTTTGATTTTCTTCTCCAAAATCCTCCATAGACTTGGTTGCCTAAATTTTCATATTGTCAACCAAATACAATGTTGAAAAATGATTAAAATTTGGTCTAAGTTACTCCATTTTCAATCATGCTTCCGTCTTGACATCCTCCCTCTCGAATGCACTAGAGTCCTCAATAATTTGATGGAGTTCTCCTTGCAACTCTAGTGTGACTTCTTCAATTTTGGCATCTTTTATTATTGTTGGATTGGTTGGTTGGAAAATCGACCTTTTCTCTTCAAAGTCCACCTTGACCTCTTCTTCATTGGGAGTCAACTTAAAAACTACTACCCATGACCACTTGATGTTGAGCATTGCATGACTCAATAATAGCATTGTTTATTTTGGCCTCCAATTTTTGAGTAGTAACTTCTAATAGCTCCACTTCTTGACATTTCTCATCATGCACTTTTAAGAAGTCTTTTTCCAGTCGTGAAATATTGTCACAGTGATCTCCATATACTCTAAGTTGTTGAGCTTGCTTCAACTGCCAATCTTTGCTCATAATTTCCACCTGGTCAAGTTTTGCTTCATGATGGAAATTTTTTAAGGCTTGTAAAAATCTTCCCATGGAAAAATCCAAATTTTAGATAACTTTCTCATCATCATGTTGCACTTTTTCCCACTAGTTAGACAGGACTCGCCCCAATTGTTCTCTCTTCTGGGAGCAATCTTCCCAAAATGGGGTCCTCCACAATATGGACATGGAGATCATCAAGATATAGGTTGCAACGACCAAATCCATTTTAATTCCATGATTCCATAGTAAAAATTAAGCTACCTAAAATATTAAAAACACAAAAAAACAAAAAAAATAATAATAACAAAGTGATACATGAACTATGGACTATATGATGAATTTCAATACTATTTAACTATTTCTAAACCATATTCCCAAGCAACAGTGCCAAAATTTGATCATTCTTATATTACACCTCGCAATAAAGTATAAAGTAGTCACTATCAAATATAGTAACCCAACTAGGTTGGGGTCGAATCCCATAGGGAATAAGTGAGAGATAATTCATTAATAGTGAATATTCAACCGGTAGTGAGTATCCGGAGGGGGGTTTATAATAAAAAGAAGTATTTTAAACTATGAATTCGATATCAAATCTGACGATTATGTTCATCTAACTTCTCTCAACCTACATAGATAAATTCCACTCTAAATCCTCTTGGACTTTAGGTGTTTATATTTCCCCTCGTCATAAGTCTTGGATAGACTATCCTCGGTTAGAGCTCAAGTCAATTAGACGAGGTTTGGTAGCCTCAAATTTTCATTGTTACTCTTTTTTCCTAACTTCAACCTCTTTGGTCAATAAAGTTGATGATAGAAGCACGTTTCAATGTTTGCAACTGCTACAACAAATTAAAATAAAGAGAATAACAATACTATCAATTTCATGATTCAAGAATCCCTATTATGTTTGTCTACATTTGTTAATCCATTATGGTTCCCCCAACCCTAGTTAATTAGTTTAGTTACTCAAACTTTAAGAAATGATAAAAAAAATACAAATGAGAAGTCATTAAGATTACTTACAATAAAATGAAATCATTCGATAAATTTTGATAAGCTAATAGAATCACAACTTTGATGTTTTTCTATCAACTGCTATGGAATAATGTGCTCTCCAACTTGGGATAATGTGCGAACTATGCCAGAGTTTTCGTGAAAAAAATAAAAAATATCCTAGGGGTATTTATAGTAGTAGGATTAGTTTGCATCTCTCGTACTTTGACTAGGATTGGACTTTTAAAAAGCTGGCCCGAATGCGGAAACCTCACTGCGTATCGCGGCCTCCATGCAGCTTATCTGCTCTGCAATATGGAGCTTGGTGTGGAGTTGGGGCAGTTTTGTTCCTCCTCTACAATTTCATCAAGTATGTGACGTGGAGCTCCTTGCAGAGGCTTGATCCCAATGCCAATCTCTTATTTCCTCAGAAACTTTTCTCTTTTTAGTCCCCAGTTGTCAACAATTGCTTTTCAATGCCAAATGAGTCAAATCTTAGAACTTTTTATCCTGAAAACATCTAATCATGTATGTTAGCTTCTTTTCACAAATATCATATAAAACCAAGGAAGTTACACAACATTTGTTTGCAAAATGTAGCTAAGTATGGGCAAAATATGGTAATTAAGTGTGTAAATACGCCCAACATCAGGAAGCTTGTTGCTTTTATGGATATTAAGAAATGTGTGGATGAAGGATATTGTGGCCTTAATGGAGGCTACAATCATGGAGTGGAGTCTACAATCGTGGAATTTAATGGAGGTAGGTACAGGAAATTTAGGTTTTGAAATATGGAGGTTTTTTGGTTAGGTTTTTGGAAAATTTAAAATGGCAACGGAGGGTACGGGGAGTGGGGAAGAAGAAGAGGACGACTAAAGGAAATCGATCAAGTTAGGGTTTTCTTTATTTTTTAGTGGACCATGACCATGATGACACATCAAATAAAGAAAATGGTCATCCTCTGCTCAGTGAATTTTCTATTCCCCAACTTTTATTCCTAGAAGTCCATGACTGGTTTGACGGGTCGTCCTCTGGATGACAAACTGACCTGTCACTCATCCAAAATGTTCAGAACTTTGATCCTCATCCCTTGGTTCTATGACTACTTGTATGAACCATCAATTTAACGAATCTGTCGAAATACTTCAAAGAGTTATGGCTTTTCTTTCTCTGCAAGATGATGAATTGATCCACGAGTTGTCTAGTAGTGCACGACCCATGGATATACCCATGATTTCCCCTTTTTATTGCTTTTCCTACTCTCTTGATTTTACCACCTTGCAACAATGCGCTGAGTTCCTCTCTTCCTGCATACTCCAAGAAACATTTAAATTCCCCCCAAATATAAAATACAAAATACAAAATACAACATATTTTTGGGCTTCCTCTCAATCAGTGTCTGATTTAATGTTGTGGCATTACACAGATATCTTGATGCTCATACTTCATCAATATACCCCTTGAGTTGCCTCACAAGCAGCGCCTGATTTAATGTCGCAACATGACGCGAGTATCGTGAATACTTAGGCTTCATCAAGACATCCCTCTTCAACCACTTTTACCTTTACCGGTGTCCCGAAATAATGTTTGATGCATTGAAAATTCATTTTGATCCTCTTAGCATCCTGCATTTCTAACTCAATTTTCCCGTGCGCAACTGCACCTCACCTCCTTAAAAGGTACCGAACACTTAGACTTCACTTTGCATGGGAACAGTTTGAGTTGAACTTGGACAACAGGACCAAATTACCCAAGCTAAACTCCCTCTGAACTTGGACAATAGGACCAAATCACCCAAGCTGAAGTCCCTTTTTTCAGCCTTAATCTTAATAATGTCGATCACAGAATGACACTTATATCATTGGTTGCTTCATAGATTTGGAGACCTTAAACACAACTTCCTCCTCATTCAATCAAATCTTCAGCTCACCACTCTCCGAATCAACCAGTGCTCTTCCTGTCGCTAGAAATGGTCATCCCAAGATGCTAGGAACGTCAAAGTTCACCTCACAAACCAAGATGACAAAGTTTGCTGGAAATATAAAATTATGCACGTTTACAAGAACATCTATCAATATGCCCACTAGTATCTTTACAGTGTGATCGTCCATGAGTGGTCACATCGTGGTCTGTCTGGGAGCTCCCAAGTCCAACTGTTTATATACTGCCAGTGGCATCAAATTGATTTTGGCGCCTGATGAGTTGGTAATTTACCAACTTATTAGTCTTTTAAACATGAGTATTTGTTTAGTTTTCAAGTCATTTAAGAGGATTTTATGCTCCTTCTCTTTAGTTTTTACAGGTATTTAATTTAAGGAGAGAAATTATGAACTTGGAAAAAAGCATGGAATTAAAGAAGAGGACTGAATCTTGATCAGATGGGACCAGCGCTCCACCAGATGGAGCCACTGAAACGCCAGCTGAAATGTAGAAGCTTACTGGACCAGAGTGGAAGCTGCACCAATGAAACGCGGTTAGCACCTGTGAACTGCTAGTGCCAACACCAGTTAGACCCAGAGTCACTACCCCCGCACCTGCAATTTAGCGGCGTTTCGCGGACGGGCTCTAGCTGAATGCTGGTGACTCGCAAGTGACACCGCCTGCAGGAAGGGCAAAATCATCCAACACGAGATTTTAGGAGCATTTTTGACCTATTTCTATACATTCTTTAGAAAGTACCAGAGAATTCCATTCCAGATTTGTAGAAAGTTAGAGAGAGAAATATTGAGTAGCTTTTTCTTTTTCTTCTTCAATGTAAAAACCTCCATTGAAGACAATTGTGAGCTTGAATTTAACTCTTGATGATGAATCTCATGATTTTAATTGTTGATATAATTTCATCTTTCTCATCAATGAGTAGCTAAATCTCCTTGCTAGGGGTGTGCGCATGAATTGGAGTTAAATTGAATTGGGTGTTGTTATATTAATCTTTGAGTTACTCATTTAATATATATTTGTTGTTTTCTCCCAATTTATAATTAAATAACTCATATTTGCAAGTGTAGATTATGTTTACTTACTCTATTTTTTCTTGTAAAAGGGAAATTGAGTATGGGTGAGAAAGAAATGATGTTGATTGTGTGGCGTTAGGCTAGAGATAACTAAAACCTATAATCATTCACCCATGAGAGATTTGAGGCTAGAAATAGCTCAAATCTGACCAAAGTCTTAATGGATATATTGTTTGTGACCTTGGGGTTTGAGAAAGCCAGAGAAAAAAGGCACCTAAGTGGTTGAAAAAATCGGATGCCACTTCGTCGTGGCTATTGATATCTATGAGTAATAATTTGATTGCCTAGTCAATTCCAATCCAATTGATGCCCCATTCAAAAGAATACCCCTAGCTCTTGCTCACTTTTGTTAAATCAAGTTGGTTATCTTGTTGATTGATCAATAGTTGCATTTACATTTTAATTATAATCTTTTGAACCCCCAAATTTTTATTTATTTGTTTTCAATACAATGATGCTTCTTAGTTTGACTTGATAGACAATTTTTGTGTCATCTAAGTACTATTCTCTGCGGGATTCAACTCCGACACTCATCGGGTATATTTGTTTTTCCAACGACCATTTACACTCTCTCTTTATGAGGAGTGAACTTGGACGTTATCAACAATGGTGTTGTTGTCGGGGAATGGTGTTAGATAGCCCCTAGTTGGTTATTGAGTTAAATTAATTTAGCATCTTCTGTTTTATTTTTATAGTTGTTGTTGTTTCTGGGTACCTTTATAGGATGACTGATATTGGCCAACAATCTCAAGAAGGTTTCGAGGATTGTATGGACCACGAAGATGATGAATCCATAATGCCAGACATAGCAGGTTCAATTCTCCTACCATCCACGGTAGGGAATGCGGTGTTCCATGTGACCAGCACAATGTTACACTTGCTACAAATGAAAGGTCTCTTCGGAGGTCAGCCTAGTGAAGATGCAAATCAACATCTTCAAAATTTTCTTGAGATATGACAACCTTTCCACATCACAAATATAAGCCAAGAGTCTATCAGATTGACGCTCCTTCTATTCTACTTGACTTGAAAAGTGACCATGTGGCTTGAGGAACTCCCTCCGAAATGTATCACTTCATGGAAAGAGTTGACTGAAGCCTTCCTGGATCGGTCCTTACCTCTATCGAGGATGTTGCATCTATGAGATAATATTACCAACTTTAGTCAAATCCTGGAGGAACCTTTACATGAGGCATCGCTGAGATTCAAGAAGAATGTGTTCCTTTGTCCCAACCACGGGCTTCCAGATGAAGTGTTCCTTCAAAGTTTTTATTGTTCCTTAGACTCTTTTAACAAGTCCGTAGCAAATAACTTGGTGGTGGTTCTCTCATGAACCAACCGTATGGAATAGCTAGCTTTGTTGGATTGAATGACTAAACCAAACTGATCTTGGCACACGAAGGAAACTGAACTACCTCTGAGTGGTATGGGTTTGAGTTTGTGACCATCGAGATGAGAAAGAGGGATGAGGAGTGAGATGAGACTTTGGCAAAAATGATGACCCATCTTGAGTTGATGAAGAAGCACATCATGGGATTCGATCTAAGAACATCAATGTCATAGGGACTCAAGGTCCAATGTAGTATGAAGGTGAAGCATCACCACAGAGCTATGAAGAAGAATGCCAATTCATGAAAAATCAAATGGGGGGCTCTCACTTGGGGTACCAAGGTGCCAATCAAGGCCCTTGGCGCCCAAGGGAAGAGAATCAAGGTTGGAGAAACTGTGACAATCAGGGTTGGGTTGATCATAATGAAAGATGGGGTAACCAAGATCAAAATCGTGATGGAGAATGTTATCACTGAAGCTCAAGCCCAAATGTTCCCACTCCAAAGGCTGAAAACTCCCAATTACAACCTGGTGTGAGTGATGTGGAAAGCTCCAAGATTGAAGAGATGCTGGCCAGGGTACCCAAGAGAGTAGAATCCACCAATAGTGGAGTCAAGGAATTGAAAGGGGAAGTGTCGAACCTCGCCCAAATAGTGAAGTCCCACTCGTTGCCGATTAAGCACTTGGAAGCACAAATGAATCATTTGTCTTCCCAAATAAATTCCCGAATGAAAGGGACACTTCCTAGTGACACCTTATCCAACCTGAAGAAGGATGGCCATTGTATGACAATTGTGACTAGAAGTGGCAAAGTGTTGGAAGATGTGGGTGTGAAGCGCAAAGAGATTGTAGACCCAAAAACAAATTGTGATGAGGTAATGGATGAGGTGCCAAAAGCACCAAAGGTTGTAAATGATGAAGAAGAATTGGATGAGGGAGAAGTTAATATAACTCCCATGAATGATATTGTTGAAGAGGAAATGAACAAAGAGGCTTTACCCGACATAGGCCAAGAGCCTAGGATTCCACCTCCGTATCCTTAGAGGTTAGCCAAGAAAAAGGAGGACAATCAGTTCCAAAAATTCATTGAGATCTTTAGTAAATTGTCCATCAATACACCTATAGTGGATGATTTGCTTCAAATGCCCGGGTATGCCAAGTTTATGAAAGATTTGTTAAAGAAAAAGGGGATTGTTGATGCTAGTGTAGGGGAAGTGTTCGTGCTCCAGCGTACACACAAGCGTACGCGGTCGTACAAGTAGTAAAGCAACTCTGAAGAGCCAGATGTCAAACCCACAGGGACTGGACCTTCTAGCAAATATTCAAGTTTTAGTGTTAAATTAAAATCGCACAAGTGTTGTTTTTCAAGATTTGAGATTTTGGTTTTTGAATCTAGAGGTGATCACAAATTAATTGGAAAACAATAATAAGAAACATCTAAAGTTAAGGCCTGACAATCATGTAATGCTACATTCACATTGGTTCAAGTATGTGATTTCACTTATTGTCTCACAAGATAATTTCAATGTTCATGGTCTTTTGAGCCTCAAAACATAAGTAAATTAGCCTCACAACTATATCATTGAACGGGGATGTGACAACCTAATTCATAAACAATTATCTACGTGGAGCGATTTACATTGGGTTAATGTCCTTGATTATAGACTTTGAACATCTAACCATTTAACCAAACTTGGTTTCACAACTATTTCACGAATGGTGATGTAACAATTCCATGTTGGTGCCTAGCTATCTTCCCATTTTATAACCAAGCAAGGTGAATTAGGTATATTTCAATCCTAACTGCGAATCAAGTCTTAAAGACTTTGAACTTGCTTCTTGCATTCTTATAAGTTCTAACCTAGCTTTGCTCTTTCGCGTTTTTACCTAAGCTTAACACATGCATTTCAAAGGTGATCAAGCATTAAAATGAATAAAATCATTAATGCAAGACGAACATAAATGAAAATTTGAACCAATGATGAAATTAAGCTAAAACATTCATGTCTTGTGGCCTCAACCCTAGAAGAAGGGTCTTAGACACTCATGCTAACACACAAACTAATAATATAATTATAATTCATGTAAAAAACAAAGAATGAAATAAGAAAGAATTTTTAACCTTAGGTAGAGTTTCCTTCTTCTCCTTCGCTCCTCTACGTTCTCCAAATTAAAATCTTGATTAGGAGCTAAGTGTTTAATTTATAGTATGTTGGAAATTGCAAACTTTAGACGAGCATGGAACAGCTCCGTGCCACGCTGCTGATCACACAGCATGCCCTCAATGGCACGGAGGTGTCACGCTACTTCACTGTTTTGGGGCACCTGGTAAGGTTGATGGTATGTGCCTCGCGCGTCGCCTGCCGTGGCACATTTCTGGACACGAAGCAGCAAGGGCATGGCACACTTGTGGTCGTGGAGCCTGGCCGGCATGGCATAGCGCCATCGCTCTAGCTCACTTCCTGGCATAGGTCTCACGTGCATAGAATGTGCATGACACAGTTCCCAGCGCGCCATTGTGTTGGCGAGACATGCTGGTTGGCACGGACAGCCTACTTCCTCGCACATCTTCATGTGATCTTCCTCCAACTCATTCCAACATTCCGTCTTGCTCGTGCACCATCAGAATTATACTCTTCTTAGCATATTAAACCTACAAAACAAAGACTAATCATGTTGGTTAGTGCGGCACCCAATTATACACAAATACATGAGAATATAATAAACTTAATTAATAAACATGACTCGAAATACGGTATAACATAGCACTTAGGCATGTAAATATGCCCAAGATCACTACCCCACACTTAAAACCTTGTTCTTCCTCGAACAACTCCATTACATATCATATACACGAAGGACTCACACATAACCAATTGAAGCGAGACGACTCAAGTTAGGGCTACAATGATTGATTTAGATAGCAAGTTTAAAATAAAGCATGCGATATATATATAACCAACTAAAATCCCATACAACCAAGTTAAGACCTCCTAGCCTCAAGAATCGACACTAAAACTTAGCAAAGTCATGCAAATTAACCCATCAAGAATTCAAACATGAATTTCATCCTTCCTCAAACATGTGCCCTCACAACAAGAGAGATACTCGTTTTCACTCTCAAATTTTCAACTATTGGAAGTATGGGTATATAAATATGAATTACGCTCACTCTCACAAAGAATTCACATGCAATATGTAGTGACCTATAAGCTTTCCTTTAGTGCTCTACTCCGCTAATTTAGGAACGTTTGAAAGTAAGATCAAGTTATCGGGTTGTAATGTAAGGTAAGGGGAGGGTAGGTACTATTCTGGCTAGTAATAGTGACTATCTTCACCAAGCGCTTTTAATACATCACTTTTGCTCTCATTAAGCTCCTTCTCTTCCTCTACTTCACCTTTTTCTCTTTTCAACTCATCAATTTCCTCTTTCGCTTCCCTATTTATTTAAGCACACTTAGCTTATTAGTAAGGAGTATTAAAGCAACTATTTCATTATTTTGTTCTCTTACCCCCTACCAATACTTATGCATTTTTCAAATAAGTGCACCTCTAGTCTTTCCTCCATCTTCCACAACCACTAGTTCCCTTCTTTTTCACAATTCACACTCCTTTTACTCTTATGCATCTTTCGCTTAAGCGCTTAGGAGTTTTGGATCAAATTCCGGTCTATTTAAGGAAAAGGATTAAGCTTGTCATGCGACTAACAAAGAATAGGCTAAAGGCTCAATGGGGTTAACTAGGATTATGCATTAAGGTAGGTAAAGCATAGGATGAGAGTTAGGCTCATTCAAAGAAGTGCCTCAATCATCGCTTATAATTAACATCCCTCATTTCATTTTGTATACACACAAGAAACATAATAGCATGGAATATACCAGAAACCATACACTTAGTGCACATGCTCAATTTAAGACAGATTCAGTAGACTCTTAACACAATTACACTTAGTGCACATGCTAATCACATGAATTCAAAATTAAGCTTTAAGCATACAAAGTAACATTCCTAAGCCTAAATATCTTAAACAAAGTCATACACTATATTCAACATGCTTCACAATTAAAAACAACTTGCATCTTACAATCATGTATAGCACTTAACAAGAGCATCAAATAGTCAATCACCTAAGAGTTCAAAAATAACACCGACTGACTAATTCTCCCTCAAGACAGTCGTCATCCATCCATCGTCGGGAAAAATCTTTACCTATGATTAAAACACTATGTACAGACACAAAAAAATTTTATTCTCTCAGTTCAAAGTGACCCACTTCAAAAAAGGACTGAAAAGAAAAACCAAAGGGTGGATGAAATGTGCTCAACTCAAGCTTTTTCATCAAAAATTATTATACCCAGCACCAAATTCACCCGAAACCAACATCACAAAAATTTTAAATTACCACTCACCCCACAATTAAAATATGTTACGTCCCCGAAGCATCATTTAAAAGCAATTCTAAAGGTGAGAGATACTTCCTGAGGCCTCCAGGCCTAGCTAGCATCATGTTTTCATCAAGTTTAGAGCACGTGGGTCACCGATCCCACACTCATCTTTTTTCCCATGCTCTTTAGCTTCTGCTTCAAAGGTTACTCATACTTCCCCTCTATTTGTTCTTACCAACCAAAACAAAAACAAAAAGTGAAACTAAACAAAATCAAAAATAAATTAAGAGAAATTGTACCTGTGATACTCTTGGGTTGCCTCCCAAGCAGCGCTTGATTTTACATCGCGGCACGATGTAAACTATCCTTTTAAGGATATCCTCAAACAAGTATTCCCTTTTCAGAACTATCTCCTTTTATTTTTACTTTTAGAGGGAACAACCTCCACAATGTCCCTCTTTTCTTCCATCACTTTCTTCATCTTCTTTTTCCTATCATACTCGGGCTTAATTTTCATGGTGTCCTGCGATAGTGGACCCATGGAATCCACCACCCCACACTTGGTATCTATCATAAAGCTAATCTTGCAAATATCTCTGTAATGTGTGGGTGGGTTGATCTCCTGATATACTATGAAGATCTTCTCATCATCATTTACCCTCATTTTGAGGGTGTCAGCTCTTACATTAATGATAACTCCATTAGTAGCCAAAAATGGTCATCCCATGATGAGGGATACCTTGTCATCAACTTTAAAATTTAAAATTATGAAATCAGCAAGTATGATAAATTTATCTACTTTGATGAGAAGGTCCTCAATAATTCCCTCTGGGGCCACTATCGACTTATTCTCCAGCTGCAGCATCACTCTTGTGGGCCTTGGTTTCCCCAAACAAAGTGTATTGAACAGATATAGGGGCATCAAATTCACTGTCACCCCTAAATCACACAAGGACCTCATTATTTCGGCTTCACCTATTTGTAAAGGGAGGGTGAAACTCCCTAGGTCTTTGAGCTTTTTAGGCATTTTGCTCATTACCTTGAAACTGCACTCCTCAGTGAGTGCCACATTCTGGACATCCACCACGCTCACTTTGTTAGCCACCACATCCTTCAAGTGCTTAGCATACTTAGGCATTCCCTGTAAAACATCAAGTAAGAGCAATTTATGTGAAGTTCTTTGAAGATATCAAAGAACTTCTTAAAATAAGCTTCCTCCTTGCTTTTCTTGAGCTTTTTGGGAATGGCAATGGTGGTCTCTATACTGGCTGTAATGATGATTATGCATTCTGTGCTGCAGCACTCTGATTATCTCCTCTATCAGCTGACGGAACATGTCTGGCCAACTCTGCCTACACCTTATTTTTCTTCTCCTTTTATGGTGCTTCAGCTAACTGCTTGCCATTCCTCAAACTGATAGCATTGACCTGTTGGGAGTTTGGGTCAGTATCACTTGGTAAACCTCCCTAAGGTATGTTATGCTGAGCAGCTGCTAATTGACCCATTTGCTTCTCTATGTTTCTGGTGGCCATCTGCTGATTCTTTTTGTCCGAGGCCATCCTTTCCTGATTTTCTGCCACTTGGATCTGGCTGGCCATGATTTTCTGCAACATCTCCTCAATGTTTCTATTGCTGGATTGGCCATTATTCTGCCTGCTCTGCTAGTGGTACTACTGTTGTTGAGGCTGCTGGTAGCTTTGACTCTGATTACCACCCCAAGAAAAATTTGGGTGACTCTACCAGTTCTTGTTGTAGGTGTTCCCATAATTCTAATTCCCTCTCTGAACATTACCTACAAAATTCACTGACTCTAGATAGCTCAACAAGAGTTTGCATTGTGTCCATTATTTCCACAAATCTCACACTAGCTAGGAGCTGGTTGAACTACATTAATCTGTGTCTATGGATGGTTATATTCAATTTGTTGAACTGAGTCATCATTTGGTGCTGAAGTAAAGCTAACTGTGCTACCAAAGCGTTGACACTGTCAACTTCAATAAGCCTGGCCGCTCTTACCTGCTCCTCTAGATGACTCACTATGCCACTCCAGATTTCCTTGTGCAATCATGTTCAGCAGAGTGTACAGCTCATCATAAGTCTTCTCAAGTGCTTTCCCACCCGATGCAGCGTCTAGCAAGATTTTTGTATGTGGGTCTATACTTTCCACAAAGGTGTGAGCTAACACTTCATTCGACTCTGATGATCTTGGTAGTCTCTCAACAAAGACTTGAACCTCTCCCAAGCCAAGTATTAGTTCTCCTCATGCCTTTGCATGAAACTAAGGATTTCACTTCTGAGCTTTGCAGTCTTGCCTGAAGGAACGAATTTGATGAGGAACTTCCTTGCTAGGTCATCCTAGGTTGTGATGGAATTGGGTGGCTCTGCCTTCAGCTACCTCTTCACCTCTCCCAAAAGTGAAACTGGGAAGAGGGTAAATCTTACATAATCAGTTAACACTCCGGTGGAGATGAAGGTGTCACTAATTTCAGGAAGTTCTGTAAGTGTTGTTTTGGCTCTTCATGCGTCATGCCAGTGAATTGACCACTCGAGTGCAACAACTGCACCATATTCTTCTTCAGCTCAAAATTACCTCCAGGCTTTGGTTTGCATATGTTGGAGGTCACATTTGTTGCGAGTGGGATTGCCACTTTGCGAACTGGTTTGGCTGCCATTGGCTCTGACAACAATTCTTCCTGCTCAACTGGTGGATGGTGTTGTTCAAGAACTTGTCTTTGTAACACTTGCAACTTTCGCTCAAGAGCCTCTCTCCATAGCAAGTGCAACTGTCATTTAGGTTCAAACAATGGATCCCCAGTTCTCTATTCCTTATTAGTGTTGCAAGGACAAATCTGTTACCTGTAATGGAACAGGCTAAGACAAAGATTTTGAATAGTTAAAAAAACTAAAAATTACACAAAAACTAAAAATTCACCAAAAGTTTCCAGTTTCCGGCAATGGCGCCAAAAACATATTCGTGCTCTGGCACACAAGCAAGAATATGCGATCGTACAGCTAGTAAAGAGACTCTGAAGAGCCGGATGTCGAACCCACGGGGACTGAACATTTTAGCAAATATTCAAGTTCAAGTGTTAATTAAAATCTCACAAGTGTTGATTTTTCAAGATTTAAGATTTTGGTTTTTAAATCTAGAGGTGATCACAAATTAATTGGAAAACAATAATAAGAAACATCTAGAATTAAGGCCTAACAATCATGTATTGCTACATTCAAATTGGATCAATTATATCATTTCATTTGTTGTCTCACGAGATAAATGAAATGTTCATGATATTTCGAGCCTCTAAACATAAGTAAATTAGCCACACAACTACATCATTAAATGGGGATGTGACAACCAATTCATAAATAATTATCTACATGGAGCGGTTACGGGGTTAATGCCCTTGATTATAGACTTTTGAACCTCTAACCATTTAACCAAACTTGGTTTCACAACTACTTCTATGAGTGGTGATGCGACAATTCCAAGTTGGTGTCTAGCTATCTTCCCATTTTATAACCAAGCAAGGCGAATTAGGTACATTTCTATCCTAACTGTAAATCAAGTCTTGAAGACTTTGAAATTGCTTCTTGCATTCTTAGTTCTAACCTAGCTTTTGTGTTTTTTCCTACGCTTAACACATGCATTTCAATGGTGATCAAGCATTAAAATAAATAAAATCAAGAATGCACGACGAGCACAAATGAAAACTTGAACCAATGATGAAATTAAGCTAAAACATCCATGCCATGTGGCCTCAGCCCTAGAAGAAGGGTCTTAGACACTCATGCTAACACACGAATTGATAATATAATTACAATGCATGAAAAACAAGAATGAAATAAGAAAGAATTTTGAACCCTAGGTAGAGTTTCCTTCTTCTCCTTCGCTCCTCTGCATTCTCCATATCAAAACCGTGATAAGTGAAAATAGGAGCAAGTGTTTAATTTATAGTATGTTGGAAATCGCAAATTTTGGCCAAGCATGGACTAGCTCTATGCAACACTGCTGGTGAAGCAGCATGCCCTCCGTGGCACAGAGGTGTCGTGCTGCTTCACTGTTTTGGAGTGCCTGGCAAGGTTGACGGCATGTGCCTTCGTGCATCACCTACCGTGGCACTTGCTAACGCGGAGCAACAAGCGAGGAACCCTTGTGGTCATGGAGCATAGCTGGCATGGCACGGCGCGATCGTGCTAGCACACTACTTGGCACAGATCTTGCACACACAACATGTGGTGACATGGCGCCCAATGCGCCCTTATGCTGGCGTGACACGTTGGTTGGCGCGGCCAGCCTACTTCTTGGCACATCTTCATGCGATCTTCCTCCAACTCATTCCAACATTCCATTTTGCTCGTGCACCATCATAACTAGACTCTTCTTAGCATATAACACCTAGAAAAAAAATACTAATCATATTGGTTAGTTTGGCACCCAATTATACCCAAATACATGAGAATGTAATCAACTTAAACAACAAACATTACTCGAAATGTGGTATAACATAGCACTTGGACACGTAAATATGCCCAATATCAAGAAGTGACACACCATTGTAGTTCCATAATGGCAAGAAACCTTGCTCCCAAAAGAGAGGATCCGGGAGCCTTTACTATCCCTTACACCATCGGGTTAGGTGTGTTCAAAAAGGCCTTATGGGATCTTGGGGCAAGCATAAACCTGATGCCTCTCTTTATTTTCAAGAATAGGTCGGGGACTCCAAAACCCACCTTAATGAAGCTATTCATGGCTGATCAATCCATAAAGAAATCAGTGGGAGTGTTGGAGGACGTCTTGATTCGGGTCGACAAGTTCATTCTTCTAGCTGACTTTGTCGTACTTGATTGTGATATAAATGTTAAAGTTCCTATCATCTTGGGGAGACCATGGCTTTCCACAGACAGAGCATTGGTAGATATGGAGCTAGGTAAGATGAAATTTCGAGTGCGAAGTGAGGAAGTCACCTTCAAGGTTTGTCAAACCACTGAGCCTCCGGATAAGTGCAAGGTGATAGGGATTTTGAATGATGAGGCAGTACAAGACGAAGGTCATGTTGATGAGGCTAATGCAGAGGATGACCCTCCAAAAAATGATAGTTGAGGAAGTATCCATCATGCCATGACGTTAAATAAGGTGCTTCTTGGGAGGCAATCCAAGATTTTTATGTTTTGATGCCTTGATGCTTTTTTGATTTTGTTTTGTTAGGATGATTTGATAAGAAACTAGAAGAAGGAAAATAGGGGGGCCACTACGCTAGACCGGTGAAACACCGGTGCTCAAGTGTGAGTCGCCGCCCTGTCACACAAGAGAGTAGAAGTGGATAAAAAGGAGGAGGGAACCAGCATCTAAACCAGTGAAACGCCGGAAGCATTCCATGAAATGCGGATTTGGCGTAAGTGTGAACCAGTATACCTGGAGGAAAGTTGAAAATAAAAGGGTAAGCTACGAACCACTAGAAAAACATAGGTGAAGATCCGACAAATGTTGGTGGATCGCAGTTAGCAAATAGTGAACTAGGAATTCAACAAGTCACCGGAACCGGTGAAACGCCGGTACCCACTGGCATTCACAGGTCTAGCGCGGGTAGAGTTAAGTAAGTGTATGTTGAATCTTGAACGACCCATAACACTTTAGAAATTATCTAAACCGGACAAAACCCCCTTTTTACCTTCCCAAAACCTCCTCTCTCTACCTTTTCACCTTCCCAACTTCCCTCAATTAGAACTTACCACTAACACCCTCCTTCCACTACCGAATCACATTCCCTATCTTCAACCTACATAAACCGCCATTCTCATTTTCTTATTCTTACTTCTACTCACTCAGACTCTCTCTTAGCAACATAATCTTTCACTCTTTGGATCACCATTGTTGGTCAAGCACAAAGCTTTAACTTCTTCACTTCTTCTTAATTCTCAAATTGGTATATGTCCATGAGCTTTTACATTTCTTTAATTTTGATAACTGTTGAGAATGTGGATCATGTTGCATCTGACATTTTCAATACTTATGGTCCCCATTACCCATTGTTGAGCTTTTTCATTATTGAATATTTCTCATTATGTTGGTATGCTTGGGGTTGAATATTAATTGCATATTATTATTGTGAATGTTCATTTTGTTTGAAGTATGAAGTGAAGTGTATATTGGATATAATGATTGAGGGTGAAGTCTAAGTAACACCATGTGCTAAAAAGGCACGATTTTCTCAATGATAGATCGGTTGGCGTTATTCTTAAGGACAAATGAACATTTTTATTTTGTTGTGTTTCTTGAGTAAATAAAATCGTAATGTGAAATGAGTGAGTGAGTCACGAATGTGAAGAAGTTCTATTTAATTGAGTTTAGGGGTGAAATTCACTGAATGGTGTTCAATGGCGAACACCAGTCAGGCCTTGTGAAATGCCAATTAAAATGTAGGTCGGGGTGCAAGGCTTCAAGCCACTGCCCAGACTCGCGTTTCACCAGGGCTTCATGGGTCAAGACCGGTGAAACACCGGTGTGGCGCCAGATGAATGATTTTTTCACCTATTTTTCTATAAAACATTGGCAATTCAATGATGATTCACGAGTCCCCACCTACATTTTGCCGGTGTCTCGTTGTCACGACCTGAACAGAGGCCCAGATCATAGACACAGACAAAGGACACCAAGAGACCCCAAGTTGACCCAGGGCATAAGCATACATATAACTCATTTGATAAACTGAAGAAATCATCAATATAACTCAGTGGAAGTCTAACTCAACATAGCGTCAGAATAAACATCCGAAGCTAACACATACATAAGCCTGAAAAAGCCTCTAATCTGGATGAGTTGATGGGACAAGACCCTAACTAACTCAGCAATATTGAAACTAAAAATACATAAGGAAACTGAAAGTCTAGCCCTCGAATGATGAGGACTCACAACAAAGTAGGAGCTAACTCCGACAACCGACTAGGAGAAGGGTTGAGCCTGGGAGCTGGGTCTTGTATCATGAAACGATACAACATAGTAAGTATGCGGTCAGTACGTGGAATGTACCGAGTATGCAAGGTAAGTAAAACCACTTAAGTAAAGTAAATCATTTAAAACAGTTTATAGCATATCATAATCTTTCAAATCAGATGGGAAGAACTCCATGCATTCATTCGGAAATCGTAATCTTATCATAATATGACCATGCATAGCTTCATAACATCATAAGTGACTCGAATGACTCAAAGATGAAATATGACATTTATAGAAAAGCTGAACAATGAGTCAAACCTTGCTTTTAGAACATGCATGTTTAAAGTAATAATCATGGGTAATGAATATGCAAATGTTAATCATATAGACAATGGGATACTTGTCACTTAAACGGCATACCACTATAGAGCTTACTTGATCCCGACTATCATACTTAAGTGGGCAGAGCAGTCCAAAACTTTGAAAGGGCTAAGGACGCTATCATGATAACGATATCAAGCTCATGGTCTATTAGGGCCGGGGATAGCTCTCAAGGGAGGTCCCAATAATATAATAGTATCAACCTACATTGGCGCGTAGTTCTAGGGCATAGGGTGATCAACCCTTAGCCCGCTCAGTGCTAGACTCTTGTCCCAAAACATGCAATGCTCTACATGGTATATAACAAAGCTCAACATCGCCTATTGAAAAAGCTCAACAATGATATCATGCATAAACTCAACATCGTATGAAACGGAGCTCAACATTGTCATTTGACAAAGCTCAATAATGAAATCATGCATAGAACCGACATCATAATAAAACGAAACTCAATGATAACATATATCTCAATTATGAATTCATGCATATGAGAAACTTTATTTCGAAACATTCCACAAGCTCAAATATAAGTGGGAGCATCTACTCCAAAACCATGTGGTAAGCTTACTTTAGAGATACTACATTATCATACTTGATATAAGGGACTTGCCCAAAACTTTATCATGCTTGGATCTACTCAATTCATTTTGAAAACATTATCATAATCATGGGTAGCTTTAGAAACACGCTTTTCATTATCAAATCTCATCATCATCATTATGTTCTCTCATGAACTTCTCATCCATGGGCGTTAATTTTCATAATTTAAAAAACACAATTTTTGATTGAAAATAATTTAAAATCTACCCAAGCTTCACAATCAACCAATATAAACATAATTTAATCGTACCCATGTAGAGAAATTGAAGAATCATTCAATTGGATAAAAACCCCATAACTTGATCATGTGAATTTCTCATACTTAGCTAGAGATTTGGGCATGGGTGAGGGAGGGAACACCCACTCATAACCTTACATACCCGGAAGGGATGATTTTACCACTTCTCTAATTGCCCAAGATGAGATTCCAACGGGAAACCTTCAAAAGTTGCTCTAAATCCTCTCTTCAAACTCTCAAGTTTGCATGCATGGAATGAACTAGCTTAGAATAGGTTCTCCCCTCTTGAAACCTTGTAAAACGAGCCTTAAACGATGTAGTGTAGGCCCCTAGGACTTAGGAATTACGAAAAAGTCCTTACTAAAATCATAGAATTTGACTGACTTCCAGTCCCCACGAGGGACTGGACAACTCGAGCCCATAGGCCATGACTCATGGTCATGAGTCATCTAGTTCACTGCTCAAAACAACTAGGGGACCTCAGGGAAGACACCACAAATCTTGGTAACCATCCGTGGCTTCTACTGACCAATGCCTTCTTGTCAACTACCAGTCTAGGCCACGGGAGACCTCACGACTCGTGAGGCCAGACCACGACTCATGGTCATGCCTTTGTTCTTCTCAACACACACTGCCAACCTTGTTGGACCACGAGTCATTTCACGACTCGTGGTCACTTCTCATGAGCCTTCTCACGATTCGTTCTATGACCTGGTGTGAAATTTTAGTTTTTCACCGTTTTAACTTTTGGGTCTGATCCTTGGGTTTCCAAGAAATAACAATATCTCCCCCTTGGGAACATTCGTCCTTGAATTTTAGAAACACATAGAAACTCAAAAACAAGCAATCATCATATGCAAACACTGATCATTTATATCGAAAACTGACAGAATGACTACCTCCGAAAAGATCTACATAGCTGAACTGAAGTCAGACATCACATATATCTATCATAACGTAAATCAAACTTGTGAACATAAGCTAAACATGAAAACTGATTACAGAATTAGGGCAAAAACTAGTATCTCAAACTGAAACTGAGCCAATAGGGAACATGTGAGGGTATTTGGCCATCATAGCCACTTCGGCTTCCCATGTAACTCCCTCAACATGGTGATTTCTCCATAACACTTTTACTAAAACTACCTCTTTGTTCCTCATCCTCCGAACCTGACGATCCAAGATTGCAACTGGAATTCCCTCATAACTGAGGCTACCTCCCACACAAACACTTTCCACTGGGATAAATAAAGCTGGATCACCCAGGCACTTTTTCAAGAGTGACACATGAAAGACGGGATGAACTAAAAATAACTCTGATGGCAAGTCCAACTCATACGCTACCTTACCAACTCTTCTCATGACCCGTTAGGGACCAACATAGCGGGGGATGAGTTTTCCTTTCCTTCCGAACCGCATGACTCCCTTCATGGGAGACACCTTCAGAAATACCCAATCATCCACCTCGAACTCCAACTCTCTCCTTCTCACATCAGTATATGACTTTTGACAACTCTGAGCGGTTTTCAACCTGTCCCTTATCAACTGAACTTTCACCATAGCCTCATGAACCGAATCAGGTCCTATCATAGCTTCCTCTCAAACCTCAAACCATCCGATGGGTGATCTACACCTCCGCCCATAAAGAGCCTCGAACGGTGCCATCTGGATGCTGGAGTGATAGCTGTTATTGTAAGAAAACTCGATCAAGGGCAAGTGATCATCCCAACTACCTTTGAAATCCATCACACAAGATCTCAACATGTCCTCGAGAGTTTGAGCCGCCTGACCTTCCATTTGCGGATGAAATGTTGTGCTGAGTTTAACCTGAGTCCCAAGCCCTTTTTGGAAACACCGCCAAAACTAAGAGGTAAACTGAGTACCTTGGTTTGAGATAATAGACAAGGGAACTCCATGCAATCGCACCAACTCCTAGATATATAGTTTGGCATAATCATCCGCTGAATCTGTGGTTTTGATCGATAGGAAGTGTGCAGCCTTGGTTAACCTGTCTACCACCACCCAAATAGAGTCGTAGTGTCGGCGAGTACGAGGTAGGCCTGTAATGAAATCCATATTAATCTCTTCCCACTTCCAAGTGGGAATGCTAATATCCTAAAGTATGCCTCCCGGCCTTCGATGCTCGACTTTCACTTGCTGACAATTCGGGCACTTGGCTACGAATTCTACAATATCCTTTTTCATTTTGTTCCACCAATATATTTCCCGCAAATCATGATGCATCTTGGTGGAACCCGGATGGATAGAATACCTAGATCTATATGGGTCATGCAATATCCGATCCCTCAAATTATCAATATTTGGAACACATAGACGGCCTTGGTACCGCAGTACCCCATCTCTCCCTTAGGAGAAGACCTCCACCTTCTGACTTCCAATGGCTTCCTAAAGCTTTACCAAAATCAGATCCTCATCTTGTTTGGCTTTCACATCCGTCACCAAGGACGATACTGATCTATTTTGCATAACAACAGCGCCATCGGTCGAGTCGACCCATCTAACTCCCAACCTCGCAAGTTGATGGACATCTTTTACCAACTCCATCTTTCCCTCATCATCGTGAGACACACTATCCATAGAGAGCCTACTAAGTGCATCCGTTACCACATTAGCCTTACCCGGGTGGTAAGGGACACTCATGTCGTACTCCTTTAGTAGCTCCAACCACCTCTTTTGCCGAAGATTGAGGTCTTTCTGCGTGAACACATATTGCAAGCTCTTGTGATCTGTGAACACATCCATGTGGACCCCATACAAGTAATGCCTCAATATCTTCAATACGAACACCACCGCGGCCAACTCAAGATCATGGGTAGGGTAATTCTTCTCATGGATGTTCAACTATCTTGAGGCATATGCTATCACTTTCCCATGCTGCATCAACACACACCCAAGTCCAATTCTCGAAGCATCATAATACACAAAAAAAAACATTGGTTCCCTCGGGTAGGGTCAACACTGGTGCTGAAGTGAGTCAAGTCTCCAACTCTTGGAAGCTTTTCTCACAAGCCGCCGACCACTGGAACTTTACCTTCTTCTGAGTCAACTTGGTCAAAGGTGCCGCAATTGATGAAAAGCCCTCAACAAATCTTCGATAGTAACCCGCTAAGCCCAAAAAGCTCCTGATATCTGATGGGTTTACCGGTCTGGGCCAATTCTTCACCGTATCGATTTTCTGAGAATCTACCTTTATGACCTCACTCGGTACCACATGGCCCAAAATGCCACAAAGTCCAACCAAAACTCACATTTGCTAAACTTTGCATACAACTGACGATCCTTGAGGGTCTGAAGCACTACTCTCAGGTAGGCAGCATGCTCCTCCTCGCTCCGAGAGTAGATAAGGATATCATCGATGAACACGATCACGAACATGTCCAAATATGCCTTGAAAACCTTGTTCATTAGATCCATAAAAGTTGTAGGGTAATTGGTTAGTCCAAAAGACATAACAACAAATTCGTAGTGACCATACTGAGTGTTGAAAGCGGTTTTCGAGATGTAACTCTCCCGAACCCTGAGCTGGTGATACCCGGATTTGAGATCAATCTTGGAGAAACAGTTGGCACCCTGAAGCTAGTCAAACAAATCATTGATCCTAGGCAAAGGATACCTGTCCTTAATGGTGACCTTGTTTAACTGCCGATAGTCAATGCACATCCGAAGCGAACCATCTTTCTTCTTGAAAAATAACACTAGTGCACCCCATGGAGACTTACTCGGCCTAATAAAGCCCTTTTCTAGCAGGTCCTTCAACTGATCCTTCAACTCTTTTAGCTCCGCTGGAGCCATTTTATAGGGTGGAATGGATATAGATTGCGTGTTGGGAAGAAGATCTATACCGAAATCAATCTCCTGCTCAGAAGGGACACCAAGAAAATCATCAGGAAAGACCTTTGGATACTCACGTACTACTGGAACTAACTGGATAGTCGGGGTTTCGGACTTGACATCCTTAACCCTAACTAGATGGTACATGAAACCCTTAGAAATCATCTTCCTGGCCTTAAGGTAGGAAATGAATCAACCTAAGGAACAACTAAACTACCCTTCCATTCTAAGACTGGCTCACCCAGAAATCTGAACTCTACTACCCGGGTTCTACAATTAACTGAAGCATAGAATGCAAATAGCCAATCCATGCCAAGAATAACATTGAAATTGGTCACGGATAACTCTATCAAGTCTGCTGAGGTGAACTTTTGAAGGACTGACACTGGGAAACCTCTATACACCCATCTAGTTATAACTGAGTCACCTACTAGAGTGAAAACTGAGAAGGGTTCTGACAAGATATCGGTACTAACTCTGAGGCTAATGGCCACATATGGTGTCAACAAAGACAAGGTATCCCCCGGATCTAGAAGGGCATAAACATCAATATGGAAGACTCACAACATACCCGTGACCACATCCGAGGAGACCTCCTACTCCTGACGGGATGCTAAAGCATAGAATTTGTTCTGGCGCTAACTGCTAGTTGTGCTAGTAGATTCCCCCTGATGTGTTGAGCGTACGGGAGGGGCTGCTAAACTACAAGCTAGGACTCGGTCCCCTACCTGATCCTTCCTCGCAATTGGATAATCTCGAAGCATGTTTCCATGTTGCCCATACCCGAAATAAGCACCTGAACCTACCAAGCATTGGCCTGTGTGCCCTCAACCACACCTACGACAAGGTGGAATGCTAGAATCTGCAGGTCTACTACTCTGACCCCTCAAGCCTGATGCTCACCCTTTCTAATCATTTTTGGGCCTGGATGGCACACTCAATGTAGAAGATGCCAGGGCTGATGATCTCTGGTGAGTCTGCTGTTGGTGCCCACCACCGTACCTCTGCTGAGAGAATCTATGATCCTCAGTTCTGGCCCTCTTCGCCTCCCTCTCTCTCGAATATGTCGCCTCCATCTGTTGGGCGTACAACACTATGCGAGGAAAGTCCATATCCCGGTGCAGCATAGCAATCTAGCACTCCTTGTCCAAATAACCTGCTAAACCATGCACAAATCTGCTCACCCGCGTCCTCTGGTCAGCCACTAACTCTAGGGAAAATTATAAGCGAGTGAACTCAAGGGAATACTCTTGCACTGTCATCCTTCCTTGCTTCAAGTTTACAAACTCAACTGTCTTCAGATCCCTCATCTCCTGAGGGAAGAACCGATCTAGGAATGCAACCTGAAACTCCTCCCACGTGATCAGACCTGCTCCTGCGATCCTACTATCCTTCCATTGGCAAAACCAGATATGCGCAACCCCCTTTAACTAGTAGGAGGCCAACTCTGCGCACTCAACACTACTCACCCCCATGACTTGGGTTGATCTTGACAATCTCATAAATGAAATCATGCGGGTCCTCTTCTACCTTGGACCCCAAGAACTCCGGCGGTTCTTCCTCAAGAAGTCTCTGACTCGAGCCGCCGCTGGATTGCCATTTTGCAGAACATGCACAATGGCCTGCTGATTGACCTGAGTAGTCAAGGCCTACGCAAGCATCTGAGTAGCGGCTCGAATCTCAGCATGAGCGGCTGGCTCCGGTGCTTGAGTCTCCTTAACTAGTGGGGCTGGCTGATTCCCATAACCTTCTCCATCCTCGTGGCTTCACCACCTCCATTCCTCCTTCCATTCATTCTTCGAGAAGCCATGATTCTGAAATCGCGAATAGCATGAATTAGAAGGATAGAAAGATATTTCATCGCATGACACAGATCATGAAAGAAGGAAATATTTTCTAAACGTCTCGCAGCCTCTTCTTCATAAGTGTGGCACGCTTCACACCCATGAAAAAGATAGTAATACCTCGAAGTTGCCTAAGAATAAGACCCGGGAGGTTAAATCTAAAATCTGCAGAAATTGGGTAAAATAGTATAGTACGAGTGGAGTAATAACTCATGGTTGCAAACCACGAGCCGTTATTAGGAGTCGTGGGTTCAAGTGTTCGGGTGGCAGTGGAAGTAACGATTGATGTAATGACTTGTTGTAAGAGTTAGTTGTCGTGGAAAGAGATTGGGCTTAGTATTTGGGGAATATATTGGGTCATCCAATGACCCATCGTGGCATGCAACGATCTGTTGTCATGAGTCGTGGTAAGGGATCCTAAATCTCCAATGGACTTGACGGACGGATACCACGATCAGTTTGATCCCACAATGAGTCATGGTGAGACTCATCGTGGTGAAGTTCAAAATATTCAGGAAGGCAATCAACGACTGATTAGATGACCTGTTAGACCTAAGAACGTGTCGTACTGTCTATCCGTGGTTTGATTTCAAGGGAAGTCTTGGGAAGTGCATAGCACGGACAGATACCATGGGTCATGGTATCCTCTAACGACCCGTTGGGTCATTCATTGTATGGTCTAGTGAGCAATTTTATGCGAATTTAGTAAGGGTATTTATGTCATTTCCTAAGTACTAGGGGCTTATAATACGTCGTTTAAGTCTTGTTTTATAGGGTTTCAAGAGGGGAAAACCTATTCTAAGCTAAGTCATTCCATGGATGCAAACTTGAGAGTTTGAAGAGAGGATTTAGAGCATGTTTTGAAGGTTTCCATTGGAATCTCATCTTGGGCAATTAGAGAAGTGGTAAAACCATCCCTCCAAGGTATGTAGGGTTATGTGTGGGTGTTTCCTTCCTCACCCATGCTTCAAATCACTTAGCTAAGTATGAGAAATTCATATGATCAAGTTATGGGGTTTTCACCCAATTGCATAATTCTTCAATTTCTATACATGGGTATGATTAGATTTTGTTTATATTGATGAATTGTGAAGCTTGGGTAGATTTTAAATTGTTTTCAATAAAAAATTACGTTTTCTAAATTATGAAATTTAAATGCCCATAGATGAGAAGTTCATGAGAGAAGAGAATGATGATGAATGTATGATGATGATGAGATTTGATGATATAAAACATGTTTCTAAAGCTACCCATGAATATGATATTGTTCTCAAAATGAATTGAATTTATCCAAGTATGATAAAGTTTTGGGCAAGGCCCTTATATCAAGTATGATGATGTAGTATCTCTAAAATAAGCTTAGCACATTGTTTTGGAGTAAATTCTCCCACTTATATTTGAGCTTGTGGTATGTTTCAAAATAATCTTCTCATATGCATGAATTCATAACTGAGATGTATGTTATAGTTGAGCTTCATTTTTATATGATGTCGGTTCTATGAATGATTCTATTATTAAGCTTTGCCAAATGACAATGTTGAGCTTCGTCTCATACGATGTTGAGTTTAGTGATCTTGGGCAGAATTATATGCCCAAGTGATACTCAAACGCTTCATTTTGTCTTGTTTATCTATCGTTATGTGTGCATTCTCATGTGATTTGTAGTTAAAATGTGAATTTATACTAACCAACATGATTAGTGTTGTTTTATAGGTAAAATGTAATCTTAAGAAGCTAAGATACATGTTGGTAAAAATCGGGAATGGACTTGGAAGCGAGCAGTGGAAAAGGTCAAGGAAGAGCAGAAAATATAGGGGCTCCGCGATGGAGCCGTGTCACGCTGCCATCGTGGAGGCATTCTGCCTTGGAGGATCATTTTGAAAAATTCCAGTGAAGGTCCGCGTTGCCTCCGTGACACGGAGGCAATGCCACGCGATACAAGTCGTGGCACGTTGCGTATATTTACCTGGAACATCAATTTCCAGTAAGGTTCGCGATTGCGCCGTGGCACGTTGGCTTGGCTCTGCATTGCAGGCTGTGGCACGCCAAGGAGAAATTACTGAGGAGCCTGATTCCAGTGAGGGTCCGCATTTGCACCATGGCACCGAGGGAGTGCTCCACGATACACTCTGTGCCATGTTGCTTGTTATCCCGGGAAAAATTCCCACTAGTATAAATAGCACACTTAGATTTATTTTTAATTATTCTGACTTGGTTGAGCAAGAACGTGGGTTACAGGCAGTTGAGGAGACGAAAATTCTAGGGTTCTTCTCTATCTCTTTCTCTTTTATCTCAATTGTTTGTATGATTTATACTCATTTGATGATGTTTAATCCACAAATGAGTGGCTAAATTCACTTCTTGCTGAGGTTATGAACATTTGTAGTGGAATGTAATTGTTGATCAATTTAGTTTTCATCTTTTCTTCAATGGTTGTTCTATCAATTCTAGTTCTTACTGCATTAATGTTTGGCCAATGTTAATGTATATCTAAAAAATCCAATTTTGATTTTGAAAAGAAAAGAAATTGGAAAGTTGTGAATTGGTAGGATATGATCTCTTCTTAGTTTGGGAAAATTGAGAATTCATTTACATTCAGAATAGAAATATATCTGAAAGTCGTATTAGTCAATTAAGGAATCGGTTTTGTATGGCTGGAACATGAAATTCTTTTATCACAGAAATGTAGGTTGAAGGTTCATGATGCTTAAGTTGGGTAGGATACAAAAGTTTCAATCCATAGGAAATAATTCTTGACTAGAAACCGAAGGAAAGATTAACTGAATTGTATCGACAAATTACTTCCCTGCATGTTCGTTTTAGCCTCAGCATGCTCATTACAATAGTTAAGACTCACTTTATAATTTTGCTTTAGATTCTTATTAGTTAGTAACTCAACCTCTTAAAACCTTATTCATTTGGTTGTCTGCACTCTTAAAGTTGTAGTTCATCAACACTAAAGTTAATTATTACCTCAGTTCAGTCCCTATGGGATCGATACTTGGCTTACTTAAGCCATTTTACTGCTTGTTTGACCACGTGCACTTGCGTGTAGTCACCAAACCAGCCGAACATTTATGCATGATATCATTGTTGAGCTTTGTCAATAGACGATGTTGAGCTTTGTTATATATAATGTAGAGCATTGCATGTTTTGGGAGAAGAGTCTAGTACCGAGGGGGCTAAGGGTCGATCACCCCATGCCCCAGAACTATGCGCCAATGTAGGTTGATACTATTATATTATTAGGACCTCCCTTGTTATCTATCCCCTGCCCTAATGGCCCATAAGCTTTATATCAATATCATGGTAGCGTCCTTAGCCCTGGCAAGGTTTTGAATGGCTCTGCCTACTTGAGTGTGATAGTCGCGATCACGTAAGCTCTATCGTGGTCTGTCGGTTAAGTGTCAAGTCTCCCATTGTCTATATGATTTAGATTTACATATTCATTACTCATGATTATTATTCTAGAAATGCATGCACTAAAAAAAGGTTTGACTCATTGTTCAGCTTTTCTATAAACGTCACATTTCAGCTCTGAGTCATTCGAGTCAGTTATGATGTTATGAAGCTATGCATGGTCATATCATGATAAGATTATGATTTTAGAATGAATGTATGCAGTCTTTTCTCTCAGATTTGAAAGCTTATGATATGTTATGAAATATTTTAAATTATTTACTTTACTTAAGCAGTTTTAGTTACCTTGCATACTCGGTACATTCCACGTACTGACCTCATACTTTCTGCGCTATATTGTTTCATGATACAAGACCCAGCACCCAGGCTCAGCCTCGTTCATAGTCGATTGTCAGAGTTAGCTCCTACTCGGTTGGTGAGTCCTCATCCTTTGAGGGCTATACTTTCAGTTCCTTATGTATTTTCAGTTTCAGTATTGTTGAGTTAGTTGGGGTCTTGTCCCATCAACTCGTCCAGATTAGAGGCTTCTCAGACTTATGTATGTGTTAGCTTCGGATGCTTATTCTAATGTTATGATGAGTTAGACTTCCGTTGAGTTATATTGATGATTTTCTTCAATTTATCGAATGAGTTAGATGTATGCTTATTCCATGGGTCGACTTGGGGTCTCTCGGGGTCCCTTATCCCATGTCTACGATCCACTCCCCCGTTCGGGTCGTGACAACTTGGTATCAGAGCCATAGGTTTGAAGTGTCCTATGGTGTTTTAAAGCTGCGTTAAGTAGAGTCTTTCTCATGGGTGTGAAGCGTGCCACACTTATGACGAAGAGGCTACGAGACGTTTAGGAAATGTTCCCTTCTTTCATGATCTATGCCGTGCAATGAAAAGTCTTTTTATCCTTCTAATTTATGCTATTTGCAATTGTAGAATCATGGCTCCTCGAAGAATGAACGGAAGGAGGAATGGAGGTGGTGAGGGACACGAGGTTGGAAATGGTTATGGGCATCAGCCAGCCCCACCAGTTCAGGAGCCTCAAGCACCATAGCCAGCCGCTCATGCTGAGTTCCGGGCTGCTATTCAGATGCTTGCGTAGGTCTTGACCACCAGGTCAATAAGCAGGTCATTGTGCATGTTCCACAAAATGGCAATGCGGCGATAGCTCAAGTCAGAGACTTCTTGAGGATGAACCCACCAGAGTTCTTGGGGTCCAAGGTAGATGAGGACCCGCATGATTTAATTGATGAGATTGTCAAGATCATCCAAGTTGTGGGGGTGAGTAGTGCTGAGTGCGCAGAGTTGGCCTCCTACTAGTTGAAGGGGGTTGCGGATATCTGGTTTCGCCAATGGAAGGATAGAAGAGTCGAAGGAGCAGGTCTGATCACATGGGAGGAGTTTCAGGTTGCATTTCTAGACCGCTTCTTCCCTCGGGAGATGAGGGAGCTGAAGGCTTCCGAGTTTGTAAACTTGAAGTAGGGGAGAATGACAGAGCAAGAGTTCTCTCGAGTTCACTCGCGTATCGAAATATGCCCCGGAGTTAGTGGCTGACCAGAGGACGCGGGTGAGCAAATTTTGTGTATGGTATAGCAGGGTATTTGGACAAGGAGTGCCAGATTTTTATGCTTCACTAGGATATGGACTTTCCTCGCATGGTGTTGTACGCCCAACAGATGGAGGCGGCACATTCGAGAGAGAGGGAGGCCAAGAGGGCCAGCATTGAGGATCACAGATTCTCTCAGCAGAGGTTCGGTGGTGGGCACCGGCAGCAGACTCACTAGAGATCATCAGCTCTGACATCTTTGGCATTGAGTGTGCCATCCAGGACCAGACATGATCAGAGAGGGCGAGCATCAGGCTCGAGGGGTCAGAGCATCAGACCCGTAGATTCTACCATCCCAGCTTATCGCAGATATGGTCGAGGCCACACAGGCCAGTGCTTGTCAGGTTCAGGTGCTTATTTCGGGTGTGGGCAGCCCGAACACATGCTTCGAGATTGTCCAACTATGAGGTAGGATCAGGTTGGGGGTCGAGGCCCAACTTCTAGTTTAGCAGCCCTTCCCCCACGCTCGGCACATCAGGGGCCATCTACTAGCACAATTGGCGGTCAGCACTAGAACAGATTCTATGCTTTAGCTTCCCGTCAGGAGAAGGAGGTCTCCTCGGATGTGGGTACGGGTATGTTGTGAGTCTTCCATATTGATGTTTATGCTTTGCTAGATTTAGGAACTACCATGTTTTTTCTGACACCATATGTGGTCGGTAGCTTTGGAGTCAGTCCAGATGTCTTGTTAGAACCCTTCTCAGGTTCCACTCTAGTAGGTGACTCAGTTATAGCTAGACGGGTGTATAGAGGTTGCCCAGTCTCAGTCCTTCATAAGGTCACCTTAGCAGACTTGATAGAGTTATCCATGACCAATTTTGATGTTATTCTCGATATGGATTAGCTATTTGAATGTTATGCTTTAGTTAATTGTAGAACCCGGGCAGTAGAGTTCAGGTTTCCGTGTGAGCCAGTCTTAAAATGGAAGGGTATTTCAGTTATGCGTGTAGGTCGATTTATTTCCTACATTAAGGCCAGGAAGATGATTTCTAAGGGTTGAATGTACCATCTAGTTAGCATTAAGGATGTTGAGTCCGAACCTCGACTATCCAGTCAGTTCCAATAGTACGCGAGTATCCATAGGTATTTCCTGATGATTTGCCAGGTGTCCCTCCCGAGGAGGAGACTGATTTCGGTATAGATATTCTTCCCGAAAAGCAACCTATATCCATTTCGCCCTACAGAATAGCTCCATCCGAGCTAAAAGACTTGAAGGACCTATTATATAAGGGCTTTATTAGGCCAAGAAAGTCTCTATGGGGTGCACCAGTGTTATTTGTCCAGAAGAAGGATGGTGCGCTTCGGATGTGCATTGACTATCAACAGTTGAATAAGGTCTCCATTAAGAATAGGTATACTTTGCCCAGGATCGATCATTTGTTCGACCAACTTCAGGGTGCCAAGTGTTTCTCCAAGATTGATCTTAGATCTGTGTATCACCAGCTTAGGGTTCGGGAGAGTGACATCCCGAAAATCGCTTTCAGGACTCGGTATGGTCACTACAAATTTGTTGTTATGTCTTTTGGACTAACCAATGCACCTGCAGCTTTTATGGATCTAATTAATAGGGTGTTCAATGAATATTTGGACATGTTTGTGATCGTATTCATTGATGATATCCTTATATACTCTCGAAGCGAGGAGAAGCATGTCGTTCACTTGAGAGTAGTGCTTCAGACCCTCAAGGATCATCATTTGTATGCAAAGTTCAGCAAATGTAAGTTTTGGTTGGACTCTGAGGCATTTTTGGGCCATGTGCTATCGAGTGAAGGCATAAAGGTAGATTCTCAGAAAATCGAGGCGGTGAAGAATTGGCCCAGACCGACGAACCCATCAGATATCAGGAGTTTTTTGGGCTTAGCGGCTTACTATCGGAGATTTGTTGAGGGCTTTTCATCTATGGAAGCACCTTTGACCAAGTTCACTCAGAAGAAGGTAAAGTTCCAATGGTCGGAGGCTTGTGAGAAAAACTTCCAAGAGTTGAAGACTCGATTCACTTCAGCACCAGTGTTGACCCGACCCGAGGGTACCGAGGTTTTTGTGGTGTATTGTGATGCTTTGAGAATCGGAATTGGGTGTGTTTTTGATGCAACATGGAAAGTGATAGCATATGCTTCAAGACAGTTGAAAATCCATGGGAAGAATTACCCGACCCATGATCTTGAGTTGGCCGCAGTGGTGTTCGCATTGAAAATATGGCGACATTACTTGTATGGGGTCCATGTGGATGTATTCACGGATCACAAGAGCTTGAAATATGTGTTCACGCAGAAAGATCTCAATCTTCGGCAACGGAGGTGGTTGGATCTACTAAAGAACTACGACATGAGTTCCTTTACCACCTGGGTAAGGCTAATGTGGTAGCGGACGCACTTAGTAGGCTCTCTATGGAGAGTGTGTCCCACGTGGATAAGTGGAAGAAGGAGTTGGTGAAAGATGTCCATCCTTGCGAGGTTGGGAGCTAGTTTGTTCTACTCGACCGATGGCGGCGTTGTTGTTCAAAATGGATCAGAATCATCCTTGGTGACGGATGTGAAAGCCAGACAAGATAAGGATCCGATTTTGGTAAAAATGAAGGAAGCCGTTGGATGTCAGAAGGTGGAGGTCTTCTCCCAAGGGGGGGATGGGGTGATGTGGTACCAGGGTCGTCTATGTATTCCAGATATTGATAATTTGAGGGACCAGATAATGCATGAGGCACATGGATCTCGGTATTCTATCCATCTGGGTGCCACCGAGATGTATCATGATTTGCAGGAAATATATTGGTGAAACGACATGAAGAAGGATATTACAGAATTTGTAGCCAAGTGCTAGAACTATCTGCAAGTGAAAGTCGAGCATCAAAGGCCGGGAGGCATACTTCAGGATATTAACATTCCCACTTGGAAGTGGGAAGAGATTAATATGGATTTCATTACAAGTCTACCTCATACTCACCGACACTACGATTCTATTTGGGTGGTGGTAGATAGGTGGATTAAGGCTGCACACTTCCTACCAGTCAAAACCACAGATTTAACTGATGATTATGCCAAATTGTATATCCGGGAGTTGGTGTAATTACATGGAGTGCCCTTGTCTATTATCTTAGACCGAGGTACCCAGTTTACCTCTCAGTTTTGGCGGTCTTTCCATAAAGGGCTTTGGACTCGGGTTAAACTCAACACAGCATTTCATCCACAAACGGATGGTCAGGAAGAGCAGACAATCCAAACTCTTGAGGACATGTTGAGAGCTTGTGTGATGGACTTTAAAGGTAGTTGGGATGATCACTAGCCCTTGATCGAGTTTGCTTATAATAACAGTTATCACTCCAGCATCCAGATGGCACCGTTTGAGACTCTTTATGGGAGAAGGTGTAGATCACCCATTGGATGGTTTGAGGTTGGTGAGGCAGCTATGATGGGGCCTAATTCGGTTTATAAGTCTATGGTAAAGTTCAGTTGATAAGGGACAGGCTGAAAACTGCTCAGAGTCGTCAAAAGTCATGCTGATGTGAGGAGGAGAGAGTTGGAGTTCGAGGTGGACGATTGGGTGGTTCTGTGGGTGTCTCCCATGAAGGGAGTCATGCGGTTCAGAAAGAAAGGAATACTCAGTCCCCGCTATGTTGGTCCCTACCGGGTTATGAGAAGAGTTGATAAGGTAGCGTATGAGTTGGACTTGCCATCAGAGTTATCTTCAGTTCATCCCGTCTTTCCTGTATCGCTCTTGAAAAAGTGCTTGGGTGATCCAACTTTAATTATCCCGGTGGAAAGTGTTTCTGTGGGAGATAGCCTCAGTTATGAGGAAATTCCAGTTTCAATCTTGGATCATCATGTTCGAAGACTAAGGAACAAAGAAGTATCTTCGGTGAAGGTGTTATGGAGAAATCAGCTTGTTGAGGGAGCTACAAGAGAGCTGAAGCGGCTATGATGGCTAAATACCCTCACCTGTTCCATACCGGCTCAGTTTCAATTTGAGGTATCAGTTTTTTCCCTAATTCTCTAATTAGTTTCAATGTTCAGTTCATGTGCACAAGTTTGATTTATGATATGATAGATGTGTGTGATGTCTAAATTTGGTTCAGCTATGTAGTTCTTTTCAGAGGTAGTCATTCCACAAGTTTTCAATTTAAATGATCAGTATTTGATTATGATAATTACATGTTTCTATTTTCTGCTTGTTTCGAACATTCGAGGACGAATGTTCCCAAGGGGGAGATATTGTAAAATCTCGGAGGTACCTAAGAATAAGATCTAGGAGGTTAAATCTGAAATCTGCAGAAATTGAGGAAAATAGCATAGGATGAATGGAGTAATGACTCGTGGTTGCAAACCACGAGCCATTGTTAGGAATCGTGAGTCCAGGTGCTCGGGTGGTAGTGGAAGTAACAATTGATGTAATGACTCATTGTAAGAAAGAATGAGTCATCGTTTATTATCGTGGTAAGAGATTGGGCTTAGCATTTGGGGAATATAAGGGGTCATCCAACGACCCATCGTGGCATGCAACTATCCGTTGTCATGAATCGTGTTAAGGGATCCTAAATCTCCAGTAGACTTGACGGACGGATACACAATCCGTTAGAGCCCACAACGAGTCATGGTGAGACTCGTCGTGTGGAAGTTCAGAAGATTCAAGAAGGAAATCAACGCCGATTAGACAACTCATTAGACCTAAGGACGAGTCGTCCTATCTATCCGTGGTCTGATTTCGAGAAAAGGCTTAGGCAGTGCATAGCACGAACAAATACCACGAGTCGTGGTATCCTCCAACGACCCGTTGGGTCATCCAATGGTTTGTCCAGTGAGAAATTTTCTACGAATTAAGTAAGGGTATTTCTATCATTTCCTAAGTCCTAGAGGCCTATAATACGTCGTTTAAGGCTCGTTTTACATGGTTTTAAGAGGGGAAAACCTATTATAAGCTAAGTCATTCCATGCATGCAATCTTAAAAGTTTGAAGAGAGGATTTAGAGCAAGTTTTGAAGGTTTCCATTGGAATCTCATCTTGGGCAGTTAGAGAAGTGGTAAAACCATCCCTCCCAGGTATGTAGGGTTATGACTGGGTGTTTCCTTCCTCACCCTGCCCAAATCTCTAGCTAAGTGTGAGAAATTCATATGATCAAGTTATGGGATTTTTACTCAATTGCATAATTCTTCAATTTCTATATATGGGTATGATTAGATTATATTTATATTGATGAATTGTGAAGCTTGGGCAGATTTTAAATTGTTTTCAATCAAAATTTGTGTTTTCTAAATTATGAAATTTAAATGCTCATGGATGAGAAGTTCATGAGAGAAGAGAATGATGATAAATGTATGATGATGATAAGATCTGATGATGAAAAACATGTTTCTAAAGCTATCCATGATTATGATATAGTTTTCAAAAAGAATTAAATAGATCCAAGTATGCTAAAGTTTTAAGCAAGGCCCTTAGATCAAGTATGATGATGTAGTATCTTTAAAATAAGCTTACCACAAGGTTTTGGAGTAAATGCTCCCACTTATATTTAAGCTTGTGGTATGTTTCAAATTAAGCTTCTCATATGCATGAATTCATAACCGAGATGCATGTTAAAATTGAGCTTTGTTTACATACGATGTCAGTTTTATGCATGATTCTATCTTCGTTTCATGCGATGTTGAGTTTCTTCATGATATCATTGTTGAGTTTCATCAATAGACAGTGTTGAGCTTTGTTATATACGATGTAGAGCATTGCATATTTTGGGAGAAGAGTCTAGCACCGAGTGGGCTAATGTTCGATCACCCCATGCCCCTGAACTATGCGCTAATGTAGGTTGATACTATTATATTATTGGCAACTCCCTTGTTAGCTATCCCCGGCCGTAATGTCCCATGAGCTTAATATCAATATCATGGTAGCGTCCTTAGCCTTGGCAAGATTTTGGACGGCTCTTCCCACTTGAGTGTGATAGTCAGGACCACATAAGCTCTATCGTGGTATGTCGATTAAGTGACGAGTCTCCCATTGTCTATATGATTCAGATTTACATATTCATTACTCATGATTATTATTCTAGAAATGCATGCACTAAAAAAAGGTTTGACTCATTGTTCAGCTTTTCTATAAACGTCACATTTCAGCTCTGAGTCATTCGAGTCAGTTATGATGTTATGAAGCTATGCATGGTCATATCATGATAAGATTATGATTTTAGAATGAATGTATGCAGTCTTTTCTCTCAGATTTGAAAGCTTATGATATGTTATGAAATATTTTAAATGATTTACTTTACTTAAGCGGTTTTACTTACCTTGCATACTCGGTACATTCCACGTACTGACCACATACATTATATGTTGTATCGTTTTATGATAGAAGACCCAGCTCCCAGGCTCAACCCCATTTGTAGTTGATTGTCAGGGTTAGCTCCTACTTGGTTGGTGATTTCTCATCCTCCGAGGGCTAGACTTTCAGTTCCTTATGTATTTTTAGTTTCAGTATTGTTGAGTTAGTTGGGGTCTTATCCCATCAACTCATCCAGATTAGAGGCTTCTCAACTAACTCAGCAATACTGAAACTGAAGATACATAAGAAAACTGAAAGTCTAGCCCTCAAAGGATGAAGAGTCACCAACCAAGTAGGAGATAACTCTGCCAACCGACCACGAGCGGAGCTGAGCCTGGGAGCTGAGTCCTGTATCATAAAACGATACAATATAGAAAGTATGCGGTCAGTACGTGGAATGTACTGAGTATGCAAGGTATGTAAAACTGCTTAAGTAAAGTAAATCATTTAAAACAGTTCATAGCATATCATAAGTTTTTAAATTTTAGGGGAAGAACTGCATGCAATCATTCTGAAATCGTAATCTTATCATAATATGACCATGCATAGCTTCATAACATCATAACTGACTCGAATGGTTCAAAGTTGAAATATGACATTTATAGAAAAGCTGAACAATGAGTCAAACCTTTCTTTTAGAACATGCATGTTTAAAGTAATAATCATGGGTAATGAATATGCAAATCTTAATCATATAGACAATGGGAGACTCGTCACTTAGCCGACATACCACGATAGAGCTTGCGTGGTCCCGACTATCACACTCAAGTAGGCAGAGCTGTCCAAAACCTTGTTAGGGATAAGGATGCTACCATGATATTGATATTAAGCTCATGGGCCATTAGGGTCGGGGATAGCTCACAAAGGAGGTCCCAATAATATAATATTATCAACCTACGTTGGCACGTAGTTCTGGGGCATAGGGTGATTGACCCTTAGCCCACTTAGTGCAAGACTCTTCTCCTAAAACATGCAATGCTCCACATCATATATAACGAAGCTCAACAATGATATCAAGAATAAACTCAACATCGTATGAAACGAAGCTCAACATTGTCATTTGACAAAGCTCAATAATGAAATCATGCATAGAACCGACATCGTAAGAAAATGAAGCTCAATGATAACATAAATCTCAATTATGAATTCATGCATATGAGAAGCTTTATTTCGAAACATACCACAAGCTCAAACATAAGTTGGAGCATCTACTCCAAAACCATGTGGTAAGCTTACTTTAGAGATACTACACCATCATACTTGATATAAGGGCCTTGCCCAAAACTTTATCATGCTTGGATCTACTCAATTTTGAAAAAAAATATCATAATCATGGGTAGCTTTAGAAATATGCTTTTCATCATCAAATATCATCATCATCATACATTCATCATCATTCTCTTCTTTCATGAACTTCTCATCCATGGACATTAATTTTCATAATTTAGAAAACACAATTTTTGATTGAAAATAATTTAAAGTCTGCCCAAGCTTCACCATTCACCAATATAAACATAATCTAATCGTACCCCCGTAGAGAAATTGAAGAATCATGCAATTGGGTAAAAACCCCATAACATGATCATGTGAATTTATCATACATAGCTAGAGATTCGGGCATGGGTGAGGAAGGAAACAATCACTCATAACCTTACATACCTGGAAGGGATGATTTTACCCTTTCTCTAATTGCCCAAGATGATATTCCAATGGGAAAACTTCAAAACTTGCTATAAATCCTCTCTTCAAACTCTCAAGTTTGCATACATGGAATGAACTAGCTTAGAATAGGTTCTCCCCTCTTAAAACCCTATAAAACGAGCCTTAAACGACGTAGTATAGGACCCTAGGACTTAGGAATTACGGAAAACCCTTTACTAAAGTCATAGAATTTGGATGACTGCCAGTCCCCACGACGGACTGGATGACTCGTGGTCATGAGTCATCTGGTTCACTGCTTAAAACAACTAGGGGACCTCACGGAAGACACCACGACTCGTGGTCACCATCTATGGCTTCTACTGCCCAATGCCTTCTTGCCAACAACCAGTCTAGGCCACGGGAGACCTCACGAGCCGTGAGGCCTAACCACGACTCATGTTCATCCCCGTGATCTTCTCAACACACACTGCCAACCTTGCTGGACCACGAGTCACTTCACGACTCGTGGTCACTTCTCACGAGCCTTCTCACGATTCATTTTGTGACCTAGTATGAAATTTTAGCTTTTCACCATTTTGACTCCCGGGTCTGATCCTTGGGTTTCTGAGGTATAACACTCACCGGTGCCACCAGTACTTGATTTTGATCTGGCGGGGATAAGAAATGACTTCCCCAATATTATTACCAAATTCAACCACCGTCAATGGCATGTATTTGTTGAGCCTCTGCCAGAGTACTACACCAACTTGGTGCCTGAGTTTTATGCTTCATACCAGGTACAGCAGGAGGCCATGAAGCATAAGGGGAAAGTTGATGCATTCTCTTACCTGCCTTCAGTCCGGATCAGGGGTGTGGAGTCCCCAGATTCCATCAATACATCATATTGGTATGATGAGTTAACCCAGGAAGTGAGTACACTAAAAAAGGGGGCTAACAAGGAAGCTCAGTTCAGCTGGATAGCTTTGGTTATTACAAGTGGTCAGCCACTATGGGCCTTTATGGATGGGAGATTTCGAGGCATGACCTTAATTTTGCGTCAAAACTATGGTTGGAGTTTGTGTGTGGTCGGATCATGCCATCAAAGAATGACCAAAGAGTGAACTTAGAGGTTGTTATCCTAATTGTGTGTATCATGACAGGGGTGCCCATCAACTTTGGGGAGATTATGTCCAATTAAATGAAAATAAAGGCCAGGCAGCAGGGAACGTCGATGTCATATGCGGTGTTGATCTCTCAACTATGCCTCAATGCAGGGGTGCCACTCTTTCCTGACGATTCTCCTAGCTACACCACTAGTGTGATAAATGTGTAAAGGAAAAGGGATGTTGAGGCACCTAATGTAAAGAGATAAAGGATACAGGCTTTTGAGGCTCTCGAAGGCACTACCGCCCATGACATAGAAGAAAACCCCGTTGCTCCCAATCTTAATATGCACATCCTGAGACATCGGGTCAAGAATCAGGGGAAGCACTATTTCGAGGGCCTTCACCTCCCCCCACATCCTATCACCCAAAAAGCATACAAAAGCTGGCCAAGATGACTACTTCTCATGAGAGCCAGCTGTAAAAACTAGTCCAAAATCTCCTAGGCCTTATCTCTGAACTGTGAAGCGAGAGTTGAAGAATGTTTACGACAGCCTAACCAAACTCTGCTCCTGAGTAGATATAGTGGAGAACGTCGTAACATCTCTTCGGGCTGAAGTGTGGGAATGGCAGGAACAAGAGCCACTAACAGACCCGGATTTGAGTGTTCTTAATATAGCAATGGCTACCCCATCCACAGCCTAGGGCCCTATATATGATCTATTTGAGGGCTTGGGCGGGGAGGATGAGTCACATGTGGCCAGCTTTGATGATGAGGATGAGGAATAGCCATTTCAGGGAGTTCCCACCACCCTTTCTGTTTTTCATGCATACATTAGGGACAATGTATTATTATAGTTAGGGGTGGGTTGAGCTCTTTTTTCCTCTCTTATGGTTGTTATTGACTTGTTGTGCCTTTGTCAGGCATAATTTTTATATTTGTGTTATCCTTGTCAGGCGGAATATCTGATGTTGTGAATGAATTGTAGCTTTTAATTGTTGTGGTGGAATTCCCTTGTCGGGAATGTGATGAAGGAAAATTGAATGAAAAATTTTTCTTAAATTGTTAATGCCATTAATTGGGTCGATGTTAAATGGAAAAATGTTTTTGACCAATGTTTCTATTATCGCTTTTTATTTATAGTAGTTAGTATAAACTCCAAGGATTTTCTTTATACCACAATTCTTTCCCCGGGAGTGATTTTCTTTTCTTTTCTTTTGTTGTCGAACCGGGTGGAATTTCCCAATGATGAATTGAGAGGCGACTTTCTTAAAGGAAAAAATCGAGTTTAAGTTCTTTAGCAACGTCTTCTGAGAGGTACCACTAGAAAATTTTCTTAAATGGCATGGTTGTTGAAAAAAATTAATTTTGAGAAAGAAAGGGGCATTTGAATTTGAGTAATTGACTCTTTTCATAAGTTATACATTCTTTGTTTGTCTTCTTGATTCTCATATTATCTTAGTTTAACTCTCTTGCATGAACGATTGTTTAGAACTTGCCCCAAGTGTGACCCAAGGAGAAATCCTAGATGTAGTTGCACGTGGAAGATGATTTTAGGCTTTATTTTGGATAGCTACTTTACCCATATGACCTCCTTGAGCATAAATCCTTGTTAGCCAATGTTGAGCCTTTAAGCCTTTTTCTTGGAAACCACATTACAAGCCCAATGCCCCTTTTGTAATCCCTCTTTGGCACCCATCCTCCCTAGTGCTAGTTGTGAGAAGAAATGCAAAAATGATGCTCGAAGTCCCAAAAGTATGGGAATGGAAAAGGAAAATATGAGCCAATTCCTATGTTTGGGGGTTGTAAATAGGAAAATGGGAAAAATGATGTGAATGTCAATGGGAGGTAGCACCACATTATGAAAAGAATGAATGAATTGTTTGGGTTAAAAGAACTGAATTGTAAAAAAGTGTTGCCTCTTTCTCAAATAAGATAAAAAGTGGTTACTAAGAAGGGATAAGGAGGGCCCTTGTTTCAAAAGTGGAATGATGTTCAAGGAGAGATAAGGTGAGGGAAACCTCAGAAGAAAATGGAGCATGCAATAAGATTCATAAAAAAAAAACTTTAGGGAGGTTCTAGTCACTAGAACTTAAAAGTCATCCTACCTTTACCCCTAGCCTACATCATGACCTCTAAGTCCTAATTGATTTTAAGTGTAGCAAGTCCACATTAGTAGTGAGTGACACAAAGGGCAAGCATATGGGTCAAGTTATGTGCATTAGAATTCCTTTGTGAGAGTGAGCATATTTGTTTCATTTTATAATCCCTTGAGTTTGAATTGATTGATAACTACATGGGATTCTCTCTTATTGTGAGTAGCAGCATCTTCTTGGGGAACATGCTTACACTGCCAAAAGATATTATTGAGACAAGATTGTAGTGAGCTTAAAGGCAAACTTTGAATGTGAATTTTAATGAATTAAGATGTCATATAAGCTTGATGTGACAACAATGCCCCTTATTTCGAATGAAGGAATCAAATATGAATTATGTCAATTGATTGTGGTTATCTTTGGGAGCATTTGCGTAAAATGTTGAGTCTCCTCTTTTCTTTTATGTTGGTGAGCGATCATGCCACTTGTTTTGAATGAAGGAATCAAATGTGAATCATGTTAATTGATTGTGGTTATCTATTGGAACATTTGCCTAAAGTGTTAAGTCTCCTCTTTTCTTTTGTGTTGGTGAGAAATCTTTGGGTTGTCTAGGTCGTAGTGGTCCCTTGTGCATAATCTCATATGACATGCTTATTCCTAAAGTTCAAATGTAAAAAATTGCATTACTTGAGGACAAGCAACGATTCAAGTTTGGGGGTTGGATGAGTTGGTAATTTACCAACTCATTATGCTTTTAAACATGAGCTTTTATTTAGCTTTCAAGTCATTTGAGAGGATTTTATAGTCCTTCTCTTTAGTTTTTGTAGGTATTTAATTTAAGGAGAGAAAGAAAGAACGACAAAATCATGGAATTAAAGAAGAGGACTGAAGCTTGACCGGATGGAACCAGTGCTCCACCGGATGGAGCCGGTCAAACGCCAGCTGAAATGCAGGAGCTTATTGGACTAAAGTGGAAGGTGAAATGGCGGAACACGGTTTAGCACCTGTGTACCGCTAGTACTAACGTTGGTTAGACCTAGACTCACTACCCCTGCAGGAGTGACGTAGTGGCGTTCTGCGGATAGGCACCAGTGCAACGCCGGTGACTTGCAAGTGACGCTGCCTGTGGGAAGGAAAAAATCATCTAGCATGGGATTTTAAGAGCTTTTTTGACCTATTTATGTACATTCTTTAGAAAGTACCAGAGAATTCCATTCCATATTTGTAGAAAGTTAGAAAGAGAAATATTGAGTAGCTTTTTCTTCTTCTTCTTCAAGGTAAAAGCCTCCATTAAAGACAATTGTGAGCTTGAATTTAACTCTTGAGGATGAATGTCATGAATTTAATTGTTGATATAATTTCGTATTTCTCTGAGTAGGCTAAATCTCCTTGTTATGGGTATGTACATGAATTGGGGTTTAATTGAATTGGGTGTTGCTAGATTAATCTTAGAGTTATTCATTTAATATAAATCTGTTGTTTTCTCCCAATTTATAATTAAATTACTCATAGTTGCAAATGTTGGTTATATTTACTTACTCTATTTTTGTCACACCCCACCTTGGGGGGTATGACGGGCACCTGGTTCCTGCTAGACTCTGGGCTGCTAAACGGTCCAGCCTGAGCACATCTGGTGCTTGGCTGATTCTGGCTCTATTTCAAGAAACGAACCGGCTATATAGCGGCTGTAAATACAGCCCCCAGCCGATTAGGCCTATAGCCACCTGCAATGCACAATAGCTAACCAGAACAATGACATTATAATTTGAAGCAACTGCTATTCACATTTGTGACCGACAAGGTCACTAACTATAACCAGAAGAAGGCCCCATGCGGCCAACATCAACACTAAACACATATATACATGCACGGCCCCACACGATCGACTCCACCACCACAGGGAAACATCAGACTGCAAGCCTCTAGGAAGCAATAATAGAATGATCGGGACAGGGCCCCGACCTACCCAAACTGTAATCAAAAAGGAAATAGAAGCAACCTCCGACTGTCTAGCTCCGGAGGATAGGAGCTGACAACTCTACTGACTGGATCACGAGGGATCGACTCTTCGTCTATGTGTACCTGCAGGCAAGCAATGCAGCGCCCCCATGGGCGTCAGTACCACAGGTACTGAGCATGTAAAGCAAACTGAAATATACAACTGAAATGGGTAACAACAATAACATGAAATAAAAGCAGGAAGTAGCTGAGTCTTTCTAGCTGAGGATAACTGGGGAGAGTTTACCTATTTTGTAACTAAACTGGGCATACCTGACGACGTGTCGTTCTACTGTCTATCAGTATCTAGTAGCACATATAGATATACATATAAATACACACAATACCTGACCGACCCCCATAAGCCGGAAGGTGCCAACCAACAGAACAATCTATTTACCCCTACCCGGATCTAAACCAACAAAAAATAAGTCACTCCACTCATCTGATAACTGTGAGCTCCTCCTACCGGTCCCCTTGGGTACGTAGGTCAGGCCTTGGCCTCTGACAATGAACTGTGTCTGAGTCCGAAGACTCCTGCCTCTGGGCGCAAGCGCTCAATGGGGTAATCTGCTACTGTATCTGTGACTGAAACTGCCCCTGGGTGTAAACACGCAACAGGGTAATTTTATAAAAATCTGTATCTGAAACTGCGCAGAGTAAACTGCACACAGAGTAGTCTGCCCTTGTAAACAGGGTAATCTGGCTCTGCGCAGAGTAAACTGAACTTCCCCTACAAGCAGGGTAATCTGGACCGTATAATTATGGTGGTCGGCCATCATCATCCTCTAGGCGGACGGCATCGCCCAGCTGGGGGCGGTATCTGAATCTGGTATCGACACAGCTATAACCCAGGGGCGGCAGGGATGCTAAAGGATACCCACATGCCATAACAAGTCTCAACATGCAAAACACATACACAGCAAGCATGCTCAAATGAAAAATACTAATCATATTCTCTTCTTTTATTTCAAGGCCAGTCCGTATTAAACAACTGATGCTATATTCTGCTTTACATTGTTTCTGATTGATGGGCTAACTGCTACCTAGCCTTTAGCTGTTTATCTGATTATTGTTATCTGTGATCTGGAGCTACATCAGTTTTTAGAGCCATATCTGTTTCTGGAGCTACATCTGTATCTGGAGCTATTTCTATATCTGATTACCAATCTGATTATATATAGATATAACTCAATAACATAGAACATGCCATCTATAACTGGATATAGCTCGATAACATAAGATGTGCCATCTATTACCGGATACAGTCTCAACAAATGTAATACGTATTATCTGTAATCTTGCTAATTCATTATACTGCTTTTACAACTTCCATTCTGGATATTACATAAGAACATGCTGAGCTACTAGATGATACCACATTACTATCTAAAATCATCTTACTATCCGTTATTCTGATTATCGCATAATACGTAATGATGTGCTAGCATGCTTCCTGGAAATTGTACTAAAATTGTTCTTGTACGCTAGGTATCTGTTAATAGCCTTTATTCTATTTATTTTCTAGACAGAACTTCCTGGCTTGCCGAAAGAATAGCTTTACATACCTGGTTTCTGAGTACCCGACTAACCGATGTGATTTCCGTCGGTACTTCTGCTGTTTCTCCCAACTACATTCATATACATGTCAATTAGAATCAAATAAACCAATATTCTGAAAGAAAATATCACTTTCGATATATTTATAGTCTAAACTTTGGCTTCGAAAGACGGTCAAAAACTCACTATTTCTCGAAAGTCTAGAAGGGAGAAATATTCACATTAAGGCTAGGAGTATATTGACACTAATTTGGAGCAATTCCACTTACTTTAGTTTGGTAGCACGACGATTCACCGGTCAAATTTCGCGAAACTAAATCCGTAGGAATGCTCCTTACTGCTTAATACCTCGGTATCTGGAGTTAATTTGAGTTTGGACCGCGTTTGACGGCGTAATCGAGCGATAATTTAATAGTACTTTCGCACCCTCTCTGTTTTCTCATGAATTCTAGAAATTATTTGATGAAAATGAAATTAAAAACCGAAGTTGGAGGATTATATACTTGGGCCTGGACAGGGCCAACGTGTCACGGAGCCAATGCGGAGGCTTCCGTGACACGTTGCCATCGCGGAGGGGCTCTGCCCCGGCTCCTTCCGCGATGGTTCGGCAGGTTTCTCGTCCGGTCTTTTCCCGGGCCTTTTTCTAGCATGTATGGCTTTCAAATACTCTTAACCAACACGCGAATAGGCCATCTATGTGTTGGGAATTTTACGGGGTATAACAATTTTTTCTTGAAAAAGGGAAATTGAGTATGGATGAGAAGGCAATAGTGAGTAATTGGGTGTTGATTGTGTCAGATTAGGCTAGAGATAGCTAAAACCCATAATCATTCACCCATGAGAGATTTGAGGCTATAAATAGCTCAAATCTGACCCTAGTCTTAATGGATATATTGTTTGGGACCTTGGGGTTTGAGAATACCCGAGGAAAAAGGCACTCAAGTGGTTGAAAAATATCGGGTGCCACCTCGTCCATGGTTATTTAGATTTATGAATAATAATTTGATTTCCTAGTCAATTCCAATCCAATTGACACTCCATTCAAAAGCATAACCCTTGCTCTTGCTCACTTTTATTAAATCAAGTTGGTTATCTTGTTGATTGATCAATAGTTCCTTTTACATTTTAATTAAAATCTTTTGAACCCCCAAATTTTTATTTGATTGTTTTCAATACAATGATGCTTCTTAGTTTGACTTGATAGAAAACTTTTGTTCTATCTAAGTACTATTCCCTGTGGGATTCAACCCCGACACTCATTGGGTATATTTGTTTTGTCAACAACTATTTACACTCTCTCTTTAGGCGGAGTGAATTTGGATGTTATCAGCGCCTAAATCATATAATGCTTTGGTAAAATTGAAGAATTTGATTGTACAGGGGTTGTAAAAGCCCCAGGTCCTCCTTCTTCTAAACCAAGGAGTAAGAAGCAATTGCACTACAATGGTGCAAGTTACCCACCAGTTCACTGCTCACAGTCCTTTTCTTACTAGCAAGCTCCTTCATAAACTTTGCATATTCAGGAATTTTCTCAAGTGCTTCAAAAAATGGAATGTTCACTGATAGTTGCTTTACTAGGGACATGAATTTCCGAAACTTCTCATATTCAGCCTTCTTCTTAAGCCTCTGAGGAAAAGAAGGAGGTGGCCCCGAAATAGGAATGCATAACTTTGATTCTTGCTTCTCTTTTCTCGTATCAGTGATGGTGGTTGGCTTTTTGGTCTCAGCCAGTTTCTCTTCCTTCTCACTCACATCCATTAAAGACTTATGAATCTAGCGTAGATTTCTATCTTACAATGTCCTCCACTCTCTTCTTTACGCTCTGGGGAAAAGGAGGAGGTGTCCTAGGCATAGGCTTGTATACTTTCGAGATTTCCTTCTCCTTTTCTTTCTATAAGACCTGTGAGTATAGAACAATTCCTCTATTTCATCAATTAAAATAAGCTTGGGTTCTTCAACCTTCATCTTCCCACCTCTAGTTGTGATAGCTATACAATAGGCATTTTTCCTCGGATTTGGTACAGTATCACTAGGCAAAGTACCCTTTTTGCCATTGATTCAGAGCTGTAGAAACTTGCCATATCTATTTCTCCAGCTACTTGATGGAAGTAGAGTGTGAGTCCCCTAGCTGACTCAGACTTGATAACTCTCCATGGATCTCCTTAACGCCTGCATTTGTGGATTCTACCCTTTTCAACACACGTGCCAGCATGTCCTCCACCTTGGAACCAAAAGCCTCAACACTAGCTTTTTCTCTAGCCCTTGGTGGTACATATGCACCCTTTCTATCATTTCTCTTCCCATCTCTGTTTCTCCATACGCACTGGTCTCTGTCTCTATCCATGAATGGTCATAATTATTATTTCAATAATAGTTCCGACCTTGATGCCAAGACTCTTTATTAGATCATTGGTTGTTGGCCTGGGAATTCCCCATTTGATTATTGACGAAGTTAGCCTCTTCCTCTATTTTTGAGTAATAGTCATCGCACTTGGGTGCTTTATTCCATGACGCAACTGCGTGCACTTTCTGAGAGGACAAATCTATTAATTTCTTGGTGATCAAATCTAATTGAGTCTTCATATAGGCCATGTCCTGCTCATTCTCTTCATCTCTTCTTCTCTACTTTGCAGTCAATACCTTAGAATAGTTTATGGTTGCAGCCTCTGACTCCTAGGTGTGTCAGGCTCTATTAGTTTTGGTCATCTTATCAAGTATCTCACATGCCTTCTCAAAAGTGTGCGCCATTATAGACCCTTCAGCAATATTATTAGTAACTGCCTTATTTGTAGTGTTCAATGACCTGTAAGATATTTCCAAAAGCACATCTTCTTCTAGCTTATGATTAGGACATTACGTCAACTTCTTCTTGAACATGAACCAAGCTTCATTCCAGGCTTCACCCGCCAATTGTGAAGTTGTTAATCTCTCCCTCAGCTGAATCATCTGGGACAGTGGGATAAATCTCGCCGAATCACCAAGTAGTGATGAGTTCATCATGCAGCTCATTTATCCATTCTGTAGCTTCTCCTATGAGGGAGAAAGGAAATAACCTAATCCTAATGGCCTCCTTATATACCCCTGGTAGTCTGTAAGCTTTATAGATCCCTATGAAATTAGTCAAGTGTTGATTCAGATCTTCACCAGCTAACCCATTAAATAACCCTTCATACTCAGCAACTGCATCATGGTACTGGTATTCTCGAACTTAGCGTTCATTGGCAGAGAAGGTGGCATGATGGCACCTATGAATTTGACTTCTTCCAAATCAAAGTTCTCCTCATAGAGCATACTCTGTATGGCTTGTCACCCATGGTGACATGGAGGATTTTTGCTATTTCTATGTACAAGAGCAACCGCCATTTCTATTACTTCAGCCACCCTAGCTGCCTTGGCTAATCAAGCCTCCTCCACTTGTCGCACAGCCTCAGCTCGCTGTGCTTTTGTCAACTCCTCTAATAGTGTAAGGTTAGGCTTTCCATTTGGGTTTTCCATTGCTCCTATAATAAACAAAAACAAAAATCAAAAGAAAAGTAAATTTAGAAATAAGGACTACAGAATAATTTAAACACTATTCAACTAACTTTAAACCTTATTTCCCGGCAACGACGCCAAAATTTGATACACCCAAATTACACATTTTAATAAAATATAAAGTGGCCGTTAGTCAAATATAGAACCCAACAAGGTTGAGGTCAAATCCCACAGGGAATATGGTGAGAGATTAGTCAAACATGAGTATTCAACTGGTAGTTGATATTTCTAAGAGGGGGTTTTGTAACATAAAATTATAAAGCTTGAAGTCATTTAGTAGAAATAATTGATTTGTGAGAATTGTTTTGTTGTATTCATTAAATGAGAATGAACTAGGAATATGTTCCCCATGATTTTATAACTTAGCAGGTTTATTGTCATGGCCCGAGTATGGACCCCGGATCGTAGCACGAGACCTAGAACCACAAATGGCTCCAAGCTAACCCACATATATTGCATGATAAAGAGCATATACTAACCAGAAGTAAAGCATAAATCATAACATGAGTAGAAGTCTAGAATATCATAAACACGAAAATGAGACTACAAGTCAACATCGCTGGACATCTAGGCATAACTATCTAAAAAGCCTCTAAACATGCGATGAGCTGAAGGGACAACACCCCCAACTAGCTCTACTAGACTCTGAAACTAAAAGACATAAAAGCAACATGAGATAAATCTAATGTCCTCAGATGATGAGGACTCACCCAAAAGCTGGGGCGGGACTGGACTGGAGTGAGAGCGAAGCTAACATCAGGGTTGAGACTGATCACCGGAACCTATATCATGAGACGATATAGCACAAAGTATGCAGTCAGTATGTGGAATGTACTGAGTATGTAGGTTAGGTAAAACATAAGAGTAAGGAAAATGTGCAAAAATCATGATCGGGAGATAGTCATAAACATGAGTTAATCATCATAAGCGGTAGCATAATAACTCAAAGTTTGAAAGCAAATCATACAGATTAACATGTTTGATATTATAAGTAACAACTTATAAACTGATCAATAGGTCGATTACATCATAAAACATGATATCATAAATCCTGAATATGAATATCTTAAAACCTAAGGAATAGTGGGAGATTCTCTTAACTAACACCATCATGAATGAGCACATGATGCCCAACTATCTCGCTCAAGTTGGCAGAGCCGTTCTAAGCCCTGTCAGGGCAAAGAATGATAAAGGTGTGATATCACTCGTGAGCCCATTAAGGCAGGGGAACCCTCTCTAGTGAGGCCTCAACATGAATATACATGTGGTTGCACGTATTTCTAAGACCTAGGTGTGCTGAACCCCGGTCTACTCAGTGCTATATGCTACTCCCAAAATATGCATATTGCTCATAGTCATAATTATGAAACATACTTGATTTTGCATGGGCTAGTTCGAAGTCATGAAAATCATAAATATACTTGACATATGTGAACTAGCCATGAAAACAATGCCGCTAATTCGGCCATGATACATAAGGTTGAGATTCATGAAATTCATGCATAATTGGGTAAATCATCATATTTTGAGAAACATAGGTACATAAGGGTTTTTTGTAGAAAACATTTTATCATAATCATAAAATATGTATTTCATCATAAAGAATTGAATTCATGGAAGATCATAAGAGATTTCATCAAAATTGGGTCTAGCCATAGAAGTTTCATAAAACATGATTGAAGACTTGAATTCATGAAATTGATTTGAAATTGGGCATGAGGGTGGAAGAAATTCCCAATTTATGACCCTACATACCTTGGCTATATGAATCCTTAACTTGATTTGAAGACCAAGAGATATTGAGAAGAAGAGGATGATGAACCCTAACTCTTGAGATAATTTATAACTTACGGTGTTGTGAGAGAATGATGGCTTAGCCTAAGTATAAACCCTTAATCAGCTCTTCAGAAAGCTTAAAGCAATGTCACTTAGAAGTTAAAAGCATAAGGTTTTACGAAAATACCCCTGGACTGTCGAATCAAAATTTTAGCCGGCAAAACTAACGACCCAACCAACGGATCGTGGGTTCAACCAATAGATCGTTAGTTCCTGCTTCTACTCTGAATCATCATCTGAACCTGCTCCAAAAGTCCAGACAATCTAAAAATGATCATACAATCCACTCATTGGTTCTAGGTGAATTTTGACACATTTTCTGATATTCCTCATCATGGAAAAATCCAACGAGGTATTGCTTCTATGGATGACTCATCCTAATAGTCGTTGAATGGCCTAGTGCCATTTTCCTACTGGTTTCTGTTGCAAGTCTCGTATCTAATCTTAGAGACTTTTGGGGTGTTACAATATCTCTTCCTTGGCAACATTCGTCCTCAAATGAAGGCTAACTTAGCTGAAAAGATAGGGAAAGAATTGCAACCCAAAACTTAGAGGTTATATTAAAAATTGACAGAGTGAATGACTCCGAACTGCAGTACATGACTAAACAGAATTCATGAAATATGCAAGCATACTAGAACATGAAAGGAACTGAGAGACATGAACTTGACATGAAACTAAATATAGTACTAAGGAGAAAATGAGTACGTCATGCTGGAACTGAGCTGGAGGGGAAAAGATGAGGTTATTTAGCCATCATATCTGCTTCGGCTTCCATGTAGCTCCCTTAACTAGTTGATTTCTCCACAAAACCTTCACCAAAGCTACCTTCTTGTTCCTCAACTTCTGAACCTAAAGATCTAGGATCTCAACTGGAACCTTTTCATAGGTAAGGCTATCCTTCACCCTAATGCTCTCTTCCATAACAACTAGATATGGATCATCAATGCACTTTTTTAGCAAGGACACATGGAAAACTGGATGCACCAAAGCTAACTCCATTGGCAACTCCAACTCATAAGTTATGTTGCCAACACACCTCTGAATCTTAGAAGGACCAACATATCGGGGACTAAATTTCCCCTTCTTTCAAAGCCTCATAACTCCATTCGTGGGAAACACCTCCAGAAACACCCAATCATCAACAGCGAACTCAAGCTCTCTTCTCCTAACATCCGCATAAGATTTCTAACTACTCTAGTTGTCTTTAGCCTCTCTCAAATAAGCTGGACTTTCTCCATAGCCTCGTGAATTGAATCGGGTCCTACCAATTTAGCATCTCCTACCTCAAACCATCCAACAGGTGATCTACATCTTCGCCCATAATGAGCCTCTAAAGGTGCCATCTGAATGCTGGAGTGATAACTGTTATTGTAAGCAAACTCAATAAGAGGCAAATGATTATCCCAACTACCCTTGAAATCAATGACGCAAGCCCTCAATATGTCCTCAAAAGTATGAAAGGTCTGCTCGGCCTAACCATCTATTTGTGGGTGAAAAGTTGTGCTAAGGTTGACCTGAGTAACAAGGTCTTTCTGAAATGATCTCAAAAATTGAGAAGTGAATTATGTACCCTTATCTGAGATGATAGACAATAGAACTCCATGCAACCAAAATAACTCTCGAATGTAAAGTCTAGCATAATCCTCGGCTGAATCCATAGTGTAAACTGGTAGAAAATGTGCTGACTTGGTCATCCAATCCACAATCACTCGTATAGAATCATACTGTCGATGTGTATGAGGTAACCTTGTAATGAAGTCCATATTGATCTCTTCCCACTTCCAAGTAGGAATACTGGTATCTTGTAGAATACCTTCCGACCTCTGATGATCAACCTTTACTTGTTGATAATTCTCACACTTGGCCATAAACTTTGCAATGTCCCTTTTCATGCTATTCCACCAGTAGACTTCCCATAATTCACGGTACATCTTGATGTCACCTGGATGCATAGAATATCAAGAGCTATGAGCCTCTCTCAACATCCATTCTCTCAAGTCACCCACATTTGGAACACACAATCGACCCTGATATCAGAGTACACCATCTCCCCCTTGGGAGAAAACCTTCACCTTCTAATTCCTTTCCGCTTTCTTCAACTTTAACAAAATAGGATCCTCATCTTGCCTTGCCTTAAATTCCAACACCAAAGAAGACTCTACACCATTCTGCATGATAAGTCCACCATCTGCTAAATCGATAAGGCGAACCCCCAAGCGAGCAAGCCTATAGATATCTTTCACTAATTATTTTCTCTAATCCTACACATGGGACACACTCTGCATGGACAACTTACTAAGAGCGTCAGCCGCTACATTGGCCTTGCCTGGGTGGTAAAGGACACTCACGTCATAGTCTTTGAGAAGCTCAAGCTATCTCCTTTTCCGCAAAATTCAAGTCATTCTAAGTAAACATATACTGAAGGCTCTTGTGATCTGTGAACACATCCATATGCACCCCATACAAATAGTGCCTCCAGATCTTCAAGGAAAACACCGCCGCTGCTAACTTACAGACAGACATCAAGTAATTCTTCTCATGAGTCTTAAGTTGTTTCGAGGCATAAGTAATGAGCTTCCTATGCTGCATCAACACACAACCAAGTCCAATCTTATAGGCATCACAATATACCACAAAGCCATCTGTGCCTTCTGGTAGGGTCAACACTGGAGCTGAAATGAATCGAGTCTTTAGCTCCTTAAAACTCTTCTCACAAGCATTAGACCATTGAAATTTGACATTCTTCTGGGTCAACTTAGTCAATGATGTAGCAATGGATGGAAAACCAGCTAGGAACCTTTGATAGTAGCCAGCTAAGCCCAAAAAGCTTCTAATCTTAGTACAGTTGATAGGTCTAGGCAAGTTCTTCATCGTCTCAATCTTCTGAGAGTCTACCTACACACACCCTTATTAGAAACCATATGACCCTAACTTCGGCCAAAACTCACAATTACTAAACTTAGCAAATAGCTGATGATCCTTAAGAGTCTGCGACACAATCCTTAAGTGAGCGACATGCTCCTCCTCACTCGAGAGTATATGAGGATAGCATCTATGAAGACAATAATGAACATATCCAAATACTGCTTGAATACCCTATTCATCAAATCATAAAGTCTATAGGGGCATTGATTAGTCTGGAAGACATAACTATGACTCATAGTGACCATACCAAGTCTTGAAAGTCGTCTTTGGAATGTCATTGTCCCTCACGCTGAGCTAGTGATAGCTAGATGCAAGGTCTATCTTTGAAAAGCACTTGGCACCCTGAAGCTGGTCAAACAAGTCATTAATCCTGGGGAGGGGATACTTATTCTTGATTGTGACTTTGTTCAACTGATGATAATTAATGCACATCCTGAGAGAAATATCTTTCTTCCTAGTAAAGAGGACCAGAGCACCCTGCGGGGACTTACTAGACCTAATAAAGCCCTTATCTAAGAGATCTTTCAACTGCTCCTTCAACTCCTTTAGCTTGACTAGTGCTATTCTATAGGGAGGAATGGATATGGGTTGTGTATCAAGGAGAAGGTCAATACCAAAGTCAATCTCCCCCTCGGGAGAGACTCCTGGTAGATCATCTGAAAACACTTCTGGATACTCACATAAAATAGGAATTAACTGGAGAGTCGAGTTCTCCAACATAGAATCCTTAACCTGAACTAGATGAAATACACAACCCTTGGAGGTCATCTTCCTGGCCTTAAGGTAGGAGACAAAGTAACCTATAGGCACCACTGAATTACCCTTCCAATCTAGGACTAGCTCACCTGGAAATCGAAACTCTATTATCCAGGTTCTACAATTTACTGAAGCATTGGAAGCATACAACCAATCCATATCAAAAATAACATCAAAATCTATCATATCTAACTCTACTAAGTCGGCTGAGGTGACTTTCTAAAGAACTTTGATAGGGCAATTTCTGTATAGTCGTCGAGCTATAACTGACTCAACAATAGGAGTAGAGACTGAGAAAGGTTCTGATAGGATTTTGGGACTAACACCAAAACTGATAGAAACATAAGGAGTCATGAAGGATAATATGGCCCCTAGATCTGCAAATGCATAAACATCAAGATGAAAAACTTGTAATATACCAATGACCACATTTGGTGAGCTCTCCTGCTCTAGGCGGGATGATTGTGCATAGAACCTGTTTTGGCATTGCCTGCCACTAGCACTAGATGATGTGCCCTGTTGAGATGGGCGAGCTGCTGGAGCCGCTGAAGTGGTGGCGGGGCACGACATCTACGGTCACCTTGTCTAGCTGAAGGATAATCCCTACACATGTGTCCGGGCTTCCCACACCCAAAACAAACATTTGAGCAAACCAAGTACTCTCCTGGGTGGTTTTTACGATACTTCTTATAAGCTGGTAAAGTGTGCTGATAACGACCAAATCTACTCCTCTGTAGGAGAGAGTGTACATGGTCATTTTTGAAATAATATACCCGACGGATGTCGAGGTCGAATCCCATAAGGAATTGAGCTGATAATCCAAAAGTTATAAACTAACTCAATGTCACGACCCAAACAAAGGCCTGCATCGAGACACGGGACAAAGAACCCTGAGAGGCTCCAAGTCGACCCATGGCATGAACATGACATCTAACTCAATCATAATAAATTGAAAGATCAACATAATTAACATAATGGAAGTTTGATAATCTCATAACATCTAAATTCATAACTCAAGTCTGAAGCTGATTACATTCTATGAATGGAAAGCATTTACTACTGACGAGTTAATGGGACAAGACCTCAACTAACTCACTTAAGTCTGAAACTGAAAATACTAAACGTAACCTGATAAAAAGGTCCTTGAAGGATGATGATTCACCAGCTTTGGATGAGGGTCGCGAACTCTAAGGATCAAGCTGACTGTGGGACTAGACCAGAATGTTCGAGCCTGTATCATGAAATGATATAACATAGAGTATGTGGGTAGTGCTTGAAATGTATTGAGTATGCAAGGTAAGTAAAAATGGATAGCTAAATACATAAGAGTTCATATGAGTAGGACAACATGTTCATAAAGTAAATATCATGATGTAAACATAAGGGCTTAAGGTTTTAAAAACATTCATAAATTAGTCATAATCATAATCATAGGAGAAAATCTTCATTAAACATGACTTGAGCCAAAGTAACATAAACATAACCATGCATAAATCATGACGAACAATGGGAGGACTCGTCTTAACCGACACCATCATGATGCCCCACCATTTTTCCCAAGTGGTCAGGACCATCCCCAGCTTGCCAGGCAGGAGGACGTGCGTGCATGATGATATCATAGGGATCCAATAATAAATATATATATATAAACCTATGGTGGAACGTAGTTTTGAGATCATAGGGTTTTCCTTTGAACGTCGGGTTTACTCGGTACTAGACACTACTCCCAAAAACATGCACATGAGGGCTCACATCGTAATCGTAAAAATCATTCATGAAGTTCGTGGCCAAATAAACAATAACATGATGGATCCTACTTGAAATACATGATTAGCCATGAATAAGGACCCGTGAATCGGCCAAGAGTCATAAATCCATAAATCATGAAAACCATGCATACTTGTAAAAATATTATTACTTGATATTCATAAATCTATGAACGGTACTTGAAAAAAAACATAACATGAATAATAAATCATAATTTAGACTTGATAAGATCAAAATCTTAATAGAATCATAACTTGACTTTCATGAAGATTGCATAATTGGGCATGCTTCAATTTAAAATTTTAAACTATAAATTTATAATTAAAATAGCCATAAAATCATCCCATAGTCCTTAAAACATGATTTGATATATGAAACAAATTGATCCATAAATAAATCGTAGAGAATTTCACAAGAACTGGAATAAACCCCATAAGATCATGAAACTTGAATCTAGAATTGAAATTCATTGTATTGAGAAGAATTTAGAGAATAAGAGTGAAAGGAACCCTCATTCATAGTCCCACGAAATAGAATTCACACTCCCGCTTGAATGACCAAAAGAAATTGAAGAGAATTTGATGAAATTCTTCAAACATGATCTTCAAGGAAAGGCTCTAAGTTGCATGCATGGAGGACAATAGGCTTAGAATGAACTTACCCCTCTTAAAACACACTATTTAGAGCTTAAAACGACGTAGTTTAAGACTTAGGGCTTGGAACTACGAAATTGCTCTAATTAAAACGCAGGAAAATTACTCACTGTCAGGTTCCACAACTTGTCCAATGAATCGTACCTCAATACTATGGGTCGTGGTTACCTTTCGTCGGAGCCACTGCTCACCTCTGAGTTCTAAAGTTCCTATGTACCATACCACGACTCGTCTCATCTACCAACGGATCATTGAATCCTTCCATTACCACGACAGGGAGAATTTCCCTGCTCCTTCCTACGGGGGGAAGTAACGACTCGTTGTTACTTACCACGGGTAGTACCTTGACCCGTACCATCCAGCTTTTGCCCTAGACCCCCAACCAATGGGTCCCTACCATGATCTGTGGTTCCCAACCATGGGTCACACCATGATTCGTACCTTCCCTCCTGATCCAGAATCAAACAACGACTCTGACCCACGACTCATACCAACATTCCACGATTCGTTACTTAACTCGTTGTTACCAACTTTTTCAGTGAAAATTCTAACCACGAGTGAGTCCTACGGGTCATAGGTCCTTCCTACGACTGGTGCCATGAGTCTTCCTGAGTCAAAATTGCATATGTTTCTATTGTTTTCATTCCAACTTCTCGAGTCTAGGTTTAGGAACTTTCTGGGTATTACAATATCTCCCCCTTGGGAACATTCATCCTAGAATGTGGGTAAACATATTGAAAAACTGAGAAATGCAATCATCATACCAAATACTGAATATTTAAAGCTGAAAACTAACAGAGTAATTGACTCCAGCCCGATTTACATAACTGAACTAAACTGAACTCATGAATCACACATACATGCATCAACATGAAAGAAACTGGGACACATGAATTGAACATGAAATTAAATAGAGTACTAGGAAGAAAACTAATACCTCAAGCTGAAACTGAGCCGAGGGGGAATAAATGCGGGTATTTAGTCATCATCTCCACTTCAGCTTCCCATGTAGCCTCCTCAACATGCTGATTCTTTCACAAAACCTTGACTAAGGCTACTTCCTTATTTCTTAGCTTCCTAACCTGATGATTAAGTATTTCCACTGGAATCTCCTTGTAGCTAAGACTATCCTTCACACCTACACTCTCCACCGGAACAACTAGAGCTGGATCACCCAAACACTTCTTCAAGAGCAATATATGGAAAACTGGATGAACTGAAGCTAACTCTGAGGACAACTCCAACTCATTGGCCACCTTCCAACACGTCTCATAATCGGGTATGAACCAACATAACAAGGACTGAGTTTCCCTTTATTTTTGAACCTCATCACTCCCTTCATGGGAGATACATTCATAAAAACCCAATCATCAACTTTAGACTCAAGATCCCTCCTCCTCACATACGCATAAGACTTTTGACGACTCTGAGCTGTTTCCAACCTGTCCCTTATAAGTTGAAATTTCTCCATAGCCTCATCTAACTTAATCTAGTCCTATCATTGCAGCTTCACCGACTTCAAACCAACCAATAGGTGATCTACCTTTGCCCATAGAGAGCCTCAAACGTAGCCTTCTGAATGTTGGAATGGTAGTTGTTGTTGTATGCAAACTAAATGAGGGGCAAATGATCATCCCAACTACCCTTGAAATCAATCACAAACACCCTCAACATATCCTCAAGAGTCTAAATAGTCCACTCCGCCTGACCATCTATTTGTGGGTGAAATGATGTGCTATTCTTGACCTGGGTATCGAGTCCCTTCTGACATGATCTCCAGAATTGGAAGGTATACTGAGTACCTCTATCTGATATGATGGACAAGGGAACTCCATGCAATTGAAATAACTCCCCAATATACAATTCCGCATAATCATCCGCTGAGTCAGTAGTTTCGATCAGTAGGAAATGAGCTTCCTTAGTCAACTTGTCTACAACCACCCGAATAGAGTCATACTGCTGACAAGTGCGAGGCAACCCCGTAATGAAGTCCATATTGATCTCTTCCCACTTACAAGTAGGGATACTAATATCTTGAAGCATACCTCTAGGTCTTTGATGCTCAACCTTCACGTGGTGACAATTTGGACACCTAGCCACAAACTCTACTATGTCCTTCTTCATTCTATTCCAGCAATAGACTTTCCGAAGGTCACGGTACATCTTGGTGGCACCTGGATGGATAGAATATCTGGAACCATCAGCTTCGTGCAACATCCGCTCCTGCAAGTCACTAGCATCCGGTACACACAAATGACATTTGATATCGGAGCACCCTATCTCCCCCTTGGGAGAAGACCTCGACCTTCTGATTTCGAACCTCTTTCTTCAAATTCACCAAAATAGAATCCTCATCTTACCTATCCTTAACATCAGTCACTAAAGATGATTCTAATCCATTCTAAATAATGATGCCACCATCCATCGAGTAAACCAAACGAACTCCTAGTCGTGCAAGTCAATGCACATCCTTCACTAACTCTTTCCTTTCCTCATCTACATGAGATACGTTATCCATAAAAAGCCTGCTAAGAGCATCTTCCACCATATTTTCCTTGCCTGGATTATAAAAGACACTCATATCATAATCTTTAAGAAACTCCAACCACCTCCTCTGACGTAGATTTGGATCCTTTTAAGTGAACACGTACTATAGGATTTTGTGGTCCGTAAACACATCCACATAGACCCCGTACAGATAGTGTCTCCAAATCTTCAAGGAAAATACTACCACCGCCAATTCGAGATTGTGACACCTCACCTTGGGAGGCATGATTGGCACCTGGTGCCCTACTAGGATCTGAACTGACTTAACTAGGCCTGTGCAGGCTTACTCCCCAAATCAAGAAAACAATGGGCTATATATCGGCTATAAATACAACCTACGGCCGATAAGGCCTTATAGATACCTGTAAAGGAAAGCAGCTAACAAGAAACGGGCAATAACAGGGATCCTATGTGGGCAGACAAGACCACCATGATGTCTATTTATGACTGTAAAGTAAATCCAGTGCTAAACTAAGCTATGACCGACAAGGCTGCTAATTGACAGCTAAACAAGGCCCCACATGGCCAACACATAAACTAAAACACATATGGGCCTCACACAGCCACCAACAGCTAACCACAGGGAAATAGAAACTGTCTGCAAGCCTCTAGGAGCAATATGATGGTCGGGACAGGGCCCTGGCCTACCCAAACAAAAGAAGTAAGCCTTCTATCAACAAGCTTCGGAGGAAAGGAGCCGATGCTTTTGAAAATCCTGGCTGAAGGCTAAGAGGGACCAGCTCCTCGTCTATCCTCACTTTCAGGCAAGTAATGCAGCGCCCCGTGGAGGGGCGTTAGTATAATATGTACCAAATATGTAAGCCAATAACTAAAGCTGACTGAATGAAACTTAAAATATAGCTGAAAGTAACTGAGTAAAAGTGATGGAAATGTAACCTGAATACTTACCTTCCTTCTGTCTAATTTACCAATAAATAGAGCAAACAAGAACCTTACCTGGCCCCCATAAATCAGAAGGTACAACCAGCACAAAATAACCCACCCGGGGCCCCCATAAGCCCTGGCGAGTACACTTCAATCTATAACCCTACAAGGTGACACTAAGTCAACTAATAACTATAGTCATCCTACAGGTCCCCTGGGTCTACAAATGAGCTCGCTCGGCCCCTGAACTATAGCTGTGTCAGAGTTCGGTGGACTCCTGCTGTCTGTACCCCAGGTATCGAACTCGATGGGGTGTGCCGTATAGCATAAGAATAGTCCAACCATGGAATAGACCGTATGAGGACCTCGAACCTCATCTTCGCCCCTCACGAATGGCATACCGCTCCTCTTAGCGACGTCATCTAGCCCCTCGCGGGCTTCGACACAGCTAGTAAGCTGGGGTTGGTTATGGAGGGCTATACAGGACATAGTCAATACCAATATAAACATGGAATACTATTCTCAGCTAATAACAACAGCTAATTGTAACAAATATTCTTATGGTATTCTTACTGGGATGCAAACTGAGTTATGATACTGAAGTAACTAACATGCCAAAGAGATTCGACTTAACATACCTAGATTTGTGATTTCTGCTTAGTTGGAGAGTATTATATTCATATTCAATAGCTTCTCAATTCAAATCGTACTACTGGGAAAATGAAACTAGTTTCAGTACTAAATTCGGCAAAAACGATAACTTTATATATAAATATTAACTATATTTCAACTTAACGAAACACGGTTGAAAACTCGTAATTTCTCAAAAGTATAGAAGGGAGAAATGCTTACTTGAAGCTTGTGATCGCATAGAAATTAGTTTGGAGCAATTCCGACAACTTTAGCTCAGTGGGGTTACGATTTGCCGGGCGAATTTCGTGAAAATAACTTTGTAGTAACGCTCCCTTCAGCCTTAAACTTTGATACCCAAAGTTAATTTGAATTTGGACGTCGTTTCGTAGCATAAACGGGCTAAAATTATTTGATTCCCTTAATTTTTCTCTTCACTGGCCGAATAGAAAATGGAAACTAGCTTAAAATTGATCTAAAGGTCTTATATATAGAATAGGGCAGTGGCAGGGGGCGCCCCGCGCCGCCCAACACACCAAGAAGGTCCCACGTCGCGCCTGGAATTGCGCCAAGGATGCCCCGTGTCACGCCTGGCATCACACCAGTGTGCTAGCGCGCCGCGCTGGCTGGTGTCCTGCTGGATGGCGCGTCGTGCTAGCCCTGTACGACCTGGCCTCACTCGACCCGACTTTTGAGGCTTCTTTACACACGTCGTATTCCCTTTATTTATCTCAAATCCACACGTATGCTTACTATTCGTTAATTTTTACGGGGTGTAACATCCTCCCCCCTTAGGAACATTTTGCTCGAATGTCTACTTGATTTCCTGGAGTTTAACTCTTTTAGGACTATTATTCTGGAAAAATTTTGGCAGAGTCTCCCCTGTAATACGGACTATCCAAAAATCCTGAAACACAAAAAAGTGCAGTACAAATATCTTATATGACATCACAACAATCCTTTCATCACCGAAATTGTAATCAACTGAACAATACATGCAATGTAAAGCATAAAACAACAATTAAATCAATATTTTTACCTTAACTACATAATTTAGACTGAGCCTAGAATGAATGAGGGTATCTGGATTTCATATCGTCCTCGGCTTCCCAAGTCATTTCTTCTTTATTTTTGTTTCTCCATAGTACTTTAACAGAGGCAACATGCTTAGTCCTCAACCTACAAACCTGCCAATCTAATATGGTCACTGGGACCTCTTCATAGGCTAACTCCTCAATAATTTGGACGTCCTCAACTGGCACAACTCGGGACGGATCCCTTATGCACTTTTGTAACATCGACACATGAAATACCAAGTGAACGGATTCCAACTCTGAAGGCAAATCTAGCTCGTATGCTACCTAGCCTATTCTCCGGCATATTCAATGCGGTCCAATAAACCTTGGTCTAAGCTTACCCTTTTTACCAAACCTCATTACATCCTTCATCGGTGAGACTTTCAGGAACACCCAGTTGTCTACATTAAACTCCAAGTTCCTACATCGTACATCAGCGTAAGATTTCTGGTAGCTTTGAGCTGTCAACAGGCGTTCTCTAATGAGCTTCACTCTTTCCTCTGATTGATGGATCATGTCCAGTCCAATTAACTCTGATTCTCTGAATTTGAACCAACCAATTGGAGATCTGCACTTTCGCCCATATAAGGCTTCATAAGGTGCCATCTGGATTGCCAAATGATAACTATTATTATAGGGAAACTCGATAAGGGGTAAATGTTCATCCCAGCTGCCCCCAAATCTAGCACAGATGCCTGTAACATATCCTCGAGAGTCTGAATTGTACGTTCTGCCTTTCCATTTGTCTGAGGATGAAATGTTGTACTCAGATTAACTTGTGTTTTCAAACCCCTTTTGAAAGACTGCCAGAACCTGGTTGTGAATTGTGCTCCTCTGTAAAAAATAATAGACACTCGGACACCATGTAATCTAACTATTTCCCTGATGTAAAGCTCGGCATAATCCTCCACTGAGAAAGTGGTCTTGACTGGCAAAAAATGAGCAGACTTCGTCAATCTGTCAACAATCACCCAGATGGAATCAAATTTGTCCTAGTACGGGGTAGCCCAATCACAAAACCCATATTAACTGCCTCCCATTTCCACATGGCCACTACTATCTCCTGTGTCAATCCACCGGGTTTTTGATGTTCTGCTTTCACCTGCTGGCAATTAAGGCATTGTGCTACAAGCTCTGCTACACTTTTCTTCATTCTCGGCCACCAGTAAATCTCTTTTATGTCATGGTACATCTTTGTTGAACCTAGGTGCAAATAATAATGGGAGTAATGTACCTCCGCCATGATCTGCTGGCGAAGTTCTGCCACATCTGGAACATAGAGGCGACCCCTACATCTTAAAATTCCGTCTCTGGTTACCTCAAAAAGCCAATACATCCCTCTGTTGTACCTTATCTCTAAGCGGTGCTAATTGAGGATCTTCATACTATCACTCTTTTATCTCCACTAGCAGGGATGATACTACTGTATTCTTAATTATCGCCCCATTTTCACCTGAATCTATCATCTAGACGGCTAAGCTGGCTAACTGGTGCAACTCCCGATCCATTTCCCATTGCTCCGGCCTTAGGTATGCCAAACTCCCTATGGATCTACGACTGAGGGCATCTGCCATGATATTAGCTTTCCCTGGAAGATACAAAATATTCATGCCGTATTCCTTTAACAATTCTAACCAACAACGCTGTCGTAGATCCAATTCCTTTTGTGTAAAGATATACTGGAGGCTCTTATGATCGGTAAAGATGTCCACGTGCACCCCATACAAGTAATGTCTCCAGATGTTTAAGGCATGAACCACCGCAGCTACTTCTAGGTCATGGGTGGGGTAGTTCTTTTCATGTTTTCTTAGTTGTCTCAAAGCATAAGAAATTACCTTACCATATTGCATCAAGACACACACCAATCCGACACCTGAAGCATCACAATGTACCGCATAACCCTCTAAACCTTCTGGCAAAGCTAGGACTGGTGCCGATTTCAATCTATTTTTCAACTCTTGGAAACTCTGTTCACATGCCTCAATCCAATGAAATTTAGCTTCTTTCTGAGTTAACTTGGTCAGAGGTGCTGCTAAGGTAGAAAACCCCTCCACAAACCTTCTGTAATATCCAGCTAACCCCAGGAAACTACGTACATCAGTTGGAGTTGTAGGCCTGGTCCATGTCTTTACTGCCTCAATCTTCTGTGAATCCACCTGAATACTAGCATCTGATACGACATGACCCAAAAAGCTACTAAATTCAACCAGAACTTGCATTTAGAAAATTTCACATACAAGTGACGATCCCTGAGAATATGGAGCACCGTTCGCAAATGATCTCGATGATCTGCTTCTACACGGGAATACACCAGGATATCTTCAATAAACACAATCACAAACAAGTCCAGATACAGCTAGAAGATGTTGTTCATCAGGTCAATAAACACTATAGGAGCATTCGTCAACCTGAAAGACATGACTAAGAATTCAAAATGGCCATACCTTGTCCTGAAGGTTGTTTTTGGGATATCTCTCTCCCAAACCGGAACTTGGTGGTACTCGAAACTCAAATCAATTTTTGAGAAGTACTTCGCCCCCATAATTGTTCAAGCAAATCATCTATTCTGGGAAGTGGATACTTGTTCTTGATGGTGACTTTATTCAACTGCTGGTAGTCTATACACATGCAGAGGGAGCCATCCTTCTTTCTCACAAATAGGACTGGCGCACCCCATGGTGAAGTACTCAGCCTAATGAAGCCTTTATCTAGTAGATCTTTCAACTGTTCTTTCAATTCTCTGAGCTCGGCAGGAGACATTCAGTATGGGGGGATAACTTTAGGCTGGGTGCCTGGTAGTAGATCGATGGCAAAATCAATTTCCTGTTCCGGGGGAATACCAGGAAGTTCATCTGGGAAGACATCTAGAAATTCATTGACTATAGGGATGGACTGAAGAGTCGGGGATTCTGCTTGCAGATCCTGAACTCTAACAATGTGATAAATACAACCCTTTGCTATCAACTTCTTTTTCCAAAGATAGGATATAAACCTACCTTTTGGCGTAGCCGTATTGCCTTTCCACTCTCATATCACCTCCCAGGAAAGTGGAATCGAACTGTCTTTGTCCAACATTCTACATTGGCATAATAGGGTGCTAGCCAATCCATACCCATAATTGCTTCAAAATAAATCATGTCTAGTTCCACTAGGTCTGCATAAGGTATGGGTACCCACAACTTCTATTGTACAACCTCGGTAGACCCGTTCAGCTATAATAGAATCGCCAATAGGGGTAGATACTGAAAAGGGTCGCTGAAGAAATTTGGCCGTGATACCGAACTTCCGAGCAACTAATGGCGTGACATAAGACAAAGTGGAGCTTAGGTCTATAAAAACATAAACAGAATGAGAGAAAATGTCCATCATACCTGTCATGACATCCGGTGACAACTTTTTCTCCTGTCATCCCGATAGAGCATAAGTGCGATCCAGACCGGTGCCTAAGCTAGATGCTTGTGGTCTACCTCGGCCTCTGCTGGCTGAACCTGAGGGTCTACGCCCTGCTGGAGATGCTGGGGCACGTGATGCTGCTGAAGATTTGTCCTGTCTGTCCTGACCACTCTGACCCCTTCCTGGACAGTCTCTCATCATGTAACCCTCTCGTCCACAAGCATAGCATGCTGTAAAACCATACCTACATGCTCCAAGATGACGGCGACTACAAATAGGGCAAGGTGGCATAGTGAGTCTACTCTACTCTGGCCCTCTCTGCTGTTGTGGACTTGATGGTCGTGAACTCTCGTCGGGTCCTGACTGCCCCCGACGACCAGGTCTGCCACCCTGCTGCTGCTGTAGGAGTGGGGGTCTGGGTGGTCTGTCTGATAGTCATGGCCTGGGTCCACCTGATCTTGGGCATATTTACATTCCCAAATACTATTTTATACCCATGTTGTACCTTAACTTAAGAATAATCTCATGTATTTGTGTAATTTGTGGCCATGGACTAACAAATATGATAGCTCTCTTTGTAGGTTGAAATTGCCAATGTATGGAACTCAATGAGAATATAATGGTCCTAATATTGAAGATAAAGGTTGAGGGATGGATTGTGTATGATGAGACAAGCTAAAAGGTACATTTGGAGTCAACTTCGTGCCACAGAGAAGCATTGGGGCGTTCAACAATGTGCCACGAGCAAAGAATTAATTTATATAAGCAGGGGCTACCAAACAGTGAACCTCCGCTTTTGCTCCATGGCACGGAGGAAAATACTCGTGATAGCCTCCTTGCCACAGAGATGTTCCACCATAGGCCAAATTTTGCATTTTTTTAGCTTAGTATAAATTGAACCCTTAGCTTCTAAAATCATTTGTCAGGAAATATTTTATGAAAACCGTAGAGGAGCGAAGGGAGAAGTGAAGAACTCACTTAGGGTTCACTAATTTTACATTCTCTTTTACCTATTCTTGTATGTACTCTACTTTAACGATGTTTTTAAGTTATTGTACTAACATGAGTGGCTAAAACCCTTCCCCTAGGGTTGAGGTTACGTGATATGATTGTAAGGCATGAATTCGTTTTGGTTTGAGTTGTTATTTGTCGTTTTTTCTTACATTCTTTATTATTGTTGTTTTATGCTTCATCACCATGAAAACATACATGTTAAGCAAGGTAAAAGTTTGAAATAGTAACCCTAGGCAAGAACATAGGAATGTAGGGAGCAAGTTCTTATCTTTCGATATGATTCGCAATTAGGATAAATAATATACCTAAATTGCCTTGCTTGGTTGATAAAATGGGATGATAGCAAGACACTGGCTTAGAATTTTCACTCCACCACACATAGAAGTAGTTGTGAAGCTAAGTTAGGTTAAATGATTAGAGGTACAAAAGTCCCTAATCAAGAGCACAAACCCCATAAATCACATCCATGTAGTTGAATTGCCCATGAACTAGGATGTCACATCCCCACTCAACGATGTAGTTGTGAGGCTAATTTATCATGTTTAGAGGCTTGAGAGACCATGAACATCGCATTTCCAACTATGTGAGACAACAATTGATAATTTCATTAGTGAACCATTACGAAGTGTAGCACTGCATGATTATCCGGCCTTAGCTCTAGTTGTTTCTTAATCGTTTCCAGTTTGTTTTATGACCACCCCTAGATTTAATTATAATTTCCCGAAAACTTCTATAGTCAACACTTATGAATGTTAATCTTACATGTAAATTTGAATATTCTCTGAATTGGTCCAGTCCCTGTGGGTTCGACATCCAGCTCTGAAAAAAGGCCACTGTATTACTTGTACGACCGCGTATGCTTGCATGTGCGCCGGCCGCAAACAAGTTTTTGGCGTCATTGCCGGAGTCTGGCGAAGTTTAGTGAATTTTTCTATTTTTGTGTGATTTTTAATTTCCTTAAGTGTTGAGAAACTTGGTCTTAGACTGCTATATTGAAGGTGATAGATTGTCCTTGCAAAGATGGCAAGGAATAGAGAGTTGGTGGAACCGTTGCTTGAACCTGATCGTCAACTTCATTTACTCAGGAGGGAAGCTCTAGAGTGAACGCTAAAGAGATTTCAGGAGTGGTTACAACAACACCCACCAGCAGGGCAAGTAGAGTTGTTACCTGAAACCATGGCAGCTCGACCAGTTGGCGAAGTGGCAATCCCATTAGCGACAAATGTGACCTCTAGTATCCGCAAACCAGAGCTTGGAGGGAACTTTGACCTTAAGCAGAACATGGTGCAGCTGTTACATCCCAGTGGTCAATTCACTGGGATGACTCATGAGGACCCACAACAGCACTTACAGAACTTCCTTGAGATTAGTGACACGTTCGTCCCCACCGGAGTGTCTACAGATTATGTCTGACTCACACTCTTCCCATTTTCATTATTGGGAGAGGCAAAAAGGTAGTTGAAGGCTGAGCCACCTAATTCTATTACTTCTTGGGATGACTTAGCAAAGAAGTTCCTCATCGGATTCTTTCCTTCAGGCAAGACTGCCAAACTCAGGAGTGAAATATTAAGTTTCAAGTCGAGGCCAGAGGAAAACTTGTATTTGTCTTGGGAGAGATTCAAGTCACTATTGAGAGACTTCCCTCATCATCAGCAGTCTAATGAAGTGCTAGCCCATATCTTTGTGGAAAGTCTAGACCCACACACCAAAATTTTACTAGACTCTGCATCAGGTGGGAAAGCATTGGAGAAGACCTATGATGAGTTGTACACTTTGTTGAACAGGATTGCTCAGGGGAATCCAAAGTGGCACAACGAGTCATTGAGAAGGGAAGGAAAGAGAAAAGCAGGGCTAATAGAGGTGGATGGTGCCAATGCCTTGGCGGCACAGCTAGCATCATTTCAGCATCAGATGATGACTCAGTTGAATAAACTGAGTATGAACCAACAATAGGGATAGGTGAATGCAGTTCAGCAGGCTACTCGTTGGTGTGAAATCTGGGGTAATAATGGGCACAATGCAGAATCTTGCGGGGCCAATCCTAAATCGGTCAATTTTGTTGGGAATGTTCAGAGAAACAATCAGAATTTTGGGAACAACTACAACAAGAATTGGCAAAGCCATCCGAATTTTTCATGGGGTGGAAATAAAAGTCAAAGCTACCAGCAACCTCAGCAGCAACAGTATCAACAACAGAACAGGCAGAATGGTGGCCAGTTGAGCAAAAACATTGAGGAGACGTTGCAGAAGATTATGGAAACACAGACCCAACTAGCAGAGAATCAGGCGAGGATGGCATCAGTTTTGAAAAATCAGTAGTTGGCCACTCGCAATCTAGAGAAGCAGATGGGTCAAATAGCAGCTGCTCAGAATATCAGACCTCAAGGCGGGTTACCCAGTGACACAGATACAAACCCCCGATAGGTCAATGCCATCAGTCTGAGGAGTGGCAGCCAATTGGCTGATGCACCACCGAAAGAGAAGAGAAATGAGGTGCAGTCGGAGTTGGTTAGAAAGGGACCACCGACTGAAAAAGGAGATAATCAGAGTGTTGTGCAACAAAATGCACAATCATCATTGCAGCCAGCACAAAGACCAACCACCATTCTCCCAAAGACTTAAAAAGAGTAAGGAGGAGGAATGCTTTAAAAAGTTCTTTGATATTTCTTTGAACTTTACAAAGATTTTCCTTTCCTTGATTTTTTGCAGGGAATGCCCAAGTACACTAAGTACTTGAAGGAAGTGGTGGGAAACAAAGTTGGATTGGTGGATGTTCAGACAGTGGCACTAACTGAGGAGTGCAGCCACAGGGTAATGAGCAAGATACCGAAAAAACTCAAAGACCCAGGGAGTTTTACCCTCCCCGTACAAATTGGCAAAGCTGAGGTGATGAGAGCTCTATGTAATTTAGGGGCAGCAGTTAATTTATTGACCCTATCTTTGTTTAACACCTTGAGGTTGGGTCAACTGAGACCAACAGGAATGATGTTGCAGCTAGCAGACAAGTTGCGAGTGGCACCGGATGGAATAATCGAGGACCTTCTCATCAAAGTGGGCAAGTTCATTATATCCGCTGACTTCATCATATTAGATTTTAAAGTTGATGACAAGGTACCCCTAATCTTGGGACGGCCATTCTTGGCCACTAAAGGAGAAATTATTGATGTAAGAGTAGGGACCCTGAAAATGAGGGTCGATGATGAACAAGAACTTTTTCGGGTCTACCAAGAGATTAACCCACCCACACACTACAGAGACCTTTGTAAGGTCAGTGTGTTGTCAGAGGCTAAGTGTGGGGTGGCAGATTCCATAGGTCCATTGGCCACATGAGATGATCACTTTTCAGCGCGAATCTGATGGAGGGCTTTAGTTAGAAAAGAAGTTGGAAGAAGAGAGGGACAGAGTGGAGGTTGTTCCCTCGAATAATAAAAAGAGAAGAAGATGGTTCTCGGAAGGTAACACTGGTTTGAGGATGTCCTGAAAAGGATAGTCCACGTTGTGCCGCGATGTAAAATCAGACACTGCTTGGGAGAAAACCCAAGGGTACCACAAGTACAATTTTAATTTTTTCATTTGTGTTGATTTTGTTTATTTTCATTTTGTGGCTATTTTTGGTGGTGAAGTAAGCACAGATGGAGGGGAAGTCTAAGTACCCTTGGAAGAGGAATCTAAGGAGCATGAAAGAGGAAAAGTGTGGGGTTGATAACTCACTTGTACAAAAATGATGAAAAACATGTTATTAGCTTAGAGACCTCAGGGAGTATTTCTCACCCTTGTTGAATTTGAATTTGATGTTTTGGGGACATAGCATGATTGAAGTGTGGGGTGAGGGAAATTGTGAAGTGCTTAATAATTTTGGGTGAATTTAGTGCATGATATGGTATTGGTTGATGAAAATTTTTTAAGTTGAGCATGATTCACCCACCCATTGGTTTTTCTTTTCTGTTCTTTTCCGACGGGGGGCACTTTAAACCGATAAATAAAAATTTTCTTTTTCTGTACATAGTTGTTTTAGTCATAGTTAGGGATTGTTCCCAACGATGGATGGATGACGACCTTCTTGAGAGAAAATTAGTCAATAGGTTTTTACTTTTGAACTCGTAGTTGACTGATGGCTTGATGTTCTTGTTATGTGCTATGTATGATTGTGAGATGCAGGTGTTGTAAATTTTGAAGCATGTGAGTAGTTGTATAACTCTGTTAGAGACGCCTAGGCTCTTGAATGTGACTCGATGTTCTTAAAGATGAATTTTGCATTCATGTGATTAGCTGAGCAAAGAATCTACTAATTTTTTCTTAAATTGAGCATGTGCAGTGAGTGTAAGGCTTTTTGAGTATTTCATGCTATTGTGTAGTGTCTACAACTTGCCTGGTGTGTATACAAAGCGAAATGAAGGATGTAGATTGTAGGAGATGACTTAGGCATTTCTTTGAATGAGCCTAATTTTGTCCCTTACTTTACCCACCTTGAATGTCTAATCCTAGTTAGCCCCATTGAGCCTTTAGCCTATTCTGTGCTAAACACAAAATGAGCTTAATCCTTTCTTTTCATTAGCCTTGAATTTGATCCAAAACTCCTAAGCGCTGATATGAAATTGCAAAAGAATTAAGGAGTGCGAAGTGAAATAAGAAGGAAAATAGCAGTTGTGGAAGTTGAAGAGAAGACTAAAGGTGCACTTGTTTAAAAATGAATAAGAGTTAGTAGGGAGTAAAAGAACAAAAGGGTGAAATCAATTGTCGCTGAAATAAAATGGCTCAAAGACTCTGTTCTAACAACTTAAGTGTGCCTAATGAGATGGGGAAACAAAAGAGGAAAATGGGGGTAGAAAAGTATAAAGGTGAAGTAAGAGGATGGAAGTTCTTAAGGAGAGTGTGGTGTATAAAAAGAGCTTAGGGAAGATGGTCACTATTATTAGCCATAATAATACCGACCCTCCCTTACCTTACATTACTACCCGATAAGTCCTACTTGATCTTATTTTCTAACATTCTTAAATTAGTGGAGTAAAACACTAAAGGCAAGCTTATGGGTCAATACTCGTGGCATGTGAATTCTTTGGGAGAGTGAGATTATTTCTTATAATTATACCCATGCATGTTATAATTTGAAAATATATGAGTGAAAATGGGTAACTCTCTTGTTGTGAGGGAACATGTTTAATGAAAGATAAAATTCAGGTCGGATTTCTTGATGGGTTAACTTGCATGAGTTGTTGAGATTGAGAGTTCATTCTTGAGGCTAGGAAGTCTTAACATATTTATATTTGATTTTAGTGGTTAAATCTTGCATGCTCTATTTTTAACTTGCTATCTAAAGAATCGTAGTGAGTCATTTATTCTCAAAGCTGGTTGGGAATCGAACGAGCATTCAAGCTTGGACTCAATTTGTCGTTGTATCCTTAACTTGAATTGTCTTGCTTCAAGTAGCTATGTTTGAGTCTTCATGTGCATGAGATGTAAAAGAGTTGTTCGAGGATGAACAAGGCTTTAAGTGTGGGGTAGTGATCTTGGGCATATTTACATGCCCAAATACTATTTTATACCCATGTTGTACCTTAATTTAAGAATAATCTCATGTATTTTGTGTAATTTGTGGCCATGGACTAACAAATATGGTTGGAATTGCCAATGTATGGAGCTCAATGTGAATATAATGGTCCTAATATTGAAGATATATGTTGAGGGATGGATTATGGATGATGAGAGCTAAAAGGGACATTTGAAGTCAACTCCGTGCCACGAAGAAGAATTGGGGCGTTCAACAACGTGCCACGAGCAAAGAATTATTTTATATAAGCAGGGGCTACCAAACAGTGAACCTCCGTGTTTGCTCCGTGGCACGGAGGAAAATCTCCGTGATAGCCTCCGTGCCACGGAGCTGTTCCACCACAAGCCAAATTTTGCATTTTTTCAGCTTAGTATAAATTGAACCCTTAGCTTCTAAAATCATTTGTCACGAAATATTTTCTGGAAACTGTAGAGTAGTAAAGGAACAAGTGAAAAACTCACCTAGGGTTCACTAATTTTACATTCTCTTTTACCTATTCTTGTAAGTACTCTACTTTAACGATGTTTTTAAGTTATTGTACAAACATGAGTGGCTAAAACCCTTTCCCTAGGGTTGAGGCTACGTGATATGATTGTAATGCATGAATTCATTTTAGTTTGAGTTGTTAATTGTTGTTTTGTCTTACATTCTTTATTATGGTTGTTTTATGCTTGATCACCATGAAAACATACATGTTAAGCTAGGTAAAAGCTTGAAAGAGTAACCCTAGGCAAGAACATAGGAATGTAAGGAGCCAGTTCTTATCTTTTGATATGATTTGCAATTAGGATAAATAATATACCTAAATTGCCTTGCTTGGTTGATAAAACGGGATAATAGCAAGACACCGACTTAGAATTGTCACTCCACCACTCATAGAAGTAGTTGTGAAGCTAAGTTAGGTTAAATGATTAGAGGTACAAAAGTCCCTAATCAAGAGCACAAACCCCGTAAACCACATCCATGTAGTTGAATTGACAACAAACTAGGATGTCACATCCCCACTCAATGATGTAGTTGTGAGGCTAGTTTGTCGTTTTTAGAGGCTCGAGAGACCATGAATATCGCATTTCCAACTATGTGAGACAACAATTGATATTTTCATTAGTGAACCATTATGAAGTGTAGCATTGCATGATTATTCGGCCTTAGCTCTAGTTGCTTCTTATATCGTTTCCAGATTGTTTTGTAACCACCCCTATATTTAATTACAATTTTCTGAAAACTTCTATAGTCAACAATCTTGAATGTTAATATTACTCCTTAATTTGAATATTCTCTAAATTGGTCCAGTCCCTGTGGGTTTGACATCCAACTCTGAAAAAGGGCCACTGTATTACTTGTATGACTACGTACCTTGCGTGTGCGTTGGGCGTGAACACCGCCCTGAGACTCTGCCTGAGTATCACTTGGTCTAGCTTTGCGGTTCTGCTCCTGGCTTCCCCTATCTACCCTTCTCTATCATTGCCTGATCCCATCTATGTTCTGAGCAAATGCCTGGACATCGGCGATATCCATGCCCTTTCGCAGAGTAGCTGTAACACAACTCTCCACATACTCTGAAAGCAGCCCCATAATGAACTGATGCACCCTAGATGGAATTGTGTCAACGAAAGCTGGTGCATATCGAGCCAAGGAGTCAAATCTCATAGCATATTCCCGAATGCTCATCGAGCCCTGCTCCAGGTGAAAGAATTGATCAACTCGAGCCTGTCGGATTTCCCGTGGTAGATAATAATCCAGGAAGGCCTCCAAAAAGATTGACCAAGTTGGAGGGGGAACATCTCTACCACGGGACCTCTCCCAACTCTCATACCATAGTATTGCTATGTCCCATAGCCATAATACTGCCAACTCAACTGACTCCGCAAAGATCTGCTGGAACTGGTCCAAGAATTCCTGAAGGTCCTCGTCTCGATCCGTCCCTGTGAAATGCGAGGGACTCAAAGTGAGGAACTCTCGGACCCTTGAACTACCCGGTCCTACTGAAGGCTCAGCAACCACGGGCACCAGTGGCTGTCGGTGCGCAACCATCATCTGAGCTATCATGAAAACAGCACTCCTAACCTCCTAGTCCGAGGGCATCGAAATAGAAACTGCTAGAGGCGGTGCCGACACATCCGCCACTCTGGACGGCTCCTGGCATGGCGGAGGAGATTGGGGAGACCGAGATAAAGTCTCCCTATCTCCCTTAGATCGGGCTGACTCTGACTGAGGCACCCTGCTAGTGCCCTCTCCTGCTGCAATGTCCAACTCCTTACCAATCATGGTATGTCGCGGGTCTGACATTTCTCTATAGACAGGAAAAATATGGTGAGCTTAGGTACTCAACCCTATACTATGCAGTTCTATAACACGACTAGATAAGGAAAAAAGAGTAATCATCCTATCATGCCTCGCAGTCTCCTGCCTATGGAATGTGATGCATAACACATCCATAGACAAGACTCTACTTAGCACAGCTTGTAGACTCTGTGGGATACGACCTGCTCTAATACCAAGTTTGTCATGCCCCACCTTGGGAGGCATGACTGGCACCTGGTGCCCTACTAGGATCTGAACTAACTTAACTAGGCCTATGCACTCCTGGTGGAGGCATACTCCCCAAATCAAGAAAATAATGGGCTATATCTCGACTATAAATACAACCTCCACCTGACAAGGCCTTATAGCCACCTGTAAAGGAAAGCAGCTAACCAAAAATGTGCAATAACAGGGGATCCTAAGTAGGCCGACAAGACCACCATGATGTCTAGTTCTGACTATAAAGTAAATTCAGTGCTAAACTAAGTTATGGCCAACAAGGCCGCTAACTGACAGCTAAACAAGGCCCCACACGGCCAACACAATCTAAAACACATATGGGCCTCAGACGGCTACCAACAATTAACCATAGGGAAATATAAACCGTCTGCAAGCCTCTAAGAGCAATATGATGATCGGGACAGGGCCCTGGCCTACCCAAAACTGTACAATCAAAAGAAGTAAACCTTCTATCTACAAGCTCCAGAGGAAAGGAACCGATGCTTCTGACAATCCTGGATGAAGGATAAGAAGGACCAGCCTCTCGTCTATCCGCACCCACGGGCAAGTAATGTAGTGCCCCATGGAGGGGCATCAGTACAATATGTACCGAATATGTAAGACAATAACTAAAACTGACTGAATAAAACTTAAAATAGAGCTGAAAGTAACTGAATAAAAGAGATGGAAATGTAACCTGAATACTTACCTTCCTTCCATCTAATTTACCAATAAATAGTGCAAAAAAGAACCTTACCTGGCCCCCATAAGTCAGAATGTATAACCAGCACAAAATAACCCACTCGGGGCCCCCATAAGCCCTGGTGAGTACACTTCAATCTATATACCCCTACAAGGTCACACTGAGTCAACTTATAACTATAGTCGTCCTACGGTTCCCTAGGTCTGTAACTGAGCCCGCTCAGCCCCTGAACTATGGCTGTGTCTGAGTTCAGTGGACTCCTGTTGTCTGTACCCCAGGTACCGAACTTGACAGGGTGTGCCGATACAGTATAAGAGTAGTCTAGCCATGGAATGGACCGTATGAGGACCTCAGACCTCATCTTCATCCCTCACGGACAGCATACTGCTCCTTGGAGCGGTGCCATCTAGCCCCTCGTGAGCGTCGACACAACTAATAACCCTGGGGTTGGTTATGGAGGGCTATAGAAGGCATAGTCAATCCCAAACTGAACATGGAATATTGGACTCAGCTAATAACAACAGTTAACCATAACAAAAATGCTTATGGTATTCTTACTAGAATTCAAACTGAGTTATGATACTGAAGTAACTAACTTGCCAAAGAGATTCGCCTTAACATACCTGGATTGGTGATTTCTGCTTAACTGGCGAGTATCAGATTCGTATTCAATAGCTTCTCAATTGAAATCGTACTACTGGGAAAATTACACTAGTTTCAGTACTAAATTCGGCAAAAACAATTACTTTATATAAATATTAACTATATGTCAACTTAACGGAACACGACCGAAAATTTGTAATTTCTTAAAAGTACAGAAGGGAGAAATGCTTACTTGAAGCCAATGATCACATAGAAATTAGTTTGGAGTAATTTCGACAAATTTAGCTCGGCAGGTTTACAATTTTCCAGGCGAATTTCGTGAAAATAACTCCGTAGTAACGCTCCCTGCAGCCTTAAACTTCGATACCCCAAGTTAATTTGAATTTTAACGGCGTTTCGTAGCGTAAACGGGCGAAAATTATTTGATTCCCTTGATTTTTCTCTTCACTGGTCGAATGGAAAATGGAAACTAACTTAAAATTGAACTAAAGGTCTTACATATAGAATAGGGTGGTGGTAGGGCGCCCCCCAACGCGCCAGGGATGCCCCATGTCACGCCTGGCGTGCCGCGCTAGCTGGTGTCCTGTCGGATGGCGCGTCGTGATGGCCCTGTGCGGCCTGGCCTCGCTCGACCCGACTTCCTACACCTGTCGTATTACTTTTATTTATCTCAAAACCATGCTTACGCTTACTATTTGTTAATTTTTACGGGGTGTAACAGAGATCATGAGTTGGGTAGTTCTTTTCATGGACCTTTAGTTGTCTGGAAGCATAGACTATAACCTTACCATGCTGCATTAGCACACAACCAAGACCAATTCACGAGGCATCACAATATAACACAAACCCATCAGTGCCCTCAGGTAGGGTCAAACCGGTACTGAGGTGAGTCGAGTCTTCAACTCTTGGAAGCTCTTCTCACAGGCCTCTGGCCAATGAAACTTCACTTTCTTCTGGGTCAATTTAGTAAACGGGGTTGCAATGGATGAAAACCCCTCACTAATCTCCAATAATAACCAGTTAAACCCTAGAAACACCTGATATCTGAAGGATTCACCAGTCTAGGCCAATTTTTCATTGCTTCTATCTTTTGAGAGTCCACTTGTACACCTCACATAACCCAAAAAGGCCACTGAGTTCAACCAGAACTCACATTTGCTAAACTTAGCATACTGGCGATCCTTAAGAGTCTGTAGCACTACCCTCAAATGAGCGACATGCTCCTCCTCGCTCCGAGAGTATATGAGAATATCATCTATGAACACAATCAAAAACATATCCAAATATGGATTGAACACCCTATTCATCAAATCCATAAAAGTTGTAAGAGCATTCGTTACTCCAAAAGACATAACTACAGACTCATAATGACCATACCGAGTCTTGAAGGCTATCTTCAGAATATCACTCTCTCTAACTCTGAGTTGATGATACCCGAATCTAGGTATATCTTCAAAAAGCACTTAGAACCCTAAAGTTGGTCGAACAAATCATCAATCCTGTGGAGAGGATACCTGTTCTTGATTTTGACCTTATTTAATTGTCTATAATCAATACACAGATGAAGAGAGCCATCCTTCTTGCAGACAAAGAAAACTGGTGCATCCCACGAGGATTTTCTTGGTCTAATGAAACCCTTGTATAGAAGATCCTTCAACTGCTCCTTCAACTCCTTTAGCTCATATGGAGCCATTCTATAAGGTGGAATAGATATAGGCTATGTATCGGGAAAGAGGTCAATACCAAAATCAATCTCCCGCTCGTGAGGAATTCCTGGTAGATCATCTGGGAACACTTCTGGGTACTCACCCACTATAGGGACTGAATGGATAGTCGGGGTTTCAGACGTAGAATCTGTAACCCTAACTAGATGGTACACGCAACCCTTAGAAATCATTTGTCTAGCCTTAAGGTAGGAAATGAAGCGACCCACAGGTATAGCTGAATTACCCTTCCACTCTAGGACTGGCTCACCCGAAAATTTGAACTCTACTGCATGGGTTCTATAATTGACTGAGGTATAACACACATGTAGCCAATCCATACCAAAGATAACATCAAAATCGGTCATGGCTAACTCGACTAAATCTGCTGAGGTGACTTTCTGAAGGACCTGACAGGGTAATTTCTATATACCCATCGAGCTATAACTGAATCACCGATTGGAGTAGAGATCGAGAAGGGTTTTGATAGGATTTCGGGACTGACTCTAAAACTACAAGCAAGATATGACCTCTCAAAAGATGAAGTAGCCCCTAGATCTAACAATGCATACACATCAAGGTGGAATACTCGTAACATACTGGTAACCACATCTGGTGAAGTATCCTGCTCATGTTGAGATGCAAGGGAATAAAACCTATTCTGGTGCTAGCCACCACCTACACTGGTGGACGCACCCTGCTGAGCTGGGCAAGCCGGTGCTGCTGCTGAGCTGGTAGCTTGAGTACGACCTCTACCATCACCCCTTCTAGCCAAGGGACACTCCCGGTGCCTGTGCCCAAGTCTACCACACCCAAAACAGATATCTAACCTAATCAAGCATTCCCCTATATGATTCTTGCCACACTTCCCGCAGTCCACGAAAGTACACTCTGTCTGCATGCTACTCTGGCCCCTCAAACCTAAGGCTTTGCTTCTCTGATCACCTCACGGTCTGGATAGTGCACTGGCCGATGATGGCGCTGGAGTTAATGACCTATGATGAGACTTCTGGCGATGTCTGCCTCCCGATCTCTACTGAGAGAACCCATAACTGTCTGTGCTAGCCTTCTTGGCCACTCTCTCTATCGAAGATGCACCGCCTCTATCTGGTGGGCGTACAAAACTAATCGGGGAAAGTAAATGTCCTGATGAAGCATGGCGGTCCTACAATCCTTATCTAGGTAGTCCGCTACCCTATGTACAAACCTTCTCACCCGAGCTCTCTGATCAACCACTAGCTCTGGTTCATACTCGGACAAACGAATGAACTCTAAAGCATACTCCTGGACTGTCAAGTTGCCCTGCTTCAGGTTCACAAACTATGCTGCCTTAATCTCCCTCATCTCACGAGGGAAGAACCAATCCAGAAATATGGTATGGAACTCTTCCCAACCAATGGGCCCTGCTCCAGTTGTCCTGTTATCCTTCCATTACCTGAACCAGATGTGGGCAACCCTTTTCAACTGATGTGAGGCTAGGTATGTGCACTCCTCCCCGGTCACTCCCATGATCTGAGTGATCTTTAGCTTCATCAATAAACTCATGTTGGTCCTCGTCCACCTTCGATCCAAGGAGCTCCAAAGGGTTCATCCTTAGAAAATCTCTAACCCTTGCCGCCACTGCATTCCCATTCTGAGGGACATGCGCTATCGCCTGTTGATTGACATGGGCGGTCAAGGCCTGAGCTACTATCTGTATGGCTGCCCTAAACACTGCATGGGCCACCTGCTCGGGTAATTGATCCTTATGGGCTGGTGGGGCCTGTTGGTGCCCATCCCCATTGCCATTCTCATGGTCATTTCCGTTTCTATTTTTTCTTCCATTAACATGGTAAGGAGGCATAATTCTACAAACGCGTATAGCACGAGTTAGATAGAGAGACACATTTCATCGCACGACGTAGATCATGAAAGAAAGGAACATTTTCTAAACGTTTTGTAGCCTCTTCATCATATGTGTGGCGCGCTACATACCCATGAAAAAGACTCTACTTAACGCGGATTTCAGACACCCTAGGACACTTCAAAACCTAATGCTCTGTCATCAAGTTTGTCACGACCCAAACAAAGGCCTGGATCGAGACACGGGACAAAGAAACCTAAGAGACTCCAAGTCGACCCATGGCAGGAATATGACATCTAACTCAATCATAATAAAGAAAAAGATCAAAATAATTAACATAGCGAAAGTTTGATAATCTCATAACATCGGAATACATAACTCAAATCTGAAGCTGATTACATTCTATGTCTGGAAAGCCTCTACTACTGATGAGTTGATGGGACAAGACCCCAACTAACTCACTAAAGTATGAAACTGAAAATACTAAACATAAGTTGATAAAAGGGTCCTCGAAGGATGAGGACTCACCAACTCTAGTTGAGGGTCGCGAACTCTGAGAATCAAGCTAACGGCGGGACTAAATCGGAATGTTCGAGCATGTATCATGAAACGATACCACATAGAGTATGCGGTCAGTACTTAGAATGTACTGAGTATGCAAGGTAAGTAAAAATGAATAGTTTAAATACATAAGAGTTCATAAGAGTAGGACAACATGTTCATAAAGTAAATATCACGATGTAAACATAAGGGATCGAGGTTTTCAAAACATTCATAAATCAATCATAATCATAATCATAGGAGAAAAGCTTCATTAAAAATGACTCAAGACAAAGTAACATAAATATAACCATTCATAAATCATGAGGAGCAATGGGAGGACTCGTTTTAACTGACACCATCATGATAGAGCCTTACATGATGCCCCACTATTTCGCCCAAGTGGTCAGGACCGTCCCTGGCTTTCCAGGAAAGGGGATGTGCGTGCATGGTGATATCATAGGGATCCAATAATAAATATATATAAACCTATGGTGGTACGTAGTTTTGAGACCACGGGGTTTTTCTTTGAACGTCGGGTCTACTCGGTGCTAGACACTACTCCCAAAAACATGCTCGTGAGGGCTCATATCGTAATCATAAAAATCATTCATGAAGTTCATGTCCAAATAAACAATAACATAATGGATCCCACTTGAAATACATGATTAGCCATGAATAAGGGCTCGTGAATCGGCCAAGAGTCATAAATCCATAAATCATGAAAACCATGCATACTTGTAAAAACATTCTTACTTGATATTAATAAATCCATGAAGAGTACTTGAACAGAAATCATAACATGAATCATAAATAATAATTTTAGACCTGAAAAGATCAAAATTATCATAAAATCATAACTTGACTTTTCATGAAAATTGCATAATTCGGCATGCTTCAATTTAAAATTTGAAATTATAAATTTATAATTAAAATAGCCATAAAATCTTCCCATAGTCCTTAAAACATGATTTGATACATGGAAGGGATTGACCCGTAGATAAAGTCATAGAGAATTTCACAAGAATTGGAATAAACCCCATAAGATCATGAAACTTGAATCTAGAATTGAAATTCATGGAATTGAGAATAATTTAGAGAATGAGAGTGAAAGAAACCCTCATTCATAGCCCCACATACCTGGGTAAATTGAATTCACACTCCCACTTGAATGCCCAAAAGAAATTGAAGAGAATTTGATGAAATTCTTCAAACTTGATCTTCAAGGAAAGGCTCTAAGTTGCATCTATGGAGGAGAGAATAGGCTTAAAATGAACTTACCCCTCTTAAAACACACTATTCAAAGCTTAAAATGACATAGTTTAGGACCTTAGGGCTTAGGAATTATGAAATTGCCCTAATTAAAACGCGGGAAAATTACTCATTGCCAGGTGCCACGACTCGTCCAACGAATTGTACCTCGATCCTGCGGGTCGTGGTTTCCTTTTATCAGAGCCACTTCTCACCTATGAGTTCTAAAGTTCCCACATACCATACCATGACTCGTACCATATACCAACGGATCATTGAATCCTTCTGTTACCATGACTGGGAGAATTTTCCTGCTTCTTCCTATGGGTGGAAGTAACGACCCGTTGTTACCTACCACGGGTCGTACCTTGACCCGTACCATCCAGCTCTACCACCATAGACCCCAACCAATGGGTCCTTACCATGAGCCGTACCTTCCCTCCAGACAATCCAGAACCAAACAACGACTCTAACCTACGACTCACACCAACATTCCACGAGTCATTACTTGACTCACTGTTACCAACTTTTTCCATGAAAATGCTAACCACGAGTGAGTCCTGCAGGTCGTAGGTCCTTTCTACGACTCATGACAGGAGTCGTCCTGAGTCAAAATTGCATATTTTTCTATTATTTTCATTCCAACTTTTCGAGTCTAGTCTTAGGAACTTTTGAGGTATTACACTCAAAATAGAATGCATCATTGTCCAATAGTTGAAAAGTAAAAATGAGGGAAAAAGGAAAACAATACCAAATTAAAATTAAGAACTAAGTGAGGGGAATTCCTATTGTTGCAATCACAAGTGAAATGGCTAGGGGTGTGCTATAGATGGGCTAATAACTAGAATAGGAATTATTTCATTGCCTTAGATTCAAATTTACCATAGATAGTGGCGGATAAATTACATTCTCTCGTTTCTCAACCACAAGAATGTTTATGCCTTGAGTTTTGTAAAACCCCAAGGCCAAATTCAAATTATCGACCACTAGAGCATGAGGAAGAATCAAGCTATCTCAAGCCTTGATCTTTTAATGGAGTGAAAATGTGGGTTTCGACTATCTGTAGCTCAACCCCACACATCAACACTCTAAGTCCTCCCTATTGACCTCTCACCCTTCTTTCTCAAGTAAAAGCAAGAAAAGTAAATCACAATTTATTCTTGCAATCATAAAATTTATAATTAAAACTTGGAGAGAACAATAGATCTATGCTAGTAATGAGAATCCAAGGCCAAATAAGCAATACCCATTCAAATCTACAAACCCACCATGCAGACACCCCTAGCTAGAAAATTAGCTACACATATTTAGAGAGAAAGAGAGAAGATACCAAGATGATTACCCTCAACATTCATCATAATTCTTCACAAGGTCTTATAACAACGGTGGAATTCCCCCAAAATAGGTTAAAGAAAAAAAAGAAGAAAAGTACTTTCTATCACTATAATTTTATGGTGTCTACATCTTCTCTCTAAAATTGAATGTGTGATGTATGGTGTAAAATGAGGGTCATAAATATCTATACATTCTTTTGTATAACTTTCCATAATTTCCCTTGGAGGCTTCTAGGTGCTTTGGACCCTTTCTGGATGTTTTTACCTTTCCATCAGTGAAATGGGTCACTTTCCCTTTGTTTTGTGTTTAGCAGTTGCCAATCTGCAAGAGCAATTGTTTGGTAGGTGTTTAGCAGTTGCAACTACATTTCACCTGATTTTAGTAGGTGCAAATCCGCTAAATGCAGGTGCAAGGGCAGTTGCAGGGCAGTCCCAACTGTGCCAGACTTGCATTTTGCAGGTCCATACCCGTGTTTCATAGGTTAAAAGAATGTCTTTAGAAGCTCCTTTTAAGTTCAAATCCTCCATTATTTTTTCTTCCTTCAATGCCTACATAGAGAAGAAAAATGGCATAAAACTTTCCTAAACGAGTTGAAAACCAAGCAAAATCTCATGCTTAAAAGCCGAATGAGTAGGTAAATTACCAGCTCATAATCATGTGCTCCCCTAACATGCTCCTCTGACCCTTAGAGCCTGATGCTCTACCTCTCTAATCACCTCTGTGTCTAGAGGGTACACTGGCTAATGATGGAGTTGGGCCTGATTGATGTGTTGTGAGTTTACAGCACTTTCGACGCTCAAAACTAAGAAAATAGCATGGACTTAGGTGTTTTTATATGGATATAAGGCACTTTTTCTTTGGTTATAGGACAAATAGGTGTTGGAGCAAGAATGTGAAAAAGATAGCCTGAAAGTGCAGAAAATGGGCTAAAGTCACAAGTCTAAGTACGAGCCGTAGATTGATGCTACGAGCCATACTGAAGACCGTGAAAAGTTTCAGATGGCTGAGTTATGAAGAGTGCATCCTACAACTCTCAGTACAAGTCGTACAATGCTTGTATGAGCCATTGCATTGAGCCGTGAAAATATTCAGAAGAATTGCACAAGAGGCTGACTCCTGACACAGATACACAGTATGAGTCATGGCGTCAAGGTACAAGTCATACCATCACACTCATGACAAACTTCAGCAAAATTGAGAATTCTTAGAGTCAAGCCATGGAAGAACAGTACGACTTGTAGGAAGCATGAAGAGTCATACCAAGGCCCAACAATTAGCCAAATTTCAGCAAGCCAAGGACATATGAATAGCAGGTATGACCCGTACAATCCTGCTACGGGTCATAGGATCTATCGTGGCTCATGTGGCACCAATTATAGAAATTTACCATGTTAGCTTAGGAAAAGGATTCTTATGTCTGTATAAATACTTTTTATGTTTTATTTTCAATAGAGGATGCGAGAGGACGTAAGAGAACTTTAGAGAACATCGAGACAACATAGAATTGAGTTGATTGGCTTGTGATCAACGTTTTCTTGATTTCTTCTTCATCTTTGTGAATTGTTCTTGAGTTATTTTGCATATAATCAAAGAAGTTTTTCTCTCATTTACTATCGTAAGTATTGATTTATGTGTTTAATTATGAATTCATATCATAATCTTGCAACTATGAGAGGCTAAAACCTTCATAGCTAGGGTTGTGGGAACCATGGAGGATTTATGAGCTAGGGTTGCACAAAAGTGATTTAAAACCAATGCAAAATGCTTGTATTGTATTCTCTTCATGCTTAAACATTTCTTAACGGTATACAATGTTAGGACTTGCCCGAATTCTTTACTTTCTTGAGCCTAGAGAGGTAGAGATTAGGAAAACAGAATTACAACAAAGCCTTGATCTTGATGATTATTATATTAACTTGAGTTGTGGTCGCAGGATAGTTATATTTGGAATAAATTGATAATGGTTAATTTGAAACAGTTCATGAGACCTGACTCGGTGATTGAGTATAGTCATCCAATTGGGAAGAACCAGTCATTTGGATGAACCCTAGTTATCAGTTCTATAAGTAAGCATTGGGCATTGATCGCGTGTGTATAACCGAAGCAGTTATGAACCAATGGAGAACACAAACCCTAGGTAGTCTTAACTCTTGATTTTACATCACAAGTTCAATCATTGTTTTTAATTATTATTTTTCTTTAACACCCCAATTCGAGTAACTAACCAATAAGTTCACTTACTGGCATTAGTCTAGATCTTCCATATTCCCTGTGGGTTCGACCCCAACCTCTAGTTGGGTTCTTTATTGAAAACGTCCACGTCATACTTTAGTAGGAGGTATGGTTTGAGTGTTATCAAAAAGTGGCGCCGTTGCCGGGACTGCGACTTAGAATTATTCTTTATTCCCTATTCTTTTGTTTTTCTTTTATTTTCTGACGTGTCATAGGGCAGTGGGGTAAAACAAGCAGCCAAGATGTGACCACGGTCTCAACAGGTATCTTGATGAAGTCTGACTAATCAAGATACCTACGTCATGTAGTGACATAAAATCAAGCGCTGCTTGGGAGACAACCTAAGATAAATTTTTCATTTTTATGTATTTGTTCAATTGTGCAGGTGATAGGTCATGATTTTCAACAAAAATTGAGCTTAAATAGTGAAAAAGGGGAGCAAAACAGTCAAACGTGTGCACTGGGCAGCACTCAGGTCAAGCAGCACAAGGCTTGGCGCGAGGCATAGGCACGAGTGTCGCACAGCCTAGCGTGACGTGCAGGAAACACAGTAGCACCAGCAGGCGCGACGCACATACATGTTGGCGCATCCAGGCACATGAGGCGTGACAGTTTTGGTGCATCCAGGCACGCGAGGCGCGGCAGTTTTGGCATGTTCAGCGCCACGATGCGGTTTGTGCAGGCAAAAAATTTTAAGGGCAAACATGGAATTTCCTACTTTAAGGAGCATTTTAAATGCCCTAGACCTAAAAATTTCAGGTCACTTTCATAAGAGAGATGTCGCACCCCTCAAGATTCCCAACCAAACTCTCTCAAAACTTCATCTATTCATCAAAATCTTCTAAATTTTTTCACCCAAATCACAAAGTATAGAATTTTTCTTGTGAAACCTCCACAAATGGCACCAAAAGTAAACAAAGGAAAAGGAGTGGTTTCTTCAAACCATGGGTCAAAAAGAGCAAGGAGACCTAGTGAAGAGGAGCCTGATGATGTGAGTATAACACCACCACCATTGAGGCGATATGGTCTCCGTTGGGTCATGGAGAAAGAAGGTGAAAAATGATTCAAGGAACATAAGGAATCTATACTCACATGATATGTTTATTGATAGAAATTTCTTGTCACTAGTTTTCCCTCACATGATAGATAGGATACTCACCCTTGGTCTTGGTTATATGTTTAATGCACCGGGTGACTGTAATTTGAAATATGGTGAGAGTAGTCCTCACAAATTGGATGCCAAAGGAAAGGACGAACCAAGTTAAAATTAGGGGTCAAATTATTGAGTTTGCACCTAAGGCTTCGAATAGATTACTTGGGACACCTAATGTTGACTCACAACCCTTTGTTGACATGGTGAAGAAACCTCCATATAGGAATATTAGACATATTCTGTGTGGCCCTAACTCTATTACACGGTGGACTCGCCACCAACAATTTGGGTATCATGTTTCACTTCCATATGCTCACTTAAGTAGAGAGGCACAAGTTTGGTTAAAAATAGTATGTGCTTGTTTAGTGCCCGAAAAACATGTAACCCATGTGGCTAGAGAAAGAGTGTATCTTGTATATGCGCTAATGACTGGAATGCCAATTAATGTGTTGAAAAGAGCAAGGGTAAAGAAAGGTCAAAACTTCAGATTTGGGGGTCTCTTCACCCAATTTTTGCAAGGGCACGATATTGAGGAGGAAGCGAACTATAGACCTGCTTATGATTCTAGGGGGATTGATGTGAAAAAAACAAAGAAACCCAAGGGTATAAATGGTCCAGTCCTTATTGTCAATGAGCACAACCCGCGAATTGACAACATGTTGAGCCACTTGTACGGTATGCAAATGCTCCAGCTGAGGATAAATAGTATGATTGAGGAGTAGCTACAGCAGCTTAACATAGACTACCCTCTGAGCAAGCACTCGCGAGCCCTTTGCAGAGTTGGACCTGGATACGAGGAGCCTCTTGATGATGATGTGGCCACGGAAGACGAGATGGAGAGAGTAGACTCGTACATAGAGTCTAGTGATGATGATGATGAGGATTCTGAGATAGGGGAAGCTGTACTTGCCCCTACAGACAACGAGGAGTAGAGGCCCAGGGAGTTCTTCTTTTACTCTGTTACTTTATGCTTATTTATTTTAGCACTGGGGACAGTGTCACTAATTAAGTTTGGGGTGGGAGAAGTGAACTTCATATTACCATGCATTACTTAATTGATAAATTTGTACATGTTAGGCCTAGTTTTTTGGGGATTTATGATTTATAATGCATTCTTGTGGATTTGTAGTATTTTTTAGTTTTATTTTATTTTGGGTTCCTCCGATTTTTATTTTAGGTACTTTTCCGGTGGATAGTCCCTTAGAATCGATTAGAGAATCTAGATTTTTTTTTATTTTCCTTATTTTTAATCATTGAGTCATGAATTTTCCTAATGATGGATGGATGATGATCGTCTTAAGATTAAATTAGTCATTAGGAAGAACAAAAACTTAGACCCTACGAATGTTAGGTGCTTCACTTTAGGTATCATTGACATTTTATTAAATTCACTCAAAAATGCATGATAAAGGTAGAAACACTTATTCTTTTGGGCACTTGACTCTTGTAGTTGAAAAATGGGCTTAATTATGTTATGTATTCAATATGAATATATGTGTTTATGTGATCTTGATTTCCATTGTTAAACCATTTTGTGCCAATGCGTGAGGAATTTTTAATATACTCCATGCTTGATGTCTAGAACTTGCCCTGTGTGTGTGCAAAGTGAAATAAGAATAATGAATTTAGGAAGTGATATAGGCGTTTCTTTGGTAGCCTTGTTTTTATCCTATTTTACCTACCTTGATTGTAATTATCCTAGTTAGAAATGTTGAGCCTTAGCCTATTCTTTTGTTAGCCATATTACAAGCTTAATCCCGTTTTATTCTATTGACTTGTATTTGATCTAAATGACTCCTAGGGCACTATAATTAAAAATTTTCCATGAAAGGAGCATAAGTGGAGAAGTGAAGGGAAAATCTAAAAAGTGTGGTGAATTAGAAGAAAAGAAAAGGGTGAAAATTTGCTAAACAAGGAAGGTGATTGTCAATGGAAAAACAAAAAGAAGAAAGAACTTTGAGGAAAAAAATGATGATGAAAAATGCGTGAATGGGCTCAATGTTGAAAGAAAAATCTCCACTAGTCACCTAAATTGAAAATTTGAAAAATAAAAGGAGGTATAAGGATAAAATTGGGAAACTAAGGAATATGCTAAAAATCAAAGTGTTGTGAAGTATTAAAATGCTTAGGGAGATTAGTCACTATCTTGACCAAATAGTTCCTACCCGTCCCTTAGCCTACATTACAACCAAATTTAAAGTCCTAATTGATCCTAGATTCAAAATTCTATATTAGTGGAGTACTACACTAAGGGCAAGCCTATGAGTCATCTTTTGCATGCATGTTGAGTTCTTTGGGAGAGTGAGCGTAAATTGTTATATTTATGCCCAGTTAACATTGTTTTATATCCTATGTGTGAAAGGGCATCTCTCCAAATTGTGAGGGGCACAGTGATAAGACTTTGGTAAATTTTGATTGCTAAATTACATATAATTCATGTTGGCCCGAAATATGTCTTGATGAGTTAGTTTTCAAAAGCTAAGTGATTTCGAACTTTGACATTTTAATGTTGATCCTATATGCATGTGGGTGAATTGACTGAGCTTCATTGATTTGTCTCATGATCCTATGAGTAAGTAGACCTGTTCATAGGATGAATTTAATGCTTAAATGTGAGAAGGGAAGTAGTAGATTGTTTGAGGACGAACGATACTTTAAGAGTGGGGTGTTTATGAAGGGCGTACTTACGCACTTCATAGACATATTTTGCCCGTACTTTACGATGTTTTGAGAACAAATTATGTGTGTTTGCATGTGTTTATGTTATTTGTGAAAAATGGCTAATGCACGTGATTAGATATTTTCAAGGCTAAAAGTGATGAATTTGGGAGTGTTGAGAAGTTTGGAATGAAGTTGAAGAAAAAGGAAAGAACTAAGCAAGATTAAGGATAAAAACAAGTGCACCGCATGCCCACGCTACAAGTCGCGTGACATAGCAGCACATTGACGCACTACCATGCGCGAGGCGCCAGGCCATCAGTCCAACAGCATACGCGACATTGCAGCGTGACTGGCATAAGGCCAGGCATTAGGCGCCCTTATTCCTACGTGATGGAAGGCACGAAGCAGCCTCCTCTTGGCGCTGGTAGGGGCGACGCAACAAGCTTGTCAAACGGCCATCAAAAGTCAAATCCCACTTCAACTAGGAAAAGGAGCTACAAAGTCCAAAGCAAATTCATCAAGGAACAAGAAAAGCATAAATCTACTACTATAAATACCCTTTTATTTTTATGTAAGATCAAGTTTTAGATAAGTGTGGAAAATACGATTGTAAGGTTTAATTTTAACAAAATACTTTGAGACACATATTGTTGAATTGTTCTTCCGTATTTTTGCAATAATCAAGTGAGTTTCTTCCTATCATCGGTGTACGTATTAATTTATTGCTTTTGTATATGAATGCTATTAATTACTTATAAACATGATAGGCTAAAACTTCCACAACTAGGGTTGTGCTAGGGTTTGCACAAAGTGATTCTAAACCAATACTAAACGCTTGTATTGTATTATCTTCATCTTTAGCATTTCTTAACGGCGCTCAAAATTAGGAATTTCCCGAATTCTTTACTTGCTTGAGCCTAGAGAGGTAGAGATTAGGAAAAGAGAATACAACAGAGCCTTGATCTTGATGATCATTGTATTAACTTGAGTTATGGTTGCAGGATAGTTAAATTTGGGACTAATTGATAACGGTTAAATTGAAATCGCTCATGAGACCTTCCCTAGTGATTGAGTAAAGTCATCCAATAGGGACGAACCAGTCATTTGGATGAACCCCAATTATCAGTTCTGCAAGTAAAGTATTGGGATAGGTCACTAGCGTAAAACCCGAAGTAGTTATGAATCCATGGAGAACACTTACCCTGGTTAGTTGCATTAATTTGGAAACAACAATCAATTTCTCGACACAATTACTCATTAATTTTAAAAATTCCCCCTTCTTAGGAAATAATTGACTCAAAAGATTACATACTAGCGTTCTTCTATATCCTTCCATATTCCCTATGGGATCAACCCCAACCTTGAGTTGGGTTCTTTATTGACAACGTTCACTTCATACTTCAGTAGGAGGTGGGGTTTGAGCTTTATCAAAAAGTGGGCATCGTTGCCGGGGAATACGGCTAAGACTAGATTAATTGCTTGTATTTGACTTTTGGTATTTATTTCCTTAATTACGTTTTCTTTTTGTTTGTGATACCCACAGGTTGTTTTCTGGTGGATGCCAAGCACTCGGAGTAGTGGAAATCCCCTGATTCCGTTGAACCCCGAATTGAACGGACACTGTGAAGAATGGAAAACCAAGAATAGAGAGATGCCCGCATAGTTAAAGAAGCTAGGAAAGCCGAGCTAGCTCATCAAGTTGCACTTCAAGATGCGGAAGATGCTAGAGAAGAGGTTGTTAATGCCGGACGACATGGTCGGGGCAACAGAGGTCACAGAATTTCCCCAAAGTTCTTCTATGATGAGGACCCAGACATAGATGAAGTTCGGTCAACGGGAGCAATTGTACCACCACCATTGCCAGCTGAGACCAAATTTGACATCACGAGCATCATGATTCAATTGTTAAACATGAAAAGGGTGTTTAATGGTCACGCAGTGGATGACGCCAACCTGCACCAGATGAACTTCGTTGGAATATGCAAAGCGTACAGGTTGCCTGGAGTTAGCCAAGATGCCATCAGGCTCAGTCTGTTCCCCTTTTCTCTGTCATGGGAAGCCACCTTATGGTTATCGGAGTTGCCCAAAGACTCCATAACCAACTGGAGGGAACTAAAGCAAGCCTTCTTGGAGAGATTCTTCCCCTCCTCCAGAATGTTGCAGCTTAAGGATGAGAATTTACAATTTCTGAGAGCTCAAAACCGAGGAACTTCATGAAACCTAGCTGAGGTTCAAGAAGAAGTTGACAAAGTTCCCAAACCATAAGAATCCAGATTACAGTTTGTTGGAAATTTTTTACAGGTCTTTAAAGAATAGCACAAAAGTTATGGCAGATACTGGCAGGAGGAGCATTGATGAGTCACACTTGTGAGCAAGCTGCTACTATCCTTGACAGGGTGACTAAAACAAACAGGGCATGGCATACCAGGGAGGCAGATGCAGCGACTGATACGTTGGTTTGACTGCAAACCAACGTAGGAAGAAAGAAGAACGCGACCAAGAGTCGGCTCACATACGACATCATTGGGTTTTCTTACAAAGCGCACTATGGGAGCAAGAGACAAAAAGGTAAATGCAGTGGGGACATAAGGACTAGAGCCAGGGGTAGATCACTTTGATTTCGAGGAGGAGGCAAATTTCTTGGATAGCCAGGTGGCAGGTTTTCGAGCCAATGCCCAAGCGTCTGGACAAGACAATTGGCTCTAAGGTTCTGGAAACCATGGTCGGAACCAATACAGAGATAACTACAACTGAAATGGGTACAGAGACAGGAGCCGAGGTCGTGAGCGTGATGGAGAATAGAGAAGAAATGATGACTATCGCAACGACCGAGCTGGAATATATGTGCCTCCCAATGCACGAGAGGGAGAGGTTGGGCAATCAAAGTTTGAGAGCATGATGGCTGAGATGTTAAAAAAGGTGAGGTCCACTGATGATCAATTGAAGGAAATCAATGGTGACATATCAAGTATGGGTCAGAGAGTGGAATCTCATGCAACAGCCATCAAGCAAATTGAACAGCAGCTTGGGCAACTGTCAGCATCACTGAACCCTAGACAAAAGGGTACACTACCTAGCAACACCATAAAGAACCTAAAGAATGATGGCCACTGCATGAGGTCCACTGCATGAGGTCCACTGATGATCAATTGAAGGAAATCAATGGTGACATATCAAGTATGGGTCAGAGAGTAGAATCTCATGCAACAGCCATCAAGCAAATTGAACAGAAGCTTGGGCAACTGTCAACATCACTGAACCCTAGACAAAAGGGTACACTACCTAGCAACACCATAAAGAACCCAAAGAATGATGGCCACTGCATGGCGGTGATGACTAGGAGTGGTAAGACCACAGTTGACCCCCCTTTTCAGGTTGTGGTTGAACGGAAGAAAGAGAGCATAACTAAGGAGAATGAGAAGAGTGTTGATATGGAGAATGCTAAGTTGCCAGAGGCCCCAATAGGTGAGATAGAACCTGACATTGATCAAGGAGTGACTCAAATGTACCGAGTTATTCCGCCACCACCGCCATCGTTTCCCCAAAGAATAAAGAAAAAGGTCGAGAACGGTAAGTTCTAGAAATTCCTGTCAATGCTTAAACAATTATCTGTGAACATACCATTGGTTGAGGCATTGGAACAAATGGCGGGATATGCTAAGTTTATGAAGCACTTGGTGACAAAGAAGATGTCCATAAGCTATGAGCCGGTAGATAATGTACATCACTGTAGTGCCATAGCTACATAGGTCCTGGCTCAAAAGAAGGAAGATCTGGGTGCTTTCACAATACCTTGCACCATTGGCAATGTCGAGTTCACAAGGGCACTTTGTGATCTGGGAGCGAGCATCAACCTGATGCCCTTGGTAGTGTTCAAGCAATTGGGCTTAGGAGCTGCCACACCAACTGTTATGTGACTACTGATGGCCGACACAATTGTGAAGAAGCCAGTGGGGATCCTGTTTGATGTGCTTGTTAAGGTAGACAAATTCATATTCCCAGAAGACTTCGTGATTTTGGATTGCGAGGTTGATTATGAGTCCCCATCATTTTTGGGTGACCATTCCTTGCAACTGGAAGGGCCTTAGTAGATGTGGAGGTGGGCCAATTGAAGTTCATACTAAACAAAGAAGAGGTGAACTTCAACATCTGCCGATCAATGCAACAACTGAAGGAATTCAGTGTAGTCTCAGCACTTGATGATGAATCCGAGTCACTTGATGAATTCTGAGTAGTCAAGAGACTTGCGTTGTGTCGCAGCGTTAAATCAGGTGCTTCTTGGGAGGCAACCCAAGTGGTGTCTTGGTGAATTCTGAGTAACCAGGCCACCTGTGTCGTGTTGCGACGTTAAATCAAGCGCTTCTTGGAAGGCAACCCAAGTGATTTAACTAATGTGTGTTCAATGTGCAGGGAAAAACAATGGCAGAGAAATTTCTGAAAAGAAGGTGCTATGACTTATGAGAGGGTTGTACAAGTCGTAGCATGACTTGTGATTAGAATCAGAGAGGTTTTTCAGTAAAGGAGTTTAGGGTATGTTTGGTTTTACGACTCGTAACTCAACTATACTGGTCATAGTACTTACTGTGCTTGTGAACCATGCAAGCTATGCAAGGTAAAGACCTACGAGTCATCATACGGACTGTACCTACATGGTACGAGTCGTAAGAGGCTCTCGTAGGTCCCTAGGTAAGATTTCAACTCTCTGAAGTACGAGTCCGAGGGACGAGTCTTGGGGCCTTCCTACGACTCGTGGTAGGAGTTGTGACAGGTCAAAATCTTTGAAATAACCCGACTCGGCCCAGGTTTTCAAATCTGCCCCCTCACTTATTTAAAATTCAAACCTAAGCATACCCCTCTCCCACGCGATCAAAACCGAACCCACAAAGCATACTCACGACTCCATCACACCCGTAACTCAAAAACAAAGAACAATTGAGCAATTTCTTGCTCAAGCAAGTTCATATCAATCCTAATTTCGTACTACCAGTTGAAGAAAGCAACAACAAGTAAGTGTATTGCTTTGAATATTAAGACAACTTATGTGCTTGATGTAAATATGATAAAACCCCTGTGAGCCTTCATTTTTTGCTCGAAAAATTTGAAGGAGACAATGACCAAGGGTGTTATAGGACTATGTACGACTGAAATTTTTAAAAGTGGATGAACTTGTGCATTGAAGCATTTAACATTGAGTTACGGGTAGTGAATAAAAAGGGGAGGGATGAGTAGTATTAAATTGATTGAACTACATGCCTAGACCTGGGGAATTCTGAGTACCCAAAACATAAATAAGACTCTCTAAACACTAGAACAAAATCTGCAAAAGGACAGGCTTCACAAGCCTTCCTACGACTCGTAGTTTGATACTACGACTCGTAGGATGGCTCGTTGGGACTGTCCCAAGCTGAAATAAGTCAAGACCAAAGGTACGAAACCTAGTACAGTTCGTGATTTGCCACTATGAGTCGTACTGTGCATTCGTACCAAAGACCTGAACAGGGCCAAGTCCAGATGAGGCAGTATGGTCCTTCATACGACTCGTGGAATCGACCTACTGGTCGTACCATGAGTCGTGGAAAAATACAGAGAAATTTGCAGTGGAGGGGCATCCTCATACGACTCAAGGTACGGGTCAGACCTTTGTCGTACGAGTTGTACTTGTGAGTCGTAATGTGCACATAGGATTTTTGGGACTTCATACGAGTCGTACCTCCAAGGTACGACCCGTACTATTGACCCATGGTTAGATACTGAGAATTTCTCTTCCTGTTTTTCTTTCTCATATATGGAATTCTAACTCTCTTCTCTATAGGTACACTAACGATGAAGTACAAAGCATCCAAAGAAACTGCTCAAAGGATATTACATGATGAAACATCTGAGTCTGAGCCTGAGCAAGCAGGCCACTTCCCTAGTGGTTCAATTGAGGAGTACCAGGTTGATACATCAGACACCGAAGGAACCTGAACCACTAGGGCAAAGGCCAAAGCACAAGCCGTTGCAGCTACTGCCACATCTGCCGAAGCTCCCCAGTCTGAGGAGGGAGCTAAAGAAGGTAATCAAGAGTCAAGAAGCAGCTTAAATGCAGAAGAAGGGTTTGAGGATACCCAATTCATAGAGGCAAGTGGCAGTTCTGAGTTTGAGGAGGAGGCTCGCAATGCTGAGCAGCAGCAGATCCCACCTAGGGAGAGTCGTACCATCCAGTGGAGAGTGCCAGGAGCACAAGAAATTTATGAACAAGGTATTGCTCTCACCGCCAAAAACAAACCTAGGCAGAGCATCCAAGAAGAACCATGGATCCTTACTAACACATTGAATGAAGTAGAGGAGATGAAGCAGATATTCAACTTTTATGGGCTCAAATGGTGGCTAGGACTCCGGACCATTACATTTCATAGATAGTCTGAGATTTCTACACAAACTACTTGGCGACCATGGAGGAAAAGGCAAAGAAGGGGCAGAAGGTGAAAGACCAGCCCAGATTGGAGAGCGTCATGGTCAGAGGGCGAGAGGTAGAAATCTCAGAGCGGACTATCTCTCGGATCCTGTATAGGCCCCAGTTCATACCTCCACATGCCACGCCAGAATATGAGTTTCAAGTGGAGGCACTGAAGCAACTTAAGCAGCTAGGATTTGAGGAGAGACAAGGGCAGCTACAATGGTTGGTGGGTGTTATAGCTGAGGACAAAAAGGAAGCAGAATGGGTCTCAAGTGGAAAGCAGGTTACCAAAAACTCACTCAACTTCATAGCTAAGCCTGCTGGACACTAGTGCACCACCGATTAGCACCTATGGTCAATGACAACACTCTGAGTGTATAAAGAGTAGCTCTAGTGGCATGCATCATATGCAGATACCCTATGAACATCCTGAGGATCATTGTAGAGGAAATACGAGATCGGGCTATGGGATTGAGCACTACCATCCCCTTCTCGAGCCTCATTTTCAGATTATGCAAAGAGGTAGGAGTACCAGTGCGACGGGGTGAGGAGAACTTGATTGGATGGCAGAGGATAGCAGACATTGACTTAACCCAGGATAAAATGAATCCGATGAGTAAGTGCCCAACTTCCCATAGCAGTTCCATAGACTCAGCCAACAGGGGGCGCACAGGTGAATGCCCTCACCTCATAGGAGCAGAGCAAGACACCGGCTACAGATGCCGGTCATTCAAAGGTAGCTCCTAGTACTTCTGCTACACCACTGCCTAGCCCGCCGACTCAGGCTCCAGTAGGATACGTCCTAGTGCCCTATGATTTTCTCCAGAAATTGGCCAAGAGGTTGACCATGGCCGAAAGAAAATTTCAGGCTATGATGGAGAATGTGAAGCCATGGGTCAAAGAAGAGATTGACACAGTAGCACAGGCCTTACATGCTTGCGTGGACGGATTTGAGAGCCGATTCAACATGCGTATGGAAGAGCAGATGGATACCAGCAGTCTCCGTGAGGAGTTGGGGGCTCTTAGGAGCCAAGTAGTCGTGTTGTCCTCACGACAACCGACAGTCATATCAGCCCCCCTCTTCCGGACCTTGATGAAGAGCCTAATGAAGAGATTGACTTGGCGACTTATTGGGAGCCAATAACAGTTGCTAGAGAAAAAGGGAAGAAAAGAGTCTCTGAGGATGTTAGAGAAGAAAGTTTGAGGAAAAAAGGAAGAAAGAAAGAAGAGAACGCAAGCGGGCACGAGCAGAGAGCCTACAGACTCATGACTCACATATGTCAGAGCTGCAGGAGCGAGCTAGAGGAGAAGGAAACTCTACCATGGCTCAGCCCGAGCTTACTAGTGGAAAGGACCCTTCGGGCGAGCCACGTTCAGCCCCAGTCACCACAGAGGTCATAGAGCCGGCCGAGAATACTGAGGGGTTAACCACTTCGCCTATTGATACACCATTGAGTGCGTCAGCCACCGCTAGTGCCACGATTGCAGCGGAGGTACCTCCTCCGTAGGATGGTAGGAGCACCTAGAGCGCCACAGGTATGTTCCCTTCCCTCTGTTCTTGTAGTTCATGCTTCGGGGAAGAATCTCAATTTTCAAAAAGGGTAGAGGGTGTACTTGTAATTTTTGGAATTTTTGGATTTGTCAGAGGGTTTTTCTTGCCATATTTCTTTTCCCTTAGGTATCCTATCTAGTAAAACCGACATGTTTAGGATTTTATTTTCTTATGTTGTGATTTTTGTTTAATTAATGAATAAGTTAGGAGTACTCAGCCAATGAAAGTGCACTAGTTTTGAATTTCTTTTAAACAAATTAACCTTGTTTAAAAATTTTTATGCATTAGCTATGTATTTGTGACTGCATGCATGATTTCTGTGGATCATTTGATGTCATTTAGTTTATTAGAATGTGTAAACTAGACAGGTAAAGTGAATATAAGTCATGTGCCATGAGCGAGTAAGGTTGGATACTTAGTTCAGTCTAAGTTGAAGATCTAGTACTTGCCTCGTTGGTCTTTGCATAGGCCAAGGATGGTTGGTTAGGATATGGCCATAGGCCATGATTTGTAAGCTCGCTTTTAGCCTAAATGACCCTACCAAAATCATATGATTCCCTTGATCCCAATTTCGAGCCTTCAATAGACCATTTTTCTTTGACTAACTGATGAACTGTACCCATTTTTATAATGAACCTTTTTTGGCCCTGGTCCTTCCTTGGATATTGTGAATCTCAACATAGGCAAAATGCATAAGTTGAGGGTGGCTAGAGTAGGAGTGCATAAATGGTGGGAACAAGAAAAAGGGAAAGAAAAGAGAAAAGGTTAAAATGAGGTGTGATGTGACAGAAAAAAAAAGATGAAAAAGAAAATTCAAAAGAAAAAATAAATAAATGCTTGAAAAGGTTGAAAATACACCACACCCAGAGGGTGAAATAGGTGAATGGTGAAGCCAATGTATGTAGTGCCAAGGAAGGGATAGTCATTCAAAAATCTCTCATATTTATCATGTGCAGCCCTAAATCCTACATTACAAGCCACAAAAAGTCTTATAGTGATCCTAATCTGACCATCTAACAGATCGAAGCAGAGAAAATAACAGCAAGCCTATGGTATATGATACACAGTACATGAAACTTCTTTGTGAGAGTGAGAGTCTCGCTTGTTTACTCCCATGCAATATCTGACACTATATCTGTGAGTGCGGACTTCATTGTTATGAGGGTACATAGGTTATGTTTACTTTTACCATTGGTCTGTGCGAAAAGCATCGGTGATGACTCGATTGCCTGTTGATAGCTAGTTGACATGTTTTGATCCATGCTTAGCATGTTTTGCGGCTACTTGTAGTACATTAGCTGATATTTGTTCATAGAAGAAGGGTCAAAAGTTGTTGAATGTATAGTCCAAGTTTTGTTTGGTATTGGCCATAGTATCCTAGGTTTATTTTCTAGTTGAGCGTCGTGTTTAGTTTTTTCTTTTCTTTGCCTGAGGACATGCAAAAGTCTTAAGTTGGGGGTGTTGATGTGCTGTGAGTTTATAGCACTTTTGACGCTCAAAACTAAGAAAATAGCATGGACTTAGGTGTGATTGTGTGGATATAAGGAACTTTTTCTTTGGTTACAGGAAAAATAGCTGTTGGAGCAAGAATGTGCAAAAGATAGCCTAAAAGTGCAGAAAATGGGCTAAAGTCACAAGTCTCAGTACAAGCCATAGGTTGATGCTACGAGCCGTACTGAAGATCGTGAAAAGTATTAGATGGATAAGTTATGAAGAGTACATCCTATGACTCTCAGTATGAGTTGTATAACGCTTCTATGAGCTGTAGCATTGAGTCAGGTAAATATTCAGAAGAATTGCACAAGAGGCTGACTCTTGACATGGATAGACAGTATGAGTCGTGGCGTTAAGGTACAAGTCATACCATCACACTCGTGACAAACTTCAGCAAAATTGAGAATTCTCATAATCAAGTCGCGGAAGAACAGTACGACTCTTAGGAAGCATGTACGAGTTGCACCAAGGCCCAACACTTAGCCAAATTTTAGCAAGCCAAGGATATACAGATAGTAGGTACGACCCGTACAATCCTGCTACGGGTCGTAGGATCTGTCGTGGCTCAGGCGGCACCAGTTATGGAAATTTACCCTATTAGCTTAGGAAAAGGATTCTTATGTCTGTATAAATACTTTATATATTTATTTTCAATAGAGGATGCGAGAGGACATAAGAGAACTTTAGAGAACATCGAGACAACATAGAATTGAGTTGATTGGCTTGTGATCCACCTTTTCTTGATTATGATCTTTGTGAATTGTTCTTGAGTTATTTTAGGTATAATCAAAGAAGTTTTTCTCTCATCTACCATTGAAAGTATTGATTTATATGTTTAATTATGAATGCATATCATAACCTTGCAACTATGAGAGGCTAAAACCTTCATAGCTAGGGTTGTGGGAACCATGACACATTAATGAGCTAGGGTTGCACAAAAGTGATTCAAAACCAATGCAAAACGCTTGTATTGTATTCTCTTGATGCTGAAATGTTTTTTAACGGTGTACAACATTAGGACTTGCCCAAATTCTTTACTTGTTTGACCCTAGAGAGGTAGAGATTAGGAAAAGAGAATTACAACAAAGTCTTGATCTTAATGATCATTGTATTAACTTGAGGTGTGGTCACAGGATAGTTATATTTGGAACAAATTAATAACGGTTAATTTGAAATTGCATGAGACCTGACCCGGTGATTGAGTATAGTCATCCAACAGGGACAACCAGTCGTTTGGATGAACTATAGTTTTCAGTTCTACAAATAAGCATTGGTATTGATCATGTGTGTATACCCGAAGCAGTTATGAACCCATAGAACACAAACCCTAGTTAGTCTTAACTCTTGATTTTACATCACAAGTTCAATCATTGTTTTTAATTATTATTTTTCTTAAACTCCCCAATTGGAGTAACTAACCAACAAGTTCACTTACGGACATTAGTCTAGATCATCCATATTCCCTGTGGGTCCGAACCCAACCCCTAGTTGGGTTCTTTATTGACAACGTCCGCTTCATACTTCAGTAGGAGGTGTGGTGTCACGACCCGAATGGAGGCCCCAATCGAGACACGGGACAAGGAGCCCTGAGAGACTCCAAGTCAATCCATGGCATGAACATACATCTAACTCAATTACTAAAACTGAAGAATCAACATAATAATCTTAGCGGAAGTCCGAAATAAACATAACATCGGAATACACAATCTAAAGCTAAATACATCCTTTTTCTCTAAAAATCCTCTAAACATGATGAGTTGGTGGGACAAGACCCCAACTAACTAGAATAAGCTAAAAACTAAAAATACATAGAGAAATCTGAATAAGCATGGTCCTCGGGAGATGAGGACTTACCAACAAGTGTAACATGCTAACTTTGAAGACTGGTTGTGAATGGGGCTGAGTCTGAGTGCGGGGTCCTGTATCATGAAACGATACAACATAAAGTACGCTATTAGTACGTGGAATTACTGAGTATGCAAGGTAAGTAAAATAGCTTAAATAAGTAAATCATTTAAAGACATGCATAATGTAAAACCTAAACAATAAGAATCTGAGAGTTGGGCTTGCATGCATTCTTTCTGAAATCATGATCTCATCATAACATAGCATAACATCATAACTGAATCGATTGACTCAAAGCTGAAATTTGATAGTCATGAGTAAAATTGAACATTGAGTCAAACCTGCTTTACAACATGTAGATGTATAAATCTCATGAATGATGAACGTGCATAACTGAAATCATGAGGAACAATGGGAGACTCTTCTTTTAACGGACATACCACGATAGAGCTTACGTGGTCCCAACTATCACACTCAAGTGGGAAGAGTCGTCAAAAGCTTTACCAGGGCTAGGGATGATACCATGATATCAATATCAAGCTCGTGGCCCAATAGGGCAGGGGATATCTCACAAGGGAGGTCCTAAAGTAATATATACAAGTATAAACCTACATTGGCGCGTAGTTTTGAGGCATAGGATGATCGACCCTTAGCCTACTTGGTGCTAGACACTACTCCCAAAAACATGCATATGCTCTCTATCATTTTTCAACGAAGCTTACCATCGTCAATTGATGAAGCTCAATAATCAAATACATCTCAAATCCAAAATCATGCATAAGAGAAGCTTTAACTCAAAACATACCACAAGCTAAAAGATAATTGGGAGTATTCACTCCAAAACCATGTGGTAAGCTTAATTCGGGAAAATCATAAATCATACTCGAACATGTGGGCATTTCCCAATATCTTAACATGCTTTAAAATACTCAAAACCCCAATTATGACATCCCTTCTCTCCCACTTCACACCTCGGAACGCACCCTTCTTATAGAGATAAATGCGCTTTCACATCTTCTTAACCCGAAATGGCTGGGGAGAGGAAAGGAATTATGTCTGGTAATAGAATAGGGCGGCTTGCTCTGACCAATGAAACCAATGGTAGCAGAAAATGGCCAAGCATTCCGATTCATTTTGAAAACATGATTATAAACATGGGTAGCTTGAAAACATGCTTTTCATCATAACATCTTATCATAATCATACATTCATCACAAATCTCATCTTTCATGAACTTTCTATAATTGGGCATTTTGTTTTAATAAACTTAGAACATGATTTTTCATCGGAAATAACATAAAACTTGCCCATGAATCGTAATTCAATAGTATATACATATTTAAATCATACCCATGTAGAGAATTAGAAATTTCATGCTTTGGGTTAAAACCCCATAGATTTGACATAGGAAATTCATGATTTAGAGAGGGATTGGGCATGGGTGTGAAAGGATTCACCCATTCATAACCCTACATACCTGGGGAAGATCAAATTTCACCATTCCTTGAAAGCCCAATGGAAAATTGAAGAATACTTGAAGAAGAAAAAGCTTGATCACCTCCATAATTTTCTAACTTTGCATGCATGGATATGAATGAGCCTAGGATAGGTTTTACCCTCATAAAACACTACATTTCGAGCCTTAAACAACGTAGTTTAGGAACCTAGGACATAGGAATAATGAAAATGCCCTTAATGAAGTTCCTGAAATTTCTACATTGGTGGTAACAATGACCGTCCTAACAGGTCGTTCTTGGATACTATGACTCGTGGTATCCATCTGTCGTCTCCACTGCCCGACTCCACATTCTTATGATTGACCCCATGACTTGATAGGATGAGTCGTTACTTCATACAATGGTCTGTTAGGTCGTCCATTGTTTCCCCCTTGATGACCTGCACCAGGTCTTCCCACGAGCCAAACCACGACTCATTCTTCCTTCCAATGAGTTGTGATTTCCTTCCGTTACATCGATTGGAGGTTTTAATACACCTTCCCATGACTGTTGAACATGACCCATTGTTACCTACAACGGGTCATTCCACGACTCGTCACTTCATCCTTGACCAAAGGACAGCCTTACCACGCCCACAAACAACGACTCGTTACACCTGGCAATGGGTTGTTCCTAGATACGTTACTCCCAACTGTTACCAGGCCAGACCTCCCTGTGGATACTTCCCACGGGTCGTTGGCTGGACCCAGATTCTGCCAACTTCCATTTTTAAATCTTGGGTCTAGTATTAGGTACTTCCGGGGTATTACATGTGGTTTGAGCGTTATTACTGATGACCTATGGTGGGACTATGGGCGATGTCCACCACCAGAGCTCTGTTAAGAACACCCAAAGATCCATGTCCTAGTCATCTTGGCCTCTCTCTCCCTCTCCATAATTTTCTCCTTTTCTATTTGCTAAGCATAAGTCATCAATCAAGAGATATCCATGTCACTGATAAGCATAGCGGTTCTTGATGTCGCCAAGCACACATGCAAGTATACATGGTCTTCAAGTAATATAGGACAGTGAAGTCCAGATATCATACCCATAGAGACTTGTCAGATTAATTGTTTAGTTTTAATCATTATTTCACTATTCAATAAAAATAGAATTATAGTTTTGCAAGAGTTTTGAGTGTACTTTCTACTAAAACTGAAATATAACTTAAATCTAATAAAAATTCATTTGCAAGAGAGTTCTGATTCAAACAATTATTAAGATCCAGGGTCTTGGCATTATCGCTTTCAGGTTGAGTTTTAGGGTTCAATTACACTAAACCAAATCTTTCAAAGATTGCTAGTTTCAAGTTACAAACTCATTTCTCAACTTATTCTTTCAAATAGTCAAGAACTGTCTCAGTAACCCTAATACCTATATCCCTATGGTTGAGGAAGAACTGTGAGATGATTGTTTAAGATACTTGATTCAACTAAGTAGGGTTGCAGGGTATATCCCTATCCACAAAAATTATTCCTAAAATCTTGACAAAGAATCGAAACTTTACACTGTGCTTCTTTTAACCTTCATTGGTTCCTTCTTCAGAGTTCAACCAATGAGCCAATAGAATTTATTTGAAAGGTGATCAAACTAGAAAACAAACATTAAATCAAGTAAGCATAAACAATCTTAAGAAGAAGATTTAAATATCTAGCATAATGAACATTAAATTACAACCATCAAACTTGTGGTCAAATCCCTAGATTAAAGGTGTTTAGCCACTCATGTTCAAGAGTGCAACCATAAGAATCATCATTCGAAAAACCAACAAAAGTAATGAGTAATGAAGAAAAAACAAAGAATAAAATGGAACTCCTTGTCTCTTGTTCTTCCCCCAAAAATGTCGTATCTCCCTAACAAATGCCCTAATGATGTATTTATATGTTTGCTAACAATTTACCCTTTTCCCCTAAAGTCACTAATATGTTGTGGTTTTACAACACTTTCGACATTTAAAACTTAGAAAAGATGTTTGGTCTTAGGTATGTTTATATAGATATGAGATGCTTTTATCTTATTTTAGGGGAAACCAAGTTTGGGATTTAGATTCTAAAAAAGAAGAGGAAAAAGTGCAGAAAATGGGCCAGTTGCAGGCCTCAATACGAGTCATACCTAGACATCGTGAAAAAATTCAGACAAGTTGCATAAGGGATGGGGCCAAGTACGACTCTTGGTACGAGTCGTACTATCCTAGTACGAGCCATACCAAGGAGTCATGGAAAATTGCAGAAGACTGTGCACTTGCATAAGTTCCTAGTATAGGTGAGGTCATGGATCGCGATGATAACATATGACTCGTACCAAGGAACCGTGGTGAAATTCAGAGAACATGTCAGTTGGTAAATCCCAGGGGACGAGTAGATTTCACGAGTCGTAACACCAAGGTATGAGTCTTACCAAGGACTCGTGGTAAACTTCAGACGATACCAAACTTTATAAGACCAAATCACGATAGGTAACATATTACTCATAACATCATTGTATGAGTCGTACCAACTTTCAGGACTTTCCCGATTTAGAGGCCGCATTGCATACTACGGATGGAAGCCATGACTCGTAGCATCATGCTACGACATGTAGGACATGTCGGCAATAGTATCCTTGTTAATTTAGGAAAGGTTCTCAATTATTTGGATAAATATTTTTTTAGGTTATTTTTCTTGGAGAGACCGATTCTTTACTTTGCAATCGTGATTTTGGGATTTCCTAACACTCCTTGGAGATTAAATACACAAATTGCTTAAAGATTATATCATTGTCCTTGATTTTCGAATAGTTTTCATTGTGCAATATTTTCTTCAATCATAATTATAATTTGTTAATTATGTTTTCTTCCATGGAATGTAATTGTTTTCTTGCAATCATGAATAGCTAAAACCTCCACAACTAGTTTTGTGGGAACCTTGGTGGAATAACTAAGTAAGGTTAACATAACGTGATTCTAAACCAATATCCATGCTTGTACTGTTCATCTCTTCATCATAATTGTTTCTTAATGGTGTGCAACATTATAACTTGCTCGTATTCCCTACTTTCTTGAACCTAGAGAAGTAGAGATTAGGAAAAGAGAAGAACAACAAAGCCTTGAACTTTAGTTTCATTGAATAACTTGAGCTACGGTCGCAGGATAGTTAATTTGGAATAATTAATAAAGGTTAAAGTGAAATCACTCAAGTGACCTAATCCGGTAATTGAGTAGAGTCCTCCAAGAGGGGCGAATCAGTCGTCTGGATGAATCTATTTTATCAGTTCTGCAGGATGAGTATTAGGATAGATCACTGGTGTAATAACCCAAAGTTGTTATGAATCCATGGGGAATACTTCCCTAGTTAATTGCATAAACATGATCACAACACCAATTATCCACATTCTTACTTGATTATTTCTTTAAACCCCCCATTAGGAAATAATTAGACTAAAAGCATAAATACTAGCATTATTCTACATCCTAACCATATTCCCCGTGGGATCGACCCCAACCTTAGTTGGATTCTTTATTCACAAGCTCTATGTCATATTCACAAGCTCTGTGTCATACTTTTACAAAGGTGTGATTTGAGCATTATCAGAAATAGCACCTTTGTAGAGGAGTACGACTTAGGATTAGATTAATTACTTTTATTTATATTTTAGTCATTTTTTCCTCGTTTATGTTTCACTTTTGTTTTGTTCTATTCATGCTACCACATAGACACCCTAACTTGAGAGCAACCTCCGTTACCAGCAGGATGGAGGACAAGAGGTTGCTCGTGCCTTTGGAGGAAAGGTTGAGTGTTGAGATACTAGCAGTCATACTTATGAACTTTCATGGGGATAATGTGCAGGGGTACACCGAGATGGTAAATGCACTGGAGGGAATGGGGTCCTACAACTTCAAGCCAAAAAAGTTGATATCTTAATCTAAAAACCCGTGCAACTCCTCCAGCAAAACCATCAATTGAAGTACCACCAGTCTTGGAGCTTAAAGCCCTATCTCCACATCTTAAATATACATATTTAGGGGAGAATAGTACCTTGCCAATGATTATTGCTGCAAATCTTGTAGAGTGGCAAGTTGAGGCCCTAGTGTCAGTATTGAGAAGGTACAAAAAGGCAATTGGTTGGACCATTGTTGACATCATCAACATCCCTCCAGGAATATGCTCCCATAAAATTCATCTTGAGCCAAACTGTGTACCAAGTATAGAGCATCAGTGACGACTTAATCCACTTATGCAAGAGGTGGTGAAGAAGGAGATTATCACATAGCTGGATGTTGGTGTAGTCTATCCCATTGTTGATAGTAAGTGGGTGAGCCTGGTGTAGTGTGTACCAAATAAAGGTGGAATTACAGTGGCGCCAAATAAGAAAAATAAGCTAGTACTGACAAGGATGGTTACAGGTTGGTGCGTTTGCATGGACTATCGAAAACTCAATTATTAGACACAAAAGGACAACTTTTTGATACATTTTATAGACCAGATGCTTAACAGGTTGGCAGGCAGAGGATCCTACTATTTTCGTGATAGTTATTCAAGGTATAATCAGATCTCTATAACCTTGGAGGACCAAGACGAAACCACTTTTACCTGAAATTATGGGACTTTTTGTAATACCCCAAAAGTGCTTGAGAATAGTCCCAGGAGTTAAAGTGGAAAGCTACTGAAATCGGGAAAATTGCACAAACCGAGCCATGGAATGACTCGTGGTATCAAACCACGGGTCGTTGTATGTAGTTGTTGGTTAGGGAAGGCTAGGCGACAGTGGAGACAACGAACGACACAATGATTCATTATTGGGAACGACGAGCTATCGTCAGCAAGCGTTGGAGGAGGTTGGGTTCAACAAGTGGCATACAACAGGTCTTCCAATGACTCGTTTTGGGATGTAACAACTCGTTGTTACCGGTCATTGTTTGGGTGCAAGAATTTCCAGTGTATGTGACGGATCATGACCACAACAAGTCGTGGTGAGGCTCGTGGTGAGAAGGTTTAGCTTTTTTGAAAGGGAAACAACGATTAATGTAATGACCCGTTGTCTCAAAGGAAGAGTCGTCTTGTCCGTCCGTCATTTAGATCCGGAGGCAAGTCCCATGCAGTGCAAATGACAAGCAACAGAACGGGTCGTCATTGGTTCCATCCATTGGTCCAACCTGGACAGTTTTCAGGGCAAATTCATTAAGGGCATTCTTGACTTTTTCATGCTATAAGACCCTAAAATTACGTTGTTTTAGCTTATGAAAGATGGGTTTTAGGGGGATAATTTATTCTAAGTCCTTATTCATGCATGCAAGAACATAGAGAGATAATCAAAGGTTATTCAAGGCTTTTCTCTTCAATTCTTCCAATTTTCTTCTTAGGCTTTAAGGGAAGTTTAGAACCAGTTATTGCTAGGTATGTAAGGCTATCAATGGATGTTTTCTTTTACACCCATGCCAATTCTCTATGATTTAATGAAAATTCTATCAAAAATTTATGGGGTTTTGAAGTAGGTTTATATAAAAGCTAATGATTATTAATAGGCTTTGTGATTTTGAATCTTGTCATATTCTAATGGGTTTTGATCAACTTTTATGATTTAAATTATTTATAATATTATCGAATTTCGACTTCTATTGAATTTGGCCTAATTATGCATGACTCATGATGAATTGATTTATGATCTACTTTCCAATTAATGATATTTACAAGCCCAGCATGAATTATGATTTAAAACATGGATTTTCTCAATTACCCATCATGAGTTTATGAAGTTCAAGCTATATGCATGATGTAAAAGTATGTATGAGCCTTACGAATCATGAATTATATTTTGGCCGACTCACGGGCTTTATATCATGGCTAGTTCACGTATATACAAGCATGTCTATGATTATCCTGATTTAACTAGCCCATGAATTCATGCAAGTTATACTATGACCACTATATATATTTTGGGAGTATATCAAACACTGAGTAGGTTCAGGGCTCAGGTTAAGCCCCAGATCTCATGAAATACGTGCCACCGAAGGTATGTTGGGACCCCTTTCATGACTGTCCCTAGGCTAAATGGCCTTTTTTTCATGGTGATATCACACTTTCATGGTCCTACCCTTGGCAAGGTATGGACACCCTATCGACTAGGGTTATAAGTCGGGCTTCATGTATGCTCATATGGGGTATGTCGGTTACGAGAATCTCCTACTATTCCTCATGATTATGCATGTTATGATTATGTATTTTGGCTCAAGTCATGTTAAGTAAAGCTATTTTATTATGATTATGATTATGTTTACATTATGAATGTTTTGAAAACTTTGGGCCTTATGACATGTTTTGATGATTTATGATACGAGAATGATGTCCTACTCTTATGATCATTTATGAGTTTTATATGTTTTAAATGTCCGTTTTACTTACCTTGCATACTCGGAATGATACAACCCCAGCTCTTAGGCTCACCCTCACCCATAGATTTTCTCGGAGTTTCTTTCAGTGTTGTAGGTGAGTCCTCATGATCCGAGGGATATTTGATAGACATGTTGATACTTTTTGTTTCAGTACTTGCTCAGGTTAGTTGGGTGTGTTGTACCATCAACCCATCGTACGTATTAGAGGCTTTCAGACAAATTTTTAGTACTCAGCTTGTATGTCTTAGTGTTTCGGATGTTTGATATATTACGTTATGCTATGTTTTCGTGATGCCTTATATTTAGTATTCCGCTTATGTGATTGAAATAGATGTATGCTCATGTCATGGGTCAACTTGGAGTCTCTCAGGGCTCCTTGTCCCGTGTCTACGATCTGGGTATATGTTCGGGTCATGATAAACTTGGTATCAGAGACATAGGTTTTGAAGTATCCTAGGGTGTCTTGAAGACGCATTAATTAGAGTCTTTTTCATGGGTGTGAAGCGCGCCACACTTATGACCAAGAGGATACGAGATTTTTAGGAAATGTTCCCATCTTTCATGATCTATGTCATGCGATAAAAGTCGTTTACCCTTCTAATTTGTGATATTCACATTTGCAGAATCATGCCTCTACACAGAGTGAACGCCAGAATAAATGGTAAAGGCAATGACCCTAAGGGTGCCAATGGTGATGAGCATCAGCCAGCTCCACCCGTTCACGAGGAACACACACCAGAGCCAGCTACCCACGCTGAGTTTAGGGGAGCTATTCAGATGCTGGCATAGGCCATGACTGCTAGGTTCAAAATCAGACAGTGGCGTATTACCCTCAGAATAGGAATGCGCCGGCAGCTAGGGTAAGGGATTTCTTGAGAATAAACCCTCCTGAGTTCATGGAGTCAAAGGTGGACGAGGATCCACATGATTTCATTGAGGAGATTTTAAAGATCACCCAGGTTATGGGGGTGAACAATGGGGAGTGTGTTGACTTGACCTCCTATCAGCTAAAGGGGGTGGCTCACATATGGTTTAAGTAGTGGAGAGATGTCAGGGCAGTGGGTGCAGGCCCGATTGGTTGGGGATAGTTCCACACATAATTTTTGGATCAGTTCTTCCCTCGGGAGATGAGGGAGATCTGACGTGCCCGATTCGCGCGTCCGCAAGTGTACGGGTCGTGCAAGTAATATAGTGGATCTTTTTAAGAACCGGATTGTCGAACCCACAGGGACTGGACCCATTCCTCTAACTATCCATTTCTATTGTGATCTTAAATACCTCAAGTGTTGGTTATACACATTTTCGATTGAGATTAATTAAGTCTAAGTTTGGGTCAACGAAATATTCTGAAATCACTCTAGGAGCAACATAGAGTTAAAACCAATTAATCATGCGATCCTACGATTTGCAATGGGTTAAGCATGGAACTATCAATTGTTATTTCACATAATTAAAATTGCATGTTTATGGTCTTTCGAGCCTCTAAACACGGCAATCTAGCCTCACTGCATCATTGTGAGCGAGGAGTTTAATTTTCTAGTCACGGGCAATCAATTATGTTGTGGTTTACGGAGAAATGATTAGGGACTTTCGTGCGTCTAACCATTTAACTCAACTTATCCTCACAACTACTTCTTCGAGTGGTGATGTGACATCCCAAGTTGGTCTTTCATAACCCCCGTGTGTCAACCAAGCACGGTGTTAGGTATATTTCTATCCTGACACAAAAATCTCTCCCGAGATACAAACATGCTCCTTACATTCTCATGTCCTGACCTAGGTAATGCTTTCTCAAGCTATTACTCAAGCTAACAAATATGCTTTCATGGTGATCAATCATAAAAACAACCAACAATCCAGAATGCAAGACGAAAACAACAATCAATAACTTAATTCCAAAACAAATTCATAAAAGCACAATCATAATTCATGGCTTCAACCCTAGAGGAAGGGTTCTTGCCATTCATGTTCGTAAAACTACAATTAACTAATACTTAACTAACATACTTACATGAATTTGGTAGATGAGAAGGGAATTTGATAAACCCTAGATGAGTTCTCCCACTTCTCCCTTCACTCCTAGGTGGTTTTTCAGAATAAAATTGTGACCCCTGATTTTAGGAGCTAAGGGTCCTATTTATAGTAAATGGAAAACGTGCATAATTTAGCCTGTAATGGAACGGCTCCATGACACGGAGTGTATCGCGGAGCACTGCCTCCGTGACACGGAGGCAACGCGAAATCTCTCTGGAAAGTGCCTCAGGAACCCAAGCTGCCGAGGGTCACCGCGCTGGCCAACGTGGCATGCTGCTCATGCAGCGCGTTGGCAAGCTGCTGTCGCGCAGCTGGCCTAGCGTGGCACGGCGCTGGTGCGCTAGTTCACTGCCTGCTGCTGCCGTTTTCTGTCTTTTCTCGTGCGCTTGGCAAGGGCGTGGCACGGCGCTGGGCGCGGCACACGCACAGCGTGGCACGCTGCCTGGCGCGGCCAGCCTTGCCAAGGCATGCTCCTTGCCGACTTTCGCCACTTGCTTCCACTCCATTCCTTGCTATTCATCAACTTGTGAATTAGTTCCTCAAATGCATTATTAACCTACAAAACAAGGACTAATCATGTTGGTTAGCACATATATTCACATTTATATAAAATCACATGAAAGTATGGAAAATAACTTAGATAAACAAGACTACATTAAGGTATAAAGCGTATCTCGGGCATGCTATTTTGCCCGTGATCACAACCGCACACTTTAAAGCCTTGTTCATCCTCGAACAACCTTTTACATATCATACATATGGAGACTCCCACATACTAATTTGGCAAGATAATTCCAGCTACGGCTATAATGATTACGTAAGAGAACAAGCTAAAGATAGAGCATACACAATTTAATCACCGAGATGAAATACAACAATGCTAAGACTTCTTAGCCTCAAGAATCGACTCTCAATCTTAGCAAACTCGTGCAAATCAACTAATTAAGAAATCTCACATGAATTATATCCTTCATTCAACATGTGCCCCTCACAGAATATACTTACCCAATCACACGCAAAAATTATTTGTACATCATAACATGTGTGGGTGAATCAATAGGATTTCACTCACTCTCACAAAGAATTCACATGCATCATGTAATGACCCATAAGCTTGCCCTTAGTGTTTTATTCCACTAATTTGAGGATGTGTGAACGTAAGATCAAGTAGGACTTAATGGGTTGTACTGTAGGCTAAGGGACAGGTAGGTATTATTATGGCCAGTAATAGTGACTATCTTTCCTATGCGCTTTTAATACATTACGCCCTCCTTACGAACTTCCCTTCCCTTACTTTACCTTTTTCTCCTTTCATCTTTCTTGTTCCTCCTATGTTCCCCCATTTCTTTAGGCACTTTTAACTTATTAGTAAGGAGCTCTATAAATAATTTTTCATTAATTTGTTTTCTTGCTCCTTACAAATAATCAACCATTTTCACCCAAGTGCACCTTTGTCCTTTTCTCACTTCTACAACTTGCTACTTTTCCTTTCTTTTCATTCTTCTCACTCCTTTACTCCTTCGGATTTTTTCACTCAAGCGCTTAGGAGTTTTGGATCAAGTTCACGGCTAATGAAAGAAAAAGGATTAAGCTTATGTTGCAGCTGTCAAAGAATAGGCTCAAGGCTCAATGGGGCTAACTAGGATTAATTTTTCAAGGTAGGTAAAATGAGGGATAAAAATTTGGTTCATTCAAAGAAATGCCTAAATCATCTCCTACAATTTACATCCTTCATTTCATTTTATAAACACACCAGGCAAGTTCTAGACAATCCACAATAGCACAGAATACTCAAAAACCTTACACTCATGGCACACGCTCAATTCACGACACATTCATCAGACTCTTACTCAGCTAATCACAAGAATTCAGAATTAAGCTTCAATCATATTGAGTCAAATTCAAGAGCCTAAGCGTCTCACACAAAGTTATACACCTGCATGCTTCACACTAAACATACTTGCATCTTACACTCATGCATAGCACATAACAAGAACATCAAGCCATCAATTAGTTATGGTTTCAAAACCCAACACCTACCGACTAATTTTTCCTCAAGACGGTCGTCATCCATCCATCGTCGGAAACAGTCCATTTTATTCTTCGGTTCAAAGACCCCCCGTCGGAAAAGAACCGAAAAGAAAAACCAACAGGTGATGAAGTCATGCTTAATTCAGAAAAATTTTCAAATTTTTCAAATTTTTCAAATTTTAGCATTACATTCACCACAAACTTGTTAAGCACAAAAATTTTTGAAATTCCCTTGAAATTTCCCTCACCCCACACTTAAATAATGCTATGTCCTCATAGCATCAAATTAAAATTTAAAAAGGGTGGGAAATACTCCCTAAGGCCTTTAGGCCTAGCTAATAGCATGATTTTCTTCACTTTGCACAAGTGTGTGTCGACCCCACACTTTTTATCGTCCATGCTTTTTAGCTTCCTCCTCCACGGGTACTCAGACTTCCCCTCCATCTGTGCTTAACTTTCCACCAAAAACAACACAAGATGAAAAATAAATAAAATCAACACAAATGCAAGAAATTAAAATGGTACCTGTGGTACCCTTGGGTTGCCTCCCAAGTAGCGCCTTATTTTACGTCGTGGCCCGACGTGGACTATCCTTTTTAGGACATCCTCATACCTGGGTTCTCTTTCGAGAACCATCTCCTTTTCTTTTGTTGTTTAGAGGAAACAGCCTCCACTCTGTTCCTCTCTTTCTCCAACTTCTTCTCTAATTGAAGCCCTTTATCAGACTCGGGTTGAACACTTGTAATTCCCTTTGGCCCTGCACCTGTGGAATCCTCCACCCCACACTTATCCTCTGCCAACACACTAACCTGACAAAGGTTTCTATAGTGTGCAGATGGGTTCATTTCTTGGTAAACGCGGAAGATTTCTTCTTCATCCTCGACCCTCATTTTCAAGGTCCCTGCTTTCAAATCCATCACCGCTCCTCCAGTGGCCAAGAATGGCCATCCCAAGATTAGGGGTACCTGGTCATCAACCTGAAAATCTAAGACAATAAAATCAGCAGGTATAATGAACTTACCTACTTTGATGAGAAGGTCCTCTATTATTCCATCAGGTGTCACTCGCGACTTGTCAGCCAGCTGCAGCATCAACCTTGTTGGCCTCGGTTGTCCCAACCCCATGGTGTTGAATAAGGATAGGGGCATTAGATTGACTGCTGCCCCTAAGTCACACAAAGCTCGTAGCACCTCAGCTTTACCAATTTGTATGGGGAGGGTAAAACTCCCTGGGTCTTTGAGTTTCTTTGGCATTTTGCTCAATACCCTGTGACTGCACTCCTCAGTCAGTGCTACAGTATGGACATCCACCAATCTCACTTTGTTCGCCATCACGTCCTTCAAGTATTTAGCATACTTGGTCATTCCCTGCAAAACATCAAGAAGAGGCAAATTTATGTGAAGTTCTTTGAGGCTCTCGAAGAACTTTTTGAAGCATCTCTCCTCCTTGCTCTTTCGGAATTTCTGAGGGAATGGTGGTGGTGGTCTTTGTGCTGGCTGCAATGGAAGTTGTGCATTTTGTTTCCTAGAACTTTGATTATCTCCCATGTTGATGGATGGTCCTGGTCTAACCAACTCCGGTTGCACCTCCTTTCTCAGCTCTTTTGGCACTGCATCAGCTAATTGCTTACCGCTTCTCAGACTGATGGCATTGATCTGTCGGGGGTTAGGATCTGTGTCGCTTGGTAATCCCCCTTGTGATCTCATGTTTTGAGCAGCTGCTATCTGACCCACTTGTTTTTCAAGATTTCGGGTGGCTACTTGCTGATTCATTAAGTCTGTTGCCATCCTCGCCTGATTTTCCACTAACTGAGTCTGGATCTCCATGATTTTCTGCAGTGTTTCCTCAATGCTACTACTCAATTGCCCATCATTCTGCCTATACTGCTGATACTGCTGTTGTTGAGGTTGCATAAAATTCTGCTTTTGGTTTCCACCCCAAGAAAAATTCGGGTGGCCCCGCCAATTTCTGTTGTAACTGGTTTCAAAATTCTGATTGTTGCGCTGCACATTACTAACAAAATTGACTGACTCCAGATTGGCTCCACAAGATTCTGCATGGTGCCCATTATTACCACAAATTTCACACCAACTCGGAGCTTGCTGAACTGCATTAACCTGGCCCTGGCGTTGGTTCATACTCAGTTTATTGAACTGAGTCATCATTTGATGCTGGAACGAAGCTAACTGTGCTGCCAAAGCATTCAAACCATCTACGTCTATCAACCCCGATCTGTTTCCTGCCCTTCTCGATGACTCGCTGTGCCACTCTGGATTTCCGTGTGCAATTCTGTTCAACAAAGTGTACAACTCATCATACGTCTTATCCAAGGCTTGCCCACCCGATGCAGAGTCTAGTAATATTTTTGTGTGTGGGTCTAGACTTTCTACAAAGGTATGGGCCAGCACTTCATTTGATTGCTGGTGATGGGGGCAATCTCTCAACAATGACTTGAATCTTTCCCAAGCCATATATAAGTTCTCATCAAGCCTCTGCTTGAAACTGAGTATTTCACTTCTTAACCTTGCAGTTTTGCCTGAAGGGAAGAATCTGATAAGGAACTTCTTAGCCAAGTCATTCCATGAAGTTATGGAGTTCGGTGGCTCAGCCTTCAGCCACTTCTTCGCCTCTCCCAACAGTGAAAATGGGAAGAGGGTCATTCGGACATAATCTGTGGACACGCCGGTGGGGACAAACGTGTCACTAATCTCTAAAAAGCTCTGTAAGTGCTGCTGCGGGTCCTCATGTGCCATCCCAGTGAATTGACCACTAGAATGTAACAGCTGCACCATGTTCTGTTTAAGCTCAAAGTGCCCTCCAGGTTCCGGTTTACGGATGCTAGAGGTCACATTCGTCGCTAGTGGAATTGCCACTTCGCGAACTGGTCTTGCTTCCATTGCTTCGGATGACAATTGTACTTGTCCCGCGGGTGGTTGTTGTTATACCTTTTCTTGAAGTCTCTTCAGCTTATGCTCTAGAGCTATTCTCCTTCGCAAATGGATTTGACGTTCAGGATCAAGCAACGGTTCCACAAGCTCTCTATTTCTAGCCAGCTCGGCAGGACAACCTGTCACCTGCAATAATCAGACTAAGACCAAGTTTCTCAACACTTAAGAGAATTTAAAAATCACACAAAAATAGATAAATTATCAAAACTTCGCCGAGTCCCCGGCAACGGCGCCAAAAACTTGATTTGCCCGATTCGCGCGTCCGCAAGTGTACGGGTCGTGCAAGTAATATAGTGGCTCTTTTTAAGAACCGGATTGTTGAACCCACAGGGACTGGACCCATTCCTCTAACTATCCATTTCTATTGTGATCTTAAATACCTCAAGTGTTGGTTATAGACATTTTCGATTGAGATTAATTAAGTCTAAGTTTGGGTCAACGAATTATTCTGAAATCACTCTAGGAGCAACATAGAGTTAAAACCAATTAATCATGTGATCCTACGATTTGCAATGGGTTAAGCATGGAACTATCAATTGTTATTTCACATAATTAAAATTGCATGTTTATGGTCTTTCGAGCCTCTAAACACGGCAATCTAGCCTCACTGCATCATTGTGAGCGAGGAGTTCAATTTTCTAGTCGCGGGCAATCAATTATGTTGTGGTTTACGGGGAAACGATTAGGGACTTTCGTGCGTCTAACCATTTAACTCAACTTAGCCTCATAACTACTTCTTCGAGTGGTGATGTGACATCCCAAGTTGGTCTTTCATAACCCCCGTGTGTCAACCAAGCACGGTGTTAGGTAAATTTCTATCCTGACACAAAAATCTCTCCCGAGATACAAACATGCTCCTTACATTCTCATGTCCTGACCTAGGTAATGCTTTCTCAAGCTATTACTCAAGCTAACAAATATGCTTTCATGGTGATCAATCATAAAAACAACCAACAATCCAGAATGCAAGACGAAAACAACAATCAATAACTTAATTCCAAACCAAATTCATAAAAGCACAATCATAATTCATGGCTTCAACCCTAGAGGAAGGGTTCTTGCCATTCATGTTCGTAAAACTACAATTAACTAATACTAAACTAACATACTTACATGAATTTGGTAGATGAGAAGGGAATTTGATAAACCCTAGATGAGTTCTCCCACTTCTCCCTTCACTCCTAGGTGGTTTTTCAGAATAAAATCGTGACCCCTGATTTTAGGAGCTAAGGGTCCTATTTATAGTAAATGGAAAACGTGCATAATTTAGCCTGTAATGGAACGGCTCCGTGTCATGGAGTGTATCGCGGAGCACTGCCTCCGTGACACGGAGGCAACGCGAAAGCTCTCTGGAAAGTGCCTCAGGAACCCAAGCTGTCGAGGGTCACCGCGCTGGCCAACGTGGCACGCTGCTCATGCAGCGCGTTGGCAAGCTGCTGTCGCGCAGCTGGCCTAGCGTGGCACGGCGCTGGCGCCCTAGTTCACTGCCTGCTGCTGTCGTTTGCTGCCTTTTCTCGTGCGCTTGGCGAGGGCATGGCACGGCGCTGGGCGTGGCACACGCACAGCGTGGCACGCTGCCTGGCGCGGCCAGCCTTGCCAAGGCATGCTCCTTGCCGACTTTCGCCACTTGCTTCCACTCCATTCCTTGCTATTCATCAACTTGTGAATTAGTTCCTCAAATGCATTATTAACCTACAAAACAAGGACTAATCATGTTGGTTAGCACATATATTCACATTTATATAAAATCACATGAAAGTATGGAAAATAACTTAGATAAACAAGACTACATTAAGGTATAAAGCGTATCTCGGGCATGCTATTTTGCCCGTGATCAAGATCAAGGCAGCTGAGTTTTTTAATTTAAAACAGGGTAATATCTCCGTTTAGGAGTATGATTTTCCAAGTATGCTCCGGAGTTGGTGGTGGATCAGGGGAGCAGGGCTTCAGGCTCGAGGGATCAGGGTAGCATGCAGATGGAGCGCACTTTTCCAGTTTATGCAAACTGCGGCAAGAATCATCCCGGGAGGTGCCTAGTTCGCGCAGATGCTTGTTTTGTGTGTGGAAAAACCAGACACGAACTCAGAGATTTCCCTTCAGCCAGATCAGGGAACGGTGGAGCCCTTGTGACAGCAGGCGGTTATGCCTCTCCAGCAGCACGTCCCCCTCAGCAGGGTGCCTCTACTAGTTCAGCAGGCGGTCAGCGCCAAAATAGATTTTACGCTTTAGTGCCTCGCCAGGAGCAAGAAGTTTCACCGAATGTGGTCACTATATGTTGCAAGTCTTGCATATTGATGCTCATGCCTTGTTAGATCTAGGATCCACTTTGTCGTTTGTGACATCTTATATTGCTAGTAATTTTGGAGTTATCCCTGAAATCCTGTCAGAACCATTCTTAGGCTCTACTCCAATAGGTGATTCAGTTGTAGCTAGGCAGGTGTACAGAGGTTGTCCCTTCACGGTATTGCATAAGGTCACCTTCGCAGACTTAGTAAAGTTAGTTATGACTGACTTTGACATCATTTTTTGCATGGGTTTGTTGTTTGCACGCTATGCTTTGATTTATTCTAGGACTCGTACGATGGAATTCCAATTTTCGGGTAAGTCAGTTTTGGAGTGGAAAGGTAATTCAGTTGTACCATCCAATCGATTTACTTCATATCTTAAGGCCAGGAAAATGATTTCCAAGGTTGCATATATCACCTAGTTAGGGTTAAGGATGTTGAGTCCGACACCCCGACTATCCAGTCAGTTCCAGTGGTATGTGAGTATCTGGAGGTTCTTCCCGATGATGTTCCAGGTGTTCCTCCCGAGCGGGAGATTGATTTCAGCATAGATCTTCTTCCCAACATGCATCCTATCTCTATTCCTCCCTATAGGATGGCTCCAGCCGAGCTAAAGGAGTTGAAGGACCTGTTAGATAAGGGCTTTATCAGACCGAGCAAGTCTCCATGGGGTGCCCTAGTGTTATTTGTCTAGAAAAGTATGGTTCACTTCGGATGTGCATTGACTATCGGCAGTTGAATAAGGTCAGCATTAAGAATAGGTATCCTTTACCAGGATTGATGATTTGTTTGACCAGCTTCAGGGTGCCAAGTGTTTCCCCAAGATTGATCTCAGCTCCGGGTATCACCGGCTCAGGGTTGTGGGAGTGACATCCCGAAAAACACTTTCAGGACTCGATATGGTCACTACGAATTTGTTGTTATGTCTTTTGGACTTACCAATTCCCCTGCATCTTTCATGGACTTGATGAACAGGGTGTTCAAGCAATATCTAGACATGTTCGTGATTGTGTTCATCGATGATATCCTTATATACTCTCGGAGCGAGGAGGAGCATGCCGCTCACTTAAGAGTAGTACTTCAGACCCTCAAGGATTGTTAGTTGTATGCTAAGTTCATCAAGTATGAATTTTGGTTGGACTCTGTGGCATTTTTAGGCCATGCGGTATCGAGTGAGGGCATAAGGGTAGATTCCCTGAAAATTGAAGCGGTGAAAAATTGGCCCAGACTGGTAAATCCTTCAGAAATTTGGAATTTCTTGGGCCTAGTAGGCTACTACAGAAGATTCATAGAGGGTTTTTCATCAATTGCGGTACCTTTGACCAAGTTGACTCAGAAGAAGGTAAAAATCCAATGGTCGGAGGCTTGTGAGAAAAGTTTCATAGAGTTGAAGACTCGACTCACTTCAGCACCAGTGTTGACCCTACCCGAGGGTACCGAAGGGTTTGTGGCGTATTCTGATGCTTTGAGAATCGGACTTGGGTGTGTGTTGATGCAGCATGGGAAACTGATAGCATATGCCTCAAGACAGTTGAAAATTCATGAGAAGAATTATCCGACCCATGTTCTTAACTTGGCCGCGGTAGTGTTCTCATTGAAGATATGGCGGCATTACTTGTATGGTGTCCACTTGGATGTATTCACGGATCACAAGAGCTTGCAATATGTGTTCACGCAAAAAGATCTTAATCTTCAGCAAAGGAGGTGGTTGGAGCTACTCAAGGACTACGATATGAGTGTTCTTTACCACCCGAGTAAGGCTAATGTGGTAGTGGACGCACATAGTAGGATCTCTATGGAGAGTGTGTCCCACGTGGATGATGGAAAGAAGGAGTTGGGATGTCCACCAACTTGCAAGGTTGGAGTTAGATTGGTCGACTCGACAGATGGCGGAGTTGTTGTGCAAAACGGATCAGAATCGTCCTTGGTGATTGAGGTGAAAGTTAGACAAGATGAGGATTTAATTTTGGTAAAGCTGTAAGAAGCCATTCGGGTTCAAAAGGTGGGGTTTTATCCCAAGGGAGAGATGGTGCGTTGCGGTACCAGGGTCGTCCATGCATTCTAGACGTTGATGACTTGAGGGGTTGGATATTGCATGAGGCACATGGTACTAGATATTCTATCCATCTGGGATCCACGAAGATGTATCGGGACTTACAAGAAATCTATTGGTGGGATGGGATGAAGAAGATATTGCAGAGTTCATAGCCAAATATCCAAATTGCCAACAAGTAAAGGTTGAACATCAAAGGCCGGGAGGAGTGCTTCAAGATATTAGCATTCCTACTTAGAAATGGGAAGAGATTAATATGGATTTTATTATAGGCCTACCTCGTACTCGCCAACTTTATGATTCCATTTGGATGGTGGTAGATAGGTTGACCAAGGCTACACACTTTCTACCGGTCAAAACTACATATTCAGCAATGATTATGCCAAATTGTATATTCGAGAGTTGGTTCGACTTCATGGATTTCCCTTGTCTATTATTTCAGAATGAGGTACTCAGTTTACCTCCCAATTCTGGCGGTCATTTCAAAAGGGGCTTGGGACTCAGGTTAAGCTCAGCACAGCCTTTCATCCGCAAACAGATAGCCAAGACAAACGAAAAATCCAGACTCTCGAAGACATGCTGAGAGCATGTGTGTTGTATTTCAAAGGTAGATGGGATGACTATTTTCCCTTGATCGAGTTTGCAATAACAGCTATCACTCTAGTATCCAGATGGCACCGTTCAAGGCTCTTTATGGGCGAAGGTGTAGATCGCCCATTGGATTGTTAGAGGTTGGTGAGGAAGCTATGATAGGGCCTAATTCGGTTCATGAGGCCATGGTAAAGGTTCAGTTGATAAGGGATCAGTTAAAAACCACTCAAAGTCATCAAAAATCATATGCTGATGTGAGGAGAAGGGATCTGGAGTTTGAGGTAGACGATTGGGTATTTCTAAAGGTATCTCCCGTGAAGGGAGTCATGCGGTTTGGGAAGAAACAAAAACTCAGTCCCCACTATGCTGGTCCCTACCGGGTCATGACAAGAGTTGGTAAGGTAGCGTATGAGTTAGACTTGCCCTCAGAGTTATCTTCTGTACATCCCATGTTTCATGTGTCGCTTTTGAAGAAGTGTTTGGGAGATCCAACTCTAGTGGTCCTGGTGGACAGCATCGGTGTAAAAGAAAGCCTCAGCTATGAACAAGTACCAGTGGAAATATTGGATTGTCAAGTTCGGAAGCTAAGGAAAAAGGAGGTAGCTTCAGTTAAAGTTCTATGGAGAAATCAACATGTTGAAGGAGCTACATGGGAAGCCGAAGCGGATATGATGGCTAGATACCTACATTTATTCTCTACCGGCTTAGTTCCAACTTGAGGTATCAGTTTTGCTTTACTGCTCTATTTAGTTTTCATGTTCAGTTCATGTGTTCAAGTTTCTTTTATGTGTATGAATGTGTATGTGAAACATGAGATCAGTTCAGCTATGTGATATGAATCGGAGGTAGTCATTCCGTAAAGTTTCGGTTAAAATGATCAATATTTGAATATGATAATTGCATGTCTCTTTTTTGTGCTTGTTTCCTACATTCGAGGACGAATGCTCCCAAGGGGGAGATATTGTAATACCTCAAAAGTGCTTAAGAATAGACCTGGGAGTTAAAAGTTGAAAACTGCTGAAATGGGGAAAATTGCACAGAACGGGCCATGGAACGACTCGTGGTACCAAACCATGGGTCGTTGTATGCAATCATTGGTTAGGGAAGGCTGGATGGCATTGGAGACAACGGACGACACAACAACTCATTGTTGGGAATGACGAGCCGTTGTCAGCAGGCATTGGAGGAGGCTGGGTTCAACAGCTGGCATACAACGGGTCTTCCAACGACTCGTTGTGGGATGTAAAAACTCGTTGTTACCGGCCGCTATTTGGGTGCAAGAATTTCCAGTGTATCTCACAGATCGTGACCATGACTTTTTGGAGGAAACAATGAGTCATGGTGAGGCTCGTGGTGAGAAGGTTCAGCTTTTGTGAAAGGGAAACAATGGTCGATATAATGATCCATTGTCTCAAAGGATGAGTCGTCCTGTCCATCCGTCGTTCAGATCCGAAGGCAAGTCCCATCCAGTGCAAACGTTGAGCAATAGAACGGGTCGTCGTTGGTTCTAATGACCCATTGGTTCAGTCCATTGGTCCAACCTGGAGAGTTTTCAGGGCAGATTCATTAAGGGCATTTTCGACTTTTTCACTCTATAAGACCCTAAACTACGTCGTTTTAGCTTATGAAAGGTGGGTTTTTAGGGGGATAATTTATTCTAAGTCCTCATTCATGCATGCAAGAACATAGAGAGGTAATCAAAGGTGATTCAAGGCTTTTCTCTTCAATTCTTCCAATTTCCTTCTTGGGCATCCAAGGGAAGTTTAGAACCAGTTATTCCCAGGAATGTAAGGCTATCAATGTGTGTTTCCTAACACACCCATGTCAATTCTCTACGATTTCATGAAAATTCTATCAAAAATTTATGGAGTTTTGAAGCAGATTTATATAAAAGCTAATCATTATTAATGGGCTTTATGATTGTTGAATCTTTTCATATTCTAATGGATTTTGATCAACTTTTATGATTTAAATTATTTATAATATTATCGAATTTTAACTTCTATTGAATTTAGCCTAACTATTCATGACTCATGATGAATCGATTTATTATCTACTTTTCTATTAATGATATTTACAAGCCCAACATGAATTATGATTTAAAACATGGATTTTCTCAATCACCCATCATGATTTTATGAATTTCAAGCTATATGCATGATTTACAAGTATGTATGAGCCTTATGAATCATGAATATGTTTTGGCCGATTCACGGGCCTTATATCATGTCTAGTTCACGTATATACAAGCATGTCTATAATTATCATGATTTAACTAGCCCATAAATTCATGCAAGTTATACTATGAGCACTATATATGTTTTGGGAGCACTATTGAACACCGAGTAGGTTCGGGACTCAGGTTAAACCCCGGATCTCATGAACTACGTGCCACCGTAGGTATGTTGGGACCCCTTTCATGACTGTCCCCAGGACAAATGGCCCTTTCTTCATGGTGATATCACACTTTCATGGTCCTACCCTTCGCAAGGTATGGACACCCTACCGACTAGGGCTATAAGTCGGACTTTATGTGTGCTCATATGGGGTATGTCAGTTAAGAGAATCTCCCACTATTCCTCATGATCTATGCATTTTATGATTATGTATTTTGGCTCAAGTCATGTTAGTTAAAGCTCTTTTCTTATGATTATGATTGTGTTTACATTATGAATGTTTTGAAAACCTTGGGCCTTATGAAATGTTATAATGATTTATGATACGAGGATGATGTCCTACTCTTGTGATCATTTATGAGTTTTATATGTTTTAAATGCATACTTAGTAGATTCCACGTACTGACCGCATACTTTCTATGTTGTATCGTTTCATGATACATGCCCCAGCTCTCAGGCTCACCCTCACCCATAGATTTTCTCGGAGTTTCTTTCAACGCGGTTGGTGAGTCCTCATGATCCGAGGGCTATTTGATAGACATGTTGATACTTTCTGTTTCATTACTTGTGCGGGTTAGTTGGGGGTGTTGTCCCGTCAACCCATCATACGTATTAAAGGCTTTCAGACAAATGTTCAGTATTTAGCTTGTATGTCTTAGTGCTTCGAATGTTTTGATATATTACGTTATTCCATGTTTCTGTGATGCCTTATGTTCAGTCTTTTGGTTATGTGATTGAATTAGATATATGCTCATGCCATAGGTCGACTTGGAGTCTCTTGGTGCTTCTTGTCCTGTGTCTACGATCTGGGTATACATTCAGGTCGTGACACTTTTCTTTCAGGAGGATGCCCTTCGGGTTGTGCAATGCACCGGCCACATTTCAGCGCTATATGATGTCCATCTTTTCATACATGGTGGAGGACACTATCGAAGTGTTCATGGCGACTTCTCGGTTATGGGTGATTCATTTGAAGATTGCCTTGAGCATTTGAGTAAAGTGCTGAGAAGGTGTGAGGAAACCAATCTGGTCCTCAATGGGGTTTATGGTCAAAGAGGGGATTGTGCTAGGCCATAGAATTTTAGGAAAATGGATAGAGGAAAAAGCTAAAATTGAGGTGATAGTTGGGTTGCTACCACCTATTTCTATCAAAGGTATTCGGAGCTTTTTATGGCATGCAGGGTTCTATAGGAGGTTCATCAAGGACTTCTTAGAAATTGCACAAGCATTATGCGAGCTACTTGAGAAGGAGGTGAAGTTCGTGTTTGGTGAAGCATTCAGACTTTCAAATGCCTAAAGGAGAGACTCACCTCAGCACCCATTATAGTAGCCCCAGATTGGTCTCTTCCGTTTGAAGTAATGTGTGATGCCGGTGGAGTTGCCCTAGGTGCTTTCTTGGTCCAAAGGAGAGCAAACATATTCATTCGATCTATTACGCCAGTAAGACACTCAATGCAGCTTAGAAGAATGATACCATGACTGAATAAGAGCTGCTATCAGTAGTCTTTGCATTCAAAAGTTTTGGGCATACTTGCTCAGGACTAAAGTTATTGTCCATACTGACCATGCAACATTGCGATATATGAAGTCAAAAAAGGATGTTAAACAAAGGCTAATCAGATAGGTATTTCTTTAACAAGAGTTTGAGTGCGAGGTAAAGGACCGAAAGGGAACCCAAAATCAGGTGGCTGATCACTTATCTAGAATGGAGGCAGAGGCAAGATTGAAAGATGAGATTGACATTGATGATTCTTTCCCAGATGAGCAGGTGTTGGATGCATTCCAAGATTTGATCCCGTGATTTGCCGATTATGCAGATTATTTGGAAAGTGACATGATTCCGGTAAATCTGACATCGTAGCAAAGGAAGAAGTTCCTGTTTGATGCGCGGAGGTTTAATTTGGATGAGCCACATTTGTTTCATATTCTTGCAGATGGGTTGATTCGTCGATGTCTTCCAGAGGTTGAGATGCTAAGCATACTTGAGACCTGTCACTCCCTAATTGGGGTCATTATAGCGGTGTTTGAACTGCACATAAAATTCTGCAGTGCGAGTATAATAGCCCAAAATCCATCAGGATGCTTATGATTTTTCCAAGTCCTATGATTAATGCTAGAGACAAGGAGGCGTCACTTGTAAGCATGAGCTACCATTGACCTTGATTTTGGAGGTAGAGCTATTTGATGTATGGGGTATTAGCTTCATAGGCCCATTTGTGAGCTCATATGGGACGAAGTATATTTTGGTGGCTGTGAATTATGAATCAAAGTGGGTGTAAGCCATTGCACTCCCTAACAATGAAGGGAAAAGTGTTACAATATTCCTATCGAAGCACATATTTGCCAGATTCAATACTTCTAGATCCATCATTAGCGATGATGGATCACACTTTTATAATCGCCTCTTCAGAGCTCTTCTTGAGAAATACGGTGTAAAGCATAAGGTGGAAACATCTTACCATCCTCAATCAAGTGGACAGGTGGAGGTCTCCAATAGAGAGATCAAAACAATCTTGGCAAACACAATGAACACCAGCTGGACGGACTGGTCTAGGAAGATGGATGATGAACTTTGGGTATATCGGACTGCATATAAAACCCCTATTAGCACATCACCATATCAGTTGGTTTATGGAAAGTCATTCCATTTGCCGGTGAAGCTGGAGCATAAGGCATTGTGGGCACTTAAGAAGTTGAACCTGGACTAGAGTGAAGCATCCAAGTTAAGGCTAGATCAATTGAATGACTTGGATGAATTCCGACACCGAGCTTATGAGAGTGCAGTCATATATAAGGAAAGAATGAAGATCTACCACGACCATAAGATTGCAAAGAGGGAATTTAGTGTTGGTGACTTGGTACTATTGTTTAACTCTAGGCTCCACTTGCATCTAAGCAAATTAAAGTCCAGATGGATGGACCATGTAGGGTGATGTAAGTATTCCCAAATGGTGCCATTGAACTGGAGAACAAAGATGGAAAGAAGTTTAAAGTAAACGGTCAGAGAGTAAAGTTGTATATGGGAAACACTAATGAGGTGAAGGGAATCGAGTAAGTTTATCTTGATGAGGCCTGTATAGACCAGAGACTTCTCCGCGATGTTAAATCTGGCACTGCATGGGAGGCAACCCATGAATGGTCGGTGAAGTTTGAGTAGCTGACAGGAGCACTTAGAGCGCCGCAGGTATGTCTCTCTCCTAGTTCTTATTTCTTTTCTTTGGAGACAGAGCATGTTTTTCAAAAGGGGGGGTGTGTCTATTTATTTTTGGTTCGTCCAAGGGTTTTGGTTTTTGTGTTTCTTTTTCCTCGAACATGCTATCTAGTAGAATTAGAATATTTAGGATGTTTTCTTTTTGTTTAACTAGAAGTAGCTTAGAAGTACTTAATAGCCAATAAATGCACATGTGCTTGATGTTTTGGAATTGTTGATAAAAATTACCCTTTTAAAAATTTTAAAAATTTTGTGTGACTGCAAATCACAATTATTGTGGATTTTTTATGGCATTTAATATATTATAATAATAGTTATAGCGTAGTTGTGCATAAACCAGATAGGTAGCATGATGCAAACCTGTACCATGTGTGGTGAGGATGCTTCCTTAGTTTAATATTGTGTAGGTGATCTAGAACTTACCCAGTTAGTCTTTACTTAGGATTGTAGGATAGTCAGTTAGTAAAGGATCATAGGTCATTTTTTAATTAGCTAACATTTAGCCTAAATTACGCTACCAAATGAATAAATATCCCTTGATCCAAATGTTTGAGCCATAATTGACCATTTTTATGTGATTAGCACATTCACCTGTCCTTTTGTTTATAATGAACCTATTTTGTCCTTGGTCCCTCCTTAGACATTGTGAACCTCAACTCAGGAAAAATGCCTAAGTTAAGGGTTGATAGAGTACGGGTGCTTAGACTACGTGGGAGTGGAAAGAAAAAGCTGGTCAGTGAAAAGTGAGGTGTGGTGTGGAAAAAAATAGAAAGATAATAAGAAAAGAAAAAGCTGAAACTTCAAAATGAAAATATGAAAAAAAAAAAGGGATGAGAAAAATACACCACACCCACAAGTGAAAGATAAGTAGAAGAAAAGGGAGAAAAATGAAGAAAAAGGGGAAAAGGTTAAAAAGTGGAGCCAAAAGTTGTGTAGTGCCAAGGAGGGTTAGTCACTATTTTCATATCTATCATACCCGTCACAAATCCGACATTACAAGACAATAAAAGTTCTATAGTGATCCGAGTCTGATTGTCTGAAAGACCAGAGTAGAGAAAATAAGGGCAAGCCTATGGTATCGCCTGTGCAGTATTTGGAACTACTTTGTGAGAATGAGAGACTTACTTGTTAGTCCCTATTTATATATATTTCTATGAGTGTTTTAGACTTTATTTGTTGTGAGGGTACAAAGGTTGCATTTGCATTCTACGAGTTGTTTGTGTAAATAGTAGTAGTGAAAGCTCAGTTAACTGTTGATAGACAGATGGAATCTCTAGATCCATTTGTGTCATGAATAGTTGCATGTATGTATACTTAGCTGGGTTTTGGATGAAAAAGAGGTCAATACATGATAATGGTCATGTGTGTAAATTTTTGTGTTGTTGGTCGTAGGTCTTCTACATTACTTTCTAGTTAAGCGTCGTGTTGTAGTAGTGTCTAGTTTGCTTGAGCATATGCAAAAGTTTTAAGTTGAGGGTATTGATGTTTTGTGGTTTTACAACACTTTCGACACTTAAAACATAGAAAAAATGTTTGGTCTTAGGTACATTTATATAGATATGAGGTTCTTTTAACTTGTTTTCAGGGAACCAGGTTCGGGAGTTGGATTCTAGAAAAAAAAAAGTGCAGAAAATGGGCTAGTTGCAGGCCTCAGTACGAGCCGTGCTTGCCTATCATTAAAAAGTTTAGACAAGCTGCATAAGTTTTGGGGCCAAGTACGACTCTTGGTATGAGTTGTACTAAGGAGTCATGGAAAATTTCAAGAGATTGTACACTTGCATAAGTTCCTGGTACGGGCGGAGGCCATGGATGGTGATGATAACATACGACTCGCACCAAGGAACTGTGGTGAAATTAATAAAACATGTCAACTGGCAGATCCCAGGGTACGAGAAGATTCCACGGGTCGTAACACCAAGGTGCAAGTCATACCAAGGACTCGTAGTAAACTTCAGAAGATGTCAAACTTTATAATACCAGACCACGATAGGCAACATGCAACTCATAACATCATCTTACAAGTCGTACCAACTTCCAGGACTTGGAAAATTTAGGGGCTGCATTGCATACTATGGATGGAAGCCTTGAGTCGTAGCATCATGCTATGACTCATAGGACATGTCGGCAGCAGTATCCCTTTTAATTTAGGAAAGGTTTTCAATTATTTGTATAAATACTTTTAGGTTATTTTTCTTGAAGAGACCGATTCTTTACTTTGTAATCGTGATTTTTGGATTTCCTAACACTCCTTGGAGATCAAATACATGAATTTCTTGAAGATTCCATCATTGTTCTTGATTTTTGAATAGTTTTGATTGTGCAATTATCAATTGGGTTTTTCTTCAATCATCATTATAAGTTGTTAATTATGTTTTCTTCCATGGAATATAATTCTTTTCTTGCAATCATGAATAGCTAAAAACCTCCACAACTAGTGTTGTGGGAACCATGATGGAATAACTAACTATGGGGTTAACATAAAGTGATTCTAAACTAATACGCATGCTTGTATTGTTCATCTCTTCATCATAAGAGTTTCTTCACAGTGTGCAACGTTAGGACTTTCCCATAATCCTTACTTGCTTGAACCTAGAGAAGTAGGGATTAGGAAAAGAGAAGAACAAGAGAGCCTTTAACTTTAGTTTTATTGAATAACTTGAGTTGCGGTCACAGGATAGTTAATTTTGAATAATTGATAAAGGTTAAAGTGAAATCGCTCAAGAGACCTAATACGGTAATTGAGTATAGTCATCCAAGAGGGACGAATCAATTATTTGGATAAACCTATTTGATTAGAGACGAATCAATCATTAGGATAGATCACTAGTGTAATAACCCAAAGTAGTTATGAATACATGGGGAACACTTTCCTAGTTAATTGCATAAACTTGATCACAACACCAATTGTTCACATTCTTACTTGATTTTTTCTTTAAACCCCTGATGGGTTGGTAATTTACCAACTCATTAGGCTTTTAAACATGAGCTTTTGCTTGGTTTTCAAGTCATTTGGGAGAATTCTATGCTCTTTCTCTTTTGTTTTTGCAGGCATTCAACTTAAAGAGAGAAGGCAAGGAGTTGAACAAAAGCATGAAACTAAAGAATGGGATCGGCACCCTACAGGATAGGACCGACGAAATACCGACCAAACGCAGGAGCATACTGGCGAGAAGTGGAAGGTGCATCGGCGGAACACGGGTCAGCACCTACGAACACCCGGTGCCAATGCCGGTCAAATCCCAAAGTCATTGACCCCACCTGCGACAAAGTGGCGCCCCGCGGATGGGCACCGGCAGAATACCGGTGACTCGCAGGTGAGGCCATTTTCAGGAGGGCAAAATCATCCAGCTTGGGATTTGAGGAGCATTTTTAAACTTATTTATGTACAAATTTCTAGATATTACTGAATATTCCATTCCAGATTTGTAGAGTTAGAGAGAGAAATATTGAATAGCAAGTCTGCCAATGCCTCGCAAGTGAGGTCATTTTCAGGAGGGTAAAATCATCCTGCTTGAGATTTGAGGAGCATTTTGAAACTTATTTCTGTATAATATCTAGAAAGTACTGAATATTCCATTCCAGATTTGTAGAGTTAGAGAGAGAAATATTGAATAGCTTTTCTTCTTCTTCTTCCTCAAGGTACAAACCACCATTGAAGATTATTTTGAGCTTACTATTTACTTAATTTGTTTGTCAATATGCTTTTGTATTATTCATCTATGAGTAGCTAGATATTTTTCTAGGGGTGTGTGCATGATTGGGGATAGATTGGATTGGGTATGGCTATATTAATCTTGTAATTACTCGTTTAGTATAAATCTATTGTTTTCTCCCAAATCATAATTGAATTACCCATAGTTGCAAATGTGAGTTATGTCTACTTATTCCATTTTTTCTTGAAAAAGGGAAATTGAATATAGGTGAGAAAGTAATGGTAGGCAATTGAGTCTTGAGTGTGTATGGTTGGGCTAGAGATAGCCAAAATCTATAGTTGTACACCCATTAGAGATTTGAGTCTAGAGATAACTCAAATCTTGCCTAAGCTATAGTGAATTAATTAATTGAGGCCTTGGGGTTTGAGAAAACTTAAGGAAAAGAGCACCCAAATGGTTGAAAAACATCAGGTGTCACTTTATCCACGGTTATTTATTCATATGAGTTATGAGTAATAATTTAATTTTTTAGTTAATCCCAATCTAATCGAACCCATCAATGGCACACCCCCTGGTTGTTGCTCATAATTGTTCATTCAATTTGGTTGCCTTCTTCTCTTGATAGTTGATTTTAAATTGAAATTGTTATCTCGTTTTTCCCCCAACATTTTATTTTTATTTTCAATGTGTGGATACAATTTTAGTTCAAGTCAATAGACAACTTTTGTGTTATTCTATCGCTATTCCCTATGGATTCAACCTCGACTCTTAGTTGGGTATTTATATTGTGATAATCGATTACAATTTCTCCTCGTGAGGAGTGAATTTGAACGTCATCAACCCCCCATTAGGAAATAACTTAACTAAAAGTGTAAATACTAGCATTATTCTACATCCTGACCATATTCCCTGTGTGATCGACCCCAACATTAGTTGGTTTCTTTATTGACAACGTCAGCATCATACTTTTACAAAGGTATGATTTGAGCGTTATTAGTAACTCAGCTTTTGGACTTAGAAAAATATCTCCCAATAGAGGCTGACGCGCCACTTCACCCAATGTGCCAGACTTGGCTTGAACTTCTTCTGAAGTTTGGCTCCTGGCGTGCCACTTCAGCCATTTCACTAAGGTGTTGATCAAAATTTATATAGTTCAGGTGTTCGCATTCCACTTTTCTCAATGCACCAGAGTGTTAGAAGATTTCTCAAAGTTAATTCTTCTCTAGTGCGCCACTTCTCTCAATTTACCAAGATGTTGATCAAAAATTCCTTTGAAGTTTAGTTCTTGGCGAGCCACTTCAGTCACTACACCAACCTATGCATAATTTCTCTGAAGTTTGAGGTTTGGCGCGCTACTTCTCCCAATTCACCAGGCCAAGTTTTCTTCAAATTCTTCATCCTTCACACCTTGCACCTTTTTGAGTATTTTTCCATTGTGTTACCTACAAAAATCATCTAGACACATCTATTATCTCTTTCCACAAACACTTTCATGAAACATTGCATTTTATGAGGATAATCTTCTTAGAACATGATGAAAAATGGGTAAAATGTGACAAGTAGACATATAAATAAACCCAATATCACCACCCCACATTTAGACCATTGTCCGTCCTTGAACTATCCCTACTTTCATTCAATATAACTTCCTTGTACACCACTTATCACCTGTATCAATTTTCACTCAAGTAGCTAGAACAGAACACATGAATAGGTGGTTCATCAATTTATAAACTATCCACAACACATACACAAAGAAGTTCTTTTCATTTGAAACTACATTCTTTCTCTAAGTGACTCTTCTTTTTCAAAATGGGGCCAACATGATTAAGTATGAAAAATGTGACACATAGTGCACCGACTTTGACCATCTTGTGCCTCACTTATTTAGTGATGTTCCTTCTCTCATATTACCAATGCAAGAACTTGGAACATAAATCAACAACGCACACTCACTCTAACAAATGGTGTTTCATACATATGCAACATACCATAGACTTGCCTCTCATGTATAGTTAGATCACTGAATCAATTCAAGAAGACTAAGATCATAAGGGCTTTTCTAGTTGTAATGTCGGCTAAAAGACAAGTGGGAATTATTTTGTCAATAGTGGCTACCAATCCTAAGCACTTTAAGACATGTTTACACTTCATACTTCTTTTCCACCATTTGTCCTTACTGCTTACCCATTCTTTCACTAATCTCCTTTTCTTTTCTCATGCCCCTTTTATACTACTTGGCTGCTAGTTTCTGTTTATAAGATCAACCAAAACAATCAATTGTTAAGAATCTTTTCTTTATATTCTAGCAGCAAATAAACATTTTATTCCTGGGCACCCCTCTTTCCTGTTTTCTCATCTTTCTATCTATAATTCTTCTCTTTCCTTTCCATTAACATTGTTACACCGGTGGAGCCTTAATTCTTAAATCTCAAAGTGCATTAAAATGTTTTTGGATCAAACTTCTGGAGGTTACACAATAAAGGGGATAATCTTCTTTTGTGGCCAAAAAAATAAAGACTTACAGCTCAATGGGGTTGACTAGGGATAACGTTAAAGGTGGTACAACAACAACGAACAAACATGGGTCTATCAAACAAATGCCTTAATTATGTCTAACCCCTTTGACAATTATTTATTATGCACACATGTTAGGAAAGTTCTAGATGTTACCTTATGTATGAAACACAATAATTTCAATCTCACCCCTCATGGCATCATGATTTGAATTGATTTCTTATGGCCACATATTCACACAATCATATTAAATGAATTTCATTATTAAGCCCAATTTTCCATCTTAAGTCAAGTTAAAGAACCTATGTGTTTCACATGGAGTTTTCACTTCTCATGCATTCAAGATGAACAATCCATGCTTCTAATATATCTCCTAAGTGAAATTTCAAGAGCACATAAGTGGTGATTTTTTCCTCTAAAAAATGTGACTAATTTTTCCTTAAGACGATCGTCATCCATCCATCATCGGGCAAAATCACTATATCTTTGACGGTCTCTAAAATATAGACTCTCAATTAAACCAGGTAAACAACCAAAGACGAATAGGCACATAGCATAGCAACATTATAGTTTCCACAACCATCCACTTACTAGCTACTAACCAAGCTATCCGAGATAGAACTAACACAAAAGTTTTGATAATAATTTCTACAGTCCAACTCTAACAATCTATAAAAGATAAAATACAAGGAAATCTATTTCCTCCACCCCACACTTAAACATTGCATTGTTCCTATTGCACAAACATATCATAACAAATACAGAGAGAAAAGAAATTCCTAGGCCTCTAAGCATAATTTTCATCTTCGGGTTAAAATCCTGATCATCAGCATTTTCTATATCATCAACTAGCATTGCTCTAGTGGTGGCATCATCCTTATCATCATCATCATCGTCATCAACCCCATCTGTCAGCATTGTTGGCTCAGCATTATATAGTGGCTCCTCAAATGTCGATCCCACCTTACACATTATCATGGCATTATTTGTATGTGGGTACCTATACTTTAATGTATTCATCTCCTCAACAGTTGTGTGTTTTCCCTCAATCCTCAGTTGTAGGTAAAACATCCCAAACATGCTGCCTTTCCAACTGTCGTCCCAAGCATGGCACTCAGCTAGAGTGAGATCAGGTCCGGATATGGTACTTGGCTCCTTTACCTTTGCAACATCTATCATCTTCCCTGCCAAATGCCCTGCTAGTGGTAGGTGGGGTCAGCCTTCTCTTCCTCAATGCCGATCTCCCTCAAGAATTGAGTCAACAAGCTGCCATAACAATATTTCTAATAGCAATTATCCCTAGATCGCTGCATGTTGTCCCTAAGCACTGGTCCAAAGTTAATTGGCAACCTCTTTATCAACATGTACACCAATACTACCCTCTCTTGAGTGATCTCAGTGTTATGTTTCCCTAGGAGGAGTACAACACAGACCAACATAACCCAAACTCTGGTCTCCTTAGTCAAGTAGAAAAATGAGAGTTTCGAATGAACACTAGTCTCACTTCGTCCCTACCGGGCAGCTGAATACTCTCCACACAATGTGTGGCTGATGTCACAATATGGGGTTTCTCAAGAAACAAGAAATACATCTCTAGGTCTACCACCGGCGTACCAAGAAATGCATTGAAGGTCCTGATAGTGAAAAGGACCACTTGACCCCGCACTCTGACCTTTGTGCTCTCTCCATAAAAAGTGTTCCAATTGGCATAAAAATCCCTCACTAATGTAAGGTTGCGCTCCTCTGGCTCAGCAAATACATAACCCAACCCTAGCTCACATATGGTGTCACGAACGGCAGAGAACTCAAGTGCCAAACATCCTACATCAATCCAATTCTCCGGGCCATATTTAGCTTCTTTCTGAGCATTGAACCATTTGAGTCCATTCTCCACACAACTTGAGCTCCAAACCTCCTAGAAGGGGGTGCCTTTCAATAGATGAACTCAGTGCAACTCCTTTCCTAAGCCTTTTAAACCCCTTGCTCGAAGTTGCTACCTCCTTGCCTTTGTTTGCATGTGAATCTATAGAACCTGTCAACCAAAATCAATACCAAAACAAAATTATTTCATGAGCATCAAGTCTAGCTAATTAGGTGTAGGAGACGCAAGACGACCTCACACTTAATTCGCTAGCATAGTTGTGAGAATTTATCAAATAGGGTACTTAGACTTCTCCTATTATCATGCCAAATCTTATCAACCCAATTCATTCACAAACATTTTTTCATTCTTTCCACAAGAGTGCTTCAAATTAGTCATTCCCCTCAATTCACCAATTCTCAATTTAAACAACTCAAGTGTGGAAGTAGTCACTACATATACCAAAACCAAATTTTTCATAACTTTCACTAGCTTTTCACAATAAGTTGGTATGAATTTTCAACAACCCACTACTCTCACGATCGTAAAATTATACTATTCAAGCAACTTCTTCTTCCACAAAAGTACTACAATTTCAAGAATTTCATGAAAATCTCTACTACCCATTTACCACTTCTCTTCACACCCACAACTAAAAAAAGAACAAAAACAATTCAACCCAATCAAAGATACAATATTATTATGGAAGAACATATGATTTTTAAGCCATGGAAGACCCACATTACAAATTTCAAGATTCTTGCCCAACAATGGTTAACTTGGGTTTGGTTTGGGGGAGAGAGGGTAATGGGAGCATGATTTCAAAAGCAAATACTAAAAGAAAGAAGAAATTTACTTACTTGAGTTGGAGATTCTTGATTCACCAAGCTTTGGAGAAGATAACAATAGGGAGAATGGTGAAGGGGGAAAGAGCTCTATTTTGTTTCTTTTGGCTTTTTAAGAGAGAGACGATGAATGGGCAATAAAAATAAAGAGTATGTCTAGGGATTCATGTTTATTTAGGGTCCTTGGGTCGGGTTTGACCCATGGGCGGAAAAAAATTGTCCAACCCGCCAAGTGCGCCATCCACTGTGCCTCAACACTTAGAAAAATATTTTTTTGGATCAGTGAATCTTGGTACTGGATTGGTGAAGCTTAGAGAATTACACCTCTCACTACTCCAACCTGAAGAAAAAATTTTCTGAAGTTCACGCCAGGTAACTCGCCCCAGACTTAAAATTTATTTAGCTTTTCTCCTCAAATCCCTATTCATCTCTGCAAAATAGAAGTACATCAGAAAGATGGTATGCCTCCCACCAAGCGCCTTATCTATAATCATAGCAAGATATCCACGGGTTTCCTCCCATGCAACGCCTGATTTAACATCACGACACGATGCAAGACTTCTCAATCCTTTTTCAAGGAAATTGAAGTCTTCCTTCTATCAAACTCACCTCCATTGTAATGTTTCACCCTTTGGCCATTAACCAAGAAGGTTATGTTTGACCCCAAGGATTTCAACTCTACTACGCCATACGTAGCCACATGATAATCTCAAAGGGGCCTAACCACTTCGACCTCAGTTTACCCCCTAACAATTCATACTTGAGTTGTAAAATAACACCATCTATCCTAACTTAAACTCATGAGACATGATGTGATTATCATGCAATATCTTTGTCCACTCCTTGTAAAATTTTGCATTTTCATATGCACTGAGGAAAAACTCATCAAGCTCATGGAGCTGCAAAAACCTTTTCTCTCCAGCAGCCTTCACATTCATATTCAACCGTTGGATGGCCTAATAAGCTCAATTTTCTAGCTTAACCGACAGATGACATGCTTTCCAAAAAACTAACCTACATGGTGAAGTGCCAATAGGAGTTTTGAAAGTAGTCTTGTAAGCCCAAAGCGCATCATCGAACTTTCTAGACCAGTCTTTCCTATTTGTGCTCACTGTCTTATCAAGGATTCATTTGATTTCTTGATTAGACACTTCCACCTATCCACTGATCTGCGGATGATAAGTCATTGCTACCTTGTGCTTCACATTATACTTTGCCAACATATTATTGAAAAGCGATTACAAAAATGAATCCCCTCATCTCTAATGATAGTGCGGGGTGTTCCAAAATGGGTGAAAATATTCTTCTTCAGAAACTTGGTTAATACCTGAGCATCATTTGTAGGAAGCGGTGCATCCTCCACCCATTTCAACACATAGTCCATGGCTATCAAGATATACTTGTTTCCATTTGATGAGATGAACGGCCCCATAAAGTAAATTCCCCAGTAGTCAAATGCTTTAACCTCCATAATGCCTTTTTAAGGCATCTCATGCCTTCTCGATATAATCCCTATTCTTTGACAGATATCACAAAATTTCACAAATACATATGCATCCTTGAACAAGGTGGGCTAATAAAATCCAGATTGAAGGACCTTTGTAGCAGTCCTGCCTCCACTATGATTTCCTATGTAAGGTGAGGAATGACAGCTTTCCAAAATCTGTTGCACTTCACCTTCGGAACACATCTTCTAACTAGCTAATCTGGCCCTACTTTGTATAAAAATAGCTCGTCCCATATGTAGAACCTGCTAGCATGAAGGAGTTTCCTCTTCTTGTCTAGAGTTGTATCCGATGGGTGTATAGTACTCACCAGAAAGTTCACTATGCCAGCACATCATGGCAGTTCAAGAATGTCGACAGCAAACAACTGTTCCTCAAGGAATTTCTCAATAATTTCTACTTTGCAATTAATATGCTTTCTATCCTCCAACCGAGATAGATGATCTGCTACCTGATTCTAGGTGCCTTTCTGGTCTTTGATCTCAATATCAAACTCCTGAAGTAGTAGTATCCACCAAATAAGCCTAGGTTTGGCATCTTTCTTAGCAAGAAAATATCTTATTGAAGCATGGTCAGTGTATACCACCCACCTTTGTCCCACTAGATAAGCCCTGAATTTATCAAAATCAAATACCACAGCTAACAACTCCTTTTGAGTCACGGCATACTTTTTCTGAGCTAGATCTAGTGATTTACTTGCATAATAAAAGGGCTGATATCTCTTCCCTCTATTATGCCCCAAAACAATTCCTACAGCGAAATAAGTGGCATCACACATTATAATGAATGGTAATGACCAACCTGTGAAATGATAAGTGGAGTTGTTATCAACTTTTCCTTCAAAACCTTAAAAGTTTGTACGCACTCTTCATTGAAAGCAAACTTAACACCTTTTTCCAAAAGCTTGCATATAGGGCTGGCTATCTTGGAGAAGTCTTGAATGAACCTCCTTCAAAAGCCAATGTATCCCAAAAAACTATGCACCCTTTTTACAAACATAGGAGGTGGCGCTTCTCAATAGCTTCAATCTTAGCCCGGTAAACTTCAATACCAGCTTTTGAGATCTTGTGGCTCAGAACTATCCCTTCACGTACCATGAAATGGCACTTTTCCCAATTTATCACAAGATTGGTCTCCTCATACGGAGCTAGAACAACATCCAAATGGTTCAAAAAATCATCAAAATCACTTTCATATACTAAAAAATCATCCATGAATACTTCAACAAACTTTTCAACCATGTCGATGAAAATAGCTATCATACACCTCTAGAATGTTCCTGGTGCATTACATAGTCCAAATAGCATCCTTTGAAATGCAATGAACTGGAAGGGCAAGTGAAAGTAGTCTTCTCCTGATCTTCCTGGCGATCATGATTTGATTATATCCAGAGTACCCATCTAGAAAACAGTAGTAGTCATGCCCAGCTAACTGATCCAACATCTGATCCAGGAAAGGTAATGGGAAATGATCCTTCCTGATGGCTGTATTAATCTTGTAGTAATCAATGCAACACCTTATGATTGTTCTCTGAGGTATCAATTCATCTTTCTCATTTTGTACCACTGTCATTCCACCCTTTTTTGAGACACATGGAACTGGGCTCACCTTGTGTCTGTCTGAAAAAGGATAGATGGCCCTTACATCCAGCCACTTTATTACTTCCTTTTTTACCACTTCCTTCATAATCGGGTTCAATCTCCACTGGTGTTCAGCCTATTGTCATCACATGATCCTGTAGCACCTTCAACAACTTGTCAACTTGTCATCAGACAACAAAGAAGATATTATCACAGGCAGTGAGCTATCATTGCCTAGATAAGCATATTTCAAATGAGTTAGTAAAGGTTTTAATTCAAGAACTAGCGCCTTCTCAGTAGAAGGTTTTGGCTTCTCCCAAGTCAAAGGCCTATCAAGTGTCTCGAAAGAAGCCCCTCTCCTGATATAGCAGCTAGTAGCATCCAAGACCTCCAAACATTCAGCAACCTCTGAACTGTCTACTTGTTCCTTCTCATATACCAAAGATCTCCCTAATGGGTCCTCATGTGATAAATACTACTCTAATTCTTTCTCAAACATTTCAGGCTCTGCCACTGTGATGGTCTTTAACTCCTCATAATAGGTGGCAATCGTGTCACCCTAAATACATCAAATACTATTTTCTAACCATTTGCTATCATCGACATCTTCCTTAACTTCACCCTAATAACTGCACCTGATGTAGCCTAGAATCCTCCCCCCAAAATAATGGGCATTGCTTCATCAGTATCATAGTCAAGGATAATACATTCCACCAGCAAGATGAATGGTCCTACTTTAATAAGCACATCTTCAATAATATCATCGGATAAGTGATTGACATGTCGCCAACAACAGCGTCACTATAGTGGGACGTGTTTATCCTAACCCCAACATTCTGAATAGAAATGCAGGCATGATATTAATGCTTATACCCAAATCATATGATGCAGAGCCAACCTCTCTGTTTCCAATGATGACTGGAATAGTGAAACTCCCAGGATCCTTCAACTTTGGTGGAATCTTATTTTGCACTGGTAGCTGCACTCCTCTATAAGAGCCACATTATCAAACTCTGTGAGCATTCTTTTATTAGCCATAATATCCTTAAGATATTTGGCATACTTTGGAACCTCCTGCAATAACCCTACCAATGGTAGATGTACGTGCACCTACTTCAAGATGTCTAAAAATTTCTTGCACCCTGCGTCCTCTTTCTGCTTTCTAAATCTCTATGGAAATAGAGGAGGTGGTGTGATGTCTACTACTTTTGGCTATGAATGACTCGATTCACCAACCTCTTTCTTTGATTATGCAACTTGTTCTTCCTCTACCTAACTGTCTTTGGGTATTCACTTCACCCAATTCTTTTCCACTATGCAAAGAAATTGTGCCTAATTTCTCCTAGAGATTCTTCTTTGTATTACTTGGAAGTGCCCCCTAAGGTCTAGTTGTATGCTGAATTGCCAACTGGCCCAATTGCCTCTCCAACTTATGAATCGACTTCTACATCCCATTAACAATTTGAGTCTGCTGACCCATCCATTGATTCATTATCTCCTCTAGTAAACTATTAGGTTGTTGGACCTGATTTCTCTGAAAGTTATTCAGGGGGTCTATGAATATTATAATTTCCTCCCATGGAGAATTAGCTACATTACTGTTCCCCTGGTTATAAATGTTCACTTGAAATCCTCTACTGCGACCTTGTTGCCCCATATAATAGATATATTATGGGTTTAGCTGACAACTAGAATAAACATGATTTTCTCCACATGCCTCACGTGATGGCAGTGGAGTCTGAACTTGCTGAACCTGATGAACCTAATTTACCATTGGTGTAGTTACTAACTTGCTGATCACATTCACCAACTAACTGATATCTGACCGAACGCAGCCACACCATCAACCTCAGGTTTTCCCGAAACCTTTGTTGATACAAAACCTCTATTTTTGTCCTGATAATCTTGACTCCCATATGACATGAGATTCAACAAATCTTCTATCTCATCATAGCTTTTGGACATTATCTGTCCTTGTGCAGTAGTATCAAGTAGAATCTTAGACTCCGGCTTCAGGCCCTCTATGAAATTATGCCTAGTGATCTCCTTTAGCTGCATATGATGAGGGAAATCTTGCAGATATTCTCTGTATCTCTCCCAGGCTTGAGTCAAGGTTTCACCATCCTTATGAATAAACCCTAATATCTTTTCTCTCAACTCTTTTGTTCTCTATGAAGAGAAAAACTTGTTCATGAACTTACTAGAAAGAGCTTCTCAAGTGGTAATGGATCCTGCCAGTTCATTCTAAAGCCATTCTTTTGCCTCTCCAATCTATAAAAATGGGAACAAAGTGAGCTTAACATACTTATCAGAAATATTTTGGTAATGAAAATTCTCACTGAGTTCCACAAATGTCATCAAATACATGTAGGGATCCTCATGCATCTTGTCCTGATAATGATAAGTGTTTTGAACCAACTGCATAGTTCCCTCCTTCAATTCAAAGTTCCTAGTGATGGTCGTCTTGATAATCACTTTGGAAGCATTCTCCAAGTTCAGCCTAGCAAAGTTTAGCATTGGAATCCGATTTGGGTTGTTTTGCACGTTCTTGCTCATTGTTCACTGTCATTACTACTAATCAATGAAATGTTCTCTCTATTTCAGGTTCAAAGTCAACCAAGGGTTGTCCTTGACTTCCAGTAGCTGGCATACACTGAACAAATAATACCTAAAATATGCAACAACCAACAATCAACGTAAAATACTAAACATTGGAATAAAAATCCCTACCAAAAATCATTAATCAATATTCAAGTCTGCGACAACGGTGCCAAAAACGTGATGTCGCCAAGGCATGCACAAGTGTATGTGATCGTCAATTAATATAGGACAGTGAAGTCCAAATATTGTACCTACAGAGACTTTTTAGATTAATGATTTAGTTTGAATCCTTATTTCACTATTCAAGAAAAACAAAATTACAGTTTTACAAGAGCTTTGAGTGTACTTTCTACTAAAATTTGAAATATAACTTAAATCTAATAAAAATTCGTTAACAAGAAAGTTGTGATTCAAATGATGATTAAGATCCAGGGTCTTGGCACTATTGCATTTAGGTTGAGTTTTAGGATTCAATTACACTCAACCAAATCTCTCAAAGATTGTTAGTTTTAAGTTACAAACTCATTTCTCAACTTATTCTTCCAAATAGTCAAGAACTATCTCACTAACCCTAACACCTATATCCTTATGGTTGTAGGAGAACTATGAGACTACTGTTGAAGATACTTGACTCAACTAAGTAGGGTTGCAGGTATATCCCTATCCACAATAATGAAATCAATCTCCGAAATTTTGACAAAGAATCGAAACCTACTCTATGATTCTTTTAACCCTCATTCGTTCCCTCTTTCGAGTTCAATCAATGAGCTAGTAGAATTTATTTTAAAGTTGATCAGACTAACGAACAAACATTAAATCAAGTAAGCATAAATAATCTTAAGAAGAAAATTTAAATATATAGCATAAATGAACTTTAAACTGCAACAATCAAGCTTGTGGACAAAACCCTAAATTAAAGGTGTTTAGCACTCATGTTCAAGAGTAAAACCATAAGAATCATCATTCAAAAAACCAACAAATATAATGAGTAATAAAGAAAAACCTCAGAAAAAATGGAACTCCATGTCTCTTGTTTTTCCCCCAAAAATGTCTTATCTCCCTAACAAATGCCCTAGTGATGTATTTATATGCTTGCTAACAAATTTCCCTTTTGTCCTTAAGTAACTCAGCTTTTTGACTTAGCAAAATATCTCCTAGATAGAGGTTTGCGCGCCACTTCACCCGATGCACCAGAATTGGCTTGAACTTCTTCTAAAGTTTGGCTCCTAGAGCGCCATTTCAACCATTTCACCAAGGTGTTGATCAAAATTTATGTAGTTCAGGTGTTGGCGAATTACTTCTTTAGAAGATTTTACAGAATAAACTATGGAAAATCATGTTCTGAGAAGAATAAACTCTGGAAAATCTTCTAAATCTTCTAAATTATGTAGTTCAGGTGTTGGCGAATTACTTCTAAATTCACCAAGAGTTTATTCTTCTCAGAACATGATGAAAGATGAATAAAATGTGACAAGTGAGCATATAAATAATCCCAAGATCACCTGCACTGCTTATCCATCGAATCTGCAACCCCTGATACAAACTTGCTCACACGAGATCTCGGCTCGGCAACCACCTCCGGAGCATACTTAGATAGTTGGGTGAACCTCAAGGCATACTCTTGAACAGTCATGTCGTTCTGCTTCAAATTGACGAACTTTGTGCCTTTGCTTCCCTCAACACTCAGGGAGAAAACCTATCCAAGATGTAGTAATGAACTTATCCCAACCAATAGGATCTGTACCTACTCCATGACCCTGATTCTGCTGATGGAGTCGAATGTGAGCTACCGCCTTAAGCTGATAGGAGGCCAAATCTGCACTATTCTCTCACGAAACTCCCATAATCTGGGTAACCTTCTGAATCTCCTCAATAAACTCCTATGGATCCTCGTCCACCTTAGAACCATGAAACTATAGCAAGTTCATCCTAGTGAAGTCTTGTATTCTAGCCGCTAGTGGCATTCCCATTAGTGTTCACATGCGCAACCGCCTATTGGTTGACTTGGGTTGTCATAGCATCTGCCAACATATGAAATGTAGCCCTGAACTCAGCATGAGTCATCTGCTCATTCAAAGGGTCCATTGGAGATGGTGGTCTAGTTGATGCCCGTCTCCATTGCCATTCCCATGGCCATTGTCGTTTTCATTCCTTCTTCCATATACTTGGCAGAGAGGCATATTTCTACAAATGTGTATAGCATGAGTTAGAGGAATAGAAATAGTTGAACTACATCGCACGACATAGATCATGAAAGAAGGAAAGTTTCCTAAAACATCTTGTAGCCTCTTCCTCATAAATGTAGCGTGCTTCACACCCATGAAAAAAGACTCTACTCAATGCAGCTTTCAGATATCCTAGGATACACCTAAACCTGTTGCTCTGATACAAGTTTGTCACAACTCGAGCATGGACCCCAGAGCATAACACGGGACCTAGATTAGGAATGGCTCCAAGCTAACCCATGGCATGTTCTTTGGATGATTAAGAGCATATAATAAGTTTGGAAGTCCTTGGAACGTACATTGCATGTTAATAATTTGGTCCAAAAATGTCATTGTATTAATAGTTAGATCCGAATATGTCTTTGCCGCTAATTGTTTAGTCTAAAAATACTCCTATTATTACTTTTCGTCAAAATATTTTTCTAATAAACATATTGTTTCTTTTATTTTTAAATACATTATTCTTTTAATAAAATATTAGTTTTAAAAAATAGCTTTCTAATTTCTTTTCTTTTAAAACTTTTTTAACTAATAAAAAAATAATGAAAGTAATTCTTTTTTATTATATAGAAGAGTCATGATGGGACAATCAAGGGTATAATTGTAATTTAAAAATCCAATGAAGCTCTTTCCACGGACCCCTATATCCATTCAATCTAAACCGTCTTCACACGGACTTCATTATTCATTCAATCTAGACTCTTCTTTAAATGTACTACTTTTCACTATTTAAACCCAAAAAAAGTCAAATTAATTGTCTTATGTAGTTCATTTAACTATAAACTAGTCCATCCGCTTATCTTTACTTATCTAGTATTGACTTGCACACCCTTAAGAAGCAATAATGACAATTTTACTATGTCATCTTTTGAATATAATTAATCAATGACTATAGTTAATAAAAAGGGTAAAATAAGAACTGAGTAATAAATTTTATCTTAATTTTTTAAATTAAAAAATAAAAAATGGACATTATTTTTTATAGTGAACAAGTAAAATGGAGGGAGGGAGTATTTTGTTTGGTTATTTTATAACTCAAATATGTAAAAAAAATATGATATGTATATATAACAATTTTATTATTTCTTAAAGAGAACACCATGTTATATTTTCTTATTTAGCTTTTAACTATAGAAAATATCTTTTCGATAATTTTATAGCTTATGTTTCATTTTTCTTAAAAAGAAACTAACAAATATGATATTTATATATAACAACTCTATTAATTTTTTAATAAACATTATTACATTTGTATTGTTTATTGACTATATTAGGTAAAGAAGAAGATATTTTTCTTAAAATGAAGCTCATAATATATATAATTTATATCGATACAATTAAATATTTATTATACTTTTTCAAATTAATATCATTTTATACAAATTCTGAAATTTAATTGTTGCATTGAGTTGCAATTTGTATCATGCTAATTTTGTTTGACAATTATTATACATACATATATATATATATATATATATATATATATATATATATATATATATATATATATATATATATATATATATATATAAAATACTATTCCAATTCCTATATTTTTTAATAAAATGTTTAAAAAATTAAAAATTGCATGGAAAAAGGACTCCCTGTAATACCCCGAAAGTCCTAAGATCAGACCAGGGAGTTGAAGCAGAGAAAACTGAATTTTCTACACTAGGTCACAAGAGGAGTCGTCCTGTGACCCGTGGGGTAGGGCACGAGTCGTGGGGTGAAGATTGGTCGTCATTTAGAATTGACTTTGGGGTGACCACGAACATGACCATGAGTCGTGGTCAGTACCACGACTCATTAAGTCAATCATGGTCAAGGATGATATGAAGGAAGAAGAAAATGGGTAGTGTACCTAATGGATTGGTCACCATGACTCTTCGGATACACCATGAGTCATGGTGTCCCCCGTGGTGATACCCCAATTGATTTTTGGCAGTGAAAAGGACGGGAAGTGACCATAAGTCGTGGTCACCAGCAAGATTCATTAAGTGCCTCGTGGTGACCATCAGGATGTAATTTCCACTAAAGATGATGAAGGCAGACCACAAGTCGTGGCTAGGGACGACAACTCATCTAGTCTCTCGTTGGGACTAGCAGTCTATTTTTTCCCTGAAAGTTTATTAAGGGCTTTTCCATAATTCCTATATTCCTAAAGCCAAAACTACGTCATTTTAAGCCCAGAATAGAGTGTATTAAGATGGGTTAAGTCATTCTAGACTATTCAAAACTCATGCATGCAAGTTTAAGGGTTTAGAGAGTGATCAATCATAGTTCATCAAAGTTCTTCCTCAATTCTTCTTTAATTTCCTTTCGGTGTTCAAGGAAGAGGGTAGAATCAACTTAACAAGTTATGTGAGACTATGAATGAGGGTCCCTTTCACTCTCATGCCCTAAACTCTTCTCAAATTTCATGAATTCCAATTCTAAAAGTCAAGTTTCATGATCCATGAGATTTATGTTAATTCTTGTGAATTTCAATATGATCTATCGATGGGTCAATCTCCTTCATGTATTAAATCATATTTTATGATCTATGGGAAACTTTTATGAATATTTTGAATATAAATTGATAGATTTGAGTATAAATCCAAGTATTCCCAATTATGTATGTTTTTATGAAAAGTCAAGTTATGATTTCGCTATGATCTTGATCTAAATTAGCCCAACTATGATCTATGCTTTATGATATGATTTCTCTCAAGCACTTATCATGAATTTATGAGATATCAAGTATATACATGTTTTACAAGTATGCATGAATTTCATGATTTATGAATTTATGATTATGGCCGACTCACGGGCCTTATTTCATGGCTAGTTCACGTATTTCAAGCATGCTTATGATTATAATGATTTAACTAGCCCATGAATCTCATCTATGTTTTCCCTATTATCCTATGAGCACTATATATATTTTGTGAGTAGTATTTAATACCGAGTAGACCCGGGGTCCAAGCATACCCCAAGTCTCAAAACTACGCGCCAACGTAGCCATGATGGGACCTCCTTTGTAACTGTCCCTTTTGCCCTAATGGGCCTTTCATGAGTGATATCATACCTCTTTTCATGGTTCTACCCTTGGAAAGGTAGGAACACCCTCCCGACTAGGGGTTTACAGGTGGGGCTCCATATGTGCTCATATGGGCTATGTCGGTTATAAGAATCTCTCACTATTCCTCATGACTTATGCATGGTTATGATTATGTACTTTGGCTCAAGTCATGTTCAATAAATCTTTTCTCTTATGATTATGAACATGATTGATTTATAAATATTTTGAAAACCTTGAGCCCTTATATTTACATTATGATATTTACGTTATGATCATGTTGTCCTACTCTTATGTATTTTAACTGTCCATTTTACTTACCTTGCATACTCGGTACATTCCAGGTACTGACCGCATACTTTGTGTTGTATTGTCTTATGATACAGGCTCCGACATCCAGGCTCAGTCCCGCCGATAGTTAGATTCCCAAAGTTAGCTTTCCCCAGCCTCAGTTGGTGGTCCTCATCTTGCGAAGGCCCCTTTCTTATCAGTTGTATTACATATTTTCAGTTTTAGATTCTAGTGAGTTAGTTGGGTTCTTGTCCTATCAACTCGTCAGTGTTAGAGGCTTTTCTGGACATAGTTGTATTTTATCTTTAGACTTGTGCATAAAATCAGATGTGATGTTTTGTTTAGACTTCCTATATGATATTTATGATGATCTTTCACTTATCTATGATTGAGTTAGAGTATGTTCATGTCATGGGTCGACTTGGAGCCTCTCGGGGTTTCTGGTCCCGTGTCTCGATCGGGGCCTATGTTCGGGTCGTGAAAAACTTGGTATCAGAGCATTAGATTTTGAAGTGTCCTAGGGTGTCCCAAAGTCGCGTTAAGTAGGGTCTTTTTCATGGGTGTGAAGCGCTCCACACTTATGACGAAGAGGCTACGAGACGTTTAGGAAATGTTTCCTTCTTTCATGATCTATGTCGTGCGGTGAAATGTCTCTCTAACTCGTACTATATGTGTTTACAGAATCATCACAGAGTTAACGAAAGAAGAAATGAAAACGAAAATGGCCACGAGGGTGGCAATGGAGATGGGCATTAGCAGGCCCCACCAGTCCATAAGGAGCATATAACTGAGCTGGTTGCCCGTGTGGAGTTCAGGGTAGCCATTCAGATGTTAGCCCAGGCCTCGACCGCCCAAGTCAATCAGCAGGCGGTAGTCCCTCAGAACAAAAATGCGGCGGCAACGAGAGTTAGAGATTTTCTGAGGATGAACCCTCTCAAGTTCCTTGGCTCGAAGGTGGACGAGGATCCACATGAGTTTATCGATGAGATTCTGAAGATCACCCAAATTATGGGGGTGACTCGGGAGGAGTGCGCCGATTTGGCCTCGTATCAGTTGAAGGGGGTCGCACACATCTGGTTCAAGCTGTGGAAAGATAGCCAGACAGTGAGAGCAAGTCCCATCTGTTGGGAGGAGTTTCTTACCGAATTTCTGTAGTGCTTCTTTCCTCGTGAGATGAAGGAGATTAAAGTAGCAGAGTTCGTGAAACTAAAACAGGGTAACATGACAATCCAAGAGTATGCTTTGGAGTTCACTCGTTTGTCTAAGTATGCCCTAGAGCTAGTGGTTGATCAGAGAGCTTGGGTGAGCAGGTTTATGCATGGAGTGGCAGACTACCTAGACAAGGATTGTAGGATTTCCATGCTTCATCAGGATATTGATTTTTCCCGAATAATTTTGCACGCCCAGCAGATGGAGGCGGTGCATCTGAGGGAGAGAGAGGCCAAGAGGGCCAGGATAGATAGTGTTGGGTTCACTCAGTAATGATCCGGTGGTGGTCACCACCCTCAGTTTCATCAAAGGTCATTAGCCCAGCACCATCATCAGCTAGTGTCCTATTGATGTGTTGTGTATTTACAACACTTTCGACGCTCAAAACTAAAGAAAATAGCATGGACTTAGGTGTGTTTATATGGATATGAGGTACTTTTCTTGTGTTTTCAGGTAAACTTAGGTGTTGGAACAAGATTGTGCAAAAAAAGCTTAAAAGAGAAGAAAAAAAGTCAAGATGACAGTCTCAGTACGAGTCGTACATTGAGGGTACGAATCATACTAAGACTCGTGAAAATATTCAGAAGGATGAGCTGAAAAAGATGCAACCATGACTTACAGTATGATCCGTATGATCGTAGTATGATTCATAACTTCAATTCGTGGAAAGATTCAAAGAAATTGCACAAAGGCTGACTCTGGATGACTACAGTACTAGTCGTGAAGGCAAGGTACGAGTCGTACCAAGATACTCGTGACAAACTTCATAAAAATTCAGATTCTTCAGATTTAAATCATGGAAGCTCATTACGACTCGTAGGAAGATGGTATGAGTCATACCAAAGCCCAACACTCAGTCGGATTTCAGCAAAGTAAAAACCTGTGGATGGCAGGTACAACCCGTACAAGCCTGCTATGGGTCGTAGGTCTGATCATGGCATGAGCGGCAGCAGATATGGAAGTTTACCCTGTTATCCTAGGAAAAAGATCTTTATGTCTGTATAAATACGTTTTATGTTTAATTTTCATAGGGGAGTCAACTAGAAGTAATTAGGAGTGCTTAGAACTTATTAGCAAAAAAATGAAGGAGATATAGACGTGAGAATTGAGTTGTTCAACTTGTGATCAACCTTTTCTCGATCTTCATATTGTTCTTAAGGATTTTGCTGATTCAAGGAAGTTTTTCTCTCAATTATAATTGTAAGTATTGATTCATGTCTTTAATTATGCAAACAAATCACAATCTTACAACTATGAGAGGCTAAAACCTCCATAGCTAGAGTTGTGGGAACCATGGTGGATTAACAAGCTAGGGTTACATAAAAGTGATTCAAAACCAATGTAAAACACTTGTATTGTATCCTCATCATGCTTAAATATTTCTTAATGGTGTACAATGTTAGGACATGCCCGAATTCTTTACTTGCTTAGGTCTAAGAGGTAGAGATTAGGAAAAGAGAATTACAATAAAGCCTTGATCTTGATGATCGTTGTATTAACTTGAGTTGTGGTCATAGGATAGTTAAAATTTGGGACACATTGATAATGGTTAATTTGCAATCGCTCATGAGACTTGATGGGGTGATTGAGTATAGTCATTTAATAGGGACTGGTCGGTCGTTTGAATGAACCTAGGTTATCAGTTCTACAAGTAAGCATTGGTGATGATCACGTATGTATACCCAAAGCAGTTATGAACTCATGGGGAACACAAAACCCTAGTTATCTTTAAATCTTGATTTCACCCTTAATTTCAATTGTTTTTTTAATTATTATTTTCTTTAAAACCCCGAATTTGGAGTAACTACCTAACAAGTTCACTTACCGGTTTTAGTCTAGATCTTCCATATTCCCTGTGGGTTCGACCCCAACCTCTTAGTTGGGTTCTTTATTGACAATGTCTGCTTCATACTTTAGCAGGAGGTGTGGTTTAAGCATTATCAAAAAGTGGTGCCGCTGCCGGGGAGTACGGCTAAGACTAGATTATTATCTTGTGTTTGACTTTTTGGTAGTTATTTCCTTAATTACGTTTTATTTTTTTTCTTGATACCCACAGGTTGTTTTTCGGTGAATGTCAAGCACTCAGAGTAGTGGAGATCCCCTTATTCCATTGAATCTAGAAATCAAATGAGCACTGCACGGGATGGAGAACCAAGATCAAATAGATGCCCGCATAGATGAAGAAGCTAGGTAAGAGCTTGCTCGGCAAGCTGCACCTCAGGATGCGGATGATGTTAGAGAAGAAGTAGCGAATGTTGGTCAACACGGGAGGGGCAACAGAGGCTATAGACTTGCCCCTCAGTTCTTCGATGATGAGGACCTAGACATTGATGAAGTTGAGTCTACCAGAGCAATTGTGCCACCACCACTACCCGCTGGGGCCAAATTTGATATCACGAGCACCATGATTCAATTGCTAAACATGAAAGGGGTGTTCAGTGGTCATGCAGCGGATGACGCCAACCTGCACTTGATGAATAGGAATATGCAAGGCATACAGGTTGCCTGGAGTAAGCCAAGATGCCATACGGCTCAGACTCTACCCCTTCTCTCTATCATGGAAAGCCACATTATGGTTATCGGAGTTGTCCAACGACTCCATAACCAATTGGAGGGAGCTCAAATAGGCCTTCTTGGAGAGATTCTTTCCCCCTCCAAAATGTTGCAGCTAAAAGATGAGATCTACAACTTCCGACAAATTAAGGCAGAGACACTTCATGAAACCTGGTTGAGGTTCAAAAAGAAGTTGAAAAAGTGCTCGAACGACAAGATCCCAGATGACAGTTTGTTGGAAATCTTTTACAGGTCTTTGAATAATGGCACCAAAACTATAGCGGACACAGTGGCAGGAGGAGCATTGATGATTCACACCTGGGAGCAAGCTGCCACTATCCTTGATAGGGTGACTAAGACGAACAGGGCCTGGCATACAAGGGAGGCTGATGCAATGGTCGGTACATATGCTGTTGGTTTGACTGCAAACCAATGAAGGAAAGAAGAAGAATGCGACCAGGAGTTGGGAGCTGGAGCCAAAAAGGTAAACACAGTGGTAACTCAAGGAATGGAACAGGGAGCTGATCACTCTGATTCTGAGGAAGAGGCAAACTTCCTAGATAGCCAAGTGGCGCGTTTTCGAGCCAACACCCAAGCTTCTAGACAAGTCAATTGGCGCTAAGGTTCTGGAAATCAAGGTCGAAACCAATATAGAGACAACTACAATAGAAATGGGTTTAGAGACAAGAGCCGAGGTAGTGAGCGTGAAGGAGGATGGAGAAGAAATGATGGATACTACAATGACAGGGATGGAGTTTATGTGCCTCCCAATACACGAGAGGGGGAGGCTGGGCAATCAAAGTTGAAGAGCATGATGGCTAAGATGTTGAAGAAGGTGAGATTCACTGATGAGCAACTAAAGGAGATCGAAAGTGACTTATCAAGTATAGGTCAGAAAGTGGAATCGCATGCTACAACCATCAAGCAGATCGAACATCAACTTGGGAAACTATCAGCATCAATGGACCCTAGACAAAAGGGTACACTACCTATCAACACCGTCCAAAACCCACAGAACAATGGCCATTGCATGGTGGTGATGACTAGGAATGGTAAGACCATAGTTGACCCCCCCTTTTCCAGTTGTGGTTAAACGGATGAAATAAAGCATAGTGGAGGAGAATGAGAAGAGTGCTGAGACAGATGATGCTGAGCATGCTGAGACCCCAAAAGGTGAAGAAGAACCCTACATTGACCAAGGAGCAATGCAAATCTACAAAGCTATCCCGTGACCACCGCCACCATTCCCTCAAAGGATGAAGAAAAAGGCAGAAAATGGTAAGTTCCAGAAATTCCTTTCAATGCTTAAACAATTATCTGTGAACATACCATTGGCTGAGGCATTGGAACAAATGTCAGGATAAAGTTTATGAAGGACTTGATGACTAAGAGGAGATCTGTGAGCTATGAGCCGATTGACAATGCACATCACTGTAGTGCCATAGCTACAAGGGTCCTATCTCAAAAGAAGGAAGATCTAGGTGTTTTCACTATACCTTGCACCATTGGGAATGTTGAGTTTGCAAGGGCACTTTGTGATCTGGGAGCTAGCATCAATTTGATGCCCTTGGCAGTGTTCAAGCAATTGGGCTTGGGAGCCCTCACACCGACCGCTATGCAGCTACTGATGGCTAACAGAACTAATAAAAAGCTTGTGGGGATCCTATTCGGTGTGCTTGTCAAGGTGAACAAATTTATATTCCCAGCAAACTTCGTGATTCTGGACTGCGAGGTGGATTATGAGGTCCCTGCCATTTTGGGGCGACCATTTCTTGCAATCGGGAGGGCCTTAGTTTAGATGTGGAGGCGGGCCAGTTGAAATTTAGACTGAACAAAGAAGAGGTCACCTTTAACATCTGTCGGTCAATGCAGCAACCAAAGGAATTCAGCATAGTCTCAGTACTAGAGGATGGATATGTGTCACTTGACGAATTCTGAGTAGTCAAGAGAATTGAGTCATGTTGCGACGTTAAATTAGGCACTTCTTGGGAGGCAACCCAAGTGGTGGCTTGGTGAAGTATGATTAACCGGGCTACCTGCGTCGTGCCGCTACGTTAAATCAAGCACTTCTTGGGAGGCAACCCAAGTTATTGAACTAATGTGTGCTTAGTATGCAGGAAAAACAAAAACAGGAGGCTGAAAAACTGTTGAAACAGCAGCTGCTACGGCTCTCAGTACGACTCGTGATAGCATACTGCGAGCCGTAGTAGCAGTCATGGTGAGGTCCAGAGAAGCAATTCAAAGCAATGACCTACGAGTCATCATACGAATCGTACCCACATGGTACGAGTCGTAAGATGCACTCGTAGGTCCTCAGGTAAGTTTTTATAATTCTGACTTACGGGTTGAAGGGACGAGTCGTAGGGGCATCCTACGACTCGTGGTACGAGTCGTGATGGGTCAAAATAAAAAAAATCTAACCCGACTCGGTCCATATTTTAAAACTTGCACTTCACCTATTTAAACTTCAAACCCCATGCGACCCTTCTTCCCACGAACAAAAAAAATTCAAACCTACGAACCCTAAACAACGAATCCCTCTCACCCGTGACTCAAAAGCAAGGAAGTTTCGAGCAATTTCTTGTTCAAATTTAGTACATCTCAACCCACATTCGTGATCACCGGCCAAAGAAAGAATTATCAAGTAAGTAAAAGCTTTGAATATCAAAAGAAAATTTTAAACTTGCTTCAAGTCATGGCTGTTAAACCCTTGTAACGCACTGGTTGATGAAAAAAAATGTTAATAATTCGATGGTCGGGGGAATTTTCAAACTGTGTATAAATTGGGAAAACATTGAAAGTTGATTGAAATACACCTATAAGATGAAAAATTTAAATTTGAGTACGGGTAGAGAGTGGAAAAGGGAGGAATGAGTATGTATTAACTTGATTAATACTTGACCTAGACCTGGGAGGAAATCTGAGTACCCAAAATGCGAAAAAGAGAACTCCTGCAAAACTGAACAAGTTAAGAACGTGGTATGAACCACAGCACGAATCGTGTTTTGCCGCCATGAGTCGTACTGTGCGTTCGTACTCAAGATCTGAACAGGGCTAATCCAGTTGAGGTAGACGAGTCCTTCCTATGACTCGTGGAATCGATTTACAGGTCGTACCATGAGTCATGGAAAAATAGAGAGAAATAATAATGTTGGGGCGTTATTAGACGACTCAAGGTATGGGTCATACCCTCGAGGTATGAGTCGTACCTGCGAGCCGTAGTAATCACACTGAGTTTTTGGGCCTTCATACGAGTCATACCGTCTTGGTACGACTCGTACTATCGACCCGTAATGAGAATCTGAAACTTTCATTTCTAATTCTTCTTTCTCAAATATGGAATTCTAGCTCTTTTCTCTACAGGTACAATGACACAGAAGTGAAAGGCATCTAAAGTAATATCCTAGAGAATATTAATTGATGAAACATCTGAGTCCGAGGCTTGGAAAGCAGGAAACTCTCCTAGTTATTCGATTGAGGACTACCAGATAGACACTTCAGATAGAGATAGAACTAGAACTACTAGGGCGAAAGAAAGAGCACAAGATGAAGTAGCCACTACCACATCTTCCCAAGCTCCCCAGTCTAACGAGGGAGCTAGAAGAGATAATCAGGAGCGAGAAACGACTCAAATGCAAAAGAAAGGTCTGAGGAAACCCAATCAGGTGAAGCAAGTGGCAGCGATGAATCAGCGGAGGAGGCCCCAGATGATGCACAAGAACAGACCCCACCCAGAGAGAACCACACAGTCCGGTGGAGAGTGTCGGGAGCTAGAGAGATTTATGAACATGGCATTTCTATCACCTCCAAGAACAATCCAAGGTGGAGCATCCAGGAAGAGTCGTGGATCCTCACTAACTCATTCAATGAAGTTGAGGAGATGAAGTGAATATTCAGTTTCTATGGTTTTGAGTGGATGTCCAAGACTCCAGTTCAGTATAGAGCAAAATTGGTTTGAGAGTTCTATGTCAACTATTTGTCCACCATAGAGATAATGGCAAAGGAGGGGCAAAAAATAAAAGACCAGCCTCATCTAGTAGTGTTGTGGTTCAGGGTCGAGAGGTTGACATACCTGAGCAGACCATCGCTCGAATTCTATATGGACCACAGTTCCTTCCTACACAAATGATGCCAGAATACGAGTACACGGTGGAGGCAATGAAGCAGATCAGGCAGCTGGGCTTGGAAGAAAGATAGAGGTAGTTGAAATGGCTGGCAGAGGTGATTGCTGAGGACAAGGAAGGAGTTGAGTGGGTTGCTGGAGGAAAGCAAGTTACCAAGAGTTCATTAAATTTTATTGCTAAAGCTTGTTGGATACTAGTACTCCACCAACTATCACCCAAAGTCAATGACAACACCCTCACTGCTGACAGGGCAGCTTTGGTGGCATGCCTTATGTGCCGCTATCCAATCAACATCCCGAGGATCATTGTAGATGAGATACGAGATGGGGCGGTGGGAGTAAGCACTACCATCCCATTCCCGAGTCTTGTATTCAGGCTATGTACAGAGGCAGGGGTGCTAGTACGATGGGGTGAGGAGCATCTGATCGGAGGCCAGAGGATTGCAGATATCGGACTTGTCTAGGATGAAATGAACCCGATAAACCGAGCCCAGCTACCCACAGCAGTTCCATTGGCTCAGCCAGCAGGGGGTGTACAGGTGAATGCCCCTATTACACAGGAGCAGAGCAAGATACTAGCAATAGATGTCGGTCATTCGGAGGTACCTCCTAGCACATCTACCACACCACCACCTATCTTGCAGACTTAGACTTCAGCAGGGCATGTTTTGGTGCCACAGGACTTCCTCCAGAAGCTGGCAAACAGTTGACCATGGCAGAGCGAAAGATTCAGGCCATGATGGAAAATATAAAGCCATGGGTCAAGGCGGAGATAGTGCAGCAGATCAGGCTCTACATGCTCGCCTAGATGGATTTGAGAGTCGATTCAATGTACGGATGGTGGAGCAGATAGACACCAGCAGTCTCCGTGATGAGTTGGGGGCTCTTCGGAGCCAAGTAGTTGAGTTGTCATCACGACAACTGACAGTTGTAGCAGCCCCCAATCTTTCGGACCTAGATGCAGAATTTGACGAGGAGATTGATTTGGCGGCTTATTGGGAGCCGACTGTAGCTGCTAGAGACAAGAGAAAAAAGAGAGCTGTTGAGGATGATGGAGAGGAGAGTAGGAGGAAGAAGAGGAAGAAAGAGAGAAGAGAACGCAAGTGGGCCAGAGCGGAGAGCCTACAGACTCATGACGTATATATGTCAGAGCTGTAGGAGCGAGCTAAAGGAGCGGGTAGCTCCACCATGCCTCAGATTCACACTGAGGCCGTTGAAGCGGCCAAAACTACTGAAGGGGTAACCACCCCCCCATTGATACTTCAAGGATTGCACCGGCCACCGCTAGCGCCATGATTACAGTGGAGGTATCTCCTCCACAGGGCGAAGTCTGAGCAGCCTCAGGTATGTTCCCTTCCCTATATTCTTCTATCTCATGCTTCGGGGATGAAGCTAAATTTTCAAAAAGGGGAGGGGGTGTACTTGTTATTTTTGGAATTTTTGATACATCCGAGGGTTTTTCTTATCGTGTTTATTTTCCCTCGGACATGCTATCTAATAGAACTGGAATGTTTAGGATTTTTATTTTTAGTTTGTGATGTTTTTTTAATTAGAAAATAACTTAGGAGTACTCAGCCAATGAAAATGCACTACTTTGGTTTTTAAAAAAAATTGACCCTGTTTAAATTTTTTTTGATGCATTAGCTATGTATTTGTTACTGCATGCATGATTTTTGTGGATATTTTGATGTCATTTAGTTTATTAGCATGAGTAGTCTTATTAAGCCATGGGTAAACCAGATAGGTAAAGCAAATATAGTTCATGTGCCATGAGAGAAGTGAGGTGAAGTACCTAGTTCAGTATTGTGTAGAAGATCTAGAACTTGCCTGGTTGGTATTTGCATAGGCTAAGGATGATTGGTTAGGATATGATCATATGATGTTTTTTTAGCTCACTTTTAGCCTATATAACCCTACCAAAATTATATGAATTCCTTGATCCCTATTTTGAGCCTTAATTGACCTATTTTTTTCTTTGATTAACCAATGAATCGTACCCATTTATTTATAATGAACCTATTTTGGTCCTAGTTCTTCCTTGAATATTGTGAACCTCAACATAGGCAAAATGCCTAAGTTGAGGGTGGCTAGAGTAGGGGTGTGTAAATAGTGGGAACGAGAAAAAGGTGAAAAATGAGGTGTGGTGTGGTAAAACGAAGAGAGATGAAAATTTTTTTTTGAGAATCTTGAAAAAGAAATCTCAAAAGAATATAAAAATGTTGAAAAAGTTGAAAATACACCACACCATGCAAATGTATACAAAAGAGGTAAAAAAGGAAGAAAGGAATGAAAAGAATAAAGGGTGAAGTAGAGGAAAGGTGAAGCCAATATATGTAGTGCCAAGGAAGGGACAGTCACTTAAAAATCTCTCATCTTTCTCATGTCCAGCCCTAAGCCTACATTATAAGCCATATCAAGTCCTATAGTGATCCTAATTTGACCATCCGACAAATCGAAGCAGAGAAAATAATGGTAAGCCTATGGTATCTGATACATGGTACTTGGAACTTCTTTGTGAGCATGAGTGTTTCATTTGTGTAGTCTCAGACATATTTGATACTATATCTGTGAGTGGGGACTTCATTTGTTGTGAGGGTACATGGATTATGTTTATTTTTACCGTTGGTCTGTGTGAAAAATATCGGTGATGACTTGATTGTCTGTTGATAGCTAGATAACATGTCTTGATCCCTATTTATTATGTATTGAGGTTGCTTGTAATACATTAGCTGATGTTGGTTCATGGATAAGGATCACAAGTTGTTGTACGTAAAGTGCAAATTTTGTTTAAGTATTGGTTGTAGTATCTTAGGTTTATTTTCTAATTGAGCGTCGTATTTAGTTTTCTTTTTCTTTGCCTGAGGACATGCAAAAGTCTTAAGTTGAGGGTGTAGTCCCATCCCGACCCAAATGTGATTAGGGGGTAGAGCGTCGGGCTCGAGGGGCCAAGGGAGCATTTCAGGAGATCGCACATTTCCAACCTGTGCGAAGTGTGGAAAAAACCACCCAGGGAGGTTTTTAGTTCGCTTAGATGCTTGTTTCGGGTGTGGCAAACCCGGACACAGGCTTAGGGATTGCCCTTCAGCCAAATTAGGCGATGGTGGAGCCCATACCCCAGCCGCTAGTTCAGCAGCTTCGGCAGCATGTCTAATCCAACAGGGTGCTTCTACTAGTTCAGCTGGCGGCCAGCGTCAGAACAGGTTCTATGCCCTTTCACCTCGACAGGAGCAGGAGACTTCACCAGATATGGCCACTGGTACATTACAAGTATTTCACATTGATCTTTACGCATTGTTAGATCCAGGGGCTACTTTATCTTTTGTGACGCCCTATGTTGCTAGTGGTTTCAAAGCCAGTCCCAAGATCTTATCAGAACCCTTCTCAGTCTCTACTCCAGTCGGTGATATAGTTATAGCTCGACGGGTATATAGAAATTGCCCTATTACCGTTCTTCAGAAAGTCACCCCGGTAGATTTAGTAGAGCTAGCCATGACATATTTTAACGTTTTCTTTGGAATGGATTGGCTACATACATGTTATGCTTTAGTAAATTATAGAACCCATGTGGTAGAGTTTCGATTTCCAAGTGAGCCAGTCCTAGAGTGGAAAGGTAGTTCGTCTATTTATGTAGGTCGTTTCATTTCCTATCTTAAGATCAGAAAGATGATCTCTAAAGGTTGTATGTACCATCTAGTTAGGGTTAAGGATGCTACATCCGAGACCCCAACTATCTAGTCAGTTTCGGTAGTATGTGAGTATCCACAAACGATTTACCAGGAATTCCTCCCGAGCGGGAGATCGATTATGGTATTGACCTTCTTCCTGATACACAGCCTATACCTATTCGTCCTTATATAATGGCTCCAGCTAAGCTAAAGGAGTTGAAGGAGCAGTTGAAGGATCTTTTCTATAAGAGTTTCATCAGACCCAGCAAATCCCCATGGGGCGCACCAGTTCTCTTTGTCCGCAAGAAAAATAGTTCTCTTCGTGTGTGTATTGATTATCGGCAATTGAACAAGGTCACCATCAAGAACAGGTATCCTCTCCCCAGGATTGATGATTTATTTGACCAGCTTCAGGGTGCTAAGTGCTTTTTGAATATAGATCTCATATCTAAATACCATCAGTTTAGGGTTCGGGAGAGTGACATCCCGAAGACAGCCTTCAGGATGCGGTATGGTCATTATGAGTTTGTAGTTATGGCTTTTGGACTAACGAATACTCTTGCAGCTTTTATGGATTTGATGAGCAGGGTGTTCAAGCCATATTTGGACATGTTTGTGATTATGTTCATAGATGATATCCTTATATACTCTCGGAGAGAGGAGGAGCATGCCGCTCATTTGAGGGTGGTGTTATAGACTCTTAAGGATCTCCAGTTGTATGCTAAATTCAGTAAATTTGAGTTTTGGTTGAACTCGGTGGCATTTTTGAGTCATGTGGTGTCAAGTGAGGGTGTTCAGGTAGACTCTCAAAAGATAGAAGCAGTGAAGAATTGGCCTAGACCGGTGAATCCTTTGGATATCAAGAGTTTCTTGGGTTTAGCTGGTTATTATCGGAGATTTGGTGAGGGGTTTTCATTTATTTGCAACCCGTTGACTAAGCTGGCCCAGAAAAAGTTGAAGTTTCAATGGTTAGAGGCTTGTGAGAAGAGTTTCCAAGAGTTAAAGACTCGACTCACCTCAGCACCGATGTTAACCCTACCTGAGGGTACCGATGGGTTTGTGGTATATTGTGATGCTTTGAGGATCGGCCTTGGTTGTGTATTGATGCATCATGGCAAGGTTATAGCATATGCTTGCAGGCAGCTAAAGGCTCATGAAAAGAATTACCCGACTCATGATCTCGAATTAGCGGTGGTAGTGTTTGCTTTGAAGATTTGGAGACTCTATTTGTATGTGGTTCATGTGGATGCATTTACGGACCATAAGAGCCTACAGTACGTGTTTGCCCAAAAGGATTTGAATCTCTGTCAAAGAATGTGGTTGGAGCTACTCAAGGATTATGATATGAGTGTCCTTTACCATCCGAGCAAGGCTAATGTGGTAGCAGATGCTCTTAGTAGGCTTTCTATGGAGAGTGTGTCTCATGTAGATGAGGGGAGAAAGGAGCTGGTGAAGGATGTGCATCGACTTGCATGGTTGGGAGTTCATTTGGTTGACTCGATCAATGCTGATGTTATTGTTCAGAACGGATCAGAATCATCCTTGGTGACTGATGTAAAAGCTAGACAAGAAGAGGATACTATTTTGGTAAAGCTAAAGGAATTTGTTTAGAATTAAAAGGTAGAAGTCTTCTCCAAAGGGGGAGATGGTGTGCTTCGATATTGGGGTTGTTTGTGTGTCTCGAATGTTGATGATTTAAGAGATCAGATTTTGCACGAGGCTCATGGTTCCAGATATTCCATACATCTAGATGCCACCAAGATGTACCATCACTTACGGGAAGTCTATTGGTGGAATGGCATGAAGAAGGACATAGCGGAGTTTGTGTGGCTAAGTGCCCAAATTTTCAACAAGTGAAGGTTGAGCACCAGAGATCAGGAGGTGTACTTCAAGACATCAGTATTCCTACTTGAAAGTGGGAGGAGATCAATATGGACTTCATCACAGGGTTGCCTCGCACTCGTCAACAGTATGACTCCATTTGGGTGATCCTGGACAGGTTAACCAAAGAAGCTCACTTCCTACCGGTCAAAACTACTAATTCGGTGAAGGATTATGATAAATTGTACATTCGAGATTTAGTTCGATTGCATGGAGTTCCATTTTCCATCATATCGGATAGAGGTTCTCAATTTACCTCCCAGTTTTGGAGATCATTTCAAAAGGGACTTGGTACTCAGGTCAAGCTTAGCATAGTGTTTCATCTGCAAACTGATGGTCAGGCGGAGTGGACTATTCAGACTCTCGAGGACATATTGAGAGCATGTGTGATTGACTTCAAGGGTAGTTAGGATGATCATTTTCCTCTCATTGAGTTTGCGTATAACAATAGTTATCATTCTAGTATTCAGATGGCTCCATTTGAGGCTCTCTATGGGTGTAGGTGTAGATCACCTATTGGTTGGTTTGAAGTCGGTGAAGCTGCAATGTTAGGGACGGATTCAGTCCATGAGGCCGTGGAGAATGCTCAGCTTATAAGGGACAGGTTAAAAACAGCTCAGAGTTGCCAAAAGTCCTATGCGGATGTGAGAAGGAGAGAACTTGAGTTTGAAGTCGACGATTGGGTGTTTCTAAAGGTGTCTCCCATGAAGGGAGTGATGAGGTTCGAAAAGAAAGGGAAACTCAGTCCTCGTTATGTTGGCCCGTACCGGATTGTGAAATAGGTTGGCAAGGTAGCATATGAATTGGAGTTGACCTCAGAACTAGCCTCAGTCCATCTAGTTTTCCTTGTATCGCTCTTAAAGAAGTGTTTGGGTGATCCAGCTCTAGTTGTTTCGGTGGACAGTGTCGATGTGAAAGACAGCCTTACTTATGAAGAGGTTTCGATGGAGATATTGGATCAGCAGGTTCTTAAGCTAAGGAACAAAGAAGTAGCTTCAGTTAAGGTTTTATGGAGGAGTTAGAATATTGAGGGAGCTACATGGGAAGCCATAGCAGATATGATGGCTAAATACCCGTATTTATTCCCTTCCGGCTCAGTTTCTTCTTGAGGTATCAGCTTCCTCTTTAGTACTCTATTTAGTTTCATGTTCATCTCTCTTACCTTAGTTTTTTTCATGTAAATTGATGTAAGTGTGGTTCGTGAATTCAATTCAGTCATGTAGTTCAAATCGAAGTCAGTCATTCCATCAGTTTTCAGCATGTATGTTCAGTATTTGTGTATGATGATTGCATTTCTCTACTTTTCTGTATAGTTTTCAACATTCAAGGACGAATGTACCCAAAGGGGAGATGTTCTAATACCCGGAAAGCCCTAAAATTAGACCCAGGAGTTAAAGCGGAGAAAACTGAATTTTCTGCACCAAATCACAGGACGAGTCGTCCCTTGACCCGTGGGGTAGGCCACGAGTCGTGGGGTGAAGATTGGTTGTGGTTTGGAATCTTGACTTTGGGGTGACCACGAGTCGAGGTCAGCACCATGACTTGTTAAGTCAGTCGTGGTCAAGGATGATATGAAGGAAGAAGAAAATGGCCAGTGTACCTAATGGATTGGTCACCACGAGTCATGGTGTCCCCCTTGGTGACACCGCAATTGCTTTTTGGCACTGAAAAGGATGGGAGGTGAACACGAGTTGTGGACACTGGCAACAATTCGTTAAGTGCCTCATGGTGACCATCAAGATGTAATTTCCAATGAAGACCATGAAAGTAGACCACGAGTCATGGCCAAGGACGACGACTCATACAGTCTCTCGTGGGACTGGCAGTCTTTTTTTCTCTGCGAGTTTATTAAGGGCTTTTCCATAATTCTTATACTAAAGCCTAAACTACGTTATTTTAAGTCCAGAATAGAGTGTATTAAGATGGGTTAATTCATTCTAACCTATTCAAAACTCATGCGTGAAAGTTTAAGGGTTTAGAGAGTAATCAAGCATAGTTCATCAAGATTCTTCCTTAATTCTTCTTCAATTTCCTTTGGGTGTTCAAGGAAGAGGGTAAAATCAACTTACCCAGGTATGTGAGGCTAAGAATGAGGGTCCCTTTCACTCTCATGCCCTAAACTCTTCTCAAATTTCATGAATTCCAATTCTAAAAGTCAAGTTTCATGATCTATGAGATTTATGTTAATTCTTGTGAATTTCGATATGATCTATCAATGGGTCAATCTCCTTCATGTATTAAATTATATTTTATGATCTATGAAAAACTTTTATGACTATTTTGAAAATAAATTGATTGATTTGAGTTTAAATCCAACTATGCCTAATTATGTATGTTTTTATGAAAAGTCAAGTTATGATTTCGCTATGATCTTGATCTAAATTATCCCAACTATGATCTATGCTTTGTGATATCATTTCTCTCAAGAACTTATCATGGATTTATGAGATATCAATTATATATAGATTTTAGAAGAATGCATGAATTTCATGATTTATAGATTAATGATTATGGCCGACTCACGGGCCTTATTTCATGGCTAGTTCACGTATTTCAAGCATGCTTATGATTATGATGATTTAACTAGCCCATAAATCTAATTTATGTTTTCTCTATTATCCTATGAGAATTTTATATATTTCGGGAGTAGTATTTAACACTGAGTAGACCCGAAGTCCAAGCATACCCGAGTTTCAGAACTACGCGCCAACGTAGCCATGATGGGACCTCTTTTGCGACTGTCCGTTTTGCCTGAATGGGCATTTCATGAGTGATATCACGCCTCTTTTCATGGTTCTACTCTTGGAAAGGTACGAACACCCTCCCGACTAGGGGTTTGCAGGTCGGGCTCCATGTGTGCTCATATGAGGTATGTCGGTTATAAGAATCTCCCATTGTTCCTCATGACTTATGCATGGTTATGATTATGTACTTTAGCTCAAGTCATGTTTAATAAAGCCTTTCTCTTATGATTATGAGCATGATTAATTTATAAATATTTTGAAAACCTTGAGCCCTTATGTTTACATTATGATATTTACGTTATGATCATGTTGTCCTACTCTTATGAACTCTTATATATTTTAACTGTCCGTTTTACTTACCTTGCATATTTAGTACATTTCAAGTACTGAACTCATACTTTATGTTGTATCGTCTTATGATACAGGCTCCGACATCCAGGATCAATCCCGCTGATAGTCAGATTCCCGGAGTTAGCTTTCCCCAGCCTCAGTTGGTGAGTGCTCATCTTGCGAGGGCCCCTTTCTTATTAGTTGTATTACGTCTTTTCAATTTCAGATTCTAGTAAGTTAGTTGGGATCTTGTCCCATCAACTAGTCAGTGTTAGAGGCTTTTTCGGACAATGTTGTATTTCAGCTTTAGACTTGTGCATGAAATCAGATGTGATGTTTTGTTTATACTTCCGCTATAATATTTATGATGATCTTCCGCTTATATATGATTTAGTTAGATGTATGTTCATGTTATGGGTCGACTTGGAGCCTCTCGGGGTTTCTTGTCCCGTTTCTCAATCCAGGCCAATGTTCGGGTCGTGACACTCCCTCTTTAAGATACTATTTGAAAATAATTTGAAATAAAAATATCTATCTTAAAATAGTTGTATATCATGCAAAGAGAATATTGAATTTCAAAAAAGAAAAACCAATCAAATTCCGAATGATTCTAGTGGTTTTCATGCTTTGAAAAAGTAAAATGAATCATGTGTACATCTAAAAATGTAGACCCTATTTCTTGTCTTCAAAAGATTATTAGAATTTATTTTTTCTAATTATTATTTTAAAGTACCATATACGCTTTCTTTTCTTTTCTTAAGTAGTGTAATATCTAATCTAATTGCCTATTTTACTACTTCTTTCATTTAATAACATATTTTCTATTTTTAATATTTACTAAAATAACTAATTTAATATAAAAAGTTATTATTCTAAATTTTAAAATATGATTTATTATTTTAAAATTTTTTAGCTTTATTTTTATTCTAATAAATATAGAAATAAATTAGTGTAATAAAATAAATAGTATATTAAATTGAGATAAGGGAACAAATAAGGATAACTTAATTAAATTATTATTTTTAATAATAATTAAAGCATAAAATATAACAGGATAAATAGAATGAACCAGATGGAATATTTTAAAATTAAGGTAAACTAGAAATATTCATTAGATTTTAAAATAATAATTAATTCACTTAAACAGATGATCAAGTTTGGATTATGTTTCATTTTTAAATATTTTAGATTAATTTAAATTGTTGAATTAATGTAAGTTTGATTTAATTTTTAAGTTATTGAATCAAATTTTGATATAAAGAAGACGTATTTCTTGAGTCTAATTTATGTATATTCATAATTGAATATTTTATACTTTTAAATTAATTAAATCAAAATTCAATTAATTATAATTGATAACTTACTTTATTTTTCAAGCTATCAATTAATGCTTAATATTACTCTCCTTTTTGTCTAAGTAAAATTGGGAAAAGAAAATTCTTTTTAAGAAACTTGTCTCTCTTTAAAATATTAATAAATTCCATAAAAATATTATATTTGAGAAATTTGAGTATGAATTATGATCATGTTTTGAACATACAACTTAATAACAATTACAGAAGTAAATGAATTTTTCTTTTCTTTGCTTGTGAATACTTATTTTCTTGGGAAATATAATTACTTAATTATCAAAAAAAAAATACATAAACAATTAACATTGTTAAGAACAAATCTAAAAATAAATTTAACCAAATTACTATTTAGAAAAAAAATTAAGAAAAATTTAAATAAATTTAAAATTTGTAAAAATAAATTTTAAAAAAAAGATAAATAAGCGAATTACTATTTAGAAAAAAATGATAAAAATAACAAATGCATAATTATAATATGAAAAATTACATAACCAATTAATATTGATAAGAATAAATTTAAAAATAAAGGCTCATGATTGTTATATAATTCTATTAAATCTAATAAATAAATTATCTATGAATCCTAATAAACTTATTCTATTATGTAATAGTAAAATGCAAATTAAATGTTAGATCCTAAGTGTTTTATAGTTTAAAATGAATGTTTCAATAAATGATACCAACAATTCTTGAAAATATTTACGGGTTAAATTACTTTAAAATAGTATTTTATTTATGCTAAAGTTTTGATTGAGATAAATAAATTATTGATCAAAATACAACATAATATTTTCATGAATAATCTTTTAATTTTTTTCAAAAATGAACAAAATAGTAGAGATATGGTAAAGAAATCTTTATAGAAAACTAATCTGAAGTTTGTAATCAGTTATATTGGGTTCATGCACGGGCCTTAAATTATCTAGCATTATTTTATACGCTTTATATATACTACATATACACTATTTTACAACTACTTTACATTTAATATTTTTCAAATTATATACGTATATCTTGTATATTATAAGTATGTCATTTTTATATACATATGCATATTATTTATATTTTCTACATGTCTCGCACATTTTTAACTACAAGATCCTTTAAATTATTTTACCACATTTTTCTCACTTTATTTAAACTATTACTTATTACTCGCAATTGCTCCTTTTGATGCAGCGGAACCATGGAAATTAGGATCTCAAGACGCAGCAAAACCTATAATGCAAGGAATAACAGATTTACATCACGCTTTCAAAATTCTGTGACTCTCAGTCATCTATCTTCTTTTCACCAGAAAATTCTGGTTTGGAGGGAGAATCGAAAAAAAGAAAAAAAAGTGTATATATATATATATATATATATATATATATATATACATATTACAGGACCTCCTATAACTGCAAAAAATTCTTTGGTAAGGAAATCTGGAATAGAGTTGGAGTTCCCTTTGATATATTCTATATCAAAATCAAAAATAGATAAAATAGCTTGCCATCTAGCAAATATATATTTGGAGGCAAGATTTTGAACATCTTTTTGTAAACGGATTTTGCAGCTTTACAGTCAATTCGTAATAAAAAAGTTTTGGTTTAACAAATCTGCTTGAAATTTTAAAATGCAGAAAACAATTGCAAAAATTTCTTTTTAAATTGTTGGATAATTTTGTTGGGCCTTATTCCAATGTTTTGATGCAAATGCAATAATATGCTCCTTATCATTTTTTTCTTTGTTTTAAACTGCCACCATAACCAATGTCTGATGCATCTGTTTCGACTATTTTGAATATAGAGGGATCAGGAAGAGATAGACAAGGAAGATGCTTAATCCTCTGCTTGATTTCTATAATAGTATTGGTATGAACATAGGCACATGGAGGCGAAGGCTTTTTTAATCTATCATGGAGGGGTCTTCGCAAACTGCTAAGCCCTGGAATAAAATATGCTACACAATTAACACACCCTAAGAATCTTTGCTGTTGTGTTTTCTCTAAAATCTGATCGGAAAATTTTTCAACAAATTGGATAGATCTTTGAATGGGGATGATAGTATCCTGTTAGATATTATGCCCAAGAAAACGAATGTTAATTTGGAAAAGTCTATACTTGGTTTGGACAAGACTAAGCCATTTTCTTTGATTACATTGAAGAAAGTTTTTAGGTGCTTGAAATGTTGATTAATGTTTATGGAGAATACCAGAACATCATCAATGTAAATAATTATAAACTTTGAGAAGGGATTGAAAATGTCATTCATTATTTTTTGGAATTCTGAAGGGGCATTGTTTAGTCCAAAGAGTATGACATTCCATTCATATTGCCCGAATGGTACTGTAAAAGCAGTTTTGTATCGATCTCTTGGATCAATCTGGGTTTGCTAAAAGCCCGACTTTAAATCGAACTTTGAGAAAATTGTGGCGGCATGGAGTCGCTAGAGTAAATCTTTCTTGTTGGGAATAGGATACCAAATCCAACGGAGGGCAGTATTTAGAGGTTTAAAATTGATGACTAAGCAAGGGATGCCTCGCTCAATTTCGAAACTTTTATTCACATAAAAGACAACACAACTCCAAGGGAATTTGCTTGGAGAGATGATTTATTTGCGAAGGAGATCATTGATCTCTTCTTGACAATGGATTGTTAGCTTATTGTTCATTTGTATTGAGCGAGTATTTGTAGGAATTGTTTTTTCATCAAAGTCAGGTTCGTAAGGAAGCCTAACCATGTGCTTTTTGCGCTTCCAGAAGGCTGTGGGTAAATCTGCACAGAGTTCTTTTTGAATTTGTGTTTCAAGGACCTTGATTTTTGATTGAAGGAGAGGTTCCTGAGGTTGCTGCTGTAACCTATGGAAAGCTAGTTTTTCCTTGAGGAAGTTAATATGGGCTTCCTTATGCTTCAAGGTAGACAAGATTCTTCTTACTGGGGGTTTGTCAAAAGGAAGGGAAATGTTATTAGATTCGATTTCGATTCCTCGATGAGTGACCCGGAATGGGATGAGCTCTTTAATGAAAGGAGTGCCTAAAATTACAGGATTAGTAATGTCTTTCACTAGTACAAATGAGGTAAAAGCTGATAAAGTAGAATTTCCTATGGAAGATCTTACTTCGACATCAAAGAGCTTGTAGCTGATTCCTTAATCTATTGTCATTAGCAGCTCTAAGGGTCTCTTTGGTTTTCTCAAAGTATTTGGTTGGGATAAGTCCTTCTTGGACACAATGGAGGTCTGCACCAGTATCAAAAAGGGCAATAGTGTCTAGAATGAATGATTTGTTGACTATTAAGATTACCCTAGTATGTCATCTCCTTATGGAGATTCTCGAGAGATAATTGATAAAGTCTCCTTTTTCAGTCTCATGATTTGGTTTTTCAACTTCTGTTTGTCCAGGAGGATCATCCATGGTAGAGAATTGTTGAAGGACAATCCGATCTAGTTCTTGCATAGCTTTGATTTGTCGGATTTCTTCCTTAAGGAGTACTATTTCTGATTGAAGATCTTGAACAGTTACTACCTTTGGTTTGCTAGAAGGAAATCTGTTCAAAACATCAGTGATATTGTAGGTGTTTGCTATGTGAGGATGAGAAAAAATATTGGAGGAAGATGTGGAGGGTCTATCTAGAGTCTTTTTGAGTTGATCTAGATAATGTCTTTTTTGATCTGGATCTTGTAAGTTGCTTATAACCTCTAGGAGAAGATCTTGTTCTTTTGAGAGAACATTGACTTCAGGTTGGCTATTTTGGTCGCTGCAAGATGCAACACCAGCACAAAACCATAGAATACTACTATTTCTCAAATCCAACAGTTCTCGAGTGTAGCGGTATTCATCTCCTTCCAAAGATCTATTAGCCAAAGAGTCTCTTCTGCCTATTCAGCACAATCTGAAATTCAAACTGCTAGACATTCAGTTTCTTCATTCCCCTCTAGAGTTGAGATGGTAAACTTCGAATCAAGAATCCCTCAAGCCACATATTCGGTGGAAAGTCCTCCCACAACTGAGGTTAATGATGACCAACCCCAATCCCCTACTTACTCATCCCTAGATGGTGAACTGGGAGTTTTGATGCAAGATTTTCAAATTGATAAAGAAACACTTCGGAAAGAGTTCTACTATATATATATATATATATCCCGTATATCACTCTCATATATTTTATGTATATCATCTATATATTTTGTATATTTCATGTATTTTTAATTACAAATTATTTTCAAATCATCTGTAATCCATTTTAATCACTTCTATTAACAACCTTTTAGAAAATAATAATGATATAGGTTAATCCCTTAAAGTATCTTAAATTAAATTTAAGAACTATCTTCAAATCAACTCCGATGGGTACCTAACACCTTTTCTTTGGAGTAAATAAAACTCTTACCTAGAGTTCCAATGGTTTTCGCAGACTAAAATAGAGTTTACATTTTTACAAATGATTTTTCTACATTTTTTCTAAAGCTTAGGTGGAAACTCTAAACCTTTTTTGAACCAGGTAGAGGAGCCGGACATTGCAAACATATTTTGACCAGGTTTAAATAAGGGTGCGACACTAGCGATACCTACAGATTCACAACTACAACTACAAGATTGAAATCAAGAAGATAAGAAGCTTACCAAGCTAGACAAAGCGAACACAACCATCAAACATCTCTAAAATGCGACAAGACCACGAGCTATACAGTGTAATCAATGATGTAGGCTTGAAAATAAATTTGGATCATAGATTTATTTTCAAAATCATCAAGAACCCTTAGAAAACCTAGGAGAAAGGGTTTCTATTGCTCTATATTCTGGAATTTATGAGTTAGAATGCTAATACCAACCAAAGTGAATATATATATATATATATATGTATAACCTGCTCGATTGCACTATCATAAAGTAGGATGCACCCGGTAAGCCAATAATCTGGCTTTCTAGGTTTTTATCCAATGTTCGATGCTTCAAATGCAACTTCGACCCCTAACTTTCCCTCAACGTACATCATGTATCCATAAAACTAGACTTGTACATTCAAAATCTAATGATAAAAGTGATCTAAATACATGGGGTGTTATATCCTTCCTCAGTTAGAAACATTCATCCTCGAATGCCGATGATAAGCATGAATTCGTTCTAAAAGACATCGCAGCACAACTAAACTTACATATTCAATTAGAACCTGTGGGTACACAACATAATGACTCCAAATGACACAACCCAACCCTGGACCTTCCAAGGTTTAACACAACTCTAACGAGTAATTAAATAGAGGATCATACCTTCTGTCATAATCTGGTTCTGATACCACCAAGGCGGTCACAGGGCTTGGACACCGACGGGCAAGGCAGTGAGATTGCAGGAACAATAGTTTTTCTATGAAGGAGGACTGGGCTTCAATATCCCGAAGGACGGTTTGCCACAAATCCAGCTTCAACATCCCGGAGAACGGCTTGTCAAGTCAGTAGAAGAATAAATTTCATCATAGAAATAAAAGATTTCCCTACAAAAATGGGTTGGCTTCTACATCCACTCGGACGGTTTGCCAAGCTACTCAACACTGGAAAACTTTTACTCTACTTATAAATTTAGTTGTTATAAACTTCGAAAAACTATTGTACATGTAACAAGCTGATATGTCCGATGTTTCGAAGCCCTATACTACTTCAAGAATTAGGCATATCATGCCTTTTGAAAGGAAAAACAAGAGAGAATTTAGCAAACCCTCATATTATTGAACATAGGAAATATTTACAAGACTCCTTCAAACTTCGTTGATGTAATACCCCAGAAGTGTCTAAGACTAGACCCAAAAATTTTAAAAAGGAAGTTGGCAAAATTTTGGAAAATTATCACAAAACGGATCATGTAACGGATAGTTGGTTCCACCAACGATCCATAGGAGGTGTTCGTGGTAAGGTACAGCAGGGTCTAAGTGGGGAGTAACAGGTCAAGGAATGACTCGTGGTTTGATGTCACGAGTCATTGTTGGTGGTTGTGGTGAGACTGGTCCTTAGTCTAGGAGGAAGTAACGGGTCATAGTACGACTCGCTGTGAGTAACAATGGATCGTGGTAAGTAACCGTGGGAAGGAGTAGGAAAATCTCCAATCGAGGTAACGAATGGAAACCATGACTCATTGAAAGGAGGCACGAGTCGTGGTGTGGCTCGTGGGAAGGCCTAGGTGCAAGTCGTCAGAGGGAAGTAACGGGAGCATCCAACGGACCGTCATTTGATGTAATGACTCATCCTGTCGAGTCGTGGTGTTGGAATCTGAGAAGTTAAGATTTGGTAGTGGGTGTAACGGACGGATACCACGAGTCATGGTATCCAGGCATGACCGGTAGGATCGGTCGTTGTCTCTGCCAGTGCAGATTTTTTAGGAAATTCATTAAGGCTATTTTCGTCATTCCTAAGTCCTAAAGTCCTAAACTACGTCATTTAAGGCACGAAATGCAGTGTTTTATGAGGGGAAAATCTATCTTAGGCTCATTCACATCCATGCATGCATATTGAAGGGGTTTAGGAGGTGATCAAGTTACATTTCTTCAAGCTTTCCTTCAATCCTTCATTAGGCTTTCAAGGAGTGGTAATATCAGATCCCCAGGTATGTAGGGTTATGAATGGGTGAATCCGTTCACACCCATACACAATTTCTCTCTAAATCATGAAAATTCCTATGTTGATTCTATGGGGTTTTAACCAAAGACATGAAATTCCTAATACTCTACATGGGTATGATCTAAATGAGTTTTTTATTATTGATGGGCAAGTCTTACATTATTTTTCATTAAAATCATATTTCAAGCTTTATAAATTTAATTACCCATTTATAAGAAGTTTATGAAAGTTGAGATTTATGATGAATGTTCATGTATGATGAGATATTAATGATGAAAAGCATGTTTTCAAGCTACCCATGTTTATAATCATGTTTTCAAGTGAATTGGGTATTTTCAAGCATGTTAAAGTATTAGGCAATGCCCACATGTTCAAGTATGATTTATGATTTATGATATGGATTTCATGATTGATCGATTTATGACGTTGGCCGATTTATGGGCCCTTGATTCATGGATAAACATGTATGTAAATGGGGATCAACGTTGTTAATGTTTATTTGGCCATGTATCTCATGAATGACGTTTGTGATTTACATACGAGCCTAAAGTGCATGTTTTTGGGAGCAGTGTCTAGCATCGAGTAGCCCGACGTTCAAAGGACTATGCCGATGTCTCATAACTATGTGCCATCATAGGTTCATATTGATACATTACATTGTTAATGTATCCCCTCTTTCGTGATATCACATATTGCACGTCCTTTCCTAACAAGCCTGGGACGACTCTACCCACTTTAGTGAGATAGTTGGGGCATCATGTAAGGCTCTACCATGATGGTGTCGGTTATGATGAGTCCTCCCAATGTTCCTCGTGATTTATGCGTGGTTATATTCATATTATTTGGCTTAAGTGACGTTTAATAAAGCTTTTCTCCTATTATTATAATTATGCCTGATTTACGAATGTTTTGAAAATCTTGAGCCTTATGATACATTTTGATATTTATGTTATAGCATGTTGTCCCACTCTTATGAACTCTTATGTATTTTAAATGTTTGTTTTACTTACCTTGCATACTTGGTACATTCCACGTACTGACCACATACTCTATGTTGTATCGTTTCATGATATAAGCTCCGATCTTCAGTCCCAGCATAGTCATTAGCTCGTTCTCGGAGTTAGCATCCAGTTCATTGGTGAGTCCTCATCTCTCCAGGACTAGTTGATATCAGTTATCCTTTATGTTCAGTTTTCTAGACTTGTCAGGTTAGTTGGGGGAGTTTTCCCATCAACCCATCAGATATGTTAGAGCCTTTCAGACTTTGAGAAGTATTCAGCTGTCATGTATGAAGTGCATCTCGGTTCCTATGTTATTTCATGATTATTCCTCCGCCATGCTATTATGTTGAGTATTTCGCCTATTTGATTGAGTTTGATGTATGTTCATTCCATGGGTCGACTTGGAGTCTCTGGGGCTCCTTGTCCCATGTTGCAATCCGGATCTATGTTTGGATCGTGACAAACTTGGTATCAGAGCAATAGGTTTGAAGTGTCCTTGGGTGTCCGAAAGCCTCGTTAAGTAGAGTTTTTTTCATAGGTGTAAAGCGCACCACGCTTACTATGAAGAGGCTACAAGACGTTTAGGAAATGTTTCCTTCTTTCATAATCTATGTCGTGCGATGAAATGTCTCCCTATCCTTCTAAAAAGTGCTATTCTCGATTGCAGAATCATGGCTACCCGTAGAGTTAACGGTAGAAGGAATGGGAATGGAAATGGCCACAAGGATGGCAACGGAGACGGGAACCAACAAGCCCACCAGTCCAGGAGCACCTTGCACCGGAGCCAATTGCCCATGCTGAATTTCAAGCAGCCATTCAGATGCTAGCACGGCCTTAACCGCCCAGGTCAACCAGCAAGTAGTGGCACATGTCCCACAGAACGGGAATGCAGCGGTGGCACGAGTTAGAGATTTATTGAGGATGAACCCACCAGAGTTTCTTGGGTCCAAAATGGATGAGGATCCACATGAGTTTATCGATGAGATTGTGAAGATCACCCAAGTCATGGGGGTGAATGGAGTAGAGTGTACTGAGTTGTCCTCATGTCAGTTGAAAGGGGTCGCACACATCTGATTTCGATAGTGGAAAGATAGTAGGGCCACTGGAGCAGGCCCTGTCACTTGGGAGGAGTTTCATGTTGCTTTCCTAGATTGGTTCTTCCCTCGTGAGATGAGGGAGTTGAAGGCAGCCGAGTCCGTGAATCTTAAGTAGGGGAAGATGACGGTAGAGGAGTATGCCCTTGAGTTCACATGCTTATCAAAGTACGCCCCATAGTTAGTGGTCGATTAGAGGGCGCGAGTGAGCAGGTTTGTTCATGGGGTGGCGAACTATTTGGACAAAGATTGTAGGACCGCTATGCTCCACTGGGATATGGATTTCCCTTGGATAGTCTTATATGCCCATCAGATAGAGGCAGCGCATATAAGGGAGAGAGAGGCCAAAAGGGCCCGGATAGACAATTATGGATTCACTTAGTAGAGATCGAACGGTGGTCACTGCCCTCATATTTAGCAAAGGTCACTAGCCCCAGAACCATCATCTGCCAGTGTTCCATCCAGACCCAAGTGTGATCAGAGGAGCAGTGCCTTTGTTTCGAGGGACCATAGGGGCATGCAGGAAGAGTGCACATTTTCATCCTACGGGAAGTATGGCAAGAGTCATGTTGGGGAGTGTTTGCTCGGCTCAGATATCTATTATGGGTGTGGAAGATTCAGCCATATGCGCCAAGCGTGTCCATTGGCTAGATGGGGTGATGATAGAGGCCATGCACAAACTACCAGGTCAGCAGTAGCTCCAGCACGCTCAGCTCCACAGGGGGCATTCACTAGTGGGGGTGGCAGGCAGCGCCAAAATAGATTCTATGCCCTCGCCTCACGTCAGGAGCAGGAGACTTCACCGGATGAGGTTACTAGTATGTTACAAGTGTTTTACCTTGATATTTATGCTTTGTTAGATCCAGGGGATCTTTTGTGATACCTTATATTGCTAGTAGATTTGTAGTTAGTCTCGAAATTCTGTCAGAACCATTCTCAGTCTCTGCTCCATTGGTGATTCAGTTGTAGCTAGGAGGGTGTATAAAAGTTGCCCGGTCACAGTATTGCAGAAAGTCACCTCCGTGGACCTAGTAGAGTTAGCCATGACTGACTTTTATATTATTCTCAGCGTGGATTGGTTATATGCATGTTATGCTTCCGTTAATTGTAGAACCAATGCGGTGGAGTTCCATTTTCTGGGTGAGTCAGTTTAGGAGTGGAAGGGTAGTTCAGTCGTGCCTGTAGGTCATTTTATTTCCTATCTTAAGGCCAGGAAGATGATTTCTAAGGTTTGTGTATACCATCTAGTTAGGGTTAAGGATGTTGATTCCGAAACCCCGACTATCCAGTCAGTCCTAATAGTATGTGAGTATCCAAAAGTTTTCCCAGATGATCTACCGGGAATCCCTCCCGAGCGGGAGGTTGATTTTGGTATCGACCTTCTTCCCGATATGCAACCTATATCTATTCCTCCTTATAGAATGGCCCCATTCAAGTTAAAAGAGTTAAAGGAGCAGTCGAAGGACCTATTAGATAAGGGTTTCATTAGATCGAGCAAGTCCCCATGGGGTGCACCAATTCTCTTTGTACGAAAGAAGGATGGTTCTCATCGTATGTGTATTGATTATCAACAATTGAACAAGGTCACTATCAAGAATAGGTATGCTCTACATAGAATTGATGATTTGTTTGACCAGCTTCAGGGTGCCAAGTGATTTTCGAAGATAGATCTCAAATCCGGGTAGCATCAGCTCAGAGTTCGAGAGAGCGACATCCCGAAGACAGCCTTCAGGATGCGGTATGGTCATTATGAGTTTGTAGTTATGTATTTTGGACTAACGAATGCTCCTGCAACTTTTATGGACTTGATGAATAGGGTTTTCAATCCATACTCGGATATGTTCGTGATTGTGTTTATTGATGACATCCTGATATACTCTCGGAGCGAGGAGGAAGATGCAGCTCATTTGAGGGTGGTGCTGCAGACTCTTAAGGATCGCCAGCTATATGCTAAATTCAACAAGTGCAAGTTTTGGTTGAACTCAATGGCATTTTTGGGCCATGTGGTGTCAAGTTAGGGCATAAAGGTAGACTCACAGAAGATAGAGGCAGTAAAGAACTGGCCTAGATTGGTGAGTCCTTCTGATATCAAAAGTTTCTTGGGCTTAGTTGGCTACTATTTGAGGTTTGTCGAGGGGTTTTCATCTATTGCATCACCGTTGACTAAACTTACCCAGAAGAAGGTAAAGTTCCAATGGTCGGAGGCTTGTGAGAAGAGCTTCCAAGAGCTGAAGGCTCGAATCACCTCAGCACCAGTGTTAACCTTACCTGAGGGTACCGATGGCTTCGTGGTGTATTGTGATGCTTCAAGGATCATACTTGGGTGTGTATTTATGCACCACGAAAAAGTTATAGCTTACGCTTCTAGACAGTTGAAAGTGCATGAAAAGAACTACCCGACCCATGATCTCGAATTGGCAGCAGTGGTGTTCGCCTTGAAAATATGGAGACACTATTTGTATGGGGTCCACATGGATGTGTTTACGGACCATAAGAGTCTACTATATGTGTTTACTCAGAAGGATCTCAATCTTCGGCAAAGGAGGTGGTTGGAGCTACTTAAGGATTATGACATGAGTCTCTTTTATCATCTGGGGAAGGATAATGTAGTAGCAGACACACTTAGTAGACTCTCCATGGAAAGTGTGTCCCATGTAGATGAGGGGAAGAAGGAGCTTGTAAAAGACGTGCATCGACTTGCAAGGTTGGGAGTTCATTTGGTCGATTCAACTTATGGCAGTGTTATAGTTCAAAACGGATCAGAATCATCCTTGGTGACTGATGTAAAAGCTAGACAAGATGAGGACCCTATTTTGGTAAAGTTAAAGGAGGCCATTCAAAATAAGAAGGTAGAGGTCTTCTCCAAAGGGGGAGATGGTGTGCTTCGATACCAGAGTCGTTTATGTATACCGGACATTGATGATTTGAGAAATCGAATGTTGCATGAGGCTCACGGTTCCAGATATTCGATACATCCAGGTGCCACCAAGATGTACCATGACTTACAGGAAGTCTATTGGTGGAATGGAATGAAGAAAGACATCACAGAATTTGTAGCTAAGTGCCCAAACTGTCAGCAGGTGAAGGTGGAGCACCAAAGACCCGGAGGTGTGCTCCAAGATATTTCCATTTCTACTTGTAAATGGGAAGAGATCAATATGTACTTCATAACTGGGTCGCCTTGCACTCGTCGGCAATATGACTCCATTTGGGTTGTTATAGACAAGTTAACCAAAGCCGCTCATTTTCTACCAGTCAAAACCACTGATTCCGCAGAGGATTATGCCAAACTATACATCGGAGAGCTAGTTCGATTTCATGGAGTGCCCTTTTCCATCATATCGGACAGAGGTACCCAATTTACCTCTCAGTTTTGGAGGTTGTTTCAAAAAGGACTAAGTACTCAGGTTAAGCTCAGCACAGCATTGCACTAGCAAACAGATGGTCAAGCGGAGCGGACAATTCAAACTCTCAAAAACATGTCGAGAGCATGTGGGAATGACTTCAAAGATAGTTGGGATGATCATTTGCCTCTTATCGAGTTTGCATACAATAACAACTACCATTCTAGTGTTTAGATGGCTCCATTTGAGTCTCTCTATGGTGGAGATGTAGATCGCCTATTAGCTTATTTGAAGTTGGTGAAGCTGCAATGATAGGACCAAATTCAGTCCATGAGGCTATGGGGAAGGTTCAACTCATTCAGGATAGGTTGAAGACATCTCAAAGTTGCCAAAAGTCCTATGCCGATGTGAGAAGGAAAGAACTTGAGTTCGAAGTGGATGATTGGGTGTTTCTAAAGGTGTCTCCCATGAAGAGAGTGATGTGGTTTGGAAAGAAAGGAAAACTCAGCCCTTGTTATATTGGCCCCTACCAGATTGTGAAACGGGTAGGCAAGGTGGCATATGAATTGGAGTTGCCCTCAGAATTAGCTTCCGTGCATCCTGTTTTCCATGTATCACTGTTAAAGAAGTGTTTGGGTGACCTAGATCTAGTTGTTCTGGTGGACAGTGTTGGTGTGAAAGATAGACTTAGTTATGAGGAGGTTCCGGTGGAAATACTAGATCGTCAGGTTCGAAGGCTGAGAAACAAAGAAGTAGCTTCAGTCAAGGTTTTATGGAGAAATCAGTAGGTTGAGGGAGCTAAGTGGGAAGTCAAAGCAGACATGATGACTAGATACCCACATTTATTCTCTACCAGCTCAGTTCAAGCTTGAGGTATCAGTTTTGCCCCAGTACTCTATTTAGTTTTCATGTTTGTTGATGTGCCCAAGTTTTTTTATCTCAAAGTATGTAAGTATGATTTATGAATTCAGTTCAGCTATGTATTTGAATCAGAGTTAGTCATTCTGTCAATTTTCAGCTTTTGTATGCTTTCCCACATTCAAGGACGAATGTTCCCAAGGGGGAGATATTGTAATACCCCGGAAGTGCCTAAGACTAGACCCAGAAATTTAAAAATGGAAGTTGGAAAAAATCTAGAAAATTATCATAGAACGGGTCATGTAACGAATTGTTGGTTCCACCAACGATCCGTAGGAGGCATTCATGGTGGGCTACAGCAGGGTCAAAGTGGGGAGTAACGGGTCAAGGAACAACTCGTGGTTTGATGTCACGAGTCATTGTTGGTGGTCATGGTGAGGCTAGTCTTAGTCTAGGAGGAAGTAACGGGTCATAGGACGACTCGTCGTGAGTAACAATGGATCGTGGTATGTAACCATGGGAAGGAGTAAGAAAATCTCCAGTCGAGGTAACGAATGGAAACCACGACTTGTTGGAAGGAGGCACAAGTAGTGGTGTGGCTCGCGAGAAGGCCCAGATACATGTCGTCAGGGGAAGTAATGGGAGGATCCAATGGACTGTCGTCTGATGTAACGACTCGTCCTGTCGAGTTGTGGTGTTGGAATCTGAGAAGTTAAGATTTGGCAGTGGGTATAACGTACGGATACCACGAGTCGTGGTATCCAAGCACAACCCGTAGGATCGATCGTTGTCTCTGCCAGTGCAGAATTTTCAGGAAATTCATTAAGGGTATTTTTGTCATTTCTAAGTCCTAGGGTCCTAAACTATGTCGTTTAAGATACGAAATGCATTGTTTTACAAGGGGAAAATCTATCCTAAGCTCATTTACATCCCTACATGCATATTGAAGGGGTTTAGGAGGTGATCGAGTTAGATTTCTTCAATATTTCCTTCAATCCTTCATTGGGCTTTCAAGGAGTGGTAAAATCATATCTTCCTCAAGTATGTAGGGTATGAATAGGTGAATCCGTTCACACCCATGTCCAATCTCTCTCTAAATCATGAAAATTCCTATGTTGATTCTATGGGGTTTTAACCCAATGCATGAAATTCCTAATTCTCTACATGGGTATGATCTAAATGAGTTTTTTTATTATTGAATAATGAATCATGGGCAAGTTTTACATTGTTTTTCATTAAAATCATGTTTCAAGCTTTATAAATTTAAATGCCCATTTATGAGAAGTTCATGAAAGTGGAGATTTATGATGAATGTTCATGTATGATGAGAAATTAATGATGAAAAGCATGTTTTCAAGTTACCCATGTTTATAATTATGTTTTCAAGTGAATTGAGTATTTTCAAGCATGTTAAAGTATTGTGCAATGCCCATGCTACACCCCGTAAGTTTCTAGCATTTAGTCAGCCTATTCGCATGTTGGTTGAGAGTTTTACAATGCCATACGTACGAGGAAAGGGCCCGGGGAGAGGCCGAACGAGTGCCAAGTTGGGATTTCCTGAGAGGAGGCCGAACCAAGCTGCCCAGAGGGGCAAAGTGGCACGGAGCAGAATCAGCGCGTTAGCCAACGTGGCACGGAGCAGAATTAGTGCATTGGGTAACGTGCCATGTTGCCTTGTATGCTGCCTCAAGTATATAAGGGTCTCACACTTAGAAGTTAAGTTATAATTTATAAACCACGACCAACAAAGGATAGGGACGAAGGAAAACATATAATTTTCATCCAATTAGGCTGCTAAACGCCGTCCAAATCCAAATTAACTTCGGGTATCGAAGTATAAGGCTGTAGGGAGAATTTTTATGGAGTTAGTTTTGTGAAATTCGCCCGGCGAATCGTCGTCCCACCAAGCCAAAGTTGTTGGAATTGCTCCAAACTAGTGTCAATACGATCTCAGGCTTAAAGTAAGCATTTCTCCCTTCTAGATTCTCAAGAAATAACGAGGTTTCGACCGTGTTTCGTAAAATTGAAATATAGTTAATATTTGTATATAAAGTTTCCCTTTTTTGCCAAATTTAGTGTTAAAACTAGTCCTATCTTTTCAGTAACATGATTTAAGTTGAGAAGGGCACTTGAACACGAGCCGAAACTCTCCAGTTAATCGGTAAACAGCGATCGAGGTATGTTAAGGCATTTTCTTTTGGCAAGTTAGTTTCTTCAGCATAGTAATCTAGTATGAATCCCAGTAAAGTATGCCAGGAGTATGTTACCATGTTTAGTTGTTGTTGTTAGTTGAGACTCATAAATTGTATTATTTTCGTGACCGCCCCAGGGTTAATAGCTGTGTCACCGCCCGCCAGGAGCAAGGATACGTCGCTCTACGGAGTGGCATGTCGTCCGCAAGGGACGAAGATGGGGATCTCCGCCGAGCGTTTACGCCCGGGGTGTAGATATCAGGAGTCCTCCGGACTCAGGCACAACTATAGTCAGGGGCCGACCGGGCTCTGTTGTAGACCCAGGGGACCGTCCGGATGCTTATAGCTAGTAGTTGACTCGGTATGACCTGGATAGGGGTATATAGATTGAGGTGTACTCACTAGGGCTAATGGGGGCCCAGGTGGGTTATTCTGTGTTGATTGCACCTTCCGACTTATGGGATCCAGGTAAGGTTTATGGTTGCTTTAGTTATTGATAGTTAGACAGTAAGACGCCTCTCTTGTCAGATAAGAACCCTACCCTCCTTATCACAGTTATGTTTAAGTCCTGATTTCACTACTTTAGTCATTTTCAGTCCATTTCTTTTACTTTAGTTATTGTCAGTTATATTTCCTTACTTTCAGTTATTTAAAGTTCTTGTTTTACATACTCAGTACCTGTGGTACTGACGCCCTTTTTTGGGGAGCTGCATTACTTGCCTGCAGGTGCAGATAGACGAGGAGTAGGTCCCTCGTAGTCCCAGTCAGTCATACAAAGCCATCAACTCCTTTCTTCCGAAGCTTGTGTGATAGAGGTTTATTTCTTTTGTTTGTACAGTATGGGTAGGTCGGGCCCTGTCCCAACCATCTTATTACTCCTAGAGGCTTGCAGATTGCATTACTTCTCTATGGTTAGTTGATATCGGTCGTGTGGGGCCCATATGTGTTTTAGATTATGTGTTGGCTGTGTGGGGCCCTATTTAGCTGTTGACTGGTGGCCTTGTCGGTCATAGCTCAGCTTAGCATCGGCTTTTACTTTTCAGTTATAACTAGATATCATGGTGGCGCATAGGACTCCCTATGTTTGTTTGTCTCTAGTTAGCTGTTTATTTCCATAGGTGGCTATAGGCCTTGTCGGCCGGGGGTTGTATTTACAGCCACTATATAGCCTGTTGTTTTCTTGATTCTACAGTTAGAGCCAGCCCTGCACCAGAGGTGCTTAGGCTTAGTCAGCTCCGCAGTTCAGGTCCTAGTAGGGCACCAGGTGCTAGTCATGCCTCCCAAGGTGGGGCGTGACAGCCCACATGTTCAAGTATGATTTATGATTTACGATATGGATTTCATGATTGATCGATTTATGACATTGGCCAATTCATGGGCCCTTGATTCATGGATAAACATGTATGTAAATGGGGATCAATGATGTTAATGTTTATTTGTCCATGAATCTCATGAATGATGTTTATGATTTACATACGAGCCTAATGTGTATAATTTTGGGAGTAGTGTCTAGCACCGAGTAGCCCGGCGTTCAAAGGACTACGCCGGTGTCTCATAACTATGTGCCACCATAGGTTCATATTGATACATTACAATGTTAATGGATCCCCTCGTTCGTGATATCACATACTGCACGTCCCTTGCCTGGCAAGCCTGGGATGACTCTTCCCACTTGAGTGAGATAGTTGGGGCATCATGTAAGGCTCTACCATGATGATGTCGGTTATGAAAAGTCCTCCATTGTTCCTCATGATTTATGCATGGTTATATTCATATTATTTGGCTAAAGTTACGTTTAATGAAGTTTTTTTCCTATTATTATGATTATGACTGATTTACGAATGTTTTGAAAACCTTGAGTCTTATGTTACATTTTGATATTTATGTTATGAGTATGTTGTCCCACTCTTATGAACTTTTATGTATTTTAAATGTCCGTTTGACTTACCTTGCATACTCAGTACATTTCACTTACTGACCGCATACTCTATGTTGTATCGTTTCATGATACAGACTCTAATCTTCAGACCCAGCACCTTCATTAACTCGTTCCCGGAGTTAACATCCAGTTCATTGGTGAGTCCTCATCTCCTGAGGACCAGTTGATATTAGTTATCCTTTATGTTTAGTTTTCCAGACTTGTCAGGTTAGTTGGGGGTGTTGTCCCATCAACCCAACAGATATGTTAGAGGCTTTCAGACTATGAGAAGTATTCAGCTGTCATATGTGAAGTGCGTTTCGGTTCCTATGTTATGTCATGATTATGCTTCCTACATGTTATTATGTTTGAGTATTCCGCTTTATTTGGTTGAGTTAGATGTATGTTCATGCCATGGGTCGACTTGGAGTCTCTCGGGGCTACTTGTCCCGTTTTTCGATCCAAGTCTACGTTCGGGTCGTGACAGCTGAACTCTACCCTCCAATGTACAACCTAGCCTCCTTTATATAGGAGTTAGGAGACTACATGATATACTTTATACAAGATAGACTCGACACACTTTTCTAGATAGCCTAATGAAACAAATTTGGAAGACCTATTTACATAACTTAATAAAAACAAACTTGGCACGCTTATCTAAGCACACTTATCTATAAAGCCTAATAACAATAGACGCCTAATAAGACAAATAGCCTAATACAACAGCTAGCCTAATATGTTCAATGAAAGTCCATATGATGGCATGTGAAGTAGGGCCTATTTTTGTCTTAATAGGGGTAGTAAACATCGGTGGGATAATCTGAGGTGAGCTTCCAGAATCTCGCACACGTCATCAACCATTATCCAATGGGGTATCATGTGATGATGCTTCTGGTTGGTACGAGCATCCTTCATCCATATTCCATTGGAAGTTATGTTTGTCGTCGAAGGAACTCGTATTTTCCAAGCTCCTTTTTAATGATCTTGTGAAGTAACATTTTCTGTTAAATGTTCCTTCCATGGCATGCTCCGTATTTTGACAGCTTTGTGATGGAATATTTAACCTTATCCTTGTGATAGCCCGAGTGATCTCATCTCTAGTGATCTCGTAAGGTGCTTCATATTCCTTTGCTACTTGTTGGACTTTTTCCCAGTTAGGATGTTAATCAGTGTGATTCCATGGTGCCCATTCTTTCGGCCAAACTTCTTTTGGAATGCACTTGTTTTTCTGGAAGATAAACCTTTGTACTTCTTAATATTCTTCTTCCAAGGAAAAAATAGAGACGGGAAATTTCCAACAAAATGAGAGTTCTGGCTCGACATAGATTTTTCCATCAAATATCCTTATCTGACGACGTAGCATGAACACCTTTACATCATATGAATTTTTGAAACATTGAACCCAATATTTTTGTGGCCTGAACCACAGTAGGAATATTTCCAGAGCTGGTTCAATCTTGTCAAAATCTCGGAATACATTGCACTTGAATTCTATAAGGATATAATACTTGTGACATAAGTACCAAAAAAATTATAACAGCTCTTTTGGAAAGTTATTGGCAAATGGTATGAACACATGACAAAACGGGTATTTTGGGTTGACTCCATACGGCTTAAGGATGGATCCTTCATATTTTCTGAATACTTGTAGCTTGTAGAAAGTTCGTTGTTCTATTAGAATGGATGGATAAAATGGGTCTACATATTGAATGGATAAGTTTAGTAGATGACTTGGCAGCTTTGATAACCTGGGACCTAGCGGGTTGGCGATCATGAAAACCTGGCCAGCTGGTTGCTTCTTCTTCTTTGTTTGTTTTGGAAAAAATCTTTTTGAAAATTCCTCTGATCTGGATAGGAAATTTGTCAGGATATTATCCTTCCCATTCAAGTGCTTGACTTGAAATTCGTAAGGAGAGAATCATTGTGCCCATCTAAGAATTTGCGGATGTGGAAGTATCTTAGGATTTATCTGATCATCTCGAAAATGTCATCATGTGCATCTCGATCAGGAATTCAGTGTGGATTAAAAAGAAATTGAACTTTTTAATCCCATTCTTCACATCAAGAATTTCCTTGAAGGTGGAATGATAGTGTTGTTCCGCATCTTTGAATCATCCGCTTGCATATCCGCGTATCTTTCTATGACCATCTTTGTTCCGCATCTTTGAATCATCCGCTTGCATATCCGCATATCTTTCTATGACCATCTTTTTCCTTTGGAAGAACTACACTCCAATATTTATTGTTGGCATCAGTTTGTAATATCTTCTTTCCATCTGATGGGATATAAAGAGTCACCTGTTGAGACACTTGTTTGATTTTCTGGACTGCTTCATCTTGCTCCTTACCGCAAGCTTAGGCATCTCATGTAAGTGGAGAGATGTACGTGGAGACTTCAGGAATAAAATCTCTAACATAATTTATCACCCTTAAAAATTGTTGAAGCTGTTTTGTGGTGAAGTTGGTGTCCTAAAATTTGAGTAGCTCCTGACAAGTGTGTGGACCTAGACTGTATGCTCCATTATTGAAATGCATCCCTAAGAAATCAATCTCCTTCTACACAAGGACCATCTTCTTTGTGGAGAGCATGACTACTCCATTTGCCTTTACTATATATGAAAATGATGAAGTAAGGTGAGGTGTTCCTCTAAAGAACTACTGAAAAGCAGTATATCGTCGATGTACACTAGTGAGGTATGGAGGATAGGCTGAAAGATTTTGATCATGGCTTTTTGGAACAGAGATGGTGCAGGTTTTAGCCCAAATGGAATAACTTTCCGTTGAAGTGTTGATCAGGAATGCAAAATCCTGTCTTTGGTCTCTCCTCAGGATGAATCCTCAATTTCCAAAATCCAGATTTAAGGTCAAACTTGAAAAAATGTCTAGCTTTGGCTAAGTTTGAAAATAACGTGAGTTTATTTGGAATAGGAAATTTATCATCTTGGAGGAAGTGGTTAAGGGGTTGGTAGTTTATGACTAATCTGAGCTTAACCTCTTGTCTGCTTCGCTCTCTTATTGACGTAGAAAGCTTCACATGCCCATTGAGAGTCAGATAGTTCGATTAGTCCAAACTCCATGAGTTCTACACACTCCTTCTTTGCAAGCTGAAGGTGTTCTAGATTCATGCCAGAGTGGCTTGCTTTGGTTGGGTTGATGTTTTCATTCTTCTTGAATGGGAGTTTGATGAAAAACTCTTTATTTAGCCATAATAGATTTTTAAACTTTTTTATAAACTCCTTGTGAGATTCAGCACATGAATGCTCCATCAACTATTATTCATAATCTCCTTGATCTTCTCATCCTCAGTGATCTGGAATAGGCATGAAACTTCTGAGTATAGCTTGAATTTTTTTTTGAATGCTACTCCATAGGCTCCAATGTGGAGTCGATCCTTGAGCTATTTGTATATTTCGAACCCAATTATGATATCCTTTCCTGGGACATCTAATCCAAACAACTTTGTTCTGAACTTTAATCCTGGGAAGAACTCAATTGTGATTCGATGCTTTGTGATGACCGTGGTCGTTAAGATCCCATTCGATGCAATGTTGAGGTTTTTGAAAAGGGAAACCTATTGATTATCATGAAGAACTATTGGACTCATCAGTGATGATGTTGCACCAGTATCCATGAAGGAAATAACCTAAATCGGCTTATCTTATTTGGATGGATAAACGTTCAATTGGACTTGAGGAATATTAATAATGTTTTTGATCTCTTTCTTAGCATCTGAGATCTGGTAATGGTCATTCCTATGTTCTTCATACACATCCATGGAGAAAAGAGTGTCCTCTGATGGTTCATCTTCTAGCGATATAACTGATTCAAGATCATTGTCCTTAACATCAGCATATTCTTCTATCTCGGCAAGAAGTTGGATAGATCTTCTAGCTTGAGGACAGTTCTTTGCAATGTATCCAATCTCGTGGTAGATAAAGCATCAGTCATTCTTCTAAAACCTCCCTGGACGCGTTATCCTGAAGTATTTTGTTCGCCTAGTGATGGATCTTCTGCCGATAGGCTTTGGCCATTTGAACTTCTTATATCTTTTAAACGTGCTTTGCCTTTTAGGGGCATGGCAAGAGCAACAGGACACGGCGATAAGGTCAGTTTTGCTGCAAGCTTTATCAAGGGCTGGATTGTTGTGCATGATCTATTTCAGAACAGATATCTTCCAGTTCCAGGAAAATTGCTTGCTTGATATAGCCGACTTGGAGGATTGTGATTGACTAGAACTTTTCCTCGACAATTGTCATGGTTCATCCTACTAACATGTTTGGCAAGGATGAAACAAAGGCTTCCTTCAAACTGGCGTCTCTACCAAGTTCGAAGTATATTTTTGACATCTTTTGAAAGTGAACATCAATGACATCTCTGTCGAATGACACACACTTCATCTCGAAGAACTGTCGTCGTAGTTTTTCTTGCCTTTGTCTAGTATCCCCATAAAAGACTTCATGTAGAATTCTGACATTGAAAGCAAAGTCTTGGGACGTGAGGAAAGCATTTTTATCATGTATCCCCAGTGAGTTCCACCAATCTCTAAGGATACCGGAGAACCTTGACATGAATTTTGATAGGATTAGATACTTCTGTCGCTCTACCAGGTGTTTTTTCACCATCCAATTAAGGAAGTCTTGGATCCTTTGAGGCCATTTTGAAACCTTGACATCATCGAGAGTGAAAGTATGGAATCTAGTTCCAACCAACTTGGGCATTGGTTATTCTAGTCTCCTTTTCGGAATTGGATCATATGTCATCCCGTCTTGATCATCATCGACTTCAGAAACTTCTGGTTCTCTTGGTCGATTCATGTATATCGGTGTATTGTCTTCCTCGGAGGTGCTTAGTAAGAGATTCTCACTTTTTGTGTCTAGTGAGAGATTCTCACTTGTCTCCGAATCTTCTTCTTTAGTTTCTGCAGTAGGATCATTATCTGTTGTCTCTTCAGTACTAGATCCTAATATGTCATCTTCTTCCAAGCCATAGAGGTCCAGAACAACTTGATCTGAGATCATCAAGTTTTTCAGATTTGGCTCTTTAGAACTTTCTTCAACCTCCTTCCTTCTTTTGGACTGTTGTTTTACTGCAAGAGCATATTTTCTTTCCCAAACCCATTTGGCAATATCAAATTCAGGATGATCTTTTGATTTTTGAGTAAAGGATGTGGGCTCATGTGGGATGAAAGGAGAAGTAGTATCGGGGTGACCCAACTTAGGTGGTATGTCTATGATGACATGGGGAAAAAAAGGACTTTATAGAGTGGTTGTGGGTTCGTTGTGGCTCAAAAGGTCCGTGTTTCAATTGTTGTATTTGTTCTTTAATGTCAGCCATCTCTTTTTGTTGCTGAGAAAAGAAGTGGAAAAGTGAGGTGCCTGGTGGATAGATCTCATACTGCATATTGGTCAGTAGTAATTTCAGGGCTTTTATTAGTTTGACATGTCGAGTGGATGCCTGTTCCACTTTCTTCTCGATGTTTTCCACCTTGCTCATCATCTTGTTCTATGTGTTAGCAACGTTCTTGAAAGAAGTGCCTATATTGGTCAGCACTTTTTTCTGGCAGATTGCATTCTCTGATTGCCAATTGATATTAGCCTCTATGTCACTTGTTGGTGGCTTTTCTCCAGTGGGTAGCACAACATTTTTCTTTGGTATTTTGGTGCATGGCTTACACCTTCTTTTTCAAAGGGTTGTTGTGAGGGGAATTCTGGAGTATGACTGAAGCTGGATGGACTCATCATAAAGATTTGAGGGTTGTGAGGTTTTTTGGCTAGAGTAGGTAGAGTTGGCCAATTTTGAGGTTTGTAGGAAACAAGGAATTCATACTTTCCAGGGCAGCTCAGGAAACCAATAAACGGATTCCCATCTCCATATCGCTTACAAATTTCCTTTTCTAAACATCTTCCCTTCTTCTTTTTAGTTTTAGCTCTCTTTCCATATTGCTAGTCATATTCAACCCCACCTTCCAGTCATTCTTGACAGTTACATTCAATATCCCACGGGTAGTTCCTGGTAAAGGGATATTTGAACCACCATATGTTATGACCTTCATAATTGAATTGTTTAATCCAATCATGCTCACTCATAACAGCTGGAAGGTTCAAGTTGAATACATCTTTGTCATCTTCAGGTAAGGGTATGGATGTAGGTTGGTACATCTGAAGAGAAAAAGTTGTATTGGTTGGTCTTTCGAGATGAGAAAGGTCAAAACTTATGGCTACAGTTTTATCCTGTTTTTTGACTAAGATTGGTTCAATGGATTAAAGAGGTTCAACAAGAGGTTCTCTCATCCGCTCATAGTTGGTAACCCATAAGTCAGGAAGAATTTTGACAAGTTATTCCTTTGGTATTTTTCTGGGTATCTAGGTGCATGTAATAGTTCCGGTGGTGGTGTCTACATGTAGTAACAAAGCATCACCTCCACCCAGAAATGAAAGATCCATGGCATGATTCTGAACTCGCCAAGCTATTTGGTAGTGAAGAGTTTCTTGGATAGCATCTCTAGCTCTTGGAGTTCCTGTATTTGGACTTAGATCTTCAAGGCCTCTATCAGATATGGATCACATAGGGACATGTTGAAATTTGAAAATAATGTGACAAAAATTGTCCCAACATTCAAGGTGACCTCACTTGTACCCAAATTAACATGTTTGTACTCTTCATATCGAGTATTAAGGAGTGAAAGGCGCGCAACAACAGGTTGGCCTTTCCTTCCGTAATATGATAAGGAGATTCAGACAGCACCAAAATGAATATGGGTAAATCTTTGATTTTTCCATTTCTTTGGAAAATCATCGGGTCACCAAAAAGATGGATAACCGTGATAGTGGATTCTTGGGTGGATAGTGGATGGACTATCCACTGGCTGGCTATAGTCCACCGGGTAACATACATTCTCGAAACAAATTAACAAACGTAAGTCTAGACCTGACTCCTACAACATCAAACTTACAACATGATTTCAATCAGAAAGAAGGGTAATAATTCTAGATGTCCTATAGCCTCTTGCTTAAAAGTATGTTGCGCAATGCACACATAAAAAAGATTCTACTAAACACGTCTCATAGACTCCCTCTAACACAACCTACTTTAATACCAAGTTTGTCACACCTCAAATTCGAGGAGGCGTCCCTGGCATCAGGTTCCTCACTTAATCGAGCGAATCCTGCAACTAACCAACCACAACAAGACAGAGCTGTCAAGATTCAGCGTCCCAACAATATACAACATAATCAAAGTAACAACAGTAAAGTAGAAACAAGGCCCTCAAGTCAAACACAATATACAAGCAAGTTCTATACAAGTTGGAAAACAAGGCCTACAACAACTACACAACCCAAAATGATAGTTTATGAGCCTTTACGAGTTCAACAAGATAATGGACGATTGGGACAGGGCCCCGACCTACCCATATATACATAAAACTCCAAGGAAAAAGGGTCAAAAATACTCTTCTACTTTTGTTTATTAGTTAACTTTACCCCTAACTAGACTATCAGGACAAATATGCCTCGCCGTTAAGAAACTTAATAAAAATAACCTTATTTTTAATGATTTTTCACCATTATAATTAAAAATCCACATGTCATCTGGGTGAGATGGATGCCACGTGGTGTGTCATCTCAGCACCAAATTTATATTTATTTTTCATTTCAATTTTTGTCTCTTTTTTTTTTCTTCTTTCTCTGACTCCACCGCAACCTCCTCAACGTTGTCATCATCCTCTGGGAAACTCCTCAAATCCCCGCAAACCCTCTCAGATCTCTCCAAAAACCTCTCCCTCCTCCTCCAACCCAATCTCCTTAAAAGAAAAAGATTCAACAAAATTGTTTGATGGGATTCACCCTCTTCATGATTCTCATCATATCTTTACACAAGATTTTGTACTCAAAACTCCAATATCGCAAATCATAAGTCATTTTTTGTGTTCTTTTTAATTTTCTTTTTGACTTGTAGCCTCCTTGATCATCATCAAGATTGATTGATTATCTAAGGATTAATAAAGATTATTCAATCCACTGCAAGTGCGATTTTTTACAGCTTTATTTGCATCAATTTCTTTAGTGGAGGCCTCTGTTTTTGTTCTTGAAGATCTCTTTGACGAAGCAATTTTTCATTTTCTTAAATAAGCTTCATCCATTTCTATCTGCTCTTGCTTGCATTCTTGGCAACAAAATGGTGTATCCCCTTTGTAATCAAAACAAAAATTTCATTCCCAAACAAATCCCTTTTTTTCTCCAAAATAAGAACTAAAAAACAGAGTTTTATTTGGGGTGAAGATCTTATAAATATATATATATATATATTACAACAGAATCGGATTCATGATTTGAACTATTAATTCACTCATTTTGTAATTTATTGAAAAACAATGCTAACCTGTACATGAAGATGTCATGGTTGTGAGCCAAGGGTCTCTAGCAAACAGAACAAGCATCAAGAAAATGGGGTTGGTAGTAGAGTTCTTCACATCCAGTGTAGCATAGTGCGGTTGCCTTCGTTTTTCTTTCTACTATGATGATGAGGAAGAAATTTAAAAAGAAAAAACTTTGTGGTGTTCTATGTTGCGGAAGTTTGGGGGAGGATGGAGATTGTGGTGGAAGAGGTAGTGGATGAGAGGGAGAGGTTTTGGAGAGATAAGAGGTTTTGCATGGAGTTGAGGATGATGGCGTCGACGGATTACGCCGGTGTAAGAAAAAAGTGAAAGGAAAAAAAATACAAAAAAATTAAAATGAAAAAGAATTATAAATTGGGTGATGAGGTGGCATGCCACGTGGCGTCCACCTCACCTAGATGTCAGATCATGTGGCTTTTTAATTGTCTTGGTGGAAAACCGTTAAAAATAAGGGTATTTTATTAAGTTTCTTAACGGGAGGCATATTTGGCCCGATAGTGTAACAAGGGGTAAAGTTAGCTAATAAACAAAAATATAGGGGTGTTTTTAATCCTTTTTCCAGAATCCAAAAAGAGCAGCACATGATAACTCCGAACAAGCTGGAGCTTACCAACATTCAGGAATTCTTCTCATCTATGCGGGTCTCAATTTGCCTGTCGGTCAACACCTGCAGGCATGTATGCAGCGCCCTCAAGTTCGAGGCATCACTACGAAGATGTATCGTGTATTTAAGTCAACGGAAATATAATATACAAAATAACATAAAGGGAATAGAAGAATACCAACAATTATAAACAAATCAACCCAACCTATCACCAATCTTAACAACAACCGACAACACCTTACCTACTCTTACTCTAGGCTTCCTCTAACAAAAACAGTAATCCAATCCACAATCGTTTCACATAGTCAACCATAAGCTAACGAAAACAAGCAACAATATCAATAATGAAACATATACAACAACATTCAAATATAGACCTGTCGAAAATCATCACGAACTAGTGGGTTATCCATGTACTCAAGTGCAACCTTGCCAGAACAGTCATAGACCTGCGGCATACACTATACAATGTGACACCAACTTCACGTATTCAATTGTCCCACCAAGACTCCACAAACACCTAAAACGACACTCGAGTCCCAACTATATTCCTAACTCCAAATCACCATAAAATAATAGACTAATAAAGGATTATTAGCACGAGTTTAAAGGCTACAAACAACCTATATGCACGATAACCGATGAAATGGATTCCACAAAAAGATATGCCAACAAAGCACACGAGTATAAGCTCAACCCTAGTTATAACCTCGACTCCAAAATCAAAACCAAACAGTAGCCCAACACAAGAGTGAGAACACGATTAAAGGCCACCAAAAATAGCCAACCAAACAACGTATTCAACGAGACGATATATAACAAACAGTATGCCAAAAAGAGATATGGGAAATCCTTAACACTCCTCACATTCGACGACCACGAATCATAACCGAATCTCATTATTATTAACACCAAGCTACTTCCACACAAATTTTTAATCCACTAACACGAAGCTATAATCACAATGACAAGAGAAGAAATAAAAACTACACGAACCCGTTAAGGTTTCTACGAATTTGAACATAGAAACTTTGAAGCAACAATCTAATGATATCTATGGATTCACAACTATAATTACAAGATAGAAATAAAGAAGATAAGAGGCTTACCAAGACTGATAGAATGAAACAGCGACCAAACTTCTCAAAAATGTGACAAGAATAGGAGAAAACGACGTAATCAATGATCTAGGCTCGAAAATGGATTCAGATCATAGATTTATCCTCAAAACCATCAAGAACCCTTGGAAAACCTAAGAGAAAGGGTTTCAACCACTCTATATTCTGTAATTTATGATTTAGAATACTAAGACCCACCAAAGAGAGTAATATATGGAACCCACCCAATTGCACTACCGCAAAGTAAGCCAGTTAGCGGGGGGCATCGCGATAAACCAATATTCTGGCTTTTTGAGTTTTCGTCTAGCGTTCGAAGTCACTCGACTTCAACCCCCAGCCTTCCCTCAATGTACATCGTGTAGCCATATAACTAGACTTGTACATCCAAAACCTAATGATAAAAATCAATCTAAATGCACGGGGTGATGAACTCTTCTAATCTAAAAGTAATGCTTATATATTTCTTCCCCACTATGGCTCCTTTAGTTTATTTATATTATAAAGTGGGGTGAGCATCCCGCGATTTATCTAACAAAGCCTAATGAGCATCCCGTGATTTATCTTATAAAGCTAGGTGAGTATCCCGAAGTCCAGTGGCACAATGATAACATCCATGGCAATTCAATATCAAATAAGGAAGCTTTGAAAGTTTCAAGAGGACCCACAACAAGATCCCAAACAAGGAAATTTGAAGACCAACTTAATGGGCTGAATTGGCTATTAGAAAGTGTCTTATGATGGAAGAAGATCTTAAGCCCAATGAAGATAGTTTCTCCAAGTCTTACATCTATTTGGAGGCCCAAATTAAAGTTCAAGAAGAGATGGCATGAGGTCGAAATCAGCCTCCAAATGGAGAAAATGTTGCGGTATTTTTGTTAATTAGTTTCTAGAATTATATTTAAGAGTTGTTTTACTCAATGTTGACTTCCTAGGACTTTGTGTGTGGCAGCCTTCTATGCCATTTAATAATTTTTTAATTCTATATTGACTTCATGGGATGAAGTGTGTAGTAGTTTTCTAGGCCCTAAGAAGTATCATTGTTATTTATGTTATCTTTGACCAACCCCTTCTTTAATACAATATAAAGGGGTCTTTGCTCATTCATGAAATCAGATTTTAAATATTAATATATTTGAGAGTTCTTTTGAACATTTGCGGCAGATTGCTTTTTGGATTTATCTTTCAACATTTACTAGTCCATAGTTTATGGTAGTAAGATAATTTCTTTCTTTGATATCTTTGGTTTCTTCTTAAAATTCTTAGAAAGCGATTACTTCACTTACTAATTTTTATCTAACGTCACTTACGAAGAAGTCAAGATTCGATTCTAAACTTGATTAATTTCTCAAGTAAAGGCGTTTGGTTTACCTATAGCCAATTCGTTGTTACTTGAATCTTGTCAAATCCATATCTTTTAATTCTTATTTAGTTTTTTTCCAATTAGTTGTCTAGTTTTTGCTTCTGCATTTGTTTAAGTTCATACTCTAGTTTTGGGATTCCCAACCATTGTGTTATCACACAGAAACACTTGGTATGTGAGTTAATATCCCGTGAAGTCGGGTGTGTGTCCTATAATTATCCTGTGACGTCGGGCGATTATCCCGTAGCCCTTTGTGGTTTTACTTGTTTACTTATGACATGCTTTCATTTAATTGATTTCTATATGCCCTTGTGGCCTCACTTGCGCATGTGTTATATATTTTCACTTGAAATAGAGGTCATGTGTCTTGGGTGGATCACTTGTTACACATTTTTATGACTCATGGAATATATGGCATTCTTTCTACATTGCTTGTGTGGCTTAATTGCTCGTGTGGCTAATTGCTCTCAAAGGTTAAGAGAATGAATGTCATGTATAGTAATCCAAGTATAATAATGCATATGCCCAAGTTCTAATGAACAAATCTAAAGACACGAGAATAACATATACTAAGAATAGTAAAATATGGAGATGATTACATCAGTTTATTAAATGAACTAGTTTTCAGTATAACGAATCATATTTATTGTATTCAGAAGATAAGATAAGGTATTCCAGAGATATTAATAAATAATCACATGTTATATGCCTTGTTTGGCTCATTTACATTATTTATGGCATGTAATAAAAGGTCCCAGAAGTAGCCATAGTATTACTGATTGCTATGTTCAAATATTACAGAAGCAAGTAAGAATAAGGTCCAATGCAAGCTAAGAATGCATATCCAAAAAAATTAAGCAGAATGATTTAGAATAAGTTAAAAGATAATGGCTTAAGAAGGAACTACAACATAAAGAAGTTAAACATAAGCATCTAGATTGAATTAATGGCTTTAAATTAGTTTAGTAAGTTTTAGGAAATTTATTGTAAGATTTAGATGACCATGTTATTTGCAGCACTAGTTGAAAGCTCATGTTCTATATTTTCAGGGGTTAACGAATCAGGTAAGTATAGAGAGAGTCAGAATAAACTAATGGTACAAAACCAACGAAACTAAGTCTAACAAACTATTTAAAGGTTATGGAAGAAGGATTCTTACTCTACCTTCAACTTTCAGTTGCCTTCAGTGAGCTATGTTTCATATTTCTCTTTTATGAGCATTCCAATTATTACTTGTTATTCTGTCTGTTTTACAAATACATGTGGTATATGTATAACATCCCTTTGCTGGGGGCACTACATCTAATAATGCAGATTCAGACACATAGGGGCAGCAGACTACTTCATGGAACATCTGCTTAGATACTTAGCTGTTGATTGAGGAGCTCCGTTTCTATCTGGAACCTAATTGAGTCTATATGTTTGTGTGTGCGTGTGCTCGCAGTATGAGTAAGTCGAGGCCTTGTCCTGATGAGCTTTCAATTGTCAAATTCTAATAGAAGCATCATAGACCTGTGTAGCAATTTTAATCGTATATGTAAGTCCTCAGGTACTAATGGGTCATATGCAACACACATGTTCCAGGCTCAGTGGCCTTTATTTATTTACAGTTCCTTGTTGGAACTTGTCAATTGTATATTTCGTGTGCCTTCTGGCAAAGCTATGTTACAAGGGTCGATGTATATATCAACTTCATATGTTCAAATAGAGCACGATCTGCTAACCCAGGTTGAGGCATGACACATGACTTTTTTCTTGAGACATAAGTTGAATTGTCTTGAAGCATAAATCTAATAGTATAAATTTCTTATGACATAAAGTTCTAAAGTTAAATTTATGTCTTGAAAGACATAACTTGCGCCTTGGAACATAAATTCAATAGTATTAACTTCATAGGGCATAAAGTAGTAAAACTTAACTCATGCTTTGGTATCTTGGGACATTAGTTCACTGTTTGAACTTCTTAAAACATAATGTTCTAAAACTAAATTTATGTCTTGAAAGACATAATTTGTGTCTTAAGACATAATTTCAATAGTATTAACTTCCTAGGACATAAAGTTGTAAAATTGAACTGATGCTTTGCGACATAACTTGTGTCTTAGGACATTACTTCACTATTTGAGCTTCTTAAGATATGATGTTCTAAAACTAAAATTATATCTTATAAGGAATAACTTATACCTAGCAAAATATTTGTGAGTTGCGAGATTTTAAAAAAAAAAATTTAAAACCACAAATTTGAAATGCAAAAATAAAGAACAACCCCAAAATAGGGCACTCCTGCGGATGACCCATATAGAGTCATTCATACCTTTCTGATTCTTTGCATCTCCTATACCTATGCAGGACTTGCTTCGCCAATTTAGTCAACAATAGCAAGGCAACAAAATCTATTACTTGACCTTTTCAAGTCATTTGGTACAACACACTAGCCAGGCCTCAAACTTGACTATCATACATGGGGAGCGTGAACAGACACCACCATATTTGCTATAACCAAATATAAAATATTGGAGCTTCCCGTCCATCTATAATGTTAAAGAGACGAGACAAATCCTTCATGGGAGGATCCAGATACCTCTCACTATGTCTATGAGATGTGACGATCAACATGAAAAGCAAAGCTCAAAATAACTCAAATATCACTGTTGTATTCCGTTACTTGGGTATTCTGAGTTGGCCGGCTTTTAATCTGGTAAACCTGCTTGACTTGCTTGTCATACCCTGGCCCTTTTGAAGTTTCTTGATGCTTTAAGTACATTGCTGCAGCTCCCTTTGCAGGTTTGTTAATCCACTGAAGAGGAGGTGAAGGAAGAGGACCCACATTTTGTGTGAATGGGGATGGGTGGACGTTAGATGACTGTACAGAATTTGGCATTCTTGGCACAGTTGAACAAGGCCTCGTTCTTGCACCACTTTCCATTGTCAACATTGACATTTCATTTATCATGCCATGATACTGATCATTATATGAATGTCTATCTTGCATCCTGAAATTTTGCCTAGTGTTTTGCAACTCATAAGGCGATGGCGTATATCTGGGGTTCCCAGATGCACCACGAGGCATAAAACTGCTAGGGAAATAAGAAGGCTCCTCAAAGAAACTATATGCACGGACAGCAGGTCCAGGATATCGTGGCCTGTGATTGGGGGACAAATTCCTACGACCCATTTGATCATAGAATCCACCTTCATAGCCAGATGGTCCAGCTGGCCTTGGCCTATTCAAAACATGGTTGCCCGGAAAATTTCGAGAATATGATTGATCCAACAATCCTAAATTTGTTCCACCGGGTTTGGTATTTAATGTGTTCTTAAGCAACCGATGCGCTGCTTCTCCTAGTGAAGGCCCTGCTATTGCCCCAGGTACAGAGCCCCTGTGTGCATAAAACACAAGACAAACCATTCATATCATCAGTTGATTACTTGTATGAAGAAATTACATTCACAAGTTCATTACTCACAACACAAAATTTCTGTTGTTACTTGTAGATTAACATTGAAAAGCAAAGACACCCAAATACCACAAGACACGGTAAAGGAGGTCAGATTTTACCTATCTTTGCCTAGCTGGCGCCGGGTACCATGATCTTCATGCCATAATACAGGGAAAGGTTTAATATCAACAGCTCTCAATATCTGCAGTACAAATAAAAGCTACACTCACAATTTTCCTAAAAATAGCAATGCAGCCTGTTCAACCAGACACTGGTCCATAAACAGCAAAAGATATACATCAAAATACAAGAAAAAATGAACTGCAGATTAACACATATTTGAAGAAATACTAGAATTAAATAAACTCAAGCTCCTATACCAGGAAAAGCTCAAAGAGCAGGGCATCTCTTTAATGTAAAGAAGTGGCAGGGCATATTCTAATCAATAGCAGGACACACCACCTAAATAACAACACTGATTTGATCAAGTTGGAACTAGAACCCACTTTATTTAGATACATGCTGATTCAAATAAAGAAACTGAAACAATAATTACAGTACATACTCCTGTAGATTATATACCTGTCATGAAATTAATTGATAGCATCCATGGTGGCATGCCTCCACTAAAGTTGACGGGTTTCAATGAGAAATCAAAAAGATGCTTATCGAAGAAGAAGAGTCCAAAATGAGCCCAAGAACAATGGTGAAGAGTGAATAAGTGCTATACATATTTCATGATCCAAATTCAAGCCCAAGAAAAGAAAGATTGTAGCCCACATGGAGCCCCAAAGAAAAGCCCAAAGTGTTGTAATTTCTGCCCGAAGGTGAGCTTAGAATTCTCATCCAAAGAGGTGGAAGAAAAAGTCACGTACAGTGACTTGGATGAGCATATGTTTTGATTCAAGTTTGAGAACTTTTCCTTATTTCTTTGGGCAAGAATTTTTGGTATTATTCTTTACTTGTTTTCCTAGTTTAAGGTTTTCTAATTTAAAAGTTTCCTAATTAGATTTTTATATTTATTATTTCCATAAAAGTAGGATTTAAATCCAACGCTATTTGGGATAGGTTTCCCCAAATATAGGGATGAATTTTATTATTTTTAGAAGACATGATTAATATTAATTGAGAGGTTACTCTTCTTTACACCATTGTATGTGGCTACTCAGGATTTATCTTACAACCTTACAAGAACGATTCTTTAAGAGGTAAAATTAATTCATAACTTGATATCTTTGGTTTTTATTCGTAAATTAAGAAGGTAATTAGTCTTGTACTAATTATTTTCTGTAATTTCTTCGAATTAGGGATCTATTTTATTCACAAATTTCACTTATCTTTAATTTCTTGTGGAAAATCTTCGTATTTTCGCTTCCGCAATATTTTCTTGTTATTTCAAGTAACCCGATTCTTATCATTAATGGTTAAGCAGTTTTATGATTTGTTTATTATTGTTTGATAATGCTCCCAAATGTACAACGGCAACTAAGCAAATCACGGATCCTTTACAAACCTTTTCGGGCATAAATACTCCTTCTGGAGGCCTCGGAATGTGCTTATGAGGTATTGGATTCAGAAAGGTAATATTTCTGGCCAAAAAAAAAAAAAAGAAAAAAAAACAGGAAGGTAAAAGATGTGTACTTCTCAAGCAATTGAAATATTGAACATGTCATAATCACAATCTGAAGGAAGGGTAGAGGTCTAGAATTGCCACAAGGGAACTCACAAAATCTTATTATTTAAGATATCTTCCAATCCATTAAGTGGGGAAGGAACCCTATCTCTCAGGCCATTCCTCTCAGATAACCAAATGAATCCATTCATTGCACCGCTGTAAAAAAGGGAACAGAAGAACGCTTGAGGAACCAGCAAACAATCAGCATTAAAAAAAAATCGAAAATTTCAGCAGTAGACCAGATGACCAACCTCAGATTTGCATCAATTAGCCATGGCCTTTGTGCCCCCGAGGGCACCTTATCATTGTGATGATAGTACAAAATGATATATGGGGCCAAAGTATGGTGATGATGAACATAGAGAAAATCGAACATTACACTGTTCCTTAATCGTTCCTCGTCCTGCAAAAACACGAAATGCGAATGAGAAAGAACAACTCTATTATGCATTACAAATAATACACCATCTTCCAGGATTTTACTGCAGTTAAGCTCCAGGGAGACAAAAAAAAAGGCTCAACGGATACTCATGACCGCACTAAACTCCCATGAAATATCCTCTTAACGTTTGATATCATTGTTTGCTTATGGACATACAAAGGGAGGTACAAATTTGTTTTAAGGACTAATACCTTGAGACTTCTGAGAAATGAACATCCATGTTAAACTACAGCCGTCGCAGCTTTAAGCAGCTATTTTTAGGGTAAAATACGGCAGCATTGCAGCTTTAAGCAGCAATTTAGGATATAAAGCAACAAAAATATAAATAGTATGATTAGTGATTTCACGCACCACACAAACGAGACGATCAGACATAACCACGATGAAACATACAGTATTCTGCCACAGTTATTTCGATGTATCATGGGAAAACGATATAACTGTATGAAGTATGTTAGAATCTCATAGATATTCTAGGATCTTGTAAATATAGTCTAGTTTGATTTACTCTTGTAATTATGTATGTTGATTCTCTTTCCTTTCTTAGAACATGCACACTTAGCTATTTAAAACTCAATGGCTTGAGGGAATAATCTAATCGAGTATAGAACGGTTTAGTTACAAGAATTCAATTCGAGGAAAACATAAAATATATGAAAGTCCCATGTCAAATAAATAAATAAAAACTAAGATTTTAAACTCAAATCTAAGCTGAGTTTCTCTGAATTTTCGTAACCTTTGTCTTACTTCTTAACATGGTATCAGAGCCTTTGTGCTAAAGTGGTCATGCGTCTTACCAGCAACATCTGGGAAGAAAAGAACATCCTTGCATCTCATTCCAGTGGTTGTTTATGATTTCATTTTCTGTTGGCAACTTGGCATTGTGCAAAAACCAACACCACCACAAAGTCCAACATCTGATGACCAAAACAGAAAAACCCAGCCAGCAGACTATCTCCTACGCTAAAAAGACCTCAAATTTTTTCAGCGAGATCTAGCCGTGCATCAGCGCATGAGAGTTCTTCTGGTCAGTATTCGGCAAAGTTTTTCTTCTCTGGTGGTCGCCTAATCAAATCAACCTGACCGTACAATTTCCAGCCAGTTCCAACATGATGTTGGGCACATTTACATAATTAATTACCATATCTTGCTCATAATTAGCTAATTGAGAATAAATGTTGTGATTTTATGTGATATTTATGAAAATGAGCCAACATACATGATTAGACGTTTGCAGGTTCAAATGTGCCTAGATTTAGTCCAAAATGGTGAAAGAAGCAAGTGGAAAACATCACAGACTTAGAAGGGACTGATTGCAAGGGAAAAAGGAGCTCCGCGAAAGGGAGCTAAAACTTCGCTATGGGCTGCACGATACGGAGCTAAAACTCTGCTTTGGAGTGCGCGACGCGGAGCAACTGTTTTTGGCCAAGATTCTTTCAAGACAAATCCTAGTCAAAGGAGAGATGCAAACTAATCCTACTACTATAAATACCCCCTAGGACGTTCTTATTAGGGCATTCACGAAAATTACCACATACTTCACTGATTGATGGCATATTCTAAGTGTGGAACACATTATTCCATACCATTGTTGAGAGAAACATCAAGTTCTTGTGATTCTATTTAGCTTTTCAAGATTTTTCAAACAATTTCATCTTATTGTAAGTGATCATCATGACTTCTTATATATATTGTGTTATTGTTTCTTCAAACATGAACAACTAAATTCTTTAGCTAGGGTTATGGGAACCATGATTGATTAACGGACATAGGTAAATATAATAGTGATTCTTGAATGGTGAAATTAAGTGAATTGTTATTCTCTTCGTTTTAATTAGTTTTAGCAGTTGCAAATGTTGAAACGTGACTATATCATCAACTTGCTTGACCAAAGAGGTTGAAGTTAGAAAAAGAGAATAGCAATAGAAATTTGAGGCTACCAACCCTCATCTAATTGACTTGAGCTCTAAGCGAGGATAGTCAGTCCAAGACATATGACGAGGGCAAAATATGAACATCTAGAGTCCGAGAGGATTTAGAGTTAAATTCATCTATGTAGGTCGAGAGATGTTAGATGAACATAATTGTTAGTCTTGCATGAAAATTCACGGGGATAGATCACTAATAAAATAAACCTACTACATTGTGAAATCATGGGGAACACAGTCCTAGTTTCTTCTCATATATTTGTTACAGACGAAATCATAGTTCAAACTATTTCTTTTTATTGCAACCCCCTCCGAAATACTGATTACTGGTTGAATAACTCATTGTTAACACATTATTTCTTACCTATTCCCTCTGGGATCGACTCCAACCTAGTTGGGTTACTACATTTGACAATGACCGCTTTATCCTTCATTGCAAGGTGTAATTTGGGCGTGATCAAAACAGTTCATGGAAACTTTCCAGCAAATATCAATATTTCCTGCAGCCTTTGTTCTAGGTTCCATAATTTTTACAGATTCGGAGTCAGCTAGGTCTCAACATTACTTAGCCAATTTTGAGTAAATTCAAGTGAGTCAGAACTTCCCGACAACATTTTCTAGCAATTTTCCAGCAAGGTTGGTGTTGTTTCGTGAGATACTCTCTGGAAAACCTACTTGTTATTTCTGGAGATTACTTGAACTTTGGCTCCAACAAAAGCCAATACTTTCAAAGTCGGATGGTTTCTCCATCAAATTATATTTTCCTTTTATTTTTGGTAATTGATATATTGACTTCCTTTAGTAAAAAGCAAGCAGACAACCTCTAAGATAGCTTCGGTTGTTCAGATCGATAATAGTGTGACTTGTGTCCCTCAATCTTCTTGCTGATTCACCCATTTTATTACATAGACAGTTGGGACATCCAATTTATCAGAACTTCAGAAAATGGTACTTGATTTGTCTCACATGTCCGCTCTAGAGTGTGGGTCATGTCAACTCAGTAAGCATACTCCCTCCTATTTCCCTCGACGTCTGGATAATCCGGCAAAGTCGTCTTTCACTTTTTCATTCAGGTATTTGAGGTCCTAGTCGGGTCAGTTCTACCTTTGGATTCCATTACTTTGTCAGTTCCATTGATGATTATTCCAGGTGCAGTTCGATATTCTGGATGAAAAATCAATCTTGAGTTATTTTCTATTTTTAGACCTTCCACACTTAAATACGAAATCAATTTGGAGTTTCTATCCACACATTTCATAGTGATAATGCCCAGAGTATCTATCTTCTCCATTTCAGCAGTTCATGAATCTCATGGGATCATTCATCAAACATCTTGTCCTTACACATCTAAACAAAATAGGATAGCGGAGAGGAAGAATAGACATCTCATTTAGACTGCTCCTACCCTACTCATACAATCTCATGTTCTGTTGCATTTTTGTAGGGATGCAGTTCTCACATCCTGTTACCTTATCCCCTCAGCTATCCATAATCAACTTTCATATTTCCCAATCATTTTTATTTCCCCAATCATTTTTGTTCTCTCTTCCACCTCGTGTCTTTGGGAGCACGTGTTTTTTCATAACCTTGCTCTAGGATAAGTTAAGTTAGCTCCACATGTAAAAACGTGTATTTTTAGGTTACTTAAAGGTGCAGAAGCGATATCAATGATATTCACCTGACCTCTAGCAGTGCCTCATAGTTGTTGACCCCTTCTTTAAAACTAGTCATACTTCACGGACCTAGGTGATCACTCAGACATTTATGAGGTATTACCAGATCCATCTTTTGGAGATTTAGTCACTATTTCTTCTCTTTCATCTTCCTCTACAGGCCAGTTTCATCACCTACAACTCTAGCATCACTACCTACTTCTCTTGTTCAATCGCCTACAGCTTTAGTTCCATAACCCACAACTCCAGTTCAACCTTCTACAATTCCACCACTCTTGACTTATCATCATCGTCAACATCCAACATTATGTTCGGATGATTCACGTCTTGTACTCTTCACCAACTATAGACTTGTCTCCTCCCAGCCCACCAATCTAACTCCGAAAAGGTATTCGATCTACTCGTAATCCCAATTATACTTATTTGAGTTATCATCATTTATCATCACCCCGTTATGCCTTTACATTATCTTTGTCCTCTATTTCTATCTCAAGTTCATAGGAGAAGTATTATCTCATCATGGATGGCGACCGACTATGATAGATGAGATATCTGATTTGCATCTAGTGATACTTGAAAGCTTGTTCCTCTATCTTCAGATAAATTCTGATATTAAAATTCGATAGAGATGAAATTGGGGCGGTTGATTTTTTTTTATTTCATTTTTTTACTATTAGTTGTCATGGGGATATGCAGTCAAAGTTGGTCCAGATGGTCCAATTGATAGACTTAAAGCATGTCTTGTTGCCAAATGTTATGCTCAGATATTTGGGTTGGATTATAGTGATACTTTCTTCCCGTGGCTAAAATAGCATTTTTCAATCTTTTCCTATCCATGACAATTATTCTTCATTGGCCTCCTTATTAGTTAGACATTAAGAAAGCTTCTCTCCATGGAGATCTTGATGATGAAGTATATATGGAGCACCACCTAGTTTTATTGCTTAGGGGAAGTCTAGCGGTCTTGTATGTCAGTTGCATCTTTCTATTGTTGAAACAGTCTCCCCGAACATGGTTTGTTAAGTTCAATATGGCCCTTCAGGAGTTTGATCTCGCTGAGGCTGATCACTTTGTATTCTTTTGGCATATTGCTCAAAACTTGTGCATTATATGGCCATATATGTTGATGATATAGTCCTCACAGGTAATGATGAAGATGTATAACTAAATTACAGTAACATCTCTTTCAGCACTTCCAGATGAAGGACCTAGGTAGATTGAAGTAAGTATGCTCTAGACATTCTTGAGAAGACTGGTATTACAAGTTGTAGCTACTGACACTTCCTTTGGGTGTATTATGGTTTTTCACCCAATTGAGGGGGGGGTTCGAAGCGATTGCAGTGAAGAATTGATCTAAAATGAAGCACTCTTTATTGGGTGGGGCTTCTTATGCCTAAACGCAGCAAGCCCCGGAAGTAGTCGAACAAATACCAGGTTGTTGACGAAAGGGCCAAAGGTTGCGAAGGTTGCCCAAGACCCCTTCAACTTCGCCTGCATGTTAGCCTGCTTGTATTATCACTCGCCTGTCTAACCTACTTTCTGCTAGCTTATTTATGGCAAGCGCTACTCTAACCTAGCTAGTGCTACATCTTGCTAACATCATCCAAATTCCCTTGCAAGCTCTACATTTATATTGCAAACCCACGTCACCTTCGTCTCCCATTATAGTCACCTTCGTATTAGGCGATTGTGACGATAACCAAAGAAGTCAGAAGCTCCTATGGTAGCAGTGTTTGGAGAACCATTAGACATCAGTGGCAAGAATTTTTGGGCAAAGTGGAGATCACAGTGGGTAATGGGAGAAAGACTAACTTTTGGGAGGATCACTGGATTGGTCTTAATAGTTTGAAGTCCACCTATTTAATAAGTCTCCAAAGTCATGCTAAGATAGATAAAATTTGGAGTCAACAAGGTCGGGATTTGAATTCAGAAGAGCTCTCAATGATTGAGAAATTTAAGAGTTTTACCTCAATGCTTCAGCTATTGGACACTTGTAGTGATACTGCTGAGAACTCAGACAAACCTAAATAGAGGTTGAACAGCAAAGAAAAATTTTCAGTAAACAGACTTTACTGGCATATGAACCACAGAAGCCATCAGAATGTGATTTGGCCTTGGAAACTTATTTGGAGAGTCAAAATTCCAGTGAAGGTATCTTTTGTTTTGTCTAGTTGGTGGTGAGGAACGCATGCCTAGCTCAAAGAAAAGTTACAAAGAAGAGATTTTCAGATTTGTTCAGTATGTCTATTACGTGGAAAGGAAACTGAAAGTAATGAGCACCTTTTCCTACAGTATAAGACAACTACGAATCTGTGGCACGTGTTCTTTTATATATTGGGGATAAACTGGTGGTTGTCATTCTTGCTTGCATTTGATGGATAGATTGGAAAGAAAGGAACTCAAGATATTTTGAAGATGCTAGCAATCCCATCCAGAAAATTAGGATGCATTGTCTTAGTTTGTTATTTTTTTGGTGTAAACAGAATATGTGAGGGGAAAATAGGAGAATTGTTGATTTAATTGGCAATGCATGAGCTTATAGGTTTTGGACAGGAGACCCCGTATACTTCTCAATGTTAGTAAAATTTGACAAATCAGCATCTTTTTGGAAGCTGAGTTTTGTTTATAAAAACAAAATGGTGTACCTTAATCTCAAAAACAAAAAAAAAGAAAAAATAGTTTCCAATTCAACAACTCGCCAATCAAACCTACTAGAACTGCACGCGTCTCGTGAAAAAGACACCTAGAGCAAGGACGGAATAATCACAGAAATCAAATTGGAGGTAACATAAATTGAAGATGGCAAAACTAGTTGTACTTAAACTGCTCTCTTTTGTCCTTATAAGGCAACCAAGTTCACCATCTTTACTTTTACCAGTAGATACTATTAACAACACGAGCCAAGACCGAAAAGGTCTAAAATAATCTTTTATTTCATACCGTTAACGTGTCTTCAAGCTTCCTTGTTTCAGCAAGTAACTTCTTCTCGTCGATGAACGGCAATTTTACAACAGCCTATTTTGCAGGGGAAATAACACTTAGTACAAAGATCTCAAACTTTCAAATAATTAAACATCTACAATCATCTCGAGCACCACTAAACATACGAAAATTGCAGCAAAACTACCTGCCATGCAAAACGCTTCCCATTCATGTCAAGTTCAAAATCTGCATTCACAAAAGAATTTATGGTGAATGATTGACTTATGAACATAAGAGAAATATAGTAAACTGAACTACAGTAAAATATTGACATCACACCTGTTGGGTAAAAATCAGAAATTGGTGATGATGGATCCATCATTAGCATCCTGTACTTTTCAGGAAGAGCATTTGCACTGCGGGACAGGTGGAGAGGGAGACAAAAAGAAAGAACCAAAAATAACCACCAACTTAGAGAAATAGTCAATACTATGTAAAAGATGTTCCCTTTGACATCTCCTTCACTACGGTGTATAAAGAACCTAAAGATAACCTTGCAGCTGGTAGAACACCCATTAGCTGATCAAAGGGCTTAAATGGTTCCCCTGGGAAAAATGTAATTTCCAAGTCTGCTAGACCTTTGAGATCAGAAGCAAACGGAGCATAATGATATGGGTAAAACCTATAAAGAAAAGCGATATAATAAGTGCACATTGCCACTTGAACCATTAGAAAATTAGAAAGGACAAAGAGACGTTTAGAGTAACCAAGATTCTCCCTCTATCCCAATTAATATGAACTCTCCAATTTTGGGACCAAAAATTGTTAAGACACCATGCCATAAAAAATATTATGCTTTATGACTTCCAAAACTTTCAAGAAATCAAATTTATTGTATTATTCAAACTTTGAACTTTAATGTGATTTTTTCTCTACCAAACTAATTTCACGCATTAATTTTATATCTTTTCCACTACCACTAGTACAATTCATCAAGTAAAACTAGCATCTTACATTGCATCCGGTCTAACGCTATCATATAAAATGGAATTAGCCGATAACTTTTGAATAAAGCATGGAGCGGCCTTGCCTAGCAGTCAATGTAGTGGATCAAATCTTGGACCAGGATTGAAATCCAAAAATACATGTATTGGTGCGCGCAAGTTGATTCAGACACCGTCATTATCACCAAAAAAACACTACCAACACAAAAAAATTAATGTGGGGTAAAAAAGTAGGAAGAAGAGAGGTACCCCGGCTTAGACCACAAACCCCTCAACCCCAATTTAAAAATAAAAGAGAATGAATATATGGATAATAGAAAATTCGACTAGTATACTACAAAAGGAGGTGTTGCTTATGCAAGGAGGCAGGTGAAGATGTAGATCCCTTCTTCTACATTGCAGCCTGGCCACAAAACTGTGGTGGGATATTATTAGTTGGTTTGGTATTTCATAGGTGTGGCAAAATCAACCCAAACCCGCCAGACCGACCCAACCCGTCCGATATCTCCATGGATTGGGTCATGAGCCGTTTATTGAGTTGACCCAATGGATTGAACCCAAAACAACTCATCTTTTTGGCGGGTCAGTTTGGGCTGCTTAACGGGCCAGTTATCAACTTGTGAAACCTAAATATTTTAGCTTCAATCAGGAATTATATGTGAGCGTTTCATTTGCTTATCGTTTCCTATAGAAAAAGCATATCCATTTTGAAGCAACTTGTCTTGATTTAAATTAAAAAATCTAACATTTTATTTGCTACGAAGTTTCAGTTTTTAAATGTGCTCCAAACATTTTTTAAATAAGTTGGTTAGTATAAATTCTTTACCCGATTATTAAGCATTTAAAAAATCAGAAATCAATTTTATGATGTAATATTCAATTTCCGCATCAACTAATAGTGCATTTTTTGGTTGAAAATGGTGCTCTCCTATCTGAATTTAATTTTTCATAAAATTGGGATTTAGCTTACAAGACTTTCATTTTATCTCAAATGCCAAAAACAAAAATGATTCGTCACTCGGCCACTTAAACTCAGTACCCTGCACATTATAATTGAGTCAGTTTATGAGAGGATGTTCAGGTTACATTGCGCGGGTTAGGTTTTGACCCGTTATTTTACACATATTGACCCAACTAAATTTTGTACGGGTTGGGTTATGACCCATTCGTTTACTTAACCCATTTTGACCCAACCAGCCCATTTGCCACCTCTAGTATTTCATGCGTGATGCCTAGATATGTAAAGGACTTGTTGTTGTACTGGAAAGTTGGAAGAAGAAGGAGAACGGGCAGGGCCTTGAATGTTTCTCCTCTGGCTCTGATGTGGATTATGTGGAGAGCGAAACAAGAGAGCATTTGAAGAGGTAGAAATGAGATTTGGTCAGTTGAAGAGTAGTCTCTCATCCCTTATTATTTTTGGTGCACCCATAGTTCCTAGTTGTATAGAGGATTGGGTGTCTCTTGTAGATAACCATCTCATTTTGTAGGTTCTTTACTTTTTGGTATACCTCTGGTATGCAGCCGATTTTGGCCTTGTTGATTAATGAAATTGTTCACTTGATTTTTAAAAAGAAAAAGCAGTCGTACAGAACATCCCTACAAGGATAAGTACAATTGTCAAACAGTAAACAACATTATATATGTGGCATGCTGCATGCAGAAAACAGCAGCTCCGTCTATCTACCACAATGTATTCAATGAAGCAATAACTACACAAGAAAGGCATAAAGATGAAGTGGATAATACTATTTATTGAAATCCAGGAAAACAACAAACCATTGCCACGAGCAAACTCCTTGGTAGTAATACCGGCAAACCCAACATAATCCTTCCACATACTTCTGAACCTGAAATTTTGACAATTATCATTGAAATGTTTTGACAACAAAACTTAATTTCACAATCATCTTACTAGCTACAGGATGCAAAATAAAGTTTAACTGCAAAAAAGAAAGGAAGGGGCGAAGAAGGAAATTGGCCTTTCCCTCAAAGAAAGCTCTTCCCCTCCAGACACATCTCTCCTAGTCGAACGTGAATGACTACAGAATCATTACATGTAAATACAGGCCCCAAAACCACAGAGTTCACAAAGAGGAAAATGGATCTCTCAGCACAAGGGCACTTACTCCACCTAATGAGCATTGTGGAGCAACAAAAGAGGCTTTTAAACTCTAGAGGGAGAGAGCTCAGGTAAAGTGGGGGACTGTAGACAACTATTTATCCAGATGTTTGTCTTTATTTCATATTATTTTAATTTATTGTGCTTCTGTAGAACTGGAAGTTACTTATTCATCCTATATTTGTTTTAATTACTCTTGCTTCCAAACAATTGCAATTGGTTGGACGGTGAAACACGGTCAATTTGTGCTTGATAAAGGTAAAGCAAAGCAGGCTCATGAAACTACAATGAAATGAGTATATAATTCCATAGGTGTAAGAAAACAAGACACTAGTGTCTAAAAAAGGTTCTACGAGGTCAAGATAATGCATTCTGAAATTCTTGCAAGCACTAATTTGCAGCAAGAGTAATTAAAGCAATGCATTGTGGATAAGAAAACAGAAAGAAGTTCCAGATGCATTATAGGTCAGAAATTGCATTAATTTTCTTTCACCCAAAGGATTTTGCAACTGAACTTACCACCCTCAGAGCTATGGGTTATTCAACACATTTATCCTCTTCTTTACAATTTTTCATGTGAATGTAAAGTTTGGGCCAAATGAATGAGTTCTGCAAAATCCACAATTATCACTGTAGATCCACCACTGTAAATTGTATACCAAGAAGTAGAGAGACATACAAAACAATATGGTTCTCTACAAGGACATAGAACAATCAATAAAAAACAAGACATCATGCATGCACCAAGAGGAAACCCAAACAAGAGGCTATAATTGTTGGAGAAATCTCAACTTAAACAGAATAAGATCATTAATTGATAAATTTGAAATAATTAAAGATATGAATGGATGTTTTATGTTTGATATAAATTTTGAACAACTTAAACTTCAAGCAAAAATTATATATCAATCAATTTCTGAATATCTGCATTATGGGTCCATATTCGTGTCCATCAAGTAGGAACTCCATTAGCATTTTTTCTTCTCCACATGACAACTATGTTCATCTTTTCCACCATTAAAAACAAACCCACCAACAAAAGCTAGCAGAAATTACTCAACTTCTTCTTTCTTCCTCTCTTCTTCTTGATTTTTTTCTCCCGCTTCTCGCTTTAGAAGGCCAGCCTAGATTTAGGGAAAAGAAGAACCTCAACAGGAAACTTGGTTGGACTTCCACTCACCGGTGAAACTTATATTTTGACAAGAAACTCACAAAATCTCTTCTTTGTACTGGAATTAACCCATTCCATCCAAGTCCACCAATTTTTACCAACGCTTTATTCCATTTAGCCTTTGTTCTTCTCAAAACATATCGAAAGGGGTCTTTTTGAACTTCAATCTCAAGGCTGAAATTTCCATTGAAATGGAATGAAATGAAAATCACAATGCTGAACTACCGAGAAAAGATTTTGAAAACTTATCAATTCAAGAGTTATTTGGCAGGTGGCTGATAATTGGAGAGAGAGGGAGTGAAGTAGTTTTGCTGGAAGAAAAATGGAGAACTTTGTAAAAAAAATAGCTTATCTTTTTGGAGTTGGAATACAATTAAGACCGTCATAGATCTGATTCAATCAGATGTATTCAGATATATTAAGTGCTTTTTTCCAAGGAAAAAAAAGAAATGCTCTTAATAGGTTGAGAATCATTCAGATTCAGACCTCACTAAGTGCAAGCAAGCTTACTCTTCAAAAAAGTGTGCTTGATAGTATGTCTACCTATCTCATGTCCTCCTTTATAATACATGTGAAAGTTTTGACACAAGAAGACAAGATAAGAAGAATTTTTTGTGCGGAAAAAACAACAAAATACAACACAATGTCATATGATTTAAGGGGATCAAGTGTTGGAATCAAAGAAGGGAGGGGTATGAGGCTGAGGGATCTCAAAATGCATAACAATTCATTAGTGAAATCAAAAAAATATAAGTATGAAGAGGAAGCTTTATAGAAAAATGTGGTGGATGCATATGGTGCTGAATCTTAGTCTCACAGTGCATCTTCTTCAACTTTCTTTCTGAAACAGATAGCATTTTGTATTATAAACCAGTACTTAGGCAGTACAGTAAAACCATATTTACAGTAGGAAAGAAAAAAGGATACAGAGGTTGCCAAAAGAGAAAAACAATCCTAAATAGAGCCTAAAAACTCTAGGATTGTTTCTGTATACTATCACCAAAGTAAAGTTTAGTACACCAAAAACAAAATAACAGAATACAGTTTAGTTTAATCTTCTATTGAGTTACTTCTATCTCAAAACATCTAGCATTTCTTTCTTTCCATATAATCCATCGTATACATGAACAAATGATCCTCCATCTTTCTCTGTTCCTTGCCCCAGCTCCAGCTTCCTCCCAACTAAAAAAAAACATCAACAATCTTACAAGGCATTTACCAGGATATGCCTCTGAGATTGATAAAAATCTTCCATAATTGGCCTGTGATTCTGCAACGTAGGAATAAGTAGTTCGCTGTCTCAGCTTCATTCTCACATAAAAAACATCTTGAGCATAGAGAGATTTTCCTCTTTATGAAATTCTCATGTGTCAGAACAGCTTCTTTTGCTAATAGCCATGTAAAACATGCAACTTTGTAAGGTATCTTGATCTTCCAAATATGTTTCCATGGCCAATCAGTAATCTGTGATTCTTTGATTCTGAAACCTGTAACCTGAACTAACCCTGTATAGCCCTCTACCATGACCATTCCACCACAAGCAGTCTACTACTACTTGTATTCCTTGGAAGTTCTGGAACAGTTTGAACAAATCAACTGGTCTTGGTATCTCCCAATCTCCTAAACCTCAGATCCCACCCATGGTGTGTCCACATCTCAGCTACTGTTTAATGTTGATCTTGGGCCAAAGAAAATAAGTCAGAGAAGAGTTCCTGCAAACACCTGGTCCCTAGCCACTTGTCTTTTCAAAATATAGTCTTGTTTCCATTGTGTACTTTGACAGAGGAGTGTCTTTTAAGAAAGGGCCAGAATGTTCCGATTGACCTCCATAAACTCACCCCATAAGGAATAGTGACCTCCTTGGATACCCGACAGTCTTGCTCCCCATGCCTTTTTTTAATGACACTGTCCCAAAGGGCCTGTGGCTCCTGGTAATATCTCCATAACCATTTTAACTTTAAAGCTTTGCTCTGATGTTTAAAGTTTCTAATGCCAAGCCCACCTTGTCTTTTGCTTCTGATGGTCTTCCACTTGACTAGATAAAATACTCTTTTTTCATTGTTACTTTGCTAAAGAAAAAATCTCCTGATTTTATATATTCTTTGAATGACTCCTGAAGGATAGAAAAGAGTGACATCATGTAAGTTGGTAAGGCATCCAAGATAGCATTAATCAGAGTGAGACTGCCTCCCAAAAAAAGATAAGTACTGTGATTTCCATCTGGACAGTTTCTTCTCACATTTCTCCAAAACAGAGTTCCATACCACCTTGGACTTTGATTTTGCTCCCAGAGGCATACCAAGATAGACTCTATGGAGGTTACCCACTTCACCCCCAATATTATGGTTAACTGTTCCATATTAGGCACTTGATTGATGGAATATAAATGGCTCTTTCTCCTGTTGATATGGAGGCCTGAAATGGCTTCAAACAGTAATAGAATCACTCTCAAGTATCTCAACTGCTCTTCCTCTGCATCACTAAAAATTAATCTATCATCGACATACTGGAGGTGACGGATTTCCAAACTTTGGCTATTGTTTCTAGCTACTTCAAAACCTTGGATCCACCCATTTGCTTTGGCTAGGTTGAATATATTGTTGAGTCCTTCCATAGCGCATGAATAGAAAAGGAGATAAGGGGTCCCCCTTGTCTAATCCCTCTATGAGCATTAAAAAAACCATCAGGTGCTCCATTGATAAGAACGGAGAATTTCAAAGTAGAAATGCAGAATTTTATCCAATTTATCCACTTTTATCCAAAACCCATCTGTCTTAGGATTCTTAAGATGAAATGCCTATTCTCAGTAAATGCATGCTATCAGAAAAATGAAAAAGGAGTGGCCACGGAAAGGAACTGTGGAAGAATAGGGCTCCTCCTGCATTTCCTCTATTGGATGGCTTGCCTTGTACGCATGTCTTACTCAAGAAAATTCTGAAGAAAACAGGACTTCAATTATGAAATGAGTGCTGCTAGTGCGGTGATGAAAAATGAAGACATTGACGAGAATGTTACTCATCGTATTAGTGCAGGATGGATGAAATGGAGGCTTACATCTGAAGTCTTGTGTGATAAGAAGGTGCCACCAAAGTTTAAAGGCAAGTTCTACAGACCGCATTTGAATCAACAAATTAGTCATGGGTTTTGTTGGTTTGAACTAGATGATTCCAATATCCCTAAAAGAAGCTTTTCAGGGTTTCACTGGTAAGAAGATTTACCAGAAGATGCATAGAACCAGGAATACAATCTTAGTATCCCTTGTCTGGACATTGTAATAGGAGAAATTGACAGGAAGATGCAGCAAACCTGGAATATGATAGTATGAAGTGTCCAGACATTATGGAAGAAGAGAACAACTTAAATGCTCTGAAGGAATTTTTCACTGTTGTTCCTTTTTCCGGGAGGAATTGGGGGGTGGAGGGAATAGGTTGAAGGAAAATGTAATCCAGTCCACAGACTGATTTTGTTTGGTACCACTAGCTTTCTAGCATGGCTATGATTTTGTAAATAATGTAAATTATTTTTGATTTTATAGGTTCCCCGCAATTGCAACTGGGCACATTCCTCAAACTTTTGTAACTCCCAGCACTCCCTTGGCATCTTTTGGCCAATATTAAAAATTACCCTGCTTTCCCCAACAAAATTGTGAAGAATAACTTGACCAAGCGTAAACCTAGGAGGACTTCAATATTAAAGTAATTATGTAATTATAAGGAATCCCGGGACAATAAAGTCATAGAAGCATAGCCCAAATGAAGGCCACTAAGCAACAGAAGAGCTATAGGAAGCCAAATTAACCAAACAAAGAAAATTAAGCAAACAAAGGCTAACATCTATGTCTTTTCAGAAGGAAGAACAGAGCACCCCGAAGAATTGATTTTACATCTAGCTGAGAAACATCTATACAGAAGGTGACCAGAGATACAGATAAGGTAAATAAGGAGTGAAAGTTTCGCAACTGAAAATCCTTAAAGGAGAGCCAAAAACATGACCAAACATTTCCAACAAAAATGTGCTCCATTCAGAAATCTGAGCTTCAGAGACCAAAACGTTACAAAAACATCTTAAAAGTATTAATTACTCTCTCTGTGCTAAAACTCAAACCTACATTAGTTTTTGTGAGCCAAAAGAACTTGAGTTTCTGTTTAAATGGAAATATTAAGCTCCCTCCACAATTCAAAGTAATAAATGTTAAACCTACTTCATCTTATTTCATATTTGATGTGCTACCTTTTCACTAACTTCTATACCTCTTTAAAATTTTGAACCATTATTTCCAACCCTTGTCAGCCAAATTCAAACTTATTTGCTCAAATATCTTACCCTTAAACTCCACACCAATCACATTCGGGGCAAGCATTTGAGATGGAAGGAGTAACCTGGAAAATCACCTAGTTCTTTCCACGTGTCTACCGATGCAATCTAATAATTTTGTCAAACATTTTTCTCTTAAACTACAAACACATTAAGACAAGTAATTGGGATGGGAAATGTAAAACTGTACAACACTCCCAACCAAAAAGCTGCTAGTTCTTTACTTCTAGGAGTAACTCAAACAAACAATGAACAGAATAACCAACTTATCAGAAGTGCAGATAAGAGTATAGTACCATTATAACTTAGCTTCCTAAATGAATAGCAAGTTGCACTGTAGCTCCTACATTAGTATTAAAGACTAAAGATACTATCACAAAGCCTGTTAGCCTTGTCCTAAGCTTCATAGCTTTTACTTGTTTAGCACCAAGATGCTAGCACATCATACACATGCAATACAAAATTCCAGCAATAAATTAAACCAGATATCACTTCCCTCAAAGCTGAATATTGACAAAATAGTTTCAACTTGAAATTAGAAATAGGAGAGATGTCATGGTGTATGCTATTCACGGATGACATAGTATTGATCAACGAAACGTGCAGTGGAGTTACAATAAGCTGGAAATTTGGAAACAGATCTTATAATCCAAAGGTTTCAAGTTAAGTAGGACTAAAAGAGTACCTAGGGCGTAAGTTCAGTGACATCTCACATGAAGCGGAGGTGTCCGGGGTACTCTGCGATAAGAATGTGTCACCAAAACTTAAAGTTAATAGAAGAGTGGTTAGACCTACTTTATTGATGGGGTAGAGTGCTGACTAGTAAAGAACGCACCCGATCAGAAGATGAAGGTAGCGGAGATGAGGATGCTCAAACGGATGCGTGCGCATAATAGGAGAGATATGATAGGAACAAAAGTTATACAGGACAAGGAAAGAATGGCCTCCGAGGCGGACAAGATAAGGAAAGCAAGGCTAAGACGGTTCGAGCGTGTAAAGAGGAGGTGTGGAGATACACCTAGAAGGAGGTGTGAGAGGTTGGCTGTAGCAGAGTTTAGAAGAAGTAGAGGTAGGACGAAGAGGTTGGCTATAGTGGAGTTTAGGAGAACTAGAGGTAGGCCGAAGAAGAACTGGGGGAGGTGTTTAGATAGGACATGGCACACCTACGACTTAATGAGGACATGACCCTAGATAGAATGGTATGAAGGTTGAGAATTAGAATAGAAAGATATTATGTAGTCTAGTTGTAGCACTTTTATGTGGGAGAGGCAGGGGGTAGTCTCCTCTTCCCATCTTCTCCTTATTTAGTAGTATTACTTTATTCATGTAGTATATTATGCTTCAATTTTTACTACTACCTGTTGATTCATTTACTTTGTTCATCTTGCTATTTTGTTGTAGTTATTTTCCTCCCAATTCGACTTTGATTATACTCCTTTGAGCCGAGTTTCTATTGGAAACAACCTCTCTATCTCACACGAGTAGGGATAAGGTCTACGTACATCCTACCCTCCCCATATCTCACTTGTGAAATTACACTGGGTATATTGTGGTTGTTGTTGTTATCTGATTGATGCCGACTTTATAGGTAGGGCCAGAGGTGACGGTATGTGATCACACTCATTAAGTTTAGAGCCAACAGAAGTCTACTAATCATACGCCAGAGTGGAAGTTAGCAATTCTTTCTCGATACTTTCTATTCTATTTTCTATAGAACTCTTTCCCTTTTTAGTTTGCTGCAATGCTCCATTTTATATGGCACCCTTTCAGCTTATCTATTCCAAAAGGATGATCCCACCCTATATTTGGAAACTCTTTAATTTTAAACTTCCTACTTTACCCATAATGATATGCTCTTATAGCCATAGACATATCATGGTATGTTTGATGCATGTTCAAATGATACTTTTGGTATAGCCATGGAAATATCATGGCGTGTTTAAAAAACCCTACATTTTCTTTCATAAACTCCATACCCAATAAAACACTGGCATATCAAATGGAATGGAGGGAATACTACCCAAAGTAAAGGCAAGTAATCCACCAGAATGTAATATGAACAGATTATGAGAGAAGTGCAGTAAGAGTTAAACAACATTCTAAATGGGACTTACTATATCTTGTCTGACTTCATGAATACACTCTGCAGTTGATACACCAAATTTCTCAGAATAATACCTTTCCTTGTATCCAGGCTCTCCTAGCTTCACCTAAAAGGTAATAGACATTTGATGGCATTCATAAAATGAATTACATTTATTCTACATATGCAGCACGCATGCAATCAAACTTCTTTCTGTAATAACATTCAGAAATATAGTTCTACTTCCAAAATCCAGTAACTTACAACTCCTACAATGGGTTGAACATTAGAAGCAACAAAGGTCGGACACAAACTCCAACCATATTGGGCGTAATTTTTGATTGGCTAAGGTATATATTGGGCGTAATGTTTGATCAGCCAAGGTATATATTGGGCTTAATTTTTCAGTAAGATTTCTGACTTCCATAAGGTTACTCCATCCAGAACATTTTTCTCTCATCATTCATTTCTCTTCTCTATTTCAGTACATGCTATTGCTTCAGGGGTTCCTCATCAAATTTAAGATTTTCATCACTACCATTACTTTTTTCTCAAGTATAAAACACACTATTCAATAATATTTTTTACTTTGATCAGGTGAAGGTAAACACACCATTCAACAATAGTAATGTCGTCGAAGTGAAAATTTTAAAATCACATAAAAGACATAAAACCTCTCAGAATCATCGGATATTTAACTTAGAAGTTAGAACAGAACACAATGACACAAAGGATCCATATATGCAAAATACCAATTAGTTGTGATTAAATAGTTATCCTGATGGGATAAGTATGAGAGTTTAGAGAACCCCAACTTTCCTTAAAATGTAATTAGTTAGTATTGGAAAGATATGGACTGAATAGAGTGGAACAGATGTAAAGAATTCATATAGCCACCCCAAATGTGTTTGGATTGAGGACTAGATGGAAAAGAAAGTGTAAAAATGCCCTCAGGCACGGGAATCAAGGTGGTTAAGTCTTTTAACTTTTCCTGTGTTTGTGGGTGGCCAGCGCAGAAAACAATATTCTGTTAGTTTTTTTCTTAATCACTTCGGTTATAGGTGAGAAAAATCGATTATATTAGTGATCTGGATGCAGAGTAGTATTTATTTTTCTGTTGGTATGATACCACAGAAAATTTTATCAGAGCAGAGATTGAGTATGAATGGGAGAAATGCAGCTGAAGCTTAATGAGGAGAATGTGGTTGGGCAGAAAGGCGCTGCAAAGGCTTTGCCATCTATTACATCTGGCGTCCAAGAGAACTGGATTCCAAGTCAAAAGGTGGACTCTCATGGAACAGCTAGAAATTTTTATTGTGCATTAAAGTACAATAAATTCGGAAGGTTTCTTAGTATAGTTACAATTCACAGGGATCACAAAGCAGTCATTATCTTGCCAGAAATGAACCTAATTCTTGGGGGGGTGTTTGGTTCTGGCAGTACAGATTGAAAGATTTCGGGGGAGCGAGGAGCCTCTGGTAAGTAAAATGGCCCCTATTCAAAAAACACCTATATGGAAATCATCAAAACCAGTAAATGGCCAGTCAAGGGAGAATATACTTCAGAAGTGCAGGTAGATAACAACAGGGTCACATCATCAATGGCCCTACTTCATAAGAGAATGATATACTAAGCAGATGTTTGGTTCGAACCTTCTCAAATGCTGAGGATGCACCGAATCTGTCACATATTCGTATATGGATATCTAGCAGATGGAGCACAGAGGACCCAAATAAGGGAGATGAATGGGTCGCAACTTTTATTTGAGTTTCCAACGAGAAAATTAGCTGAACTGTTCAAAACAGGGGACTGGAGATGGAAGCAAGCTAGAATGAGTCTGAAATGGTGGTCGCCCAGAGAGATGTAACACAATCGTAAATAAGGAGTGGGTTTGGATCAGACTAATTGGGTTACCTCCACATCTTGGGTTGCAGAAGGCTATGAAAAGTACTGGGGTATTCCTGTGGTGGTTGGATAGAAACGGAAGAAGAAACCTCTCTTAGTATAGTTACAATTCACAGGGATCACAAAGCAGTCATTATCTTGCCAGAAATGAACCTAATTCTGGGGGGGGGGGGGGGGGGGGGGGGTTGGTTCTGGCAGTACAGATTGAAAGATTTTGGGGGAGCGAGGAGCCTCTGATAAGTAAAACGGCCCCTATTCAAAAAAAACACCTATATGGAAATCATCAAAACCAGTAAATGGCCAGTCAAGGGAGCATCTACTTCAGAAGTGCAGGTAGATAACAACAGGGTCACTTCATCAGAGAATGATATACTAAGCAGATGTTTGGTTCGAACCTTCTCAAATGCTGAGGATGCACCGAATCTGTCACATATTCGTATATGGATATCCAGCAGATGGAGCACAGAGGACCCAAATAAGGGAGATGAATGGGTCGCAACTCTTATTTGAGTTTCCAACGAGAAAATTAGCTGAACTGTTCAAAACAGGGGACTGGAGATGGAAGCAAGCTAGAATGAGTCTGAAATGGTGGTCGCCCAGAGAGATGTAACACAATCGTAAATAAGGAGTGGGTTTGGATCAGACTAATGGGGTTACCTCCACATCTTGGGTCACAGAAGGCTATGAAAAGTACTGGGGTATTCCTGTGGTGGTTGGATAGAAACGAAGAAGAAACCTCTCTTCGAAATCACCTAAATGGACGCGTATTAAGGTGACAGGAACGATGGATTCAATATCAAGGAGCCTAGAAGTAAAGGGTGAAAAATTTTGGATCTTTTGCCTAAACCTGTAGAGTTGTAACCTCTCTCTTTCCTAGTGATCAGCCAAGAAACTTCTCTCCCTTCGAATGGAGGAAAACAGAATGTATTTCAATTCAAGATTCAAGTCTTTTGACATTACCAGATGGTCAGCTGGCAGAGACACCTGGTTCAAATGGGTGGAAAGAAGCCGTAATATGATGAGAAAATCCTCCATGAGTATGATGGCTATGAGGTGGATCTGGAACACTCTTAAGGAAGCTTCCAAAGATGGGAAGAATTCAATCAGGAGGTAGAAAACAAAGGAAAATCTAGCAGAAATATTCTTGTACCAGAAAATTCAATGAACGTGGCAGATATGTGAGTATTCTTTTTTTTTAAATTAAGGTAATGTTGTATTCTTCAGCATTAAGGCTCTGCTGGCAACCTCCAAAAAATTGAGCACAATAAGACAAGAAAGAGGAAAACAATAAAGAACACTAAACAATTACAAGGAACCTAGAAATGTACCAACTGTTCAGCTACTTCTAAACCCTCTTCCTTACACCAGAAGTATAAGGTATTAATACAGATTTCTTTGACCGCCTGAATGGTCTTCGCAACATCCTCAAAACATCTATTGTTTCATTCCTTCCATATTGACCAACATATACATGGTGGTACTATCTTCCACCATATTTTTGGCTTTTACTCCCTCTTCTTCTTATCCAACAGCAGAGAACTCAGCTTTGCAGTATGCTCTGGCATTATCCACCTAGTTTGTGTGATGTTAAGGAATAAAGCCCAAATCTGTGTTGTGAACTTGCAGTAGAGAAACAATTGGATGTTGGTTTCCTCAATCTCCAGTCTCCTCACACAGAAACATCTAGATGCAATCTGAAAACCTCTCCTTTTAAGCTTTCCATGTGTGAGGCATGCACTTCTAAACATTTTATCTTAGATGGGATGTTATACTTCCAGATCTATTTCCATGGCCCTGGTATGCTTCCAGGCTGCTCCAAAATTTCCTTCTTGTAAAGCCTGTTAACAGAGAACTGCCCATCCCTATCATGTTTCCAGATTATTTTTTCTGGAGCTGTAGATGTGTTTCCTGAAGGAGCACAACTACTCCGCTAATTTCCCAATTATTCAAGTTCCTTCTGAACATGAGGTCCCATCCTTGAGGGGACCAAATGCCTGCTACTGTTGCTTGTGGTTCAGTGCACAAGGAGAACTAATCTGGGAATGGGGCCATTAGAGCCTCATGACCTATCCAATGCACCTTCCAGAATTAGATCTCGGTTTCATCTCCCACACTAAAGTGTATACGTCTTGTCAATTTGGGCCAAAGGTTCCTAATTGTCCTCCATACTAACACTCCATAAGGGTTAGACACTATGTTGGAATACCAAGGGGAAACCCAACCATATTTGTTAAAGTTGACCTCCTTCCACCAGGCATGATCCCCATTCACAAACCTCCATAGCCATTTAGCTAACAAACACTTATTCTAGACCCCTAAATTTCTGATTCCAAGACCACCAACCTGTTTCCTTAAAATAGTAGTTTGCCATTTCACTAGATATATACATTTACCCTCCTTGTTTCCCACCCATAGAACATCCCTCCTCAACTTATCTAATTTGTCTTCCACCTTAGAAGGAATGCGGAAAAAAGACATTACATAAGTTGGCAGAGATTCTAGAGTTGAGTTAATTAAAATGATTCTTCCTCCAAGAGATAAATACTGAGCTTTCCAGTTGGCTAATTTCTTTTTTGTTTTTACCACAATCCCTTCCCAGATTTCCAACTCTTTATGTATGTTGCGCCTAGATATGTGAGTGTGTGGATACTAGACTCAGAAATGATGAGCCAGGAATCATGTGTAAACTTGACATAGAGAAGGCATATGACCATGTCAATTGGGTTTTCCTTCTCAACATTCTCTCTCAAATGGGTATGGGTCTTGGTGATAAATGGATGAGGTGGATAGGTTTTTGCACCAAAACTGTCAGGTTCTCTATTATGGTTAATGGAAAACCTGCTGTTTTTTCCCCGTCTCAAGGGGTCTTAGTAAGGAGACCCCCTTCCTCCTTTCCTCTTCATACCAGCTATGGAGGGCTTCAACAACATGATGAGGTTGGCTAATTTGAACAACTGGATTAAAAGCTTCGGAGTAGGTGATCTTTCCAGGGAGAATTTACAAATATGTCATCTACTATATGCAAATGACACTGTTATCTTCTGTGATGCTAAGGCAAAACAGCTTAGTTATATCAGAGGGGTGATAGTAGCTTTTGAGGCAATATCTAATCTAGCTGTCAATTAGAGAAAGTGCAGTATTTTCCCAGTAAAAGAAGTACCACAAATATAAAGTTTGGCTAACGTTTTGGGGTGTAGAATTGAAGACTTCACTGACTATAAGTGTTGCATCAGCAATTTGCCTCCCATCTATGAATGTCTTTTGGTGCTTATTGACTAGCTTGTTCACAACCCTCTTTAGTCATTCTGCTAGTATTTTGGCAATGACTTTGTAAATATCCCCTATTAGATCATGGGTCTGAAGTCTCTTAGTTCAAAGGCCCCTGCTTTCTCTGGTACGACTACCACATGAGTGGCATTAAGGCTCTTTTCAACCACCTGATGAGTATGAAACTGTCTAATGGTATTCATGATGTCTTCCTTTAGCAATTCCCAAAAGTTCTGATAGAAGCTCTTGGGAAAGCCATCAAGTCCTGGTGCCTTATCACTAGCACATAGTTTGATGCAATCCAAGACTTTTGATTCCTCAAAATGTCACTGTAGCCAATCATTTTCTTTAATGCTAATACCTTCCACGCCTTGAAGACCGAAACCAAGCCTCCATCGCTTAGATTCTTTATACAGTTTCTGATAAAAATCTATACAAGTCCTCTTGATATCCTCTGGATCATCAATGGAAGTCCCAATCCACTACTAAATTGACAATGGATTTAAATCTCTTGTGCATTGTGGCCATTTTGTGAAAAAGTTTGATATTCTTCTCCCCCTTCTTGAGCCATTGTATTCTGGATCTTTGCCTCTAGGCTATCTCCTCATTACTGGACACTTGCTCATATTCACAGATAAATGAACTTTTTGAAGCCTCATCCTCGGTTAGACGTCTCTATTCGTGTATCTCTTCAACGCTGGCCAACTATTGTAGGATTTCCTCTTTTTTCTATTTCCCGTTCTATTTTCCAATTGTCCATTCCTTCAATTTTCCATTCAATAGCTTTTGTTTTGTAGCACCAAAATGAAAGAGCCAATACCAGAAACACAAAAAGGGTTCCACCATTCTTTGACTTTATCTCTAAACCCCTCCATTTCTAACCACCATAATTCAAATTTGAAGTAGGATTTCTTCAAATTTAAATTTCCATAAGAGAGCAATATAGGATTGTGATTAGAGCCCAATCTGAATAATAAGTTTTGTCTGATCTGAGTAAAGTGCTCCTCACACTGATATGAAGATAAGAACCTATCAATCTTTGAAGCTAACATGTGATTAACCCCCTTGTCCAAGTGAAGGATCCTCCAAATAAAGGAGGATCCAGCATTTCCATATCATTTAACCGGTCGGTGAACTCGGTCACGGCCCCTTCTGTGAATCTCTGATCTCTCATTGGGAAATCTTGTAGCATTAAAGTCATCACAAACCACTCATGGACCATTGCATAAGCTCCTCGTCCCCGACCACTCCCTTCAGAGGTCCCTTCTGATATTCGCATTGCAGGAAGCATACTGCACTCAACTACCAAGTTAGATTTTGATAACAGCCTTCAAATTTTACAGTTATCATTTGATTTTTTGTCTCCAATAGTTCTCCTTTCCAACAGCATTTATCCCGCATTACCACAATGACACCTTTTTTTCCGATAGCATCTAAATGTACCTCTCCTAGCCATCTATTGTTCCATAATTGTTTGATCATTTTCGTTTCTACTCCTGTCAGTTTAATCCTTTTGTTGTCCCCATTCACCCCCCCTCATATTCCATGATAGAATTTTGACATTCATCAAGGGGTATGAGGTGTTATCCTCCCTTGGCTCCCTGTCTGGAACTTGACATGGAACTCTATATTCCTAAGCTCCTTTGGGATTATAGATTTGTTGCACTTTTTTCTGGTCAAATCATTTCTCTGTCCCAATGCTCCCCTTTTTTGGTCTACTCTCAAGAAAATTTTTCAACGGCTACTTTATCGAATCCTCAAATGCAGCATCAAACATTTGGCTGAGCTTGAGTACATTTGTGTGTACCCATAGTGTGGCTCTATCCTCAAATCACTTTTTCCGTTGAAGAATCATTGATTTGGCTCCTGTATCATAGATATCTGCACAAACATGAGCTACCACATTATTGTCTTCTACTTCATTGTCTTCGATACCATTGCCAGAAACTATGTGTCGTCCACTTCTTCATTGTATACGGTACCACTTCCAGAAACTATCTCCCTTGGGCAAATTAACTGTAAATAGGTACCCTCTACTCTAGACACCCTGCTACCTATTGCTACTGTTATACCCCGTAGGATTCCCGGCACCTAGATGACCTATTCGCACGTTGGTTAAGCATGTTTGAAGGTCATACGTGCTAGGGAAAGGCCCGGGAAAAGACCGGACGAGCAACCTGTCGAACCATCGCGGGAGGAGCCGAAGCAGAGCCCCTCCGCGATGGCAGCGTGTCACGGAGGTGAAGCCTCCGCGTTAGCTCTGTGACACGTTGGCCTTGTCCAGGCCCAAGTATATAAAGCCCCACTTCGGTTTTAAGTTAATTATTCTCATAATTTCCAGCGAAAACAGAGAGGAAAAATCAAAGGAGGAAAAGGAACGAAGAGGGTAATATAATTTTCGTCCGATTACGCTGCCAAACGCAGTCCAAACCCAAATTAACCTCAGATACCGAGGTATTTAGCAGCAGAGAGCATTCCTACGGATTTAGTTTCGTGAAATACGGCCGACGAATCGTCGAGCTACCGAGCTAAGGTAAGTAGAATTGCTCCAGACTAGTGTCTATGTGTTCTTAGCTGTGAAGTGAATATTTCTCCCTTCTGGACTTCTGGAAAATAGCGAGTTTTTGGCCGTCTTTCGATAAGCCTAAGTTTAGGCTATAATTATATCGAAAGTGACGTTGTTCTTTGGAATAAAGTTATATTTAGCATTAATTGACATATTTATGAATGCAGTTGGGAGAAATAGTTGAAGTATTGGCCGAGCCTCGTCCGACAGACGGATAGTTCGAGGATAAGGTATGTAAAGCTAGTTCCTTCGGCAAGTTAGTAGCTTTAGCCTTGTATAGTACAATAAACTCCGTAGTAGAATTCCCGGAAGTTGAATGTTAAGTATTGTGCAAGTTCAGTAAACCTAGTTTGTGTTGTGATATCATATTCAGTCTGAAAGTTAGAAAAGCATGTGCCCAAGGGCAAGTTAGTAGTTCAGATTCAGTACAGCCTATTATGTGAATAGCAAGCATGTTGTAGAATAAAAAGGAACAGATTTGCGTAATAACAGTCAGTAAAGAAAGATTTGATAGACAGACAGTTATGGCTACAGATTAGCCATTCAGACAGATGGTATCATGGCTGCAGATTAGCCGTACAGTTAAACAGGGATTGCAGAATCAGTATAATTAGTAAGAATCAGTTCAGTATAGAAACAGATCAGAATAAGAAGTTAGATTCCAGATAGTCTTTTCAGTTATACATGCTTGCTATTTTTATGCGCTATTTGTTTGTTGAGACTTATTGTGGCATGTGGGTGTCCCTTTTAGCATCCCCACCGCCCCTGGGTTATAGCTGTGTCGATACCAGATTCAGATACCGCCACCAGCTGGGCGATGCCGTCCGCCTAGAGGACGATGATGGTCGACCACCATGATAATACGGTCCAGACCACCCTGCTTGCAGGGGTAGTTCAGTTTACTCTGCGCAGAGCCAGTCCACCCTGTTTACAGGGGCAGAACACTCTGTGTGCGCTTGTGGCCGGGGGCAGTTTCAGATACAGATTTTTATAAAATCACCCTGTTGCGTGCTTGCACCCAGGGGCAGTTTTTATTACACACCCCGCGTGCACCTGCGCCCAGAGGTAGGAGTCTTCGGACTCAGACACAGTTTATTGTCAGAGGCCAAGGCTTGAGCTACGTACCCAAGGGGACCGGTAGGAGGAGCTCACAGTTATCAGATGAGTGGAGTGACTTATTTTTGGTTGGTTTAGACCCGGGTAGGGGTAAATAGATTGTGTGTTGGTTGGCACCTTCCGGCTTATGGGGGTCGGTCAGGTATTGTGTGCATTTATATGTATACCTATATGTGCTATTAGATACTGATAGACAGTGGGACGACACGGCATCAGGTACGCTCAGTTTAGTTATAGAATAAATAAACTCTCCCCAGTTATTCTCAGCTAGATAGACCCAGCTACTTTCTGCTTATATGTCATGTTACTGTTGTTATTCATTTCAGTTATGTATTTCAGTTGCTTTACATGCTCAGTACCTGTGGTACTGACGCCCAGTGGGGCGCTGCATTACTTGCCTGCAGGTACTCATAGACGAGGAGGCGATCCCTCGTGATTCCAGTCAGCTATTGAGTATTCAGCTCCTGTCATCCGGAGGCTGAATTCCAGAGGTGTATTTCGTTTTCCTTTGTTGTACAGTACGGGTAGGTCGGGGCCCTGTCCCGATCATTTCTATTGTTATTCCTAGAGGCTTGCAGTCTGTATATATTTCCCTGTGGTCAGCCGAGCCGGTCGTGTGAGGCCGTGCAGCTTGTTATAGTTATTTGTTATTTTTGTTCCTGTTGGCCGTGTGTGGCCATAATCAGTCAGTAGTGGTGACCTTGCCGGTCACGTAATTACTTAGCATGTTATTGTTGAGTTACAGAGAACTAGACAGCATGGTGGCTTTGTCAGCCCGCATAGGTTCCCTTGACAGTAGTATGTTTCTGGTCAGCTGTTTTTCAGGTACAGGTGGCTATAGGCCTGTTGGCCGGAGGCTGTGTTTACAGCCGTTATATAGCCCTTTGTTTCCAGGAATTTGAGTTAGAGCCAGTCAGGCACCCGATGTGCTTGGGCTCACCAGATAGCAGTCTAGGTCCTACTAGGGCACCAGGTGCCAGTCATACCCCCCAGGGCGGGGTGTGACAGCTACCCTCGCAATAAGCCTGAGCGCCAAATCCAGGATTCACCTCTGCATTCATGCATGCTTCCAGTTCTTCCTTTGAGAGAGCCACCTAAACATTGAGACTCTTGGTGATTTTCATTGTCGTCAAAAATTAGTTCAATAAAGGGCTTTGGGCTTAAAGAGGCATTGAGCCTATTAGCTAAAGGTTTATCACTCTTTCTACAATTAAAGGAGCCCAATAAATCTGATACTGTTAAGAGTACCACCCTTGACACCTCAGTAGTCACGTGGTTGATCCTTTTGTCTTCTTCAAAGAGCATGTGGCCCCATCATCTATTGTGGTTGAAAACATACTAAAGTATTAACCCATGGTGTAATCCTGTATTTTTTTGCCCAAGTTCCTCTAATGTCTCCATTACTTTCTTTGTCAAGCTAGGAATAGCCTGATCTTCCACCCTTCTTGTACTGACATCTCGATTCTGATGCAATGCTTTCTCCAATTTTTTGGATCTTGTCGGAGCTTCTCACCATACTAGCAAAGAGAAAACAGAGTCACCTTCAAAGTGAGTCGGGATTTTGTCCTCCAACCCCCTTACCCTCGACAAGCCTATCTCAGATGGTGTTTCAACTAGGTTTCCTCCTCTGTTTCGATCCATTCCCCGCGCTGGTCACCAATTTCTTTCATCACTCTATCAAACTAGAACTGCAAAGGGAGCCCCGGAATACAAACCTAGAACCAGTCAAATGTCACACTTTTAGAAATGGCACCCACAGTTGGTGACCACCATTCCAAATGTAGATGGTGAGTTTTCCTCTTCCAGTCTCCAAACAAAATGTTTCTGCATCTCTTCTTGACTGGAACTCGAACAGAAATTGAATTTCGTTCAAATCATGGACCTAAAGGTAATGAATACTTTCCATGTTTGTTGAGCCCAACTTCTGACATCATTACGAATAGGGATCTCATCACAATCTGGAAAGCTGCCTACCAAGCTTCTTCTCGGGGGATCTTTTTCGCTGCTCGCTCCTTTTGATGCAGAATCTGTTTTCATATGATGTTTATTTGTGGCCCATTTTTTCTTGTATATCACATCTTTGTAGCTCCCCTCACCTCTTTCCCATTTTGGTAGTGTCGACCTTTGCTGATGTGATTGATTCTTGTACCTCCATTGGCTTATTGATAAAATTTTTGATTTCTTAATGAGTTCCCCCCACGCTTCATTAAATGAGTTCTCTGATAGAATGATGACCGATCTGGCATCTCCACTAATTGCAATAATCGACACAACTCTACCACATTTATTTTTGAAGTTGGTAACTTCACAAATCTACCATATTTGTTACTCTTTAAGGAACAATAAATGTAAGTTGACAGGTCTCTGCACTTCTAGGTCTTAAAGGTCTTCCCTTTGATATCGGATGCCTCCTTTAGTCTACTACACAGCCACACAGAGCTCCTCTGCTCAAAGTTATCCTTCTCATATATAACCTTGCACTCTCCGCCCATTTGTACTAAATTCCAGAGGTAGATTTGGATTCCATCAAATCATGAGATTTCCCCCTAGCCTAAATTAAATTCTATTCTCCATATGAATCAAGTAAATACGGATTGGTTAAAAAAAAAAAAAGAGGGTATTCCGATAAAAAGTACACCAAAATGAGGATCCCAAGGACCGAAAAGGCCCCTAGTTTGGGTTCTTGGGAACATGCCTGAGAGCATTTTTTGCAAACTCAGACCTGCATTGGAGTTGCTCGACTATATGAGTATTATTTCGCTTCATGGAAAGGAAAGATCGGTCATTATAATACATAAGCTGGCCTTAAATGCATGTTGGAATGAGATAGATAGCATTTAAGATAGGAAAGGTTCATTACATGTTCCAACCAACTTTTGATGGAAGAACCTTCTAGAGCATTTAAGGAGGACTATCCATTTGCCAGGGCAGTCCGAGAGAGAAAATGCAATCCAATACTCTTAGAGAATCAACAATCACATATAACAATGGCGATATTCAAATCACAGAGCCTCGAGGGGTAAAGGACAGTGGTCTATTCGAAAGATGTATTATTGGATTTGTTAGAGAAAAGGAGGCAGAGACACCAACTCTCTCAGACATCAGGAAGTGGTCTTCTATCACTTGGAGGGAAGTTTATGGGATAAACATATACGAGATGGCACGGAATATGTTTTTGTTTGAGTTCCCAAACAGAAACATGTAGAGGAGATCATCCAGAGGGAGTGGAAGAAGGCCAACTTTCACCTTCAATGGTGGAACCCCTTAATCGGATGTGTACCATCTTCGCAAAGCATATGAGCACTTGGATTCCTCTTCATCGTTGGTCACAAAAGATTTTACCCGAAATTGGGAATCTTTGTGGTGGGTGGATCTCCACCAAGGAAGAAACTAAATTGAAAAACCATTTAAAGCGAGCTAGAATCCAAATCTTTGGTGACAGACGAAATTGTTCCAACAAGGTGACAATAGAAAACGAAGGGATCAAGTTTCACATCCCTATCTGGGTCAAGAAGAGGATTTGTGTAATGCCCAATACTTTTCAGCACGTATACGACTAAGCTAATGTCGACGAAAGTATTTAAGCTCAGGCTGGCATGGTGGTATTTGAACCTATAAGTTCGCGAGAGACAAATGTGCATAATTGTTAAGTAAGGGGATTAAGAGTTGGAAAAGTGGGGTAAAGAAAGTCCGGTGCTCGTCAACTTAATTAAGCTTATAACGGCAAGTCGATACACCATCTGCTTAAGCGGAATGGACTAAGTTAAGAGGGTCAAGTAGGTACAATATCTACATGTATTAATGGACCTAGTAGTGGCTCAAATGAAGGTTAAAGTTGGCCCAACAAAGTGACACCAAATCTGTCTAAAAAGTCCAAGTGAATTAAGACCAAAAAAGAACCCAAGTGTGCATCACCTACTTGACAATACATTGGCCCAAAATGAGCTTAAAAAGCAGCCCAAAAAATAGACCAAATGGAGGCTAAAAATCTGCTCAAAACAGCCCACAAATTTGACAAAGTTTGGCCCAAAAAGTTTGATCCAACTTGGCCCAAAATTGGGTCCAAAAGTTGCAGCCAAGGGGACCCCTTTGAAGGGATATATTTGAGCTAAATTATCACTTAGACATCCTGCATTTTCCAGAAAGTTTCATCTCACAAAAGTCTCTCCTCTCCTCTTCTCATATTGAAGCCCCTCTTTCCCTCTTTAGGATTCTTGAAGTTCTTTAAGTTTTCTCCAAGTTTAGGTAAGTAAAGTTGCTTAGTTTCTGTTCAATTCTTCTCTGGAAAGCTAAGTTATTATGTTGGTTAAGTTGGGGGAGTAAGGCAGCCCCTTTTTCCCTACCTAGCTGCCCATTTTTACTCTTGTAAGTTAAATGATTTTTCCCTCCTCTTTAGTATAGTTGAAGGAGAAGTTCAAGCTCCTAAAAGTACTACAAGAAAAAGAGTCTAAAATTCTCTACGAGTGACGTAAGGTTCTGCCCATTCCCACCGCTCTTTATATATAAGTTTTTGATGAAAAATTATATATTGATTTTGTTAAGAACTCAACAGGCGGTGATTGGAAGTCGTGAATTCAATATAATTATTGTCATGTTGAGGGAATTGTGGACTGTTTAGGGGCTTTTCTTGTGTTGAAATTGATTATGGAAGTAACGGAGGTTAAGGAGAGGAATGAGGAGTTGTTTTAAAGTAAAAAAAAGGGTAGGCGCGGCGATACGCCAAGTATTTACATGTTATATGGGATTGCTGCCCGTTACTTGTTTAATTGTTGCCTTACGACATCTACATTGTGATTAGCTGCTATATTAGCCACATTATACCTTTTTATGTAGATTAAATTCCCAAAGGAATGATCGACTTGTCCTACGTTTTTGGAATCCAAAAGTGAGATATGTAAGCTAAAACCTCTTTTGCCGTTAAGGCAAGATCCCATGTCACATGTTTCTCCCATTTGGGTCCATAAGAGCTTAGATTACATGAATTAATAATCTTTAGATGTTATATGCTTCAATGAGTAGATTGCTGCCCCATTCTTAAATAAATGGTTAAAGAGACGTACTCGGGTCTAATAAGCTTCAATTGAGTTGCCCTTAATGCTAGATTGAATTACTATATGTTCCTTCATTTAAAGATGTTTAGATTCAATTAGTAAGGCATCTATAGTAAAATAAGCTTAACAAATTATTTCGTAGTATAACAAGCTTAGAAATGCATGTTTAACACACTTGATAGGATAAGAGAAGATAAATCAAGAACACTTAATTAATTTAGTTATTGTATGCCTTGTTTGGCCTATTTACTTTATACTCAAAGTATGTTTTAGGCCCTCAGAAGCGGCCATTTATTATTTAGCCCCCAACAGTGGCTATCGTTACTAGGCTCCCACAAGTGGTCATTTGTTACTAAGTCCCCAAAAGTGGTTATTGTTACTAAACCCCCAGAAGTGGCTATTATTACTAGGCCCCCCAAAAGTGGTCATTTGTTTGTTTAATTTTAAAGCATACAGCCCCAGCGTGGTCATGATTTCATTATTAGTATTTTTTAGAACAAAGACCAATCAATAAAAATGAGATTTAAAGTAATCATATTTAAAGGAATTTAAGCATGTCCTATTATTCAGTCTGTCTTATATACGAATACCGTTGATTTTGTACTCATGCCCATTGGCCTGGGGGCGCTGCATTTTTTAAGTGCGGGATCAGACGCACAAGGTAACAGACCACCTTACTAGGCACCTGTCCAGTACTTCAGTTGTTGATTGGTCAGCTCCACCTCTATCTGGAGCAGAATTGAGTTCAGTACTCTTTTAGTATTTATCTATGGATAGTTTGGGTAGGTTGGGACCCTATCCCGACAGTATGTCAGTTTTACAGCTTTTCAGACTCCGATTTCACAAACTAGTATTGTGTTTTTGTTCAGTTGTTATGTCACTGCTGGTACACTTCGGGCCAGAAGCCCCCTATATTATAAATTTGTAGTTTCTTACTCAGTATGTGTCCATTGACTTCCCTTATATGTTTTCAGGCTGATTATCACAATATAACCTATGTAATGTTTAGTCAATACATACAATTATTACGTTTCCCCCCAAAAAAAGGAAGTAGAGAGTGATAAGTCTCATTTTCAAAATCCCAAATTGGTGTAAATCGCAGGTAATGATGCTCACTGAAGTATCAACTGCCAAGCTAAAGGAAGATCTAACTTTAGATTCACTTAGGTAAATAGGGTGCAAACTAAGATACCTGGGAGGCCTGGACGCATGCTATACAAGAAGGCAGCTCTAATGAGCTTTTGAATTTTAAAAATAAAGTAAGGAAGGCATATGGACAGCTTGTTAATATGAGGTAAGTTTTCAAAGTAAATTGGGCTACTCAGCTGAAGCCCAAATCTCCTACACTTATGAGGGGCCCAGACCCAAGCCTTAATTTTATCAAAAAAGATCTGAGACCAAACCTTATGGATAGGCCTGACCTGATGCTAATAGAAATTGACGCCTCTAGTTCAGAGCCTTGTTATTTCCAAACACACCGACTATTGAAGCTCTCTTCTTCTTCACACCTTATACACACTCAGGAAGAGGAGGATTATATTAAAGAGATACGAGCATGCAGACAGAGAACATGGAGATGATAACTATGAGGTGGGAGGAGTCTTCATATTTGCAGACTTCGAGAATGTAAACAACAGAGAGTAGAATTCGACTCCATATAATTCTGGGAAATTGACGAGGTCGAGCCAATTGAAACACAACTCCACAATGAGAGGTGGACGCAACTTTATGGCTACACAAAAACATGCTAAAATTAAGCAAGGAGAGTGGGATTGATTTCCAGGGTTGCGAACTAGAAGCCTCATCTCTTTTCATGGAGCTAGATAACAGAAGGAAATGAGTGCGGAGAACATAAGGAACATGGGGATGTCTCCAAATGTTAAAGGAGCCAAGGAGGTTCAGAATCTGGTTTTCAATATCTTTTGATGGATAATGAAGATAAATATCATTTCATGGAACATGCAGGGACCCAACAGGAGGAGAAAGGGAAGGCTAGTTGATAAGAATCGGGTCACTTGAATAAACACGAAAATTATGCGGAAGCGAAAATATGAAGATTAAAGACAAGAAAATAAAGATAGATGAAATTTGTGAATAAAATCCCCAAATTTCAAGATGAAGTGGTAAGAAACCCTAATTGATCTTAGTATTCAAAATTAGCGGATTAAGGCTAATTATAATACTAATAGGGTTAATTCAAGAACTTAAATCAAAATGTGATCTAAACCCCTAATTCGAAGAAATTAGAGACAACAATTAGTATAAAACTAATTATCTTCTTTAATTTATGAATAAGAACCAAAGATATCAAGTTAAGAATTAATCTTACCTTTTAAAGAATTGTTCTTATAAAGTTGTAAGATAAATCCCAAGTAGCCACATACAAAGGTGTAAAGAAGAGAAACGTCTCAAATAATATTAATCATGTTGAGTTAAGAAAATAACAAAATCCATCCTTATATATAGAGAAAAACTATCTCAAATAGCATGGGATTCGAATTCTACTTTTATGGAAACAATAACTAATGAACCTAACTAGGAAAACATAAAAATAATACCTAAATTTCTATCCTAATCAAATATGGAGAAGTTGCCAAAAATGTAGTCACTTGTACGTGACTTTTATTCCACCCAAGTTGAGTGAGAATTTTAAGTTTTCCTTTGAGCAGAATTTTCAAGCCCATGTGGGCACCAATCTTATTCCATTTGGGCTTGGACTTGAATCATAAAATATGTATAGCACTTTAGCCCATTCTTCTCCATAATTCTTGGACTCGTTCTTGGGCTCTTCTCCCATGATAAGCATCTTCTTGATTTCTCATTGAAGCTCGACAATCTCATATGAAGGTATGCCACCGTGGATGCTATCACTAGTAAACTTGATGGTTCATAGATGGAAAGCAGATATTTATTGCTTTCAAGAAACCAATTGAGGGAAATATCGACACAGCAGTCAGGCAGTTATCGCCTAAAGAGAGAAGTGAAATATGGGTGTTTAGAACAAACGGAGCCAGTGCGGGAATTATAATTTTGAGGGACAGCAGGGTATGGACCGGAGAAGTAATTAATAAGGGGAGCTACCCTATTACTTGCAAGTTTTCATCTACTTCACATACCATTTTGTGGCATATCACATGGGTCTATGCACCAAACAAAAGGATAGAGAGGCTACAGGTATAGGAAGAAGTGGTTGACTCAAGGGGAATTTGTGATGTGCCTTGGGTGGTCTGTAATTAACACCCCCAGATTCATAAATGAAAGAACTGCATAGAGGTCAACAGAGCAATGACAGACTTCTTTGATTTTGTCGAAAATCTGGAATTGATTGACCCCGCTCTACAGGGAGGAAATTTCACTTAGGTTATTGGAGATGGCCTACAAATTGTTTTTGAGTTGGAAAATTTTCTTTTTTCAGCCCAATTGGATGAAGACTTCAGGATAATTAGACAGTTGTTCTGCCCAGAGTTGTCTCAGATCACTCACATATTCAACTACAATGTAGGGATTGGGATAATTCTAAGTCATATTTCAAGTTTGAGAACGGGTGGTTGGAGTTGGAAGATTTCAATGAAAATGTTAAAGCATGGTGGACAGCTTTTGAGGTGCAAGGAAGACCAGACTTATCTTATCCAGCAAGCTAAGAATGCTAAAAGGAAAGCTCAAAGAATGGAGTGCAACAAAGTTTAATAATAGGGAAGCCAAGAAGACACAGTTGTTGAACAATTTAGCTGAGATGGACAACACAGGAAAAGAGATGTCTAAATGAAGAGGAACTCATACAGAACAACAACAACAGCCTAGTGTAATCCCACAAAGTGGGGTATGGGGAGGGTAGAATATATACAAATCTTACCTCTACCTCAGAGATAGGGAGGCTGTTTCTGATAGATACTCGGCTTAAGAAAAAAAAGAGAGGGAGAGAAAAAATCAGCAAGGATCTCATACAGAAAACTGGTCTTTTAATGGAGTTTGAAGAAATGGCAAAGAATGAGAAAATTCCATGGAGGCAGAGGTCCAAGATTCTATGGTTAAAGCAGAGGAATAGAAATACTAAATTCTTTCCCAGGATGGCTAATGCACATAAAAGGTATAACAATATTGACAAGTTAGATATCAATGGGGAGGCAGTGGAGGATTTAGGGGTTATTAAAGGAGAGATACTATCCTTTTATCAGAATTTATACTCCAGGACAGAAGGGTGGAGATCTGAATTCAATTCTGTGGACTGGCCAATCATTACAGAAGAGGAAAAGCTCTGACATCTGGGCAGGGGTCAAAATATGTGCCCCTGTTAAGGCACCTGGACTGGATGGATATTCAATGGGATTCTTTCATTGTTGCTAAGATACTGAAGGAAGATGTTATGAAGACTTTAAAAAAATTCACTCAAGAGAATATTTTGGAAAGAGATCTAATGCAACTTGTGTAGCTCTTATTCCAAAAATGGATGGGGCAAAGGAGCTAAGGGACATCAAACCTATCAGCTATATAGGTACTGTATATAAAATAGTTTCAGTAAGTGTTAAGAGAAAGATTGGAAACTGTGGTTCACAAGCAGTGGATAGACATCAAATGGCATTCATCAAAGGGAGGCAGATAATAGGTGCTCTTTGATTGCCAATGACTGAGTGGACTCAAGGTTAAATGCAAAGAAGCCAAGGAACTTGATGAAGGGAATGGGTTTTGGAGACAAATGGGTCAACTCGATGATGTTCTACATCAGAAAAGTTAGATTTTCCATTTTGATCAATGGATCATAAGAAACGCTTCTTTTCTTTGTTTAGAGGGTTGGGACAAGGAGATCCCTCGTCTCCATTCCTCTTTACCATAGTAATGAAGGGCCTAAACAGCATGGTGAAGAAAGATAAACAAAATAGATTTGACAGGTTTTCAAGTAGAAAATAGGATAACGGATGGCCTAGAGATCCGTCATTTATTGTATGCAGATGACACCCTGGTGATTTCTGATGCTAAACTGGAACAACTTAGGCATATAGACCTCATTTTGACAGTTTTTGAAGCAGCGCCTAGCCTTCATGTTAACTAGGAAAAGAGTTTATATTCCCAGTTAATGAAGTACCAGATGTCCAAATTTTGGCACAGGGAACAAAGAACGAATCTGTGGAGATATGAAATGAGGCGATGGAAAGATGTAAAAAAGAAAAAATCAGCACTGAGGAAAAGTCAACATCACTCCTAGAGAGGCATGATAGTACTTGTCAACTCCTAGAGAGGCATGATAATACTTGTCAATAGCATTCTGGAAGCTCTCCCTTCATACATGATATCTTTATTTCCAATGCATGTTAAAGTTGAAAATAGAATTGATGCTTTGAGGAGAAATTTTATTTGGCAGGGAACAAGGAGAAGAAAAGCTACAATCTAGTGAAATAGAAGAATTTCACAAGCAACAGTTCAGGAGGTTTGGGGATTTAAACAAAAATTGAGAAACCAGATCAGCAGCCTTCTCATGAAGTGGCTAATGAAAGTTTAGCATGCGCATCAAGATTTATGGAGGGAAGTAATCAAAGTAAAGTATGATGTGTAGGGGCAATGGGTATTAAAAACAGTGGCCTCAGCTTATGGAGCATTTGTGTGGAGAAGTATAAGGAATCTTTGCCCAACTTTTCCAGCCAATGTAGACATCAAGGCGAGAAATGGAAGACTATATTTTGAGATGATAATTGGCTTGGCCATGGGCCTGACAGATAATCCTTTTCTGATATATATAATCTGGTGATAAACTCTGCAGCCACTATGGAGGAATGTTGGAATCAACATGGATGGACTTTCAACCTGAGACGACCACTAAATGAGTCTTTATCCACTAATTAGGTCTACTACAATCAATAAGGATTTTTAGTCATTACTTTCACGACTTGGGGATTTATTTCTTGAATTTCACCCACCATTAATTTCATGTCTTTAATCTTCATATTTTTGCTTCCACATTTTTTTCTTTTTTTTCTTTTAAAGTAAGTTGATTCTTATCAAAAAGGAACTCAAGATGTTTTGAAGGAATCATCACTTCCAGTCAGAGGCTCAAGATTAATTGTCTACTTTGTTTTACTTTTGGTGTAATTTTGGAGATCTTCAATAAGTAGATTTTTTTGTTCGACGAAGTTCACATCTAATAAATACACACCTAATCTACTCCCTCTATGCATTTTACAAGACACCATTATCATATGTGGAGTCCAACAATATTTTCTTTGCTATAATTGTTTGGGTGTTCCCTAAATATTGGTAGTTGTTCAAAAATTCAATTTACAGTACTTTAATATAGCTATAAACATATATAATCTTCACTTTTCGAAAAACCTGGCATTGTTCAACCCACAATTAGTAAGTTTGGAGCTCATTTGCTGGACTCCGTTATTCATTTTGGAACAAAGTGCTGATATCCAAAACTGAGCGGACTCAGACTTTCACTTAATCACTTCCATAAACTTCTCTAGTATCAGGAAGTGTAACATTTAAGAGAAAAAAAGCACCTTGTCCTCCGCCGGAAGATGTGTCTGAGCATTAACCTCATTTCTTGCCCTTTCATTATTTTCTATTGACTGCAATGACAAAAAGAATCAGAAAAATATAAAATTATATAATAACAATAATGAAACATCAAGAATGCCAACAAAAACAAAAATGATCACGATAACAATAACAATGAAAATGATGAGTAAAGCAGCTGTAGATCATGTTGAACAATAACCATGCTTTTCTACCAAAGACATAACTTTTGGAGCCAAATAAAAAACAAAACAGACTACTGCATCACAGAAACTAGGTAAAGTAACTAGTGTCAATTGCAAGTACAATTCAAGATTCAGCATAAAGAAGGTGCAGTGACCTGTAAAATATCAGTAAAGAAATACATAAAAACCCATCTGGAGTTCTAATTAAAAGGAGCATAACTGAAAAGGAAAAACAATATTTGATATGCCTGATAAATAAGTATCTTATAGCACTATAAGCAAGGTTTCAGAATCAGAAACAGGCTAAAATTTCTCTTCTTCATTGAATTTCCGGTCATGATCTGTGCCAATTTTTAAAAAGGAATTGAAGATATCACCTGTTGTATCCGAGCTCTCTTTTGAAAGATTTGATCTTCATAAACTGCTGCCGCCTGAATAAAATGTTCTACTCTATCCAAAAAAACCTGTGAATGGATGGCCATATTACTCAACCAAAATATAGGATTTCCCACCTTGGCAACTCAAAGAAACCAAACTTATCTAGATAAAGCGAAAAGGAAACACACAATCAAAGCTAGTTGTGTCTTGTATGACTACATAATAAAACCTTATATGTATTACCTTTAAAATTCAAGCAACCATGTGTCATAAAATCATAGTGGTGATATTTAGAAGCAAATTGAAACATAAGAACTATCAGATATACCTAAGCTGTCCTGTAATGCCTTTTAGTTGTTTACATATAATCTTGATCCCAAAAAGAAAGTTTTTTTTTTTTTTTTTGAGAAGGTAACAATTGATAAAAATAAATAAAAAATTGTTTCATATACAATTGTGTGTAAAATTAAGCTTGAGGCATAGAGGCATGAGAATAGACAAGACATTACTATAATGCCACCTAGAAGGTCACTGACTTAGCCTAAGAACAAACAATATCTTCCATATATATAAATCTTAAAGTTCAACTTCGACGGACACTTTAGCAGACTTAGCTCACTCTTCCAGTACCATAATGAACTAAGTGTGGATAATATCACTGATGGAAAATCAAACTATTTTCCACATTATCAGGTCAGTGAAAAGAAGATCGAGAGCAAGAAAGACAAAGGTCTAATATTTGAGAGTTACCCCCTGCTCTTGCAAATAAAAAGGTCTAATGGATCTCCAAAAGTCCTAATAGCCCCTAAATTAACCCCAGGTTCTTTTCCCCAGGCATTACTTAACCAGTTAACCATGGACATTTCACAAAACAGAAAAACGACATACTACCAATATAGGCTATGCAAAGGGTGCAGACTAATGAGCATAATAAAATAAAATGAACTAAATTATCTGAAATAATCGAACCATCAAGCAGTACTTGCACTAGAAAAATAGGTATAACAAGAAAAAAGTTCATCTGACTGAACAATGAAAACATCTATATTATACAAGCATGCTGCACTACATCAAATACAACTTGAGTCCTGAGAGAAATTTGAAGTGTTGCATTGTAAAATTACCTCACCCGCATCTGTAAGATAACCACCCATTGTTGTAAAGTCCCTTCTATAGATGAACAACAGCAGATTGATGGCACCCTAGAAAAGTTTACAGGATTAAGGAAACATTACCAAATAAGTAGAATGACCAGAAGCTGCATAGCAATTGGATAGAAGGAAGGAATAGCAGTTGCAATGCTATTCGACAGAAAAAGAATTTTAACATGCCCAAGATTCTATAACAATCAGAGTACAATATCCATAGAGGGAAAGCTCATTATCACAAGAAATTTAACAATCAGAGTATAATATCCATATAGAGAAAGCTCATTATTACCAGAAGTTTAACCTAGAAGAAAAGGCTTATATCAGGAGTTGCATACCTCTCGAATCTCCAGTGTTGGCATATGAGGAAGAAAATCGTTTCCAACAAAAAAACACAAAAAAACAAAATCATCCACCACCCTTTCAAAGTCTATCTGAAATGGAGGGTTGTAAATCTCTAAATCATATTGCAAATACTCTCGCAGCACCCAGATGTTGAGAAACTGTGAATGGGACAAAGAGTATCAACAAGATGGACCAAGTATTAGATGATACGATACTTCCAATTGGAAATTAAAGAAGAGGCATCAATTTTTGGACCTGATATTTCTTCTTGTGAATAGGTGTGTCATTCACAGCCTTTCCATCTTCACCTTGGTTTCCATTTGTACCACGACAACCAGCTGCAAGATGTCCAACCTGACCACAGGCAAAACACTTCTCCTGCTGACCTGGTGGAGTAATCACCTGTACAGAAGATCAGAGTTTCAGTTTTTGAAGAAATGAATTAATTTGAATGCAAGGCCACTGGGTAGTAGCAGCTACTGACCTCCCTCAATATTGAAAAATGAACTTCATGAGTAGCCAGAGACAGCATAATAAGATCTGCATCCTAAAAAAGGTAAATTGGATAATTATGAAAACATTAAGATGGCGGATGATCAAAAACGAACTCAAAAAAATGAGGCAACACTGGTTGAAAGCAAAATAGCAGGGATGAACCAAGATTCTGTCAAAAACAAATCAATTTCTTGTACCGAAAAAAATAGAAAGGATTAACAGAATTTAAGATGTTATCAAACAATAATGTAACTCTTTCACTCACTAGACCATATAGACAATGACGGGTATTCGGGTTGAAGCCAGGAAGGTTACGTTGCAAGCGGATGTAGGACATAATTTTGTGCTCACCCTCACCAGGAACATTAGCATCCGAAAGGATAACCTTCAAATAATCACACAATGCAGCCCAGTAAATAAGTTAGGAGAGACAGGGTATCCTGAAAATCAGAAATGTATTCGAAAAGAACCAGAAAGGATTACTCCACAGAAGGAATCCTCCGATCCTAAAGAATCATACTAAAGCAAGATAACTTTAGTAGATTATACTGGAACAACCTTGGTAAACCGCCAGCCAGCATTTTTATTCAACCTCGACTGTATATAATATTGAAGAGCTACTGATAGCACTGCCATAAATGGAGTACCGGGAGTAATAACATTTGAATCAGATGTCTCAGGCCTTCCTGTAGGCATTAAAATAGCAGCCTCCATCTCAAACTCTTCTCTCAACCTATTTTCTTCAGCTTCCTGTCATAAAAAATTGAATGAGATGCATACATTTACAATGTTAAACCACATAGATAAAGGAAAAATTATACAGATTCAGCAGCATCTTTAGCAGCTCTGAAACGCCTGGTTCTCTGCTGATTCATCTTAGCTCTAGGAGCCACTCCATCTAAGAAATAGATAATGAAGTTAAGACTTTAAGGATTGAAGTTGTGAAGATATGCAACATCAACAGCCACAACTTACCAATAGCCATATAGAGAAGTTTTCTTGGACGGACTAATGAGAAAAGATGGTCAATGTAGTCAAAAATTGATTTGAACACGTCATCATACGTTGCTGGTGCAGGCTGCAAGGTGGAGAAAAAACCTTGATACAAAGATAGTGCCCAACTAAAGGAGAAACAGTAGAGAAATGGGGATATATACTTAGTAATTGCAACAAATTATCAAAATCCTAATTATCTAATAAGGTAGCTAAGTCCAGATTTCAAGATAGTAATGATCAATCTATAAAGTAATTTGATTGGACATCTTGCATTCTTTTGTTATTTCGGATCTAAGTTTGCCCATGTCAAGCATGAAATGACATGATTCATCATCATCCAACACATCCTTGATTACATACATCAAATACTATTTTTGGATTAAGTACCTCATAGGTAGCCGATGTGTCAAAAGTTAGTGGTTTACAGCTACCAAGGACAAATGACCAAGTAAATGCCTTAAATTCCTCCATCCTATTTCTGGCTTTACGTAAAACAAGATAAGTTTCACTATAACTTTGCTGCTGAATCTCATCTAAGATCCTGTCTTGTCTTATTTCAATTCCAACAAATTCTTTGTCCCACTGTATGCTTTCACATTAATCATTTACTTTAGGCTGCTCAGTCTGCCCTGCAAACATTATTGGTTATATCTTATCTGGTACAAGCAGTATGCAGCATTACCTTGAATCCAGTATTCCAGTTCACGGAAGCAGCTGATTAATCTTCAAAAATAAGCAAGTTTCGAGAATGTCTTGAATTTGGAAGCTGGCTTATTCTGTATCTTGAAACAAGAAAGTAGTTTCTTTTCTCCTTTTTTGGTATTTTAAGTGAGTCTTATTTTGAGAAGCTTGTTTCTGTTGTATTTAACTGCCACGAAAGGAGGCTCCCATCACTTCTTGTATTACCAAACTCTCGAGTCTCTTATATTCTATTGTTCATTTCATATTTAAACCATTTTACCATCCAATAGAATCCAAATGCACTATTATGTCATTGTTTGAGTTCATCAACAACCCCACCGCCTCCCACAAGAGGCGGTTAAAGGTCCTAAATCACACAGTTGCATCAAGGGACTTCCAGATGATGCATATATGATTAAGATGGAAGAAATATCTCTTATTACTCCTATATTAATTGTGAAGTTCTCTATGACTTCAATAGTTGGTTATCACAAGGCACTAATCACTCGATAGACCTTTGCGTTAAGAAAATCAACTTTTGTTGCTATTAGGTAACAGTAAACTACATCACGTCCGAAATGTAAATACACATCTCAGATGTGACAGTTAAAAATTAATATTTGTATAATAATGTAACAATCGCTGTATAGTTTGATGTAACTATTTGAACAAAAATGGTAATGATTTGATACATCTAAAGCCAAGAGCATTTTACGATTATAACTTAATAATTTCTTTGAATCCCAAAAAATGAGACAATATGTCACCATCCCTAAGCATCCATCTATACAACATATGTGATATTACATATGTTCATCCGTCTTCCATTTGAGTAATTGTGCACAATTGACCGGAATTATATCTGATTCTCAAACCTTTTTTTTCAAGACAGAGATTCCACAACCTTCTTCAGCTAAAATCCTTCTTGTACATCCCTGGGAAAGGTCAAATGTCATCCACCAAAAAAACAAATTGGCTTTCTTTGTCAACCTTGTCGATATTAATTATCTGCAATATTTCTGTAAAACACTTTTAATTAATTGCAAAATATATTTGCATAAGAATTAAAGAAAAACATATTTGCAAAACACCCAGCCAATCTGATCTTGCCTACTGAAATTTATAGCATCAGTTTTGCTCCTCAATCGGCTAAACAAGTAACTGCAAGACATCCCTCCTCACAAGGGTCCACAGTCACACTCTTTCTAGGAACTCGCCAGTATACCTCAAATTTTCACAAAATTTAGCAATACCATAACCTCAAGACATAAATGCAAAGGTATGAACCTTTCATCAGACATTCTGAAAAACGATATAAGACTTATAAGCTACATTTGACACAGTTTACATTAGAGGTGTAAATGACTCAAGATCTCAAGTATGCCCTGAGCCAATCATGATCTCTGAGTAGCCTGAACCAGTTGGTCCAGGCTTATCCATGCTTTTTTTTCCTTTAACATGTTATTGTTTGGTGCTTGCGCTTATGACCTGAGCAACCCTAACGCTGCTTTTTGCTCATACTCTGCCTTCCCTATTCAGCAGTACCATCAACACAATTCAGTGCCTCACTTTTCCCTCATCTTACCTTTCCTTTCCAGGTTCCTTTATAATTCCATCCGTAAGTTATCTTTGATTTCTTCATAATGAATTTTCTCTCTATCTCGATTTTTCTTTGTCTCTGATCTTCCCTTCTTTCCCTCTCATTCTAGACCTTCTTGTGACTTCCTTCGACTGTTCGACAAACAATTATTTTTGGCAAATGGAAGACAACTATAACTTGGGGTTGGTAGACATATGGTGAGAGCAAATCGAGAAGACTCATCTTCTTGCCTCTAGCATGTTTTCGTATAACTGTGTATAGAGATTTGGGGTAAAGAAAGGTAGGGTTTCATTGCTGATTTGACAAATAGGAATCACTTTCTGAGTTAACATGTTTCCAGTTACTCGTATTTTGCATTATGGAATTGCCAAATCAATGAACACATACTCCAGCTTGCACACACCTCGACTACTCCAGCGGATACTTGTGACTTCCCACCAACACAGGTAACAAATAACTCTACCCATCAAGGCTTAGGTAGAAAGTAAAATAAACACATAGCATAATTTGATTTCTACTGGGATTTGAACCTTGGTTACTCATGTTTTTCCCCTACTTCAATTATTTTATTTGTCAAATAAAGTTGCCTTCTTGCTTTCTCTCCCTCACAATTGATCTAGCCATTCCAAGCTTGAATCCTCCATTCATTCCTTAAATTCAAGCTTTAGCGGTATAGGCTTTGCTCGATTTGTCTCATTTTGACCCCTTTCATCCAATTAACCATTTTCAACTATTAATGCTACCAAGAAACAATTGATAGAATATTTACCACCCAACGTGATTTATAAGCCAATAGAATGCCAATAAATGTTAATTAATACATGTTAGATTCTGGAAGGCCCAAACACATAATGCATACTCTTTACAATACATATAAAGAGTTTCTGCTAAAAAAATTTCCATCTTAAAGAACGAAAGTGTACTGAATCATGATAGCCCACGCCTATAAGGAAAACTCTTAAAGTGAGCCAGTGAGGTCCTTTGAATTTGAGTGGCATTTGCAAATAATCTTCCAATAAAAATTAAAGCCCTCTAAAATGAAAGAGGAGAAAAGGAGGTCCTTTTGTTATTTCTCTTATCTTAAACCCTACATATTTAGGCAGAAGAGAAGAATATTACATCTGGATGACAGTTTACTGGTCCAAAGTTTACTCAAATTAAAAGACCTGAATTAGTTATGGAAAGTATAGCACAAGGAGAGTGCTCTTGTAATGACAGGGATAGTAGGCTGTACAAGGATCTACATCAATATACAAATAGGATGACTATGGTATTGTCCAAATAATAAACTATTTTGTGATGCACTTGGGATTCACACATAATAATGGATTGGGCATTTGTTTGATGATACATGCATCAAGCGAATCTTTCTAAAATAAGAAACAACCGATTGAACTGCGCAGAAGCCATTGCCTCTTTCCATATAAACAGTGGTTCCTCTGTTTTCCAGCTGGACCAACTCAGAGGAGGTCAATCTCCTCCAATGCATGCTTCACAGCCACTCATCATCCTCCATTGGAAGCTATGATGATTAAGTTAAACAAATTACCTATCCAACTGCATATCATGATGCATGCATGTTTCCCTAGAAACTATGTCCTGCGTGCAGTCACAAAAGAATAACATCCTTTTAACATAGAAAAGCTATATAAGTGCTAACAAACTATTTGCCAAACAACTGTAAGAAACAGTTCTGACATGCATCATGCATGAGCTTAAATGAATTAGGTATATCAAATACCAAATAAATCCATAGGAGAACTTTCAAAAAGAAACACTGCTTCACCTTTCCGTCAGGATGAAAACAAGGATGAATGATACCATTCATGTCCAAGTATAAATTATCAAATTCCATGCCATTAGGGTTTGGCTTTGAAACATCCAACCCATCAATGTCCTCTTTAGGCTCTTCCTCTACCACGTCCACAATCGAGAGCGGGTATCGATCAGCCAACCACCTATAAAATGCTGGTACTCCCATTTTTTCCAATTAGCCCAATTCCAGTCAATTAAAACTTGCACCTGATTACCAATATTGAACAGCAACACCAAAATTTGATCAAGAAGTTAGCATTTTTCTGATTAACTTTGAATTCTTCATATCTATGAGTAGCTATGCTAACCCACCTTTTTATCTGAATAACATGTTACAGAAATCAAAAACCTTTTACATTACTTTCTGGATTGAACAGATATAGAATTAGTCAAAAGGTTAGATTTTTTGTTAATGCTTCGGTAAGAACACACACGTACAAGCAGCATAGAGCTAACTATTCTTCTGGAGAAAATGATAGCAAAAATTATAACACCCATGTTTTCCAACTTGTAGGAAGAGAAAAAATTAAAAATAAATAAGCATAGAAGTGATAAGCTTTAAAATGAAAAGAAACAGAAACCCAAATGAATTCAAGCAACAAAATTAAACGTACCTGAAGGGGTTTTAGAACTTCAAAATTTCAGAAATTATTCTCAACTCTTGAAATGACAATTCACCTCAAAAAGGGAACAATTTCGAGAAACTTAGGGTCATGAAAAATGAAATTTGAGAAAAGAGAGAGAGGGGCAGGTTTAAGGAAATGTGAGATCAATTTCTATAAACCCAACAAATCGCCATAGCAGCGATGAATCATTTGGATTTTCCTCTCCTGTTCTCTTCTCTTCTCTTCTCTTCCCCGTACTAACTCGTCTTTTTTCTTCTCTTCTTTCTTTTTGTACCCTTTTTTTCTTGCTAATTAATTACTGTAAAAGTTTCCCTTTTTCGAGGAAACAAGGCCTGGGGCTTAATGGCCTCATTTAGGGATGGTAAACGGAGGGGCAATCTTTTGCACCGATTACCCCCAAATTATTTTTGGTACGGTCTTTAATTTTTTTAAGTTTTATTTTTTAATATTTTAAGTAATAAAAATATTTTTAATATTTTTTTAAAATAATTTACAAGTTAAAAAAAAATTCGCAAGAGATAAGTTTTTTTTCAAGTTATACCTCAAAGCATAAATTGACATGGGCATATGTTCAGTAGCATAAACATGTGCCCGAGTGTATAAATTCAGTAGCTTGAACTTCTGAACATGTCATAAGTTCAGTAACATGAATTTGTGTCTTGAGGCATAAGTTCAATAGTATGAATTTGTGTTTAGGGTAAAAATTTAATACCATAAACTTCTGTCTACTGAACTTGTGCCTTGAAAGTTCACTAAGATAAACTTGTACCTAGAGGCAGAGTTTAGTAGCATGAACTTCTGCCTACTGAACTTGTGCCTTCTAGGGCTAATATGTGTGTTGCGAATTTTATTTGTATTGCATTTTTTTAATATTAGAGATATTTTTATCCCATTTTTATTACTTAAAATATTGAAGAACAAAAATTAAAGACCATCAATTTAAGGAGCAAAAATTAAATATCACCCTGAACTAGGGGAATCGGAGCAAAAAACTCAAGGAAAAAAGAGTGTTCTAATTGTAATCATGAGTTCATTTGGATTAGTTTCAAGAGTTTTTAAATTAAAATAGTTTTAAATATTTTTATAATATTTGAATAAAATAAAAGAGTATTTTTAATGTTAATCATTCCTTAAGAGTCTATTTTGAATTAGCTTACTTCAAGTGTTTTTAAGTTAAAATATTTTTTAAGCACTTTTGTAGTATTTGAATAAAATAAAAGAGTATTCTAAAATAATTTTTAAGCCAAAGTAATAAAAATAAGTCAAAAGGCATAAATTAGAACTCTAACTTTATGACTTATGCTTATAAGTCATAAGTTATAAAGCTTATCCAAATAGGCTCTGAGAGTGTATTAGGTATGAAAGTAAATATTTTCATGAAAAATATTTTCTTGGAAATAAGTGAGTTTCTTACTTATTTTCTAGTGTATGGCAAGTACGTAAAAAATATTATTTCGATAGCATTTATATTTAATCTAGTAAAACACTATATGAGTGGGAAGGGGTTGGGAGTGAGGGTTTAAGGGTTGATAAAAATCGGGTCACTTGAATAAACAAGAAAATTATGTGAAAGCGAAAATACGAAGATTAAAGACAGAAATTCAAAAATAAAATTTTTAAATTTTAAAATAAGTGCTAAGAACCCTAATTGATCTTAATATTTAAAATTAGCGGATTAAAATTAATTATGATACTAATAGAATCAATTCAAGAACTTAGATCAAAAAGTGATCTAGATCCCTAATTTGAAGAAATTAGAGGCAATAATTAATATAAGACTAATTACCTTCTTTACTTTACGAATAAGAACCAAAGATATCAAGTTAAGGATTTTAGTCTTACCTCTTAAAGAATCATTCTTGTAAGGTTGTAAGATAAATTCCAAGTAGTCACACACAAAGGTATAAAGAAGAGGAACTCCCAATTAATGATATTGTCTAATGAAAATAACAAAATTCATCCTAATATTGTCTAATGAAATAACAAAATTCATCCCTATATATAGATAAAATCTATCCCAAGTAGCATGGGATTTGAATCCTACTTTTATGGAAATAATAAATATTAAACCTAACTAGAAAACTTTTAAACTAGAAAACTTTAAACTAGGGAAAAATATAAAATAATACTACCAAACTTCTTCCCTAATAAAATAAAGAAAAGTGCCAAATGTGAACCAAAAGTCACACCTATTTTGCACTCAAGTTTCGGCTGTGAATTTTCAGCCCACTTTGGGTAAGAATTTCAGCACTTTGGGCTCTCCTTTGGGCTCCATGTGGACTCCAATCTTTCTCCTCTTGGGCCTGGACTTGGATTATGAAATATGTGTGGTACTTAACTCACTTTTCGTCATTATTCTTGGGATTATGTTGGACTCTTCTACCACGATAAATATCTTCTTGATTTCTTAATAAAACTTGTCAACTTTAATGGAAGTATAGTATCGTGGATGCTATGATTCCTCTCTTCTTAAAAATAATTCATCCTCGAATTTGAATTTCGCAAGATCAAAAAGACATGCATTAGTAAACAACATTCATTAATTGAAAGCAACAATGGTAGGAACAAAATAAGATAGTGACCATGTGCGCACTTAATCTAATTAATCCTAACACGTATAAATACACCCTTATAAAGCATGTGAATGTCATCGTCCTTATTAAAAGAAATGCTACTTACATAAGCACAACAAAAATCACGCATAGATGACATATGGTATGATGGGTGCCTCTCCAATTTAGTTCTATCAATAAAATACTCCAATGGACATGGCAAAGACAATATTAGATCCTTAAAACACATAACAAATTAAACAGTCTTATGATAAAGCCAAGGATCCTCAATTACACCACTCACAAATTCGTCTTCAAACAAGCTATTCAAATAAACACTTTAGTTTTCAGGAAAGTCAAAAGAACTCTTCTCCAATGCATCAAACATATGATGTAAGCTAGGTAGACTTAATGGCATTTAAGAGATAATTATGCAAATCCATCTTGCTAGAAAAAGAATCTCTATACCCTAAATAAATATCATGCCAATTATCAAACGAATTTAACTTTAGTGTTAGCAAAGATTTTTTGGCATAAACTAACATGAATTCATCAACATTAGAATAGGGATAAGTAAAGAACTGAGCATTTAAAAGTATGGTCAAATAGTTTACTTTTCTTTTTGTCCTTGCAACCTCTATTCTTGAAATTCTCTTGATCATATTTTTTAATCCTTCTACAATAAGTAGTGTCGATTCAAAAGTCAATGAATCACAATCACTCTCTGATTGGCTCAAACCTCCCCTAAAATTAGGAGTCTCATCAAAAGAAATAATAGGTGAATCATAAAAATCTTGTTCATTCTCATTAAATAATGGTGGGGTGTCAGCGTGAGAGTCTTCATCAACATCAACATCCTCTTGCTCCATGGCGGGACATGTTGTTTTCACTACCTTAAGATTAATCTTATACAGTAATGATTCTTTAATGCAAACTTTCCCATGAGTACCTACAAGAGAGTTAGAACAACTAGAAGAAGTAGGAATGTTAGAGTTAGAATAAGAAATATCCTTACAAACTCTCTTGTTTTTCTCTCTCCACCTCATGATCATCCCTCTCCTTTTTAATCTCATGGTCATCTTCCTTTTCTTTTCTCTCAATGTCACTTTTTTTCTCACTTGGCATCTCATTCTCTTTGCACAACACAACCTCTTCTTTTTTCTCTCTTGAAATATCAACATTCACTCTCTTACTCCTCTCAATCTTTTCTTTCTCATCCTCATCTATCATTTCTCTAATTGTTTTTATATCCTCGTGGATTTGTGATGGAGTTAAAGATGTGATAGCAAATCTCTCCCTATTCATCTTGAGAGAATATTTATTCTTTTCTATGTTGTATGAAGCTCTACTATTAGCATACCATAATTTTTTCAATAAGATATGACAATTATACATGGGAATTATATCACACCAAACCTTGTCCTCATAACTTCCAAGAGTGAATGACAATAATACCCTGTTATCTACCTTTACTCCTTTTCACATGTAAGGTGAAATAAGCTCAATACTAGGTAAGTTTAATCTCTCAAACATAGAAGTGCTAATTAAATTATAGCAAGTTCCTTTAGCAATTCTCATGGCACGTAGCTTGGACAACACTTTAACTCTAGTTTGAAAAATAGCTCTATCTTGGTCCTATTCATCCCCGTCAAGTTGTTATACACCCCAAAAGTCCATAAGATCAGACTGGGGGTTAAATCAGCAAAACAGGAAAAATTGCATCTGAGTCATAGAACGACTCAAGGAATGAGCTGTTGTGGAAAATAATGACTCGTGGTATGCCTTGTTGTCACGATCCGGACATAGACCCGGATCGTAACATGGGACAAGAAATCCCTAGAGGCTCCAAGTCGACCCATAGCATAAGCATACATCTAACTTCATTCATTATAAGAGGAAGACTAATCACAAGGCATAGCGAAAAACGTAAACATAATCATAACATATCGTAACGTAAGGAAATCTCTAGACATACACGCAAGTTGAGTACTACATATTGTCTGAAAGCCTCTATTTCATACGATGGGTTGATGCAACAACATCCTCAATTAACCCGGACAAGTATTGAAACATAAAAATAGCATGAATGTCTGCCAAACGGCCTTCGTAACATGAGGACTCACCAATAAGCTGAGAGTGCACTCTGATATGATTCTAGATATGAGGATGAGCCTGAGAGCCGGAACCTGTATCATAAGATGATACAACATAGAAAGTATGCGGTCAGTAAGTGAAATGTACTGAGTATGCAAGGTAAGTAAAATGGACATTAAAATGTGTGAAAACTCATAAAACAGAATAAGAGTAGGACATCATGCTCATATCATAAATATCATAACATAACATATCATAGGGCTCAAGGTTTTCAAAGCATTCATTCGAAATCATAATCATAATAGGACAACCGTATTGAACATAACTTGAGCCAATATACATAATCATAGACATGCATAAATCATGAGGAATAGTGGGAGATTATCTTAACCGACATACCCCCTATGAGTACACATGTAGCCCGACTTTTAACCCTAGTCGGGAGGGTGTCCGTACCTTGCCAAGGGTAGGACCATGAAAGTGTGATATCACCATGAGAAGGTCTAATTAAGGCAGGGACAGTCGCAAAGGAGGTCCCAACATACCTACTATGGCACGTAGTTTATGAGATTCGGGGCAGAACCTAGGCCCTGAACCTACTCGGTGTTCGATACTACTCCCAAAACATATATAGTGCTCATAGTATAGCATACATGAATTCATGGGCTAGTTAAATCATGATAATCATAAACATAATCGTCCATATGTGAACTAGCCATAACATAAGGCCCATGAGTCGGCCAAAACATAATTTATGAATCATAGCATTCATACATACTTGAAGATCATACGTATGGCTTGAACCTAGGCCCTGAACCTACTCGGTGTTCGATACTACTCCCAAAACATATATAGTGCTCATAGTATAGCATACATGAATTCATGGGCTAGTTAAATCATGATAATCATAAACATAATCGTCCATATGTGAACTAGCCATAACATAAGGCCCATGAGTCGGCCAAAACATAATTTATGAATCATAGGATTCATACATACTTGAAGATCATACGTATGGCTTGAAAATCATCAAATCATGATGGGTAATTGAATAAATCCATATTTAAATCATAGTTCATGCTGGGGTTGTAAATATCAACAATTGAAGTGAAGATCATAAATCAATTCATTATAGATCTTACATAATTAGGCTTAATTTAGTAGAAATCAAAATCAATAATTTGATAATCAAAATAGTTATAAAAATCTGATCAAAATCCATAAAATAAAATTTAAATCACAGTTTAAAACATCCCATTTGCAAATCATTAGATTTTCATAAACATCGAACTAAAACCCCAATAGATTTTTAGTAGATTTCCATTATTTACTAGAGAATGGTCATGGGTGTGATCGGATACACCCATTCGTAACCCTACATACCTGAAAAGACTTGATTCTACCACTTCTCTAATTGGCCAAGAAGGATTTGAATGAGAACCTTGAAAACTTGCTCCAGATCACCTCCTCAACCTCTCAAGTTTACATGCATGGAATGAAATAACTTAGAATAGGTTTTCCCTTCCTAAAACCCACTAAAACGAGCCTTAAACGACGTAGTATAGGCTTTAGGAACTTAGGATTTACGAAAAGGCCCTTACTAATTCGCATAATATTAACTGCCAGGAGGTCCAAATGAGGGACCTAACGATCGTCCTTACTGGTCACGACTTGTCATGTTGATCGTCAAGTACACTGCCTTGCCTTGTCTCCTGGGCTTGTAACGGGTCACATCATGATTCGTTAGGGGTGGCCACGACTCGTGGTCACCACTCGTTGAGTACACTACCTACCCAATTTCCTTTACTTATTCCCCTTGACCACGGCTGACCCCACGACTCGTGAGGATTGACCACGACTCGTGGTCATGCCCGTGGTGACTTAAATTTCCATATTCCAAACTTGGCCCAAGCCATTCACCACGAGTCACCCAACGACTTGTGGTCCATCCTCACAGGTCACAGAACGACTCATTTTGTGACCTGGTGCAAAAATTTCAGTTTTCCCTGTTTGAACTACTAGGTCTGATCCTTGTGCTCCCGGGGTATAACATATCTCCTCCTGGGGACACTCGTCCCCAAATGTTGAAAACAAGCAGAAAATAGAAACATGCAATTATCTTATTCAAATACTGATTATTTAAACTAAAAACTAACGGAATGACTACCTCCAATCCATATCACATAGCTGAACTGATCTCATGCTTAACATACACATCCATACACATAAAAGAAACTTGAACACATGAACCGAAAAATATAAACTAAATAGAGTCATAACGCAAGACTGATACCTCAAGTCGGAACTGAGCCGATAGGGAACATATGAGAGTATTTAGCCATCATATCGGCTTTGGCCTCCCACGTAGCTCCCTCAACATGCTGATTTCTCCATAGCACTTTTACTGAAGCTACTTCCTTGTTCCTCAGTCTCCAAACCTGACGATCCAATATTTCAACTGGAACTTCCTCATAGCTGAGGCTATCCTTTACATCAACGCTGTCCACCGAGAATACTAGGGCTGGGTCTCCCAAACATTTCTTCAAAAGCGACACAGGAAACACATGATGCACGGAAGATAACTCTGAGGGTAAGTCTAACTCATATGCTACCTTACAAATTCTTCTCATAACCCGGTAAGGACCAACATAGCGGGGACTGAGTTTTCTTTTCTTTCCAAACCACATGACTCCCTTCATGGGAGATACCTTCAAAAATACCCAATCATCCACCTCGAACTCCAACTCTCTCCTCCTCACATCAGCATATGGCTTTTGACGACTCTGAGCGGTTTTCAGCCTGTCCCTTATCAACTGAACCTTCACCGTAGCCTCATGAACTGAATCTGGCCCTATCATAGCTGCCTCACCAACCTCAAACCATCCGATGGGCGATCTACACCTCCGCCCATAGAAAGCCTCGAACAGTGCTATGTGGATGCTAGAGTATAACTGTTATTATAAGCAAACTCGATCAGGGGCAAGTGATCATTGCAACTACCTTTGAAGTCCATCAAAACATGCTCTCAACATATCCTCAAGAGTCTGGATTGTTCGTTCGCTTGGCCATCCTTCTGCGAATAGAAGACTGTACTGAGCTTAACCTGCATCCCAAGCCCCTTCTAAAAAGACCGCCAAAACTGGGAGGTAAATTGAGTACCTCGGTCCGAAGTAATGGACAAGGGCACTCCATGTAGCCGAATCAACTCTCGAATATACAACTTGGCATAATCATCCGTTGAGTCTATGGTTTTCACCGGTAGGAAATGTTTAGCCTTGGTCAATCCGTCTACCACCACCCAAATAGAATGATAGTGTCGATGAGTACGAGGTAGGCCTATAATGAAATCCATATTAATCTCTTCTCACTTCCAAGTGGGAATGCTAATGTCCTAAAGTACGCCTCCCAACCTTTGGTGCTCGACCTTTACTTGCTGACAGTTTGGGCATCTGGCTACGAATTCTGCAATATTCTTCTTCATTCCATCCCACCAATAGATTCTCGTAAGTCACAATACATCTTCGTGGCACCTGGATGGATAGAATACCTAGAGCCATGGGCCTTATGCAATATCTGGCTCCTCAAATCATCAACGTCGGGAACACATAGGCGACCCTGGTACCGAAGCACACCATCTCCCCCTTGGGAGAAGACCTCCACCTTCTGACTTCGAATAGCTTTCTTCAGCTTTACCAAAATCGGATCCTCATCTTGTCTAGCTTTCACGTCAGTCACCAAGGACGATTCTGATCCATTTTACACAACAACATCGCCACAACCTAACTCCCAACCTTGCAAGTTGATGGACATCTTTCACCAGCTCCTTCTTTCCCTCATCCACATAGGACACATTCTCCATAGAGAGCCTACTAAGTGCGTCCGCTACCACATTAGCCTTACCCGGATGGTAAAGAATACTCATATCGTAGTCTTTGAGTAGCTCTAACCACCTCCTTTGCAGTAGATTGAGGTCTTTCTGCGTGAACACATATTGTAAGCTCTTGTGGTCCGTAAACACATCCATATGGACCCCATATAAGTAATTTCGTCATATCTTCAATGCAAATATCACCACTGCCAACTCTAGATCATGGGTTGGGTAATTCTTCTCATGGATCTTTAATTGTCTAGAGGCATATGCTATTACCTTCCCTCGCTGCATCAATACACACACGAGTCCGATTCTTGAAGCATCATAATACACCACAAAACCATCTGTATCCTCAGGTAGGGTCAACACCGGTGCGATAGTAAGTCGAGCCTTCAACTCTTAGAAGCTCTTCTCACAAGCCTCCGACCATTGGAACTTCACCTTTTTCTGAGTCAACTTGGTCAAAGGTGTTGTAATAGATGAGAAACCCTCAACAAATCTCCAATAGTAGCCAACTAAAACCAAGAAACTCCAAATATCAGAGGGATTCACCAGTCTACGCCAATTCTTCACCGCGTCGATTTTCTGAGAATCTACTTTTATGCCCTCGCCTGATACTACATGGCCCAAAAATGCTACCGAGTTCAACCAGGACTCGCAGTTGCTGAACTTGGCACACAACTGACAATCTTTGAGGGTCTAAAACACTACTCTCAAATGAGCGGCATGCTCCTCCTCACTTTGGGAGTATATAAGGATGTCATCAATGAACACAATCACGAACATATCTAGATACGACTTGAACACCCTGTTCATCAGGTCCATAAAAGCTGCAGGAGCATTTGTAGTCCAAAAGACATAACTACAAACTCATAATGTCCATACCGCGTCCTAAAGACTGTCTTCGGGATATCGCCTTCCCAAACCCTGAGTTGATGATATCCGGACCTGAGATCTATCTTTGAGAAACACTTGGCACCCTAAAACTGATCAAACAGATCATCGATCCTGGGTAAAGGATACCTATTCTTAATGGTGACCTTGTTCAATTGCTGAAATTCGATGCACATCCGAAGCGAACCATCCTTCTTCTGGACAAATAACACTGGTGCATCCCATGGAGACTTGCTTGGTTTGATGAAGCCCTTATCTAATAGGTCTTTTAACTGATCTTTTAACTCCTTTAGCTCGGTTGGAGCTATTCTATAAGGAGGGATATAGATGGGTTGCGTGTTGGATAGAAAATCGATACAAAAATTGATTTCCCTCTCAAGAGGAACACCTAGTAAATCATCAAGAAAGACCTCTAGATACTCACGCACCACCGGAACTGACTGGATAGTCGGGGTCTCGGACTCGACATCCTTAACCCTGACCAGATGGTACATGCAACCCTTAAAAATCATCTTTCGGGCCTTAAGATACGAAACAAATTGACCTGCTTGTACCACCGAACTACCTTTCCACTCCAAAACTAATAAGCCTGGAAAACGAAATTCCACCGCACGGGTTCTACAATTTACAGAAGCATAACACACATACAACCAATCCATGCCAAGAATAATATCAAAATCAGTCATGGCTAACTCTACAAGGTCTGCAGAGGTGACTTTATGCAATATAGTGACCGGGCATCCTCTATACACTCGCCTAGTTACAACTGAATTACCGACAAGAGTAGAAACCGAAAATGGTTCTGATAGAGTCTCGGGACTAACTCCAAAGCTACTAGCAATGTAAGGAGTCACAAAAGACAAGGTAACCCTAGGGTCTAGTAAAGCATAAACATCAATATGAAAAACACGCAACAAACCAGTAACCACATCTAGGGAGATCTCCTACTCCTAACGGGATACTAAAGCGTAAAACCTGTTTTGACGCTGACCACCGGCTGAACTGGTCGAGGCACCCTGCTGAGGGGGACGTACTGCTGGAGCGGCAGAACTGGCTGCTGGCATACGGGCTCCACTGACCCCTGATCTAGCTGAAGGGCAATTCCTGAGTCTGTGTCCGGGTTTGCCACACTCGAAACAAGCATTCGAGCCGACTAGGCACTTCCTGGGATGATTCTTTCTGCACTTCGCACAGGCTAGGAAAGTGCGCTCTATCTGCATGCTGCCCTGGTCCCTCGAACTTGGAGCCCTGCTCCTCCGATCCCCTCGAAATCTAGATGGTGTACTGGCCGATGATGGTGCTATAGCAATAGACCTGTGCTTAGATTGCTGATGTTGTCCACCCCCTGATCTGCCTGAGAAGTCCCGTAACTGTCGGTCCTAGCCCCCTTGGCCTCTCTCTGCCTCCGATACACCGACTCCATCTACTGAGCATGCAACATAATACAGGGAATATATATCCCGATGAAACATGGCGATCCTGCAGTCCTTAGCCAGATAGTCCTTCACTCCATGCACAAAACGGCTCACCCGAGCCCTCTAGTCCGCCACCAACTCCAGCGCATACTTGGATAAACTTGTGAACTCTAATGCGTACTCCTAAACCGACATATCACCCTACTTCAAGTTAAGAAACTCGGCTGCCTTTTGTTCCCTCATCTCTCGAGGGAAGAATCAATCCAAGAATGTTGTGTGGAAATCCTCCCAACCGATAAGGCCTGCACCCACCGCCCTAGCATCTCTCCACTATTTGAACCATATGTGGGCCACCCCCTTAAGCTGATAGGAGGCCAAATCAACACAATCTCCATTGGTCACCCCCATAACCTGGATGATCTTTAGAATCTCCTCGATGGAATCGTGTGGGTCCTCATACATCTTGGACCCAAGGAACTTCGGAGGGTTCATCCTCAAGAAGTCTCTAATTCGGGCGGCTGCCGCATTGCCATTTTGTGGGATATGCGCAAAAGCCTGCCGGTTTACCTGAGCGGTCAAGGCCTGTGCCAACATCTGGATAGCCGCCCGAAACTCACCGTGATTAACTGGCTTGGTGCCCGGGGCTCCTGAATAGGTGGGGCCTACTGATGCCCATGATCGTTGTCATCTCCATGGCTTTAACCGTTTCCATTTCTCCTTCCGTTCACTCTCCTGGGATACATGATTCAACAATCGCGAATAGCACAATTTAGAAGGATAGAAGGACTTTTCATCGTACGACATAGATCATGAAAGAAGGGGACATTTCCTAAATGTCTCGTAGCCTCTTTGTCATAAGTGTGGCACGCTTCACACCCATGAAAAAGACTCTACTTAATGCGACTTTCAGACACCCTAGGACACTTCAAACCTATGGCTCTGATACCAAGTATGTCAGACCCGCACGTAGACCTGGATCGTAACAAGGGACAAGGAACCTTTAGAGGCCCCAACTCGACCCATGGCATAAGCATACATCTAACTTCATTCATTATAAGAGGAAGACTAATCACAAGGCATAGCGGAAATGTAAACATAATGATAACATATCGTAGCATAAGGAAATCTCTAGACAAACATGCAACCTCAGTACCACATACTGTCTGAAAGCCTCTACTTCATACGGTGGATTGATGGGACAACACTCCCAACTAACCCGGACAAGTACTGAAACATAAAAATAGCATAAATTTCTGTCAAACGGCCCTCGGAACATGAGGACTCACCAATAAGCTGAAAGTGCACTCTGATATGATTCTAGATATCAGGATGAGCTTGAGAGTCAGAACCTGTATCATAAGATGATACAACATAGAAAGTATGCGGTCAATACGTGGAATGTACCGAGTATGCAAGGTAAGTAAAACAAACACTAAAATGTGTGAAAGCTCATAAAACAACATAAGATTAGGTCATCATGCTCATATCATAAATATCATAACATAACATATCATAGGGCTCAAGGTTTTCAAAACATTCGTAATACAATCGAAATCATAATCATAATAGGACAACCGTATTGAACATAACTTGAGCCAATATACATAATCATAGACATGCATAAATCATGAGGAATAGTGGGAGATTATCTTAACCGACATACCCCATATGAGTACACATGAAGCCCGACTTTTAACCCTAGTCGGGAGGGTGTCCGCACCTTGCCAAGGGTAGGACCATGAAAGTGTGATGTCACCATGAGAAGGGCTAATTAAGGCGGGGACAGTCGCAAAGGAGGTCCTAACATACCTACTGTGGAATGTAGTTTATGAGATTCGGGGCAGAACCTAGGCCCCGAACCTACTCGGTATTCGATACTACTCCCAAAAAATATATAGTGCTCATAGTATAGCATACATGAATTCATGGGCTAGTTAAATCATGATAATCATAAACGTAATCGTCCATATGTGAACTAGCCATAACATAAGGCCCGTGAGTCGGCCAAAACATAATTTATGAATCATAGGATTCATACATACTTGAAGATCATACGTATGGCTTGAAAATCATCAAATCATGATGGTTAATTGAATAAATCCATATTTAAATCATAGTTCATGCTGGGCTTGTAAATATCAACAATTGAAGTGAAGATCATAAATCAATTCATTATAGATCTTACATAATTAGGTTTAATTTAGTAGAAATCAAAATCAATAATTTGATAATCAAAATAGTTATAAAAATCTGATCAAAATCCATAAAATAAAATTTAAATCACAGTTTAAAACATCCCATTTGCAAATCATTAGATTTTCATAAACATCGAACTAAAACCCCAATAGATTTTTAGTAGATTTCCATTAATTTACTAGAGAATGGTCATGGGTGTGATCAGATACACCCATTCGTAACCCTACATACCTGACAAGACTTGATTCTACCACTTCTCTAATTGGCCAAGAAGGATTTGAATGAGAACCTTGAAAACTTTCTCCAGATCACCTCCTCAACCTCTCAAGTTTGCATGCATGGAATGAAATAACTTAGAATAGGTTTTTCCCTTCCTAAAACCCACTAAAACGAGCCTTAAACGACGTAGTATAGGCTTTAGGAACTTAGGATTTACAAAAAGGCCCTTACCAATTAGCAGAAAATTAACTGCCAGGAGGTCCCAACGAGGGACCTAACGAGTCGTCCTTACTGGTCACGACTCGTCATGTTGATCGTCAAGTACATTGCCTTGTCTTATCTCCTGGGCTCGTAGCAGGTCACATCACGACTCGTCAGGGGTGGACACGACTCATGGTCACCACTGTTGAGTACACTGCCTACCCAATTTCGTTTACTCATTCCCCTTGACCACGGTTGACCCCACAAGTCGTGAGGACTGACCATGTCTCGAGGTCATGCCCGTGGTGACTTAAATTTCCATTTTCCAAACTTGGCCCCAGCCCCTCACCACGAGTCACCAAACGACTTGTGGTCCATCCTTGCGGGTCACAGAATGACTCATTTTGTGACCTGGTGCAAAAATTTCAGTTTTCCCTATTTGAACTCCTGGGTCTGATCCTTGGGCTCGCGGGGTATAACACTCATTGTAGGCCTTCAATGAATCCCCTCCCCAATAAAAACGAGCCTAGAAATGACTTGTTGGAGGATCCAACAGGTCTTCGTAAGCAGTCATTGAGTGGAGTCTAGTAAAGGGTTGGAGATGGTTCAAAGGCAAAGGATTGGTGCAACGACCCATTGTGGGGATCCATTGTCTGAAGTTTGGAAGTTAGGCAGGCGAGGTAGTGATGACAACAGAAGAAGTGATGGGTTCATATGAGGACTTGTCCTGTCGATCGTTGGTAAGGGAATAAATCAAGTATTAGAGATGCTCTAGGAAATGATGGACGATCTAACGAGCCGTCGTATCCTACAATGACTCGTTTAGACTAGCGACGTCCATTTTTCAAGTGAACCATTAAGTGCATTTTTGTAATTTCTAAGATCCTATGTCCTAAAATACATCTTTTTAAGCTTGGGAAAGAAAAGGCAATATTCACTATCATCCTAATTAGAAGATCAAAATCCTGCAAGGCTTTCAAGAACAAGCTAGGGTTCTTCACTCTCATCCTCACCAATTCTCCTTGGGTTTCAAGCTAAGTCAAGAAACTATTGTATTAAGGTATGTGGGGTTTATCAATGAGGGGTTCTTCCACTCTCATGCCCCTTCTCCAATTTGACTCAGCCGCACCATTAGTCCTGCTCCCTCTCAGTTTAGCTTAGCTCTTTGTTGGTGAGTCCTCATATGAGGACATTCTTTTTGTCATTTTATTTTTTCAATTTAGTTCCAGACTTGGAGTTAGCTGGGGGCTTGTCCTAGCATCTTATCATACAGTAGAGGCTTTTTAGACATTGATTAGTATATTTAGTTTTTGACTTAGTGTTTTGACGTTAACGCTTTTATTTACGTTTTATTATATTTAGACTTCTGCGTATTCATGTTTAAGTTTTAAGTTTCTGCTTTAATTTATGCTCTTGAGTTGTTATGCACATGCCGTGGGTTAGCTTGGATCCAGTCGTGGTTCTAGGTCCCGTGTCTCGATACGGGGTCCCAGCTCGGGTCATGACAAACTTGGTATCAGAGCAAAGGTTTAGGTGTCCTACGATGTCTGAAATTCCCGTTAAGTAGAGTCTTTTCCAATGGTGTGACGCGCGCCACACTTATGGGGATAAGGCTACAAGACGTTTTAGGTAAATTTATGTTTTTCATGATCTATGTCATGCGTGAACTACCTCTCTATCCCTCTAACTAGTGCTATTCACATTTGCAAATATATGCCCCCTAGCCGAGTGAATGAAAGGAGAAATGGCAACGGGAGTGGCCATTGTAATGGCAATGGTGATGGGTATCAACCGGCCCCACCAGCTCTGGTGGATCTTTGCTCGAGCAAGGTCACTCATGCCGAGTTCAAGGCGGCATTTCAAATGTTGGCATAGGCCATGATCACTTAGATCAGCCAGTAGGCAGTGGCTCACGTTCTCCAGAATGGGAACGCAGCAACGGCTAGAGTATGAGATTTTCTCAGGATGAACCCATCTAAGTTTCTAGGGTGGAAGGTGAATGAGGACCCCAATGAGTTTATTGAGGAGGTGCAGAGGATCACCCAAATTATAAGGGTGATGGGAGAGGAGAGTGTAGACTTAGCCTACTATCTGCTGAAGGGGGTTGCTTACATATGGTTCCGCTAGTGGAAGGATAACAGGGGAGTTGGAGTAGTCCCTGTGAGTTGGGTTGAGTTCGTGACTGCTTTCTTGGATAGGTTCTTCCTAGGGAGTTGAGGGAGGAAAAGGTGGCAAAGTTCGTCAATTTGAAGCAGAACCACAGGACTATCCAGGAATATGCCTTGGAGTTTACCCGGCTATCTAAATATACGTCGGAGATGGTTGCGGATCAGACGGCCTGTATGAGCAAGTGATGTGTTTTGGGTTTATAACACTTACGATGCTTAAAAATGAGGAAATAAGCATGGACTTAGGTGTGTTATATGTATACGATGCACTTTTGCTTTATTTGCAGGAAAGATAGATGTTGGAGTTGAAATGTGCAAAAGAAGGACAAAAATGCAGAAAAGGGGCTAAGTACGGACCTCAGTACGAGCCATCCCATCCTGATACGAGCCATACTTAGAGTCATCAGAAAGTCTTGAATATTTATTTGAGGCAATGGCAAAGTGTGACTTATAGTACGAGCCATACCATACTTAGTACGGGCGTGATATCTACCTAAGAACAGTACCAAGGAGCCATGGTAAAGTTTAGAAGAATTGAAGAAGGGCAGATCTTAATGTACGATTGGAAGTCACGAGTCATGAGACACAAGTACGAGTCATACCAAGCCACCTATGAAAATATTCAGAGGATGCCAGAACTCTCAGGATCAAACCACGACAAGACAGTACGAATCGTAGGTTCATGGTTGAATTTAAATCACTCATGAGACCTAATCCGGTGATTAAGTATAGTCATCCAATAGGGATGAATCAGTCGATTGGATGAACCCTAGTTATTAGTTTTACAAGTAAGCATTGGGATAAATCATGAGTGTAAAACCCGAAGTAGTTATGAATCCATGTGGAACACTTTCCCTAGTTATTCGCATAAACTTTATAAACAACAATTAATTCTTAGCATTGTTACATCTTTGTTTTTACAAACCCTCCTTTAAGAGATAACAAACATAAAAGTTTAAATATGAGTGTTATTCTATATCTTGACTTTATCCCATGTGGGATTAACCCCAACCTTTTTTGGTTATATATTGATAATGTCTGCGTCATACTTTTCAGGAGTGTGATTTTAGTGTTATCAAAATTGGTGCCATTGCCAGGGAATACTACTTAGGATTAGAGTAATTGCTGTGTTTAACTTTAGTTTTTATTTTCTCATTTAAGTTTTTTTATGCTTTTGAAATCTATAGGTTGTTTCTTGGTGAATGCCAAATACTTGACGGCGCGAAAACCCCCTGATGCTTCTTGATCTTGGATTAGAGCGAACTCTGCGGAGAATGGAGAACCCTGAGTAGAGTCCCGTATGGCTGAAGAAGCTCGCAAGCTGATTTTACTCTACAAGGTGCACTTTAGGAAGCCGAGGATGCTCGGGATGAGGTAGTGAATGCTGGCGGCCATGGAAGGGGCAATAGAGGCCAAAGATATGCTCCTCAGTTCTATGATGATGATGATCCGAATGTTGATGAAGCCGGGTCAAACGGAGCCATCGTACCACCATCTTTGCCTGCTGGGGCAAAGTTTGATATTACTAGCACTATGATATAACTACTGAATATGAAAGGGGTGTTTAGTGGTCACGCGGCTGACGATGCTAACTTGCATTTGATGAACTTTATTGGTATATGCAAGCCGTACAAGTTACCTGGCGTGAGTCAAGATGCTATACGGTTGAGACTTTTCCCATTCTCTCTTTTTGGAGAGGCCATATTATGGTTATTGGAGTTACCCAATGATTTTATTACCAACTGGAGGGAGCTTAAACAGGCTCTCCTAGAAAGGTTCTTCCCACTCTTCAAGATGCTATAATTAAAGGACAAAATTTATAACTTTCGACAATTGAAGACTGAGGCACCGCATAAGACATGATTAAGATTTAAGAAAAAGCTGACCAAGTGCCCGAACCATAAAATTTCAGATGACAATTTGTTAAAATTTTTTTACAGGTCCTTAAACAACAGCGGAAAAGCTATAGTAGATACTGTAGTAAGAGGAGCCTTGATGAGCCACACGTGGGAGTAAGCTGACATTATTTTGGATAGAGTGATTGAGACAAACATGGCCTGTCACCCCAGGGAAGCGTAAGAAGCTGTAGGTACGTATGCTGTTGGTATGTCTGTGGATCAATGCAGAAAGGAGGAGGAGCGTGATCAGGAGCTGGCTCATATACTGACATCATTAAAACTTCTTACGAAGCATATCATGGGCGCTGGTGCGAGAAAGGTAAACACAATGGGAGCTCAGGGTCAGGAACCAGGGCAAGAGCATTCAGATTTTGAGGAGGAGGCAATCTTCTTGGACAACTAGGTGGTAGGTTTTCGGGCCAACGCCCAAGGGTCTAGATAGGACACTTAGCGCTAAGGTTCTAGAAATCAGGTCGAATCCAATATCGGGACAATTATAACAGGAATGGGTATAGGGATAGGAGCCTAGGTTGTGAGCAAGAGGGAGAATGGAAAAGGAATGATGGATATCGCAACGACTGCACCGTTTTGTATGTTCCTCCTAATGCATGTAAGGGTGAGACTGGACCCTCAAAATTAGAGAACATAATGCTGAGATGCTCAAGAAGGTAAAATCCACCGATGATTAGCTGAGGGACATTCGAGAAGATATATCTAGTATGAGCTAGAAAGCTGAACCGCATGCCACAACGATCATACAGATCGAGTAGCAGCTTGGTCAAATTTCGGCTTCCCCAAACTAGAGGCAGAAGGGAACACTTCCTAGAAACACAGTGCAGAATCCAAAGAATGATAGTCACTATATGGCTGTGATGACTAGGAGTGGAATGACCACAGTTGATCCCCCTATGCCAGTTGTAGTTGAGATGGAAAGATGCAAGGAGATTGAGATTGATGAAGATGAGGCTACTGAGCATGAGCTTATAGGTGAGGCTGAGTTGACTGAGGCTCCAAGTGGTGCAAAAGAGTCTGAAGCTGATAAAGGTAAGAAGCAAGAGGCCACGCAAATTTATAAGGCTATACCTCGACCACCGCCACCGTTCCCTCAAAGGATGAAGAAAAAGGCGAAAGATGGTAAGTTCCAGAAATTTCTCTCTATGCTTAAACTGTTATCTGTGAACATACCATTGGTTGAGGCATTGAAGGAGATACCTAGATATGCCAAGTTCATGAAGGATCGTGTGACCAAAAAGAGGTCCATGAGCTATGAGCCAGTTGGAGACTTGCATTATTGCAGTACCATAGTCTCACGGGTCCTTGCTCAAAATAAGGAGGATTTAGGTGCCTTCACCATTCCATGCACGATTGGTGATTTTGAGTTTGCGAAGGCACTGTGTGACTTGGGAGCTAGCATTAACTTGATGCCTTTGGTTGTGTTCAAATAGCCGGGCTTGGGATCCCCTACACCGACTTCAAAGTGGCTATTGATGGTAGACCCCACAGTGAAAAAGCCAGTGGGGATCCTATTTGATGTGCTAGTTAAGGTGGACCGTTTTATCTTTCCAGCGGACATCGTGATCCTAGATTGAGAGGTTGATTTTGAGGTCCCCATCATTTTGGGGCGACCATTCCTTGCCACTAGGAGAGCTTTAGTGATGTTGAGGTTGGCCAACTAAAATTCAGGCTGAATAAAGAGGAGGTCACTTTTAATGTCTGCCGGTCAATGAAGCAACCCATGAGTTTAGGGTTGTCTTGGTAATAGAGGATGATTATGAGTTTCGTAATCAATTCTGAGTAGTCAATAGACTTGTGTTGTGTTGGGAGGTTAAATCAGGCATTTCTTGGGAGGCAACCCATGAGGTGGTTTGGTGAAGTCTGCGTAACCAACCACCCACGTCGTGCCACGACATTAAATTAGGTGCTTCTTGGGAGGCAACCAAGTAACTTAACTTTTGTATGTTCAGTGTGCAGGTGAAATAAAATGTCATGCCTCGAGTCTATACCCTGGACGAGACACGGTAGTTGGAATCACAAGTAACCCCAAGTCAACCCATGGTCTATCATAACGCTGGCATTCTAAGTAAAAACATAGCGGAAGCTTTGAAATAACAAAATATAACATTTATGAAAAAGAACTAACTCATAAGTTTTATACAACTAAAAAAAAAACTGAAAGTCTGAAAACTCTGTCTATGTTTGAAAGCCATCTATCTAATGAGTTGCTGGGACAAGACCCCAGCTGACTCTAAATCCAACTGAAAGAAAATATAATTGAAAAGAAATAATCTTCGTCCTCGAAAGATGAGGACTCACCGATGATGCAGCTGAAAACTTCTAAGCAAGATCTGCTAACGATGCTGGGACTGAGAACCTGCAGCTGTATCATAGAACGATATAGCATAAAAGGTATGCGTTAGTACTTTGAATGTACTGAGTAAGTAGGAGAAACCATACACGAAGAATGAAATAACTGATCTGTAAAGACATACAATGGCCATCTGAAATACTTAAACTGAATAAACTGTGATATACTGAGATGGTTAAAATGACCTTGTCTGATGGTCAAAGACATGCCCTACAATTGAGATACTAATATGAAATACTGTACTGAACTGATCTGAACTGACTAATATGAGACTGAACTGAGCTGACTAGTGGGAGAGTCTATAGCCGACATATAACCACGTGAGCTAGATATGGATTCCGATGTATACACCCCATCGGTAGGACCCAATATACCTTGACAGGGTATAAAGGCATGAACTGAGTGATCACAGGTCTGGGGCCATGAGGCCAATAAAAATATAACCTACGGTGGCAACGTAGTTTTGGGAACATGGGTGCGCTGGAACCCCGATCTGCTCGGTGCTAAGTCCTACTCCCACTGGATAGTCCTAGACTAACTACAAAGCTAATAGTTCGAAACTAGGGCCCAATACTAAGTCACTAATACCTATCTGGAAGTACCTTGAGAGTCTTATCTGACCGGATTCTGTAACTGGTGCTCTAAGACTAGTCAGAGCTGCTTACTTGGAAGCGTCATAACCGTCTAAAGAACAAACTGTAATCTGAAGCTGTGGTCCTAAGGCTGGTCAGAGTTGCTTATCTGAAACTGTCATGACCGCCTAAAGAACCAGTAAATCTGATACTGAGTCTAATACTGATAACTGGGAGGCATCACAAATACCTAAAGGATTAACTATAGTCAAACTGATCAACTGACATTTTTGGATTATACCGGATATGCTAATAATTGACTGAGACTGGACTATCAAGCATCTGACTGAATTCTCAGCATTTTCTAGCATTATGGGAAACCTAACAGATAAAATCAAGCCACAAGGAAGAACCAGTCCAATAGGCAAAACTCTAGTTTACTGAATTCAAAGCTAGGGCTAAAACCATTCTTACAAGAACGAGTATTAACATGATAACTAGGTAGTGAAATATGACAACAATCAACATAGAACATATTCCATATGCTATAAACGAAGTTTGATATATCATTTATTCACATTCAAAAGTTCAAGGCTGGAAATGATAGAGAGGATAGAGAAGATTTTGGGGACATAAGGGAAGAACTATTCCCTTATTGAATTCCCACATACCTGGTGATGGAAATCCCTGAGAGAATCCCTTGGAAATCTGAGGAGAATTCGATTTCCCTAGCTTCTGCTCTGAGTCTTTCTGAGAGAATTCTACGTTCTAACTTTTGAAGGGATGTGAGAAATGAAATAAGTCGTTGGTTACCCCCTCTAAAACCCCAAATTAAAACCCAAAATGACGTAGTTTAGAGTCTAGGAGTTTAGAAAATTATGTAAAACTCCCTAGGGAATTTGCAGGAAAAAGGACGCTGCCAGTCCCCACGAGGAACTCTATGAGCCATGAGGTCAGGGACGACTCGTGGTGCCCAATCGTGATGTGTACTGGAAATTTTCTACAGATTCCCCAACCTGCCAACGACTGACTTCACGAGTCATTAGGAGACCTAACGACTCGCGACGTCTCCCATTGCAACTGAACCAAAATTCCTCTATAGGGGTCACCATGGGCTACTTGACAATCCATTACTGGTAACTACGACTCGTGGTCACCTCCCGTAGTCCTCACTTCTGAAAACCACCTGGGGTTCACCACGGGTGACACGATGACTCATGGTATCCCAAACGAGTCATGGTGAGGACCCGTTAAGTGCACTGCCCGAATTTTCTAACTTTCGGTCAACCCTTGACCACGACTCACATAACGACTCGTGGTGTTGACCACAACTCGTGGTCACACCCGTGGTCACTCAATTTCCCAATTTTTCAACCAAGTCCAGACCCTTCCCCATGAGTCACTCCACGACTCATGGCCTACCCCACGGGTCAAAGGACGACTCATTCTGTGACCTGGTGCAGAAAATCCTATTTTCTCTATTTCAACTCCAAGTTTGATCTTAGGGTTTCGGAGGCATTACATAAAATCTAGTGAGAGAAAAAAACTCAGACCAGACATGTACTACGAGCCTCGTAGTACTATTCATGGTGAAAAGCAGAAGCAGGAGTTCATGTTACGGTTGGTCACTACGACTCGTACCTCTATTGTACGATTCGTAGTACTCATTGTAAGGACGAATTATGTTAAGTGTGGAATTGCAGAGACATTGACTTATGAGGCAAAGTATGGATCGTACCTTCATGGTACGATTTGTACCATGCACTCGTAGGCCCCCAGGTAAGTTCCTAAATTCTTATGCTAAGAGTCCAAGGGACAAGCCATAGGTCAACCCTATGACTCATGGTACGAGTCGTGATAGGTAAAATTAATAAAATCAACCCGACTCGACCCGAATATTTGAAAATCCACCCTAATATATTTAAATCAAACTTTTCAAACTTTCACTCCCACGTAAACATAACTTCAATCCACGTTTCTCATTCACATTCCTCACACCGTAACTTGAACTAAAGATTACTAAAGCTCAAAACTGTGCAATCAATCTACATGAGCACTTCGAATTCCAATCTCAAAATTAAAGCAAGCTAGAGTCGAGCAAGATCTTACAAAATCAAGTAAGTAAATGTGCTAAATTTGAAATCCTTGTTGTGCGATTAATGAAACTACACTGTAATGCCTCAAAAATCATGAAAATGAGGGTTAGGAAAGTGATCAGAAGGTAGTTGTGCTATGCACTAAATGGGTAGGAATTCAAAGTGCTTAAATAATAAATTTGATGGTTAATGATGAGTTACAGGTTGTGAAGCATATTGGGGTTTAACTGGGTAGAGGAAAAGAATCTACATAGAATACCTAGGAAGGGGAATTTGGAGTACCCATCTAAGAACTTGTTTCCCTAAACAACTGAACCAAAATAAGGTGAGGACAGAGTTCACGAGTCTTCCTACAACTCGTGGTTTCATACCACGACTCGCATGATGACTTGTTGGGATTGTCCAGGTCACTGAAACTTTAAGTATTGGTGTGGGACCTAGTACGATCCGTGGTATCCTACTACGAATCGTACCTGGTGATCATACCATGAAACTGAAAGGGTCAAAGTTCAAAAGTAACAGGATGATCCTTCATACGACTTATGGAATCTAATTATGATCCATAATATGAGTCATAGAAAAATATATAGGAACATAATTTAAAGATATCCCTCATTATGACCCTTAGTATGAATTGTACCATCTTAGTACAAGTGGTACCTAGGAGTCGTGACAATGCTATCATGAACCACGAGTTATAGTACGAATTGTACCTCCATGGTACGAGCAGTGCTGTAGACTCGTGGAAAACTTCAGAAGATATTTTCCTTGCTTTTTTTCTCAGATCATACATACTAACCTTTTTCTCCACAGGTACAATGACATTCAAGAGGATATCAAAGAAGAAGCCCCAAGACAAGCTGTCCAGAGTTGAAATAGCTGCTTGGAGGGCATTGAGAGATGAGCCCTCCAACTCTGATCAAGTAGCAAACACCCTTAGTGGTCTGAAGGAGAAATACTAAATAGATACATCTGACACTGACGAGCCACGGACCACTAGGGCACATGTCAAGGTTCAGGCCGAAGCAACATTCGCTGTTCCAACAGCTGCTCTCCAGTCTGAAGAGGGAGTAGGTGTTTAGGACTAATAGTACGGGAGTGACTTTAATGAGGAAGAAGGGTCTGGGGAGGCCCAGTCTGGAGATGGTAATGATGCGGCCGAGTCTGAGGAAGAAGGTGACCAAACTCCACCTCGGGAGAACCATACTATTAGGTGGAGAGTGCCCGATGCTCAAGAGATTTATGAGCAGGGTCTGGCTCTCACCTCAAAGAATCATCTGAGGTAGAGTATGCTAGAAGAACTGTGGATCCTCACTATTTCTTTGAAAGAGGTTGAGGAAATAAAGCGGATATTTAGCTTCTACAGATTCAAATGGATGACTAGAACTCTGGAGAAATACAGTGCAGAGATGGTCCGGGAGTTGTATGCCAATTATTTGGCCAAAATGGAGAAGAAGGCAAAAACTAGGCAAATATTGAAGGAATAGCCCATGCTTGAGAGTGTGATGGTTCTGGGACACACAATTGACATCTCTGAGTGGACCATTGCACGAATATTATATGGGCCTCAATTTAGAGTGCTGGAGACCACTGCTGAGTTTGTTTACCAAGTTGAAGCTCTGAAAAAGGTAAAGCAACTAGGGTTTGAGGAGAGGCATAGCCAAGTGAAATGTCTAGATGGGGTTCTAGCCGAGGACAAGGAGGACATTGATTGGGTGGCTAGTGGAAAGTAGGTCACCGAAGCCTCGCTGAACTTCATAATGAAGGTCTGCTGGACACTAGTCTGCCACAAGTTGGCACCTATTGTTAATGACAACACCCTCAGTGCAAACAAAGCGACTTTGGTGGCGTGCATCATGTCGAGATACGCCATCAACATTTTGAGGGTCATAACAAAGGAGATTTGAGATTAGGCTATGGGACTAAGCATAACCATCCCATTCCCGAGTCTCGTGTATAGATTATGCGTGGGGGCAAGCCTCAAGGCGAAATTGGAGGTATATCACTTGATCGGAGGCCGGAAGACTGTATATTTCGATTTCATACAGGATGACATGAACCTGATTAGCCGGGTTAGACTTTCTACGCCAGTCCCACTACCACGGGCATCCGTGGGTGAGCATGTTGATTCCCCCACTTTAGTGGAGCACGAAGAGATGCCGTGTCATGACCCGAACATAGACCGGATCGTAACACGGGATAAGGAACCTCAAGAGGCCCCAAGTTGATCCGTTCCATAAGCATACATCTAACTTCATTCTCTTTAAGAGGAAGACTCAACATAGGACATAGAGGAAACATATACGTAACATATCATAGCATAACATTCGGTAGTACTATACATACACATAAGCTGAATACTACATGTTGTCTGAAAGCCTCTATCGTATAAGATGGGTTGATGGGACAACATCCCCAACTAACTCAGCCAAAACTGAAACAAAAAGAACAACATAATGTCTAGTCATACGACCCTCGAAACATGAAGATTCACCAACAAGCTGATAGCAAACTCTGGGAATGGACTAAGGATGGAGATGAGCCTAAGAGCCGGGTCCTGTATCATGAAACGATTAGCATAGAAAGTATGCGGTCAGTACGTAACTGAGTATGCAAGGTAAGTAAAACAGACATTGAAATTATGTAAAAATGCATAAAATGTCATAAGAGTAGGACATTATGCTCATATAGTAAATATCATAACATAACATGAGGCTCAAGGATTTAAAAACATTCATAATAGAATTGTAATCATGATCATAAGAGAAAAGCTTTATTGAACATAACTGGAGCCACTATACATAATAATAAACATGCATAAATCATGAGGAACAGTGGGAGATTCTCTTAACCAACATACCCCATCTGAGCGCACATGGAGCCCGACTTGTAACCCTAGTCGAGAGGGTGTTCATACCTTGCCAAGGGTAGACCCATGGAAGACGTGATCCACACATGAAAAGGGCCATTTGGGCTGGGGACAGTCACAAAGGAGGTCCTGACATACCTACAGTGGCACGTAGTTTATGAGATCCGGGGCAGAACCTAGGCCCCCAAACCTACTCGGTGTTAAATACTACTCCCAAAATATATATAGTGCTCATAGTATAATATTCATGAATTCATGGGCTAGTTAAATCATAATAATCATGAACATACTTGTACATACATGAACTAGCCATGACATAAGGCCCGTGAGTCGGTCAAAATAGAATTCGTAAATCATAGATTCATGCATACTTGTAGATCATACATATAAATTTAAATCATCAAATCATGTTGGGTATTTGAATAAATCCATATTTCAAGTCATAAATCATAATGGGTTTGCAAATATCAACAATTGAAGCGAAGATTATAAATCGATTCATCATAGATCATACATAATTAGGCTTAATTTAGTAGAAATCGAAATTAATTATTTGATAATCAAAATAGTTGTAAAATCTGATCAAAATTCATAAAATATAATGCAAATCACAATTTAGAACAACCTATTGGTAAATCATTAAAATTCCACAAGATTTGAATTAAAACCCCATAACATTTTGATAATTTTTTTCATAAATTGGTAGAGATTGGGTATGGGTGTAAACGGAAACACCCATTCGTAACCCTACATACCTGGGTAAGATCAGATTTCAAAGTTTCTTAAATACCCAAGGGAGAATTGATGAAGAAGGGCTTGAGGATAGGCTTGATCTCTATTAATTCTTCTAATTTTGCATGCATGAGAATGAATAGGTTAGGGGGACTTAACCTATCTTAACATACCCAAAAAATATCATAAAACAACGTAGTTTAGGACCCTAGAGCATAGGAATGATGAAAATATCCTTAATGAAATTATCCTAAAAATCTACACACATCGATCCAATGGGCGTACCAACGAGTCGTTGGAAGCTACCACGACACGTGGTACGATTTGTCATATACACTGCCCAGGCCCTGACCCTAGATTCTTACCATAGCTCGACAAGATGGCTCGTCCTTTGATCAAGAGGATCGTCGGGTCGATCATCACTTGTCTCCTGAATACCCTGAGCTTCTCCTTACAATGAGCCTCACCACGACTCATTGCTGCCTCCAACGAGTCATGGTATCCATCCGTTAAGTCCACTGGAGATTTGACATCCTAGAGAACGACTGCTTACAATGGGTCATCGTAGCTCACAACGGGTCATTGGATGACCCGTTACTTCCCCAACCGCCAAGGTCCAATACCAACCACGAGTAAAAACGACTCGTTGTTCCTAACAACGACTCGTTACATCGTCTGTCCTGTGCAATTTTTCCCAGTTTTTAGCCAGCTTCCATCTTTTGATCCGTGGTTTAATCCTAGGCACTTTCGGGGTATTACATGCCGTCTACAGAGGCTGGCCACACAGATGCAGCTCCTAGTACTTCCTCCACACTGCTATTGAGCATACCGGGCGGGAGTTCCTCTAGAAAATGGCCAAGAGGCTAACAGTGACTGAGAAGAAGGTCAACGCAATGATGGAAAATTCAAGCTGTGAGTGAAGGCTGAGATTGATGAGGTTATGAGGTTGTTGCATGGCCAGTTGGATAGTTTCGAGCACCGCCTCAATGAGTGTCTGGCTGAGCAGACTGATACGACAACCTTAGAGAGGAGTTGGGGGATTTGCAGAGCTAGGCAGCTGAGTTGTCATCTAGACAGCCGATAATATTATTAGCCCCTACTATCTCAGAGTTAGATGCTGAGCTCAATGAAGAGCTAGATTTGGAGGCTTACTGGGCTCCGTCAATGGCCGATGGAGGAAAAGGAAAGAAGAGGGTCTCGGAGGAGGTTGAAGACAAGTCCTCAAGAAAGAAGAGAAAAAGAAAGGAGAAAAAGGAGTGGAAATGGGAAAGATTGGACAGTATGCAGACTTATGAAGATCATATGTTAGAGCTGCATGAGTGAGCTAGAGGAGCGGGAGCTCTACCACTGCCGTTGCAGAGCTTGCGGGTGGCAAGGACCTTTCGGGTGAGCCACATTCAGCTAGAGATACTACTGAGGTCGCTGAGGCGACTAGTACTGCTGCGGGGGTAGCCAATCCCCCAACTGATGTTCCATTACGTGCGCCGGCCACTGTTCAGTCTGTTTGTTATATGGGTATATAACTACACGCAGGTGCACGTGGTCGAACAAGTAGTAAAGTGGCTCAAGTAAGCCAAGTATCGATCCCACAGGGACTGGGATAAGGTAACAATTAATCAAGTGTTACTGTATTTTCAGTTTAACAACGAAGACAACAGTGTAACCAAGAGTTTTATATTTTTGGATTCTAATTTTTATGCTAAGTCTAAAACAAGTATCTAATGTGAGTCTGAACTATGAATGTGAGCATACTGAGGTTAATTGAACATGTAAAGAAATTAAATATCGATATAATTTGGTTAACCTTTCCTCCGGTTGCTAGTCAAGAACTAATGCCAATGGATTAAAACTCTCGTATTTAACCCAACTTAAGAATCATGAACCGTCCACCTACATTTCTGTGATTAAATGAAAATTCATGTTCTAGCCATACAAACCCGGTTCCTAAATTGACTAATACGACTTTCAGGTATATTTCTATCCTGAAGGTAAATCAATTCTCAATTTTCCCAAACTAAGAAAGGATCATATCCTATTAATTCACAACTTTCCAATTTCTTGCTCTCTCGAGTGAAACCGGACTTTTTAGATATACATTAACGTAGGCCACACATTAATGCAGTAAGAACAAGAATCAATAGAACAACCATGGAAGAAAAGATGAAAAACCAAAGAATCAATAATCACATTTCATTACAAGTGTTCTTAACCTCTGCAAGAAGAGGAATTAGCCACTCATTTGTGGATTAGACATTGTTAAATGAGTGTTAAACATACAAGTAATTGAATTGAAGAAGAAGGAGATAGAGAAAAAACCCTGATAATTTCGTCCCCTCAACTGCCTGCAACCTACGTTCTTGCTCCACCAAGTCAGAATATTGAAAAATGAACCTAAGTGTTCTATTTATACTAGTGGGAATTTTTCTCGGAATAACAAGCAACGTGTCACGGAGTGCATCGCGGAGCACTGCCTCTGTGACACGCCACCGATGAGGACCCTCACTGGAAGTTGGGGGTCCAGGTAATCAGGCTCAACGTGGCACGACGTGCAACGCGGAGCCAGGCCACCGTGCCACGGACCCAACGCGAACCTTCACTGGAAATAGGCCGAAAATTCCCTATCCAGGCAGAAGGCCTCCGCCATGGCAGCGTGACACGGCTCCATAGAGCCTCTTTATTTTGTGCCTTCCAATGCCTTGTCCTTTGCTCACATCCGAGTCCAACCCCGATCTCTTCCAACACGCATTTTAGCTTCCCAAAATTACATTTTACCTGCAAAACAATGCTAATCATGTTGGTTAGTATAAATTCATATTTTATTACCAATCACATGAGAATGTATAAACATTGATAGATAAACAAGGCTAACATGACACATTTGAGTATCACTTGGACATATAAAAAGAAAAGAAAAAGTGCTGATAAAGCAAAAATGAAAAGAAAAAAATAACAGAAAAGAAAAAGAACTGAAAAAGATGAGAAAAATATACCGCACCCACACATTGCATTGAAATGGAGAAAAAGGGAGGACAAAGTTGAAAAATAAAAAATGGGGTAAAAAGTGAAAAGTGGAGAAAAGTTGTGTAATGCTAGAAGGGTTAGTCACTAAAATCCATATCTACCGTACCCAGCCCGAAGCCTACATTACGAACCGAGAAAAGTCCAATAGTGATCTTAACTTAACTATCTAAAAGCCAACATAGAAAAAATAAGGGCAAGCCTATGGTATCCGATGTGCAGTATTTGGAACTTCTTTGTGAGGGTGAGAGTTTTGCTTGTTTATTCCCAAGTTTCATCTTTCCATATATTTGTGAGCATTGGGGACTTCATTTGTGGTGAAGGTACATGGTTTGTGTTGCATTCTTCCAATTGTCTATGTGAATAGCATTGGTGATAGCTCGATTCTCTACTAATAGCTAGATGCCATATCTCGATCCCTGTATGTCATAGGTTGTAGTTACATGTGTGCATAGTTGACTTGGGTTGAATGAAAATGGGGTCAATATCTGTTAATGGTTCATAGTGCAAATCTTTTTGTGTTGGTTTTAGGTATTCTAAGTTTACTTTCTAGTTAAGCATCATTTTTAGTTTTGTTTTCTTCGCCTGAGGATATGCAAAAGTCTTAAATTGAGGGTGTTGATGTGTTGTGGGTTTACAACACTTTCAACGCTTAAAACTGAGGAAATAAGCATGGAATTAGGTGTGTTTATATGGATATCATGCACTTTTACTTTATTTTCAAGGAAGATAGATGTTGGAGTTGAAATGTGCAAATGAAGGACAAAATGCAGAAAAAGGGCTAAGTACGGACCTCAGTGCGAGCCATATCATCCTGATAAGAGCCGTATTGAGAGTCGTGGGAAAGTCTAGAACATTTATTTTAAGGAAAGGGCAAAGTACAACTTATAGTACAAGCCGTACCATCTTGCTACGAGCCGTACCACAACAGTTGAAGCAAAGTTCAGAAGATGTTGCACAGGACAAGTCTCTAAGTACGGGTAGTAACCATAAATCATGATATCCACCTAAGACTCATACCAAGGAGCCATGGTAAAGTTCAGAAGAATTGAAGAAGGGCAGATCTCAATGTATGATTGAAAGTCACGAGTCGTGGGACACGAGTACGAGTCGTACCAAGCCACCCGTGAAAATATTCAGAGGATTCCAGAACTCTCAGGATCAAACCACGACAAGATAGTACAATTGGTAGGTTCATGTACGAGTCGTACCATCTTCCAACACTTAGAAAAAATAGAACAAGCCAAGCATTATACGAGTAAAGGTAAGACCCGTACAATCCTTTTACGGGTCGTAAGTGAAGTCGGCGACAATTCAACAGTTTTTCTTGTTTACTTAGAAAAGGGTTCTAAATATTTGTATAAATACTTTTTAGGTTATTTTCGGTGAGAATAAGTAGAGAACAAGTACGCCACAAGTGAAAGAAGTTAGAGAGAGCCAGATTAGGAGAATTGTTATTGATTTTCTATTCATGTTTTGGGGAGACTTTCTTGAATTAATTTTGACATTGTTCTCGAAGTGTTCTTTTACAGTGGCTTTCACCGTTTCCATTTCTCTGTGGCTTTCACCGTTTCTATTTTTCCTTCCGTTCACTCTCCTGGGAGCCATGATTCTGCAATCGCGAATAGCACAAATTAGAAGGATAGAAGGACTTTTCATCGCACGACATAGATCATGAAAGAAGGAGACATTTTCTAAACGTCTCGTAGCCTCTTCGTCATAAGTGTGACATGCTTTACACACATGAAAAAGACTCTACTTAATGTGACTTTCAAACACCTTAGGACACTTCAAACCTATGGCTCTGATACTAAGTTTGTCATGACCCAGACGTAGATCGGATCGTAACACAGGACAAGGAATCCCGAGAGGCCCTAAGTCGACCCATGACATAAGCATACATCTAACTTCATTCATCATAAGCGGAAGACTAATCACAAGGCATAGCGGAAATGTAAACATAATCATAACATATCGTAATGTAAAGAAATCTCTAGACATACACGCAAGCTGAGTACTACATACTGTCTGAAAGCCTCTACTTCATACGATGGGTTAATGGGACAACACCCCCAACTAACCCGGACAAGTACTAAAACATAAAAATAGCATGAATGTCTGTCAAATGGCCCTCGGAACATGAGGACTCACCAATAAGCTGAAAGTGCACTCTGATATGATTCTAGATATGAGGATGAGCTTGAGAGTCAGAACCTGTATCATAAGACGATACAATGGTCAGTACGTGGAATGTATCGAGTATGCAAGGTAAGTAAAACGGACATTAAAATGTGTGAAAGCTCATTAAACAACATAAGAGTAGGTCATCATGCTCATATCATAAATATCATAACATAACATATCATAGGGCTCAAGGTTTTCAAAACATTCGTAATGCAATTGAAATCATAATCATAAGAGGACAGCCATATAGAACATAGCTTGATCCAATATACATAATCATAGACATGCATAAATCATAAGGAATAGTGGGGAATTCTCTTAACCGACATACCCCATATGAGCACACATGAAGCCTGACTTGTAACCCTAGTCGGTAGGGTGTCCGTACCTTGCCAAGGGTAGGACCATGAAAGTGTGATATCAGCATAATAAAGGACAATTAAGTCGGGGACAGTCGCAAAGGAGGTCCCAACATACCTACGGTGGCACGTAGTTTATGAGATCCTGGGCAGAACCTAGGCCCCGAACCTACTCGGTGTTTAATACTACTCCCAAAAGATATATAGTGCTCATAGTATAACATACATGAATTCATGGGCTAGTTAAATCATGATAATCATAAACATAATCGTACATACGTGAACTAGCCATAACATAAGGATCGGAGTCGGCCAAAACATAATTTATGCATCATAGGATTCATACATACTTGAAGATCATACGTATGGCTTGAAGATCATCAAATCATGATGGGTAACTGAATAAATCCATATTTAAATCATAATTCATCCTGGACTTGTAAATATCAGCAATTGAAGTGAAGATCACAAATCAATTCATTATAGATCTTACATAATTAGGCTTAATTTAGTGAAACCAAAATAGTTATAAAAATCTAATCAAAATCCATAAAATAAAATTGAAATCACAGTTTAAAACAACCCATTTGCAAATCATTAGATTTTCATAAACATCAAATTAAAACCCCAATAGATTTTTAGTAGATTTCCATTAATTTACTAGAGAATGGGCATGGGTGTGATCGGATACACCCATTCGTAACCCTACATACCTTAAAAGACTTGATTCTACCACTTCTATGATTTCCCAAGAAGGATTTGAATGATAACCTTGAAAACTTGCTCTAGATCACCTCCTCAACCTCTCAAGTTTGCATGCATGGAAGGAAATAACTTAGAATAGGTTTTCCCCTCCAAAAACCCACTAAAACGAGTCTTAAACGACGTAGTATAGGCTTTAGAAACTTAGTATTTATGTAAAGGCCCTTACTAATTTGCAGAAAATTAACTGCCAAGAGGTCCCAACGAGGAACCTAAGACTCGTCCTTACTGGTCATGACTCGTCATGTTTATCATCAAGTACACTGCCTTGTGTTGTCTCCTAGGCTCGTAACGAGTCACATCACGACTCGTCAGGGGTGGCCACAACTCGTGGTCATAACTCATTGAGTACACTGCCTACCAAATTTCCTTTACTCATTCCCCTTGACCACGACTGACCCCACAAGTCGTGAGGACTGACCACGACTCGTGGTCATGCCCGTGGTGACCTAAATTTCCATTTTCTAAACTTGGCCCCATCCCCTCCCCACGAGTCACCCAACAACTCGTTGTCCATCCTTACAGGTCACAGAATGACTCGTTCTCTGACCTGGTGCAAAAAATTCAGTTTTCCTCGTTTGAACTCCCGGGTCTGATACTTGGGCTCCCGGGGTATAACACTCATTGTGGGCCTTCAATGAATTCCATTCCCAGTAACAACGAGCCTAGCAATGACTTGTTGGAGGATGCAATGGGTCATCGTAAGCAATCGTTGAGTGGAGTCTAGCAAAGGGTTGGAAATGGTTCAAAGGCAAAGGGTTGGTGCAACGACCCATTGTTGGGATCCATTGTCTAAAGTTTGGAAGTTAGGCAGGCGAGGCAGTGATGACAACAGAAGAAGTGACGGGTCATCATTTCATATTAGGACTTGTCCATTCGATAGTTGGTTAGGGAATCAACCAAGTATTAGAGATCCTCCAGGAAATGACGGACGATCTAACAAGCCTCGTACCTACAACGACTCGTTGGATGGGTCGTTGTGACTAGCGACGTCCATTTTTCAAGCGAACCATTAAGGGCATTTTCATAATTTCTAGGCTCCTAAGTCCTAAACTACATCATTTTAAGGGGAATATTCACCTAGAACTCTTGTTCTAATCCTATCAACCTAATTAGAAGATCAAAATCTTCAAGGCTCTCAAGAACAAGCTAGGGTTCTTCACTCTCATTCTCACCAATTCGCTTTGGGTTTCAAGATAAGTCAAGAAACTAGTGAATTAAGGTATGTGGGGTTTATCAATGAGGGTTTGTTCCACTCTCATGCTCCTTATCCAATTGAAATCATGATCTCCCATTCCCCATGCCGCAATTTCAAATTTCTAGGGCTTTATTGGGTATTGTTGAATTCCGTCATGATTCTCCTGTGGGTTTAGCTATCTTGATCAAATTGACGATTCTATGATTAGGGTTTTGTATTCCAATCAACTCTTTCACGAAATTACTATCAAGCATGATTATGAACTTTTAGGGTTAAATTTCCTTATATTGAAATCCCATGATTTTCTTATGATATTAACTCTTAAGTTTTAAGTTATATATTATGATCATGATGTATGATTTTTACTAGAATCCTTCATGAAATTGTGAATTTCAAGTATGATGACTTTCTGAATTATGCATAACTTTCACAAGCATCATGTTTACGATTATGGCCGACTCACGAGCCTATTTCATAGATAGTTCACGTATTTCAAGCACGTTCATGTCTCTTATGATTTTAACTAGCCTATGTATTTCAAGTATATTTCATGATTACTCTATGAGCCATGTGCATGTTTTTGGGAAGTAGTATCTAGTACCGAGTAGGTTGGAGATTCCGGGAACCCAGGCCTCAGAACTACATGCCAACATAGGATTATACTCATGTTACCTTACGGGATCTCTGTAGTGATCACGCCATGTCATCGTACCTTGCCTGATAAGCTTGGGGCGGCTCTAGCCACTTGAGCAAAATAGTTGGGACATCATGTAAGCTCTATCATGATGGTGTCGGTTATGATGAATCCTCCCATTGTTCCTCATGTTTTAAATTACTTATGTACATATATTATGATATTATGTTTTATAACATATTCGACCCATTGATCAGCTTATAAGTTTTCACGTATGATTTTATGTATTGTACATTACATGATTTTCTATTTCTAAACCTTGGGTCATTATGTTCAGCTTATGATGAGTAGCTCATGATTATGATTACTTTAAGAATGTGATGTTTAGCATGTTGTCCTTACTCTCATGAACTCTTTATGTATTTTAAATTGATTGTTTTTACTCACCTAACATACTCAGTATATTTAAAGTGCTGATTGCATATCCTATGCTATATCATTTCATGATATAGGTTCGGGCGATCTGACTTAGCCGCACCATTAGTCCTGCTCCCTATTAGTTCAGCTTAGCTCTTTGTTGGTGAATCCTAATATGAGGACATTTTTTTTGTCATGTTATTTTGTCAATTTAGTTCCATACTTGGAGTTAGTGGGGGCTTGTCCTAGCATCTCATCATACAGTAGAGGCTTTTTAGACAAATTAGTATATTCAGCTTTTGACTTAGTGTTTTGACGTTAACGTTTTTGTTTACATTTTATTATATTCAGACTTCTGCGTATTCATGTTTAAGTTTTAAGTTTCTGCTTTAATTTATGTTCTTGAGTTGCTATGCACATGCCGTGGGTTAGCTTGGAGCCAGTCGTGGTTCTAAGTCCCGTGTCTCGATACGGGGTCCCAGTGCGGGTCATGACAAACTTGGTATCAAAGTAAAGGTTTAGGTGTCTTACGATGTCTAAATCCCCGTTAACTAGAGTCTTTTCAATGGGTGTGACACGCCACACTTATGGGGATGAGGCTACAAGACGTTTTAGGTAATTTTCCCTTTTTCATGATCTATGTCGTGCGATGAACTACCTCTCTATCCCTCTAACTCGTGCTATACACATTTGCAAAAATATTCGCCCAAGCCGAGTGAATGAAAGGAGAAATGGCAACGGGAGTGGCCATGGCAATGACAATGGTGATGGGAATCAACCGGCCCCACCAGCTCCGGCGAATCCTTACTCGAGCAGGTCACTCATGCCGAGTTCAGGGCGACATTTCAAATGTTGGCACAGGCCATGATCACTCAGATCAACCAGTAGGCAGTGGCTCACGTTCCCCAGAGTGGGAACGCAGCAGTGACTAGAATATGAGATTTTCTCAAGATGAACCCATCTGAGTTTCTAGAGTCGAAGGTGAATAAGGACCCCCATGAGTTTATTGAGGAGGTGTAGAGGATCACCCAAATTATAGGGGTGATGGGAGAGGAGAGTGTAGACTTAGCCTACTATCTGCTGAAGGGGGTTGCTTACATATGGTTCCGCCAATGGAAGGATAACAGGGGAGTTGGAGTAGTCTCTGTGAGTTGGGTTGAGTTCGTGATTTCTTTCTTGGATAGGTTCTTCCTAGGGAGTTGAGGGAGGCAAAGGTGGCAAAGTTCGTCAATTTGAAGCAGAACCACAGGACTGTCCAGGAGTATGCCTTGGAGTTTACCTGGCTATCTAAATATACGTCGGAGATGGTTACGGATCAGAGGGCCCGTATGAGCAAGTGATGTGTTACGGGTTTATAACACTTACGATGCTTAAAAATGAGGAAATAAGCATGGACTTAGGTGTGTTTATATGGATATGATGCACTTTTACTTTATTTTCAGAAAATATAGATGTTGGAGTTGAAATGTGCAAATGAAGGACAAAAATGCAGAAAAGGGGCTAAGTACGAACCTCAGTACGAGCCATACCATCCTGATGCGAGCCATACTAAGAATCGTTGGAAAGTCCAGAATATTTATTTGAGGCAAAGGCAAAGTACGGCTTATAGTACGAGCTGTACCAAAACAGTTGTAGCAAAGTTCAGAAGATGTTGCACAGGACAAGTCTCTAAGTATGGGTAGTATCCACGGATCGTGATATCTACCTAAGAACAGTACCAAGGAACCATGGTAAAGTTTAGAAGAATTGAAGAAGGGCAGATCTCAATGTACGACTAGAAGTTACGAGTCGTGGGACACTAGTACGAGTCGTACCAAGCCACTTGTGAAAATATTCAGAGGATGCCAGAACTCTCAGGATCAAATCACGACAAGACAGTATGACTCGTAGGTTCATGCTGCAAGTTATACTAGCTTCTAACACTTAGCAAAAATAGAAGTTTCCAAGCATTGTATGAGTGAAGGTACGACTCATACAATCCTATTATGAGTCGTAAGTGAAGTCAGTGACAGTTCAACAGTTTTCCCTATTTACTTAGGAAAGGATTCTAAATACTTGTATAAATATTTTTTAGGTTATTTTCGGTGAGAATAAGTAGAGAACAAGTAAGTCACAAGTGAAAGAAGTTAGAGAGATAGATTTGGAGAATTGTTATTTATTTTCTATTCAAGTTCTTGGGATACTTGCTTGAATTGATTTTGACATTGTTCTTGAAGTGTTCTTCATTAATTCTTGCGATAACAAAGTGGGTTTTCTTCCAATAGTCTTTGTAGGTTCTAAATTATGTGATTGTTTATAAATGCTTATAATTCTCTTACAACCATTAGAGACTAAAACCTCCACAACTAGGGTTGTGGGAACTATAGTGAATTAATGAACTAGGGTTGCACAAAGTGATTCTAAACCAATGCTAAACTCTTGTATTGTATTCTCTTCATTATTAATGTTTCTTAATGAAGCGCAACATTAGGACTTACCCAAATTCTTTACTTTCTTGAATCTAGAGAAGTAGAGATTAGGAAAAGAGAATTACAACAAAGTCTTGATCTTTATGGGTCATTGTATAACTTGAGCAATTTGGAATAAATTGATAACGGTTGAATTGAAATCACTCATGAGACCTAATTCGGTGATTGAGTATAGTCATCCAATAGGGACGCATCAGTCATTTGGATGAACCCTAGTTTAGTTTTACAAGTAAGCATTGGGATGGATCACGAGTGTAAAACCCGAAGTAGTTATGTATCCATGGGGAATACTTGCCCTAGTTATTCGCATAAACTTGATAAACAATAATTAATTCTCAGCATTGTTACATCTTTGTTTTCAGAAAACCCTCCTTTAGGAGATAACGAACTTAAAAGCTTAAATACGAGCATTATTCTATATCTTGACCTTATTCACTATGGGATCATTCCCAACCTTTGATGGGTTATATATTGACAACGTCCCCGTCATACTTTTTCAGGGGTGTGATTTGAGCGTTATCAACAAGTTTGTGAATAGAGTGGAAGATTCGCTAGTCAAGAGTGCAGGACCGCCGTGCTGAATAGTGACCTATATTTCTCCTGGTTGGTCATATAGGCCCAGCAGATAGAGGATGAGAAGATGAAGGTGAAGGAGATAGATGCCAAGAGGGACAGGACAGATAGACATAGGCAGTTCCAGTAGAGGTTCGGTGGTGGACATCACCCACAGTCTCACCAGAGGTTGTCTGCCCCATCTCCATTGGCATCTAGTGTCCCATCCAAACCCTTGCCTAATTAGAGAGGCAGAGCATCAAGCTCTAGGGGACAGAGGAGCATGACAGAGGAGCACACTTTCCCTTCTTGTAGGAGGTGTGTTAAGAACCACCCTAGAGTGTGCTTGATTGGTACAAATGGTCGTTTCAGGTGTGGGAAGCCCCGACACATGCTTAGAAACTATCCTTCAGCTAGATAGGGAGACAACAGAGGTAGCACCCCAGCTACTACTTTAGCAGCTCCAGCAGCTCACCCACTTTAGTAGGGCGCCTCTTCTAGTGCAGGTGGTGTTCAGTTTCAGAATAGGTTTTATGCATTATCTTCTCTCCAGGAGTAGGAGGTCTCTCCCTTGTGGTCATTGGTATGTTACGAGTATTCCATCTTGATGTGTATGCATTTATAGATATAGAGGCTACCTTATTTTTTGTGACTCCTTATGTTGCTATTAGTTTTGGAGTCAATCCCGTGAACCTGTTAGAACCCTTCTCAGTCTCTACTCCTATCGGCGAGTTAGTTTTAGCTCGACGGGTGTACAAAAATTTTTCTCGATTCTTTGAAAAGTCACCTCAGCCGACTTACTGGAGTTAGATATGACCAACTTTGATGTTGTATTCGGTATGGATTGGTTGTATGCATGTTATGCCTCGGTCAATTATAGAACCCATACGATAGAGTTTCGATTTTTAGGTGAGCCAGTCCTTGAGTGGGAGGGTAGTTTAGTTGTGCCTATAGGATTCTTTGTTTCTTATCTCAAGTCTAGAAATGATTTCTAAGGGATGTGTATATCATCTAGTTTGGGTCAAAATTCTACGTCCGATACCCCAACTTTCAGTCCGTCCTTATTATATGTGAGTATTCGGAGGTGTTTTCAGATGATCTACCAGGAGTTCCTCTTGAGCGGGAGATCGGCTTTGGTATTGACCTTCTCCCTGATACACAGTCCATATCCATTCCTCCTTACAGGATGGCTCTAGCCGAGCTAAAAGAGTTGAAAGAACATTAAAAGGACCTCCTAAATAAGGGTTTCATTAGGCCCAGTAGATCCCGATGGGGTGATCCAGTTCTCTTTGTTCGAAAGAAAGATAGTTCCCTTAGAATGTGCATTAATTATCAGCAGTTGAACAAGGTCACAATCAAGAATAAGTATCCCCTCCCCAGGATTGATGACCTGTTTGACCAGCTTCAGGGTGCTAAATGCTTCTCAAAGATAGACCTCAGATCCGGCTATCATCAACTCAGAGTTAGAGAGAGTGACATCCTAAAGATAGCCTTCAGGACTTGGTATGGTCACTATAAGTTCGTAGTTATGTATTTTGGACTAACGAATGCTCCTACAACTTTTATGGATTTAATGAACAGGGTGTTCAAGTAATATTTGGATATGTTTGTGATTATCTTCATAGATGATATTCTCATATACTCTTGGAGTGAGGAGGAGCATGCCACTTATTTGAGGATTGTGTTACAGACCCTTAAGGATCGCCAGTTGTTTGCTAAGTTCAGCAAGTGTGAGTTTTGGTTGAACTCAGTAGCATTTTTAGGCCATGTAGTATCTATCAAGGGTGTGTAAGTGGACTCTCAAAAGATAGGAGCGGTGAAGAATTGGCCCTGACCTGTTAGTCTGACATATATTAGGAGCTTCTTGGGCTTAGCTGGATACTACTGGAGGTTTGTGGAGGGTTTTTAATCCATTGCGACACCGTTGACTAAGTTGACTCAGAAGAAGGTCAGATTTCAGCGGTCAAATTCTTGTGAGAAGAGTTTTCAGGAGTTAAAGACTTGACACACTTCAGCCCCAGTATTGATCCTACCGGAGGGTAAAAATGGTTTTATTGTGTATTGTGATGCCTCTAGGGTGGGTCTTTGTTGTATACAGATGCAGCATGGCAAGGTCATTACAGATGTCTCTAGACAGCTTAAGTCTCATGAGCAGAATTATCTGACGCATGATCTAGAGTCTGCAACTGTGATGTTTTCCTTAAAGATTTGTAGCACTACTTGTATGGGGTGCATGTGGATGTGTTCACGGACCACAAAAGCCTTCAGTATGTGTCCACTCAAAAGGACATGAATTTGTGACAAAGGAGATGGCTAGAGCTTCTCAAGGACTATGCCATGAGCATCCTTTATCATCTGGACAAGGCCAATGTAGTGGCGGATTCTCTTAGAAAGTTGTCCATGGAGAGTGTGTCTCATGTCGAGAGTGGGAGAAAGGAGTTGGCAAATGATGTCCATAGGCTTGCTCGTTTAGGTGTTCATATTGTTGACTTGACAGATGGTGGAGTCATTGTTTAGAGTAGGTCGGAATCTTCATTGGTGATCGAGGTCAAGACTAGGAAAGATGAGGATCGTTTCTTGGTAAAGTTGAAGGACACAGTCCAAAATTAGAAAGTGGAGGCTTTCTCCCAAGGGAGATGGTGTACTCCGATATTAGGGCTGATTGAGTATGCCAGTTATGGAAGACTTGAGAGAGCGGATGTCGAGCGAGGCTCTTGGCTCTCGGAATTCTATCCATCTACGTGCCACCAATATGTACCGTGATCTATGAGAAGTCTATTTGTGGAATGGCATGATAAAGGACATAGTGGAGTTTGTGGCTAAGCATCCGAATTGCCAACAGGTGAAGGTTGAGCATCAAAGACCTGGAGGTATGCTTTAGGATATTAGTTTTCCTACTTGGAAGTGGAAAGAGATCAATATGGATTTCATTATAGGTTTTCCTCGTACATGCTGGTAGTATGACTCTATATGGATGATTGTGGATAGGTTGACCAAATCAGCCCATTTCCTATCGGTGAAAACTACCGATTCAGATGAGGATTATGATAGATTGTACTTTCGGGAGTTAGTTACAGTCGCACAGAGTCCCATTGACCATCATTTTTGATACCTCTTAGTTTTGGAGATCATTTCAAAAAGGATGTAGTGCTCAGGTAAATCTTAGCATAACTTTTCACCCGCAAACAGATGGCCAGGCCAAGCGGACCATTTAGACTTTTGAGGATATGTTGAGAGCATGTGTGATTGATTTCTAGGGTAGTTGGGATCATCACTTTCCTCTCATCGAATTTGCTTACAATAATAGTTACCACTCTAGTATTCATATGGCTTCGTTTGAGGCTCTTTACGGGCGGAGGTGTAGATCACCTATTGGGGGTTTGAGGTAGGTGAGGCTATGTTGTGTCACGACCCGAGCTGGGACCCCGGAATGAGACACCGAACCTAGAACCACAAATGGCTCTAAGTCGATCCATGACATGAACATGAAAACTAAATAGCATACATCAAAGCAGAATCTGATACTTACACATGAATAAGTGGAAGTCTGAATAACATAGCAATCATAAGCAGAGTCAGCACTCAACAAAGCTAAAAATTCTACATAATGTCTGATAAGCCGCTACTACTATTTGATAAGCTGATAGAACAACATCCCAACTAGCTCACTAAAGTATGAAATTGAATATAACATGCTCAAATGCTAAACTAAATGTCCTTGGAAGATGAGGACTCACCAACAATGAGAACTGAGCTAAACTGCGGGAAGCTGGACTAAAGGCGAAACTGAGTCTGATCGTTTGGACCTGTATCATGAAACGATACAACATAAAGTATGCGGTCAGTACTTGGAATGTATTGAGTATGCAAGGTAAGTAAAACATGCTGACTAACTGTTAACTAAAATCATGCATATAAACATAAATCGCAAGATCTAGAGAGTAAGGATTGCATGATGAAATCTGAATCTGAAACATGTATAGTCATAAGCTTAATATCATATCTGAATAGAATGACCAAAAGCTATAATAGAAATCATATGACTTGTCATAGCTGAAATCATAAGTAAAAACTTGTAAATTGATCATTAGATCAAACCTGCTATAACATATAATATCATAAGTCATGAACATAAATAACTGAAATCATGAGGAACAATGGGAGACTCATCATAACCGATACCATCATGATAGAGCTTACATGATGCCCCAACTATTACACTCAAGTGGGCAGAGCCATCCAAAACCTTGCAAGGGCTAAGGGCGCTATCATGATATTGATATCAAGTTAAAGACCCCTATGGGGGCAGGGGAAGCTCACAAGGGAGGTCCCAATGTATATATATAAACCTATGTTGGCGCATCGTTCTGAGACCCGGGGTTTACCTGAACCCCTAGCCTACTCGGTACTAGACACTACTCCAAAACATGCAACGTGCTCACCATTATTTTTCAATGAAGCTGGAAACATACCATAAGCTGAAAGTAGGAGTAGAAACTCCAAAACTATATGGTAAGTTGATTTTATAAAATTGAGATAAATCATGAAAACATGCTTAACCTGTGTGGGCGTGTCCAAAATCTTAAAATTATGTAGGCTTGAAATAGACTTCATAAGTCAAAATCATAAATTCCTACATGGGTAATTTGCAAACATTCATTCATGCTAGATATCATCATACTTGAAATCATGAATCATAAACTTGACTTTTCATGAAACTTGCATAATTGGGCATAATTTTCAAAAACTTAAAATTATGAATTTAATCAATTTGTATATAAAATATGCCCATGAATATTAAAATATGCTTTGGAACATGAAGAGAATTAATCCATAAATAAATCATAGGGAATTTCATAAAATTGAGTTAAAACACCCTATAACATCAAAAACTTGAATTAGAACTTAAATCCATGAACTTGAGGAGAAATTTGAGCATGAGAGTGAAATAAAACTCTCATTCGTAGCCCTGCATACCTAGATAAACTAATTCTGAACTTTTCTTTGAAAGCCCAAGAGAATTGGGGAAGAAATTGAGATTCAAGCTTGAGATTCAAAAGGAATTCTAAACTTTGCATGCAGGGATGTTGAATGAATTATAATAGGTTAAACTCCCTTAATACACTTCTTTCAGAGCTTAAAACGATGTAGTATAGGACTTAGAAGCTTAGGAATTACGAAAATACGCTTACTGATTTTGCAGGAAAATCCTTATTGCTAGATGTAACGACTCACACCACGAGTCATACCTTGAAAACACAACATGTAGGTTCCTCTCGTCATTTCTACTATTTTCGCCTAACTCTTGAAGTTCCCACGGGCCAAACAATGAATCATACCTTCCAATGACGGGTCGTGAAACCCATCCGTTGCCACTAGTTCCATCTCCTCTGCCCCTTCCGACGGGTGCAAGCCACGACTCGTTGTTCCCTACAACGAGTCATACCATGACTTGTACCTTCCAATCCTGATGCTACAGAAACAACCAACAACTCCATACCACGACCCGTTATAGGGACCAACGAGTCGTACCATGACTCATTGCTGGTAGGCCTTCTTCTGCAGATACTGACCATGACTCATGATCGTGAGTCGTTACCTCAACCAATGGGTCGTACCTTGACTCGTTGGTCTAGAACTGACAACTAGACTCACCAAGACTCAACCTACTGCCCGTTACTCCTCACCATGACTCGTACAATGAGTTGCTCTGAGAAAATTTTCACACTTTTTTTGCTAATCACATTTCCAAATCCCGAGTCTAGCCTTGGGGACTTTTTAGGTATTACAATATCTCACCCTTGGAAATATTCGTCCTCGAATATGCGTTAAGCATACTGAAAAGCTGGGGAAAAAAATGGAATCACAAATACTGAACATCTGAAGCTTAAAACTGATGGAGTGACTGACTCTGGACTGATACGCATGACTGAATTGAATTCATGATTCATATATATATGCTAAAACATGAAAGGAACTGAGAGACATGAACTTGACATGAAATCGAATAGAGTACTAAGGAAGAAACTGATACCTCATGCTAGAATTGAGTCGAACGGGAAAAGATGTGGGTATTTAGCCATTATATCTGCTTTAGCTTCCCACATAGCTCCCTCAACAAGTTGATTCCTCCACAAAACCTTCAATGAAGCTATTCATTGTTTTTCAACTTCTGAACCTGACGATCAAGGATCTCAACCAGAACTTCCTCATAGGTAGGGCTATTCTTCACACCCATGCTCTCCACAGGGACAACTAAGGCCGAGTCACTAATGCATCTCTTCAATAGAGCTATATGGAAAACTAGATGTATCGAGGCTAACTCCGCTGGTAGCTCCAACTCATATGCCACTTTGCCAACTCGCCTTACAATCCTATAAGGACCAACATATTGGGGACTAAGCTTTCCTTTCTTCCCGAACCTTGCCACTCCCTTCATGGGAGACACCTTCAGAAATACCCAACATCAACCTTGAACTCAAGTTCTCTCCGCCTAATATCCGCATTTGACTTTTGATGATTTTGAGCTGTTTTCAACCTTTCACTAATAAGTTGGACTTTCTTTATGGCCTCATGAACTGAATTTGGCCCTATCAGCGTAGCCTCACCTACTTCAAACCATCCGATAGATGATCTACACCTTCGCTGATAAAGAGCCTCAAATAGAGCCATTTGGATGCTGGAGTGGTAACTATTATTGTAAGAAAACTCGATGAGAGGCAAATGGTCATCCCAACTACCCTTGAAATCAAACACACACGCTCTCAACATGTCCTCGAGAGTCTGAATGGTCCGCTCGGCCTGACCAATTATCGGCGGGTGAAAAGACATGCTATGCTTGACTTGAGTACTAAGTCCCTTCTGGAACTATCTCCAAAATTGTGAGGAAAACTGAGTACCTCTATCTGAGATGATGGACAAGGGAACTCTGTGAAACCGAACTAACTCCTGAATGTGCAATCTAGCATACTCCTCAGCTGAATCAGTAGTTTTTACCAGTAGAAAATGTGCTGCTTTGATCAACCTATCCACAACCACCTAAATAGAGTCATGTTGTCGGCGTGTACGAGTCAACCCTGTGATAAATTCCATATTGATCTCTTCCCACTTCTAAGTAGGGATACTAATGTCTGGTAGCATACCTCAGGTTTTTGATGCTCAACTTTCACTTGTTGACAATTTGGACACTTAGCCACAAACTCTGCTATGTCCTTGTTCATGCCATTCCACCAATAGACTTCCTCTAGATCATAGTACATCTTGGTGGCACATGGGTGAATAGAATACCAAGAGCCATGAGCCTCACCCAACATCTGCTCTCTCAAGTTATCAACACCCGAAACATATAAACTACCCTAATAATGAAGTATACCATCTCTCCTTGGGAGAAGACCTCCACCTTCTGATTTTGGACCACTTCCTTTAGCTTTACTAAGATGGGATCCTCATCTTGCCTAGCCTTGACCTTGGTCACCAATGAAGATTCTAAACTATTTTGAACAACGAGACCTCCGTCTACCAAGTCAACAAGGCAAATCCTGAACGAGCAAGCCTATGGACATCCTTTGCTAAGTCCTTCCTCCTTTTCTCCACATGAGAAACACTCTCTGTGGATAATCTGCTAAGGGCATCCGCCATTATATTGGCCTTGCCTGGATGATAAAGGACACTCATGTCATAGTCCTTGAGAAGTTCTAACCACCTCCTTTGTTGCAAGTTCAGGTCCTTTTGAGTGAACACATACTGAAGGCTCTTGTGATCCGTGAACACATCCACATTTACCCCATACAAATAGTGTCTCCATATCTTCAATGCAAACACCACTGCTGCCAACGCTTGGTCATGCGTCGAGTGATTCTTCTCGTGAGTCTTAAGCTATCTAGAGGCATGTGCAACGACCTTACCATGCTGCATTAACACACAACCTGACCAACCCTTGAAGCATCACAATACACAACGAATCCATCTGTGCCCTCGGGTAGAGTTAATACTACGACTGAAGTGAGTTGAGTCTTTAGCTCTTAAAAACTCTTTTCACAGGCATCTGACCACTGAAATTTGACATTCTTTTGGCTTAACTTAGTCAATGGTGCTGCAATGGATGAATCCTTCAATGAACCTCCTATAGTAGCCATTAAACCCAAAAAGTTCCTGACATCCGAAGGATTAACTGGTCTAGGACAATTCTTCACCGCCTCTATCTTTTGAGAGTCCACCTACTCTTAACACCACATAACCTAAAAATACTACTTTCTTCAACTAAAACTCACACTTGCTAAATTTAGAAAACACCTAGCAATCCTTGAGAGTCTGTAGCACAATCCTCAAATGAGCAGCATGCTCCTCCTTGCTCTGAGAGTATATGAGAATATCATCTATGAATACATTCATGAACATATCCAAATATGGATTGAACACCCTATTCATCAAATCGATAAAAGCTATAGGAGCATTCATTAGTCCAAAATAAATAACAATGAACTCATAGTGACAATACCGAGTCATGAAAGCTATCTTCGGAACATCAATCTCTCTAATTCTGAGTTGATGATATCCGTTTAATACCCCAAAAGTCCCTTAGATCAGACCCAAGGGTTGAATTAGAGAAAGCAATAAAAATCTGCACCAGGTACAGATCAAAGTGGAGAAAAATTATGCAAAAGATGGAGAAAAATGTAGAAAAGTGGCTAAGTATGGATCTCAGTATGAGCCATACCATCCTGGTATGAGCCATATTGAGAGTCGTGAAAAGATCCAGGACCAAAGTATGAGGCAAAGGCAACTTATGGTTCATGGAATGAGTCGTACCATAGAAGTCGTAGTAAATTCCAAAAGGTTTTGCACAGGACAAGTATCCTGGTATAGCAACCACGAGTCATGAGACCTACTTAATACTATACCCAATAACCAAGAAAAGCCTAGAAAAAGAGAGGACTAGTAGAACTCAAGGTGCGAGAAGGAGTCACAGGTCGTGGAACTAAGGTACGAGTCATACCAAGACATCCGTGAAAGTTAACAGAGGATGCCAGCAAGCGCAAGTTCAATGCATGGGAAGATTGTATGATTTTTAGATTCTTAGTATGAGTCATACCAGAAGTCAACACTTAGCCAGATTCAGCCGAAGCCATCCAATGTATGAGTCAAGGTAGGACCCATACAATCCTGTTACGGGTCGTATGTGAAGACAGTGACAATTTTTGGTACTTTCCCTATTTACTTAGGAGAAGGTTCCAATTATTTATATAAATATATTTTAGGTTATTTCTAGTAGAGAACAACATATTAGAGAGTCGAACATTAAGTTATTTTTTAATAAGAAACAAGTTGTTGTTAACTTTAATTTAAGTCTTGGAGATTTTCTTCCTTTGATCTCTTCCTTGTTCTTGAATTATTCAACATCCATTTTTGCAATAATCAAGCAGATTTTATTTTCAATCATATGTATAAGTATTCAATTATGTGTTTTTCTATGAATGCTAATAATGATCTTACAATCATGAGAGGCTAAAACCTCCACAACTAGGGTTGTGGGAACCATGGTGAATTAATGAACTAGGGTTATACAAAATGATTCTAAACCTATCCTAAACAATTATATTGTATTCTCTTCATCTTTAATGTTTCTTAATAAAGCGCAACGTTAAGACTTGCTCGAATTCTTTACTTTCTTGAACCTAGAGAAGTAGAGATTAGGAAAAGAGAATTATAAAAAAGCCTTGATCTTTATGGGTCATTGTATGAATTGAACTGCGGTTGCAGGATAGTTACTTTGGAACAAATTGATAATGGTTGAATTGAAATTGCTCATGAGACCTAACCCGGTGATTGAGTATAGTCATTCAATTGGCATGAACCAGTTGTTTGGATGAACCTTAGTTATCAGTTCTACATGTAAGCATTGGCATAGATCACAAGTGTGAACCCAAAATAGTTATGAACCCATGGGGAACACTTACCCTAGCTAATTGCAAATCTTGATAAACAACAACCAATTCTAAATCTTGTCTTATAATTGCTTTTATAAAACTCCCCTTTTGGAGTTAAATACCTGCGTTACTCTATATCTTGACCATATTCCATATGAGATCAACCCCAACCTTTGTTGGGTTCTTTATTGACGACATCCGTTTCATACTTTATTAGGAGTGTAAGTTTGAGCGTTATCAAAAAGTGGCGCCGCTGCCGAGGAGACTTCCTACCGCAATCCCAGTACCACAGGCATTTGGGGAAGAGCAAGATCAACCCCAACCTTTGTTGGGTTCTTTATTGACGACATCCGTTTCATACTTTATTAGGAGTGTAAGTTTGAGCGTTATCAAAAAGTGGCGCCGCTGCCGAGGAGGCTTCCTACCGCAATCCCAGTACCACAGGCATTTGGGGAAGAGCAAGTTAATGCCCCTACCTCAGTGGATTGGGACGAGACACCGGCTATAGAGGCCGGCCATAAAGAGGCAGCACTCGGTACTTCATCTGCACTACTGATTGGTCTCTCGAGCCAGACACTAGCTGGGTATGTGTTGGTCCCTCAGGAATTCCTCCGAAAAATAGCTAAAAGGTTGACAGTGACAAAGAGAAAAGTTCAATTTTTATGATGGAAGATGTCAAGCCTTGGGTGAAGGTGGAGATTAAGGAGGCTGGGTGGGGGTTGCATGGCGGGATTGATGGATTTGAGCGCCGATTTAATGAACGCTTAGTAAAGCAGCCTTACACTGGTAGCCTATGAGAGGAGTTGAGGGCTCTTTGGAGCCAAGAGATCGAGTTGTCATCTAGACAACTGGAAATTCCAGCAGCCCCTACTCTTTCGAACTTAGATGCTGAGCTTGATGAGAAGTTCGAATTGGAGGTATATTAGGGCCTAACGGTTGCTAGTGGAGAAAAAGATAAGAAGAGGGGTCTCAGAGGAAGTTGAAAACGAGCCCTCAAAGAAGAGGAAAAAGAAGGAGAAGAAAGAGAGAAAGCGGGTGAGAGTAGAGAGCCTGCAAACTCACAACGCAAATATGTCGGATTTGCAGGAGCAAGCCTGTCACGGCCCGAGTATAGACCCGGATAGTAGACACGGGACAAGGGACCCCGAGAGACCCCAAGTCAACCCATGGCATAAGCATTCACTAACTCATTCAATAAACATGAAGAAAACATAATTATAAACTCAACGGAAGTCTAACTTAACATAACAACAGAATGAACATCTGAAGTTGAATACATGTATAAGTCTGATAAGCCTCTAATCTGGACGAGCTGATGGGACAACACCCCCAACTAGCTTAGAAATACCGAAACTGAAAATACACCCAAGATAACTTAAAGTCTAGTCCTCGAAAGATGAGGACTCACCAATCTAGTAGGTGCTAACTCTGACAAGCGACTACAATGGGGCTGAATCTGAGAACGGTTCTTGCATCATGAAATGATGCAACATAAAAAATATGCAGTCAGTACGTGGAATGTACTGAGTATGCAAGGTAAGTAACACCGCTAGAGCAATATAAATCTTTCAAAGTAAGTCATACATATATAGTAAGCCTTTAAAGATAAGAATAAGGTCACATGCATCATTATGAAATCATCCTTACTTTATACAAGATCATGCAGGGCTTTAGAACATCAAGACTGACTCGAATGACTCAAGCTGAAAGGTAACATTTATATCAAAAACTGAACATTGAGTCAAACCTTGCTTTTTGAACATGCATGCATGAATAAATATCATAAGTGGTAAATACGCAAATCTGAATGATATAGACAGTGGGAGACTCGTCACTTAACCAACATACCACGATAGAGCTTACGTGGTCCCGACTATTACACTCAAGTGGGCAAAGACATCCAAAACCTTGCCAGGGCTAAGGACTCCAAGGGATGTCCTAATAATATAATAGTATCAACCTACATTGGCGGGTAGTTCTGGGGCATAGGGTTATCGACCCTTATCCCGCTCGGTGCTAGACTCTTCTCCCAAAACATGCAATGCTCTACATCGTATAAATATGAAGCTCAACATCATCTAGTGACGAAGCTCAACATGAAATCATGCATAAACTCAATATCGTATGAAACAAAGCTTAACATTGTCTATTGGCAAAGCTCATTATGAAATCATGCATACACTAGACATCATATAAATATGAAGCTCAACAATGTCATTACGACAAAGCTTAGAATGGAATCATGCATAGACTCAACATCATGTGGAATGAAGCTTAACATTGTACTTGACAAAGATCGACAATAATAGGCATATCAATAAAGGATTTATGCATATAGAAGGCTTTACTTTGAACATACCACAAGCTAGAATTTAAAATAATAATAATTGAGGAAAATTCACTTCAACCCATGTGGTAAGCTTATGTCTGGAAGTTCATCACTTTAAATCAACATATGGGAATCACCCAAGACTTTATCATACTTGAACTAATCAATTCATTTTAAAAACATCAACATAGTCATGGGTAGTTTTAGAAACGTGCTTTTTATCATCAACTTCATCATCATCACACATTTATCAAGAATCTCTTCCTTTGTGAACTCTTCACCCATGGGCGTTTTAGATTCAAATTTAAAAAAAAACAATTTTATGAGGGAAAATGAGTTAGAATCCTCCCAAGCTTCATAAACCATCAATATAAATACAATCTAATCATACCAATGTATTGAGATTAAAGAATCATGCAATTGGGCAAAAATTCCATACTTGGTCATAGGAAATTTAATCATATTTTTGATAGGGAATGGGCATGAGTGTAGAAGAAAGCACCCACTCATAGCTTTACATACCGGGGATTGAAGAATTCTAACTCTTCCTAATTGCCCAGCTGAGATTCCAATTGGAAACCTTGAGATTTCACCTTGAACCTTCCCTTCACACCTTCAAACTTGCATTCATGAGAGTAATGGCTTAGAATACATTTTTCCCTACTAAAAAACCCTATAATACGAGCTTAAAATGACGTAGTATAGGCCCTTAGAACATAGTATTACGACAATACCCTTAATAAATTCACAAAAAAATATTGCCAGGTGACCCTAACGGGTGACCTGACGATTTCGTCAGGATGGGCAACAACTCGTCGAGTCGCCCGTCAAGTACACTGGTCAACTGATCTGCTGGGTCTCGTAACAGGAAAGATAATGACTTGTGCCTCGAGACCATGACTCATGGTCACCTTCCGTCAAGTACACTGCCTTAATTCCCAATAATAATCCACATGCTTGCTCATGACTCTTCTCACAAGTCGTTGGGACTGGCCACGACTCGTGGGGTCCCATCCTTTAAGTACACTGGATAAATCCTCCTTTAACATTCCAACTCCACCCCACGATTGACATGATGACTCGTGGTGATTGACCACGAGTTGTTTCTTCACTCGTGGGGCATCGATCCCTTGATCACTCCACGCCTTCCCACGGGTCACTTGATGGCTCGTGGGGCCTTATCACGAGTCGTGTAGTGACTCATTCTGCAACTGCGACAATATTTTCCAATTTTTCTCTGATTTACTTCCGGGTCCGATTCTTGAATTCTTGGGGTATAACAATATCCCCCCTTGGAAACATTCGTCTTGAATGTTAGAAACAAGCAGGAAACAGAAACAAGCAATTATCATACTCCAATACTAATTATTTTAACCAGAATTTCACGGAATGACTACCTCCGAAAAGAACCACATAGCTGAACTAAATTCAGGCATCACATACATTTATCATAACATAATTCAAACTTGCGCACATGAACTGAACACGGAAACTGATTAGAAAATTAGGGCAAAAACTGATACCTCTAGTCGAAATTGAGCCGGTATAGAACAACTATGGATATCTACCCATCATGTCCGCTTCGGCCTCCCACGTAGCTTCCTCAACATGTTGATTCCTCCATAAAACCTTAACTGAAGCTACCTATTTGTTCCTCAGCCTTCGAACTTGTCGATCCAAAATTTCATCCGGAATTTCTTCATAACTGAGTCTGTCTTTCACACCAACGCTGTCTACCGGAACCACCAAGGCTAGATCACCCAAGCACTTCTTCAAAAGCGATACATGGAACACGGGATGAACTAAAGCCAATTCTGAAGGCAAGTCCAGCTCATACGCCACCTTACCAACTCTTCTCACAACCTGGTAGGGGCCAACAAAGGGGACTGAGTTTTACCTTTCTTTCCAAACCGCATGACTCCCTTCATGGGAGATACCTTTAGAAACACCCAATCGTCCACATCAAACTCCAAATCTCTTCTCCTCACATCAGCATATGATTTCTGACGATTCTGAGTGGTTTTCAACCGGTCCCTTATCAATTGAACCTTCACCATCGCCTCATGAACCGAATCTGGTCCTACCATAGCTGCCTCACCAACCTCGAACCATCCGATGAGAGATTTGCACCTCCGCCCATAGAGAGCCTCGAACGGTGCCATCTGGATACTAGAGTGGTAACTATTATTATAAGCAAACTCGATCAAGGGCCAATATCATCCCAACTACCTTTAAAATCCATAACACATGCCCTCAACATATCCTCAAGGGTCTGAATGGTCCGTTCTACTTGGCCGTCCGTCTAAGGATGAAAAGTTGTGCTTAGCTTAACCTAAGTCCCAAGCCCCTTTTGAAATGAACGCCAGAATTGAGAAGTAAACTCAGTACCTAGGTCTGAAATAATAGACAAGGGCACTCCAGCAGCCGAACCAATTCCCGAATATACAGCTTAGCATAATCATCTGCTGAATCTGTGGTCTTGACCGATAGGAAATGTGCAGCCTTGGTCAACCTGTCTACCACCACCTAAATGGAGTCGTATTGCCGGCGAGTACGAGGTAGACCTGTAATGAAGTCCATATTGATTTCTTCCCACTTCCAAGTGGAAATGGTAATATCCTGAAGTACGCCTCCAAGTCTTTGATGTTCGACTTTCACTTGCTGGCAGTTTGGACATTTTGCTATGAACTCCGCAATATCTTTCTTCATACCGTCCCACCAATAGATTTCTCGCAAATCCTGATACATTTTCGTGGATCCTGGATGAATAGAATATCTGGTACCATATGCCTCACATAATATCCAAACTCTCAAATCGTCCACATCTGGGACACATAGACGAACCTGATATCGCAACACACCATCTCCCCCTTGGGAGAAAACCTCCACTTTTTGACTCTGCACCGCCTCCTTCAGTTTCCTCAAATTTGGATCCTCATCTTGCCTGGATTTAACATCAACCACCAAGGATGATTCTGACCTGTTATGTACAACAACACCGCTATCGGTCGTGTCGATCAATCTAACTCCCAGCCTCGCAAGCCGGTGAACATCTTTCACCAATTAATTCTTCCCCTCATCCACATGGGACACACTTTCCATTGAGAGTCTACTAAGCGCATCCGCAACCACATTAGCCTTGCCCAGGTGGTAGAGGACACTCATGTCGTAGTCCTTTAGCAATTCCAACCACCTCCTTTGTCGAAGATTTAGGTCTTTCTGTGTGAACACATATTGCAAACTCTTGTGATTTGTAAACACGTCAACGTGGATCCCATACAAGTAATGCCGCCATATCTTCAATGCAAACACCACCGCGGCCAACTCAAGATCGTGGGTTGGATAATTCTTTTCATGCACCTTCAACTGTCGAGAGGCATAAGCTATCATCCTCATATGATGCATCAACACACACCCAAGTCCAACTCTGGACGCATCACAATACACCACGAAACCTTCATTACCCTCGGGTAGGGTCAACACTGGTGCCGAAGTAAGTCGAGCCTTCAACTCTTGGAAGCTTTTCTCATAAGCCTCCGACCACTGAAACTTTACCTTCTTCTGAGTCAACTTAGTCAAAGGCGCTGCAATGGATGAGAAACCCTCAACAAACCTCGGATAGTAGCCAGCTAAGCCCAAGAAACTCCGAATATCCAAAGGATTCACCGGTTTGGGCCAATTCTTCACCGCCTCAATTTTCTGTAAGTCTACTTTTATGCCTTCGCTAGACATCACATGGCCCAAGAATGCCACAGAGTCCAACCAAAACTCACACTTGCTAAACTTTGCATACAATTGGCGGTCCTTGAGGGTCTGGAGCTCTACTTTCAAGTGAGCAGCATGCTCCTCCTCGCTTTGAGAGTATATCAAGATGTCATCAATGAACGCGATCACGAACATGTCCAAATATGGCTTGAACACTTTGTTCATCAGGTATATAAAAGCTGCAGGGGCATTCGTTAGTCCAAAAGACATAACTACAAACTCGTAATTACCATATCGTGTTTTGAATGCCGTCTTCGGGATATCACTCTCCCGAACTCTAAGCTGATGATACCCATATCTGAGATCTATCTTCAAGAAACACTTAGCACCCTAAAACTGATCGAACAAATCATCGATCCTGGGTAAGGGATACCTATTCTTGACAGTGACTTTGTTCATCTATCGATAATCAATGCACATATGAAGGGAACCATCTTTCTTCCGAACAAATAATACTGGTGTGCCTCATGGAGACTGGCTCAGTCTAATGAAGCCCTTATCTAGCAAATCCTTTAATTGATCCTTCAACTCTTTTAGCTCGAATGGAGCCATCCTGTAGGGAGGAATAGATATAGGTTGCGTATCAAGAAGGAGGTCAATACCGAAGTCAATCTCTCGCTTGGGAGGAATACCTTGCAAATCATCCAGAAAGACCTCTGGATACTCACGTACTATTGGAATTGACTGGATAGTCGGGGTCTCGGACTCAACATCCTGGATCCTAACCAAAAAATACATGCAACCCTTGGAAATCATCTTCCTGGCCTTGAGGTAGAAAATGAAATGACCCGTAGGAACAACTGAACTACCCTTCCATTCTAAGACTGGCTCACCCGAGAATTTGAACTCTACTATCCGGCTCCTGCAATTAATAGAAGCATAACAAGCATACAACCAATCCATGCCGAGAATGACATTGAAATCAGTCATGGCTAACTCTATCAGATCTGCTGAGGTAACCTTATGGAGGACCAAGACCGGGCAATTTCTATACACCCATCTAACTATAACTGAGTCACCTACTAGAGTAGAAACTGAGAAGGATTCTGACAAGACATTGGGACTATCTCCAAAGCTACTGGCTACATAAGGTGTCACAAAGGACAAGGTGGCCCCTGGATCTAACAATGCATAAACATCAACATAGAAGACTCGTAACATACCAGTAACGACATCTGGCAAGGCCACCCGCTCCTGGTGAGATGCTAGGGCATAGAATCTATTCTAGCGTGACTGCCAGCTGCACTGGTAGATGCCCCCTGATGTGCTGAGCGAGGGGGTGGGGCTGCTGAGCTAGAAGTTGGGACACGTCCCCCAACCTGATCCTGTCTCTCTTCTGGACAATCTCTAAGCATGTGCCCGGGTTGCCCGCACCCAAAATATGCACCCGAACCTGCCAAGCATTGGCCTGCATGCCCTCGGCCACATCTGCGACAAGCTGGGACACCTGAATCTGTGGGCCTGCTGCTCTGACCCCTCTAGCCTGATGCTTGCCCTCTTTGATCGTGCCTAGGCCAAGATCGCACACTCAAAGCTGATGATGCAGGGGCTGATGATCTCTGATGGGTCTGTTATTGATGCCACCGCCATACCTCTGCTGGGAGAATCTGTGGTCCTCAGTCCTGACCCTCTTGGCCTCTCTCTCTATCGAATGTGCCGCCTCCATCTGCTGGGCGTACAACACCATCCGAGGGAAGCCCATATCTTGATGGAGCATAGAAATCCTGCATTCCTTATCCAAGTAACATGCTATCCCATGCACAAACCTGCTCACTCACGCCCTCTGGTTAGCCACTAACTCAGGAGCATACTTCGATAGGCAGGTGAACTCAAGGGAATACTCTAGAACTGTCATCCTCCCTTGCTTCAGATTCAAAAACTCTGCTGCTTTGAACTCCTTCATTTCTCAAGGGAAGAACAGACTGAGGAATGCAACTTAAAACTCCTCCCATGTGACCGGACCTGCTCCAGCAACCCTACTGTCTTTTCACTGGTGGAACCAAATATGCACAACCCCCTTCAACTGGTAGGAGGCCAACTCTGCGCACTCAACACTACTCACCCCCATGACCTAAGTGATCTTGATAACCTCATCCATGAACTCATACGGGTCCTCATATACCTTGGACCCAATAAACTCCGACGGGTTCATCCTCAAGAAGTCCCTGACTCGAGCCGCCGCTGCACTACCATTCTGCGGAACATGCGCAATGGCCTGCTGATTGACCTGAGCGGTCTAGGCCTGCTCAAGCATCTGGATGGCAGCTCGAAACTCAGTAAGAGTAGCTGGCTCTAGTGCCTGGGGCTTCTGAATTAGTGGGACCTGCTGATGCCCACGACCCATGCCATCTCATGGACTTCACCGTCTCCACTCCTCCTTCCATTCATCCTTCAAGGAGCCATGATTCTGCAATCGCGAATAGCACAAATTAGAAGGATAGAAAGACTTTTCATCGCACAACATAAATTATGAAAGATGGGAACATTTCCTAAAACGTTTCATAGCCCCTTCGTCATAAGTGTGGCGCGCTTCACACCCATGAAAAAGACTTTACTTAACACGGCTTTCAGACTCCCTAGGACACTTCAAACCTATGGCTCTGATACCAAATTTGTCATGATCCGAGCGTAGACTCGAATCGTAGACACGGGACAAGGGACCCCGAGAGACCCCAAGTCAACCCATGGCATAAGCATTCACTAACTCATTCAATAAACATGAAGAAAACATAATTATAAACTCAACAGAAGTCTAACTTAACATAACAACAGAATGAACATCTAAAGCTGAATACATGTCTAAGTCTGATAAGCCTCTAATCTGGACGAGCTGATGGGACAACACCCCCAACTAGCTCAGAAATACTGAAACTGAAAATACACCCAAGATAACTTAAAGTCTAGTCCTCGAAAGATGAGGACTCACCAATCTAGTAGGTGCTAACTCTGACAAGCGACTACAATGGGGCTGAATCTGAGAACGGATCTTGCATCATGAAACGATGCAACATAGAAAGTATGCAGTCAGTACGTGGAATGTACCGAGTATGCAAGGTAAGTAACACCGCTATAGCAATATAAATCTTTCAAATGAAGTCATACATATATAGTAAGCATTTAAGGATAAGAATAAGGTCACATGCATCATTATGAAATCATCCTTACCTTATAAATGATCATGCAGGTCTTTAGAACATCAAGATTGACTCGAATGACTCAAGCTGAAAGGTAACATTTATATCAAAAACTGAATAATCAATAAAATCTTACTTTTTGAACATGCATGCATGAATAAATATCATAAGTGGTAAATACGCAAATCTGAATGATATAGACAGTGGGAGAATCGTTACTTAACCGACATATCAAAGCTTACGTGGTTCCGACTATTACACTCGAGTGGGCAGACCCGTCCAAAATCTTTTCAGGGCTTGGGACACTACCATGATATCTATATCAAGCTAAAGGGCCAATCGGGCCGACATCATATAAATATGAAGCTCAACAATGTAATTTCGACAAAGCTTGGAATGGAATCATGCATAGACTCAACATCATGTGGAATGAAGCTTAACATTGTCCTTGACAAAGCTCGACAACAATAGACATATCAATTAAGGATTTACGCATATAGAAGGCTTTACTTTGAACATACCACAAGCTAGAATTTAAAATAATAAAAATTGAGGAAAATTCACTTCAACCCATGTGGTAAGCTTATGTCGGGAAGGTTATCACTTTAAATCAACATATGGGCATCACCCAAAACTTTATCATACTTGAACTAATCAATTCATTTTAAAAACATCAACATAGTCATGGGTAGTTTTAGAAACATGCTTTTTATCATCAACTCCATCATCATCACACATTTATCAAGAATCTCTTCCTTTGTGAACTCTTCACCCATGGGCGTTTTAGATTCAAATTTTTGAAAAAATAATTTTATGAGGGAAAACAAGTTAGAATCTGCCCAAGCTTCATAAACCATCAACATAAATACAATCTATCATACCCATATATAGAGATTGAAGAATCATGCAATTGGCAAAAACCCCATACTTGGTCATAGGCAATTTAATCACATTTTTGATAGGGAATAGACATGGGTGTGGAAAAAAACACCCACTCATAGCCTTACATACCTGGGATTGAAGAATTCTAACCCTTCCTAATTTCCCAGCTGAGATTCCAATTGGAAACCTTGAGATTTCACCTTGAAGCTTCCCTTCATACCTTCAAACTTGCATGCATGAGCGTAATGGCTTAGAATAGGTTTTCCCCTGCTAAAAATCCTCTAATGCAAGCTTAAAACGACGTAATATAGACCCTTAGAACATAGGAATTACGACAATACCCTTACTAAATTCGCTGGAAAACATTGTCAGGTGACCCTAACAGGTGACTTGATGATTCGTCAGGACGGGCAATAACTCATCGAGTCGCCCGTCAAGTACACTGGTCAACTGATCTGCTGGGGCTCATAATGGGGAAGATAATGAATCGTGCCTCGAGACCACAACTCGTGGTCACCTTCCGTCAAGTACACTGCCTTAATTCCAAATAATGATCCACATGCTTGCTCAGGACTCTCCTCATGAGTCATTGGTACTAGCCACGACTCGTGGGGTCCCATCTGTTAAGTACACTGGATAAATCCTCCTTTAACATTCCAACTCCACCCCATTATTGACATGACGACTCGTGGTGACTGACTACTAGTCGTTTTTTCACTCGTGGGGACCTCGATCCCTTGATCACTCCAGGCCTTCCCATGGGTCACTTGATGACTCATGGGGTCTTCTCACGAGTCGTTCAATGACTCATTCTGCAACTGCTGCAGCATTTTCCAATTTTTCTCCGATTCACTTTCGGGTCCGATTCTTGAATTCTCAAGGTATAACAGAGTCAGAGGATCGGGGAGCTCCACTACTGCCCAAAGAGTGACCGTGGGTGGCAAGGACCCTTCGGGGGAGCCACATTCAGACAGAGTAGAGCCTAACGTCATAAAGCGACTGTCAGTGATGCGAGGGTAACCTATCCCCCAACAGAGGTACCATTGAGTGCGCCAGCCACCGCTAGCGCCACTGATGCAGCGGAGGTACCACCTCCGCAGGATGATAAGAGCGCTTAGTGCACCACAGGTATATCCTCTTCCCTTGTTCTTACATATTTTATGCTTTAGGGACGAAGCATGTTTTTCAAATGGGGGGAGGGTACTTGTATTTTTGGAAATTTTTGGATTCATCTGAGTATTTTTCTTGCCGTATTTCTTTTCCCTCGGGCATGCTATCTAGTAGAACTGGCATGTTTTAGATTGTTTTCATTTAATTAGAAGTAGCTTAGAATTACTTTGTAGCCAATAAATGCACTAGTTTGATGTTTTTGAAAAAATTAACCCTGTTTGAAAATTTTGTTTTGATGTTAGTTGTATAGTTAATTGCAATTACACGACTTCTGTGGATCTTTGTATGTCATTTAAATTATGAGCTGGAGTAGTTGTGGCTTAGCCGTGCATGAGTTGGAGAGGTATATTCAATGCAAACCATTACCATGAGTGAGTGAGGATGTATACCTAATTCAATACTATGTAGAGGATCTAGAACTTACTCGATTGGTCTTTGCATAGTCTTTAGGATAGTTGTTTAGGAGATGATCGTAGGTTGTTATTGATTTTAGCCACTTCAGCTTAAATTACCCAATCAAATGAGTGAATCCCTTGATCTCAAGTTTGAGCCTTATATTAACCATTTTTCTTTGATTAACCTTTAACCTACCCATTATTTATAACGAACCTATTTTGGCCCTGGTGTTGTGTCCCAGCGCACGCGCAAGAGTACACGATCGTACAAGTAATACAGTGGCTCTTTTGAGAGCCGAATGTCGAACCCACAGGGATTGAGCTATTTCAGCAAATATTCAAGTTTAAGTGCAAGAAAATTTTCACAAGTGTTGATTAAAGAGATTTTAGATAATTGTATTTAAATGTAAAAGTGATCACAAAATAGTCGAGAAACAATAACAACAAGGATCTAGAGTTAAGGCCTGACAATCAAGCAACGCTACAATTCACGATGGTTTGAATATTAAAACTTCAATTATTGTCTCACAAAATTAAAATGCAGTGTTCATGGTCTTTCGATCCTCTAAACACAACAAACTAGTCTCACACCTACATCGTTGAGCAGGGATGTGACGTCCTAATTTGTGAGCAATTTAACTATGTGGATGTGGTTTACAGGGTTTATGCTCTTGATTATGGACTTTCGTACCTCTAATCATTTAACCTGACTTAGCTTCACAACTACTTCTAAGAGCGGAGATGTGACAATTCTAAGTCAGTGTCTAGCTATTATCCCGTTTTATTAACCAAACAACGCAAATTAGGTATAGTTTCTATCCTAACTGTGAATCCTATCGTAAAGATAAGAACTTGCTTCCTACATTCTTGTGTTCTAGCCTAGGGTTACTCTTTCAAGCTTTTACCTAAGCTTAACAAGTTTTTTTTCATGGTGATCAAGCATAAAAACAATGGTAATTAAGAATGCAAGACAAAACAACAACTAAAAACTCAAACCAAGGATGAATTCATACATTTACAATCATATCATGTAGCCTCAATCCCTAGAGGAAGCGTTTTAGCCACTCATGTTCGTACAAATACTCAAAAACATAATTAAAGTAATGTACTTACAAGAATAATTAAAAGAGAATAAAAATTAATGAACCCTAGGTTGAGTTCTTCACTTCTCCCTTCGCTCCTTTCCGTTTTCCCAAAAATATTTCGTAATAAATTAGGAGCTAAGTGTTTTATTTATACTAAGTGGAAAAATGCAACTTTTGGCTGGCCATAGACCAGCTCCGTGCCACGCTGCCTATCGTGGCAGTTTGATGGCGTGACACGGATTGGTCGCACATGCCTATTGGAAAGGTGGCCTTGGCAAGGCATGGGCGAGGGCCTTACGCGTAGCCTGGCATGGCACGCTCCTTCTCGCACGCGGCGTACAGAGTGACACGGACACTAGCGTGCAGCAAGGCCTGGCGTGGCACTGGGCCAATGCACTGGCGCACTGCCTGGCAGTATCTCACGCGCACTCCTTCCTGCGTGACACGGCGCAGGGCGCGCCAATGGCCTAGTGTGGCACGCTAGGGGCCTAGGCAGCCCTTATTCCTTTGCAACTTCATGCCATCTTCCTTGCAATTCTTTTCCAACTTCCTTCTTGTACATTAACCACCATATTTAGTCCCTTCTAAGTGTTTTACACCTACAACACAAAGACTAATCATGTTGGTTAGTTCATATACAAAAATATTCAAAATCACATGAAAATGTACTTAATTAAATTGATAAACTTGATTAAACTAAGTTATAAAATAACCCTTGGGCACATAATTATGCCCAAGATCACCTGGTCCCTCCTTGGACATTGTGAACCTCAACTCAGGCAAAATGCCTAAGTTGAGGGTGGCTATAGTAGGGGTGAATAGATTGTAGGGAGGTGAAAAAGGAAAAGAAAGGAAAAAAGGCTAAAGATAAGGTTTGACGTGACAAGAAAATAAATAAAAAAGAGTTGAAAAAGAAAAAGAAAAAGAAAAGAAAATACAAGAGAAAAAGGAATGAAAAAGGATGAGAAAAACACACCACACCCACATATTGCATGCAAATAGAGGAAAGGGAGAAAAAATTGAAAAAGTTAAAATGGGTAAAAAAGTGTAAAGTGGAGCCACAAGTATGTAGTGCCAAGGAGGGTTTAGTCATTTCATTTCATATTTACCATATCCAGCCCAAAGCCTACATTACAAGCCGGACAAAGTCCTATTAGTGATCCTAGCTTAACTATCCGAAGGGCCGAGTAGAGAAAATAAGGACAAGCCTATGGCATCCGATGTGTAGTATTTGGAACTTCTTTGGGAAAGTGTGAGTCCCATTTGTTTTGTCCCAAGTTCATTATTTTATATATCTGTGAGTATTGGGGATTTCATTTGCTGGGAGGGTACTTGGTTTGTATTGTATTTTACCAATTATCTGTGTGAATAACATTGATGATAGATCAATTCTCTGCTAATAATTGGATGCCATATCTTGATCCTTGTATGCCATTGATTATGGTTAAATATGTGCATAGCTGACTTAGTTTAAACGGAAAATGGTTCATTAGCTGATTGTGGTTCATAGTGTAAATCTTGTTGTGTTGGTTGTAGGTATTCTAGGTTTACTTTCTAATTAGGCGTAGTTTTTAGTTTTTGTTTTCTTTTCTTGAGGACATGCAAAAGTCCTAAGTTGAGGGTGTTAATATGCTGTGAGTTTATAGCACTTCGATGCTTAAAACTGAGGAAACTAGCATGGACTTAGGTGTATTTATATGGATATGAGGCACTTTTACTTTGCTTTCAAGGAAAATAGATGTTGGAGCTAAATTGTGCAAAAGATGGAGAAAGATGCAGAAATATGGCTAAGAACGGATCTCAGTACGAGTCGTACCATCCTGGTATGAGCCGTACTGAGAGTCGTGGAAAGGTCCAGGACCAAAGTATGAGGCAAAGGAAACTTACCGTTCATGGTATGAGCCGTACCATAGCAGTTGTAGTAAATTCCAGAAGGTTTTGCATAGGCCAAGTATTCTGGTACGGGTAGTAACCACGAGTCGTGAGACCTACCTAAGACCCGTACCAAGGAAGCATGGAAAAGCCCAGAAAAAGAGAGGACTGGCAGAATTCAAGGTACGAGAAGGAGTCACGGATCGTGAAACTGAGGTACAAGTCGTACCAAGCAAGCGCAAGTTCAAGCCATAGGAAGATTGTACAATTCATAGGTTCTTGGTACGAGTCATACTAGAAGTCAACACTTAGCCAGATTCAACAGAAGCCAGCCAATGTACGAGTCAAGGTACGACCCATACAATCCTGTTACGAGTCTTATGTGAAGGCGACGATAGTTTTTGGTAGTTTTCCTGTTTAGTTAGGAGAAGATTTAAATTATTTATATAAATACTTTTTAGGTTATTTTCAGTAGAGAACACCATATTAAAGATTCGAACATTAAGTTTTTTTCATTAAGAGACAAGTTGTTGTTAATTTAATTCTAGTCTTGGAGATTTTCTTGCTTCAATCTCTTCTTTGTTCTTGAATTATTCAACATCAATTTTTACAATAATCAAGCAGGTTTTCTTTTCAATCATCTTTATAAGTATTTAATTATGTGTTTGTTTATGAATGCTAATAATGATCTTACAATCATGAGAGACTAAAACCTCCACAACTAGTGTTGTGGGAACCATGGTGAATTAACGAACTAGGGTTACACAAAGTGATTCTAAACCAATGCTAAACACTTATATTGTATTCTCTTCATCTTTAATGTTTCTTAACGAAGCGCAACATTAAGACTTGCTCGAATTCTTGACTTGCTTAAACCTAGAGAAGTAGAGATTAGGAAAAGAGAATTATAATAAAGTTTTGATCTTTATGGGTCATTGTATGACTTGAGTTGCGATCGAGGATAGATAATTTGGAACAAATTGATAAAGATTGAATTGAAATTTCTCATGAGACCTAACCCGGTGATTGAGAATAGTCATCTAATAGGAACGAACCAGTCGTTTAATGAATCCTAGTTATCAGTTCTACAAGTAAGCATTGAGATAGATTACAAGTGTAAACCCAAAGTAGGTATGAACCCATGGAGAACACTTATCCTAGTTAATTGCAAATCTTGATAAACAACAATCAATTCTAAATCTTGTTTTATAATTGCTTTTATAACCCCCCCCCCCCTCCTTTTGGAGATAACATATATAAAAGCTTAAATACCTGCGTTACTCTGTATCTTGACCATATTCTCTATGGGATCGACCCAAACTTTGTTGGGTTATTTATTGACAACGTTCGCTTTATACTTTATCAGGAGTGTGACTGTTAGCGTTGTTGCACCCTATTTTTACCAAGGTTAGATAAAGTACAACTTATGGACTCTCAAAGATTTAATTATGATACAAAGCCGTCACATAATTTTTGAGAAAATCATAAAACCTTTTAATTATTGATGCGTATGATTCTGCCAAAAACCAGCTTAGATTCTAGGTAAGGGTTTAAATTATTCCGAAGAGAAGGTATTAGGCATTCTTTAGAATCAACAAAACGTGGTTTCCGACTAGACTTAATTTATCAAATGAGGAGGAGGTAAAATTATATTTGTAACTTATAATATAAAAACATGTATAGTTAAAATAAAATAGAAAAAATAAATAAAAGAATGTGTGTTAGATATATAAGTAGCGTATGAAAAAAGCATATTGCTGCAAAAAATTAAATATGTATATATGTGCATGTGTAAGAAAGATATATTTGTAAAAATTATTCTTTATACAATATTAAAGAAAGCACTCATTTATTGATGTGAAAAGAAAAATATTGTTCTATACTGTCTGAAAAGAAAGGTTACCTTTTTAACAATATGTATGTAAAAAAAGTACTATTTATGCAATAAATGATAATATTATTTTATTGACATGAAAGAAAAATATTTTTTTACTATCATATAATTTTTTCTACTATATAAAAAGAAGTACTCTCAAATAATATTTCTGACTTAAACGTACAACTCATAAATTCTATTAACATGCAAAAAATGTAGTAACAAAAGAATTTAAAAAGGTAAAATTGATTGAACCATATTTCATTAGATAAGAAAATGATTTATTATTTTCTTTTATAAAGATGAGTTTTAAAAAAAATGACGTAAGAGTATATTATGTTATTAAAATATTTTAACGTAAGAAAATGTATAACAAAAGAATTAACGAAAAAATATTTGTAAAGGATAGGTAAAATAGTTAGAGAAGCGAAAATGAAGATTTATTTTTTAGTAGAAAAGACGGCCCTATTATTTTTCTAGCATCAAGAATATGATTTAATTAATTAAGTACTTAAATCATTAATTTATTTGCAAAAATATCTACGGCTTAAAAATTTACCTAAGCGCGTAGTGAATTTGAATTTAAATAAAGCGTAAACAAAGAGACATCCCCACCCTATACCCTAAAAGTAAAGTTTCCCTATACTTTACATTTTCTTACAATTTTAAGAATGAAATAATAATAATAATAAATAAATACAAACAGTGAATGCCGGAGATCTTCAAACTTCTTCTAAGTGTCGTCTTCGGAAAGGAACTCCATATACCTATATAAATACTTAGTAGAAATGTAGTACTAAATAAACATTTACTTAAATAAATTAAAATAATAATAATAATAAATATATATTGCGACTTTTTAAAAAATAAGAATCCTGTCTTATGTACATGAAAGACCTCAAAAATCGACGGAAATTTATTCATCGGCCAAATTTATTTTGTTACGTATTTTTGCATGACTTTAATAATTTTTGCAATTTTAAATAAAGTTCCATCTTTTATTATGTGGAGGTCTCAAAAATTGGACGAAATTTTTTTTTTCATTGACCATATTTATTTTGTTACATATGTCTGCATGAGTATAATAATTTTTGCAACTCTAAATAAAACTCCTTCTATTATGGGGACGCCTCGAAAATGGGAGGGAAAATTTTTTTTCATTAGCCAAAATTGGAATAACATAAGTCAAGCTTCACCGAAGAAAAGCCATTTTCCGGTCAGATCTATCCTAAAAAAGTCAAGCAGAAATTAATTCACTGTTAGTGATGTTGTTTCAACTACTTCTTCAGAACAAAATCAACACATCACCGTCATAATTTTTTTTAAGGAAATGAACAGATCTATATTTTCAAAGTGAGCTCTCTAACTCATTGCTAAATTTAAAAGAAAAAAAATAGAATAGAAAAGTTGTGATTATGTTAGTGGAGCTGCTAGTAGTAAAAGGGAGTAAAGGAGAGGGATGAGGGCGTGTGGGCATGGTGTGAGGGAGAAAGAGAATTCAGTAGAAATAAATAGGGGTGAGAGAGAGAATGAAAATAAATATAAAAAAAAATATGATGATGGGGAACGGGATGCTGTATCGCGTAAGTGAAGAATAACAGAAGAGAGAAAGAGTCGGTAAGGAAGAAAAGTCAAAAAGGTTAAAAAGGTTTGGGGTCCATACTAAAAAAAAGAAATGGATAGAGGAAAAAAAATCAAATGAGAGAGGAGATTTTTTTTTAAAAAAGAAAATAAAAAGAAATTAAAGTTGTAGTGTGAAAAGACATGAAAAAGTAAAATAACACAGAGATATTTTTTGATGAGAAGTAACTATTTAAAAGTCCAATACGAAGGAACATGTTTTCTTATTTTTTGTAGAGTAAAAAAATGTGATGGAATAGCAGGTAATTTATATAGAGTATAATTTCATAATCAGATAATTTATACAGTTAAAATATCTGTGAATTAGTTATATTATTTTATGTGGAGGGCCATGTTAGAAGAATATTCAAAAAAAATGTGAGCATTAATATATAATTAAAATATAGATATATGTATACATATTAAAAATATAGTTGAGGTTAAAAATATATTGTGTCGTAAAAGAAATAAAGTAAAAATGTATGTGTTATATATATATATATAAATATATAAATGAATATAAAATAAATAAATAAATAAAATAAGATAAAACATATAATAATTATAAAAAAATGTGCGATGGAATAAATTAATAAAAAGAAAAAAAGGTTAAAATTAAGGAGAGCATATTCAAAAACTAAGAGAGATGGTTGAGAAAAAAATGAAGAGTTTTCTTGTGAAAATAAAAAGAGATAAGGGGAGAATAGGAAAGGGACGTGCAGATGAGAGAGGAAAAAAAAAGTATACGAGAGATAATTTGAAAGGAAGAAAGTCAACAAAGTAAGAAAAAGGGGTGATTGATAGTCAAATCAAATGTCACCTTTTAAAGGGTGACAAGACCTTGAATTGATTGATTATTTTTTACTCTGTACTTGTAATTATTTGTTACGATCTTTGAACTGATGGGTATTGCAAAAAATATAATTAATATAGTATACAATATATGTATGAATATTTATTTAAAAATATTTGAATAAAATTGCAGTCGCCACTTAAAATATATATATAGAGAGAGATAGAGAGAGTAAAAAAAAAGATTATAATATTTACATTGTATTTATGTGAATGACTATAAAAATTAATAATTATTAAAAATGTATTGTAAATTAAAAAAATTCTAAAAATTTATGGGCTTAAGATTGATTATCAATAAATAAAAAAAGTAAAAAGATGACAATAAATAAAATAATATTCTAAAATAAGGACATTTATTAAAAAAATAATGAAAAACTGAAATGAAGAAAAATAAAATAAAATAATAAAAATCCTATTATAAGAATAATTTATCAATAAACCGTTAAAAAATGAAGAAAATGTCAAAATTACAGTTTGTGCAATTTAAGGAGTAGGAAGTCGAAAGAAGATAATTTTTTAAGCATGGTGAGCCAAAATTGGGTGTCAACAAGCGTTATCAGTTATGTTACCCAATAAGTCATAGAGTTACTTGTTGGGTGGTACAGAGTTGGAAATAAGGGATTCTTCAGAGGGACTTAACGGGTGGAGGGACAAGTCGTGTTGTCACCTCATGACTCATTAGGTCGACCATTGGTTAGACAAGGTTGGAAGAAAAGTGAAATTTCCAGTGGGGGTGACGAGAGGACATAACGAGTCATTGTTCCAGGTGACGACTAGTTCTATTTGACCGTTGCTTGAAGATCAGAGATTTAAGGAGGCTGCCAGTGGCAACGAGTGAGAACCACGAGTCATCCAATGACCTAACGACTCGTTGGGTTGCTCGTGATGACCGATAGTGGGTTATTTTTCTGCCGAATCATTAAGGGTTTCTTTTTATAATTCCTAAGCTTCTAAACCTTAAACTACATTGTTTTAAGCTCTGAAAGAAGTGTTTTAGGGGAGTTTAACCTATTCTAATTTATTCAATTCCCACGCATGCAAGTTTAGAAGTCCCCTTTGAAGATCAAACTTGAATCCTATCAATTCTTCCCCAATTCTCTTGGGCTTTCAAAGTCAAGTTGAGATTCAGCTTACCTAGGTATATAGGGCTTTGAATGAGAGTTTCCTTTCACTTTCATGCCCAAATTTCTCCTCAAGTTCATGGATTCAAGTTCTAATTCAAGTTTATGATCTTAATGGGGTTTTAACCCAATTTTATGAAATTTCCTATTTGTTTAAGGGTCAATTCCCTTCATGTTTCAAAGCATATTTTAAGATTTATGGACAGATTTTATATACATATTGATTATAAATTCATGATTTCAAGTTTTAGAAAATTATGCCCAATTATGCAATTTTTATGAAAAGTCAAGTTTATGATTTATGATTTCAAGTATGATGAAATCTAGCATGAATGAATGTTTGCAAATTAACCATATAGGAATTTATGATTTTGACTTATGAAGTCTATTTCAAGATTTTGGGCACGCCCACAGAGGTTAAGCATATTTTCATGAGTTAGCTCAGTTCTATAAAATCAGCTTACCATATTATTTTGGAGTCTATACTCCCACTTTCAGCTTATGGAATGTTTTTAGCTCCATTGAAAAACAATGGTGAGCATCTTGCATATTTTTGGGAGTAATATCTAGCACCGAGTAGGCTAGGAGTCCATGTAAACCCCGGGTCTCAAAAGTACGCGACTACGTAGGTTTATGTATTTACATTGGGACTTCCCTTGTGAGCTTCCCCTGCCCTCAGTGGGGCCTTCAACTTGATATTGATATCATGGTAGCATCCTTAACCCTACCAAAGTTTTGGATGGCTTTGTCCACTTGAGTGTGATAGTTGGGGTATCATGTTAGCTCTATCGTGATGGTGTCGGTTTTAACGAGTCTGCCATTGTTCCTCATGATTTAAGTTATTTATGTTCATGGCTTATGATATTATGTTTTACAGCTGGTTTGATCCAATAATCAATTTACAAGTTTTTACTTATGATTTCAGTTATGACATCATATGATTTCTATTTTAGCTTTGGGTCATTCTATTTAGATACGATATTTAGCTTATGATTATACATGATTCAAATTTAGAATTCAGCATACATTCCTTACTCTTATGATCTTATGATTTATGTTTATATGCATGATTTCAGTTAACATTTACTCAACATGTTTCACTTACCTTGCATACTCAGCACATTCCAAGTACTGACTGCATACTCTATGTTGTATCGTGTCATGATACAGGTCCGAATGATCAGACTCAGTTTCGCCGTTAGTCCAGCTCTCGCATCCTAGCTCAATTTTCCATATTGGTGAGTCCTCATCTTTTGACGAACTTTAGTTTAGTGTTGAGTTATGTTATATTCAATTTCTGACTTTAGTGAGCTAGTTGGGTATGTTGTCCCATTAGCTCATCAGACATGTTAGAGGCTTATCAGATAATATGTAGATTTTCAGCTTTGTCGAGCGGTGACTCTGTTTTATGATCATTATGCCATTCTAACGTCTGCTTATTCATGTTTCAGTTATCAAATTCCATTTGATGTATGTTCTTTAGTTTTCATGTTCATGCCATGGGTCGACTTAGAGCCATTCGTGGTTCTAGATCCCGTGTCTCAATCCGGAGTTTCTGCTCGGGTCGTGACAAACTTGGTACCAGAGCCAAGGTTTAGAGTGTCCTAGGGTGTCTAAAGACCACATTGAGTAGAGTCTTTTTCATAGGTATGAAGCGCACCACACTTAATGGGAAGAGGCTGCAAGATGTTTTAGGAAATTTCCCTTCTTTCATGATCTATGTCGTGCAATAAAGTATCTCTCTATCCTTCTAACTCGTGCTATACGCGATTATAGAAACATGCCTCATCACTGAGTGAATAGAAGAAAGAATGGAAATGGAAATGGCCACGATAATGGCAATGGAGACGGGCATCAGTAAGCCCCGCCAACACCAACAGATCCTATGCTCGAGCAGGTCACTCATACCGAGTTTAAAACGGCATTTCAAATGTTGGCACAAGGTATAACCGCTCAGGTCAACCAGCAAGCAGTGGCTCATGTCCCTCAAAATGGGAATGCAGTGGCGGCTAGAGTTCAGGACTTTGTCAACATGAATCCACCTGAGTTTCTATGGTCGAAAATGGATGAGGACCCGCATGAGTTTATTGAGGAGGTATAGAAGATCACCCAGATTATGGGGTACCACAAGACTGTCCAAGAGTATGCCTTGGAGTTTACCCAGTTGTCCAAGTATGCGCCAGAGATATTGCGGATCAGAGGGCTTATATGAGCAGGTTTGTGAATGGAGTATCAGACTCGCTAGTTAAGGAGTGCAGGACTGCTATGTTAAACAGTGATCAATACTTCTCACAATTGGTCATGTACGCCCGGCAGATAGAGACGGATCAGATGAAGGAGAAAGAGAGAGAGGCCAAGAGGGCCAGGACAGGGAGTTACAGACAGTTCCAGCAGAGGTATGGTCGGGGACATGGCCACCAATCCCACTAAAAATTGTCAGCCCCAGTGCCATCATCAGCCAGTGTCCCATCCAAATCTACGCGTGATCACCAGGGTAGAGCATCAGGCTATTGAGCTCAGGGTTCCAGCATTCCTGTTTACGGTAGGTGTAGTAAGAGGCACACTGGAGAATGCTTAGCAGGTTCAGGTGTGTTTCAGGTGCGGGAAGCACGAACACCGACTTAGAGACTACCCTTCAGCTAGATAGGGTGCATCCACTAGTGTAGGTGGTGGTCAACACCAGATAAGATTTTATGCCCTCTTATCTCGTCATGAGCAAGAGGTTTCTTCAGATGTGGTCATTGGTATGTTACGCGTATTTTATCTTGATGTATATGTATTTTTAGATCGAGGGGCTACCTTATCTTTTGTGACTCCTAGTGTTTCCATTAGTTTCGGAGTAAGTCCCAAAATCCTATTAGAACCCTTCTCAGTCTCTATCCTAATCGGTGAGTCAGTTATAGCTCGACGGTTGTACAGAAATTACCCTGCATAGTCCTTCAAAAGTCACCTCACTTGACTTAGTAGAGTTAGACATGACTGATTTAAATGTTATCTTCAGTATGGATTGGTTGCGTGCATGTTATGCCTTAGTAAATTGTAGAACCCATACAGTAGAGTTCTGATTTTCAGGTGAGCTAGTCCTAGAATGAAAGGGTAGTTCAACTGTGCCTGTAAGTCTCTTTGTTTCCTATCTCAAGACTAGAAAGATGATTTCTAAAGGCTGTGTGTACCATCTAGTTCGGGTTAAGGATGTGACGTCCAAGATCCCAACTATTCGGTCAGTTCCTATAGTGTGCGAGTATCCGGAGGTGTTCCCATAGGATCTACAAGGAGTCCCTCCTAAGAGGGAGATTGACTTTGGTATCGACCTTCTCTCTGATACGTAGCCTATATCTATTCCTCCTTACAGAATAGCTCCAGTTGAGCTAAAGGAGTTGAAAGATCTCCTAAATAAGGGTTTCATCAAACCTGGTAAATCCCCAGGGGTGCACCAATTCTCTTTGTTTGGAAGAAGGATGGTTCCCTTAGAATGTGCATTAACTATCGGCAGTTGAACAAGGTCACAATCAAGAACAAGTATCTCCTCCTGTCAAGACCCAAACATAGGCTTGGATCGAAACACGGGATAAAGAACCCCAAGAGACTCCAAGTCGACCCATTGCATGAACATGACATCTAATTCAATCATAATAAAGCGGAAGCTCAATATAATTAATATCGCGGAAGTTTGATAATATCATAACATCAGAGTACATAACTCAAGACCGAAGCTGATTATATGCTATGTCTGAAAAGCCTCTATTACTGACGAGTTAATGGGACAAGACCCCAACTAACTCACTAAATTCTGAAACTGAAAGTACTACATACAACTGAGAAGGGCCCTCGAATGATGAGGATTCACCACTATGGCTGATAAGTTCTAATGCTGCAGGTCTTGCTAATGACAAAACTAGGCCTGAATATCCGAGCCTATATCATAAAATGATACAACATAGAGTATGCAGTCAGTATGTGGAATGTACCGAGTATGTAAGGTAAGTAAAACCGCTAAGTAAGTAAAATCACGAATCATGCATATTATAAAACATAATCAAGATAAGATTTTGAGAGTAGGGCTTGCATGCTATTTCTGAAATCATGATCTGAACATCATTGAATATCATAATTGAATTGAATGACCCAAAGCTGAAAACTGATAATCATAAGTAAAACTGAACATTGGGTCAAAACCTACTGAAAATATAATATCATGACTGATAAACATGCATAACTGAAATCATGAGGAACAATGGGAGACTCGTCATATAATCGACATTACCACGATAGAGCTTACGTGGTCTCGACTATCACGCTCAAGTGGGCAGAACTGTCTAAAACCTTATCAGGGCTAAGGACAATACCATGATATCGATATCAACCTGAAGGCCCCTTGGGGGTAGGGGAAGCTCACAAGGGAGGTCCCAAATAATCTGAACATACCTATATTGGCGCGTAGTTCTGAGGCTTAGGGTTGATTGATCCTTAGCCTACTCGGTGCTAGACAGTACTCCCAAAAACATGTATATGCTTTCCATCATTTTTCAACGAAGCTAAACTATTGTCTAGTGACAAAGCTGACTCATAACATACATGCATAAATCTGAAATCATAACATGAAGAGCCTTGGGCTCAAACCATACCACAAGATGAAAATAGTGGGAGTCTAGACTCCAAAATTCATGTGGTAAGCTGATACGTGAAGTTTAGATAAATTCATGAAACATACTTGATCATATGGGCTTGCCCAATACTTAAACATGCTTGACATATACTTGATCATTCAATAACATGAACATAGACATGGGTAAATTCGAAATCATACTTTCTTCATATACATCTCATCATGCTTGAATACATATTTCATAGATCTCAACTCTCATGAACTTTCATGGATGGGAATCATAATTTATGAAAGTTTAAAAATATAATTTATAATTTAAAACATTGTAAAATATGCCCATTAGTCATAATTCAACATTAGGAACATGCTTAGATCATACCCATGATTGAAACTTAGAGATTCACATGTTGAGTTAAAACCCCATAGATTCCTCAACTAGAATTTCATGAATTGAAGTAGGATTGGGCATGGATGTGGACAATTACACCCATTCATAACCCTACATGCCTGCAGAAACCTGATTTCATAATTTCCTTGATTTCCCAATGAGAATTTGGGGAAGAACTTGAGGATTTAGGCTTGATCACCCTTAGGAGCTTCTGGACTTGCATGCATGGAAGTGAATAGGCCTAGAATGAACTTACCCCTCTTAAAATACACTATTCTGAGCTTAAAACGACATAGTTTAGGCCTTAGAAACTTAGGAATTACAGAAAAGCCCTTAATAAATTTGCAGGAAAAAACAGACTGCCAGTCCCAACGAGGGACTGGACGACTCATGCCCCATCACCACGACTCGTGGTCTACTCTCGTTGCCTGTACTAGAAATTCATCACCACTAGTCACCACAAGGGACACCACGACTTGTGGTGTACTCTGTGACGTTAGGGATACAACCTAAAATATTCAACCTTCAACCAACTCTTGACCACGGACCACTAAACAAATCATGGTGCTGACCACGACTCGTGGTCACCTCAAAACTCAAAATTCCAACCCAGTCTAAGCTTCTTCCCACGAGCCAGTCCACGACTTGTGGTGCACCCCAAGGGTCACCGAACGACTCGTGCTGTGACCTGGTGCAGAAAATTCTATTTTCTCCGTTTCAACTTTCGGATCTGATCTTAGGGTTTTTGGGGTATTACAATATCTCCCCTTTGGAACATTCGTCCTTGAATGTTGAAAATCATACTGAAAAACAGAGAAATACAATCATCATACTCAAATATTGAACATACAGGGTGAAAACTATAGAGTGACTGACTCCGAATTGAATTGAATTCATGAATCACACATACATTTATTGACAAGAAAGAAACTGGGGCACATGAGTTGAACATCAAATTGAATGGAATGCTAAGGAGGAAACTGATATATCAAGATGAAACTGAGCCGGAAGGGAATAGATTTGGGTATTTAGCTATCATATCTGCTTCGGCTTTCCACGTAGCTCCCTCAACATGTTGGTTCCTCCACAAAACCTTGACTGAGGCTACTTCTTTGTTTCTTAGCTTCCGAACCTGACGATCAAGTATTTCTATTGGAACCTCCTCATAACTAAAGCTATCTTTCACACCCATACTCTCCACCGGAACAACCAGAGCTGGATCACCCAAACACTTCTTTAAGAGCGATACATGGAAAATTGGATGAACTGAAGCTAATTCTAAGGGCAACTCTAACTCATATGTTACCTTGCCAACCCATTTCACAATTCGGTATAGACCAATATAACGGGGACTGAGTTTTCCTTTCTTTCCAAACCTCATCACTCCCTTCATGGATGATACCTTCAGAACCATCCAATCATCAACTTCAAACTCAAGTTCTCTTCTTCTCATATCCACATAGGACTTTTGGCGACTCTGAGCTGTTTTCAACCTGTCCCTTATAAGATGAACTTTCTCCATAGCCTCATGGACTGAATCCGGTCCTATCATTGTAGCTTCACCATCTTCAAACCAATCAATAGGTGATCTACACCTTCGTCCATAAAGAGCCTCAAATGGAGCCATATAAATGCTAGAATGGTAGCTATTATTATATGCAAACTCAATGGAGGCAAATGATCATTCCAACTACCCTTGAAATCAATTGCACACACTCTCAATATATCCTCAAGAGTCTGAATGGTCCGCTCTACCTGACCATCCATTTGCAGGTGAAAAGATGTGCAAAGCTTGACTTGAGTACCATGTCCCTTTTGAAATGATCTCCAAAACTTGAGCGTAAACTGAGTACCTCTATCTGATATGATGGAAAATTGCACTCCATGCAACTGAACTAATTCTTGAATGTACAACTTAGCATAATCCTCCGCTGAATCGGTAGTTTTGACCGGTAGGAAATGAGTTGCCTTAGTCAACCATCTACAACCACCTAAATAGAGTCATACTACTGACAAGTGCGAGGCAACCCCGTAATGAAGTCCATATTGATCTCTTCCCACTTCCAAGTAGGATACTAATATCTTGAAGCATACCTCTAGGTCTTTGATGCTCAACCTTCACCTGTTGACAATTCTGACACTTAGCCACAAACTCTGCTATGTCCTTCTTCATGCCATTCCACCAATAGACTTCCCGTAGGTCACGGTACATCTTGGTGGTTCCTGGATGGATAAAATATCTGGAACCATGAGCTTCATGCAACATCCACTCCCTCAAGTCACCAACATCCGGCACACACAAATGACCTTGATATCGGAGCACCCATCTCCCCCTTGGGATAAGACCTTGACCTTCTGATTTCGAACCGCTTCCTTCATGTCACGATCCGAACGTAGACCCGAATCGTAACATGGTAAAAGGAATCCGGAGAGGCCCCAAGTCGACCCATGGCATAAGCATACATCTAACTTCATTGACTTTAAGCGAAAGACTGAACATAAGGCATAACGGAACGTAAACATATCATAGCATATCATAACATTCGGAAATACTAGACATATACATAAACTGAGTACTACATACTGTCTGAAAGCCTCTTACATGTAAGATGGGTTGATGGGACAACACCCCCAACTAACCCGGCTAAATACTGAAATATAGAACATCATACATGCTTAATCAAATAGCCCTCGAAACATGAGGACTCACCAACAAAGCTGAAAGCGAACTCTGGGATGGACTAAGGATGAGGATGAGCCTGAGAGCTGAGTCCTGTATCATAAAATGATATAGCATAGAAAGTATGCGGTCAGTACGTGGAATGTACCGAGTATGCAAGGTAAGTAAAACAGACATTTAATGTCACGCCCCGCCTTGGGAGGCATGATTGGCACCTGAAGTGCTTAGGCTCAGTAGTCCAGTAGTCCAGGTCCTAGTAGGGCACCAGGTGCCAGTCATGCCTCCCAAGGCAGGGCATGACAAACTTGGTATCAGAGCAGGTCATATCTCAGGGAGTCTGCAAGCCGTGCTAAGTAGAGTCTTGTCTATGGATGTGTTGTGCACCACATACTATAGGCAGGAGGCTGCAAGGCATGATAGGATGGCTACTCTTTCTTCTTATTTAGTCGTGCTATAGAGCGGTACAGTATAGGGTTGAGTCCCTAAAGCTTACTATACTCCTTGGTTACAGATAAAATGTCAGATCAGCAACATCCTATTATAGGCCGAAGATTGGATACAACAGTAGGAGAGGGCACCAACAGGATGTCCCAGTCTCGATTAGAATCAACCCGATCTGAGGGCGATACAGAGGCATCGTCCCGACCTTCTCAGCAGTCTCCACCCCATCAGGAGTCACTCGGGACGACACCACCTCCAACAGTTCCTATACCTACACCATTTGACCAGGAGGTCAGGAGTGCCGTAGTTATATTAGCGCAAATGATGGCTACTCAGCGCTAGTCAATGCCACCTACAGCTGCAGCGTTTTCAGGTGGGCCTGGTAGTTCGAGGGTCCGAGAATTCCTGGAACTAGGTCCCCCGCAGTTCACAGGGTTGGATGGGACAGAGGACCCCCAAGACTTCTTGGATCAGATGTAGAGGATTTTCCAGGTAATGCATGTTACATCTACAGAGTCGGTTGAATTGGCGGTGTTCCGACTGTGGGATATTGATGTGTTGTGGTATGAGAGTTGGGAAAGGTCTCGAGGGAGAGATGTTGCCCCTCCGACCTGGTCTAGCTTTTCAGAGGCTTTCCTGGACCATTACCTACCACGAGAGATTCGACAGGCCCGGATGGACCAGTTTTCACACCTGGAGCAGGGGGCGATGAGTGTTCGAGAAAACGCCTTGCAGTTCAATTCTTTGGCCCGCTATGCTCCGGCCTTTGTAGACACCATGCCATCCAGAGTCCACCGGTTTATTATGGGGCTGAACCTAGAGTATATTGAGGCCTATATGACAGCTACTTTGCGGGAGAAATGGATATTGCTCGAGTGTAGGCTTTTGCTCAGACTATTGAGGACCTCAGACAGCGGCAACAGGATAGCAGACGAACAAGTCAGGAACAGCGCCGTAGGGACAAGTCAGATAAGTTACAGGGGGAGATTTGGAGAGGGCCAAGGCCACAGTTGTCAGATAGGCCACCTATACCCCCACCTCCATCACAACAGCAGAGGGGTAGATTCAGTCGCCGAGGACAGTCAGAGTCCGGCAGAAGTTCTCGAACAGTAGATTACCCCAGCAGAGGAGGGCAGAATAGAGTAGGTATACACCACCACTTTCCCCTATTTGCAGCCGACGCTACTCTGGAGCTTGCAAATATGGCTCCACAGGGTGTTATATATGCAGACAGGAGGGTCATGTGATGAGAGATTGTCCAGCCAGGGGTCAGGGTGACCGGGATAGACAGGACAGGGCATCAACAGGGTCGCGAGCTCCAGCAGCCCCGGCGGGGCGAAGGCCCTCAATTTCATCAGGCAGAGGTCAAGGCAGATCAGGGGCCTCTAGTTTAGGTACGGGCCCAAGTCGTACCTATGCATTACCAGGGAGACAAGATTCAGAGGCGTCTCCAAATGTTGTGAAAGGCTATTTGCTCCCACCCTGCTTATGTATTAACCGATCCAGGATCTACCTTGTCCTATATTATCCCATTAGTGGCTCGAAAGTTCAGTATTGTACCAGAATTGCTTCAGCAATCCTTTTCAGTATCTACACCCGTCGGTGACTCTGTCATAGCCAGAAGGGTTTATCGAGGGTGTACAGTAGAGGTTGCTAGCCGTCAGACCACAACAAATTTGGTAGAGTTAGAAATGGTTGATTTTGACGCTATTATGGGTATGGATTGGTTAGCTCCATGCTATGCCAATGTAGAATGCTGGACCAAGACGGTCCGATTCCACTTTCCAGGGGAGGTAGTACGAGGGTGGAAGGGTAGTACAGCTACGCCAAAAGGTAGGTTTATTTCCTATCTTCGGGCGACAAAAGTTGATAGCCAAGGGGTGCATTTACCACATTGTCAGAGTTTAGGATGTTCGGGTAGAGCCTCCGACTCTCCAGTCTGTTCTAGTGGTGAATGAATTCCCCGATGTATTCCCAGATGAGCTACCTGGTATTCCCCAGAAAGGGAAATAGACTTTGCAATTGATTTATTACCAGGCACTCAGCCCATATCAATTCCCCCTTATCGCATGAATCCTGCTAAACTCAGAGAACTAAAGGAGCAGTTGAAAGATTTTTTAGACAAGGGCTTTATCAGGCCGAGTACTTCACCTTGGGGTGCGCCAGTTTTGTTTGTGAGAAAGAAGGATGGTTCCCTCCGCATGTGTATAGACTATCGGCAACCGAATAAAGTTACTGTCAGGAATAAGTATCCGCTTCCTAGGATAGATGATCTGTTTGATCAGTTACAGGGAGTTAGATATTTCTCCAAAATTGACTTAACGTCCGGATATCATCAGGTTTGGGTTCGTGAAAGGGACATTCCAAAGACTGCCTTCAGGACCAGATACAACCATTTTGAATTCTTAGTCATGTCCTTTAGGATGACGAATGCTCCAGCCGTGTTTATGGACCTGATGAACAGTATTTTCAGAACATACCTGGACTTTTTCGTGATGGTGTTTATTGATGATATTCTGGTGAATTCTCGCTCAGAGGCAGACCACCAGGATCATTTGCGGACAGTGCTCCAGATTCTCAAGGACCGTCAGCTATATGCCAAGTTCTCGAAATGTGAATTCTGGCTGAATTCAGTAGCCTTTTTAGGTCATATCATTTCGGATGCTGGTATACAGGTAGATACCCAGAAAATAGAAGCAGTAAAAGCATGGCCCAGACCTACCACTCCAACCAAGGTACGCAGTTTCCTGGGGTTAGCAGGGTACTACAGGAGGTTTGTTGAAGGATTTTCCACCTTAGCAGCACCTTTGACTAAACTGACACAGAAGGCAGCAAAATTTCAGTGGACTGAGGCATGTGAGCAGAGCTTCCAGGAATTGAAAGACAGGCTAACATCAACTCCAGTGTTAGCATTGCCAGAAGGTACAGAAGGTTATGCAGTTTATTGTGACGCTTCGGGTGTTGGGTTAGGATGAGTGTTGATGCAGCATGGTAAAGTAATTGCTTATGCTTCCAGACAACTGAGGAAACATGAAAAGAACTATCCTACCCATGACCTGGAATTGGCCGCAGTGATTCACGCCTTAAAGATATGGAGACATTACTTGTATGGCATCCACGTGAATATTTTCACTGATCATCAGAGCCTACAGTATATCTTCACCCAGAAAGAGTTGAATTTGCGGCAGTGTCGCTGGTTAGAGCTGTTGAAAGACTATGATGTGAATATTTTGTATCACCCAAGGAGAGCTAATGTGGTGGCAGATGCCCTTAGCCGTAAATCTATGGGAATTCTGGCACACTTACAACTTGAGCAGCGGGAATTAGCCCGGGAATTGCATCAGTTAGCTAATTTAGCCGTTCATGTAGCAAAAGTAGAGGACAACAGAGCGGTCATCCAGAACACTGCAGTGTCGTCTTTAGTCGTGGAAGTAAAGGAACAACAGTGTGAAGATCCTAGCCTGGTTCATCTTAGAAACAAAGTTCAGCAAGGAGAGGTGACAGATTTTCATACAACCGAGGATGGGGTATTGCGATATAAAGATCGCCTTTGTGTTCCAGACATTGCAGGGCTTCGCCAGCAGATTATGGGCGAGGTACATTATGCCCGTTATTCTCTCCACCCAGGTTCGATGAAAATATACCACGATATAAAAGAAATCTACTGGTGGCCAGGAATGAAGAAGGGGATAGCAGAATTCGTATCTCAGTGTCCCAACTGCCAGCAGGTAAAAGCTGAACATTAGAAACCAGGCGGATTGACTCAGGATATAGCTGTGCCTCTATGGAAATGGGAAGCAGTATATATGGATTTTGTAGCAGGATTATCCCGCACCAGGTGTAGATATGATTCGATCTGGGTGATTGTTGACAGACTGACAAAATCAGCTACATTTTCTGCCAGTAAGGGCTACCTTTTCCACTGAGGATTATGCTGAGCTGTATATCAGAAAATAGTCAGGTTGCATGGTGTTCCAGTGTCCATTATCTCCAACAGAGGAGCGCAGTTTACAGCTAAATTCTGGCAATCATTTCAGAGAGGCTTGGGGACACAGGTTAACTTGAGCACAACTTTTCATCCTCAGACAAATGGGCAGGCAGAATGCACCATTCAAACGCTCGAGGATATGTTGCGAGCATGTGTGTTGGATTTCGGAGGTAGCTGGGATGAACATTTACCACTCATTGAGTTCGCCTATAATAACAGTTACCATTCAGCTATTCAGATGGCGCCTTATGAGGCATTATATGCGCGAAGTGCAGATCTCCAGTTGGTTGGTTTGAGGTAGGAGAATTAGCATTGATTGGGCTAGATATCATTCATCAGTCAGAGGAAAAGGTAAAGCTTATCAGAGAACGTTTACTAACTGCTCAGAGTCGCCAGAAATCTTATGCTGACATGCGGCGCAGAAACTTGGAATTTAATGTGGGTGATTGGGTGTTTCTGAAAGTTTCGCTTATGAAGGGTGTAATGAGATTTGGCAAGAAAGGAAAGCTCAGCCCGAGTTTTGTTGGGCCTTATCAGATTCGCCGAAGAATAGGCAAAGTGGCATATGAGTTAGACTTACCTCCAGAGTTAGAATCTGTCCACCCAATTTTCCATGTATCAATGCTGAGAAAGTGCATAGGAGATCCCTCCAGAATTGTCCTAGTCCAAGATGTTCAGGTTACAGAGGAGTTGGCCTATGAAGAAGTTCCAGTAGCCATACTAGACCGGCAGATCCGCAGATTAAGAACTAAAGATGTTGCTTCTGTCAAAGTATTATGGCGTAACAGGAACCGAGAGGAAATGACTTGGGAAGCAAAAGAAGATATGAAATCCAGATACCCTCAGTTGTTTTAGACTTAGTTAGTCAGAGGTATGTTGATATTGCTGTTTTATGAGTTGCTTTATATTCATGTGTATGAGTGAGATGTTGACATCAGTTTATTATGTAAGGGATGCTATAGTATTATATGGAGTACCTGTATTGGACTTTTCTGGGTTTCAGGATTTTTGAGATAGTCCATATTACAGGGGAAACTCTGCTGAAATTTTTCCAAAAAAGGTAGAGCAAGTTAAAATTTCTGTAAACGGAAGTTAAAATTCGAGGACGAATGTTCTTAAGGGGGAAGGATGTTACACCACGTAAGTTCTTGACACTTAGTTGGCCTATTCGCATGTTGGTTAAGAGTTTTAGAATGCCATACATGCAAGAAAAGGGTCCGGAGAGAGACCGGACAAGCGCAACGTCAGAGCGTCGCAAGGCAAATGCGACTTATAAATCGCATTCGACAAATGCGACTTATAAATCGCATTCGAAAAATTCGACTTAAAGGCTACAAGTATATAAAGGCCTCTCACTTCATTTTCAAGTCATCTTTCATATTATTTCCAAAGTGAACGACCAGAAACAGAGGAGGAGCGAAGGGTTTATATAATATTCGTTCGATTACGCTGTCAAATGCGGTCCAAAGTCAAATTAACTTCAGGTACCTAAGTATAAAGCTGCAGGGAGAATTTCTACGGAGTTAGTTTCGTGAAATTTGATCTTGGGCAGAATTGCATGCCCAAGTGATACTCAAACGCTTCATTTCGTCTTGTTTATCGATTGTTATGTGTACATTCTCATGTGATTTTTAGTAGAACTGTGAATTTTATACTAACCAACATGATTAGTGTTGTTTTGCAGGTAAAAGGAAATTTTGGAAGCTAATATACATGTTGGTGAAGATCGGGAATGAACTTGGAAACAAGGAGTGAAAAATGACAAGGGAGAGCAGCAAAAATAGAGGCTCCGCGATGGAGCCGTGTCACGTTGCCATCGCGGAGGCACTCTGCCTCGGATGAAATAATTTGGTCAATTTCCAGTAAAGATGCGCGATAGCACCGTGTCACGTCGGCCAGGCTCCGCGATGCAAGCCGTGGCACATTGAGGTGAAATTGCCTGGGAGCCGACTTCCAGTGAGGGTCCGCAATACCTCCGTGGCACGGAGGGAGTGCTCCGCGATACACTCCGTGCCACGTTGCTTATTATTCCGGGAAAAATTCTCAATAGTATAAATAGCACACTTAGGTTTTATTTTAAACACTCTGACTTGGTTGAGCAAGAACGTGGGTTACAGGCAGTTGAGGGGACGGAAATTCTAGGGTTCTTCTCTATCTCTTTCTCTTTTATCTCAATTGTTTGTATGAATTATACTTATTTGATGATGTTTAATCCATAAATGAGTGGCTAAATTCACTTCTTGCTGAGGTTAAGAACAGTTGTAGTGGAATGTAATTGTTGATCATTTCAGTTTTCATCTTTTATTAATGGTTGTTCTATCAATTCTTGTCCTTACTGCATTAATGTTTGGCCAATATTAATGTATATCTAAAAAATCCAATTTTGATTTTGAAAAGGAAAGAAATTGGAAAGATGTGAATTGGTAGGATATGATCTCTTCTTAGTTTGGAAAATTGAGAATTCATTTACATTCAGAATATAAATATATCTTAAAGTCTTATTAGTCAATTAAGGAATCGGGAATGTATGGCTAGAACATGAAATTCTTTTATCACAGAAATGTAGATTAAGGCTCATGATTCTTAACTTGGATAGGAGTCGAAAGTTCCAATCCATAGGCAATAATTCTTGACTAGCAACCGAAGGAAAGATTAACTGAATTGTATTGATAAATTAATTCCCTGCATGTTCGTTTTAACCTCAGCTTGCTCATTACTATTGTTCAGACTCACTTTGTAATTTTGCCTTAGATTCTTATTAATTAGTAAACTCCAACTCTAAAAATATTATTTATTTGGTTGTTTGCATTCTTAAAGATATAGTTCATTAACACTTAAGTTAATTAGTACCGTAGCTCAGTCCCTGTGGGATCGATACTTGGCTTTACTTATGCCACTTTACTACTTGTTCGACCACGTGCACTTGCGTGTAGTCACCACAACCCGAACAAGTTTTTGGTGCCGTTGCCGGGGATTGGCAATTGGTAAAATTATTTTCTTAGTGTTAGTTTACAAATTCTGTTTAAGTGATGACAACTTGATCTTAGCCTTTGTCTTGCAGATATTGAATTCTGTTGAACACTGGCAAGGGATAGGGAGTTGGTGGATTCATACATAGAGCCGTAAAGACAATTTCATCATCAAAGAAGGGAAGCTCTAGAGAAAAAGCTACAGATGCTCAGACAGGCAATTCTGGAGCAACAACAGAATCCACCACTTGTGAGGGCAGTTCTAGCGCCCGAGGAAATGGCAGCAAGGCCGATTCGCGAAGTGGCAATCCCACATGCTAACAATGTTACATCTAGTATTCGCAGACCAGAGCCTGGAGGGAGGTTGAGCTTAAACAGAACATGGTGCAATTGTTGCACACCAATGGGCAATTCACAGGTCTCCCTCATGAAGATCCACAACAGCATCTCCAAAACTTTTTGGAGATAAGTGATACTTATATTCCCGCTGGAGTATCATCCGACTACGTGAGGCTTACATTATTCCCATTTTCATTATTGGGGGAAGCAAAGAGGTGGTTGAAAGCTGAACCACCTAACTCTATCACCACTTGGGATGATCTTGCAAGAAAATTTTTGATACTATTCTTTCCATCGGGGAAAACAGCAAGACTTAGAAGTCAGATTCTAAGTTTTAAACAAAGAGAGGGTGAGAATCTTTATCAAGATTAGGAAAGATTCAAATCGATGTTAAGGGATTGTCCTCACCATCACCAGTCCAATGATGTGTTGGTGCATACTTTCATAGAGGGTTTGGAGCCACATACAAAAATTTTGCTAGACTCAGCAGCTGGGGGACAGGCATTGGAAAAGACTTATGAGGAGCTTTATACTTTGTTAAATCGTATTTCACAGGGAAACCCGGAGTGGAATGCGGACTCTTCACGAGGAGGAACAAGGAAAGCGGCAGGAGTCTTTGAGGTGGATGGTTTTACAGCTATCGCTGCATAGATAGCTACATTGCAAAATCAACTTAACACCCACTTCAGCAGTATGAGCTTGAATCAAGCACAAGCCCCAGTCAATGTAGTGCAACAGGTTTGGTGTGAAGTATACGGTAGTAATGAACACTCAGCTGAGTGTTGTGGTGCAAATCCAGATTCTGTGAACTTTGTTGGGAACGTCCAGAGAAATAATAATCAGCAATATGGCAATAATTACAACTCAAGTTGGAGGAATCATCCAAATTTCTCTTGGGGTAGTAACAACCATCAAGGGCAGAGTTTGAATCAGGGTGTGCAGAGAAATCAAGGGGGGCAGCAGAATTATCAGTCTCAATACAGAGGAAACAATGCACCTCCTCCACCACCCATCAGCATTGAGGAAATGTTTAAAATAATGATAGCTAACCAAGCTCAAATGCAGGCTGATTATGTGAAATTAGCGGCAGACTTAATAAACAACCAGTTAGCTACAAAGGCGTTGGAGTACCAGTTTGGACAACTAGCTGGAGCACAAAACACCAGGCCTAGAGGAGGACTACCGTGTGACACTGACCCGAATCCCAAGCAGGTTAATGCAGTGACCACAAGGAGTGGTTTACAACTCAAGGAGGTGGAACCAGAAAGACCACCTCAGCAATCAGGAGTAGTGGAAAAAGATAGGAAACATGATGATGAGAGGGGGAAGGAGAAGGCAGCTGAAGCAGAAAGACCACCACCCCCGTGCCCTCAAAGATTAAAGAAACACAAGGAGGAAGCTTGTTTTAAAAAGTTCATGGAGGTGCTTAAACAGGTACACATTAATTTACCTTTTGTTGATGTTTTGCAGGGAGTGCCTAAATATGCAAAATATATCAAGGACATCATAGCCAACAAAAGCAGATTGACGGAGTATGCTACGGTGGTGCTTACTGAGGAGTGCACTTTCCAGATTCAGAATAGGTTTCCAACAAAGCTCAAGGACCCTGGGAGCTTTACAATTCAGATCACAATCGGGCAAAGTATCTGAGCTCGCGGATTATGTGATTTAGGAGCGAGCATAAACTTGATACTGACATCGGTGTTCAAGAAGTTGGGGCTGGGCAGTCCTAGACCAACTATAGTGATCTTGCAGTTAACAGATCGTTCTTTGGCCAGACTAGATGGCATTGTAGAGGACGTGTTGGTGCGGTGGGCTCCCTCACTTCCCGGTGGATTTTATTGTCTTAGATTTTGAGCCGGGTGCGGAAGTCCCATTTATTTTGGGACGTCCTTTCTTGGCAACTGGGAGAGCATTGATTGATGTAGCTGCAGGGCAGCTAACCATGCGAGCGCATGACAAAGTGGAGGTATTTGATGTGTATAAGGCCATGAAGCTTCCAGCCATCTATGAGGAGCTTTCAACAATCAATGTGCTAAACCAAGAAGAAATTCTTTAGATTGTTGATTCTCAAGATCCATTGGAGAGAGCGTTGATGAGCTCCGATCATTTAGGAGATAGAGATACTTATGAGATGGTGCAAATGTTTAATGAATCAAAATGGTATCTTAGGAAGCAAGACTTTCAGCCATTGGTGAGGTCCCTGGAACCATTGCCAAAACCATCTATTGAGGAAGCACCAAAACTGGAGTTGAAGACATTGCCTCCACATCTGAAATACGTCTTTTTGGGGGAAGATGACACCTTGCCAGTCATCATCTCCCTAGAATTGACGGAGGCAGTGGTGGTTCTCAAGAGGAGGAAGAAAGCAATGGGCTGGCAAATGTCAGATATTCGGGGTATCAATCCAGCTTTTTACACACACAAAATTTTCATGGAGGAAGGAGTAAAGCCAACTGTACAACATCAGCGGAGGTTGAATCCGATGAGGAAGGATGTGGTTAGGAAGGAAGTGATTAACTGGCTTGATGCAGGTGTGGTCTATCCTATTTCAGACAGCGACTGGGTCGGCCCCGTTCAGTGTGTTCCAAAGAAAGGAGGGACGACCGTGGTCACCAATGAGAAAAACGAGATGATCCCTACACGCACTATCACAGGCTGGCGGATTTGCATGGACTACATAAAGCTCAATGAGGCCACAAGGAAAGATCACTATCCTATCCCGTTTATTGATCAAATATTGGACAGATTGGCTGGTCAAGAATATTATTGTTTCCTTGATGGCTATTCTGGCTATAACCAGATAGCCATTGCACCGGAGGGCCAGGAGAAGACTACTTTCACATGTCCTTATGGGACATATGCTTTCCGGCGGATGCCATTTGGTTTATGCAATGCACCCGCCACATTCCATAGATGCATCATAGCGATCTTCCACGATATGGTGGAAGATTTCGTCGAGGTATTTATGGATGATTTTTCTATTTTCGGTAATTTGTTTGCTACTTGTTTGCAGAATCTTGACAGGGTGCTAGCTCATTGTGAAGAATCCAACCTTGTACTCAACTGGGAGAAATGTCATTTCTTAGTCAAGGAGGGTATCGTCCTTGGCCATAAAGTGTCTTGCAAGGGGTTGGAAGTCGATCGTGCAAAGATCGAGGTTATTGAAAAGCTACCACCACCTGTGTCAGTGAAGGGTGTTTGCAGTTTTCTCAGACATGCAGGGTTCTACAGACGGTTCATCAAGAACTTCTCTAAAATTTCTAGACCAATATGCAGGTTGCTAGAAAGAGAGGTGAAGTTCGAGTTTGATGAGGATTGTGTCAAAGCATTCGAGGAGTTGAAACAGAAGTTGATAGAAGCACCTATCCTCATTTCTCCGGATTGGGAACAACCGATTGAATTAATGTGTGATGCAAGCGATGTGGCTGTAGGAGCTGTATTGGGGCAGCAGAGGAATAGAATTTTTCATTCCATTTATTATGCAAGCAAAACACTTGACGCAACCCAAGTCAATTATACAATCACTGAAAAGGAGATGCTAGCATTGGTGTTCGCATTTGATAAATTCATGTCCTACTTGGTGGGTTCTAGAGTAGTGGTGTATACCGATCATGCAGCGATTCGATATCTGTTTAACAAGAAGGATGCAAAGCCTAGGTTGATCATATGGATCTTGTTGTTACAAGATTTTGACCTAGAGATGTGGGACAGAAAGGGGAGCGAGAATCAAGTGGCAGATCACCTATCGCGATTGGAAAGCCGGTCGCATGTGAAGGAAGGTGACAGCATTAAAGAAGAGTTCCCGGATGAGCAGCTCTTGGCAATAAGGGAAGCTGAAATCCCTTGGTATGTAGACATTGTGTATTTGCTAGTGAGTGGAGTCTATCCACCAGAGGCTACGACTCAGCAGAGAAAGAAGTTGAGACATAATTGCAGGTATTATATTTGGGATGAGCCGTACTTGTTTAAGCAGGTGCCGGATCAGGTGTTGAGAAGATGCATCCCGGAGAGCCATATTGCAAAAGTATTGAGGAGTTGTCACTCTTCATTGTATGGAGGGCACCACGGAGGCGAGCGGACAACGCACAAGGTGCTACAGTCAGGTTTCTTTTGGCCTACACTGTTTAGAGACTCTATGGCATACGTAAAAATGTGCGATAGATGTCAAAGAACAGGCACAATTGGTAGAAGGCAGGAGATGCCACTGCAACAGATATTAGAAGTGGAGATCTTTGATGTATGGGGTATAGATTTCATGGGCCCGTTCCCACTGTCATTTGGTAATCGTTACATCTTGGTAGCCGTTGATTATGTATCAAAGTGGGTTGAAGCAACAACTTGCCGTAGGAATGACAACAAGGTGGTAACAAAATTTGTGAAAAATCATATTTTCACCAGGTTCGGGACACCCCGAGCCATTATCAGTGATGGAGGGGCTCATTTTGTAAATGCAAGTTTCAAGAATTTGCTAGCTAAGTATGGGGTGCGCCACAAGGTAGCAACATCATATCACCCCCAAACTAGTGGGCAAGTGGAGGTGTCAAACAGAGAAGTAAAGCAGATTCTACATAAGACAGTGAATGAACAACGTAGTGATTGGTCAAGTAAACTCGACGATGCGTTGTGGGCTTATAGAACTGCGTACAAGACACCAATTTGGACTTCTCCGTACAGATTGGTCTATGGAAAGGCGTGTCATCTGCCTGTGGAGCTAGAACACCAAGCTTTCTGGGCCGTGAGGAAATTGAACATGGATCTAGAGCTAGCGGGGAAGAAGAGGCTGATGCAACTCAGCGAACTTGATGAGTTTCGTTGGCATGCCTATGAAAGTGCCAAGTGCTACAAAGAGAAAACAAAGAGGTGGCACGATAAGCATATGGTGCATCGGATCTTTGAGCCGGGGCAGAAAGTATTGCTATTCAATTCAAGATTAAGGCTTTTTCCAGGAAAATTGCGGTCCAAATGGTCAGGGTTGTTTGAGGTGGTAAGAATGACCCCGCACGGGGCAGTGGAGTTGTGGCAAGAAGATAGAAGTGCCACGTTCTTAGTAAATGGGAAGCGATGTAAGCATTATTGGTGTGAGGATGTTATTCGAGAGAAGATGTCCATCACTCTAGAGGATGAGTGAGAAATGAATGACGTCGAGCCGCGACGGTAAATCAGGCGCTGCACGGGAGGCAACCCGTGAAATTGTTGTAATAGATGAGTAGAAATATTTAAAAAAAGAAAACAAAAAAGAAAGAGAAAAAGAAAAAAAATAAAAATTTTATTTGTGTTGAAACCTATGAATTCTAACCAATTTCTTGTGGTGAAGTGATCTTCAGGTGGAACGGAGGGCAAAAATGCAAAGAAATGCGAAGGAAAAAAATCAAGGTGAGAAAAATAAAAATTGGCACATTACAGTGAGCCTACGCGATGGTTCTGTATCACGGAGGGGGTGCTCCGCGTTACCCTCCGTGACACGTTGAAGAGTGTTCCAAATTTTTAAAAAATCCAGAACACTGGCGTGATGGCTTCTATCACGGAGGGGGTGCTCCGCGTTACCCTCTGTGACACGTTGAGTGTTATTTCGCGTCGGGTCACACCGGGTCCCCGGGTAACCCGCGCGAAATATCACTTTAAAACCCCGATTTCCCCCTCATTGTTTTCCTTATTTTGCCTTCCCTCCGTGACCAAAACCCCAAATTCCCTTCTCCCCCAACGTGACACGGACCTAGGCATCAATTTTCTTCAATTTCATCGGATTAAAGGTATGTTCTTGAACTTTACCTCATTTTTGCTTGAATTTTTGATTCTTGAACATGTGTAGTGATTGAACCTTGCCCTAAGTGAGAATTAAGCTTGAGTTCATTTAAGTTATGATTGATTGATGTTCATAGTATCGTTGTGAGTATATGAACTCGATGAATGCATGTGTTATTAAATTTTTGCAAAATTGTTAGCTAGGGTTGGAAATTGAATAGGAAGAAGACTTGTTTGAAATGTTGAACAAAATTGGGTTGTGCAATGTGGGTGAATTGAATTATGTTGTGATTAATGTTGAATATGCTAAGTAGATAAGGGATTTTTGGGAGAATGAAATTGGTGAATTGCATAGGTTGTTGAGAACAAAAATTTGGCTAAGTGCTATGATGATGTAATGGAATTGATGGCAACATTTTTATTCATTGTACAAAGTCTGAGTAGTACAGAGTGATTGTTCCATCGACTTATATGAATGCACTAAGCATGATTGAATGTTAAATATTGGGAAAGCATGAATGTCTTGTCGAATTGTTTGGAGTGCGGCAAAAGACCAAGTGTGGGGTGATCCAATTAAACCCAACCTTAGTTGTAGCTAGTTATGATTTGAATAACATTGGGATTGTATGTTAAATGTGCAGGAACAATGTCAGGCAGACAAGATAAGGGTAAGGACGCATCCACATCGGGCGCCGACAGAAAAAGAATATGATTGGGAACAATAGTTCCAGCAGCACCAGCGGTTCCGCGAGGCCAACGCCGACAATACGGAACCCGATGGGTGACTGATGAAGGGAAGAAGTGGTATGCAAAACACAAAGAAACCAAATACTTCCCGAAAGAGCATATAGCACGGGAACCGCTGGCACAGGAATTCCCGCGGATTGTACACCGGATTGACACCGCTGGGCTGAACTTCATCTTCGAAGAGCCCAGGGAGTGCAATCTCCATCTCATTCGGGAGTTCTATGCCAACTGGAACCCAACCCTCCGCAGTCACACCGTCAAAATCAGGGGGCAGGTTGTCACTTTTGAGCCCTATCACTTGAATGCTATAGTGGGGGCGCAAGACACAGACGCCCATGTCCTTCGGTAGCTAAACATCCCTCCACCTTATGCGGACATCAGACGCACTCTATGTGGAGCCCGTTCGACAGCAAGGTGGAGCAGGCACAAGGAGAGGGGCTACCACCAGACTTTGCCCTACTCAAAGATGAACAGGGAAACCAGGATCTGGCTGAAAATTGTGTTCTCATGCTTGATCCCGGGGGTGCACATGACAGATGTCACCCGGGACCGAGTCTGCTTGGTGTATGCCCTAATGAAGGGGCTTGAAATAAATGTTGGGGCGGTGATCATCTCCACCATGAAGAGAGCCCGACTGCATCAAGGGCACAAATATGGGTTCGGTGGTTTGCTTACCACATTCCTGAGGGGCCATGCTATCGAGGAGAAGGCCCTGGATTACATCCCACAGATTGATAGGCGTGCCTTGGATGTCACCAAAACCAAGGCACCTGACACTACTCATGGGCCGGTGCTCACACTAGCCGAGCGACATGCTCGGGATGATCAGTATATGGCCCGCATGTACGGGATGCAGGTGCTGCAGTTGCGCATTAGCGGGAGGCCGACAACAGAGGATGAGTTGTGGCAGCTCGAGCTGGATTACCCATTCGGCGAGAATGCCCTAGCTCTATGCAGAGTGGGGCCCGCATTTGTGGAGCTCGTAGATGATGATGTCCCCACCGATGAGGAGACACGCCGGGAGGACTCAGATGTTGAGTCAGATGAGGACAACGGGGGCGATTCTGATATAGGAGACGTGGCAACGAAACCTGATGAAGAAGTTGAATACTTCGATTTATCAGGGAGTTTCACCACCTACCTTTGTGATATGTTGAAATTATGTGAACACTGGGGACAGTGTTCGGTTTAAGCGTGGGGTGGGAATAGTTAGGTGCCAGCTTCGTTTTTGTGTATAAGTATGATTCTGGTTAGCTAATTTTACAGTACAGGTGGCTATAGGCCCAGTCGGCCGGAGGCTGTATTTGCAGCCGTTATATAGCCCGTTGATTCCATGAATCTGAGTTAGAGCCAGCCAGGCACCACATGTGCTTAGGCTCAGTAGTCTAGCAGTTCAGGTCCTAATAGGGCACCAGGTGCCAGTCATACCCCCCAAGGCGGGGCGTGAAAAACTTGGTATCAGAGCAGGTCGTGTCCCAGGGAGTCTGCAAGCCGTGCTATGTAGAGTCTTGTCTATGGATGTGTTGTGCACCACATACTATAGGCAGGAGGCTGCAAGGCATAATAGGATAGTTACTCTTTCTTCATATTCCGTCGTGCGATAGAACAGTACAGTATAGGGTTGAGTTCTAAAAACTTATCATACTCTTTGTCTACAGATAAATGGCAGACCAGTGACACCCTGCCACAGGTAGAAGGCTGGATACCGCAACGGGAGAAGGCACCAACAGGATGCCTCAGCTTCATTTAGAATTAGCCCGATCTGAGGGCGATATAGAGGTATCATCACAACCTTCTCATCAGTCCCCATCTCACCAGGAGCCATTCAAAATGAAACCGCCTCCGATAGCTCCTGTACCGACACCATCCGACCAGGAAGTTCGCAGTGTAGTTGTTATGTTGGCACAAATGATGGCCACTCAGTGCCAGTCAGTGCCACCTGTAACAGCAGAGCCATCAGGCGGATCTGGCAGTTCGAGGGTCAGGGAATTTTTGGAATTGGGTCCCCCACAGTTCACAGGGTCAGATCAGGCAGAGGACCCCCAGGATTTCCTAGATCAGGTGCAAAGAATCTTCCGGGTCATGCATGTGACGCCCATAGAATCAGTTGAGTTAGTAGTATTCCGATTGCGGGACGTAGCTGTATTATGGTACGAGAGCTGGGAATGGTCTCAAGGGAGAGATGTTGCCCCTCCGACCTGGTCCAGCTTCTCGGAGGCCTTCCTGGACCGTTATTTGCCACGGGAGATCTGGCAGGCCCGGATGGATCAGTTCTTGCACTTGGAGCAGGGGGCGAGGAACGTACGAGAATATGCCCTACAGTTTGACTCCTTAGCCCGCTATGCTCCAGCTTTTGTGGACACTATGCCATCCAGAGTCCACCGGTTTATTATGGGTCTGAACCCAGAATACATTGAGGCATGCATTACAACTACATTACGGGAAGATATGGACATTGCCCGGGTGCAGGCCTTTGCCCAGACTATTGAGGGCCTTAGACAGCGGCAACAGGATAATAGACAGACAAATCAGGAGCAGCGCCGCAGGGATAGATCAGATGATATATAGAGGGAGATTCAGAGGACCCAGGCCCCGGTTGTCAGACAGGCCCCCTAAACCCCCACCTCCACCACAACAGCAGAGGGGTTGATTTATTGGTCGAGGGCAATCAGAGTCTGGTGGCAGTTCTCGAACGGTGGATTCACCTCAGCAGAGGAGGGTAGAGCAGAGCAGACACACACCCCCACCCTGCCCTATTTGCAGCCGACCTCACATTGGAGCTTGTAGATATGGCTCCTCAGGATGTTATATATGCGGGCAGGAGGGGCACCTGATAAAAGATTGTCCGGCCAGGGGGCAAGGTAGCCGAGATAGCCAGGATAGGGGATTCGCAGGGCCACGAGCTCTAGCATCCTCAGTAGGGCGTAGGCCCTCAGGTTCAGCAGGTAGAGGCCGAGGTAGATCAGGAGCCTCTAGCTCAGGTATGGGCTCAAGCCGTACCTATGCATTACCAGGGAGACAAGACTCAGAGGCGTCTCCAGATGTGGTAACAGGTATGATGACTATTTGCTCATACCCTGTTTATGTATTGATTAATCCAAGGTCTACTTTGTCCTACGTTACCCCATTTGTGGCTCGAAAGTTCAGTGTTGCGCTAGAACTACTACATCAACCCTTTTTAGTAGCTACACCCATCGGTGACTCCATTATAGCTAGCAGAATTTATCGAGGGTGTACAATAGAGGTTGCTGATCGTCAGACTACAGTAGATCTGGTAGAACTAGAGATGATTGATTTTGATGCCATTATGGGTATGGATTGGTTGGTGCCATGCTATGCTAACGTAGAATGTTGGACCAAGACAGTCCGATTCCACTTTCCAGGGGAGGCAGTGCGAGAGTGGAGGGGAAGCACAGCTACGCCAAAAGGTAGGTTTATTTCCTACCTTCAGGAGAGGAAATTGATAGCTAAGGGATGTATTTACCACCTAGTTAGGGTTCAGGATGTTCGGGTAGAGTCTCCAATACTCCCGTGTGTTCCAGTGGTGAATGAATTTCCTGATGTATTTCCAGATGAGCTACCTGGTATTCCCCCAGAAAGGGAAATAGATTTTGCAATCGACTTGCTACAAGGCACTCAACCTATATCAATTCCTCCGTATCGTATGGCTCCTGCTGAACTCAGAGAATTAAAGGAGCAGCTGAAGGACCGCTAGATAAGGGTTTTATCAGGCCGAGTACTTCACCGTGGGGTGCGCCAGTTCTATTTGTGAGAAAGAAGGATAGCTCACTCCGCATGTGTATAGATTACGAGCAGCTGAATAAAGTTACAGTAAAGAATAAGTATCCGCTTCCCAGAATAGATGGTTTGTTTGATTAGCTACAAGGGGCCAAATATTTCTCCAAGATTGACTTACGGTCCGGATATCATCAGGTTCGAATTTGTGAAAGAGACATTCCTAAAACGGCCTTCAGAACCCAATATGGCCACTTTGAATTCCTAGTTATGTCCTTTGGGTTGACGAATGCCCCAGCAGTATTTATGGACCTGATGAATAGTACCTTCAGACCATACCTGGACCTGTTCGTGATAGTATTTATCAATGATATTCTGGTGTATTCTCGCTTAGAGGCAGACCACCAGGCCCATTTACAGATAGTGCTCCAGATTCTTAGGGACCGCCAGTTATATGCTAAGTTCTCCAAATGTGAATTTTGGCTGACTCAGTAGCCTTCTTGGGGCATATTGCGTCAGATGCTGGTATACAAGTTGATACGCATAAAATAGAAGTAGTCAAAACATGGCCTAGACCTACCACTCCGACCGAAGTCCGCAGTTTTCTGGGATTAGTAGGATATTATAGAAGATTTGTTGAGGGATTCTCCACTATAGCAACACCTCTGACTAAGCTGACGCAGAAAGCAGTAAAGTTTCAGTGGACAGAGGCATGTGAGCAGAGTTTCCAAGAATTAAAAGACAGATTAACCTCCGCTCCAGTGTTAGCAATACCGGAAGGTACAGAGGGTTATTCAGTGTATTGTGACACATCAGGTATTGGGTTGGGTTGTATGTTGATGCAGCACGGTAAAGTGATTGCGTATGCTTCCCGACAGCTGAGGAAACACGAAAAGAATTACCCTACCCACGACCTGGAGTTAGCCGCAGTGATCCACGCCTTAAAGATGTGGAGACATTACTTGTATGGCGTCCATGTGGATATTTTCACAGATCATAAGAGCCTACAGTATATCTTCACATTGAATTTGCGACAGCGTCGCTGGTTGGAGTTATTGAAAGATTATGACGTGGACATTCTGTATCATCCGGGAAAAGCCAATGTAGTAGCAGATGCTCTCAGCCGTAAGTCAATGGGAAGTTTGGCGTATTTGCAGCCCAAGCAGTGGGAGTTGGTCAGAGAAATACATCAGTTAGCCAGCCTGGCCGTTCGTGTAGCAGAAACAGAGGACAATAGAACGGTAATTCAGAACACCACTGTGTCGTCATTAGTTGTGGAGGTAAAAGAACGGCAATATGAAGATCCTGACCTGGTCCAGCTTAAGGACAGAATTCAGCAAGGGAAAGCGCCAGATTTTCAGATAACTGAGGATGAAGTGCTGCGATGTAAGGGCTGCCTCTGTGTTCCAGATATTTTAGGGCTCCGCCAGTAGATTATGAATGAGGTACATTATGCCCGCTATTCTCTCCACCCAGGTGTGACGAAAATTTACCACGATATCAAGGAAATCTACTGGTGGCCAAGTATGAAGAGGGAAATAACAGAATTTGTAGCCCAATGTCCTAACTGCCAACAGGTAAAAGCGGAACACCAGAAACCAGGCGGGTTAACTCAAGACATAGCTGTGCCTCTCTGGAAATGGGAAGCAGTAAACATGGATTTTATGGCAGGATTACCCCGTACCAGGCATAAACATGATTCCATTTGGGTAATAGTTGACAGACTGACAAAATCAGTCCACTTCCTGCCAGTGAAAGCTACTTTCTCTGCCGAGGATTATGCCGAATTGTATGTCAGAGAAATAGTTAGAATACACGGTGTTCCAGTATCTATTATCTCTGACAGAGGAGCACAATTTACAGCTAGATTTTGGCAGTCATTTCAGATAGGTCTGGGAACGCAGATTAATTTGAGCACAACATTCCACCCTCAGACAGATGGACAGGCTGAACGCACTATTCAGACGCTCAAGGATATGCTACGGGCATGTGTGCTAGATTTTGGAGGTAGCTGGGACGAGCATTTGCCACTAATTGGATTTGCTTATAATAATAGCTATCACTCAGCCATCCAGATGGCGCCCTTTGAGGCATTGTATGGGAAAAAATGCAGATCGCCAGTTGGCTGGTTTGAAGTGGGAGAGTCAGCACTGATTGGGCTAGATATTATTCATCAGTTAGAGGAGAAGGTAAAGCTTATCAGAGAACGCTTACTGACTGCACAGAGCCACCAGATATCATATGCCGATGTGTGGCATAGGGACCTGGAATTTGATGTGAATGATTGGGTATTTCTGAAAGTATCTCCAATGAAAGGGGTGATGAGATTCGGCAAGAAAGGTAAGCTTAGTCTGAGATTCATTGGGCCTTATCAGATCTGGCAGAGAGTAGGCCGAGTGACATACGAATTGAACTTGCCTCCAGAATTAGAATCCGTTCATCCAGTTTTCCACGCATCTATGCTAAGAAAGTACATAGGAGACCCATCCAGAGTAGTCCCAGTCCAGGACGTCCAGGTTACGGAAGAGCTGGCCTATGAAGAGGTTCCAGTAGCTATCTTAGACAGACAGATTCGTAGATTGAGAACTAAAGACATCATGTCTGTCAAGGTACTGTGGCATAACAGGAACCGAGAGGAGATGACTTGGGAGGCAGAGGAAGATATGAAAACCAGATATCCTCACTTGTTTCAAGCCTAGTCAGATAACAGGTATGTTGGTATTGCTATTTTATATAGTGCCTTATAGTATATGTATAAATGAGATAATCGACTCCAATCTTTTGTCTGATGAATACTATAGTATTGCATGGAGTACCTGTGTTGGATTTTTCTGCATTTCAGGTTTTCGAGATAGTCCATATTACAGGGAAAACTCTGCCAAAAGTTTTCTAAAAATAAGTTGAGTAAGTCGAGAATTCCTATAAATAGAGGTTTACATTCGAGGACGAATGTTCTTAAGGGGGGAGGATGTTACACCCCGTAAATTTTTGACATGTAGACGGCCTATTTGCATGTTGGTTAAGAGTTTTTGAATGCCATACATGCTAGGAAAAGACCCGGGGAAAGATCGGATAAGTGACACGTTGAACCATCGCAAGAGAAGTCTGGCAGACCTCCTCCGCGATGGCCAGAGTGTCACGGAGGCTCACCTCCATGATACACAGCGTGTCACGGAGGGTAGGCTCCGCGATACATAGCATGTCACAGAGGTGAGGTGCAGCCCCAAGTATAAAAACCTCCAACTTCGGTTTTAATGTTAAATTTCATATAATTTTCCAGAGAAGTCGAGGGAAAACAGAGAGAACGAAGGTTCCTTGATAACATTCGTCCGATTACGCCATCAAACGCAGTCCAAACTCAAATTAACTCTAGGTACCGAGGTATTAAGCAGTAAGGAGCATTCCTACGGATTTAGTTTCGTGAAATTCGGCCGGCGAATCGTCGTGCTATCGAACTAAGGTAAGTGGAATTGCTCCAAATTAGTGTCAATATACTCCTATCCCTAAAGTGAGTATTTCTCCCTTCTGGACTCTCGAGAAATAGCGAGTTTTTGACCATTTTTCGATAAGCCAAAGTTTGGGCTATATATATATTGAAAGTGATGTTTTCTTCCGAAATATTAGCGTATTTAGCTCTAATTGATATGTATATGAATTCAGTTGGGAGAAATAGCAGAAATACTGACCGAACCACGCCAGTTAGTTGGGAACTCTGAAGCGAAGGTATGTAAAGCTAATTCCTTTGGCAAGTTAGTAATCCAGTACAGTAGATAGCGTGATGTATAGAATAAAGAATTCAGAAGTCGAGAATTGAGTCCAGTATGAGTTTAGCAAGCGTGTTTTGAATCTAGCAAGCGTGTTTATAATGTTATGATATATATATATTCAGAATAAAAGTTAGCAAATCAATATCAGACAGTCAGATAATATTTCAGATACAGTGTAGTCAGACAGTCAGATAATATCTCAAATACAGTATAGCCAGACAGTCAGATAATATCTCCGATACAGTATAGTTCAGTATGAGAATTAGTATAACATAGAAAAGAGTTCAGAATGAGAAATCAGAATACAGATAGTATTTTCAATTCAAACATGCTTGCTATATGTGATTATTGTTTGTTGAGACCTGTTTGTGTTATGAGGGCACCCTTTGAGCGTCCTCGCCGCCCCCGGGTTAGTAACTGTGTCGACCCACCGTGAGGGTGGGGATATGCCACTCCAAGGAGTGGTATGCTGTCCGCAGTAGGACGAAGATGGGATGGAGCATTCCCCATATTAGGCTAATCAGCATAGCAGTATAGCTTACCCTGTTGTGCGCTTGCGCCCAGAGGGCAGAATACAGATACAAATACAGATTACAGTTTATAGTACATGAGTCCTTCGGGCTCATACACAGTTATTTATATCAGAGGCCATAGCCCGAGCTCGAGACCCAGGGGGCCGGTAGAGGTGCTCGTAGTTAGTAGACGAGTGGAGTGATGTATTTTTGGATGGTTTTGACCCGGGTAGGGGTATATAAATTGTGTGTTGGTTGGCACCTTCCAGCTTATGGGGGCTGGTATAGGTTCTTGTGTGTTATATATATATATATGTATATACATGATATCTATTAGTTGATAGATAGTAGGTCGCCATGACGACAGGTATAATTCTACCTTACCTTCAGTACAGATAAGCCTATTCCAGATCCTGCTAGCTCAAACAGTTTTAGATACTTCCTACTATTCAGAACTTACTAGCATTGTTGTTTATATTCAGTTAAGTTCAATTTGCTTTGCATACTCGGTACCAGTGGTACTGACGCCCGTTTGGGGCACTGCATTACTTGCCTGCAGGTACCTATACATGAGGAGTCGATCCCTCGTGATCCTAGCCAGCGCAGAGTCATTAGCTCCTGTCATCTGGAGCTTGATATTCAGAGGTTTATATCATTTTCTTTTGTTGTACAGTACGGGTAGGTCGGGGCCCTATCCCGACCATCTTATCAGTATTCCTAGAGGCTTGCAGTCTGTATATATTTCCCTGTGGTTAGTTGTGCCGGTCGTGTGGGGCCGTGCATATGTTTAGTTGCTTATGTTGGCCGTGTGAGGCCTTATCCAGTCAGTAGTGGTGACCTTGCTGGTCGCGTAGATGTTCAGCATTGTTATATTGAGTTAGCGATAACTAGACAGCATGGTGGCCTTGTCGGCCCGCATAGGTTTCCCTATATGAGTATAATTCTGGTTAGCTGATGTTACAGTACAGGTGGCTATAGGCCCAGTCGGTCGGAGGCTGTATTTGCAGCCGTTATATAGCCCGTTGATTCCATGAATCTGAGTTAGAGTCAGCCAGGCACCAGATGTGCTTAGGCTCAGTAGTCTAGCAGTTCAGGTCCTAATAGGGCACCAGGTGCCAATAATACCCCCTAAGGCGGGGCGTGACACCCTCATGACGATTCGTTGGGTCCTTTGTTGGGATGCCCTGGAAGTTATTTTCTGTGAATTAGTAAGGGCTTTTCGTAAATTACTAAGATCTGAAGGCCTAAACTACAATGTTTTGGGTTATGAAGAGGTAAATTTAAAGGGGTTAAATTCAGTTTTCACTTCATTCATTCATGCATGCAAGGTAGGGGGATTGGGAGAGTGATTCAAGCTTAGAACTCATCAATTCATTGCAATTTCTTCTTGGGTTATCAAGAGAGGTTAAGAACTAGTTACTCCCAGGTATGTAAGGTTCTCAATGGGTAGTTTCTTCCACACTTATGCCCTTCCTCTTCGATTTTGTTAAAATTTCAATAAAAACTCATGGGGTTTTTAAATTGATTTAACTAGAATTCTAATGATTTGATAATGGGCTTTATGATTTTTGAATCTGAGTATAATATATGGGGTTTGATTGACTTTTTTTAGCTTAAACTAATTATAATATTATTGATTTGGATTTTCATGTATTTAAGCCTAATTATGCATGCCCCATGATGAATCGATTTATGATATACTCTCCCATTGATGATATGTACAAGTCCAGTATGAATTGAATTTATTATGTTACCCATTATGATTTTTATGAAATTCAAGCTATATGCATGATCTCCAAATATGTATGAACCTTATGAATCATGAATTATGTTTTTGGTCGACTCATGGGCCTTATGTCATGGCTAGTTCAAGTATGTACAAGCATGTTCATGATTATCATGATTTAACTAGCCCATGAATTTGTGCATATTATACTATGAGCACTATATATGTTTTGGGAGTAATATCGAACACCGAGTAGGTTCGAGGCCTAGGTTCTGCCCCGGATCTCATAAACTCATCCCACCGTAGGTATGTTGGGACCTCCTATGGGACTGTCCTCGGCCCAAACAGCCCTTTTCATGGTGATATCACACTTTCATGGTTCTACCCTTGGCAAGGTACAAACACCCTCCCGACTAGGGTTACAAGTCGGGCTTCATGTGTGCTCATATAGGATATGTCGGTTAAGAGAATCTCCCACTGTTCCTCATGATTTATGCATTTTTATGATTATGTATATTTGCTCAAGTAATGTTAAATAAAGCTTTTCTATTATGATTATAATTATGATTGTGTTACGAATTTTAAAAACCTTGAGCCTTATGTCATGTTACGATATTTATGTCATGAGCATGTTGTCCTACTCTTATGATCATTTATGAGGTTTATATATTTTAAATATCCATTTTACTTACTTTGCATACTCAGTACATTTCTAGTAGTGACTGCATACTTTCTATGCTATATCGTTTCATGATACAGGACCTGGTTCTCAAGCTCACCCTCCTCAGTAGTGTTTCAGAGATTGCTATCAGCGTACTTGGTGAGTCCTCATGTTCTGAGGGCCATATGCTTAGACTCTATGCTTTTCTTTCAGTTGTCAGAGTTGTTGGGTTAGCTGGGGAGTTGTCCCATCAACCTGTCTTTCATGGTTAGAGGCTTTTCAGACTACTAGTTGTATTCAGCCATCATGTATGGACGTTGATTGTCCTTTTTCCGTATTATGACATATCTACGTTTTCTTATGTTAAGTCTTCTGCTTATGTGATTAAATTAGATGTATGCTCATGCCATGGCTTGACTTGGGGTCTCTCGGGCTCCTTGTCTGGTGTCTATGATCTGGGTGTACGTTCGGGTCTTGACAAACTTGGTATCAGAAACATAGGTTTGAAGTGTCTTTGGGAATCTGAAAGCCTCGTTAAAGTAGAGTATTTTTCATGGGTTTGAAGAGCGCCACACCTATGACGAAGAGGCTACTAGACGTTTAGGAAATGTTACCTTCTTTCATGATCTATGTCGTGCGATGAAAGTCCTTTACTTCTCTAATTCGTGCTACTTGATCTTGGGCAGATTTATATGCCCAAGTGATACTCAAACGTATCATTTTCACCTTGTTTATCTAGCAATGTGTATACATTTTCATGTAATTGGTAATAAAATGTGAATTTATACTAACCAACATGATTAGCATTGTTTTGTAGGTAAAATGTGATTTCGAAGAGCTAAAATGCATGTTGGAGGATATCGGAGTTGGACTTGGATGCGAGCAAGGGAAAAAGCATTGGACTGCACCAATTAAAGGGGCTCCGCGATGGAGCCGTGTCACGCTGCCATCGCGGAGGCATTCTGCCTGGAGGGTGAAAAAATGCATCAATTCCAGTGGAGGCTCGCGACAGCTCCGTGGCACGGTGGCAAGCCTCCGCGTTGCACGCCGTGCCACGTTGATGCTTTATTCCTAAACCCTCAATTTCCAGTGAGGGTCCGCGTCCACGCCGTGTCACGGAGGCAGTGCTCCGCGATGCACTCCGTGACACGTTGCTTGTTATTCTGGGAAAAATTCCCACTAGTATAAATAGAACACTTAAGTTTATTTTTCATAATTCAGACTTGGTGGAGCAAGGACGTGGGTTACAGGCAGTTGAGGGACGAAAAGTTCAGGGTTTTTCCTCTCCTTCTTTCTTCTCTAATTCAATTATTTGTATGATTAACACTTGTTTTAGGGTGATTAATCCACAAATGAGTGGCTAGTTCCCTTCCTTGCTGAGGTTATGAACACTTGTGATGAATTTTGATTATTGAATTATATGGTTTTTCATCTTTTTCTTCCATGTTGTTCTATTAATTCTTGTTTCTACTGCATTGGTGTGTGGCCGACATTAATGTATATCTAAAAAGTCCGATTTCACTCGAGAGAGCACGAAATTGGAAAGTTGTGAATTAATAGGATATTGTTCTTGACTTGATTTGGGAAAATTGAGTTTTGATGTGCTTTCCTGATAGAAATGTATTTGAAAGCTGTATTAGTCAATTTAGGAACCGGAATTGTATTGCTAGGTCATGAATTGAATTTGATCACAGAAATGTAGACGGATGGTTTATGATTCTTAAGTGAGATTAAATACGAGAGTTTTAATCTCTTGGCTAATGTTCTTGGCTAGCAACTGGAAGAAAAGATTAACCAATTTATGATTATAATCAGTTTCATTACATGTTCTTAACCTTGGCATGCTCATATCCATAGTTTAAATTCAAAGTAGATAATTGTTAGTAGTTATAGTATAAAATTTATAAAACAAATTATTCACTTTTTGGTTACGTTGTTGTCAGCATATTTAGAAGTGAGATATAATATAGTATACTTAAGCAATTTTCACTTATCCAGAGTCTCCGTGGATCGATACTTGGCTTACTTAAGCCACTTACTACTTGTTTGACCACGTGCACTTGCGTGTCGGTTTATAACCCCAAACAAAGCACCGAACAAGTTTTTGGCGCCGTTGCCGGGGAGACTAGGCAATTGGTGAAATTGTGTTAAGTGTAAATTTACTGTATTTTTATTTTATTTTCTTAAGTGTTGACAACTTGGTTTTAGCCTGTATTTAGTAGACTTAATTTCTGTGAACACTGGCAAGAGACAAAGAGCTGGTGGAATCTTATATAGAGCCTGAACGTATATTTCATAGTAAACGGAGAGAAGCTCTACAAAGGAAGCTGCAGTTGCTCAGACAGACTATTATGGAGCAACAAAATCCACCGGTTGTGAGGGCAGTGTTAGTGCCCGAAGAAGCAGCAGCAAGGCCGGTTCGCGAGGTGGCAATCCCACATGCCAACAATGTTACATCCAGTATCCGCAAACCAGAGCCTGGAGGGAGATTTGAACTAAAGCAAAATATGGTGCAACTGTTGCACACAAGCGGGCAATTTACCGGTCTCCCTCATGAAGACCCACAACAGCATCTCCAAAACTTTTTGGAGATAAGTGACACTTATATACCCGCTGGAGTGTCATCTGATTATGTTCGGCTTACATTATTTCCGTTCTCATTACTCGGTGAAGCCAAGAGGTGGTTGAAAGCTGAGCCACCAAATTCTATTTCAACGTGGGATGATCTTGCACGAAAGTTCTTGATAAGGTTTTTTCCCTCTGGCAAAATAGCCAGACTTAGAAGTCAAATTCTAAGTTTCAAACAGAGGGAGGGAGAAAATTTATATCAAGCCTGGGAAAGATTTAAATCCATGTTGCGGGACTGTCCTCATCATCATCAGTCCAATAAGGTGTTGGTGCACACATTTATTGAGGGTTTGGAACCCCATACCAAAATTTTGCTAGATTCAGTAGCTGGAGGGCAAGCGCTGTAAAAGACTTATGAGGAGCTGTACACTTTGCTAAACCGGATTTCACAGGGCAATCCAGAATGGAATGCTGATTCATCACGAGGTGGGGCAAGGAACGCAGCGGGAGTGCTTGAAGTGGATGGATTTACAGCTATCGCTGCACAGATAGCTACCTTGCAGAATCAATTGAACAACCACTTCAGCAACATGACTTTGAACCAGCCGTCAGCTCCAGTTAATGCGGTCCAGCAAATGTGGTGTGAAGTGTGTGGAAGCAGTGAGCACTCAGCTGAGTGCTGTGGAGCAAATCCTTATTCGGTTAACTTTGTGGGTAATGCACAAAGAAATCATCAGCAATATGGTAGTGGCTACAATTCAAATTGGAGGAACCATCCAAATTTTTCATGGGGTAGCAACAACCATCAAGGCCAAAGTTCGGGTCAGGGAATGCAAAGGAATCAAGGAGGGCAACAGAACTACCAATCTCAATTCAGAAATAACAATGCCCCTCCTCCACCACCATCACCCAGCATTGAGGAGATGTTCAAGACCATGATCGCTAACCAAGCGCAATTGCAGGCTGACTATGTTAAATTGGCAGCCGAAGTGAAAAATAATCAGTTATCGACCAAGGCTCTTGAGTATCAATTTGGGCAATTTGCTAGTGCCCAAAATACAAGGCCCAGAGGAGGACTGCCTAGCGACACGGATCCGAATCCGAAGCAGGTAAATGCAGTGACCACAAGGAGTGGTTTGCAGCTGAAGGAGGTGGAACCAAAAAGACCACCTCAAAACTCGAGAGCAGCAGAAGTTGAGGGGGAGCAAAGTTCGGAAAGGGGGAAGACCAATGAAGCTGAATCAGAAAGACCTCCACCCCCATTCCCTCAACGACTCAAGAAACACAAGGAGGAGGCGTGTTTCAAGAAATTCATGGAGGTGCTTAAACAAGTACATGTTAACTTACCTCTTGTTGATGTCCTGCAGGGAGTGCCTAAATATGCCAAATACATTAGAGACATCGTGGCCAACAAAAGTCGTTTGATTGAGTATGCCACGGTGGCTTTGACGGAGGAGTGCACTTCCCGGATCCAAAATAGACTGCCCACGAAGCTAAAAGACCCTGGAAGTTTTACTATCCAGCTTACTATTGGGCAGAGCATCCGAGCTCGTGGATTGTGTGACCTGGGAGTGAGCATAAATATGATGCCATCGTCGATATTCAGAAAGTTGGGTCTAGGGAGTCCTAGACCTACAACCGTAATCTTGCAGTTGGCAGACCGATCCTTAGCTAGGCCGGATGGCATTGTTGAGGATGTGCTTGTGCAAGTAGGCTCCCTAATTTTTCCGATAGATTTTATTGTTCTGGATTTTGAACCAGACGCGGAAGTCCCATTTATTTTGGGACGACCCTTCTTGGCAACCGGGAAAGCATTAATCGACGTGGCTGCGGGTCAACTTACTATGCGAGCACATGACAAGGTAGAGGTGTTCGATATGTACAACGCACCCAAGCTCCCGATGGTGAATGAAGAACTCTCGGTGATTAATGTAATTGATCATGGTAATGCTAAGCAAATGAATGATTCCCGAGAGTTGATGGGAAGACCACCGGATAGGTGTAAGCACTACTGGGGGGAGGACAATGATCGTGAGAAATCGTCCATCACCCTAGAGGACAATTGAGCGTAAAGGACATCGAGCCGCGACGGTAAACCAGGCGCTGCACGGGAGGGAACCCGTGAAAAAAATATTTTTCTTTCATTTTGTAAAGTGTAAATAGATTTTTTTTCTTCTTTTTCTTGATTTAGTACAAAAATTTTTGTTTTAGTTAGTATTTTTTTATTTTAGTTAGGTGAAACCTATTATTCTAACCAATTTTGTTTAGTGAGAGGATTTTCAGGTCAAACGGAGAAAGATGTGCACGGAATCGTGAAGGAAAAGGCGAGGTATGAAAAAATTACTAAAATGTTGAAGACAGTGAGCTGGGGCGATAGCTCCGTGTCACGGAGGAGGACCTCCGCGTTACCCTCTGTGACACGTTGAGGTGTAATCTGGAAATTTCAAAATTTCCAGTAAGCTATCGCGATGGCTCCGTGTCACGGAGGCAGTGCACCGCGATGCACTCCGTGACACGTTGCCATATAAATTGTGACGGGTCACACCGGGTTGCCGGGTGACCCGCGTGTTTTTCTACATTTTAAACCCCGATTTATCCCCTTTTTCCCTCATTCTTGTTCTCCTCCGCGACCAAACATCCTAAAATCCTTTCCCCACCAACGTGCCACGGCTTAAGTCAAAGAATTGCCAAGTTTTCTTCGGTTCTTCAACTTCGAGGTATGTTTTCCGATTATCTCTCAAGTTTTTGGTGATTTTATTCGAAATTAAGCATGAGAGGTGAACTAAATCACCCTAAGTCGAAATTTAGCATGAATTCGAGTTATTTATTGATTGATAAAAGTTCGAAATGTTGTAATGATCGTTTGAACTTGTCGATTGCATGAATTATTCGAATTTGATTGCGAAATTCAATTCTAGGGCTTGGTTGTTGAAATCGAAATTGGTAATGTGTTGAATTTGTGAAATATATGCCGGGGTGTACATATTGAATGAGATAAGTCGTTGTAGAAAATTGTTCGAATGTAATAGACGACGAATTCTCGGGTTGTGGGAAAATGTTGAAATTTGTTCAAATTGGGTTGGTTGTATAGGTTCATGTATATAGAATTTTTGTTGTTGTTTTCGTTTTGTTGTTTCTCTTTGCTAAGTGCGATGGTTGAATTGCTAGCGATGGTAGTGATTGGGATTAGCTGTACGAAGTCTCAGTAGTACGCAGAAGTTATACCGTCGAATTTTTCTTTGTGAACGCACTAAGCATGAATTGTATAGCTGGTTATTTTGGTGTAAATAAAGTTATTCTTGCCGTAGTATCGCAACTGTAGCTAAGGACTAAGTGTGGGGTAAACTTATCGTAACCCGACCTTAGCCGAAGTTAATATTCATTTAGCTTGACATTGCGATTGTTTACTTGTGTTGACAGACAAAATGGCAACCAGGCAAGATAAAGGTAAGGGTGCATCAACTTCAGGCACCGGGAGGAAAAGACTTAGACTGGGCACAGAAGTCCCAGCTGCACCAGCAGTTCCACGCGGCCAGCGCCGCCAATACGGAACGAGATGGGTGACTGATGAGGGGAAGAAGTGGTATGCTAAGCACAAGGAAAACAAATACTTCCCCGAGGAGCATATAGCACGGGAACCATTAGCACAGGAGTTCCCCCGAATAGTTCAACGGATCGAGGCAGCTGGGCTCAGCTTCATATTTCAGGAGCCCAAGGAATGCAACCTACACTTGGTCCGGGAGTTCTATGCTAATTGGAACCCAGCAATCAGAAGCCACACCATCAAGATCAGAGGGCAGATAGTCACTCTGGAACACCAACGGCTAAATGCCATCATCGGAGCGCGGGACACAGACGCCCATGTTCTCCGCCAGCTGAATATTACCCCACCGTATGCCGATATCAGACGCACACTGTGTGGGGCTCGATCCACAGCTAGATGGAGCAGACATAAAGAAAGGGGCTACCACCAGACTCTGCCATATTCTCAAATGAACAGGGAAGCCCGAATCTGGCTGAAGATAGTCTGCTCGTGCCTAATCCCGGGGGTACACATGACTGATGTGACCCGGGACCATGTTTGCCTGGTGTACGCCCTGATGAAAGGGCTGGAGATTAATGTTGGGGCGGTCATCATATCCGCCATGAAGAGAGCTCGATTACACCAGGGCCACAGGTATGGGTTCGGTGGACTAATCACCACCTTTCTCCGGGGCCTCGACGTCGAGGAAGAGGCTTTGGATTATATCCCGCAGTTGGAGCGGCGGGCCTTGGATGTGACCAAAACTAAGGCCCCCGACACCACCCACGGGCCAGTGCTGACGCTTGGCGAGCGACATGCTCGTGATGACCAGTACATTGCGCGGATGTTTGGAATGCAAATGGTCCAGCTCAGGATCGGTGGGAGACCAGCCACGGAGGAGGAGCTATGGCAGCTCGAGCTGGATTACCCGTTTGGCGAAAACGCCAGGGCTCTATGCCGAGTGGGGCCAGCCTTTGTAGAGCCCACTGACGATGATGTCCCCACGGATGAGGAGACATGTCGGGAGGACTCCGATGTGGATTCCGATGATGACGACGGAGGCGACTCGGACATGGGAGATGAAGTAGCAACACCTGATGAAGAAGTGGAATACTTTGACTGATCAGGGAGTTCCACCACCCAATTTTGTGATTTTTAAATTTTTGTGAACACTGGGGACAGTGTTCGGTTTAAGTGTGGGGTGGGGAGTAGTTAGGTGCTGGGCTGGACTGGTTTGCTTGTATGCTTTCCTCTATATTTTTGTATGTATGCTTCCCTGTGTTTGTGAATTGCAAACTGTTCTGTAGTTGTAATTATTTGTGAAATTGATGTGTGTTGTGGAATGTTGATGTTGCCAGCTAAGTCCGTAAAATTTTTGTAAATATTTTTGCTTATCGAAATGATCGATAATTTTAAAATTTTAAAAATTTTGCAAAAATATTTTGTTCATAATTAAAATATTTTGTAAATAATTTTTCCATCGAAATGATCGATGTTTTGCAAAATTTTTCAATTTTTATTTTTTTGGGTTTCTCGGCGTTTGTTTTTGGTTCTTTTACCGAGAATGGTCCCATTGAACCGATGTCATAGTTAGTGTTAGTGACTGTTCCCTATGATGGATGGATGACGACCGTCTTAAGGGAAATGTAGTCGGTAGGAGTAGTTATTTTAATTTATTTTCAGTTTTTTTTGTTTGGTGGATTGCATCACGGAACCTGTAGTTACTATATGGTTGTGAAATTTTGGTTGCGTGTTGTACCTGATATTCAAAATGCAAAAGTGATTCGTATGAAAGCATGCAATTTTGTAAATATGTTGAGATACCTAGGCTGTAGAGTTCGATTTGGTGTGATTGAGGCTTAATGTTTGAATTCATGTAATTAGCTGATTGAAGAGTCTGTGAATGCATCTTGAATCGAGCATGTGCATAAAGTGTGAAGTGAGGTATTGTTATTCCATGCTATTGTGAAGTGTCTAGAACTTGCCTGGTGTGTGTACAAAACGAAATGAAGGAGGTGTAGTGTTGGAAAGGATGTAGGCATTTCTTTGTTTTAACCGAGAGTTTCTATTTTTTTCTTGTCATACTCCCCCTTTTTGTGATTGCATACCCTAGTCAGCCCTTTGAGCCTTTAGCCTATTATTTCTTTCTTTTGTCCAAAAAGTATAAACTGAGCTTGATTCTTTCTTTTCATTAGCCGTAAAGTCTATACAAAACTCTTAAGCGCTTAAGAAGAGAAAATAATTTTCCCAAAGTGTCAAAGAGTGAGAATGGTGAAAAGAAAAAGAAGAACAGAGAGAGGGAAGAAAAGAAAAGGTTGAAGGTGCACTTGCTATAAACAAATGCTAATGAAGGTGCATGAAAAACCTTTATTTTCGTGTCAAGTGTGCTTGATGAAATGGGCCATACTAAAGTAAATCATCAAGAATGGGATGATGAAAAAAAAGAAAAGAGAGAAACAATGTCCATGAGTTGATGGGAATGTGTTGAAAAGGCGCTTAAGGACGCTAGTGGCTATTATTGGCTAATCCAATATATACTAGTTCCATAGCTTCCATTACAACCCATTAAAGTCCTACGTGATCTTATATTGCATTTCTTTATATTAGTGGAGTAATACACTAAGGGCAAGCTTATGGGTCATGACATGATGCATGTGAATTCTTTTGGGAGAGAGAGTGAAATTAATTTTTACATGCCCCTACTTGAATGTTTGTGTGTCACATGAGCAAAAAGGGGAAGATTCTCTTGAGTTGTGAGGGCACATGCTTGATGAAAGATTGATTTTCGTGTCGGATATCTTGATTAGCTGATTTGCATGAGTTTGCCGATATCGAGAGTCGATTCTTAAAGTCTAGGAAGTCTCAATGTATTGAAGGTCCTTGCATTGTTAAGACCATGCATGTTTTCTTGATGATTTGAAATATTGAATGATCGGTATGACCGTTGCTCAAATTGTCGCACCATAGTGGCGAAGGTAGGGATGTAAATTGCATGAATTGTATGTTTGTTGTTTGAGGACGAACAAGGATTTAAGTGTGGGGTAAGTGATCTTGGGCAGATTTATATGCCCAAGTGATACTCAAACGTATCATTTTCACCTTGTTTATCTAGCAATGTGTATACATTTTCATGTAATTGGTAATAAATGTGAATTTATACTAACCAACATGATTAGCATTGTTTTGTAGGTAAAATGTGATTTCGAAGAGCTAAAATGCATGTTGGAGGATATCGGAGTTGGACTTGGATGCGAGCAAGGGAAAAAGCATTGGACTGCACCAATTAAAGGGGCTCCGCGATGGAGCCGTGTCACGCTGCCATCGCGGAGGCATTCTGCCTGGAGGGTGAAAAAATGCATCAATTCCAGTGGAGGCTCGCGACAGCTCCGTGGCACGGTGGCAAGCCTCCGCGTTGCACGCCGTGCCACGTTGATGCTTTATTCCCGGACCCCCAATTTCCAGTGAGGGTCCGCGTCCACGCCGTGTCACGGAGGCAGTGCTCCGCGATGCACTCTGTGACACGTTGCTTGTTATTCCGGGAAAAATTCCCACTAGTATAAATAGAACACTTAAGTTTATTTTTCATAATTCAGACTTGGTGGAGCAAGGACGTGGGTTATAGGCAGTTGAGGGACGAAAAGTTCAGGGTTTTTCCTCTCCTTCTTTCTTCTCTAATTCAATTGTTTGTATGATTAACACTTGTTTTAGGATGATTAATCCACAAATGAGTGGCTAATTCCCTTCCTTGCTGAGGTTATGAACACTTGTGATGAATTTTGATTATTGAATTATATGGTTTTTCATCTTTTTCTTCCATGTTGTTCTATTAATTCTTGTTTCTACTGCATTGGTGTGTGGCCGACATTAATGTATATCTAAAAAGTCCGATTTCACTCGAGAGAGCACGAAATTGGAAAGTTGTGAATTAATAGGATATTGTTCTTGACTTGATTTGGGAAAATTGAGTTTTGATGTGCTTTCCTGATAGAAATATACTTGAAAGCCGTATTAGTCAATTTAGGAACCGGAATTGTATTGCTAGGTCATGAATTGCATTTGATCACAGAAATGTAGACGGATGGTTTATGATTCTTAAGTGAGATTAAATACGAGAGTTTTAATCTCTTGGCTAATGTTCTTGGCTAGCAACTGGAAGAAAAGATTAACCAATTTATGATTATAATCAGTTTCATTACATGTTCTTAACCTTGGCATGCTCATATCCATAGTTTAAATTCAAAGTAGATAATTGTTAGTAGTTATAGTATAAAATTTATAAAACAAATTATTCACTTTTTGGTTACGTTGTTGTCAACATATTTAGAAGTGAGATATAATATAGTATACTTAAGCAATTTTCACTTATCCAGAGTCTCCGTGGATCGATACTTGGCTTACTTAAGCCACTTACTACTTGTTTGACCACGTGCACTTGCGTGTCGCTTTATAACCCCAAACAAAGCACCGAACACTACTCGCGTTTGCAACATTATGCCTCCACGCCGAGTGAACCGTAGGAGGAATAGTAACGGTAATGATCATGAGGGTGCAAATGGTGAGGAGCATCAGCCGACCCCACCCATTTGCGAGGAGCATGCACCAGAGTCGGATGCCCACATTGAGTTTAGGGTAGCGATTCAGATGTTTGCAAAGGCCATGATTTCCCAGGTTCAGAATCAAACAGTGGCGCATTACCCTCAGAATGGGAATGCGGCGACAGCTAGGGTGAGGCATTTCTTGAGAATCAACCCTCCTGAGTTCACGGGGTCGAAGGTGGATGAGGACCCCTATGATTTCATTGAGGAGGTTCTGATGATCACCCAAGTTATGGGGTGAACAATGGAGAGTGTGTTGACTTGACCTCTTATCAGCTAAAGGGGGTAACTCCCGATAGGTTGGGAGGAGTTTCACACGACATTTATGGATCGGTTCTTTCATCAAGAGATGAGGAGCTCAAGGAAGCCAAGTTCGTTAATTTGAAGCAGGGTAACATGTTCGTGTAGGAGTATGCATTGGAGTTCACCCGATTATCCAAGTTTGCTCCAGAGTTGGTGGAGGATCAGAGGGATCCGGTGCCATTTTGTGCATGGGGTGGCAGATTACTTGGAAAAGGATTGCAGGATTGCCATGCTTCATTGGGATATTGACTTCCCCCGTATTGTATTGCATGAACAGCAGATGGATTCGATCTACCGGAGGCAAAGGGAGTCCAAGAGGGCCATGACCTATAGCTATGGGGTTTCTTAGGTCAGGTCAGGGGGTGGAAAGCACTAGCAGTCCTAGCACAGATCTATTGCTCCATCCCCATTATCAGCCAGCACGCCATCTAGGTTTAGAGGAGATCAGAGGAGCAGGGATTCAGGCTTGAGGGATCAAGGTAGCATGCAGATGGAGCGCACATTTCCAGCTTGTGTGAAGTGAGGCAAGAATCATCCCAGGAGGTGCTTAGTTGGCTCATATGCATGTTTCGGGTGTGGTAAACTCGGGCACAGACTTAGGGACTGCCCCTCATCCAGGTCAGGGGTTAGTGGGGCCCGTGTGATGACAGCCAGTTCTTCTGCTCAGCAGCACATCCCCCTCAGTAGGGTGCCTTTACTAGTTCAGCAGGCAGTCAGCGCCAAAACAAGTTTTATGCTCTAATACCCTGCCAGGAGCAGGAGGCTTCTCCAGATGTGGTCACTGGTACGTTGCAAGTCTTCAATAATGATGCTTATGCCTTGTTAGATCGAGAAGCTACTTTTTCTTTTGTGACTCCCTATATTGCTAGTAGTTTTAGGGTTAGCCATGAAATCCTGTCAGAACCGTTCTCGGTTTCTACCCCAGTCAGTGGATCAGTTGTAGCTAGGTAGGTGCCAAAGTTTCTCCATCACAGTGTTGCATAAGGTTACCTTCGCAGACTTAGTAGAGTTAGTTGTGATTGACTTTGACCTTATTTTGGACATGGATTGGTTGTTTGCATGTTATGCTTCGATTAATTGTAGAACCTGGTCAGTAGAGTTTAGATTTCCAGGTGAGCCGGTCATGGAGTGGAAGGGTAAGTCAGTTGTACCAGACGGTCGGTTTATTTCATATCTTAAAGCCAGGAAAATGATTTCTAAGGGCTGCATGTATCACCTAGTTAGGGTTAAGGATGTCAAGTTCGAGACCCCGACTATCCGGTCAGTCCCGGTAGTGTGTGAGTATCCAGAGGTCTTTCCAGAGGATTTTCCAAGTGTTCCTCTTGAGAGGGAGATTGATTTCGGCATTTATCTCTTACCCAATACGAAGCCCATCTCTATTCCTCCCTGTAGGATGGCTCCAGTCGATCTAAAAGAGTTGAAGGATCAATTGAAGGACTTGTTAGGTAAGGGCTTTATTTGGCCGAGCAAGTCTCCATGGGGTGCACCAGTGTTATTTGTTTGGAAAAAAGATGGTTCCCTTTGCATGTGTGTTGATTACCAGCAATTGAACAAGGTCACCGTCAAGAATAGGTACCCCTTACCCCTAATCGATGACTTTTTTGACTAGCTTCAGGGTGTCAGATGCTTCTTAAAGATAGATCTTAGGTCCGGGTATCACCAGCTCAAGGTTCAGGAGAGTGACACCCTGAAATCCGCTTTCAGGACTCGGTATGCTCACTACGAATTTGTTGTATGTCTTTTGGACTAACCAATGCCCCTGTAGCTTTCATGGACTTGATGAAAAGGGTATTCAAGCAATATCTAGACATGTTCATGATCGTGTTCATCGATGATATCCTTATATACTCTCGGAGCGAGGATGAGCATGCCGCTCACTTGAGAGTAGTGCTTCAAACCCTCAAGGATCATCAGTTGTATGCTAGTTCAGCAAGTGTGAATTTTGGCTTGACACCGTGGAATTCTTGGGCCATGTGGTGTCGAGTAAGGGCATAAGGGAGGATTCTCAGAAAATCGAAGCGGTAAAGAATTGGCCCAGACCGGTGAATCCTTCAGAAATTCAGAGTTTCTTGGGCCTAGCAGGCTACTACCGAAGATTCGTAGAGGGTTTTTCATCAATTGGAACACCATTGACCAGGTTGACCAAGAAAAAGGTAAAGTTCCAATGGTCGGAGGCTTGTGAGAAAAGCTTCAAAGAGTTGAAGACTCGACTCATTTTAGCACCAGTATTGACCTTACCCGAGGGTACTGATGGTTTTGTTGTATATTTTGATGCTTTTAGAATCGGACTTGGGTGTGTGTTGATGCAGCATGGGAAAGTGATAGCATATACCTAGATATAGTTGAAAATCCATGAGAAGAATTACCCGACTCATGATCTTAAGTTGGCCGCGGTAGTGTTTGCCTTGAAGTTATGGCGGCATTACTTGTATGGGGTCCATATGCATGTATTCACAGATCATAAGAGCTTGCAATATATGTTCACGCAGAAAGATCTCAATCTTCAGCAAAGGAGGTTGTTGGATCTACTAAAGGACTACGACATGAGTGTCCTCTACCACCCGAGTAAGGCTAATATGGTAGCGGACGCGCTTAGTAGGCTCTCTATGGAGAGTGTGTTCCACGTGGATGAGGGAAAGAAGGAGTTGGTAAAAGATGTCCATCGACTTGCAAGATTGGTAGTTAGATTGGTCAACTTGATCGATGGTGGCGTTGTTGTGCAAAATGGATCAGAATCATCCTTGGTGACAGATCTGAAAGCTAGAAAAGATGAGGACCCATTTTAGTAAAGCTGAAAGAAGCCATTGGAAGTCAGAAGGTGGAGCTTCTCCCAAAGGAGAGATGGTGTGCTGCGGTACCAGAGCCATCTATGTGTTCCAGATGTGGAAAATTTGAGGGACCGAATATTGCATGAGGCACATGGATCCAGGTATTCTATCCATCCGGGTGCCACAAAGATGTATCATGATTTGCGGGAAATATATTGGTGTAATGACACGAAGAAGGATATTGCAGAATTCGTAGCCAAGTGCCTGAACTGCCAGCAAGTGAAAGTTGAGCACCAAAGGCCGGGAAGTGTACTTCAGGATATTAGCATTCCCACTTGGAAGTGGGAAGAGATTAATATTGATGTCATTACAGGCCTACCTCGTACTCGCCGACACTATGATTCTATTTGGGTGGTATTGGATAGGTTGACCAAGGCTGCACACTTCCTACCGGTTAAAACGACAAATTCAGTGGATGATTATGCCAAATTGTATATTCAGGAGTTGGTTTGATTTCATGGAGTGCCCTTGTCTATTATCTCATACCGAGGTACTCAGTTTACCTCTCAGTTTTGGCGGTCTTTCCAAAAAGGGCTTGGGACTCAAGTTAAGCTCAGCACAGCCTTTCATCCGCAAATGGATGGCCAAGCCAAACGAACAATCCATACTCTTAAGGATATGTTGAGAGCATGTGTGATGGACTTCAAAGGTAGCTGGGATGATCATTTACCCTTGATCGAGTTTGCTTCTAATAACAACTATCACTCTAGTATCCAGATGGCACCGTTCGAGGCTCTTTACAGGCGGAGGAGTAGATCGCCCATAGGATGGTTTGAGGTTGGTGAGGCAGCTATGATAGGGCCTGATTCGGTTCATGAGGCTACGGTAAAGGTTCAGTTGATAAGGGACTGGTTGTGAATCGCTCAGAGTCGTCAAAAGTCATATGCGGATGTAAGAAGAAGAGATTTGGAGTTTGAAGTAGGCGATTGGGTGTTTCTGAAGGTATCTCCCATGAAGGGAGTCATGCGGTTCGGAAGAAAGGAAAACTCAGTCCCCATATATGTTAGTCTTTCTCGGATCACGAGAAGATTTGGTAAGGTAGCGTATGAGTTGGATCTGCCCTCAAAGTTATCTTCTGTACACCTCGTGTTTCATGTGTCACTTTAAAAAAAGTGCTTGGGTGATCCAGCTCTAGTAGTCCCGGTGGGCAGTGTCGGTGTAAAGGATAGCGTCAGTTGTGAGGAAATTCCTGTTGCAGTCTTAGATTGTCAGGTTCGGAGGCTGAGGAACAAAGAAGTAGCTTCGGTGAAGGTGTTGTGGAGAAATCAGCGTTTTGAGGGAGCTATGTGGGAAGCCAAAGCAGCTATGATGGCTAAATGCGCTCACCTGTTCCCTACCAACTCAGTTTCAGTTTGAGGTACCACGTTTTGCCCTAATTCTCTAAACAGTTTCCATGATCAGTTCATTTGCGCAAGTTTGATTTATGTTATGATGGGTGTATGTAATGTCTGCATTTAGTTCATCTATGAAGTTCTTTTCGGAGGTAGTCATTCCATAAATGTTCTGTTTAAATGATCAGTATTTGCATATGATGAATGTTTGATTCTGAGTTTCTGTGTGTTTCTAACATTTGAGGAAAAATGTTCCCAAGGGGGAGATATTGTTATACCTCGGGAACCTAAGGATCAGACCCGGGAGTCAAAACGGTGAAAAACTAAAATTTCACACTAGGTCACAAGATGAATTGTGAGGAGGTTTGTGAGGAGTAACCATGAGTCGTAAGGTGACTCGTGGTCCAGCAGGGTTGGTAGGCTTTGTAGAGGAGACAACGTGCATGACCACGAGTCGTGGTCAGGCCTCACGACTCATGAAGTCACCATGGCCTAGAATGGATGTTGGGCAAGGATTTTTGGGCAGTGTTGACAACGGATGGTGACCACGAGTCGTGGTCACCCACCACAATTCGTGGTGTCCTCTGTGGGGTCCCAGGGTGAAATTTTGGTAGTGTACCTCATGACTCAGGCCACGAGTCATGGCCCCTCATGACAATTCGTTGGGTCCCTCGTAGGGATCCCCTGGCAGTTATTTTCTGCAAATTAGTAAGGGCTTTTTCGTAAATTCCTAGAATCCTAAGGCCTAAACTACGATGTTTTTGGTTATGAATAGGGAAAAAGGGATTAAGTTCAGTTTTCACTTCATTTATTCATGCATGCAAGGTAGGGGAATTAGGAGAGTAGTTCAGGCTTAGAACTCATCAATTCATTGCAATTTCTTCTTGGGTTATCAAGAGAGGTTAAGAACTAGTTACTCCCAGGTATGTAAAGTTCTTAATGGGTGGTTTCTTCCACACCCATGCCTTTCCTCTTCGATTTTGTTAAAATTTCAATAAAAACTAATGGGGTTTTGAAATTGATTTAATTATAAATCTAATGATTTGATAATGAGCTTTATGATTTTTGAATCTAAGTATAATCTATGGGTTTTGATCGACTTTTGTAGCTTAAACTAATTATAATATTATTGATTTGGACTTCCATGTATTTAAGCCTAATTATGCATGCCCCATGATGAATCGACTTATGATCTACTCTCCCATTGATGATATGTACAAGTCCAGTATGAACTATAATTTAAATTCTGAATTTATTATGTTACCCATTATGATTTTTATGAAATTCAAGTTATATGCATGATCTCCAAATATGTATGAACTTTATGAATCATGAATTATGTTTTTGGCCGACTCACGGGCCTTATGTCATTGCTAGTTCAAGTATGTACAAGCACATTCATGATTATCATGATTTAACTAGCCCATGAATTTGTGCATATTATACTATGAGCACTATATATGTTTTGGGAGTAGTATCGAACACCGAATAGGTTTGCGGCCTAGGTTTTGCCCTGGAACTTATAAACTACGTGCCATTGTAGGTATGTTGGGACCTCCTATGGAACTGTCCCCGGCCCAAAAGGCCCTTTTCATGGTGATATCACACTTTTATGGTTCTACCCTTGGCAAGGTACGAACACCCTCCCGACTAGGGTTGCAAGTCGGGCTTCATGTATGCACATATGGGGTATGTCGGTTAAGAGAATCTCCCACTGTTCCTTATGATTTATGAATGTTTATGATTTATTCATGTTTATGATTATATATATTGGCTCAAATAATGTTAAATAAAGCTTTTCTATTATGATTATGATTATGATTGTGTTACGAATGTTTTAAAAACCTTGAGCCTTATGTTATGTTACGATGTTTATGTCATGAGCATGTTGTCCTACTCTTATGATCATTTGTGAGGTTTATATATTTTAAATATCCGTTTTACTTACCTTGCATACTCAGTACATTTCAAGTACTGACCACATACTTTCTATGTTGTATCATTTCATGATACAGGACCCGGCTCTCAGGCTCACCCTCCTCAGTAGTGTTTCAGAGATTGCTATAAGTGTACTTGGTGAGTCCTCATGTTCCGAGGGCCATATGCTTAGACTCTATGCTTTTCTTTCAGTTTTCAGAGTTGCTGGGTTAGCTGGGGAGTTGTTTCATCAGCCCGCCTTTCATGGTTAGAGGCTTTTCAGACTACTAGTTGTATTCAACCATCATGTATGGATGTTGATTGTCCTTTTTCTGTATTTATGACATATCTACGTTTTCTTTTGTTATGTCTTCCGCTTATGTGATTGAATTAGATGTATGCTCATGCTATGGGTTGACTTGGGGTCTCTCGGGTTCCTTGTCCCATGTCTACGATCCGAGTATACGTTCAGGTCGTTACATGAGTCGGCCAAAACATAATTCATAAATCATAAGGTTCATACATACTTGTAGATCATGCATATAGCTTGAACTCCATTAAATCATGATGGGTAATTGATAAAATCCACGTTTTAAATCACAGTTCATGTGGGGCTTGTAAATATCATTAATGGATGTCACGCCCCGAGTCTACACCCTGGACGTATCACGGTACTTGCAGCCACAAGTGACCCCAAGTCAACCCTTGGACTATCATTCACTAGCATTCAGAGTACACATACACAGTGGAACTTAAAATAATAGAACAAAAATATTTAAGAAAGACAAGTATGAAAGTAAAATGTCCAAATATTTAAATAACACTGAATAAACTGAAAGTCATGTCTAAAAACCATCTAGCTAAGGATTAATGGGACAAACCCCCAGCTAACTATAAGTCTAAACAAACTAATAAGAAAACGAAGAAAGAAGTTATGCCCTCGAATGATGACGACTCACACTTCGACTGATGAGGCGGAATACTCTAAACTGTGATAGCTATCTGTGCTGAGCCTGAGAACATGCAGCTGTATCATGAAATGATACAACATAAAAGTATGCATCAGTACTTTGAATGTACTGAGTATGCACGAGAAACATAACCCAGGATAAGCAATACACTACTGAATTTAGAAAACATGCAAGAACCGTCTAAAGCTGCTGAACTGAGTACTGATATAATGGGATGGTCTAAAAGAACCTGTCTAACGGTCAGGCATGCTCTAAGCCTGATTCTAACCTGACTGAATTGGATTGAACTATACTAAATTGGACTGACTAGTGGGAGATTCACTAACCGACATATAACCACGTGAGCTAGACGTGGAGTCCTATGTATACACCCCATCGGTAGGACCCAATATACCTTTCCATGGTATAAAGGCATGAACTGGGTGATCACAAAGATCTGGGGCCAAACAGGCCAATAATTTGAAACTGAATCCTACACTAGCAACGAAGTTCTAGGAACCTCGGTGCGCTGGAACCCCGGTCTGCTCGGTGCTAAGTCCTACTCCCACTGGAAATCCTTTTCTAAACTACTAAGCTGGTAGCTCGAAACTGGGGTCAAAGACTAGTCAGAGATGCATAATTGAAAGTACCCTGAGAGTTTTATCAGACCAGATGTTGAAACTGAGTGCTAAGACTGGTCAGAGCTGCTTATCTGGAACCGTCGTAACCGTCTAAAGAAGAACTGATGCTGAACTGGGGTCCTGGGGCTGGTCAGAGCTATAATTGGAACACCATGACCGCCTAATGGACCAATTAATCTGAGCTCTGAGTCTGATTCTGTTAACTGTGAGGCACTATTGACGCCTCGGCGAAATCTAAAGTCAAACTGAGCGGTTGATAATTTTTGAATAGTTCTGAAGGAATCTTACATTTTTACTAAACTGAGCTACTAAGCAGCTAATAGAGATTTCAACTCATTCCGACAACACCGGAATTTCATAGCATGGCAACCACTCAAGAATTTAAGAGAAATTAACATATGACAAGGCTAGAATCTTTCTCATACATAAGATATTTTTCTCATTTCCTAAGAATTAAAATTTCAAGGAAATTCAACCCAAAACATACTTCATTCAACAAACAACAATTTATATGCACTGATCTTTTCTCGAAATTTTGGACTGGAATTCACTATTTCAAGATTCTAGGTAATTTTTGTACAAACTGCTGGAAAATCATATCAATATTAACGGGGATATCATTCTATAAGAAATTAGCAAACAATGACATGCAACATCTTGTACTCGAAAATTCAGGGCTAAAAACTGATAGAAACTAGTAGAGGTTTTTGGGGACACAAGTGAAGAACAATTCCCTTGTTGAATTCCCACATACCTGACGAAAATTTAAGAGAAAATTGCTTGGAAATTGAAGAAAAACTGTCTGCCTAGCTGATGCCCTGAACTTCTCTGAGAGGAACTCTGCGTACTTTTCTTGGAAGTCTGATGGGGAATGAGGGAAAGAAACCATTACCCGCACTAAAACGTCTGAAACGGAAGCTAAAACGACATGGTTTAGGGTCCAAAAGCATAAAAAAGTCAATGTTTCCCTTAATGAAATTTCCCTGAAAAACAGTTATGGCCCTGACCATGACTTGTACCACGAGTCGTACCACGAAGTCACGACTCGTGGTCACCTCACCATTTTTCAATCTTCTGAATCTGGCCACGACTTGCATACCACAACTCGTAGTACCATCATATGGGTCATACTGTCAATCGTGGTACCATCCACCCATACCAAATACGACTTAACCACGACTCCTTATCACGACTCGTTGCTACATCCCATGAGTCGTATCATGACCCGTGATGACTCACTCTGGCACCATTGAGAATTTCACCACGACTCCTAACCACGAGTCATACCTATGCGTCGCGATTCGTAGAACCACCCGTGATATGATCTCAAGCTCCGGAAATTCATCACGACTCGAGTCACGAGTCATAGGCACTCACCACGATTCGTACCTCGAGTCGTCCTGTAGCAAAATTCTAGGTTTTTATACAGTTTCCAACTTCAACTCCCAGGTCTATTCTTAGGCCACTTCCGGGGTATTACACTATCTCCCCCTTGGAAACATTCATCCTCAAATGTAGGAAACATGCAGCAACCAGAAACATACAATTACCATATGCAAATACTGATTATTTAGCCAAAAACTGACGGAATGACTACCCCCGAAAAGAAATACATAGCTGAACTGAATTCAGACATCACATACATATATCATATCATAAAACAAACTTGCGTGCATGAACGGAACATGAAAAACTGATTAGAGGTCTGGGGAAAAATTGATACCTCAAACTAAAACTAGGTCGGTAGGGAACAAGTGGGGGTATTTAGCTATCATATCCGCTTCAGCTTCCCATGTAGCTCCCTCAACATGTTGATTTATACATAACACCTTTTACTGAAGCTACTTCCTTTTTCCTCAATTTACGAACCTGACAGTCAAGGATCTGGACTGGTACCTCCTCATAGGAGAGACTATCCTTGACTGCCACACGATCCAATGGCACCACAGAGGTTGGATCTCTAATACTTCTTTTCAAAAGTGATACATGGAAAACTGGGTGTATAGCTGCTAGTTCTGAAGGAAACTCTAGCTCATAGGCCACCTGGCCGATATGCCACAAAATTCTATAAGGTCCCACATACCTAGGACTGAGTTTCCCATTATTTCCGAACCTCATTACCCCTTTCATGGGAGAAATTTTCAGGCATACCCAGTCGTCAACTGCAAACTCCAATTCTCTTCTCCGCACATTGGCATAAGATTTTTGACGGCTTTGGGCTGTTTTCAGCCTATCTCGGATGAGATGAGCTTTCTGCATTGCCTCGTGAACCGAGTCTGGCCCTATCAAAGTAGCTTCACTGACTTCAAACCACCCTATAGGAGATCTACACCTTCTACCATACAATGCTTCAAAAGGAGCCATCTGAATGCTGGAATGGTAGCTGTTGTTGTACGCAAACTCGATTAGAGGCAAATGGTCATCCCAATTACCCTTAAAATCAATTGCACATGCTATTAACATATCCTCGAGGGTCTAAATGGTTCAGTCAGCTTTCCCATCGGTCTGCGGATGAAAAGTTGTGCTAAGCTTGACCTGGGTACCTAGTCCCTTTTGAAAGGACCTCCAAAAGTGCGAGGTGAACTGTGCTCCCCTGTCTGAAATGATGGACAAGGGCACCCATGAAGTCTGACTAACTCCCGCATATAATGTTTGGCATAGTCCTCCGCTGAGTCTGTGGTTTTGACTGGGAGGAAGTGAGCTGACTTGGTCATCCAATCTACTACCACCCAGATTGAGTCATGCTGTCGGGGAGTCCGAGGTAAACCTATAATGAAGTCCATATTTACTTCTTCCCTTTTCCACGTGGGTATACTGATGTCTTGGGTCATGCCTCTTGGCCTTTGATGCTCAACCTTTACTTGCTGGCAATTGGGGCACTTAGCTATAAATTCGACAATGTCCCTTTTCATGTCGTTCCACCAGTAAATGTCCCTCAAGTCGCAGTACATTTTAGTAGCACCCGGGTGAATGGAGTATCTCGAGCTGTGTGCTTCAGCCAATATTTGCTGTCTCAACTCACCAACATCTGGCACACACAACCTTCCCTGGTAACCGAGCACTCCAACTCCCCGTTGGGAGAAAGCCTCAACCTCCTTTCTGAGAACCGCTTCCTTGAGTTTAAATAGAACTAGATCTTCATCTTGTCTTGATTTAACTTCAACCACCAGGGACGAATCTGACCCACTTTGCATTACCACCCCACCTTCGGTTGAGTCTAATAGCTGCACCCCTAACCAGGCTAGTCTGTGAACCTTTTTCACTAGTTCCCTCTTATCTTCCTCAATATGAGCTACACTTCACATAGACCGTCTGCTTAGGGTGTCAACCACTACATTGGCCTTACCTGTGTGATATAACACACTCATGTCATAATCCTTTAACAATTCCAACCACCGTCTCTGACACAGGTTTAGGTCCTTCTAGCTGAACACGTACTGAAGGCTCTTATGATCTGTGAACACATCCACGTGAGCTCCATACAAGTAGTTTCTCCATATTTTTAACGCGAATAAAACTGCTGCCAGCTCCAAGTCATGAGTTGGATTATTCTTCTCATGAACTTTGAGCTGTCTGGAGGCATAGGATATCACTTTGCCTCACTGCATCAGAACGCAACCAAGTCCAACTCTGGAGGTATCACAATATACCACTAACCCATCCGTTCCTTCTGGTGGGGTCAAAACTAGAGTGATCATGAGTCGAGTTTTTAACTCCCGAAAACTCTTCTCACACTCATCCGACCACTGACATTTCACCTTTTTTTGGGATAACTTGGTTAGAGGGGATGCTATGGAGGAGAAACCTTCCACAAATCATCGGTAATAACCTGCTAAGACTAGAAAACTCCTGATTTTCGATAGGGGAGGTAGGTCTAGGCCAATCTTTCACTACTGCAATCTTGTGAGGATCTACTTGTATCCCCTCATGTGAGACCACATGACTCAAAAATGTCACAGACTTCAACCAGAATTCACACTTGCTGAACTTGGCGAATAGCTGGCTATCCCTGAGGGTCTGTAATGCTATCCTTAGGTTATTGGCATGCTCTTCCTTATTTCTGGAGTACACCAGAATGTCATCAATAAATACAATGATGAACATATCTAAGTATGGCTTGAAAACCCTGTTCATCAAATCCATGAAGGCTTTTGGGGCGTTCGTTAACCCAAAGGACATCACCACAAATTCGTAGTGACCATATCAAGTTTTGAATGCTGTTTTCGGTATGTCACTCTCTCTAACCCTTAATTGATGGTACCCTGACATGAGGTCGATCTTTGAGAAACAACTGGCTCCCTGAAGTTGGTCGAACAGATTGTCAATTCTAGGCAGAGGGTACTTGTTCTTAATTGTGACCTTGTTCAGCTGATGGTAATCTATGCACATTCTGAGGGTACCGTCTTTCTTACGTACGAATAGCACTGGAGCACCCTAGGGAGAGATGCTAGGTCTGATAAAACCCTTAGTTAGAAGGTCCTTCAGTTGCTCCTTCAGCTCCTTAAGCTCGGCTGGAGCCATTCTGTAAGGAGGGGTGGAGATGGGTTGAGTGTCTGAGAGGAGATCTATTCTGAAGTCTATTTCCCATTCAGGGGGAACTCCGAAAAGATCCTCAGGAAACACATTTGGGAACTCACTGACAACTGTAACTGACTGAACGATTGGGGTCTCAGATTTGGAATCTTTAACCTGAACTAGGTGGTAAAGGAATCCTTTTGAAATGAGTTTTTGAGCCTTAAGGTAGGAAATAAACCTACCCTTAGGAGCTGCTTCCTGACCATTCTAATACGGGCTCATTTGGAAACTGAAACTTGACAACTCTTGTTCTACAGTCAACTGAGGCATAGCAGGAGTGTAACCAATCCATGTCGAGAATAAGGTCGAAGTCGACCATTTCTAGCTCTAACAGGTCAGTTGGAATGACTTTATTCAAGACTGAGACTGGGCAGTTTCTATACACCCGGCTGGCTCTAACTGACTCACCAACTAGGGTGAAGACTAAGAAGGGTTTTGATAGGAACTATGGATTGGTGTTGAACTGAACTTCTATGTATGGAGTCACGAATAAAAGAGTAGCTCCTAGATCTAAGAGGGCATATACGCCTAGGTGGAAGAGACATAACATACCAGTAACCACATCAGGTGAGCTTTCCTGATCCTGATGAGTAGAGAGAGCATAAAAATGATTCTGGCGTTGACCGCCATCTGTACTTGATGAGTTGGCCCGCTGAGCTGGTCGGCCTGCTGGAGCTACTGAGGTAGTGGATTGTGATCTCCCTTGCTCTGCTAACGGACATTCTTTAATTCGATGCCCGAGCTGTCCACAACCGAAACAACCTTCTCTACCCTGTAGACACTCTCCAGAATGATTTTTGCCGCACTTGGGGCACACTGGATACCTATTCCTTGAATTGTGGGCCTGAGACTGAGTGCCAGATGACCCACCCCTCCGATACTGGTGGGACCGAAAGGTTGGGGCCCTGTTCTACTGCTGCTGTTGTTGCTGTTGTGGGTGGCTATCACCGCCAGACCTCTGGTGGCCAAAGTCTGAATGGCCGGTTCTTGCGCGCTTGTTCTTCGCTCCATATCTTTCAGCTTCTCGGCCTCAATCTTTGAGCGTAAAGAATTAGGTTGGAAAGAACCATGTCCTTGATCAGCATAAAGGTCCTGCACTCTTTGAGGACCATATTAGATACTCTATTGACGAACTTCAGCATGCGAGCCTTTGGCTCAGCTACCATCTCTGGAGCATACTTTGACAACCTGGTAAACTCCAAAGCATACTCCTCCACTGTTCTGTTGCCCTATCGCAGGTTCATAAATTCTGCCATCTTCGCCTCCCTCAGCTCCTGGGGGAAAAATCTATCCAGAAAAGCTTTGTGGAACTCCTCCCACTCCTTCGGTCGTGCTCCCACTGGTCGCCCCTCCTTCCACTGCTCATACCAAACTTGAGCTACCCCTTTAAGCTGGTAGGCCGCCAAGTCAGCACTCTCAGAGGAGTTGACACCCATGATACGGGTAATCTTCCTGACTTCATCAACAAACTCTTTTGGGTCCTCTCCCACCTTTGTTCTATGGAAATCCGGAGGATTCATCCAGGTAAAATCTCGTACCTGAGCAGCAGCTATAGACCCATTTGTGGCTACTAGAACCACCTGCTGGTTTACTTGGTTGGTGATCATCTGGGCAAGCAATTGAATGGCCTCCCTGAATTCGGCGGTAGATACGGAATCATCTTGAGGATTTGCCGGAGCTGGTGGGGTAGGCCTGTTGGCGTTTCTGGCCCTGCGTCCATTTCCACGCTGAGGAGGCATTGTTCACTGAAATGAAATAGAGCATAATTTAGAAGGACATTTCTAGAATTAAACTTTAATGCATGATAAAAAATATGAATAAAAGGGGATTTTTCCTAATAACATCTTGTAGCCTCCTCTTCATAAGTGTGGCATAATTCACACCCATGAAAAGGACTCTACTCGATGCGGCTTTTAGACATTCCAAGGATACTCTAAACCTAGTGCTCTGATACTAAGTTTGTCACGCCCCAAGTCTATACCCCAGACGTAACACAGTACTTGAGGCCAAAAGTGACCCCAAGTCAACCCTTGGACTATCATTCACTAGAATTCAAAGTATACATGCACAACGAAACTTAAAATAATAGCATAAAAATATTGAAGAAAGACAAGTCTGAAAGTAAAATGCCTAAATATTTAAATAACACTGAATAAACTGAAAGTCATGTTTGAAAACCATCTAGCTGAGGAGTTACTAGGATAAACCCCCAACAAACTCTAAGTCTAAACAAACTAATAAGAAACTGAAGAAAAAAGTTATACCCTTGGATGATGAGGACTCACACTTTGACTGTTGAGGTTGAATACTCTGAACTATGACAACTATCTGTGCTAAGCCTGAGAATCTACAGCTATATGATGAAACGATACAGCATAAAAGTATGTGTCAGTACTTTGAATGTATTGAGTATGCGAGAGAAATATAACCCAAGATAAGCAATACACTACTGATTTAGAAAACATGCAAGAACTATTTAAAGCTGCTGAACTGAGTACTGATATAATGGGATGGTCTAAAAGACCCTGTTTGATGGTCAGGCATGCTCTAAGTCTGATTATAACCTAAACTGAGCTAAATCGAACTGAACTGGATTGAACTATACTAAACTGGACTGAACTAGATTGACTAGTGGGAGAGTCTCTAACCGACATATAACTACGAGTCTGATGTTTATACCCCATCGATAGGACCCAATATACCTTGCCATGGTATAAAGGCATGAACTGGGCGATCACAAAAGTCTGGGGCCAAATAGGCCAATAATCTAAAACTGAATCCTATACTGGCAATGTAGTTCTGGGAACCTGGCTGCACTGGAACCCCGGTCCGCTCGATGCTAAGTCCTACTCCCACTGGAAATCCTATTCTAAATTAATAAGCTAATAGCTCGAAATTGGGTCCAAGACTAGTCAGAGACGCATAACTAAAAGTACCATGAGAGTCTTATCAGACCAGATGCTGAAACAGGGTTTTAAGACTGGTTAGAGCTGCTTATCTGGAAGCAACATAACTATCTAAAGAACAACTGATGTTGAACTGGGGTCCTGGGGCTGGTCAGAGCTATAACTGGAACGTCATGACCGCCTAATGGACCAATTAATCTGAGTTCTGAGTCAGATACTAATAACTGAGAGGCACTACTGATGCCTCGGGGAAATCTAAAGTCAAACTGAGCAGTTGACAATTTCTGAATAGTTCTGAGGGAATCTTAAATTTTTACTAAACTGAGCTACTGAGCAGCTAATAGAGATTTCGACTCATTCCGACAACACTGGAATTTCATAGCATGGAAACCACTCAAGAATTTAAGAGAAATTAACATCTCACAAGGCTAGAATCTTTATCATACATAAGATATCTTGCTCATTATCTAAGTATTAAAATTACAAGGAAATTCAGCCCAAAACATACTTCATTCAACAAACAGCAATTTATATGCACTGATCTTTTCTCGAAATTTTGGACTAGAATTCACTATTTCAAGATTCTAGGTAATTTTTGTACAAACTACTGGAAAATCATATCAATATTAACGGGGATATCATTCTATAAGAAATTAACAAACAATGACATGCAACATCTTGTAGTCAAAAATTCAGGGCTAAAAACTGATAGAAACTAGTAGAGGTTTTTGGGGACACAAGGGAAGAATAATTCCCTTGTTGAATTCCCACATACCTGACGAAAATTTAAGAGAAAATTATTTGGAAATTGAAGAAGAACTATCTGCCCTAGCTGATGCCCTGAACTTCTCTGAGAGGAACACTGCCTAATTTTCTTGGAAGTCTGAGTGGGGAATGAGGGAAAGAAACCATTACCCCCACTAAAATGTCCGAAACTGAAGCTAAAACGATGTGGTTTAGGGTCCAAAAACCTAGAAAAGTCGAATTTTCCCTTAATGAAATTTCCCTGAAAAACAGTTCTGGCCTCGACACGACTCGTACCACGAAGTCACGACTCGTGGTCACCTCACCACTTTCCAATCTTCTGAATCTGGACACAACTCATATACCACAACTCGTAGTACCATCCTAAAGGTCATATTTTAAGTCGTGGTACCATCCACCCATACCAAATATGACTTAACCATGACTCCTCATCATGACTCGTTGATACATCCTACGAGTCGTACCATGACCTGTGATGACTCACTCTGGCACCACTGAGAATTTCACCACGACTCCTAACCACGAGTCGTACCTACGCGTTACGATCATAGGACCACCCGTGATATGACCTCAAGCTCCTGAAATTCATCATGACTCGAGTCACGAGTCGTAGGTCCTCACCACGATTCGTACCTTGAGTCAACCTTGTGCAAAATTCTAGGTTTTTCTGCAGTTTCCAACTTCAACTCCTGGGTCTATTCTTAGGCCCCTTCAGGGGTATTACAATGAAAAAGTAGATCATAAATTGATTCATCATGAGTCATGCATAATTAGGCTTAATTCCATAGAAATCAAAATCGATAACATTCTAAATAAATTAAATCATCAAACAGTTGATCAAAACCCTTAGTATATGATAAGATTCAAAAATCACAAAGCCATTAACAATCATTAGATTTTTATAATAAGCTACTTCAAAACCCCATAAATTTTTGATAAAATTTTCATGAAATCGTAGAGAATAGGCATGGGTGTGAAAGGAAACACACATTGATAGCCTTACATACCTGGAAACAACTAATTCTTAATCTCCCTTGAATGCCCAAGAAGAAATTGGAAGAATTTGAAGAGAAAAGTCTTGAATCACTCGATGATCACCCCTCTATACTCTTGCATGCATGAATGAGGACTTAGAATAGATTATCGCTCTAAAACCCACCTTTCCAGGATAAAACGACGTAGTTTAGGGTCTTATAGCATGTAAAATTCAAAAATGCCTTAATGAATCTTCCCTGAAAACTATTCTAGATCGATCCAACGCGTCGCACCAACGTGTTGTTGGAAGGAAAGATGACCCGTTGTATGGCCCGTCGTTTGCACTGACGAGACTTGCCTCCGAAATTAGACCACAGATGGATAGGATGACTCATCCTTACAACCAATGGGTCATCAAGTCGACTGTTGTTTGCCCCTTCATAAAACTGAACCTCCTTACCATGAGCCTTATCACGATTCATGGTTTCTTCCAACGAGTCGTGATCTTGATCCATCACATGCACTAGAAATCCTGGAAACCACACAACAGACGATGACCACGGGTCGTCACTTCTCACCATGAGTCATTGGACGACCCATTGTATCCTATCTGCTAAACCCAGCCTCCTCCTACGCCTGCTAACAATGGCTCATTGTTTAGAGCAATGAGTCATTGTGTCGTCCGTCGTCTCCACTTCCACCCCGACTTCCCTCGCCATGGCTGCATACAATGACCTGTGATTTGATACCACGGGTCGTTACATGGCCTGTTCTGTGTTACTTTTCCCAATTTCAGCAATTTTCAACTTTTAACTTCTGGGTCCATTCTTAAGCACTTTCGGGGTATTACACACCCCATGACTGGACATGATGAGTCATTACCTGACATAACGACCCATCCTACACTCTCATTTTCACCGCTGCCTCGGGTGGTATACTTTTTGGAAATTCTTCTAATGATCATCATAGCGATTCGTACTTGCCCTCACGAGTCGTCACTTCTCTCGTGGTCCACTGAATACTTGACTCAATAACTGAATGACTGCTCATGATGAGGGACTCCATGACCTGTCACCTCATCCCACGAGTCATGATGTGGGTCATTACCACTAGACTCCAGGATGAAAACTCACTGCCTCTATGCCACGAGTCTGACCACGACTTATCTAGTCACAGGACGAGTCATGCCACGACTCGTTCTATGGAAAAATTTCCACTTCCCAACTGATTTCTTTCTTTAGTCTAGGGTCTCATCTTAGGAACCTTTAGGGTTTTACACCAGGTAAACCCTGGGTTTCAGAACTACACACCAACGTAGATTTATATATTTACATTGGGACCTCCCTTGTGAGCTTCCCCTGCCCCCAAAGAGGCCTTCGAGTTGATATCGATATCACGGCAGCGTCCTTAGCCCTAACAAGGTTTTAGACGGCTCTGCCCACTTGAGTGTGATAGTTGGGACATGACACAAGCTCTATCGTAACGGTGTCAGTTTTGACGAGTCTCTCATTGTTCCTTATGATTTTTGTTATTTATGTTCATGAATTATGATATTATGTTTTATAGCAGGTTTGAACCAATAATCAGTTTACGAATTTTTATTTATGATTTCAATTACTACAAGTCATATGATTTCTATTTTAGTTTGGGGTCATTCTATTCAGATACGATATTCAGATTCAAATTTCAGCATGCAGTCCCTACTCTTATGATCTTATGATTTATCTTTATATGTATGATTTCAATTAACATTTACTCAGCATGTTTCACTTACCTTGCATACTCAGAACATTCCATGTACTGACCGCATACTCTATGTTGTATCATTTCATGATACAGGTCCAAACGATCAGACTTAGTTCCATCGTTAGTCCAGCTCCCGTAGCCTAGCTCAGTTTCCCATCGTTGGTGAGTCCTCATCTTTCGATGACCTTCAGTTTAGTGTTCAGTTATGTCATATTCAATTTCATACTTTAGCGAGCTAGTTGGTGATGTTATCCCATTAGCTCATCAGACATGTTAGAGGCTTATCAGACAATATGTAGATTTTCAGCTTTGTCGAGCGTTGACTCTATTTTATGATCGTTATGCCATTCAGACTTCCGCTTATTCTTGTTTCAGTTATTAGATTCTGCTTAATGTAGGTTATTTAGTTATCATGTTCATGCCATGGGTCGACTTGGAGCCAGTTGTGATTCTAGGTCTCGTGTCTCGATCCGAGGTCCCAGCTCGGGTTGTAACAATTCGGATCTGAGGTCTATCTTTGAGAAGCACTTAGCACCCTAAAGTTGGTCAAATAAGTCATTAATTCTAGGAAGGGGATACTTGTTCTTGATTGTGACCTTGTTTAACTGCTGATAATCAATGCACATTCTAAGAGAACCATTCTTCTTCTGAGAAAAGAGAATTGGTGCACCCCATGGGGATTTACTGGGCCTGATGAAAACCTTATCTAGGAGATCTTTCAACTACTCTTTCAACTCCTCTAGCTCAGATGGGGCCATTCTATAAGGAGGAATGGATATAGGCTGCATATCAAGGAGAAGGTCGATACCAAAGTCAACTCACATTCGGAAGGGACTCCTGGCAGATTATATGGAAACACCTTTGGATACTCATACACTATAGGGACTGACTAAAGAGTCAAGGTCTCAGACATAAAATCCTAAACCGAACTAGATGGTACACACAACCTTTAAAAATCATCTTCCTAGCCTTGAGATAGAAAACAAAACGACCTACAGGCATAGCTGAACTACCCTTTCATTCTAGAAATGGATCACCCAGAAATCGAAACTCTACCGTACGAATTCTATAATTTACCGAGGCATAACATGCATGCAACCAATCCATACCGAAGATAACATCAAAATCGGTCATGTATAACTATACTAAGTTGGCTGAGATGACTTTCTAACAGACTGTAATAGGGCAATTTTTGTATACCCGTCAAGTTATAATTGAGTCACTGACAGGTGTAAAGACTGAGAAGGATTCTGATAGGGTTTCGGGACTATCTACGAAATTAATAGCAGCATAGGGAGTCACAAAATATAAGGTATCCCCTGGATCTAACAATGCATGCACATTAAGATAAAATACTCGTAATATACCAGTGACCACATCTGGAGAGACCTCCTGCTCCTGACGAGCTGAGAGGGCATAAAATCTGTTCTGCTGCTGACCACCACCTGTACTAGTGTATGTACCATACTGAGCTGAGTGTTCTAGTGGAGTTTCTGAACTGGTGGCTGGGTCACAACCTCTACTAGGGCCCTTTCTGGATGAAGGGTAGTCTCTAAGCAGATTTCGGGCTTCCTACACCCTGTTGCGCCATCGTACAAGTAATATAGTGGCCCTTTTAAGAGTCGGACGTCGAACCCACAGGGAGTGGATCAATTCAGCCAATATTCAAGTTCAAGTGTCAAGTTAAACTTCATAGGTGTTGATTTAAGAGTTTTAGGAAAATTCTAATTAAATCTAGGGGTGATCACAAAACAATCGAGAAATAATACAAGAAACAATTAGAGTTAAGGCCTGATAATCATGCAATGCTACAATTCACAATGGTTCGAGTATGACAACTTCAGTTGTTGTCTCACATAGTTAAAAGGTGGTGTTCATGGTCTTTCGAGCTTCTAAAAAGAACAAACTAGTCTCACACCTACATCATTGAGCGGGGATGTGACGACCTAATTCGTAAGCAATTTAACTAAGTGGATGTGGTTTACGGAGTTTGTGCTCTTGATTATGGACTTTCGTACCTCTAATCATTTAGCCTAACTTATCTTCACAACTACATCTATGAGTGGTGATGTGAAAATTCTAAGTTGGTTTCTAGCTATCATCCCGTTTTACTAACCAAGCAAGACAAATTAGGTATAATTTCTATCTTAACCATGAATCCTATCGTAAAGATAAAAACTTACTCCCTACATTCTTGTGTTCTAGCCTAGGGTTACTCTTTCGAGCTTTTACCTAATCTTAAAGAGTTTGTTTTCATGGTGATAGAGAAAAAATAAGACAATAATGAAGAATGTAACATAAAACAACAACTAGAAACTCAAACCAAAGAAGAATTCATGCATTTACATTCATACCATGTGGCCTCAACCCTAGAGGAAGGGTTTTGGCCACTCATGTTCGTACAAATACTCAAAAACATAATTGGAGTAAGATGCTTACAAGAGTTGTTAAAAGAGAATGAAAATTAATGAACCCTAGGTAGAGTTCTTCACTTCTCCCTTCGCTCCTTTCTGGTGTTCTCAAAATATTTCGTGATAATGAAATTAGAAGCTAAGGGTCTAATTTATACTAAGTGAGAAAAATGCAAATTTTTGCCGTGGATAGACCACCTCCGTGTCATGGACCTGAACAACTTAATTTGCCTCTGTGACATGGACTGGTCACGCAGGCTCACTGGAACTTCGACATTTGCATGTCAAGGGCGCAGGCTATCCGTGTTGCCTGGCGTGGCACGACGTTGGTCCCACAGCCTTCACAGGCGTGACATGGCAGTAGCGTTCAGGCGCTGCCTTGCTTGTCCCTTCGCACATGCATGCCCTTGCGTGGCACGACACCTAGCATGTAGCCCGCACAGGCATGACATGGCGCTGGTCGCGCAGGTCTGCCGACTTGGCACGCTAGGCAGTGCGACATTGATATTTTTGTGCACATTTCACGTAATCTTCCTCCAACTCATTCCAACACTTCATCTTTTCGTGCATCATCAATTTTAAGCCCCTCCTAGCGTTTTTCACCTACAAAACAAAGATCTAATCATGTTGGCTAGTTTAGGCTTATCAATATACATAATCACATGAGAATATAATCAATTAAATTGACAAACACGCTTAAATTAAGTTGTAAAATAGAACTTGGGCATGTAATTATGCCCAAGATCACTACCCCACACTTAAAGCCTTGTTCGTCCTAGAACAACTATACTACATCTTATGTGCATGAAGAACTCATACAAAGCTAATTGAAGCAAGACAATTCAAGCTAAGGCTACACCAATTGTTTTCGATAGCAAGTTAAAAATAGAGCATGCAATATATAACCACTAAAATCCCATATAACTCCGTTAAGACCTCCTAGTCTCAAGAATTGACTCTTAAACTCAATAAACCCATGCAAATTAACCAACTAAGAAATCCGACATGAATTTTATCCTTCATCAAACTTGTGCCCTCACAACAAGAGAGTTACCATTTTTTCACTCATCCTTTTATCACATATATGGGTGGATGAATAAGAAATAAGCTCACTCTCAGAAAGAATTCACATGCGACATGTATTGACCCATAAGCTTGCCTTTAGTGTTTTACTCCACTAATTTAGGAATGTTCAAAAGTAAGATCAAGTAGGACTTAGTGGGTTGTAATGTAAGTTAAGGGGCGGGTAGTGACTATCATGGCCAATAATAGTGACTATCTTCCCTAAGCGCTTTTAATCGATCACACTTTCGTTAAGAATTTCCATCCACTTTCTTCACCTTTATTCTGTTCAACTCCTATTTTCCTATTTTGTTTCCCCATTTCATTAGGAACACTTAAGCTGTTAGTAAGGAGTACTTGGGCAATTTTCTTTTCGCTCTTTTCCTCTTTTAGTTTCTACTAACTCTTATTCATTTTTAAACAAGTGTAGCTCTAGTCTTTTCTTTAACTCCCACAACTACTCTTTACTTTCTTCTTCCAACTCCTCAATCCATAACTCTCTTTTGCAATTTTACATAAGTGCTTAGGAGTTTTGGAACAAATTCAAGACTATTGAAAAGAAGGGTTAAGCTCATTTTGTGACTAGCAAAGAATAGGCTAAAGGCTCAATGGGCTGACTAGGATTAGATATTCAAGGTAGGTAAAGCGAGGGATAAAAATTTGGCTCATTCAAAGAAATGCCTAAATCATCTCCTACAATCGACATCCCTCATTTTGTTTTGTGCATACACCAGGAAAGTTCTAGACACTACACAATAACATGGATCATTCAAAAACCTTACACACACAGCAAATGCTCAATTCAAGACAGATTCAGTGGACTCTTAACTCAGCTAATCAAAAGAATTTAAAATTAAGCTTTAAGCACAGAGAGTCACATTCAAGAGCCTAGGTGTCTCAACCAAAGTTATACAACTAGTTAACATGCTTCTCAATTGAAACCACTTGAATCTTACGATCATGTACAACACATAACAAGAACATCAAACTATCAATCAGCTCAGGGTTCAAACATAAAACTCATTAACTAATTTTCCCTCAAGACGGTCGTCATCCATCCATCATCAGGAAAAGTCCCTAACTATCACTAAAGATTTATGTACACACAAATGAAAATATTTATTTTCGGTCCAAAGTGCCCCCCTTCAGAAAAGAACCGAAAAGAAAAACCAGAGGGTGGGTGAACTGTGCTCAATTCAAATTTTTTCAACAAAATAATTATACCTAGCACCACATTCACCCGAAATAACTTAGCACAAAATTCTGAAATTTTCCTCACCCCACACTTAAAATATGCAATGTCCCCAAACAGTCAATTACAATTAAAACAAGGGTGAGAGATACTTCCTGATGCCTCTAGTCCCAGATAACAACATGTTTTTCTCCATTTTGGAACACGTGGGTCATCGACCCCACACTCATCTTTTTGTCATGCTCCTTAGCGTTCACTTTCATGGGTACTCATACTTCCCCTGAATCTGTGCTTAAAAACCAAAAATAACAACAACAAGTGAAAAATAACCAAAATTATAAACAAACTAAAAAAAGTATACCTGTGATATTCTTGGGTTGCCTCCCAAGCAGGGCCTTATTTTATGTCGCGGTATGACGCATCAAGTTTCATCACTTTTTCCTCCACTTTGAGGATATGAATCTCACCCCTACATTCTCCAGTTTCCTCTTATGCTCCAGGGGTGGTGGTGAAAAAATGAAAGGACCAAGCAGTAGATGTCGCCTCTAACGCTTATTGGCCCTTACGTAAGTGAAGTCATTTTTTCTCTTGGAATTAGAAAACTTTAGAATATACGGGGCTTGTTCCTCCTCTAGACCTTTCTCTACAAGCTTGGAAGACTCTATTTCTAGGTTGTCAACCAAACTTAATGTTAATAAATGCTTCGAGTGGGGTACATGTTCGGACTTCTGTGGTGACTACACGTAAGTGCACGTGGTCGAACAAGTAGTAAAGTGGCTTAAGTAAAGCCAAGTATCGATCCCACAGGGACTAAGCTACGGTAATAATTAACTTAAGTGTTAATGAACTATATCTTTATGAATGCAGACAACCCAACAACTAATATTTTGAGAATTCGAGTTACTAATTTATAAGAATCTAAGGCAAAATTATAAAGTGAGTCTGAATAATAGTAATGAGCAAGCTGAGGTTAAAACGAACATGTAGGGAATTAATTGATCAATACAATTCAGTTAATCTTTCCTTCAGTTGCTAGTCAAGAATTATTGCCTATGAATTGGAACTTTCGACTCCTATCCAACTTAAGAATCATGAGTCTTAATCTACATTTCTGTGATAAAATAATTTCATGTTCTAGCCATACATTCCCGATTCCTTAATTGACTAATAAGACTTTCAGATATATTTCTATTCTGAATGTAAATCAATTCTCAATTTTCCAAACTAAGAAGAGATCATATCCTACCAATTCACATCTTTCCAATTTCTTTCCTTTTCAAAATCAAAATTGGATTTTTTAGATATACATTACATTGGCCAAACATTAATGCAGTAAGAACAAGAATTGATAGAACCACCATTGACGAAAAGATGAAAACTGAAATGATTAACAATTACATTCCACTGCAATTGTTCTTAACCTCAGCAAGAAGTGAATTTAGCCACTCATTTGTGGATTAAACATCATCAAATAAGTGTAATTCATACAAACAATTGAGATAAAAGAGAAAGAGATAGAGAAGAACCCTAGAATTTTCGTCCCCTCAACTGTCTGTAACCCACGTTCTTGCTCAACCAAGTCAGAATGTTTAAAATAAAACCTAAGTGTGCTATTTATACTATTGAGAATTTTTCCCGGAATAATAAGCAACATGGCACGGAGTGCATCGCAGAGCACTCCCTCAGTGCCCACGGAGGTATCGCGGACCTTCACTGGAAGTCGGCCCCCCAGGCAATTTAACCTCAATGTGCCACGGCCTGCATCGCGGAGCCTGGCCAACGTGACATGGTGCTATCGCGTACCTTCACTGGAAATTGCCAAATTTATTTCCTCTGAGGCAGAGTGCCTCCGCGATGGCAACGTGACACGGCTTCATCGCGGAGCCCTTGTTTTTGCTGATCTTCCATGTCCTTTTTCACTCGTTGTTTCCAAGTCCATTCCCGATTTTACCAACATGTATATTAGCTTCCCAAAATTCCATTTTACCTGCAAAACAACACTAATCATGTTGGTTAGTATAAATTCACGTTTCACTACAAATCACATGAGAATGTACACAATAATGATATACAAACAAGTCGAAATGAAGCATTTGAGTATCACTTGGGCTTGAAATTCTGCCCAAGATCACCTACCCCACACTTAAACTCTTGTTCGTCCTCGAACAATATTCTCACACTCAAGGAATTGACACCCACGCATAGCTCCTTTGACTCAACAATTCAAGCTACAGCTATACTGATTATTTAATATAGCAAATCATCAAGAAAAGATGCATAGTCTCATCAATACAATGAAGTACATCACATTGAGACCTCCTAAGCTCAAAAATCAATTCTCGATCTTGGCAAACTCGTGCAAATCAACTGATCAAGACATCCGACACGAAATTAATCTCTCGTCAAGCATGTGCCCTCACAAAACAAGAAAACTACCCCTTTTGCTATCATATGATTTCCAAAGCACTACATGTCGGGGTATATGAATAAAATTTCACTCTCTCTCCCAAGGAATTCACATGCATCATGTCATGAACCATAGGCTCGCCTCTAGTGTATTACTCCACTAATATAAGGACGAGTGATATAAGATCACATAGGACTTAACGGGTTGTAATGTAAGCTAAGGAACTAGCAAATACTAGGCTAACCAATAATAGCAACTAGCTTCCTTAAGCGCTTTTCAATACATCCCACCATCATTACGGTCATTTTTTTCTTCCTTCATCCTCCCATTCTTGAAGAAATATTTTTTTTCTTTGTTCTTGTTCCCATTTCTTTAAGCACACTCGACTTACTAGCAAAGATTAGTTATACATCTTTAGTTTATTTAATTTCAGCAAGTGCACCTTTGACCTTTTCTTTAACTTTCACCACTTCTGCTTTTCTTTCCTTTTCACAATTCTCACTCCTTCACTCTGTGGGAAAATTATTTTTCTTGAGCGCTTAAGAGTTTTGGATCAAATTCACGGCTAATGTAAAGAAGGGATTAAGCTCGGTTTGTACCTCTTCAAAGAAAGAAAATAAATAGGCTAAAGGCTCAATGGGGCTAACTAGGATGTACATTCAAGGTAGGTATGATAATGGAGAAACTTTTGGTTTAATCAAAGAAACGCCTACATCCTTTCCTACAATACACATCCTTCATTTCATTTCGTTCACACACTAGGAAAGTTCTAGACACTTCACAATAGCATGGAATAATCGAACCCTCACCTCACACTCAATGCACATGCTCAACTCAAGACATATTCACAGACTCTTCAATCAGCTGATTACAAGAATTCACTATTAAGCCTCGATCACACCGAATCGAACTTTACGACCTAGGTATCTCAATATGTTTACACATTTGCATGCTTTCATACGAATCACCTTTGCAACTTAATATCATGTACAACACGTAGCAAGAATTCCAAACCATGAAGTAGCGACACGTTTAGGACACAAACAAAAGAAAGAACGAAAGAAAAAACTACTCCTATCGACTATATTTCCCTTAAGACGGTCGTCATCCATCCATCATAGGGAACGGTCACTATCTACGACTTCGGTTCAATGGGACTATTCTTGGTAAAAGCACCAAAACCAAAGGCCAATAAACCTAACATAAAAGAAATTTAATGAAAAATTTTAAAAATTTTGATCATTTTGATAGAAAAAAATATATTTACACAACAACCATTCAACAACAACTCACACAACACACAACAGCTTAACATTCATTACAACACCCTTTAATTACAGAACACATAACACAAAGTCACAGGGTTACATTTTTCACAGGCACAACAACACAACACATAAACATAAACAAAAGCAACAATGAAACAGCTAGCACCTAACTACTCCCACCCCACACTTAAACCGAACACTGTCCCCAGTGTTCACAAAATTCAACATATCACAAAGGTGGGTGGTGAAACTCCCTGATCAATCGAAGTATTCAACTTCTTCATCAGGTGCTGTTGCCTCGTCTCCCATATCAGAATCGCCCCCGCTGTCCTCATCCGACTCAACATCTGAGTCCTCCCTTCATGTCTCCTCATCAGTGGGGACGTCATCAACTATAGGCTCCACAAATGCGGGCCCCATTCTGCATAGAGCTCGGGCATTCTCGCCGAATGGATAATCTAGCTCGAGCTGCCATAGCTCATCCTCTGTTGCAGGCCTCCCGCCAATGCGTAGCTGCAACATCTGCATCCCATATATGTGGGCCATATACTGATCATCCCGAGCATGTCGCTTGGCTAGTGTGAGCACCGACCCATGAGTGGTGTCAGGTGCCTTGGTTTTGGTAACATCCAAGGCACGCCTGTCAATCTGTGGGATGTAATCCAGGGCCTCCTCCTTGATATCATAGCCCCTCAGGAACGTGGTCAGCAAACCACCGAGCCCATATCTGTGCCCCTAATGTAGTCGGGCTCTTCATGGCGGAGATGATCACCGCACCAACATTTATTTCAAGCCCCTTCATCAGAGCATACACCAAGCAGACTTGGTCCTGGGTGACATCTGTCATGTGCACCCCCGGGATCAAGCATGAGCATACAATTTTAAGCCAGATTCTGGCTTCCCTGTTCATCTGCGAGTAGGGCAGTATTTGATGGTAGCCCCTCTCCTTGTGCCTGTTCCACCTTGCTGTCGAACGGGCTCCACATAGGGTGTGTTTGATGTCCGCATAAGGTGGAGTAATGTTCAGTTGCTGAAGGACATGGGCGTCTGTGTCCCACGCCCCCAAGATGGCATTCAGGTGATGGGGCTCAAAAGTGACAACCTGCCCCCTAATCTTGATAGTGTGACTGCGGAGGGTCGGGTTCCAGTTGGCATAGAACTCTCGAATGAGATGGAGATTGCACTCCCTGGGCTCTTCAAAGATGAAGTTCAGCCCAGCGGTGTCAATCCGGTGTACGATCCGCGAGAATTCCTGTGCCAGCGGCTCCCTTGATATATGCTCTTCCGGGAAGTATTTGGTTTCTTTGTGTTTTGCATACCATTTCTTCCCTTCGTCAGTCACCCATGGGGTTTTGTATTGTCGGCGTTGGCTTCTCATAACCATTGGTGCTACTGGAACTGCTGTTCCCAATCTTATTCTTTTTCTGTCGGCGCCCGATGTGGATGCGCCCTTTCCCTTGTCTTGCCTGCCTGACATTGTTCCTGTACAATCGAACATACAATCCCAATGTTATTCAAGTCACAATTAGCTTCAACTAAGGTTGGGTTTAATTAGGTCACCCCACACTTATTCTTTAGCCACAATCAAAACAATTTTGACAAGACATTCATGATTTTTCTCATTCTTAACATTCACCTGGCTTAGTGCATTCATATAAATCGATGGAACAATTACTATGTACTACTCAGACTTCGTACAATGAATAAAATTATCGCCAACGATTCACTTCCACCATCATAACACTTAGCCAAATTTTTGTTCTCAACACCCTATGCAATTCACCAATTTCATTCTCCCGAAAACCCCTTGTCTACGTAGCATATTCAACATTAATCACAACGTAATTCAATTCACCCAACATGCACAACCAAATTTTGTTCAACATTTCAAACAATTTTAGTCTTCTTCATATTCAAATTCCAACCCTAGCTAACAATTTCGCAAAAATTCAATAACACATGCATTCATCGAGTTCATATACTCACAACAATACTATGAACATCAATCACTCATAACTTAAATGAATTCAAGCTTAATTTTCACTTAGGGAAAGTTTCAATCACTACACATGTTCAAGAATCGAAACTTCAAGCAAAAATGAGGTAAAGTTCAAGAACATACCTTTAATCCGATGAAATTGAAGAAACTCGAAGAAAACTTGTGCCTAGGTCCGTGTCACATTGGGGGAGAAGGGAATTTGGGGTTTTGGTCGCGGAAGGAATGGAAAATAAGGAAGAAATGGGGGAAAATCGGGGGTTTTAAAAGTGTTTTTCGCGCGGGTTACCCGGCGACCCGATGTGACCCGACGTGAAAAGACCCTCAACGTGTCACGGAGGGTAACGCGGAGCACCCCTTCCGTGACGCGGAGCCATCGCGCCCCTGTTCTAGAATTTTTAAAAAAATCCGAAATAGGCTGCAACATGTCACGGAGGGTAACGCGAAGCACCTCCTCCGTGACACGGAGCCAACGCGTAGGCTCACTGTAATGCCAATTTTTATTTAACTCACCTTGATTTTTTTTCTCCGCTTCTTTGCATTTTTGCCCTCCGTTCCACCTGAAAATCATTTCACCACAATAAATTGATTAGAATTCATAGGTTTCAACGCAACAATAATTTTTTTTTCTATTATTTTTTTCTTTTTCTCTTTTTTTTGTTGTTTATATATATATATATTTCAAATATTTCTACTAATCTATTACAACAATTTCATGGGTTGCCTCCCGTGTAGCGCCTGGTTTACCGTCATGGCTCGACGTCATTCACGTTCAATCATCCTCTAGAGTGATGGACGTCTTCTCTCGAATATCGTCCTCACCCCAATAATGCTTACACCGCTGCCCATTTACCAAAAACGTGGCACTTCTATCTTCGAGCCACAACTCCACTGCCCCGTGCGGGTCATTCTTACCACCTCAAATGGCCCTGACCATTTGGATCACAATTTTCCTGGAAAAAGCCTCAATCTTGAATTGAATAGCAATACTTTCTGCCCCAGCTCAAAGATCCGATGCACCATATGGTTATTGTGCCACCTATTTGTTTTCTCTTTGTAGCACTTGGCACTTTCATAAGCATGCCAACTAAACTCATCAAGTTCGCTGAGTTGCATCAGCCTCTTCTTCCCAGCTAGCTCTAGATCCATGTTCAATTTCCTCACGGCCTAGAAAGCTCGGTGTTCTGGCTCCACAGGCAGATGACAAGCCTTTCCATAGACCAATTTGTACGGAGAAGTCCCAATTGGTGTCTTGTACGCAGTTCTATAAGCCCACAACGCATCATCGAGTTTGCTTGACCAATCACTATGTTGCGCATTCACTGTCTTATGTAGAATCTGCTTTACTTCTCTGTTCGACACCTCCACTTGCCCACTAGTTTGGGGATGATATGCTGTTGCAACCTTATGGCGCACCCCATACTTAGCTAGCAAATTCTTGAAACTTGCATTTACAAAATGAGTCCCTCCATCACTGATAATGGCTCGGGGTGTCCCGAACCTAGTGAAAATGTGCTTTTTCACAAATTTTGTTACCACCTTGTTGTCATTCCTGGGGCAAACTGTTGACCCACTTTGATACATAATCAACGTCCACCAAGATGTAACAATTACCAAATGACGGTGGGAACGGGCCCATGAAGTCTATACCCCATACATCAAAGATCTCTACTTCTAATATCTACTGCAGCGGCATTTCTTGCCTTCTACCAATTGTGCCTGTTCTTTGACATCTATCACACAGTTTTACGTACGCCATAGAGTCTCTGAATAGTGTATGCCAAAAAAAACCTGACTGTAGCACCTTGTGCTGTGTCTGCTTGCCTCCATGGTGCCCTCCATACAATAAAGAGTGACAACTCCATAACACTTCTGCAATCTAGCTCTCCGGAATGCATCTTCTCATCACCTGATCCGGTCCCTGCTTAAACAAGTATGGCTCATCCCAAATATAATACCTGCAATCATGTCTCAACTTCTTTCTCTGCTGAGTCGTAGCCTCCGGTGGATAGACTCCACTCACTAGCAAATTACAATGTCTGCATACCAAGGGATTTTAGCTTCCCTTATTGCCAAGAGCTTCTCATCTGGGAACTCTTCTTTGATGCTATCACCTTCCTTCACATGTGACCGGCTTTCCAATCGTGATAGGTGATCTGCCACTTGATTCTCGCTCCCTTTTCTGTCCCGAATCTCTAAGTCAAACTCTTGTAATAACAAGATCCATCTGATCAACCTGGGCTTTGCGTCCTTCTTGTTAAACAGATACTGAATCACTCCATGATTGGTATACACCACTACTCTAGAACCCACCAAATAGGACCTGAATTTATCAAACACGAACACCAATGCTAGCATCTCCTTTTCTGTGACTGTATAATTGACTTGGGCTACGTCCAGTGTTTTGCTTGCATAATGAATAGAATGAAAAATTCTATTTCTCCGCTGCCCCAATACAGCTCCTACCGCCACATCGCTTGCATCACACATTAATTCAAATGGTTGCTCCCAATTCGGAGAAATGAGGATAGGTGTTTCTATCAACTTCTGTTTCAACTCCTCGAATGCTTTGACACAATCCTCATCAAACTCGAACTTCACCTCTTTTTCTAGCAACCTGCATATTGGTCTAGAAATTTTATAGAAGTTCTTGATGAACCGTCTGTAGAACCCTGCATGTCCAAGAAAACCGCGAACACCCTTCACTGACACAGGTGGTGGTAGCTTTTCAATAACCTTGATCTTTGCACGATCGACTTCCAACCCCTTGCAAGAAACTTTATGGCCAAGGACGATACCCTCCTTGACTAAGAAATGACATTTCTCCCAGTTGAGTACAAGGTCGGATTCTTCACAACGAGCTAGCTCCCTGTCAAGATTCTGCAAACAAGTAGCAAACGAATTACCGAAAATAGAAAAATCATCCATAAATACCTCAACTAAATCTTCCACAATATCGTGGAAGATCTCTATCATGCATCTCTAGAATGTGGTGGGTGCATTGCATAAACCAAATGGCATCTGCCTGAAAGCATATGTCACATAAGGACATGTGAACGTAGTTTCTCCTGGTCCTCCGGTGCTATGGCTATCTGGTTATAGCCAGAATAGCCATCAAGGAAACAATAATATTCTTGACCAGCCAATCTATCCAATACTTGATCAATAAACAGATAGGATAGTGATCTTTCCTTATGGCCTTATTGAGCTTTCTGTAGTCCATGCATATCCGACAGCCTGGGACTGTGCGTGTAGGGATCAACTCATTTTTCTCATTGGTGACCATGGTCATCCCTCCTTTCTTTGGAACACACTGAACGGGGCTGACCCATTCATTGTCTGAAATAGGATAGACCACACCTGCATCAAGCCATTTAATCACTTCCTTCCTAACCACATCCTTCATCATCGGATTCAACCTCCGCTGATGTTGTAGAGTTGGCTTTGCTCCTTCCTGCATGAAAATTCTGTGTGTGCAAAAAGCTGGATTGATACCCCGAATGTCTGACATTTGCCAGCCCATTGCTTTCTTCCTCCTCTTGAGAACCACCAATGCATCCTTTACCTGTGCCTCCGTCAATTCTGCAGAGATGATGACTGGCAAGGTGTCATCTTCCTCCAAAAAGACGTATTTCAGATGTGGAGGCAATGTCTTTAACTCCAGTTTTGGTGCTTCCTCAATAGATGGTTTTGGCAATGGTTCCAGGGACCTCATCAACGGCTGAAAGTCTTGCTTCCTGAGATACCATTTTGATTCATTCAACATTTGCACCATCTCATAAGTATCTCTATCTTTGAATTGATTGGAGCTCATGAACACTCTCTCCAATGGATCTTGAGAATCAACAATCTGAAGAATTTCTTCTTGGTTTAGCACATTGATTGCTGAAAGGTCCTCATAGATGGCCGGAAGCTTCATGGCCTTATACACATCAAATACCTCCACTTTGTCATGCGCCTACATGGTTAGCTGGCCTGCAGCTACATCAATCAAAGCTCTCTCGGTTGCCAAGAAAGGACGTCCCAAAATAAATGGGACTTCTGCATCTGGCACAAAATCTAAGACAATAAAATCTACCGGGAAGATGAGGGAGCCCACTTGCACCAACACGTCCTCCACAATGCCATCTGGTCTGGCCAAAGAACGATCCGCTAACTGCAAGATCATTGTAGTTAGTCTAGGACTGCCCAGCCCCAACTTCTGGAACACCGAGGTCGGCATCAAGTTTATTATTGCTCCCAAATCACATAGTCCGCGAGCTCGGATACTTTGCCCGATTGTGATCTGAATTGTAAAGCTCCTAGGGTCCTTGAGCTTTGTTGGCAACCTGTTCTGAATCCGGGAAGTGCACTCCTCAGTAAGCGCCACCGTAGCATACTCCGTCAATCTGGCACTCCCTGCAAAACATCAACCAAAGGTAAATTAATGTGTACCTGTTTAAGCACCTCCATGAACTTTTTAAAACAAGCTTCCTCCTTGTGTTTCTTTAATCTTTGAGGGAACGGGGGTGGTGGTCTTTCTGCTTCAGCTGCCTTCTCCTTCCCCCTCTCATCATCATGTTCCCTATCTTTTTCACTCCTGATTGCTGATGTGATCTTTCTGGTTCCACCTCCTTGAGTTGTAAACCACTCCTTGTGGTCACTGCATTGACCTGCTTGGGATTCGGGTCAGTGTCACTCGGTAGTCCTACTCTGGGCTTGGTGTTTTAAGCTCCAACTAGTTGTCCAAACTGGTACTCCAACGCCTTTGTAGCTAATTGGTTGTTTTTTAAGTTTGCCGCTAATTTCACATAATCAGCCTGCATTTGAGCTTGGTTAGCTATCATTGTTTTGAACATTTCCTCAATGTTGTTGGTTGGTGGAGGAGGTGCATTGTTTCCTCTGTACTGAGACTGATAATTCTACTGCCCCCCTTGATTTCTCGGCATACCCTGATTCGAACTCTGCCCTTGATGGCTGTTACTACCCCAAGAGAAATTCAGATGATTCCTCCAATTTGAGTTGTAATTATTGCCATTCTACTGCTGGTGATTATTTCTCTGGATGTTCCCAACAAAGTTCACTGAATCTGGATTTGCACCACAACACTCAGCTGAGTGTTCATTACTACTGCATACTTCACACCAAACCTGCTGCACTACATTTACTGGGGCTTGTGGTTGATTCAAGCTCATACTACTGAAGTGGGTGTTGAGTTGATTTTGCAATGCAGCTATATGTGCAGCGATAGCTGTAAAACCATCCACCTCAAAGACTCCTGCCGCTTTCCTTGTTCCTCCTCTTGAAGAGTCCGCATTCCACTCTGGATTTCCCTGTGAAATACAATTTAACAAAGTATACAGCTCCTCATAAGTCTTTTCTAATGCTTGTCCCCCAGCTGCTGAGTCTAGCAAAATTTTTGTGTGGGGTTCCAAACCCTCTATGAAAGTATGCACCAGAACATCATTGGACTGGTGATGGTGAGGACAATCCCTTAGCAATGATTTGAACCTTTCCTAAGCTTGATATAGATTCTCCCCCTCTCTTTGTTTAAAACTTAGAATCTGACTTCTAAGTCTTTCTTTTTTCCCGGATGGAAAGAATCTTATCAAAAACTTTCTTGCAAGATCATCCCAAGTGGTGATAGAGTTAGGTGGTTCAGCTTTCAACCACCTCTTTGCTTCCCCCAATAGTGAAAATGGGAATAATGTAAGCCTCACATAGTCAGATGATACTCCAGCGGGAATGTAAGTGTCACTTATCTCCAAAACATTTTGGAGATGTTTTTGTGGATCTTCATGAGGGAGACCTGTGAATTGCCCGTTGGTGTGGAACAATTGCACCATGTTCTGTTTAAGCTCAAACCTCCCTCCCGGCTCTGGTCTGTGAATACTTGATGTAACATTGTTAGCATGTGGATTGCCACTTCACAAACTGGCCTAGCTGCCATTTCCTCGGGCACTAACACTGCCCTCTCAAGTGGTGGATTCTGTTATTGCTCCAGAATTGCCTGTCTAAGCAACTGTAGCTTTTTCTCTAGAGCTTCCCTTCTTTGACGATGAAATTGTCTTTCCGGCTCTATGTATGAGTCCACCAACTCCTTGTCTCTTGCCAGTGTTCAGAAGAATTCAATATCTGCAAGAGAAAGGCTAAGATCAAGTTGTCAGCACTTAAATAGAATTTGTAAACTAACACCAAGAGAATAATTTTACCAATTGCCAGTCCCCGGCAACGGCACCAAAAACTTGTTCAGACTTCTGTGGTGACTACACGCAAGTGCACGTGGTCGAACAAGTAGTAAAGTGGCTTAAGTAAAGCCAAGTATCGATCCCACAGGGACTAAGCTACGGTAATAATTAACTTAAGTGTTAATGAACTATATCTTTAAGAATGCAGACAACCCAACAACTAATATTTTGAGAATTCGAGTTACTAATTTATAAGAATCTAAGGCAAAATTATAAAGTGAGTCTGAATAATAGTAATGAGCAAGCTGAGGTTAAAACGAACATGTAGGGAATTAATTGATCAATACAATTTAGTTAATCTTTCCTTCAGTTGCTAGTCAAGAATTATTGCCTATGAATTGGAACTTTCGAGTCCTATCCAACTTAAGAATCATGAGTCTTAATGTACATTTCTGTGTTAAAATAATTTCATGTTCTAGCCATACATTCCCGATTCCTTAATTGACTAATAAGACTTTCAGATATATTTCTATTCTGAATGTAAATCAATTCTCAATTTTCCAAACTAAGAAGAGATCATATCCTACCAATTCACACCTTTCCAATTTCTTTCCTTTTCAAAATCAAAATTGGACTTTTTAGATATACATTACATTGGCCAAACATTAATGCAGTAAGAACAAGAATTGATAGAACCACCATTGACGAAAAGATGAAAACTGAAATGATTAACAATTACATTCCACTGCAATTGTTCTTAACCTCAGCAAGAAGTGAATTTAGCCACTCATTTGTGGATTAAACATCATCAAATAAGTGTAATTCATACAAACAATTGAGATAAAAGAGAAAGAGATAGAGAAGAACCCTAGAATTTTCGTCCCCTCAACTGTCTGTAACCCACGTTCTTGCTCAACCAAGTCAGAATGTTTAAAATAAAATGTAAGTGTGCTATTTATACTATTGAGAATTTTTCCCGGAATAATAAGCAACATGGCACGGAGTGCATCGCGGAGCACTCCCTCAGTGCCCACGGAGGTATCACGGACCTTCACTGGAAGTCGGCCCCCCAGGCAATTTAACCTCAATGTGCCACGGCCTGCATCGTGGAGCCTGGCCAACATGACACGGTGCTATCGCGCACCTTCACTGGAAATTGCCAAATTTATTTCCTCTGAGGCAGAGTGCCTCCGCGATGGCAACGTGACACGGCTTCATCGCGGAGCCCTTGTTTTTGCTGATCTTTCATGTCCTTTTTCACTCGTTGTTTCCAAGTCCATTCCCGATTTTACCAACATGTATATTAGCTTCCCAAAATTCCATTTTACCTGCAAAACAACACTAATCATGTTGGTTAGTATAAATTCACATTTCACTACAAATCACATGAGAATGTACACAATAATGATATACAAACAAGTCGAAATGAAGCATTTGAGTATCACTTGGGCATGAAATTCTGCCCAAGATCAGTACAATACACCTCAACTCTGAAACTGCATTGTGCTTGACCTCCTTACTTGTGTACACCTTCTCCACATCAACATCTGACTCCACATGAATGTCAAATGGTTGAAACTCTATCTCTCCTTTCAAGACTGGATTGTCCATATGTGTGAAACCACCACGGAGAGTCGCAGGAGCTTCTAACTATTGAGCTTGTTCCAAGAACTCACCCTTTTATTCTCCTTGCAATCCCTCTTGAGTATTGGCTAGGACCATTACTTGAAAATCAATGCAAGTTTTAGCCTCAGTCATCAACTCTGTGAACTTGACTCCTATTATTTCTACGGCCTCTCCATTTTCCTTAGTCTAAAACCCCATTACTTCTATCTGCTCCCTCATCACTTCTGTCTGCTCAAGGACCTGTTTTAAAATGTTTTCTATCTGAGCTTGGTGTTCCAAGTCATCCTTTTCATCATTCCTATACTCAACAAAAACAACAAAAGGATCGTAGTAAGGGCTTGGGGAGGGGCATACAAATTTTTAAAAACCATTCCAATGGCCATCCTGACCACCACATATACTGCAAGTGTGATAGTTTTGCCACAAGTGAGGTCCTCCAAAATTCAGACAAGACTCATTGAGATATGAGTATCCACCATTCAACCCATTTGTGTTCCATGATGTCATGTCAAGAAGAGTATCAAACTTAAATAAAAAAGAAAAGAAATCTAAAGATAATGTTTTTTTAACACTTTGAAAATCTTACATCAACACAGAAACAAGAAATTCACCAATTTTGCGTCCCCGACAACGGTGCCAAAAACTTGTTGCACCCCAGTGCACGCGCAAGTGTACGAGGTCGTACAAGTAATACAATGGCCCTTTTAAGAGTCAGATGTCGAACCCACAGGGACTGGACTAATTAAGCGAATATTCAAGTTCAAGTGTCAAGTTAACCTTCACAAGTGTTCATTTAAGAGTTTTACGAAAATTCTAATTAAATCTAGGGGTGATCACAAGAACAATTGAGAAATAATAAAAGAAGCAACTAGATTTAAGGCGTGATAACAATTCACAATGGTTCGAGCATGAAAACTTCAGTTGTTGTCTCACATAGTTAAAAGGTGGTGTTCATAGTCTTTCGAGCTTTTAAAACACAACAAACTAGTCTCACATCTACATCATTGAGCGGGGATGTGACGTCCTAATTCGTAAGAAATTTAACTATATGGATGTTGTTTATGGAGTTTGTGCCCTTGATTATGGACTTTCGTACCTCTAATCATTTAGCCTAACTTAGCTTCACAACTACTTCTATGAGCGGTGATGTGACAATTCTAAGTCGGTGTCTAGCTATCATCCCGTTTTACTAACCAAGCAAGGCGAATTAGGTATAACTTCTATCCTAACCGTGAATCCTATCGTAAAAATAAGAACTTGCTCCCTACATTCTTGTGTTCTAGCTTAGGGTTACTCTTTCAAGCTTTTACCTAAGCTTAACGAGTTTGTTTTCATGGTGATCAAGCATAAAAACAATAATAATGAAGAATGTAAGACAAAACAACAACTAAAAACTTAAACCAAAGAAGAATTCATGCATTTACATTCATACCATGTGGCCTCAACCCTAGAGGAAGCGTTTTAGCCACTCATGTTCGTACAAATATTCAAAAACATAATTAGAGTAAGATACTTACAAGAGTAGTTAAAAGAGAATGAAAATAATGAACCCTAGGTAGAGTTCTTCACTTCTCCCTTTGCTCCTTTCTGGTGTTCTCAAAATATTTCGTGATAATGAAATTTAGAAGCTAAGGGTCTAATTTATACTAAGTGAGAAAAATGTAAATTTTTGTCGTGGATAGACCAACTCCTTGTCACGGATCTAAACTCCTCAATTTGCCTCCTTGACATGGACTGGTCGCATAGGCTCACTGGAACTTCGACATTTGCATGTCAAGGGCGCAGGCTATGCGCGTCACTTGGATGGCACGATGTTGGTCCCGCAGCCTTCACAGGCGTTACATGACAGTAGCGCATAGGCGTTGCCTCACTTGTCCCTTTGCACGCGCATGCCCTTGCGTGGCACGACGCCTAGCGTGCAGCCTGCACAGGCGTGACACGATGCTGGTCGCGCAGGTATGCCGGTGTGGCGCGCTGGGTAGTGCGACATTGATATTTCTGTGCACATTTCACGCAATCTTCCTCCAACTCATTTCAATGCTTCATCTTGTTCGTGCATCATCGATTTTAAGCCCCTCCTAGCATTTTTCACCTACAAAACAAAGAGCTAATCACGTTGGTTAGTTTTGGCTTATCAATATACATAATCACATGAGAATATAATCAATTAAATTGACAAACACGCTTAAATTAAGTTATAAAATATCACTTGGGCATGTAATTATGCCCATGATCACACCCATATCTCACGCCTAAACCCGCTAGGCACTCTCCAGTGTGCCCCTACCACACCTGCTGCAAACTGGAATGCTGGGCTCTCCTAACCTACTCCCTGACCTCTGGTGCCTGATGACCCACCCCTTTGATCATGCCTAGATCTAGACGAACATTGGCTGATGATGGTGCTGGGGTTGATGACCTCTGGTGGGACTCCTGACCTCTACTAAAACTGTCCATAACTCCCTGTCTTGGCCCTCTTGGCCTCTCTCTCCTTCTCCTTCATCCGATCCGCCTCTATATACTAGGCGTATATAACCAACCGTGAGAAGTCTAAATCACTATTCAGCATAGCGGTCCTGCACGGGGTGGAACTGTTGAGGAGTTTATGTGAGACAACATCAGAGAATTGACCAGTGAGTCTGATACTCCATTCACAAACTTGCTCATATGAGACCTCTGATCCACAACTATCTCCGATGCATACTTGGACAGCCGGGTAAACTCTAAGACATACTCTTGCACAGTCCTGTGGTACCGTTCCAAGTTGGCAAATTCCACCGCCTTTGCCTCCCTCAACTCTCTAGGAAAGAATATATCGCAGAAGAGAGTCACAAACTCATCCCAACTCATGGGAACTGCTCCCACTTCTCTACCATCCTTTCACTGGCGGTACCATATGTAAGCGACCCCCTTCAGCTGATAGGAGGCTAAATATGCACTCTCTTCTCCAGTCACCCTCATAATTTGGGTGATCTTCTGCACCTTCTTAATAAACTCATGTGGGTCCTCATCCACTTTTGACCCCAGAAACTCAGGTGGATTCATCTTGAGGAAATCTTGAACTCTAGCCACCGCCGCGTTTCCATTCTGAGGAACATGAGCCACATCCTTCTGATTGGCCTGAGTGATCATAGCTTGTGCAAACATCTGAAATGCCTCTCTGAATTCGGAATGAGTGACCTACTTGAGCATAGGATCGACTGGTGCTGGTGGGGCTTGCTGATCCCTATCTCTATTGCCATTCCTTTCTCCATTTACTCAGCGTGGAGGCATATTTCTGCAATCGCGTATAGCACGAGTTAAAGGATAAAGAGATACTTCATCGCACGACTTAGATCATGAAAGAAGGGAAATTTTTTAAAACGTCTTGTAGCCTCTCCCCCATAATTGTGGCACATTTCACACCCATGGAAAAGACCCTACTCAACATGGCTTTCAGAAACCCTAGGAAACTCTAAACCTTTGCTTTGATGTCAACTTTGTTAGGACTCGAGCTGGGACCCCAAATCGAGACACAGAACCTAGAATCACGGATGACTCCAAGTCGACCTATGACATGAACATGAAAAATAAAGAACATAAATCAAAGAGGAATCTGATATTTAAACATGAATAAGAAGATGTCTGAATAACATAGAAATCATAAACAGAGTCATCACTCGACAAAGCTAAAAATTCTACATAATATCTGATAAGCCTCTACTACTATCTGATGAGATGATAAGACAACATCCCCAACTATCTCGATAAAGTATGAAACTGAATATAACATAATCAAACCCTAGACTAAATGTCCCCAAAAGATGAGAACTCACCAATGATGGGAACCGAGCTAAACTTCGGGAAGCTAGACTAACGGTGGAACTGAGTCTGATCTTCCGGACCTGTATCATGAAATGATACAACATAGAGTTTGATATAAGTACTTGGAATATATTTAGTATGCAAAGTAAGTAAAACATGTTGATTAACTGTTAACTGAAATCATGCATATAAACATAAATCACAAGATCTTGAGAGTAAGGACTGCATGCTGAAATCTAAATCTGAAACATGTTTAGTCATAAGCAGAATATCATATCTGAATAGAGTGACCCAAAGATAAAATAGAAATCATATGATTTTTCATAGCTGAAATCATATGTAAAAACTCATAAACTGATCATTAGGTCAAACCTTCTATAACACATAACATCATAAGTTATGAACATAAATAACTGAAATCATGAGGAACAATGGGAGACTCGTCATAACCGATACCATCATGATATAACTTACGTGATGCCCCAACTATTACACTTAAGTGGGCAGAGCCATCCAAAATCTTGTCAGGGCTAAGGGCGCTACCATGATATCAATATCAAGCTGAAGGCCCATATAGGGGCAGGAAAATTCACAAGGGAGGTCGCAATGTATATATAAACCTACATTGGCACGTAGTTCTAAGACTAGCCTACACAGTACTAGACATTACTCCCAAGAACATGCGAGGTACTTACCATCATTTTTCAATGAAGCTGAAAACATACCATAAGCTAAAAGTGGAAGTACAGACTCCAAAACCATATGGTAAGCTGATGTTATAGAACTGAGCTAAAATCACGAAAATATGCTTAACATGTGTGGGCGTGCCCAAAATCTTAAAATCATGCAGGCTTAAAATATACTTCATAAGTCAAAATCATAAATTTCTACATGAATAATTTACAAACATTCATGCATGCTAGATATCATCATACTTGAAATCATGAACCATAAACTTGACTTTTCATGAAACTTGCATAATTAGGCATAATATTCTAAAACTTGAAATCATGAATTTATAATCAATTTATGTTTAAATCTTCCCATGAATCGTAAAAAATTCTTTGGAACATGAAGGGAATTGACCCATAAACAAATCATAGGGAATTTCATAAAATTGGGTAAAACCCTATAAGATCATAAACTTGAATTAGAACTTGAATCCATGAATTTGAGGAGATATTTGGGCACAAGAGTGAAAGGAAACTATCATTTATAGCCCTACATACCTAGGTAAACTGATTCTGAACTTGTCTTTGAAAGCCTAAGAGAATTAGGGAAGAAATTGAGGGATTCAAGCTTCATCTTCAAAAGGAACTTCTAAACTTTGGATACATGGGAGTTCAATGAACTAGAATAGGTTAAACTCCCTTAATATACTTCTTTTAGATCTTAAAACGACCTAGTATAGGACTTAGGAGCTTAGAAATTACGAAAATGCCCTTACTGATTTCGCAGGAAAAACCTTACTGCTAGGTTAATGACTCACACCATAAGTCGTACCTTGAAACCACGACATATGGTTTCCTCTCATCGTTGCTACTATTTTTGCCTAACTCCTGAAGTTTCCATAGGCTAAACAATGAATCGTACCTTCCAACGATTGATCATGGAACCCATCCGTTGTTACTCTTTCCATCTCCTCTGTCCCCTTCCTACGGGTGCAAGCCACAACTCATTGTTCCATCAACGAGTCGTACCATGACTCATACCTTCCAACCCTGACGCTTTAAAAAAACCAATAACTCCATACCACGAATCTTTATAGGGACCTATAAGTCGTAGCATGACTCGTTGCTAGTAGGCCTTCTTTTACAAATACTGACTATGACTCATGACCACGAGTCGTTACCTCAACCAATAGGTCATACCTTGACTCATTGGTCTAAAACCTGAAAACTAGAGACTCACAATGACTTGACCTATGGCCCGTTACTCCTCACTATGACTCGTACAACGAGTTGTTCTAATAAAATTTTCACACTTTTTTTGCTAATCACATTTCCAAATCTCGAGTCTAGCCTTGAGGGCTTTTGGGGTATTACATATTGATAGGGCCAGATTCAGTTCATAAGCCTATGGAGAAGGTTCAACTTATTAGAGAAAGGCTGAAAATAGCTTAGTGTCATCAGAAATCGTATACGGATATTAGACGGAGGGAGCTTGAGTTTGAGGTTGATGATTGGGTCTTTCTGAAGGTGTCTCCCATGAGGGGAGTTATGAGGTTTAGAAAGAAAGGGAAGCTTAGTCCCCAATATGTTGGTCCTTATAGGATTCTGGGTAAGTTGGCAAGGTGGCATATGAGCTGGAGCTACCAACAGAGTTAGCTACGGTGCATCCAATTTTCCATGTATCTCTAATGAAAAAGTGCACCCGTGACCTTCCCTTAGTTGTTCCGGTGGAGAACATAGGTGTGAAGGATAGCCTTACCTATGAGGAGGTCCCGATTGAGATCCTTGATCGTCAGGTTCAGAAGTTGAGGAACAAGGAAGTAGCTTGAGTAAAGGTGTTGTGGAGAAATTAGCTTGTTGAGGGAGCTATGTAGGAAGCCGAAGCAGATATGATGGCTAAATACCCGCATCTTTTCTCTTTCGGCTCAGTTCCATCATGAGGTATCAGTTTTCTCCTTAATGCCCTATTTAGTTTCATGTCAAGTTCATGTCTCTAAGTTCCTTTCATGTCATTGCATGCATGTATGTTTGATGAATCCAATTCAGTCACGTATTCTAGTACGAGGTTAGTCACTCCGTCAATTTTCAGCTTTAATTGTCCAGTGTTGGGATTGCAGTTCCTTCCCTAGCTTTTTAGTGTGCTTAATCTATATTAGAGGATGAATGTTCAAAGGGGGAGATAATGTAACACCCGAAAAGTCCCTAAGATAAGACTGGGGGTTGAATTAGAGAAAATAGGGGAAATTGCACAGAGACACAAAATGACTCAAGGGACGAGCCGTTGTGGGAAATAATGACTTGTGGTATGCCTCATTGTAGGCCTTCAGTCGATCCCCCCAGTAACAATGAGCCTTGAATGACTTGTTGGAGGATCCATTGAGTGGATTCCAGTAAAGGGTCGGAGATGGTTCAGAGGCAACAAGCAGGTGCAATAACCCGTTGGGGCTAGTAACGACCCTTTGTGGGGATCCGTTGTCTGATGTTTGGAAGTAAGGAAGGCGACGCAGTGATCACTACGGAAGAAGTGACAGGTCATCGTTTCATATAACGTCTCATCCTTTCATATAACGACTCTTCCCGTCAATTACTGGTGAGGGAATCAATCGAGTACCCTAGATGCTCCAGGAAATGACAGATGATCTAACGAGTCATCGTATCCTATAATGACTCATTGGATGGGTCGTTGTGACAGGCAACGTCCATTTTCTAGGCTAATCATTAAGGTCATTTTTGTAATTTCTAAGATTCTAAGTCCTAAACTATGTCATTTTAAGCTTAAAAAAGAGTGCTTTAAGGGGAATATTCACCTAGAACTCTTGTTCTAATCCTATAAACCTAATTATAGGATCAAAATCCTTCAAGGCTCTTAAGAACAAGCTAGGGTTCTTCACTCTCATCCTCACTAATTCTCTTTGGGTTTCAAGCTAAGTCAAGAAACCAGTGGATCAAGGTATATGGGGTTTATCAATGAGGGTTTCTTCCATCCTCATGCCCCTTCTCCAATTGAAATCATGATCTCCCATTCCCTATGCACTAGTTTTGAAGTTCTAAGGCTTTATTGGGTATTGTTGAATTCCTCCATGATTCTCCTATAGGTTTAGGTATCTTGATCGAATTGATGATTTTATGATTAGGGTCTTGTATTCCAATCAAGTCTTCCATGAAATTCCAAGCATGATTATGAACTTCTAGGGTTAAATTCCCTTATATTGAAATCCCATGATTTTCTTAAGATATTAACTCTCAAGTTTTAAGTTATGTATTATGATCCTGATGTATGATTTTTACAAGAATCCTTCATGAATTTATGAATTTCAAGTATGATGACTTTTTCAAGTTTGCATAACTTTCACAAGTATCATGTTTACGATTATGGTTGACTCACGGGCCTCTTTCATGGCTAGTTCACATATTTCAAAAGCATGTTCATGTATCTTATGATTTTAACTAGCCCATGTATTTCAAGTATGTTTCATGGTTATTCTATGAGCCATGTGCATGTTTTGGGAGTAGTATCTAGCACCAAGTAGGTCGGGGGTCTTGGGAACCCAAGTCTCAAAACTACATGCCAACATAGAATTATACTCATGTTAACCCTACGGGGTCTCTTTATTGATCACACCATGTCATCGTCTCTTGCCTGAAAAGCTAGGGGCGGCTCTGCCCACTTGAGTGAGAAGTTGGGGCATCATGTAAGCTCTATCATGATGGTGTCGGTTATGACGAATCCTCTCATTGTCCCTCATGTTTTCAGTTACTTATGTATATATTATGATATTATGTTTTATAGTATATTTTACCTATTGATCAATTTATGAGTTTTCACGTATGATTCTAAGTATGGTACATTACATGATTTTCTATTTTTAAACCTTGGGTTATTATGTTCAGCTTATGATGAATAGCTCATGATTATGATTACTTCAAGAAAAAGATGTTTAGCATGTTGTCCTTACTCTCATGAACTCTTTATGTATTTTAAATAGCATGTTTTTACTCACCTCGCATACTCAATACATTTAAAGTACTGACCGCATATTCTATGCTATATCATTTCATGATATAGGTTCGGGCGATCAGACTCAGCCGCGCAATTAGTCCTGCTCCCTATCAGTTCAGCTTAGCTCTTTCTTGGTGAATCTTTATCTACCGAGGACATTATTTTTGCCATGTTATTTTGTCAGTTTAGTCCATATTTGGAGTTAGTTGGCGGCTTATCCCAGCATCTCATCATATAGTAGAGGCTTTTCAGACATAGATTAGTATGTTTAGCTTTGGTTCAGTGTTTTGACATTAACACTTTTATTTACATTTTATTATATTCATACTTGCGCATATTCATGTTTAAGTTTTAAGTTTTCTCTTTAATTTATGCTCTTGAGTTGCTATGCACATGACATGGGTTATCTTGGAACCAGTCGTGGTTTTAGGTACCGTGTCTCGGTCCGAGGTCCCAGCTTGGATCGTGAAAAAATTGGTATAAGAGCAAAGGTTTAGGTGTCCTGGGGTGTCTGAAAGCCGCGTTAATTAGAGCTTTTTTCACGGGTGTGAAGTGCACCACCTTTATGGGGATGAGGCTACAAGACGTTTTAGGAAATTTCCCTTCTTTTAGTTTTCTTACCTGTTCGAGACATCTCAAGAAAATATCAAAGAAACAAATATCTCTCAATTGACTTTTTTTTCTTTGTTGATCTCTCTTTTTTTCCTTTTTCTATTCAAATTACTATCTTTGGTTGGATCCTTTAGGGTTAATATTCAAACCTTACTAGTAACAACCCTTTAGAAGTAATACATAGAAAGAAAAAGAAATTTATCAACATCCAGACGAATTGAATTTGATGAGACAAGAAAAAGACCATTTTGTGTAACAAGAAAAAATTTTAAATTTCTCCCTCTTCTTGTTTTTTCCTCTTTGACATAGAAAATCAAGAATCAAAACAAATTTGAAGTTTTCTGAAGATACCTTATTTCTCAAGCAATAGAATTTTCTCTTTTCTCCTTTTTTTTTTGCTTTTTTTTCCATGTAGCTTACCTTTTAAGCTACTAGAATAAAATATAAAAAATTTCAACTTTTTTTTGCCTTTTTTTGGGGTCAAGAATCTCCCAAAATTACTGATACGCCCAAATACACCTCTTAATGAAGTATAAAGTGGCCGTTATAAAAGAAAAATAAAAGATATCTAACTAGACACAAGGAACTCAAATTCACAAACCCATTAGCACCTAGTTCTAGAAAGACCTCAAAAGAGATGATTTACCTTGCAACTCTTTTTTCTACACAATAAACAATCTATAGCTAGACAAAGTAACATATCAAATTTCAAGTCATGAAAATTCTTATACTCAAATTAAATATACCACTATTTATACTAAGTAAAGTAAAAGGGAAGACTATTACAAATATGCCCTTAATGAATAAGGGCCTTGTTTGGGTGCTCTTCTTTTTCCTAGAAATCAAGATTGACCAAATCACACACATAGCCACTTTCTTCCTTCTTTTGGCCATCTTATTCTCCTTCTTCCTTCCAAGCTATGAACCACACATGGAACCCCTTAGAAGTCCCCCATATGCATTCAAGCACCTTCCTTTTCATGAAAGGCCTTATAGAACTTGGAGCTCCGTTGCATGGCTCCTTGTGAAAGGTCTTGAAGGAACTTGTATTGCATCACTCTCCCTTTCATGAAAAGAGGTTTCTCACAAATTCAAGGGATCATCATCAAGTATCATCAAATGAGAAAGGTCACACAGATTAAATGTGTTGTGCACATGGTAATCCAGAGGGAGATCCACCTCGTAAGCATTATAATTCTCCCTTTCAAGCACTTCAAATGGACCATCTCCTATAGGCATAAAGCTTTGTATTCTTTTTGTTGGGAAACCTTTCCTTGCGGAAATGGACCCAAACCCAATCATGTGGTTCAAAGATAACTCTTTTGCCGCCCTTGTTGGCTTTCTTGGCTGTTTCTTGTTTTTCTTCTCAAGTTGGAGTCACACCTTCTCATGCAAGACTTTCATAGCCTCGAACCTTTTGTTACCATCTAAGTTAAAAATGATATCTTGAGACAAAGGGGTTAGATCAATGGGAGTTAGGCGTTAAAATCATAAACAACCTCAAATGGAGACATGATATGGAAAACAACAATTTAGTACTAAGTCAGGTGATGTTGGGTGTATTTACACACTTATTTACCATATTTTGCTCATACTTAGCTATGTTTTGAGAATAAGTAATGTGTGATTGTCTTGGTTTTATATGATATTTTTGAAAAATAGCTAACACACATGATTATATTTTGCAAAATGAAAAGTGACAGATTTTGACTTATTTGACCTTGAGACTCAAGTGTTGCTACATCAGACTTTAAAAGGGCAAGATCCAAGGCTTAAACAGAGGCTCGCATCGCACAGGAAAGACAATGCTCAAAGCCCTGCGTCGCGTAGGGTAGTACACTGCACCAAGATCTGCATCGCGGAGCCAGTTGCTGCATGAAGCCTCACATCATAGACTGTGACCTCCACGATGGGACACATGATGCACAACAGGGGTAGTCCAACTCAGGTCTTGCAAAGTCAAATCGTAGTCAAAGAAAGAGAAATGCAGACTTATTCTACTATCATAAATACCCTAAGGACATTTTGTTTTAGTAAGACACACATAGTTTTAGGTCGATTAACGCATATTCACGATTGTGAAACACATTATTCCATACCATTTTTGAGAGAAAGATCAAGTTCTTGTGATTCTATTTAGCTTTTCAAAATTTGTCAAATAATTTCATCTTATTTGTAAGTGATCATCATGACTTCTTATATATATATATATATATATATATATATATATATAGTGTTATTATTTCTTCAAAAATGAGCGGCTAAATTCTTTAGCTAGGGTTGTGAGAACCATGATAGATTAATGGACGTAGGTTAACAAAATAGTGATTCTTAAATGGTTAAATTGAGTGTATTGTTATTCTCTTTGTTTTAATTAGTTTTAGCATTTGCAAAAACATGCCTATATCATCCACTTTATTCAGCGGGCGTGGTTATTGGCAAGAACTTATTGAATCCATCGTTTGGGCTCATAATAAATTAAAAGTTGCTCCTGCTATGACCAAAGAGGTTGAAGTTAGGAAAATAGAATAACAATGAAAATTTGATGCTAACAACCCTCATCTAATTGACTTGAGCTCTAACCAAGGATAGTCAGTCAATGACATATGACGAGGGAAAAATATGAATACCTAGAGGCCATAGAGGATAGAGGATTTAGAGTGAAATTCGTCTATGTAGGTTGAGAGACATAGATGAATATAATTGTCAGTTTTGAATGAAATTCACTAGGATAGATCACTAATAAAATAAGACTACTACATTACGAAATTATGGGAAATACAGTCCTAGTTTATTCTTATATATTTTATACAAATAAAATCTTAGTTTAAGTTACTTCTTTTTATCACAACCCTATCCGAAATATTGACTATTGGTCAATTTACTCATTGTTAACGTATTATTTCTCCCCTATTCCCTGTGTGATCGACCCCAACCTAGTTGAGTTACTATATTTCATAGCAACCGCTTTATACTTCATTGCAAGGTGTAATTTGAGCGTGATTAAATTTTGGAGCTATTGTGGGGGGTACGGTTCAGAAATAGTTAATTAGTATTTAAATTCCTCTTGTAGTCTTTATTTTGTGATTTACTTTTTTTTGTTTGTTTTTTTTTCTATGTTTGTCATAGGAAAAACAACAAATCTAGTGGGGCAGGTTAAACCTCCCACTGGAGGAAGAGTTGATTAAGGCACAACGTGCAGAAGCTGTACGAGAAGTGGAGGAAGCAAATTAGCTGAAGAAGGTAGGAGGGATGGGACGTAGAATTGGCTACCGCTCTAGAAGAAAGGAATAGAAAAAACCCCCTCATCATCGAGGGAAAAATGCTATATGAAATGTGCTCTTTGAGGGGGAGTTTGATCTGGAAGAGGTTGGTTACACGGGTGCGATCGTTCCACTCCCACTACCAGCTAATGCTAAGTTTGATATTATAAGCACAATGATGCAACTGCTTAGCATGAAAGGGTTGTTCAATGGTTCATTTAGTGAAGATCCAAACCAGCACTTAATAAATTTCACTGGAATCTGCAATGCATTTGGCTATCAGGGGGTGACACAAGAGGCTATTAAGCTCAAGTTATTTCCTTTCTCCCTTGTGGGGAAAGCTACACTATGGTTGAATGAGCTTCCAGATGAGTCTATTACCTCCTGGGTAAAACTGACAACAACTTTCTTGGAGAGGTTTTCCCCACCCTCATGGATGATTTAGCTGAGGGATAAGATAAACAACTTTAGATGGCTACTAGGAGAAGCCTTGCATGAGGCATGGCTTATATTTAAAAAGAAGATGAAATAATGTCCAAATCACAAACTTCTAAAGGAAGTTCTGGAAGTCTTTTACAGGTCACTGAGTGCCACCATTAAAGCTGTAGCAAATGAGATTGCACATGGGTCTATGATGGCATATACTTTTGCTGAGGCTAGTGAAATACTGAATAGGATAACAAAGATCAACCAAGTATGGCAAACTAGAGAATCTGAAGCTGCCGCGATAAATTATTCTAGGGGAATATCAACAGTGCAGTGAAAGACAGAGGAAGAACATGACCAGGTATTGACCCATATCAGAACTCAACTAGACTTGATCACCAAGGACTTGATGATTATGGACACAGAAGGTGCAAGCAGTTAATGCTCAAGAGAAATTGCCTAGGTATGATGACTATTACTTGGAACTGGATGAGGAGGCTAATTTTGTCAATAACTAAGCATGGGATTTCTGGGCCAACACCAAAGGGTATGACCAAGACTCTTAGCATCAAGATTAGGGAAATCGAGTTTGGAACTATTATGGCAATAACAATTATAACTGGTCAGGGTCCAGAGATAGTGAGCAAGGTACATGGAAAAATTGGGATGGCCCAAAGAATGATAAGAATAGAGCTTATATGCTACCAAGGGCTAGATATCTGGCTTCTAATGACTCCAGCAGTGCAAGGATGAAAGATATAATGAGCAGAATGTTGAAAAATCTTGACTCTACTGAGGTTGGAATCACATAGATGCATGTAGAACTATCAAGTTTAAGTCAGATGGTAGACTCACACTCTACTTACATTAAGAAGTTGGAGCATCAGATGGGACAGGTCTCACCAACACTTAATTAGAGACTCATAGGTACTTTGCCAAGTGATACTTTCCCAAACCCTAAGAATGAGGGTCATTGCATGACCATTATTACTAGGAGGGGAAAGGTTCTAGATGAGGAGCTCAGCATAGAAAAGGGTGCTAAAATAGCAGGACAATTTGTTGAGCTATAGAGACCAAGCCCCAACACTGACAAGGGGAATAAGGAAGAAGGCTGATGTTGGGCGTATTTACGCACTTATTCACCATATTTTCCCATACTTAGCTATGTTTAAGAATAAATTATGTGTGTTTTCTTTAATTTTATATGATATTTAAGAAAAAGAGCTAACACACATGATTAGATATTTGTAGGGATAAAAGTGATGGATTTGGACTTATTTAAGGCTTAAAAGAGCAAGAATTGCCAAGACAAACTCAAAAAGAGCAAGTTCCACAACATTATGAAGGATGGCATTGTGTAGGCACGTCTGTGCAATGACCTGCACGATTTGCAGGCAGAACCATGGACGGGAGGGCGCGACACAGAGGCCAGTATGGTGCATCTAGCCGCACAACGAAGACCCATATATTCGACTCAAAACATGTAAAGTCTAATCCCAGTCCAAGTAGGAACAGATGCAAATTTATTCTATTACTATATATATCCCTCTTAGGATGTTTTCTCAGACACACAACTTAGATACAAATTAGATACCACTTAATTCTTGACTATTCTTGAGGAATTAATTATTGTAAGTGTGGAAAGCATTATTTCTCACAATTATTGGAGGAAAAACATCAGGTTCTTGTGATTCTATTTAGTCTTCATGATTTGTCAAAATATTTCATATTATTGTAAGTATTTCATCATGAATTCTTATAAATCTTATATTATTGTTTCTTCAAATATGAGAGGCTAATCTCTTTAGCTAGGGTTGTGGGAACCATGATGGATTAGCGGAAGTAGGCAAAGTAAAATAGTGATTCTTGAATGATGAATTGATTATATTGTTATTCTGTTCGTTTTAATTAGTTTTAGTAGTTGCAAATATTGAAACGTGTCTGTATCATTGATCACTCCCAAATTACACCTCGCAATAAAGTACAAAGCGATTGCTGACAAATATAGTAACCTAACTAGGTTGAAGTCGCTGACAAATATAGTAGACCAAAAATGGGTTACTATATTTGTAAGCAACCGCTTTATACTTCACTGCGAGGTGTAATTTGGGCGTGATCAAATTTTAGCATTGTTGCTGGGAAAAATTAGTCATTGGTAGGAGAGCAAGAGCTTGAAACAATATGAATGCTGGGTGTTTCACTTAGGATATCATTAAGACCTTGTAGAATTCACTCAAAGATGCATGAAAAGGTAGAAACACTTGGACTTTTGGAACTTGACTCCTATGCTTGAAAAGTTGAGCTTAATAATTGTGATATTTAATATGGATATATGTGTCTATGTAATCGTGATTGTCATTATTAAACTATTTGTTCCATTGTGTGCTTGAGATATTTTTGGGTATACTCCATGCTTGCAAATTGATGTCTAGAACTTGCCCAATATGTGTGCAAAGAGAAATGAGAATGTTGGATCTAAGAAGTGATATAGACATATCTTTGGTAGCCTATTTATATCCCGATTTTACCTATCTTGATGTGAATATCCTAGTTAGCCATTTTGAGCCTTAGGCTATTCTTTTGATAGCCATATTACAAGCTTAATCCCTTTTGTTCTATCAACTTTTGTTTGATTCAAATGACTCCTAGAGCACTTTAATTAAAAATTTTGCATAAAAGGAGCACAAGTAAGGAAAAAGGGAAAAATTTAAAGTGTGGAAAGTAGAAGAAAAGAGAAGGGTGAAAATGCAAAACAAGAAGGTGATGCTAGTGGGGAAAGAAAAAAAGTTTGAAAAATAAATGAATAAACAACAATGAAAAGAAAGAAAAGAAAAGAGAAAGTGAATAAGCTTAATGTCAAGTATTCCCTACGAGTCACCTAAGTTGTAAACTGAAAACAAAAGGGAGGTATAAGAAGAAAAATGGAGAGATTGAAGATTGTGCGAAAAAGTGAAAAAGTTCTGGAGTATTAAAGTGCTTAAGGAGATTAGTCACTATCTTGGCCAAATAGTCCTACCCGCCGCTTAGCCTACATTACAACCATTTTAAGTCCTAATTGATCCTAAATTCAATGTTCTATATTAGTGGAGTATTTATACTAAGGACAAACATATGAGTCGTCTTTTGCATGCATGTTGAGTTCTTTACGAGAGTGGGTGATAATTTTCTATATATACCCAAGTTAAAATTATTATATATCATATGAGTGAAAGGGAATCTCTCCAAATAGTGAGAGGTACATAATAGTAAGATTTTGATGTATGTTTGGCTACTAAATTACATGTGTTCATGTTGGCCCAAATATATCTTGTTGAGTTAGTCCTAGAAGCTAAGTGATTTCAATTTGTGACCTTTGAAAGTTGATCTTTTATGCATATTGAGTAGATTATGACTGAACTACTGAAAAAGAATCTTAACCGAAAGCTATTTGTAAGCAAATAACCAAATACTTTTATAATTAAAGAACATTGATAAGATACTGAATTTCAATCAAACACCGAAACTCGAGCTGAAACTAATATACTCCATCTGTATGCCTTCTAAAGAAACTGATGAGTTGCAAGGACAAACCCCTAGCTAACTCTAAAGTCTGAAAACTGAAACAATCTACGGAAATAGAAAGAACTACTCCGGCCCTTGGGGGATGAGGATTCACCACTGGAATACTGCTGGATTAGGTCTAACGGAGACTAACAACGCTGCTGAGCTTGAGTGCCTGAGCCTATATCATAAGACGATATAGCATAGGGAGTATGCATCAGTACTTTGCATGTATTTGAGTATGTGAAGTTATGCAATTTTAAACATAATCACATTGATAAGAAAATATAAGTAAAACCACTGAAATTAATATGGAATGACCCCATTGAAAATCACAAATACTATAAAGTTTGAAGTAAAAAAATACTGTAAAGCTAGTAAAAACTGATTAAAGGTCATAAACGTATTCTGAGATTTGGGACTGGACTGTACAGTGTTGTGGGAGTACCTATTAACCAACATGTAACCACGTGAGCAGGCGTGTAATTTGATGTATACGCCCCATTGATAGGACCCAATATACCTTGCCATGGTATAAAGGCATGGATGTGTGATCACTAAACTGATGTCTATTCAGTCTAAAGACCTACGGTGGCATGTAGTTCTGGGAACCTGGGTCTTCTGGAACCCCGATCCACTTGATGCTAAGTACTACTCCCAACTAAATTTATAAGTATAACTGACTGAATTGATTAGCTCAAAACTGATGTTCTAAGGCTAACCCAGAACTACTTTTCTGGAAGTGTACTAAGAGCCTAAAGAATCTGATAACTAAGATTATTGAAAATACTAGTAGACTGATAAAGTTATGAACTGATAATTTGAAATTTATCAAAATATACTAGACATACCCATAATCTAAAAATACTAACTTTAACTATAACATACATGAAGAATATTATATTCAGACAATAACCCCTGTACAAGTAGCAATTTAGACTAGCCTTTAACTCATGCATAATTCAACTGAAAAATCATGCTAAACTAGGGCTAGAAAATAATACATATGATTGAAGCTACACATGAGTATCACATAATACTAGTCATAGAAAACTGGAAGAATTATTAAAATGAAAGAGAAATCATAAACAGAGATCCTAACTCATGACTTCTATACGGATGAAATGGTGAGAGTTTCTAAAAATACTTTGGGGAACAAGGGTGAAAGGAGTACCCTTGCTAAATCCCCACATACCTGCTAGAGAATTCCCTGAGAAGAAGCTCGAGTTTTATGAGAAGAAGCAGGAGCCCTAGTTTTTATCTGTAACATCCCGAAACTTTCCTAGACCAATTTCAAACGTTACATGAAAAAAAACCCAGAGGAACATCAGAAATTTTTCGATATCAAACGACCCACACAACGGACTATTGTAGAGGGCCATGGGTTGCAGCAGGTCCTTACAGGGGGAAACAACAAGACATAGGACGACCCATTGAATCAGACAACGAGCCGTCCTGTCGTCTGTTGAATCCTGAGTTCAGAGGATTACCAAGCCTTTCCTATGACAACAAGAGGGAACAATGGACCATTACCTCTACCAATAATCCATTGTTACCACCCGTCATCTAGTTCTAGAGCCCAGCAGTGTGGACCACGAGTGGATACAACGACCTGTTGGTTCTTCCAATGAGTCGTTGTGATGACTCGTTATCTCCAGGCCCAGTTTCCTTACCTTTCCAATGGGACGTATCGATGGCCCGTTGTTGCTTCTAATGGACCGTTTACCGAACCATGGATCACCCTCGTGAATGTAGTTTCTAAACCCAGAGACTACGTCTAGCTTTAACGGACCGTTGTTCTTACTAACGACCCATTTTGAGGCCCGTTGGTTCCTATCGGCTAGATTCTAGTTTTAGTTCCTAGGGTTACTTTTGTAATTTCCCACCTTTTTAATCCCTAAATTATGTCATTTTGGGTTCGTATAAGGGGAAGTTAAAGGGTTAGAATGAAATTTTTATTCATTCCTCTCAATTTCCCTGAAGAACAGACTCTGACAGAAAGTACAGAGAAGGAGCAAGGGTTTGATTTTTCTTCTCAGTTCTTCTCAGGGATTTTCACCAGGGTTTCTTCAAGATGATAAGCCTGGAGATGTCCATCTTGTTGATGAGCATGGAAGTCCTGCACTCCTTAACCACCAAGTTCGAGACCCCATTTACAAATTTGATCATGCAAGCCCTTGACTCAACAATAATTTTCGGAGAAGACCTCAACAATTGAGTGAACATTAATACGTACTCTTGCATTGTCATGTCGTTCTGCCTTAGGTTGACAAATTCCGCAGCCTTCGCTTCCCTCAACTCACGGGGAAAGAATCTATCCAGAAACATACTCACAAACTCGTCCCACTTCACTAGACCTGTACTATCCCACCTTCCTTCTTTCCACTGCTTATTGCATATCTGAGCCACTCCTTTCAACTGATAAACAACCAAATTTTCACTTTTGACAGAGGTAATACCCATGATTTGGGTGATCTTCTAAACCTCATCAATGAACTCCTGTGGGTCCTTATATAACTTAGACCCATGATACGCTGGGGGATTCATTCGAGTAAAGTCTCGAACTCTGATAGTAGCTGTAGACCCATGGCATTGGCAGGTAAGACGACCTGCTGGTTAACTTGGTTGGTCACCACTTGAGCTATCATCTAAATAGTAGTTTGGAATTCCATATGTAACACCTGATCGTTTTGAGGGGTTTTTGGAGCTGGTGGGGCTGGTTCGTTAACATTACCATTCCTCCTCCTGTTTCCTCTTTTGGGAGGCATTATCAACTGAAAAGGGTAGAGCACGAGTTAGAAGGATATCTTTAGAGATTCATATTCTACACACGATAAGAGTCATGAAGAAAGGGAATTTTCCTAAAACGCCTTATAGTCTCCCCCTCATAAGTATGGCGCGCTTCATACCCATGAAAAGAGGACTCTAATTGACGCGACTTTAAGACATCCTAGGTCACCCTAAACCTAATGCTATGATACCAAGTTTGTCATGACTTGAGTATACACCCAGGACGCTACATGATGCTTAGAAAAATGAATGGTTCCAAGCTAACCCATGACTTAGCATAACTCAATTATGACTGAACTACTGAAAAAGAATCTTAAAAGGAAGCTGTATGTAAAAAATTAACCAAAAACTTTTATAATTAAAGAACATCTGATAAGATACTGAATTTCAATCAAACACTGAACTCGAGCTCAAACTTGCTTTCTAAAAGAAATTGAGGAGTTGTTGGGACAAGCTCCCTAGCTAACTCTAAGTTTGAAAACTGAAACAATCTATAGCAAAAGAAAGAACTTCTCTGGCCATATGGGGATGAGGACTCACCACTGGAATACTGTTGGATTGGGTTTGACGGAGACTAACTATGCTGCTGAGCCTATATCATAAGACGATATAGCATAGAGAGTATGCGTTAGTACATTGAATATAATATGTATGTGAAGTTATGCAATTTAAAACATAATCACACTAATAAGAAAATATAAGTAAAACCACTAAAATTAATATGGAATGACCATATCGGAAATCACAAATACTTAACAGTCTGGAATAAGAAAATACTGTAAAGCTAGTAAAAACTGATTAAAGGTCATAAATATATTTTGAGATCTTGGACTGGACTGTACTGTGCTGTGGAAGTTCCTATTTAACTAACATATAACCACGTGAGCTAAATGTTGAGTTTGATATATATGCCTGTAACACCCTAAAACTTTCCTAGAACAAACTCAGATCTAACAAGAAAAAATCCAGAAGAACCAAAAGAAAAAATTCCTCAGAATGACTGAGACAATGATTCGTGGTCATCTCCAAAGACTTGTTATGTCAGTCGGAGTCACCCCTACTTGGTCCTTCGGGAACCCAAGGGACATAGAACGACCCATTGTGAGAAACAATGAGTAATCCTGTCACTTGTTGGTTCCCCAGTTTAGAACTCCTTTTCCAGCACCCAATGACTCAACCAATGAGTTATCATTTGATACAATGACTCATGGTGTGATTCATTGGTTGAGAGTCCAAAAAACCCTCTTCAGTGACAACGAGCGGTAGCAACGACCCGTTGTACCACACAATGAGTCGTTGTGACCACCCGTCATGTCAAGCCAGGGATTTTTATAAATTTTCTAGTGAAGGTAATGACTGGACACAACGACCTGTTGGGTCCACCAACGAGTCCTTGTGTTGCTTGTTGTCAGGCCTCTCAGTTTTCTCATCCAATGACCATGGGAGGAACCAATGACCCATTGGTTCATCCAACAAGTCATGGTATCTCCCGTTGCCAAATACAGTGAGCCCAAAACCCAGGCAGTAGGACCAATGACTGGTCCAATGAGTCGTGGTCTTAACAATGACTCGTTGAGTGACTCGTTGGTCCCCTGTTGGGCAGTTTTTCTAAATTTTATTTCAAGGTTATTTTTGTAACTTTCTAGCCTTTTTATCTTAAAACCCTGTCATTTTGGGATCGTTTAGGATGGAGTTAAAGGGGTACAACGACATTCCCCCTTCACTTTCACTCATTCCCTCAAGTCTAACGCGTAGAAATAGTCCGGAAGCACAGAGCAGAGCTAGGGTATTCGGCTAATTCTTCTCAGAATTGTCTCAAGGATTTCCATAGAAATTCTTCACTAGGTATGTGGAAATTTGATAAGGGAATTTTTTCCCCTTGTGTCCCCAAAATCCTTCTCTAATTCTTCTATCAGTTACAGTCCTGTGGAAATCAAAATGTAGAAAGTTTTTAGACAAAATTCATTAAGATTTCAAGTGGAATATTATTCAAAATATTAGCTCCTTAATTATTCCTAATTTCTAGAAATTTGGGAACTAGCATCTAGTAGAATGATTTAACCCTAGTTTCTTAGTTCAGTGAATTAGAATCTTGCATGTTGGATTAGTTTTCCCTGTGGCTTGATTCTTTCAGTTTTGAGATTCCCACATTGTTAGTGTATGTTGAAATCTCAGTCAGATGCATGTTAGTGCAGTCTCAGTTAGATTATTATCAAACTCAAAAAAATTCGGAAATGTTAGCTGATCAGTTTGACTATAATCTTTTCTTGAGGTGTTAGTAGTGCCTCCAAGTTATCAGTTATTAGACTCAGATATCAGATTTTAGTGGTTCTTTAGGTGGTTATGACACTTCTAGATAAGCAACTCTGACCAGTCTTAGAACCCCCAGCTTCAGACTTCAGTTTGTTCTTTAGACGGTTACGATGCTTCCAAATAAGCATCTCTAGCCAATCTTAGAATACTATTTACATAATTCAATCCGATAAGACTCTTAGGTACTTAGAAATAGGTATCCCTGACTTAGTCTTGGGCTAGCAGTTTCGAGCTATCAGCTTAGCAATTAGTCTAGGACTATCCAATGGGAGTAGGACTTTGCACCGAGTGGATCGGGGTTCCAGCGCACCCAGGTTCCCAAAACTACGTTGCCACCGTAGGTTTTTTATTGTCCTTATGGCCCAAGAATTGTGATCACCCAGTTCATGCCTTTATACCCTATCAAGGTATATTAGGTCCTACTGATGGGGTGTATACATCGGACTCCACGTCTAGCTCACGTGGTTATATGTCGGTTATAGACTCTTCCACTAGTCAATTCGGTCTCAGATGAGCTCATCTCAGAATAGTTTTAGTTTACTCAGTTCAAATCAGTTCAATACAGTTAGTGTAGATTCAATATCATAGATTCAGGGCATGTCTATAACCATCAAACAAGGTCATTTTGACCATTTCAGTATATTTTAGTTTATTTAGTTTCAGCATTTTAGTTGGTCATTGCATGTCATTAGAGTTTAATTATTTATTCCTTATGTTATATTTTCTCCCACTTACTCTGTACATTCACAGTACTGACTCATACCTTCTATGTTGTATCATATTATGATACAGCTTCAGGTTCCCAATCTCAACACCATTAGCAGATATTCTCCCAGTGATATCAGCTGTACCAATGGTGAGTCCTCATCCTTCGAGGACAATGTTCATTTTCTTCAGTTATTTTTATACAGTTAGACTTTAGAGTTAGCTGGGGGCTTGTCCTAGTAACTCATCAGATATAGATAGCTTCTAGACATAGATTCAGACTTTTAGATTTTCATAAGATGTAAAAGCTTTTATTATTCAGTTTTTCATTAATGGTTAATTTCTTTAAGCTTTCGCTATGTTTTTCTCAGATTACCAGTGTTAGGATAGACCATGGGTTGAGTTAGGGTTACTTGTGACTCTAAGTATCATTTCTCGTCCAGGGTATAGACTTCGGTCTTGAAAAACTTGGTATCAGAGCACTAGGTTTTGAGTATCCTAGGATGTTCGAAAGTCGCGTCATGTAGAGTCCTTTTCATGGGTGTCAAGCACGCAACACTTATGATGGGGAGGCTATGAGACGTTATTAGGAAAACTCCTTTTTGTTCATACTCTTTATTGTGCGAAGTTCAATTCCAAAAACCTTCTCCTAACTCGTGCTCCATTTCATTTTAGTGAAATCATGTCTCCAAAATGCGGTAACGGAAGAAGGGCCGGCAACGCTAACCGACCTGCTCCACCAGCTCCAGCATCCCCTCAGGACGACCAAGTGTCCTCAGCAGAGTTCAAAGTGGCAATCTAGCTGCTGGCACAGATAGTCATGAACCAGGTGAACCAGCAAGTGGTTCCGGTCAACACAAATGGGTCCGCAGCAACTGCCCCAGTTTGGGACTTCACTCGAATGAACCCTCCAACCTTTCATGGATCTAAGGTGGCGAGAGGACCCACAGGAGTTCGTGGATGAGATTCGAAAGATCACCCGCATCAAGGGTGTTAGCTCCATTGAGAGTGCTAACCCGACTGCCTACCAGCTGAAAGGGGTAGCCTAGATCTGGTACGATAAGTGGAAAGAAGGGAGACTAGTGAGAGCGGAACCGGTGGAGTGGGAGGAGTTCGCAACAGCCTTCCTAGACAGATTCTTCCCACAGGAGCTCAGGGAGGCTAAGGTGGCAGAATTTATGAATTTGAAACAGGGTAATAGAACAGTTGAAGAGTATGCGCTGGAGTTCAAGCGGTTGTCAAAATATGCTCCGGAGATGGTAGCCGAGCCAAGGGATCACATACTAAAGTTCGTTAATGGAGTATTGAACTTGGTCCTTAAGGAGTGCAGGACTACAATGCTCATTATGGTTTATTGACCTCTCCAGCCTCATCGTTCATGCTTAGTAGAATGAGGTAAAAAAGCTAAAAGACTTGGAGCGGGAGAATAAGCGGGCGAGGACTGGACAATCAAATTATGGCCACCATAGTTCTAGTGGTAGTAGACGCCCACAACAGTAGCAGCAACAACTGATGTAATGCCCTGAAAACTCAAAGACTAGATCTGGGACTTAAATCAGAGAAAACTAGAAAATCTACACTAGGTCATAGAATGAGTCATTCTGTGACTCGTGGGAAGTGACCACGAGTCGTTAAGTGACTCGTGGTGAGGCCTGGGAGCTTAATGTGAAATTTGGTGTATTGGTGACCGCGGGTGTGACCACGAGGCATGGTCATCCCCTACGATTCGTGATCTGACCCATGGTCAAGAATTATATAAAATCGAGAAAGGATAGGTAGTGTAACTAATGACTTGTCACCACGAGTCATGGTCCATGCCATGATTCGTTAGGTAAATTGTGGTTAGGACTTGGACAAGAGTTAGAGGAGGTTGACGGTGTACCCAACGGGTCCTCGCCAATACTCATTTGGGACACCACGAGTTAAGGTGTCACCCGTGGGGATTCTCGGGATATTTAGGCAGTGTAGTCCATGAGAGGAGACCACGAGTCGTGGTCACTAACCATGACTCGTTAGGTCCCTTGATGTGACCATCAGTTGTTTCCAGGTAGTGCACCTCACGAGTATGACCACGAGCCATTTTCACTGACCACGACCTGTTAGGTCTCCCGTGAGAACTGACGATCAGTTTTTCCTTTGAGTTTTCAAGGGTCTTTCAGTAATTTTCTACCCTTCTAGACTCTAAAATACATCGTTTTATTCATATTTTCAGACTTATTAGAGGGGTTAAATGGTTTCTTTCCTTATTCCCCACTCAGACCTTCAAAAAACAAATCGTAAAATTCTCTCAGGAACTCTCAAACCAAGAACTAGGGCAGTCTACTTCTCCTTAGATTCTCAAGAAATTCTTTGGGCTTCTTCACCAGGTATATGGGAATTCAACAAGGGAATAATTATTTCCTTGTTTCCCTAAATTCCTCCCCAGTTTTCTCTATCAGTTCTAGCCCTAAAATTATCGAATGCTAAGAAATTCTTAACCAGTCTTCGTCTTATTCATATGGAATGTTATTTAATGTTAGTTATAGACATTTTCCACCAGTTTGTGATTGAAATGATGTTTATTCTTATGAAGTGAAATTTACCCCTATTTCTTGAACTAGAAAATCTTGAATTTTGTAATAGTGTTTGAATATTGTAAATTTGCTTGATTGTATCAGTGTAGGGAACTCCCATGTTGTTAGTAGCATTGAATATCAATCATATTATTATCAGTTTAGTTTTAGTAAGAATGCTAGAATTCTCAGTGTTAATCAAAAAATGTCAGCTGAGTGGTTTGACTATAGAAATTTCCGACGTATCAGTAGTACCTCCTAGTTATCAGAATCAGATTCAGAACTTAGCTTTTATTAGTCCAATAGGCGGTCATGACACTTTAGATAAACAAATCTAACTATCTTTAGGACCCCAGATTCAAATTTTTGTTTGTTCTTTAGACGGTGACGACGCTTCCAGATAAGCAACTCTGACCAGTCTTAGAACCCAGTCCCATAATTTGGTTCGATAAGACTCTCATGGTGCTTTCAGATATGTATCCTTGAATAGTATTGGACCCCAGTTTAAAGATATTAGCTTAGTATTCAGTTTAGGACTATCCAGTGGGAGTAGGACTTAGCACCGAGTGGATCGGGGTTCCAGCGTACCCAAGTTCCCGGAACTACGTTGCTAACGTAGGTTACAACATTTATTGGCCTGATTGGACCCAGACTCTTGTGATCACCCAGTTTATGCCTTAATACCCTGGCAAGGTATATTAGGTCCTACCGATGGGGTGTATACATCGGACTCCACAGCTAGCTCACGTGGTTATATGTCGGTTAGAGACTCTCCCACTAGTCAGTTCAGTCCAATTTCAGATTAGTTCAGATCAGTATTCCAAATGTAGAACATGTTTTGACCGTCAGATAGGGTCTATTTGAAGATCTCTGTTATGTCAGTCATTTAGTTCAGTAGCTTTAGTTGGTCATTGCATGTCATTTCAGTTTAGCATTTTTATTCCATTGTGTTATGTTTCTCTCACCTACTTAGTATATTCAAAGTACTAACGCATACTTTTATGTTGTATCATTTTATGATACAACTGCAGGATCTCAGTCTCAGCCTCGCTAGCCGATCACCCACCGAAGACTTCAACTAGTCTAGTTGGTGAGTCCTCATTCTCTGAGGATGGAGATTTATTGATTAACTTATATTTTCCTTCCTTTTTATTTAGATTTGGAGTTAGCTGGGGGCTTGTCCCAGAAACTCATTAGTCATAGTGGCTTTCAGACGTAAATTGGTTTTTCAAACTTGTAGCTTTGTTCTAATATGTTCAAATATTATGAACCAGTTTTAGTTCTTTCAAGTATTTATATTTTTCTTTAAAGTTCCTCTAAATAAACTTATATGTTACTCAGAACGCCAGTGTATGATAGACCGGTGGTTGACTTGGGGTTACTTGTGACTCCAATTACCGTGTTCCGTCCAGGGTGTAAACTCGGGGCGTGACAGCAGAAGGTTCCAACACCCACTTCAGCCAACGCCCCTACTTCTCGATCCGGCAAGGATTGGAGGGGTGGAGTGTCTGACTCATATTCCTAGAGTAACAGTGCCAGCAACTGCTACCTAGCTTGCCTTAAGTTTGGAAAGAACCATATAGGGGAATGCCTTCATGGCCGAGAGGGTTGCTTTGGGTGTGGTCAGCTAGGTTATCGGCGCAAAGAATGCCCGTAAGCAGGACGAGGGAGATCAAAGTGCACCACTTCAGCAGCTCCAGCAGGCTGCCAAGTTCGGCAGACCAACTCTTCAGGTACGGATGGCGGTCAATGCCAAAACCATTTTTATGCTTTGTCCTCTCGTCAGGATCAGGAGAGCTCACTTGATTTGGTCACAGGTATGTTACGTCTTTTCCATCTAGATGTTTATGGCCTACTAGATCTAGGGGCTGCACTATTGTTCGTGACTCCCTGTCCAGTTTGATATTAGTCCAGAAGTCCTCTCAGAACCATTCTCAGTCTCTACCCCAGTTGGTGAGTCAGTTTGAGCCGGCCGAGTGTACAGAAACTGCCTAGTCTCAATCTTGAATAAGGTCATTCCAGCTGATCTCGTAGAGTTAGACATGGTCGATTTCGATCTCATTCTTGGCATAGATTGGTTACATTTCGGTTATGCCTCAGTCGACTCTAGAACTAAAGTCGTCAGATTTTAGTTCCCTAATGAGACAGTTTTAGATGGATGGATAGTAGTTCAGCGCCTAAGGGTCGGTTTATTTCCTAACTTAAGGCTAGAAAGCTTATTTCTAAAGGGTGTATTTATCATCTAGTTTGGGTCAAAGATTACAACTCTGAGACCCCGACTATTCAGTCAGTTCCAGTTGTCAGCGAGTTCCCTAATGTGTTTCCCGAGGATCTTCCCGGAGTCCATCCTGAGCGGGAAATAGACTTCGGCATAGACCTTCTTCCAGACACTCATCCCATCTCCATTCCTCCTAACATAATGGCTCTAGCTGAGCTTAAGGAGCAGCTAAAAGACCTCCTTGATAAAGGTTTTATCAGGCCCAACATCTCTCCATGGGGTGCTCCAGTATTATTCATGCGAAAGAAAGACGATACCCTCAAAATGTGTATTGACTACCATCAGTTGAATAAGGTCACAATTAAGAAAAGGTATCCCCTACCCAGGATTAATAACTTATTCGATCAGCTTTAGGGAGTCAGTTGTTTCTCCAAGGTAGATATCAGGTTGGGGTATCATCAGCTAAGAGTCAGAGAATGTGACATACCAAAAATAGTTTTCAAAACTCGGTATGGTCACTATGAATTCGTGGTTATATCCTTCAAACTAACTAATGCCCCGCAACTTTCATGGACCTGATGAATAGAGTTTTCAAGCCATATATAGACATGTTCATCATTGTATTTATTGATGATATTCTGGTCTACTCCAGGAGTGAGGAAGAACATGCTAACCATCTGAGGATAGTGCTACAGATGCTCCGAGACCGCCAGTTGTTCTCTAAGTTCAGAAAATGTGAATTCTTGTTGAAGTCTGTGACTTTCATTGGTCACGTGGTCTCGGGTGAGGGTATTTAGGTAGATCCTCAAAATAGCAACGGTGAAAAACTGGCCAAGACCTACTTCCCCAACTAAAATTAGAAGTTTCTTGGGCCTAGCCAGCTATTACTGACGTTTTGTGGAAGGTTTTTCCTCTATTGCATCTCCACTGACTAGGTTGACTCAGAAAAAGGTGAAATTTTAGTGGTCATATGCGTGTGTGAAGAGTTCCAGGAGTTGAAGACTCGACTCACTATTGCTCCGGTGTTAACTTTCCCGGAAGGAATAGATGGGCTCGTAGTGTATTGTGACGCTTTGTGAGTTGGACTTGGTTGCGTTCTGATGCAGCGGGGCAAGATGATAGGTTACGCCTCCAGACAGCTCACGATTCATGATAAGAACTATCTGAATCATGACCTTGAGTTGGCAGTAGTGGTGTTTGCGTTGAAAATATGGAGGCATTACCTGTACGACGCTGTTTTCACCGATCACAAGAGCCTTCAGTAAGTGTTCAATTAGAAAGATTTAAATCTTCATCAAAGAAGGTGGTTGGAGCTATTGAAGGATTACGACATGAGTGTGTTGTACCACCTGGGCAAAGCAAATGTGGTGGCTGATACCCTAAGAAGGATGTTTATAGGGAGCATGGCTTATGTTGAAGAGAGCAAAAAGGAACTGGCAAAGGATATTTATAGGTTAGCTCGGTGGGAGTGCACTTGGTTAACTCAGCTGAGGGCGGAGTAGTAGTGCAGAGTGGATCAAATTTCTCATTAGTCATTGAAGTTAAGTCAATGCAGGATAAAGATCCCATACTACTTAAGCTAAAGGAAACAATTATCATAAAAGAAGTGGAGGCTTTCTCCCAAGGGGGAGATGGTGTACTCCGTTACCAGGGTAGACTATGTGTGCCGGATGTGGGTGACCTGAGACAGCAGATACTGGCTGAAGAACACAGTTGGAGATATTCTACCCACCCAAGAGCTACTAAGATGTATCATGATCTATGGGATAATTACTTGTGGAACGACATGAAAAGGACATAGTAGAATTTGTGGGTAAGTGCCCGAACTGCCAGCAGGTTAAGGTAGAACATCAGAGACTGGGAGGTATGACTCAGGATATCAGCATACCCATATGGAAGTGGGAAGAAGTGAATATGCACTTTATTACAGGTCTACCTCGTACTCGTCGGCAGCATGACTCAATCTAGGTGATAGTAGACCGGATGACCAAGTCAGCACACTTCCTCCCAGTTAAAACTACACACTCAGCTGAGTATTATGCTAGGCTATATATCTGGGAGTTGGTCGGACTGCATGGGGTGCCCTTATCCATTATTTCAGATAGAGGTACCCAGTTCACCTCATATTTTTGAAAGTCATTTCAGAAAGGACTCGGTATCCAGGTCAAGCTCTGCATAGATTTTCACCCGCAGACAGATGGACAAGATGAGCTGACTATCCAGACCTTGGAAGATATGCTGAGAGCGTGTGTGATCGATTTCAAGGGCATTTGGGATGATCACCTACCTCTCATCGAGTTTGCGTACAACAATAGCTACCACTCCAGTATCCGGATGGCCCCCTTTGAGGCATTATATGGTAGGAGGTGTAGATCTCCTATAGGGTGGTTTGAGGTTGGTGAAGCTATCCTGATAGGGCCAGACTCAGTTCATGAAGCTATGCAGAAGGTGCAACTTATCAGGGACAGGTTGAAAATAGCGCCAAAGCTGACAGAAATCCTATGCTGATGTGTAGAGAAGAGAGTTAGAATTTGCAGTGGATGATTGGGTTTATCTGAAAATTTCACCCATGAAAGGGGTGATGAGATTTTGGAAGAAAGGAAAACTTAGTACAAGATATGTGGGACTGTTACGCCCTATAAAAGTTACTGATTATTAAGTGTACACATGGATTTGTGACGAGTAAGAAGAGCTTGACGCTTATGGAAAAAGCCTAAGGAGTAGGGTCGGGCGAGACTAGGCCGTGAGGGACCAGCACAACGTGCTAGGCTTGCTGCCTCAATGGGAGGCGCGAGGTGTGAGGCGCCAGGATGGCATACTCAAAAGGAGGCACGAGGTGCTAGGATGACAACCTCAATGGGAGGCGCGAGGCACCAGGATGACAGCTACAATGAGAGGCACGAGGCGCCAAGGTGGCAGCCTCAATGGGAGGCGCGAGGCACACCACTGCCACCACCCAACATGTATATATAAAGCCTCCTCAATTGATTAAATCATTTCCCCATCCTTTTTTCGACCAAAGGGAGGATTATATGAAGATTTCAATTGATTTTCATCCGGTTACGCTATCAAACGCCGTCCAAATTCAAATTAACTTCGGGTATCAAAGTTTTTGCCCGCAGGCAGCATTATTACGGAGTTTTTTTCGTAAAATTCGTCCGGGAATCGTAACTCCGTCGAGCCAAAGTTGTCAACATTGCTCCAAACTGATTTCTATATGATCACAGGCTTTAAGTAAGCATTTCTCCCTTCTGAACTCTCTGGGAATAATAAGTTTTCAGCCGTATTTTACGTATATGAATTATGGTTGCTATTAGTGTCAAAAGTTATCGTTTTTCACCGAGTTTGGTATTGAAATAATCTCTTTCTCCTAGTATAATGGTTACAGCTAAAAAGAGTTGACGAATCCAAGTGAAACTCATCGGTTATTCGGGAAACGACAGCAAAGGTATGTAAGGCTTAACCCTTGGCAAGTTAATCTAGTCGTACAGTGTTACGACTTATGTTCTCGAGTTGAAATAATGATCCCATATGTTGTAGATAGTCGCTATTAGTAAATTGTGATTAGACATGTTGTAATTAACTGTCGTTAGTATATAAAGGTCAGATATGCTTGGATTAGCTGCTATCAGTAGACTATGGTTATATAAGTTCTGGTTAGCTACTATAAAATGTATATAGCTTATACCGCAGTATCTATCATCGAGAAAGAGCATGTTAAGTGTGTCACACGCTAGGAGCGTCACAGAAATTCCTTTGTTCTTCAGTTCAGTGTGTTAGTAGAATTAGACGTTTTATTGTCAGTCCTAGACCTAGAAGCTTGTAGACAGTTATTGGGGCTGAGATAGAAAATTGAATAGCATAGGCGCAGCTAGGTGATATAATAATCAATACGGCGCCTGTATTGTCAGTAGAGCTTGCCTAGAGACCATTGGCGTATCTTGATGCCTCCAGGACCAGAATTATGTGAGTATGGCCGTACCCCAGAGTCAGTGGCACCGGAGTTGCCTGGAGAGTTGAAGGTCAGTCCGCCACATAGTGTCTATTGCCAGTGACAGATAGTTTTAGTCGACTTGGTGCTTATCGCACAAATCACTCAGGGCACCACCTTAGTTGTATCAGCCTGATACAGCAGTAGATACCCTAAGTGGGGGAAGTTTTGTTAGTAGCTAGATACGGGGCCAACACCCCAACTTACTCTTGTTAGATATCCAGGTACAGGTTGCTGGGAACGGCTAAGTCCAGATAAACACACCTACGAAGTTAGGAATCACCCGAAGAAGGCATATGAAATCTGAACAAACTCAGTTAGCGTCTAAAGGACTAGAACCACAATTTTACAGTATTACCTCCAAGCTGAGAGTTGTAATAAGCTACATATTGGAGGTTAGGGCTGACTGCTCAGGAGCATATGGGACTAGTAGCAGCCCCACGGTTGTTTCACGCAGAGGGAAAGCATTCTACAATAAACCTATCATGGTAAGCTATTATGAATAGCATCGAGACGATAGTGACAACATAGTAACCCTCGTTAGAATTACCCTAGCTAGGTTGGTTATTCCTTACGACGTTTGGGCGTTAGACGTTATTGCCTATAGGGTCGTGCTTGTAGGGGAAATATGATGTCCAAAACCATTCACTGAGGCTGTAAGGGCTATATTGAGTTCTATCAGATTGAGGCTGAGAGAGCCACCTCGAGTTACAGTTTAAGAAAAAATCCTTAATGGTCAGATAGTAAAAGTGGACTTGGTTGTACTTGCCGGGGCTTATGGGGGCCCAAGTAGCTTTTTTGTATTGTTTATACCTTTCAGGCTTATGGGGCCAGGTTAGGTTCTTTTTTTGTATTCTTGCCTGCCAGTTATAGTTTATGAATGTGTAATCATACAGTCTTAGCTCACGTACATGTAGCGTTTTGTTAGATGCAGATTACGAATAAGCAAGCTTACAGGTTAATCTTCCCGCCCTTCTTTTTCTATTTATTTCCAGTCTTTATTAGCTTCTTTCTGCCTTACATATTCAGTATATATTGTACTGATATCCTCCTCTGGGTGCTGCATTACTTGCCTGTAGGTTTAGAAAGACAAAATTCAGGGTCTTCAGTAGCAGCTGTTCAGAGTCAGTAGTTGGCTAGCTCCTTTCTTCCGGAGTTGCCATGTGGTAGAGGTTCAGAGTTTATATTTATAGCATTGGGTAGGCCGGGGCCCTATCCCAACCACTATTTGTATTCTTAGAGGCTTACCGACTATAGTTGTCCATCAGATAGCCGTTGTTGTCCGTGTGGGGCCTATATGCATCTTATTTTACGTGTTGTCCGTGTGCGGCCTATGTGCGGCCTAGTATAGCGTCTGATTTTCATTTTAGTTATAACTAGATATCATGGTGGTCTGGTCGGTCCATATAGGATTCCTTGTTATTGTTGTTGCTGGTTAGCTGGTTTCTTTTACAGGTGGTTATGCGGCCTTATTGGCCGGAGGCTGTGTTTACAGCCGAGATATAGCCTTTTTTTTCTTGAATTGAGTTGCAGGCCTTCACCAGACGTGCATATACGCCTTTCCAAATTAGTCAAATTCCAGTGTGGCACTAGGTGCCAGTCATGACATCCAAGGTAGGGCGTGACAGGGACCCTACAGAACTCTGAAGAGAATTGGCAGTGTGGCATATGAGTTAGAACTACCTCCAGAGTTAGTAACTGTGCAACCAGTCTTCCATGTGTCACTATTGAAGAATTGCACCGGTGATCCAACTTCAGTTGTGCCACTAGACAATGTGGGAATAAAAGATAGTCTCTCTTACGAAGAGGTCCCAGTTCAGATCCTTGACCCCCAGGTTCGTAAGATGAGAAATAAGGAAGTCGCTTTGGTAAAAGTCTTGAGGGAGCCACATGGGAGGCAGAAAAAGACATGATGGCCAGATACCCTCACTTATTCCCTTTCAGCTCAGTTCCAGTATCAGGTTCTAAATCCCTCCTCAGTACTCTGTTTAGTCTCATACTCATCAGCTTTATTCAGATTTTATATGTGCATTCTGGTTGCATTAGCTCTGTTAGCTTGGTTAAGTCAGTTCGGAGTTGGTTAGTCTTTTAGAAATCAACTCATAGTGTTAGTTTGGGAATTGCAGCTCTTTTCCCTAGTTTTCCAGCAGTTTTAGCCTTCACTTGAGGATGAATTGATCCCAAGGGGGAGATATTGTAACACCCTAAAACTTTCCTAGAACAAACTCAGATCTAACAAGAAAAAATCCAGAAGAACCAGAAGAAAAAATTCCTCAGAATGACTGAGACAATGATTCGTGGTCATCTCCAACGACTCGTTATGTCAGTCGGAGTCTCCCCTACTTGGTCCTTCGGGAATCCAAGGGACATAGAACGACCCGTTGTGAGAAACAATGAGTCATCCTGTCACTTGTTGGTTCCCCAGTTTAGAACTCCTTTTCCAGCACCCAATGACTCAACCAATGAGTTATCATTTGATACAATGACTCATGGTGTGATTCATTGGTTGAGAGTCCAAAAAACCCTCTTCAGTGACAACGAGTGGTAGCAACGACCCGTTGTACCACACAATGAGTCGTTGTGACCACCTGTCATGTCAAGCCAGGGATTTTTATAAATTTTCTAGTGAAGGTAATGACTGGACACAACGACCCGTTGGGTCCACCAACGAGTCCTTGTGTTGCTTGTTGTCAGGCCTCTCAGTTTTCTCATCCAATAACCATGGGAGGAACCAATGACCCATTGTTTCATCCAACAAGTCATGGTATCTCCCGTTGCCAAATACAGTGAGCCCAAAACCCAGGCAGTAGGACCAATGACTGGTCCAATGAGTCGTGGTCTTAACAATGACTCGTTGAGTGACTCGTTGGTCCCCTGTTGGGCAGTTTTTCTAAATTTTATTTCAAGGTTATTTTTGTAACTTTCTAGCCTTTTTATCTTAAAACCCTGTCATTTTGGGATCGTTTAGGATGGAGTTAAAGGGGTACAACGACATTCCCCCTTCACTTTCACTCATTCCCTCAAGTCTAAAGCGTAGAAATAGTCCGGAAGCACAGAGCAGAGCTAGGGTATTCGGCTAATTCTTCTCAGAATTGTCTGAAGGATTTCCTTAGAAATTCTTCACCAGGTATGTGGAAATTTGATAAGGGAATTTTTTTCCCCTTGTGTCCCCAAAATCCTTCTCTAATTCTTCTATCAGTTACAGTCCTGTGGAAATCAAAATGTAGAAGGTTTTTAGACAAAATTCATTAAGATTTCAAGTGGAATATTATTCAAAATATTAGCTCCTTTTATTCCTAATTTCTAGAAATTTGGGAACTAGCATCTAGTAGAATGATTTAACCCTAGTTTCTTAGTTCAGTGAATTAGAGTCTTGCATGTTGGATTAGTTTTCCCTGTGGCTTGATTCTTTCAGTTTTGAGATTCCCACATTGTTAGTGTATGTTGAAATCTCAGTCAGATGCATGTTAGTGCAGTCTCAGTTAGATTATTATCAAACTCAAAAAAATTCGAAAATGTTAGCTGATCAGTTTGACTATAATCTTTTCTTGAGGTGTTAGTAGTGCCTCCAAGTTATCAGTTATTAGACTCAGATATCAGATTTAAGTGGTTCTTTAGGTGGTTATGACACTTCTAGATAAGCAACTCTGACCAGTCTTAGAACCCCCAGCTTCAGACTTCAGTTTGTTCTTTAGACGGTTACGATGCTTCCAAATAAGCATCTCTAGCCAATCTTAGAATACTATTTACATAATTCAATCCGATAAGACTCTTAGGTACTTAGAAATAGGTATCCCTGACTTAGTCTTGGGCTAGCAGTTTCGAGCTATCAACTTAGCAATTAGTCTAGGACTATCCAATGGGAGTAGGACTTTGCACCGAGTGGATCAGGGTTCCAGCGCACCCAGGTTCCCAAAACTACGTTGCCACCGTAGGTTTTTTATTGTCCTTATGGCCCCAGAATTGTGATCACCCAGTTCATGCCTTTATACCCTATCAAGGTATATTAGGTCCTACTGATGGGGTGTATACATCGGACTCCACGTCTAGCTCACGTGGTTATATGTCGGTTATAGACTCTTCCACTAGTCAATTCGGTCTCAGATGAGCTCATCTCAGAATAATTTTAGTTTACCTAGTTCAAATTAGTTCAATACAGTTAGTGTAGATTCAATATCTTAGATTCAGGGCATGTCTATAACCATCAAACAAGGTCATTTTGACCATTTCAGTATATTTTAGTTTATTCAGTTTCAGCATTTTAGTTGGTCATTGCATGTCATTAGAGCTTAATTATTTATTCCTTATGTTATATTTTCTCCCACTTACTCTGTACATTCACAGTACTGACGCATACCTTCTATGTTGTATCATATTATGATACAGCTTCAGGTTCCCAATCTCAACACCATTAGCAGATATTCTCCCAGTGATATCAGCTGTACCAATGGTCAGTCCTCATCCTTCGAGGACAATGTTCATTTTCTTCAGTTATTTTTATACAGTTAGACTTTAGAGTTAGCTGGGGGCTTGTCCTAGTAACTCATCAGATATAGATAGCTTCTAGACATAGATTCAGACTTTTAGATTTTCATAAGATGTAAAAGCTTTTATTATTCAGTTTTTCATTAATGGTTAATTTCTTTAAGCTTTCGCTATGTTTTTCTCAGATTACCAGTGTTAGGATAGACCATGGGTTGAGTTAGGGTTACTTGTGACTCTAAGTATCGTTTCTCGTCCAGGGTATAGACTTCGGTCATGAAAAACTTGGTATCAGAGCACTAGGTTTTGAGTATCCTAGGATGTTCGAAAGTCGCGTCATGTAGAGTCCTTTTCATGGGTGTCAAGCACGCAACACTTATGATGGGGAGGCTATGAGACATTATTAGGAAAACTCCCTTTTGTTCATACTCTTTATTGTGCGAAGTTCAATTCCAAAAACCTTCTCCTAACTCGTGCTCCATTTCATTTTAGTGAAATCATGTCTCCAAAATGCGGTAACGGAAGAAGGGCCGGCAACGCTAACCGACCTGCTCCACCAGCTCCAGCATCCCCTCAGGATGACCAAGTGTCCTCAGCAGAGTTCAAAGTGGCAATCTAGCTGCTGGCACAGATAGTCATGAACCAGGTGAACCAGCAAGTGGTTCCGGTCAACACGAATGGGTCCGCAGCAACTGCCCCAGTTTGGGACTTCACTCGAATGAACCCTCCAACCTTTCATGGATCTAAGGTGGGGAGAGGACCCACAGGAGTTCGTGGATGAGATTCGGAAGATCACCCCAGTTTAGCTCCATTGAGAGTGCTAACCCGACTACCTACCAGCTGAAAGGGGTAGCCTAGATCTGGTACGATAAGTGGAAAGAAGGGAGACTAGTGAGAGCGGAACCGGTGGAGTGGGAGGAGTTCACAACAGCCTTCCTAGACAGATTCTTCCCACAGGAGCTCAGGGAGGCTAAGGTGGCAGAATTTATGAATTTGAAATAGGGTAATAGGACAGTTGAAGAGTATGCGCTGGAGTTCAAGCGGTTGTCAAAATATGCTCCGGAGATGGTAGCCGAGCCAAGGAATCACATACTAAAGTTCGTTAATGGAGTATTGAACTTGGTCCTTAAGGAGTGCAGGACTGCAATGCTCATTATGGTTTATTGACCTCTCCAGCCTCATCGTTCATGCTTAGTAGAATGAGGTAAAAAAGCTAAAAGACTTGGAGCGGGAGAATAAGCGGGCGAGGACTGGACAATCAAATTATGGCCACCATAGGTCTGGTGGTAGTAGACGCCCACAACAGTAGCAGCAACAACTGATGTAATGCCCTGAAAACTCAAAGACTAGATCTGGGACTTAAATCAGAGAAAACTAGAAAATCTGCACTATGTCACAGAATGAGTCATTCTGTGACTCGTGGGAAGTGACCACGAGTCGTTAAGTGACTCGTGGTGAGGCCTGGGAGCTTAATGTGAAATTTGGTGTATGGGTGACCACGGGTGTGACCACGAGGCATGGTCATCCCCTACGATTCGTGATATGACCCATGGTCAAGAATTATATAAAATCGAGAAAGGTTAGGTAGTGTAACTAATGACTTGTCACCACGAGTCATGGTCCATGCCATGATTCGTTAGGTAAATCATGGTTAGGACTTGGCCAAGAGTTAGAGGAGGTTGACGGTGTACCCAACGGGTCCTCGCCAATACTCATTTGGGACACCACGAGTTAAGGTGTCACCCGTGGGGATTCTCGGGATATTTAGGCAGTGTAGTCCATGAGAGGAGACCACGAGTCGTGGTCACTAACCATGACTCGTTAGGTCCCTTGATGTGACCATCAGTTGTTTCCAGGTAGTGCACCTCACGAGTATGACCACGAGCCATGTTCACTGACCACGACCTGTTAGGTCACCCGTGAGAACTGACGATCAGTTTTTCCTTTGAGTTTTCAAGGGTCTTTCAGTAATTTCCTACCCTTCTAGACTCTAAAATACATCGTTTTATTCATATTTTCAGACTTATTAGAGGGGTTAAATGGTTTCTTTCCTTATTCCCCACTCAGACCTTCAAAAAACAAATCGTAAAATTCTCTCAGGAACTCTCAAACAAAGAACTAGGGTTCTACTTCTCCTCAGATTCTCAAGATATTCTTTGGGCTTCTTCACCAGGTATATGGGAATTCAACAAGGGAATAATTATTTCCTTGTGTCCCTAAATTCCTCCCCAGTTTTCTCTATCAGTTCTAGCCCTAAAATTACCGAATGCTAAGAAATTCTTAACCAGTCTTCGTCTAATTCATATGGAATGTTATTTCATGTTAGTTATAGACATTTTCCACCAGTTTGTGATTGAAATGATTTTTATTCTTATGAAGTGAAATTTAGCCCTATTTCTTGAACTAGAAAATCTTGAATTTTGTAATAGTGTTTGAATATTGTAAATTTGCTCGATTGTATCAGCGTAGGGAACTCCCATGTTGTTAGTAGCATTGAATATCAATCATATTATTATCAGTTTAGTTTTAGTAAGAATGCTAGAATTCTCAGTGTTAATCAAAAAATGTCAGCTGAGTGGTTTGACTATAGAAATTTCCGACGTATCAGTAGTACCTCCCAGTTATCAGAATCAGATTCAGAACTTAGCTTTTATTAGTCCAATAGGCGGTCATGACACTTTAGATAAACAAATCTAACTATCTTTAGGACCCCAGATTCAAATTTTTGTTTGTTCTTTAGACGGTGACGACGCTTCCAGATAAGCAACTCTGACCAGTCTTAGAATCCAGTCCCATAATTTGGTTTGATAAGACTCTCATGGTGCTTTCAGATATGTATCCTTGAATAGTATTGGACCCCAGTTTCAAGATATTAGCTTAGTATTCAGTCTAGGACTATCCAGTGGGAGTAGGACTTAGCACCGAGTGGATCGGGGTTCCAGCGTACCCAAGTTCCCGGAACTACGTTGCTAATGTAGGTTACAACATTTATTGGCCTGATTGGACCCAGACTCTTGTGATCACCCAGTTTATGCCTTAATACCCTGGCAAGGTATATTGGGTCCTACCGATGGGGTGTATACATCGGACTCCACAGCTAGCTCACGTGGTTATATGTCGGTTAGAGACTCTCCCACTAGTCAGTTCAGTCCAATTTCAGATTAGTTCAGATCAGTATTCCAAATATAGAACATGTTTTGACCGTCAGATAGGGTCTATTTGACGATCTCAGTTATGTCAGTCATTCAGTTCAGTAGCTTTAGTTGGTCATTGCATGTCGTTTCAGTTTAGCATTTTTATTCCATTGTGTTATGTTTCTCTCACCTACTTAGTATATTCAAAGTACTAACTCATACTTTTATGTTGTATCATTTTATGATACAACTGCAGGATCTCAGTCTCAGCCTCGCTAGCCGATCACCCACCGAAGACTTCAACTATTTTAGTTGGTGAGTCCTCATTCTCTGAGGATGGAGATTTATTGATTAACTTATATTTTCCTTCCTTTTTATTTAGATTTGGAGTTAGCTGGGGGCTTGTCCCAGAAACTCATTAGTCATAGTGGCTTTCAGATGTAAATTGGTTTTTCAAACTTGTAGCTTTGTTCTAATATGTTCAAATGTTATGAACCAGTTTTAGTTCTTTCAAGTATTTATATTTTTCTTTAAAGTTCCTCTAAATAAACTTATATGTTACTCAGAACGCCAGTGTATGATAGACCGGTGGTTGACTTGGGGTTACTTGTGACTCCAATTACCGTGTTCCGTCCAGGGTGTAAACTCGGGGCGTGACAGCAGAAGGCTCCAACACCTACTTCAGCCAACGCCCCTAATTCTCGATCCGACAAGGATTGGAGGGGTGGAGTGTCTGACTCATATTCCTAGAGTAACAGTGCCAGCAACTGCTACCTAGCTTGCCTTAAGTTTGGCAAGAACCATCTAGGGGAATGCCTTCATGGCCGAGAGGGTTGCTTTGGGTGTGGTCAGCTAGGTTATCGGCTCAAAGAATGCCCGTAAGCAGGACGAGGGAGATCAAAGTGCACCACTTCAGCAGCTCCAGCAGGCTGCTAAGTTCGGCAGACCAACTCTTCAGGTACGGATGGCGGTCAATGCTAAAACCATTTTTATGCTTTGTCCTCTCGTCAGGATCAGGAGAGCTCACTTGATTTGGTCACAGGTATGTTACGTCTTTTCCATCTAGATGTTTATGGCCTACTAGATCTAGGGGTTGCACTATTGTTCGTGACTCCATGTCCAGTTTGATATTTGTCCAGAAGTCCTCTCAGAACCATTCTCAGTCTCTACCCCAGTTGGTGAGTCAGTTTGAGCCGGCCGAGTGTACAGAAACTGCCTAGTCTCAATCTTGAATAAGGTCATTCCAGCTGATCTCATAGAGTTAGACATGGTCGATTTCGATCTCATTCTTGGCATATATTGGTTACATTTCGGTTATGCCTCAGTCGACTCTAGAACTAAAGTCGTCAGATTTTAGTTCCCTAATGAGACAGTTTTAGATGGATGGATAGTAGTTCAGCGCCTAAGGGTCGGCTTATTTCCTAACTTAAGGCTAGAAAGCTTATTTCTAAAGGGTGTATTTATCATCTAGTTCGGGTCAAAGATTACAACTCTGAGACCCCGACTATTCAGTCAGTTCCAGTTGTCAGCGAGTTCCATAATGTGTTTCCCGAGGATCTTCCCGGAGTCCATCCTGAGCGGGAAATAGACTTCGGCATAGACCTTCTTCCAGACACTCATCCCATCTCCATTCCTCCTAACATAATGGCTCTAGCTGAGCTTAAGGAGCAGCTAAAAGACCTCCTTGATAAAGGTTTTATCAGGCCCAACATCTCTCCATGGGGTGCTCCAGTATTATTCATGCGAAAGAAAGACGATACCCTCAAAATGTGTATTGACTACCATCAGTTGAATAAGGTCACAATTAAGAAAAGGTATCCCCTACCCAGGATAAATAACTTACTCGATCAGCTTTAGGGAGTCAGTTGTTTCTCCAAGGTAGATATCAGGTTGGGGTATCATCAGCTAAGAGTCAGAGAATGTGACATACCAAAAATAGTTTTCAAAACTCGGTATGGTCACTATGAATTCGTGGTTATATCCTTCAAACTAACTAATGCCCCGCAACTTTCATGGACCTGATGAATTGAGTTTTCAAGCCATATGTAGACATGTTCATCATTTTATTTATTGATGATATTCTGGTCTACTCCAAGAGTGAGGAAGAACATGCTAACCATCTGAGGATAGTGCTACAGATGCTCCGAGACAGCCAGTTGTTCTCTAATTCAGCAAATGTGAATTCTTGTTGAAGTCTGTGACTTTCATTGGTCACGTGGTCTCGGGTGAGGGTATTTAGGTAGATCCTCAAAATAGCAGCGGTGAAAAACTGGTCAAGACCTACTTCCCCAACTAAAATTAGAAGTTTCTTGGGCCTAGCCAGCTATTATTGACGTTTTTTGGAAGGTTTTTCCTCTATTGCATCTCCTCTGACTAGGTTGACTCAGAAAAAGGTGAAATTTCAGTGATCATATGCGTGTGAGAAGAGTTCCAGGAGTTGAAGACTCGACTCACTATTGCTCCGGTGTTAACTTTCCCAAAAGGAATAGATGGGCTCGTAGTGTATTGTGACGCTTTGTGAGTTGGACATGGTTGTGTTCTGATGCAGCGGGGTAAGATGATAGGTTACGCCTCCAGACAGCTCACGATTCATGATAAGAACTATCTGAATCATGACCTTGAGTTGGCAGTAGTGGTGTTTGCGTTGAAAATATGGAGGCATTACCTGTACGACGCTGTTTTCACCGATCACAAGAGCCTTCAGTAAGTGTTCAATTAGAAAGATTTAAATCTTCATCAAAGAAGGTACTGGCTCTTGGGTGACCTGAGACAGCAGATACTGGCTGAAGAACACAGTTCGAGATATTCTACCCACCCAAGAGCTACTAAGATGTATCATGATCTATGGGATAATTACTTGTGGAACGACATGAAAAGGACATAGTAGAATTTGTGGGTAAGTGCCCGAACTGCCAGCAGGTTAAGGTAGAACATCAGAGACTGGGAGGTATGACTCAGGATATCAGCATACCCATATGGAAGTGGGAAGAAGTGAATATGCACTTTATTACAGGTCTACCTCGTACTCGTCGGCAGCATGACTCAATCTGGGTGATAGTAGACCGGATGACCAAGTCAGCACACTTCCTCCCAGTTAAAACTACACACTCAGCTGAGGATTATGCTAGGCTATATATCTGGGAGTTGGTCGGACTGCATGGGGTGCCCTTATCCATTATTTCAGATAGAGGTACCCAGTTCACCTCACATTTTTGAAAGTCATTTCAGAAAGGACTCGGTATCCAGGTCAAGCTCTGCATAGATTTTCACCCGCAGACAGATGGACAAGATGAGCTGACTATCCAGACCTTGGAAGATATGCTGAGAGCATGTGTGATCGATTTCAAGGGCATTTGGGATGATCACCTACCTCTCATCGAGTTTGCGTACAACAATAGCTACCACTCCAGTATCCGGATGGCCCCCTTTGAGGCATTATATGGTAGGAGGTGTAGATCTCCTATAGGGTGGTTTGAGGTTGGTGAAGCTATCCTGATAGGGCCAGACTCAGTTCATGAAGCTATGCAGAAGGTGCAACTTATCAGGGACAGGTTGAAAATAGCGCAAAGCTGACAGAAATCCTATGCTGATGTGTAGAGAAGAGAGTTAGAATTTGCAGTGGATGATTGGGTTTATCTGAAAATTTCACCCATGAAAGGGGTGATGAGATTTTGGAAGAAAGGAAAACTTAGTACGAGATATGTGGGACTGTTACACCCTATAAAAGTTACTGATTAGTAAGTGTACACGTGGATTTGTGACGAGTAAGAAGGGCTTGACGCTTATGGAAAAAGCCTAAGTAGTAGGGTCGGGCGAGACTAGGCCGTTAGGGGCCAGCGCAACGTGCTAGGCTTGCTGCCTCAATGGGAGGCGCGAGGCGTGAGGCGCCAGGATGGCATCCTCAAAAGGAGGCACGAGGTGCTAGGATGACAACCTCAATGGGAGGCGCGAGGCACCAGGATGACAGCTACAATGAGAGGCACGAGGCGCCAAGGTGGCAGCCTCAATGGGAGACGCGAGGCACACCACTGCCACCACCCAACATGTATATATAAAGCCTCCTCAATTGATTAAATCATTTCCCCATCCTTGTTTCGACCAAAGGGAGGATTATTTGAAGATTTCAATTGATTTTCATCCGGTTACGCTATCAAACGCCGTCCAAATTCAAATTAACTTCGGGTATCAAAGTTTTTGCCCGCAGGCAGCATTATTACGGAGTTTTTTTCATAAAATTCGTCCAGGAATCGTAACTCCGTCGAGCCAAAGTTGTCAAAATTGCTCCAAACTGATTTCTATATGATCACAGGCTTTAAGTAAGCATTTCACCCTTCTGAACTCTCTGGGAATAATAAGTTTTCAGCCGTATTTTACGTATATGAATTATGGTTGCTATTAATGTCAAAAGTTATCATTTTTCACCGTGTTTGGTATTGAAATTAATCTCTTTCTCCTAGTATAATGGTTACAGCTGAAAAGAGTTGACGAATCCAAGTGAAACTCATCAGTTATTCGGGAAACGACAACAAAGGTATGTAAGGCTTAACCCTTGGCAAGTTAATCTAGTCGTACAGTGTTACGACTTATGTTCTCGAGTAGAAATAACGATCCCATATGTTGTAGATAGTCGCTATTAGTAAATTGTGATTAGACATGTTGTAATTAACTGTCGTTAGTATATAAAGGTCAGATATGCTTGGATTAGCTGCTATCAGTAGACTATGGTTATATAAGTTCTGGTTAGCTACTATAAAATGTATATAGCTTATACCGCAGTATCTATCTTCGAGAAAGAGCATGTTAAGTGTGTCACACGCTAGGAGCGTCACAGAAATTCCTTTGTTCTTCAGTTCAGTGTGTTAGTAGAATTAGACATTTTATTATCAGTCCTAGACCTAGAAGCTTGTAGACAGTTATTGGGGCTGAGATAGTAAATTGAATAGCATAGGCGCAGCTAGGTGATATAATAATCAATACGGCGCCTGTATTGTCAGTAGAGCTTGCCTAGAGACCATTGGCGTATCTTGATGCCTCCAGGACCAGAATTATGTGAGTATGGCCGTACCCCAGAGTCAGTGGCACCGGAGTTGCCTGGAGAGTTGAAGGTCAGTCCGCCACATAGTGGCTATTGCCAATGACAGATAGTTTTAGTCGACTTGGTGCTTATCGCACAAATCACTCAGGGCACCACTTTAGTTGTATCAGCCTGATAGAGCAGTAGATACCCTAAGTGGGGGAAGTTTTGTTAGTAGCTAGATATGGGGCCAACGTCCCAACTTACTCTTGTTAGATATCCAGGTACAGGTTGCTGGGAATGGCTAAGTCCAGATAAACACACCTACGAAGTTAGGAATCACCCGAAGAAGGCATATGAAATCTGAACAAACTCAGTTAGCGTCCAAAGGACTAGAACCACATTTTACAGTATTACCTCCAAGCTGAGAGTTGTAATAAGCTACATATTGGAGGTTAGGGCTGACTGCTCAGGAGCATATGGGACTAGTAGCAGCCCCACGGTTGTTTCACGCAGAGGGAAAGCATTCTACAATAAACCTATCATGGTAAGCTATTATGAATAGCATCGAGACGATAGTGACAACATAGTAACCCTCGTTAGAATTACCCTAGCTAGGTTGGTTATTCCTTACGACGTTTGGGCGTTAGACGTTATTGCCTATAGGGTCGTGCTTGTAGGGGCAATATGATGTCCAAAACCATTCACTGAGGCTGTAAGGGCTGTATTGAGTTCTATCAGATTGAGGTTGAGAGAGCCACCTCGAGTTACAGTTTAAGAAAAAATCCTTAATGGTCAGATAGTAAAAGTGGACTTGGTTGTACTTGCCGGGGCTTATGGGGGCCCAAGTAGCTTTTTTGTGTTATTTATACCTTTCAGGCTTATGGGGCCAGGTTAGGTTCTTTTTTTGTATTCTTGCCTGCCAGTTATAGTTTATGAATGTGTAATCATACAGTCTTAGCTCACGTACATGTAGCATTTTGTTAGATGCAGATTACGAATAAGCAAGCTTACAGGTTAATCTTCCCGCCCTTCTTTTTCTATTTATTTCCAGTCTTTATTAGCTTCTTTCTGCCTTATATATTCAGTATATATTGTACTGATATCCTCCTCTGGGCGCTGCATTACTTGCCTGCAGGTTTAGAAAGACAAAATTCAGGGTCTTCAGTAGCAGCTGTTCAGAGTCAGTAGTTGGCTAGCTCCTTTCTTCCGGAGTTGCCATGTGGTAGAGGTTCAGAGTTTATATTTATAGCATTGGGTAGGCCGGGGCCCTATCCGGACCACTATTTGTATTCTTAGAGGCTTGCCGACTACAGTTGTCCGTTAGTTAGCTGTTGTTGGCTGTGTGGGGCCTATATGCATCTTATTTTACGTGTTGTCCGTGTGTGGCCTATGTGCGGCCTAGTATAGCGTCTGATTTTCATTTTAGTTATAACTAGATATCATGGTGGTCTGGTCGGCCCATATAGGATTCCTTGTTATTGTTGTTGCTGGTTAGCTAGTTTCTTTTACAGGTGGTTATGCGGCCTTATTGGCCGGAGGCTGTGTTTACAGCCGAGATATAGCCCCTTTTTTTCTTGAATTGAGTTGCAGGCCTTCACCAGACGTGCATATACGCCTTGTCAAATTAGTCAAATTCCAGTGTGGCACTAGGTGCCAGTCATGACATTCAAGGTGGGGCGTGACAGGGACCCTACAGAATTCTGAAGCGAATTGGCAGTGTGGCATATGAGTTAGAACTACCTCCAGAGTTAACTGTGCAACCAGTCTTCCATGTGTCACTATTGAAGAATTGCATCGGTGATCCAACTTCAGTTGTGCCACTAGACAGTGTGGGAATAAAAGATAGTCTCTCTTACGAAGAGGTCCCAGTTCAGATCCTTGACCCCCAGGTTTGTAAGCTGAGAAATAAAGAAGTCGCTTTGGTAAAAGTCTTGAGGGAGCCACATGGGAGGCAGAAAAAGACATGATGGCCAGATACCCTCACTTATTCCCTTTCAGCTCAGTTCCAGTATCAGGTTCTAAATCCCTCCTCAGTACTCTGTTTAGTCTCATACTCATCAGCTTTATTCGATTTTATATGTGCATTCTAGTTGCATTAGCTCTGTTAGCTTGGTTAAGTCAGTTCGGAGTTAGTTAGTCCTTTAGAAATCAACTCATAGTCTCAGTCTGGGAATTGCAGCTCTTTTCCCTAGTTTTCCAGCAGTTTTAGCCTTCACTTGAGGATGAATTGATCCCAAGGGGGAGATATTGTAACACCCCGAAACTTTCTTAGACCAAACTCAGATCTTACAAGAAAAAACCAGAAGAACCTGAAAAAAGAAGCCTCAAAATGATTGAGACAACGAGTCGTGGTCAGCTCAACAACTCATTGTGTTAGTTGTGGTCATCCATGCTTGGTCCTTCGGGAACCCACGAGACATGGAATAACCTGTTGTGTGAAATAATGAGTCATCCTGTCACTAATTGGTTCCTTAGTTCAGAACTCCTTTAATAGGACCCTATGACTCAACCTACGAGTCGTCGTTTGATACAACAACTCATGGTGTGAGTTGTTGGTTAAGAGTCCCAGAAACCCTCTTCAGTGACAACGAGTGGTAGCAACGACCCATTGTACCACACAATAAGTCGTTGTGACCACCCGTCGTGTCAGGCCAGGGATTTTTATAAATTTGTCCAGTAAAGGTAACGACTGGACACAATGACTCATTGGGTCCACCAACGAGTCATGGTGTTGCCCGTCATCAAGCCTCCCGGTTTTCTTGTCCAATGACCATGGGAGGAACCAATGACCTCTTAATTGATCCAACGAGTCGTGCGATCTCTCGTTGCCAAATCCAGTGAGCCTAGAAGCAAGGCAGTAGGACCAATGACTAGTCCCAATGAGTTTTGGTCTCAACCAACGACTCGTTGTGTGACTCATTGGTCCCCTATCGGGTAGTTTTCCAGATTTTATTTCAAGGTTATTTTTGTAACTTCCTAGCCTTTTTATCTTAAAACCCTATTGTTTTGGGCTAGTTTAGAGGAGAGTTAAAGGGTTAGAACGATATTGCCCCTTCACTTTCACTCATTCCCTCAAGTCTAAAGTGTAGAAACAGTCAGGAAGCATAGAGCAGAGCCAGGGCATTCGACTAATTCTTCTCAGAATTTTCTCAAGGATTTCCTCAGAAATTCTTCACCATGTATGTGGGAAATTCAAGAAGGGAATTGTTCTTCCCTTATGTCCCCAAAACCCTTCTCTAATTCTTCTATCAGTTACAGCCCTGTGGAAATCGAAATGTAGAAAGTTTTAAGGCAAAATTCATTAAGATTTCAAGTGGAATATTATTCGTGATATTAGCTGCTTTATTATTCCTAATTTTCTAGAAATTTTGTGGAACTAGCATCTAGTAGAATGATTTAGCCCTAGTTTCTCAGTTCAACAAATTAGAATCTTGCATGTTGGATTAGTTTTTCCTATGGCTTGATTCTTTCAGTTTTGAGATTCCCATATTATTAGTATATGTTGAAATCTTATTTAGATGCATGTTAGTCCAGTCTCAGCTAGATTATTAGCATGCTCATAAAAATTCAAAAATGTCAGCTGATCAGTTTGGCTACAATCTTTTCTAGAGGTGTCAGTGGTGCCTCCCAGTTATCAGTTATTAGACTCTGATATCAGATTTTAGTGATTCTTTAGGTGGTTATGACACTTCTAAATTAGCAGCTCTGACCAGTCTTAGAACGCCCAGCTTCATACTTCAGTTTGTTCTTTAGACGGTTATGACGCTTCCAGATAAGCAACTCTAGCCATTCCTAGAACACCAGTTACAAAATCCAGTCCGATAAGACTCTCAAGACACTCCCAGATAGCTATTCCTGACTTAGTCTTGGGCCCCAATTTTGAGCTATTAGCATAGCAGTCAGTCTAGGACTATCCAGAGGGAGTATGACACAGCACCGAGTGGACCGAGGTTCCAGCGCACCCAGGTTCCCAGTACTACATTGCCACCGTAGGTTTTTTATTGGCCTTATGGCCCAGACATGTGATCACCCAGTTCATGCCATTATACCCTGGCAAGGTATATTAGGTCCTACTGATGGGATGTATATATCGAACTCCACGTCTAGCTCATGTGGTTATATGTCGGTTATAGACTCTTCCACTAGTCAATTCGGTCTTAGATGAGCTCATCTCAGAATAGTTTTATTTTACTCAGTTCAAATCAGTTCAGTACAGTTAGTTAAAATTTAGTATCTCAGACTCAGGGCATGTCTATGACCGTCAGACAATGTCATTTTGACCATTTCAGTATATTTCAGTTTATTCAGTTTCAGCATTTCAGTTGGTCATTGCATGCCATTATAGTTCAGTTATTTATTCCTTGTGTTATATTTTCTTACACTTACTCAGTACATTCATAGTACTGATGCATACCTTCTATGTTGTATCATATTATGATACAGCCCGCAGGTTCCCAGTCTCAGCATCATTAGCAGATCTTCTCCTAGTGATATTAGCTTACAAGTGGTGAATCCTCATCCTTCGAGGACGATATTCATTTTCTAAATCTATTTATACAATTAGACTTTAGAGTTACCTGGGGACTTGTCCCAGTGACTCATCAGATATAGATGGCTTTCAGAACATAGATTTAGACTTTCAGTTTTTCATCAGATGTAAAAGCTTTTATTATTCAGTATTTCATAAATGATTTATTTGTTTAAGCTTTTTCTATGTTTTTCTCATATTAGCAGTGTTATGATAGACCAAGGGTTGACTTGGTGTTACTTATGACTCTAAGTACCGTGTCTATCCAGGTTATAGACTCTGGTCGTGACAATGCCCCATCGATATGACCTAATATACCTTGCTAGGGTATTAAGGAATGGCTGTGTGATCACTAAACTGATGCCTATTCATGCTAAAGACCTACCATGGAACATAGTTCTGGGAACCTGAGTGCACTGGAATCCCCGATGACCTATGGTGGCACATAGTTCTAGAAACTTGGGTGCACTGGAATCCAGATCAGCTCGGTGCTAAGTACTACTCCCAACTGAATTTATAAGTATAACTAACTGAATTGATTAGCTCGAAATTGATGTTCTAAGGCTAACCCATATTACTTTTCTAGAAGTGTCCTAGAGCCTAAAGAATCTGGTAGACTAATTAAGTGATGAACTGATAATCTGACCTTTATGGGAAAATACTAGAAATACCCATAATCTGAAAATACTGACTTTAACTATAACATACATGATGGAAATTATACTCAGATAATAACCCATGTACAAGTAACAATTTAGAACAACCTTTAACACATGCAAAGTTCAACCCAAAAATTATGCTAAAACTAGGGCTAGAAAGAAAATGTATGATTAAAGCTAACACATGAGTTTTACATAACACTAGTAAAGAAAAATTGGAAAAATTATTAAAATGTAAGGGAAATCATAAACTGTTTGGAAACCTTAACTCATGACTTCTATAGGGTCGAAATGATGAGAGTTTCTGAAAATACTTTGGGGCACAAGGGTGATAGGAATATCCTTGCTAAATTCCCACATACCTGCAAGATAATTCCCCGAGAAGAAACTTGAGTTTTCTGAGAAGAAGCATGAGCCCTAGTTTTTGTCTTGAGAGTTTGTTTGAGTTCTTACGGTGAAGTTCTGAGATATTAGGAAAGAATGAGGAGACATGGATGAATTACTCTCATAAATCCCCTTGCAAAATAGCCCAATACTATATAGTTTAGGAGTTAGGAGCTTAAGATTTTACAAAAATGTCCCTGGAAAACCATTTTAAAAATCTACTCGTCTGATGGTATGACCCATCCTACGAGTCATACCAGGATCATACGATTCGTACTGACACTCGTGGTTAGGGGCCCTAGCCAACACCATTCTCCTACCATAATTTGTGCAATCATACCATGATCTGCAATTTCCCAAAATCTCCTGAAAACTACTCCGAAACTCATCTCATGACTGGTTAATACGATCCATACCATGGTGTTACGAATTGCGACATGCAGTCATGGTTTCCTTTTCACCTCCCGTCGGACTCTATGGACTTGTATCATGATTCATGGTATGACTCGTACTGCCCTAGTATGACTCGTATAAACCACTTGAAACATTTCTGCTATCCCTTAGAATCTCATCTCATGAGTCCTAGTACGACTGGCACCACCTGCTAACGAGTCATACTATGACTCGTAATGATGACTTTTTCCCAAATTTCTGCATGATCGAGTTTTAAATATAGGGGCTAGTCCTAGGAATTTTTGGGGTGTTATAGCAATGAGTAGCCTACACAATCCGCAGGGCAGGGCTGTACACCAGGCAACACACCATGCTAAGGCCCTTGCACGAGGGTTCCGTGACGCGCAGGGCAGTATCAGGCGGACAACTTTGTAAAGTCCAATCCCGTCCAAGTAGGAATAGATTCAGATTTATTCTACTACTGTATATACCCCTCTTAGGATGTTTTTCAGAGACACAACTAAGTTACGAATTAGATACCACTTATTTTTGACTATTCTTGAGGAGTTAATTATTATAAGTATGGAAAACGTTATTCCATACAATTATTGCGAGAAAAAAATTAAGTTCCTGTGATTCTATTTTGCCTTCGAGATTTGTCAAATGATTTTATATTATTTTAAGTATTTCATCATGACTTCTTTTAAATCTTATGTTATTATTTCTTCAAACATGAGTGGCCAATCTCTTTAGCTAGGGTTGTGAGAACCATGATAGATTAACGGAAGTAGGGAAAATAAAATAGTGATTCTTGAATGGTGAATTGAGTAGATTGTTATTCTCTTCATTTTAATTAGTTTTAGTGGTTGCAAACATTGAAAGTTCTTGTATCATCAACTTGCTCGGTCAAAGAGGTTGAAATTAGGAGAAGAGAATAACAATGGAAATTTAAGGCTACTAATCCTCATCTAATTAACTTGAGCCCTAATCGAGGATAGTTAATTCAAGACATATGACGAGGCAAAAATATGAACACATAAAGTCTGAGAGGATTTAGAGTGAAATTCATCAATGTAGGTCAAGAGACATTATATGAACTTAATCATCAGTCTTACACAAGGTTCACCATGATAGATCACTAATAAAATAAGCCTACTTGTTACACCCCGTAAATGTTAACGATTAGTAAGCGTACACGTGGATTGGTGATGAGTAAGAAGAGCTTGGCGCATGTGGAAAAAGCCTCGGAAGCGGGGTCAGACGGGACCAGTGTGCACAGGGACAGCGTGACGCACCAGCCAGTAGTGCACTGGCCAGCGCGGGGCGCTAGGCCTGTTGGCGCTTTGAGAGGCACGGGGTGCCAGGCCTGCTGGCGCTTTGAGAGGATCGAGGCGCCAGGCCTTCTGCATCAATGAGAGGCGCAGGGCGCCAGGCCTGCTACCTCAATGGGAGGCACGAGAGACACCCCTGCCACAGAACTCACTAATATATATAGCCCCTCTTCAATTGTTATTCATTTTCCACATTTTTTCGGCCAGAGAGAGTAATAAATGAGGTTTTCATCAGTTTTTCATCTGATTACGCTACCAAATTTCATCCAAATTCAAATTAACTTTGGGTATAAAAGTTTAAGCCCGTAAGGAACATTACTACGGAGTTATTTTTGTGAAATTCGCTCGGTGAATCGTAACCCCGCTGACCCAAAGTTATCCGAATTGCTTAAAATTGATTTCTATACGTTCACAAGACTCAAGTAAGAATTTCTCCCTTTTGAACTCTTAGGAAATAATACGTTTTCGGTGGTGTTTCATTAAGTTGAGGTATAGTCAATATTGGTATTAAAAGTTATCATTTTACGCCAAATTCGGTATTGAAATTCATCTCTTTCTCCCTGCATAATGGTTACAGTTGAAGAGAGCTAGCGAATACAAGTTGAAACTCATCGGTTATTCAGGAAACAACAATCGAGGTATGTAAGGCTTAACCCTAGGCAAGTATACTCATCGTATAGTGTTACGACCTATGTTCCAAAATAGAAATGACGATTTCATATGTTGTAGATAGCTGCTACCATTAGGTTGTGATTAGACATGTTGTAATTAGCTGTTGTTGGTACATAGAGATTAGACACGCTATGATTAGCTGCTATCTATAGATTATGATTACATAAGTTCTGGTTAGCTGCTAGAAAATGTATATGGATTTTATAGCAGTAATCCTTGTTGAACAGGAGCATGTTAAGTGTGACATGCGTTAGAAGCATCATAAAAACTTTTCTATTCTCCAGTTCATTGTGTTAGTAGAATTCTATGTTTGTTTCCAGGCCTAGATCTTAGGAGCTTGTGAGAGTTATCGAGCCTGAGCTAGTAAGTTGAGATGCATGGGCGCAGCTAGCGGTTTAACTACTAGTTTGGTGCGGTATTGTTAGTAAAGCATGCCTAGAGGTGGTTGGTGTATCCCTATGCCCCAGAGCCATAAATTTAGATAGGAAGGCCATGTTTTATAGTCAGTGTCTAGTGAACTGAGTGACAGCCGGTCACCTTAGTATCTATTACCATTGATAGTCAGTCTTAGTGGGCTTAGCGGTTATCATATAAGTCGCCCAGGAAGCCAGCCCAATCGTCCAGGTCAAATAGACCCGTGGGTACCCTAAGGAAGGGGACCTTATCATTGGTTAGAGACCGGGCCAGCACCCCAGCCAATTCCTATCACCCAAAGTTTGCCAGGAATAGTTAGGTCTATATAAAGTTGTCTATAAGGTTAAGAATCGCCAAGAAAAGTAATATAAGATCCGAGTAGACAAAGATAAGGTCTAAGGGACTAGTACTACCACGTTTGTAAAGTACTACCCGTAGGTTAAGGATGTCAGTAAACTTCCAAATAGAGGATTGGGGGCCGATCGCTCAAAAACATGTCAGCCAGTACCAGCCCTACAGTTGTCCTAAGTAGAGGAACTGAGTAGTTAGTCATTCGCGACCCCGCAGTTATTACGAGTTATAGATGTCCAGGCAGGACATATAGAGAGTAGTGTTGGACCACTCCACATCTCTTCCTATTCAATCCATACTATTAGAGATCATGATCACTATCAGGATCCTCTGATCAGATACAGGTGCACAGCGTGCCTGCTAGCAGCCTTACAGACTATCCTAGGGGGGAGCAACGGTGGTGTTAGGCCCATAAGGCCAGTTATGCCTTTTGAGTGGCTAGATTGAGATGTTAGCACAACACCTTGGTTGGGGTTGCCCTCACTTAGGAGCCATCCATGACAACCCCAGGGTTACTTGCTGTGTCGACGCCCGCGAGGGGCTAGATAACGTCGCTCTGAGGGGTGGTATGCCATCCTTGAGGGATAAAGATGAGGTCTGAGGTCCTCATACAGTCCGTTCCATGGCTGGACTACTCTTATGTCATATTGGCGCACCTCGTCGAGTTCGGTACCCGGGATACAGACAACAGGAGTCCATCGGACTCAAACACAGCTACAGTTCAGGGGCCAAGCGGACTCAGTTGTAGACCTAGGGGACCGGTAGGTTCGCTACAGTACCAGTAGAGGCATAGAAATCTGGATAGGGGTATATAGATTGAGATGTGCTCGCCAGGGTTTATGTGGGCCCAAATGAGTTATTTTGTGTTGATTGTACCTTCCGGCTTATAGGGGCTACGTAAGGTTCTTGTTTGTATTCTTGTCTTCTTGTTATAGTTTATAAATGTGTAATTGTACAGTCTTAGCTTACGTACATGTAGTGTTGGTTAGATGCATATTACGAATCGGCAGACGCACAAGTTAATCTTTCTGCCCTTCTTTCTATTTACCTCCAATCTTTATCAGCTTATCTATTGCCTTGAATATTCCGTACATATTGTACTGATGCCCTCCAGTGGGCACTGCATTACTTGCCTGCAGGTTTAGAAAGATAGAATTCAGGATCCTTAGTAATAGCTATTCAAAGTTAGCAGTTTGGCCAGCTCCTTTCACTTGGAGTTGCCGGGTTGAGCAAGTGCGGTCTTCCATTTGTATAGCATCTAGGTAGGTTGGGGCCCTATCCCAACCACTATTTGTATTCTTAGATGCTGGTATACTATAATTGTCAGTTAGTTGGGTGTCGTTGGCCGTGTGGAGCCCGTATATGTCTTTTTTTACGTGTTGGCCATGTGGGGCCTAGTATAGCGCCTGATTTTCATTTCGATTATAACTAGGTATCATGGAAGCCTTGTCGGTCCGCATAGGATCCCCTATTATGGTATGTTGCTGGTTAGTTGTTTTCTTTTACAAGTGGCTATAAGGCCTTTTCTGCCGGAGGCTGTGTTTACAGCCGAGATATAGCCCGTTGTTTTCTTGAGTTGAGTTGCAGGCCTGCACCAGATGTGCATAAGCCTAGCTAGATTAGTCAGATTCCAGTGTGGCACTAGGTGCCAGTCATGCCTCCCAAGGTGGGGCGTGACAAACTTGGTATCAGAGCAGTTTGTTTCCTAGGAAGTCTGCAAGCCGTGTCTTATAGAATCTTGCTTATAAATGTGTTGTGCACCATATTCTATAGGCAGAAGGCTACGAGGCATGATAGTATGGTTACCCCTCCTTCTTCTCAGATCACGCTATAGAGCAGAGTTGTATAGGGTTGAGTCCCTAAGCTTCCATTGTTATGTCTGTCTAGAATAATGTTCGATATATGACAGACACCAGTCAGTTGCAAGATAACTACAGCAGTAGGAGGAGGTATCGGTAAAGTGCTACAATTGGGAGGCTGTTAGCCAAAGGGCAGAAGTAGACGTATTTTACATTTCCCCATCACCCTCTCGAGGTACCAGGAACCTCATAATGAGATAGATATGCTAGTGCCATTCCCAGTTCTCCCTACAACCTCAAAATAGGGGGTTAGGAGTTTACTATATTTGTACATATGAGATGATTTACCTACTAGATATTTAGAATTAGCCAGGGGCAACAGTTAATGTTGAATTATCTAAAAGGTGTGAAGAAGGAGGCAATTGCAGGATTCCTACCTCTAACTCTTTGGATATTATAAGGTTCCATACCTCAATCTTACCACAGTAAGATAGGGTCATTTTCCACCTCCTAGCTTGTTCTTATAGTATAATAGGAAAAGCGTAAGTATCAGTGTTATGGTGCTCAGAACGAATAGTAGAGGAGGGCTAGAATTGTTGTCTCCGAGGAGGGTTAGTGTCCGGTGCTGTGGTAGGGGTTAAAAACCGACACGCAAGTGCACATGGTGAAACAAGTAATAAAGTGGCTAAGTAAGCCAAGTATCGAACCAAGGAGACTCTGGATAAGTAAAATTGCTTAAGTATACTATATTCTAGCTTACCTCTAATTATGCTGACAACAACGTAACCAAAAGTTAAAGAATTTTTGTTTATAAATTATATACTAAAACTATTAACAAATATTTACTTTGAATTGAAACTATGGATATGAGCATGCCAAGGTTAAGAACAAGTAATGAACTTGATTACAATCATAATTTGGTTATTCTTCTCTTCTAGTTGCTAGCCAAGAACATTAGCCTAGAGAGTAAAACTCTCGTATTTAACCTCACTTAAGAATCATAAACCATCCGTCTACATTTCTGTGATCAAATGCAATTTATGACTTCGCAATACAATTCCGGTTCCTAAATTGACTAATACGGCTTTCAAGTATATTTCTATCAGGAAAGCACATCAAAACCCAATTTTCCCAAATCAAGTTAAGAACAATACCCTATTAATTCACAACTTTCCAATTTCGTGCTCTCTCGAGTGAAATCGGACTTTTTAGATGTACATTAATGACGGCCACACACTAATGCAGTAGAAACAAGAATTAATAGAACAACATAGAAGAAGAAGATGAAAAACCATACAATTCAATAATCAAAATTCATCACCGTTGTTCATAACCTCAGCAAGGAAGAGAATTAGCCACTCATTTGTGGATTAATCATCCTAAAACAAGTGTTAATCATACATACAATTGATTGAAAGAAGAAAGGAAGAGAGAAAATCCCTTAGCTTTTTCGTCCCTCAACTTCCTCTAACCCACCTCCTTGCTCCACCAAGTCTGAATTAATTAAAAATAAACCTAAGTGTTCTATTTATACTATTGGGAATTTTTCCCGGAATAACAAGCAACGTGTCACGAAGGCCAACGCGGAGCACTGCCTCCGTGACACGGCGTGGACGCGGACCCTCACTGGAAATCCAGGGTCCGGGAATATAGCCTCAACATGGCACGACATGCAACGCGGAGGCTTGCCTCCGTGCCACGGAGCTGTCGCGAGGCTTCACTGGAAATTGCCAAATTAATTCATCCTCCATGCAGTGTGCCTCCGCGATGGTAGCGTGGCACGGCTCCATCGCGGAGCCCCTTTACATTGTGCATTCCAATGTCTTCTCTGTGCTCGCATCCAAGTCCAACTCCGATATTGTTCCAACATGCATTTTAGCTCCTCAAAATCATGTTTTACCTACAAAACAATGCTAATCATGTTGGTTAGTATAAATTCACATTTTATTACCAATTACATGAAAATGTATACACATTGCACAATAAACAAGACGAAAATGATACGTTTGAGTATCACTTGGGCATATAAATCTGCCCAAGATCACTTACCCCACACTTAAATCCTTGTTCGTCCTCGAACAACACATGCACAACTCATGCAATTTACATCCCAACCTTGGCCACTATGGTGTGACAATTTGAGCTACGGTCATACCGATTATTCAATTTTTGCAAATCATCAAGAAAACATGCATGGTCTTAACAATGTAATGACCTTTAATATATCAAGACTTCCTAGACTTTAAGAACCGACTCTTGATATCGGCAAACTCATGCAAATCAGCTAATCAAGATATTCGACATGAAAATCAATCTTTCATCAAGCATGTGCCCTCACAACTCAAGAGAATCTTCCCCTTTATGTTCATGCAACACACAAACATTCACGTAGGGGCATGTAAAATTAATTTCACTCTCTCTCCCAAAAGAATTCACATGCATCATGTCATGACCCATAGGCTTGCCCTTAGTGTATTACTCCACTAATATAAAGAAATGCAATGTAAGATCACGTAGGACTTTAATGGGTTGTAATGGAAGCTATGGAACTAGTATGCATTGGATTAGACAATAATAGTCACTAGCATCCTTAAGCGCCTTTTCAACACATTCCCGTCAACTCATGAACATTGTTTCTCTCTTTTCTTTTTTCATCATCCCATTCATGCTGGTTTACTTTCGTATGGCCCATTTCATCAAACACACTTGACATGACACAAAGGTTTTTCATGCACCTTCATTATCATTTCATTATAACAAGTGCCTCTTCAACCTTTTTCTTTTCTTTCCTCACTCTACTTTTCTTTTTCTTTCCACTATTCTCACTCTTTGACACTTTGGGAAAAATTTTTCTGTTCTTCTTAAGCGCTTAAGAGTTTTGTATAGACTTTACGGCTAATGAAAAGACAGAATTAAGCTTAGTTTATACATTTTTGGACAAAATAAAGAAAGAATCGGCTAAAGGCTCAACGGGCTGACTAGGGTATACAATCACAAAAAAATGAGAGTACGACAAGAAAAAAAATAGAAACTCACGGTTAAAACAAAGAAATGCCTACATCCTTTCTAACACTACACCTCCTTCATTTCGTTTTGTACACACACCAAGCAAGTTCTAGACACTTCACATAGCATGGAATAACAATACCTCACTTCACACTTTATGCACATGCTCGATTCAAGATGCATTCACAGACTCTTTAATTAGCCAATTACATGAATTCAAAAATTAAGCCTCAATCACACCGAATCGAATTCTACAGCTTAGGTAACTCAACATATTTACAAAATTGCATGCTTTCTTACGAATCACTTTTACATTTTGAATATCAGTTACATCACGCAACCAAAATTTCACAACCATATAGTAACTACAGGTTCAGTGATGTAATCCACCAAAGAAAAAAACTGAAAACTAATTAAAATCACTCCTCCAACCGACTACATTTCCCTTAAGACGGTCGTCATCCATCCATCATAGGGAACGGTCACCAACTATGACATCGGTTCAATGGGACTATTCTCGGTAAAAGAACTGAAAACAAACTCCGAGAAACCCAAAAATAAAAATTGAAAATTTTTTGCAAAACATCGATCATTTCGATTAAAAAATATTAACAAAATATTTTACTATGTACAAAATATTTTCGCAAAAAATTTAAAAATATCGATCATTTCGATAGAAAAAAAAATATTTACAGAATTTACAAAATATTTACACTGGCAACCACAACCTTTCACAACACACATCAATTACCACAAAAATATGTACAAATACAAATACAAATCAGTTTGCACTCACAACCACAGGGAAACATAAACATACATACACAACAAAGGAAGAACATACAGCAAATCAGCCCAGCCCCAGCACCTAGCTACTCCCCACCCCACACTTAAATCGAACACTGTCCCCAGTGTTCACAAAAATTAAAAAGCACAAAAATTTCGGGTGGTGGAACTCCCTGATCAGTCGAAATATTCAACTTCTTCATCCGGTGCTGTTGCCTCATCGTCCATGTCCGAGTCACCTCCATCGTCGTCATCAGACTCCACATCGGAGTCCTCCCGACGTGTCTCCTCGTCCGTGGGGACATCATCATCAGTGGGCTCAACGAAGGCTGGCCCCACTCGGCACAAAGCTCTGGCGTTTTCGCCAAATGGGTAATCCAGCTCCAGCTGCCATAATTCATCCTCTGTGGCTGGTCTCCCACCAATCAGGAGCTGAAGCATTTGCATACCAAACATCCGTGCCATGTACTGATCGTCACGAGCATGTCGCTCGCCCAGTGTCAGCACTGGCCCGTGTGTGGTGTCGGGGGCCTTAGTTTTGGTCATATCAAGGGCCCTCCACTCCAACTGCGGGATGTAGTCCAAAGCCTCTTCCTCGACGTCGAGGCCCCGGAGAAAGGTGGTGATGAGTCCGCCGAACCCATACCTGTGGCCCTGGTGTAGTCGGGCTCTCTTCATGGCGGATATGATGACCGCCCCAACATTAATCTCTAGCCCTTTCATCAGGGCATACACCAGGCACACACGGTCCCGGGTCACATCAGTCATGTGCACCCCCGGGATCAAGCACGAACAAACTATTTTCAGCCATATTCTTGCCTCCCTGTTCATTTGAGAATACGGCAGAGTCTGGTGGTAACCCCTCTCCTTATGTCTGCTCCATCGGGCTGTGGATCGAGCCCCACATAAAGTGCGTCTGATATCGGCGTATGGTGGGGTGATGTTCAGCTGGCGGAGAACGTGGGCGTCTGTGTCCCGCGCTCTAATGATGGCATTTAATTTCTGGGGTTCCAGAGTGACAATCTGCCCTCTAATTTTTATTGTGTGGCTTCTGATGGCCGGGTTCCAATTTGCATAGAACTCCTGGACTAAATGTAGGTTGCACTCCTTGGGCTCCTGAAATATGAAGCTGAGCCCAGCTGCCTCGATTCTCTGCACAATACGGGGGAACTCCTGTGCTAGTGGTTCCCGTGCAATATGCTCCTCAGGGAAGTACTTACTCTCCTTATGTTTAGCGTACCACTTCTTCCCTTCATCGGTCACCCACCTCGTTCCGTACTGGCAGCGTTGGCCGCGCAGAACAGCTGGTGCAGCTGGGACTGCAGTGCCCAGTCTCAGTCGTCTTCTCCCGGTGCCTGAAGTAGATGCACCCTTATCCTGCCTACTCTCCATTGTACCTGTCAACATAAACACACAAGCACAATGTCAAGCTAAATGCATATTAGCTTCGGCTAAGGTCGGGTTAAACTAAGTTTACCCTACACTTAGTCCTTAGCTACTCTTACGATACTACGACAAGGATTACTTTATTTACAACCTAAACACAAACAACTATACAATTTATGCTTAGTGCGTTCACAAAAATTTTCGACAGTATAACTTTTAGCGTACTACTCAGACTTCATACAGCTAATCCCAATCCTACCATCGCTAGCAATTCAACCTTCGCACTTAGCAACGAAGACAACAAACAAAAACAACGACAAAAATTCTATATACATACGAATCCAATTAACCAAACCAATTTGAACAATTTTTACATTTTCCCAACACCCGAGAATTCGTCGTCTATTACCTCCAAACAATATTTACAATGACTATCTCAATTCACAAACACACCCCGGCATATAATTCACCAATTTATTAAGTTACCCAATTCGATTTCAACTACCCCAGCCCTAGAATTCAATTTTACAATCAAATTCAAATCATTCACGCAATCGACAAGTTCAAACACTAATTACAACATTCCGAACATTTATCAATCAAAGAATAATTCAATTTAATGCTAAATTGCTAATTAGGGTGATTTATCTCACCTCCCATGCTCAAATTCGACTAAAATCGACAAAAACTTGAGAGAGTAGAGGAAAACATACCTTTACATTGAATAACCGAAGAAACTTGACAAATTGTTTGCTTAGTAGCGTGGCACGTTGGTTGGGAGAGGGAACTTAGGTGTTTGGTCGCGGAGAAGAGAGGAGATGGGGAAAAAAGGGCAAATATTCGGGGTTTAAAATGAAAGAAATACGTGGGTCACCCGGCAACCCGGTGTGACCCGTCACAAAATATAGGGCAACGTGTCACGGAGGGTAACGCGGAGCCCCTCCTCCGTGACACGGAGCTAACGCGATGGTCCTCTGGAATTTTTTTTAAAAAATCCAGATTTAACCTCAACGTGTCACGGAGGGTAACGCGGAGCCCCTCCTCTGTGACACGGAGCCATCGCCCCAGTGCTCTGTCTCTTCATTTTATTCATTTTTTCATACCTTGCCTTTTCCTTCACGATTCCATGCACATTTTTCTCCGGTTGACCTGAAAATCACCTTACTAAAAAAAATTGGTTAGATTAATAGATTTCCCTAACTAAAATGAAAAATATTAACTAAAACGAAAAATTTGTACTAAATCAAGAAAAATAAAAATTAAAATAAAAACTATTTACACTTTACTAAACAAAAGAAAAAATATTTTTCACGGGTTGCCTCCCGTGCAGCGCCTGGTTTACCGTCGCGGCTCGACGTCCTTTATGCTCAATTATCCACTAGGGTGATGGACGATTTTTCACGATCATTTTCCTCCCCCCAGTAGTGCTCAACCTTATCTGGTGGTCTTCCCATCAACTCTCGGGAATCATTCAATTGTTTAGTATTCCCATGATTAATCACATTGATCACCGAGAGTTCCTCATTTACCATCGGGAGCTTGGGTGCTTTGTACACATGGAACACTTCTACCTTGTCATGTGCTCGCATTGTAAGTTGACCCACAGCTACGTCGATTAATGCTTTTCCGGTTGCCAAAAAGGGTCATCCCAAAATAAATAGGACTTCAACATCTGGTTCAAAATCCAGAACAATAAAATCGACCGGAAAAATGAGGGAGCCCACTTGCACTAGCACATCCTCAACAATGCCATCCGGCCTAGCTAAGGATCTGTCTGCTATCTGCAAGGTTACGGTTGTAGGTCTAGGACTCCCTAGACCTAACTTTCTGAATACCGAATATGGCATCAGATTTATGCTCGCCCCCAAGTCGCACAATCCACGAGCTCGGATACTCTGCCCAATTGTAAGCTGGATAGTAAAGCTTCCAGGGTCTTTCAGCTTCGTGGGCAGTCTATTTTGGATCCGGGAAGTGCATTCCTCCATCAAAGCTACCGTGGCATACTCAGTCAGACGACTTTTGTTAGCCACGATGTCTTTAATATATTTCGCATATTTTGGAACTCCCTGCAAGACATCAACAAGAGGTAAATTAACATGTACATGTTTAAGCACCTCCATAAATTTCTTGAAACACGCCTCCTCCTTGTGTTTCTTGAGTCGTTGAGGGAACGGGGGTGGAGGCCTTCCTGATTCAGCTTCTTTGGTCTTCCCATTATCCGCAAGTTGCTCTCCCTCAACATCTGCTACTCCTGACCTTTGAGGCGGCCTTTCCGGTTCCACCTCCTTCAACTGCAAACCACTCCTCGTGGTCACTGCATTTACCTGCTTCGGATTAGGATCTGTGTCGCTAGGCAGTCCTCCTCTGGGCCTTGTGTTTTGGGCACTAGCAAATTGCCCAAATTGATACTCAAGAGCCTTGGTCGCTAATTGATTATTCTTCACTTCGGCTGCCAATTTAACATAGTCAGCCTGCAATTACGCCTGATTAGCGATCATGGTCTTGAACATTTCTTCAATGGTAGGTGATGGTGGTGGAGGAGGGGCATTGTGATTTCTGAATTGAGATTGGTAGTTCTGTTGCCCTCCTTGATTCCTGTGCATACCCTGACCCGAACTTTGGCCTTGTTGGTTGTTGCTACCCCACGAAAAATTTGGATGGTTCCTCCAATTTGAGTTGTAGCCGCTACCAAACTGCTGCTGATTCCTTTGTGCATTGCCCACAAAGTTAACCGAATCTGGGTTTGCTCCACAGCACTCACCTGAATGCTCACTGCTACCACACACTTCACACCACATTTGCTGGACCACATTGACTGAAGCTGAAGGCTGGTTCAAGTTCATGTTGTTGAAGTGGTTATTTAACTGATTCTGCAAGGCAGCTATCTGTGCAGCGATAGCTGTAAATCCATCCACTTCAAGCATTCCTGCTGCTTTCCTTGCTTCACCTCGAGATGAATCTGCATTCCATTCTGGATTGCCCTGTGAAATTCGGTTGAGCAAAGTGTACAGCTCCTCATAAGTCTTTTCCAGCGCTTGCCCTCCAGCTGCTGAGTCTAACAAAATTTTAGTATGGGGTTCCAAACCCTCAATAAATGTGTGTACCAACACCTCATTGGACTGATGATGATGAGGACAGTCCCGCAACATGGATTTAAATCTTTCCCAGGCTTGATATAAATTTTCTCCCTCCCTCTATTTGAAACTTAGAATTTGACTTCTAAGTCTGGCTATTTTACCAGAGGGAAAAAATCTTATCAAAAACTTTCGTGCTAGATCATCCCACGTTGATATAGAATTTGGTGGTTCATCTTTTAACCACCTCTTGGCTTCACCAAGTAAGGAAAACGGAAATAGGGTGAGCCGAACATAATCAGGTGATACTCCAGCGGGTATATAAGTGTCACTTATCTCCAAAAAATTCTGGAGATGTTGTTGTGGGTCTTCATGAGGGAGACCGGTAAATTGCCCGCTTGTGTGCAAAAGTTGCACCATATTCTGCTTTAATTCAAATCTCCCTCCAGGCTCTGGTTTGCGGATACTAGAATGTACATTGTTGGCATGTGGGATTGCCACCTCGCGAACAGGCCTTGCTGCTGCTTCGTCGGGCACTAACACTGCCCTCACAACCGGTGGATTTTGTTGCTCCATAATAGTCTGTCTGAGCAACTGCAGCTTCTTTTGTAGAGCTTCTCTGCGTTTACTATGAAATTCACGTTCAGGCTCTGTATAAGATTCCACCAGCTCCTTGTCCTTTGCCAGTGTTCACAGAAATCAAGTCTGCAAAATACAGGCTAAGACCAAGTTGTCAACACTTAAGAAAATAAAACAAAAATACAGTAAATTTACACTTAACACAATTTCACCAATTGCCTAGTCTCCCCGGCAACGGCGCCAAAAACTTGTCCGGTGCTGTGGTAGGGGTTAAAAACCGACACGCAAGTGGACGTGGTCAAACAAGTAATAAAGTGGCTAAGTAAGCCAAGTATCGAACCAAGGAGACTCTAGATAAGTAAAATTGCTTAAGTATACTATATTCTAGCTTACCTCTAATTATGCTGACAACAACGTAACCAAAAGTTAAAGAATTTTTGTTTATAAATTATATACTAAAACTATTAACAAATATTTACTATGAATTGAAACTATGGATATGAGCATGCCAAGGTTAAGAACAAGTAATGAACTTGATTACAATCATAATTTGGTTATTCTTCTCTTCTAGTTGCTAGCCAAGAACATTAGCCTAGAGATTAAAACTCTCGTATTTAACCTCACTTAAGAATCATAAACCATCCGTCTACATTTCTGTGATCAAATGCAATTTATGACCTCGCAATACAATTCTGGTTCCTAAATTGACTAATACGGCTTTCAAGTATATTTCTATCAGGAAAGCACATCAAAACCCAATTTTCCCAAATCAAGTTAAGAACAATACCCTATTAATTCACAACTTTCCAATTTCATGCTCTCTCGAGTGAAATCGGACTTTTTAGATGTACATTAATGTCGGCCACACACTAATGCAGTAGAAACAAGAATTAATAGAACAACATAGAAGAAGAAGATGAAAAACCATACAATTCAATAATCAAAATTCATCACCGTTGTTCATAACCTCAGCAAGGAAGAGAATTAGCCACTCATTTGTGGATTAATCATCCTAAAACAAGTGTTAATCATACATACAATTGATTGAAAGAAGAAAGGAAGAGAGAAAATCCCTTAGCTTTTTCGTCCCTCAACTTCCTCTAACCCACGTCCTTGCTCCACCAAGTCTGAATTAATTAAAAATAAGCCTAAGTGTTCTATTTATACTATTGGAAATTTTTCTCGGAATAACAAGCAACGTGTCACGAAGGCCAACGCGGAGCACTGCCTCCGTGACACGGCGTGGACGCGGACCCTCACTGGAAATCCAGGGTCCAGGAATATAGCCTCAACGTGGCACGACATGCAACGCGGAGGTTTGCCTCCGTGCCACGGAGCTGTCGCGAGGCTTCACTGGAAATTGCCAAATTAATTCATCCTCCATGCAGTGTGCCTCCGTGATGGTAGCGTGGCACGGCTCCATCACGGAGCCCCTTTACATTGTGCATTCCAATGTCTTCTCCGTGCTCGCATCCAAGTCCAACTCCGATATTGTTCCAACATGCATTTTAGCTCCTCAAAATCATGTTTTACCTACAAAACAATGCTAATCATGTTGGTTAGTATAAATTCACATTTTATTACCAATTACATGAAAATGTATACACATTGCACAATAAACAAGACGAAAATGATACGTTTGAGTATCACTTGGGCATATAAATCTGCCCAAGATCAGTTAGAGAGTGGTTGAAATCCTTAGTATTTACAAGTTATCTAGACCCTTATGGTAGTAAGAAAGGAAGGGGGATAAGGTTGTCAATACCTATCGAGTGTGTATGAGAGAGTCCAATAGCGATAAACCTACAGTAATAGTAAAGCTTAAGTCAGAAAAAGGTTGAACCTGCCGTAGCATGTCAATGAAGGCAGGACATACCTGCAAGATAATGGTTATGGCCTTAGTTTCTGATATCAAAGGACAGGGAGATCATATGAAAAAAATAGGCCCGAGTGCGAGTCAAAAGGAATACAGGCCAGTAGACCGACCCTTCTAATATCAAAGGACAGGGAGATCATATGAAAAAAATAGGCCCGAGTGCGAGTCAAAAGGAATACAGGCCAGTAGACCTGGTCGGTAACATCCTTGACAGCATGAGGTAGGAGGCACGAACCTCATTAGTTCATCCCAAGGGAACAAGAGGAAAGGCGCAAGTATCTAATGGGGGAAAACTAGAATCACCTCTAGGTTGAAGAAAATTGACAAAGTATGGGACCACTGATGGATGTCGAGAACTAAGCGTCGGGCTGACAATTAAGAGATAGTGAGAGTGTAACCTAGAATGCTGCAATATCCCCGCCAGTTGAGGAGGTAAAAGAGTACCGACACAGACACTTTAACCTAGAATAGCCTGGAAACAAGACCTAGTAGGAAGTCATTGGCCCTCAAGAAAATAAGGGGCGGAATCATAAGACCCAGATGTTGACTCTACGTTCCAAGGGTAGTAGAATTTCAAATAGCAGACCATAGCTAAGGTGCACATGTTCGTTACTCCCAGAATTTAACAAATACACAACTAGCTAATAAGAGAGACCTACTGATGGCATGGAAAGACAGAAGATATCATTGAATCATAGAAGTAGAGCTCCAGTGACAGGCTATAAAAGACGAAATAGCAGGAACTGAGCAATCCAATATAGGAGAGCCTAGTGAGATTCATTCATGTCTCGCCAGATGAAATTATGTCGCGGTTAAGACTTATGCCGAGTTAAATATCCTAGAAATCGTTGGATTGCATTGAGCCCTAATGTTTGATAAAATCTAACGGAAAGACGTAATTTACGACTAAGTTCTAGGAAAAGGCGTTAGAACAGATGGTGACACATGTCAACTCAAGCACGGTTCCTCGTACCCAAACAGGTGGCCAAGAAGAATATACAAATCAGACTCTAGAGGTCCATTATAAATGGGAGTGGAAGCCCCCTGAATGATGACTTAAAGCAGATAAATCGGAGGTAGGAAAACCCGGGCATGTTAAAATGGGAAGATGGAAAAAGCCAAACTTATCAGGAAAAAGGTTACCGACAGCCAGGGTCGTCAAAAGTTTTACCCTAATGTATGGCATATGTAGTTAAGAATTGAAGTAGTGGCTGGATATTCTTAAAGTTCATGAGCGCAAGGTGTTATGGATTTTAAAAGCTTAGTTGTAGATTCATTGGCCGTATCCTATTCCCTATAGAATAGGCCAAGTGGCATATGAATTGGAGTTCCCTCCAGAGCTAGAACTAGTCCTTTCATTTTTCATATGTTGATGCTGCGAAAGGGCATAGATGACCCGTTCTGCGATGTTCCAGTTGAGGACGTTCAAGTGATTGGGGAACTAACCCACGAAAAGGTTCCAGTCGCCGTATTAGATCGGCAAGTTCGCACGCTAAGGACTACCGATGTGGTCTCTATTAATGTATTGTAGAGAAACATCAATGAGGAAGAAGTGACCTGGGAAAGTGAGGATGACATGAGATCTAGGTAGCCCAACTTGTCCAAGGATTGTTATATAGTTCAGATAATGTTACTACTCAGCTGCCATTTTATTGCTTATGTTATCAGTATTGTTCAATCGACTACAATCTTGTTGTGAAACAGTTCTGGTAGTTTCATATAAAATGCGTGTGTTGGACTTTTCTGCATTTCAGGATTTTCAGATAGTCCATATTACAGGGGAGACTCTAACAAAACTTTTCCAGAATAATAGTCCAAAAAGTTAAGCTCTAGTGAATTCAAGTAGACATTCGAGAACGAATGTTCCTAAAGGGGGGAGGATGTTACACCCTATAAATGTTAATGATTAGTAAGAGTACACATGGATTGGTGACAAGTAAGAAGAGCTTGACACGTGTGGAAAAAGCCTCGGAAGCGGGATCGGACGTGACCAGTGTGCATAGGGCCAGTGCAATGCGCCAGCCAGCACGGGGCGCCAGGCCTGCTGCCTCCATGGAAGGCGCGAGGCACACCCCTTCCACCGACCTCAATTATATATATATAGTCCCTCTTAAATTGTAATTCATTTTCCACATTTTCTTTCAGCCAGAGAGAATAATAAATGAGGTTTTCATCGGTTTTTCATCCAATTAAGCTACCAAATACCATCCAAATTCAAATTAACTTCAGGTATCAAAGTTTAAGCCGCAGGGAACATTACTACGGAGTTATTTTCGTGAAATTCATTGGGCAAATCGTAACCCTGCTGAGCCAAAGTTATCCGAATTGCTTCAAATTGATTTCTATACGATGACAAGACTCAAGTAAGTATTTCTCCCTTATGAACTCTTGGAAAATAATACGTTTTCGGTCGTGTTTTGTTAATTTGAGGTATAGTCAATATTGGTATTAAAAGTTATCGTTTTACGCCGAATTCGTTATTGAAATTTATCTCTTTCTCCCTGTATAAAGGTTACAGCTAAAGAGAGCTGGCAAATACAACTTGAAACTCATCAGTTATTCAGGAAATAAAAATCGAGGTATGTAAGGCTTAACCCTCGGCAAAGTATACTCATTGTATAGTGTTACGTCTTATGTTCCAAAAAAAAAAATGACGATTTCATATGTTGTAGATAGTTGCTACCATTAGATTGTGATTATACATGTTGTAATTAGTTGTTGCTAGTACATAGAGATCAGACATGCTGTAATTAGCTCCTATCCGTAGATTACGGTTACATTAGTCCTAGTAAGCTACTAGAAAACGTATATGGATTTTATAGCAGTATTCCTTGTTGAACAGGAGCATGTTAAGTGTGAGACACGCTAGAAGCGTCATAGCAGCATTTCTATTCTCTAGTTCATTGTGTTAGTAGAATACTATGTTTGTTGCCAAGCCTAGATCTTAGGAGCTTGTGAGAGTTATCAAGCTTGAGCTAGTAAGTTGAGCATCATGGGCACCGCTAGTGGTTTAACTACCAGTTTGGTGCCTGTATTTTCAGGAAAGCATGCCTAGAGGCCATTGGCGTATCCCTACGCCCCAGGGCCAGAAATTTAGATAGGAAGGCCATGTTTTAGAGTCAGCAGCCTAAGGCTGTCAAGTGAACTGAGTGAGCACCTGTCACCCTAATAGCTATTACCACTGATAGTCAGTCTTAGTGGGCTTCGCAGTTATCATATAAGTTTCCCAGGAAGCCAACCCAGTCTTCTAGGTCAAATAGACTCGTGGGTACCCTAAGAAAGGGGACCTTATCAGTAGTTAGAGGCCGGGCCAGTACCCCAACTGATTCCTATCACCCACAATTTGCCGGGAATGGTTAGTTCTATATAAAGTTGTCTATTAGGTTAAGAATCACCCAGAAAAGTAATATAAGATCCGAGTAGACTAAGATAAGGTCTAAGGGACTAGTAGTACCACATTAGTAAGTATTACGCGCAGGATAAGGATGTCAATAAACTTCCTATGGAGGATTAGGTGTCGATCGCTCAAAAACATGTTCAGCCAGTACTAGTCCTACAGTTGTCCTAACTAAAGGAATTGAGTAGTTAGTCATTCGCAACCCCGCAGTTATTATGAGTTATAGATGTCCGGGAAGGACATATAGAGAGTTGTGTTGGACCACTCTAGATCTCGACCTATTCAGTCCATACTATTAGAGATCATGATCACTATCAGGATCCTCTGATTAGATACAGGTGCACAGCGTGCCTGCTAGCAGCTTTATAGACTATCCTAGGGGGCGAGTAGCGGTGGTGTTAGGCCCAGAAGTCCAGTTATGCCTTTTGAGTGGCTAGATTGAGATGTTAGTACAACACCTTCATTGGGGTTGCCCTCACATAGGAGCCATCCATGACCACCCCAGGTTACTAGCTGTGTCGACGCCCACGAGGGGCTAGATGACGTCGCTCAAGGAGCTGTATGCTGTTATTGATGGACGAAGATGAGGTCTGAGGTCCTCATACAGTCCATTCCATTGCTGGACTAGTCTTATGCTGTATCGGCACACCCCATCGAGTTCGGTTCCCAAGGTACAAACAGCAGGAGTCCACCGGACTCAGACACAGCTACAGTTCAGGGGCCAAGTGGGCTTAGTTGTAGACCCAGGGGACTGATAGGTTGACTACAGTACCAGTAGAGCCATAGAAACCTGGATAGGGGTATATAGATTAAGATGTGCTCGCTAGGGCTTTTGGGGGCCCAAACGAGTTATTTTGTGTTGATTGTACCTTCCGGCTTATGGGGGCTAGGTGAGGTTCTTGTTTGTATTTTTGTCTGCTAGTTATAGTTTATAAATGTGTAATTATAAAGTCTTAGCTTATGTACATGTAGTGTTGGTTAGATGCAGATTATGAATCAACAGGCGTACAAGTTAATCTTTCTGCCATTCTTTTCTATTTTCCTCTAATCTTTATCAGCTTATCTATTGCCTTACATATTAGGACGCTGCATTACTTGCCTGTAGGTTTAGACAGACCGAGTTCAGGATCCTTAGTAACAACTATTCATAGTCATCAATTTGGCCAGCTCCTTTCACTCGGAGTTACCGAGTTGAGCAAATGCGGTCTTCCATTTGTATAGCATCTGGTTATGTCGGGGCCCTGTCCCGACCACTATTTGTATTCTTAGAGGCTTGCAGATTACAGTTGTTAGTTATTTCGGTGTCGTTGGCTGTGTGGAGCTTGTATATGTCTCTTTTTACGTGTTGGCTATGTGGGGCCTAGTATAGCGCCTGATTTTCATTTCGATTATAACTAGGTATCATGGAGGCCTTGTCGGCCCGCATAGGATCCCCTGCTATAGTCTATTGCTAGTTAGCTATTTTCTTTTACAGGTGGCTATAAGGCCTTGTCGGTCGGAGGTTGTGTTTACAATCGAGATATAGCTTGTTGTTTTCTTGAGTTGAGTTGCAGGCTTGCACCAAATGTGCATAAGCCTAGCTAGATTAGTCAGATCCCAGTGTGGCACTAGGTGTCAATCATGCCTCCCATCAATTTGATAACAACTTAATTGATGTTTAGACTTACTTTTTCTTTTATTTTCAATCTATCCTTATGAAATATTGACTATCGATTGATTTACTTGATATTAAAATATTATTTTTGACCTATCAGATGAAGTCCTTCTATAAATATTCTACATGTCACTAAGCTCCACAAACAAGTTGATTGCCGACAACATGTCAGAAGACTCAGTTATGGCTCACTCATTCAAAGAGGCCAGTGATATACTAGACCTATCCGCAAAGACCAACAAGGCTTGACACACCATTGAGTTTGAGACTATAGCTATGAACCACTCAAGGGGAATAATAGCAGAATTACAAAGGAGAAAGATGGAGCGTGATTAAGACATGGCCTATATAAAAGCTCAAATGGAACTGATCACCAAGCACTTGACCACTATAAATGCACAAAAGGTGCAAGTAGTTAACACGCAAGGAAAGACACCTAGGTGTGATGACTATTACCCCAATTATGAAGAGGAGGCTAATTTTGCTAACTATCAAATAGGGAATTTCCAAGCTTGTATCCAAGTATCTAATCAAGGCATCTGGCCGCATAGCCATGAAAATAAAGGTTGGAACTATTATGGGGATAATAACAATGATAGGTTAGGTTATTGTGGTAGAGAAAAAGGAAATTGGAGAAATAGAGGACCACCAACAAGTGACTCTAGAGATGCCAAGATATAATCCATACTTAACTAAGTCCTAACAAAGCTAGTGTCACGCCCCGCCTTGGGGGGTATGACTGGCACCTGGTGCCCTAGTAGGACCTAGACTGCTATCTGGTGATCCTAAGCACATCTGGAGCCTGGCTGGCTCTAGCTCACATTTCTGGAAACAAAGGGCTATATAACGGCTGTAAACACAGCCCCCGGCCCATTGGCCTATAGCCACCTGTACCTGTAATGACAGCTAACCAGAAACATACTACTATAGGGGAACCTATGCGGGCCGACAAGGCCACCATGCTGTCTAGTTCTCTGTAACTCAACAATAACATGCTCACGAATTACGTGACCGGCAAGGTCACCACTACTGACTGATTATGGCCACACACGGCCAACAGGAATAGAAATAACAAATAACTATAACAAGCTGCACGGCCTCACACGACCGGCTCGACTGACCATAGGGAAATATATACAGACTGCAAGCCTCTAAGAATAACAATAGAAATGATCGGGACAGGGCCCCGACCTACCTGTACTGTACAACAAAAGAAAATGAAATACACCTCTGGAATTCAGACTCCGGATGACAGGAGCTGAATACTCAATAGCTGACTGGAATAACGAGGGATCGCCTCCTCGTCTTTGATTACCTGCAGGCAAGTAATGCAGCACCTCACTGGGCGTCAGTACCACAGGTACTGAGCATGTAAAACAACTGAAATACACAACTGAAATGAATAACAACACTAACATGACATATAAGCAGAAAGTAGCTGAGTCTATCTAGCTGAGAATAACTGGGGAGAGTTTATTTATTCTATAACTAAACTGAGCGTACCTAATGACGTGTCGTCCTCCTGTCTATCAGTATCTAATAGCACATATAGGTATACATATAAATGCACACAATACCTGACCGACCCCCATAAGCCGGAAGGTGCCAACCAACAGACAATCTATTTACCCCTACCCGGGTCTAAACCAACCAAAAATAAGTCACTCCATTCATCTGAGAACTGTGAGCTCCTCCTACCGGTCCCCTTGGGTACGTAGCTCAAGCCTTGGCCTCTGACAATAAACTGTGTCTGAGTCCGAAGACTCCTGCCTCTGGGCGCAAGTGTACATGGGGTGTGTAATAAAAACTGCCCCTGGGTGCAAGCACGCAATTGGGTGATTTTATAAAAATCTGTATCTGAAACTGCCCCCGGCCACAAGCGCACACAGAGTGTTCTGCCCCTGTAAATAGGGTGGACTGGCTCTGCACAGAGTAAACTGAACTGCCCCTGCAAGCAGGGTGGTCTGGACCGTATTATCATGGTGGTCGGCCATCATCGTCCTCTAGGCAGACGGCATCACCCAACTGGTGGCGGTATCTGAATCTGGTATCGACACAGCTATAACCCAGGGGCGGTGGAGATGCTAAAAGGGTGCCCACATGCCACAACAAGTCTCAACAAACAAATAGCACATAGAAATAGCAAGCATGTATAACTGAAAAGACTCTCTGGAATCTAACTTCTTATTCTAATCTGTTTCTATACCGAACTAATTCTTTACTGACTATACTGGTTCTGTACTCTCTGTTTAAATGTATGGCTAATCTGTAGCCAAGATACTGTCTGTCTGAATGGCTAATCTGTAGCCAAAACTGTCTGTCTATCTGATCTTTCTTTACTGACTGTTATTATGAAAATCTATTCCTTTTTATTCTACAACATGCTTGCTATTCACATAATAGGCTGTACTGAATCTGAACTACTAACTTGCCCTTGGGCACATGCTTTTCTAACTTTCAGACTGAATATGATATCACAATGCGAACTAGGTTTACTGAACTTGCACAATACTTAACATTCAACTTCCGGGAATTCTACTACGGAGTTTATGGTACTATACAAGGCTAAAGCTACTAACTTGCCGAAGGAACTAGCTTTACATACCTTAACCTCGAGTTATCCGTCTGTCGGACGAGGCTCGGTCAGTACTCCAACTACTTCTCCCAACTACATTCATATACACGTCAATTAGTACTAAATACAACACTATTCTGAAGGACGACGTCACTTTCGATATAATTATAGCCTAAACTTAGGCTTATCGAAAAATGGTCGAAAACTTGCTATTTTTCAGAAGCCCAGAAGGGAGAAGTATTCACTTTATGGCTAGGAGCACATAGACACTAGTTTGGAGCAATTCTACTTACCTTAGTCCGGTAGCTCGACGATTCGTCGGCCGTATTTTGCGAAACAAAATACGTAGGAATGCTCCCTGCTGCTAAATACCTCGGTACCTGAGGTTAATTCGAGTTTAGACCGCGTTTGACGGCGTAATCAGACGGAAATTATCAAGAAACCTTCGTTCCTCTTCCTCTCTGATTTTCTCTCTGTTTTAGCTGTAAATTATAAGAATTGCAACTTTAAAACCGAAGTGGAGGGGCTTATATAATAGACACTGTAAATTGCATTCACAGAAGGCGATTTATAAGTCGCATTCTTGGAATGCAATTTATAAGTCGCATTCCTGGAATGCAATTTATAAGTCGCATTTTGCCTTGCGACGCGCCAACTTGGCGCTGGTCCGATCTTTCCCCGGGCCTTTTTCTAGCATGTGTGGTTTTCCAGATACTCTTAACCAACACGCGATTAGGCCATCTATATGCCGGGAATTTACGGTGTTTAACATTCTCCCCCCCTTAAGAACATTCGTCCTCGAATGTAAACTGCTATATAGAGGACTACTCAATTAGCTTAACTTGTTCTTAGGAAAATTTCGGCAGAGTTTCCCCTGTAATCTGGACTATCCCAAAAAACCTGAAATACAGAAAAGTCCAATAGAGGTACTCCACACGATACTACAAGATTCATTTGATAGCTAAACATCAATTTCTCTCACTTATATATAAACAACTGTAAGGTACTACATAGGTAACGATACTGACATACCTGTCGCCTAGCTAGGCCTGGAATAAGTGAGGATATCTAGCTTTCATATCTTCCTCCACTTCCCACGTCATCTCTTCTTGGTTCCTATTACGCCACAATACTTTGACATACACAATGTCTTTAGTTCTCAATCTGCGAATTTGTCTGTCTAGGATAGCTATTAGAACCTCTTCGTAGGCCAGCTCTTCTGTAACCCGGATATCCAGGACTGGGACTGCTCTGGACGAGTCTCCTACGCATTACCTCAACATGGATACATGACCGGATGAATGATTTCTAACTCTGGAGGCAAGTTCAACTCATCTGCCACTTGGCCTATTCTTCGACGAATCTGATAAGGCCCAACAAACCTCGGACTGAGCTTACCCTTCTTACCGAATCTCATCACCCCTTTCATCGGAGATACTTTCAGAAATACCCAGTCATTCACATTTAAACTCCAGATCTCTGCGCCGTACATCTCCATATGACTTCTGGCGACTCTGTGCAGTCAATAGGCGTTCTCTGATAAGCTTTACTTTTTCTTCTGACTGCTAAACAATGTCTGGCCCAATTATCGCTGATTCCCTTACTTCGAACCAGTCAACCGGCGATCTGCACTTTCGTCCGTATAAAGCCTCAAAAGGTGCCATCTGAATAGCCGAGTGATAGCTATTATTATAAGCAAATTCTATCAGCGGCAAATGCTCATCCCAGCTACCACCAAAGTCTAGTACACACGCTCGCAACATATCCTCGAGCGTCTGAATAGTGCGCTCAGCCTGTCCGTCTATCTGAGGGTGGAAAGCTGTGCTCAGATTAATCTGCGTTCCCAGACCTTTCTGAAATGACTGCCAGAATCTAGCCGTAAATTGTGCTCCTCTGTTTGAAATAATGGATACTGGTACTCCGTGCAACCTGACTATTTCTCGTATATACAACTCCGCATAATCTGGTCGAGAAAGTAGTTTCCACTGGCAGAAAATGAGCTGATTCGGTCAATCTGTCAACTATCACCCATATAGAGTCATGTCCATGTTTAGTACGGGGTAATCCTGCCACAAAATCCATATTTACTGCTTCCCACTTTCAGAGAGGCACAACTATGTCCTGAGTCAAACCGCCTGGTTTCTGATGTTCTACTTTCACCTGCTGGCAGTTAGGACACCGGGATACAAATTCAGCAATTTCCTTTTTTTTATCTAGCCACCAGTAGTTTTCTTTGATATCATGGTACATTTTTTGTCGCGACAGGGTGGAGAAAATAGTTGCTGGCGCAGTGCACCTCGTTCATGATCTGATGGCAAAGGCCTGAAACATCTGGAACACATAGACGGTCTTTACAACGCAGCACTCCATCCTCTGTTATTTGTGAATCTGGCACTTCCCTTGCAGGATTCTGTCCTTAAGCTAGACCAGGTCAGGATCTGCATGCTGCTGTTCTCTTACCTCCACAACTAAGGACGACACGGCGGGGTTCTAGATTACCGCTCTATTGTCCTTCATTTCTATCACACAAACGGCTAAATTGACCAATTGATGTATCTCCCTGACCAACTCCCGTTGCTCGGGTTGCTCATACGCCACATTCCTAATAGATCTATAGCTAAGAGCGTTTGCTGCTCCATTACCTCTTCTTGACTGATATAACATTTTCATACTTAGAGAGCTCGGCATATAATTGACGGTCATACTGGCTTGTCTTGCCGAAGAGATCGACAGGTAGTTTACAGGCGTAGCTAGAGCTTATCTGGCCTTCCGGCCACATGCTAAGGCTACTTGTTGCGGGGATAACCTGAACGACCATCTGTGCACCTTGTGCCTTTATCTGATCAGAGGATCCTGATATTGATCATGACCTCTAATGATCTGGCTGCATAACCTTAAATAACTGAATAGTCGGGTTGAATGACCCAAATGTGGCAGTAGTCTAACAATGCTCTAACTGTTCTACTTGAGTACTTATAGTTCATGCATAACTGCAGACTTGTGGGCATCTAATTGCTTTGTTATTTTGCTTGAACCACTGTAAGGCTGGGCTTAATCAAACTTACTCCCAGGCGATCAATCTCTGGATCTTCACAGGGAGTCTACTGATCTCCTGGTCTTAATAAACACTGTGCTAGCAGGGTACTATCCATTTCTTATGCCTTGTGTGTATCCACTTGAATTTATACTGCTATTCTGGGGAATTCTCGGTCTTATGAACTATTCTGTAAATACTGGCCTTCTGCTAGGGCTCTGTATCTAAATATCTTACGAGAACCAGCTGAAGTACTAGTCTATCACTGACTACTGATGTGGACCCCTTTCTTGGGGTGCCCACGGGCTTGTCTGACTTGCGGGGTATTCCTTGTAATAACTGCTAGGTTGACTAAGGTCGACTCTCACCTACAAGGCTGGGAAAATGATGTATGGCCACTTAACATACTGGAACAATTCTAGTATTGCTAATCTCTGAAGTATACCTATTCAATCTCTAATTCTGGTTCTGGCACATGCGCTAGTGTTATCGAACTTTAGAGATGCTTCCCTGCTAATACAGGTGCCAGCTGGTCGGTAGACCGCCTAACTGTGCCCTTATCATCTAATTACCTGATTCAGGTTACTAGCTCTTATAAGCTTCTAAAACCTAGATCTGGAAACAACATATAAGTCTATTAACTTAATAACTAAGAGCTGAGACAGTTTCTACGGATTCATACGTAAATCACACTTAACTTGCCCCTTCTTTTCTCTTTTCTCTTTTTCTTCTCTCTCTTTTCTCTTTTTATTTTTGGCAAGGGGTCCTGCAATGCAATTTGTATATACTTCCCAGCACTAATATGCATCTGTGTGATTGTAACCCCTATTAGCAGCTGCTCACAACATATTTATTATCTGCACAGATATATATTAATAAATACGTACAATACATACTGAATTCTGTAGTGATATGTAATCTCTGACACACTTTGCTAAATTTCATATTGTACATGATATACTGCTTCTATCGTCTAATAATACCTCCTGCCTTCTCTTAACATTTCATTGTATTGTCACCCCATTCTGAAAGTAACAAACATAAACACTTTAGTTATTGTTTGTTGTTTGAAATTCCGCCACTCTTGCGATGTGGGGTCAACGTTCAAATCTTGTGGCCTTACTTGGCATATATTGAGAGCCCATGACTGTCTGCTGTGCCTTATCTCTAGGCCACACTAGATTAAATTTGTTGTATCGGTAATTTCTTAACTTCACCATAAGCGAACATACTGCAGCATTCTGGACCAGAATCTTAATGTCTTCTAACTGTCAATCTGAGGCTTAGTTCGTAATACGATATTCTGTCAATTTGGGGGTGATTCTATTTTCCCCACAAAATTTAGTATTCCTGCTTTCTCCCCTCATCTCACTTGAGCTAAGCTCTGGGGTTCAAGGTGCCTGCCTTTCATTGTTAATGAGATTATTGATCAAGCCTCGGCCTATACTTCTTCTGGCTTATAGTCAGGCCCATCTGATTCACATGACCTCTCTATCTTTCGATGTCACCACTGGATCATAACTATAATCTTACAGGTATGTCTTGCTATCTGTTAGCATATATGGAGGACTTGGCCTTTTTCTGGCTCAAACTTGACTATTACTAGGCATTCATCACTAGCAGGTCTTTTACCCCTACTTCGGGTAAGCTAACAGTCTTACTTTCTCTTTACGCTCACTAACACTTACTGGAATTAATCAATCTATCTTCACTTACTGCTTGTTTTGGGCAGCCTCACCTCAATTCTTATGCCCCTTTACTGTACTGGAATCAAGGTCAAGAGATAGGAATAGCCCTTTTCTTGTTGCAATAGATAGAAACATATAACTGTACCACATCTGAAAAGATGTGTTTGGGATTCCTGCATTTCCCTTTCTTTCTCATACTTATCTGATAGTCTGACCTTGTCCGTAATCTTAATCAGATCTTATATAGCTAATAAATAAATCAACTCGTATGTACATTATACTTCTGACTTCCTATTCTGACGTTATCAATGTATACTGGGAATAGTACCGATAAAGGTATCACGCTGGGAGGTCTCTGGTACCTCTTCCTGCTACTGTAAGTATCTTGTAACTGGATGATGCCCTCTTCTGTTGCTATATCTGATCTTTTTCCTGTGATAGGGTAATGTTGATCTTCCTCTGTTTCTATAATCAAAGAATACAGTAAGTTTTTAGGGACTCAACCCTATACTGTACTGCTCTAAAGCACGACTGGCTGAGAAGGAAGAGTAACCATCGTATCATGCATCGCATCCTCCGGTCTATAGTATGAGGTGCACAACACATCCATAGACAAGACTCTACTTAGCACAGCTTGCAGACTCCCTGGGACACGACCTGCTCTGATACCAAGTTTGTCACGCCCCGCCTTGGGGGGTATGACTAGCACCTGGTGCCCTAGTAGGACCTAGACTGCTATCTGGTGAGCCTAAGCACATCTGGTGCCTGGCTGGCTCTAACTCACATTTCTGGAAACAAAGGGCTATATAACGGCTGTAAACACAGCCCCCGGCCCATTGGCCTATAGCCACCTGTACCTGTAATGACAGCTAACCAGAAACATACTACTATAGGGGAACCTATGCGGGCCGACAAGGCCACCATGCTGTCTAGTTCTCTGTAACTCAACAATAACATGCTAACTATTACGTGATCGTCAAGGTCACCACTACTGACTGATTATGGCCACACACGGCCAACAGGAACAGAAATAACAAATAACTATAACAAGCTGCACGGCCTCACACGACCGGCTCGACTGACCACAGGGAAATATATACAGACTGCAAGCCTCTAAAAATAACAATAGAAATGATCGGGATAGAGCCCCGACCTACCCGTACTGTACAACAAAAGAAAATGAAATACACCTCTGGAATTCAGACTCCGGATGACAGGAGCTGAATACTCAATAGCTGACTGGAATCATGAGGGATCGCCTCCTCGTCTATGAGTACCTGCAGGCAAGTAATGCAGCGCCCCACTGGGCGTCAGTACCACAGGTACTAAGCATGTAAAGCAACTGAAATACACAACTGAAATGAATAACAACAGTAACATGACATATAAGCAGAAAGTAGCTGAGTCTATCTAGCTGAGAATAACTGGGGAGAGTTTATTTATTCTATAACTAAACTGAGTGTACTTGATGACGTGTCGTCCTCCTGTCTATCAGTATCTAATAGCACATATAGGTATACATATAAAAACACACAATACCTGACCGACCCCCATAAGCCGGAAGGTGCCAACCAACACACAATCTGTTTACCCCTACCCGGGTCTAAACCAACCAAAAATAAGTCACTCCATTCATTTGACAACTGTGAGCTCCTCCTACCGGTCCCCTTGGGTACGTAGCTCAGGCCTTGGCCTCTGACAATAAACTGTGTCTGAGTCCGAAGACTCCTGTCTCTGGGCGCAAGTGTACACGGGGTGTGCAATAAAAACTGCCCCTGGGTGCAAGCACGCAACAGGGTGATTTTATAAAAATCTGTATCTGAAACTGCCCCCGGCCACAAGCGCACACAGAGTGTTCTGCCCCTGTAAACAGGGTGGACTGGCTCTGCGCAGAGTAAACTGAACTTCCCCTGCAAGCAGGGTGGTCTGGACCGTATTATCATGGTGGTCATCCATCATCGTCGTCTAGGCGGACGGCATCGCCCAGCTGGTGGCGGTATCTGAATCTGGTATCGACACAGCTATAACCCAGGGGCGGTGGAGATGCTAAAAGGGTGCCCACATGCCACAACAAGTCTCAACAAACAAATAGCACATAGAAATAGCAAGCATGTATAACTGAAAAGACTGTCTGAAATCTAACTTCTTATTCTGATCTGTTTCTATACCGAACTGATTCTTTACTGACTATACTGATTCTGTACTCTCTGTTTAACTGTACCGCTAATCTGTAGCCAAGATACTATGTGTCTGAATGGCTAATTTGTAGCCAAAACTGTCTGTCTATCTGATCTTTCTTTACTGACTGTTATTATGAAAATCTATTCCTTTATATTCTACAACATGCTTGCTATTCACATAATAGGCTGTACTGAATCTGAACTACTAACTTGCCCTTGGGTACATGCTTTTCTAACTTTCAGACTGAATATGATATCACAATGCGAACTAGGTTTACTGAACTTGCACAATACTTAACATTCAACTTCCGGGAATTCTACTACGGAGTTTATGGTACTATACAAGGCTAAAGCTACTAACTTGCCGAAGGAACTAGCTTTACATACCTTAACCTCGAGTTATCCATCTGTCGGACGAGGCTCGGTCAGTACTCCAACTACTTCTCCCAACTGCATTCATATACACGTCAATTAGTACTAAATACAACACTATTCTGAAGGACGACGTCACTTTCGATATAGTTATAGCCTAAACTTAGGCTTATCGAAAAACGGTCAAAAACTTGCTATTTTTCAGAAGCCCAGAAGGGAGAAGTATTCACTTTACGGCTAGGAGCACATAGACACTAGTTTGGAGCAATTCTACTTACCTTAGTCCGGTAGCTCGACGATTCGTCAGCCGTATTTTGCGAAACAAAATCTGTAGGAATGCTCCCTGCTGCTAAATACCTCGGTACCTGAGGTTAATTCGAGTTTAGACCGCGTTTGACGGCGTAATCAGACGAAAATTATCAAGAAACCTTCGTTCCTCTTCCTCTCTGATTTTCTCTCTGTTTTAGCTGGAAATTATAAGAATTGCAACTTTAAAACCGAAGTGGAGGGGCTTATATAATAGACACTGTAAATCGCATTTTTGGAATGCGATTTATAAGTCGCATTTTGCCTTGCGACACGCCGACTTGGCGCTGGTCCGATCTTTCCCCGGGCCTTTTTCTAGCATGTATGGTTTTCCAAATACTCTTAACCAACACGCGATTAGGCCATCTATATGCCGGGAATTTATGGGGTGTAATAGCTAGAGTCCACAAAATCATGTGTAAACAAGATGCATGGAGAGCTTTCTAGTATGGGTAAGTTGTTAGAATTACACTCATCCTCTATCAAATATTTGAAGTAGGAAATGGGAAAAATGTTAGTAGTGTTAAAGAAAAGGCATGGTGATAATTAGTGCACGCTGTAGTAACAAAAAGTGGGAAGACCACTATTGAAAGGCCAATACCAAGAACGGATCCCAACGAATAAGAAATCATTTCAAACTTGATAGAGACAAGAGGGAGGCGCAATGAGCCATCTGGTTCCCACATTGAGGGATGCGATGCACCACCAAGTTAATGCAATAAGACCCATGATGCGCCACTAAATCCATGCAAGGAAGCCCGCGGCACGGTGTCATCATCCTTCTTTGGGACCCGCACTGTAGAGGAAGCTAGTGCAGGTGATGATATTTCACCTGTCAGTATAAAGAGAGAAGAAAAATGAGGGATCACAGACGAAAGAAAATGAGGCAGAGACCGAAAAAAGAAAAAGCTAAAGCAGGTCAGAAGTCATACATGCTGATTCCAATACCTCCTCCTCCTTTCCTGCAATGTCTTAAGAAGAAGGCTGGAGATGAAAATTTTCACAAGTTTATTTCTATGTTGAAACGTTATCTGTTAACATTTCATTGGTAGAAGCACTGGAAAGAATGCAGGGGTACACAAAATTCATGGAGGAATTGGTGACCAAAACAGTGAGCTGAAAGGATGACAGTCACCGACATTTAAACCAGTGAGACGCAGGTACTCACTGATGACCGCCGGTTAGGCGTAGGTCAAGGTACACAATTCATTTAAAATATTGTCCAATCTGTTGACCAACCCGACCCATGGATTTAAAAATTCTATCGAATCTTTCCAACTCCCCAAAAACCCTTCTCTCTATCTTTTCATATCCCCCCACAACTTTTTAACTTCCCAATAACCCACCTTCCCAACTTAACACCATTAACACCCACCTTCTTCCTACCTAATCAACTCCCGTCTCCTCCCTCACTCCTTTCATCTCACCTCATTTCCCATCACTGTGAATACACCATAGTTGGGCGACTTATCTTTCTTCACAACCTGGTATGTGTATCCTAGCTTTGATGTGCTTATATTAAGAATATAAATCTAAACTCAAGCATGCTAGAGTAGATATTGTTCACACTTATGTTCCCCATCTCCCATCCTGTGCTTTTTATTGATTGACTAGTTTCATATTGTGGGTATATTGGGGGTGGTGATTAGATGTTTAAATATTGATATGGGTGTCTTCTTTGGTAAGCATGCTTCATGATTTGTGTTCTTGAGATACTAGTTGAGGGTGAAGTCTAATAGCCCTGTGTGCTCAAAATGCACAATTTTCCTGATAATAGATAGAGTGACGTCATTCTTAAGGGAAAATCGTCATTTTTATTTTTGTTGTATTGCTTGTGTAAATAATAGTGATGTGAAGAGAGTGAGTGAATCATGATTTTGGAGGAAATTCTGCTAGCTAATTTGGGGTGAAAATGAGCAGTGTTCCACCGATGAATCATTTATCATGCCCTGCGAAACGCAGGCTAAAATGCAGGTCCAAGCGCAGGGTTATGGGCCACTACTAAGAACCCCCATTCCACCAACGCTTTCGCAGGTCAAGACCGGTGAATCGTGATGTGGCGTTGGCTTAGAGTACATTTGCCTAGTCTTCTGCCAAGTGCTGGTGGCTCATCAGCCCTTCACAGGTCTCCACCTGCATTTTGTGGGTGTTCCACTGGTGCTGCCAACATTAACATTTTGCTCCTTCAATTTGTTTACCATCTGATCCTTAAAATTTTGTTCTTTAATTTAGAATAGTTGTTGTTTTCCTTTACAATCATTAAAAATACATAAAGATATGTTGTTTTTATGTCACTAACACTATCTTGAGGAATCATGTCCATTTCTAGACAACGAAGAAAAGGCAAAGCTGCAATGACCAACACCGCATCTCACCAATTAGATTCTGAGAGGGCCCAGCAAATTTTGTAACTTCATTTTGGGCTGGTTAAAATTGAGACTTATTATTTGTTCTTTAAGGAGAATCGATGCATCATCGCAGAGGATAAATTTGAGGTGGAGTGTTTCAAGGATGACTTCCCAGAAATTTATAGTCAGATTAGTATTCGTGATTGGGGGCCATTCAGCATACCCATGGACCTTTACTTCCCTGAGTTGGTATGGGAGTTCTACACCTCTTATAGTGCATGACAAAGCCTCTTAAAGCACAAAGGTCGAGTAGACGCAATGCCTTGCCTACCATCTGTGCTAGTACGGGGTCAAGAAGTGAACATCGCCCCAGAGGCAATCAACTCCATCTATTGGGCTAAATCGATTCGGCCAATTTCAAAGTTCAAAAAGAAGGTGGAAGATAAAGAGAATCAGTTTAAGTGGGTGGCCAAAATAATTGCAAAAGATCAATCGGTGTGGGCTACCACAAGAGGAGTAATTCACCACCATGATCTAAAGTTTGAAGCTCGCATGTGGCTGGTTTTGGTATGTTCTTGGATTATCCCTTCCAAGAATACAACAAATGTTCCCATTGAGGTCACAATCTTTGTGGCCTGCATCATGGATCGGAGACACATCAACGTGGGGGAAATCACTGCAGATCAATTCAAAAGGAAGGCCAAGCAAAAGGCAACTTCTTTGCCTTATCCCAGCCTCATTAGTATGTTATGCCTGTGGGCCACATGCCATCTATTTAAAGCACTAGACAAAACAATGAGGGCCGACGGGGTGATTACCCTAGCCACCAAAACTAATAAGGATGCTCTAGATTCAAAGAGACCTAAAGTGGCAGTGGACCAAAATAGCACCCATCTTCCATGTTCTCTAGCATAACCCCAGGGTCACCACAAACCAATAGAGTCAACTCCTCTCCGCCAATCGGCCTCTTGAAAATGGAACAAATGGCTCGTGCTCATAATGGCCAGTGTTGAAATTGGCTAAAGCAATACCTTTCATGATCCAACAAGCCATCAAGAAGGCCATGCAACCAGTAGTTTAAAAATTGGGATGCTTCTGTGCTAAAGTTGAAGTTTTAGAAAAGGAAGTGATTATCATGAGGGGTAAAGTGGCAAGGCGCAAGGAACTACTTTCACCTGGAAAGATTGACCTGAATGAACCGACAACCACTACTACACAGCCTAAGGAAGACAGGAGCCCACCAGATGATTGGTGCATAGGGTATGACAGTCCATTGAAAATCGTGTCTGGTGAAGAGATATACCAAAGTCGCCCACCGCCCTATCGAATACTCATTGGGAGCGAAATAGATCCATTATGGAGACCCAGTGGGGTAGACACCATTTCTTATCATGAGCTTAGAAGTCTTCCAGACCATTAGGTAGTTTTCGGACCAGGAAAACCAGTCGAACTCCCACCTGATCCATTGATGCCTTTCACGACTGAAATTGCTTCATGACACTTTGATGAATCCATCTTCTGATGGATCCCTTACCCCCATTGCAAGATCATTCATGGAGCCCTCTTAACCTTATTGTTTTTCCCTTTTACATTGAGGGCAATGTATTTTTATAGATGGGGGTGGGGATGAGTGCTCCCTTTCTGCTGATAGGCTGTTTCCCTTGTTGGGCTGATTTGAAATATTTTTTTTCTGATGCAGTTGGTTTGGGAGCCTTTTTTGGCATCGAGATGAATGAATGAAAAAATTGTTCTTGAATTGTTAGTGAAAATAATTGGGTCTTTGTTTAAATTGTCAAATGTTTCATGACCCAAGTTTGATTTTCACCATTGTAAATAGTAGTTAGTGCATAAAATCCAAGGATTTTCTTTATATCACAGTTCTTTTTTTGAGGAGCAATTTCTTTTTATTTTCTTTATTATTGTCGAACCGGGTGATATTTCCCAATGATAGATTGGGGGACGACTTTTTTATGGGAAAATGCCATGTTTTTTACTCTTGTTGAATTTTTTTTGAGAGGTACCATAAAAATTTTTCGTGTGGCATGGAAAAATGAATTTGGAAGAAATGGGGCATTTGAAATGGAAAATGGAGAACTCTCTTGTCATACATTGCACATTCCTTGTTTGGCTTGTTGATTCATATGCTTAATTATCCTAAGTCATAATCTGGCTATGGTGATGAATTTTGTGAACTCCTTGGAGTGTGATGCCTTATGTGGTGAGGTTTATTGAATGATTCTCATGCACATATGATTGTCTAGAACTTTCTCTAAGTGTGACTTAAGGCGAAATCCTAGATGTAGCTGCACTTAAAACATGATTTTAGGCTTTTTATTGCTAGTCACTTCACCCAAAATGACCTCCTTAAACACTTTCCTTTGCTAGCCAATATTGAGCCTTTGAACCTTTTTTCTTGGAAACCATATTACAAGCCCAATGACCCTTTTTAATCCTCTTCTTTGTCAACCATCCTCCCTAGTTTCTAGTGGTGAAAGAATAAATAAATGAGGCTTCAAGCCCCGTAATAGAGAGAGATAACAGAATGAGTGGAAATGACAAAAGCCTAAGTTTTTTGGGGTTTACAAGAAAAATAAGAAATGTGAGAGCTTCAACGTGAGGTAGCACTAAGTTGTGATTAAAATGAATGAATTGGTTGGTTGAAGAACCTTGAATCATTGAACAGAAAGAATAGTTAAAAGGTGTTACCTCTTGCTTAGATGAGGCTAAATGTGAAATCCAAAGAAGTTATAAGGGTGGCTCTTGCTTAACAAAATAAGGAAAATGATGAACAAGGGGAGATAAGGAAGTGATTTCAATAGAGGGAGAGGATGTTGCAAGTTCTTGCAAAAAGGCATTACGGAGGTTCTAACAACTAGAACTCATTGTTTATCCTAATTTAACCCCTAGCCTTCATTATGAGCCCCAAGTACTAATTGATTTTGAGTGTAGCAACTCTACATTAGTGGCGAGTTACATTAAGGGCAAGCCTATGGGTCAAGTTGTGTGCATGGAGAAATTCTTTGTGAAAGTGAGCGTTATTGTCTTATTCTATAATCCCTTGTGTGTGCATTTCTCGATGATAAAAAGGGATTCTCTCTTCTCGTGAGTGGAATCATCCCCTTAGAGAACATGCTTGTATTGGTGTAAAGATGTGATTGAGACATGAGTATTGTGAGCTTCAAGGCAAGCTTTGAATGTGAATTGCAATGATTTGAGATGCTATGTGTGCTTGTTTTGATAAACCAAGTCCCTTGTTTTGAAGAATGAAAACATTTGTCAATCATGTCTATTTATTGTGGTTACCTCTTGAAACTTTTACATATTTTGTGGGGTCTCTTCTCTTTTCCTTGAGTCGGCGTGCATTTTTGGGTTGTCTTAGGCTCAGTGGTCTTTGGTGTATAGACTCATATGGTATAACATGTTGTTCCATTTGCTCATCTGTAAGGAATTGCATTACTTGATGACAAGCAATGGTTCAGGTTTGGGGGTTTGATGAGTTGGTAATTTACCAACTCATTAGGCTCTTACACATTAGTTTTTGTTTAGTTTTCAAGTCATTTAGGTGGATTTTATACCATTTCTCCTTGATCTTTGCAGGTACTTAACTTGAGTAGAGGAAGCATAAAATTGAGCAAAAAACATGAAATTTGAGATGAGGACTGGTGCTCCACTGGAGAACACGGACGAAATGCCAGCTGACCATAGATACTTACTGTGCTGAAGAGGAACGTCTATTGGTGGACCTCGAATTAGCACCGGTGAACTGTCGGTGCCAATGCCAGACTACTCCAAAACTCACTGGCCACCAGATATGACAGATTAGCAGACCATAGATCTGCATTGGTGAAACACTATTTACTCACAAGTGATGGCTGTCAGAAAAGGGAAAAAGTATTCAGTTGAGAAAAAGAGGAGCATTTGTACCCTACTTTTGTACCTTTCTAAATAAAAGGGAGACTGGACATTCCATTTCACAGAAAGTAGAGAGTGGTAGAGAAAGTTTCTTGGAATTGAATTGTAGAGAGAGAAGTCTTCATCTTCTTCTTTGAAAAGGTAGAAAAACTCCATTGGAGACTATAACCTTATGCTTGAATTTTCTTACTCATTTTGTTGAATGAATATTGAATTATTACTTAATGCAATGTCTTCTTCTACTTATATGAGTGGCTAAATTCCTTGCTAGGGGTGTGTGAATGATTAGGGTTGATTTGGATTGGATATTATTTAATTGATCTTAGATTTACTCAATTGGTATAATTCTAGTGTTTCCTTTGAGTTTTAATCTAAATACTCATAGTTGCAAATGTAGGTTGTATTTACTTACTCTAATTTTACTTGAAAAATGGACTTAGAGTATGAGTGAGGAAACACTAGTGGGCAATTGGATGGTGATCATGTGGGGTTGGGCTAGAGATAGCCAAAACCCATTGTCACACACCCATTGAGAATCAAAGATAGAAATAGTTTGATTCTTACCCAAGTTGTTGTGGTTGTTGTGAAAAGGACTTTGGGGTTTGAGAAAACCCGAGGCATAAGGAACCTAATTGGTTGAAAAATGCTAGGTGCTACCTCATCCACAACTAATTATACTATTGAGTAATGCTACGAACTATTAGTAATTCCGATCTAATGATTCCCCGTCAATATCACACCCCCAGTATTCTCTCCTTTGGTATTTTCTATACTTTGTTCCTACTTTCGTGTGCGAATTTACAGTTCAATTGACAAGTTGTGATTCCCCCAATCTTTACTTTATTGTTTTTGAGACATTGATGCAAGTTACTTCAATTTGATAGAAAACTCTTGCATGATCAACTACTATTCCTTGTGGGATTCGATCCCCATACTCATCGGGTATATTTGTCGTGATAATGACTGTTTACACTCCATCCTTTCGAGGAGTGAATTTTGAAGTTATCATTAGTCAAAGTGGTGAGATTCATCTTTCTAACAGACTTTGTCATATTACACTATGATATTGATTCTGAAGTACTCATCATTCTGGGTCAATCGTTTCTAGCCACAGGAAGAACATTGGTGGACATGGAAAGTGGAGAACTAAAATTCAAACTAAACAATAAGGAGGTAATATTTAATATCTATAGGACCATGAGGTATCTTAATGACACGAGTGTCATATCTATGATCGATGTTATTGATGAAGCAGTTATGGATTTGATTGAAGAGGGTTGTACAACTGAAGCCTTGAAATCAACATTGATGAAATTTATTAAATGGCATGATGCTGGGTTTGATGAGATAGTAAAAACTATAGTGGGAAGGGGTGCCTACTCATATCACCAAAAAAGTTTGATTTGACCTAAAAGTTAATGCAATTTCTCCCGCTAAGCCATCAATAAAAGAGCCACTAGTGTTGGAACTTGATCCACTTCCTGCTCATCTTCGGTATGTATTTCTTGGTCCTCAAAATATGCTACCTGTAATCATCTCTGCAAAATTATTGGATTGGCAGGTAGAAGCATTAATCTTTATTCTCAAAACCTACAAAAGGGCCATCTTGGTAATCCATTACTGATATTATTGGTATCCTACCAGGAATCCGCACTCACAAGATTAAGCTAAAAGAAGATTGCATACCTAGTATTGAACACTGAGGAGGCTAAATTTGATAATGCAAGATGTGGTAAAGAAAGAGATTATCAAGTGGTTAGATACAGGGTTGGTGTATCCAATCTCTGATAGCCAATGGACTAGTCCGGTACAATATTTGCCAGAAAAAGGAGGTATGACAGTTATTCAAAATGAAAAGAATGAGCTAGTACCAACTAGAAAGGTGACCGAACGAAGAGTGTGCATGGACTATCGAAAGCTAAACAATTGCACAAAAAAAGATCACTTTCCAATACCTTTATGGACCAGATGATAACAGGCTTGTAAGGAGAGCATGTTACTGCTTCCTCGATGGATATTCAGGATACAACTATTGCACCAGAGGATCAGGAAAAGATGACAATCACTTGTCGTTACGGTACATTCGCTTTCAAGCGGATGCCTTTTGGATTATGCAATGCACCAATCACATTTCAGAGATAGATGATGTCCGTATTTTCATACATGGTGGAAGACAGTATAGAGTATTTATATATGACTTTTCGGTGGTGGATGGCTCATTGAAAGATTACTTAGATCACCTGGAGGTAGTATTAAAATGGTGTGAAAAAACAAATTTGGTGCTAAATTAGGAAAAATGTTAATTCATGGTCACCGAAGGGATAGTGTTGGGACACAAGAATTTTGAAAAGGGTATTGAGGTGGACAAAGAAAAATTTGAAGTTATTTTAAAACTTCCATCATTCATCTCTGTAAAGGGAATCCACAGCTTTATAGGACGTGTTGCTTTCTATCGATGATTTATTAAAGATTTTTCAAAAATTGCTAACCCTTTATGCAGGTTGCTAGAGAAAGATACTAAGTTTGTATTTGATGAAGCCTGCCTCAAAGCATTCGAGTTCTTCAAGGAGAAACTTGTCACAAAACCCATCATAGTGGCGCCCGATTAGAGCAAGCCATTCAAAATCATGTATGACGCTAGTGTGGTAGCTTTCGGAGCTGTTCGACAAAGACATGATAAGATCTGTCATCCTATTTGATATGCTAGCAAGGCTCTAGATGCAACTCAAAAGAATTGTACAGTCATAGAACATGAACTGTAGCGTAGTGTATGCTTTTGAGAAGTTTCATGCCTATCTCCTTAGCACAAATGTGGTGGTTAACATTGATCATGAAGCCATTCAGTATCTGATGGCTAAAAAGGATGCTAAACCTTAAATTATTAATTGGTTATTTCTATAATAGGAATTTGACTTCGAAGTGAAAGATAGAAAGGCACCAAAAACAAAGTTGCAGACCATTTATCCAGGTTAGATGAAGAAGGAAAAATGAGAAATGAGTTGGAGAGAAATGACTCCTTCCCAGACGGACAGGTATTGGCTACCTCACATGATCTAATTTCATGGTTTCCAGACTTTGCGAACTACTTGGTGAGTGATATAATGCCTAAAAATATGAACTTTCACCAAAGGAGGAATCCATGATGTTAGGAAATTTCATTGGGATGAGCTATATCTATTTAGAGACTATGTTGATAACATAATAAGGATGTGTGTTTCAAGGTTGACATGATTTACATTCTGAAGGCATGCCACTCATTTTCCACTGGAGCTCATCACAGTGGCATTCGTATAACGCAGAACATATTACATGTAATACCCCAGAAGTTCCAAAGACTAATCCCGAGATTTGAAACGTGATCGACAGGAAAAGTTGGAGAATTTCTTAAGTACGACTCAACCTACGAGTCGTAGGTTGGTAGTATGGGTCGTAGGAAGACTCGCAATTCAGTTTAGAGATTTCTTTCCCTAGACCACGAGTCCCCACTACGGGTCACAGTGTCGTACCTTAGGGTACGGATCGTAACAAGTACTTGGGGATTTTTCAAATGCTGGTTGTACGAGTGTTGGTATAACTCGTGATAGCCTATTACCGATCGTAGTAGGATTCATGGAAATATTAAGAGGATTAGAGGTTTTGGACTTGGTCAGTACGGAAGGATACCACGAGTCATAGAAGGATTGTACGACTCGTGATATGAGTCATGACAGCTGACAGGATCAATTTTTTTGTGAATTTATTAAGGGTATTTTTGTAAATCCTAAACTCCTAAGCCCTAAACTATGTCATTTTAATCTCTGAAGAAAGAGAGTTTTAAGGGAGTTTAACCTATTCTAATTCATTCAACTCCCATGCTTGCAAGATTAGGATTTCTCCTTCAAAGATCAAGCTTAAACCTTTCAATTTCTTCTCTATATCTCCTGGGCTTTTAAAGATAAGAGTAGATTTAGCTCATACAAGTATGTAGTGCTATGAATAAGATTTCCTTTCACTCTCATGCTAAAAATTTTCCTCAATTCCATGAATTCAAGTTCTAGATTAAATCCATGACCGTATAGGGTTTTAACCTATTTTTATAAAATTCTCTATAAATTATTTATGGGTCAATTTCCTCTATGTTTCAAAGTATATTTTAAGATTTATGGGCATATTTTATACCTGCGATGATAACAAATTCATGATTTCAAGTCTTAGAAAGTTATGCCCAATTATGCAAGTTTCATGAAAAGTCTAGTTTATGATTTATGATTTCAAGTATGATAAGATATCTAGCATGACTGAATGTTTACAAGTTACCCATGTATGAATGTATGATTTGACTTAAGAATTCTATTTCAAGTATGCATGATTTTAAGATTTTGGGTAAGCCCACACAGATTAAGCATGTTTTCATGATTTTAGCTCAGTTCTATAAAATTAGATTACCATATGGTTTTGGAGTCTATACTATCACTTTCAACTTATGGTATGTCTTCAGCTTCGTTAAAAAACAACAGTTTCAACTTTGTTGAAAAACGATGGTGAGTACCTTGCATGTTTTTGGGTGTAGTGTCTTGCACCGAGTAGGCTAGGGGTTCATGTAAACCCCAGGTCTCAGAACTACGCACCAATCTAGGTTTATATAATTACATTGGGACCTCCCTTGTGAGCTTTCCCTTCCTCCAAAGGGCCTTCAGCTTGATATCGATATGATGGTAACATCCTTAGCCCTGATACGGTTTTGGACGACTTTGCCCACTTGAGTGTGATAGTTGGGGCATCACATAAGCTCTATCATTATGGTGTTAGTTCTGATGAATCTCCCATTGTTCCTCATGATTTTAGTTATACATGTTCATGATTTATGATATTATGTTTTACATCAAGTTTGACTCAATGTTCAGTTTATAAGTTTATACTTACGATTAATTTATGAAAAGTCATATGATTTCTATCTTCAGCTTTGGGTTATTCAATTCAGATATGATATTCTGCTTGTTATTAACATATTTCATATTCAGATTTCAGCATGCAACTTTACTCTCATGATCTTATGATTTGTGTTTATATGCATGATTTCAGTTCATACTTACTCAACATGTTTTACTTACCTTACATAATCAGTACATTCCAAGTACTAACCGCATACTCTATGTTGTATCGTTTCATGACACAGGTTCAGATGATCAGACTTAGTTTCAGCCATTAATCAGTTCCCACATCTTAGTTCAGTTTCTTTTTTTGGTGAGTCCTCATCCTTCGAGGACCTTCAGTTGGTTGAGTAATGTTATTTTCAGTTTAAGATTTTAGCGAGCTAGTTGGGGATGTTGTCCCATCAGCTCTTTAGTCATGTTAGAGGCTTACCAGACAGTATGTAGAATTTCTGCTTTGTCAGTGTTGACTCTGTATGGTTGATATGTATTTAGACTTTCACTTATTCATGTTTAGTTTATCAGTTTCCATTTAATATATGCTCGTTAGCCACTATGTTCATGCCATGGATTGACTTGGAGCCATTCGTGGTTCTAAGTTTTGTGTCTCGATCTGAGGTCTGAGCTCAGGTCATGACAAACTTGGTATCGGAGCAAAGGTTCAGAGTGTCCTAGGTTGTCTGAATGGCATGTTAAGTAGAGTCTTTTGCAGGGGTGTGAAGCGTGCCACACTTATGTTGAAGAGGTTACAAGACGTTTAGGAAAATTTCCCTTCTTTCATGATTCTACCTCATTCTATGAAGCTCATTCTCCCACTCTCCTAAGTCGTGTCATACGCATTTGCAGAAGTATGCCTCCTCGAGGACCTAACGGAGGTCAACCAGCCCCACCAACTCTAGCGGCCCCTCTATTCGGGCAGTTTACAAATGTGGAGCTCGGGCTGCCTTTAGAGTGTTGGTACAAGCCATGACCACTCAGCTTAACCAGCAGGCAATTGCATCAGAGACGATAACTACTATGGTTCAAGACTTCATCAGAAAGAGTCCGCCTAAGTTTCTTTATTCAAAAGTGAATAGAGAATTCAAGGGGAGAGGAAAAGGAAATAAGAAGGCTAGGATAAGGAACTTTGAGTTTTCTAGCAAAAGCTAGGTGCTTGAAATCACCCTCAGCTTTAGTCGAGTCTTTGGCTTCGACTCGGGCAAATAAGCCTAGGGTAAGGGATATTACATACCCAGCTTGAAGAATATGTGGGAAGAACCACCCAGGGAAGTGTTTGATGGGTTTAGATTTTTGCTTTTGGTGTGGCCAGCCCGGTCATAAACTCAAAGACTGCTCAACAGCCAAGCAGGGTGGCCAGAGAGGCTGTGTCCCAGCCACCCCTCCAACAGCCACGTATAGGTGGCCAGCGTGTTTGAAGTGTGGTAGGAAACACCCCGGAGAGTGTTTAGTGGGAAGAGATGGTTGTTTCAGGTATGGTGAGCCTGGACATATGCTTAGAGTCTGCCCCTTAGCCAGACAGGGCCATGGTAGATTTCGTGACCCGACCACTAGTTCAACATCTCCACTAGTATGCTCGACTCAGCAGGGTGCATCCAATAGTGCAGGTGGTGCTCAGCATCGGAATAGATTTTATGTCCTCTCAACTCGTCAGGAGCAGGAGTCTCTCTAGATATGGTCACTGGTATGTTACGAGCATTACATCTTGATGTATATACATTATTAGATCCAGGGGCTACTTTATCTTTTGTGACACCTTATGTTGCTATTAGTTTCATGGTCAGTCATAAAATCCTATCAAAACCTTCTCAGTCTCTACTGCAGTCGTGACTCAATTATAGCTCGACGGGTATACAGAAATTGCCCTGTCATAGTCCTTCAGAAAGTCACTTCAGGTGATTTGGTAGAGTTAGACATCACTAATTTCGACATTATCTTTGGTATGGATCGGTTTCATGCATATCATGACTCAGTGAATTGTAGAACCCATACGATAGAATTTCGATTTCCAGGTGAGCCATCCTAGAATGGAAGGATAGTTCAATTGTGCCGCTAAGTCGCTTCGTCTCCTACCTTAAGGCAAGAAAGATGATTTCCAAGGGTTGTGTGTAACATTTATTTTGGGTTAAGGATTCTTCATTCAAGAACCTGAATCTTCAGTCTGTTCATGTTATATGTGAGTTTCTGGAGGTTTTCCCAGATGATCTACCAAGAGTCCCTCCCGAGCAAGAGATTGATTTTGATACCAACCTTCTTTCCGATACGTAGCCTATATCTATTTCTCCTTACATAATAATGGATCCACCTGAGCTAAAGGAGTTGAAAGAGAAGTTGAGGGATCTTCTAGATAAGGACTTCATCAGACCTAGCAAGTCCTTGTGGGGTGCACCAGTTCTATTTGTTCGAAAGAAGGATGGGTCTCTTCGAATGTGCATGACTATCGACAGTTGAACAAGGTCACAATCAAGAACAAGTATGCCCTCCCTAGAATTAATGACTTGTTTGACCAACTTCAATGTGATAAGTGCTTCTCAAAGATAGACCTTAGATCTTGTTATCATCAGCTCAGAGTTAGGGAGACTGACAGTCCGAAGACAACTTTTTAGACTCGGTATGGCCATTTTGAGTTTGTAGTTATCTCCTTTGGACTAACGAATTCTCCTGCAGCTTTCATGGATCTGATCAACAATATGTTCAAAACATATTTAACATGTTTATGATTGTCTTCATAAATGATATACTCATATACTCTCAGAGCGAGAAGGAGCATGCCGCTCATTTAAGGATCATGCTACAAACTCTCAAGGATCGCCAACTGTTTGCTAAATTCAGCAAGTGTAAGTTTTGGTTGAACTCAGTAGTATTTATGCGTCATGTGGTGTCAAGTGAGGGTGTGCAAGTGGACTCTCAAAAGATAGAGGCGGTAAAGGATTGGCCTAGACCAGTTAATCCTTTGGATATCTGGAGTTTCTTGGGTTTAGCTGGTTATTACAGGAAGTTTGTTGAAGGATTTTCATCCATTGCAGCACCGTTGACTAAGTTGACCCAGAAGAAAGTCAAATTTCATTGGTCAGATGCCTGTGAGAAGATTTTTTAGTTAAAGACTTGACTCACTTCAGCCCCAATATTGACCCTACCTGAGGGTACGAATGGATTTGTTGTGTATTGTGATGCCTCTAGCATTGATCTTGGATGTGTGTTGATGCATCATGGTAAGGTCATTACGTATCCCTCTAGACAGCTTAAGACTCATAAGAAGAATTATCCACCACATGACCTAGAGTTGGAAATGGTGGTGTTTGCATTGAACATTTGGAGACACTACTTGTATGGAGTGCATGTGGATGTGTTTACAGACCACAAGAGCCTATAGTATGTGCTTTGCTCACTTAGAAGGACTTGAACTTGCAACAAAGGAGATGGTTAGAGCTTCTCAAGGACTATGACATGAGTGTCCTCTATCAACTGAGCAAAGCCAATGTAGTGGCGGATTCCTTTAGCAGACTGTCCATGAAGAGTGTTTCTCATGTGGAAGATGAAAGGAAAGAGTTGGTGAAGGATGATCATCTTGCACAATTAGGGGTTCGCCTTATGGATTCGATAGATGGTGTTGTCATTTTTCAGAATAGTTCAGAATCTTCTTTGGTGACTGAGCTCAAGGCTAGGCAAGATGAGGATCCTATCTTGGTGAAGTTGAAAGAGGCGGTTCAAGATCAGAAGGTGGAAGTCTTCTCCCAAGGGGGAGATGGTGTGCTTCGATATTATGGTCATTTATGTGTCCCCGATGTCAATGACTTGAGAGAATGGATATTGCACGAGGCTCATGGTTCTCTATATTCTGTACTTCCAGGTGCAGCCAAGATGTCCGTGACTTACGGGAAGTCTAATGGTGGAATGGCATGAAGATGGACATAGTAGAGTTTGTGGTTAAGTGTTCGGATTGTCAATAGGAGAAAGTTGAGCATCAAAGACTAGGAGGTATACTGCAAGACATCAGTATCCCCACTTAGAAGTGGTAAGAGATCAATATGGAATTCATCACAGGGTTGCCTCGCACTCGCTGATAGTATGACTCTATTTGGGTGGTGGTAGACAGGTTGACCAGGGCAGCTCATTTCCTACCAGTCAAAACTACCGATTTAGCTGAGGACTATGCTGGATTGTACATTTGAGAGTTGGTTCGGTTGCATGGGATTCCCTTGTCCGTTATTTCAGACAAAGGTAGTCAGTTTACCTCGCAGTTTTGGAGATCGTTCCAGAAGGGACTTGGTACTCAGGCCAAGCTTAGCACAACTTTTCACCCACAGATAGATGGTCAGTCCGAGCAGACCATTCAAACACTTGAAGATATATTGAGAGCATGTGTGATCGACTTCAAAGGAAGTTGAGATGATTATTTACCTCTCATCGAGTTTGCTTATGACAACAGTTACCTCTCCAGCATTTAGATGACTCCATTTGAGGCTCTTTATGGGCGTAGCTGTAGATCGCCTATTGGTCGGTTTAAGGTAGGTGTAGCTACGTTGATAGGGCCAGATTTAGTTCATGAGGCTATGGAGAAAGTTCGGCTTATAAGGGAAAGGATAAAAATAGCTCAAACTCGTTAGAAGTCATATGTGGATGTTAGGCGGAGAGAACTTGAGTTTGAAGTCAATGATTGAGTGTTTTTGAAGGTGTCTCCTATGAAGGGAGTGATGAGGTTCTGAAAGAAAGGAAAGCTTAATCCCCGATATGTTGGTCCTTATAGGATTTTGAGGTGAGTACGCAAAGTGGCATATGAATTGGAGCTACCAGCGGAGTTAGCTTTGGTACGTCTAGTTTTCGATGTATTTTTACCGAAGAAGTGCATTGGTGACCCTACCTTAGTTGTTCCGGTGGAGAGCATAGGTGTGAAGGATAGCCTTAACTATGGGGAGGTTCCAGTTGAGATCCTTGATTGTCAGTTTAGCTTCAGTTAAAGTCTTGTGGAGGAATCATCTTATTGAGAAAGCTACATGGGAAGCCAAAGTAGACATGATGTCTAAATACCCGCAGTTATTCCCTTCCAGTTCCATTCCAGCATGAGGTATCAGTTCCCCCTCTAATACTCAATTCAGTTTCATGTCAAGTTCATGTCTCTCTGTTCCTTTCATGTTTTTGCATGTATGTATGATTCATGAATTTAGTTCAGTCATGTGTATCAGTCTGGAAGTCACTCTGTACGTTTTTAGCTTCAGATGTTTAGTATGTGAGATTCCAGTTTCTTTTCCCAGCCTTCTAGTATGTTTAACCCGCATTCGAGGATGAATGTTCCCAAGGGGAGATATTGTAATACCCCGAAAGTTCCTAAGACTAGACAAAAGATTTAAAATGTGATCAGCAAAAAAAGTTGGAGAATTGCTTTAGTACGACTCAACTTATGAGTCATAGGTTGGTAGTACGGGTCATAGGAAGACCCGTGGTTCAGTTCAGAGATTTCTTTCCCCAGACCACGAGTCCCCACTATGAGTCGTAGTGTGTGGTTATGACTCGTGGTACGGATCATAACAAGTACTTGGGATTTTTCAGATGCTGGTTGTACGAATGTTGGTACAACTCATGATAGCCTGTTATGGGCGTAGTAGGATTTGTGGAAATATTCAGAGGATTGTAGGTTTTTGACTTGGTCAGTACGGGAGGATACCATGAATCGTAGGAGGATTGTACGATGTTCGCGCTCTGCTGCTCGGTATATATTATACACCGACACGCAAGTGTACGTGGTCAAACAAGTAATAAAGTGGCTAAGTAGCCAAGTATCGATCCAAGGAGGCTGCTCTAGATATGCAAAACTGCCTAGTTTACTATATCTCTATTCTATTTCTAACTATGTTAACAACAATCCAACCAAGATTTGAGTAAGTTTTGTTTCTAAACTAATTATCTACTAAAATTAATAACTACTATTTACGTTGAGTTTAGACAATGGATATGCACATGCCAAGGTTAAGAACGAGTAATGAATTTGATAATCATGATAATTTGGTCATCTTCTTCTTCATATTGCTAGCCAAGAACGTTTGCCTAGAAATTAAAACTTCCGTATTTAATTTCACTTTAGCTTCATAAACCATTCGTCTACGTTTCTGTGATCAAATGCAATTTATGACCTAACACTACAATTCCGGTTCCTAAATTGACTAATACGGCTTTCAAGTATATTTCTATCAAGAAAGCACATCAAAACCCAATTTTCCCAAATCAAGTTAAGAACAATACCCTATTAATTCACAACTTTCCAATTTCATGCTCACTCGAGTGAAATTGGACTTTTTAGATATACATTAATGGTGGCCAATCAAGAATGTAATAAGCACAAGAATTAATAGAACAACATGCAAGAAGAAGAAGAAACCATATCAATTATTACCAACATTCATTTCACAAGTTCAAAACCTCAGCGAGAGAGGAATTAGCCACTCATTCTTGGATTATTCATCCTAGAATGAGTGTGAATCATGCATACAATTGAAGGAAAGAAGAAGGGAAGAGAAGAAAACTCTTATCTTTTCTATTCTTCAACTGCCACAAAACCACGTTCCTGCTCCCACTTCTGAAGTCAGGCTAAAAAACTAAAACTAAAAAAACTTTTTTTAAAAATAACCTAAGTGTGCTATTTATACTAGCGGAAAATTTTTCCCGGAATAACAAGCAACGTGTCACGGAGGCTAACGCGGAGCACTGCCTCCGTGACACGGCGTGGACGCGGACCCTCTCTGGAAATTGCATGGTCCGGATAATTAGCCTCAACGTGGCACGGAGGCCATCGCGGCCTGTCTCCGTGCCACGGAGCTGACGCGCAGGCACACTGGAAATTGCCACTTTTATTTCTGCCCAGGCAGTGTGCTACCGCGATGGCAGCGTTCAGTTCAGAGATTTCTTTCCCCAGACCACGAGTCCCCACTATGAGTCGTAGTGTGTGGTTATGACTCGTGGTACGGATCATAACAAGTACTTGGGATTTTTCAGATGCTGGTTGTACGAATGTTGGTACAACTCATGATAGCCTGTTATGGGCGTAGTAGGATTTGTGGAAATATTCAGAGGATTGTAGGTTTTTGACTTGGTCAGTACGGGAGGATACCATGAATCGTAGGAGGATTGTACGATGTTCGCGCTCTGCTGCTCGGTATATATTATACACCGACACGCAAGTGTACGTGGTCAAACAAGTAATAAAGTGGCTAAGTAGCCAAGTATCGATCCAAGGAGGCTGCTCTAGATATGCAAAACTGCCTAGTTTACTATATCTCTATTCTATTTCTAACTATGTTAACAACAATCCAACCAAGATTTGAGTAAGTTTTGTTTCTAAACTAATTATCTACTAAAATTAATAACTACTATTTACGTTGAGTTTAGACAATGGATATGCACATGCCAAGGTTAAGAACGAGTAATGAATTTGATAATCATGATAATTTGGTCATCTTCTTCTTCATATTGCTAGCCAAGAACGTTTGCCTAGAAATTAAAACTTCCGTATTTAATTTCACTTTAGCTTCATAAACCATTCGTCTACGTTTCTGTGATCAAATGCAATTTATGACCTAACACTACAATTCCGGTTCCTAAATTGACTAATACGGCTTTCAAGTATATTTCTATCAAGAAAGCACATCAAAACCCAATTTTCCCAAATCAAGTTAAGAACAATACCCTATTAATTCACAACTTTCCAATTTCATGCTCACTCGAGTGAAATTGGACTTTTTAGATATACATTAATGGTGGCCAATCAAGAATGTAATAAGCACAAGAATTAATAGAACAACATGCAAGAAGAAGAAGAAACCATATCAATTATTACCAACATTCATTTCACAAGTTCAAAACCTCAGCGAGAGAGGAATTAGCCACTCATTCTTGGATTATTCATCCTAGAATGAGTGTGAATCATGCATACAATTGAAGGAAAGAAGAAGGGAAGAGAAGAAAACTCTTATCTTTTCTATTCTTCAACTGCCACAAAACCACGTTCCTGCTCCCACTTCTGAAGTCAGGCTAAAAAACTAAAACTAAAAAAACTTTTTTTAAAAATAACCTAAGTGTGCTATTTATACTAGCGGAAAATTTTTCCCGGAATAACAAGCAACGTGTCACGGAGGCTAACGCGGAGCACTGCCTCCGTGACACGGCGTGGACGCGGACCCTCTCTGGAAATTGCATGGTCCGGATAATTAGCCTCAACGTGGCACGGAGGCCATCGCGGCCTGTCTCCGTGCCACGGAGCTGACGCGCAGGCACACTGGAAATTGCCACTTTTATTTCTGCCCAGGCAGTGTGCTACCGCGATGGCAGCGTGGCACGGCACCATCGCGGAGCCACTGCAAAATATGCCATCCGAGGTCTTTTCCACGCTCGCATCCAAGTCCAACTCCGACATAGTTCCAACACGCATTTTAGCTCTTAAAAATCACATTATCCTGCAAAACAAATGCTAATCATGTTGGTTAGTATAAATTCGCATTTTATTACCAAATACATGATATTATATACACATTGCACAACAAACAAGGTAAAAATGATACGTTTGAGTATCACTTGGGCATATAAATCTGCCCAAGATCACTTACCCCACACTTAGATCCTTGTTCGTCCTCGAACAACACATACACAAATCATGCACATCACATCTCAACCTTTGTCACTATGGTGCAACCATTTACGTTACGGTCATGCCGATTATTCGATTTTTGCAAATCATCAAGAAAACATGCTTGGTCGTACAAGACAATGACCTTAATACATCGAGGCTTCCTAGACTTTTAAGAATTGATTCTTGATATCGGCAAACTCATGCAAATCAACTAATCAAGAAATCCGACACGAAAATCAATCTTTCATCAAGCATGTACCCTCACAACTCGAGAGAAACTTCCCCTTTTATGCTCGTGCAGCACACAAACATGCACGTAGGGGCATATAGAAATTAATTTCACTCTCTCTCCCAAAAGAATTCACATGCATCATGTCATGACCCATAGGCTTGCCCTTAGTGTATTACTCCACTAATATAAAGAAATGCAGTGTAGGATCAAATAGGACTTTTAATGGGTTGTAACTGGGCTATGGATCTAGTATATATATATATTGGATTAGCCAATAATAGTTGCTAGCATCCTTAAGCGCCTTTTCAACTCATTCCCATCGACTCATGGACATTGTTCCTCTCTTTTCTCTTTTTCTCCCATTCATGCTGGTTTACTTTCATACAGCCCATTTCATCAGGCACACTTGACCCCAAACGGAAGGTTTTCATGTACCCTCAATTTCATTTAATTACAACTAGTGCCTCTTCAACACCATCTTTTCTTTCCTCACTTTGCTTTTCTTTTCTTTTCACTCTTTTCACTCTTTAACACTTTGGGAAACAATTTTTTTGTTCTTTGTAAGCGCTTAAGAGCTTCTTATAGACTTTAAGGCTAATGAAAAGAAGGAATAAAGCTTAGTTCATACAATTCTGGATAAAAGAAAGAAATCGGCTAAAGGCTCAACGGGCTGACTAGGGTGTACAACATATAAAAAGGTAGAACTTGACAAGAAAAAAATGGAAACTAACGGTTAAAAAAAAGAAATGCCTACATCCTTTCCCACACTACACCTCCTTCATTTCGCTTTGTATACACGCCAGGCAAGTTCTAGACAATTCACAATGACATGGAATAGCAAAACCTCACTCACACTTCATGCACATGCTCGAATCAAGATGCATTCACAGACTCTTTAATTAGTCAAGTACATGAATTCAAGATTAAGCCTCAATCATAATGAACCAAATTCTATAGACTAGGTAACTCAACATATCTACACAATTACATGCTTTCAAATGAATCACTTTCGCATTTCGAACATCAATTACACACGCAACAAAATTTTAGCAACCATAAGCAACGACAGTTTATTGATGCAATCCAACAAAGAAACTAAAAACAAATCATCTACTCCTATCGACTACATTTCCCTTAAGACGGTCGTCATCCATCCATCATAGGGAATGTTCACTAACTATGACATCGGTTCAATGGGACTATTCTCGGTAAAAGAACCGAAAACAAACTCCGAGAAACCCAAAAATAAAACTTCAAAATTTTTGCAACACATCAATCATTTCGATGAAAAAAATATTTGCAAAATATGTTGATAAGTGCAACATCCTTTCGCAAAAATTTTGAAAAATATCGATCATATCGATAGAGAAAAAAAATTTACAAAATTTACAAAATATTTACAAAGGAAACCATAACTTTTTAAAGACACACATCATTAGCCACAAACAAATATATACACATCATTCACAAATCAGTTCACAACAACAGGGAAAGCACAGACATACACAAACGTCAAGGAAGAATATACAGCAGATTTAGAGCCTATGACCCAGCACCTAACTACTCCCCACCCCACACTTAAATCGAACACTGTCCTCAGTGTTCACAAAAATACAAAGCACAAAATTTTGGGTGGTGAAACTCCCTGCTCAGTCGAAATATTCGACTTCCTCATCCGGTGCTGCGGCCTCGTCGCCCATATCTGAATCAGCTCCCTCGCCGTCATCGGACTCCACATCAGAGTCCTCACGACGTGTCTCCTCATCAGTAGGGACGTCGTCGTCAGTCGGCTCCACAAAGGCTAGCCCCACCTTGCATAAAGCTCTGGCGTTCTCGCCAAAAGGGTAGTCCAGCTCCAGCTGCCATAATTCAACCTCGGTGGCTGGTCTCCCACCTATCCGTAGCTGCAGCATCTGCATACCGAACATACGGGCCATATACTGGTCGTCACGAGCATGTCGCTCGCCCAGAGTCAGCACAGGTCCGTGTGTAGTGTCGGGGGCCTTGGTCTTTGTCACATCAAGGGCCCGCCGCTCCAACTGCGGAATGTAATCCAAGGCTTCTTCCTCAACGTCGAGGCCTCGGAGGAAGGTGGTGATGAGTCCGCCAAACCCGTATCTGTGGCCCTGGTGTAGTCTGAATCTCTTCATGGCGGATATTATAACCGCCCCCACATTAATCTCAAGCCCTTTCATAAGGGCATACACCAGGCAGACACAGTCCCGGGTCACGTCTGTCATATGTACTCCCGGGATCAAACACGAACATACAATTTTTGGCCAGATTCTGGCCTCCCTGTTCATCTGCGAATAAGGCAGAGTCTGGTGGTAACCCCTCTCTTTATGTCTACTCCATCGGGCTGTGGATCGAGCCCCGCACAACGTACGTCTGATGTCGGCGTACGGTGGGGTGATGTTTAACTGGCGGAGGACGTGGGCGTCTGTGTCCCGCGCTCCAACGATGGCATTTAGCTGCTGGGGTTCCAGAGTGACAATCTGCCCTCTGATTTTAATAGTATGGCTCCTGATGGCCGGGTTCCAGTTTGCATAAAATTCCCGGACCAGGTGAAGGTTGCACTCCTTGGGCTCCTGAAAAATAAAGCTGAGCCCAGCTGCCTCAATCCTCTGTACAATGCGAGGGAACTCCTGTGCAAGTGGTTCCCTTGCAATATGTTCCTCCGGGAAGTACTTGTTCTCCTTATGCTTTGCGTACCACTTCTTCCCTTCATCGGTAACCCATCATGTTCCGTATCGGCGGTGTTGACCGCGTGGAACAGCAGGTGCAGCTGGGACAGCAGTGCCCAGTCTCATTCTCTTTCTGCCGGTGCCTGAGGTTGAAGCACCCTTGCCTTTATCTTGTCGGCTGGCTATTGTACCTGTCAATTTACACAGACGAGCACAACGTTAAGCTAAAAACTTGTTAGTTTTGGCTAAGGTCGGGTTAAACAAAATCTACCCCACACTTAGTCTTTAACAATATTTACAACATGTTAGCAAGGATAGATCTATTTACACCCCAAACACAATCACTATAAACATATTGCTTAGTGCGTTCACAAAAATTCGACAGCATAATGGCTAGCGAACTACTCAGACTTCATACAGCTAACCCAATCCTACCATCGACAACTGTTCACCCATGGCACTTAGCAACAATAACAACAACCAAATAGAAACAACAATACAAACATTTTATATACACTAATCTAAGCAATTCAACCAATTCACATATTACGCAATGTCCCACTAAAAATCGAGAATTAGTCGTCTTTCACCAATTATACAATATTTACCACGACTTATCTCAAATAATAAACACACCCCGGCATCAATTTCGTCAAACTATCAAGTTACCCAAGTTAAAATTCAACAACCCCAAGCCCTAGAACTCAATTCGACAATCAACAATGAATTATTCAATCAATCGATAAGTTCACCCGTCAACTACAACAATCCGAACACACTCAATCGCAAAATACTTCACGTCATGTTTAATTTCTACCTAGGGTGATATATCTCACCTCACATGCTCAAAATTGACAAAAATCGCCAAAAATTTGAGATAGACGATGAAAACATACCTTGGAATTGAAGAATCGATAAAGACTTGACGTTTTCCTTGCCTCTTAACGTGGCACGGAGCTTGGGGGTAGGGGAATGGGTGTTTGGTCGCGGAGGGAAGAGGGAATGGGGAAAATAGGGGCGAAATCGGGGGTTTTTATTAAGAAAACACGCGGGTCACCCGGAAACCCGGTGTGACCCGGCACTGGGATAAGGGCAACGTGTCACGGAGGGTAACGCGGAGGCCCTCCTCCGTGACACGGAGCCAACGCGTTGGCTTACTGGAATTTTAAAAAATTCCAGATTTACCTTCAACGTGTCACGGAGGCCAACGCGGAGCATTGCCTCCGTGACACGGCGCCAACGCGCCAGTGCTCTGTTTCACTATCAAATTTTATTTTTCATACCTCGCCTCGTTTTCTCGATTCCACGTATTTTTCCTCCGGTATACCTGAAAATCACCTCACTAACAAAAATTGGTTAAATGACTAGATTCCCTACTAAAAGAATAAAAATTACTAATTAAAATGCACATTTAAACCTAGTCAAGATAAAGAAGAGAAAATAAAATAAAAGAAAAACTTTACACTAAGGAAGAAGAAAGAAAAATATTTTTCACGGGTTGCCTCCCGTGCAGCGCCTGGTTTAACGTCGCGGCTCGACAGCCTTTACGCTCAATTTTCTACTAGGGAGATGGACGATTTGACCCGATCATGGTCACCTCCCCAGTAGTGCTTGCATCTCTGCCCGTTTACCAAGAACGTAGCACTCCTATCTTCTTGCCACAACTCTACCGCTCCATGAGGGGTCATTCTCACTACAAACGGTCCAGACCATTTAGACCTCAGCTTACCAGGAAACAATTTTAATCTTGAATTAAAAAGCAAAACTTTCTGTCCTGGTTCGAAAATGCGATGCACCACATGCTTGTCATGCCATCTTTTGGTTCTTTCCTTGTAGTACTTCGCACTCTCATAGGCATGCCAGCGAAATTCCTCAAGTTCGCTGAGCTGCATCAATCTCTTTTTACCCGCCAGCTCTAAGTCCATATTTAACTTTCTTATGGCCCAGAAAGCTCAATGCTCTGGTTCAACTGGGAGATGACATGCTTTGCCATAGACCAATCGGTATGGTGACGTTCCAATCGGTGTCTTATAAGCAGTTCGGTAGGCCCACAACGCATCATCAAGTTTACCAGACCAATCATTCCGTTGAATGTTCACCGTTTTCTGCAGAATCTGTTTTACCTCCCTATTTGACAACTCTACTTGCCCACTAGTTTGTGGGTGGTATGCTGTGGCTACTTTATGGCGCACCCCATACTTAGCCAATAATTTCTTGAAGCTTGCATTGACAAAATGAGCTCCTCCGTCACTGATAATTGCTCGGGGTGTCCCAAACCTTGTGAGAATGTGTTTCTTCACAAACTTCGTTACTACCTTGTTATCATTCCTGGGGCAAGCTATTGCTTCCACCCATTTTGATACATAATCTACAGCTACCAAGATGTAACGATTTCCAAATGACGGTGGGAATGGACCCATGAAATCAATGCCCCATACATCAAAGGGCTCAACTTCCAGTATGTTCTGCAAAGGCATCTCTTGTCTTCTGCCAATTGTTCCTGTCCGCTGACATCTATCACACATTTTGACATACTCCATAGAGTCTCTGAACAGGGTCGGCCAAAAGAAACCTGACTGAAGAACCTTATGTGCTGTTCTCTCACCTCCGTGATGCCCTCCATACAACGACGAATGGAAGCCCCGTAGCACCTCTGCTACCTGACTCTCTGGGATGCATCTTCTCATCACCTGGTCTGGTCCCTGCTTGAACAAATATGGCTCGTCCCATACATAGTATCGGCTGTCATGCCTCAATTTTCTTCTTCGCTGGTCTGTTGCTTCAGGGGGGTAAACTCCGCTCACTAGCAAGTTGACTATGTCAGCATACCAGGGAACTTCTGCTTCTCCTACTGCCAATAGTTGCTCATCTGGGAAGTCCTCATTAATGTCATCACTTTCCATCACATGCGACCAACTCTCCAGTCGTGATAAGTGATCTGCTACCTGATTTTCACTCCCCTTTCTGTCTCTAATCTCAAGGTCAAACTCCTGTAGCAATAAAATCCATCTGATCAATCTGGGCTTAGCATCTTTCTTGTTGAATAGGTATCGAATAGCTGCATGATCAGTGTACACCACCACTTTCGAACCCACTAAATAAGACCGGAACTTGTCAAATGCAAACACCAGAGCTAGCATTTCTTTTTCTGTGACTGTGTAATTGCTCTGATCCGTATTCAGCGTCTTGCTTGCATAATAAATAGAGTGAAAAACTCTATTCTTCCTTTGTCCCAATACAGCTCCCACAGCCACATCACTAGCATCACACATCAGCTCAAATGGTTGTTCCCAGTCCGGAGAAGTAAGTCTGGGTGCTTCTATCAATTTCTGCTTCAACTTTTCGAATGCTACAACACACTCATTGGTTAATTCAAACTTGACCTCCTTTTCTAGCAGCCTGCATAGCGGTCTAGAAATGTTGGAAAAGTTTTTAATGAATCGTCTGTAGAATCCTGCATGTCCCAGAAAACTGTGTACACCTTTCACGGATACTGGTGGTGGCAATTTCTCAATAACCTCAATTTTAGCACGATCGACTTCCAACCCCTTTTTAGACACTTTGTGGCCCAGGACAATCCCCTCCTTCACTAAGAAGTGGCATTTCTCCCAGTTTAGCACGAGGTTGGATTCTTCATATCGAGCCAGCACCCTGTCAAGATTCTGCAAGCAAGTAGCAAACGAATTACCAAAAACAGAAAAATCATCCATAAATACCTCAACAAAGTCTTCAACCATGTCATGGAATATAGCCATCATGCATCTCTGGAATGTGGCGGGTGCATTGCATAACCCAAACGACATTCGCTTGAAAGCATATGTCCCATAAGGACAGGTGAACGTCGTCTTCTCTTGATCCTCAGGAGCGATGGCTATTTGGTTATAGCGGGAATACCCATCAAGAAAGCAATAATATTCCATCCCTGCCAACCTGTCAAGTATTTGGTCAATAAAAGGAATGGGGTAATGGTCTTTCCTCGTGGCTTCATTCAGTTTTCGGTAGTCCATACAAATTCGCCAGCCTGTGACAGTTCGTGTGGGGATTAACTCATTTTTCTCATTGGTGATTACAGTCATCCCCCCTTTCTTAGGAACACATTGAACGGGACTGACCCACTCACTGTCTGAAATTGGGTAGACTACACCTGCATCAAGCCACTTAATTATTTCCTTCCTTACCACATCTTTCATTGCTGGATTAAGTATCCTCTGTGGCTGAACAGTTGGCTTGGCTCCTGTCTCCATAAATATCCTGTGCGTGCAGAAAGCTGGATTTATACCCTGAATGTCGGACATTTGCCAACCCATTGCTTTCTTCCTCTTCCTTAAGACTCCCAAAGCTGCCTGTTCCTGTTCCTCTGTCAAGTCTGGAGAGATAATAACTGGTAACGTCTCTCCCTCCCCCAAAAAGATATATTTTAAATGGGGAGGCAATTCTTTCAGCTCCAATTTCGGTGCCTCCTCAACCGACGGTTTCGGCAACGGCTCTAGTGATCTCATCAAGGACTGAAATTCCTGTCTTCTTGGATATTTAGGTGCTCCATCCAAAAATTGAACCATTCCACAAGCTTCTCCATCCCCAAAATGATCAGAATGCGTAAGCGCTCTCTCCAATGGGTCTTGAGATTCAACAGCCGGCGTACTTTCTACATGTTCAACCACGCTGATTTCCGAAAGCTCCTCATGTATAGCCGACAGCTTCATGGCTTTTAACACATTAAATACCTCCACCTTGTCATGTGCTTGCATCGTGAGTTGACCCGCAGCTACATCGATCAATGCCTTTCCGGTTGCCAAAAATGGTCGTCCCAAAATAAATGGGACTTCTGCATCTGGCTCAAAATCCAGAACAATGAAATCTACTGGAAAAATGAGGGAGCCTACCTGCACTAGCACATCCTCCACAATGCCATCCGTCTTAGCTAAAGACCTGTCTGCTAGCTGCAAGATCACTGTTGTAGGTCTAGGACTCCCTAGCCCTAACTTTCTGAATACCGAAGATGGCATCAGATTTATACTTGCCCCCAAGTCGCATAACCCACGAGCTCGGATACTTTGCCCAATCGTCAGCTGGATAGTAAAACTTCCAGGATCCTTCAGTTTAGTGGGCAACCTGTTCTGAATACGGGATGTGCATTCCTCCGTTAAAGCCACCGTGGCATACTCGGTCAAGCGACTTTTGTTGGCCACGATGTCTTTGATATACTTTGCATATTTTGGCACACCCTGCAAGAAATCAACAAGAGGTAAGTTAACATGTACCTGTTTAAGTACCTCCATGAATTTCTGGAAACACGCCTCCTCCTTGTGTTTCTTAAGTCATTGAGGGAACGGGGGTGGAGGCCTTGTTGGTTCAGCTTCTTTGGTCTTCCCCGTATATGAGGTTTGTTCTCCCTCAACATCTGCTGCTCCTGACTTCTGAGGCGGTCTTTCCGGTTCCACCTCCTTTAATTGTAAACCACTCCTCGTGGTCACTGCATTTACCTGCTTAGGATTGGGATCCGTGTCGCTAGGTAGTCCTCCCCTTGGTCTAGTATTTTGGGCACTGGTAAATTGCCCAAACTGATATTCAAGAGCCTTGGTTGCCAATTGATTGTTCTTTACGTCGGTCGCCAGTTTGACATAGTCAGCCTGCAATTGTGCCTGGTTGGCAATCATGGTCTTGAACATTTCCTCAATAGTCGGTGAAGGTGGTGGAGGAGGGGCATTGTGATTTCTAAACTGATTATGATAGCCTTGTTGCCCTCCTTGGTTTCTGTGCATACCCTGCCCTGAACCCTGGTCTTGTTGATTGTTGCTACCCCACGAAAAATTTGGATGATTCCTCCAATTCGAGTTGTAGCCACCACCAAACTGCTGTTGATTCCTCTGTGCATTGCCCACAAAGTTGACAGAATCAGGATTTGCACCTCAGCATTCAGCTGAATGCTCACTACTACCACACACTTCACACCACATCTGTTGGACTACATTAACTGAGGCTGACGGCTGGTTCAAATTCATATTGCTGAAGTGAGTGTTTAACTGATTTTGCAAAGCAGCTATCTGTGCAGCGATAGCTGTGAATCCATCCACTTCAAGCACTCCCGCTGCTTTCCTTGCTCCACCTCTTGAAGAATCTGCATTCCATTCCGGATTGCCTTGTGAAATTCGGTTGAGCAAAGTGTACAGCTCCTCATAAGTCTTCTCCAGCGCTTGCCCTCCAGCTGCTGAGTCTAACAAAATTTTAGTGTGGGGTTCCAAACCCTCAATAAAAGTGTGGACCAACACCTCATTTGACTGATGATGATGAGGACAGTCCCGCAACATGGACTTGAATCTTTCCCAGGCTTGATAAAGATTTTCTCCTTCCCTCTGTTTAAAACTTAGAATCTGACTTCTAAGTTTAGCTGTTTTACCTGAAGGGAAAAATCTGATCAAGAACTTCTTTGCAAGATCATCCCACGTTGATATAGAGTTGGGTGGTTCAGCTTTTAACCACCTCTTGGCTTCACCAAGTAAGGAAAATGGAAATAAGGTGAGCCGAACATAATCAGGTGACACTCCAACGGGGATGTAAGTGTCACTTATCTCCAAAAAGTTCTGGAGATGTTGTTGCGGATCTTCGTGAGGGAGACCGGTGAACTGCCCGCTAGTGTGCAAAAGTTGCACCATATTTTGCTTTAACTCAAATCTCCCCCCAGGCTCTGGTTTGCGGATGCTGGAATGTACATTATTAGCGTGTGGGATTGCCACCTCGCGAACCGGCCTGGCTGCTACTTCCTCGGGCACTAACACTGCCCGCACAACTGGTGGATTGGGTTGCTCCATCATAGACTGTTTGAGCAACTGCAACTTCTTCCGAAGAGCTTCTCTACGTTGACTATGCAATTCACGTTCTGGCTCTAAGTAAGATTCCACCAGCTCCTTGTCCCTTGCCAGTGTTCACAGAAATAAAAATCTGCAAAATACAGGCTAAGACCAAGTTGTTAACACTTAAGAAGATAAAAATACAAATACAGTAAATTTACACTAAACAAAATTTTACAAATCGCCCAGCGTCCCCGGCAACGGCGCCAAAAACTTGTTCGCGCTCTGCTGCTCGGTATATATTATACACCGACATGCAAGTGTACGTGGTCAAACAAGTAATAAAGTGGCTAAGTAGCCAAGTATCGATCCAAGGAGGCTGCTCTAGATATGCAAAACTGCCTAGTTTACTATATCTCTATTCTATTTCTAACTATGTTAACAACAATCCAACCAAGATTTGAGTAAGTTTTGTTTCTAAATTAATTATCTACTAAAATTAATAACTACTATTTACGTTGAGTTTAGACAATGGATATGCACATGCCAAGGTTAAGAACGAGTAATGAATTTGATAATCATGATAATTTGGTCATCTTCTTCTTCATATTGCTAGCCAAGAAAGTTTGCCTAGAAATTAAAACTTCCTTATTTAATTTCACTTTAGCTTCATAAACCATTCGTCTACATTTCTGTGATCAAATGCAATTTATGACCTAACACTACAATTCCGGTTCCTAAATTGACTAATACGGCTTTCAAGTATATTTCTATCAAGAAAGCACATCAAAACCCAATTTTCCCAAATCAAGTTAAGAACAATACCCTATTAATTCACAACTTTCCAATTTCATGCTCTCTCGAGTGAAATTGGACTTTTTAGATATACATTAATGGTGGCCAATCAAGAATGTAATAAGCACAAGAATTAATAGAACAACATTCAAGAAGAAGAAGAAACCATATCAATTATTACCAACATTCATTTCACAAGTTCAAAACCTCAGCAAGAGAGGAATTAGCCACTCATTCTTGGATTAATCATCCTAGAATGAGTGTGAATCATGCATACAATTGAAGGAAAGAAGAAGGGAAGAGAAGAAAACTCTTATCTTTTCTATTCTTCAACTGCCACAAAACCACGTTCCTGCTCCCACTTCTGAACTCAGGCTAAAAAACTAAAACTAAAAAAACTTTTTTTAAAAGTAACCTAAGTGTGCTATTTATACTAGCGGGAAATTTTTCCCGGAATAACAAGCAACGTGTCACGGAGGCCAACGTGGAGCACTGCCTCCGTGACACGGCGTGGACGCGGACCCTCTCTGGAAATTGCATGGTCCGGATAATTAGCCTCAACGTGGCACGGAGGCCATCGCGGAGGCCTGTCTCCGTGCCACGGAGCTGACGCGCAGGCACACTGGAAATTGCCACTTTTATTTTTGCCCAGGCAGTGTGCTACCGCGATGGCAGCGTGGCACGGCACCATCGCGGAGCCACTGCAAAATATGCCATCCGAGGTCTTTTCCACGCTCGCATCCAAGTCCAACTCCGACATAGTTCCAACACGCATTTTAGCTCTTAAAAATCACATTATCCTGCAAAACAAATGCTAATCATGTTGGTTAGTATAAATTCGCATTTTATTACCAAATACATGATATTATATACACATTGCACAACAAACAAGGTAAAAATGATACGTTTGAGTATCACTTGGGCATATAAATCTGCCCAAGATCATACGACTCATGGTACGAGTTGTGACAGCTGACAGGATCAGTTTTCCTGTGAATTCATTAAGGATATTTTTGTAAATCCTAAGCTCTTAAGCACTAAACTATGTCATTTTAAGCTCTAAAAAGAGGGTTTTAAAGGAGTTTAACCTATTCTAGTTCATTCAATTCCATGCATGCAAGATTAGGATTTCTCCTTTGAAGATCAAGCTTAAACCCTTGAATTTCTTCTCCAAATCTCTTAGTCTTTCAAAGACAAGTGTAGATTCAGCTTATCCAGGTATGTAACGCTATAAATGAGAGTTCCTTTCACTCTCATGCTCAAAAGTTTCCTCAATTCCACGAATTCGAGTTCTAGATCAAGTCCATGACCTTATGGAGTATTAACCCAATTTTATGAAATTCTCTATAAATTTTTTATGGGTAAATTCCCTCTATATTTCCAATTATGTTTTATGATTATGGGCAGATTTTATGCCTATTTTGATTATAAATTCATGATTTCAAATCTTAGAAAGCTATGCCTAATTATGCAAGTTTAATGAAAAGTCAGTTTATAATTTATGATTCAAGTATGATAAGATATCTAGAATGACTAAATGTTTACAAATTACCCATGTATGAATGTATGATTTTGACTTATGAAGTCTATTTCAAATATGAATGATTTTAAGATTTTGGGTACGCCCACACATGTTAAGCACGCTTTCATGATTTCAGTTCTATAAAATCAGCTTACCATATGGTTTTGGAGTCTATACTCCCACTTTCAGCTTATGGTATGTCTTCAGCTTTGTTGAAAAATAATGGTGAGCATCTTACATATTTTTAGGAGTAGTGTCTATCACCGAGTAGGCTAGGGGTTCATGTAAACCCTAGGTCTTAGAACTATGCACTAACATAGGTTTATATATTTACATTGGGACCTCCCTTGTGAGCTTTCCCTGCCTCCAAGGGGCCTTCAACTTGATATCGATATCATGGTAGTGTCCTTAGCCCTGACAAGGTTTTGGATGACTCTGCCCACTTGAGTGTGATAGTTGGGGTATCACGTAAGCTCTATTGCAATGGTGTCGGTTGTGATGAGTCTCCCATTGTTCCTCATGATTTCAGTTATTCATCTTCACGATTTGTGATATTATGTCTTATAGAAGGTTTGACCCAACGTTCAGTTTATAAGTTTGTATTTATGATTCAGTTATGAAAAGTCATATGATTTCTATCTTCTGCTTTGGGTCATTCTGCTCAGATATGATATTCAGCTTGTTATTAAATATGTTTCAGATTCAGATTTCAAGATGCAACTTTACTCTCATGATCTTATGATTTATGTTTTATGCATGATTTCAGTTCATACTACTCACATGCTTTATTACCTTACATACTCAGTACATTCCAAGTACTGACTGAATACTCTATGATGTATTATTTCATGATACAGGTGTAGACGATCAGACTTAGTTTAGCCGTTAGTCAGTTCCCACATCTTAGTTCAGTTTCTCTTATTGGTGAGTCCTCATACTTCGAGGACCATCAGTTGGTTGAGTAATGTTATTTTCAGTTTTAGACTTTAGCGAGCTAGTTGGGGATGTTGTCCCATCAGCTCTTCAGTCATATTAGAGGTTTACTAGATAGTATGTAGAATTTCAGCTTTGTAAGTGTTGACTCTCTATGATTGATATGTATTTAGACATCCGCTTATTCATATTTAGTTTATCAGTTTTCATTTGATGTATGCTCTTTAGCGGCTATGTTCATGCCATAGGTCGACTTGGAGCCATTCGTGGTTCTAGGTTCCATGTCTTAATCCAGGGTCTCAGCTCGGGTCATGACATTTCAAGATTCCCATAATTTCACAAAGGCTTGTGATAAATGTCAATGAGAGGGGGGAGTGTCTCGGAGACACGAGCTACCACTGACGCCTATTCTTGAGGTAGAGTTGTTTAATGTTTGAGGCAATTGATTTTATGGGTCCATTAATAAATTCCTTCAGGATGAAGTACATAATGGTGGAAGTCGACTATGTCTTGGGTGGAAGTTGTAGCACTTCTAAATAATGAGAAATCACTCACTACATTCTTGGAAAGGAAAATCTTCCCTAGATTCGGTACTCCTGAGCAATCATCAGTGATGGTGGATCACACTTTTTCAATAGGTTATTTCGTGTTCTACTTGAGAAATATGGAGTCAAGTATAAGGTGACAACACCTTACCACCCACAAATTGGACAAGTAAAAGTCTCCAATCTGGAATCAAAATTATTTTGGCTAAAACACTGAATGCCAACAGAATAGACTGGTCTAGGAGACTAGATGATGCTTTATGGGAATACCGCACAATATTTAAAACACCCATAGGTATGTCACCATATTAGCTCGTCTATTGAATAAAGCATGTCACTTACCTGTAGAGCTTAAATAGAAAGCTTTAAGGGCATTGAAGAAGCTAAATTTGAATTGGAAAGAAGCCACAAACCTTAGATTCACCCAGCTCAATAAGTTGGATGAGTTTATATTGGCAACTTATGAGAGTGCAACAATATATAAAGAAAGAATGAGGCTTTACCATGACCAAAAGATTGAAAAGGGGGAGTTCACACCGGGGGTCTAGTGCTGCTATTCAACTCCAGACTCCGCTTGTTTCCAGGTAAATTGAGGTCCAAGTGGTTAGGGCTATTCAAGACGGTTCAAGTATTCTCACACGGGGCAGTAGAACTTGAAACTAAGGATGGAACAAGTCTTACGGTAAATGGACAACGGGTGAAGCATTATTTTGGAAATACTAAGGAGTTAAAGTGTCAGAGGAGATATACCTTGATGATGTCTAAGTAATCCAGAGACCACTTTGTGCCGCGATGTTAAATCAACCGCTTCTTGGGGGGCAATGCAAGATAACTTAAATTTTTATTTTTTATAGTTAATATGTTTTCTCAAGTGTGCAGGAAAGAAGTCACAAGTACATATCGGGTCTGTAGGCACTAGAAAATGGCATGAGAGCCACACCGGCCAAACATGACATAGAGCCGCATGAGGCATAGGACAAGTTCCGCAGAGTGGCATGCCGCGGTATGCTGGTGCCGTAATGAAGTGTGCGACATGCTGCCCTGGTGATAGAGTTAGTACAACCCACAGATGATGAGGACTAGGCGTAGGGAGTTTTTATTTCACCTTTTTTACTTGTGCATTATTTTTTTAGCACTTAGAATAGTGCTATTGATTAAGTGTGGGGTGGGATAAGTGAACTTCCTTATACCATGTATGCCTTGATTGCTAAATTTATTCATGGTGGCCCTAGGTTTTTTTGTTTGTGATGCATGATCTATTCCTGATAGCTTGTAGTATTTTTATTATATTTTTAGTTTTGTTTTTATTTGGGTTCCACTAATTTTTGTTTTTGGTACTTTTTGGTTGATAGTCCCTTAGAACCAAATAGAGAATCCAGATTTTTTTGAGTCATAGTAATGACTGTTCTCAATGATGGATGGATGATGATTGTCTTAAAAAAATTTAATCATTGGTAGGAGAGTAAGAACTTGAGACCTTATGAATTTTAGATACTTCACTTAAGGTATCATTGAGATTTTGTATAATTCACACAAAAATGCATTGAAATGTAGAATCACTTAGACTTTTGGAACTTGACTCCTATGCTTGAAAAATTGGGCTTAAAAATGTGAAACATTCATTATGATACATGTGTTTATATAATCTTGATTGCTATTGAACCATTTATGCCATTTTATGTGTGAGAGATTTTGTTGTAATATCCATGCTTGCAAATTGATGTCTAAAACTTGCTCGGTGAGTATGCAAAATGGAATGAGAATGTTGGATCTAGGAAGTGATATAGGCATTTCTTTAGTAACCTAGTTATATCCAAATTTTACCTACCTTGATGTGATTGTCCTAGTTAACCATTTTGAGATTTAGCCTATTCTTTTGATAGCCATATTACAAGCTTAATCCCTTTTTGTTCTATTGACTATTGTTTGATCAATATGTCTCCCAAAACACTTTGATTGAAAATTTTGCACAAAAGGAGCAAGTGGAGAAAAAATAAAGCGGAAAAAAATGCTAAACTGTAGAAATTAGAAGGAAAGCAAAGGGTGAAAAATTGCAAAACAAAGAGGATGATATAGTGGGGAAAGAAAAATAGAAGTAGTTTGAAAAAAAAATTAAATTAAAAGAGAAAGTGAATGAGCATAATGTCAGAAATTCTCTACTAATGACCTAAACTATAAAATGTCTACAAAAGGGAGGTATATAGAAAAAATAAGGAGATTGAAGAATGTGCTAAAAAGTGAAAGAATTGTGAAGTATAGAAGTGCTTAGGGGGATTAGTCACTATCTTGGACAAATAGTTCCTACCCTCCTTAGCCTACATTACAACCATCTTAAGTTCTAATTGATCTTAGATTCAATGTTCTATATTAGTGGAGTATTTACACTACAGGCAAGCCTATGAGTCATCTTTTGCATACATGTGGAGTTCTTTGGGAGAGTGAGTGATATTATTCTACCTATGCCCAAGTGAAAATTATTGTATATCATTTGAGTGAAAGGGCATCTCTCCAAATAGTGAGGGGCACTTAATGGTACAATTTTGGTGTATCTTAAATTTCTAAATTACATATGATTCATGTTGGTGCAAATATATCTTGTTGAGTTATTTTTAGAAGCTAAGTGATTTCGACTTATGACCTTTGAGTGTTGATCTTATATGCATATTGAGTGGATCATTGGATCTTGATTGACTTGTGTAATGACTTGAGTTTAATTAGACCTGTCTGTAAGGTGAATTTTGCGGTTGAAACTTGAGTGGGAAAGTAGTAGATTGTTCGAGGACGAACAATAATTTAAGTGGGGGTTGGTGATGTTGGGCGTATTTACGCACTTATTCACCATATTTTGCCCATACTTAGCTATGTTTTGAGAAAAAATTGTGTGTGTTTTCTTTGATTTTATATGATATTTGTGAAAAACAGCTAACACACATGATTGAATATTTGCAGGGATTGGATTTAGACTTATTTGAGGCTTAAAGAGCACGAGTTGCTAAGATAAACTCAAAAGGAGCAAGTGCCATAGAATAATGAAGGATGGTTGTCACACCTCGAGTCTACACCCTGGATGGGACACAGTATTTGGAGTCACAAGTAACTCCAAGTCAACCCTTGGACTATCATACACTAGTATTCTAAGTAAAATATGCATAGCGGAAGCTTTGAAATAATAGCATAAGAGCATTTAATAAAATAAAACTAGAAGAAAACATAAAATTTAAAGCATCTCAAGTCTGAAATTAACTCTGTATCTGAAAGCCCTCTAACTTATAAGTTGCTGGGACAATCCCCCAACTAACTCTAGGTCTAACTAAAAATAATAAATCGACTGAAAGAAAATGAAATAAGGCCCTCGAATGATGAGGACTCACACTTTGGCTGCAGTGGAGGAGGATCTGAATCGCAACAGCTAACGATGCTGATTCTGGAAATCTGCAACTGTATCATGAAACGATACAACATAAAAGTATGCGTCAATACTTTGAATGTACTAAGTAAGTGGGACAAAGCATAACTAAACATAATGTCTGAACTAAAAGACATGCAATGACCAATAAGAAAACTAAACTGAACTACTGAAGTAACTGAAATGGTCAAGATGACCCTGCCAGATGGTCAAAGACATGCCCTAAGTCTGAAAGTTCTGAGTCTGAGGTACTATACTGAACTGGGTTGCTTATTCTGAAACTGGACTGGACTAACTATTGGCATAGTCTGTAATCAACATGTAACCACGTGAGCTAGATGTGGAGTCCGATGTATACACCCCACCGGTAGGACTCAATATACCTTGCCAAGAAGGCATGAACTGGGTGATCACAAAAGTCTAGGGCCAATCAGGCCAAGTAATATTGTAACCTATGCTGGCAACATAGTTTTGGCAACCTGGGTGCGTTGGAACCCTGTCCCGCTCGGTGCTAAGTCCTACTCCCACTGGAAGACCTCTAAACTGAACTACTAGGCTGATAGCTCGAAACTGGAGTCCCAGACTAGTCAGGGACATATAACTGAAAGTACCCTAAGAGTCTTGTCGGACCAAATTTTGAAACTGAGTTCTATACTAGTCAGAGTTGCTTATCTAGAAGCATTGTAACCATCTAAGAACAAACTGTAAACTGAACTAGGGTCCTGGGGCTAGTCGGAGCTATATATCCAAAATGTCATGACCACTTAATGGACCAATAAACTAGATTCTGAGTCTCATTCTGATAGCTGGGAGGCACCACTGACACCTTGGGAAAAGAATGAAGTCAAACTGATCAGTTGACAAGTTCTGAATAGTTCTGAAGAGGTTCTACCCTCTAATTGGACTAACCACTAAGCATCTAATAGAGAACTCAACTCATTCCAACAACACGGGAATTCCATAATATGGCAAAATTTCAAGAATTAAAAAAATCTCATCCGACAAGGCTAAAGTCATTCTTTTCCATGGAATATTTTCTCAACACATATATAATAATAATAATAATTACTAGAAAATTCAGCCCAAAACATACTTCATTCACTAGATGGAATTTAATACAAAAATAATCTTCACTCGAGAATGTAAGGCTTTAATTCAATTTTGTAAGAACATCGACAATTTAATTAGGAACCGATGAAGATCATATGAATAATAAACATGGATATTATCCTAGGTGAAATTAACAAAAAAAATAACATGAAATTTCTTCGTATTTGGAAACTCAGGGCTAAAATTGATAGAGAATTTAAGGGAGGATTTTCGGGGACACAAGGGAAGGACAATTCCCTTGTTGAATTCCCACATACCTGAGTTGAAATTTCTTGAAGGAGAAATCTTGGAATGCTGCAATGGAGGAAAACCCTAGGCTTGCTTGAAGGGTTCTTGAGAGGAGAGCTTATGATGATTTTTCTGAAATCTTAGAGTGAGAATGAGGAATGAACCTTTTCTCCCCTCTAGTAGGTCTAAAATTATGACTGAAACGGTGTAGTTTGAAGTTTAGGAGAGTAGGAAATTACTAAGTAGCCCTTAGAAAATCACTGGAAAAACTGACAGGTGACCTTAACGGGTGACCTGACGGGTCGTGGTGACTAACTACGACTCGTGGTCACACCCGTTGAGTGCACTGCCTGGATTACCCTGTAGGTCACCATGAGGGACCTAACGAGTCATTATATGTGACCAAGACTCATGGTCAGCATCCGTCAAGTACACTGTCCAACTTATTAATCTCCTGACCCAGGCCTGACCACGAGTGACCTAACGAGTCGTGGTCAGTGCCCACGACTTGTGAGGTCTCCCATTGGGTACACTGCTTCTCACTTACCAATACTTACTCCTCCTTCTCACGACTGACCTAACGAGTCGTTAGATCTCACAACGACCCGTTAGGTGAGTCCTTCTGTGACAATTGCTGCAGATTTTCAGATTTTCTAATTTAAGTCCCGGATCTAGTCTTTGAGTTTTCGAGGCATTACAATGGCATTGCGCAGACACATTTGTGCAATGACCTACGAGATGCGTAGGCAAAACCATGGAAGGGAGGGCACGACACGGAGGCCAATATGATGCATCTAACCATGCAACGCAGACCCCTATATCTGACTCAAAACTTGCAAAGTCCAATCCAAGTCTAAGTAGGAATAGATGCAAATTTATTCTACTACCGTATACCCCTCTTTTTGGATGATTTTTCAGATATTCAACTTAGATACGAATCATATACCACTTAATTCTTGACTATTCTTGAGGAATTAATTGTTGCAAGTGTGGAAAGAATTATTCCATATAATTATTGGAGAAAAAACATCAAGTTCTTGTGATTCTATTTAGTCTTTAAGATTTGTCAAAGTATTTCATGTTATTTTAAGTATTTCATCATAAATTCTTATAAATCTTATGTTATTATTTCTTCAAACATGAGTGGTTAATCTCTTTAGGTATGGGTTGTGGGAACCATGATGGATTAACAAAAGTAGGCAAAATAAAATAGTGATTCTTGAATGGTGAATTGAGTGGATTATCATTCTCTTTGTTTTAATTTGTTTTAGAGTTGCAAATGTTGAAATGTGCATGTATCATCAACTTGCTTGACCAAAGAGGTTGAAGTTAGGGAAAGATAATAACAATGGAGATTTGACGCTACCAACCCTCATATAATTAACTTGAGCTCTAATCGAGGATAGTTAATCCAAGACATATGACGAGGGCAAAATATGAACACCTACTGAGAGGATTTAGAATGAAATACATCTATGTGGGTTGAGAGACTTTAAATGAACTTAATCATTATTCTTATACAAAATTTACCAGGATAGATCACTAATAAAATAAGCCTACTACGTTATGAAATCATGGGGAACACAGTCCTAGTTTCGTCTCATAAATTTGATAACAACAAACTCTTTGCTTAAAGTTACTTTTTCTTTTATTTGCAACCCCTCTTCTGAAATATTAACAGCCCGTTAGTTTATTCATCATTAACATATTATTTTTTACATATTCCCTATGGGATCGACCCCAACCTAGTTGGGTTACTATATTTGATAAGAACCGCTTTATTGTCACGACCCGAGCTGGGACCCCAGATCAAGACACAAGACCTAGAACCACGATTGACTCCAAGTCAACCCATGCATGCGCATAGAAACTCAGGAACATGAAATAAAGTGGAAACTTAAAAACTTAAACATGAATAAGCAGAAGACTAAATAACATAATAATCATAAATGGAGTCAACACTCGACAAAGCTAAAAATCTACATAATAATATCTGATAAGCCTCTATACTGTCTAAGGAGCGATGGGACAACACCCTTAACTAGCCCGCTAAAGTCTGAAACTAAAATAACATAATCAAACGCCAAGCTGAATGTCCTCGGAAGATGAGGACTCACTATCAATGGGAACTGAGCTGAATTGCGGGGAATATTGGACTAACGACGAAACTGAATCTGATCGCTTGGACTTGTATCATGAAACATTACACTATAGAGTATGAGGTCAGTACTTTAAATGTACTGAATATATAAGATAAGTAAAACACGGTCAGTAAAACGTTAGTAGAAATCATGCATATAAAATCAAAAGATCATGAGAGTAAGCACTGCATGCTCAAAGTTGTATTTGAGATATACATAATAATAAGCTAGTTATCATAACTGAACATAGTGACCCAAGATTTAGAAATAGACTTCATAAAATCATGCATGCTTGAAATAGACTTCATAAGTTAAAATCATGGATTCATAAGTTTAATAGTTCTTAATTATTCATGCCTACTTGATAACTCTACTTGAAATCATGGGCTCATAAGCTTGAAATTCATAAATCATGCATAATAGGAAATAATCTTCATAAACTAAAAATCATGAATTAGTAAGTAAATTGAGAGTAAAAACTTCCCTAATTGCCAAATATCATAAATCAAAATATGAGAGAATTGAACCCATAGAGATAGCATGAAAGATTGCATTGAGTTAGGTTAAACCCTAGAATTTCACAATTTAGAACCTGAGAAGTAGAAATCATGAATTTGGACTTGAAAGGGTGTGAGGGTGGAAGAATTTTTCCCATTCATACCCTACATACCTGTGTTGATGATCCCTTGACTTGTCTTGAAGAGCCCAAGAAGATTTGAATTGGTTTGAAGAAGAACCCTAGCTCCTTTCTTGAGAGAAAATCCCACTATCGATCTTTTGGAGAGGGAAAAATGACTTCATTAAGGATTTAGAAGCATAGGAAATAACAAAAATTCCCCTGGGAAAAAGTTTTTAAAAATCTGCTCGTCCAGTGCTACAGGTTGTACCATGACTAATGGTGAAATACCATGGGTCATGGTATGCCATTTGTGGATTTTAGGAGGTTTAAATAGCTTGCTGAAACTCTTGGTACGGGTCCCTAGTACGAGTCATACCTACATACCACGAGTCGTACCATGACTTGTGGTGACAGGGTTGATCCTGTCGGCCAAACCTGACAGTACTTTACTAAATTGGCCATAACTTTTTACTCCAAATTCCAATTGATGCAAGGTCAGATGCGTTGTAAAGAAGACTCAAAGGGAATCAATTTGATATTCTGTATAATCCAAAAACACTTCTTAAAATTAGAGTTATGGTAACTTAAAATTGACCCTTGTAAGAACTTTCATGAAAAACTCAATCGGTAGAAACGCTCTCAACCCAACTTCTTGCTAGAGGACCCTTATGACCTTAAATTGCATCCAATGAACTTATAAAACTTTGGAATTGATCTTAACACCTTTTTTACATAATATTCATCGGATTTTGGTCTATTCTTATACCTAGAAAGGTTCCAAACTTAGCCCGAAAGTCTGAGGCGTACAACATCTCAACTCATGATTGAAATGATGATTCATACCATCATATTATGACTCGTACTAAGTTTTTGTAGCTACTGATCCTTCACTGAAAATTCTTTGAAACTCCTACCTATGATCCTTCCCTGCGACTCATACCACCCTGGTACGGACCGTAGGATCTAGTCGTGGTTTACTTTCCACTTTCTGCTAATCTATCTGAGCTCATACTATGAGTCATGGTAGGATTCGTACCACCATGTCATGAGTCCTATTTAGACTCCTGCTAGGATGTTCCACTTGCCTACTTCCACTCTCAACCTATGGCTAAGGATCTTGGCCCGACTCGTACCGTGCTCCCATGAATCGTACTGAGAGTTATCATGAGGAAAATTTTCAGTTTCTCTGCTGGTTCCAATTTCATATCTGGGGTCTAGTCTTAGAAACTTTTGGGGTGTTACATTATCTCCCCCTTGGGAACATTCATCCTTGAATATAAAATGAGCATACTGAAGGGCTAGGGAAGGAACTACAATCCCAAAACTAAACAATTAAAGCCGAAAATTGATGGAGTGAATAACTCCAGGCTAAAATACCTGACTGAACTGAATTCATGAAACATACACGCATGCTTTGACATGAAGGAAACTTAGAGACATGAACTTGACATGAAACTAAATAAAGTACTAAGGACAAAACTATCACCTCCGGCTGGGACCGTGCTGGAAGGGAAAAGATGCGGTATATAGCCATCATATCTGCTTTAGCTTCTCATGTATCTCCCTCAACAAGATGATTCCTCCACAAAAACTTCACTGAAGCTACTTCCTTGTTTCTTAAATTCCAAACCTAACAATCAAGGAAATAAATCGGAACCTTGATGTGCTGCGGATTTACCGCACTTTCGACGCTCAAAACTAAGAAAATAACATGGACTTAGGTGTATTTATGTGGATATAAGGCACTTTTCCTTTGGTTACATAATAAATTGGTGCTGGAGCAAAAAGATGCAAAAGATACTCTGAAGTGTGCAAAATATGCTCAAATTGCAGTCCACAATACTAGCCGTAGGAAGGTCCTACGAGTCGTACTGGTGGCCGTGAAAAGTTGCAGAAGGCTAATGTTGAAGAGATGTAGTATATGAGTCTCAGTACGAGTCATACAAAGATTGTATTAGTCGTGGTGATGAAGTCGTGAAAAGATTCAGAAGATTTGTATAAGAGGCTGACTCCTTCTATGGAAAGGAAGTACGAACCGTGGAATGAAGGTATGAATCATACCATGGCGGTCGTGATAAACTTCAAAAATATTTCAAAGTCTCAGAGTCAAGACACAGGAGCTCAATATGGATCATAAGATGGAGGTACGAGTCGTACCAAGATCCAACACTTAGCCAAAATCCAACACTATCATGCAATGTACAAAAGAAGTAGGATCTGGCTATGGATCGTAGGTTGACTCGCGATGCGGGTGAGCCAGATATGGAAATTCACCTTGTCAGCCAGGAAAAGGATTCTTGTGTCTATATAAATACATTTTATGTTTTATTTTTCAGTAGATTTTTATCAGAGACATTATTGGAGACAATATTAGACAATTTAGAGAAAGAGAGAATTGAGTTGATTTGACTTGTGATCAACCTTTTCTTGAATTCTTCTTGTTCTTGCTATTTGTTCTTCAAGATTTTGCTGATTAATTAAAGGAAGTGTTTTTCTCATCCATACTTATAAGAATTGATTTATGTTTTTAATCATGAATGCAATTCACAACCTTACAACTATGAGAGGCTAAAACCTCCATAGATAGGGTTGTGGGAACCATGGTGGATTAACAAGCTAGGGTTGCACAAAGTGATTCCAAAACCAATACAAACACTTATATTTTATTCTCTTCATGCTTAAATTTTTCTTAACGGTGTGCATCGTTGGGACATGCCTGAATTCTTTACTTGCTTAGTTCTAAGAGGTAAAGATTAGGAAAAGAGAATTACAACGGAGCCTTGATCTTGATGATCATTGTATTAACTTGAGTTGTGGTCGCAGGATAGTAAAATCTGGAACATAGTGATAATGGATAGTTTGAAACCGCTCATGAGACTTGGTCGAGTAATTGAGTACAGTCATTCAATAGGGACTGGTCTGTCGTTTGAATGAACCTAAGTTATCAGTTCTATAAGTAAGTATTGGTGATGATCACGAGTGTATACCCAAAGCAGTTATGAAACCATGGGGAACACAAACCCTAGGTATCCTTTAATATTGACTCAAAACCAAATTTTTGATAATTGTTTTTATTATTGATTTTCTTTAGAACCCCCAATTTTGAAGTAACTACCTCACAAGTTCACTTACCTGCTGTAATCTAGCTCTTCCATATTTCCTGTGGGATCGACCCCTACCTATAGTTGGGTTCTATATTGACAACATCCGCTTCATACTTCAGTAATAGGTGTGGTTTGAGTGTTATCAAAAAGTAGTGCCGTTGCTGGGGAATACGGCTAAGACTAGATTATATGCTTGTATTTGACTCTTTTTGGTAGTTATTTCCTCTTTTACATTTTTGTTTGTTTTGTTTTGTCTCATCTAGGGAATCTCTTGGCAAAGCAAACATCCAAGACAGTGGAGGATGAGTCCAAGTTCCTTGACAAAGTCTAAGTAGTCAAGATACTTGCGTCGTGTCGCGATGTTAAATTAAGCGCTGCATGGGAGGCAACCCATGGAAGGTGAAGTCTGAGTAGCCCCAGGTATGTTCTCTTCCCTATGTTCTTATAGTTTGTTCTTCGGGGATGAAGCTTACTTTTCAAAAAGGGGAAGGGGTGTACTTGTGATTTTTGGGATTTTTGAATCGTCTGAGGGTTTTTCTTGCCATATTTTTTTCCCCTCAGGATGCTATCTAGTAGAACTGGCATGTGTAGGATTTTTATTTTTAGATTGTGATTTTTGTTTAATTAGAAAGTAACTTAGGAGTACTCAACCAATAAAAATGCACTAGTTTTTGTTTTTTAAAAAAATTGACCCCGTTTAAAATTTTTTTTGATGCATTAGCTATGTATTTGTGACAACATGCTTGATTTATGTTGATCTTTTGATGTAATTTAGTTTATTCATATGAGTAGTCTTGTTAATCCATGTATAAACCAGACAGGTGAGGTGAAAATAGTTCATGTACCATGTGTGAGTGAGGTACAATATTCAGTTTTGTATTGTGTTGAAGATCTAGAACTTGCCTGGTTAGTCTTTGCATAGGATAAGGATGGTTGGTTAGGATATGATCATAGGACATTTTTTTAGCTCACTTTTAGCCTATATTACCCTACCAAAGTTCCATGAATCCCTTGATCCCAAGTTTGAGCCTTAATAGACCATGTTTCTTTGATTTACCGATTAACCGTACCCATTTGTTTAGAATGAACCTATTTTGGCCTTGGTCTTTCCTTGGATATTGTGAACCTCAACATAAGCAAAATGCTTAAGTTGAGGGTGGCTAGAGTAGGGGTGCGTAAATGGTGGGAACTGGAGAAAGGAAAAGAAAAGAGAAAACAAAGGGTGAAAAATGAGGTGTGGTGAGATGAAAAGAAAAGAGATGAAAATGCTGAGAATCTTAAAAAAGAAAACTCAAAAGAAAATGAAAATGCTAAAAAATTTGAAAACTCACCACACCCATGCAAATGTATATAAAAAGGGGGGAAAAGGGAAGAAAAGGGAATGAAAGAATAAAGGGGGAAATAGGTGAATGGTGTAGCCAATGTATGTAGTGCCAAGGAAGGGATAGTCACTTATAAAATATTCCATCTATATCATGTCCAACCCTAAGCCTACATTACAAGCCAAACCAAGTTCTATAGTGATCCTAACTCGACCATCTGATAAACCAAAGTAGAGAAAACAAGGGCAAGCCTATGGTATCGGACACATAATACTTGTAACTTCTTTGTGAGAGTGAGATCCTTACTTTCTTAGTCCCATGCTATGCTTGACATTTCATATCTGACTGGGGACTTCATTTGTGTGAGGGTACATGTATTATGTTTGCTTTTACCATTGGTCTGTGTGAAAAACATTGGTGATGACTTGATTTCCCATTGATAGCTAGATGACATGTCTTGATCCCTATTTATGATGTTTTGAGGTTTCTTTTTATGCATTAGCTGATGTTGTTCCATGAGAAAGGGTCAGTAGAGTTTGTATAGAAAGTGCAAGTTTTGTTTGAGTATAGGCTGTAGTATCTTAAGTCTATTTTCTATTTGAGCGTCGTGTTTAGTTTTTCTTTTCTTTTCTTGAGGACAAGCAAAAGTCTTAAGCTGAGGGTGTTGATGTACTGCCGATTTACAACACTTTCGACACTCAAAACTAAGAAAATAACATGGACTTAGGTGTATTTATGTGGATATAAGACACCTTTCCTTTGGTTACAGGATAAATTGTTATTGGAGCTAAATGATGCAAAAGATAGCCTGAAGTGTGCAAAATAGGCTCAAATTGCAGTCTATAGTAGGAGTCGTAGGAAGGTCCTACGAGTCGTACTGGTGGCCATGAAAAGTTGCAGAATGCTAATGTTGAAGAGATGTAGTATATGAGTCTTAGTATGAGTCGTACCAAGCTTGTACGAGTCGTGGTGATGAAGTCATGAAATGATTTAGAAGATTTGCATAAGAGGCTGACTCCTTCTATGGAAAGAAAGTACGAACCGTGGAATGAAGGTACGAGTCGTACCATGGCGGCTGTGATGAACTTCAGAAATATATCAAGTCTTAGAGTCAAGCCACGGGAGCTCAGTACAGATCGTAAGATGGAGGTACTAGTCGTACCAGGATCCAACACTTAGACAAAATCAAGCCAGTCATGCAATGTACGAAAGGATGCTATGGACCATAAGATCTCTCTACGGATCGTAGGTTGACTTGTGACGAGGGCGGAACCATATATGGAAATTCACCCTATTAGCCTATGAAAAGGATTCTTGTGTCTGTATAAATAAGTTTTATGTTTTATTTTTCAGTAGATTTTTATCAGAGACATTATTGGAGACAACATTAGACAATTGAGAGAAAGAGAGAATTGAGTTGATCTGACTTGTGATCAACCTTTTCTTGAATTCTTCTTGTTCTTGCTATTTGTTCTTCAAGATTTTTATGATTAATTAAAGGAACTGTTTTTCTCATCCATACTTGTAAGTATTTATTTATGTTTTTAATCATGAATGCAATTCACAACCTTACAACTATGAGAGGCTAAAACCTCCATAGCTAGGATTGTGGGAACCATGGTGAATTAACAAGCTAGAGTTGCACAAAGTGATTCTAAAATCAATACAAACACTTATATTGTATTCTCATCATGCTTAAACGTTTCTTAACAGTGTGCAACATTGGGACATGCCCAAATTCTTTACATTCTTAGGTCTAACAGGTAGAGATTAAGAAAAGAGAATTACAACGGAGCCTTGATCTTGATGATCAGTGTATTAACTTGAGTTGTGGTCGCAAGATAGTTAAATCTGGAACTTAGTGATAATGGACAGTTTGAAACCGCTCATGAGACTTGGTTGAATAATTGAGTATAGTCATTCAAAGACTGGTCGGTCGTTTGAATGAACCTAAGTTATCAGTTCTATAAGTAAGTATTGGTTATGATCATGAGTGTATACCCAAAGCAGTTATAAATCCATGGGGAACATAAACCCTAGTTATCCTTTAATATTGATTCAAAATCGGATTTTGGATAATTGTTTTTATTATTTATTTTATTTAGAACCCCCCAATTTTGAAGTAACTGCCTCACAAGTTCACTTACCGGCTATAATCTTGCTCTTTCATATTCCCTGTGGGATCGACCCCAACCTCTAGTTGGATTCTTTATTGACAACGTCCACTTCATACTTCAGTAAGACGTGTGTTTTGAGCATTATCAAACCTCCTTATAGGTAAGGCTATCTTTCACACCTATGCTCTCAACAACAACTAAGGTTGGGTCATCAATGCACCTCTTCAATATAGATACATGGAAAACTGGATGTACCAAAGCTAACTCTGTTGGTAGCTCCAACTCATAATCCACTTTGCCAACTCACCTCAATATCGTATAAGGACCAAAATATCGAGAACTAAGCTTCCCTTTCTTATAGAACATCATAACTCCCTTCATAGAAGACACCTTTAGAAACACCCAATCATCGGCCACAAAATCAAGCTCTCTCCTCCTAACATCAGCATAAGATTTATGTAGTCTCTATGCTATTTCTAGCCTCTCCCTAATGAGATGAACTCTCTCCATAGCCTAATGAACTGAATATGGCCCTATCAACGTAGACTCCATTTTCTCGAACCATCCAATAGGTGATCTACACTTCTGCCCATAAAGAGCCTCAAACAGAGCCATCTGAATACTAGAATGGTAGTTGTTATTGTAAGAAAACTCAATGAGGGGTAAGTGATCATCCCAACTACCCTTGAAATCAATCATACATGCTTTCAACATGTCCTCAAAATTTTGAATAGTCTGCTCAATCTGACCATCTGTCTGTGGGTGAAATGGTGGGCTAAGCTTTACCTGAGTACCAAGACCCTTCCGAAACGACCTCCAAATTGAGAGGTGAATTGAGTATCCTATCCGAGATGATAGAAAAAAGAACCCCATGCAACTGAACTAACTCCCGAATATAAAATGTAGCATAGTCCTTCGGTTGACATGGTTATCTGATCCACTATTACACATATAGAATTATGTTGTCGACGTGTCCATGGCGACTCTGTGATTCAACCCATATATTTATCTCTTTCCACTTCAAAACAAGAATATTGATACCTTGTCGCATACCTCAACCATGTTCAAGCCTAGCACGACCATACCTCCGGCAACCTATAGGTATCCACTAAGAACATTACTTCCCCATTAACAAGAAGGTCGCACAAGTTCGAGCTTTAATGAAGAAGTCACCAGTCACACTATTCTATGGTCTACCTATACATCAAACCTCTTCAAGCCTATCACTTATGATTATCCCATGGCTCTTTGTAGCTAACTCCATTCAAGAATTCCCCTATCTTCCTGGCTTTGCTAATAACTGCGCTTCATGAACTTTAGTTCTGCATACCTAGCATTGATGGCATGAATAGGGAGTTATCCTGAACGTACACACTATAACCATCATTTCCATCATAGGGGAACATACATAGGGCTTAGAGTAAGGAAATTGTGAGAACAAATCATTCAAGAAATCTAAGCTGGGTATGTACTTGATATAGCACAATCTTATGAGTCGACAAGGCAAATCTTAAGGACTGACTTCATAGAGCTGAGTATGCTGAGAGACATGAGTTTACATACATAATGAGGGTCATGACATGAAGCTGATATTTATGAAATCATGGAATAAGACTGGGATCGTTATCTGAAGCGGTTATCTATAATTCTAGGAGTCTGAACTTAAGTATGAGTAGAGCGTAATGTTGACCAAAAAATAAAGGAAAACATCATAATAGGAATGGGTCGACATCCCCTAGGTACTATTTCAGGAACTTCCTTACTAGAAACACTTAAAACTTGACTTGAATCTTCGACTTATCATCTCCCCCTTAGCTTAAGGCCATCCTGAGGCTCTTGTATCTTTTCTAAAGTCTAGACTTTGTCACTAATTCCTGACTTTCAATTCGCCCCTACAGTTATCACTGAGGGCTTCATACCTATAAGCATTTCATACCATTAATGGACAAATCTTATACTAGGATGCAAAAGGAACCATATACCTTATACTATGAATCCCAAGTCTATAAATGTGAAAGGATCACCTTGAAAGGCTTATGACATACTTGTGACTTTTCCTGGTGAGCGCTTCCGATCCTGGCGCTGTCCACTACCTGCACCAACTGATGCGCTCTGTTGATGTGAGCGAACTGTCAGAGGTACTGAAGAGATGATTGGGAATCTACCTTTGCCCACTTGGCATCCAGGCAATCTCTGAGCTTATGACTGGGCTTTCCACACCAGAAGCAAGCATCTGAATCCATCAAGACTTTCCTAAGTGGTTCTTTCCACATCTCTTGCAAGTCGGATACGTAATCTCACTTACCGTGGATCTGCTCTCTTGAATCTTAGGGTCAGACTTCCTGCCCCTTTGCTCCCCTTCAATTCCGGGCAGTAGGACGCAGATTGAAGAAGGTGCTGGAGCCAATACTCTCTGTTAGAGCTGTGGGTGATTCCCACAACTTGACCCTTGATGGAAAAACTCAAAATTTCTAGTTCATGTCCTCTTATTCTCCTTTGTTCCTTTCTTAAACCTTCCACCCGCCTTCGAACCGTGAATCACAGATAGACTCTTATTGGTGAAGTCTGGAACCCTAGCAATTGCAGTACCTCCGATAGAGTTCGTAGGTGCAACTGCCTGCTGGTTAAGCTGAGTGGTCATGGCCAATATTAACACACTGAAGGCAGCCCGGGCTCCGCGTCCGTCACTTTCCCACTAAGGGGCCCACTGGAGTTGGTGGGGATGGTGTGCTCCCGTTACTATTTCCTCTTCAACTGTCGCTTCTGGAGGGAATTGTCTATGAACGCATATAGCACTAGTTAGAAGGACTGAGAGATAATTCATCACAAGATATAGATCATGAAAAAAGGGAAATTTCCTAAAACATCTTGTAGCCTCTTCCCTATAAGTGTGCACGCTTCATGATGTGATGTGGATTTATGGAACTATTGTAGCTCAAAACTAAGAAAATAACATGGACTTAGGTGTATTTATGTGGATATGAGCCACTTTTCCTTTGATTTCAGGATAAATAGGAGTTGGAGCGTAAATTTGCAAAAGGAAAGCTAAAAATGTGTAGAAAAGGGCAAAAATGCAATCCACAGTACGATCCGTAGGATGGACCTACGAGTCGTACTGATGGCCGTGATAAGAAGTAGGAGGCTGAAGTAGGAAGAATGAACCTATGAGTCTTGCCACGAATTGTACCAAGATTGTACGATTCGTGGTAAGGCAGTCATGATGAACTCCAAAAAAATTGCACAAAAGGTTGATTCTCAGTACGAGAGGATACCACGACCCGTTAGAGCTTGGTACGAGTCGTACCATACCGGTCGTGGTGAACTTCAGACAAATTGCAAAGATTACGAATCAAGCCACGGGAGCCTGATACGATTCGTAGGAAGGAGTTACAAATCGTACCTTGGCTCGACACTTAGCCAAAAATCAGCCAACAATCCAAACCACGAGATGCTTCCATGAGCCGTAGGATGCTCCTACGAGTCGTAGGATGATCTGTGAGGAGGTCAGCACCAGATATGGAAAATCGCCTTGTTAGCCTAGGAAAAGGATTCTTATGTCTATATAAATATGTTTAATGTTTTATTTTTCATAAGTGACATTGAGAAGAATTAGTTTTAGTTGGAAAACATTGCAGTAGATAATTTTACATCTTTGAAAGAAAGAATTGAGTCGGTTCAACCTTGTGATCAACCTTTTCTTGAATTCATATTGTTCTTGCTACTTGTTCTTCAAGATTTTGCGGATTAATTAAAGGAAGGGTTTTGCTCAATCATATTTGTAAGTATTGTTTTTATGTCTTTAATCATGAACACACTTCACAACCTTGCAACTATGAGAGGCTAAAACCTCCATAGCTAGGGTTGCACAAAGTGAGTCTAAACCAATACTAATTACTTATATTGTATTGTCTTCATGCTCTAATGATTCTTAGCGGTGTACAACGTTAGGAAGTGCCGAAATTCTTTACTTGCTTTGGTCGAAGAGGTAGAGATTAGGAAAAGAGAATTACAACGGAGCCTTGATCTTGATGATCATTCTATTAACTTGAGTTATGGTCGCAAGATAGTTATATTTGGAACTTAGTGATAATGGTTAGTTTGGAAACGCTCATGAGACTTGATCGAGTAATTGAGTATTGTCAATCAATAGGGATTGGTTGATCGTTTGAATGAATCTAGGTTATCAGTTTTGTAAGTAAGTATTGGTGAAGATCACGAGTGTATACCTAAAGCTGTTATGAATCCATGGGGAACACAAACCCTAGTTTTCCTTTAATTATTGATTCACAACCATAAGCTTGAAAACTTCTTTGTGTTTACTATTGATTATTATTAGAATCCCCCCAATTGTGAAGTAACTACCATACAAGTTCACTTACCAGCTGTAATGTAGATCTTCCATATTCCCTGTGGGATCGAACCCAACCTCTAAGTTGGGTTCTTTATTGACAATGTCCGCTTCATACTTCAGTTATAACTGTGGTTTGAGTGTTATCAAAAAGTGGCTCCATTGTGGGGAATACGGCTAAGACTAGGTTATTTGCTCATATTTCACTTTTTGGTAGTTATTTCCTTAATTACATTTATATTTGTGTTTTTGATACCCACAGGCTATCCTCCGGTGAATGCCAAGCACTTGGAGTAGAGGAGACCCTCTTGTTCCACTAAATCCCGAAATCGAACAAGCACTGCATAGAATGGAAAACCCTGAGCAAAGAGAAGCCCGCTTAGCTGAAAAAGCTAAGCAAGCCGAGCTAGCTCGGTTAGTTGCACTTCAGCAGGCTGATGATGATAGAGATGAGGTGGTAAACGCTGGTCGACGTGGGAGGGGAAACCGAGCTAAGAGATTTTCTCCTTAGTTCTTCGATGATGAGGACCCAGTTATTGATGAAGTTGGGTCAACTGGAGAAATTATGCCACCACCATTGCCCGCTGGGGACAAATTTGATATTACGAGCACCATGATTCAATTGTTAAACATGAAGGGGGTGTTCAGTGGCCACGCAGCGAATGACGCCAACCTTCACTTAATGAACTTTGTAGGAATATGCAAGGCGTACAGGTTGCCCGGAGTAAGCCAGGATGCCATACGGCTCCGACTCTTCCCTTTATCTCTATCAGTGGAAGCTATTTTGTGGTTATTGGAGTTTCCCAATGACTCCATAACCAACTGGAGGGAGCTTAAACAAGTCTTTTTAGAGAGATTCTTTCCCCCATCAAGGATGTTACAGCTAAAAGATGAGATCTATAATTTCCTATAAATTAAGACAGAGGCACTTCATGAAACCTGGCTGAGGTTCAAAAAGAAGTTGACTAAGTACCCGAACCAGAAAATTCCAGATGACAGTTTGTTGGACATTTTTTACAGGCCTCTGAATAATAGCACCAATGATGTAGCAGATACGGTGGCTGGAGGAGAATTGATGAGTCACACTTGGAGGAAGCAGCCACTGTCCTTGATAGGGTGACTAATACAAACAGGGCCTGACATACGAGGGAGGCTGATGCAGTGGGAGGTGTATATGCTGTTGGTTTGACTATACACCAACGACGGAAGAAAGAAGAACACGATCAGGAGTTGGCTCACATGTGCACCTCATTGGAGTTGCTGACAAAGCATATCATGGGAACCGGAGCCAAAAAGGTAAATGCAGTGGGAACTCAAGGAAGGGAGCAAGGAGCTGATCACTCAGATTCTGACGAGGAGGCAAACTTCCTAGATGGAAAAGTGGCGGGTTTCCGAGCCAATGCCAAAGCGTCTGGACACGACAATTGGCGCCAAGGTTCTAGAAATCAAGGTCGGAACCAATATAGAGACAACTACAACAGGAACGGGTTCAGAGACAAGAGCCGTGGTCATTTCAGCCTTACATAATCAGATGATACTCCAGCGGGGATGTAAGTGTCACTTATCTCCAAAAAGTTTTGGAGATGTTGTTGTGGATCCTTGTGAGGGAGACCTGTGAATTGCCCGCTGGTGTGCAGCAATTGCACCATATTCTGTTTCAGCTCAAACCTCTCTCCTGGCTCGGGTTTGCAAATGCTTGATGTAACATTGTTAGCATGTGGGATTGCCACTTCGCGAACCGGCCTAGCTGCCATTTCCTCGGGCACTAACACTGCCCTTACAAGCGGTGGATTCTGTTATTGCTCCAGGATTGTTTGTCTGAGCAACTGCAGCTTCTTCTCTAGAGCTTCTCTTCTTTGACGTTGAAATTGTCTTTCCATCTCTAAGTATGAATCCACCAGCTCCTTGTCTCTTGCCAGTGTTCAACAGAATTCAATATCTGCAAAAGACAGGCTAAGATCAAGTTGTCAGCACTAATATAGAAATCGTAAACTAACACTTAAGAAAACAATTTTACCAATTGCCAGTCCCCAGCAACGGCGCCAAAAACTTGTTCGGTCTGTTTCGCAACTACACACAAGTGCACGTGGTCGAACAAGTAGTAAAATGGCTAAAGTAAGCCAAGTATCGACCCCACAGGGACTGAACCAAGGTAATAATCGAATTAAGTATTAATGAACTCTAACTCTAAAAATGCAAACAACAATTTAAAGAAGATTTTGAGAGTTTGTTTCCTAAGTTATACTAATCTAAGACAAAATGATAAAATGAGTCTGAACTATAGTAATGAGCAAGCTGAGGCCAAACGAACATGCAGGGAAGTAATTTATCGATTCAATTCAGTTAATCTTTCCTTCGATTTCTAGTCAAGAATTATTGCCTATGGAGAGAAACTTTAGTATTCTACCCAACTTAAGAATCATGAACCTTCAACCTACATTTTTGTGATAAAAGAATTTCATGTTCTAGCCATACGGAAATACTACTTTCAGATATATTTCTATTCTGAAGGTAAATCAATTCTCAATTTTCCCAAACTAAGAAGAGATCATATCCTACCAATTCACAACTTTCCAATTTCTTTCCTTTTCAAGATAAAACTGGATTTTTAGATATACATTAACATTGGCCAGACATTAATGCAGTAAGAACAAGAATTGATAGAACAACCACAGAAGAAAAGATGAAAAACCAAAATGATCAACAATTACATTCCACTACAAATGTTCTTAACCTCAGCAAGAAGTGAATTTAGCCACTCATTTGTGGATTAAACATCATCAAATGAGTATAAATCATACAAACAATTGAAATAAAGGAGAAAGAGTTAGAGAAGAACCCTAAGATTTTCGCCTCCTCAACTGCCTGTAACCCGCGTCCTTGCTCAACTAAGTCAGAATAATTAAAAATGAACCTAAGTGTGCTATTTATACTAGTGGGAATTTTTCCTGGAATAACAAGCAACGTGTCACGGAGTGCATCGCGGAGCACTGCCTCCGTGACACGGTGCAAACGCGGACCCTCACTGGAAATTTATGTTCCAGGTAAATATAGGCAACGTGCCACGGCATGTAACGCGGGGCTTGGCCAACGTTCCACGGCGCCGTCGCGAACCTTCACTGAAAATTTGCCAAAACAAATCATCCGAGGCAGACTGCCTCCGCGATGGCAGCGTGACACGACTCCATCGTGGAGCCCCTATATTTGCTGCTTTTCCTTGACCTTTTCCACTGCTCGCTTCCGAGTCCATTCCCGATTTTCACCAATATGTAACTTAACTTCCTAAAATTACATTTTTCCTGCAAAACAATACTAATCATGTTGGTTAGTATAAATTCACATTTTAACTACAAATTCACATGAGAATGTACAAATAACGATAGATAAAAAAGACGACATAGAGCATTTGAGCATCACTTGGGCATATAATTCTGCCCAAGATCAGAGATCCTAATGAATCTGAATAAACCTATGTTGGTACGTAGTTTTAAGGCTCGGGATTTTTAGGACCCCTAGCCTACTCGGTGCTAGGCACTACTTCCAAAACATGCATATGCTCTCCATCATTTTTCAATGAAGCTGAACCATCGTCTTTCTATGAAACTAATCATGAAATTACATACATAGTCTAAAATATGAATATAAGGAACATTGGCTCAAAACACACCACAAGTTGTAAAGTGGGATCCTAGACTCCAAAACCATGTGGTAAGCTAATATCATAAAATAAAGCTAATTCATGAAACATACTTAGATCATGTGGGCTTTCCCAAACTTAAACATGCTTAAAATAGACTTGCTAGTAAAAATCATGGATACATGCATGGGTAAATCATAATCATACTTTCATAATAGACGTCTCATCATGCTTGAAAACATAGATCATAATCTCAACTTTCATGAAACTTGTATAATTGGACATTATATTTTTAAAACTTTGAAATCATAAATTGTAATAAAAATAATTATAAAATGTCACACCCCGCCTTGGGAGGTATGACTGGCACCTGGTGCCCTACTGGGACCTGAACTGCTGGACTGCTAAGCCTGGGCACCTCTGGTGCCTGGCTGGCTCTAACTCATATTTCTGGAAACAAAGGGCTATATAACGGCTGTAAACACAGCCCCCGACCCATTGGCCTATAGCCTCCTGTACCTGTACTAACAGCTGACCAGAAACACATCAATTCAGGGAAACCTATGCGGGCCGACAAGGCCACCATGCTGTCTAGTTATCTGTAATTTAATCATGAAGTACTAAAAAGCTACGTGACTGGCAAGGTCACCACTACTGGCAAACTATGGCCCCACACGGCCATCATAATAGAAAGAAAGAGTTCTAACAGCTATACAACTGCACGGCCTCACACGACCAGCTCATCTGACCACAGGGAATATATACAGACTGCAAGCCTCTAGGAATAGCAATAGAATTGATCGGGACAGGGCCCCAACCTACCCGTACTATACAACAAAAAGGAACTGAAATACACCTCTGAAATTTAGCCTCCGAAGGATAGGAGCTGAATACCCGATCGCTGACAGGAATCACGTGGTCTCACCTGCTCGTCTATGAGTACCTGCAGGAAAGTAATGTAGCACCCCACCGGGCGTCAGTACCGCTGGTACTGAGTATGTAAAGCAATAACTGAAAGAAAAGTCTGGAAACAACAAGTAACTGATAAACTGAAGTAGGAGGAATTAGATTAACTGCCTGATACTGTAAGTCATACCTTTTCTCATTTACACTGGAAAAAAATAGAAGTCATACCTGGAGACGTATCCCTCTACTGCTGATCTACTCGTGTCTAACATAACATGGAATAACATGAAATAGCATAACATGGCACACACAAACCTTACCCGGCCCCCATAAGCCGGGAGGTACAACCAGCACAGAATCTATACCCCTACCCCGGTCATCCCATCTCCTATAATAGCTGTAAGCATCCTGCCGGTCCCCTGGGTATGCACTTGGGCTCGCTGAGCCCCTGACTATAACTGTACCTGAGTCCGGAGGACTCCTGAATCAACACTCGGGCGTATCCGATCGACGGGGGTGTATAAAAGCCGACCAAGGCAAAATATGGGGAAACTGGCATCCCATCTTCGTCCCCTGGGGGACGGCATGCCATTCCGTAGAGCGACGTATCCTCGTCCTCTGGCGGATGAGTCGATACAGCTGTTAACCCTGGGGCGGTCACGGATGCTAGGTAGTCCAACCCCAAACAATACAACGGTCTCAACTAGTAATACAATACTGTCTGCATATCTCACATGCTGTGGCTAATAAGGGTAAGGTATCGTATATACTACATACCGAGCTAATGATAGCAATCTGTACGTATATAATACTTGCTGAAACTGGTAAGTATATATATGTGAATATAGTCTCCTGCCAAACTGTACTGGGGCAAATGCTATACAAGATAGTGTTTCTACTGAAAATTATGCTGTTTACTGAGTTTCGGTATTAACACGATTTACTATTCCTAACATGCGTTCTAAGCTTTATTTTAGCCTGCCAATCTATTTCTGAAGTGCTTTACGGATATTGCATCACTTTACGGGGTTTCAACTAAATACAATAATATCTTAACATGTCATATTACATCACATACTGAGCATGCTGAGCGGTTTCTAACACTTGTGCTGGAATCTATATCGTACTAGTAAGTCTTACACAAGTTGTAATTTGATGCTTCTAATACTGCATCAATATTCACAATAAATGTAATACTTAACTTCTGAACATTCGACTAGTCGGTAAATTACTACACTGCACTGATATTACTTAACTTGCCGAGGGAACGAGCTTTACATACCTTATTCTTGAACTATTCGTCCGTCGGACGAGGCTCGACTGGTACTTCAACTATTTTCTCCCAACTGCATTCATAAATACGTCAATTAATACTAAATACAGCTCTATTGTAAAGAGCAACGTTACTTTCGATATAATGTATAGCCTAAACTTAGGCTTATCGAAAGACGGTCAAAAACTCGCTATTTTTCAGCGGTCCAGAAGGGAGAAATATTCACTTCACCGCTAGGAACACATAGACACTAATTTAGAGAAATTCCACTTACCTTAGCTCGGTGGCTCGCTGATTCGTCGGCCGTATTTCACGAAACTAAATCCGTAGGAATGCTCTCTGCTGCTAAATACTTCGGTATCTAAGATTAATTTGAGTTTGGGCAGCGTTTGGCAGCGTAATCGGACGAAAATTATAATCCCTCCTTCGTCTCCCTCTGTTTTGCTGCGTGTTCTGGAAATTAAATGAGTTAAATGATATTAAACCGAAATGGGGGCTTTATATACTTGAGCCTGAACTTGGGCAACGTGTCACGGAGCCATCGCGGAGGCCTCACCTCCGTGACACGCTGCCATCGCGGAGGGGCTCTGCCTCGGCTCCTCCCGCGATGGTTCGACGGGTTTCTCGTTCGATCTTTTTCCCGACCTTTCTCTAGCACGTATGGCCTTCTAATATGCTTAACCAACGTGTGAATAGGTCGTCTAGGTGCCGGGAATTCTACGGGGTATAACATTCTCCCCCCCTTAGGAACATTCATCCTCGAATGTACATTGTTATCTAGAGGACTCCTTACTTACTTTCTAGAAAAATTTCGGCAGAGTTTCCCCTATAATATGGACTATAGCCAAAAACCTGAAATGCAAAAAAGTCCAACACAGGCACTACACACAATATTCTAGGATCCACTGGATAACTAGATATCAATCTTTCTCTATCATTTACCAACATACAACCATAAAGTACTGCATAAATAATGGTACGGACATACCTGTCGCCTGACTAGGCCTGAAATAGGTGAGGGTATTTAGTTTTCATATCTTCCTCCGCTTCCCACGTCATTTCCTCATGATTCCTGTTACGCCACAATACTTTAACAGATGCAACGTCTTTAGTCCTTAACCTGCGAATCTGTTTGTCTAAGATAGCTACGGGAACCTCTTCATATGCTAACTCTTTTGTGACCTGGACATCTTGAACCGGAACCACTGTAGAAGGGTCCCCTACAAACTTCCTTAACAAAGAAACCTGGAATACTGGGTGAACAAATGCTAACTCTGGAGGCAAGTTCAACTCGTATGCAACTCGGCCTATTCTTCGCCGAATCTAATATGGCCCAATGAATCTTGGGCTAAGCTTGCCTTTCTTGCCAAACCTCATTACCCCTTTCATCGAGGACACTTTCAGATATACCCAGTCATTTACCGAAAATTCTAGATTTCTGCGCCGCATATCTGCATAAGACTTCTGGCGGCTCTGAGCAGTCAGTAAACATTCTCGGATAAGCTTTATCTTTTCCTCGGACTGCCGAACAATGTCTGGGCCAACTAACGCTGAGTCTCCTATTTCAAACCAGCCCACTGGCGATCTACACTTCCGCCCGTATAATGCCTCGAAAGGCGCCATCTGAATAGCTGAATGGTAGCTGTTATTATAAGCAAATTCAATTAACGAAAGATGTTCATCCCAGCTACCCCCAAAATCTAACACACACGCTCGTAGCATATCTTCGAGCGTCTGAATTGTACGTTCAGCCTGCCCATCTGTTTGAGGATGGAATGTTGTGCTCAAGTTAATCTGCGTTCCCAAACCTTTCTGAAATGACTGCCAGAATCTAGCTGTAAACTGTGCTCCCCTATCTGAAATGATAGATACCGGCACTCCATGCAATCTGACTATTTCTCTGATATATAATTCGGCATAATCCTCAGCTGAGAAGGTAGCCCTCACTGGCAGGAAATGAGCTGATTTTGTCAGTCTGTCAACTATTACCCAAATGGAATCATTTCTGCGTCTAGTACGGGGTAACCCTGTTACAAAATCCATGTTTATCGCTTCCCATTTCCACATAGGTACCGTTATCTCTTGCGTCAAACCACCCGGTTTCTGGTGCTCGGCTTTCACCTGCTGACAATTAGAACATCTAGATACAAATTCAGCTATCTCAGCTTTCATACCTAGCCACCAGTAGATGTCTCTGATGTCGTGGTACATTTTTGTCGCCCCTGGATGAAGGGAATAGCGAGCGTAGTGTACCTCGTGCATGATCTGCCCACGAAGTCCTGAGACATTCGGGACACAGAGGCGGCCCTTACAGCGTAGCACATCATCCTCGGTTATCTGAAAATCTGGCTCCTTACCTTTCTGAATTCTATCTCTGAGCTGGACTAAATCGGGATCCTCGTACTGTCATTCTTTTACCTCTGTAACTAATGATGACACCGCAGAATTCTGAATTACTGCTCCATTATTTTCTGTTTCCATTACTCGAACGGCTAGACCAGCTAACTGATGAATTTCTTTAGCTAACTTCTGCTTCTCAGGTCGCAAATACGCTAAACTCCCCATTGACTTACGGCTCAGGGCATCTGCTACAACATTAGCTTTTTCGGGGTGGTATAGAATATTCACATCATAATCTTTTAACAGCTCCAACCAGCGGCGTTGCCGCAGATTCAACTCCCTCTGAGTGAAAATGTACTGTAGGCTCTTATGATCTATGTAAATATCAACATGGACGCCGTACAGGTAATGCCTCCACATCTTTAAGGCGTGGATTACTGCGGCCAATTCCAGGTCGTGGGTGGGGTAATTCTTTTCATGTTTCCTCAGCTGTCTGGAAGCATATGCAATTACTCTACCATGCTGCATCAATACACAACCTAACCCAACACCTGACGCGTCACAATAAACTGAATAACCTTCTGTGCCTTCCGGTAATGCCAACACTGGAGCGGAGGTTAATCTGTCTTTCAATTCCTGGAAGCTCTGCTCGCATGTCTCGGTCCATTGAAACTTTGCCGCTTTCTGTTTCAATTTAGTTAAAGGTGCTGCAATGGTCGAGAACCCTTCAACGAACCTTCTGTAATACCCTGCTAATCCCAGAAAGCTACGAACTTCCGTCGGAGTGCTAGGCCTAGGCCATGACTTAACTGCTTCTATTTTCTGCTTGTCTACCTGTATACCAGCATCTGAAACAATATGCCCTAAAAAGGCCACTGAGTTAAGCCAGAATTCACACTTCGAGAATTTTGCATAAAACTGGCGGTCCCTGAGAATCTGGAGCACTGTCCGCAAATGAGTCCGGTGATCAGCTTCAGAGCGTGAATACACCAGAATATCATCAATGAATACTATCACGAACAAGTCCAGGAAAGGTCTGAAAATACTGTTCATCAGGTCCATAAAGACTGCTGGGGCATTCGTTAACCCGAAGGACATAACTAGAAATTCAAAATGTCCATATCGGGTCCTGAACGCTGTCTTAGGAATATCTCTCTCACGTACTCGGACCTGGTGATATCCGGACCGCAAGTCAATCTTAGAAAAGTATCTGGCTCCCTGTAACTGATCAAATAAATCATCAATTCTGGGGAGCGGGTACTTGTTCTTTACGGTAACTTTATTTAGCTGCCGATAATCTATGCACATTCGGAGCGAGCCATCTTTCTTTCTCACGAATAAAACTGGCGCACCCCACGGTGAAGTACTCGGCCTGATAAAACCTTTATCTAACAAATCTTTCAACTGCTCCTTTAATTCTCTGAGTTCTGCAGGAGCCATATGATAGGGAGGTATTGATATTGGCTGAGTGTCTGGTAACAAGTCGATAGCAAAGTCTATTTCCCTTTCTGGGGGAATACCAGGTAACTCGTCAGGAAATACATCTGGGAATTCATTCACCACTGGGATAGACTGGAGTGTCGGAGATTCTGCTTGGACATCCTGAACTCTGACCAAATGGTAAATACACCCCTTAGATATCAACTTTCTCGCCTGAAGGTAGGAAATTAACCTACCTTTTGGCATAGCGGTGCTGCCCTTCCACTCCTGAACTGCTTCTCCTGGGAAGTGGAATCAGACCGTTTTGGTCCAACATTCAACGTTGGCAAAGCATGGTACTAACCAGTCCATACCCATTATGGCATCGAAGTCTATCATTTCTAACTCGACCAGATCTACTGTGGTCTGACGGTCAGCAATCTCTACTATACACCCGCGGTAGATTCGGCTAGCTGTGATAGAGTCACCGACGGGCGTAGATACTAAGAAGGGCTGCTGTAATGATTCTGGTACAATACTAAACTTTCGTGCCACAAATGGAGTAATGTAGGACAAAGTAGACCCTGGATCAATCAACACATAAGCAGGGTGTGAGCAGATGGTTAACATACCTGTCACAACATCAGGCGACGCTTCTGAATCCTGCCTCCCTGGTAAGGCATATGTGCGACTCGGACCCGCACCTGTACTGGAGGTCCCTGATTTGCCCCGACCCCTGCCTGCTGAAACTGAGGGCCTGCGCCCAGTCGAGGATGCTGTGGCTCGTGGTCCTGCTGATGCCCTATCCTGTCTATCCCGGTCCTCTCGACCTCTGGCTGGGCAATCTTTCATCAAATGGCCTTCTTGGCCACAAATATAACATGCGGTGGAGCCATATCTGCATGCTCCAGGATGGCGTCGACTGCATATAGGGCAAAGTGGTAGGGTATACCTACTCTGCTCCGCCCTCCTCTGTAATGGTGAATCTGCCATTTGCGAGCCCCTACCAGTCTCTGACTGCCCCCTGCGGCTGAATCTACCCCCCTGGGACTGCGGCGGAGGCGGGGGCCTGGGAGGCCTATCTAACAATCGTGGCCTGGGTCCTCCCCGGGCCTCCCTCTGTAACTCAACTGGCCTATCCCGGCGACGCTATTCCTGACTGACCCTTCTGATCTCCCGTTGTCGCTGCCTGATGCCCTCAATATTTTGGGCAAATGCCTGAACCCGAGCAATGTCCATGTCCTCTTACAGGGTGGCTGTAATACAAGTCTCAACATATTCTGGATTCAACCCCATGATGAAACGGTGCACCCTGGATGCCATGGTATCAACAAAGGCCGGTGCATATCGAGCCAAAGAATTAAACCGCAAGGAATATTCCCGAACACTCATGGCCCCCTGCTCTAGATGTAGGAACTGGTCTACCCAGGCCTGTCGAATCTCCCGCGGCAAATAGTGATCCACAAAGGCTCCTGAAAAGCTGGACCAGGTGGGAGGGGAAAAATCTCTCCCTCGGGACCTCTCCCAGCTTTCATACCATAACACTGCAATATCCCGTAACCGGAATGCTGCCAATTCAACTGATTCGGTAGGCGTGGCATGCATAACCCTGAAGATTCTCTGCATTTGATCCAGAAAATCCTGGGGGTCCTCTGTTCGGTCCGTGCCTGTAAACTGTGGGGGGTTCAGGGCTAAGAACTCTCAGACCCTCGAACTACCGGGCCCTCCTGATAATTCTGCAACTATAGACGACATTGGCTGACGCTGAGCAACCATCATCTGTGCTAACATAACTACAACACTCCTAACCTCCTGGTCGGAAGGTGTCGGTATAGGGACTGCTGAAGGTACTGTCGCCCCAAGTGGTTCCTGACGTGGTGGAGACTGCTGAGAAGGCTGGGACGATCCCTCTGTAGTGCCCTCTGATCGGGCTGTCTCTAAATGAGGGGGAGGCATCCTGCTGGTACCTTCCCCTGCTGCAATATCTAAGCTCCGACCTGTGATAGGATGTTGCTGGTCTGACATTATCTGTAACCAAAGAATATAGTAAGCTTTCAGGGACTCAACCCTATACTGTACCGCTCTACAACACGACTGAATAAGAATAAAAGACAACCATCCTATCATGCCTTGCAGCCTCCTATCCATAGTATGTGGTGCACAACACATCCATGGACAAGACTCTGCTTAGCACGGCTTGCAGACTCCCTGGGATACGACCTGCTCTGATACCATGTTTGTCACACCCCGCCTTGGGGGGTACGACTGGCACCTGGTGCCCTACTGGGACCTGAACTGCTGGACTGCTAAGCCTGGGCACCTCTGGTGCCTGGCTGGCTCTAACTCATATTTCTGGAAACAAAGGGCTATATAACGGCTGTAAACACAACCCCCGGCCCATTGGCCTATAGCCTCCTGTACCTGTACTAACAGCTGACCAGAAACACATCAATTCAGGGAAACCTATGCGGGCCGACAAGGCCACCATGCTGTCTAGTTATCTGTAATTTAATCATGAAGTACTAAAAAGCTACGTGACCGGCAAGGTCACCACTACTGGCAAACTATGGCCCCACACGGCCATCATAATAGAAAGAAAGAGTTCTAACAGCTATACAACTGCACGGCCTCACACGACCGGCTCATTTGACCACAGGGAATATATACAGACTGCAAGCCTCTAGGAATAGCAATAGAACTGATCGGGACAGGGCCCCGACCTACCCGTACTATACAACAAAAAGGAACTGAAATACACCTCTGAAATTCAGCCTCCGGAGGATAGGAGCTGAATACCCGATCGCTGACAGGAATCACGTGGTCTCGCTTGCTCGTCTATGAGTACCTGCAGGAAAGTAATGCAGCGCCCCACCGGGCGTCAGTACCGCTGGTACTGAGTATGTAAAGCAATAACTAAAAGCAAAGTCTGGAAACAACAAGTAACTGATAAACTGAAGTAGGAGGAATTAGATTAACTGCCTGATACTGTAAGTCATACCTTTTCTCATTTACACTGGAAAGAAATAGAAGTCATACCTGGAGACGTATCCCTCTACTGCTGATCTACTCGTGTCTAACATAACATGGCATAACATGAAATAGCATAACATGGCACACACAAACCTTACCCGGCCCCCATAAGCCGGGAGGTACAACCAGCACAGAATCTATACCCCTACCCCGGTCATCCCATCTCCTATAATAGCTGTAAGCATCTTGTCGGTCCCCTGGGTATGCACTTGGGCTCGCTGAGCCCCTGACTATAACTGTACCTGAGTCCGGAGGACTCCTGAATCAACACCCGGGCGTATCCGCTCGACGGGGGTGTATAAAAGCCGACCAAGGCAAAATATGGGGAAACTGGCATCCCATCTTCGTCCCCTGGGGGACGGCGTGCCACTCTGTAGAGCGACGTATCCTCGTCCTCTGGTGGACGAGTCGATACAGCTGTTAACCCTGGGGCGGTCACGGATGCTAGGTAGTCCAACCCCAAACAATACAACGGTCACAACTAGTAATACAATACTGTCTGCATATCTCACATGCTGAGGCTAATAAGGGTAAGGTATGGTTATACTACATACCGAGCTAATGATAGCAATCTGTACGTATATAATACGTGCTGAAACTGGTAAGTATATATATGTGAATATAGTCTCCTGCCAGACTGTACTGGGGCAAATGCTATACAAGATAGTGTTTCTGCTGAAAATTATGTTGTTTACTGAGTTTCGGTATTAACACGATTTACTATTCCTAACATGCGTTCTAAGCTTTATTTTAGCCTGCCAATCTATTTCTGAAGTGCTTTACGGATATTGCATCACTTTACGGGGTTTCAACTAAATACAATAATATCTTAACATGTCATATTACGTCACATACTGAGCATGCTGAGCGGTTTCTAACACTTGTGCTGGAATCTATATCGTACTAGTAAGTCTTACGCAAGTTGTAATTTGATGCTTCTAATACTGCATCAATATTCACAATAAATGTAATACTTAACTTCTGAACATTCTACTAGTTGGTAAATTACTACACTGCACTGATATTACTTAACTTGCCGAGGGAACGAGCTTTACATACCTTATTCTTGAACTATTCGTCCGTCGGACGAGGCTCGACTGGTACTTCAACTATTTTCTCCCAACTGCAATCATAAATACGTCAATTAATACTAAATACAGCTATATTGTAAAGAGCAACGTTACTTTCGATATAATGTATAGCCTAAACTTAGGCTTATCGAAAGACAGTCGAAAACTCGCTATTTTTCAGCGGTCCAGAAGGGAGAAATATTCACTTCACCGCTAGGAACACATAGACACTAATTTAGAGCAATTCCACTTACCTTAGCTCGGTGGCTCGCCGATTCGTCGGCCGTATTTCACGAAACTAAATCCGTAGGAATGCTCTCTGCTGCTAAATACTTCGGTATCTAGGATTAATTTGAGTTTGGGCAGCGTTTGGCAGCGTAATCGGACAAAAATTATAATCCCTCCTTCGTCTCCCTCTGTTTTGCTGCGTGTTCTGGAAATTAAATGAGTTAAATGATATTAAACCGAAGTGAGGGCTTTATATACTTGAGCCTGAACTTGGGCAACGTGTCACGGAGCCATCACGGAGGCCTCACCTCCGTGACACGCTGCCATCGCGGAGGGGCTCTGCCTCGGCTCCTCCCGCGATGGTTCGACGGGTTTCTCGTCCGATCTTTTTCCCGGCCTTTCTCTAGCACGTATGGCCTTCTAATTGCTTAACCAACGTGTGAATAGGTCATCTAGGTTCTGGGAATTCTATGGGGTATAACATAAAAAATGACCATGAATCTTAAAACATCATTAGAAACATGAGGATAATTCACCCCTTGATTGAAACATATAGAAGTTCATAGGTTGGGTTAAAACCCCATGGAACCACACATTTTTAATTCATTAATTGAGAAGGGATTTGGGCATGAGAGTGAAGAGAAACTCTCGTTCATAACCCTACACACCTGGGTAAATCTGATTTCACACCCTTCCTTAACTGCCCAAGAGATTTAGGGAAGAACTAAGAGAATTCTCAAGCTTGATCTCCAATAAAACACTCTAGTCTTGCATGCATGGAATAGAATGGCTTAGGATAGGTTAAGCACTCTTAAAACCCTCCTAACAGAGCTTAAACGACATATTTTAGGACCTAGAAGCTTTGAAATTACGGAAACACCCTTACTAAAATGTAGGGAATTTGGACACTACTAATTCTCACGAGTGACCTCACGACTCGTGAGGTACCATCTGTGAAGTCTTCTAGAAAATTCAAGTCTCCAACTCAGCCTCCCGGTCACATCTAACTTCACAAGTCGTGAGGTACTCCACGACTCGTGACTGCCACTCGTGGTTACCCCCTGACCACGACTTCCCAAAAATAAACCTCCACATCACGAGTCACCTCATGGGTCACTGGACGACTCATCCTGTGACCTGGGAATTATTTTTCTGTTTTCTCCATTTGAACCCTCGGGTCTGATCATAGGGACTTTTGGGGTACTATATCCTAATTCTTCAATGACATCATTTTGAGCCTTGTAAGGAGTATTCTAAAAGGGTTTACCCTAGCTCAAGTCATTAGGCTCCCATGCATGAATTGTATTGAATTCCTCTTCCAAGATCAAACTAGAATTTCTCCTCAAATTTGTTCTTCAACTCTCTTAGGCTTTCAAGACTAGTTTGGAAATCAGTTTACCCAGATATGTAGGGCTATGAATGGGGGGATCTAATCTATCCTCATATGCCCATATTTTCCCTCTAATTCATGAATTCGAGTTTCTAATCAAGTGTGTTGAATTCTAGCATTTTAACCCAATTCTATGAAATTATCTATGTTATGTTTATGCGCCCTACCCCCTCATGTTCTAATGTATAAATTAAGTATAATGGGGAAGATTTTACACTCAATTTGACTATAAATTCATGATTTCAAGTTATTAGAAATTATGCCCTATTATGCATGTTATGAAAATTCAAGCTTATGATCCATGATTTCAAGCATGATGAGTTATCTAGTATGCATGAATATTTATGAACTCTCAACTTATGATTCTATGATTATGACTTATGAAGTCTATTTCAAGTATGCATGATTTTTATGATTTGGGAAAGCCCATGCAAGTTAAGTATGCTTATTATGATTTTAGCCAAGGCCAACAAGATTATTTTATTGTACGATTTGGAGTCAAGATTTCCGATGCAATTTATGATATGATTGGAGTCAAGACTCCCAATGTTCAGATTTAATCTATGTTTTGAGAATATGATTATATGAGAAATATGCATGTTTTGGGAGTAGTGTTTAGCACCGTGTAGGGTAGAGGTTCCGAGGATCTCCGATCTCAGAAACTACTTGCCAACATAAGTATATATTTAGGACCTCTCAAGAAATTGCTTCCCCTGCCCGAGGTTACACTGTGATATCACACCTTATTTGTCCTTCACCCTAGAAAGGCTTAGGATGGCTCTCCTCCACGTGGACAAGATATCATGCGCTCATACATGGTGGCTATCGATTATGACGAGTCTCCCATTATTCGTTATGGTTTCAGTTACTCATGTTCATAACTTATGATATTATAGTTCATAGCATGTTAGACCCAAAGATCAGTTTATGAGCTTTTACTTACGATTTCAAGCATGACATGTCATATGATTTTTATTTTCAAATCTTGGGTCATTATGTTCAGTTATGATAAACGACTTATAATTATGTATATCTTAGATATGCCCTTTAGCATGCAGTCCTTACTCTCGTGATCTATTTAATTTATATGCATGATTTTAGCTAACGTTTTACTAAGCAAGTTTTACTCACCTTACATACTCAATATATTCAAAGTATTGACCACAAAATTTATGTTATACCGTCTCATGATACAGGTTCAGGTGATCCCTCCCAGTCTCATCACTAGCTCGCATTTGCTCAGTTCAGTTCCATCCTGCTTTGGGTGAGTCCTCATTATCCGAGGATATCTATTGGTTTAGACTTGTTATGTTTTGTTTAGTTTTAAACTTAGAGTCAGCTGGGGGCTTCTCTCATCATCTCATTAGATAGTAGAAGCTTTTCAGACATAAACTTAGTATTTCCACCTTGTGACTCAACATTGCGGTATTATCATTTCGTTTATGCTTTGTGATATTCAGTCTTTCACTTATTCATGTTTATGTTGATTTTCTCTTGGTTATGCTCTTTAGTCATTCCATGTATGTACCATGAGTTAGCTCGAAGCCATTTGTGTTTGTAGGTTCCGTGTCTCGATTCGAGGTATCAGCTTGGGTCATGACAAACTTCGTATTAGAGCAGAGGTTTAGGTGTGTCCTAGGGTGTCTAAAATCTGCATCAAGTAGATTTTTTTCCATGGGTGTGAAGTGCGCCACACTTATGAGGAAGAGGCTATAAGACATTTTAGGAAATTTCCCTTCCTTCATGATCTATGTCATGCGATAAACAGCCTCTCTATTCCTCTAACTCGTGCTATACATAATTGCAGAAATATGCCTCCACATCAAGTTAATGGTAGAAGAAATGACAACGGAAATGTCCATGGCAATGGCATGGAGATAGGCATTAGCCAGCCCCACCAGCTTTAGCAGATCCTTTGCCTGAGTATGTCACTCATGATGAGTTTAGGGAGGCATTTTAGATGTTAGCATAGGCGATGACTGCTCTGATCAATCAACAGGTGGTGGCTCAATTTCCCCAGAATGGGAACACAGTAGCAATGAGAGTATGGGACTTCCTCAAGATGAACCCACCTGAGTTTCTTAGGTAGAAGGTGGATGAAGACCCACATGAGTTCCTTGAGGAGGTTCAGAAGATCACCCATATTATGGGGCTGATGGGAGAAGAAAGTGTAGACTTAGCCTCCTATCATCTGAAGATTGCTCATATGATTCCACCGGTGGAAGGATAGTAAGGGAGTTGGAGCAGGTCCCGTGGGTTGGGGGTGAGTTTGTGAGTACTTTCTTAGACAGTTTCTTCCCTAGGGAGTTGAGGGAGGCAAAGACGATGGAGCTTTTCAACTTGAAGTAGAACAACATGACTGTCCAGGAGTACGTTCGGAGTTTACCCAGTTGTCCAAGTATGCATCGGAGATAGTTGCTGATCCTAGGGCTCAAGTGAGCAAGTTTGTGAATGTAGTGGCAGATTCCTTGGTCAAGGAGTGGAGGACCGTCATGTTGATCAATGACATATTTCTCCCGATTTGTCATGCCCCACCTTGTGAGGCATGACTAGAACCTAATGCCATACTGGGACCTGGGTTGACCTGGCTGGGCATATGCACTTCTGGTGCCTGCCAGCAACTCAAAATCAAGAAAACAAACTGCTATACCTCAGCTGTAAACATAGCCTTGGGCCAGCAATGCCATATAGTAACCTATAAAAGAAAACAACTAACCCAATAAACACAACAATAAAGGGATCTATGGGGGCTGACAAGACCACCATGCTGTCTAGTCATAACAGAAGGAAAAGAGGCATCATATTCATACCATAGCCGACAAGGCTACTAACTAACTAAACTAGGCCCCACACTGCCAACACGCAAAACACAACATACATAGGCCCTACATAGCCAACAACAGGCCACAACTGAAAAAGTGCTAGTCTATAAGCCTCTAAGAGTGGAATAGTGGTCGAGACAGGGCCCCAACCTACCCAAAACTGTACAACAAAAGAGCAAACTTCCACTACTTGGAAACTTCGAATGAAAGGAGTTGACCAATCTACTGACTCCGAATAGCTGCTAACGGAGGTCCTAAAACTTGTCTGTCTAAACCTGCAGGCAAGTATGCAAACCCCCATAGTTAGGTGTAAGTACAATATGTATCAAATATGAAAGGCAGTAATAAAAGCGGAATAGAAGCCGATAAAGATCTGAAAGCAATGGGCAATAAGGGAAGAAGTTAACCTGTATGCGTTCATAACCACAACATGCATCTAGTAGAAAACTATACAAATAAGAGATTAAGCTGTGCAAGTATATGATCATAAGCTATATCTAGCAAGAAAGTATGCAAACAAGAATCTAACCTGGCCCCCATAAGCCTGGAAGGTACAATCAACACAGAGATAACCCACCTAGGCCCCCATAAGCCCTAGTAGGCACCAATTAGCCTATATACCCTTATTGGAACCCCTGCGGCCCTGTAGGTAATAGTAACTGCACATACCTGGTCTCTAGATACTATACCAGAGCTTGCTGGGCTCCTGTAATTGAGTCCGAGCCTTTTCGCCCCTGTGACTGCACCCCGGGCACATGAGTCTCTGCAAAGGGTCTATAATGCCGCGACGTAGAAGAAGTCCATAAGTGAATAGACTTCAATATGGCTCCATAGCTCTACTTTAGTCCTTACAGACAATATGTGGCTCTGTAAGTGATTCACTAGCTCCGTAAGAAATACAACATCATACCTCCATAAGAAATCTATAGCTCCAAAAGAATTAGCAGCATCGTAGCTCCGTAAGCAGTTCGTACAACTAGAAGCCTATTAGCTATTCATGGTGAGAGGCAGTATGAAATACGATCTACCCCAACTTGGGACACTATGTTACAATATACAAATCTAGTCACAAAAAAGGCGTATCTAGCCCCTCAGGTTTAACGCGACCATTACTTGCCCTAGAATAGTTTATATAGCTTCCAACAAGAACACCCTGTGTGCCAACACCTGACCAGAGGGTCCTGGCAGTGATTATAATATCTAGTGTCCTAGACGGAATAGGGTAAAGTTCAGAGTGGCCTAAGTGATACTTTGAAGGTCATTCTAGGAAATTGATAGTTCATAAGAGAACAACAAGTTCATAGGTGACTGTCGATATGATTCCTTTTCTTGGGATGACTACAAGGCTTGTACCAACCGGATACGTTCCTAAGCAGTTAGCCCTAACTTTCCACAGGGAACTTACTGTAACTCTTAGCCTGGAAATAACACTGTGATACTCTAATTCTAGTCCCTTAGGACCTTAACTTAGTCTTTCCAGATTTCATATGGCTCCTCTAGACGGTTCATAGCTACGTAGGCAGGTATATCTAGTCCTAGCCCTTCATGGCAACACGTACCTGGGCATCTATAAGAGTAGCCTAGAACATTGGCCTCACATCTCACTACTAATAAGGTTCCCTTCGTAGGGCATCAACTAGTCTATCAGACATGTAACAACTAGAGTGGTTTCCTGAGCGACATGTAGGACAAGCATTGAGTCGGCTGAAACTAACGGTCACTAACAGTAACCATCATATGGCAAGCTGTCACTCAGTTCACTAGGAAATCTTGGTGCCACTAACTCGAAAGTAAGACCACCCTATCCCAATTATGGCCCTAGAGGCATCGTGGTACGCCAACAACCCCTGCGCAAGCTTAACTGACAATATAGGCGTCAAGCTAAAAATTATATCACCCAGTTGCGCCCTATGTTGTCCAACTTTAAAAAGTTAGGCCCAACAGCTATCCATAAGATTCTAAGGGCTTGGCACAACAACAAGGCATCAGAATCCCACTAATACTATGAATAAAAGAACAGAGGAGTCCCTATGATGCTCCTCGCGTTAGTCACACTTAACATACTCTTTCTTGATGAGGTATTCTATGACATAATCTTAATACGTCTTATAGCAGCTAACCATCACATACATAATCCTTATCCTATTAGCAGCAACTAATTACAACATATAAGATCATTATCTACTAGCAGCAGCTAATCACAACATACCTCGAATGTCGATTTTCATTTACCCCCAAATAGTTCCATCCTTAACCGGTGATTCCACTAAATTATAGCCCTTACACTGAGAAAATAAGACTATTTTCAATAATAGGAATGACTAATAATGATATCTTCCAAAGAACATTAACTACAATTCAACTTCATTTAGTTCGGCCAAAAACTAACAAATTTTTTAGTGTATATAAGGTAAAAATGCTTACCTATCACTTGTAGCCTCTTAGAACTCAATTAGAAGTGATTTCTACAAATTTTACTCGGCTGGGTTCCGATAGTCCAGGTTGAGATTTCAAGAAATAACTATGTAGGATCGTTTCTCCTGTTCCCGGAACTTGTTATCAAAGTGAATTTGTATTTGAATAGAGTTTAACAGCGTATGATGAAAAACAAAGAAAAGTTAAGAGAACCCTTTGTAAGGTCGCAGGTCTAATTTTGGGTAATGTGGAATATGAAATGAACTCACACTTAAAACATACATATATATAGAAAGGCAGTGTAGAGGGACTACGGCGCACCCTACATCATGGTAGGGATGAGGCATGACGCGCCGCTCCCTGCGCCGAGGTGGGGTGTGCGGCGAGGCACCCTTTGTTCCTTGCCTCTAGGTTGGGCTTCCTGCTCGATTGGTTTCATACTTATGCAGTTCTCCCTCAGGCCTTCCCCCGCATGTTTCATACTCCAAAACTCTCAACATACATACGCACGTGTCCGTTAAGCAATAGGAACTTACGGGGTGTAACATCATCCCCCCCTTAGAGACATTCATCCTTGAATGTAATTTCAAGCTTAAGAGACTCACTCCTTTAACCCCAGTAGGGAATATTTTGGCAGAGTCTCCTATGTAATAAGGACTATCCGAAAACTTGAAACGCAGAGAAGTCTAATACAAGCGCCTCTCAGGACGTTATCTATAGCTAAATAACATAGTGCTACCATATATATGTAAGTAACTGACAACAATAAAAACGAAGTCAACTATATAACACCTGAAACTATTTTGCCTTAACTGAAATTGTCTAGGTCTGAATACTATCGTCGTAGGGCCTTGAACAACTGAGGATATCCAAACTTTGCATCACCCTTAGCTTCTTAATTCATCTCTTCTATATTTCTGTTCCCCCATAATATTCTAATATCTACATCTTTGGTTCTAAAGATAGCTCCTACGAACTAGATAATATAATATAACTATTGGAGTCTCCTTGTTGGATGGCTCTTCTGTAACCTTGGCATCCTTGACTGGGATAACCCGTGAAAGGTCCCTTATGCGATGGCGTAACGTTGGTGAATCGATCCTAGCCTCCGAACACAACTCTAGCTCATAGGCCACTTGAGGATCTGGTATAGCTTAGTGAATCTAGGGCTGAGCTTGCCCTTCTCGGCAAATCTCACAACTCCCTTCTTTGGCGAAATTTTCGAGAATACCCTGTCGTTGCCTCAATCTCCAACTCCCTACACCATACATTGGAATCAGACTGCTGACGACCTGGGCTGTTAGTAACTTCTTTCTCATGAGGTCAATCTTCTCTTCTAATTAGTACATCTTTCCAAGTCCCATTAACCCCGATTCCTTTACTTCAGAGCATCTTACACCATCCTGTGTGGGATCTGCACTTCTATCCATATATAGCCTCATAAGGCATCATCTTAGTGCTAAAATGGTGATTTGTATCATATACAACTCCATAAGAGGTAGATCGTTATCTCAACTTCCTTGACGTCTAGTAAACACGCCCATACCTATCTTCGAGCGTCTCTCTAGAACGACTTCGAAAGTCCACCTGTAAACTGTGCCCCTTTGTTAGAGATAATAGAAACTGGGACACTATGCTTCCAAGAAATGTCTTTGGTATATAACTTAGCATAATCTTCAGCTGAAATGTAATTCTGACTAGTAAGAAATAAGTTGATCCCATTAGCTCTACAACACTGACTCAAGTAGGATCAAATTTATTCCTGGTACAAGGTAAATTTGTAATTAAATTCGTATTGGCTACTTCCAGCTCTCACATAGGCACAACTATCTCCTGAGTTAGCCTGTCATGGTCCTGATATCTAGCCTTTACTTACTGGCAATTGGAGCTCTATACTATAACTCAACCATATCTTTCTTCTTCCCCTGCCATTAGTAGATTACTTTTATAACCTGATGCATTTTTATCAAACCCAGGTAGGGGAAATAACAAACATGGTGTACCTTTGCTACAGTCTACTAACAAAGCCCTACCACATTTAGAACGCAGTGTTGACCACTGGGTCTCAAGACTCCGCCCTCTATTATCTGATAGGCCGACGACTCCCTGCTCGCCTTGTCTCTGGGATGTACTAAGCTAGGGTCTCCGTACTGTCACTCCTTTGCCTCCATAACTAAAAGTGATACCGCAATATTCTAGGTCGCAATCTTACTACCCTTTAGTTGTCAACCTTATGTTTATTTCTCGACATTCAGCGGGGATTCCAAGCTCTATCAGCCCATTACAGTCTGGAGGTGCTTCTGTTCTCCTCCGGAGATAGATACCCATGCCTTCCCCTTACTTCTATAGGCTGAGATCCGGGGTTCGTGCCCTATGCACCATACTAGGAAGGAGTTACTTGGCCGAAATCGCCAACCTGCATCATCCTGACCTGCACTCGGGTCGGCTACCATCATATAATCTCTCTTTCCTTCAACATGCTAAACTAGGTCCATAGCCAGTATTTTTCAAGTATTCACTACTACTATCAACATACGTGGTAGGATTAATCTATTTCTAACCCAAGCTTTACTATTGTTGGGGTCTATTGCTTATGGGCTCTCACATGTACTCGGCTGCTCCTAGAAATCTCACTTGTCATCCTAATCTTTACTGTAGTGAAGATCTAGGTTACTTATTTAAGTACTAGGGGTCTTAACCACTTTTTCTAACACCTCCCAAGAATCAATGGGTTTAGCCCTCTTTTACTATTTACTCTTAGAACCTGGCGTCAGTACTCACGCTCTCTTCTATATTAAGAGAAGGGCTAGGAGGTGGAAAATAACCATATCATTCTACGATGGAGCTAAGTTACAAGACTCAACAATTTCTAAAAGGCTGGAGATGAGAGTCATGTAATTTCACAATCCCTTGCGCCTTTCAAGTAATCTAATACGAAATGCTACCCCCTGTCTAATACTGAGTATTTACTAAATAAACTAGCAATATATACTACACTCCTGACCTCCTATTCTGAGGGTGTAGAAAGAACTGAAAATGGTGATGGCATGTTTGTTACCTTATAAGGTTCTTGGTGCCTCGGGAGGATGCTAAGGAGATTAAAAGGACGTCCGCTTTTGCCCTAAGGTTGGCTGTCCCCCAACTGTGGCACCTTAGTGGTGCCTTCTCCTGCTGTTGTATCTAACTTGCGGTTGGATATAGTCTGTCTCATATGAAACATTATTCCAGATAGACGTAACAATAAAAGCTTAGGGACTCAATGTTGCTCTCCAGCGCACACGCAAGTGTACGCGGTCGTACAAGTAATACAGTGGCCCTTTTTAAGAGCCGGATATCGAACCCATAGGGAATGGACCAATTCAGCGAATTATGAAGTTCAAGTGTAAGATTAACCTTCATAAGTGTTGATTATAGCAGTTTTTGGTAAATTATAATAAAGTTTTGGGGTGGTCACAAAACAATCTAGAAACGATATAATAAGCAACTAGAGCTAAGGTCGATAATCATGCAATGCTACACTTTGTAATGGTTCAGGTATGAAATTATCAATTGTTGTCTCACATAGTTGGAAATGTGATGTTCATGGTCTCTCGAGCCTCTAAACACGACAAACTTGCCTCACAACTACATTGTTGAGCGAGGATGTGACATCCTAGTTCGTGGGTAATTCAACTACATGGATATGGTTTACGGGGTTTGTGCTCTTGATTAGGGACTTTCATACCTCTAATCATTTAACCTAACTTAGCTTCACAACTACTTCTACGAGTGGTGGAGTAACAATTCTAAGTCGGTGTCTTGCTTTCATCCCGTTTTATCAACCAAGAAAGGCAATTTAGGTATATTATTTATCCTAATTGCGAATCATATCGAAAGATAAGAACTTGCTCACTACATTCCTATGTTATTGCCTAGGGTTATTCTTTCAAGCTTTTACCTAGCTTAACATGTATTTTTTCGTGGTGATCAAACATAAAAATAGCCATAATAAAGAATTTAAGACAAAACAATAATTAACAACTCAAACCAAAACGAATTCATGCATTACAATCATATCACGTGGCCTCAACCCCAGGGGAAGGGTTTTAGCCACTCATGTTCGTACAATAACTTAAAAATATCGTTAAAGTAAGCACTAAATTCACCCGAAATCATTAAGCACAACATTTTGAAATTTCCCTCACCCCACATTTGAATCATGCTATGTCCCCAAAGCATCCAATTAAAATTCAAAATTGTGAGAAATACTCCCTGGGGCCTCTAGGCCTAGCTATCAACATGTTTTTCTTCATTTTGAACAAGTGGGTAATCGACCCCACACTCATCTTTTTATCATGCTCCTTAGATTTTACTTTCGTGGGTACTCAGACTTCCCCTAAATCTGTGCTTAACAACAAAAAAAACAACAATGTGAAAAATAACCAAAATTACAAACAATCTAAAAAGAAAGTGTACCTGTGGTACTTTTGGGTTGCCTCCCAAGCAGCGCCTTATTTTATGTTGTGGAATGATGTGGAATCTCCTTTTCAGGACATCCTCATACCCATGTTCCCTTTTGAGAACCATCTTCTTCTCTTTTTTTTTTCGAGGAAACAGCCGCCACTCCATCCCTCTCTTCCTCCAACTCCTTCTCAAATGGAAGCCCTCCATCAGATTCAGGCTGAAAAGTAATCATCTCCTTTGGCCGTGGACCTATGGAATCTGCCACCCCACCCTTAGCCTCGATAACACACTGACCTTACAAAGGTCTCTATAATGTGTGGGTGGGTTAATCTCTTGATAGACCCGGAAGAGTTCTTCTTCATTATCGACCCTCATTTTCAAGGTCCCTGCTATTAATAATCGCTCCTCCGGTGGCCAACAATGGTCGTACCAAGATCAGGGGTACCTAGTCATCAACTTGAAAATCCAATATAATGAAATCAACAGGTATGATGAACTTACCCACTTTGATGAGAAGGTCCTCAATTATTCCATCTGGTGTCACTCGCGACTTGTCTGCCAACTGCAGCATCAATCGTGTTGGTCTCGATTGGCCCAACCCCAAGGTGTTAAACAAAGATAGGGGGAAGATTAACTGCTACACCTAAATCACATAGAGCTCTTATCACCTCAGCTTTACCAATTTGTATGGGGAGGGTAAAGCTCCCTAGGTCTTTGAGCTTTTTAGGTATCTTGCTCATTACCATGTGGTTGCACTCCTCAATCAATGCTACTGTCTGAACATCCACCAATCTGATTTTGTTGGCCACCACATCTTTCAAGTACTTAGCATACTTGGGCATTCCCTGCAAAACATCAAGCAAAGGCAAATTTATATGAAGTTCTTTGAAAATATCAAAGAACTTTCTAAAGAATTCCTCCTCCTTGCTCTTTTTGAGTCTTTGCGGAAATGGTGGTGACGTTCTCTGTGCTGGCTGCAATGATGATTGTGCATTTTGTTGCACAACACTCTGATTCTCTCCCTTGTCATTGAATGGTCCCTTTCTAACCAACTCCGGCAGCACCTCATTTCTCCTCTCTTTCGGTGGTGCATCAGCCAATTGCCTGCCACTCCTCAAACTGATGGCCTTGACCTGTCGGGGGTTTGTGTCTGTGTCACTAGGTAATGCTCCCTGCGGTCTAGTGTGGTGAGCAGATGCTATTTGACCCATCTGCTTCTCTAGATTGCAGGTGACCAACTGTTGATTTTTCAAATCTGATGTCATCCTAGCCTGATTCTCTGCTAATTGGGTTTGTGTCTCCATAATCTTCTGTAATGTCTCCTCAATGTTTCTGCTCAACTAGCCACCGTTCTGCCTGTTCTTCTACTGATGTTGTTGCTGAGGTTGCTGGTAGCTTTGACTTTGATTCCCACCCCAAGAAAAATTCAGGTGGCTCTGCCAATTCTTGTTGTAATTGTTCCCAAAATTCTGATTGTTTCTCTGAACATTCCAAAAAAAAATTGACCGATTCAGGATTGGCCCCGCAGGATTCTGCATTGTGCCCATTATTGCTGCAGATTTCACACCAATTAGGAGCTTGCTGAACTGCATTTACTTATCCCTACTGTTGGTTCATACTCAGTTTATTGAACTGAGTCTTCATCTGATGCTAAAATGATGCTAGCTGTGCAGCCAAGGCATTTACGCCATCCACCTCTATCAGCCCTGCTGTTCTCTTTCCTGCCCCTCTCGATGACTAGTTGTGCCACTCTGGATTTCCCTGAGCAATCCTGTTCAACAAAGTGTACAACTCATCATAAGTCTTCTCTAGTGCTTGCCCACCCGATGCAGAGTCCAGTAAAATTTTTGAGTGTGGGTCTAGACTTTCCACAAAAGTGTGGGCTAGCACTTCATTGGACTGCTGATGATGGGGGCAATCTCTCAATAATGACTTGAATCTCTCCCAAGCCAAATACAAGTTCTCCTCCGTCCTCTGCTTGAAGCTTAATGTTTCACTCCTGAGTTTGGCAGTCTTTCCTGAAGGGAAGAATCTGATGAGGAACTTCTTTGCCAAATCGTTCCACGAAGTTATGGAATTCGGTGGCTCAGATTTCAACCACCTCTTTGCCTCTCCCAACAATGAGAATGGGAAGAGGGTAAGTCGGACATAATCTATGGACACTCCGGTGGGGACGAACGTGTCACTAATCTCAAGGAAGTTCTGTAAGTGCTGTTGTGGATCCTCATGAGTCATCCCAGTGAACTGCCACTAGAATGTAATAGTTGCACCATATTCTGTTTCAACCCAAAGTTCCCTCCAGGTTCCGGTTTGCGGATACTATAGGTAACATTTGTCGCTAGTGGGATCACTACTTCGCGAACTGGTCGTGCTGCCATGATCTCAGGTAACAAATTTGCTTGCCCTACTGGTGGGTGTTATTGTAACCTCTCCTGAAGTCTCTTTAGCTTTCGCTCTAGAGCTTCCCTCCTAAGTAAATGAAGTCGACATTCAGGTTGAAGGAACGGTTCCACTAGCTCTCTATTCCTTGCCAGCTCTACAAGGACAATCTGTCACCTGCAATATATCAGACTAAGACCAAGTTTCTCAATACTTAAGGAAATTAAAATTCACACAAGAACAGAAAAATTTACTAAACTTCGCCAAGTTCCCGGCTACGGCGCCAAAAACTTGTTGCTCTCCGGTGCACACCCAAGTGTACGCGGTCGTACAAGTAATACAGTGACCCTTTTTAAGAGCCGGATATCGAACCCAAAGGGAATGGACCAATTAAGTGAATTATGAAGTTCAAGTGTAAGATAAACCTTCATAAGTGTTGATTATAGAAGTTTTTGGTAAATTATAATTAAGTTTTGGGTGGTCACAAAACAATCTAGAAATGATATAATAAGAAACTAGAGCTAAGGCCGGATAATCATGCAATGCTACACTTTGTAATGGTTCACGTATGAAATTATCAATTGTTGTCTCGCATAGTTGGAAATGTGATGTTCATGGTCTCTCGAGCCTCTAAGCACGACAAACTAGCCTCAGAACTACATCATTGAGCAAGGATGTGACATCCTAGTTCGAGGGCAATTCAACTACATAGTGTGGTTTACGGGGTTTGTGCTCTTGATTATGGACTTTTGTACCTCTAATCATTTAACCTAACTTAGCTTCACAACTACTTCTACGAGTGGTGGAGTGACAATTCTAAGTTGGTGTCTTGCTATCATTCCGTTTTATCAACCAAGCAAGGAAATTTAGGTATATTATTTATCCTAATTGCGAATCATATCGAAAGATAAGAACTTTCTCACTACATTCCTATGTTATTGCCTAGGGTTACTCTTTCAAGATTTTACCTAGCTTAACATGTATGTTTTCATGGTGATAAAGAATAAAAACAACCATAATAAAGAATGTAAGACAAAACAATAATTAACAACTCAAACCAAAATGAATTCATGCATTACAATCATATCACGTGGCCTCAACCCTAGGGGAAGGGTTTTAGCCACTCATGTTCGTACAATAACTTAAAAATATCGTTAAAGTAGAGTACTTACAAGAATAAGTAAAAGAGAATGTAAAATTAGTGAAACCTAGGTGAGTTCTTCACTTCTCTCTTCTCTCCTCTATGGTTTTCAGAAAATATTTCGTGAAAAATGATTTTAGGAGCTAAGGGTTTAATTTATAGTAGATAGGAATTTTGCAATTTTTGGCCTGTCATGGAATGGCTCCGTGGCACGGAGGTGAACGCACCAATTTGCCTCCATGCCACGGAGGTAACGCGGAGGCCCACTGAATTCGCATTGAAATGTTGCTTGGCTGAGGTGTGGCGCGACAGCCGGCGTGGCACGACGCTTGTCCTGCGTGATGGCCAGCGTGACATGGCCTGGGGCCCGCAGCAATGCCTGGTGTGGCACGGTCACTGGCATGCAGGCAACTTGTAGTGCAACATTTCCTGCGCATGGCCTTGGGGTGGCACGGCGCTGGGCGCGGCACAACAGAAGGACAAGAGGCATCATATTCATACCATAGCCGACAAAGCTGCTAACTAACTAGCTAAACTAGGCTCCACATGGCCAACACACAAAAGACAACATACATAGGCCATATATGCCCAACAACAATCCACAACTGAAAGACTGCAGTATGCAATACTCTAAGAGTGGAATATTGGTCAAGACAGGGCCCCACCCTACCCAAAACTGTACAACAAAAGAGAAAGCTTCCACTACCTGGCAACTCCGAATGAAAGGAGCCGACTAATCTTCTGACTTTGAATAGCTGCTAAAGGAGGCCTGAAACCTATCTGTCTAAACCTACAGGCAAGTATGCAGCGCCCCATACTTGGGCGTCAGTACAATATGTACCGAATATGTAAGGTAGTAATAAAAGATGAATAGAAGCTGATAAAGAACTAAAAGTAATCAGCAAGAAGGGTAGAAGTTAACTTGTATGCGTTCATAACCATAGCTTGCATCTAGTAGAAAACCATACAAATAATAGCTTAAGTTGTGCAATTATGCGATCATAAGCTATATATATCAAGCAAGTATGCAAACAAGAACCTAACCTAGCCTCCATAAGCTAGGAAGGTACAATCAACACAAAGATAACCCACCTGGGCCTCCATAAGCCCTGGCAAGCGCCAATTAGTCTATATACCCCTATTGGTACCCTTACGGCCCGCAAGTAACTGTAACTGCACATACCTGGTCTCTTGAGACTATACTGGAGCCTGCTGGGCTCCGGTAACTGAGTTCAGGCATTTTCTCCCCTATGAATGCACCCCGAGCACATGAGGCTCTCCAAAGGGTCTGTAAGGCCGCTATGACGTAGAAGAAGTCCATAGGTGAATAGACTTCAATGTGGCCCTGTAGGCTCGACTTTAGTCCTTACAAACAATATGTGGCTCCGTAAGTAATTCAGTAGGTCCGTAAGCAATATAGCATCATAGCTTCTTAAGAAATCTATAGCTCCGTAAGCATTAGCAGCATTGTAGTTCCATAAGCAGTTTATAGCTCCGTAAGTTGTTCGTACAATTAGCACCTCTTAGCTATTCATGACGAGAGGTAGTACAAATACGATCTACCCCAACTAGGGACACAATGTTACAATCTACAAATCTAGTCACTCAAAAGGTGTATCTTGCCCCTCAGGTTTAACGCGACCATTACTCACCCTATAATAGTCCATATAGCTACCAACAAGAACACCCTGTGTGCCAACACCTGACCAGAGGGTCCTGGCAGTGATTATAATCTCTAATGGCCTAAAAGAAATAGGCGGATGTCCGGAGTAGCCTAAGAAATACTTTGAAGGTCATGCTAGGACAATGATAGTTCATAAGCGAACAACAAGGTCGTAGGCGACTGTCAATATGATTCCCTTGCTTGGGACGACTACAAGTCTGCTACTAACCGGATACGTTCCTAAGCGTTCAGCCGTAACTTTCCACAGATAGCTTGCTATAACTCTTAGCCTAGAAGTAACAATGTGATACTCTGGTTGTAGTCCCTTTGACCTTAACTTAGTCTGTCCAAATTTCATATGGCTCCTATGGATAGTACATAGCTACATTGGTTGGTATATCTAGGTCTAGCCTTTTAAGACAACATGTACCAGGGCATTTATAAGAGTAGCCTGGGACATTGGTCTCACATCTCACTACTAATAAGGTTCCCTTCGTAAGGCATGGACTAGTCTATCAGACATGTAACAACTGGAGTGGTTTCCTGAGCGACCTATAGGACAAGCATTGAGTTGGCTGAAACTAACGCTCACTGACAGTAGCCAATCATATGGCAAGCTATCGCTCAGTTCACTAGGCAATCCTGGTTCCACTGACTCGAAAGTAAGACCACCCTATCCCAATTCTGGACCTGGTGGAGTCATGGCACGCTAACGGCCTCTAGGCGAGCTTAATTGACAGTATAGGCATCAAGCTAAAAGTTATATCGCCCAGCTATGCCCTATGCTATCGAACTTTACGAAGTTAGGCCCAACAACTATCCATAAGCTTCTAAGGGCTTGACATGACAACAAGGCATCAGAATCCCACTAATACTGTGAACAAAAGAATAGAGGAGTTCCAATGACACTCCTTAAGTTAGTCACACTTAACATACTCTTTCGATGAGGTATACTATGATATAATCTCAATACGTCTTATAGCAGCTAACCACCACATATATAATACTTATCTATTAGCAGCAGCTAATTACAACATATAAGATCATTATCTACTAGTAGTAGCTAATCACAACTTAGCAAATTATTATCTACTTTTGAGGGCATAGGTCCTATCACTATAAAACAAGAATAACTTGCCGAAGAGATAAGCCTTAACATACGTTGAATGCCAATTTTCATTTACCCCCAAATAGTTCCATCCTGAAGCCAGGTGATTCCACCAAATTGTAGCCCTTACGCTGAGAGAATAAGGCTATTTTTAATATTAGGAACGGCTAATAACGATATCTTCTAAAGAACATTAACTACAATACAACTTTGTTTAATTCAGCCGAAAACTCACAAATTCATTAGAGTATAGAAGGTAAAAATGCTTACCTATCACTTGTAACTGCTTAGAACTAAATTAGAAGTGATTTCTACGAATTTTACTCGGGGGGGGGGGGGCTTTGATAGTCTGGGTGAGATTTTAAGAAATAACTATGTAGGAACATTTCTTATAGGCCCGAAACTTGTTATCCAAGATGAATTTGTGTTTGAATGGAGTTTAAAAGTCTAATTTGACGAAAAACTGATGAAAAGTTGAGAGAACCCTTTGTAAGGTCGCGGGTCTAATTCTGGGAAATGTTGAATATGAAATGAACTCACCCTTAAAACATATATATATATATATATATATATATATATAAGAAGGTGGTGTAGAGGGTCCACAGCGTGCCACCCATTGCGCTAGGGCTGAGGCACCCCTTGCGTCCTTGCTCTGGGTTGGGCCACCTGCTCGATTAGTTTCATACTTATGCATTCCTCCCTCAAGCCTATCCCCATATGCGCCACACCCCAAAACTCTCAACATACATACACACGCGTTGGTTAAGCAATAGGAACTTACGGGGTGTAACATCATCCCCATCTTAGGAACATTCATCCTCGAATGTAATTTCAAGCTTAAGAGACTCACTCCTTTAACCGTAGCTATAAAAATTTTGGCAGAGTCTCCTCTGTAATAAGGACTATTCGAGAACTTGAAATGCAGAAAAGTCTAATGCAGGCACCTCTAAGGAAGCTATCTACTGCTAAATAACATAGTGCTATGATATATATGTAAGCAACTGACAACACTAACAACTAAGGCAACTATACAACACCTGAAACTATTTTTCCCTAACTGAATTGTGTGGGTCTGAATACTATCGTCGTAGGGCCCGGAACAACTGAGGATATCCAAAATTGGCATCATCCTTTGCTTCTCAATTCATCTCTTCTATATTTTTGCTCCCCCATAATATTCTAATAAGCTACATCTTTGGTTCTCAAGATAGCTCCTACAAACCTAATGATCTGATATAACTATTGGAGTCTCCTCATGGGACGACTCTTCTGTAACCTTAGCATCCTTGACTAGGATAACCCGTGAAAGGTCCCTTATGCGCCGGAGTAGTGTTGGTGAATCGATTCTAGCCTCCAGACACAAATCTAGCTCATAGGCCACTTGAGGATCCGGTGTAGCTTGGTGAATTTAGGGCTGAGTTTGCCCCTCTCGCCAAATCTCACAACGCCCTTCTTTGGAAAAATTGTCGAGACCCTGTTGTTGCCTCAATCTCCAACTCCCTACACCATACATAGAAATCAGAATGTTGATGACCCTGGGTTGTCAGTAACTTCTTTCTCACGAGGTCAATCTTCTCTTCTAATTGGTACATCTTGCCAAGTCCCATTAACCATGATTCCTTTTCTTCAAAGCACCTTACACCATCTTGTGTGGGATCTGTTCTTCTATCTATATATAGACTCATAAGGCATCATCTTAGTTCTGAAATGGTGATTGTTATCATATACAACCTCATAAGAGATAGATGGTTATCTCAACTTCCTTGAAGTCTAATAAACACGCCCGTACCTATCTTCGAGCGTCTCGCTAGAACGACTTTGAATGTCCAGTTGTAAACTGTGCCCCTTCATTAGAGATAATAGAAACTGGGACACTATGCTACCGGGCTATCTCTCTAGTATATAACTTAGCATAATCTTCAGCTGAAACGTAATTCTAACTGACAAGAAATAAGTTGATCCCGTTAGCCCTCCAACACTAACTCAAGTAGGGTAAAATTTATTCCTGGTACGAGGTAAATTTGTAATTAAATTCATATTGGCTACTTCCAGCTCTCATGTAGGCACAGCTATCTCCTGAGTTAGCCCATCACGATCCTGATGTCTAGCCTTTACTTGCTGGCTATTGGAGCTCTATGCTATAACTCAACCATATCTTTTTTCCTCCCCTGCCATTAGTAGATTCCTTTTATAACCTAATGCATTTTCATCAAACACAGGTTGGGGAAATAACGGATATGGTGTACCTTTACTACAATCTACTAACGAAGCTCTGCCACATTTAGAACGTAGAGTCGACCTCTAGGTATCAAGACTCCTCCCCCTATTATCTCACAGGCCGATGAATCCTTACTAGCCTTGTCTCTAGGCTGTACTAGGCTAGGGTCTCCATACTGTCACTCTTTTTCCTCCACAACTAAAAGTGATACCGCAATATTCTAGGTCACAATCTCACTACCCTTTAGTTATCAGGCTGATGTTCATTTCTCGAGATTCAGTGGGAATTCCAAACACTATCAGCCCGCCAAAGCCTTGATGTTATTTTGTTCTCCTCCAAATCTAGATACTCATGCCTTCCCCTTACTTTTATAGGTTGAGATTCTGGGTTCGTGCCCCATGCACCGTACCGGGAAGGAGTTTACTTGGACAAAATTGCCAACATGCATCGTCCTGACCTACACTTTGGTCGGCTACCATCGTATAATCCCTCTTTCCTTCAACATACTAAACTAGGTCCATAGATAGTATTCTTCAAGTATTCACTACTACTATCAACATACAATGGTAGGATTAATCTCTTTTTGACCCGAGCTTTACTATTGTTGGGGGTCTATTGCTTATGGGCTCTCACATGTACTCGTCTTCTCCTAGCAATCTCACTTGTCATCCCAATCTTTACTATAGTGAAGGTCTAGGTGACTTACTTAAGTACTAGGAGTCTTAACCACTTTTTCTGACACCTCCCAGGAATCAACGGGTTTAGCCCTCCTTTACTATTTACTCTTGGCAACCAGGCGTCAATACTCATCATCTCTTCTATATTGATAGAAGAGTTGGGAGGCGGAAAATAACCATATCATTCTACGGTGGATCTAAGGTACGAGACTCAATAATCTCTAAAAGGCTGGATATGAGTGTGTCATAATTTCACAATCCCTCGTGCCTTTCAAGTAATCTATTACTAAATGCTACCCCTGTCTAATACCGAGTATTCAATAAATAAACCATCACATATATACTACACTATTGACCTCCTATTCCGAGGGTGTAGAAAGAACTAAGAATCAGGATGGCGTTCCTGTTACCTTATAAGGTTCCCGGTGCCCCGAAAAAATGCTGAGGAGATTAAAAAGACGTCAGCTTTTTCCCTCAGGCTAGTTGTCCCCCAATTGTGGCACCTCACTGGTACCTTCTCCTACTGCAGTATCTTACTTGTGGTTGGCTATAGTCTGTCTCATATCAAACATTATTCCAGATAGACATAACAATGAAATCTTAGGGACTTAACTCTATGCAACTCGACACTATAGCACAATCTGAGAAGAAGGAGGGGTAACCATACTATCATGCCTCATAGCCTCCTACTTATAGAATATGGTGCACAACACATTTATAAATAAAACTCTACTAGACACGACTTGCAAATTCACTTGGATACGACGTTACTCTGATACCAAATTTTCCATGCCCCACCTTGGGAGGCATGACTGGCACCTAATGCCACATTGGGACCTGGCTAACCTGGCTTGGCATACGCACTTCTGGTGCCTGCCAACAACTGAAAATCAAGAAAATGAACTGCTATATCTCAGCTGTAAAGATAGCCTTGGGCTTACCAGGCGACATAGCAACCTATAAAACAAAAATATCGAAGCCAACAAACACAACAATAAAGGGATCCTATGTCGGCCGATAAGACCATCATGTTGTCTAGTCATAACAGAATGTAAAGAGGCATCATATTCATACCATAGCCGACAAAACTGCTAACTAACTAGCTAAACTAGGCCCCACACAGCCAACACGCAAAATAGAACATACATAGGCCCCACATGGCCAACAACAACCCACAACTGAAAGACTGTAGTCTGCAAGCCTCTAAGAGTGGAATAGTGATTGAGATAGGTTCCCGACCTACCCAAAACTGTACAACAAAAGAGCAAATGTCCACTACCTAGAAAATCCGAATGAAAGGAGTTGACCAATCTGCTGAATCCGAATAGCTGCTAATAGAGGTCCTGAAACCTGTTTCTCTAAACCTGCAGGCAAGTATGCAGCGCCCCATAGTTGGGCGTCAGTATAATATGTACCGAATATGTAAGGAAATAATAAAAGCTGAATAGAAGTTGATAAAGAACTGAAAGAAATCAGCAAGAAGGGTAGAAGTTAACCTATATGCATTCATAACCATAGCCTGCATCTAGTAGACAACTATACAAATAAGAGCATAAGCTGTGCAATTATACAATCATAAGCTATATCTAGCATGCAAGTATGCAAACAAGAACCTAACCTGGCCTCCATAAGTCTAGAAGGTACAATCAACATAGAGATAACCCATCTGAGCCTCCATAAGCCCTGACAGGCACCAATTAGTCTATATACTCCTATTGGTAGCCTTGCAGTCCTACAAGTAACTATAACTGCACATACCTGGTCTATTGAGACTATACCAGAGCTTGTTGGGCTCCTGTAACTGAGTCTGGGCCTTTTAACCCCTGTGACTGCACCTTGAGCACATGAGGCTCTGTGAAGGGTTTGTAAGCCGCTACGATGTAGAAGAAATCCATAAGTGCTAGACTTCAATATGGCCCCGTAGGCTCTACTTTAGTCCTTACAGACAATATGTGGCTTCGTAAGCGATTCAGTAGCTCCGTAGGCAATAGAGCATCATAGCTTCATAAGCAATCTATAGCTCCATGCATTAGTCGCATCGTAGCTCCATAAGCATGTTATAGCTCCGTATGCAGTCATACAACTAGAAGCCTCTTAACTATTCATGACGAGAGGTAGTACAAATACGATCTACCCCAACTAGGGACACTATATTACAATCTGCAAATCTGGTCACTCAAAATGTGTATCTTGCCCCTCAGGTTTAATGCGACCATTACTCACCCTAGAATAGTCCATGTAGCTGCCAACAGGCACACCTCGTATGCCAATATCTGACCAGAGGGTCCTAGTAGTAATTATAATCTCTCACGGCCTAGACAGAATAGGGTGAGGTTCGGGGTGGCCTACGCGATACTTTGAAGGTCATGCTAGGACAACGATAGTTCATAAGTGAACAACAAGGTCGTATGCGACTGTCTATATGATTCCTTTGCTTGGGACGACTACAGGGCTGCTACCAACCGGATACATTCCTAAGCGTTAGCCATAACTTTCCACAGAAAGCTTGCTATAACTCTTAGCCTGGAAGTAACACCGTGATACTCTGGCTCTAGTCCCTTTGGATCTTAACTTAGTCTTTCAAGATTTCATATGGCTCCTCCGGATGGTTCATAGCCACGTAGGCAGTTATATTTGGGCCTAGTCCTTCACGACAACATGTATAGGCATCTATAAGAGTATCCTGGGACATTGTCCTCATATCTCACTAAAGGTTCCCTTCATAGGGCATCGACTAGTCTATCAGATTTGTAACAACTGGAGTGGTTTCCTAAATTACATGTAGGACAAGCACTGAGTCGGCTGAAACTAACGATCACGGATAGTAGCTAATCATATGGCAAGTTGTCGCTCAGTTCACTAGGCAATCTTGGTGCCACTTACTCGAAGGTAAGACCACCCTACCCTAATTCTGGCCCTTGAGGCATCATGATACGCCAACGGCCTCTGGGCGAGCTTTACTGACAATATAGGCATCATGGTGAAAGTTATGCCTCCCAGCTATGCCCTATGCTATCCAAGTTTACCAAGTTAGGCCTAACAGCTATCCATAAGATTCTAAGGCCTTGGCACGATAGCAAGGCATCAGAATCCCACTAATACTATGAACAAAAGAATAGAGGAGTCCCTATTATTCTCCTAGCGTTAGTCGCACTTAACATATTCTTTCCCAATGAGGGATACTCTCAATACATCTTATAGTTGCTGACAACAACATACATTATCCTTATCTACTAGAAGTAGCTAATTACAACATATAAGATCATTATCTACTAGCAGCAACTAATCACAATGTACCAGATTATTATCTACTTTCAAGGGCATAGGTTGTATCACTATACGATGAGAATAAATTTCCAAAGAGATAAGACTTAAAATACCTCGAATACCGATTTTTTTTACCCCTAAATAGTTCTATCCTGAAGCCAGTGATTCCACCAAATTGTAGCTCTTACGCTGAAAAAATAAGGTTATTTTCAATAATAGGAATGGCTAATAACGATATCTTGCAAAGAACATTGACTACAATTCAACTTTATTTAATTTGGCCAAAAACTCACAAATTCTCGAGAATATAGAAGGTAAAAATGCTTACCTATCACTTCAAGCAGCTCAGGACTCAATTAGAAGTGATTTCTACAAATTTTACTCGGTGGGGCTCCAATAGTCTGGGCAATATTTCCAAAAATAACTTCGTAGGAATGTTCCTCGTAGGTTCGAAACTTGTTATCCAATATGAATTTTAATTTGAATGGAGTTTAACAGCGTAGTCTGACAAAAAACTGATTAAAAGTTGAGAGAACCCTTCATAATGTCGCGGATTTGATTTTTTAGGAAATGTTGAATATGAAATAAGCTCACACTTAAAACATATATATAGGAAGGTTGTGTAGGGGGTCTGTGGCATGCCCCCATCACACTAGGGTTGAGGCGCGATGCGTCGCTCCCTGCACCGAGGTCGGGTGTGCGGCGCGACGGTCCTTGCGCCTAACCTATGGGTTTGGCCTCCTGCTCGATCAGTTTTAAACTCACGCGGTCCTCTCTCGGGCCTTCCCCTGCATGCGTCATACTATTAAACTCTCAACATACGTACGCACGCATCAATTAAATAATAGGAACTTACAGGGTGTAACACGATTGGTCATATATGCACAACATATAGAGGCAGAGCAGGTGAAGGAGAAGGAGAGACAGGCCAGGAGGGCCAGGAGTCATGGGTCATTTCAGTAGAGGTCCGGTGGTGGACATTGACCTCAATTCCACTAGGGATCATCAGTCCCAGTTCCCTCATCAGCGAACATACCATCCAGGCCCCGAGGATATCAGAGAGGTAGAGCATCGGGCGTTAGGGGATAGAGGAGCATGTCAGGGGAGCACACTTTTCTAGCTTGTTGGAAGTGTGGCAAAAAGTACCCTGATGAGTTCTTGGTCGGTTTAGATGTTTGCTTCAGGTGTGGAAAGCCCGACCATATGCGCAGGGATTGTCTTTTTGGCTAAGAAGGGAAACAATGGAGGTCGTGCCCCGGCTACTACTTTAGCAGCTCTAGCAGCTCGCCCATCTCAATAGGGCGCCTCAACTAGTGCGGGTGGCGGCCAGCGCCAGAACAGGTTCTATGCATTATCTTCTTTTAAAGAGCAGGAGGGCTCTCCTAATGTAGTCATTGGTATGTTACGAGTATTTCCTCTTTATATGTATGTATGTTAGAGCCAGGGGATACTTTATCTTTGTGAATCCTTATGTTGCGGTTAGTTTTATAGTCAGTCCCAGAATCCTGTCAGAACCCTTCTCAGTCTCTACTGTTGTTGGTGAGTTAGTTTTAGCTCGATGGGTATACATAAATTGCCCTATCATGATTCTTCATAAAGTCACCTTAGCTGACCTAGTGGGGTCAGATATGACCGACTTCGATGTTATATTCAGTATGGATTAGTTACATGCTTGTTATTCCTATTTTGATTGTAGAAGTTGTTTGGTAGAGTTCTGATTTTTGGGTAACCGGTCTTAGAATGGAAGGGAAGTTCAGCTATGCCTATAGGTCATTTTGTTTCCTATCTCAAAGCCAGGAAGATGATCTCTAAATACTGTGTGTATCACCTAGTTTTGGTTAAGGATGCTACGGCCGAGACCCGGAATCTTTAGTTAGTTCTTGTTGTATGTGAGTATACGAAGGTGTTTCCAGATGATCTACCAGGAGTCCCTCACAAACGGGAAATTGACTTTGGTATTGACCTTCTCCCTGATACGCATCCTATATCCATTCCTCCTTACAGAATGGCTCCAACCAAGCTAAAGGAGTTGAAAGAGTAGTTGAAAGATCTGCTAGATAAAGTTTTCATCAGACCTAGAAACTCCCCATAGGGTGCTCCAGTTCTCTTTGTTCAGAAGAAGGATGGTTCCCTTAGAATGTGCATTGATCATTGACATTTGAACAAGTTCACAATCAAGAATAAGTATCCTTTCCCTAGGATTGATGACCTGTTTGACTAGGTTTAGGTTCTAAGGGCTTTTCAAAGATAGACCTCAGATCCGGCTATCATCATCTCAGAGTTCGGGAGAGTAACATTCCAAAGATAGCCTTCAGGACTTGGTGTGGTCACTATGAGTTCATAGTTATGCCTTTTGAACTAAAGAATGCCCCTGCAGCTTTTATGGACTTGATGAATATGGTGTTCAAGAAATATTTAGATATGTTTGTGATTGTATTCATAGATGATATTCTCTTATACTCTCGGAGTAAGGAGGAGCATGCCACTCATTTGAGGATTGTATTAAAGACTCTCAAGGATTAACAGTTATTTGCTAAATTCAGAAAGTGTGAGTTTTGGCTGAACTCAGTAGAATTTTTAGGCCATGTTATGTCTAGCGAGGGTGTGCAGGTGGACTCTCAAGAGGTAGAAGCAGTGAATAATTGGCGTAGACCTGTCAGTCCTATCGATATTAGGAGCTTCTTGGGTTTAGGAAGCTATTACAGGAGGTTCGTTGAGGGATTTTCATCCATTGCAGTGGTGTTGACTAAGTTGACCTAGAAGAAGGTCAAACTTTAGTGTCATATGCTTATGAGAAGAGTTTTCAAGTGTTAAAGACTCGACTCACGTTAGCGATAGTATTGACCCTACCGGAGGGCACATATAGTTTTGTTGTGTATTGTGATGCCACTAGGGTTGGTCTTGGGTGTGTATTTTGATGCCTCTAGGGTTGGCATTGGGTGTGTATTGATGCAGTATGGTAAGGTCATTGCATATGCCTTTAGAAAACTTAAGACTCATGAGAAGAATTACCAAATCATTGACAACTATGATATTTTCTTTGAAGATTTGGAGATAGTATTTGTATGGGGTGCATGTGGATGTATTCATGGACCATAAGAAGCCTTCAGTATGTGTTCATTCGGAAGGAATTGAATTTGCGGCAAAGGAGATGGATACAGCTTCTTAAGGAGTATGACATGAGTGTCCTTTATCATATGCACTTAGTAGGCTGTCCATGGAGAGTGTGTCTCATGTGGAGGATAGGAGGAAGGAGTTGGTGAATTCTAATGCCCCCGAAACCCTAAGACTAGAAGCGAGAGTTGAAATGGAGAAAATAGGATTTTCTGCACTAGGTCACAGAATGAGTCGTCTTGTGACCCGTCAGGATGACCACGAGTAGTTAAGTGACTCGTGGTGAGGATTTTTGACTTGTTTGGAAATTTTCAAGTGGGGTAACCACGAGTGTGACCACCAGTCATGGTTAGACCCACGAGCCATTAGGTCAACCATGATCAATGGTAGTTAAAGGATGAAGGAAGGGCCGGCAGTGTACCTCATGACTGGACACCACGAGTCATGATCAATGCCATGATTCGTTAGTTGAGTCATGGTCAGCAGTTGGTTAAGGCTTAAATGGTTTTGAGCAGTGAAGGTAACGAGAGGTCACAATGAGTCGTGCTCACCAATGAAGAATCGTTAGGTCCCTCGTGGGACCCTTTGAGGAAAATAGGCAGTGTACTTGACGACAGGAGACCACGAGTCGTGGTCATGGGTAACGACTCGTTCCCTCCCTCGTTGGGACTGGCAGTTAGTTTTTCCCTACGAATTTATTAAGAGTTTTTCCATAATTCCTATGATCCTAAGGCCTTAACTACGTCATTTTAAGCTATGAATAGTGAGTCTTAAGAAGGGTATGTTCATTCTATGCCATTCCTATTCGTGCATGCAAGCTTAGAAGTCTAGAGAGGTGATCAAGCTTAATTCCTTCCAAGTTCTTCTCAATTCTTCCTTGGGCAATCAGAGGAGTTGTAGAATTGGATTCTCTCAGGTATATAGGGTTATGAATGGGTGAAATTATTCACACCCATGCCCAATCTCTCTTCAATTCATGAAAATCTATATGTTGATCCTATGGGGTTTTACCCAATATATGAATTCCCTAAGTTTCTACCATGGGTATGATCTAAGCATGTTTCTATCATTGAATTATGATTCATGGGCTAGTTCTACAATGTTTTCAATTATAAACCATATTTTCAAGTTTTATAAATTATGATGCCCATCCGTGAAAAGTTCATGAAAGTTGAGATCTATGATGTATGTTCAAGTATGATGAGATATTTATGACGAAAAGCATGTTTTCAAGTTACCCATGTTTTCGATCATGTTTTCAAGTGGATAACGTATTTCTTAAGCATGTTTAAATATTGCGCAAGCCCATGTGTTCAAGTATGATTTATGATTTCATGTCAATTAGCTTACCACAAGGTTTTGGAGTCTAGACTCCCAATTTTATTAAGCTTGTGGTTTGATTTGAGTCAAGACTCCTCATGTTATGATTTCTGATTATGCATGTATGTTATTATTCATCTTCGTTACTAGACGATGGCCAGCTTCATTAAAAACGACTGAGAGCACATGCATGTTTTCGGGAGGAGTATCTAGCATCGAGTAGACTAAGGGTCAGTCAACCCGATGCCTCAAAACTGCGTGCCAACATAGGTTTACTCATATACTTTGAGACCTTCTTTGGAGCTTTCCCCTACCCCAAGGGGCCTCGATCTTGATATCAATATCATTGTATCGTGCTTAGCCCTGACAAGGCTTTGGACGGCTCTACCCCCTTGAGTGTGATAGTCGGGACCACGTAAGCTCTATCGTGATAATGTCCGTTATATGACAAGTCTCCCATTGTTCCTTATAATTTTAGTTATGCATGTTCATCATTCATGATATATATATATATATATATATATATATATATATTTTAAAGCAGGTTTGACCCAGTGTTCAGTTTTACTTATGATTATCAGATTTCATCTTTGGGTCATTCAATTCTGGTATGATGTTCAGTTTTGTTCAGATCACGATTTCAGAAAATAGCATGCAAGCCCTACTCTCAAGATTCTTATCTTGATTATATTTTATATTATGCGTGTTTAATTAATTTTACTTACTTAAGTGGTTTTACTTACCCTGCATACTCGTTATATTCCATATACTAATCGCATGCTCTATGTTGTATCATTTTATGATACAGGCTCTGATCTTCAGACTCAGCCCACATACTAGCTAGTTCCGAAGCTAGAATCCATACTTTATTGGTGAGTCTTCATCTTTCCAGGGCCCCTTTCTATTTAGTTATGTTGACGTATTTTCAGTTTCAGACTTAGAGAGTTAGTTGGAGTCTTATCCCATCAACTCATCATACGTAGAGGCTTTTCAGATATAGATTGCATTCAGCTTCAGACTCGTGTTGTACGTTCAGATTTTATGTTATGTTTAGACTTCTGCTATGACTATTATGCTAATCTTCCGCTTGTTTTATTGATTTAGAAGTTATGTTCATGCCATGGGTCGACTTGGAGTCTCTCGGGGTTCCTTGTCCCGTGTCTTGATCGGAGCCTATGTTCGGGACAATCTTTGTATTAGAGCCAGGTTTTGAAGTGTCCTAGGGTGTCTGAGTGCCGCGTTAAGTAGAGTCTTTTTCATGGGTTTGAAACGCGCCACACTTATGATGAAGAAGCTATGAGACATTTAAGAAATATTCCCTGCTTTCATGATCTATGTCCTGCTGTGAAATGTCTCTCTATCCTTCTAACTCGTGTTATTCGCGATTGCAGAATCATGCCTCCCCATAGAGTTAACGGCAAAAGAAATGGAAATGGAAATGGCCACGAGGATGGCAATGGAGACGGGCACCAAAAGGCCCCACCAGCCCATGAGCACCATGCACCGGAGCCGGTTGCCCATACTGAATTCAGGGCAGCCATTCAGATGCTAGCACAGGCCTTGACCACCCAAGTCAACCAGCAGGAGGTAGCACATTTCCCTTAGAACAGGAATGCAGTGGCGGCATGAGTCTGATATTTCTGAGGATGAACCCTCCAGAGTTCCTTGGGTCAAAGGTGGACGAGGATCCACATGAGTTTATCGATGAGATTCGAAAGATCACCTAGGTCATGGGGGTGAATAGAGAAGAGTACGCCAACTTAGCCTCTTATCAGCTGAAAGGGGTTACGCATATCTTCAAGTAGTGGAAGGATAGTAGGGAAATCAGAGCAGGCCCTATCAGTTGGGATGAGTTTCACATTACTTTTCTAGATCGGTTCTTCCCTCGTGAGATGAGGGAGCTAAAGGCGGATGAATTCATGAATCTAAAGCAGGAAAAGATGATGTTCTAGGAGTATGACTTAGATTTCACTCATCTTTCCAAGTACGCCCCAAATATAGTGGTTGATCAAAGGGCTCTAGTGAGCAAGTTTGTTCTTCGGGTGGCGGACTATCTAGACAATGATTGCTGAATTGCGATGCTTCATAAGGATATGGATTTTCCTCGGATAGTCTTGTACGCTCCGCAGATAGAGGCGGCGCATCTGAGGGAGAGAGAGGCTAAGAGGGCCAGGACAGACAGCTATAGGTTCTCTCAGCCGAGACCAAGTGGTGAGCATCGACAGTAGGCCCACCATAGATCTTCAGCCTCAGCATCTTCGGCTATGAGTGTCCCATCCAGATCTAGGCACGACTAGAGAGGACGAGCATCAGGCTCGAGATGTCAGGGTAGTACACCCACAGAGACTAGCCCTCTAGGGTGCCGCAGATGTGGCCGAAGACACACAGGTCAGTGTTTTGATGGTATTGGTACTTGTTTCGGGTGTGAAAAGGCAAGACTTATGCTCAGAGATTGCCCAGCAGCTAGACAGGGCCATTATAGGGGCCAAGGCCTAGCTTCCAGTTCAGTAGCTCCAATAGCACGCCTAGCCTAGCAGGGGGCATCTACTAGCACATGTGGAAGTCAGCGCCAAAATAAATTCTATGCCCTAGTATCCTTCTAGGAGCAAGAGGTCTCCCTGGATGTAGTCACTGGTATGTTACGAGTTTTCCACCTTAATGTTTATTCTTTGTTAGATCCAGGGTCTACTTTGTCCTTTATGATTCCCTATGTGCCCCAGAGATGGTGGAAGATCAGAGAGCTCGCATGAATAGGTTTGTGTATGGGGTGTCAGATTCGCTGGTCAAGGAGTGTAGTACCTGCAATGTTGAACAGTGATCTTGATTTTTCCCGATTGGTGATATACGCCCGAGGCGGATCAGATGAAAGAAAGGGAGAGAGAGGCCAAGAAGGCCAGGACAGGCAGCTTTCCATTTTCCCAGCAAAGGCCTACTGGCAAACATCGTCAACAGTCTCACTAGAGGTCATCGACCCCAATGCCATCATCAGCCAGTGCCCTATCCAGACTTCGGGGTGATCAGAGGAGCAGGGCATCAGGTTCAAGTGGAAAGAGGGACACGCCGGTAGAATGAAACTTTCTAATCCACAAAAAATGTGGTAAGAATCACATAGGAGAGTGCCTAGTTGGATCAGATATTTGCTTCGGGTATGGGAAACCCGGGTACATGCGATGGGAGTGTCCTTTGGTTAGATAGGGTGATAGCAGAGGTTGTGCCCTGTCACAACCCAAGATTACACCCGGATCGTAGATAGGGGACAAGGAGCCCCGAGGACTCTAATTCAACCCATGGCGTAAGCATACATCTAATCCATTCACATAAGGCGGAAAGCTTAACTTAATAATCGTGCACTAGCTGAAAATCGTAACAAGGGGTAAATGAAACAACCATACAAGATCCAAACATAAATGTCTAAATACTACACGTAGGTCTGAAAGCCTATAATCATAATAGACGGGTTGAAGGGACAATACCCCAACTAACCCCAACATTCTGGGTACAAAAGGTAAATATGGTCTGAACATGAAGCCCTCGAATCATGAGGACTCAACACTGAAAGCTGAGAGCAGAACTGAGCGCAAGCTAGGAGTGATGCTGAACCTGTGAACCAGATCCTAAAAAAATGTGGGTCAGTACTTGGAAGGTACTGAGCATGTAAGGTACGCAAGATAATTCTTTAAAAACATAAAAGTTATTGGAGTGGGGGCATCATGATCATGAAAACTGAAATCATAAATATATCGCAAGGCTCAAGATTTTTCCAAATATATTCGTAAACCTGTCATAGTCATAACATGAGGGATAACAGTTCATAAAACATAACTTGAGCCAAAAGAACATAATCATGCACGCATCAAAACCATGAGAAAAACGGGAGATTTCTATAACCTACATACTCCATACGAGCACGCATGGAGTCCGACCTGTAAGCCTAGTTGGGAGGTCGTTCATACCTTGCCAAGGGTATGAACCATGAAAGGCGTGATATCACTCATGAAGACCCTGTAGGGCATAGGGTACAGACACTGAGGCAGTACCAAATATAACCTACGGTGGCACGTAGTTCTGAGATTCGGGATGTAACCTAGGCCCCAAACCTACTCGGTGTTAAGTACTACTCCAAAAATGTGCAACGTGCTCATAGAAATTCATACATGGCATGCATGGCTAGTAAAATCGTCAGAATCATATCATGTTTGAGAATTTGTAACACTAGCCATGAGGCCCGTGAATCGGCCAAAAATCAAAATTCATGAATCACAAGCAACATGTGGGCATTGCCCATAAGATAAATCATACTTGAAATGCTTAAATTTCTGAGAAGACATGATCATAATGACATGAGTAATTGAAAACATGCTTACATTCAAAAGTGTTCACATCATGCTTGAGAAATCACCATAACCATGACTTTCACTAAAACCCCCATGATTTGGGCACGTGTGATTTTAGGGATTAAACCATCAAATATAGAGTAAAATAAGTGAAAACATCCCAACAATTCGAACCCATGATTCTAGACATAGTACCACATGCTCGTATCGATTTTTGAGGAAACATGCAATTGGGTTATGACCCATCAAGAGTTTGTAATTTAAACTAAGTATTTGAGAGAAATTGGGCATGGGTAGGGACTAGACTACCCATTAAAAACCCCACGTACCTGGAATTACGTGATTCTTAACTCCCTTGGAAAGCCCTAGGTGGAAACTTGAAGAACTTGAATGAGAATACTTGAATCCTATTCCTCTTTCCTCTCTACTCTTACAAGTATCAAATGAGGTTTATCATGGATCATTTCCTCTTAAAATACCCTGTCCCTACCTCAAAACGAGAGGGACCTTACTAATTTGCAGGAAATAACTGCTAGGTGACCCAAGCGGGTGACCTGACGACTCATTACCAGGGACAACGAGTCGTTGGGTCATTTTGTCGAGTCCACTGGAAGTTTTCACCTAGGCTCTTAACGGAGGACATGCCGACTCGTCCCCTGAGGCAACGACTCGTTACCAGCTTCCATCAGGTACACTGCCTCATCCTTAATCAAATTCCCCCGGCTTGCTCATGACCCTCCTCATGAGTCGTTGGGATAGATTATGACCTGTGGGGTCCCATCCGTTATGTACACTGGTCGAACCTCCCAGGTAACCCTTTAACTCACCCCACAGGAAACCCGACGACTCGTGGGGACCTCAACTCCTCAGCTCAGTCCAACCTTCCCACGAGCCACCTGATCACTCATGGGCTCTCCTCACGAGTCGTCTAACTACTCGTTCTACAGTTTGCAACATTTTCTATATTTTTGCCGTTTGACTCCCGGGTCTGATCCTTGGGTTCCCGGGGTATAACATGCCCATACTACCAGTTCAGCAGCAGCTTCAGTAGCACGTCCTTCACAATAGGGTGCATCCACTAGTGCAGGTGGTGGACAGTGTTAAAATAGGTTTTACGCCTTCGCATCTCGTAAAGAGTGACGAAGGGCGTATTTACGCACTTCTTAGCCATATTTTGCTCATACTTTACTATGTTTTGAGAACAACAATGTGTGTTTGCATGTGTTTATGATATATATTTTTGAAAAGAGATAACACGCATGATTAGATGCTTTCAGGGATAAAAGTGATGGCTTTGAGTCTATTTGAGGCTTTTGCAATGAAGGTGAAGAAGTTGGGTTGCACAAAATGAAGTTTGAAACATTTAGCACCATTGGCCATACTAGCGCAGCCAGCAGTGCGGCGCACTGCCCTGTCAGTGTGACCAGAGGCGTGAGGCTCAGGCCTTCAGTGCAATGCAGTGCGATTTTGGCGCAATTCCATGCATGAGGCACCGGCCTTCCAGCGCAATGCCCTGTGCGGTGCGCCAGCCTTGTTTGGATGCCAACAAGTCTATTCCACTTCAACTAGGAAAAGGAGCTACAAATCCCAAATCAAATTTGTGAAGGACAAGAAAGGCATAAATCTACTATTATAAATACCCTTTATTTTTATGTAATAAGGACATAACTTTTAGATAACTTACAACTTAGAATTGAAAGTTAGAAATAGTTGAGACAATTGTTGTTGAATCGTTCTTCCTTGTTTTTGAAATAATCAAGTGAGTTTCTTCCTATCATATTTGTAAGTATTAATTTATGTGTTTGTCTATGAATATTATTAATTTACTTATATTTATGAGAGGCTAAAACCTCCACCACTAGGATTGTGGGAACCATGGTGAATTAATGAACTAGGTTTGCACGACGTGATTCTAAACTAATACTGAACTCTTGTATTGTATTTTCTTCATCTTTAAATGTTTCTTAACAGTGCGAAACCTTAGGACTTGCTCGAATTCTCAACTTGCTTGAGCCCGGAGAGGTAGAGATTAGAAAAAGAGAATTACAACAAAGCCTTGATTTTTACGATCATTGTATTAACTTGAGCTGTGGTTGCAGGATAGTTATATTTGGGACACATTGATAATGGTTAAATTGATATAGCTCATGAGACCTGACCCGGTGATTGACTATAGTCATCCAATAGGGACAAGCCAATCATTTGGATGAACCCTAGTTATCAGTTCTACAAGTAGAGTATTGGGATAGATCACAAGTGTAAAACTCGAAGTATTTATGAATCCATGGGAAACACTCACCTTAGTTAGTTGCATTAATTTGGAATCAACATTCAATTTCTCAACAATATTACTTGTTACTTTTAGAAATTCTCCCCTTTAGGAGATAATTAACTTAAAAGCTTAAATACTAGCATTCTCAAAGGGCTTTTTTCTTTTCCACGAAAGTCCGAACTTTCTCCCCGAGCTGCGGACTACCTGCACCTGGACAGAAAGACCCTATGAAGCTTCACTGTTCCCTGGGATTGGCTTTGGGCCTTTCATGCGCAGCTGCAGATGCCCGGGGCGGACACGACTTCTTCTAAGGCTAGAAGACCACTGGAAGACACCCAGGACTATAGCATGTCGTGAAAGAAGCACACTGGACGGGCGTGCTTCGACCGTGTCTCCCATATTCCCGGTGGGATCGACCCCAACCTTTGTTGGGTTCTTTATTGACAACATTCGCTTCATACTTTGTCAGGAAGTGTGAGTCTGAGCGTTATCAAAAATGGCCTGTTGCCGAGGAATACGGCTTAGGATTAGATTAATTGCTTGTGTTTAGCTTTTAGTCTTTATATCTTATTTTACGTTTTTTGTTTTTCTTTTTCTAATGTGTCACAGGTTAGCATGGTAAAACAAGCGGCCAAAATAGGACCACGATCTCAATAGGTATCTTGATGAAGTCTGAGTAATCAAGATACCTACAACGTATCGCGATGTTAAATCAGGCGCTATTTGGGAGGCAACCCAAGATAAATTTTTTGTTTTTATGTGTTTGTTCAAGTGTGCAGGTGATAGGTTGTAATTTTAAGTAAATTGGAGTATGAACACTGAAAACGGAAAGCAAAATAGTTGAACGAGTGCACAAGTCATCGCGCAGGCCCAGTAGCACAAGGCCTGGTGCAAGGCGTAGGCACAAGCGTCGCATGGCCTAGCGCGACGCGCAGGGCAGACAACATAGTGTGTGCCATAATGCGCAAGCCAGGAGAAGCAGCAACGGCCGTGACGCACAGCAGTGAAGGCGCTTTGAGTGCCGCAACGCGGAGAAAAGGTTCCAGGAAAACAATTTGAGGGTTAAAAAATAAATTCCAGTCCATGGATAACTTAAAAGTCCTAGACCTAATTTATTCATCTCATTTTCATGATAGCCGCACTACACACCCTAAGAATCACAAGAAAACTCTCTCAAAACTTCAACTTTTCTTCAAATTCCTCCAAACCTTTTCACCAAAACACAAAATATAACATTTTTCTTAAAAACCTCCATAAATGGCATAAAAAAACAAGTAAGGCGAATGGATTGGCCTATTCAATCCATGGATCAAGAAGAGCAAGAAGAACTAGTGAAGAAGAGCATAAAGATGTGAGGATAGAACCACAACCATTGAGGCGTTATGGGCTCTGTTGAATCACTAAGAAAGAAGGTAAAAAGGGGTTCAAAGAGCATAAAGAATCCAAATACTCACATGATATATTGATAGAAATAGCTTGTCACTACTTTTCCCTCACATGGTAGATAAATTACACACTCTTGGTCTAGGTTTTGTGTTTGATGCTCTGGGTGATTGTAATTTGAATATGGTAAGGGAATTCCTTGCAAATTAGATTCCAAAAGAGAGGTCGAACCAAGCCAAAATTAGGGGTCAAATTATCGATTTTGCACCTATTGCTTTGGATAGAATACTTGGGACACCTCATGTTGACCCACAACCCTTTATTAACATTGTGAACAAACCCCCATATAGAGACATTAGACATACTATGTATGTCCCTAACTCTGTTGCAATGTGGACTTGCCACCAATAATTGGGGTATCATGTTTTGCTCCTGTATGCTCACCTAAGTAGAGAGGCACGTGTTTGGTTAAAAATTATTTGTGCTTGTTTAGTGCCCGAAAAGCATGTAACCCATGTGACTAGGGAAAAATTGTGTCTTGTCTATGCGCTAATGACTGGGATGCCAATTAATGTGGAGTGAATGTGTTGAAGAGAGCAAGGGTGAAAAAGGGCAAAAACGTTAAGTTTGGGGGTCTCTTGACCCGATTTCTACATGGGCATGATATTGAGGAGGAGGAGGTGGACTATAGACCTGCTTATGATCCTAGGGGAATTGATGTGACTAATACTAAGGAACCCGAGGGTATAAATGGTCCAGTCCTTTCTATCAATGAGCGCAATGCGCGAATTGGTAACATGTTGAGCCACTTGTACGGTATACAAATGCTCCAGCTGAGGATGAATGGTGTGACTGAGGAGCAGCTACAGCATCTTAATATGGATTACCCTTTGAGTGAATGCTCGCGAGCCCTTTGCAGAGTTGGACGTGGATTCGAGGAGCCCTTTGATGATGACGTGGCCACAGAGGATGAGATGGAGAGAATAGACTCAAACATAGAGTAGATTCTGAGATGGGGGAACCTGCTCTTGCCCCCACAGACGACGAGGAGTAGAGGCCTAGGGAGTTTGTCCTTCACTCTTTTACTTTATGCTTTATTGTTTTAGAACTGGGGACAGTGTTACTGATTAAGTGTGGAGTGGGAGAAGGGAACCAGGTAGGCCTAGTTTTTTTGAGAGTTATGAATTATCTTGCATGCTTGTTGGTTTGTAGTATTTCTTTTGTTATTTTATTTTATTTTGGGTTCCTCCGATTTTTATTTTTGGTACTTTTACAGTGGATAGTCCCTTAGAACTGACTAGAGAGTCTAGATTTTTATTTTTATTCCTATTTTTAGTCATTAAGTCATGACTTTGCCTAATGATGGATGGATGATGGCTATCTTAAGGGTAAATTAGTCATTAGGAAGAACAAGAACTTGGACCTTACGAATGCTAGGTACTTCACTTTAGGTATCATTGAGACTTTATAAAAACTCACTCAAAAATGCATGAAAAAGGTAGAAACACTTAGTCTTTTGGAACATGACTCTTGTACTTGAAAAAGTGAGCTTAATTTTGTTATGCATGCAATATGGATATATGTGTTTATGTGATCTTTGTTACCATTCTTAAACCATTTTGTGCCAATGTGTGAGGAATTTTTGATATACTCCATGTTTGTGAATTGATGTTTAGAACTTGCCCGGTATGTGCACAAAGCGAAATAAGAATGATGGATTTAGGAAGTGATATAGGCGTTTCTTTGGTAGCCTTATTTTTATCCTATTTTACCTACCTTTATGTGATTATCCTAGTTAGTCATTTTGAGCCTTAGCCTATTCTTTTGATTTTCATATGACAAGCTTAATCCTTTTTTATTCTATTAACTTGCATTTGATCCGAATCACTCCTAGAGCACTTTAGAAATTTTTTTGTATGAAAAGAGCATAATTGGAGAAGTGAAGGGAAAAGCTAAAAAGTGTGAAAATTAGAAGAAAAGAAAAAGGGAGAAAATTGGTAAACAAGGAGGGTGATGTTAGTGGGAAAAAAGAAAGAGGAAAGAACTTTGAAAAAGAATATGATGATAAAAGAAAATGTGTTAATGAGCTCAATGTTGAAAAAAAATTCCCCACTAGTCACCTAGGTTGAAAAATTAAAAAATAAGGACATATAAGTAGAAAAATGGGAAATTGAGGAAGGTGCTAAAAAATCAAAGTGTTGTGAAATATTAATGTACGTAGGGAGATTAGTCACTATCTTGGCCAAATAGTCCCTACCCGTCTCTTAGCCCACATTACAACAAAAATTAAGTCCTAACTGATCCTGGATTCATAATTCTATATTAGTGGAGTATTACACTAAGGGCAAGCCTATGAGTCATCTTTTAGATGTATGTTGAGTTTTTTGCAATAGTGACCAGAAATTAATTTTTTTTTGCCCATGTTCATGTTGATTTATAGCTTGTGAGAGAAAGGGCATCTCTCCAAAATTGTGAGGGGAACAATGGTAAGACTTTGGTATATCTTCATTGCTAAATTACATATGATTCATGTTGGCCCAAAATATGTCTTGATGAGTTAGTTTTCAAAAGTTAAGTGATTTTGAATATTGACATTTTGATGTTGATCCTATATGCATGTAAGTGAATTATTGGAGCTTTATTGATTTGTCTCATGATCCTAAGTGCAAGTAGACCTATTCATAGGATGAATTTTGTGCCTAAATTTGAGAAAGGAAGTTGTAGATTGTTCGAGGACGAACAATAGTTTAAGTGTGGGGTGGTGATGAAGGGCATATTTACGCACTTCTTAGCCATACTTTGCTCATACTTTAAAATGTTTTGAGAATAAATTATGTGTGTTTCCATGTGTTTATGATATATATATTTGTGAAAAGAGCTGACACACATGATTAGATGCTTTCATGGCTAAAAGTGATGGATATGGGGTGTATTTGAGGCTTTTGGAATGAAGGTGAAGAAGTTGGATTGCACAAAACGAAGATTGAAACATTTAGCACCACTGGCCATACTAGCGCAGCCAGTAGCGCCACGCATTGCCATGGCAATGCAACCAGAGGTGCGAGGCACAAGCCCTTCAGTGCGATGCAATGCGCAACGCAGCAGGAGCTTGGTGCAATGCCATGCGCGAGGCACCGACCTTCCAGCGCAATGCCTGCGCGGCACACCAGCCTTGTCTAGATGCCAACAAGTATATACCACTTAAACTAGGAAAAGGAGTTACAAATCCCAAATCAAATCCATAAATGGAAAAGAAAGGCATAAATCTACTATTATAAATGCCCTTTATTTTTATGTAATAAGGAGCAAACTTTTACATAACTTGCAACTTAGAATTGAGAGTTTGAAATACGTTGGGACATTTTTTGTTGAATCGTTCTTCCTTGTTTTTGCAATAATCAAGTGAGTTTCTTTCTATCATATTTGTAAGTATTTATTTATGTGTTTTTCTATGACTGCTATTAATCTAATTATAATTATGAGAGGCTAAAACCTCCACAACTAGAGTTATGGGAACCATGGTGAATTAAGAACTAGGGTTTGCACAACGTGATTCTAAACTAATACTAAATTCTTGTATTGTATTCTCGTTGTCTTTAAATGTTTCTTAATGGTGCGCAACGTTAGGACTTGCCTGAATTCTCTACTTGGTTGAGCCTAGAGAGGTAGAGATTAGAAAAAAGAGAATTATAATAAAGCCTTGATTTTTATGATCATTGTATTACTTGAGCTATGGTAGTAGGATAGTTAAATTTGGGACAAATTAATAATGGTTAAATTGAAATCAGTCATGAGATCTAACCTGGTGATTGAGTATCGTCATCCAATAACGACAAACCAGTTGTTTGAATGAACCCTAGTTATCAGTTCTACAAGTAAAGTATTGGGATAGATCACAAGTGTAAAACCCAAAGTAGTTATGAATCCATGGGGAATACTCACCCTAGTTAGTTGCATTAATTTGGATTCAACATTCAATTTCTCAACAATATTACTTGTTACTTTTATAAATTCCCCCCTTAAGGAGATAATTGACTTAAAAGCATAAATATTAGTGTTCTTCTATATCCTTCCATATTCCTTGTGGGATCGACCCCAACCTTTTTTGGGTTCTTTATTGACAATGTCCGCTTCATACTTTATCAAAAAGTGCGAGTTTGAGCATTATCAAGGAGCAAGAGGTCTCTCCAGATGTGTTCACTGGTATGTTACGAGTATTAGGTCTCGATGTATATGAATTATTAGATCCAGGGGATACTTTATCTTTTGTGACTCCTTATATTGCTATTAGTATCAAAGTTAGTCTCGAAATCCTATCAGAACTCTTTCCAGTCTCTACTCCAGTCGGTGACTTAGTTATAGCTCAAGGGGTATACCAAAATTGCCCTATTACAGTCCTTCAAAAAATCACCTCAACCGATCTAGTAGAGTTAGACATGACTGATTTGATGTTATCTTTGGTATGGATTGGTTGCATGCATGTTATGCCTCAGTGAATTATAGAACACATATGGTAGAGTTTCGATTTCCGGGTGAGCCAGTCCTAGAATGGAAGGGTAGTTCAACTGTGCCTATTGGTCATTTTATTTCCTACCTTAAGGATAGAAAGATGATTTCCAACGGTTGTATTTACCATCTAGTTCGGGTTAAGGATGCAACGTCAGAAACCCCAACTCTCCAGTCAGTTCCTATAGTGTGTGTGTATCCATTGATCTTTCCAGATGATCTACTAGGAGTCCTTCCCGAGAAGGAGATTGACTTTGGTATTGACCTTCTTTTCGATATATAGCCTATATATATTCCTCCATACAAAATGGCTCTAGCCGAGCTAAAGGAGTTGAAGGAGCACTTGGAGGATCTTTTAGATAATGATTCATCAGACCTAGCAAGTCTCTGTGGGGTGCAGCAGTGCTCTTTATTCGAAAGAAGGATGGTTCTCTTCGTATGTGCATGGACTATTGGAAGTTGAACAAGGTCACCATTAAGAACAAGTATCCCCTCCCCAGAATTGATGACTTATTTGACCAACTTCAGGGTGCTAAGTGCTTCTCAAAGATAGACCTTTGATCTAGGTATCATCAGCTCAGAGTTAGGGAGAGTGACATTTCGAAGATAATTTTCAGGATTCAATATGGTCACTATGAGTTTATAATATGTCTTTTGGACTAACGAATGCTACTACAACTTTTATGGATTTGATAAAAAGGGTGTTCAAGCCATACTTCGACATGTTCATGATTGTCTTCATTGATGAAATTCTCATATACTCTTGGAGCGAAGAGGAGCATACAACTCATTTCAGGATTGAGCTATAGACTTTCAAGATAATTAGTTATTCACTAAATTCAGCAAGTGTGAGTTTTGGTTGGACTTAGTAGCATTTTTTGGCCACATGGTGTCAAGTGACGTTGTGCAGGTGGACTTTCAAAAGATAGAAGCAGTGAAGAATTGGCCTAGACCATTTAGTCCCTAAGATATCAGGAGTTTCTTGGATTTTCATCCATTGCAGCATCGTTGGCTAAGTAGTTGATCTATAAGAAAGTCAAATTTCAATGGTCGGATACCTGTGAGAAGAGTTTTCAGGAGATGAAGACTCGACTCACTTCAACCCTAGTGGGGACCCTACATGAGGGTACAGATGGATGCATTGTATATTGTGATGCCTCTAGGGTTGGTCTTGGGTGTGTGCTGATGCAGCATGGTAAGGTCATTGTGTAGGCCTCTAAACAGCTTAAGACTCATGAGAAGAATTACACGATGCATGACCTGAAATTTGTAGTGGTGGTGTTTGCATTTAAGATATGGAAGTACTATTTATATGGGGTCCATGTGGATGTGTTTACAGACCACAAGAGCCTACAGTATGTTTTCACCCAAAAGGATTTGAATTTTCAACAAAAGGAGATGGTTAAAGCTTCTTAAGGACTATGACATTAGTGTCCTTTATCATTTAGGCAAGGCCAATGTAGTGGAGAATTCCCTTAGTAGGCTTTCCATGGAGAGTGTTTGTTATGTGGAAGATGAAAGGAAAGAGTTGGTGAAGGATGTGCATTGGCTTGCACGATTAGGAGTTCACCTTGTTGATTCAACGGATGGTGGTGTCATTGTTCATAATAGTTTAGAATCTTCTTTGGTGACTGAGGTCAAGGCTAGGAAATATGAAGATCCTATTTTCTTAAAGTTAAAGGAAGCAGTTCAGAATCAGAAGGTAGAGATCTTCTCCCAAGGGGGAGATGGTGTATTTAGATATCTGGGTCAGTTATGTGTTCCATATGTCGATGATTTGAGAGAGAGGATGTTGCATGTGGATCATGGTTCATGGTATTCAATCCATCAATGTGATACCAAGATGTGTCGTGGCATACAGAAAGTCTATTGGTAGAATGGCGTGAAGAAGGACATAGCGGAGTTTGTGGCTAAGTGTCCGAATTGTCATCAAGTGAAAGTCGAGCATCAAAGACTAGGAGGTGTGCTACAAGACATCAGTATCCCTATTTGAAAGTGGTAAGAGATCAATATGGATTTCATCACAAGGCTACGTCGCACACGTCGATAGTATGACTCTATTTGGGTGGTCCTAGACAGATTGACGAAAGCAGCCCATTTTCTACCGGACCAAACTACCGACTCACTAGAGGATTATGCTACATTGTACATTTGGGAGTTAGTTCGGTTGCATGGAGTTCCCTTGTCCATCATTTCAGATAGAGGTACTTAGTTCATCTCGCAGTTTTGGAGATCATTTCAGAAGGGACTTAGTATCAGGTCAAGCTTAGTACAACTTTTCATCCACAAACAGATAGTCAGGCTAAACGGACCATCTAGACTCTGGAGGATATGTTGAGAGAATGCGTGATTGATTTCAAAGGTAGTTGGGATGGTCATTTACCTCTTATCAAGTTTGTTTACAATAACAGCTACCACTCCAGCATTCAAATGGCTCCATTTGAGGCTCTTTATGGGCGGAGATGTAGATTACCTACTGGTTGGTTTGTGGTACGTGAAGCTACATTGATAGGGCTCGATTCAGTTCATGAGGATATGGAGAAATTTCATCTTATAATAGGAAGGTTGAAAATAGTTCAGAGTCATCAAAAGTCCTATGTTAATGTGAGGAGGAGAGAATTGGAGTTTGAAGTTGATGATTGGGTGTTTTTGAAGGTGTCTCCCTTGAAGAGAGTGATGAGGTTTAGAAAGAAAGGGAAACTTAGTCCCCGATATGTTGGGCCCTATAGGATCATGAGACATGTTGGCTTCGGTATATCCAATTTTCCATGTATCATTGTTAAAAAGGTGTGTTGATGATCCGACTTTTGTTGTCCCGATGGATAGCGTAGTTGTAAAGTATAACCTTATCTATGACAAGGTACCAGTTGAGATCCTTGATCATCAGGTTTGGAAGTTGAAGAACAAAGAAGTAGCTTCGATGAAAGTTTTTTGGAGGAATCAGCTTGTTGAAGGAGCTACGTGGGAGGCCAAAGCAGATATGATGGCTAGATACCTGCATTTATTCCCTTTCGACTTCGTTCCAGCTTGAGGTATCAGTTTCCTCCTTAGTACTCTATTCAGTTTCATGTCTAGTTCATGTCTCTTAGTCTCCTTTATGTAGTGCATGTATGTGTGATTTATGAATTAAGTACTTTCATAATATATCAGTCCAGAGTCAGTTACTTCGTTAGTTTTCAGCTTTATATTTTCAGTATTTGAGATTTCAGTGTCCTTTCCCCAATTTTTCAGTATGTTTAGTCAACATTTGAGGATGAATGTTCCCAAGGGGGAGAGATTGTAATACCCCAAAAGTTTCTAAGACTAGGTGACAGAACTGGAAATAAGATCAACAAAAATATCTGTATTTTTTCCTCAAAACAACTCGTGGTGAGAAGTAACGGATCGTGGGAAGAGCCGTGGGGAGATGCTAAAGTTGGATGCTCAAACCACGAATCGTGGTGCATGGGTACGACACATGGTCACGAGTCGTGGTGAGGCATAGGGAATGCTAGGGTTGGAAAGGAAGGATCGTGGTACGACTTGTAGTGGGAAACAATGAGTCGTGATAAGAGTTGTGATTTGTAGGTTTTGTGTATGGATGGGTTGTCATGAGTGGTGTTATGAACCATGGAGGTAACCATGAGTCGTGGTTTGTAACCCGTGGAAAAATCCAGAGAAGGTAAGAATTGAGGCTCAGTGACAATGAAAGGTATCTCGACTCGTGATGGCGTGTAATGACTTGTAGTAGGCGTCCGTGACGTAATCTTAAAGAACCAATCATACGACCAGTGGTGACCATGGGAGGTGACCACGAGTTATCTCTACAAGGTACGACTCATGGTGAGAGTCGTGATGGCTGGCAGTGCCTATTTTCCAGAACTTTCCTTAAGGGTATTTTCATAAATCCAAAGCTCCTAGGTCCTAAACTACGTCATTTTACTCCTTGAAAGAAGTGTATTAGGGGATTTAACTTATTCTAATTCATTCAACTCCCATGCATGCAAGAGGGTTCCATTGAAGATCAAGCCTAGAATTTTCCGATTCTCCTCCAAATATCTTGGGTTTTCAAAGTCAAGTTAAAAATCAGTTTACCCAGGTATGCAGGGGCATGAATGAGAGTGTCCTTTCACTCTCATACCCAAATTTCTGCTCAAGTTCATGAATTGTTAATTCAAATATATGATCCTATAGGGTTTTATTCCAATTTCATGAAATTTTCTATGATCTAACCATGGGTCAATTCCCATCACGTTTCAAACCATATATTCAGATATATGGATAGATCTTATATATATTTTGATTATCAATTCATGATTTCAAAATTTAGAAAATTATGCCCAATTAAGAAAGTTACATGAAAAGTCAATTCTATGATTCTATTATGATGTTGATTTTCCTAAGCCATAATTTATGATTTATGATTTATGATATGATTTCCTACAAATAGTCTTCATGAATTTATGAATTTCAAGTAGGGTGATTTTCTCAAGCATGTATGTTCTTCATGACATATGAATTTATGCTTTTGGCTGATTCACGAGCTTTTATTTCGTGGCTAATCATGTATTTTAAGTATGATCAAGTATGTTATAATTTAACTAGCCATGAACTTCATGTAAGATTTCACGATAAATATATGATCCCTCATGTGCATGTTTTTGGGAGCAGTGTGTAGCACCGAGTAGGCCCAGCGTTCAGATAAACTCCGTGGTCTCAGAACTATGTGCCATCAGAGGTATATATTCATGGACTCTAGGTGGGTCCCTATTAGTGATATCACACTATTTATGTCCCTTTCCTGGCAAGCACGGGACGACTCTGTCCACTTGAGTGAGATAGTTGGACCATGATGTAAGCGCCATCATAATGGTGTCAGTTAGGATGAGTACTCCCATTGTTCCTTATGTTTTATGCATGATCGTGATTATGATACTTTAACTCAAGTAATGTTTTACAAGGTTCCTCTTATGATTATAACTATGACTAGTTTATGAATGGTTTTGAAAACCATGAGCCCTCATGTTTATGTTATGATTATCACTTCATTCTTTGAAATGTCCTAATCCTATGATTTTATGTATTTTTATTAGTCCATTTTACTTACCTTGCATACTCAGTACATCCAAAGTACTGACCGCATACTGTATGTTGTATCATTTTATGATACAAGTATGAAAGATCAGACTCAGTCGCACCATTAGTCCCGTTTCCATATAGTCTAGTTTAGCTAGTGTTGGTAAGTTCTCATCTTCTGAGGACATTCAGTTTAGTTGTTGTTTTGTCATTTCAGTTACAAAATTTTGTTGAGCTAGTTGGGGATGCTATCCGATCATCTCATCAATTATATTAGAGGCTTTTCAGACAGTATGTAAAATCTCAGCTTGTTAGTGTTGACTCAGTTTTTCATTATTACGTGTATAGACTTCTGCTTATTCTAGTTTAGTTTATTAGTTTCTATTAATTTAAGTTTTTTAGCTGCTATGTCATGCCATGGGTCAACTTGGAGCCATTCGTGATTCTAGGTCCCATGTCTCGATTTGGGGTCCATGCTCGGGTTGTAACACAGGTTGACAAAATCAGCTCCTTACCGGTCAAAACTCTCGATTCAGCTGAGGATTATGCTAGATTGTACATTCAAGAGTTAGTTCGGTCACATAGGGTTCCTTTGTCCATCATCGCAGATAGGGGGTACTCAGTTTACCTCTCAATTTTGGAGATTTTTTCGAAGGGGCCTGGGTACTCAGGTAAAGCTTAGCAAAGCTTTTCACCCGCAGACAGATGGTTAGGCCGAGTAGACCGTTTATACTTTTGAGGACATGTTGAAAGCATGTGTGATTGATTTCAAGGGTATTTGGGATGATCACTTACCTCTCATCTAGTTTGTCTACAATAGTAGTTATCACTCCAGCATTCAGATGGTTCCGTTTAAGGCTCTTTATAGGCGGAGGTATAGATCACCTATTTGATGATTTGAGGTAGGTGAGGCTATGTTGATAGGATAAGATTCAGTTCATGAGGCGATGAAGAAAGTTCAACTTATTAGAGAAGGGCTGAAAATAGCTCAGAGTCATCAGAAATTGCGTGCGGATGTTAGGCAGAGAGAGCTTGAGTTTGAGGTTGATGATTGGGCGTTTCTGAAGGTGTCTCCCATGAATGGAGTAATGAGGTTTGGAAAGAAAGGGAAGCTTAGTCCCTGATATGTTGGTCCTTATAGGATTTTGAGGCGAGTTGGCAAGGTGACATATGATTTGAATCAACCAGCAGAGTTAGCTTCGATGCATCCAGTTTTCCATATATCTCTATTGAAGAAGTGCATTAGTGACCCAGCCTTAGGTGTTCCGATGTAGAGCATGTGAAGGATAACCTTACCTATGAGGAGGTTCCAATTGAGATCCTTGATCGCTGGTTTCGAAAGTTGAGGAACAAGAAAGTAGCTTTGGTAAAGTTGTTGTGGAGAAATCAGCTTGTTGAGGGAGCTACATGGAAAGCCAAAGAAGATTTGATGGCTAGATACCCACATCTGTTTCCTTCCAGCTCAGTTCCAACATGAGGTATCAGTTTCCTCCTTAGTAGTCTATTCAATTTCATATCAAGATTATGTCTCTAAGTTTCTTTCATGTCATAACATGTATGTACATTTCATGAATTCAATTCAGTCATGTATATCAGTCCAAAGTTGGTAACTCCGTTAGTTTTCAGTTATGGATGCTCAGTTTTTGGATTGTAGTTCTTTCCCCAAACCTTCTTTATGCTTAATCTACATTCGAGGATGAAAGTTTCCAAGGAGGAGATAATGTAACACCCTGAAAGTCCCTAAGATTAGACTCAAGGTTTGATTTGGAGAAAAAAGGAAAATAATTGCACTAGGGTCATAGAATGACTGAAGGAACGAGTCGTTGTGGAAAAGAATGACTCATGGCATGCCTTGTTGTAATCCTTCAATCAATCCCCTCCCAGAAACAACGGACCCAACAATGACTTGTTGGTGCATTAAATGGATCGTTCTAAGAAGTCATTGAGTGGATACCACGACTCATTGTATCAAGTAACGATCTGTGGTATGGACTTGTTGGAAGAAATCGGAAATTTATACAGGCGAGGTAGTGGTGACGACGAGTGGAGTGACGTGTCTTTGTTTCAGATAATGACTTTTCCTATTCGATTATTGGTGAAGAAATCAGCCGAGTACCAGAAACACTGCAGGAAACAATGGATGGTCCAATGAGTCATCAAGTCCTACAATGACTCGTTGGAAGGGCCGTTGTAGTTGGCAGTTAGGTTTTTCATATGAATTACCTTCGGTAGTTTTGTAGATTCCCATGCTTGTAATTCTTTAATGATATCGTTTTGAGCCTTGCAAGAGTGTTTTAAGAGGGTTTAGCCTAGTCTAAGTCATTAGGCTCCCATGCATGCATTGTATTGAATTCTTCTTCCAAGATCAAAATAGAATTCCTCCTCAAATTTCTTCCTCAATTCTCTCGGGCTTTCAAGACTAGTTTGGAAATCAGTTTACCTAGGTATGTAGGGCTATGAATGGGGGATTTCTTCCACCCTCATGCCTAAATTTCCCCTCAAATTTATGAATTCAAGTTTTTGATCAAGTGTCTTGAATTCTAGGGTTTTAGCCCAATTCTATGAAATTATCTATGCTATGTTTATGGATCAAATCCCCTCGTGTTCTAATATATAAATTAAGTCTAATGGGGAGATTTTACGCTCAATTTGATTATAAATTCATGATTTCAAGTTATTAGAAATTATGCCCTATTATACACGTCTTATGAAAATTCAAGTCTATAATCCATGATTTCAAGCATGATAAGTTATCTAGTATGCATTAATTTTTATGAACTCTCAACTTATGATTCCATAATTTTGACTTATGAAGTTTATTTCAAGTATGCATGAGTTCTATGATTTTGGAAAGCCCATGTTAAGCATGCTTATTATGATTTTAGTCAAGGCTAACAAGATTAGTTTAAGATATGATTTGGAGTCAAGACTCGCAATGCAAGTTTATAATACAATTGGAATCAAGACTCCCAATGTTCATATTTAAGCTATGTTTTGAGAATATGACTATATGAGCAATATGCATGTTTTGGGAGTAGTATCTAGCACTGAGTAGGCTAGAGGTGTTGAGGTTCCCCGCTCTCATAAATTATGTGCCAACATAGGTATATATTTGGGACCTCTCAAGAGAGTGCTTCCCCCACCCGAGGGAACACTGTGATATCAAACCTTATGTTTCCTTTGCCCTTCCAAGGCTTAGGATGACTCTTCTCCAAGTGGGCAAGACTTGGGATCATCATGCGCTCATACATGGTGGTTGTTGGTTATGATGAGTCTCCCATTATTCTTCATGATTTCAGTAACTCGTGTTCATGACTTATAATATTATGTTTCACAACATGTTTGATCCAATAATCAATTTATGAGCTTTTACTTACGATTTCTAAGCATGACAAGTCATATGATTTCTACTTTCGAATATTGGGTCGGATGTTATGTTATGATAAATGGCTTATGATTATGTATATATCAGATATGACCTTTGGTATGTAGTCCTTACTCTCATGATCTATTTAATTTATATGCATGATTTCAAGTAACGTTTTACTAAGCAATTTTTACTCACCTTACATACTCAGTACATTCAAAGTACTAACTGCATATTTTATGCTATATGGTCTCATGATATAGGTTGGGGTTATCCCTCCCAGTCTCGTCACTAGCTCGCATTTGTTCAGTTCAGCTCCATCCCACATTGGGTGAGTTCTTATCATCCGAGGACATCTATCATTTTAGACTTGTTATGTTTTTTTAGTTTTAGACTTGGAGTTAGCTGGGGGCTTGTCCCAGTATCTCATCAGATAGTAGAGGTTTTTCAAACATAGACTTAGTATGTTCAGCTTTTGACTCAGCATTGTGGTATTATCATTTCTTTTATGTTTTACGATATTTAGTCTTCCACTTATTCATGTTTATTTTGATTTCTGCTTGATTATGCTCTTCAGTCAAGCCATGTATGTACCATGGGTTAGCTTGGGGCCATTTGTGGTTCTCAGTTTCGTATCTCGTTTTGGGGTCTTATCTTGGGTCGTGACATCACCATCACCTTAGGGCATCCATTATTAGCCATCAGAAGGGTACTAGTGGATGTAGAAAGGGGTGAGCTTAAGTTTCGACTGAATGGTGAGGAGGTCGTGTTCAAAGTATGCAGATATAAAAAATAGCCTAACAATATGAGGGTCCTATTTGTGATCACTATGATAGAAGAGGCGTGCCCTAGAGTAAAATCGGATATCTTGATGATGTTTGAGTAATCAAGATACCTGCATCATGCCGTGATGTGAAATCAAGCATTGCTTGGCAGGTAACCTAAGGTAATTTAGTTTTTATTTTTTCATTTTTATAGTTGACGTATTTGTTCTAGTGTGCAAGAAATAAGTCATAGACATCGGAGAAAAATGGCGCATAAGGGAATGAATTTGGGGCCATGAAGGGTAAGCCCCACAACAAGGGACACAACGCAATGACCATACCACGCAAGGAGGTCCGTGACACGAGGAAGAACCTCCTCAGGGAGGTCTGCAACGTGGAATGGGGTGTTCGACGGAAAAGTTATTTAATACCCATGGTTCAACCCAACCTATGAGGATGTTTATAAAACCAAACCTAAAAATTCTCCCCATTTTATCAGCTGATCCATGCAGCACATCCCACCTTCTCTCTAAATAATTTCTCCAAACATCATCTCCTCCCTAAACAACTTCCAATTCCTCCACCCAAACAACAAAAAGACTTCCCTGTTTTCCTCAAATTCTCCAAAAATAGCACCAAATTCCAACAAGGGAAAGGTGGTGGATTCTTCAAGCCAAGGAACAAAAAGAGCAAGGACGGGGAAAGAAGCACAAATAGATGATACTACCATGCCACAACCACGACGGAGGTTTGAACTCTGTTGGATTACGAAGCAAAAAGGTAAGAAGTGGTTTAAAGACCAAAAAGAGTCCAAATATGCTCATGAATTATTCATTGATAGAGATAGCTTAGCCTCTGAATTCCCTCACATGATCAAAAAGCTACACACTCTTGTGTTGGATTTTTTGTTCAATGACCCGGAGAATATAATTTTAATTTAGTTCGGGAATTTTCGACTACTTGGGAGCCAAAGGAGGCGAAGTAACCAAGTAAAAATAAGAGGAAAAGTTGTTAATTTCACTCCTGCTGTGTTGAATAAATTGCCTGGTACTCTGAATGTGGACTCACAGCTGATGAGGGACATTCTCTTGTGGCCTCCATACAGAGAAATCTGCCATACTCTTAGTGGCTCTAGGTTAGTGGCTAGGTGGACCTAACACCAGCAACTCAGGTATCACATGACTTTTTTGTATGCACATACGAGTAGAGAGGCTGGAATGTGGCTGAAAATTTCATTGAAGTTGCTTAGTTCTAGGAAAGCATATGACACATGTTACTAGGAAGAGAGTGTGTTTGGTTTTTAGCTTGATGACTAGGAGGCTGGTGAATATTGGGGTGATAATGATGGATATTTTGAGAAGAGAAAGAGCAAGAAAGGGGCAGAGATTTAGTTTTAGGGGTCTTTTAAACCGATTTTTGAGAGCTCGGCAGGTAGTGGAGGAGGAGGTCAATTATAGACTATAGCATGACCTGAAGGGGCTAGATGTGATGAAGACAAAAGAGCCAAGGGATTAGCACAATCTTGTGCTGTCTGTCAGCGAGCATAATGCTTGATAATGTTCTTAGTCACTTGTATGGGATGCAAATGCTTCAGCTGAGGATAGGTGGAGTGACAGAGGAGCAGCTGCAACAGGGAATATTGACTACTCTTTGAGCCAGCACTCCAGAGCTCTCTACAGAGTTGGCCTAGGTTTTGAGGAACCCTTCAATGATGATGATCCCACAGATGATGAGAAGGCATATATTGACTCTAATTTAGAGAATGGTGCAGATGAGGGAGAGGATTTTGAGATGGGGGAAGCTACTTATGCCCCTAAGACGACGAGGAGTAGGACCAGAGAGTTCTTCTTTCACCATTATACTTGTACTTTATTATTTTAGCATTGAGGATAGTGCTATTAATTATGTGTGGGGTGGGAGAAATTGAATTTCCATGTACGATTTAATTGCTAAAACTATTCATGGTGGTCCTAAAATCTTTCGTGATATGTGACTTGATTCTTGCTAGCTTGTTGTATTTTTGTAGGTTTTTATTTAGGTTCCCCGATTTAATCTTTGGTGCTTTTCCGGTGGATAATCCCTTAGAACTGACTATAGTATCTAGATTTTTTAAGTCATAGTCATGACTTTTCCCGATGATGGATGGATGAAAAATGTCTTGAGGATAAATTAGTCATTGGTAGGATAGCAAGAACTTGTAACCTTACGATTTCTAGGTGCTTCACTTAGGATATCATTGAGATATTGTATGAATTCACTCAAAAATGCATGAAAAGATAGAAACACCTAGAACTTTGGAACATGAATCCTGTGCTTGAAAAAATTGGGCTTAATAATGTGGGACATTCAATATGGATATGTGTGTTTATGTAATCTTGATTTTGATTATTGTACTATTTGTGCCATTGTGTGTGTGAGATTTTTCATATACTCCATGCTTGCATATTTGATGTCTAGAACTTTTCCGGTGTGTGCGCTAAGCGAAATGAGAATGTTGAATCTAGGAAGTGATATAGAAATTTCTTTGGTAGGCTATTTTATTACGATTTTACCTACCTTGATGTAATTATCCTAGTTAGCTGTTTTGAGGCTTAGTCTAATCTTTCGATAGCCATGTTACAAGCTCTCCTTTTATTGTATAGACTGTTATTTGATCCTAATGACTCCTAATGTACTTTAGCTGAAAATATTTATATGAGAGGAGCATAAGTGAAGAAGAAAGGGAAAAAGTTAAAGTGTGGAAATTAGAATAAAGGAAAAATTGAAGAATGAAAAAAAGAGAGAGTGATGTTAGTAGGGAAAGAAAAAGAGAAAAAAGTTTTGAAAAGAAAAAAAATGAATGTAAAAGAATGGAAAGCAAGAAAAGAGAAGAAAAAAGTGAATGAGCTTAATGTTAAGAATTCCCTACCAATCACCTAATGTTGAAAAACATCAATAAAAGGGAGGTATAAGGATAAAAATAGAAAGGTTGAAGAATGTGCTATAAAGTGAAAGAATTATGAAGTATTAATATGCTTATTAGTCACTATTCTGGCTATATAGTTCCTACTCGTCTCTTATTCTACATTACAACCATTTTAAGTCATAATTGATCCTATATTTGATGTTTCATATTAGTGGAGTAGTTACATTAAAGGCAAGCCTATGGTTCGTCTATTATATGCATGCGAAGTTTCTTAAGAGAGTGAGCGATATTGTTTTATCTATGCCCAAGTTAACTCTTTTATGCATCATGTGAGTAAAATGACATCTCTCTGAATAGTGAGAGGTACTCAATGGTAAAATTTTGGTGTGTCTTTTATTGCTAGATTACACATGTTCATGTTGGCACATATACATCTTGTTGAGTTAGTTCTAAAAGCTAAGTGATTTCAGCATATGACCTTTGAATGTTGATCTTATATGCATGTTGAGTGGATTGTTGGAGCATGATTGAATTGTCTAATAGATCTGAGTGTAAGTAGACCTGTTCATGAGGTGATTTTTGTGTGTGAAACTATAGTGAGGAGTAGCAGATTGTTTGAGGATGAACAATAGTTTAAGTGAGGGGTGGTGATGTTGGACATATTTATGAACTTATTTACCATATTTTTACCATACTTAGCTATGTTTTAAGAATAAATAATATGCGATTGCCTTGGTTTTATACAATATTTTTGAAAAACAGCTAACACACATGAGTAGATGTTTATAGGATGAAAGGTGGTGTATGTTGACTCATTTGTCCTTGAAAAGCAAGTATTGCTAAATTGGACTTGAAAAAGGAAAGATGAAAGGCTTAAATAGTGGCTGGCATTGCACAGGCAGGGTAATGCTCAAAGCCCCATATCACACAGGGCAGTCCACCATACCAAGCTCTATGTCGTGGAGCCAGATTGCTGCATTGACCCTCGCATCGTGGACCATGATCTCTGCGATAGGCCTTGCAATGCGCAGCAAGGCTAGTCTAACTCAGGTCTTGCAAAGCCAAATACCAATCAAAGAAAGAGAGATGCAAACTTATTCTACTATTATGAATACCTCTATGAAATTTTGTTTTAGTGAGACACGCATAGTTTGAGGTTGGTTAACGCATATTCACAGTTGTGGAGCACATTATTCCATACCATTGTTGAGAGAAACATCATGTTCTTGTGATTCTATTTAGCTTTTCAAGATTTGTCAAAGAATTTCATCTTATTGTAAGTGATCATCATGACTTCTTATATATACTATGTTATTATTTCTACAAACATGAGTGGCTAAATTCTTTAGCTAGGGTTGTAGGAACCACGATGAATTAACAAACGTAGGCAAATAAAATAGTGATTCTTAAATAGTGAAATTGAGTATATTGTTATTCTCTTCTTTTTAATGAGTTTTAGCGGTTGAAAACATTAAAACATACTTGTATCATCAACTTGCTTGACTAAAGAGGTTGAATATAGGGAAAGAGAATAACAATGGAAATTTGAGGCTACTTGCAACACCCCGAATAATTTGAACGATAAATCCATACTTCCTCAGTAGGAGTGAGAGTACTTAATGTGCTAAGAAGGAAGTTTTAGGAGGTATTTGAATCACTCTATGGTCCGATGTTATGTAACACCCCAAAAGTCTCTAAGATCAGACCCAAGAGTTGAAACAGAGAAAACAGGAAAAATCTGCACCAGCTCTCAGAACGAGTCGTCAAATCACCCGTCGTTTACCTAATGAGTCATTAAGTTACTCATCGTTTTGCTAACGAGTCGAAAAATCACTCGTCATTTGCAAAGGTCAGAATATCCCCTAACGAGTTATCAAGCGACTCGTCATTTGCCTAACGAGTCATCAAATGATGCGTGGTTTGTGGAAATATTATTTTTTTGAGAAGTCATGATGGATTAAGAAAACAACTCTTCATTTTCCTAACGAGTCGTTAAGTGACCCGTGGTTTGAGCAGCAGTGGGAAATTCCATTGTACTACACGGATTAAGCAAACGACTCATCATTTGCCTAACGATTCGTCAAATGACTCTTCATTTCTAGTAGTATGAGTTTTTCTGTCGAACCATTAAGGGCATTTTCATAATTTCTAAGCTCTGAAGTCCTAAACTACATCGTTTTAAGCTTAGTTAGCAGGGTTTTAAGGGTGTTAAACCTATTCTAAGCCTTACCATTCTATTCATGCAAATTAGAGATCTTCCTTGGAGATCAAGCTTGAAGAATTTCTCCAATTTCTCTCTAATTTCCTTTGGGCTTTCAAGAGGGAGTGTAAATCAGATTTACCTAGGTTGAAGCTTGAATCTTACAATTCTAGATACAAGTTTAATGATCTTATGGGGTTTATTCCAATTCTTGTGAAATTCTCTATGATCTATCTATGGGTCAATTCTTCTCATGTACCAACTCATGATTTATGATCTATGGGAAGATTTCATAACTATTTTGATTATAAATTTATAGTTTCAAATTTTAAATTAAATTATGCCCAATTATGTATGCTTCATGAAAGTCAAGTTATGATTGCATTATGATCTTGATCTTCTTAAGCCCTAAATTATGATTTATGATTAATGATATGATTTCTCTTAAGTACCCATCATGGACTTATGAATATCAAGTATATACATGTATGCATGAATCTCATGATTTACGTATTTATGACTCTTGGCCAACACGGGGGACCTTATTCATGGATAATCATGTATTTAAAGTGGGATCCATCATGTTATTTATTTTATTTATCCATGAATTTCATGAATGATTTTACGGTTACTATATGAGCCCTCACGTGCATATTTTTGGGAGCAGTGTCTAGCACTGATAGACCCAGTGTTTAGGTAAACCCCGTGGTCTCAAAACTATGTGCCACCATATGTATATGTATATATGTATTATTGGATCCCTGTTATATCACCAGGCACACACGTCCCCCGCCTGGCAAGCCGGGGACGGTCCTGACCACTTAGGCTAAATAGTGAGGCATCATGTAAGGCTCTATCATGATGGTTGTCGGTAAAGATTAGACTTCCCATTGTTCCTCATGATTTATGCATGGGTATGTTTATGTTACTTTGGCTCAAGTTATGTTTTATAAAGTTGTCTCTTCCAACTATGATTATGATTGGTTTACGAATGGTTTGAAAGCCTTGAGCCCTTATGTTTACATTATGATACTTACTTTATGATCATGCTAACCTACACTTATAAATTCTTATGTATTTTAACTGTCTATTTTACTTATCATGCATACTCAGTATATTTCAAGTGTTGACCGCATACTTTATGTTGTACGTTTCATGATACAAACTCGAACATTCAGGTTCAGCCCCACCATTAACTTGATCCTCAATGTTTGCATCCCTCAACCAGAGTTGGTGAGTCCTCATCCTTCGAGCACTCTTTTTAGTTTATGTTCAGTGTTTTCAATTTCAGTCCTTAGTGAGATAGTTTGGGTCTTTTCGCATCAACTCGTCAGTATGTAGAGGCTTATCAGAAAAATTATGTATTCAGCTTTAGAATTGTGTTATGTATTCAGATGTTCAGATGTTATTATGTTTTCAAACTTCCGCTTTATGTATGTCAAACTTCCGCATCATCATGTTGAGTTTCAGATGTTATGAACATGCCATGGGTCGACTTGGAGTCTCTCGGGATTCCTTGTCCCGTGTCTCGATTCGGGTCTATGTTCAGGTCGTGACATGTTATGACTTGACTTCAGTCAAGTTGTAAAGCAAAAGTCGAAAAATGTTATCACAAATTTCCTTCTTGAGATTCTCTGAATTTTGGGTCAATTGTCTGAAAGATTTTCTCCCAATATATAAGGATTTAGGGAGCCTACAACGTATCAAATTTTAGGTTTATGAGTTTAGTTTCCAACGCATTAAATCATTCACGAATTAGACTTCGAATAGAGAGATATTTGCATTTTTGCAAGACCGTACAAGCAAACACGTCAAAAATGGCTGAGGCAATGGAGGACTATATAAGTCCATTTGGTCAGTTATTTAATATCGTTTTCTCATTTCTGGAAATTTCCAGCTGTGAAAAATCTCTCTATACTTATCCCTACTAGTTTTTGATGATTTGGTAGAAAACATAATCTATCATCAAATCCAAGGTCGGGAAGTTGAATTCTCCATTTAGATTGTGTTTTGGTGGCGTTTCAGGAAGTTTTGATGGACGTTTGGAGTTTTCTCATTGGGTAAGCCTCCCCCTCTTGTGTTTCTTAGTTATTTAAGTTATTTATCAATTCGTAAATGTTGGTAGATTGTTGTTTCGGAGTTTCTACTATGGAATTCATAAAAGCTTATCAAATAAGCTTCATTTGGTATTGTTTTCTTGTTGTATCCTTATCATTGCATATTGGTGGTGAGGGAACTATTTTGAGGAAGTAAATTCTTGGTGTTATTAGCTAGAGCTGGCTCGATTTGGGTTTTGCCGAAATCCAAGATATGTTAAGGCTTTCGCTTCCCGTTTCGGCGTAATTTCCATTCCATCATATTCTTGTAATATTATGTGAATTTGCTGTGTTGTTAGCTGTTGTTTGGATCTTGTATACGTGTTTTTAGGGCTGTTGGGTTGTGGTTTTTCCCTCATCTATTGAGGTCGTAAATTCGGGCAATAGTTTAGTTGGTTGTCATATGTCCGTAGGGCGTTAGTTTGTATCTTTTATGGAATATGTTGTTTTATATTATAACTTGTATTGTGCACTTTTTCGCAGCTAGAAATGAATAGATATAGGTGTTACTATTATACGTGGTTGATGGTTTGATAAATATATAGCTCGATGATTGCAATGATCTTTTGTTGTATTTAGGTGGCACGTTTATGGCCATGGTGATGCTTGGGTTGGCGTGGCCATGTCTCTCATTGTTAATGATGAGTAGAGTGGTTTGTGGGCTGCTTATAAAGCTTGGGGATAGGCTGGTGATCCTTAGCTCGGTTAGTGGCTCATCATTGAATGGCTAGACATACGAGAATAGTACTGTGTTGTGATAATCGATTGGTGGGGTTCGAGAGCCAGTTGCGCACTATGTGAGCATGTATTATTATTGTTGTTGATTGTAAATATTTTGATTGTGTGTGTTGTGTTTGAGGCCTTGTGGCTTATGGATTACGGATGCACGAGTATTGTTTCGGCTAGGGGTCGAGCCTGAGGAGCCTTGTGGCTTGCGAAAACCCGACGTACGATAGTATTTCCAGTTGAGGTATTGAACCTAAGTGGTTAAATGACCTATGGGATTGAGGGTAATATCCTTTGTAGTATCAAATTGAGATATGATTCAAGAGTGGTCCGGCATGTCTGAGCCTTCCTGAGATCAGGATTGGTTTTTTCAGATGGATTGAGCTCAGCTAACTATGTGCAGTCGAGAGAGGGTCTGGCAGTGCTTGATTGATAATGTTGATTAAATGGTGTTTACTTTTGATTTGCTTTGCATTGTATTGTGGTTTTTTCTTTTGTTATCTGTTATTTGATAGCAGTGGATGCTAGATGTTGGCTGGTGTTAGCTGAGGCCATCGAGAGGTCTAGAGGTGATGACAGGTGAGCTTTGTTGGCTGAGTGCCACTTATTTGTGTATTTACTTGTGTTTGCCAGGCTTATGGGAGTCAGGTATGTTTTTATGTGTTCACTTAAGTTGAGTTTCTCCTCCTGCCATATCCGGTATATCTGTTGATCTCTAATTTGAGTCTTGTAGTTATTTCTACCTTACATACTCGATTTTCTACTGACGCCCTAGTCGAGGCGCTGCATTAATGCCTATTGGTGCTGATCGGCAGGTAGATCTAGTTTCTTGGTTACTAAGTGGAGTTCCAACTTAGTTGGTAAAGCTCCAAGTCTTTCGGAGTTGCTAGATGTTTGTATTATTGGTAAGTTCGGGGCCTTGTCCCTGATAGTTGATTTCTATTGTACTCATAGAGGTTCGTAGATGTCTGTTGTGGATGTAGTATTGTTGTTGTAGGCTAGGTGGGCCTTAATGTATAGTTGTTTTCCATTCTGTAGCCTTGATGGCTATTTTATATCTTTTGGTTGGTCTGTAAGCCAACTTTCATTATAATCTATCGTCTACTCTGATTTGGATTGTGTTATGATGTCAAACCTTATTGGGTCTAGCTTGTTGTAGTTAGATGTGTGGCAGGGTGTACTCAATTAGGTGCGGCATAGGGTGCGATTCATGCCCCCTTGGTTTAGGATGTGACACTACCAACCTTCATGTAATTGACTTGCTCTCTAACCGAGGATAGTCAGTCCAAGACATATGACGAGGGAAAAATATGAACACCTAATGTCCTAAAAGGATTTAGAGTGAAATTCATCTATATAGGTCAAGAGACGTTAGATGAACATAATCGTCACTCTTGCATGAAATTCACTAGCATATATCACTAATAAAATAAGCATACTATGTTATGAAATCATCGAGAACAAGTCCTAGTTTCTTCTTATATATTTGATACAAATAAAATCTTAGTTTAAATTACTTCTTTTTATTGCAACCCCCTAAAATATACTGACTACTGGTCGATTTACTCACTATTAATGTATTATGTCTCACCTATTCCCTATGAGGTCGACCCCAACCAAATTTGGTTGCTATATTTGACAGTGACCACTTTATACTTCATTGCGATAATTGGGCATGATTATCGGTTCCACAATTCCTTCCAAAAGTGCTTAAGGAACTTTGGGTCCCTCTCACTCACTATGGTTTTAAGAATTCCATGCAACTTAACCACATTTTCAACAAACAATGATGCAACATGAGAAGTTTCATCACATTTATGATATGTAATAAAAAGAGCCATCTTTGGAAATCGGTTAACAATCACAAATATGCTATCCCTACCCTTTCTAGTCCTCGACAATCCCAACACAAAGTCCATAGAAATGTCAAGACAAGGCCTTTGGGTAGTGGGAAGAGGGGTATACAAACCATGGGAAAATAGTCTAGATTTAGCACTACGACATTCAACACATTGACAATAAGGTTTAGCAACATTCAATGCATCTTAGGCTAATAAAATTTTTCTTCAAGAATCCCAAAGGTTTTATCAATTCCAAATGTCTCATCAAACCCCCATCACGTGCCTTTCTCACAGGGATTTCCCTCCAAGAGCTCATGGCCACACATAGGCGCTTGTTTTTGAACAAGTAACTATCAAATCTAGAAAAAGGGGTTGGTGGTTTATCAAGCCCATGGTCCCTTTCCATACTTCATAATTATTGAAGATTTGAGCAAATTGGGGTCCTCGGGATATAAAGACTTTAAGATTTCAAAACCCATCAATTTGGAAGTTAATGCAGTAACCAAAACATTTCTCCTAGACAAGACATCTGCCACCATATTATCCTTTCCCTTTTTGTATTGGATTACATAAGGGAAAGTTTCAAGGAATTAATCCATTTGGCATGCCTCTTGTTCAACTTTCCTTGGGCCTTAAGATATTTTAAGGACTCATGATTAATCCTAATGACAAACTCTTTAGGTCACAAATAATGTACCCAATTACTCAAAGCTGTAATCAAAATATAAAGCTCAATATTATAGGTGGAATAATTCAAGATCAAAGTTGGGCAAGTGCAACAATAGAGTAGAGCTAAGCATTTGTTTCAAGGTGTCAAAGGACCTTTACAATTGCTCCTCCCCCCAAATAAAAGGTACATCCTTTCAGATCACCTTGGTCAAGGGAGCGGCTATGGTGCTAAACCACTTAATAAACCTCTTAGAGAAACTAGCTAATCCATAAAAACTACGAACATCACCAATGGATTTAGGAGTTGGCCAATTTCTAATAGCGTATATTTTAGATTCACCAACCTCAATGCCCCTTGCACTAAGAATAAACCTAAGAAAACAACTTCATCAACACTAAAAAAGCATTTATCAACATTAGCATAAAGTTGTTCACATCTAAGCGCATATAAGACACATCTCAAATGATCAACATGTTCATCTATGGTCTTGTTATACACCAACACATCATCAAAATATACAACAATAAATCTACCAATAAAAGGCTTCATCACATGATTCATTAAGTGTATGAAAGTACTAGGAATGTTAGTGAGACCAAAAGGCATTACTAACCATTCATATAGACCAAATTTGGTCTTGAATGCCGTTTTGCATTCATCCCTGGGTTTTATCAAGATTTGCTGGTAGCCGCTCCTAAGATTATACTTGGAGAATATGCAAGAACCATTCAATGTATCTAACATGTCATCAAGTCAAGGAATGGGATGGCGATAATTTACCGTAATTTTGTTGATGACACGATAATTCACACACATCTACCGTGTGCCATCTTTCTTTGGCACCACGATCATTGGAACCACACACAGACTCATGTTTTCCTTCACCAGCCCTTTTTCAAGGAGTGCATCCACTTGCATTTGAAGTTCATTGATGTCCGCCAGATTGGATCAATAAGCTGGTTTGTTTAAATGTGTCATCTTTCTTTGGCACCAAGATCACTGAAACGTACACAAACTCATGCTCTCCCTCACCACCCATTTTTCAAAAAGTGCATCCACTTGCATTTGAAATTCTTTGATGTCCACCGGGTTTGACCGGTAAGCTGGTTTTTTTGGCAATTGTGGCCCCAGGATAAAGTCAATTTGATGCTTAATACCCCTCAAGGGAGGCAATCCCTCTGAGAAATCTAATGGAAAAACATCATCACAATCCTACAAGAGAGAAGACAAAGGACTAGGCATAGAGGGAGTTAGTCCATTAATAAGAAAAGAATAGTCCCAATACATGCGAAGGACCACCGATTGCCTCTCCTCCAACTCCTCCCTAACATCTTTCCCAAGAGAGCCTTATCTTGGGTGTATTTACACACTTATTTGTCATATTTTTCCCATACTTAGCTATGTTTGGAGATCAAATAATGTGTGATTTCCTTGGTTTTGTTAGATATTTGTGAAACAGAGCTAATACACATGATTAGATATTTGCAGGGATAAAAATGACAGGTTTTGACTCATTTAGGGCTTAAAAGGGAAAGTGTTGCTAAACTGGACTTGAAAAGAACAAATGTCACAGTAAAATAGAGGTCGGCATCGCGCAGCACAGTCAGCGCATAGACTTACATGACACGCAGGCACACCAGTGCGTCAGAATGCGTGACGTAGAGGCACATCGGTGCATCACGCTGTGCAAAATGGAATGAGATCGCCGCATTGGGATGTGTGATGTGGAACCCCTATTTCTGACTCAAAGCCTACAAATTCAAATCCCAATTCAAGTAGGAAGAGATGCTGACTTATTTTACTTCAATAAATACCCCCTCTTAAGGACATTTTTGGTGTTCAAGTTCAAGCACTAATTCCATTATTAGTTTGCAATTATTCCAAGTTGTGGAACTAATTATTTTATGTCATTGTTGAGAGAAAAATATTACCTAGGGTTATGGGAACCATGATGGATTAATGGAAGTAGAAAAAATAAAATAGTGATTCTTGAATGGTGAATTGAGTGGATTATTATTCTATTGACTTTAATTAGTTTTAGCGATTGCAAACATTGATACGTGTCTGAATCATCAACTTTCTTGACCAAAGAGATTAAAGTTAGGAAAAGAGAATAACAATAAAAATTTGAGGCTAACAACCTTAATCTAATTGACTTGAGCTCTAACTGAGGATAGTCAATCCAAAACATATGTTGAGGAAAAAATATTAACACCTAAATTCTGAGAGGATTTAGAGATGAATTCATCTATGTAGGCCAAGAGACGTTAGATGAACTTAATCATCAATCTTACACAAAATTCACCAGGATAGATCACTAATAAAATAAGCCTACTAGATTATGAAATCATGGGGAACACGTTCCTAGTTTCTTCTCATAAATTTGATAACAATAAACTCTCTGCTTAAAAATTCTCTTTTCTTTTATTGCAATCCCCTACCGAAATATTGTATACTGGTAGATTTACTCATTGTTAACATATTATTTTTGACCTATTCTCTATAGGATCGACCACAACCTAGTTGGGTTATATTTGTCAGCGACTACTTTATACTTCATTGTGAGGTGTAATTTAAGCTTGATCAAATGGTTCATAAATAGTTAAATTGGTGTTTAAGTCCTTCTTATAGTATTTATTTCATGATTTGATTTTTTTTGTTTGTTTTGTTTTTGATTTGTCATAGGTTAACTTGGAAAACTCAGTGACACAACTTAATGTCCCTTTGCATGAAGAGCCGACTGAGGCACAACAGGCTGAAGCTGTGTGATTGGCGAAAGAAGCCCAACTAGCTAAAGCAGCTGTGAGAGCTGGAACCACAGAATTAGCTACCACCTTGGCAGAATAAAAAAAGACAAAACCCCCTTGTCACCATGAATGTCGATCTTGGGCAAAATTATATGCCCAAGTGATACTCAAATGCTTCATTTCGTCGTGTTTATACATTGATAATTGTACCTTCTCATGTGATTTGTAGTAAAATGTGAATTTATACTAACCAACATGATTAGTGTTGTTTTGCAGGAAAAATATAATTTTAGGAAGCTAAGATGCATGTTGGGAGAAATCGGGAAGAGAGTCGGAAGCGAGTAGTGAAAAAGGCTCAGGTTATGTAGCAAACTAAGGGGCTCCGCGATGGAGCCGTTTCACGCTGCCATCGCAGATGCATTCTGCCCCGGATGATAAAAATATGCCAAGTTACAGTGAAGGTCCGCGTTGGGGCCGTGGCACGTTGGGCATAATTACCTGGAGGACCGGATTCCAGTGAGGGTCCGCGTATGTGGCGTGTCACGGGGGAAGTGCTCCGCGATGCACTCCGTGACACGTTGCTTGTTATTCCGGGAAAAATTTCCACTAGTATAAATAGCACACTTAGGTTTATTTTTAATGATTCTGACTTGGTTGAGCAAGAACGTGGGTTACAGGCAGTTGAGGGGACGAAATTCTTAGGGTTCTTCTCTATCTCTTTCTTCCTTATTTCAATTATTTGTATGATTTACACTCATTTAACGATGTTTAATCCATAAATGAGTGGCTAAATTCACTTCTTGCTGAGGTTAAAAACATTTGTAGTGGAATGTGATTATTGATCATCTTGTTTTTTCATCTTTTCTTTCATGGTTGTTCTATTAATTCTTGTTCTTACTGCATTAATGTTTGGCCAATATTAATGTATATCTAAAAAATCCGGTTTGCGCTTGAAAGAGAAAGAAATTGGAAAGTTGTGAATTAATAGGATATGATCTCTTCTTGGTTTGGGAAAATTGAGAATTGATTTACCTTCAAAATAGAAATATATCTGAAAGTCGTATTAGTTAATTAACGAATCAGTTCGTATGGCTAGAACATGAATTTATTCTTATCACAGAAATGTAGGTGAAAGGTTCATGATTCTTAAGTTGGGTTAAATACGAGAGTTTTAATCCATAGGCAATAATTCTTGACTAGCAACCGGAGGAAAGATTAACCAATTTGTATCAATAAATTGCTTCCCTGCATGTTTGTTTTAGCCTCAGCATGCTCATTACTATAGTTCAGACTCAATTTGTACATTCGTTTTAGATTAGCATAAATTAGGAAATAAACTCCCAAAATCTTCTTGAAACTGTCGCCTGCATTATTAGAGTTAGAGTTTATTAACGGTTGATTCGATTATTACCTTGGTCCATTCCCTGTGGGATCGATACTTGGCTACTCTAGCCATTTTACTACTTGTTCGACCACGTGCACTTGCGTGTAGGTATTCCAAACAGCCGAACAAGTTTTTGGCGCCGTTGCCGGGGACTGGCAATTGGTACAAAATTGTTGTCTTAAGTGTTAGTTTACTATTTCTTATTAGTGTTGACAACTTGTTCTTAGCTTGTCTTTTGTAGATATTGAATTTTGTTGAACACTGGCAAGGGACAAGGAGTTGGTGGATTCACACTTAGAGCCGGAAAGACAATTCCATTGACAAAGGAGAAAAGCTCTAGAGAGAAAGCTGCAGTTGCTCAGACAGACCATCTTGGAGCAACAACAGAATCCACCCATTGTAAGGCAGTGTTAGTGCCCCAAGAAATGGCAGCTAGGCCGGTTCATGAAGTGGCAATCCCACATGCTAACAATGTTACATCTAGCATTCGCAAACCTAAGCCAGGAGGGAGGTTCGAGCTTAAACAGAATATGGTGCAATTGCTGCACACCTGCGGGCAATTCACAGGTCTCCCTCACGAGGATCCACAACAACATCTCCAAAACTTTTTGGAGATAAGTTACACTTACATTCCCGCTGGAGTGTCACCCGATTATGTCAGGCTTACATTGTTCCCATTTTCACTTTTGGGAGAAGCAAAGAGGTGGTTGAAAGCTGAGCCACCTAATTCCATCACTACTTGGGATGATCTTGCAAAGAAATTCTTGATACGGTTCTTTCCATCCGGTAAAACAGCAAGACTTAGAAGTCAAATTCTAAGTTTTAAACAGAGAGAGGGAGAGAATCTGTATCAAGCCTGGGAGAGATTCAAATCTATGTTGCGGGATTGTCCTCATCATCACCAATCCAATGATGTGCTGGTGCATACTTTCATAGAGGGTTTGGAACCCCACACAAAAATCTTGCTAGACTCAGCACCTGGGGAACAAGCATTAGAAAAAACTTATGAGGAGTTGTATACCTTGTTGAATCGTATTTTGCAGGGAAATCCAGAGTGGAATGCGGACTCTTCTAGAGGAGGAACAAGGAAAGTGGCAGGAGTCTTAGAAGTGGATGGTTTTACAGCTATCGCTGCATAGATAGCTGCGTTACAGAATCAACTCAATACCCACTTCAGCAATATGAGCATGAATCATTCTCAAGCCCCAGTGAATGTAGTGCAGCAAATTTGGTGTGAAGTGTGCGGCAGTAATGAACACTCAGCTGAGTGTTGTGGTGCGAATCCTGATTCAGTAAACTTTGTTGGTAATGTACCGAGAAATAATCACCAACAGTATGGCAACAACTAGAACTCTAATTGGAGAAGTCACCCGAATTTCTCTTGGGGTAGTAACAGCCATCAAGGGCATAGTTCGAGTCAGGGAGCACAGAGAAATCAAGGAGGGCAGCAGCAATATCAGTCACAATACAGAAGCAACAATGCACCTCCTCCACCACCATCACCCAGTATTGAGGAAATGTTCAAAACTATGATAGCTAACCAAGCTCAATTGCAGGCTGACTATGTGAAATTGGCAGCCGATGTAAAGAACAATCAGTTAGCTACAAAGGCATTGGAGTACCAGTTCGGGAAACTAGCTGGAGCTTAGAACACCAGGATGAGAGGAGGACTTCCAAGTGACACTGACCCTAACCCCAAGCAAGTAAATGCAGTGACCACGAGGAGTGGTTTACAACTCAAGGAGGTGGAACCAGAAAGACCACCACCCCCGTTCCCCCAAAGACTAAGGAAACACAAGGAGGAAGAGTGTTTCAAAAAGTTCATGGAGTTTCTTAAACAGGTACACATTAATTTACCTCTTGTTGATGTTTTGTAGGGAGTGCCAAAGTATGCAAAATATATCAAGGACATCGTGGTGAATAAAAGCAGGTTGACGGAGTACACTACGGTGGCGCTTACGGAGGAGTGCACTTCACGGATACAAAATAGGTTGCCCACAAAGCTCAAAGACCCTGGGAGCTTTACAATTCAACTGACAATCGGGCAGAGTATCCGAGCTCGTGGATTATGTGATTTGGGAGCGAGCATTAACTTGATGCCGACATCGGTATTCAAGAAATTGGGGCTAGGCAGTCCTAGACCGACAACAGTGATCTTGCAACTAGCGGATCGTTCTTTGGCCAGACCAGATGGCATTGTGGAGGACGTGCTGGTGCAAGTGGGCTCCCTTATCTTCCCGGTTGACTTCATTCTGCTGGATTTTGAGCCGGATGTGGAAGTCCCATTTATTTTGGGACGTCCTTTCTTGGCAATTGGGAAAGCACTTATTGATGTAGTTGCAGGGCAGCTAACTATGCGGGCACACGACAAAGTTGAGGTATTTGATGTATTCAAGGCCATGATGTTGCCGGCCATACATGTTCAGCAATCAGTGTGCTTGATCAAGTAGAAATTCGTCAGATTGTTGAATCTCAAGACCCATTGGAAAGAGTGTTGATGAACTCCGATCATTTCGGAGATAGAGATGCTTATGAGGTGGTACAAATGCTGAATGAGCCACAAAGGCATCCTAGGAAGCAGGAATTTCAGTCTCTAATGAGGTCTCTGGAACCATTGCCAAAACCATCTATTGAGGAAGCACCAAAGATGGAATTGAAAGAATTGCCTCCCTATTTAAAATATGTCTTTTTGGGGGAAGATGAGACTTTGCCGGTCATCATCTCCGCAGAATTGACGGGGGCACAGGAGAAGGAAGCATTGGGTGTCCTCAGAAAAAGGAAGAAAGCAATGGGCTGGCAAATGTCAGATATTCAGGGTATCAATCCAGCTTTTTGCACACACAGGATTTTCATGGAGACAGGAGCAAAGTCAACTGTTTAGCCTCAGCGAAGGTTAAATCCAGCTATGAAGGATGTGGTTAGGAAAGAAATAATTAAGTGGCTTGATGCAGGTGTGGTCTATCCTATCTCGGACAGTGAATGGGTCAGCCCCATTCAGTGCGTTCCAAAGAAAGGAGGGATGACCGTGGTCACTAATGAAAAAAAATGAGCTGATTCCGACACGAACCATCACAGGCTGGCGGATTTGCATGGACTATAGGAAGCTTAATGAAGCCACAAGGAAAGATCATTATCCTATCCCGTTCATTGATCAGATATTAGACAGGTTGGATGGACAGGAATATTATTGTTTCCTTGATGGGTACTCTGGCTATAACCAAATAGCCATAGCACCGGAGATCAGGAGAAGACTACTTTCACCTGTCCTTATGGGACATATGCTTTTAGACGGATGCCATTTGGGTTATGCAATGCACCCGCCACATTCCAGAGATGCATGATAGCTATCTTCCACGACATGGTGGAGGATTTCATTGAGGTATTTATGGATGATTTTTCTGTTTTCGGTAATTCATTTGCTACTTGTTTGCAGAATCTTGACAAGGTGCTAGCTCGCTGCGAAGAATCCAACCTTGTACTCAACTGGGAGAAATGCCATATCTTAGTCAAGGAAGGTATCGTCCTTGGCCATAAAGTGTCTTGCAAGGGGTTGGAGGTCGATCGTGCTAAGATCGAAGTTATTGAGAAGTTACCACCACCTGTGTCGGTGAGGGGTGTTCGCAATTTTCTTGGGCATGCAGGGTTCTACAGACTGTTCATCAGAAACTTCTCAAAATTTTCTAGACCATTATGCAGATTGTTAGAAAAAGAGGTGAAGTTTGAGTTGGATGATGAGTGTGTTAAAGCATTCGAGGAGTTGAAGCAGAAATTGATAGAAGCACCTATCCTTATTTCTCCAGATTAGGAAAAACCATTTGAATTGATGTGTGATGCAAGCGATATGGCTGTGGGAGCTGTATTGGGGCAGAGGAGAAATAGAATCTTTCATTCTATTCATTATGCAAGCAAAACACTGAAAACTGCCCAAAGTAATTATACAGTCACAGAGAAGGAGATGCTAGCATTGGTGTTTGCATTTGATAAATTCAGGTCCTATTTGGTGGGTTCGAGAGTAGTGGTGTATACCGATCATGTAGCGATTCGGTATCTATTTAACAAGAAGGATGCAAAGCCCAGGCTGATCAGATGGATCCCGTTGTTGCAAAAGTTCGACCTCGAAATTAAGGACAGAAAGGGGAGCGAAAATCAGGTGGCTGATCACCTATCGCTATTGGAAAGTCGGTCGCATGTGAAGGAAGGTGATAACATCAATGAGGAGTTCCCGGATGAGCAACTCTTGGCAATAGGGGAAGCTGAAGTTCCCTGGTATGCAGACATAGTCAACTTGCTAGTGAGTGGAGTCTATCCACCAGAGGCTACGACGCAGCAGAGAAAAAAATTGAGGCATGATTGTCAGTATTTTATTTGGGATGAGCCATACTTGTTTAAACAGGGACCGGATCAGGTGATGAGAAGATGCATCTCGAAGAGCCAAATTGCATAGGTTTTGAGGAGTTGTCACTCTTCGTTGTATAGGGGGCACCACGGAGGCGAACGGACAGCGCACAAGGTTCTACAGTCAGATTTCGTTTGGCCTACACTCTTCAGAGACTCTATGGCATACGTCAAAATGTGTGATAGATGTTAGCGTACAGGAACAATAGGTAGAAGGCAAGAGATGCCACTGCAGAATATACTGGAAGTGGAGACCTTTGATGTATGGGGCATAGATTTCATGGGCCCGTTCCCACCGTCATTTGGTAATCGTTACATCTTGGTGGCCGTTGATTATGTATCAAAGTGGGTTGAAGCAATAGCTTTCCCCAAGAATGACAACAAGGTGGTAACAAAATTTGTGAAAAAACACATTCTCACCAGGTTCGAGACACCCCGGCCATTATCAGTGATGGAGGGGCTCATTTCGTAAATTCAAGCTTCAAAAAGCTACTAGCCAAGTATGGGGTGCGCCACAAGGTGGCAACAACATATCACCCCCAAACTAGTGGGCAAGTAGAGGTGTCGAATAGAGAAGTGAAGCAGATTCTCCAGAAAACAGTGAATGCACAACGTAGTGATTGGTCAAGCAAACTCGATGATGCGTTGTGGGCATACAGAACTGCTTACAAGACACCGATTCGAACTTCTCCATACTAATTGGTGTATGGTAAAGCGTTTCATCTGCCAGTGGAGCTAGAGCACCGAGCTTTCTGGGCTGTGAGGAAATTGAATATGGACTTAGAGCTAGCGGGCAAGAAGAGGCTAATGCAACTCAGCGAACTTGAAGAGTTTCGTTGGCATGCTTATGAGAGTGCCAAGTACTACAAAGAGAAAACAAAGAGGTGGCACGACAAGCATGTGGTGCATCGTATTTTTGAGCCGGGGCAGAAAGTGTTGCTCTTAAATTCAAGATTGAAGTTGTTTCTAGGGAAGCTGCGGTCCAAATGGTCAGGGCCATTTCAGGTAGTGAGAATGACCCCGCACAGGGTAGTAGATTTGTGGCAAGAAGATCGAAGTGCCACGTTCTTAGTCAATGGGAAGCGATGTAAGCATTACTGGGGTGAGGACGGTAGTCGAGAGAAGACATCCGTCACCCTAGAGGATGACTGAGCTTAAATGATGTCGAGCCGCAACAGTAAACCAGGCGCTGCACGGGAGGCAACCCGTGAAATTTTTGTAATATTTGAATAGATTTCATAGAAGAAAGGAAAAGAAAAAAAATGAGAAAAATAAAAATAAAAATAAAAAAGTTGTATTTTATGTGAAACCTATAAATTCTAACCAATTTCTTGTTGTGAGATGAATTTCAGGTTGAACGGAGGGTAAAAATACAAAGGAGCGCAAATGAAAAATCGAGGTGAGAAAAATAATAAAAAGTGGCAAAACAGTGAGCCTGCGCGATGGCTCCGTGTCACGGAGGAGGGCCTCCGCGTTACCCTCCGTGGCACATTGAAGGTGTTTTGAAATTTTTACAAATTCAAGAACCCCTGCGCGATGGCTCCGTGTCACGGAGGGTGTGCTCAGCGTTACCCTCCGTGACACGTTGAAGTGTTATTCGCGACGGGTCACACCTGGTCGCCGGGTGACCCGCGCGAAAAACCTTCTTTTTAACCCCGAAAACACCCAATTTTTCCCATTTTTCACTCCCCTCCGTGACAAACAACCCAAAATCCCCCCTCCCCCAACGTGACACGGACCTAGGATCAAATGTTCTTCAACTTTTCTTCAAGTTCACGAATTAAAGGTACGTTCTTGAACTTAACCTCAATTTTGGCCGAAATTGTCAATTTTTGAGCATGTGAGGTAACCAAAGCTTGCCCTAAGTGTAAATTGAGCATGAATTCATTTAAGTTATTGTTGATTGATGTTCGTAGTATCGTTATGATTGTGTGAACTCGATAAATACATGTTTGATTGAATTTGTGCAAAATTGGTAGCTAGGGTTGGAATTTGAATAGGAAGAAGCTAAATTTGGTTGAAAATTTGAAAATGATTGGGTTGTTCATGTTGGGTAAGGTGAATTATGTTGTGCTTGTTATGAATATGCTAAGTAAATGATGGAATTTTTTTTGGGAGAATGAAATTGTGAATTGCATAGAACTTGGTGAATTGCATAGGTTGTGTTAAGAGTTTTTCTGTGCTAAGTGCTATGGGATGAAATGGTATTGATGGTAATATGTTGATTACATGTACGAAGTCTGAGTAGTACGTAAAATATATTCCATCGAATCCTTTGAATGCACAAGGCATGTTGTTGTTTCTTGTTGTAAATTGGGAAGTGAGACTTGTCTTGCCGTAATGTTGTGGTTACGGCTAAGGACTAAGTGTGGGATGGCCTAGCTTAACCCAACCTTAGTCGAAGCTAATTTTAATTTGAATAACATTGGGACTATCTACGTGATTTGACAGGAACAATGGCAAGCAGGCAAGATAAAGGAAAAGGTGCGTCTACATCGGGCGCCGGAAGGAAAAGGATTAGATTGGGAATGGCAGTTCCAGCAACACCAGCGATTCCGCGTGGCCAACGCTGTCAATACGGAACCCGATGGGTGACAGAGAAAGGGAAGAAATGGTACACAAAGCATAAGGAAAGCAAATACTTCCCTGAGGAGCACATTGCTAGGGAGCCGTTGGCACAGGAGTTTCCCAGAATCGTACATAGGATTGACGCTGTCGGGCTGAACTTCATCTTTGAAGAGCCCAAGGAGTGAAATCTTCACCTGATTCGAGAGTTCTACACCAACTGCAACCCGACACTCCGAAGTCACACTGTCAAAATAAGGGGGCAGGTAGTCACTTTTGAGCCCCATCACCTTAATGCCATCTTGGGGGTGCGGGACACAGACGCCCATGTACTCCGGCAGTTGAACATCACTCCACCATATGCGGATATCAAACGCACTCTGTGTGGAGCCCATTCAACAGCACGGTGGAGCAGGCATAAGGAGAGGGTCTACCATTAGACGCTGCCCTATTCTCAAATGAACTGGGAAGCCAGAATTTGGCTTAAGATCGTGTGTTCCTGCCTGATCCCGGGGGTGCACATAACAGATGTCACCCGGGATCGTGTGTGCTTGGTATACGCCCTGATGAAAGGGCTAGAGATTAATGTTGAGGCGGTGATCATCTCCGCCATGAAGAGAGCCCGTTTGCATCAAGGGAACAGGTACGGGTTTTGTGGCTTGCTGACCACTTTCCTGAGGGGCCTAGATGTTGAGGAGGAGGCCCTTGACTACATCCCGCAGATGGAGAGGCGGGCCTTAGACGTCACCAAAACTAAGGCACCCGACACCACTCACGGGCCAGTTCTCACATTAGCCGAGCGACATGCTTGGGATGATCAGTATATGGCTTGCATGTTCGGGATGCAGATGCTACAGTTGCGCATAGGCGGGAGGCCAGCAACAGAAGATGAGCTGTGGCAGCTAGAGTTGGACTACCCCTTCGGTGAAAATGCCAGGGCTTTATGCCAAGTGGGGCCAGCTTTTGTTGAGCCCACTGATAATGATGTCCCCACAGATGAGGAGACGCACCGCGAGGACTCAGATATTGAGTCAAATGATGATAGCGGAGGTGATTCGGATATGGGGGATGAGGCAACCGCACCTGAAGAAGAAGTGGAATATTTCGATTGATCGGGGAGTTTCACCACCTACTCTTGTGCTACGCTGAATTTTGTGAACACTGGGGACAGTGTTCGATTTAAGTGTGGGGTGGGAGTAGTTAGGTGCTGGTTGTTTTGTTGTTGTTTATGTTTATGTTTTGTTGTTGTGCCTGTGCAAAAATTGTGACCCTGTGATTTTGATGTTTATGTTTTGTATTGTAATTTGGTGTTGTAATTAATGTGAAGTTGTTGTGTGTTGTATGGAGTTGTTGTTAGTTGGTTTTGTAAATATTTTTGTTTTATCAAAATTATCGATATTTTTAAAAAATTTCGTGAAATTTTTTTATTTTTGGGTTTCTCGGCGTTTGTTTTCAGTGCTTTTACCGAGAATAGTCCCATTGAACCGAAGTCGTAATTAGTGACCGTTCCCTATGATGGATGGATGACGACCGTCTTAAGGGAAATGTAGTCGATTGGAGTAGATTTCTTTTGCTCTTTTTAAATTTTTTTCTTTTGTTTGTTTGTATCCCAAACGTGTCATTGCTTTATGGTTCAGAATTCAGGTTGCGTGTTGTACATGATATTTAGAATGCAAAGGTGATTCGTATGAAAGCATGCAACTTTGTAAACATGTTGAGATACCTAGACCATAGAATTCGATGCGGTATGATTGAGGCTTAATGTTTGAATTCTTGTAATTGGTTGATTGAAGAGTTTGTGAATATGTCTTGAGTTGAGCATGTGCAATGAGTGTGTGGTGAGGTTTCGTTTCTTCCATGCTATTGTGAAGTGTCTAGAACTTGCCTGGTGTGTGTGTACGAAATGAAATGAAGGATGTGTATTGTAGGAAAGGATGTAGGCATTTCTTTGCTTTAACCAAAAGTTTTTTTTCATTATCGTACCTACCTTGAATGTACATCCTAGTTAGCCCATTGAGCCTTTAGCCTATTCATTTCTTTTGTCGAAAAGGTACAAACCGAGCTTAACCCCTTCTTTTCATTATCCGTGAATTTGATCCAAAACTCTTAAGCGCTCAAGAAAAGAAATTTTCCCACAGTGTCATGGAGTAGTAATTGTGAAAAGAAAGGAAAAGCGGAAGTGGTGAAAGTAAAGAAAAGGTCAAAGGTGCACTTGCCGAATTTAATAAAATGAAGATGTATAACTAATCTTTGTTATTAAGTCGAGTGTGCTTAAAGAAATGGGAACAAAAATAAAGGAAGGTTTCAAGAAAGGGGAGGATGAAAGAAGAAACAATGCCCATAATGTGGTGGGATGTATGGGAAAGCGCTTAAGGGTGCTAGTTGTTATTATTGGTTAACCCAGTATGTACTAGTTCCTTAGCTTACATTACAACCCGTCAAGTCCTATGTGATCTTACATCACTCGTCCTTATATTAGTGGAGTAATACACTAGAGGCAAGCTTATGGGTCATGACATGATGCATGTGAATTCTTTGAGAGAGAGAGCGAAATCGTGTTCATATGCCCCTGCATATAATGCTTTTGAGATCATATGATTGAAAAAGGGGAAATTCTCTTGGGTTGTGAGGGCACATGCTTGACGAGAGATTTAATTTCGTGTCGGATGTCTTGATCAGCTGATTTGCATGAGTTTGCCGAGATCGAGAGTCGACTCGTGAGTCTAGGAGGTCTTAATGTGTTGAATGTCGCTGTATTGATGAGACTATGCATGTTTTCTGGATGATTTGCTATGTAATTAATCGGTATAACCATAGCTTGAATTTTTGGGCCAAAGTAGCTATGATTGGGTGTCAATTGCATGAGATGTGAGATTATTGTTCGAGGACAAACAAAGTTTTAAGTGTGGGGTAAGTGATCTTGGGCAAAATTATATGCCCAAGTGATACTCAAATGCTTCATTTCGCCGTGTTTATACATTGATAATTGTACCTTCTCATGTGATTTGTAGTAAAATGTGAATTTATACTAACCAACATGATTAGTGTTGTTTTGCAGGAAAAATATAATTTTAGAAAGCTAAGATGCATGTTGGGAGAAATAGGGAAGAGACTCGGAAACGAGCAGTGAAAAAGGCTCAGGTTATGCAGCAAACTAACGGGCTCCGCGATGGAGCCGTGTCACGCTGCCATCGCGGATGCATTCTTCCCCGGATGATAAAAATATGCCAAGTTACAGTGAAGGTCCGCGTTGGGGCCGTGGCACGTTGGCCAAGCCCCGCGTTGCACGCCGTGGCACGTTGGGCATAAATACCTGGAGGACCGGATTCCAGTGAGGGTCCGCATTTGTGGCGTGTCACGGAGGCAGTGCTCCGCGATGCACTCCGTGACACGTTGCTTGTTATTCCGGGAAAAATTTCCACTAGTATAAATAGCACACTTAGGTTTATTTTTAATGATTCTGACTTGGTTGAGCAAGAACATGGGTTACAGACAGTTGAGGGGACGAAATTCTTAGGGTTTTTCTCTATCTCTTTCTTCCTTATTTCAATTATTTGTATGATTTACACTCATTTAACGATGTTTAATCCACAAATGAGTGGCTAAATTCACTTCTTGCTGAGGTTAAGAACATTTGTAGTGGAATGTGATTATTGATCATCTTGATTTTTCATCTTTTCTTTCATGGTTGTTCTATTAATTCTTGTTCTTACTGCATTAATGTTTGGCCAATATTAATGTATATCTAAAAAATCCGGTTTGCGCTTGAAAGAGAAAGAAATTAGAAAGTTGTGAATTAATAGGATATGATCTCTTCTTGGTTTGGGAAAATTAAGAATTGATTTACCTTCAGAATAGAAATATATCTGAAAGTCGTATTAGTTAATTAAGGAATCAGTTTCATATGGCTAGAACATGAATTTCTTCTTATCACAGAAATGTAGGTGGAAGGTTCATGATTCTTAAGTTGGGTTAAATACGAGAGTTTTAATCCATAAGCAATAATTCTTGACTAGCAACCGGAGGAAATATTAACCAATTTGTATCAATAAATTGCTACCCTGCATGTTCGTTTTAGCCTCAGCATGCTCATTACTATAGTTCAGACTCAATTTGTACATTCGTTTTAGATTAGCATAAATTAGGAAACAAACTCCCAAAATCTTCTTGAAACTGTTGTCTGCATTATTAGAGTTAGAGTTTATTAATGCTTGATTCGATTATTACCTTGGTCCAGTCCCTGTGGGATCGATACTTGGCTACTCTAGCCATTTTACTACTTGTTCGACCACGTGCACTTGCGTGTAGGTATTCCAAACAGTCGAACAAATGTAATGCCATATGGAATGTGTTATTCGAGAGAGTTTGATCCAAAAGATGTTGGTTACACTGGAGCCATTGTTCAACCCCCATTACCAGCTAGTGCTAAGTTTGATATTACAAGCATAATTATGCAATTGCTGAGCATGAAGGGATTTTTCAATGGTTCATCTGGTGAAGATCCAAATCAACACCTAATTAATTCCACTAGAATCTACAATGCATACAAACTGCCAGGGGTGATATAAGAGGCTATTAGACTAGGGTTTTTTTAATTCTCACTAACAGGGGAAGCTACATTGTGGTTGAATGAGCTTCTAGATGAGTCTATCATCACTTGGGCAGAATTTACTACAGCTTTCTTAGAGAGGTTTTTCCCACCCTCAAGGATGATTCAGTTGAGGGATGAGATCAACAATTTTAGACAGTTACTAGAGAAAGCCTTACATGAGGTGTGACTGAGATTCAAAAAGCAGAAGCATTGTTCTAACAACAAGCTTCCTAGGAAGAGTTCTTTTGGAAGCATTTCAAGTTATTAAGCGCACCACCAATAAAACTGTAGCTGATGGGATAGCAGATAGGTCTATGATGGCTCATACATTTGTAAAGGCTAGTGAGATACTGGATAAAAATGATGAAAACTAATAGGGCATAGCACCCTTGAGAATTTGAGGTTGCTGTTATAAATTACTCTAGGGGAATGACAGTAGAGCAGTGGAAGAAAAAAAAAGAACAGGATCAGGATATGGCCTATCTCAAAACCCAACTAGACTTGATCACAAAGCACCTAACAACAATGACTACATAAAAGGTACAAGTGGTGAATGCTCAAGAAAAATTGCCTAGGTATGACGATTATTACCCTGATATGGAAAATGAGGCTAATTTTGTGAACAATCAAGGAGATTTCCAGGTCAACACCCAAGGGTCTAACCAAGACTCTTAGCATCAAGGCCAAGGACAAGGTCGAAGATATTATGACAATAACAACTATGACATGTATTGGTTCAGATATAGAGACCAAGGGAATTAGTGAAATTGTGATGGCCCAAAAAATGATAACAATAGAGCGTACGTGCCGCCAAGGGATAGAGAGCCAGTTGCGAATGACTCCAATAATACGAAAATAGAGGATATGATGAGCAGAATGCTAAAAAAGTTTGGTTCTACTGAAGTAGGAATTAAAGAGATGCGTAGAGAATTATTGAGTTTGAGTCAACTAGTGGATTCATATTCGACATCTATTAACAAGTTGGTGCATCAGATAGGACAAGACTTTGCAGTACTTAATCATAGACAGAAAGGGACCTTTCCAGGTGATACTATCCCAAACTCTTGGACTGAGGGCCATTGCATGGCCATCACTACTAGAAGTGGGATTATGCTAGATGAGGAGCCCACCATAGATAGGGGTGCTGTAGCATAGAGTGAATATGTAGATCTCAAGAGACTAGTCCCTCAACAGATTAAGAAGAAGGCCAAAGAAAGTAAGTTGCAAAAATTCATGGCCATTCTGAAGCAACTATTGTGAATATCCCATTGATTGAGGTGCTTGAGAAAATTCTTGGCTATCCAAAATAAATGTAAGAGTTAGTGTCAAGGATAAGGGCGGTAAGCTTTGAACTTATAGAGCACCATTGTAGGGTCATAGTCGCATACTCCTTAGCAATGAAAAAGGAACATCCGAGGCTTTTACTATTCAATGCACTGTGGAGTCCTTTAATTTTAAAAAGGCTATGTGTGACTTAGGCGCGAGCATAAATTTGATGCCACTTGCAATATTTAAGAAGATGGGCTTGGGAGCACCCAAACGGATATTGATGCGGCTACTCATGGTCGAAGGCACAATAAAGACACCTGTGGGCATATTAACTGATTTCTTTGTGATGGTGGACAACTTCATCTTTACATCAGACTTTTTTTGGATTGTGAAGTCGCTTTTGACATCCCCATCATACTAAAACGTCCACTCTTAGCTACTAAAAGGGAATTACTTGATGTGGAATAGGGTAAGCTTATGTTTCCGCTAAATGGTAAGGAGGTCATTTTCAAGGTTTGACAATATTCAAAAAAGCCAAATGACTTGAGGGTCGTATATATGATCAATACGGCAGCTGAAGAGTGTCACCTGAGTAAATTGGTTGTCTTGATAAAGTTTGAGTAATCAAGATACTTGCGTTGTTCCGGGATGTTAAATCAGGGATTGCTTGGGAGGAAACCTAAGGTAATTTAATTTTGTTTTCAATTCTTTTAGAGTTGATTTATTTGTTCAAGTATGCAGGAAATAAGTCATAAACATCAGAGAAAAAATGGAGCATAATGGATTAAAACCAGGTCGAGAAGAGCAGTTGATGCATTGGGCACCGCGACGCAGAGACCACACTTCGCAGGGAGGTCCCAACACGCGATGTGCAACAAGACCCACATAGGAGGTCCATAAGGCGGACTATGGTACCAAGCATAAAAGTTCGTAAAGGTCTGGGTTGACCCAACACATGGGGTGATTTAATTTATAAAACCTAAAATTTCTCCTCACGTTTCAGCAAGGATCGTGCTGCACACCCCCATTCTCTCTCAAAATTATCTCCAAAACTTCATCACCTTCCCAAAATCCTTTAAATTTCTTCACCCACAAAACAAATGTTCCCTTTTTCTTCAATTTCACTAAAAGTGGATCCTAAATATAGCAAGAGAAAGGGAGTGGCTTCTTCAAGCTAAGGAACAAAGAGGACAAGAATGGGTCAAGAGGCACCAATGGAGGATGCTATCATGCCACAACAACCACAACAACGATTTGGACTCCGTAGGATCATGGAGCGAGAAGGTAAAGCGTGGTTTAAAGAGCATACAAATCTAAATATTCTCATGAGTTGTGCATTGATAGAATAGTCTAGCTCCGAGTTCCCTCATATTATTGAAAGGATACATACTCTTGGGATAGATTTTGTGTTCAATGACACTGGAGAATTTAATTTAAATTTGGTTAAGGAGTTCTTGGAAAATTGGAAGACATAGGAGAGGAGTAACCAAGTAAAATAAGAGGGAAAATTGTGAATTTCACTCCCACTGCTTTGAATAGATTGCTTAGTGCTCCAAATTGACCCAAAGATGATGAAAGATCTACTCTTGAGGCCTTCATATAGTGAAATCTAACATACTCTTAGTGGAACTAGATTGGTGGCAAGGTGGACCCGACACCAGTAGTTATGGTATCATATGACTTTTCCTTACGCACAAATGAGCAGAGAGGCGAGAATGTGGTTAAAACTTATTTTTAGCTGCTTGGGGCCAGGAAAGAATGTGACACATATGACTAGGGAGGGAATGTGTTTGGTATTTTCTTTGATGTCCAGGAGGCCGATGAATATTGGGGTGATTATCAGGGATGTCTTGAGGCGAGCTAGGGTGAAGAAGGGGCAGAGGTTTAGTTTTTGGGGTATCCTAAGACGATTTCTAAGAGTGTAGTAGGTTGAGGAGGAGGAGGTGATTATAGGTTGAGGTATGACCCAAAAGGGTTGGAGGTGATAAGGACATAAGAGGCCGAAGGTCTTCACGGTACTGTGTTATCTATTACTGAGCATAATGCATGCAAAATAATATTCTGAGTCACTTGTATGTCATGCAAATGCTTCAGATGAGGATGAGCGGGGTGACAGAGGAGCCGCTGCAGCAGTTGAACATCGACTATTCATTGAGCGAGCATTTTACAACTCTTTATAGAGTTAGGCCAGGTTTTTGGGAGCCCTTTGATGATGATGATCCTACTTACGATGATCAGGCTCGAGTAGACTCATATTTGGAGTCTGATGCTAATGAGGGAGAGTGAGATTGGGGAAGTTGCTTATGCCCCCACAGACGATGAGGACTAGGCCTAGGGAGTTCTTTTTTTTACCCTTTATACTTGTGCTTTTTTTTAACAATGAGGACAGTGCCACTGATATAAGTGTGGGGTGGGAGAAGTGAATTTTCATGTTTCCATGTATGACTTAATTGCTAAATTAATTCATGTCAGTCCTAGATTTTATTGAGATATATGACATGATGTGATTCTTGCTAGCTAGTAGTATTTTTGTTTTGTTTATGTTTTATATTTGTTTGGGTTCCCCTTATTTTGGTTTTTGGTACTTTTCCGGTGGATATTCCCTTAGAACCAACTAGAGGTCTAGATTTCTTTTTAAAGGCATAGTAATGACTCTTTCCGATGATGGATGGATGAAGATCATCTTAAGGAAAATTAGTCATTGGTAGGAGAACAAGAACTTGTAAACTTATGAATGCTAGGAGCTTCACTCAGGATATCATTGAGACATTGTGTGATTCACTCAAAAATGCATGAAAAGGTAGAAATACTTAGACTCTTGGAACTTGACTCCTATGATTGAAAAATTGGACTTAATAATATGAAACATCCAATATGAATATATACGTTTATGTAATCTTGATTGCCATTATCAAACCATTTGTGCCATTGTGTGAGTGAGATATTTTTGCATATACTCCATGCTTGCAATTGGATTTCTAAAACTTGTCTTGTGTGTGTGCTAAGCGAAATGAGAATGTTAAATCTAGGAAGTGATATAGACATTTCTTTGGTAGCCTATTTGTCTCCCGGTTTTACCTACCTTGATGTGATTGTCGAAGTTAGCCATTTTGAGTTTTAGCTTATTCTTGTAATAGCCATATTACAAGCTTAATCCCTTTTATTCTATTGAACTTTATTTGATCGTAATAACTCTTAAGGCACTTTTAATTGAAAATTCTACATGAAAGGAGCACAAGTGAAGAGAAAAAAAGGGGAAAAGCTAGAGTTTGGAAATTAGAAGAAAAGAAAAGGATGAAAAATGCAAAACAAGAACGATGATGTTAGTGGAAAAAGAAAAAGAGAAAAAGTATTAAAAATGAAGGAATGAACAAGAATAAGAAGAATGAAAAGTAAGAAAAATTCAATGAGCTTAGTATTAAGAATTCCCTACTAACAACCTAAAGTTGCAAAATATCAATAAAAGGGAGGTAAAAGGAGAAAAATAGGGAGATTGAAGAATGTGCTGAAAAATGAAAGAGTTGTGAAGTATCAAAGTGCATAGGGAGATTAGTCACTATCTTGGACAAATAGTTCCTACTTGTACCTTAGCCTACATTACAACCATCTTAAGTCCTAATTGATCTTAGATTAGATGTTGTATATTAGTGGAGTATTTACACTAAGAATAAGCCTATGGGTCATCTTTTGCAAGCATGTTAAGTTCTTTGGGAGAGTGAGCTAAATTGTTTATCTATGCCCAAGTTAAAATTGGTATATATCATGTGAGTGGGCATCTCTCCAAACAGTGAGGGGAGCATAATTGTGAGATTTTGGTGTATCTTTGATTGTTGAATTACATATGTTCACGTTGGCCCAAATATGTCTTGTTGAGTTAGTTCCAGAAGCTAAGTGCTTTCGACATGCGACCTTTGAATGTTGATCTTATATGCATATTGAGTGGATTGTTGGAGCTTGCTTGAATTGTCTAGTGAACTTGAGTGTAAGTAGACCTATTCTTAAGGTAAATCTTGTGTGAAACATTAGTGCGGAAGTAGCAAATTTTTCAAGGATGAATAATAGTTCAAGTGTGGGATGGTGATGTTGCGCGATTTATACACTTATTTTTCATATTTTCCCATACTTATCTATGTATTGAGAAATAATAATGTGTGATTGTCTTGATTTTGTATGATATTTATGAAAAAGAGCTAACACACATGATTAGATGTTTGCCGGGTTAAAAGTGACGGGTTTTGACTCATTTGGGGCTTAAAAGGGAAATTGTTGCTAAATCAAACTTGAAAAGAATAAGTGTCAGAACAAAATAGAGGTTGGCATTGTGTAGCATAGTCAGCACATAGACTTACATGACACATAGGCACATCAATTCATTATACTGCATGATGCGGAGCCACATCAGTGCACTAAGCAGCGCGACATGAACCGAGATTGCTGCATTGGGTAGGGTCATGCGACGTAGACCCCCAATTTTTGACTCAAAGCCTGCAAATTCAAATCCCAATCCAAGTAGGAAGAGATGCATACTTATTTTACTTCTATAAATACCCCCTCTTAAGGACATTTTTGGTGTTCAAGTCCTAGCAATAATTCCATTACTAGTTTGAACATTATTCCAAGTTGTGGAACGAATTATTTGTATCATTGTTTAGATGAAAACATTATGTTCATGTGATTCTATTTAACTTTCAAGATTTGTCAAATAATTTCATATTATTGTAAGTGTTCATCATGACTTCTTATTAATATTATGTCATTGTTTCTTCAAGCATGAGCGGCTAATTTTTTTAGCTAGGGTTGTGGGAACCATGATGGATTAACAAAAGTAGGCAAAATAAAATAGTGATTCATGAGTGGTGAATTGAGTGGATTATTATTTTCTTCGTTTTAATTAGTTTTAGCGGTTGCAAATATTGAAACATATATGTATCATCTACTTGCTTGACCAAAGAGGTTGAAGTTAGAAAAAGAGAATAACAATAGAAATTTGAGGCTACCAACCTTCATTTAATTGACTTGAGCTCTAACCGAGGATAGTTAATCAAATATATATGACGAGGAAAAAATATGAACACCTAAAGATCGGGAGGATTTAGAGTGAAATTCATCTATGTAGGTCGAGAGACGTTAGATAAACTTAATCGTTAGTCTTGCACAAAATTCACCTGGATAGATGTCACGACCCGAGAGTACACCCGAATCGTAAACACGGGACAAGGAGCCCCGAGGGATCCCAAGTCAACCCATGGCATGAGCATATAACTAAACCATTTACATAAGGCGGAAGAATTAGCTTAATGATTATGAACTGAAAGAAAACCATGACATGAAATATAAGAAACAACAATACATGATCCAAGCATAAACAACTGAATACTACAAATAAGTCTGAAAGCCTCTAGTCATAATAGAGGGTTGAAGGGACAAGACCCCAACTAACCCCATAATTCTGAAACAAAAGATAGCCAAGATCTGAACATGAAGCACTCGAATCATGAGGACTCACCAATGGGAACTGAGAGTAGAACTGAGAGCAAGCTAGGAGCGATGCTGCACCTGATTCGAGTCCTGTATCATGAAATGATACAACATAGAAAATATGTGGGTTAGTACTTGGAATGTACCAAGTATGCAAGGTGTGTAAAACAATGCTTAAAAACGTAAGAGTTGTAGGAGTGGGACATCATGATCATAAAGACTAAAATCATAATTATATCATAAGGCTCAAGGTTTCCCAAAGGCATTCGTAAACCTATCATAGTCACAACATGAGAGAAAAACATTTCATAAAACATGACTTGAGCCAAAAGAACATAATCATAACATGCATTAAAACGATGAGGAACAATAGGAGATTTCTATAACAGACATACCCCATATGAGCACACATGGAGCCCGACATGTAAGCCTAGTCTGGAGGCCGTTCATACCTTGCCAAGGGTAGAACCATGAAAGGTGTGATATCACTCATGAAGGCCCCATAGGGCATAGGGTACGATCACTGAGGAGGTCCCAAATATAACCTACGGTAGCATGTAGTTCTGAGATTTGGGACGTAACTTGGGCCCCGAACCTACTCGGTGTTAAGTACTACTCCCAAAACATGCAACGTGCTCATAGAAATTCATACATGACATGCATGGCTAGTTAAATCGTGATAATCATAACATGCTTGAGAATTCGTAATCTAGCCATAAAATCGGGCCCGTGGATCAGCCAAAATCATAGTTCATGAACCATAAGCAACATGTGGGCATTGCCCATATTTTCCACATCCTTGAAATGCTTATATTTTATAGAAAACGTGATCATAATAACATGAGAGATTGAAGACATGCTTAAAATTCATAAATTAATAACATACTTGAGGAATCACCATAACCATGAACTTTACTAAAAACCCTCATGATTTAGGCACCTATGCTTTTAGGGATTACATCATCAATCATTGAATAAAACAAGTGAAAACAGCCTAATAATTCAAAACCCATGATTAATACATACAACAAGCTCATATCAATTTTTGAGGAATCATGCATTTGGGTTAAGACCCATAAAGATTTAGTAACTTTAAACATAGCATTTGGGAAGGATTGGGAATGAGTAGGGACTAAACCACCCATTCAAAACCCCACATGCCTGGAATTACTTGATTCTTAACTCCCCTGAAAAGCCCAAGATGAAGATTCGGAGAATTTGAAGAAGAACCCTAGGATCACTGCCTACTCCCTTCTCTAACTCTTGCAAGCATCAAATGAGACTTAACATGAATTATTTCCCCTTAAAAGACCCTGTCCCGCCTCAAAACGACATAGTTTGGGCCTTAGGAGTGTAGGAAATTACGAGAAGGCCCTTACTAATTTGTAAGAAATAACTGTCAGGTGACCCTCAGGACGGGTAACGACTCGTCGTGTCGCCATCAAGTACATTGGATATCAGGTCTGTTGGGCTCGTGACAAGTGACTCAACGACTCGTCACAAGTGACCACGAGTTGTGGTCACCTTCCATCAAGTACAGCGCCTCATCCTTAATTAAATTTTCCACAGGCTTGCTCATGACCCACCTCACGAGTCGTTGGGAATGGCTATGACTCGTAGGGTCCCATCCATTCGATACACTGGTCAAACCTCCCAGGTAACCCTTAACCTCACCCCACGGGAGACCTGACGACTCGTGGTAGCTGACCACGGGTCATTACCACGCCCATGGGAACCTCAGCTCCTCAACCCATTCCAGCCTCCCCACGAGCCACCTGACGACTCGTGGGGTCTCCTCATGAGTCATCTAGTGACTCGTCCTGCACTGCTGCAACATTTTTCCAAATTTTCCGCGTTTGACTCTCGGGTCTGATCTTTGCGTTCCCAGGGTATAACAATACCTCCCCCTTGGGAACATTCATCCTCGAATGTTAGAAACATGTAGAAAACTCAGGAACAAACAATCATCATATGCAAATACTGATCATTTAAGCCGAAAACTGACAGAATGACTACCCCCGAAAAGAACTACATAGATGGACTGAATTCAGACATCACATACATATATCATATCATAAAACAAACTTGCATGCATGAACGGAACATGAAAACTGATTAGAGGTTTAGGGCAAAAACTGATACCTCAAACTGAAACTGAGCCGGTAGGGAATAAATGAGGGTATTTAGCCATCATATCCGCTTCAGCTTCCCACCTAGCTCCCTCAACATGCTAATTTCTCCATAACACCTTTATTGAATCTACTTCCTTGTTCCTCAACCTACGAACCTGACGATCTAAGATTGCAACGGGAATTTCCTGATAACTGAGGCTATCCTTCACACCAACACTTTCAACCAAAACCACTAGCGCTGGATCTCCCAAGCACTTTTTCAACAGAGATACATGAAAATGGGATGAACTAAAGCTAACTCTAAAGGTGGCTCTAACTCATAAGCTACTTTACCCACTTATCTCATAATCCGGTATGGGCCAATATAGTTGGGCCTGAGTTTCCCTTTCTTTTTGAATCTCATTACTCCCTACATGAGAGATACCTTCAAAAACACCCAATCATCAATATTGAACTCAAGCTCTCTTCTCCTCACATCCGCATAATACTTTTGGCGACTTTGAGCCATTTTTAGACTTTCTCTTATCAACTAAACTTTCTCTATAGCCTCATGGACTGAATCTAGACCCACTAACAAAGCCTCACTGACTTCAAACCACCCAATGGGAGATCTACATCTTTGCCCGTAAAGAGCCTCGAACGGTGCCATTTGGATGCTAGAGTGATAGCTATTGTTGTAGGAAAACTCAATAAGAGGCAAATGCTCATCCCAACTACCCTTGAAATCAATGACACAAGCTTCAATATGTCCTTGAGAGTATGGATAGTCTGCTCTTCCTGACCATCTGTTTGCAGATGAAATGTCGTGCTAAGCTTGACCTGGGTACCAAGTCCCTTTTGAAAAGCTCAAAAATTGAGAGGTGAACTCAGTACCTCTATCCGATATGATGGACAAAGGCACTCCATGCATCCTAACGAGCTTTCGAATGTATAATTTGGCATAATCTTTCACTGAATCGATGGTTTTTACTGGTAGAAAATGAGTAGCCTCAGTTAACCTGTCCACTACAACCCAAATGGAGTCATACTGCCTACGAGTGCGGGGTAAACCTGTTATGAAGTCCATGTTGATTTCTTCCCACTTCCAAGTAGGAATGTTGATATCCTGAAGTACATCTCCCGATCATTGATGCTCAACTTTCACTTGTTGGCAATTCAGACACTTGGCTACAAATTCTGCCATATCCTTTTTCATACAATCCACTAGTAGATTTCCCACAAGGCATGATACATCTTGGTGGCACCTGGATGGATAGAATATCTGGATCCGTGAGCCTCATGCAACATCCGGCTCCTCAAATCACCCACGTTCGGAACACATAAGCGACCCTCGTATCGAAGCACACCATCTCTCCCTTTGGAGAAGACTTCTACCTTCTGATTTTGAACAACTTCTTTCAACTTTACCAATGTTGGATCTTCATCTTGTTTGGCCTTCACCTCCATTACCAAGGACGACTCTAATCCGTTCTAAACAACTACACCACCATCGGTCGAGCCAACTAATCTAACTCCCAACCATGCAAGTCGATGTACCTCCTTCACCAGCTCCTTCTTGTCGTCACTCACATGCGACATTCTCTCCATAGAGACTCCACTAAGGGAATCCTCTACCACGTTGGCCTTACCCAGGTTGTAAAGGACGCTCATTTCATAGTCCTTAAGTAGCTCCAACCACCTCCACTGCCAAAGATTGAGATCCTTCTGCGTGAACACATATTGTAAGCTCTTTTAGTCAGTGTTTATATCTACTTGAACCCCATACAAGTAGTGTCGCCATATCTTCAAATCAAACACCACCGCAGCTAGCTCAAGATCATGGGTCGGGTAATTCTTCTCGTGAATGTTCAGCTGTCTAGAAGCATATGCTATGAATTTCCCGTGCTGCATCAATACACATCCCAGTACGACTCTCGAAGCATCACAATATAAAACAAATCCATCGGTGCCCTTTGGTAAATTTAACACTGGTGCTGAAGTGAGTCGGGCCTTCCAATTCTTGGAAGCTCTTCTCACAAGCCTTCGACGATTGGAACTTTACCTTTTTCTGAGTCAATCTAGTCAATGAGGCTTCAATGGATGAGAAACCTTCTAGAAACCTCTAATAATAACACACTAATCCCAAAAAGCTCCTGATCTTCGAAGGGTTTACAGGTCCGGGCCAGTTCTTTACTGCCTTTATTTTTCGAGAATCCACCCTTATACCTTCACTTGACACTACATGTCCCAAGAATGCAATTAAGTTCATCCAGAACTCACATTTGCTAAACTTGGCGTAGAGCTGGCTATCCTTGAGGGTCTGGAGTAGCACCCTCAGGTGTGTAGCATGCTCCTTCTCGCTCCTGGAGTATATTAATATCTCGTCGATGAACACTATCACTAACATGTCCAAATATGCCTTGAATACCTTGTTCATTAGATCGATAAAAGCTAAAGGGGCATTGGTTAGTCCAAAGGACATAACAATGAATTCATAATGGCCATACCAAGTCTTGAAAGTAGTCTTTGGGATGTCGCTCTCCCGAACCCTAAGCGGTGATACCCTGACCTGAGATTTATCTTGGAGAAATATTTGGCACCCTAAAGCAGATCAAATAGATCATCAATCCTGGGTAAAGGGTATCTATTCTTGACGGTGACCTTGTTCAACTACCTATAGTCAATACACATCCGAAGAGAACCATCTTTCTTCCAGACGAACAATAGTGGGGCACCCCATGGAGACTTACTCGGTCTAGTGAAACCTATATCCAGCAAATCCTTCAACTGCTTCTTTAACTCTTTTAGCTCGACTAGAGCCATTCTGTTGGGAGGAATCAATATGGGTTGTGTGTCGGGTAAAAGATCAATCTCAAAATCAATCTCCCTTTGGGGAGAAACGCCTAGAAATATCTTGGGATACTCACATACCACGGGGACTGACTGAATGGTCGGGGTCTCGGATGTAGAATCCTTAACCATAACCAAATGGTAAATACAACCCTTAGCAATTATTTTTCAGGCCTTGAGATAAAAGATAAAGTGGCCTACAGGTACCGTTGAACTACCCCTCCATTCTAAAACTGGTTCACCTAGAAACTGAAACTCCACTGCTCGAGTTCTATAGTTAATAGAAGCATAACATGCAAACAACCAATCCATGCCCAAAATGATGTCAAAATCAGTCATAGCCAATCTACTAAGCCTGCAGAGGTAACCTTATGCAATACTGTAATGGGGCAACATCTGCATACCCGCCTCACTATGACTGAATCACCAACTAGAGTAGATATAAAAAACAGTTCTGACAAAATTTCAGGACTGACCCCAAAGTTACTAGCATTGTGAGGTGTCACAAAAGATAATGTAGCTCCCAGATCTAACAAAGCATAAGCATCATTATGAAAGACTCGCAACATACCCGTAACCACATCGGGAGAAGTCTCTTGCTCCTATCAAGAGCCAAGTCCATAAAACCGATTCTGGCATTGGCCGCCAGCTGGACCAGTCGAAGCACCCTGTTGAGTAGGACGTGCCACTAGGGCTGCTGAACTAGCTGCTGGAGTGTGGGTTCCACCACCTCCTGACCTGGCTGTGGGGAAATTCCTGAGCCGATGTCCGAGTTCGCCTCACCCGAAACAAGCATCTGAGCCCACCAAAAACCTCCTTGGGTGGTTCTTTCCACAACTAGCACAATATGGGAATGTGCGCTTTGTGTGCATGCTACTCTGACCCCTTGAACCTGAGGCCCAGCTCCTCTGATCGTCTCGATGCCTAGATGGGGTACTGGCTGAAGATGGTGCTGGTGTAATAGACCTGTGCTGGGACTGCTAGTGAGGCCCACCTCCTAGCCTCGGCTGGGAGAACCTGTAGCTCTCATTTCTGGCCCTCTTGGCCTCTCTCTGCCTCATATGAGCTACCTCTATATGTTGGGCATAAACGACTATCCGTGGGTAGTCCATATCCTAATGAAGCATGGTTGTTCTGTAGTCCTTGTCGAGATACTCAGCTACTCCCTGCACGAATCTGCTCACCCGCGCCCTCTTGTCCATCACTAACTCCGGGGAATACTTTGATAGGCGAGTGAACTCAAGTGAATATTCTAACACTGTCATCTTTCCTTATTTGAGATTAACAAACTCAGCTGCTTTCAATTCCCTCATCTCCCAAGGGAAGAACCTGTCGAGAAAGGTCATGTGGAACTCATCCCAACTGATAGGACCCGCTCCCGCTGTCTTGTTATCCTTCTATTGCTTGTACCAAATATAAGCGACCTCCTTTAGCTGATAAGCGGCCAAATCAACACACTTCTCATTTGTCACCCCCATAACCTGAGTGACCTTCAAGATCCCTTCAATGAACTCGTGTGGATCCTCATCCACCTTTGATCTCGTGAACTCAGGAGGATTTATTCTCAAAAAGTCTCTAATCTGAGCCGCCACTAGATTGCCATTCTATGGTACATGCGCAACAGCCCGTTGGTTGACCTGAGTGGTTAAAGCTTAAGCCAACATCTAAATAGCCACTAGAAACTCAGCTTGGTTAGCTGGCTATGGTTCTTGGGGCTCCTGGATAGGTGGGGCTTGCTGACGCGTATGATCATTGCCACCTTCGTGGCCTTTATCATTTCGGTTACTCTTTCCGTTTATTCTTCTGGGAGCCATAATTTTCTGCAATCGCGAATAGCACGAATTAGAAGGATGGAGAGACTTTTGATCACTCAACATGGATTATGAAAGAAGGGAAAATTTCCTAAAATGTTTAGTAGCCTCTTCGTCATAAGTGTGGCGCGCTTCAGACCCATGGAAAAGACTCTACCTAATGCAGCTTTCAAACTCCCTAGGACACATCTAAACCTATTTCTCTAATACCATGTTTGTCATGACTCGAGAGTACGCCCTGAATCTCAAAACTACGTGCCACCATATGTTATGTTTGGGACCTCCTAAGTGACCGTCTCCTATGCCCTTGCGGGGCCTTCATGAATGATATCACGCTTTCATGGTTCTACCCATGGCAAGGTATGAACGGCCTCCCGACTAGGCTTATAGGTCGGGCTCCATGTGTGCTCATATGGGGTATGTCGGTGATAGAAATCTCCCACTGTTCCTCATCGTTTTAATGCATGTTATGATTATGTTCTTTTGGCTCAAGTCATGTCTTTTGAAATATTTTTCTCTCATGTTATGACTATGACAGGTTTAGGAATGCTTTTGGGAGACCTTGAGCCTTATGATATAATTATGATTTTAGTCTTTATGATCATGATGTCCCACTCCTATAATTCTTATATTTTTAAGCATTGATTTACACACCTTGCATACTCAGTACATTCCAAGTACTGACCCGCATATTTTCTATTCTATATCATTTCATGATACAGGATTCGGATCTCAGGTTTAGTATCACTCCTAGCTTGCTCTCAGTTTTGCTCTCAGTTCTAATTGGTGACTCCTCATTATTCGAGGGCTTTATGTTTAGATCTTGGCTATCTTTTGTTTTATAATGTTGGGGTTAGTTGGGGTCTTGTCCCTTCAACCCGTTTATTATGGCTAGAGGCTTTCAGACCTATTTGTAGTATTCAACTGTTTATGCTTGGATCATATAGTGTTGTTTTTTATATTTCATGTCACAGATTTCTTTTAGTTCTTGATCATTAAGCTAATTCTTCCGCCTTATGTGAATGGTTTAGTTATATGCTCACGCCACGGGTTGACTTGGGGTCCCTCGGGGCTCCTTGTCCCGTATTTACGATTCGGGTGTACTCTCGGGTTGTGATAATAGATCACTAATAAAATAAGCCTTCTATGTTATGAATTCATGGGGAACAAAGTCCTAGTTTCTTCTTATAAATTTGATAATGACAAACTGTCTACTTAAAAATACTTTATTCTTTCATTGCAACCCCCTCTGAAATATTGACTACTAGTTGATTTACTCACTGTTAACATATTATTTTTTGACCTATTCCCTATGGGATCAACCGCAACCTAGTTGGGTTACTATACTTGTCAGCAATTGTGTTATACTTCACTACAAGGTGTAATTTGGGTGTGATCAGTGATACCTTCGATTTTGTCTTAGTGTTCACCACCCTATCACTCTCCTTCCCAGTACCAACTCTGGTACTACCAACAACTCCCTTGACTTTCTCCTTCTACTCCTTCATTTTGTTATACATGTCACTCACTTACAATGGAGACAAGGGTTAGAGAACATATTTATGCCCTCATATGCAAAGAAATACCAATTGGTTCTACCATCATGATTAGTAGCTCTATCATTTTGCCAAGGTCTCCCAAGTAGAATATGGCAAGCTTGCATAGGCACCACATCACAAAGAATTTTATCTTAGCAAGTACTAATCTTGAAATTAATCACAACTTGGCAATGCACCCTCAACTCCCCACACTCACTAAACCATTGAAGTTTGTAAGGAGTAGAGTGTTTAGTTGTGGGAAGGTGAAGAAAGTCCACCAAAGAAGAACTTCAACATTAGCACAACTACCACCATTGACAATCAAGATTCAGTTTAATGAGGCATTTAAAATGGAATAGATTTTCCTATTGCTAGGCCATAGCCTTACTTGTCATGACATGCTTCACTACATAATTCGGAACGGTGAGCTCCCCTTCATGAGTAAAAGCCTTGATTACCAAGGTTCAATTGGCTAAATCATAAGGAACACTACATCATCACTATCCTTACACTCATAATCTATAACATCATCCTCCACTTAGGGGTCATCATTGTCAACCCCCTCAACTACATCATAGTACTAGGAATCATCAACCATCACAACGAATGCCCTCCAGTTGGGCTAATCATTCATCTTATGACCAAAACCTTGACATTTGTAACATTTAAGAGGGCGAGAATCCTTACCTCATTCCTTTTGAGGAATTTTAGGAGTGGGCTTCTCTACTAGATTTCCTTTGACCAAGGGCTTCTTGACATCTTGCGTGGTACCCTTGTTCTTTGGATAATTAGAAGAAGAAGTTCCTCCATCTTTGTTGTAGTTTCATGTGCCTTTGAAACCCCTTTATTTGTCAAACCTCTCTCTTGGAGCCCCACCTCTATTTCAATAGCCACCTCAAGAGTTTCATCAATATCACGATAATGGTAGAGTCTTATGAGGGAAGCTGTCTCCTTACTCAATCCGACTTTAAATCAAGTCATAGCATTAAAAGGATCTTCATGAAAATCAATTTGCATCTTCAAGAGTTGGGACGCATCATAGCATTGCTCTACACTTTTGGTGTCTTGTTGTAAAGTGTAGATCTTCTTTAGTTGTTTTTAAAAGTACCTCTCAGTGACATACTTCTGCCTTAATATTTCTTTCAACTCTTCCCAAGGAGGGTTGGGAGCCAAATCATGCATCTGTCATGCCTTAACTTGAGTTTCCCACCAAGTGGAAGAAAAACCCTTAAATTGAAAATGGAGTAAGAGGCGTTCCAGACATCGGACATCTCATTAGTCAAGAATATTCGATCGCACTGCATCACTCAATCAGGAAGGACATCCAGGTTGCTTTTACCCTTGAAGGAAGGAAGAGTCTGTTTAATGGAGTTGGGACTTATGTCCCGACCCCTATTGTTTCCATTGAACCCAAAATCTCCATATGGATCATCAACATGGTATTTTATCATGGTCTCCCCAAACACGTTGGCCATCTCATCTATACTCACCCCCATTCCTACCCATTTGATTGATAGGAGTATGTTGGCCTCCTCTTCCATGGTGAGGACCTTGAAATTTCATGTGTGTCCCTCTCATATGGTCATAATCATTGGAAACATCAACAAACTCCTCATGGAATTCACCACCTAAGGTTGGACATTCCAGATAGGTTGGATATTTCAAATTGAAAGGTGGGTATTTGGTGGAGGAAAAGGTATATGTGGTTGTGGCAAAGGAACATGTGGTGGTGATGGAGGAACATATATGTAACACCTCGCAAGTTCTAGGATGTCCAATTAAATTAGAATTTGAAAAATATATATATTTTATGCCTCATTATTTATGAAAATTATTTCCAACTATTATATACTATTTTATGTCTTAAATTTTGCTATATTATTATGTTTTATTAATATTTTAGCGAAATATTTTTCGAACATACGCGATATCCGTGTGTATACGTAATATAGATCCTACCTGGAGATAATGAAATAAATGCTAGGTGTTAATGATTCATCCACGTGGGAGCTTGGAAAAGAGTAATAGGTGATTATAGAAAGCAACATTAGTGACATCTTTGGATAAGGCTCCATTATACTTCATACTAATTTAATGACTAAGGTGCTGGCCCTATGATTCATAAAGGAAATATATATATACATAGGTCTTGTTCATTTCAATAAGTTGAAATATAAGAAAACCCATGACTTAAGCAGAGAAAGCACGCAAGGTTCATGAAATTTCCATCAAATTACACTACTAAACGTCATCCAAATGCAAATTAACTTCAGGTAACAAGTCCTAAGCCTACGGGAAGCATTTCTATGGAGTTATTTCTCGAAACTTCGCTCGATGTACAGGAACCCCGCCGAGTACAAGTTGTTAGAATTGCTCCAAATTGAATCCTAAATGCCCACAGACATTAGGTAAGCATTTCTCCCTTATGAACTCTCGAGAAATTATGGGTTCTCACGGAGTTATTCAAAGTTGAACTATTGTTAACATTATTATAGAAAGTTATCGTTATTTATCGAACATAGAATTGAAATTAGCCCTATTTCTTTGTATAAGGGCTGCAGTTGGATAGAACCGCTGGTTACATATTAAAACTCACCAGTTAAATGAAAGTTGACACTCGAGATATGTTAAGGCTATTCTTTCGGCAAGTTATGTTCGTCGTAAAGTTAGTATGACTTGTTTATCTATAGTACTTCAGAGTAACCCTATTGTGGTCAGCTATTACAGATAAGAATTGAGACGACAAGATGACATAGTAACCCTCGTCAGAGTTAACCCTAGCTAGATTGATTTTTCCTTACGACGTTTGGGTTGTTAGATGTTATTGCCTATAGATCCCTTGTAGGGGTAGTATGATGTCTGAAAGGACAAGATTGCGGCTGTGAGGGACATATTGAATTCAATCAGATAGAGACTGTGAGAGCCATATTGAATTCCATAAGATAGAGGTCGTGAGGGCCATATTGAGTTCCATTAGATAGATGTCGTGAGGGTGATATTCAGTTTCATCAAATTGAGGTCGTGAGGGACGTATCTAGTTACAATAGTTACATTATGACCCCAGTCGAGCCAAGGCTCGGGCTCCAGTTGCATAGCCCAGACAGCTCAAATACAGACACAACTAAAGGAGCCTATCAGGTTTAGACACTTGTTTAGAGAACGAGTAAATCCTGAGTTGCAGTATGATTATGAACCTTTAATAGCCAGACAGCAGGAGTGTGCATTGTTTGTACTTACCGGGGCTTATGGGGGCCCAGGTAGGTTGTTTTGTGTTGTTTGTACCTTCCAGGCTTATGGGGGCCCGCTTAGGTTCTTGTTTGTACATATACACTTGTTAGTTAGTTATTTCAGATAGTGAGATCACTCAGGTTATATTCTTATCCTCCTTCATGATCACTTCAGCTTTGTCAGTTTTCATTTAGTTATTACTTTACTGCCTTACATATTCGATACATATTGTACTGACGCCTATCCTTTAGGTGTTGCATTACTTGCCTGCAGGTATGGATAGATGTAGATCGGACCTTCCTAGTTATTAGCCAGAGTCATCAGTCCAGTCAGCTCCTTCTCTCCGGAGTTGATAGTTAGAGAAGGTTTGTTCTTTTGTTGTACAGTTTATGGGTAGGTCGGGGCCCTGTCTCGACCATTATTCCACTCTTAGAGGCTTGCAGGCTACAAATTTCTAGTTGTTAGCTTTTGTTGTTAGCAGTGTGAGGCCTTGTTTAGTTGTCAGTTAATAGCCTTGTCGGCTATAGCGTAGTTTAGTTGTCTGACTTCATTTCAGTTACAACTAGACAACATGGTGGTCTTGTCGGCTCACATAGGATCCCTATTATTGTGTTGTTGTTGGGTTAGCTGGCTTGTTTTATAGGTGCCTTATTGGCTAGAGGCTGTATTTACAGCCGAGATATAGCTCATCGATTTCTTGAATTATGTTACAAGCATGCACCAATAGTGCACCAGGCCAGTCAGGTTAGTCCAGATCCCAGTGTGGCACTAGGTGCTATTCATGCCTCCCAAGGTGGTGCATGACGAACTTGGTATCAAAGAAAGTTGTATCCCATGGAGTCTTCAACTCGTTTCAAGTAGAGTCTTGTCTATGGATGTGTTCTGCACCACATTCTATAGGCAGGAGGCTATGAGGCATAATTGTGTGGTTACCTTTCTTTCTCCTCCAGTCGTTCTATAGAGTTGTGCTATATAGGGTAACTCCCTAAGCTTATATTATTCTATTTTATTTACAGACATGTCTGACACACGACGGACCGCGATTGATCGAGAGTTGGATGTGGCAGTGGGAGAAGGCACTAGTAGGGGCCCCCAAGCAGAGTCGACCCAATCTGATGGCGATAAGGAGACATCACCTCGATCTCCCCATCACTCGCCGCCACACCAGGAGCCCTCTAGGGCAGCAGATACATCAGTACTACCCACAAGCATTCCTGTGCCATCGGATCAGGAGCTCATGGGTGCATTTTACATGTTGATTCAGATGATGGCCGCCCAGCGTTAGCCTCAGCCACTAGTACCAGCTGTTGTTGAGCCCACTGAGGGGACCGTAGTTCAAGACTCTGTGAGTTCCTTACTTTGAGTTCCTCGCAGTTTATGGGGACAAACCGTAGAGAGGACCCCCTAAACATCATAGATCAACTGCAGAGAATATTTAGGGTCATGCATGCCTCCTCCACAAAATCATTTGAGTTAGCAATATTCCAATTGTGAGAGGTAGCAATTTTGTGGTACGAGATTGGGAAAGATCCCGAGGCAGAGATGCAGCTCCACCTACGTGGCCTAGTTTCTTTGAGGATTTCATAGACCACTATTTGGCCCGAGAGGTCAAGAAGGACCACAGTAGAGCATTTTTTACATTTTGAGTAGGGCAGAATGAGTGTTAGAGAATATACATTGAGATTTGACTCCTTAGCCAGATATGCGCCCATGTTTGTTTATACTATGCCAATCAGGGTGCACCGGTTTATTATGGGACTTACGCCAGAATAATCTTGCATTACGGCCACACTACGAGAATATATGAATATCTCATGGATCCAGGACTTTGCTTAGAATATAGAGGAGCTCAAACATCATCAGTACGCCATGGAAAGGGCAGGTTAGGAGTAGCATCGGAGGGCTAGACCCATAGATTTTCAGGCAGACTTTCAGGGTGGGCCCAGGACTCATTTATTAGGTAGCCACCTAGGCCCCCATTTTCAGCAGTAGCAGGGTAGAAAATCAGACAGTCGTGGACAGTCGAGTCCCGGCCAAAGTTCACGAGCGTCAGGCTCGCAGCAGCAAAGGGGGCCAGATCAAATGGTGCCAGCGGTACCACGTTGCAGTACTTGTCATAGGTAGCATTTGGGGAGGTGCAGGTATGGTTCCATCACCTGTTATTCTTGTGGACAGGAGGGACACAAAATGAGAGATTGTCCTACTAGACGCCAGGGTAATCAGGACCAGCAAAGTAGGTCCTCAACAGGTTCATATGCTCCAGCACCTCCGACAGGGCGCAGGCCCTCTGCTCCAGCCAGCAGAGGCCGAGGTAAATTAGGGGCATCCAGTTCAGGCAGCGGTTAGGATTGCATATATGCACTACCGGGGCGACAAGAGTCAGAGTCGTCACCAGATGTTGTGACAAGTATATTAGATGTTTTTTCTCACTCAGTTTATGCTTTGATAGATCCAGTCTCCAATTTGTCATATGTTACTCCATTAGTGTCTTGAAAGATTGATATAGTGCCAGAATTGCTTCAGTGACCCATTTCAGTGTCTACACCCATTGATGACTCTATTATTGCTAAACAAATTTACCGGGGTTGTACAGTAGAGGTTGTTGGTTGTCAGACCTTAGCAGATCTAGAAGAACTAGAAATGATTGATTTTAATGTAATTATGGGTATGGATTGGTTGGCACCATGTTACGCCACTATAGAGTGTTGGACCAGAATTTTTCGCTTTCATTTCTCGGGAGAGGTAGTGCGAGAGTGGAGAGGTAATATAGCTATGCCAAAAGGTAAGTTCATATCCTATCTTTGGGTTGAAAAGTGGATAGAAAAGGGTTGTATCTACCATATTGTTAGGGTTTTGAATGTGCGAGAAGAATCCCCGACTCTCCAGTCCATTCCAGTGGTTAATGAGTTCCCAGATCTGTTCCTAGATGAACTTCTTGGTATTCCCACAGAGCGGGAGATAGATTTATCTATAGACTTTCTACTAGATACTCAGCATATATCCATCCCCCCATATCGAATGGCCCCTACTGAATTGAAAGAATTGAAAGAACAATTGAAAGATTTGTTAGATAAGGGTCTTATCAGGCCGAGTACTTCACCGTGGGGTGCGCCAGTTCTATTTGTAAGAAAGAAAGATGGCTCCCTACACATGTGCATAGATTATTGACAGTTGAATAAGTCACTATTAAGAATAAGTACCCTCTTCCTAGAATAGATGATTTCTTCGATCAGTTGCAACGGGTGAAATATTTTTCTAAAATTTTCCTAAGATCCGGGTACCACCGGGTTCGGGTTCGGGAGAAGGATATCCCGAAGACGTCTTTCAGGACCAGGTATGGTCATTTCGGGTTCCTAGTTATGTCCTTCGGGTTGACAAATGCACCAGCAGTGTTCATGGACCTAATGAACAGTATCTTCAGGCCATATTTAGATATATTTGTGATAGTGTTCATCGATGATATTCTAGTATACTCCCGCTTAGAAGCGAAACATAGAGGTCATTTGCTAACAGTACTTCAGATCCTCAAAGACTAGCAACTATATGCAAAGTTTTCTAAATGTGAGTTCTGGTTAAATTCTGTAGCATTCTTGGGCCACATTGTATCAGAGGCTAGTATTCAGGTTGATTCACAGAAAATTGCGGCAGTAAAGACATGGCCTAGACCTACAACTCCAACAGAGGTTCACAGTTTCTTGTGTTTAGCCGGGTATTATAGAAGGTTTGTGGAAGGATTTTCTACCATGTCAGTGCGTTTGACTAAATTTACTCAGAAAGCAGCCAAGTTTCAGTGGACCGAGGCCTGTGAGCATAGTTTCCAGGAATAAAAAATAGATTGACACAGCACCAGTGTCCGCTTTGCCGGAAGGTTCAGAGGGTTATGTTGTATATTGTGACGCTTCAGGCGTTCGGATAGCATGCATTCTGATGCAACACGGAAAGGTAATTGCGTATGCTTCAAGGCAATTAAGGAACATGAAAAGAACTATCCCACCCACGATCTGGAGTTAGCTGTTGTGATTCACTCCTTAAAGATATGGAGGAATTACTTGTATGGGGTGCATGTAGATAATTTTACTGATCATAAAAGCCTCCAGTAAATTTTCACGCAGAAAGAGCTAAATTTGTGACAGCGCCGATGGCTAGAATTGTTGAAAGACTATGATATGAACATTTTGTATCACCCAGGGAAGGCCAATATTGTAGCTGACACTCTTAGCCGCAAATCCATGGGTAGTTTGGCACATCTAAGACCAGAGCAGTAGGAGATGGCCTGAGAATTGCACCGACTAGCCAGTTTAGCAGTTCGGGTGGTAGATTCAGAAGCTAATGGGGCTATAATCCAGAATACAACAGTATCATCCCTGGTAGTAGAGGTAAAACAGCGGTAGTATGAAGACTCTCATTTTGGACAGCTCATAGATAAGGTTCAGCAAGGTGAATTATCAGCTTTTGAGGTAACTGGAGACGGGTTTTTAAGGTATAGAGGTCGCCTCTGCGTTCCAGATGTTGCAGGGATCCGCCAACAGATTATGGAAGAGGTACACTACTCTCGTTACTCTCTTCATAAAGGTTCAAAAAAGATGTACCATGAAATAAAAGATATTTACTGGTGGCAAGGAATGAAGAAAGGTGTAGCCGAATTTGTAGCACACTGCCTTAATTGCCAACAGGTAAAAGCTGAACATCAGAAACCGGGCGGCCTAACTCAGGAGATGCTATACCTATATGGAAATGGGAGGCAGTCAATATGGACTTTGTGATAGGATTACCCTGTACTAGATGCAAATTCAATTCTATTTGGGTGATTGTCGATAGGTTGACGAAATCAGCTCACTTTCTACCAGCCCGAACTACGTTCTCCACCGAAAATTATGCTAAATTATATATTAAAGAAATAGTTAGATTGCATGGTGTCCCAGCATCTATCATCTTTGACATAGGGACACAGTTTATAGCTAGATTTTGGCAATCATTTCAGAAAGGTTTGGGGACACAAGTTAATTTGAGTACAGCCTTCCACCCCCAGACAGACGGCCAGGCAGAGCGCACCATTGAGACAGTCGAGGATATATTACGGGTGTGTGTGCTAGATTTTGGAGGAAGCTGGGATGAGCATTTAGCCCTCATTGAATTTTCATATAATAACAACTATAATTTTGCAATTTAGATGGCGCCTTATGAGGCATTATATGGGCGAAAATGAAGGTCCCCCATCGAATGGTTTGAGGTAGGAGAGGCAGGGTTAGTTGGATTGGATATGGTTCACCAATCAAAAGAGAAAGTAAAACTTATCAGAGAGTGGTTACTGACAGCCCAGAGTCTTCAAAAGTCCTACTCCGATGTGCGGCACAAAGACTTGGAATTTAATGTTAACGATTGGGTATTCCTTAATGTGTCGCTGATGAAGGACGTAATGACATTTGGAAAGAAGGACAAGCTTAGCCCAAGGTTCATTGGGTCGTATCGGATCCTCCAAAAGATAGGCTAAGTGGAATATGAGTTAGAGTTGCCTCCAGAGTTAGAACCTGTCCACCCAATTTTTCATGTGTCCATATTGCGAAAGTGTATAGGGGACCCATTTGGGGTTGTGTCAGTTGAGAATATTCAAGTTACCCAAGAGTTAGATTATGAAGAGGTGCTAGTTGGAATACTAGATTGACAGGTTCATAGACTGAGGACTAAAGATGTAGCCTCCGTTAAAGTTCTATGGAGGAACATAAATAAAGAAGAGATGACCTGGGAAGCTGAGGACGACATAAGATCTAGATACCCTCACTTATTCCAGGATTGACCCAGAATATGTAGTTGAGGTGAGATCATTGTTTAGATGTTACTTTATTACTTATGTTGCTAGTACTGTTCAGTTATTTACTTCTATATTGAGGGCTAGTTGGTTGTAGAGTCCTGTGAGATGCCAATGTTGGACTTTTCTGCGTTTCAGGTTATCGGATAGTCCATATTACAGTGGAAATCTACCAAATTTTATGGTAAAGCCTAAGGACTAGAGTCTCCTAAGATTAAATTGCATTCGAGGACGAATGTTCCTAAGGGGGGATAATGTAACACCCCGCAAGTTCGAGGACATCCGAATAAATTAGAATTTGAAAAAACTATATATTTGATGCCTCATTATTTATGAAAATTATTTCCAACTATTATATACTATCGTATGTATTAAATTTTGCTATATTATTATGTTTTATTAATATTTTAGTGAAATATTTTTCGAACATACACGATATCCGTGTGTATACGTAATATAGATCCTACCTGGAGATAATGAAATAAATGCTAGGTGTTAATGATTCATCCACGTGGGAGCTTGGCAAAGAGTAATAGGTGATTATAGAAAGCAACATTGGTGACATGTTTGGATAAGGCTCCATTATACTTCATACTAATTTAATGACTAAGGCGTTGGCCCCATGATTCATAAAGGAAATATATATATACATGTCTTGTTCATTTCAATCAGTTGAAATATATGAAAAACCACGACTTAAGAAGAGAAACACGCAAGGTTCATGAAATTTCCATCAAATTACGCTACTAAACACCGTCCAAATGCAAATTAACTTTAGGTAACAAGTCCTAAGCCTACGGGAAGCATTTCTATGGAGTTATTTCTCGAAAATTCGCTCGATGTACCGGAACCCCACCGAGTAATAGTTGTTAGAATTTCTCCAAATTGAATCCTAAACACCCACAACATTAGGTAAGCATTTCTCCCTTCTGAACTCTTGAGAAATTGTGGGTTCTCACCGAGTTATTTAGAGTTGAATTATAGTTAATATTATTATCAAAATTTATCATTATTTATCGAACTTAGAATTGAAATTAGCCCTATTTTCTCTGTATAAGGGCTGCAGTTGGATAGAACTGCCGGTTACATGTTGAAACTCACCAGTTAAATGAAAGTCAACACTCGAGGTATGTTAAGGCTATTCTTTTGGCAAGTTATGTTCTTCATAAATTTAGTACGACTTGTTTATCTATAGTATTTCATAGTAACCCTCTTGTGGTCAGCTTTTATGAATAAGAATTGAGACGACAGTGATGACATAGTAACCCTCATCAGAGTTAACCCTAGCTAGATTGGTTTTTTCTTACGACGTTTGGGTTGTTAGATGTGATTGCCTATAGGGCCATGCTTGTAGGGGTAGTATGATTTACGAAAGGACCAAATTGAGGTCGTGAGGGCCATATAGAATTCCATCAAATAGAGGTCGTGAGGGCTATGTTGAATTCATGATATAGAGGCTGTGAGGGCCATATTGAGTTCCATCAGATAGAGGCTGTGAGGGCCATATTGAGTTCCATCAGATTGAGGCCGTGAGGGCTGTATCTAGTTATAACAGTTACATTATGACCCCAGTCGAGCCAAGGCTAGGGGTCCAGTTATATAGCCTAGATAGCTCAGACACAGATACAACTACATGAACCTATCAGGTTCAAAAACTTCTTTAGAGAACGAGTAAATCCTGAGTTACAGTATGCTTATGAACCTTTAATATCCAAACAGCAGGAGTGTGCATTGTTTGTACTTGTCGGGGCTTATGGGGGCCCAAGTAGGTTATTCTGTGTTGTTTGTACCTTCCAGGTTTATGGGGGCCTGGTTAGATTCTTGTTTGTACATATACACTTGTTAGTTAGTTATTTCAGATAGTGAGATCACTCAGGTTAAATTCTTATCCTCCTTCATGATCACTTAGCTTTGTCAGTTTTCATTCAGTTATTACTTTACTGCCTTACATATTCGGTACATATTGTACTAAATCCCATCCTTGTGGCGCTGCATTACTTCCATGCAGCTGCGAGTAGACGTAGATCAGGACCTTCCTAGTCATCACCCAGAGTCAGCAGTCCAGTCAACTCCTTTTCTCCAGAGTTGATTGTTAGAGAATGTTTTTGTGTTTTCTTTTTCAGTTTATGGGTAGGTCGGGGCCTTGTCTTGACCATTATTCCACTCTTAGAGGCTTGCAGGCTACAGATTTCCAGTTGTTAGCTTTTTTTGTTGGCCGTGTGGGGTCTTGTTAAGCTATCAGTTAGCAGCCTTATTGGCTATAGCGTAGTTTAGTTTCCTGATTTCATTTCAGTTACAACTAGACAACATGGTGGTCTTGTCGGCCTGCATAGGATCCCTATTATTGTGTTGTTGTTGGGTTAGCTGACTTCTTTTATAGGTGGCCTTGTCAGCCAAAGGCTGTATTTACAGCTGATATATAGCTCATCGATTTCTTGAATTATGTTACAGGTGTGCACTAGTAGTGCACCAGGCCAGTCCGGTTAGTCTAGATCCCAGTGTGGCACTAGGTGCTAGTCATGCCTCACAAGGTCGGGGGTGACAATATATGGTTATGGTGGAGGAACATATGGTAGGGTAGTAGTAGATAATGGAATGGTAGAAGAAGGTAGGGGAGTAGTAGAGGTGGGATAGAACATCCTACAAAAAGTCTGTGGTGATATCGGTGAAGAGGAATCACGACGGTCTCCACTTGTTTGTCCATGATAGTGATAGAAAGGAGTAAAATAAGAGTATCTATTCCATGTTTCAATATCCACCAAATAATTATCCAAGTGCTCCAATCACCCATCAATATGGGAAGATAAAATGGCTATCATGTTCACCACATCATTCAAAGTGGATTCATCGATGGGTACTCGATTCTTCTCTTCTTGATTGGCCATTAAGTTAGTGAAAATGAACTCACAATTGCTCAATGAATGCTCACCTTATATGCCTCACAAAGGTCACGACCAAAGATTGTAGCTTGTGTAAGTCATTGAGCTACAAATGTCCAATCTCTACTTAAGGTTTATAATGGATTCTTGTTGACTCAATGAAGAAGGTTTAAGCTAACATAATAGAATCAAGAATTTTCAATGATAATAAAGAAGAAAAATGGGAAATGAAGAAGCACACAAAAAACTCAAACTCAAAAACTAAGTTACAAAAGTAGGATGAATTACTTAATGTTAAATAGTTTTGGGAATTAATTAGGACAAAATATCATTACATCTACCAAAAATATCTTAAGAACTCCAACATTCTAAGTTAAAATCATTGTTTTGTGCTGAAATTTTCCGACACGTCAACACCCTCAGCTTAGAATGTTGCTTGTCCTCAAGCAACTAGCAAGACTCTACAAACACGATGCTTGGGCATAAGAAACTAGAAAACTACAGTAGTCTAATGAACCTCTAGCAAAAAACTTCCTTTCCATCTCAACTCCCACTTACTTTTGCTTTCAAAACATAAGTGCTCAATCAAAGTTCACAAGCTGACATTGTAGGATCAAAATATGACAGAAAGGTATTGGCAACTGATAACACATACACCAATGACATCAAACCATAACACATAGTAGTTAGACCATATTACCCTAGTTCCATTATTAATAAGATAATGCCCCGCACACAAATATACAATTAAGCCTGGGGAAATAAATATGCTAGCACTCACTCTCACAAAGAAGTCTAAATAATGCATATACAAATACTATAGGCTTGCCCTTATTTTCTATTCTTCCATCATTGGATGGTTGAATAAGATCATTATAGGACTTTATTCAGCTTGTAATGTAGGCTTGGGGATGGGTATGGTACATTTGGAATAAGTGACTCGACCCTCCTTCAATATTACACTTCTTTTATTTCATTTCATTTTTACCACTAAGTCCTTCTCCCTTTCCTTCTTTATTTCACATGCTTTGGGTGTGATTTTATTCTTGCACTAATATTATTCTCCTTTTTGTGATAAAATTTTCTAATTTTCCTTTTTTCTCAAGTTGCTTTTTTCTCAAGACACCCTTCTTTCTTTGATCAACTAGCTTCTTTTCACGCCCAACATTTTGACTTCACTTTTTCACAATTTAGCCACTCTCATAGGCGATTTTCTTGAGTTAAAGCCTAGTATCCAAGGAGGGATTGGGGCCAAAAAATAGGGGTTACATAGACAAAGTGAGGAGTGGACAATTGGCTAATCAATAAAGAATGGCTAAAGCTCAAAATCGGGATCTAGGGATTACTTCATTTATTTAGATAGGCTTTTAGGCTTAAGAGAGTTTACAAACGAAAAGGCCTATGATCCTTTCCTAAACAATCAATCCTATGACATTAGCAAGGCTAACTAGGCAAGTTCTAGATTGTATGCACAATGCAAGACTAAGTAATCAAGCTCACACACAGATGGCACAGGGTTTTCACAGTCATTACCAATCATTATGTTAACATACTAGCTTAAGTCATCATCATGGTATCAATAAAAATATGTCAAAAAAAGATCCATCCAAGTCAATAAATGGAAATAATGGAACACATTTCAAAACTTTTGAAGGGGTTCCTATTTTTTTATCACGTATTTATGCTCTAAAAAAATTTCCAAGTTATACATTTTAACTCCAAGCCTTCCTATTTTTATTTACCTAACTACAACAATTTAATCTAAATGTGCTGGTTTTTACGGTAAGTAAACATCCTTGGGAAAACAAGAAAACAAGAAAAGCCCAAGGACGGATACGGACGCAAGCTCTCACCCCCACAAAAAGATTTTGTGCTTTGTCCCCAAAGCACTGAAAAGTACCAAACCAAGGGAATGAGAACTTACTTGTGGCACTCAAGCACCTTCATCTGGTGTCGAAGTTGGGGATATAGGTATTTCCTTTATAGTAGTACCCTCTGTAGGGGCACTACACATGATTGCAATAGTGGTACCAAATGCACCCATCAATGTGTGAGACTCGCCCTCCGGGTCATAGTCTCTTGTGTGCTCGGTACTCTCCGATGCCCTACTCGTCAAAAATTCAACCTCTTCTACCATGTGCATCTCCTCACGAGATCGTCAGAGTGCTTCCTTTAGTTCCGTCCTCTCTCTCTTGTGCACTCTCTCGGTTGTGCCTTCCTCATCATCCTTATGATCATACTCATGAACCTTCTTCCCCACTGATCGTGGGGTGACTCCTCGAATAGGTCAATGAGTGGCCTCTCCTCCTCTGGCACCTCTATAACTGGAGCTGTGGGAGTCTAAAATAGTGCACCACTGCTGGTTGATTACGTCCAAATTGCACCTTGCAATGAAGTATAAAGCGGTCGCTATCAAATGTAGTAACCAACTAGGTTGGGGTCGATTCCACAGGAAATAGGTGAGATGTAATATGTTAACTGTGGGTAATTCAACCGTTAGTTAGTATTTTAGAGGGAGATTGCAATAAAAATAAGTTATATGAATTATGATTTTGTTTGTAACAAATATATAAGAAGAAATTAGGACTATTTTCCCCATAATTTCATAATTTAGTAGGCTTATTTCATTAGTGATCTATACCCATGAATTTCATGCAAGACTAACGATTATGTTCATCTAACATCTCCAGACCTACATAGATGAATTTCACTCTAAATCTTTTCAAACTTTAGGTATTCATATTTTTCCCTAGTCAGATGACTTGGACTGACTATCCTCGGTTAGAGTGCAAGTGAATTAGATGAGGGTTGGTAGCCTCAAATTTTCATTGTTATTCTCTTTTCCTAACTTTAACCTCTTTGGTCAAGCAAGTCGATCATATAGACAGATTTCAACATTTGCAACCATTAAAAATAATTAAAACAAAGAGAATAACAATATACTCAATTACACTATTCAAGAATCACTATTATGCCTACATCCGTTAATCCATCATGGTTCCCACAATCCTAGCTAAAAAATTTAGCCGCTCATATATGAATAAACAATAGCACAATATATATAAGAAGTCATGATTATCACTTACATTAAGGTGAAATTGTTTAACAAATCTTGAAAAGTTAAATAGGATCACAAGAACTTGAGGTTTCTCTAAACAATTGTATGGAATAATGTGTTCCACACTTACAATATGCCGTCAATATGAATCTCTCCCGCATTGAATAGATTTTTACTTTGCAAGAACTTGGCTAGATTACCATGCCTGTGCATTGCAAGGCCCTTTGCGGAGGTCAGGCTCCGCAACGCGGAGCTCCTTGTGGTATTTCTGCTCCACGATGCAAAACTTGGTCCAGTGGATTGCCCTACGCGATGCCGGGCGTTATGTGTTCCCTTGCCTACACGATGCTAACCTCTATTTAAGCATTTGAATTTGTGTTTTCCAAGTCCAGTTTAGCAACACTTGCTTCTCAATGGCATATTGGTTAAAATCCATTAATTTTCATCCTGGAAATATCTAATTATGTGTGTTAGCTCTTTTTCACAAATATCATATAAAACCAAGGCAATCACACATTATTTGTTCTCAAAAGATAGCTAAGTATCGGCTAAATATGGTAAACAAGTGTGTGTAAATATGCCCAACATCACCACCCCCACTTAGACTATTGTTCATCCTCGAACAATCTACTACTCCACTATAGTTTCACACACAAAATTCACCTCATGAACAGGTTTACATACACTCAAGTCCATTAGACAATTCAATGATACTCCAACAATCCACTCAATATGAATATAATATCAACATTCAAAGGTTATATATCAAAATTACATAGCTTCTCGAACTAACTCAATAAGATATATTTGGGCCAACATAAACATGTGAAATATAACAATCAAAGAAACACCAAAATCTTACCATTGTGTGCCTCTCACTATTCAGAGAGATGCCCTTTTACTCACATGATGCATAACATAGTTAACTTTCGCATAGATAAAACAATATCGTTCACACTCTCAGGGAACTTCACATGCATGTAATAGACAAACCATAGGCTTTCCGTTAGTGTAGATACTCCAATAATATAAAATATCAAATATAGGATCAATTAGGACTTAAGATAGTTGTAATATAGGCTAAGGGACGGGTAGGAACTATTTGGCCAGAATAGTGACTAATCTCTTTAAGCACTTTAATACTTTATAACTCTTTCACTTTTTAGCACATTCTTCAACCTCCCTATTTTTCTCCTTATACCTCCCTTTTATTGACATTTTTGCAACATTAGGTGATTAGTAGGGAATTCTTGATATTAATCTCATTCACTTCTTTTGTGTTTTCTCTTGCTTTCCATTCTTTTCATTCATTTTTTTTTATTTTCGAAAATTTTCCTCTTCTTCTTTTGCTACTAACATCACCCAATTTATTTTTCATTTTTTGAATTTTCTTTCTTTTAATTTTCATACTTTGGCTTTTTTCTTCACTTGTGCTCCTTTTATATAAAACTTTTCAATTAAAGTCCCTTAGGAGTCATTTGGATTGTAACACCCCAAAAGTTCCTTAGATTAGACCCTAGATATGGAGTATGAAGCAGTAGAAAAATTGAAAATTTCCCTCAGTAAGACTCCTGTACAACTCATGGAATGATGGTACGTGTCATACCAAGAGTCATGATATGACGTCCAGAGAAAACAACAAAAATGGTCAAAAAGTATGACATGATCCCACGACATGTACCAAGATTGTATTGTGCATACTGATGAGTCACAGGAAGGGATTTAGAGAAGTGTTCAGAGATTTTTGGAAAACTATGAGCCATGGTACGGCCCGTTGTAAATGTTGAGATTAGGCTCTTAGACATGAGTTTTTATTTGGTTTTCAAGTCACTTAGGTGGATTTTATGCCCTTTCGCCTTGATATTTGAAGGTATTTTACTTGAGTAGAGGAAGCATGAAATTGAGAGAAAAGCATGAAATCCGAGATAAGGACCAGTGCTCCAGTGAAGGACACTGGCAAAACGCCGGCTAACCGCAGCTGCTCACTATGCTGAAGAGAATCGTCTACCGGCAGACTGCAGATCAACACTGGCGAACTGCCAGTGCCAATGCCGAACTCCCCCATAATTCACTAGAAACTAGCCGCGATAGATCGGCGGATGTCGGATCAGCAGCAGTGAACCGCTGGTGACTCACAATTGATGGCCGTCAGGAAAGGGAAAAAGCGTCTAGCTCATAAAAAGATGAGCATTTTGTACCCTACTTTTGTACTTTTCTAGAAAGGGGGAGGACTAAACATTCCATTCCATTTAAAATTGAATAGAAAGTAGAGAGAAGTTTTTGAATTGAATTATAAAGAGAGAAGTCTTTATCTTCATCTTTGAAAAGATAGAAAAGAAACTCCATTGGAGACCAGAACCTTGTGCTTGAATTTTCTTACACATTTTGTTTAATGGATATTGAATTATTACTTAACGCAATGTCTTCTTCTTCTTACATGAGTAGCTAAATTCCTTGCTAGGGATTTGTGAATGACTGGGTTTGATTTGGATTGTGTATTGTTTATTTGATCTTAGATTTACTCAATTGGTATAATTCTTGTGTTTCCTCTTAGTTTTAATCGAAATACTCATAGTTGCAAATATGGGTTGTATTTACTTACTCTATTTTTTCTTGAAAAAGTGATTGATAATATGATCCCCGTGATACCCAATATAGTGGGTGTTATTTGCCTACCTCCTATGGTAGGGAATGTAATTTTTTATGTGATGAGTACAATGCTACATTTACTCCAAATGAAGGGCTCTTCAGAGGAATGCTGAGTGAGGATGCAAATAAGCATAGCCACAACTTCTTTGAGATTTTCCACCCGTTCAACATTGTAATTATAAGCCAAGAATCGATCAGATTAAGGTTCTTCCCATTTTTGCTAAGAACGGAAGCCACTGATTGGTTGGAGGAGTTGCTCTCGGGTCTATTACCTCTTGGAATGAGCTCGCGGAAGCATTTTTGGATAGGTTCTTCCCTCCCTCGAGGATGCTACAGTTGAGGGATGACATTACCAATTTCTGACAATTTGCGGGGGAACAACTTCATGAAGCATGGTTGAGGTTTAAGAAAAAGGCTGCCATTTTCCTAAATCATAGGTTGCCCGATGGGGTTCTACTTCAGAGCTTTTATCGTTCATCGGATTCTATCAAAAAGTCCATGGCAAATAATTTGGCTGGGGGATCTATCATGGATCAGCCCTATGGAGTGCCTAAGGCACTTATTGACAGAATGACTAAGACTAATCGAGCATGGAATACTAGAGAAGCGGAGATATCTTCTAGTGGTGTTGCCCTAAACCTTATACATGCTGAGATGAAACTTTCTAAGACAATGACCTAGCTAGAGTTGATGAAGAATCATGTGATGGGAGCTGGTGCCAAGAGTGTGAATGTTTTAGGTGCCCAAGTCCATACTCAATTTGATGACCACCAAGATATGAGGAGCAGTTCAATACATAGCAGTCCAAGTGGAGGGGGGAGGGGTGGTTCTCACCCTGGGTATCAAAGTTCCAATCATGGCCCTTGGAGCCAAAGGGATGAGAATCAAGGTTGGAGAAACCGCGATAATCAAGGATGGTGGGAGAGAAATAATTGATGGGGGAATAGAGATCAAAATCGTGAAGGAGAGAAATATCACCAAAATTTTAACCCCTATGTGGCCCCTCCAAAAGCGGAAGCATCTCAAGAGCAGCCCAGAGTTAGTGATGTGGGCAGCTCAAAGATTGAAGTCATGTTGTCTCGGGTGTTGAAGAAGGTAGAATCCACCAACATTAGGGTTAAAAAGTTAAGTGGGGAGGTGTATAACCTCGCCCAAATAGTGAGTTTCCACTCGACGTCGATCAAGCACCTTGATGCCCAAATGATCCACTTGTCATCATAAATGAACCCTCACATGAAAGGTGCACTCCCTAGTGGCACTATTCCCAATCCAAAGAATGATGACTATCGTAGGGCAATTGTGACTAGGAGTGGCAATATATTAAGTGATGTGGGCGTGAAGCCCAAGGAGGTTGTTTCCCCATGGGCAAAAGATGATGATTAAATTGAAGAGGAGCCAAAATAAAATAAGTGTTAGTGATGATGAAGAAGGAAAGCATGAGGGAGAGGTTGATTTGACTCCCTCAAATGATGTGAATGTGAATGAGGGTAAGAAGGTCCCTAATGACAAAGATCAAGAAGCAAGAGTTCCACCTCCATATCCACAACGGTTGAACAAGAAAAAAGAGGATAATCAATTTTGCAAGTTCATAGAGATGTTCAGCAAATTATCCATCAATATACCACTTATGGATGCCTTGCTTCAAATGTCGGGATATGCAAAGTTTATGAAGGAACTTTTGATGAAAAATAAGGTGGTGGATATAGGCAACGAGGAGGTGACACATCGTTGTAGTGCTGTGATGTCCAACAACCTTGCTCCAAATCGTGAAGATTCTGGGGCATTTTCTATTTCTTACACAATTGGCTTGTGCATGTTCAATAAAGCTTTTTGCAACCTCGGTGCTATTATTAATTTAAAGCCTCTAGTGATTTTCAAGAAACTAGGGTTGGGGAATCCCAAACCTACATCCATGAGGCTTTTCATGGCAGATAGGTTGATTAAACGACTTGTTGGAGTGTTAGTTGATGTCCTTGTGAGGGTGGACAAATTCATACTCCCAACTAATTTCGTTGGGTTGGATTGTGAGATAGACATCGAGGTGCCAATTATCATGGGGCACCCACCACTATCAATAGGAAGAGCCTTGATTGATGTGGAGCTTGGGGAGCTTAATTTCTGAGTAGGTGGTGACGAGGTCACCTTCAATGTGTGTCAGCCTATCATGCCCTCGTATGAGTGTAAGGTCATAGAAATGCTTGACGTGAAGTGGAGCATGATGAACCATTTGATGATGAGAGTGAATCAGAGGATGACCCTCCATATCATTGAAGATTGAGAAGGTATACGTCGTGCCACGATGTTAACTAAGGCGCTTCTTCGGAGGCAACCCAGGTATTTTTACTTTGAGAACTTTGATATTCTTGTTGTTTTAGTTTGTAGGATTGAGTGTATGTGCAACAAAGAGAATAAAAGAACAGGGAAGGCACTGCGCTAGACCAGCAAACCGCCGTTCCATGTGCGCGAAGCACCACTTGAACATGAGTTAAGGGTAGAAAGCGGGGGAAGATGGGGAAAAACTGACAATTTGCAGGTGAAATGCTTGTACCAAACTGCGAACCACCAGATGCAGCGCCAATTCAAACCATAACATCTGGGAGTTAAAGCATAAACGATGACTAGACCAGCAAAACATAGGTGCTAACCGTCGAACCTCCTGTCAACCGCCGCATACAAAGTAGTAAACTGAAAAGGGTGATGGTTACCTGCGTAAAGTAGCGAAACATCGATTCTCACCGGCGACCACTAGTTAAATATAGGTCAAGGTAAGCAGTTCATTTAAAATATTGACCAACCCAACCCCTGGATTTAAAAATTCGTCAAACCTTTCCAACTCCCCAAACACCTTTCTCTCCACCTTTACATCTTCCCCATTACACTTTTTAACTTCCTAATGCACCATCTTCCACCTTTCTACCAAACCCACCTACTCACCTACCACTCATCTCCACTCCTCCTCTCTTATAAATTCCCCATTCCTATTCCCCTCATTTCATCACTTCTAACTAATCTTTTCACTGAGCTAAAGTTGTTGGTCAACACCAAGCTTCTCTCTCTTTTTGCTTTTTGTTCTCAACATCATTAGGTATGTGTGTTATACTATGATTTTATTTATTATTTTAGGATGTGAATACATTTGAGCATGCTAACTTAGAAGTTTCCCCACAAAGGTTCCTTATTTCCTATTTTTGTGGATGTTCTTTAATTGCACATTTCTCTTACTATTGGTTTGTTGGTAATTGAGTGATAAAAATTTCATGTTGAGAGTGTGAGTGTACCTTGAGTTCAAATGTGATATGAGGTGTGTGTTGGAGATATTAGTTGGGGGTGAAGTCTGAGTAACCCTGTGTGTGCTTAAAAACATGATTTTTCCAATGATAGATCGAGTAACATTGTTTTAAGGTCGAATCATCTTGTTGAAATTGTTTTGATTTGAGTGGTCGAAAGAGGTTATTTGAATATAAATGTGTGTGGTTAAAGTGTTTTGAACTTCATGATTTGTGGGAAAATATGTCAAGCAGCGTGTCCTTGCGACTTACCGACCAAGACCGACGAAACGCCAGCTGAAATGCAGGTGAGGGTTTGTGGCTCTAGGCCATTGCCCAGCACCTGGGAGTTGCCGGCGCTTTGCGAATCATGACCAGTGAAACTCTGGTGTAGCATCGCTTACTCACAATTTTCTTCCAAGAACTGGTGGCTCCTATATGTTTCACGGGTTGCCACATGCATTTAGCTGATGGTCTATCGGTACTACCAGTTTTAATCTTTCCATTTTTTTATCCCTCAATCAATTAGCTAGAGTAGAGTTGATCTTTCTTTTCCATTAGCAGAAAAAAATAAAAAAAAAGAAATATTTTTGGGTGGTACTAATATGTCTCTGCAGATTATGTCTTCATCCAGGCAACCAAGCAAAGGGAAGGACTCGACCACATCTAAAAACAAGGGTAAGCGGAAAGCAAAGGAGACCCCAGCCCCCACCAACAACAGAGAAGACATTATCTTTTGCGTTCCCGACATGGAGGGGCACTATGCTATTTGAAAAGGGCGCTATATCACGGTAGAAAAGTGCTCTAACTTGGTGGGGTTGCGGGGTGACTTCCCCAACATCACAACGCAATTCACTGACTGCCAATAACATGTCTTTGCCAATATTCTGCCAGACTTCTATACTAGCCTTGTGCCCGAGTTCTATGCATCATACCAGGCTAGGCAGGAGAGCATGAATCATAGAGGCAAGGTTGAAAAATTCCCCTGGCTTCGCTCAGTTATGGTGGGCCGTATGGAAATTGACATCACAATGGCGGACATTAATTGTTTATTTTGGGAGGATGAGATAAACTCTGGAACTAAGTTTGCAGCACAAATTGCCAACAAAGAGGATCTGTTCTAGTGGATAACTCCTATTATTGCTGCTAACACACCTTTCTAGGCTTCTACGGGTGGCGATATCTCCTGGCATCATTTGAATTTTGAAGCCAAGGTATGGCTTAATTTTATTTGCAGTCATATCATGCCCTCAAAGAATGAGTAGAGTGTAGATTTGGAGGTAACCATCCTCATCCCTTGCATCATGACAGGGGTCCCCATAAACTTTGGGAAATAGTGGTTATTCAAATAAAAAGAAAGGAGAGGCAAGCTGGCACCTCAATGCCCTATCCTGTGCTCATATCCCAGCTTTGCCTCCGAGAAAGAGTGCCACTTTTCTTGGATGTGGTCCCCAGATCCGCTACTGGTGTGATCGCGGTTGTTAGGAAGAGGGACGTTGATGCTCTAAAGAGAAAGTGGAAGAGGATGCAAGCCTTTGAGGTCCTCGAGAAGTCCATCTCCCATGGTTTAGAGTAGGCCCCTATGGCCCCCGATCTCAATATTCCACATCCTGAGGCATTGGGCCAGGCTTCTAGAGAAGCACCGATTAGGAGAGCCTCACCTCCTCCCACATCTTCTCGCCCAAGTGGCCTCCACAAGCTTGTGGAGATGACACACTCCCACGAGAACCAACTCCAGAGCCAAGCTCTGATTGCCAAGATGGTGTAAAAGGAGATCAAGTCGATATATGATAGGTTGAGCAAGTTGTGCTCTTGTGTGGATGTTGTGTAGGGGGCTTTCACATCTCTCCAGGCTGAAGAGAGGGAATGAAAAGGTTGGACGTTAATAGAGGTTCCCAATATGAGTGCGCTTGACACAGCTATGGCTACCCTGTATATAGTTTGAGGTCCCATAGATGACTTGTTCGAGGGTTTATGGGATTATGAGGAGGATCTGGGAGATGATAGCTATGATGGGGATGCTGAGGCCGAGGATGATGGTGATGATGATTGACCACTTCAGGGAGTTCTTATCCTCACTTGTTTTGTATGCATACATTGGGGACAATGTATTATTTTAGTTAGGGGCGGGATGAGTGTATCTCTTTTGTGGTTATTGTTATTGATTTTGTTCCCATAACGGGCTTTTATTGATTATTTTGATGTTTCCATTGTTGGGCTTTTATTTAGAATTTGTGTTGGTTGTTCAGCCTTTGTCAGTTCGATACGAATGAAATGAAATATTGTTCTTGATAGTCAGTGCAAATGACGGGGTCTTTATTTAAATTGCCAAATCATTCATGACCCAAGTTTTATTGTCGCCTTTGTGAATAATAGTTAGTGAAAAATCTTCGACGGTTTTTTTTTTACCACGGTTCTTTTTCGATGAACAACTTTTGTTTCTTTTCTTTTTCAATTGTCGAACCGGGTGACATTTTCAAATGACAGATTGTGAGGCGACTTTCTTAAGGGAAAATGCTATATTTTTGGAGTCTTATTGAAATTTTTTTTGAGAGGTACCACCAAAATTTTTTATGTGTGGCATGAAATAATGAATTTGGAAAAAATGAGGCATTTGAAATGGAAAATGTAGCACTCTCTTGTCATGCATTGCATATTCCTTGTTTAGCTTGTTGGTTGACATGCTTAATTGTCTTAAGTCATAATCTGGTTGTGTTAGTGAATTGTGTAACTCCTTAGAGTGTGATGCCTTGTTTGGTGAGGTTGATTGAATGATTCCCATGCATATACATTTGTCTAGAACTTTCCCTAAGTGTAACTCAAGGAGAAATCCTAAGTGTAGTTGCACTTAGAACATGATTTTAGGCTTTCTATTCCTAGTCACTTTACCCAAATGACCTCCTTAAACATCTTTCTTTGTTTGCCAATGTTGAGTCTTTGAACCTTTTTTCTTGAAAACCACATTACAAGCCCAATGACCCTTTTTAATCCTCTTCTTTAGCATCCGTCATCTCTAATTACTAGTGATGAAAGAAGGAAAAATGGGGCTTGAAGCCCAAGAAATGGGGAAAGATAAGGTAATAAATTGAAATGAGGCAAAAGCCTAAGTTTGGGGTCTACAAGAAAAGGGAGAAATGTGAGAGCTTCAATGTGAGGTAGCACCAAATTGTGATTAAAATGGATGAATTGGTTAGTTGAAGAACCTTGAATCATTGAAAAAGAAAGAATAGTTTAAAGGTGTTACCTCTTGCTTAGATGCGGCTAAATGTGAAATTCAAAGGCGTTATAAGAGTGGCTCTTGCTAAACAAAGTAAGGAAAATAATAAACAAGGAGAGATAAGAAAGTGATTTCAAAGCGGTAGGGATGTGCAAGCGTTCACAAGAAGCCATTAGGGAGGTTCTAACCACTAGAACTCATTGTTTATCCTACCTTAACCTCTAACCTTCATTACAACCCCCAAGTCCTAATTGACTTTTAGTGTAGCAACTCTATATTAGTGGCGAGTTACACAAATGAAAAACCTATGGGTCTAGTTGTGTGCATGGAGTATTTCTTTGTGAGTTTCTGAGTTATTTTATTATTCTATAATCCCTTATGTGTGCATTGCTTGATGATAAAAAGGGATTCTCTCTTCTCGAGAGTGGCATCACCTCTTTGGAGAACATGCCTATATTGGTGTAAAGATGTGATTGGGACATGAGTGTTTTGAGCTTCAAGGCAAGCTTTGAATGTGGATTTGTAATGATTTGAGATGCTATATATGCTTGTTTTGATAAACCATGCCCTTTTTTTGAAGAATGAAAACATTTATGAATCATGCCCATTTATTATAGTTACCTCTTGAAACTTTTACGTATTTTGTGGAGTCTCTTTTCTTTTCCTTAAGTCGCCGAGCATTTTTGGGTTGTCTTAGGATCAGTGGTCCTTGGTGCATACACTCATATGGTATAACATGTTGTTCCATTTGCTAAACTTCAAAGAATTGCATTACTTGAGGACAACCAATGGTTCAAGTTTGGGGGTTTGATGAATTGGTAATTTACCAACTCATTAGGCTCTTAGACATGAGTTTTTGTTTAGTTTTCAAGTCATTTAGGTGGATTTTATGTCCTTTTTCCTTGATCTCTGTAGGTATTTATCTTGAGTAGAACAAGCATGAAATTGAGCAAAAAGCATGAAATTTGAGATGAGGACTGGCGCTCCACCGAAGGATGCTAGCGAAACGTTGGTTGACAGTAGTTGCTCATTATGCTGAAGAGGATCGTCTACCAGTAGACCATGGATCAGCACTGGTGATCCATCAGTTCCAATGCCGGAGTGCCAAGAATTTATTAGACACTAGCTGCGATAGATTGGCGGATCGCGGATCAGCACCGGCAAACCGCCAGTGACTCACAAGTGATGGCCGTTAGGAAAGGGCAAAAGCGTCCAGCTTAGAAAAAGAGGAGCATTTTGTACCCAAATTTTGTACCTTTCCAGAAAAAGGGAGGACTGAACATTCCATTCCATTCAATATTGAATATAAAGTAGAGAGAATTTGTTGAATTGAATTGTAGAGAGAGAAATCTTCATCTTCTTCTTTGAAAAGGTAGAAAAGAAACACCATTGGAGACCAGAACCTTGTTCTTGAATTTTCTTACTCATTTAGTTGAATGGATATTGAATTATTACTTAATGCAATGTCTTCTTCTACATGAGTAGCTAAATTCCTTTCTAGGGTTGTGTGAATGATTGAGTTTGATTTGGATTTTGCATTGTTTATTTGATTTTAGATTTACTCAAGTGGTATAATTCTAATGTTTCATCTCAGTTTTAATCTAAATACTCATAGTTGCAAATGTGGGTTGTATTTACTTACTTTAATTTTGCTTGTTAAAGTGATTTAGAGTATGGGTGAGAAAACACTAGTGGGCAATTGGGTGTTGATCATGTGGGGTTGGGCTAGAGATAGCCAAAACCCATTGTCACACACCCAATGAATCAAAGCTAGAAATAGTTTGATTCTTACCCAAGTTGTTGTGATTTTTGTGAAAAGGACTATGGAGTTTGCGAAATCTCAAGGCATAAGGCACCTATTATGTTGAAAAATGTCGGGTGCGACCTCTTACGCAACTAATTATACTATTGAGTAATGCTAGGAGATGTTAGTAATTCTAATCCGGTGATGCCCCTTAAATATCACACCCCTAATATTCTTGACTTTGATATTTTCTATGCTTTGTCCTTATTTTCGTGTCACGAATTTGTAGTTCAATTGACAAGTCGTGATTCCTCCGATCTTTACTTTATCATTTTTGAGACATTAATGTAAGTTACTTTAATTTGATAGACAACTCTTGTGTGATCAACTATTATTCCCTATGAGATTCAACCACGACACTCATCGGGTACATTTATTTTGCCAATGACATTTACACTCCATCCTCGCAAGGAGCGAATTTGGACGTTATCAGTAAGGTGGTAAGGATCATGGTGATTGTCCGTCATATGAAGTTCAGAGAATGACCAAAGGCAGGATCAAAAACCATGAGACTCAGTACGAGTCGTGGTAAGAACCTATCGACCATAGGTTGGGTCATGGTCATTGATATGCAGATTTTTGATGTGAGCTTCTAAGGGTATTTTTGTAACTTTCTATAGCTTTAACTCCTAAATTAGGTCATTTTGGATTTCTGAAGGGGAGTATTTAAGGGTCAAACTAAGCGTAAACACTCATTCCTCTCAAACACCATAGATTGAAGATTCACCCTCTCAAGGCTCTCAAGCAATTAGGGTTCTTCTTCTTCTCAACTCTCTTGAGTCTCAAGTCTAAGCAAGAATCAATCAATCCATGGTATGTGGGTCATAAATGGGGCACTTCTTCCACCCTCATGTCCAATCTCAAGCTCAATTAGATGATTTCAATTCCTTCAAGTCTCCAACTATGATTTTCATGAATTTCTAGGGTTAGACCCTTTTTGATGAAAATATCTTATGAAATTGATTCTCTATTGATTCTATTTATGTTTCTTGAATTTCTAGGGTTAGACTAGTGCACCCAGGTCTCAAAACTTTATGCCATCATAGCCATGATGGGATCGTCCTTGAAAGTGTCTCTATGCCCGAATGGGCCCATGAGTGATATCATGCCTTCTTGTTTCTTACATTTTACAATGTATGAATGCACATCCCATCTAGGGTTACAATCAGGGCTCCATGTATGCTCACTTAGAGTATGTCAGTTATAAGAATCTCCTACTGTTCCATGATTTTCTGCACATGTTCATGTTTATGCTTCACGATATTATGATATGATATTTTGGATATGCACTTTATGATATTTTACCTATGATTTCAGTCATATCCAGTTTTATGATTCGATTTTGAAAATCTTGAGCCATTGTTCCTAGTTTATGATTAGAAATCCATATTTTAGCTTATCTTATACTCATGCAAAATATCATTTTACTATTATGTTTTACTTATCCTACATACTCAGTACATTAAAAGTGCTAATCATATATTTTTGGGTATATCATCTCATGATATAGGTTGGGTGATTGGTCTCAACCCTATCATAGATTCGCTCTTGTCCTAGTTCAGCGTAGTCTCAGTTTTGGGTAAGTCCTCATCATCTGAGGACATCAGTTTAGCCTTATGGTTTGCCTTTATGTCTTTACAGTTATAGACTTAGTAGAGCTAGTTAGGGGCTTGTCACATCAGCTTGTCCTATGTTTTAGAGGCCTTTCTGACTAGATGTATAGATGCTCAGTGATGTTGACATGTTGTCTCCGTCTATACTTTTATGGTATCTTATACTTTTGCTCATGTTATGATTTACGCTTTACCTTGCTTAGTATATGATTATGCCTATGTTATGCATTTATCATGGATTAGCTTGGAGCCATTCATGGTTCTAGGCTCTGTATCACATCCAAAGTCTATTGTTATGTCGTGAAAAATTTGGTATCAAAGAATGAGGTTTAGGTGTGTCTTAGGGTGTATGAAGGCCGCATTAAGTAAAGCCTTTTTTATGGGTGTGAATGGTGCCACACTTACGAGGAAGAGGCTACAAGACGTTTTAGGAAACTTCTCTTTTTCATGATTCTATATCGTGCAATAAAGTCTAACTCTCTCTATTCTTTTAACTCATGCTATACGAGTTTGTAGAAAATACCTCCCCAAAGAGATGATGGAAGGAGAAATTGCAATGGCAATGGCAACAGCAATGGGAATCATCCAGCCCCACCAGCTCAAACAGATCCCTTGATTGAGCAGGTGGCTCATACAGAGTTTAGGTCTTCCTTTCAGATGTTGGCACAGGCTATGACGGCCCAGGTCAACCAGCAGGCGGTTGCACCTATGAATGCTAATGGGGGTGCTATGGCTTCTAGAATGTGAGACTTCACCAGGATTAACTTGGTAGAGTTTCATGGTTCAAAGGTGGAAAAGGATCCACAAGAGTTTATTGAGGAGGTTAAGAAGATAAACTACACTATAGGGATTTCCATAGAGGAGAGAGTGTATTTGGCCTCCTATCAGCTGAAGGGGGTAGCCCACAAATGGTTCAATCAGTGGAAGGAAGGCCATAGGGCTGGAGCAGTTCTGATTGGTTGAGATGAGTTTTTTATGCATTTTTGGACAGATTCTTTCCCCGAAAAATAAGGGAAGAAAAGGTTGCAACATTTATCAACTTAAAGAAGAATAACATAACAATTTAGGAGTATTCCTCGAAGTTCACCGAGCTGTCCAAGTATGCGCCAGAGATGGTTGCTGAGCCGAGGGCTCGTGTGGGTAAGTTTGTGTTAGGGGTCTCAAATTTGGAGGTTAAGGAGAGCAGGACTGCTATGACAATCAGTGATATGGTTATCTCTCGCCTCATGATTCATGCCTAGCAGGTTGAGGATGAGAAGTTGAAGGACAAGGAGAGAGAGACTAAGAGGGATAGAGTAGGGAACTTTGAGTATTCCTAGTAGAGGAAGGGTGGTGGACATCTCTCACCGTAACATCAGAGGTCATTATCCCCAGTGTCAACCATTGACTAGTGTTCCATCTAGGCCTAGGGTTGATCAGGGAGGTAGGACATTAGGCTCTAAGAGTCAGGATAACATATCTGGGGATCGCACTTTCCCAGCTTGCAGGAGGTATGGTAGGAACCACCTGGGAGAGTGTCTGATTGGCAAGGATGCTTGTTTTGGGTGTGGTAAGCCTCAATAAAAACTCAAGGATTTTCCTTTAGCAAGAAAAGATGACGGTAGAGTTCGTGTCCCAGCTACGTCTTCAGCAGCTCTAGTAGCTTGCCCATCCCAGTAGGGCGCATCATCTAGTATAGGTGGCAGACAGTGCCTAAACCACTTCTATGCCCTTTCATCACGCCACGAGTAAGACAACTCATCAGATGTGGTCATGGGTATGTTATGAGTTTTTCATCTAGATGTTTATGCATTGCTTGATCTAGGGGCCACATTATCCTTCGTGACTCCCCATGTTGCTATCAATTTTGGTGTCTGTCCTAAAATTCTATCAGAACCATTCTCAGCCTTTACTCCTGTCGGTGAGTTAGTTTTAGCATGGAGGGCATATAGAAATTTCCCTATTATAGTTCTTTAGAAAGTCACCTTAATCGACTTAGTAGAGTTAGACATAACCGACTTTTATTTCATCTTTGGCATGGATTGGTTGTAGGCTTGATATGTTTTAGTCAATTGTAGAACCGAACAATAGAGTTTCAATTTTCTATAGAACTAGTTCTAGAGTGGAAGGGTAGTTCAGCAGTGGCTACAGGTCGCTTTCTCTCCTACCTTAAGGATAGGAAGATGATTTCTAAGAGTTGTGTATACCATCTAGTTTGGGTTAAGGATTCTACGTCTAAGATCCCGACTCTTTAGTCAGTTCCCATTGTATATGAGTATCTAGAGGTCTTCCCTTATGATGTACTAGGAGTCCCCCCCCCCTGCCCGAGTAGGAGATTGACTTTGGGATAGACCTACTCCATGATACGCAACCCATATCCATTCCTTCTTACATAATGGCTCTAGCCAAGCTTAAGGAATTGAAAGAAAAGTTGAAGGATCTCTTAGGTAAGGGTTTCATCAGATCTAGTAAGCCCCCGTGGGGTGCTCCAATCTTCTTTGTACGGAAGAAGAATGGTTCTCTCAGGATGTGGGATTGATTATTACCAATTGAACTAGGTTATAATCAAGAATAAGTATCCCCTTCCCAGGATTGATGACCTATTCAATCAGCTTCAAGGTGCTAGTTATTTTTCAAAGATAGACCTTAGATCCGGCTATCACCATCTTAGAGTTAGGGAATGTGATATTCCGAAGACAACCTTCAGGACTCAGTATGGTCACTATGAATTTAATATTATGTCTTTTGAGCTAACAAATGCTCCTTCGGTTTTCATGGATTTGATGAACATGGTGTTCAAATAGAATTTGGATATGTTCGTATTATATTGATAGATATCATTGTATACTATCAGAGTGAAGAGGAGCATGCTGCCCATTTAAGGATTGTGCTATAGACTCTTTAGGACCGTCAGTTGTTTGCTAAGTTTAGCAAGTGTGACTTTTGGTTGAAGTCAATTGCATTCCTTGGTCATGTGGTTTCTAGTGAGGGTGTGCAGGTAGACTCTCAGAAGATTGAGTCGGTGAAGAACTAGACTAGACCTATCATTCCTACCGATATTAGAAGTTTTTCAGGTTTAGCTGGTTACTACTGGAGGTTTGTAGAGGGATTTTCATCCATTGCTTCACCTTTGACTAAGTTGACCCAAAAGAATGTCAAATTTCAATAGTTCGATGCTTGTGAGAGGATATTTTAGGAGTTAAAGGCCCGACTCATTTCTTCTCCGATCTTGATTCTACCAGAGGGTACGAATGGTTTGTAGTGTATTGTGATGCCTCTAGAGAGGGCCTAGGATATGTGTTGATGCAACATGGTAAGGTAATCGCCTTTGCCTTGAGATAGCTTAAAACTCACGAGAAGAATTACCCGATGTATGACCTTGAGTTAGTAATGGTGGTGTTTTCCTTGAAGATATGGAGGCACTATTGTAGGGTGCACGTGGATGTGTTCAAGGATCACAAGAGTCTTCAATATGTGATTACACAAAAGGACCTGAACTTGCAGCAAAGGAGATGGCTTGAGCTTCTCAAGGACTGTAATATAAGTGTTCTTTATCATTCAAGCAAGGCTACTATAGTGGAAGATGCAGTTAGTAGGTTGTCCATGGGGAGTGTGTCTCATGTCCAGGATGGGAAGAAAGAATTGGTGAAAGATGTCATAGGCTTGCATGTTTGGGGGATCGCCTTATTAATTCACCGAATGGTGGTGTTAGGTTCAGAATGGTGCAGAGTCTTCATTGGTGTTAGAGGTTAAGGCAAGGAAAGATGAGGATCCTATCTTGGTCAAGTTAAAGGAAGAAGTTCGAAATCAGAAGGTGGAGGTTTTCTCCCAAGACGGAGATGGTGTACTCTGATATCATGGTCGATTATGTGTTCTAGATACAGATGACTTGAGAGAGCAAATGTTGAAAGAGGCTCACGGTTGTTGATATTCTATCCATCTAGGTGCCACCAATATTTATTGTGATCTACGGGAAGTCTATTGGTAGAATGGCATGAAGAGGACAATGCAGAATTTGTGGCCAAGTGTCCAAATTGCCAACAGGTGAAAGTAGACAATCAGTGACCGGGAGGTATGCTACAGGATATTAGTATTCCTACTTGAAAGTGGGAAGAAATAAGCATAGAATTCATTACAGGTTTTCCTTGTACATGCCAACAACATGATTCTATATGGGTAATTGTAGACCGAATGACCAAGTCAACACATTTCCTACCAGTTAAGACTACAGATTCAGCCAAGGACTATGCTAGACTTTACATTCAAGAGTTAGTTAGATAGCATGGAGTCCCTTTGTCCATCATTTCAGATAGAGGTACTTAGTTCACCTCTTAGTTTTGGAGATTGTTTCAAGAGATCCTTAGTACTTAGGTAAAGCTTAGCATAACATTTTAGCCACAGACTTCAAACATTGGAGGACATGTTGCGAGCTTGCATGAACAATTTAAATGGTATTTGGGATGATTACTTGCCTCTCATTGATTTTGCCTACAATAACAGTTAGCACTCCAGCATTCAGATAGCTCTATTTAAGCCTCTTTATGGGCGAAGATATAGATCACCTTGATGAGTTGGTAATTTACCAACATTAGGCTCTTAAGCATGAGCTTTAGCTTATTTTTCAAGTCTTTTAGTTAGAATTTATGCCCTTTTTGCCTTTTCATGTGCAGGTATCTTATTTGAAGAGAAGAAGCATGAATTGGAGTAAAAAGGAAGTAATTCAAGTGAAAATCGGTGCTCCACCAGAGGACATCTGAAAAACACTGGTCAACTATAGGAAATCACTAGTTTGATAAGAAACTACCACCAGCGGCTCGTGGATAGCAACCGGTGATCCGTCGGTTCCATCACTGACAGGTGCTGGACAAAATGATGAAATCAACTTACGGCTCACGAATGGAAACCAGCGAACCACTGAAGGCATCACTGGAAGGCCCTGGAACTTCACTGGACCATAGAGGAAAGCAACCGGCGGCTCATAAATAGCAACCGACGAACTGCCGATTTCATCGCAAGTAAGGAGATGCCTGAAAAGGGCAAAATTGTCAAAGCCGAAAAAAGAGGAGAATATTTTCCCTATTTTTGTATATATTCTATAAGAAAGTACTTAGATCAAAAAATTGAATATTCCCCTTTACTTTTTGAGAAAAAAAGGAACTCAATTGGAGAAGAACGAAATATTTGAATATTGCATTTTATCTTCTTCTTCTTCTTCATCAAGTTATAACTATTATTGTAGAAATATTGTGAGTTTGATTTTGCTTACTCCTAATGATAAAATTAAAGAGTTTATTAATGAATAAGCTCTTGTGTTTCTCAATTATGAGTAGCTAAATCTACAGCTAGAGGTCTGTGATGATGGGCATTTAATTTAATTGGGTATTCCTAGATTTGTCTTGTTATTACTTAATGAGTGTAAATCTATTGAATTCTCCTCAAATTATAGTTGATTGCTCATAGTTGTAAATATGGATATTGTTTTGTTACCTGATTTTAGCTTGAAAAAGAAGAATTAAGTAATGGGGGAGAATTTAATAGCAGATTGGGATTTGATTATGTGGGTTGGGCTAGAAATAGCCAAAACCCATGATCATAATCCCTTTAGAGGTTGATGGCTGGAAATAGCTCAGCTCCTAATCCAAACCATATTGGAATAGTTGAATTGTGTCTTAAGGTTCGAAAGGACTCGAGGATAATGAGCCCAATTGGTTGAAAAACATCAGGCTCCATCTTTTTCCAAGGTTATTTACACATATTAGTAAAAATTTGACTACTAGTAAATCTCGATTTCATTGACATCCCATCTACACCACACCTCTAGCCTTTTCTCATTATTGTTTCTCAATTTTGGTTATCTTGCTCTCTTGATTAGCTAATTCTAGAATTTGCAATATTTTTGCCTTCACTTCCCCCAAAATTTATATATACATTTTCATTGCTTGGGTGTGAATCAATTGAATTCACTAAACAACTCTTGTGCAAATCATTCTCTAGTCCTTGTGGGATTCAACCCGGACACTCGTCGAGTTATTTATTTTGATACAATGATTGCTTACATTCTCTATAAATGAGGAGTGTAGTTTGAGCGTTATAAAAAATGGCGGTATTATCAGGGACTAGCGCTTGATATCCTTGAGTTGTTTGTTAATTTGAGTTGATCTTGCATCTTAACTAGTTCGACTTTACTATCATATTTCGGTTAGAATATAGAATTTCCTCAATGCTATTCAGAATTTGTCAACTGGTCACTTTGACTGCAGAATTCCTTGAGGTGTCAGTGATACCTACCAGTTAGTAGAATCAGACTCAGAACTCAGTTTCATTGATCCACTAGGAAGTCATGACACTTTAGATAAATAGCTCTGACTAGCCTTAGGACCCCAGACAGAGTACAGTTTGTTCTTAGACGGTTACGATGCTTCTAGATAAGCATCTCTGACCAGTCTATAACCCAGTTTCAGAATCTGGTCTAATAAGACTCTCAGGGTATTTTCTGTTATGTATCCTTGACTAGTCTTGGACCCTAATTTCAAGCTATCAGCTTAGTATTCAGTATAGGTAATCCAGTGGGAGGAGGACTTAGCACAGAGCGGACCGGGGTTCCAGCGCACCCAGGTTCCCAGAACTACGTTGCCAGCGTAGGTTACAGTATTATTGGCCTAATTGGCCCCAGACTTTTGTGATCACCTAGTTCGTGCCTCTATACCCTGTCAAGTTATATTGGGTCCTATCGGTGGGGCGTATACATCGGAATTCACGTTTAGCTCACGTAGTTATATGTTGGCTACAGACTCTCCCACTAGTCAGCTCAGTCCAGTATCAGTATAAGTAGTTTAGTTTAGTTTCAGCTCTATCAGTTTAGATAAGTTCAATACAGTATCTCAGACTCAGTATTTCAGGCTTAGAGCATGTCTTTGACTACCAGACAGGGTCATCTTGACCATCTTAGTTTACTTTAGTTATTCGATTTAGTATATCAGTTAGTCATTGCATGTCATTTTTTTCCAGTTCAGTCTTGATATTCAGTTATGTTTTCTCCTTCTTACTCAGTACATTCAAAGTACTGACGCATACTCTTATGCTGTATCGTTTCATGATACAATCGCACGTGCTCAGACTCAACGTCGTTAGTCGCCGCAGTTCAAATCCTCCCTAGCGGAAGAAGTGTGAGTTCTTATATTTCGAGGGCGTTATATCATTTCTTCAGTCATTTCGTTACTTTCAGTTAGTCTTAGAGTTAGCTGGGGGCTTGTCCAAACAAATCATCAGCTAGATGGCTCTCAAACACAGACTTGATTTTAGACTTTCAGATCGTTCAGACGTTTTAAACTTTATGTTCAGTTATAGTTTTTCATAAATGTTTTTATATTATTATTTCAAAGATTCCGGTATGCACGTTTTACTCAAAATACCAGTGTATGATAGACCAAGGGTTGACTTGGGGTTATTTGTGACTCCAAGTATCGTGTTCCATCCAGGGTTTGGACTCGGGGTATGAAAAACTTGGTTTCAGAGCCCTAGGTTTAGAGTATCCTCGAAATATCTGAAAGTCGCATCGAGTAGAGTCCTTTTCATGGGTGTGAAGCGCGCCACACTTATGACGAGGAGGCTACGAGATGTTATTAGGAAAACTCTCTTTTGTTAATACTCTTTATCATGCGTCAAAGTTCAATTCCAGAAACTTCCTTCTAACTCATGCTCTATTTTGTTTCAGTTTATGCCTCCCAGACGCGGTAACTGAAGGAGGGCCTGTAACGCCAACAAACCTGCCCCAGTAGCACCTTAGGATGATTAGTGTCCACCACAGAGTTTAGGGCGGGTATCCATCTACTCGCACAAATAGTCACCAATCAGGTGAATTAACAAGTAGTACCAGTTAACAACAACAGATCAGCAGCTGCTTCTAAGGTGCGGGACTTCAACCGTATGAACCCTCCATCTTTCTAGCGATCCACGGTGGGGAAGGAAACCCAAGAGTTTGTGGACGAGATTAAAAAGATTACCCATATTATGGGTGTCAGCTCCTCTGAGAGTGCTGATCTGGCTGCCTACTAGATAAAAGGGGTAGCCCAGGTCTAGTACGAACATTGGAAAGAGGGGTGGCCAGCGGGAGTAGGACCGGTGGAGTGGGAGGAGTTCCATACAGCCTTCCTGGAAAGATTTTTCCCTAGGGAGCTGAAAGAGGCAAAAGTGGCTGAGTTTATGAATTTGAGATAGGGCAACAGGACTGTAGAAGAATACGCATTGGAGTTTACCAGGTTGTCTAAGTACGCTCCATAGATGGTAGCCAAGCTAAGGGCTCGCATGTTGAAGTTTGTGAACGGAGTGTCGAACCTGGTCCTTAAGGAGTGTTCGACAGCGATGCTGATTCGGGATATGGACCTCTCCAGCCTGATTGTCTATGCCCAACAGATTGAGGCTGAAAAATTGAAGGATATGGAGCGAAAGAACAAGTGGGCAAGGACTGGCTATTCAAATCATGGCCATCAGAGGTCCAACCGTAATAGCCTCCCATAGCAGCAATAACAACAGCAACAGAGAGCCCCAGCATCCAGCTCAGCCAGCGCCCCAACCATCCAATCCCGCCAGGATTGGAGGGGAAGAGCATCTAGCTCTCAGTCTCAGAGTTATAGTGCCGGGAACATATATCCAACTTGCCCCAAGTGCAGCAGGAACCACCCGGGAGAGTGCCTTCAGGGTCGAGAGGGCTGTTTTGGTTGTGGACAGCTTGATCATCGTCTTTAAGATTGCCCTTCAGCAGGACGGGGGAGAGCACAATCCACTACATCATCAGCTCCAGTAGGCCGACCAGTTCAGCAGGCCAGCACCTCAGGTACGAATGGCGGTCAATGCCAAAACTGTTTTTATGCATTGTCTTCCCATCAGGATTAGCAGAGCTCACCTGACGCAGTCACGGGTATGTTATGCCTCTTTCATTAGGACGTGTATGTCCTCCTAGATCCAAGAGCCACCTTTTTATTCGTGAATACCTATGTAGCAGTCTAGTTCAATATCAGTCTAGAGGTTCTCTTAGAACCATTCTCAGTCTCTACCGTCAATTAGAGCCCGTCGGGTGTATAGAAATTGTGTAGTCTCGATCTTGAATAAAGTTATTCCAGCTGATCTCGTAGAGTTAGACATGGTCGATTTTGAACATATCCTTGGCATGGATTGGTTACACTCGGTTATGCCTCAGTTGACTACAAAAATAGAGTTATCAAGTTTCATTTTCAAAATGAACTAATGTTAGAATGGACGGGCAGTAGTTCAGCGCCTAAGGGTCAATTTATTTCCTACCTTAAGGCCCAGAAACGCATTTCTGAGGGATGTATTTATCATCTAGTTCAGGTTAAGGATTCCAACTCTGAGACCCCAACTATCCTGTCAGTTCCAATAGTCAGCGAGTTCCTAGATGTATTTCCCGAGGATGTTCCCAGAGTTCCCCCTGAACAGGAAATAGTCTTTGGAATAGACATCCTTCTAGAAACTTAGCCCATCTCCATCCTTCCTTATAGAATGGCTCTAGCTGAGCTTAAGGAGTTGAAAGAGAAACTAAAAGATCTTCTTGACAAGGGTTTTATCAGACCCAGCATCTCTCCCTGGGGTGCTCCAGCATTATTCGTGTGTAAGAAAGAGGTACCCTTAGAATGTGCATAGATTACCGCCAGTTGAACAAAGTCACAGTCAAAAATAGGTTTCCCCTACCCAGAATTGATGACCTATTTGACCAACATCAGGGATCCAGTTGTTTCCTGAAGATATATCTCAGGTCGGGGTATCGTCAGTTAAGGGTCAGAGAGGGTGACATACCGAAAACAACATCTAGAGCTCGGTATGGTCAATACGAGTTTGTGGTTATGTCCTTCGGGTTAACAAATTCCCGTGCATCCTTCATGGACCTGATGAATAGAGTCTTCAAATAGTATCTGGAGATGTTCGTCATTGTATTTATTGATGACATTCTGGTATACTCCAGAAATGAGGAAGAGCATGCTAACCACGTGAGATTAGTATTATAGACACTCAGAGACTGTCAGTTCTTCGCCAAGTTTAGCAAGTGCATATTCTGGTTAAAGTTCGTGACCTTCTTAGGTCATGTGGTCTCGGGTGAGGGAATACAAGTAGATCCTAACAAGATAGCAGTAGCAAAAGATTGGCCCAGACCTACCTCTCTGATGAAAATTAGGAGTTTCCTGGGCTTAGCTAGTTATTACCGAAGGTTTGTGGAGGGCTTCTCTTCTATAGCATCTCCTGTGACTAAGTTAACTCAGAAGAAAGTGAAGTTTCAGTGGTCGGATGCATGTGAGAAGAGTTTCTAGGAGTTGAAGACTCGACTCATTATCGCTCTAGTTTTGACCTTTTCAGAAGGAACAAATGGGTTGGTTGTCTTTGCGATGCTTCCAGAGTTGGACTCAGTTGCGTTCTGATGCAGAGGGGAAAGGTGATAGCCTATGCCTTCATACAGCTCAAAGTTCATGAGAAGAACTATCCAACTCATGACTTGGAGTTGGCAGCGGTGGTGTTTGCGCTGAAAATATGGAGACATTACCTATATGGGGCTCACATGGATGTGTTCACAGATCACAAAAGCCTTTAGTATGTGTTTAGTCAGATGGACCTAAATCTTCATCAGAGAAAGTGGTTGGAGCTTCTAAAAGACTACGACATGAGTGTGCTGTATCACCCAGGCAAATCCAATGTGGTGACTGATGCACTAAGAAGGTTGTCTATGGGAAGCGTAGCTCATATTGATGAGGGCAAGAAGGAAATGGTAAAAGACATTCACAAGCTAGCTCGGTTGGGAGTACAGTTGGTGGACTTAGCCAAGGTTGGAGTGATAATGCAAAGTGGGTCAGATTCCTCTTTGGTTGTTGAAGTGAAGTCCAGATAGGACGAAGATCCCATCTTACTCAATCTTAAGGAAGCAGTCCTTAAGAAAGAAATAGAAGCATTCTCCAAAGGGGGAGATGATGTCCTGCATTACCAGGGCAGATGTGTGTACCGGATCTTAGTGAGTTGAGATAGCAGATACTAGCTGAAGCACACAGCTCGAGAAACTCCATTCACCCTGGTGCTACTAAAATGTACCATGATCTATGAGATACTTACTAGTGGAAGGGCATAAAAAGAGACATTGCTGAATTTGTAGCCAAGTGCCTGAACTGCCAGCAAGTCAAGGTAGAGCATTAAAGACCAAGAGGCATGACTCAGGATATCAGCATACCCACATGGAAGTGGGAAAAAGTAAACATGGACTTCATTATGGGTCTACCTCGGACTCGTTGGCAGCATGACTCAATCTGGGTAGTAGTAGACTGGATGACTAATTCAGCACACTTCCTCCTAGTCAAAATGACGAATTCAGCCTAGGACTATGCCAGACTTTACATACGAGAGTTAGTTAGACTTCATAGGGTGCCATTAGCTATCATTTCAGACAGAGGAACTCCGTTCACCTCACACTTCTGGAAGTCTTTTCAGAAGGGACTAGGCACTCAGGTCAAGCTTAACATAGATTTTCACCCGCAGACAGATGGGCAAGTTGAGCGAACTATTCAGACCGTAGAAGATATGTTGAGAGTGTGCGTGATCGATTTAAAGGGCAGTTGGGATGACCGTTTTCCCGTTATCGAGTTTGCATACAATAACAACTACCATTATAGCATTCAAATGGCCCCATTTAAGGCATTATACGGTAGAAGGTGTAGATCTCCTATAGGGTGGTTTGATGTTGGTGAAGCTACCTTGAAAGGGCCAGACTCGGTGCACGAGGATATACAGAAAGTTCAAGTCATCTGAGAGAGATTGAAAACAACTTAGAGCCGTCAGAAATCTTATGTTGATGTGCGGAGAAGAGAGTTGGAGTTTGCAGTTGATGACTGGGTTTATCTGAAAATTTCGCCCATAAAAGGAGTAATGAGGCTTTGAAAGAAGGGAAAGCTCAATCCGAGATATGTGGGACCCTATAGAATTTTGAGGCGTATTGGCAACATAGACTATGAGCTAGAATTACCTTCAGAATTAGCAACTGTGCACCCTATTTTCCATATGTCACTTTTGAAAAAGTGCATCGGAGATCCAACTTCAGTTGTTCCATTGGACAGTGTAGAAATAATTGATAGTCTCTCATATGAGGAGGTCCCAGTCCAGACCCTTGACCACCAAGTTCATAAGCTAAGGAATAAGGAAATAGCTTCAGTCAAGGTCTTATGGAAAAATCAGCTGGTTGAGGGAGCTACGGGGGAGGCTGAAGCAGATATGATGGCCAAATACACACACTTGTTCTCTATAGACTCTATTATAGCTTAAAATATTATTTTTGCCTTAGAAACCAATTTAGTTGTTGGGTTCAATTTATGAGTTTAAGTTTCCTTTATGACTTTCGATGTATGTATGAAAAGTGAATTCAGTTCAGTTATGTATTTTGTAACGGGGGTAATCATTCAGTCAGTTTTGGAGTTAAATGAGCAGTATTTGAGCATAGTGATTGAAATTCTCTGCTTCTGTGGGTGTTTTCCAACATTCGAGGACGAATGTTTCCAAGGGGCAGATATTGTAATGCCCCAGAAACTCAAAGACTAGATTTGAGACTTAAAAAAATCTGGAAATCTGCAGAAATGCCTCAGAACGACTCACCTAACGAGTTGTTGTAAGACCTAATGACTCGTTAGGTCAGTCATGGAAAAGGGGATTGAGAAATGGAAAGGTGGTGCCAGTGTACCTAACGAGTGTCACCACGAGTCATGGTCCTCAACCACGACCCGTTAGGTGACTCGTGGTCAGGCTTGGGTCAGAAGTTAAGGAGTAGGCAGTGTACCCCACGAGTCCTCACCACGACTCGTTATGTGTGACCACGAGTCGTGGTGTCACATATGGGGAACTTTAGGGTTTTTGACAGTGTGGTCCATGACAGGTGACCATGAGTCATGGTAACTCACCACAACTCGTTAGGTCCCTCGTGGTGACCATCAGTGGTTTCTGGGCAGTGTACTCAACGAGTGTGACTACGAGTCGTGGTCACTGACCACGGCCCGTTGGGTCACCCATGAGGACTGACGATCAATTTTTCCCTGCGATGTTCTAAGGGTTGTTTATTAATTTCCTACCCTCCTAAACTTTAAACTACGTCATTTTAGATGTAATTTTAGGCCTATTAGTGGGAATGAATGGCCTCTCCCCTCATTCCCCACGTACATTCTCAGAAAAACATCGAAGAGTTCTCTCAAGAACTTTCAAAGGTCCAGGGTTCTTCCTCCATCTAAGAAATTCAAGGTTCTTCCACAAGGGAATTCTTAGCCAGGTATGTGGGAATTCAACAAGGGAATAGTTCTTCCCTTTTGCCCCCCAAAACCCTGTTATAGATTATCTATCAGTCTTATTCGTGAGCTTTCAAGTACGAAGAGATTACATGTCAGTTTTCATTGATTTCACATAGAATGATATTCATGTGTATTGTTGATATGATCTCCATCAATTCTTGACCAAATTATTGATGTTCCTACAAAAGTGAATTTAAGCCCTGAGTTTTCGAATGAAACGTATTTATATATTAAATTCCTCATGGTTTGTGAAATATGATTTGGGCTGATTTTCTAGTAGTCCTTATTTTTTAGATGTTGTGTAATTACTGCCTTGCTAATAAATGATTTTAGCCCTGGCACGAATGAGAAAACTATAATACTGCTTGTCGGATGAGATTTCCTTATTTCTTGAAATCTTTGCCATATTGTGGATTCCTTTGTCATCAGAATAAGTTGAATTCTATGTTAGCTGCTTAGTAGTTCAGTTAAGTTAGAATGTAGAATTTCCTCAGTGCTATTCAGAATTTGTCAACTGGTCAGTTTGACTACAGAATTCCTTGAGGTGTTTGTGATACCTCCCAGTTAGTAGAATCAGACTCAAAACTCAGTTTCATTGATCCACTAGGTGGTCATGACACTTTAGATAAATAGATCTGACTAGCCTTAGGACCCTAGAAAGATTACAGTTTTTTCTTAGACGGTTACGACGCTTCTAGATAAGCAGCTCTGACCAGTCTAGAACCCAGTTTCAGAATCTAGTGCGATAAGACTCACAATACTTTCATTTATGTATCCCTTACTAGTCTTTGACCCTATTTTCAAGCTATCAGCCTAGTATTCAGTATCGGTAATCCATTGGGAGGAGAACTTAGCACCGAGCGGACCGGGGTTGCAGCGCACTCAGATCCCAGAACTACGTTGTCGGCGTAGGTTATAGTATTATTGTCCTGATTGGCCCCAAACTTTTTTGGTCACCTAGTTCATGCCTCTATACCCTGGAAAGGTATATTGGGTCCTACCGATGGGGCGTATACATCGGACTCCATGTTTAGCTCACGTGGTTATATGTCGGTTACAGACTCTCCCACTAGTCAGCTCAGTCCAGTATCAGTATAAGCAGTTCAGTTCAGTTTCAGCTCTATCAGTTTTGATCAGTTCAGTACAGTGTCTCAGACTCAGTATTTCAGACTTTGAGCATGTCTTTGACTACCAGAAACGGTTATCTTGACCATCTCAATTTACTTTTGTTGTTTGGTTCAGTATATCAGTTGGTCATTTCATCTCATTCTTTCAGTTCAATCTTTATATTCAATTATGCTTTTTCCTACTTTCTCAGTACATTCAAAGTACTGACACATACTCTTATGCTGTATCATTTCATGATACAGCCACAGGTGCTCAAACTCAACATCGTTAGTCGTCATAATTCAGATCCTCCCTAGCGGCAAAAGTGTAAGTTCTCATGTTTCGAGGGCGTTATATCATTTCTTCAGTCATTTCATTATTTTTAGTTAGTCACTAGAGTTAGCTAGGGGCATGTCCAAGCAACTCATCAGCTAGATGGCTTTCAGACACAGACTTGATTTCAGACTTTCAGATCATTCAGATGTTTTAAACTTTATGTTCAGTTTTAGTTTTTCATAAATTTTTTTATATTATTATTTTAAAGCTTCCAGTATGCATGTTTTACTCAAAATACTAGTGTATGATAGACCAAGAGTTGACTTGGGTTATTTGTGACTTTAAGTATCGTGTTCTATCCAGGGTGTAAACTCGGGGTGTGACATATATGTTTTAATTAGGAATCTAAATCTGACATCTTGCATGATGAGGATGGATATTGGTTGACTCATGTTCACATGCTTTGTTTATACTTGATTGCTTAATGTTAATATAACGGGTATGTTGGTGGTGCTATACTAGGTTTCTCATGTCATTATGGGTATCTTAGTTGCTAAGTGCGCTTAGTGATGTGTGGTGTGCTTTTTATTTGGGGGTGAAGTCTGAGTAACCGCGGGTGCTTAGCATTCACAATTCGCCCAATGATAGATTGAGTGATGACTTTCTTTAGGGCAAATTATTATTGTCATTTTAGATAGTAACTACTGGTGTAAAGTTTTATGAGGTGTAGTGATTTGACAGAAATTTAGTTCAACTAAATGAGGGACAAAACATCGGTGACACGACGGTCATGTCCAGTGAATCACCGGTTAAATTGTGGATTCAATTGCAGGGTTACAGGCTTCTACCAGGAACCCGCATTTCATTGGTGCTTCGCGAGTCAAGAGCGGTGATTCTCCAGTATGGCACCAGTGATTAATGTCTATGCCCAGCTTACTATTTCATGACTGCGATTCATCGGCGCTCTACAAATTAATACCTGCAGTTTACCGATGTTCCGTCGGTGTGACCTGGGTCAACATTTCTCTACTTCTACTTGGATATCATTTAGTTTTTTCTGATTTTCTGATTTTTCTCCTTTTAAATCTTTTTATGGTACTAACCTTAGTCTGCAGCATCAGGTCCATTTCCAGGCGGAATAGCAAAGGGAAAACACCAATGACCAACACCACCACACAAAGCTTACCTTATGATGAGGCCTAGTGTATTGCACATATTCACTTTGGGTTGGCGAGAATGGAAGAGTATTATGTATCTATCAAGGAGAAGAGGTTAATCCATGCAGAAACTCAATTTGAGGTGTCCTTAGGAAATGATTTCTCCCATATTTACTATCAGATCGACATGCGGAATTAGGGTCCATTAACAATACCCGTAGACCCCTACTTCCTTGAGTTGGTGTGGGAGTTCTATGCATTCTACATGGATTGGAAATGCATCTTGAGACACAAAGGCCAAGTGGACACAATGCCATGCTTGCCGTCTATGTGGGTGCACGGCCAAGAAGTGAACATCACCCCAGAAGTAATTAATTCCCTCTACTAGGCTAAACCAATCTAACCAAATTCATTTTTCAACAGGAAGGTGGAAGATAAATAAAATCAGTTCCAATGGGTAGCTAGTATAATTGCGAGAGATCAACCTCAGTGGGCCACCTCAAAAGGACTGATTCACCACCATGATCTAAAATTTGAGACCCGTTTGTGGCTGGATTTGGTATGTGCTCGGATTATCCCTTCATAGAATACAACACAAGTCCCTATTGAGGTTGCAATTCTTGTTGCCTGCATCATGGATCATACATATATCAATATTGGAGAAATCATTGCAGATCAATTCAAAAGGAAGGCCAAGCAGTAGGCAACATTATTGCCTTATCCCAGCTTTGTGACTATGTTATGCCTGCGTGCTTCATGCCCTCTCTTTCAGCCATTGGATAAAACTATGAAGGCTGAGGGAGTGATTACATTAGACATAAAAACTGATAAAGATGCTCCAGCCTCAAAGTGGCCCAAAGGAATGGGGGCCAGGATTAACCCACTACTTTCTATGTTCTCTAGCACAATTGCCGGATCTTCCCAAGCAACCACAGTCACCGCCTCTCTGCCAACAGACCTGTTAACAATAGCAAGAATGGCCCAAGATCATGAAAGCCAGATCATAAAGTTGGCTAAGGCAATACCTTCCATGATCCCGCAAGCTAGTAAGAAAGTCATGCAACTTTCTAAAGACAAGTTGAGAGGCCTCTGTGCTAAAGTTAAGGTCTTGGTAAATGATGTGATTGCCTTGAGGGAGGATGTGGCAAGACACACATATGCTCTACCATCCAACAATATGGACCTCCCTGAACTAGCGGCCGTTGCGACCCAGTCCGAGGAGCCCAAAAGCCCGTCGGATGATTGGTGGGTGGGTTTTGACAGTTCGCCGAAAATTGTCTGATGAAGAGATATATCATAGCCAGCCATCACCCCGTCGGATGCTCACTGTGATAGAAGTAGTGTAACGCCCTAGAACTAGGGTAGCGTGCAACTGGCACTCGATTCATGGTCGATCAAGAAGCCAGCTATATAACATCTATAAATGTAACACTAAGGCTGACCAAGCCACCTGTCACAACCAACCAGGATAAATACTGGGCCAATAATGCCTTGATAATTATAAATATGCAACTTGGAAAGCCGACAAGGCTACAACAAAGCTAAAAAAAAAGTAGTGAAAAAAAATCAATACGACTAAATAACCCATACTACTAAACAAACTAGTCCACATCATCCTCTACAGAGTAAATAAACTGAAATGCACGGGACAGGGCCCCGGCCTGCCCATGCTGTACACAAAACTGAAAATAGTCCACATCAGGACTAGGCTCCTGGAAGAGAGGAGCATACCACTATTCTGCAGAAATCTGGCTCCTTCTACGTTTGATGATCTGAGTCTCGGCCTGTAGCTGTAGCACGATTGCGGGAAGGATCCCAAGATGAAGGGACGTCAGTACGAATAAAATGTACTGGTATGTAAGGCTAAAAACTGTAAACATGTAAAATAAAAATGATAATTAAGCCTGAAATAAGGAGTAGTAACAACCTGAAATTCTAAAAAAACAAAAACCTGACAATAACTCATTATTGAAGTATAAATGCAACCATCTAATGCACAACAAAGACTATAACCGTCCAGCCAGTGTATCACACCGGGGTAAAAATAAAAATGCCTCCAGCGGGTGTACTATACCGGGATAAAAATAAAAATGCCTCCAGCCGGCGTACCAAACCGGGGTAAACTCCGTCCAGCCGGATTACCACACAGGGGTAAAATCAATAAGACCTCCAGCCGGTGTAACACACTGGGGTAAAATCAATAAAGCTTAGACAATATCATAAATGGAGCTGATATGGCTTAATACGGGACCAGCTCAATACATACTACATAGAAATGACGAATACTAAACATGTGGTCTGTATAAGCCTCCTTCGTAATGCATAACTGGAACTGAGTACATATAACATGCAAAGCTAAAAAAAATAGAACTTAAATGCATGTAGTAAAAACTTGTATGAATCATAAGGAACTACGGATAACCTAAGAGTTTCAACAAAATTTGTGGATCGTCTCCACGGGACATTAGAGCTCAGAAACCTGCTAGCTTGTCGTTCGGCTTAAGGTAAAGGAATTATGAAATCTCCCCTTGGCCTTACATATTTCATAATATACACATAAGATAAAGGACAACCATAACCAGGTAATCCTAATTCCGTAAGCTCGTTTACCCTCAATAGCTTGCGACGTCTTTACGTGGCTTAAAATCGTTTACACGTCCTCATCTCGGCTCTTTCACCAATTTCAGTTAGCAACCAGAAATTTAAACACATTTAACATCACATATATATACACATGACATACAGTAAGGACCAGCTAACAATGCCCACGCTGAGGGGTCTCCAACTCAATGTACAACTACGACAACAATCAGCACAATATCACACTTTAGGTATCTCCCTTCAGCTAGGCATAATCTTAACATTTATCCTCAATAAAATATGGTACTTTAAAGCTTAAATGAAGCTTAACAAACTGCCTCAAGACTTTTAAAAAGGTTGCTGTCTCATTCGATTCACATCACATGAATCGTGCTTGAAAGAATGATAGACGGGGGCGCCTTACATACCTTTCTCCGATGGACTTTTCTCTAGCCGATCTCCTATCTCAATGATCAGCCTTAAACACCCTTAATCCAGTGGTTTTATAGGCCAACAACAAGCTTAATCTATATTAAAAAAAATGCAGCCAACATAACAAATCAGAGGCAGTCGAAATAGCAACAACAACACACGACAACATCAACAACATTAGCCATTTTCTCAACTAATTTTCACTAACTTTTGATGGAGAAAACAGAGGAAATTTTACCTTAGTTTTTCTATGGTTTTACCCCTCAATATGAAGTATAATTCCAGCAAAAGAAACAGCCAAAAATCCTAAGTAAAACGAGCAAAACTCAGCTAACAAACAGTCCATTGGCAGCTCACTTAGCTGCCAATTTCCAGATTTTCGGCTTTGCAATTTGAGAGGTTTAAAAGGAGCGAAATCCTTACCTTTTCTCCTGATTTCAAAACCTACTCAAATATGGATATATAGGCAGTCCAAATAGATTTTTAAATGCAGAAAAACTTCTTCAAAACCTTGCCAAAACGAGCTCAAAAACAGCCCCTAACATACTTGGCAAGGTAATCTCAACTTTGTGATTTTCTTGAACCTTGCTTGATGTTCCTCCTTGATTTTCTTTGTCCTAGCTGCTGGAATTGAGAGAGAAATGGAATCCTTAGCAAGCTGGTCGATTTAGATTTGGCTGGAAATGTTTTCTACAAGGGAAAATCAGATTTTAAAGTAAATAGGGCGGTGGAGGCGCTAGGGCGTCATGCCCGCGTCACCGCTCGCGATGGTTCAGTAAAATGCCCATAACTGTTTACTCCGAAGTCCAATTTACAAGCGGTTTGATGTTCTAAAAACTAGACTCAAAGACCTTTAATTTGATAGGTTGTGGGGATTCTAATTCATTATATATTTGGAGATATGGTCGTTTAAAATTTACCCTTACTTATGAACTTCACATACTCTTTGTTTTTTTTGATCGTACACATTTCCCTTGACACCTATGAGCAATATACAACCCATACATTCCCTAACCTAGCATAAAACATCAAATAGTTACCAACAAAAATTTTGGGGTGTTATATTCTCCCCACCTTGGGAACATTCGTCCCTGAATGGCAATTAATTTCACTTAATATGCATCAAAATAGATCTCAGTAACTTAAGTATCAAACACATACCTTAACATCACGTCGACATCGTAAATAGGTGAGGATATTTATTCTTCATTTCTTCCTCAGCCTCCCGAGTCACTTCCTCGATGTTATTACTTCGCCATAATACTTTAACTGAGGCGACTTCTTTGGTTCGAATTTTCCTGACTTGCCGGTCAAGAATAGCAACTGGAACCTCAGTGTAGGTCATCTCCTCAGAAACTCAGACATCATCGATAGGCATAACACGAGTTGGGTCTCCTATACACTTCCGCAACATTTATACATGAAATACTTGGTGGACTGCCGCTAACTCCGGTGGCAACTCCAACTCATAGGCCACTTTTCGTATCCTACAAATAACTATGTAGGGTCCAACATATCTAGGACTCAGCTTGCTTTTTCGGCCAAATCGCATGACGCCTTTCATAGGTGACACTTTCAGGAAGACCCAATCATTAACAGCAAACTCCAATGCTCGACGGTGTACATCTGCATAAGACTTCTGCCTGCTCTGGGCTGTCTGAAGTCGATCTCTAATAAGTTTCACCTTGTCAATAGCTTGCTGCACTAAGTCTAGCCCCTATAACTCTGCCTCACTGAGTTCAAACCAGCCCATTGGTGACCTGCATTTTCGCCCATATAAAGCTTCATATGGAGCCATCTGAATACTTGCCTGGTAGCTATTATTATAGGCAAACTCAATCAAGAAACATGATCATCCCAGCTTCTGCATCTGAAACACAGGCACGCAACATGTCTTCAAGCGTTTGAATGGTGGGTTCAGCCTGTCTATCTGTCTGAGGATGAAATGTGGTACTGAGGCTTGTTGTGAACTGAGCACCTGTATCAGAAATAATGGACAAGGGGACGCCATGTAGGCGAACTATCTCTCGTATATAATGCCTAGCATAATCCTATGCAGCATATGTGGTCTTAACTGGCAAGAAGTGAGCTGATTTAGTTAATCTATCAACAATTACCCAGATAGAATCATGCTTCATGCTCGTTCTAGGCAATCCTGTAATAAAATCCATATTAATCACCTCCCACTTCCAGGCTAGAATTTCTATGTCCTGCACCAAACCTCCAGGCCTCTGGTGCTCAACCTTTACCTGTTGGCAATTGGGACACTGAGTCACAAGACTAGTGATGTCCTTTTTCATGCCATTCCACCAATATACCTGCCTCAGGTCACGATACATCTTTGTGGCACCTGGGTGTACTGAATATTGAGAATAATGAGCTTCATTCATAATTTGTTCCCGTAGTTCACCCACATTAGGTACACATAGACGACCCTGGTATCTAAGAACTCCATCGGGTCCACAATCAAATAGGTTATACTTCTGTTGCGGTATACTGTCTCTCAATAAGACTAACTCTGCATCATCATATTGTCGTTGCTTAACTTCCGCTACCAAAGACGATTCTGCTATTTTTTTTCACAATAACACCCCCATCTTCGACATCCAGTAACCGAATTTGTAAGTCAGCCAACTGCCGTAGAGCCTTCATCATTTCAATCCTGTCGACCTGAATATGACTCAAGCTACCCATAGACTTGCGACTTAGCACATCATCTACAACATTTGCCTTGCCCGGATGATATAGAATGCTAACGTCATAATCTTTCAGCAATTCTAACCACCTTCTCTGGCGTAAATTCAACTCCTTCTGCTGAAACAAATACTGGAGGCTCTTATGATCTATGAAGATATCAACATGTACTCCGTATAAGTAATGGCGCCAAATCTTCAATGCAAATACCACTGCGGCCAACTCAAGATCATGGGTAGGATAATTTTGCTCGTGCTTCCTCAACTATCTAGAGGCATAAGCAATGACCTTGCTGTGTTGCATCAGAACACAACCTAGCCCAACTTTGGAAGCATCACAATAGACCACATAACCCTCGACACCCTCTGGAAGAGTCAGGACAGGTGCTGAAGTCAGCCTATCCTTCAATTCCTAAAAACTTCACTCACATGCCTCTGTCCACTGAAACTTAGTTGTTTTATGAGTCAACTTTGTCAATGGTGCAGCGATAGTAGAGAAACCTTCCACAAATCGGCGATAATAACCTGCTAACCCCAGAAAGCTGCGAACCTCTATAGGATTCAAGGGTCTGGGCCAAGTCTGTACTGCCTCTATCTTCAAACTATCCACTCTTATGCCTTCAGTTGTAATTACATGACCAAGGAAAGCCACAGATGTTAGACAAAACTCACATATAGAAAATTTAGCATATAACATGTGCTCCTGTAGAGTCTGTAATACTGCTCTCAAATGACCTACATGCTCGGCCTCAAATCGCGAGTAAATCCGAATATCATCAATGAAGACGATCACAAATACATCAAGAAAAGGCCTAAACACTCGATTCATCAGGTCCATAAAAGCTGTTGGGGCATTAGTAAGACCAAATGACATCACTAAAACTCATAATGTCCATATCTAGTCTTGAAGGCAGTCTTGGGGATATCAACTTCCCTAACTCGTAACTGATGGTACCCGGATCTCAAATCAATCTTTGAGAAGCATCTGGCACCCTGTAACTGGTCAAATAGGTCATCAATCCTGGGAAGTGGTTACTTATTCTTAATTGTAACCTTATTTAGCTGCCTATAGTTGATACACATTCTTAACGACTCGTCTTTTTTCGCACAAAGAGCACTGGTGCACCCCAAGGCGATACACTAGGTCGAATGATTCCCTTCTCGAGCAGATCTCTCAGTTGCTCCTTTAATTCCTTTAGCTCTTCTAGAGCCATTCTGTAAGGAGGGATCGATATAGGCTGAGTAGAAGTAGATCAATAGCAAAATCTATCTCCCTTTCAGGAGGAATTCCATGCAAATCCTCTGGAAAGACCTCAGGGAACTCATTTACAATTGGAATTGACTGGAGAGTCGTAGGCTCACATTCCAAGTTTATTACCCGAACCAAGTGAGAAATACAACCCTTAGATATCAACTTTTGACCCTTAAGGTATGAAATAAACTAACCTTTAGGCATAGCAACATCACCTTGCCATTCCTGGACTGGCTCGCCAGGAAAATTGAATCTGACAACCTTAGCTCTGCAATCAACATTAGCATAACATGCCGCCAACCAATCCATACCCAAAATTACATCAAAATCAACCATTTCAAGCTCAACTAGATCAGCTAAGGTTGATCTATCACATACCAATACTATGCAGTTTCGGTAAACTCGTCTAGCTAACACAGATTCGCCAATTGGCGTAGAAACAACAAATGGTATAGATAATAACTCAGGGAATGTCTCAAACTGACTCGAAACCAATGGTGTGACATAAGAGAGCGTAAAACTAGGATCAAGTAAGCCATATACTGCACGAGAATAAATAATCAAAGTACCTGTAACAACATCAGGAGAGGCCTCCTGGTCCTGTCGACCGCCCAAAGCATAAAATCGATTCCGGGTTTCCCCAGAACTAGAAGCCTCTCTCCCTCTGCCTCTGCCATGGCCTGTTGCTAGCTGAGGATCAGGTCTGCCACTCTACTACCCTCAAGTACTGCTGGTGCGGGAGAAGCTGGAGGTCTATCTGCCATTGCTCCGGCCGGTGCAGGAGGAACTATAATACCTGGGGCAGGGATTCACTCTAAGCCTCTGACCTGTCTCTCTGATCCACTGGAGGGAGACTACTACCCTCCCTAACGGCTGTGCCAATCAACCTTGTAGTCATCTTTCTTGTCAAAGGCATACTCTGAAACAATAACATGATTTAGATATCACAGTACTTATGAGCTCGACCTATAACACAAACTATTAGTACAAGAAGTGAAACAATTCCTAAATGTCATGTAGCCTCCTGATTATAAGTATGGTGCACAACATACCCATAAGCAAGACTCTACTAGACACGGCTTTGTGGACTCCCTAGGACACGACTTTGCTTTGATACCAAGTCTGTCACGCCCCAGAACTACGGTAGGGCGAAACTGGCACTCGATTCATGGTCGATCGAGAATCCGGCTATATAACATCTATAAATGTAACACTAAGGCTGACCAAGCCACCTGTCACAACCAACTAGGATAAATACTGGGAAAATAATGCCTTGACAATTATAAATATGCAACCTGGAAAGCCAACAAGGCTACAACAGAGCTAAAATAAAGCAGTGAAAAAAAATCAATACGACTAAATAACCCATACTACTAAACAAACTAGTCCACATCAGCCTCTACAGAGTAAACAAACTGAAATGCACGGGACAGGGCCCCGACCTACCTATGCTATACACAAAACTGAAAATAGTCCACATCAGGACATGTCTCCTAGAAGAGAGGAGCATACCACTATTCTGCAGAAATCTGGCTCCTTCTACGTTAGATGATCTGAGCCTCGGCCTGTACCTATAGCACGATTGCGGGAAGGATCCCAAGATGAAGGGACGTCAGTACGAATAAAATGTACTGGTATGTAAGGCTGAAAACTGTAAACATGTAAGATAAAAATGATAACTAGGCCTAAAATAAGGAGTAGGAACAACCTAAAATTCTAAAAAAACAAAACTTGACAATAACTCATTATTGAAGTATAAATGCAACCATCTAATGCACAACAAAGACTATAACTGAAATGTCAACAGATAGTTGACCATAAACTCTATACAATCCGTCCAACCAGTGTACCAGACCGGGGTAAAAATAAAAATGCCTCCAGCCAGTGTATATACCGGGGTAAAAATAAAAATTCCTCCAGCCGGCGTACCATACCGGGGTAAACTCCATCCAGCCGGTGTACCACACCGGGGTAAAATCAATAAGACCTCCAGCCGGTGTAACACACCAGGGTAATATCAATAAATCTTAGACAAAATCATAAATGGAGCTGATATGGCTTAATACGGGACCAGCTCAATACATACAACATAGACATGACGAATACTAAACATGTGGCCTGTATAAGCCTCCTTCGTAATGCATAACTGGAACTGAGTACATATAACATGCAAAGCTAAAAAAATAGAACTTAAATGCATATAGTAAAAACTTGTATGAATCATAAGGAACTACGGATAACCTAAGAGTTTCAACAAAATTCGTGGATCATCTCCACGGGACATTAGAGCTCAGAAACCCGCTTAAGGTAAAGGAATTATGAAATATCCCCTTGGCCTTACATATTTCATAACATACACATAATATAAAGTACAACCATAACCAGGTAATCCTAATTCGGTAAGCTCGTTTACCCTCAATAGCTTGCGACGTCTTTACGTGGCTTAAAATCGTTTACACGTCCTCATCTCGGCTCTTTCACCAATTTCAGTTTTCAACCAGACATTTAAACACATTTAACATCACATATATATACACATGACATACAGTAAGGACCAGCTAACAATGCCCACGCTGAGGGGTCTCCAACTCAATGTACAACTACGACAACAATCAACACAATATCACACTTTAGGTATCTCCCTTCAGCTAGGCATAATCTTAACATTTATCCTCAATAAAACATGGGACTTTAAAGATTAAATGAAGCATAACAAACTGACTCAAGACTTTTAAAAAGGTTGCTGTCTCATTCGATTCACATCACACGAATTGTGCTTGAAAGAATGATAGACGGGGCGCCTTACATACCTTTCTCCGATGGACTTTTCTCTAGCCGATTTCCTATCTCAATGATCAGCCTTAAACCCCCTTAATCCATTTGTTTTATAGGCCAACAACAATCTTAATATGTATCAAAAAAAATGCAGCCAACATAACAAATCAGAGGCAGTCGAAATAGCAACAACAACACACGGCAACATCAACAACATTAGCCATTTTCTCAACTAATTTTCACTAACTTTTGTGGGAGAAAACAGAGGAAATTTTACCTTAGTTTTTCTATGGTTATACCCCTCAATATGAAGTATAATTCCAGAAAAAGAAACAGCCAAAAAGCCTAAGGAAAACGAGCAAAACTCAGCTAACAAACAGTCCATTGGCAGCTCACTTAGCTGCCGATTTCCAGATTTTCGCTTTGCAATTTGAGAGGTTTAGAAGGGGCGAAATCCTTACCTTTTCTCCTGATTGCAACACCTAATAAAATATGGATATATAGGCAGTCCAAATATATTTTGAAATGCAGAAAACCGTCTTCAAAACCTTGCCAAAACGAGCTCAAAAACAGCCCCTAACATACTTGGCAAGGTAATCTCAACTTATCTTGTGATTTTCTTGAACCTTGCTTGATGTTCCTCCTTGATTTTCTTTGTCCTAGCTGCTGGAATTGAGAGAGAAATGGAATCCTTAGCAAGCTGGTCGATTTAGATTTGGCTGGAAATGTTTTCTACAAGGGAAAATCAGATTTTAAAGTAAATAGGGCGGTGGAGGAGCTAGGGCGTCATGCCCGCGTCACCGCTTGTGATGGTTTGGTAAAATGCCCATAACTATTTACTCCGAAGTCTGATTGACAAGAAGTTTGATGTTCTGAAAACTAGACTCAAAACCTTTAATTTGATAGGTTGTGGGGCTTCTAATTCATTATATATTTAGAGATATGATCGTTTGAAGTTGGCCCTTACTTAAGAACTTCACATACTCTTTATTTTTTTTGATTGTACACATTTCCCTTGACACCTACGAGCAATATACAACCCGTACTTTCCCTAACCTAGCATAAAACATCAAATAGTTACCAATAAAAATTTCGGGGTGTTATAAGTAGATCCATAATGGAAACCTGGTGAGATAGATACCACTTCGTATCATAAGCTCAGAACCCTGCCAGATAAATGGGTGGATCCCGAACCAAGGAAACCACTAGAACTCCCACCTGATCAATTGATGACGTCTGCATCGGAAACTGCCTCGTGGCATTGTGATGAAGCCACTTACTCATGGGTCCCTCGTCCCAACCACTAAATCTTTCAGGGAGTCCCCTTCAACTGGTTTTTCTTCTTTTTTTACATTAGGGGCAATATGTTATTTTAAGTTGGGTGAGGGGAGTGTGTCTCTTATTTTGGTGGATATTGAGATATGAAGCAAATGTCATCAGTGTTACTAGAATGGGTCTTTGTTCTTATTGCCTAAATTTGTGACCCAAGTTGATTTAATCTGCCTTTGTAAATAGTAGGCAGTAATAAAACTCCAAGAGTTTTCTTCTGTAATACCCCGAGAAGGCCTAAGAATAGACCCGAGAGTTGAATTTGCAAAGTGAAGAAAATTGGCAAAAACATCACAGCACAACTCCTGGTATCAGACCACGAGTCATTGTATGCTGTCGTTGGTTAGGGAAAGGATGGTGGTAGTGGAGACAACGAGAGGTACGACAACCCATTGTGGGATACAATGGGCCATCCTTTGCAATCGTGGTTAGGGTCAGACTGGGCAGTACTGTAAATAATGGGAGACCCAACGACCCATTAGGAGAAGTCACGGGTTATTAGTTGTGGTCTTAGTAGGAGGGTAAGACTTTCCAGTGTGGGTGACGGGTTGAGACCACGACTCATTTGATGGAACCATGAGTCATGGTGAGGCTCGTGGTAAGGGGGTTTCAGTTTTGGTAATGAGAAAACAACGGACGGTATAATGAGTTGTGGGTTGAAGGCACGAGTCATCCTGTCATCCCGTTGTTTGGATAAAAGACTAGGTAATTCAGTATCCCAATCAACGAGGGAAATGACAGGTCGTTGATGGTTCCCACGACCCGTTGGTACCACTTGTGGGTTCCATCCGGACAGTTTTCTGGGCAGGTTCATTGAGGGTATTTTTGACTTTTTAATGATATAATGCCCAAAACTATGTCATTTTGGCTTGGGAAAAGCTGGGTTTTAAGTGGATGACCTATTCTAAACTCCCATTCATGCATGCAAGAACTTTGAGAGGTGATTCAAGGGGAGATTTCAAGCTTTTCACCTCAATTCCTTCAATTTCATTCTTGGGCTTTTAAGAAGGGTTAGGAGTTGATAATCCCAGGTATGTAAGGTCTTCAATGGGTGGATTCTTCCCCACCCATGCTCCTTTTGTATTAATTACTCAAAATTTATTTGAAAACTCATGGTGTATTATCTTCAGTTTGTATAAAATTTAATGATTTAATTATGGGTCTTGTTATTTGGAAAATCTAACATTATATACTGATTTTTATCATATTTTGAGCTCTAAATTGATATTAGTATGACTGATTTCGAATTTCTAATCATTTAAACCCGATTATGCATGCCCATGATAAACCGATTTATGATCCATTGATCCGTTGATGTTTTTGATAATCCCAACATGTATTACAAATTAAATCATGAATATATTATGTTATCTATTACGTTCTTATGGAAATTTAAACTATATGCATGATATACAAGTATGTATGTATTTTATTAAGCATGAATTATGTTTTGGCCGACTCACGGGCCTCAAGTCATGGATAGTTCACGTATGTTCAAGAATGTTTACGAATATCATGATTTGACTAGTCTATGAACTCATGTATGTATTATTATGAGCACTATATATATTTTGGGAGTAGTATCAAACACCGAGTAGGTTCGGGGCTCATGTTAAGCCCTCCATCTCATGAACTGCGTGCCACCGTAGGTATGTTCGGACCCATTCATGTTTGTCCCTGGCCCAAATGCCCTTCATGGTTCCTACCCTTAGCAAGGTACAAACACCCTCCCGACTAGGGTTATAAGTCGGGCTTCATATGTGCTCATATGGGGTAATGTCGGTTAAGAGAATCTTCCACTATTTCTCATGATTTATGCATGTTTATGATTATGTATATTGGCTCAAGTCATGTTCAATAGAGCTTTTCTCTTATGATTATGATTACGATTGCATTATGAATGTTTTGAAAACCTTGAGCCATATGTTATATTATGATAATTATGTATTGAGCATGTTGTCCTACTCCTATGATCACTTATGAGTTTTATACATGTTTTAAATGTCTGTTTTACTTACCTTTCATACTCAGTACATTCCACATACTGACCGCATACATTCTATGTTTTATCATCTCATATTACAAGTCCCAGTTCTAAGGTGCATCCTCACCCATAGATAGATTCGGACTTGCTCTCTGCGTATTTGGTGAGTCCTCATGTTTCGAGGGCTACATGCTCACACTCTATGTTATTCCTTCAGTTTCTAGATGTTGTATTAGTTGGGGAATTGTCCCATCAATCTGCCCTTAATGTTTAGAGGCTTATCAGACTAAAAGTTGTATTCCGCCGTATTGTATAAGTATTGTACTATTTTCCCTCATGTTATGTTATTATTACTTTCATTATGTTAAGTCTTCCGCTCATGTGATTGAATTAGATGTATGTTCATGCCATGGGTCTACTTGGAGTCTCTTGGGGCTCCTTGTCCCATGTCTACGATTCGGGTGTACGTTTGGGTCATGACAAACTTGGTATCAGAGCCATAGGTTTATGTGTCCTAGGGAGTCTGAAAGCCGTGTGAAGTAGAGTCTTTTTTATGGGTGCGAAATGCGCCACACTTATGAGGAAGACGCTACTAGACATTTAGGAATGTTCCCTTCTTTCATGATCTATGTGGTGCGATGAACGTCATTTGCTCCTCTAATTCGTGCTATTTGCATTTGCAGAATCATGCCTCCGCGCTGAGTAAATGCCAGGAGAAACGGTAATGGTGATGATCATGAGGGTGCACAGATGGAGAACATCAGCCAGCTCCACCCGTTCATTAGGAGCATGTAGAAGAGCCAACCGCCCACACTGAGTTTAGGGTAGCGATCCAGATGTTGTCACAGACAATAGCTCAGGTCTAGAATCAGACTGTGGCCCATTATTCGTAAAATGGGAATGTGGCAGCTGCTAGGGTGAGGGACTTTTTGAGGATGAGCCCTCCAGAGTTCACAAGGTCGTAGGTAGATGAGGACCTACATGACTTTATTAAGGAAATTTTGAAGATCACCCAGGTTATGGGGGTGAATAATGGAGAATGTGTTGATTTGAGCTCCTATCAGCTCAAGGGGGTAGCACATAAATGGTTCAAGCAATGGAGAGGTGCTAGGGAAGTGGGTGTAGGCCCGATAGGTTGGGATGAGTTCCACACCGCATTCATGGATCGGTTCTTCCCTCGAGAGATGAGGGAGCTCAAGGCGGCTGAGTTTGTGAACTTGAAATAGGGCAACATGTCAGTCTAGGAGTATTCCTTGGAGTTCACTCGGCTATCTAAATATGCTCCGGAGTTGGTGGCGGATTAGCGGGCTCGGGTGAGCCGCTTGTGCATGGAGTAGTAAATTACTTGGATAAGGATTGCCAGATTCCCATCCTACACCGGGACATCAACTTTCCCCGTATTGTATTTCATGCCTAGCAAATGGAGTGGGTCTATAGGAGGAAAAGAGAGACCAAGAGGGCCAGGAGTGATAGCTACGGGGTTTCCCAAGCCAGGTCAAGAGGTGGATCACGTCAGCAGTCCCAGCATAGGTCCACTACTCCAGTTCTATCATCGGCTAGCATGCCGTCCAAGTTCAGGGAAGACCAGAGGAGCAGGGCTATAGGCTCGAGAGATCATGGTAGCATGTAGGTGGAGCGCACTTTCCTAGCTTGTGCGAGATGTGGCAAAAATCATCCAGAGAGGTGCTTGGTCGGCGCAGATGCTTGTTTCGGGTGTGGCAAACCTAGGCACAGGATCAGAGATTGCCCTGTAGCCAGTTCTACGACCCCCTCAGCAGGGTGCGTCCACTAGTTCGGTAGGTTGTCAGGGCTGAAATAGGTTTTATTCCCTAGTGCCTCACCAGGAGCAGGAGGCTTCGCCAGATGTGGTCACGAGTATGTTGCAAGTCTTCCATATTGATCCTTATGCTGTATTAGATCCAGGAGCTACCTTGTCTTTCGTGACCCCTTACATTGCTAGTAGTTTTGGAGTTAGCCTGAAATTCTGTCAGAACCATTCTTCGTATCTACTCTAGTCGGTGAATCAGTGGTAGCTAGGTGGGTGTATAGAGGTTTCCCCATTATGGTGTTGCATAAGGTTACCTTCATGAACTTAGTTGAATTTTCCATGACTGATTTTAACATCATTTTGGGTATGGATTGATTGTTTTCATTTTATGCTTCGATTAATTGTATGACCCATGCATTGGAATTTCGATTTTCGGTTGAGTCAGTTTTGGAATGGAAGGGTAATTCAGTTGTACCAGCCGGTCAGTTTATTTCATATCTTGAGGCTAGGAAAATGTCTCTAAGGGTCGCATGTACCACCTACTTAGGGTTAAGGATGTAGAGTCCGAGCCTCTGACCATTCAGTTAGTTCCAGTGGTGTGCGAGTATCCGGAGGTGTTTCTCTATGATCTACCAGGTGTTCCTCCAAAAAGAGAAATTGATTTTGGAATTGATCTACTTCCTGATACGAAGCCTATCTCTATTCCTCCTTACAGGATGGCCCCAGCTGAGCTAAAAAAGTTAAAGGAACAGTTGAACAACTTGTTGGTTAAGGGTTTAATTAGACCGAGCAAGTCTCCATGGGGCACACCGGTTCTATTTGTTCGGAAAAAGGATGGATCCCTTCGAATGTGTATTCATTATCAACAACTTATTAAGGTCACCGTCAAGAACAGGTACCTCTTTCCCAGGATTGATGATTTATTTGATCAGCTCCAGGGTGCGAGGTGTTTCTGGAAGATAGATCTCAGGTTTGGGTATAACCAGCTCAGAGTCCAGGAGAGTGATATCCCAAAGACAGCCTTCAGGACTTGGTATGGCCATTATGAGTTTATGGTTATGTCGTTTGGACTAACCAATGCTCCTGCAACTTTTATGGATCTAATGAATAGGGTATTCAAGGCATATTTGGACATTTCGTGATTGTGTTCATTGATGACATCCTTATCTACTCCCGGAGTGAGGAGGAGCATGCTGCTCATTTGAGATTAGTGCTTCAGACCCTCAAGAATCGTCAGTTGTATGCAAAGTTTAGCAAGTGTGAATTTTGGTTGGACTCGGTGGCATTTCTGGGCCATGTGGTGTCGAGCGAGGGCATAAGAGTGGATTCTCAGAAAATCGAAGCGGTGAAGAATTGGCCTAGACCGGTGAATCCTTCAGAAATTCGGAGTTTCATGGGCCTAGCGAGGTACTACTAGAGATTTGTTAAGGGTTTCTCATCCATTGAGGCACCTTTGACCAGGTTAAATCAGAAAAAGGTGAAGTTCCAATGGTTAGAGGATTGTGAGAGAAGCTTCAAGGAATTGAAGACTCGACTCACTTCAGCACCAGTGTTAACATTAACCGAGGGTACCGATGGCTTTGTTGTATATTGTGATTCTTCGAGAGTTGGACTGGGATGTGTGTTGATGCAATGTGGGAAGGTGATAGCATATGCCTCTCGAAAGTTAAAGGTTCACGAAAAGAATTACCCGACCAATGATCTTGAACTGGCCGCAGTGGTGTTTGCATTGAAGATATGGCGGCATTACTTGTATGGGGTCCACGTGGATGTATTTACGGATCACAAGAGCCTGCAATATGTGTTCACATAGAAGGATCTATATCTTCGACAAAGGAGGTGGTTGGAATTGCTAAAGGACTACGATATGAGCGTTCTTTACCACCTGGGCAAGGCTAATATGGTTGCGGATGCACTTAGTAGGCTTTCTATGGAGAGTGTGTCCCATGTGGATGAGGGAAGGAAGGAGTTGGTGAGAGATGTCCACCGACTTGCAAGGTTGAGGGTTAGATTGATCGACTCGACCGATGGCGGCGTTGTTGTGCAGAATGGGTTAGAATCGTCCTTGGTGGTTGATGTCAAATCTAAACAAGATGAAGATCTTGTTTTGAGGAAGCTGAAGGAAGCTGTGCGGAGTCAAAAGATAGAGGTTTTCTCCCAAGGGGGAGATAGTGTTCTAAGATATCAGGGTCAGCTATGTGTTGCGGACATTGATAATCTAAGGGCTCAGATATTGCATGAAGCACATGGTACCAGATATTCCATCCATCCGGGATCCACGAAGATGTATCAGGACTTGCAAGAAATCTATTGGCTGGATAGTATGAAGAAGGATATTGCGAAGTTCGTAGCCAGATGTGCAAACTATCAACAAGTGAAGGTTGAGCATCAAAGGCCGGGTGGTGTACTTCAAGATATTAGCATTCCCGCTTAGAAATGGGAAGAGATTAATATGGATTTTATTATAGGCCTACCTCGTACTCGCTGACAGTATGATTCCATTTGGGTTGTGGTGGATAGGTTAACAAAGGCTGCACAGTTCCTACCAGTTAAAGCCATGGATTCAGCGAATGATTATGCCAAGTTGTATATTCGGGAGTTGGTTCGACTTCATGGAGTGCCCTTATCTACTATTTCAGACCGAGGAACTCAGTTTACCTCCCCGTTCTAGAGGTCTTTTTAGAAGAGACTTGGGATGCAGATTAAGCTCAGCACAGCATTCCATCCGCAAACGGATGGCCAGGCGGAGCGAACAATCCAGACTCTTGAGGATATATTGAGGGCACATGTTATGGATTTTAAAGGCAGTTGGGATGATCATTTTCCCTTAATCGAGTTTGCTTATAATAACAGCTATCACTCTAGTATCTATATGGCACCGTTCGAGGCTCTTTAGGGGCAAAGGTGTAGATCGCCCATCGGATAGTTTGAGGTTGGTGAGGCAGCCATGATAGGACCTGATTCGGTTCATGAGGCCATGGTAAAGGTCCAGTTTATAAGAGATCGGTTAAAAACCACTCAGAGTCATCAGAAATCGTATGCTGATGTGAGAAGAAGAGATTTGGAGTTTGATGTGGACGACTGGGTATATCTAAAGGTATCTCCAATGAAGGGAGTCATGCGGTTCGTAAAGAAAGGGAAACTCAGTCCCCGCTATGTTGGTCCCTACCGGGTTATGAGAAGAGTTGGTAAGGTGGTGTATGAGTTGGACTTTCCATCGAAGTTATCTTCTTTTCATCCCGTCTTCCATGTGTCGCTTTTGAAAAAAGTGTTTGGGTGATCCAGCCTTGGTAATCCCAGTAGACAGCATTGGGGTAAAAGATAGTCTCAGTTATAAAGAAATTCCCATTAAAATCTTGGATCGTCAGGTTCGGAGATTGAGAAACAAGGAAGTAGCTTCAGTTAAGGTTTTATGGATAAATCAGCATGTTGAGGGAGCTACAAGGGAAGCCGAAGTGGATATGATGGGAGATACCCACATTTGTTCTCTACCAGCTCAGTTTCGGCTTGAGGTATCAATTCTACTCTATGAGCCCATTTAGTTTTCATGTTCAATTCACGTGTTCAAGTTTCTTTCATGTGTATGAGTGTGTATGTGAAGCAAGAGGCTAGATATCTATGTGGTTTGGTTCGAAGGTAGTCATTCCGTGAAAATTCCAGTTAAAATAATAAGAATTTGAGAATGATAATTGTATGTTTCTGTTTGCTGCTTGTTTCCTACATTCGAGGATGAATGTTTTCAAGGGGGAGATATCGTAATACCCCAGCAAGGCCTAAGAATAAACCCAGGAGTTGAGTTTGAAAAGTGCGGAAAACTGGCAAAAACATCATAGAACGACTCGTGGTATCATACCACGAGTTGTTGTATGATGTCGTTGGTTGGGGAAAGGATGGTGGCAGTGGAGATAACAAGAGGTATGATGACCCGTTGAGGGATACAACGGACCTTCCTTTGCAGTCGTGGTTAGGGTCAGGCTGGGCAGTAGTGTAAAGAACGAGAGACCCAACGACCCGTTAGGAGAAGCCACCGATCGTTGGTTGAGGTCGTGGTGGAGGGTAAGAAATTTCAGTGTGGGTGACGGGTTGAGACCACGACTCGTTGGATGGAACCACGAGTCGTGGTGAGGCTCGTGGTAAGGGGGTTCAATTTTTGTGATGAGCAAACAACAGACGGTATAACAAGTCATGGGTTGAAGGCACGGGTCATCCTGTCGACCCATTGTTTGGATCCGAGACTAGGTCATTCAGCAGCCCAATCAACAAGAGGGACACGACGGGTCGTTGGTGGTTCCCACGACCTGTTGGTACCACTCGTGGGTTCCACCCGGACAGTTTTCAGGGCAGGTTCATTAAGGGTATTTTTGACTTTTTCACGATATAAGGCCCTAAACTACATCGTTTTGGCTTTGGAAAAGATGGGTTTTAAGAGGATGACCTATTCTAAACTCCCATTCATGCATGCAAGAACTTTGAGAGGTGATTCAAGGAGAGATTTCAAGCTTTTCTCCTCAATTCCTTCAATTTCATTCTTGGGATTTTAAGAAGGGTTAGGAGTTGATAATCCCAGGTATGTAAGGTCTTCAATTGGTGGATTATTCCCCACCCATGCTCCTTCTACATTAGCTACTCAAAATTTATTTGAAAACTCATGGGGTATTACATTCGGTTTGTATAAAATTTAATGATTTAATTATGGGTCTTGTGATTTTGAAACCCTAACATTATTGACTGATTTGATAATCTTTTGAGCTCTAAATTGATATTAGTATGGCTGATCTCGAATTTATAATCATTTAAACCCGATTATGCATGCCCATGATAAACCGATTTATGATCCATTAATCCGTTGATGTTTTTACAAAGCCCAGCATGTATTACAAATTAAATCATGAATATATTATGTCATCTATTATGCTCTTAGGGAAATTTAAACTTTATGCATGATCTACAAGTATGTATGTATTTTATTAAGCATGAATTATGTTTTGGCCGACTCACGGGCCTCAAGTCATGGATAGTTCACGTGTGTTCAAGCATGTTTACGAATATCATGATTTGACTAGTCTATGAACTCATGTATGTATTACTATGAGCACTATATATGTTTTGGGAGTAGTATCGAACACCGAGTAGGTTCGGGGCTTATGTTGAGCCTCGAATCTCTTGAACCACGTGTCACCGTAGGTATGTTGGGACCCATTCATGTTTGTCCCTGTCCCAAATGTCCCTTTTCATGTGTGATCACTCCTTTCATGGTTCCTACCGTTGTCAAGGTACGAAAACCCTCCCGAGTAGCGTTACAAGCCGGGCTTCGTGTGTGCTCATATTGGGTATGTCGGTTAAGAGAATCTCCCACTGTTCCTCATGATTTATGCAAGTTTATGATTATGTATATTGGCTCAAGTCATGTTCAATAGAGGTTTTCTCTTATGATTATGATTAATATTGCATTATGAATGTTTTGAAAACCTTGAGCCTTATGTTATATTACGATAATTATGTTATGAGCATTTTGTCCTACTCTTATGATCACTTATGAGTTTTATACATGTTTTAAATTTCCGTTTTACTTACCTTGCATACTTAGTACATTCCATGTACTGACCGCATACTTTCTATGTTGTATCGTCTCATGATACAGGTCCTAGTTCTCAGGCGCATCCTCACCCATAGATAGATTTAGACTTTCTCTCTGCGTATTTGGTGAGTCCTCATGTTCCAAGGGCTACATGTTCACACTCTATGTTATTCCTTCAGGTTTTGGATATTGGATTAGTTGGGTATTGTCCCATCAATCCACCCTTCATGTTTAGAGGCTTATCAGACTAAAAGTTGTATTCCGTCGTATTGTATAAGTATTGTACTATTTTCCCTCATGTTATGCTATGATTACTTTTTCTATGCTACGTCATCCGCTCATGTGATTGAATTAGATGTATGTTCATGTCATAGGTCGACTTGGAGTCTCTCGGGGCTCCTTGTCCCGTGTCTACGATCCGGGTGTACGTTGGGTCGTGACATCTTCATACCACAGTTCTTTTTCAAGGAGCGTTTTCTTTTTCTATTCTTTTTGCTTGTCGAACTAGGTTGACCTATCGCAATGATAGATTGTGAGGCGACTCTCTTAAGGGAAAATGCCATGTCTTTCTTTGAGTCTTTTATGGAATTATTTTTGAGAGATAACAGTAAAAAAAATTTTGTGTGGCATGAAAAACATAAAAATTGGCATCTGAAGAGAAATGTGTAGTAGTCTCTTGTCATACGTTACATATTCCCTGTTTGGCTGCGGATTTGCATGTTCTCATGTCTTGAATCTAAATCTTGTGACAATGATGACTTTTGTGAACTCTTTAGGTGTGATGCCTTGTGTGGTAAGGATTTTTTTAATGAATCTCATGCATCTCTTCTTGTCTAGAACTTGCTCTAAGTGTGACTCAAGGCAAAATACTAGATGTAGCTGCACTTAGAACATGAGTTTAGGCTTCATTTGACTAGTCACTTTACCCAAAATGACCTCCAAAAATTCCTTCCCTTGCTAGCCAATATTTAGCCTATGTATTGTTTTATTCTTGGAAACCACATTACAAGCCAATGTCCCTTTTTGTGACCCTCTTCTTGGCACCCATCCTCCCTAATTGCTACTGGTGAATGAATGAGAATAATAGGGGTTTAAAGCCCCAAGACATAGGGAGAGATAAGAAAATCAGTGAGAAAGAGGCAAAAAGCCTAAGTATGGGGGTTTACAAGAAAAGAAAAATATGAGGAGCCTAAATTTGAGGTAGCACAAAATTGTGGTCAAAAGGAATGAAATGATAGGTTGAAAAATTTTAAGGTACAAAAAGAGAAATTATTAGAAAAATGTTGTTACCTCTTGCTTAGAAAATACTTAATGTGATAGCCAAATGAGCTACAAGGAAGACCTTTGAGAAATAAAAGATGAATATTGTTGCAAATGGAGGAATAAGGTGGAGTGATCTAAAGAGTTGAACGGGGAAGATAAAATTTATTCACATAAAGGCATTAGGGAGGTTCTAGTCACTCGAGTTAAATAATTGTCCTACCATTACCCCTAGCCTTTATCATGACCCGCAAGTCCTAATTGATTTTAAGTGTAGTTGCTCTACATTAGTGGCGAATTACACGATGGGTAAGTCTATGGGGTCAAGTTGTGTGCATGGATATTTCTTTTGTGAGAGTGAGTGTGATTATCTTTTTTTAATCCCTTATGTGTGCATTGATTTATGATAAAGAAAAGGAATTCTCTCTTGTAGTGAGTGGCGTCACTCCCTTTTGAGGACATACTTCTATTAAGGTAAAGGTGTGATTGAGGCATGAGCGTTGTGAGCTCCAAGTCAAACTTTGAATATGTAGTGATTATGAATTGAGATGCCATGAGTATTTGATTGCATAAGATAAGCCCTTGTTTTGCAAAATGAAAGCAGTCGTGAATCATGCCTTTGAATTGTGGTTGCCTCTTGAAACTTTTCCTCATTTTTAGAGGGAAAATTGCTTCTCTTTTTCTGTGAGTTGGTGAGCATTTTTTTGGGTTGTCATAGATTAAGTGGTCATTGATGCATAGACTCTTGTGGAGTGATATGTCATTCCTTTTGCTCAACTGATAAGAATTGCATTACTTGAGGACAAACAATGGTTCATGTTTGGGGTTTTGATGAGTTGGTAATTTACCAACTCATTAGGCTCTTAAGCATGAGCTTTAACTTAGTTTTCAAGTCTTTTAGTTGGATTTTATGCTCTTTTGCCTTTTTATGTGTAGGTATCTTATTTGAAGAGAAGGAGCATGAATTAGAGTAAAAAGGATGTAATTTAGGTGAAAATCGGTGCTCCACCGGAGGACACCAGCAGAATGCCAGTCAACCATAGGAAACCACTTGTTTGATGAGAAACTGCAACCAGTGGCTTGCGGATAGCAACCGGCGATCCACCGATTACATTGCCAATTATCGTGCTGGATGCTACTGGACAAATGATGAAATCAACCGGCATCTCGCAAATGGAAACCGGCGAACCATCAAAGGCATCATTGGAAGGCCTTGAAACCTCACTGGACCATAGAGGAAAGCAACTGACGGCTCGCGGATAGCAACCGGCGAATCTCGGTTTCATCGCAAGTGAGGAGATGCCTGAAAAGGGCAAAAACATCAAAGCCTGAAAAAGAGGAGAATGTTTGCCCTATTTTTGTATATATTCTAGAAGAAAGTACTCAGATCAGATAATTGGATATTCCCCATTACTTTTTGAGAAAAAAAGAACTCCATTGGAGAAGAAAGAAATATTTGAATATTTCTTTTTATCTTCATTTTCTTCTTCATCAAGGTATAACTATTATTGTAGAAATATTGTGAGTTTAATTTTTCTTAATCCTAACGTTGAAATTATTGAGTTTATTAATGAATATGCTCTTGTATTTCTCAATTATGAGTAGCTAAATCTACAACTAGATGGATGTGATGATGGGTGTTTAATTTGATTCGGTATTGCAAGATTTGTCTTGTTATTACTTAATTAGTGTAAATCTACTGAATTCTCCTCAAATTATAGTTGGTTGCTCATAGTTTCAAATATGTGATAGTATTTATTACTTGATTTTTGCTTGAAAAATAAGAATTAAATAATGGGGGTGAATTTAATAGTGGATTGGGATTTGATTATGTGGGGTTGGACTAGAAATAGCCAAAGCCAATGATCATAATCCTTTTAGAGGTTGATGTCTAGAAATAACTCAACCCCTAAGAAAAACCAAATTGGTATAGTTGAATTGTGTCTTGAGGTTCGAAAGGACTTGAGGATAAGGATCCCAATTGGTTGAAAACATCGGGCTCCATCTTTTTTCAAGGTTATTTACATATATTAGTAATAGTTTGACTATCTTGTAAATTCCGATCTGATTGACATCCCATCTACACCACAACTCTAGACTTTGCTAATTATTGTTTCTCAATTTTGGTAATCTTACTCTCTTGATTAGCTGATTATGGAATTTGTAATATTTTTGCATTCATTTCCCCTAAAATTTATATTTACCTTTTCATTTCTTGGATGTGAATCAATTCAATACACTAAACGACTCTTGTGCAAATCATTCACTAGTCCTTGTGGGATTCGACCCTGACACTCGTCGGGTTATTTGTTTTGATACAGTGATTACTTACATTATCTCTAAATGAGGAGTGTATTTTGAGCATTATCACACCTATTTTTGTTTGAGGTAGGTGAGGCTACATTGATAGGGCTCGATTCAGTTCATGAGGCTATGGAGAAGTTTTATCTTATTAGAGAAAGGTTGAAGACAACTTAGAGTCATCAAAAATCATATGCGGGCGTGAGAAGAAGAGAACTTAAGTTCAATATTGATGATTGGGCATTTTTGAAGGTGTCACCCATGAAAGGGGTGATGTGTTCTGGCAAGAAGGGGAAGCTTAGTCCCCGATATGTTGCTCCTTATAGGATACTGCGGTGCATTGGCAAGATGACTATGAGTTGGAGTTACCCATAGAGTTAGCATCAGTACATCCACATTTCCATGTGTCCTTGTTGAAAAAGTGCATTGGTGTTGTACCTATAGAGAGCATTGGTGTGAAGGATAGGCTTACTTATGAAGAGGTTCTGGTTTAAATTCTTGACTTTCAGATTCGAAAGTTGAGAAACAAAGAGGTCACTTCAGTGATAGTCCTTTGGAGAAATCTGCTTGTAGAGGGAGCTACTTGGGAAGCCGAAGCACATACGACGGCCAAGTATCCTCATCTCTTCCTTTCCATTTCAGTTCAACTTTGAGGTACTAGTTTCCTCCTCCGTATGTTATTTAGTTTCATGTCTCTCAGTTACTCTCATGTTTTAGAATGTTCATATGATTTATGAATTCAGTTCAGTCATGAATCTCAGTTAGGAGTCAATCACTCCGTCAGTATTTAGTCTATAGCTTTCAGTTCTAGAATTGTAGCTCTTTCCCTATCCTTTCAGCTTTATCAGTCTCCATTTGAGGAAAATGTTCCTAAAGGGGAGATAATGCAACACCCCAAAAGTCCATTAGATCGGACCCTAGATATAGAGAATGAACCAGTAGAAAAACTAAAAATTTCACTCAGTAAGACTCTCTGTACAACTTGTGGTATGATGGTACTAGTCCTATCAAGAGTCGTTTTATGAGGTCCAGATAAAATAGCAAAATTGGTCAAGAAACCACGACAGGATCCTATAACTCGTACCAAGATTGTATGGTCTATAATGATGAGTCGTAAAAAGGTATTTAGAGAAATGTTCAACGATTTTTGGGAAACCACAAGCCATGATATGACCCGTGGTAAGGTGGTATAGATCGTGGTGAGTGCCCATGGTATGAACTTTAGAGAATGACCAAAGGCAAGATTATAAACCACGAGCCTCCCTACGAGTCGTGGTAAGAACCTACAGACTGTAGGTTGGGTCGTGGTCACTAACGAGCAGATTTTTAATGCAAGCTTCTAAGTGTATTTTTGTATCTTCCTGTACTTTTAACTCTTAAATGTGGTCATTTTGGGTTTCTTAAGGGGAGTATTTAACGGTTAAAGTAATCCTAAACCCTCATTCCTCTAAAACACCATGTATTAAATATTCATCCTCTCAAGGCTCTTAAGCAATTAGGGTTTTTCTTCTTCTCAACTCTCTTGGATTTAAGTCTAAGCAAGAATCCATCAAGCCCAGGTATGTGGGGTCGTGAATGGGGATTTTCTTCCACCTTCATGCCCAATCCCAAGCTCAATTACATGATTTCAGTTCCTTCAAATCTTCAACTATGATTTTCATGAATTTCTAGTGTTAGGCCCTTTTTGATGAAAAACTTCATGATCTCTTATGAAATTGATTCTCTACTGATTATATTTATGTTTTATGATTATAATAACATGATTTGTATGGAAAAACGCTCATGATCTCTATTTTCAAGTTATGTTGACTTACTAAATCATGCATGAATTTCATAAATCTCAAACTTATGTATCATGGATGTATTTTTAACATTGTTTTCATGGCTAGTTCACATATGTTAAGCACTTTAAAAATTTCATGATTTCTAACTAGCTCATGCAAAACCAAGTATGTTTCATGATTATGATATGAGCATTATGTTTTGAGACTAGTATTTAACACCGAGTCGGTCGGGATATCAACACACCCAGGTCTTAGAACTACGTCCCACCATAGCCATGATGGAGTCCTCCTTAAGAGTGTCTCCCATGCCCAATGGGCCCATGAGTGATATCACGCCTTCATGGTTCTTACCCTTGGCAAGGTTTGAACACACCTCCCAGCTAGGGTTACAAGCTGAGCTCCATGTATGCTTACTTGGAGTATGTGGTTATAAGAATGTGTTATATCCCGTAGAATTTCCGACACCTAAATGACCTATCCGCACGTTGGTTAAGCATATTTGAAAGCCATACGTGCTAAAGAAAGGCCCGGGAAAAGATCGGACGAGAAACCTGTCGAACCATCGCGGAAGGAGCCGAGGCAGAACCCCTCCGCGATGGCAGCGTGTCACGGAGGTGAAGCCTCCGCGTTGGCTCCGTGACACATTGGCCTTGTCCAGGCCCAAGTATATAAAGCCCCACTTCGGTTTTAAATCATTAATCACCCATGTAATTTCCATAAAACAGAGCAAACCAACAGAAAAGGAAAAAGGAACGAAGAGATAATATAATTTTCGTCCGATTACGCTGCTAAACGTTGTCCAAACTCAAATTAACCTCAGATACCGAGGTATTTAGCAGCAGAGAGCATTCCTACGGATTTAGTTTCGTGAAATACGGCTGACGAATCATTGAGCTACCGAGCTAAGGTAAGTGGAATTGCTCTAAATTAGTGTCTATGTGTTCCTAGCTGAGAAGTGAATAGTTCTCCCTTCTGGACCTCTGAAAAATAGCGAGTTTTCGACCGTCTTTCGATAAGCCTAAGTTTAGGCTATAAACTATATCGAAAGCAACGTTGCTCTTTAAAATAAAGCTGTATTTAGTATTAATTGGCATATTTATGAATGCAGTTGGGAGAAAATAGTAGAAGTACCGGCCGAGCCTCGTCCGACAGACGGATAGTTCGAGGATAAGGTATGTAAAGTTAGTTTCCTCGGCAAGTTAAGTAATATCGGTACAATACAGTAATTTAAAGACCAGTAGAATGTTCAGAAGTCATGTGTTGCGTTTATTACGAATGTTGGTATGATATTAGAAGTATCGAGTTATAACTTGCGTGAAACCTACTAGTACGACGTAGACTTTAATACAAAAGTTAGAAACTGCCCAGCATGCTCAGTATGTGATGTAGTATGAAATGTTAGGATATTATTGTATCCAGTTGAAACCCCGCAAAGCGATACAATATCTGTAAGACATCTCAGAAATAGAATGATAAGTTAAAATGAAATTAGAAAGCATATTAGGAATAGTAAATCATGTTACTATAGAAACTCAGTATACAACATAGTTTTCAGCAGAAACATTATATCTGGTTCAGCATTAGCCCAGTACAGTCTGGCAGAAGACTATATTTATACATATATACTATTACCAGCCTCAGCATGTATTAAATACGTACATATTACTATCACTAGTTCAGCATATAGTATATACAATACTTTACCACTGTTAGCCTCAGTATGTGAGACATGCAGATAGTACTACTAGTTGAGACCGTTGTATTGTTTGGGGCTGGATTACCTAGCATCCATGACCGCCCCAAGGTTGATAGCTGTATCGACTCGTCCGCCAGAGGGCGAGGATACGTCGCTCTACAGAGTGGCATGCCGTCCCACAGGGGACGAAGATGGGATGCCAGTTTTCCCCATATTGTGCCTTGGTCGGCTTTTACACACCCCTGTCGAGCGGATACGCCCGGGTGTTGATTCAGGAGTCCTCCGGACTCAGATGCAGTTATAGTCAGGGGCTCAGCGAGCCCAAGTGCATACCCAGGGGACCGACAGGATGCTTACAGGGTTTATAGGAGATGGGATGACCGGGGTAGGGGTATAGATTCTGTGTTGGTTGTACCTCCCGGCTTATGGGGGCCGGGTAAGGTTTGTGTGTGCTATGTTATGTTATGTTATGTTAGATACGAGTAGATCAGCAGTAGAATGATACGTCTCCAGGTATGACTCCTACTCCTTCCAGTATAATTGAGAGAAGGTATGACCTACATTATCAGACAGTTAATCTATTTCTCTCTACTTCAGTCTCATCAGTTATA